>OX336885.1:10959932-13589099 GCA_946959425.1 Argyrosomus regius
GTCACCAGCCCCCCCGGGGATATGGTGGCCCTGTCCATCTGTTCTGCCCCTGACGCACCTATAGGCCGCTACACCCTGACCCTGGGGCGTTCGGGGCGGATTGAGTTGATCCTGCTCTTTAACCCGTGGTGCCCAGGTGGGTAAACAGACCATACATCAAGCTATCATGTAGTGGATCTTGTCTAGCAATCTTAGGCAACAAAGTGCTTTGATGATCATGTTTCATTCCAGAGTGGGTTTAGGACATGAGCTATTCTGGGGCAATGCTGATGACATTACATAGGGGTGTGGTAGTAGTTTAGTGCAATAATTATTGTGTGATTTTTAAACACTTGTTTACATTTTGGGAGATTATTTAGTTTTTTGAGTCATCTGAGAAGACCAATGCCACTCTTATATTATTAATATAAGATTACAGCAAGCTGCAAGTTAGCATAGTTTAGCATAAAGAATGGAAACAGAGGGAAACAGGTAGCCTGGCTCTTTCTGAAGGTGACAAAATCTGCCTACCAGCACCTCTATATCTAACTGATAAACATGCCATATCTCGTTTGTTTAATCCACACAAAAAACAAAGGGTGAAAATGGCAGATTGTGATTTCACGGGGTTATTTGTCAAACTATTTCTTGGCAGTCGCTCCCTGAAGTCTTGTTGTCACTGTGAGTTTGCCAGGCAAACAGCAAATTAGATATAGCATGTTAATTAGTTAGCTTACAGGTGTCAGTAGGCATTTTTTTAAACTTTAGACAGAGAGCTGTTCACCAGTCCAGTCCAGTCTTGATGTTAACCTAATCTTAACCTTAAGTGGAAGTTTTTTATATATCAAAATGCTATGAATAAACTTGCGGTGCCGCACGATGATGTGTTTTTTGGTTTCCAAGAAATTGAAATCAATAGTACACTATTTTTGTTCCACTTAGGACATGTATTAGGATGTTCAATATATTGTTTTTATGTCTCTTGGCAACAGGAGACGCAGTATACATGAACAATGAGGAGGATTTGGCAGAGTATGTATTATCTCAGGATGGACTCATTTTTCGAGGCAGCTACAAACACCCTATACCAACCCCATGGAACTTTGGCCAGGTACCAACACTAACACCAACTCAGCTTCACCTCATATCAGACTCTTATTGTTGTCAACCAGGGAGGCCAACATTGTGTCAGACTGGTGAATGAGTTCATCATGCTTATTCCGATAACAGGGAACTGTCCACTTATCAAGTGATTTGTGATGTTTTGATTTATTGAGTGCAAAAATGCAATAATTCCTGAACATTTGACTCGAAGAGATATTTATATCTCACAGTATGGGTCTGATAAAGTGAGAGGAGTGTTATTGTTTCCTGATATTTGATACAGTTTGAGTTAGCCTGGCGTTTACAATGTTGCACAATTTCATATCTAATAACTAGAAACAGGTGCAAACATGTAGGCTTACGCCTGTTTTTGTTAAAATATTGTCCAAATGGACATGTTTGGATCTCACTTTTGTTTATTTTTCCATCTCGATACTTCTATCACTGAAAAGCAACTAATCGGCAGTAATACTTTTTTTTCTTTCCAGTTTGAAAGTGGAATCCTGGATATCTGTCTGAGGATTCTGGATATGAATCCTAAATGTCTAAAGAATCCTGGCAAAGACTACTCAGGGAGGAGAAATCCCATCTATATTTCCAGAGTGCTAAGTGCAATGGTGAGTTGATTCTGTTAAAATGAGACTTATTGCTTTTTATTTGGATAGATATATTCCTCTGTTTGTGATACCAATGATATTACTGCACACTAAACATAAAGAAGCTTGGACTTCATACTTAAAAAAAGTTTTAAACTCCTTTGCTTTGACTGTTAGGTGAATTGTAATGATGACAAAGGGGTGTTGCTGGGAAAATGGTCTGATGGATATGAAGGAGGTGTCAGCCCCATGTTCTGGCGGGGCAGCGTGGAGATTCTGCGCAACTGGGACACACAAGCCTGTCAGCCTGTTCGCTATGGACAGTGCTGGGTGTTTGCTGCAGTGGCCTGTTCTGGTAAGATAGGGCAAAGAAAGCCTATCACTGGAAAACACACTTGATTTGTGTCAGATGGATGCAAAATGACACCATATATGTCAAAACATAGATATGATATACATTTAGCTCCACCTCTGAGTATCACAATACTCATTTGAGTTTTTTTTAATACCCTGTTAGTTTCCAGAGCCCTTGGCATCCCCTGCCGAGTCGTCACCAACTACCTGTCAGCCCACGACACCAACAGCAACCTGGTGATTGAACGCTACATCAATGAAAATGGAGATCTCATTCAGTCTAAAGAAATGATCTGGTAAGAACTTGTACATTTTATGTATCTACAGTAGGAGACAGTGTTGTTCCCCCTTCCAACTTGCTTGGAATGTTGTAACATTACATGTTGTAAAGAAAAAAAAAGCATTACAAGGAGAGATGTTTGTGTGAAGTTAGGAGATCAGGACTTCTGTGAATTCTTTGGAAGGGAATCTTTCTGAAGGCAATTTAAAGTTTGGAGTTCCTCTTTCAAAGTGATATAAATAAATATTTCTTTAAATTTGGGGACTTTTTCCTCAAATTAAATTTCTAGGGAAATGATTTTTACATTAACCCCAACAGTAGAGATTTACACAATAGAGATTCATTTGTGATCAACTGAAGTAAACCAGTTTACTACAGTTTTGGTCGTGACATCAGAACATGTCCAGTTACAGTATGAGGTGTCTTTATTTGAGTGCCCAAACACAAAGTGTATCAGATGTTCATGGTGTGTTTTGTATCTGTAGGAATTATCACTGTTGGGTGGAGAACTGGATGACCAGGCCTGACCTTAAACCTGAATTTAACGGCTGGCAGGCCAGTGACCCTACACCTCAGGAGAAAAGTGAAGGTAATGACCATGCTGCACTGAAGAACCCATGAGGCCATTATTTATTAAGGCAAACTCTCACCAAAGTGGCTCTGTCTTTATTTCTGCATTGTCTCCTTTCTCTTAGGGGTGTACTGCTGTGGCCCAGTCCCTCTCAGGGCCATCAAGGAGGGCGAGCTCATGTCCAAGTATGATGCAGTGTTTGTCTTTGCTGAGGTCAACGCTGATGTCAACACCTACATGAAGAAAAAAGATGGCAGCACATCAAAAGTCGTTACGACTACAGTTGTGGGCCAGAAGATCAGCACAAAGAGTGTGGGCAGAGATACCAGAGAGGACATCACTCATCTGTACAAGTACCCTGAAGGTAGATATACTGTACCAGTAGTCAAACATAACTTAACACACTTGAGCTGGTTCCTAACATAAATAGTGTATGTTATTACAGCACACCTTAAAATATGACCCTAACTATATACAAACCTCCTCTGTATACCAGCAGGTCACATCAAGGTCACTTGCTGTGTAAATCTTTACACTCCCAATCAGTATTTGTGTTTCTCTGTACTGAAAATCAACTCCACTGTACGAGCCTTCACTTAAACAGACTATTTATCATGTTAAATATGTAGAAGTTGACAATTTTGGAAGGAAGAAGTTAAAGTTGTCATATTTGAGTTATTCAGTACGTGTCCATATTACCAGGTTCTGATGAAGAGAGAGAGGCTTTCAAGAAGGCCGACCACCAAAACAAGCTGCTCCATCAGCAGCAGAATGAAGGCCTACACCTCACTATCAAGGTCACATCAGACATGAGGAAGGGCTGCGACTTTGACGTGTATGCTGTGGTTACTAACAACACGCAAAGCGAGAAGAAGTGCCGCCTGCTGTTTGGATCCTGCGCCATGTCCTACAATGGGTTTCTGGGAGGAAACTGTGGTTTTAAAGATCTGCTCAATGTTGAACTCTCACCAGGAGGAGGTGAGCCAAGTGACTAATGTTGTGTTTATATGTGGATGATTTTTCATTGTGCATAATAAACATTTTGTATATGTTCTTATAGAGAGGAAAGTTCCACTAAGGCTGAACTACTCCAAGTATGGTGGTCTTCTCACTGAGGACAACTTGATCCGTCTGGCAGCTCTGTTGTTGGACTACAGCACCAGAGAGCCAATACTGGCAGTGAGAAACATTGTGCTGGAGAATCCTGAAATCAAAGTCAGAGTGAGTACAATGACCTGTGAGAGATGTAGACAGCATTATGCACAATTTTTGGCTACTCTCACAGCTGTGGTAGGATTTGTCACTAATGACTACATATGCAATGTCCTATTTAATCCAAAGTCAAAAAAAGTACAGTATGTATAAGACTGAGCAAAACTGTATCGTAGTTGCTGTTAGACTTTCATTAACTAACACCTAGAGGTCGCTGTGCTCTGCAGATCCTGGGTGAACCAAAGGAGAATCGGAAGTTGGCTGCAGAGATCACCCTCCACAACCCTCTGCCAGAGCCTCTGGAGGGATGCTGCTTCAGCATCGAGGGGGCCAACCTCACTGGGGGACGCGCCATCTCTGAAAGGTAGTATGAATCTAGAAATAGAAATGATTATTTTTTACTTCAGCACCAGTTGTCATAAATTAGAAACTGCCACACAACTAAAATGTCCTTCTGTGTAGACACAAACCTGCATGCAGACTTTGTCAAACATTTTGGCCTCTTTTGACCTTTTAAAAAAAATCATCAATTTTTTGTAATAGAAATGTTTCTGAAAATGAGATATGTGTTATAATGTTTTACGATTTGTTGCTCTTGCGTTGGTGCAGCATCCAGATGTCTGGCTGAATGCGCCCCTGTTTAGTCAGGACAGGAGCCCAATAAAAAATGCTGCAACCATTTGCAGGAGCAGATTTAGACAGAACATGGCTTGTTATTGCCGAACAATAACTATTTGTATATCTCCATCAGTGAATACAGTATACAACATAAATACAGATTTCTGGCTGGGTTAATGACACATGATGTGTCTGCACTTTTACTCTTCTGCTGAGCAATTCAAACACTGCACCTCCGTCTGCATTGTCTCCATAAATAGTCATGAGTCATGAGCGTTATGCAAGTGGTAATTGATCGTTATTGAATATTTATGCAATTAGATAGTAATATTTAAATATTTACTCCACAGGCTGGGCTCCTCAGTGGGACCAGGAGAAGATGCCAAAGTGAAAATTTACTTTACTCCCACCCATTCTGGACTGAGAAAGCTGGTGGTTGACTTCGACAGCAACAAGTTGTGTCACGTCAAGGGCTACAGAAATGTCATTATCGGAAAATAAAGGGAGTATTCTGCACATCATATTGTGCCATCTAACTATTAGCAAATGTACCTTCTTTTGCACAGTGTTTGATACATAAAATGCTTTTCTACTCAAATACTTCAGAAGCCCACTGTATATTGCTGCAGTCTCTGTTTTAATTCAGAGATATTTAAATGTGACCAGAGAACGCTTTGTTCTCATTAAAGCTAATTTAATCTGTGCATGCAAAACTTTTAAACAGAATGTCTTCTTTCTTCTCACAATCTGAACTGATGATTAGTAGTGACGATAAGTACTATGTACTATTTTTTGTTATACTTTTTCAGTGCACTATAATAAAAAGAGCTGTTACACGTCTAATTATTTTGTGATGTTTCAACCAGTCAGACTGTCTTCACACAGTCTTTGATCTTGTTGGATAAAATGTGTCTGCATCAGAGCATCAGTGAATGTGATGAGGCATCTGGAGTGATGTTTGTGAAGTTGTTTCACTTTGATGTTGTTGCTGTACAGTGAATATGTCACCAGCTAATCGGGTAAAATAATACAGAATACATAATTTCCCGAAGAGTTAGACAGCACTGCAAGCTGTAACCTGACCGAAATCTTCAGGAACAGAATATGTAGGGTATCTCCACCCACAGCAAATGTGCTGCTCTTAAAGTTTTTCACCACATTCCACTGACATGGTAATGACATATTGTATTCATTCCAAATATATTATCACCTCAAAGTCCAGCTCCTCTTTAATGGGTACCTGGGACACGTTGCATTATTTGAAAAGCCTTACTTACTCAAATTACTCCCATAAAAACATTAATTTTCAGTATGTTTTCTATTCTTAATACTATCCTTTTACATTTTGAACTTGAACAAATGTAGGTGCTTACAGAAATAAATGTTACTGTGACTGTGCATGTATTATTATATGTGACAATTAAATTGAATTGAATATGGCTAGGTAATATTTCTTGATCATGGCAAGCAGCAGTGCTACTCTGTAATTATTACTCAATTACACAATTGTATTACTCAATTTGTACAGCTGATCTTATGGCCATCAACGGATATATTTTTTTCTACCATCAACACATCTCTGGCCATACAAGTGTGATTAATTTCCCTGCAGTTAGAGGAAGTGTTGCTCTCTTCTGGCCACAAACAGTAATTGCAAGTATTGAAAACAAGGTTGTAGAGCTTCTGTAGAAAGCTTTGCCTGGCTGCTGCACACAACCGATCAACTGTTAGATATGTTTAATTAACACGCTGGGATTGTAAAGAGTCAAAACTGAATATAGCACATAAAAGGTCATTTCTGCTTCAAACTACTTTTAGCAGGTAGACAATGTCACTTGCATGAGATTGAGAGAGTTCAAACTGAGGACACACAAGGATCTACAGGCCAATTAGTTTGTGTCACCAAAACACAGATATTCTCCGAGGACATGGCTTATCCACGCTCCCACATGTATAATATTTTGCTCCAATAAACAGTAAGGATAACTAACCAAGAGTCGATTATGTTTCCCTTTTAAAGTATGTTGTTTGCCTCAAGGAATCATGTACAGTAGTGGTATAATACCTTTTACCGAATACATGAGAAATGCTCCAATTGTTCAACACTTTCAGGCCCTCCTGTAATTAGTAAAAAAAACACTAATATTTGGTCACAGGCGCCCTCCTGTGTTTTATCAACAATCAACCATCAGTCACCTTTCCATGTCTGTAAATTCACTGAAATGTTGATTTAATAAATTACAGAACTGAATAGCAAAATCACAGAGGAACAAAAAGACCAATGTAATTTCAAATGAATGTATTTAACAGAACAAATACCAAACAGCAGCACTCAGAACAAACACAGTCAAGAGGAGAATGTGACTCAGATGATAAACTCCAGAAAAGTTATATTGTGGTCGATAAAATGATGACAAATGTTTGGAGTGATTAACATACTGCAGCTGTTTCTCAGCTGTTTTTTGAGTCATTTGGTAAGGTAGAGTAAACTTTATTTTAATGATAACAGTAAAAGTCTACAGTGCCAAGTGTGAATATACACAAGAATTTATATATTATCTTGATGTGATGGAGGCATACATTTTTTATTTTGACAAACATTCTAGTCGTGTTATATAAAGTTAAATACAGATAGTGTTTAAACAAAGATTACATGAATGAAATCAGTGCAGGTGAATGAAAAAAGCTTAATTTATTCTTTATTCATTAGAAAGCATTTACATTGAAATACTACAGCTTTTGGCATATGCTTTAGTAAAACACAGTAGAACTGTATACATTGCAATTGAATTGTTATTTGTGACGTCCATGATAACCCCGACTCTCCACTGTCATAGCTTTGTGAGGAAAAGCTCTGGGTGCTCAGCCATTGAAAGAGTCCTGCTCAGATAAAATAACAAAATAAAAGTTCTGTTTTTATTACAGCCTAAATGTCACATAAACACAAACTTAATGCAACAGGAAAAAGCACAGAGACAAAAAAACAAAACAAAAAACAAAGCAACAAAAAAGAACAAAATCATATTTACTGTCAGTAAAACTGTGCCCTTTATTGGCATTCAACAGCACTGGCATCCAAACAGCAATATTAAAGACAAACAAACCGTGAAACACAAAGGGTCCAGTTATGTCTGATGCCTCGACTCTGTGGTGACGTGTGTGTTGATGACCGTCCCTCTTTAGAGATAAGTCATAAACATGCAGACAGACAGGCGTACTGCCCGCTCTAAAGCACACAGCTCTCATTACAGTCAGTGGTGCTGCCAGCTGATCTCCTCTTCAGTTCCCTGCCCTCTGCTTGGTGGTAGGGATGTGGGTGGTTCCCCTGTGAACGGTGCCCTGGCTCCTGTAGCTTGACGTCATCCGACCCCTGACTCCTCTCAGGCTCCACCTGGAGGTAGGCACGAACACGGTGTTGCTGTGCCATGGTGCCACTGAAGTCAATAACGCGACACTCATACGTGCCCTCGTCTGACGGCTTGACACTGGAGAGACGAAGCTTGTGGGAGATGTTACTACCGGCCACTTTTACCACCTGATGGGGGACAAAAGTTGATGTCCTCTGATTTAAAGCCATATGCTAGACATGACGTAAACAAAACATGTTCTATATCATTTATCTGAAATTAATAAAGCCACAAATATAAATATATCTTGCAAAATCATATAGTTTTCTTTGATATTGCCTTTGTTTTGAGGTAGTTGATGCAAACTCACGCTAATTTTGGTGGCATCTTTGGATGTTTCCTCCAGGGGTACAACCTGCACAGAAATATGGATGACGCATTATCAACAGAAGGCTGTAGAGGCTGCTCTTTTCTAAAAACATCTCATGCTAAAAATATCTCATTTCATTGACTTGCAAATGCAAAACATTACAATGGACAAACATGTTTTCTGCAGTGTAACAGTGGTTCCCTGGATTGCTGATCTGTTGTTTTCAAAATTTCCTCTAGCAGGTGAGCTTTATGTATGTTTGTGTGTGTACATACAGTACATGCTTACATGTGCATGTTCAAATGTGTGTGCTCTCCTAAGCAGGAGAGTGTGTGTGAATGTGCATGCAGAAGCACAGAGGTATTCTTTTGGGCATAGGTATGAATTATGCATGGAGCAGACAGAGATTTTGAAAATCTATTTCTTTCTCAGTGCCAATTATAGTGTCTAGAGGCACAACAGGGGAGCCTGAGTTCCCTCATGATGGGAGAGAGTCAACCTGTTCCCCCAGTGCTGGCAAATGCTAATCAGCAATTATCCCTTCGTTTCCGTGCCAGAGGGTTTCTTCCATGGCTAATATTGCATTTTCCTCTGCCTGATATACAGTAAGCTTTAGGTCTGGTCCGAGCAGTTCTGGCCCGATAAATTGAACTGCAAAAACTGAAAAAGGGAAAAGGACTTTGTAATTCTGCCTAACAGATAAAAAACTAACAACTAAGGATTAACCCTGAAACAACAATTTGTTCATGAGTGAAATTAAAGCCCTCACAAATTTCCAATAACTTATCCTAAGCATCTCAATGATACAGGAAATGAGTTCAATTTTGTCCTAAGTACTGGGGGCACGTCATTTGGTGAGATAAAAACAGAAATACATTTTCTTTAGGGCAATACACAAAGAAATAGTTGGCATATACAACATTTAAGTTCGATAGTTACTTGGTTACTGGACTGGGAGAGGTGAGACAAAGGATAAATGTTTGCCTTGTAGCATTTCTTTGTTTTTTCTTCTCTGTGTACAACTTATATTTTAGTTTGGTACATAAATACATGTGACCTAAAATAATGCAGCTACAATGTATAGATATAATGTTTTTGTTTTGTATTTACTCAAGTGGCAACCCTGGTTGCTGTAAAGTGAAGCCTATGCCAAAAACTTTAGTTCCTCAAACAGCCACTTGAGGCTGGCTTACAGAACAAGTCGGCCTCCATAAGCCCCCATATTAATGTACAAATTCAGAGCAGAAATAAACATGTTTACCGCCTGGTGCAAAAAATGGTTTTGGTCTCTATAGCTGATTTCACCGTTCAGGACAACTGCGATGATTCTGAATTTCTATTTAATTCACCTGTACAAACTATATTGAGGCTTAAAGTTTCATATTAATTAACAGCATGGCCCCTTTGATTGACAAGTGGCTGCCATTACAGGTGGCTTGTTTGAGACGATCCATGTCTTTGCCCATTTTTAGATTAGCTGAGAGGCAGGTAGGCAGGACTGCTAAGATAGCGGCAGCTAGAGTGAACACACACTGAGCTTCAAAACAACTCTTCTGGAACCTGTGGGTGATGTCACAGATACTGCGTCCATTCTTTATACCGTCTATGGTTTTACTTGATGTCTTGCTATTTTTGTGATGCACAATATACAGCACCATATGCACTCACTAATCATAATACAGTGACAACAGTAATACAGCCTCTATCATGCAGCACTATTAGTTGAGCTAAAGTAACCTACCCGCTCATTGGCACCATTGTGTTCTTATGAATGGACTATAATCATGTTATTTAACATGATTAATTATCTAAAATATTTTTATATAATATGCTATAGTTTTTATTTTCTAGTTATTAGAGGCTGAATGTTAGCAAACTATTCAACTTCTCAGCTCATTTGCTAACTAATTTTCATGCACTCTCAATAGAAATATGCTATTAATGTGTTACGACTGGCTCTGGTTATTATGAATTTACTAAAGACCAGAATCACATCTGTTCGCAGTCCTATTTGGCAGTTAATTTCCTCCTTAAAATATGTTGATGCATTTTTTAATCAACTATCGATTTCTATTTTTAAGTTGAGTTAATTAGAGCTTTCCATGCAGCCCTTGGCAACTGCAGGAATGTATCCCCTGGGGTACAAGTACCCCTGTTGGGACTCACTGCACATACATAAAAAACACCCAGAAAAACCTGTTTTCCCTCACGGCTTACGTTATTAGTGATCTGGGCTGGCTTCTCCTGCCAGTTTCTGTGGTCCTTGATGTACCACCACTGGATCTCCAGGGAGTAGGAGGGAGAGCCTGCCCCACGGAAAGAACAAGCCATCTCTACATCCTCACCGCTCTGCGTCGTGATGTCGTGTGGCACCTCTGTAAAGAGAGCTGCAAGAGACAAAAAAGAAAAGAGGGAAAAACATAAACGTTTAGGAAAAATGATGGGCTTAAGACATCCCCAAAATGACAGAAACACACATCTTCCAAGATTTCTATTCCTCAGTGACAACATTTCACTGGCAACATTGCTGCATCACACTTCAGCAAGAGAAAAACTGTGACACAAGGTGTTGCCAAGTAAATATAGCAATGAGAAATTCAGAGAGAAGGTATCAACTCAACAAATCTGTGCTACTTAATAGACACATGGATGTATGAAACTGTTGCTAAGGTTACTTGGTGGCTATTGTTTGGTATCATTATCTACAGTAAACTTGTACTGCTCTAACTTTTCACTTTCTTAGCCTTTTCAAAATATTTCCACATACTGTAGTAGCAAGCTCTTTCACTATTTGAACAATCCTTTGTCTTTGTTTCAAGAGCAGTTTAAAGGAAGCAGAATATAAACTGAGCTGAAAGAGTGTCAAGAATGTATGTTATTCAATCCTTCTGTCGATGGCACAGCAGCCCGAGCTGAACATTGTACCGATATACTAATTTGGAAGTGTCATTGCTCTTCAATCCCACACACACAAGACTGACCGCCTACACAGAGAGCAACATTTTCTCTGGATTGGCTTCCAGTAATGGTCAATAATTCAACAGAACAGCACATTTTCCATCACATATCATCTGACTCAGCATGCATTGTATGTGGGAGGATAGTTTGTAATCTTTCTAGTCTGTAGACGCTCAAGCAAAATGGAGACATCAACTGACCTGATTGCACTTTTATCTGTAAACAAATTCAGCTGTAAAAATTCACTGTTTACTCATTTCTTTGCTCATTTTTATCTCCAAAATGCACCATCTGGTGACTGTGATCAAATAAAACAAAGAAATGCAAGAAAAAAGAAAAGCATGAATCAATTTGTTAATTGATGATACAATAATTAAATTAAGAGACAATTTAGTTGTTGTTTTTTTGTTTTTTTTTAAATATTTCATTCCCCATGGGGTTTTGAGTCCTAGATGTTACAAATTTAACTAGACTTGATTTTAAGAGCTCAGATGTAATCGGTATGAGCAGCAACTTCATATTAAATAAAAAAATTATACGTTACAACTATTAGAAATTATAATACCATATAACAGTATTAACCCAGACAGCAGTTACAACTTACAACTATATTAAATTAAACAGTACACACACAGTGGTTTTTCTTTTTTATATATTAACTTCTACACAGAGTCAATAAAACATCATGCTATAAGGTTATATACCATGAAGTGTAATCTTATTATATCGGTTTAATCTTGTGCAGGCAATATCCATATATTACAGTATTGGCTGTTCTAATTATAATATAGTTAATATATTGTATAGTGAAAGTATAATACACATAAACCATCCGAGGGGATGTGCATTGATTAAATGTAAATGTATCTTGAGTCTTCACACGCACCACATACACACCACCCCCTCATCTCAATCATTCTTCTCTTACATCCTCTCGGTCAGTCTCACTGATTGCATTGATTTTATATGAACATATTTAAGAAACATTACTGGACTGAGAGTGCTTGTGCTGTTGTGGTCAGTATTTCTTCACTTAACTAATTACAATTAGCAAAAGAGTAAAAAAAAAAAAATCAAATCAAAATACACCAAATTCAAAAACCTGCCTTATGCTAACACTGAGCTAATAATGACTGCATGAGCTGCATTTTCATCCCCAACATTGTAACTGAATGGATTTAGTTTATTATATTATATATATATATATATATATATATATATATATATATATATATATATATATATATAAAAAATATAAATATTTACATAGACTGGAGAGCTACATTATTGCTTTAGCAGCTGCTGTATAGTTACACCAGACTGACATGTTATTTTTACATTATTAATATGATATGAAAAACAGTTGCTTACTTACACATCCGCACATACAGTGCAACATTATCACTCATCAGGAGTCATGTTTCTGGCCAACTGATCGATGTCTGATGTCTGTCTAAACATAATGCATGTCTGTTTAGCTGTTAAGTGCTGTTCACCAGCTATTCGCTAACTTTTTCTGTCAGCTATTTGAAGCCGGGCGGGCAGCAAACGGTGGGTTTATTTGCTTATTTGCTGAAAATAGCTGCCAGGTTTAACAAGAGTGATAAGACCAAAACAGTAAAGCTGTGGTCTGTAAAACCAAAACAATAAGCTGCTACAATGCTCCATAGAGCTGAAGGGATGCAGAGTTGGTTAATAATTATCTGTGGGTTCAGCACCTCTTACATACAGTCATTTGTTCTATTGTTTTCTCCAAGTATGAACAGTATAATAAACCTGTGTCAGCCTCATGAAATATTTCAACATACATATATTCAAAGAAATATTCATGTACATCCTATTTTTGTATCTGTTTGTATTAATCCAAATATTTACTGTGATGCTCCTGCTCCAACTAGAAAATCCCAAAACACATCAGCAACCTGCTAAAAGCTCCCACTGAGACTACCCTCAGTATAAATATAAATATATTTTACACTACAATAAAATTTGTAAAACTCATTCTAGGCACACATTCAAATACTAAATAAAAATATTCACCAGGTGAGTAAAGAGAGAAGTCAGTCACCATATCTGTAACTGACATTCACTGATCCAGTGATGAGCAGAAAGATGTAAGGAAGAAGGCTGAGAACAGAGAACCAGTGGAGAGAGCTTTGGTGTCATTTGACTGACTGGGCCCTCAGGAGTCGTGCCCTTGATGCACCGCTGCTTGCGACCAGGCAGTGGCCTCATTTGTCAGGAGGAGATGTACTGTAGGAATGGAGCCGGACAGGGGCCAAGAAGGGTAGAGGAAGAGGAAAGAGAAGAAAAGAGAGAAAAGAAGGACAAGGGCAGAGGTGAACTGAGGCGAATGTGCTGAGAAGAAAGAAATGAGAAAGATAGATGGAAAAAGTGAGAGGAAATGCTGGTAGCAGAACTGTGAAGCAGAGCGACTCCACACATACACACACAGTGATAAAAAGAAAATGGGACCTTTACAAAAGATTGTTTGTAAAGGAATGACATATGGAAATGTATGCAGACAGTGGAGCATGTACAAGTGCACTGAACCTTGTTCACAACACCTGCACACAGCAAGACAGCGGTCCACACACTATAGCCTGTATGTTTATAGACAATGAACCTGGCATTTGCTGAGATAGGTCTTTATGACGCTGTTGTCTCCTACATACCTGGAAATATTTAATATCAATATTCATCAATGAAAAGGACATTATTCATTTGCACATCATTTACTTCAGTTAATGCTGCAGCTATATTCACAGATAATAGTTACTAAACAACTCAACTGCAAATTACCACACTTACTTTGGATCTCTAACAAGCAACTGAGTCATCTATTGAAAGCCACACCAGCATTCAGAATCCTCATCTATGTGTTTATTCCTTCAGCTGAGAGATAAACAAGCTGACAGACACAAAATAACATCTCTTCATATGTTGGAAGTCCTTGGACCGTCTCCTTTATTCTGTAAGGTGATAAATTGTTGAGCATGTGTTTTGTCATGGCAACAAGGCACGGCAAGGTCCATTATAAATGAGCAGACAGCACTTGATGATTAAAAAAAACAACAACAAAAAACAACAGACACTTGAGAATAGCAGTCTTTTACTTTTCAGTATAAGTCTCCTCTATTATGTAAATTCTCCTGAGATTGAAAAATAACAGGTGAGATAAGGATACGCCTCAGTCACACTCAGTCTACCTTACCAGTCTCTGCACATCTCTACTGTACAGTCCTCATTATTAAGGGCATTGAGCATTGTTCCCGGTTTCTGAAGCTCATGTGAGGAGGCAGCTCTCATGTAGATGTTCTGACCTGTCAGCAACAAGTGGGCATGAGAGGTATACTATACAACGTATGGCCTGAAGCTATAATGTATACAGTAAAAACACATGGCCTGTAGCTATAACATATGAAGACACATGGCCTGGAGCTATAACATATGAAGACACATGGCCTGGAGCTATAACATATGAAGACACATGGCCTGGAGCTGTAACATATGAAGACACATGGCCTGGAGCTATAACATATGAAGACACATGGCCTGGAGCTATAACATATGAAGACACATGGCCTGGAGCTATGGTATGTAACATTATGCTGTGATCATAAATAATAATAAAAAAACTACAATTATTAAAATGTAGTGGTTTGTCCATCATAAAAAAAACTACTGGACAAGAGCAAATTCAACTGTAAAATGTCCCAAAATAAACAAATCTAAGGGATGCCCCTGAAGATTGTTTGTTTATGTTTTAAGCTGGCTAATATATAAAACTCAAGTATCAATATGAACATCAGCTTCAAAAATCCAGTATTGTTTGGACTATATTAGAATATACATATTAGAATGAATTTGGTTATGAATGACACAAAATGAACTGTATTTTGTTGAAGGTACAGTGTGTAAAATTAGGGGGCTCTATTGACAGAATACAGCAGAAATGTAAGATAATATGCATAACTATGTTTTCATGAGTGTATAACCACCTGACAATAAGAACCAATATGTTTTTGTTACCTTAGGATGAGCCACATTTCACAACAACTTTGCACTAGGATTTTTTATTTCTTCCATTGTACTGTGAAATATAATGCTTCTGGGTGAAATAGAAAGTAGGTATTTTACAGAGTGTTTTAAACTGTCAAATAACCACTACATACTAAGATAGATGAAAACAGAATGACAGATAACAAGATAACAAAGCAGAAAAATAAATGTTTTTCTGGATGAGATTTCTAATTTCTGTGTAGCTCTGTGTAAAGCAATGGGACTACACAATGGGACTGACTTTCTGGGACAATCTCCTGTAGCGCTAACTGTTCCTTCAATGCCACTGCAGACCGTGATCATAGAAAACATAATGATTCACTGAAGCTGCATGCATTTCCTGATGGCAGGAAAATCTTTCAGGATAACAGAGCTACTCAATCTAACAACTCAATCTCAAGTCCAGGAGATTCAGAAATGGAACCTGAGGAATTATAATTATAAAGCTAAACAATCCAAAAATTGTAATGTTAACAGACCTACAACCTTTAAAAAATATGCCAGAGGAGCTTACCGTAACTATTAAGTGCAGCCACTGTACGTTCAATTCTTCTTTTACCTTTTTTTCAGTCATATTGTTATTATTTCTTGCATTTTTGTCCTCCTAATACATCTTATTTTTCAAGACTGGCACTCCATCTCTCGAATGCCTGATGAAGAGCACAGAGGGTATGACAAAACTTATCACAATGTCTTGTAATAATGTTTTTTGAACATATGGTGCCAGAGCTGAAGCCTGAAATAGCAGAAAACCTCACTGTGCATAAAATATATGAGCAAAACAACAGAGGGTGGCATTTCAATCATCTGAGTTTTCTTAGCATTCGACACAGGGGCTGGCACTTTTTTTCATCCTCAAGATACAGTATCAACAGCTATAGCAGCAGAGCACAGACAGCAGCATCTGTCACTTTGAACAGGCTGTGTGCACAGACAAAAAGATGTTTGTGGGACACAGTAAAAGAAGTGAAGACTGAGAGCAAAAAAGAAAAAACAGCAAGCACATCTTAAAATACTTGCTTACTTATTTAATTTAATGGATTATAATTGTTTTATTGACCTTTCACTTTTCCCTTAATAAAAAATGGTTGTCTAATTCTCAGCAACCATAACTAGCCATAAAAGGCCTGCCTAACCTTTAGTGATAATCTGAGGACTTTTGACGAAAACCAAAGGGTGGCTTGAACAGTATGTTTATTTACTCTAAAATAAGGGGCACACACTAGCTAGCTTACTGTCCACGATATTATGTATGTAGCATTGACAGTATAATTAGTGGACAGAGTTTCTGGGTCTGAAAAGTCCATGCAGAAGTGCCTACATAAAGTCAGACTGCACTTATGTCAGATTGCATTCCTAATTCTTACTTGATTTATTACCTCAGTATATGTATACAGCATTATGTTCATTTCATAAATTGGTCACATTTAGAGTAAAATAGATGATAAGTAGGGTATGCTTTAGGTTGTGGCTACCTTTTTATTGACAAGCCATTGTGGTTTGCGGTGCTGATCAAATATGAGGGAAGATTATGTTGCAACATTGGCTATTTTTTTTGCCTCAGTTGTTTTCAGAAGCATGCTTTAGTTAGTCTTTAGCTGTAAAACAAGAGTCTATGACCAGGCACACCACCAGTTTTTCCTACTTAAAAACAGAAGCTCACGAAACTCAGATCAAACTGTAAAACTGTGAAATATTTTTTTAGTTATGCTCATTGCTGGCTCTGCACAACCAAGATCCATGATGCCAAATTCGATGCGTCAAAAATAGCACAGTAGGTTTAGACGTGGTATGTAACCATCAAATGCATATTTGATGGTTATATTTACAATATTCTCTTATAAAATGAGTCAGCAGGAGACAGTCTTTTTAACCAGTTAATGACACTAAAGGTAGCTTACTGTACTTAACTAGCTAGCCATAGCTGATAAAATCTTTTAATAACGACCTTTCATCCTGATGAAATTTATGGTCACCGGTCTGAAATTAAGTACCCAATACTTTGAATGGAAGATCTGCCATAGTTATCACTGTAAACAGCACGTCGTTCATAAATGAAAGCTTGACAGGTGTCATCAGGAAGGGGAGTGGGGTGAACTATGGGACTTGTCTTTGACTGCTATCACAAAAGCAGTAAAGCAACATTTTTGACTGGAGTTTAAATGCCATCATTTGTCTTTATTTCATTGACCAGTCAAAGCCAAATTTGATATTGATTTTGCACTGTCACTGTTCTAAGTATTCTCATGAAATCTACACTTAATACTGAGAAACAGTAATTTTCTAAAATAAAGTATCCAAATAAAGTATAAAACAGAACTTGGGAAGAATTAATGAAGCGAGTTGAGTCTCCACAGCCATTTAAAACCACAGTGTGTGAAATCAAAGTCAAGCCAAGGAGAGGGCTGCACGGGGAATCCTCAAATACACTTGAGAGTCCAGAGCTACAGTAGGACAGGCTTATAGCTGCAAGGTAACTCTTGCACTTTCACATTTCCCCAGCCAGCCAATAAAACCTCAGTTCTGCAAACGCAAGATATTTCTCAAATTTCCGCCTCTTTCTTTCTCGTTTAAATCCTTTCTTAGCTCTTTTTCCAGCTCAGTAACATCTCCCACAAATCTCCCCCTCTTGTTGTTGAAAACACTACATTTTTACTCTTCTCTCTCACTTTTCAATTGCCCTTTCATTCTTACTTTCTACCTATTAGAGGTTCCTTCTATCTTTTTTTTCCACTCGAGCCTCGTCTGTACTCACCTCACCTTTCTTTCCTCCTTTAATTCAGTTCCACTCCTCTCTGTGCCTCTCTCGCTGAGTGGGCAGCCTATTTATATTGGCTCTCTGGTGTCTGGCATAAAGAGCTTCTTCCAACTCTCAGAGTAGCTCACTACATCTCCTGGAGCCTTGCCCACTGGTTCTGGCAGGTGTTCAGCATCCTGGGAGACTTACCCTGTGTCTCACTGTGTGTGGTGCCCTGTGGCTTGTTGTCAGCATACAGTGTGTGTACATGTAAATGTAGCTGTGAGGATTTGAAATTCATTTTAAAAGGTATGAATTGTAACATTTTTTTCTGACACTAATGGCACTACTGTATGTTTCTGTGTTGTTTTATGCAATCCATTATGCAGAGGGTTTCCCTACAAGAAGAAGAAAAGAGCATCTCCATTCTGCAACATTCAACTCTCTGTAACACACAGATTTATCTTGACCAAATTCACAGGAAATCACAGCAATTCAGAAAAGATCAAATGACACATAGCACTAAATGGAGGGCAGACAAGTGAAGAGACAAATGAAAATAAATGAGTGACTCCCCACATTATGTGCTGAAAACATTAGAAGAATGCAAACCCTGCTTTCTACTTCTTTTATCACTCAGATTAAATGTAATTATTGTCATGCTCTTTGAATCCATCATATAATTAACTCTGTTCAGTGATTTGTTTCCAGTAAAGGGCAAACAGCCTCATTATCTCATTAAAGGACAAAGATCAATGAAAAGGCATACAGGCCACAGATGCAATGCAAATAATATTCCATCTGTAGTATGCCATACTCTGTCCAATACTGGTCAAAAATATTTGTGTTGGTCTAGGGGTTGTATATATCTTGTATATGTTGTGTTGTGTATCCAACACTGAGGTTTTGTGGATGTGCACATGTCCAAAGATAGACATGTTGAACACTATCAATGCAATAAAAACTTCACAGCCATGGTCTACATGAAGGAAATGAGATTTATAAATAAAAAAAAACATAATCACCTTCCCTGTGGTAAATATATCAAGTTACACTAAACTCTAATGGCAGAACCCCACCAGGCACGTCTCTGTCACATCGCGGCCACAATGCTGTTTTGGTCCGTTTTCCACGTGACTTCAAACCCCACCAGGAGCGTTTCAAAAGTGGACCATCATTTTTTCCTGGTTTATGTGCTCTAAATATGTATATATGCTGTGTAGTTTAATTGTTGCCCTTTTGGCTGTTTTTAAGATTGGAAGTCTGTATAGAAAATTGACTGGATCGACCTTCTGGGACACTGTTTTACTACAGAATTTTGTAAAACTACAAGTCATTAAAGATCTTAGTGTCATGATACAAAACCACTGAAAGTTCATAGATGACAACACTGGATTGTTGCCTAATCTGCTGATAGGAGGAGCCCAAATAACGTCATGCAAAGTAGAAAATTTATACGTCTCAAATGAAAAAAAAAAAAGCTCTAGGCATACATCCCTAAATGATTAGCACCACCAAATCATGTTGTGCCAAAACAAATGCAGCACTTTCCTGCCTCACTTGTTCTTCTTCCTCCTCGTCCTCCTCCTCCTCCTCTCAGCTTTATCGATCTGACAGTTGTCAAATTGCCTTTCAGTTTGCTATGCAGGCGCCCGCCTGTGAAACACGACTTGTTGACAAACAGACTGTCTCCCAGTGAGTGCTGTGCCGACGTCCTGACAAGCCTGCTCAGCAGACATCCAACTGTTTCCTGACTTTAATCACAGTAGCGTCACCGGAAATCAATCCCATAACCTTGGTAGAATGCTAAATCAACACAAAAGCCGACTCCACTGGTAAATTTTCATGATCCCAAACTGGCAGAGAAAAGAGGGATACGAAAAACTTCTGATGTGAATATTGACTTCCAGGGAAATATCATGCACACTGCGTTGTCTCATTTATAATGCTATATAGCTGGTGCAGAAAGAGTTTGCTTGACTTGGCCTTTTCTAAGTATAGATTTTCATGAAGGCAGTACTGTCAGAACCATCTTCCAGCAGAGGCAGGGGGGCTCCTGTTTGAAGATGCATATAGTACATGCATTTTTAAAATGGCCTTCCTTGGCATTTTTAACTATATTGCTCAAAGTGCAATGATAGAAAGGAGGCCATGAGAACACAGAGGCGGCTGCCTGCAATCCACCAAAGACTCATTAAAAATGAAAACTGGAGAAAATAATGAAAGAAAGCAATGTGGTGGAGGACATAAATATATAAACAATGTACACTGCTACACAGCTGAAAAGATGAGACTCTTAAATATTTTCTTCAGGTCCCAGGCAAAATGAGAGGGATAAATCCAACCTGAGTGTCAGTGTGAGGTCAATCCATCGATCCTTTCTCTCTCTTTCTCTCTGTCTGTCTCTCTCTCCCCCTCTCTGCTATGGAGGGAGCTTGAGCTGTTTGAAGATGACTAAATTACAGAGGGCTTATTAGCATGGACGAGAAGCAAGTGTGACACCCATATTTATGCTTGTCCATATGTGTGTGTGCTTATGTGTGAGCAAGAGAGAGAAGCTTGCAGGGTAAGCTTGTATCCAACCCTGCAAGCTTCTGTTTTCCTTTGTCAAACCTTTAAAGGAAAAGGCTTATGTTATTCTGTACTTTTCATATCATCAGAATATAACCAACGATACCTCAACTCATCATTTTAATTGTACTATAGCTTTTAGCAAAGGTTCCTCAAACAGGAGTAAATAGTGCATTTATTGGGGACTACTTTAAGATCTGGATTTATACACATTTAGTGTGCTAGTTCAGTATATACAACTGGAAAGGTGCATATGGGATTTAGAATAATAAATGAAATGTCACTCAGTGCAGCGGTGGCTCATTGATGTGTTTTTAATAGGTTTTGGACAAAAACTGAGCACTATGGCATAGAGGTATTAGACATATCAGGCTTTTTTAAGTACCATTTTTACCTGGAAACCTGAACTGTCCATCAGTTTGCTTAAAACACTACTGCCATACAGTAGTTAGTGTGTCACTCAAAGGCACTGTAAATCAACCTGAAATGATTTCACCAGGCAAAATACTCATATGCAGAGGCAAGAAACATACAGGACAAACATGAAGCGAAAGTGAAAGGTGACAACAGCATTCCATTAGTTGAAAATGACAGCTTTTAATCAAATGCTCTTGGCATTGTGGTAATATGTGTTCATTTTTGTCCATTTGGATGCTTCTGATATTACAGAAAATACAAGTAATGAAAAAATGCATTTAACACCTGCTTGTATTACCATAAATTAAATCAAGGAATTTGAGAATGCTGACGCACAGTTCACACATAATGTAATGTAATAATCATAGTAAAATGTCACAGTGAAACAATAAGACAAAGAGAGGGATTTGGACTGAAGCCCTGGTAGCTGCAGTAATTGTAGAAAATCCTTCTCTAGGTTAAGTGCAAACATTTTTCACCTGAAACGTTGCCACCTTACGGGGACAGCCAGTAAAATCAGGGTCATTAACTCAATTCTTCCATTTGAGTCACATCCATAGGGCACCAAACAGAAGAAATGATTCATTGAGAAGAAAAAAATCAGACACAGTAAATACCAGGACATAAAAATCCAGCTTGATGTTGGAACTTTCACCAAGGTGAATGTAAATAGCCGTGAACAGAATCCTTGTGGGAAGAGGTATTTGACTAACTTGATGAATGGCTTTAATAATCAGGAAAGCCCCAAGGGAAGGGTGGATGGAACAACAAGAAGCTCCTGTAATAAAGAGACCTGCAGCAGATATTTATCTTGATCTTAAAAAGCT
The DNA here is from genome assembly GCA_946959425.1 of Argyrosomus regius. Lineage (NCBI taxonomy): Eukaryota > Metazoa > Chordata > Actinopteri > Sciaenidae > Argyrosomus > Argyrosomus regius. Next base: position 10,981,936 of record OX336885.1, read on the forward strand.
TTAATACTGCATGCAGATAACCAACTAGAGGAAGAAGTTATGTTTGGTTAGTGAATATGGGAAAAACCTTCAAGGGTTACAGTACTTTCTTTGTACTGGATTCAAGGCTACAGTTTTCACCAAATACAAATAATAATATATATATATAGCAGGCAGATTAAGTTAATGTGTATTCTTACTAACACCAGGATGTTTATGGAGTTTTCTACACCATGTACTGTCATATTTGAGTGTTGTTATCACCCTGACTTACTGTGTCAAGACATTACTGTACAGCACAGTTACTGTACAAGTGACAGCATATAACCAAATGCAGAAAAGAAACAAAACAAGACTGATAAACAAAAATAAGCAGTGAGAATTTGCCAAAAGTCAATAATGCTGTATTTGGTTTAGAATCAGCAGCGGGGCAAACAGACAGGAGCCTCCTTGGGGAAATAATTGCTTGCTGCGAGACCTTCAGCCTCCATTCAAGGTGGAAGGTAAAATAATGAAATAAGAATGGAGCCGGTAATCAAGCAAGCAGCTGTCTGCCTGTTGCTTCTGTTACTCCGGGTCTGCCGAGTGAATTTTTCATAGCCCTTGGGATGCGAGACTCAGAGGCTATTTCTGCGTTTCCTCCCAGTGTGTGGCAACACGAAGTAGCACATATTGTTGACAACACATACCGGGACTTTCAAGAATGCACAATGTACTCCATCTGGACTCCCTGAGGATGAAAGACAACATTATGTTCTGTTCAAGAACGCTGCCCTTGAGAACCTTTAAGTGATGGTGTGTATGTTTTTATGAGACGGGACAGTTGAGTCACCAAGCTGCTTAGAGCACTCTGCCAGACATGATATGTCCAATCTGCAGTGATCCAAATAACTAAATTACCAGCTGAATTACAGTTGAATCCGGTTGAATTCACCTTAGCTGAAGTCGCACTGCAAGTTGAAGTAGGGTTGTAAGGTAATAAAACGTAACCGTGACATTTTTCAACCGAATTGAGTCTAAGTAAGCTTATACAGCCAGGACCTCATCACAAATGACCTGTGCAGTATATTCCCCATCCTCTCCATGTGTCAGAGTAGTTTACTATCACTGCACATCGCATAGCTGACCATCTCAGCCAGAGGTGATAAGGACCCACACAAAACTACATTTCTCAGGCTCACTGCTGAGTGTCACAGTTTGGGAATGTTTTCCTCCCTGCCTTTCTAGTGCCTGTGCCTGTAATTTAAGTTTCTCAGACCTTTCTCCTACAAGAAAACCCATGCTGTCTTCTTCTCTCTCATGGTGAAGAACAAGTTTAAAGAGTCGATCCTGTTGTTATAAGATCTGAAATTAAAAAATTAAACTGCGATCGATAATAAATTCAACTTTTAGAAAACAAGCCAAAAATTCAGTTTCCACATTCTAAAATTGGAATTTTTTTCTGTCATCTATGATAGTAAATCAAATATCTTTGGGTTTTGGAAAAATGTAACATGCACTTCAGTGACCAAACAATTAATCAACTGTTAATCAGATCAATAATGAAAACAATCATTAGTTTCAGCCCTTGTTGATATGCTGCTCTTTTCATAGCAAAGAGGCATGGATAAGAAGTGTTTCATCTGTATTCTTAATAGAATAATCCTAACACAAAAGTTGACATTTAATGACAATCAGCAATGAATATGACAAATTTCCTGTTTTCCGTCATTTTATTATTCATTTCTCAAAAAAGATCAGCTGACGACCCATCGACCATGGGTCATGACAAGCATAACTACTTCACACCGGAGATAACTGCGTCACAAGAGGAAGCAGCTGCCCCGTCAAGTTACGACATGCTAAAATTTACTCCTGGAGCCTCTTGAGGTGAGCATTGTTTCAACCATCCTTTCACTCTCCTGCTCTCTCCTACCGAGCTTCCGCCAGCACCCGCCACTGTGACAGCATGGCTGTACAATCTGTTTGCCCCCCCCTCGCACAGTCAGAGCTCCATTAAATTGAAAGCCAATGCAAACTGTCTGGGCTGGCCGTCCTCATTAAGAGGACACCAAGCAGAGGACTGGCAGAGGATCCCAGACACTTTGGAAGCCTAATGAATTGGTACACGCCCCCACACTGTGAAAGCGGTACGCACACGATGGATAAAAGAATGAATACTGCCAAAGAGGACTAACAACACCGTGTCTTGCGCTGAAAATGAATGGGTCAGAATTGATGATGAAACTTTGTGTGGCCTCATCATCACTTTATATGTCATCTGCAAGAACAAAAACTGTTAGCTTCCTCCTCTGTCCTCAGTGAATTTGCGCAACAGGAGCGTATGGCAGGTGGGAGACGTAGTCACATTGTGGTGAGGGTACTGATCTATGTAACCTAGTCATTTGTCATTGTGCAGAACATATAATTTTTTGTGTCGCAAGCAATTCAATCTACAGTTCAGCTGATGTGGAAACCGGGGTGCAGGGGCTGACCAGGCCCCAGCCAGATGCGCTTATCTGAAACAAATGAGTCAGGGCTGAATCTAACAAGCACACTGCAGAACAGTGCATCCAACCTCTCTGCTCTACATGACGGCTCAGCTCCCCTCTGCTTGGGCAATTTATCAAAGAGCCCGATTGAAGAAAAAAAAGAAAACCTGAGGAGTACTTAACCACAAAGGATACCACAACTCTCCTTTCTGGTGCTGGAGTTGCTGCTGTTCAAAAGGTAAAATAGATTATTTTGTTTTCTGGATCAAATTTTAAAATTCTTTCTTCTTCGAGTTTTCATTCCTGTTAAGGTTCCACAGCCTGAGGTATTTATTCTTTATGGCTAGTCTGAGATATGGAGTGGGAAAGAGAACGATTATAGCTAATTTTAATTAACACCCTTTGGGAGAAATCCTACTAATTGATTTTCTAACCTGTCCAAGGCAGTCAATCCTTCTGGAACGGCTGCATGCTGGATTCATTTATAGTGATCGAGCTAAAGCTAACTTGCTAAGCAGAGAGGGCTCAAGAGACAACTGGTGAGACACTGTGATAATTAGATAACAGTAAATCTATGTCTACATCTACTGAAGAAAGGTAAGATTGCTAGTAGGTAAAAATGCCAATTATGTTCAAAAGAGCTGACACAGATAAAAATAACAGAACTTCAATGCAAAAGGAGGTATTCTACATTTGAAAAACACAGTACAGGCTGAAAATGAAAGGACTTGAGGAACAGCGATATTGTTTTAGCAGCTCAGCTGTCTGAACCCTACACCTTATCAAACTTAAACATATTTGAGCATGTCATCACCTAAAACCTTGATGATATATACTCAGAAAAGATTTATAAAGAGGTTTAAGTGGTTTCAGGAAAGTCTAAGAAACACAATTAGACATTAATTAGAAATGTGAAGTAGGGTTTACTGCTGTGTAACTGAATCTCTTTTTCAAGATAAAACACCTCCCTATTATTTATATGCTCCTGCTTTCCTTAATTAAAATAAAATCTTACAGCAGCAGCAACTCTGTCTGGTAAAAATAAAATCTCTATAGTATATCTGCCTAATCACACAGTAGCAAACAAATCAGAGTCACTAGAAGTCAAGAGCACAAGAAGTATGACCGACCCCAAGTGGAGTACCAAACAATTATAAACTCTCCCTCTGATTTTTGTTCCAACAAGAGCCACCCAGCTGTGAATATAAAATATGGTGATGGTGCTAGAGTACAGTAACAGGGCACCCAAAGTCTCCATCCAGCTCCATAAAAAGCACATAGTGCAGCACACATCCCCCTCTCCTTTGGGTGCCTACAGGAGCTGTAATTTATCTCAAGAACACAGAAGGTACATACCCTTGGCTCTTTTTTCATGGTTCACATTGGCTTGTATTATCTTACAAGTTTCCATTTCATGACCATCTGCCTAAACCTTCAGCCAAACCTCGGCTATATGCTTTTTAGCATAAATCAATCTGGTAATTACTGGTAATTAATACTGCACTGTTGGTCTTTATGGTACCCTTAAACAACTGACTTGAACTAGTATTTGTTTTTAGTGTCAAACACACTGCCCGTTTCTGTTACAAAGTGTCTTAAAAATATAAAATGTGTTTTGTGTAGATGCCTGTAGCCTAGCAGTCTAAGGCACATACCATGTAATCGCAATATTCACGAGTTGCTTTTGAGTAGGGCTTATGTCGCATGTCATCCCCTATCCTTTTTCCTCAGGTTTCCTTCCTGCTGCTCTCGACTGCCTGTCACTACTGTGAACCATGAATGAAAAGCATTTATCTTTCATGTTATTAGGTGGTGGTTCAAGTCCCCGGTGTGGCTGGGTGGAGGGCTAACTCATCAAATATATAAATGGAGCTGTTTAGTGGAGGACTAGTTTTTAGGTGTGATCTTATATGTAAAGCTGGGCCTTGGGGAAACAGTATACAAAAAAAGTACATATTCTAGGATAAATGCCAAATGTAGCTAATACAAATCTTATTTTGACATCAGGTACAACCTCCTCAACTCATACAGGTAAACCAGCAAAAAAATTCAGCAGCCATTATCAGTATGAGTGCACAGTTTGTTTAATTTGAAGCGATATTATTATGGCTATATAGCTATTATTTACATGGGAACGTGCTTATTTTGAGTTACAAAAGTTATTTTTTAAGCAGAAATAATTAAACATACAACAATCTTACAGAGGTTTACCATAAAGGTTTGAAAATCCTTTTATGATACCTGATTTTGCCAAACCAAATAGGTTGTGTTGAAACTAATTCTTAATCCGTTTGAAAGTGGGATATGAATAGTGTAGCCCAGCACTTAATAATCTAATAAAAATAGTTTGTCATAATCAATTAGATCAAAATGATTCACCAACTTGCACCATATTCAGCCACTTTAACGTGGACTCATTACAAGCTAATATTCATAAGTTTGATGTGATCCCTCAACTGTAATGTATTTAAACTAATCACAGACAAAAATAAAACAAAGTAAGGCTGCAAAAATAATCACATGTATCGTCATAACAGTAATAAACTTAAAAAAAAGAAAGAAAGAAAATCACCACCAGATCAAAAACAATCAATGTTCACTGAACCCCACCCAGTCACTCCTCCTCAAGAGTGAATATTATAATATTAGAAGCTTCTTCTTACAGTCAATCTACCACCAGCAAACAGAAGCATGAAACAACTTACCATTTCCAGAGATGTGATTATCCACCTCCCCGTGTCCGACGTTAAGAGCCGCGTTAAGTTGAATATAAAGTCCCGCATACTGTAAAATCCCTATTATCACTCCAAAGGCTCCCATCGCTTCAGTCGGTGTTTTAAGCAGTTTGTAGGAAATTGTCACATTAGGTGGAGTGAAACGATAAAATATTCCCACCGGCGCTGAACAGCCCTCACGGACATAAAGCTGGAGCTGGAGGGGAGAGACGCTGCTGCTCCACTCGCCTCTGCGGGAGGAGATGATGCGGTCAGGCGGAGGGAGACAGGTGCAGCGGCTCACACTGAGAGGCAATTAGGCGGAGGGATCTCCCCGAGATGTCGGTGTGTAAGTTTCTTTTTTGCACTAGATTTGAGTCCTGTTAACTCACTGAAGTGTCTTATCAATAATATTTATATTATATATATTATAAGCTCTCATGCATACATACAATATGTGAATTTTTCTGATAGGCCCATGTAAAAGGAGGGAACACCTTCACACTTATGTTGTTACACCTTTAGGTTCTGTAAATAGGCAGGCCTATTTTGTTTAGTAGGGTACATTGTGTTGATGTTTTAACCAATAATGTATGTGTTTTAAGTACTTAAATGTTTATGTATTTATATTATATGTCTCTGTGTGTTCTGTGTTTCACCCGCACAGATAAATTTCCCCTTGAGGATAATAGAAGTTAAAGCAACATTGTGTAACATTTCTACTATAAAATTTAATTTTGATGCTATATTGACTTGTAATAGGGTGAAACTGGATCACATTTTATAGTGAAAATATTTTCTGGTTTTCCTTCTGATGTCCTCCAGCTGCTCTGCATCAGCTCTGCGATTTACAGAGTTTCCTGATGGACAGTGAAGTAAACTGCTGTGAACTGTAGCTGCTGTTAGCTCTGTTTGTTAGCTGTTAGCTGAGCTCAGAGCTCAGGGGGAGCGTCAGTGTTTGTATCACAGGTGTTTTGGACTACCAGAAAGAGAAGGGGGTGGGCGAATGCTGACAGGGAGTGGGGCCAGTGTTGTGCCAGAACTGGAGCTGGGCAAGCAGACAACGCAACTGGCCAAAGCAGTCTCTTCGGTCGTAATGTCATAGGCCAAAGCTGACTTTGACAGAGGAAACTAAGAAGAGAAAAGGAGAGAGTGGCTGAGCAAGAAACTGCAAGACAAGAGTATATCTGACTTTTAGTTGTTGGTGAGGGTTTCAGGGAATAAAAGGCTGAAAGACAGACGCTGAATTGGGCGTCTTGCTATTGGAATAGTAAGTAATATTAGTTGGCTACTATGTCTTGTTGCACTTGCTTGATATTTTGCTCTTGTCAACTCACTACTCATTGACTTTTATACTTTTTTAATATAATCCGAACAAATACACACAGCTGTCCATATTTTCAAACATTGGTATTGCACTCTATAAGTGGAGGTGCTAAATTTACAAAATAAAACAGTTGCTGCAAAGTTGCTTTAAAGGAATAGGCTCATTTTGGGGAAATGCACCTAATAGAGATTGATGCTGCTTCTTCAAATGTTAAGCTGGAGCCAACAGCCAGTTAGGACTGACTGACACAGACTGTAGCTCATCAATTAACCTCTTCCTAGTTTGTGTGAATTCAATATCATCTAACTACAAATAAATGTATTTCCCAAAATGTTGAACTATTCCTTTATTACAGTAGGCCTAAAGTCCAAAATGTGACCATCAAAAGATGGTTACACTGTCTAATGCAGGAACAGCTGCTGTGTGAAATAAAATCTGCAATGCAGTGCCAATAAACTGCTGTATCCCACCATAATTAAGCGACAGAATTGTTAACCTCGGTGAGTGCTGTGGGGCCCCACATACTGGCATGCAGTGGTTTTGCAACCTCCTAATGGTCATAGGGATGGAAATGTCATTGGTGAAATTTAACGGTCATCAGTGTGAAGGCTTACAGAATTAGTGGTGCAGTTGGATACAGCAGAGTGTAAAACAGGTGTGGTACAGCTTAGCTCTGGGAGTGATGCCATCAAAATACAAACCTGATTCTATCAATATGTTTGAAGGTATTTTTAACTCTATATGATACAGAGGTGGGTAGAGGTGGAGCTGTGTTAAGCTGTCCAGGGCTGACAGGGTGAACATGGTCTTGGCTCAGTGAAAAGACAAGTGGCCTTTAGCCAGTGTTCTTTCTTTCCCAGTTTGACAGCCAGAAGATTCACATTATAGCTGAAGGACAATGGTCTCATAATGGAGACAAGTAGAATATTCTGTGCTTCATGTTTCCTCGTCTCTCTGGTATTCTGTAAAGAAACGCAAAGGCTAAATTTTGCACAACTGCACAATGAGCACAAATTGCATATCTTTTGCTACTATGCACTCATTTCACACAATTATGTTATCATTATATGAATGCTATTTAATGTATTAATTCATATGTTAAAAAACTGACAGGCTTTCCATCTGATGTAATAAAACAAATAATAAATACATGGTAAGAAAATGATGATATGATACTTTTCTGGGTTTTATTAAGAGAGCTATAATCACCCTCACATTTGCGTCTGCATACACATTTGTTTTTGCTTGAGCATGTAATTAATTATTATCAAAGGGAAGAGGGCCATTTATCCTGCTGACTTTGATCCATCTGTGCAAGAGCCTGGCATGTGGAGCTCACAGCATGCATTTTAGATGTTCTGGGAGTAAAAAAGATGAAAATTCTTTAAAATTAAAGTTTAAACATATTTAAACTGATGTTTTGATCACTCTGGTTTAAGAGCTGTATTAGACTTACGTGGTGCCATCAAATCACTTTGTTTGCTTTGACGTTAATAAAGAATTTAGTTTGAATGCACCTGCTGTCTTCTGTTGGTGTTAGCAATGCTGGGAAATGATTTGTTTGGGGTTTAGACATTTGGGACGTTCACAGCTAAAAGCCTGCTCCCTCCACATATGAGCACAAACAGACAGCAGCATTTGAAGAGCTCAGAAATCAATTCACTGTTACAAAAGAAAACCAGTTAACCTTAGAGGTCTTTGAGAAACCCTACAATTTTCACTGTGTGCTTGGTCCAAAAGAGGCTGTTTATTTTTCCTCTTGGCTGCTGCTGCTGTCTGCTCCCTTCCTGTGGGTGTCAACCAGGCTCTCAAGCCCGGAAAACTGGAGGTGAAATTGAAGCTGATGTATGCAGACGTGAGCCCCTAAGATGGACACAACACCTGCCTGGTAGCTCTGAGCTCAGCACCTCCCCAGCACTAACTGCCTCAGACAGCCCCCCCAGAGCCCCCAGCCAGAGATGAGGTATATATATGTGTGTGTGTGTGTGTGTGTGTGTGTGTGTGTGTGTGTGTGCGTGTGTGTGTGTGTGTGTTGGAGATGACGGTTATACAGCACAGGGCCTGTTAAAATATAAAATGAAGGGAGCGAACTGGGAGTGTGACTCAACCAGGGAGTGGATTTCAAAGTCGACAGCTTCCACAGAAGCTTCATGACATCCATTATTTATTGAGTTCTCTTTGACACATTCAGCCGCTTCTTTTACCTGCAGCTTTTAGGGAGCAGAACAGACGAGAACGCTGCATTTTCTGAGCAAATTGATCCAATCAGCAGAGAATGTAGCGCACAATAGTTACTCTCAACAATGAATTAAATCTTATTGTACTACTCATTGGATTTAAATGCATCTTTTCTCTGTTTATTAGCAAATGAAACATGTTTTTGTCGATTTTATACTGTTACAATATGGACTTGTGAATTACCTCCAGGTAGAGTAACTCTTTTACCCTGGAGGCAGAAAATCCCATGGGAACCCATTGACTGATCTCCTTTGTCATTACTGTATTTTCCCCACAGACATATAAATAAAACAACAAACCAAGCATAAAAACAAACAGCATATAAAAAGAAATCGCAGCACTTTTCATGTGAATTCCTAAAATAAATCATTTAAATATTCATCAAAATGTAATATTCTCCCTGGACAATCCTGAGCTGTCATCATACAGATGAATTAGTTATAAAAAAAATGTCTGGTTTCCCTAAACTATATGCATTTATTTAGGCTGTATTATCTTGACTCAAGTCATGCCTTCTCGTTGGACACCTTTTCAGTAAAGTACTCCAGTAAAGCCAAACTAATAAATCAATCTAAATAATTGCAACTTATGGCAATTAACTGCTATCTAGCCAAGCTAAGTTACCAAACTGTTCCATCGGTTGCAAAATGAAACTTCTGTGTAAAGGCAATTCTGAGATTTCTTTCAAAATACATTAAATAGTATGTTGGAAAATAGTTGCTGTGAAAAGACTTTGAACGATATATTACTGAAATGTGGAGTTAGAGGTTAAAACAGTTTTTCATCAGTTTTCAGTCCAGGATTTTTTGGGCGGTCCTAAAGGGTGGCTCGATGACACACTGAGGCCACCCTGAGCATACCCCTGCACTCTAAGCAGAGAGACAGAGATTAATTAATCTTGCTCAGTGTTTTAAAGTTAGTCATGTCATTTTCTGAACTCATCTGACACGTTTCAGGCGCTTCAAAATTGCTGCTTGACTGCTCCCACGAGTAGGCATGGCTTCAGCGCATTTAGCGGATACGCCCTCACAGTCCTAGAGCTGTGAACACTGCTCATTTTTACCCGATTTTGATACCTAATTTCATAAACTTTCTTAAACTATTTTTAATTATTCAAATTTGGCTGGATGGTTTATAACACTTCTTTGGTCTGACAAACTCAGAACACATATTTATTCTTACTGTACACGGACTTTAAGGATTGTGCCAACATCTAAAACATATAGGTCCACACTTCTCAGTCACTGCCTAGATATCATATTTATTTGGAAGTTTCGGTGTTGTGTCCATTGACAGCTGATCTAATTTCATGAAAAAATTTCACCACCAGATCAGGTGCATTTGATACTCACTTATGATTTGTTAGGGCAAAACAAAACAAAATAACCACACCTCCCAATGCGAAATCAGCTAACATGAACACATCAGGCTGTATGAATGAAGTGAAACAAAATGGTCATTCAGTCCAATTTTAAGCCTTTTTTATCTTTAATTTCTTTTACTGAAAGAATAGGTTCTTTTTATTTTGCATGTTAGAATCATTGGTATATGTTTTTTGCCCGTTAAACCTTAGCTTCCTCAACTCTCACATCTATTGCTATTTTTAAAAAGTTGAGGAAAATACATTGTGTGTTGCTCATTGCCTCCTTTGCCTCCTACCACATCATATAACAGTATATCTTTTGGCTCTTGAGTACACAGAGATCTCAGGATGTTTAGCACTTCATGAATATTAAACTAAGCTCCAAGCTTTGGAAACCATATAACTGCAGATTTAATGCACAAGGTGAGGGCTTAAAATGTGCACACAATCACTTGCAAGCTCAATCATTTCTGTTTTTTCAGGCTGTTTTGAATCTTTTATCCTTCAGGGATTTAACTCCAAAAGCATGTAAATCCTAAGGCATCTCCTCTTCTCTCACTCTCTTTCCAATGTAGATGGCACAGGTATCCCCTCCAAAAGAAAGGCTATTTTGTGAGTCAAATGTTGGGAAATGTTGCCATACCCTGGTGAAGACGTGCAGGGCTTACACTCTGAGAAAAATGTCCCTCTTGGGGGTCAAGTGGAGGAGAAAGCTGACAGAGTGAGACTATACCTTCCTCAGGCCGAACTTCTCTGGAGCCTCAGTAATTGCTGTGCATTGGAGGTGCGTCACACATCACGAGATGAGACAAAAATTTAACTTTGATGACATTTAAATAAAGCATTCTTGTACTAATCCCTCTTCTGATGCAGCACTATGTATGCATCAATAACTGTCATGGCTTTAAAACTGCAGGATGTTCAGCAGTGAAAAACATTTACAATGATTTTAAAAATGAAATGCAACAAAGGACTTGGTGTGTGATTGAAAAATGATCCCTCATTTACAGCTGCCGAACCACTCAACTGTAAATAGTCAAACCCATCTTTTGTTGAACCAACTGATGCAATGCCATTTACCTACACAAGACCCTTCATGAACATTACACCATGACACTTGTTCTCAACAGGAGGAAAGTATTTTCACACTCCACAGAATTCATCACTTTCCAGCCAGGCAGATCGTCAGCCAGCCTCTCCCCTCTGTCTCTACCTGTCATCTCACTGACCGTTCAGGAAAAAATATATGATGGCAAAAACCTCGCCACCATTTCCTGGTTCACTGGATGCGGCTTCGCGCTCCAGTAAATCTTTCCTGTTCATTTCTGGTACAATTTTAACTGGCTGCCGCTGAGAAGCGAAGATGTCAACCAGCATCCAGGCAGCAGCAGGTGCAACACATTAACCATCTTTCCGTTTACCGCTTTCCTCCTGAGGCTAATGTGGCTTGACAGGAACATGTAATGAATAAAAATAGAGGAGGGTGTGGTTGTGATGAGTGTGTTGTGCATCACATGTAGATTAGTGGTGCTGAATATTCAGGGGAAACTAAAGTTTTTAATTGTATAAAAAGACCCATGTTACATTACACAAAGTCCATATGCAAATCGAACATAATGTAAAGTTTCCTTCTACTTAATAATTGTTTACTTAATACTACTTTATAGGCAAATGCCTATTAAGCTTTGTGATCACTTACTCTAAATGCCACCTCTGTGGACTCACACTGCCTGCTAGTCTTTGGGGAACTGGACAAGCAACATCCATTCTGGCTATTAAAGAGTGCAGTGTTAATACGGCCTCATTAGAGCAAGCTTTTTGCACAGGAGGTGATGCAATTTTCTGTGCTCTCGCTCTTAGCAGCCCTTGGCATTTCAGCACAGTGGGCGCAGATTGCAGTCAACTGCTTTTTAATCTTCTACCAATTTTCATCAGTGATGCAGGCTCTGGTTTTCTCAAGTCCACTTCAGCTCCAGCTATGTGACCAGCCATTTCATCAGTGAAAGTGAAAGCAACATTGACTGAACATGTAGTCTCACATGTGGAGAATGTTCATACATCGATCATACATGAGATCTCAGTGCTTGATACTGCTCTCATTTTTTAGATACAAGGGAATGATTAGATTGGCTTTGATCACGACTTATTAGCATCTACAACATTTTAAAGTTTCATCACGATACAATATTATATCGATTCTTTGGACAATATGATATTTGCCGGTATCTCAAAGTCTGCCACGATACGATTTCAGTTTAACCAAAATCAGGAGCCTGTGATTGACATGAGACGATATATAACACAATCAATTACACAGTGATAGCTGAGTGTAAGAGCTGTCTTAACAGTCACAAATATGAGCACTCAGTAACCGGTTTGAATGGCAGCAGTCAGAGAGTGGAGGGAGCGAGTTAAAACAGACAGTCAGTTCCCAGCCGTCCAACAGGGCTGTCTATGTGAAACAGAAAATCATCCCTCACTCTATCACTGTCTGGTTGATCGCTACCTCCTTTCACACAAGGCAAACATTTATTATGCTTTTCCATAGTTTCATAGTTTCATCGTTAATCCCTGCTGTGAGATTTTAACAGAGTTTTGTTGCTGTGGCTGGAATTAACTTTTGCTTGGACCCAGCAGCAGCACAGCCCTGAACTGATAACTGTAACTTGTTTTGTGGTTTTATGAACAACAAGTGCAGAAAATAGACCCACAATACAGCGATATAACCATGTATAAACCTCTGTTTGTTGTTGGGAATATCCACTTTTAGTCACAGGAACTCTGCAGCAACACACTATCCACCTTATCTCTTGCTGGAAACACAGCTGAGGACGAGAGGAAAAAACAGCAACAAAGTTGTTTCTGCAAAGAAATTCAACTCAGTTAAACAACTGAAACAGACACGATGACAGATAATGAATGTTAGTGTAATTAATGTATATGTAGGCTACTGTTCGAATGTTTAGGAAGAAGGTGAGCTTGGACGGAAACAGCAACACAGATGTGCCATGGGGATTTCAAAACAAAGGTATATCCTAAAGACAATGAGATGGATTGATGTTTTCACTTTGAATCGATGATATTGGATTGTTAATTCAAAAGTTAACAAAATTGGCCTACCAGCAACTCAAAAGCTGTACAAAACTGAAGCGTTAAAGCTTAAAGTTGTGGGGGGTTGACAGGCTATTTCTTGCCTTTCTTTACAGCCTTTGTGCTAACCTGCTGGCTGTAGTTTCAGGTGTACCTTACAGAGAGTGGTGTCATTCTTTTCATCTAACTCTCTGCTGTGGCTTAGTTATTAGCACTGTCAGAGCGAGACAGAGTTTGCATGCACTGTATTTGCCTGTATTGTTTGAATTGCCCAAAGCAAACTCGTGCCTTGATAGGCTTAAGCTTCCAGTAACTATGGAAGTAAAGAAAAAAGCTGACAAAATAGTAGGCTACAAGAAATACGGTAGCAAGTTTTTGGAGAAAACCTAATACAGCAAGTTGTCTGGAAGACATTTCTTATGAGAAATTATTTGTTTTGGCTACAGTGGGCTGCTGGTTATAGAGCTGTCTGTCTGTGCATATTTGATGGAGTGAGTCCCTATTTGAAACAACTCTTGGAGCGCTGTTGTCGCTTGTACTTATTACGTCCTTTCATATTTCAAGAAAAATGAAACAATAGATTTCTAAGACTAAGCTTGCACTTGAAAATTTCCCCGGAGGATGATGTTTCTTGTCCCACTCAGCCACAGCAGCAACTGTGAACGAACCCTTCTGCAGCAGCACACTGAAAAGTGAGAATCTCGATAACATTTTACCACACTGACATGTTGAATTGCCTGCCTATCGCCATGCATTTGCTGTATATAGAGTTTATTACAACCCACACATATAAATCATTAAATCATGTGAATTTATGCACCTGCATATCACCCACTTTCAATCCCTTCTTACATTTATCCCCAACAGACCTCAATGTCAGAATACTGTGAGACATCAGGGCAGGTACTGTTGTACTGTTGTACTGCCATAACTCTGTATAATGACTCCCTCTGTGCAGAGAGAGAAGACTCTTTCTGGAACAGTTGAGCTGATGGACATATTTTGCACAAGTTATTGCACGAGTCCATATGTATATTTTTCTTATGTATATTTTATTTTATAATGCTGCTGCAACAAAAGAATTTCCCTTCGGGGATAAACAAAGTACTCTATCTATCTATCCATCTATCTTGCAACACCTTTTGTTGCCATCACACATTATTAAGATGAGGAAATGTATTAAATCTCCAATTTCAAGACACCTATCTTCTCTGAGAATAAATATAAAGGTGTGTGTAATAAGAAGCACACAGAGAGCTAGAGCTCTGCTCATGGCAGGCTAAAAAATGCATTACTTCATTTGTGCGATGATGGGATTTCCAGAGTGTGCAGGATCCTGCAGTATGTTTGTTCCCTGATGAGACTCGTCCCGTTCATCAGCATTCCCAAAGAGAAACCGAACCATTCAGAGCGCATTATGCAGAGTCAATCACTTTTGCATTTGCTTGTGTGTGCAGCTACTTAATTCCATCACTATACCCTGTTGTCCTGACAACGCAATTATACATTGCCATTGCCTTCAAAGCGAAACGACAGGTTGAGCATTGAGCATTCACAGGTGCATTAGGGACACAGAGTGACAGCATGTGGGGACAATGTAGATCATGTCAGTGAGTTGAGTAGTATTTTCAGTCTTACGTGAGATCTTTTAGAAAACATTCTCTTGTATTTTTGGCAGCAGTATTAGTGTAATCATGCATATGTAATGTGTCTTTTTGAGCTGAATACTTATTTTTTGCAAAAAGAAAAAACCCATCTAAAAAACATAATCAGAAGGCAAAGATGTTGGCAATTGTCGGCCAAATCTTCAAGTGCACACATACATGCATCAAACACACACACACACACACACACACACACACACACACACACACACACACGCGCGCACACACACACACACACACCTTTACAGAAAAACAGACTGCAGAGGACAAGCTTCAGTTCCAGTGGACTGGCGCAGCGTCGGTCTTCTAACAGATGGGTTTTTATTACAGTTTCATGTGCAGTGGTGCCAAGCTCACCAAATAAACTGGCATGTGCTCCAAACCAGCCCTCTGGCGAATTCATGTGTCTTATGAACAACAAGGGCTCTGGTGTTGTGTGCCAAGCTGTAAAAAAGCAGCTTAACAGCAGGGCAGAGAAACGATCGGTATGGTTCCGACTTTATAGTGATGATAAAACGCAGAACAGACACAGGGGTTGCTGACAGCCAAGCAGTTTTGTTCCAAGTCTGAAAGTTGATGGTTTTGTATTTTCTCTCAGAAAGTTTATTGTCTGAACTGCCTCACAATGCTACTGATTTTGGTAATTTCCTGACCAGGAAGAGGTTTGAAGGTCATGAAGGTCTGCACTCTTTGAATTTCACATAATACTCATGGTATACATCATACAGCTAGGGACACCATAGACATTATAAAACATGGACGTATCTGTGACAACACCCAAATGTTTCGAAAGAACCGTTGTGAATCTCTGAATGGGGTGGCTCTGGCCGCTGCCATCTTAGTAGTCCTGTCTCTGCCACTTCCTGACTAATCCAAAAGTGGCCAAAGACGTGGAGCGTGGGTGGAGCTGAGGTGCACTGAATGGCGCCTGGGTGCTCAAACAAGCCACCTGTGATGGCACCCACCTGTCAATCAAAGCAGCCAAGCTCTAAATTATGCATAACTTTAAGCTTAATATAATTTGAACGAGTGTGTTATATAAAATATCACCACCAGTACAGTTGTCATGAACAGGGAAATTAGCTACAGAGACCAAAACTGTTTTTTGTACTAGGTTGTAAACATGTTTATTTCTGATTATTTGTGTCTTATGGAGATGGACTTGTTCTGTCTGTCAGCCTGTGTCCATTCGAGGAGCTGTAGTTTTTAGCACTTGTGTTGGCTTCACCTCATTCATGGAGGTTGCTGCTTGGTAAACACAAGCAATTACTTTGGCCATGGACAGTGGAGATATTTCACCAAAGTAAGGAAAAATTAGTTCATACTGCTGTCCTCCCACTCCGTATTACGTCTAGTCCCTTTATATTCACTTTCTCTGAATCTTTCACTAACCTAATACTAATACTGCAGTCAATAAATACCCAAACCCCCTTCCCACCCAACTTTACAAGTAGGACTTTGAACGGTTTTCCATTATACTTTTTCTAATAGGAGGCTGGAATTTATATTGTTCAGAGCTTTTTGGAACGCAGCATCTGTGCAAAGTTACGGTTGCTAAACTATGATCGGACAATGGCTGTTTCACGAAGGGATCAGGGGAACAGTCACAGTTCTTACTTAAACTCATACCGTGCATGTAACAGCTGGGCAGCAGCAGATTTAATTTGGACAACATCACATTTAGACTACTCAGTGTGTAATATGTTTGAGATTTGTGTTGATGTTTGTGCAAGAACATATGTGCTGTTCTTTTTGAATCCCAGCTCGCTGTCATATCCTGTTGTCAGGCTGGCAGAGAGTAACCCCACATGGGGCAGTTCGTCCACATCTGGCCATCATCCGTTAGAGGAGCATGGCAGTTGGCATTTCTGTGGTCCTGTAATTGCTCCTTCGGAGGTTCGGTGGGATTCGGCTCTACTCTCCAGGATGAAAGCAACAGACTGCTGAGTACATTTATAGAAAAGCTTAAGCTTCATTCATACTGAGCAAGAAATCATACACATGCAGGATTACATATACGCCTTAGGGAGATATGAATTATTCATTTTAAAGACGCTGGACACTCAGCTCATTTCATGCATATACTGATCATAGAGGACCAAATTTATAAGGTTTGAACTGATATTTGGCAGAACAGCAATCCTTCAAGGACAAAGACAATCTTGCCCATTGCTTACCTCTGCTGCAGAAAAATGCAGCTTAAAACTAATAAAGCTGTCTGCAATTAAAGCTTTGACAGTTATTATTCCTTTGACATTGACATTACAATGGTGGTGTTTATTATGTAACTTTAATATGGAATAGAATGCAATGCTCTGAAACTTCAAAATGAAAGCTCCAAAAAGAAAATGTTATTTTCCAATAAGTGGGGAATGAAATAAAATAACCAATGTTTTGTGGACCGTGGAGGGCTCAAACAAAGAAAGCACTGAGATGATGAGATGCTGGTTTTAGGCTGTAGACACAGTGTCACAGTATAATGAAAATAAATGGTGCAATATGTGCTAAGTGGAACCTCTGGGACTCGACAGAAGGAGAACAGTGAGCAGGCGGTAAAACTTCATCATAATGCATACTGAAAAATGTTTTGTTGAGATTTCAGTGGGATTCTCATAACTTAATACCAGAGTGGGAAAAACACACCGTGCTCTAAGGTGTATAATCTCTCTTTGTTTTCATTTGCAGGTACAGAATTTGCACCCATAGTGTGACCCCAAATAATAATTAATGTATCATGACAAGTATTAAAACCATTAAGAGAACCTTAAAAAGGCTTTCTCTATCCAGATGTCTTAGTAAAAAGTACTAAACCTTTCCCAGTTCCCAGATGTTGTATATACCTAGACATGTAGATGTACACTTTCACTGAGCGAACAGGTTCACCAGATGTCCGGAAGCGTTAAATTCTGTACATTATAATCCCATCATAATGCTACATGGCTCAGCAATATACCTCTCACTTTTCCTGCTCAAGCGAAATCCTTTTTGCTTTTCCTGTCCTCGTGTGCTTAATTTATGCCCTTTTTATGCAGGAATCTTACAACCCCTGAATTATGGACACCTTCTTGCAGTGTTTGCTTTAGAAATGTGCTATAGGAGGTCATAAAAATGCCAGTGCTGTGACAACACCATTAGTACAGATGAGCGTTGAAAGGTAAAACAGAGGCGATCATTCCAGGGAGCCTGCTGCTCTTCCGACATTCTGATTAGCCTCAGCTTCCAGGTATGTAATGACCTGCCAGCTCTGCTAATCCATTGTGCAGCAGAGGCAGGGCACACCCTCCTCCTCCAACCTGACCCCCAGAAGACCTCCTGAATTCTGCAGCCACTGCAAATATAAACATTTTTCAACTATTGGCCAGACACCAAAATATGCTGCACGTTTCATAGAAATTAGTATTTTTGTGATTAGCACCCACAGTTTCAGAATGCAATAGCACTGTTGTAAATATGGACAATTGTAGATGGTGTACACTTGTTATGCCACTTATGATCAAAAACTAGTGAGTCGACAACTTTGCTAACAGCCAAACATCAAACAAGTCCAACAGCAAGAAGCCCAGCTCAGCGTCTGTCTTTCAGCCTTTTATTTCACAAAGCTCCCACCAACAACTACAAGTCAGTCCCAGATTTACTCTTATCTGACAGCCTGTTACTCGGTCACTCTCTCTTTTTCTTTTCGTAGCTTCCTACGTCAATTTCCCCTTTTGTTTTTTTGCCTCTGTCATTATGTCCATGGAGGCTGCTGAGCCCAGTTACAAATTTTATTTGAAAGAACTGTTGCAGTTAAATCCAAAAAATATTCTCTCACTATGAACATTTGTGTGAATTTAAAATTTGACATGATAACATGATTTCTACAAATTATATGGTTCTTTTTAAGAAAATTCTTATTATTTTATCCTTACAATAAAGTGTTACTTTTATTTTATATAATTTTTCTATCCTGATCTTTCAGGTATTTCAGGAATCATGAGATGATTACTAGGGTAAGAAGGTTAGGTTAATTTTTGCATAAATTCAGTAAATGCTGTGTTAGATTAGATTACAACTGTTTCATTAGGAGGTCAAATGAAAAAGATGGGAATCAGTTAACATGAACCTAACACATACAATAATGTTAAATAGTAGATGAATGAAATTACACCCGATACGAAGTGCTATTGTACAAAATGATCACGTACATGCTAAGATAACACCACACAAACATAAAGCATGGGCCATTAAATGGCTGAATGTCGTTAAGAGGGGGTATAAAGGGGCTGTGGGAAAAGTCGGACTACTGAAAGTTGTAATGAAACATCACTTTAAGTGGTTTCCTCAAGGGAAAACAAGAGCACTAAGGTGAAAGTGAGGAGAGAGGGCAGAGGAAGAGAAGGAAAGCACTGTAGCTGATTTAGAGATAGTGCTGCAGAATAGAGATTGATGAGGTGCTAGAAAGGGGAGAGAAGGTTGGGATAGGAAAGCAGATGCAGAGACAATGGTAACAAATGGTAGAGGGGTGCAAACATCGACACACACGCACACGCACGGAATAGAGAGGAAATTGATCAAACTGTGGGGTTCATTGAAGGATGCATCACATCCGAGGAAAGTGTGCTTTTGAAGGGGGTACTGTACGAGCTGCAGAGTAAATGCTGAGAGAATGTCAATGCAGCCTGACTGTACCAGGGGAGACGCTCATCTACAGTCCAATTACTGAAGGAACAAGAATAGGATAGGATGCAATGCAAAAAACAAGTTCCTGCATAATTTATTGAAATTAAAGTTATAAAATGTCTGTGCAGGAGATTCACATTTCATGTGTCGCCATCATTTGAGTTGATTACAATGATTACAATTAATTCACCTCACAGCTTTACAGTGGTATCTCTAACCGGTCACAGAACGTGAGAACATCAGAGGCTTGAATCCATACATCCATACATTTTCCATAACCTCTCTGTCAGGGTCGTGGGGGGCTGGTGGACAAGTTGCCAGTTCATCATAGGGCTGACACATAGAGACAAACAACCATTCATGCTCACATTTACACTTGTGGGTAATTTAGAGTCACCTATTGATATGGGGGAAACATGCAAGCTCCACACAGAAAGGCCCCAGCTGGGTGGGGTATTCAAACCAGGAACCTTCTTGCTGTGAGGCAACAGTGCTAGTCACTAAACCACAGTTCATCAAGTAATGTGACTAAAGCTCACCAAGGTACTGACCTTTCTCATTGTTTTTGACTTGAAGGAAAAGCACAGGTGTAACTAAACATTAATGTGATGACTTCATGATGATTTAATCCATTGTTTGTGAGCACAAAGAACCATAACACAATATACAGTCAATGAGGGAAAGCCCAGATCCACCCAGGTCCTCTCAACAGAGTATAAAGTTTCATAAATCCTTGCGGGGCGACACCACAGCGAGGTCAGGCAGGGTCAGGCTTCACCAGCCTTCATCTACTGTGACACTTCACAGGTTTACTCATAAAAGTGAAGATGCTCTACATTTCCTCTTGTAAATGTTTTCCTTCCTGAGTCCCAAAATGATATAGTTTCAAAATAAAACTTTATTATTACGTATATAGTTTATCCCTCAAATGCTCATTTGCAATCCCATCTTTCATGTGCTAAAATAAGATCTTACTGTGTCTTGTTGTGAACAGATTTATTTTCAAGGTTTTTCAAACAATAGACACAAGGTTTACAAAGAGATACACATAATCTCCAATGAGGACACAGAGCATCTGCTTGTGATCCCTTTACAAAAATGGATTTGCACAATTCTGCCTTGCTGCTATCAAAAGAACAGCCTGCAAAATGACTTAGCAGTAAAGAAATGAATAGAAAAGCACACTACCACAGTACCACAGTCACAACTGTGGTAGCAGTGTCAGCATATAGTAATTAAAATGGAGAGTTTGTCTGTCCGTGACTCAGAATACAATTCTGAGATGTTTCAAAAAACCCTAATCACTTGGTTGCTATGAGGAGCACATTCCTGCACAGTCGTGACCATGAACAACACGGATTAGGGGCTGCGGATCACAGTGTGATGCCTCAATTGGAATACAGTGTGTCTGTCTGCATACAAAACAGCTAATTCTGCGGCCTGGGCTCTGGTGAATTCTCTCACATAAAGCCTTCAATCACAGGTTGACCTGTGGTCATTGAAGCAGCTGCTAATGTCAGAGTGTGGCTGTTAACAAGAGCAGCCAACAGGAAATTATGATGCCTTTCAAGGACTGAAATGTAAGCAATATCAGATTCAATCCCACCATTG
Organism: Argyrosomus regius; assembly: GCA_946959425.1. Lineage (NCBI taxonomy): Eukaryota > Metazoa > Chordata > Actinopteri > Sciaenidae > Argyrosomus > Argyrosomus regius. Next base: position 11,003,052 of record OX336885.1, read on the forward strand.
CTGAGACAATACAAAAATGCATTGCCAGACAAAACAATATTATATTGTTTATTAATAATTCTCATCAGAAAAAAGTCTTTGTTCTTTCTGTCTTTCAGTTATCTAGAGCTGCTATCTGGATCGTAATCAGCTTCAGCCAGCTGATTTTTTTGTCTTAATATTTCATAATTCATCCTCTGAGCTTCAGAGTTTTCTATTTTGTCCATGATTACTGCTGCAGAGAGCAGTGACAGTCACCAACCCATTGACCAATGTCATGTCAACTCATGAAATAATAATTAAAAACTCTGTGTGCAATTAAGGGCGACATAAACACAATTATGAATACAGAGTACTATTGTGTGGCAGATAATTATGTAATCAGCACAAGTGATGGGTACGATGATTTGTTTTGCTACAAAAAGTCAAAACTGTGTAATATGTGGATATAATGATAATAATTAGCAACTTGCAGTGGTCATTATTTCCTTTTTGGCAAAGCAGATGCACTTAAAGATTGCTGACACTGTAAAATTGTGGAATACTCGCTACATATGGTAAAAGAATACATCTTTTGCACGTCATCCACAAATTAAATTCTGAATGCAACATTGAAATGTTCTCAGTGTTGAAGCAGTGTTGTGTCTTAAAACATTTGATCTCACAACTTCAAAATCCAGGCCTGTTTGTATGCAAGTGTAAATCTACAACATGACTTACCTGGCATTTGCCCAGCAGAGCTGAAAATCTCCCACACTCAGTCAGCAATCCATCAGTAGTCCTCTGATCTGCTCATTTGAGATAAAAGAAGTCAGGCCAGCTCTCCAGGGCATTAAGGAGCACTAACACCTTCCACCTCTCAATTCCCCACCATGTAAGTCTTGTTAGTGCATCTCAGGAAAGGGCTAAATGTATTAAAGCAAACCCAAATGAACATAACTTCTGTGACGCTTTTTGAATAATGCAAACTGTGAATATAAAATGATTATCATAAAGGAAAGTGGAGAGGAACCACAATCAAGAGTTCTCTTTATCACACAGATTGTATAAAATTGTTCATAAACCAACTCAAAACTAACACATTTATTGGAATAGACTATAAAAGTTAATTAATATATTTAATGGGAGGAGAATGACATTAACATTTGAACTGAAACACCTACCAGATTATAGTATTGAATATGATACGACAAAAATAGATGGAAGATAAAAGCTGGACAGTAGAGATAATGTGATGTGAAAGTGAGACTAATATGTTTGCTAAAGAGTAATAATTATTAATATATCAATGTCTGATTCCCTGAAATGGTTGAATAAACAACAAAACCATGATTATAAGCTATTAAGAAATCATGGGTCAATATTATTAGTAAAATAATACAGTAAGTGGGTTAGAATACAGATGGATGGAGATAATGCAGTATACAGTTAATGTAGTGTGTTAGTATTCAACTTTAATCATAAAGCAGAAAACCAAAAACAAACCCTGAGCATCTTTGTTGGTTTGTGATGAAGTGGTTTACAGTTTAATGTTGCAAAATTTCTTTGCATTTCAGTCTCACCCACCACCATTCAAGGCTCACATTGCTCAAATTAGTACAGTATGTTTTGGTTCCAATAATTAGGGGGCAAAGAGCAGCAGAATATTTCACACTGAAAGCACAATGTGACACAAAACAGCTTAAACAATTCCCTGAAATAAAAGCAATGCCACATTTTTCTTGAATGAGTGTCTGAAAATACTGGTAGTTAAATCCATTTTATGCGCTTTCAGCATCATGGACGGATTAACATAGAAATAATCCAAACAATCCCTTTACCACAGCCTGGCTGAGAGTGAGTTTGGGCTTTTCAGGAGCGGCAAAAGCACACAGCTGTAAAGGATTACATTCACAACACAGAGCACTTTGGAAGGGTGAGGCCCATTTCAATTGAAACGGGTGAAACATAGCTAAAGCCGGCTATGCCTCTACCTGCTGTCTTATTTGAACTTGGCAGTATTGTGTTTTTTGCAGGTGTACTGTAGGCAACAAGTGCTGTGAGACAGTCAAATCATCTCTTCAGACAAGCATGTCTAATGTTTATGAGTCTGGGCTGACAGTACCTGCTGTGGATGTCACTCACCATCAGTCATGCAAGATTTCTGGTGCAGGTAACCTTGAAAGGAAACAAAGACACAAAGAAGAAAGAGTGAGTTTTAGAAGTGAAGGGAAAAAAGCGACTTTACATATGAAACTGAAGTGAAACTAAAGATTCCTCTGTGTCTCTTTCTTTAGTTACTTTGTGATAATTCATTGCACATATTACAGTTTCTAGTATAGCTTCCTCTAAAGATCAGTCTAGAGCTTTGAGGAAAGCCCAGCTAACACATGCAAAGCTTAAAGTCCATGTAAAGTAAGAATATATGTGTTCTGAGTTTGTCAGACCAAAGAAGAAAGTGTTATTAATGACCCAGCCAAATTTGAATGATTAAAAATATCGACAGGTTTATGAAATTATGTGTCAAAATCAGTAAAAATGAGCAGGGTTCTCAGCTCCAGGACTGTGGGGGCGTGTCTGCTGAATGCGCTGAAGCCATGCCTACTCGTGGGAGCAGTCAAACAACAATTTTGAAGCACCTGAAACGTGTCAGATCAGTTCAGAAAATGACATGACTAACTTTGAAACACTTGAATTACACTTGAATTAATCTCTATCTCTCTTCTCGGGGTGCAGGGGTATGCTCAGGGTGGCCTCAGTGTGTCATCGAGCCACCTTTTAGGACCACCCAAAAAATCCTGGACTGAAAACTGGTGAAAAACCTCTAAACTCCATATTTCAGTAATATATTGTTCAAAGTCTTTTCACATGTTTTCAGCAACTATTTTCCAATATATTTAATGTATTTTGAAAGAAATCTCAGAATTGGCTTTACACAGACTTTAAGTGTAACCTCTTGTTTTAAACCGGTGTTTATTTTGTTTTGTCTGTTTCATATGACCAAATATCAATACACAGTGCTGAATTCACTACCTCAGTTATTTGCAATCATGGTACATGTAAGGTCTAGCAGATTTGTACAGCACTGGAGGAGTGTCTAATGAATTTATGTCACGTAATTGATCAATTATCTGCTAACCTTTGCTCAAATCAATATTGTCAACTAGACTTCCTCTTATTCCTGTGTGCTAATTATCACATCCCTTATTCTGAAGCTCTTCCACACACTGAGGATAACAATAATTTTTATGTTTTTGAAACTTTTGATCCATCTGTGATTTATCCCTTTACCCAATTCATTTCTCCTCTCAGCAGAACGTGATTCAGGAAGCTGAAAATCTACAAACACAGATAAGAAAACTTATTTTCATGCAATCCTGCTCCCCTGCTCATCTCATTTCCTATCCAAATAAAATGCTGAGTCTTAGCAGGATCTCATTTCCAGCATTGTTTTTTTTTTTTTTTTTCTGACTGACCTTTTGAATGCCTTTCGAGTTTAGCCCAGTGATTTAATATCTGTTTTTTTCCCCTCTTGTTTGTAATGGTGTTTCTTTCATTTTAACTTGCAAAGCAGAGAGCTGCTAAACACAAGACTGCAAATTCTTCATGTCTGATTGCTTTGGGAGGTTGTTGCTATTGTTCCATACAATACATCCATAATGTAGCATTGGCTTTAGCAACATATGTATACACTTTTCAAGGACTAGCTGCTAACCTATAGCGCATCACATACAGAACTTTGGTCAGGTTTATTTTCCTTACACTACTCTACACAGTACCTGGAATTGTAAAGCTTTTAAAGCTAAACTTTTATAAATAACAGATGTTAAATCTTTTTGCAACACTAACTTGTAATCGGGTAAATGGCATCTCTGTCATATACACTCTGCACCCTGTATGCCAATTCTTGCACTATGAAACTTTATACGATCACCCGAGAGAAGTACGTAAGGCTTTACGGCACTAAGTCGCACATCACCAGCTATTTCACTTATTATGAGGAAACTGGATCATATTTTATGGAGAAGCGAAAAAGAGAATGACCGCCGAGCTTAAGGCCAAGAGTAAATCTGCAACTGACTTTTAGTTGTTGGCTTTGTGAAATAAAAGGCTGAAAGACAGAGCTGGGCTTCTTGCTGTTGGACTAGTAAGTAACATTAGCTGGTTGCTATGTCTTGTGTTGTTGCTTGCTTGATGTTTAGCTGTTAGCAAAGTGGTCGACTAGTTTTTGATCGCACGTAGTACTATCATCAAATTCAAACAAATTCACGTGTACAGTACAACGGTCCATAATTTATGACGGTGGTATTGCACTCTGAAACTGGGGTGCTAAATCGCAAAAACACCTATTTATATGCAATGTTACTTTGAAATCTAATTTTTCTCCAAAAATCACAATGACCGTTGCACAGTATTTATAGCTTCACCACTTACCATAATTCTTTTCATACATTTTTATGTGTCTGATTATATTCACACTTGAGCAATGTTGAAGTCCTTTTGAAACTATAAGCAAATTCGCACATGCACTGAGCATGTCTGAATTGGTGCTAATGACTGACTCTACCTTGAAAATCACAGGTTGACTCCGCCACTGGTGACATACTGATCTCTGCATTTACTGCAGGGAAAGCATTTAAAAGTTAATGCTGAAGTTACACTGCAATGTAAATTTTGAAAGTGGCATCAGTCAGTCCACCACTTTGGTCCAGACTATTGGATGGATTGCCAATATATCACGATCCCAAGTGAACTGTCTTCATATCTATGGATGGATTGGTACACATTTTGGAGCAGACAACTTCAGCAATCTGTTTACTTTAAATCTATAGAGCCATCATCAGGTCAAAATATTAATTTCTCATTCTCATCAGCTCCAGCTGTACTTTGTTTAGTACTATTATTAGCATACTAAACAAAGATAGCTAATATATTATTATTAAATAACTAAATGTCAGCATGTTAGCATTGTAAATGTGAGCACATACACCTGCCAATGTTCAAAGCATCGCTGTACCACCTTATGAGTACAGCCTCACAAATTAAGGCCATAACCTGATGATTTAGTCTGTCGTAAGAGTAAGGATAGTTCAGTTGTTAATGTAGATATAATTTAAAAGCAATTTTAATTATATAATATGAACTACCCATCAAAGCCACCATTTCTCTTTCCCTCAGAGCACAAGCAACCTACTCTATTCTTTCAGATGAACTTGTTCCTGCTTCCAGCTGGGGAGAAATTCGAAGTGCATCATTCAAATTAGACCTAATTGGCAGGCCGGTCAACTCCTCCGTGAAAATCCAATAACAGGTCTCATTCAGCTGTGTTCTTGTACATCTCTGTTTCAATCAGCAAATGAAGTAGCCTCAATAAGATGTGATAAAACTCATACATTTTAACAAGTGCACTTGGGCTACCTCTCTCGGCAACTGGGTTGTCTCAGAACATCGCCTGTCCAGACCGATAAAACGATGAACAGCCAGACAGTGTGGGGTTAATCAGTGTCACTAATGGAGACTGGGCTGCCTGGAGACATGGCCATTACCACTGGAAGAAGGGATCATGGGGTATGGGATTGTACAGTCTGGAGGAATTTAAATCGGGTATCCTTCATGTTTGAAGGGTGGGAAGGTGGGAACAAAAGTGTTGTCATGGGAATTCTATATGGTGTAGAAATGATGACATGATAATAGTTTGATTTCTTGAAATAATATTTCATGTCTGAAACTTAAGCTGGTTGCTTAAGTGAATAAAGATTGTGTGTTTATTGACTTAAAAAAGGCTTATGTCTCAGGATGTGATTTTTTTCTGTAATTGTGCAATAGCTGGCACAGCAGCTCAGTGGTTAGTGGGTTTGAATCCACTCTCTGGCTGTGTGGTTTTCCTCAGGGTGTCTGGTTTCCTGAGAGATATACAGTACTATAGGTGAAATGGAGATTCTGAATTGCCAATACTGTGTGTGTGTGTGTGTGAATGTGGTTGTCTGAATGTTGTTGAATATCCACCACCTCTTGCCTTTTTACATGGATGTTTACTTCTCTAATAATGAGAATAATAGTTCAACCAGATGAAAAATACCTTACACAACAGGAATAAACATTATACACCCTTTATTCTGAGAAGATCTGAAAATATCAACCACATTAATTAGTAATAGCTTGACAGATTTGGAGATACATATATTTGCTTTGGTGCTGAGTTGGATGAGAAAACCTTTTTAGGATGATTCAATATGAAAATCTTCAGTAAGAAATCACAGCAGTAAGCTAACAATAAGCACTACATTACATCTCTACCTGTTAATAAGGACACTCATCCCTCTACAATTAAAATGTTGTCCTTTTCAGTTAAAGGTTTTTTATAAGACATACTGATTTGACTGTGTGTTGTGCCTCTTAATAAGCCACCGAGATGAGTTCCCATGAGCCGTGGCAGGATGTGGAACCAGTAAAGCAGTGGTCCACTGTGTGCAGCTGCTGTGCAGAATTATCAGCATTATCAGTAAATCTAAATCAGTCAGAGCCAAATTACCTTTACTAGTGCATGCTGGGATGATTAGATTAGAGACAGGGAACAGTCTTCTGGGGAAAAAAATAGTTTACATACATTGGGTTGATAGTAGAGTTAAAAACACTTGAAATACTTGTAGTACTAGTACCTATATGTGAACTGTGCACTTTTCATATTCAGCCACCTGATCTGAGCCTGGTCAAACATGATATGAAAGTGTGCAAGTGAGTTCAATTCCTCCAACTGGTCAGATGCAGTTTTCCCAACCAGTGATATTGGTACAAGGGCCTGATTTATATTCAGATACAAAATCTGACATGTCTTCATCTGGCAAGAAAGATCAGGAGAGTGAGATCAAATTGTATGAGGTGAATTTGTCAATACTGTCAGCAAATTATTGTAGACTGATAGACTAGGGAAATCCCCTAAAGAAATAAAAACATTGAATTTATCCTGCTAAAAAGCACCTGTACACTGGCTTGATATAGGCAGACTGGATTCAGGCTAAGTGTTTGCTCTGAAATATCTCTGCAACTGCATGTTTATTCTCTGGAGAGAAGCTTTTTTTGGACAACAATGGCGTGTTAGAGAATGAAGACTTCACATAAAATAGAGCGATAAATTCATTGGGTTTGTTCATCATGGGAATTGTTCATAATAAAATATAGAATAATGATGATTTAACCTCAAGAGGAAAGTGTCTGAGAGCAGAGCAGCACGACAGGGAAGGTTTAATAAGAACAAATGTGAAGTTGCGTAGCTGCGAGGTGCTTTCTCACTGCCAGTATTGCATCGGGTAGGCAACAGTACACCCAGCTGCTACCTTTCAGCTGAGGTTAATTTTGTTGCTGCATCAATTTCTCTTTTCGATTTTCCAACAAAACTCATGGCTAAAGTCAAGTGTACTCACACACACAGTCACAGAACAAGTGGAGAGAAAGTGCAATTATTTTTGCACCTTTCATGAAGTAGAGACCTCAGTGAAAGTTGGCCAGAGGCTGGTGAACTCCTGGTGGACTGGGACTGTCTGTATGACTGATGTTCTGTGGTTGGAGGAGAACAAATGAATTTTCTATATTTGTAGCTGATCACAAAGCGGCATTCGGTCCCCCTTAGAGACAGCAGCTCACTGCAGCTCAGGGGATCTGAGCAGATCGTGGAGAAGAGAACAACAGTGCGTTGATAGAGAGACTGTTCGTCTAAATGGCGTTTAAATCTGACAGGTTTTCTTTCATTATATGCTTGTTAATAGATCAGCAGCTAGCAATGAGCTTTTTAATGGCTTACACAGATCAGTCTCACACACATAGGTGGAATTACATTAAATAACAGTGGTATACTTTGCAGACTTATTCTTTGAACATTACAATACTGTGTGTGCCTACAGAGCACAGCCCTGCTGTGATGGATGGTGCAACTATGTGGCCGTCATCAGTACGATGAGAAGAAAACGTTTGACTAAATACATGTTCTCTCGGTTCCTACTTTCTTGAATCTCTTCCTTGTGTCTTAAGTCAGAGGAACTAAGATGTAGGAAGTGGGGAGACATTTAGGGAATTGGGAGGTAACCTGCTGTGCCCCAATTCCATAATTCTAAGCAGGTTTTGAATACGTAATGTGTTTACGCTGGAAAAGCGACAAAGTATACAGAGAAAACAGAGAAGCTGAAAACTAAAAATATCTATTCAATCTTTGGAGAAACATTTTGCTCTCTCTGTTGGTGAAGTTTAATTTGGCAGTGTTATTCTAAAGACACCGTTACAATAACAAATATGGTTCATACTTTGTTCAGTTAGGAAGTAAAGAATTAGATAATTTAGGTCCAAGTATGGTTGTACCACACCTGTCCACAAGGTGTCCTCTGTGATTTTCATGACTTTGGCGATCACCTGACCTTGTGATTCTCCTGCCTACACAGTAGTGTTATTACTGCATGAACATTAGTTTCATCCTTTGATTTCCTTGGTTAATTATTATATAATTATTAAGTATGTTTATTATAGCTGCATCTCTGTGTGTGATGTTCCTCTGTTATAACTTTTTTTTCCTGCTTCTTATCAACTGTCACCCTGACCAATGACCAATAAACATTTAGTCTGTGTGATTTGTCTGCTTTTGGGTCTCTGCATTCCACCATTGAAACTGTGCCTTTTATCTCAAAAAGTGGATCAGCATGAATAGTCAGTTTTTAAGCGGCGATTGTGTTAATCTCACCTCCCCTCTCCGCTTTCTGTTTTCTCCTAACCGAGGTAATCATTTCTCCCTGATAGGTGCCAACACCTTGGCGTGTCACTGCCTCTTTACGGTCCCCTCCACCGTTGGAACCTCCCTGCTTGTGACACACTATCATTTTCCCCTCCAGCAGTTTTCAATTTAGATTGCTAAAACCAGCATGTTCTTTATAGACAGCAGGGAAGTAAATCTTAAAAGCTGCTGTGAAAGCACAGTGACAGTGTTTCCTGTAAAGCTTTTCAGTTTGACCCAGGGTCAGGAGCTATGCTGATCTGATAGGAGTTGACATCCCATTAGTCTTGCATAACCTCACTCACGCCACACAAAGGGATTTGGTTTTCTCTTGTTAGATAAACTGAGTTTTTCTAAAGGGAAGTGTGTACTGTGAGCTTCAAAAAGTGCAAAGTTTCGGTAGTTTTTTTATGTGCAGTTAAAAGGATCATACATGTATTGAAATACCAGCCACTGAAAACAAAATAATCGGGTTTCCAGGAGTGGCGCACTTCAAGCAGAATCTGGCATCTGGCAGGGAATTTAGAAGGGATGTCCAGATCAGGGGAAGGCTCACCTTATCAGAGTAAATATTTTCTCGCAACTGGCATGTGAGCCCTGCACAGTGAACAAACTACCATTGAAAGTTAGGAAAATGCTTAAAAGCGTAGGAATGAGTCAAAGTCAAAGTCAGCTTTATTGTCAAATATGCTAATATGCATTACATACAGCACAGATGAAATTCCAGTCCTCTCAGACTCACGGTGCAATGAGATGCCAGAATGCATGACAAGTTGGTCGTGTTCAATTGACATACTCAGGTTTCAAGCTATTTGACTTGATGTCACATGTGCACTGCAAACATTAATGAAACTGATTACACTACTGATCATACTTAACGGTAGTGGATAAGCCAGACACAGTGCTGACAGGGCTTGACCTCAACGGTTATGGTGGGAAGCTGTTGAAGGATTATGTTTCTGTCGCAGCAATAGTGTCAGTTACAGTTTGGGAGAAAAATGCTATATAAAAAAGTTGCAATCATTTCAAAGAATATTCCTCGGGTTACATAATTGTATTATGCATAAAAATTGCCCTTTGACCTGCCTGCTTACTGTTACTGGGTGTCTGGTTGGGTTGTGTTGTCTTAGGTACAATCCAGGAAAACTATTTGACTGGACATTGCAGCCTTTCTGGATAACATTGCATTGTGTTATTGCAAAAGTTGAACCAGGTTGAAATTTTTTGCCAGGTGACTCTCTTGCATCATGGCTTGGGAATAACTAAATTAATGAAAATTATCTTATTTTTAATTCCAATGTTTTGTTGACCCAGCCCTCCTAACGCAGACTTGCTGTACAGCAACGTCACCTGATTTCCCTATTTTGCTCATGTCATAATTATCACAGCCACGAGGGGGGCACTGTTACTTGAACATTGTTTTTTGGGGTACTGGCACTGTTGTTCTTGGTAGGACAGTCTTGTGTTTTATTCTGTACCCTTGTTTGTCTGAACCAAGTGGCAGCCTCTGTGTCTGGGAAATGAAGCCAATGCGAAAGTGCAAAAAACGGTAATACCTGGAGTGGCTGCCTGAGGCTTGCTACAGAACATTTCAACCTCCATAAGCTTGAATTAAAATGTCCTGCTTCACAGCAAAAATATGTTTACAGCCTGGTGCAAAAATGTTTTTTTTTAAGTCACCCATTCAATTTATATTAAGGCTTAAAGTTACACATAATTAACAGCGTGGCCACATTGACTGACAGGTAGGTGCTGTTACAGATAGCTTGTTTGAGCACTCAGGCATCATTCGGCCTGCCTTAGGTCCGCCATGATTTTAAGATTAGCCGGGAGGCAGAAGAGGCAGGACAACATGGTGGCGGCCAGCGCCACATATTTTGAGCTTCAAAACAGCACTTCGGAAACATCACACACATGCTGTCCATTCATTGGTCTGAACATGACCCTGGGCTTTTTTTCCACATCCACAGAGGGAATCTCACCATGCCTCTTTGGTGATGCCACACATGTAATCTATAGGACACAAATCTGTCTCCTCCAAATGAGAGAGAAGTCCCTTCCTTGCTTGTCAGTGGTGTGGGAGTATATGAAGTGATGACCAGGGGAGATTTTTCCCCCCGTTGCCATAAAAAAAAGCTCTACAGGAAAGAGGGCAAAATGAAGACCCAGAACAATTACCCATTCTTCCACTATGGGATATCTATTACCTGATAAGGTCAGCACTCATTCGTCTCCTTAAATACCCCGTCAGCTGTTGGCGAGCAGGGAGGTTGTGCCGTGATGATCAGACACACGGAGGACCTGGACAGAGTGCGATCACTGTGGTGCCTTAATGAACACTGGGACTGTTTTCATCAGCACATGCCAGGAGAAATCCTCCATCACCACGACAGACTGGACTCACCTGGGGCTTGATTGTGAAACGGTTTCCTCCAATTCAGCTAACAAGTGCACCGAGCAGATTCTTCATGTTTTGTTGTTCAGTCTTGTTCTTGGTTCATTATACCTGGAAGGAGAATTCATTATTTGGATTTAGGCCAAGGCTATGAAATTTATTTTGACAGATCTGTGTGTAACATAAGGAAAACTATTAAGACAATTCAACTGTAGATTTGTGTCTGGATCATTTGTTTTCCAGCTGGACACTTAATGTTACATTTAAAGAATTGTTGGTTTTTATAGGGTTTAAAAATTGTCAGAATCTAGGCTCACTGTTGTGTTTAGTCTGTTGCTCCAGTTTTTTTTTGTTTTTGTTTTTTTTTGTTTTTTTGTTTTTAAAGATAATCCATCATGTAGTGTAACAATAATCTCAATTTCCACTTTGACCACAACATAAAATCCACATGCACTGTGACATTAATAATTTTCCACTAAGAAAAGGTTTCTATATGTTTTATAGAATACAACAAGTTACATTCTGTAACTTTCACTAGAGTAAAGATCTCATTTAAAGTTACAAATGTAGAATTTCCTTTACTATTGTTTTCTGTCTACTCAGCTCCTTATGCATGGTCTGCTACCACTGTTGCTCTAGGTGTCAATAGAGACTGCAATAGATTGTGAAGTCAAAGACACCAATCAACATCAGCAGCCACCATTGATCTGTCTGATAATGAGTCCAGATAGCCACTTTCTACAGGGTCTCAAGGCATAACACATCAATACACACAAACTTTTTGTTACACAAACTTTGTATTAGGGAGATCTTTGATGACAGTCATAGAATACTGATTATTATGATGGAATTAATCATTAAAATTCCAAGCATTACACTCTTTACCCATTTGTTACATTTTTTGTGAAAGCCTTGCTGTTTGTAGAGGCACTAAAAACAGGTACATGGTACATTGCAGCAGCATTAGTGCATAAGCCACAGTCAAATACAGTGTCAGCACTATAAATTGTCCACTACAGTGGAGGCAGCAGTGAGGCAGCTTTATCCTTCCCAAACATCTTTTCTTGCTTGTGACCCAATTAAATCAATTTGTCTTGTTAGTAGGTCCTTGAGCACATACTGTAGAGCTGTTGCAGTGCAGTGCTGAGGTATTACACTATCAGGTCTCTGTGAATGGAGTGGTGAGTGAAGGATAAATGCTAGACTGTAGCACCACAAGAGAGTACTTTCACAAACTTTAAAGCTACACTACACAGCAGTTTTAGGTTAAAATTTAACTCTTGCAAAGCAAAACACAAGCTATCTATTGGTTACATGCTCAAACTAGGCACCCAGGAAGAGCGCCGGGCTTTGAAGCTAATTTGACATGGAGGCCAAACTATTTAATGACAGCAGAGGCATCTGCTTTGAACTAAATGCCAATGTAGCCAATCTTACTGCAACTGTGTGTTCTCAGCACAAATTTAGGAGCAATAGTCTGATCATCACATGTTGTTCAGGTACAATCAATCCTGTAACAAAAATCCAACTGAAACAGGCAGGCACATCTACCTCGTGTTTGACGCCCAAGTCGAGCAAGCTATTGCATTAAAAGGAGAGTGATTAGACAACCAGCTCCAGCTGTGTCCATCAACTCACCTGGTGCTGCTGCTCTTGACCTGAATGGAACTTTCAACTTTAATTAGTATCTGGTAACACCTCTGTCTACCCTACTATTATGTCAAAATGGCTGCTGTGAAAAAGGTCTATTCACTCAAATGGAACATCAATGTCAAACACATGTTAAAAAATCGGGTGATCACCAAAGTCATCTGAAAATGTAGCTAGTACTAGTATTTTGCACCACTCCATGTAGTACAGTCAAGATATCCATTCATTTTCCATAACTGCTAATTGTTATCAGTGTTGCGGGGGGGCTGGAGCTGATCCCAGGCATTGGTACACCCTGGACAAGCCACTTCATAACACAGACACAAACCAGCATTAATGCTCACACAAACCTTCTTGCTGTGAGGCGATTGTGCAAACCACTGCACAACAAACACCAAATTCTAAGCAATCCATCCAATGGTTGGGCCAAAATGGTGGACCAACAGAGTCTTGCTTACTAGCCTGTGTCTCTTTTCTTTCTTTGGATACAAAGCATCACAACAATTTAGTTGTTGAAATCTGGCTGTGATGTCATCGCCATAAAAGATTTCTACATGTGAAGTTGCCCAGTGCAGCTTTCAGTTGATATTTCTTGCATCTGGCCCACCTCATTGACATCTGTACCACCACCGAACTGCAACATCACAAGCACCTCACCCCCAACAACTCTCCACTCAAGTTCAATCAATCATTAACACCCCATCATTGTTAAACATTTTGCAGTGTGTTGAAGTTGAAAGGGCATTGAAGGCGTGGAGACACAGGTGAGTGCAGGTCTTATCTAGACCCTCCAGCTGTGCCCCAGTTACCCATCACTGCCTCTGGTAACAGGAATTTAGTTCACAGGGTTTAAAATTAGCCCAGGCATCTATCATTTCCCACCGGCTGAATAGGTTGGGGTCGGAGCCCTGGCATAGGTAATCTGTCTCCTCATGTCTGTCTGTCCCACCTCAAAGCACCATCACTCAAACACACCGACTTGTCACTGAGGACAGAGCCAGCCACCGCCAAGCTGAGAAATATTGCTGTAGCACACATAAGCAAACACTTGTTTAATGCATACCCTGTGGTGAATGTCAACAATTCCAAAAGAAAAAACACTACATGAAACATGAAACATGAAAGGAAAAGGAAAGAAATACAAAAAAAACCCAACAACAATTTGTTAATAGACATTGTTCATCATCTAAAATGCACGCTGTATGTGAAAATCTAATTTCACTGAACACTGAAATGATCAAGACCAGTGTGTCTACAAAAAAGAAGTCCTTAAAATTTTTCTTTCCACTGAGGCCAAAGCTGCAAGAACACAGCTGACATCACTATAAATCTCCCCCTGTTTAAGAGCTGGAGTGTCTGAACACTGGACAAGAGCTACAAAGCATCAGCTGGAGGGCAACGCTAACACAAGGCAGCCAATCACTCAGCTGCCGTCAACTATGTGGGTTAATATACTGTGACATTACACACGTACCTCATTTTGCCGTTCCAGTAGAGTCCAGACAATAGCTGAACAGACAGCACAGCTGAGGTCTGAGATTTGTAAATGCAGCCCAAAAGCAATTTCCTTTGAAATCACATCTTTGCCAAAGTGGCTTTTGCTTTATGAGAGGTTTCCTCAATTTGCATATTTGAAACTACGATATAGCCTATCCTATCCATTAGTGACTATGAAAGTGTTTAATTTATTTTAGGTTATTTTTCTTTGTCCTTTGATAAAATTACACATTTTTAAATTATTTCAGGATGCAGAATATTTTGCATTTGCAGTAGCAACCATTACAGTGAGAATTACACAGCATAATGCCAAGATCATTTCACACTGATCAAATGGGCTGAATAAAGACCTTGATTACTACAAATACGCAAATTCAGATTTATAACCACATCATTATTTGCATAATGACGGTCAATATGGACACTCATGTTGCAGGACTAGTTCACAGTAACCCTTAATACTGCAGATCTACTGTACTGTACTATATATTCTGTACACCCACAGCCATCCCAACATAAACACACACACACATGCTATAAACTTCTCACATGTAAACTTGGATAGAACCAGAGGACAACATCATGCCTGTGAAGGCCCTGCACACCTATAGAGGTGTTTTCACTTACTGTGGCTGATTCGTGCCCTGGGTTGGAACGCTGTGTTGATTTTACTCGGTCACAGCAGAATAGTGAGATTTTAGACTGAAATCAGTTCAACTCTGCTGGACGGACTGGAGTGAACACAAGAGTGCAAAACAATGGAAGTTATATTAGCTGTTCACGACTGAATTTCTGTGCCACTTTGTGGTGAGACTAAGCATTACAATACATTGTTTCACCCAATTAGCTGCAATAAAACTTCAGAGGAGAGTGAGATGAAAATAAAGCTCAGACTACAAGCCTGCACAAAGAAGAAATCTAATCAGATGCAGTAAATACAAACACCTGTGTGGGTTAAACTGGACTGTGTAGGAACTACCCTCCCTGTTTTAATCGATCTTTCTGAGAACTCACAGCAAGGGAGGATTATTAATAGATGATAGATTATTTAAAACAACTCACATTTAAAGTGGGAGTATTTTTATAATAGCAAAGTGTCAAATGACAATGTGACATTGTGAAAGGAGTCGCTCATATGAACCTACAGAGAATAATCCCCTGAATGTGCAGGTTTCCTCAGCTGTATAGCGAGTTTCAGCTCATTGTTAAGCTGTCCAGGCTGCAGTTTTATTGTTTTGGTTCACAACTCTCTGTGGCGGAAATTCCAGTGGGAGACAAACAAATAAACAGAGTTACTCCAACAGAGTAAGAATAAAATCAGGTCAAGAAGACAATATGAGCATACAGCTGTGTGTAATGTCAGAACATCAATACAAAGAATTCCATTCAGAAAATGCCAAGTCAAGTATTTCAGCTGAAAGGACAGAGATCCTCACTCACACAAGGTAGAGTCTGACAAAGAGTGACAGAAATGTAACATTTATACAGTTCCTGTCCAAGTCTTCCTTTAATGATGAATCTGATCCACAAGGTTAACAACAAAAACTTCTCATTTTAAAGACAGAGAAACCTTTTGAACAAACTCATTAAAATAACAGTTACTTACAGTTACTCACAGTTACCTACCCAAACTCTTGACTGGCTCTGGTGGAGTGATGGGCAGCCCCCCAGAGGAGTGTGGTGTCTTGCTCAAGGGCGCCTCGGCAGTGCCCAGAACAGGCACCTCTCCAGCTACCAGTTCACCTTCCATACTATGGCCCATGCTGGACTTGAGCCGGCCACCCTCCGGTTCCCAAGCCAGGTCTCTATGGACTGAGCTACTGCCGCCCCCCGGCTAAACAGCTAAACAGACAAAGTTTGCAAATAGCTTGTGAACACAGTGGATCATTTAACAGCTATTATATACATATTTCCCTCAGGGGGTTGTTAGAAACAGAGTTTAAAGAGAGTGAACTGGAATGGACACAAATAAGCAACTGTTTGCTAACAAGTTTGACATATCAAGTTAAAAGGTGATGATATGTTAATGTTTTTCACAACTTGTTTCAGCTGCCCCCTGGTGTCCAAAAAGTCACTTGCAGGTTTAATTACATGTTTAAGGTCATAATAGTTGTATTTACATTGTGTCTATATATATATATTAATTTTAAATTAATCGCAAAAGAAGCACAGTCCGACTAATTACATATGCTCTTTCTGCACATGCTAACTTGATGTTTATTAAAGTTATGTTTATTCAGTTATTCCTGAAGATCCCGAATTGTGGCAGATGGTGCATGTGATCATCATCTTATGTTTAAAGTGATAGCTGCAGAGGTTTCTGGTGGAAAGCACAACGGCAAACATTTGTTCAAAGATTTGGAAGGTAAATTTGCTCATGGTGGAGTGCTTTTTATTGCATGAAAAAAACATCATGGTGGCTCATTTAAAGGACATAAGCACAACCACAAGATGTAAACACTGTCATGGGAATAGACGTGCAATTCTTTTTTCTTTTTTTTTTTGCAGATAGAAAAAAAATAACATAGTCAGAGTTATCTATCTTATGTCATTAGAAATGTATAAAACTCAGTCTTTTTCTTGGAAGCTATCCTAACACAGACACACACACCTCGCTACAACCTGACAAAGACACTAAGTGATTTGACCCTTACCCACTCCAAATGCAACACACTGCTCATCAGTGTTCCCAATCATGGCTGCTGATATTCACCGGTATCGATCGAGGTGTCGGGGTTTGTAGATGGTGTAATGTTTATTGATCGTGGTGCTGGGCTCGGGTTAAGGGTAAGGTCAATCGCTCCTGAGGATTTCTTTCAGTCCCGTGGAAGAGTCCCCCTCAATCAATAGCTCATTATTGTGCTTCTCCACGCAGCAATATGGGCAAAGAAAACAAAGGTCATTTTCTATGGGAGGATTATCCTCCTAATGAACTTTTCTCCACTGTACGGTCATTGAGTTGCTCGTGCTCAGAGGTGGGTTTTCTCAATTAATAAGGAAATCAAAGCTAACAAATGCTCTGTGTGTGTCAGAATAATTAGACTTAACTTAATTAACCCAATATAGATCTTCATATTAGACAGCCTAGGATGCATAGATATGCCTAGATAGATAGATACATTTCACTGAGTAAAGAGTTTAAAGCACAAACTTTAAACAAAACTGTTAAAAAATGTTGACTGAATCATTTTAGCCTGCAGTTAATATTGTCTCAAAGTAATTATCTTGTCTTTTAGATAGTTTATAATATACCTTGACTTGTCTTTCAGTGAAGGCATGACTGCAGAAAGTGGCTGTCTTTTGTCCTCATGCAGGCAATATAACCTTTACACTGAACATAAATTAAAATAAGTAAATTAGTTAATCTAATACAGTTTGTGTAATCGGGCAAATTACTCTTCATCATTATACTTCACTTAAACACTGTCAATTGTTTAAGTCTTAATATTTAGCTTGCTGTAGATGCAAGTCCCTGTGTGCAATTTACAGTAAGTGTAATTAAGAGTAACAGGTAGACAGAAACCACATGCTGTAGTGTATCTATACCTGGTTTACCAACTCACTTTAAATTTTCAGTTAAATTTTGCCTCCAGGAGTTGTCCAACCTGTATTTGAAGACAATATTCTGTGTCAGTGCTCTGCTTAATGTGAAGTTACCAATCCAGTGCAATCATTGTAACCCAGAGACAGCAGGTAGCCTCCCTGCTTAGAAAAGCATACTGATCTTGCATATAATTAAATCACCCACTTGCTTGTACCACATATGATATTAGTGTAAAAACTGTGATATTAAATGATAAGCACAGGACCAGATGATTTACAATGAAAATCAAACACAGAGCATAAAAGTTACCATTACAAAGTATGCAACTGACTCAAATTAATAAAAAAAAATGTAATGCTCAGTATCTGCAGTGTTAAACAAACTGGAATTGAGTTTAAGATCATTACAAACAATGTTGTGACGTGTTGCTTGCTTTTTTTTAATAGCACAAAAATGGCTTCTATTCCCCACCACAAAAGTATATCTGTTTTTTCCTCCTTAATGGTGTATTTGTTATGTGCTTGACACTTTACACATAACAAAACATTGTTTATGAGTGGGTCATATAATTTAATATGTCTTTGCTCCACCTGTGGTATTGTTGGTACTTTGTCTTTTAGATTATCCTCTAAATCACAGAGTGCAGTTTTATGTCGAGCTACAATATTTTGGAGGATGGCATTTAAGGGGGGCAAGCACCAAATGTGCATTTCATCACTTGACTGCCTGTCTGTCTAACTTCTTCTTTGTGTCTTTATTTAAAAAGAAATATTTTTGATGATCAGGAAATAGACAGGAAGTCATCAAAAACAGAACAGAAGTTTATCAATTCAAGCTTTGCCTGCAAGCCTATGTGTTAATACTCTCCTGCAGGGCTGTTACTCTGTTTACCTCTTTTCTGAGATATATAGTCTGCTGACAGAAAGAGAGAAATGGTTAAACATAGAACAGTAAAGCCAAGAGATCCTCCTCAAGGACAAACTGCCTATAGGCCATACTATCAGCTTGTCAGGTGCATGTAATGGCAAGAGTTTCCCCCTTCTTTTGCTCCATTCTTTGTGCTATCAAACACAGTGTTACAGACATGCTCAATTACAGATACTTGTTGATTACAGCCTCATTTATTTTGCATCAAAGGCATCCAGATCATCACAAGCATCAACAGTTACTGGCAGTTATACCGGTGAAAGAAACAACAGGTCCGCAGGTCTTGTGCAAGTAAAAACAGGTTCAAGTCTGAGCTGAGACTGCTCATTTGTCAGTGAGGATTAATGTAGGATTTATTTCAAAAGGAAGAGTAATATCCTTGTGTCTGTCTTAGGGAGAAAAAGATCATCAAAATTGTCCGAATGATGTAACTGGTTTTGTGGGAACGATTACAACTTCAGAGTTTGGCATGTGGCTTGTATCAACATCATGACTCAACTTTAATTCCTCCGGGACCAAATTTAGCAATTAAATGCATGATCAGTGCCAGTACGTGTGTGTTAGGTGAAGATGATGAAAGGATTTTTTGTGTTAATACACGACGGGGTGTGCAGAAAATAGAGCAGTTCAGTCAACACAGCTTTTACCCAGTAGACACAGAGGTCTAAACACAAAAACAAGCTCTGAATTCTCAGATGAGCCTGCCAGCAACTCATAAAGTTGCTTTTCTTGTCATGCAAATCAAGTTTTTTTTTTAATGTTTTTGTGTGTGTTATTTTGTGTTTTTTCCTTTGACTGACAGGTTCTGTGGCTTTTAACTATATCTCATTTCATTCCGAATGCATAAAAAAACTAAACAAAATTTCGGCATGTGTGTTTGTTACATTTGGATCCACAATTTCTTGCTATCATGGTGAAGTCTGTTCGGTCTCCCTCGTCTTCCTGCTTCTGTTTCTCCCTTTTCCTGGTCTCTCTCTCTCTGGATGGCGTGTGATTACAGATACAGTCATATCTCACCTGCCCACCAGGGGCTCTGTTTTAAATAAATTCCCTTCTCAGCAACTTTCACCAACTACATTTCCCTGCCATCATGCATGTAAGGAAACTCTGGTGGTGTCCACACTTCTGGATGATAAAAATAAGAAGAATTTAAGTTGTATTGCAGCCATTGAGGCCTCTATGTCTTTTTTTCCTCTTATGATTAAAGGGACAATAGTAGATGAGAAAGTGTTGCAGAAAAATCATGTAATGCTATTCTAGGAGTTTAAAGCTGCCTGTTAAGATTTCAGCTGGTCAGCGCAGAGCAGCTTGAGTTTGAGAGTCCGTCACACAGACAGAACCAGGAGCTCTTCAGATTTACAATAATGTGCTCATGGTTATCAGGATAAACTAGCCTCTTCTCAGGTTACAGAACATTTGCATTATGTGTAACACTCTACAACTGATACAGTGCAACTGACAGCTGATGGCAACTAATGTTTAAACTGTAAAGGGTATTGTTTATGGGATTAATATGTGAAATGCCTGAGCTATTGTATAGTTTTTGTGTGATTTCACTGAGCAACATGTTTATGAATCATTATTTTTATGTTTACTAATGCTGACATAGATGCACATCTCGCAGACTACAAAACCAAGCAGGAAGTGAGCAGTGGAAAAGTGACACAGCACTGCCCCCATGTGAGAGCTCAGTGTGGAAATTTCATCTTGCTGCTAAAACCCTCCTTAGCTTGAAGCAGCCAGGTCGTGTTCCCCCCTTTCTTTCATTTATCACAACAATAATGAGAGTGAGATGCAGATTAGTTCTCAGATTCTTTTATTCAGATGTGTTTGATGTTACTTGCTGGAACATTCATTAGCCATGTTGCTAAGAATGTTTTTACAAAATAAATCTGGTTTCAACATTGTTTTATAGTGAAGGCAAGGAAAGGCAAAACCAAACAGGAAAACATTTGTCAGAGCAGTAAAAAAGAGCCAGTCAGTGCAAATGTAAACTGTAAACATGTTATAAGTCATACAAATGTAACTTTTTTGTATTTTTCCAGTGATCAGATTTGGTCAGTGACTGACTCCTCTTAGCACTCAAATGTACGAATGAAAACATCAACTGAAAACATCCTGCTCATCTCAGATTCAAGATCTTATTTCAGAGAAGTTTATCAGTGCACTACAGTACAAAAAGTATCCAAGCTGACAGTACAGAGTACAGTTTTTCAAATGCTTTCCATGCTCAGTTTTAACACTCCATCAAAACCTTTTGTCTTTGATGTTATTGCAAAGAGAAAACAAAATTTTGACCTTCAGAAACTCTCAGATTTTAGGGACATTCAGCTCTCTTGTTGAACATGAATAACAGTATTGTGTAGCACCATGCAGGGGTACAAATTTAGATCAAATTCAAGAGTTTCTGAAGGGAAAGAGGGATGGCTCTCCTTCTTAATAGGCTCTCCTGACTGACTGGACTGTGGACTTAGTGATAGTAGCACCGCCGCCATAACCACCGCCATAGCCGCCGCTACTGTAGCCGCCGCTACTGTAGCCGCCGCTACTGTAGCTGCTGCTTCCACCAAAGCCAAATCCAGCGCTGGACTGCAATCCTGGAACAAAACAAAACAAAAAAACAGGTAAGTATTAATATAGATCCATCTATCTCTCTGTGGTTTGTTGGTTGAGGTATCACTTATGATGGTGATATATAAGATCTGAAACTTACCACCTCCACTGCTCTGCTGCACATGGATGGTTGCATTGGAGCCTCCGCTGGCGAGTCTGAAAGTGGAATAATTTAGTAATTAATTCAGAATTGAAGCTAATGTTGCAGCTATGAAGCTACATTAAATGTTCAAATTTATCCCACCTGGTCTCCTCTCCTTCCAGCAGTTTCCTGTAGGTGGCAATTTCGATGTCCAGGGCCAGCTTGACATTCATCAGCTCCTGGTATTCGCGCACCTGGCGGGCCATGTCCTGCTTGGCTCTCTGCAGAGCATCCTCCAGATCCTTGATGCGGAGCTTGGCATCCTTCACTGCCAGCTCACCACGCTCCTCAGCCTCTGCGATCTGAGCCTCAAGGCTGGCCCTCTGTTGAAAATGATGTCACAGATTGTTAAATAAGTGAAAATCCTCTTTAAAAATATCATCCATCAGAGGTTCTAGAAATATACCTGTGACTTGACAGCCTCAATCTCATTCTGAAGACGGGCGATCATGCGGTTCAGCTCAGCAATCTCAGCCTTGGTTGTGCGCAGGTCATCACCATACTGTCCAGCAGAGGACTGCATCTCTTCATACTATAACAAAAATACATCAAGGTGTATCAGAACATGGTCCTGAATGTTGGGATAGGCTATGTTGCTAGCATGGCAAAGACACAGGGGATGAACCTCACTCACCTTCTGTTTGTACCAGGTCTCTGCCTCAGCCTTGCTGCGGTTGGCAATGTCCTCATACTGAGCGCGCACTTCAGCCACAATAGAGTCCATGTCCAGGTTACGGCTGTTGTCCATCTCCACGATGACGGAGGTGTCCTTGATCTGGCCCTGCAGCTCACGAAGCTCCTACAGAACCAATGTGGTTGATCATCAGCTTTAGCTCATAGTTATAGTATAATGTAGTAGGTTGAATTAAACATTATAGATACATACAGCCTCATAGACGGCCCTGAGGAAGTTGATCTCATCCTGAAGAGCATCAACCCTGGCTTCCAGCTCCACCTTGTTCATGTAGGCAGCATCAACATCCTGAAAAAAACAATCATGTACAAACAGGAAGTGTTATAACTGGCCACATTGTATTGATCCCCAGGATTGAAAAAAATGTAATTTTGATGTATTTGCACCTTCTTCAGGAGCACAAACTCATTCTCTGCAGCTGCACGTTTGTTGATTTCATCCTCGTACCTGTTGAAACACAAGGCAATGCTTTAGTGCGTCTGCTCGCTATAACAGGTATATGTTATAAGTAGTAATCATATCATGCAAACACTCACTTCATCTTGAAGTCCTCAACCATGCCCTGCATGTTCCTCAGCTCTCCCTCCAGCTTGACCTTCTCATTGCCCAGTCCGTCGAGCTGTCTGCGCAGGTTGGCAATGTAGGCCTCGAACATGCCATCAATGTTGGAGCGGGTGGTGGTCTGGTCCTGCAGGAGGCTCCATTTGGTCTCCAGCATCTTGTTCTGCTGCTCCAGGAAACGAACCTGTGGAGATACAAAACCAGGGAGAATTGTCATTGTCATATAATAGATAATAAATGCGGTTTGGCTGGTGTTTTAAATTTTCATCAACTCTTTAGTGCTCCTCTTGAATTGTTTTTGAGCCAAATAGTTATTAAAAAAATATTTTAAAGGGAATGATGCAAAAGGAATTTGAAGGGTGTGTCACTGTGGTAACACGTTTTAAAATGTCACTCTTACCTTACCCGCATGACTGATTAGATAGCTACATATCTGAATTGCCACACCCTAGTTGAAACAATGATGTGTGTAATTGTAAGGTGCAAAAGGGAACTCTTGGGTCTTTTAATGTTCATAGAAGACAAATCTTCCATTCTTAGTTCTTAAAACAAAAAATAGAATATATTCTATTCAGATATTTCACCAGCATGTGTACGTGACTTTATGTGCTTCACCTATTATGTCTCTTCTTTGGCTATGACTCATCCTGCATGCTCTGTTGCGCTACGAAGGCCACACAGTCAGTTCAGCCATAAAAAAAAAAAACTAGGTGTGGCAGATAAACCACAATGAACAAAGCAGTGAGGTAACATGGGATGAGTGCTTTGTTTTGTGAGTTTTTGTGCCAACTTATTCCATTTTTAAAAAAAGCACCATATAGCTTGTATGCAAGTATCGATACAAACGTCCCATGTTTGTATAAAAAACAAGTGAAAGTTGGATTTATTGTTCTGTACTTAGCATTTGTCTCGTTGCCAGTAACAACCAGGTGATAGGTGCAACGTGCAAATAACAGACTTTGGACTCTGTAGGCATAGTGCCAATAGATCCCTATTTTTTCTGCCAGTATCCCAGCTATAGGATTGGTGAGTCAGTGCAATTTAATCCCCACCCATGTTTAGATAGAGGCCTGGCACAGAATCACACAGCGTTACAGTACAACTGTTACCTTGGGTACATTTTGGATGGAGATTTTTACAGTATAAGCTTTCCTGTTCCCAGAGGCTGTTACTCATTGATGAATACAACATCACAAAGATAAGATTCACAGCACTGTTGCTTTGTCAGCTTTGTCAGTTTGTGTGTTTGCATCTTGTGAGCAGTGCTCAGCAGTTTCATTAAACATCTAAAAGCAGATTACTGTTACTATACTATAAACTAAGGTTTTAACTTTTAAGTAATTTCTTTTTGATTACAGGTTAAAGGGCGACATAAGACAATTCACTTTCAACAGCTGTTTAAGTAAATGTTGCCCAGCGATAGCCTGCAGATCATCAATACTACGATAATGAGGCCTATATTGTACATAGAGCACACAGGAACCAACCTTGTCAATGAAAGACGCAAAGCGGTTGTTGAGGGTCTTGATCTGCTCCTTCTCCTGGGTGCGGACGGCCTGGATGGTGGGGTCAATATCCAGGTTCAGAGGGGCCAGCAGGCTCTGGTTGACTTGGACAGCTGTAATCGGTGGAGCAATGAAGGAGCCTTGGCTGGCAGAAGAAAAGCCACTGCCAAAACCGCCCCCACCACCCATTGACATTCCGTAGCTAAAACCACCAGAAGCAGGACCAGAGCTAACACCACTGAAGGTGGTTCTTTTCACAGAGTAGCTGCTTGGCCCTCCAAAGGACTTCCTGGTGCTGCCAGAACTCTGGACGGACATTGCTCTTCTGCCGTATGAAGACATGGTGAAGGTTGTTGTCAACTCTGAGCAGAGAACTGAAGATGTGCAGGATTCAAAAGGAGAGCCAAGTCCCTCTGAGTGTCTGACTGCAGCCTCTGCCTGCTTTTATTGCTGTGCAGAGCAAGGGGGAGGGTCCTCCTCAGCCACTTCAACCTGTACTCTCACTTTTGCTGTCCAACCTCCCCTCCACCTCAGCCTACACGCCTCTGGCTCTCAATGACAGGAGTGGCCGATCCTGTAAAACAGGTAGGGAGGGAATGTCGGAAGATAAGCCACGACACACCCTGCACTAGGACAAGCTAAAAAGGGGAAAAGAGCCAGAGGTAAAGAAGTGAAAAGAGTGAAAATGTTGTTATGTAAGTAAAAAAAGAACCTGTATAACTCCTTGAGTCTGCTTAGTGGTCACAGGGGAGTACAATTAATACCAGAAGCTGGTAAAAAATTACTTTTCATTAACCAAATAAATGCCTTATTTAGTGTACTCAAATAGTTTCACAGTAGGTTTGAATATAAACCATGTTTCAGCATTTAGAACATATAGGCTCCAGCCCCACCGGGACCCTGATGAGGATAAGCGGTTCCTTTTAAAATAAGTGTTCCTTTAGTTTCAAATTGTCAAATTCAAATTGTTGTCACTATGTTTCAGTTGCAGTACCTAACCTGAGCATCCAGGCTGCAGTGCATAGACTTCAATACCAGTTGTGCAAAAAGACAAGAAAAGACATTAGCTAGTTTCATATATTTTCACTTCGCTCCACACACACACACACACACACACACACTTGCTCTCCCCTCTCTGCATAGTGTAGAATGGGCATGGGTTTGACTTCCTTCCTCAAACAGATCAAGATAAAATGTAAACAGAATAAGTCTACAACTGTCTACATGGTTATTGGTTATTAGTGTTCTGCAGTTTATTTTCATTCATTATACTGTTTCTTCATACATAAAGCTACAATTAGAGAATCACACAAGATACATAAACTCAAACAATACAACACATACTGTAACAAACACATAAAAGGTACACATCATTCTCAAGTTGCAAAAAAAACTCTGACATGTCTCTTAAGTATAATGTGTATAACTTTCCATCAGTCTGCACAGACATTTATACACAAGAATCCTTAACACATCTACTGTATGCTGGCAAACATATGACCAGTGGAGAGAAGTTACCACATACTTTTACTAACTAACTAGTATTTCCATGTTACACACTGCTTCATTGTACTTTTCATCCACTGTATTCTAGAGGGAAACATAGTTGTGTCTACTCAACTGCATTTATTTGATAGCTATAGTTACTTTAAAAAAAACTTCTAAAAAATAATATATAAACATACTAAATAATAACATATAATCATCCAGGCTGAAATCAATAAATTTAACATTTCTTGTATTGTTTGAACTGTATTATTTCTTAAATAACCTAATAATATATAAAGTAGTTAATTAGTTGACCTTGACCAGCTACATCTTTAAATTGCTGCTTATGTGTTAATGCATGCATACTAATAATCCAGAAATATAATACTAATAATAAACCACTGTAAAGAGGCCATTCTGTGTAATGAGTACTTTTGATACCCATGTACATGTTGCTGCTAATGACAGTCAGTTAATGTTGTTTTGAATGTTTGGTGTTGTTGCTACTTTTATTTATGCAATGATTTTTATTTAGGATTTTTGACACTGTCTAGGTATCCTTAAAACTGTAAATATACAGTATACTATATACAATAAACTATAAATTAAGATATTTTACTTAATGCCTTATTTAACCATAGTGCCTACTTTCCCAACAGCCCTAATTATTTCAAGTAGAATCTGAATAAATGCATTTTTCTGTCGTCTTTGCATCACCTTATTGTTACTTTATTCTTTTCAGCATTAAATCTAATATCAAAATCAGCTGTGTATTTTGAGAGTGCAGTATCCTGAACAGATGCTGAACTGCAGAGGGAAATCTGACCAAAACATCTGCATATTCAATGATTAATTAGTTACCAAAAACACAACCTGTTCTACATTAAACAACTCAACTACTGACATGCAGAGTCAGATAGAGTATATACCCCACCTAACCTGTATGGTTAGGTGGGGTATATAACTATGCACAAAAATCCAATCCTGAATAGATATGCAGGTAGACCTGATTATTCATGCTTTTAGGCAAGACCACACCAAAAACCTGTCTATCAGAATTTTCCTGTGAAAAGAAACACTTGTATTTGTTCATTTATAATTCATACATTTTGTTGACCTTCTCAGCAATTCCTGTTTTGGCACTGAGTGTACCTTTTTTTTTTTCAGTGTAACTTATGAAATAAGAAATGACATCTTAAAAGCAAAAGGTTAAACTCATAAGCAACGAAAGACACAATGCTCAACTCAGAACACATCAGGTTTTTACTGCTACAGCATTACATGGTCTGGTATGGCCAGCTAATGTTAGCTGTAGGTAAATATTACTGTGGGATACTGAGCTAGTTCATTTTATAGCTCTTCTGCCCTTGTGCTACTATTATACCAGCTTAACATTTCGCATTTAAATACTAAACAGTATTTCAGTACCAACAGAAGTTGGTGTTGAAAAAAAGTTAGATTGTCTCGCGCTGATCACTTTAATCTTTGATCATACATGCACATATTTACTGCACATTCTACTATAACAAGTTGACATACATATACATATAAGTCTTGCAATCTATAAACTTTTGTTTTGACCATTCATGTGTTCTTGCTGCCCACACAGTTTGGACGGATCGAGCCACACTGTAGCTAAAATGTACTTTATTACATTAATATTAACAAAATGTATGTTCAAACTTGAAAGAGTGCTCTATCTTATATCTGGTCCCATAAAATGGTCACAATACAGGATAAAATTGCACAAAACAGATCCAATGCCTTAAGATCATTCCAGCTGTAAGTGAATAAAACATTTTTCTTGCATGTATCAAAACAACCCAGTGCTCATTTGTACTCAAATAATCAAAAAATACATTCACCTCTAAACATTTAGACTAACTTTGGCTCTGTCTTGCATATTTCACTGTATTCCAAACATTTTAAGCCACATGCATCATTCTAGTCAACATAAGACAGATTAACACAGAGTAATACAAACAAAGAGCTAAACTACAGGCATAAAGTATAAAGATTATTTAATCAAATGCCTAAGGCAAAGTCTCATGAAAGTCATGCTGTAACAGAGACCAAAAGAAATGTCCTAAATGCTGCCAAAAGTTGCCACACAAAATCACATGCTTCAGGCAGAGTATAATGCATCCTGTTTCTGTTTGTTGGAGCTTCTTCTGGGGAAAGAAATCTCACACATGAGTGAATGAATGAATCAGTGATTTGATTTATAGATGTAATGGTTGTTTTCCCACTCAATATGTTTCACCACACCCAGTTGTTCCATACTCAAACACTACCGTACTTGTTTCTTCCCTCTGCACCTTTGGTGTAGGTGAGGCCTGCATTCTTTTTCATTCTTCCCCAACTTTTCACATGCACATGCCTTTAATTTCTACCATGGTGTGGAACTTTACTCTAAAGCTCAAATCTCTGCTGTCCAGCAGGTATTTGGAGAAAATTTATGTGCTAGTTTTGCTTCTTAATAACTCTTCTTTGCTTTTTTTGAACTCTGAATGGATCCACATACACACTCAGGTGCAGACACCTGTACCTCTCAAACCGCTTTTTCATGCTGTGCCAGATTTTAACACCAATACACCATGCAAATGCTGTTTTCGAGTGCCACGTGATGCCAGCAAATCACAACCACACAACAATAATAACAAAGAGCAAACAGTGTAAGGCCAACAGCTGGCTGGAACACCCTTATTACTGAGATGTTTGATAAGAAGAGTGGGGAGATTTCATTGGAACAACAAGGACAGGAATCCACCTTACAATCACTTTGCTGATGTAATCATTGTGAGCTTTGTCTATTCTTGTCTAAATGTCATCAGACAGAACTGTCAAAACTCAAAAACTCAAGCCTGGTCAAGTCTGGATTATATGAAGCAACTTAACATGCTAAACTTCCTTCTTTAAGCTAAAGTTCATGTTACCAGATGTGTGAGATGATGGTGTGCATGTCTTTGTGTAGGTTTATAAATCTTAAGTAATAATTTAAAATGCCATATGTGTCAGAAGGCAGGGCAGGGTTAGGGTTATTAGTTCATGCACTGTGGAACAATACTGCATCCCTCTGTTAATGTGTTTGCCTTATTTCTTATGGGAATGTGAACTGTCTTAAAGCAGTTGTCTAGCATGTAAAAAAGTGGCAGTCATTTGCTTATATATGAAAAGAAAATGACGCACATATGAAAAGAAAATAACATAATTTCTGTGAATCAAATCCAAGAAAGCCAATCAATAACTTAAAAATCTTGTACTAAAGTGAAGAAATGCTGCAGATCAACTTTTATTCATGGTACAAAAGCTCCTTCTGTCAACATATCAAAGTGTTTGAACCCTGTGTTGCTCCCTAGCCAGTGGGTATGTAAAAGCCAGTTTCTACATGCTGGTCCCAAGCCCAGTGGTTGCATCAGGAAAATCATTTGGTGTAAAAAGCCTTTGCCAAATCAAATATGTTGGATCATCGCATCTCCATGCCAGGTTGGGCGGTGCCCAGTTTGCCAGTGAGTTGGAAACACATCATCCGTTTGGGAACCCCTGCAAGGAGCAGCCAAAAAAAAAAGTTTTGTAGTAGTAGTTCTTTGTTTTTCTTATTTTTTGCTGCTGTTGCTTCTGATCATTTCTGTCGACCTTCTCAGTAGATTATTCTAACTGATTTATTGACACTTGTAAATAGTAAAGCCTTGAGTGAATACTTTTCCTAGACGAAGACAACTCCAAGAATGCTTTTAAAAGGAAAGTCAGTAAAAGTGTTACCACCTCCACCTCTGGCTCTGACATAATAGACTTTGGCCTGTCCATACCTGATCTGTATACTCAAAAGCATATCAGAATATAGTTTCAGTAACTTCTGCTGAAAATCTGATGTTTTCGAGCATGATCAAGTGATGAGAATGCAGCCAAAATGCCTCAAACACTTCACTGGAATTGACAAAACTGTAGAAAATGCCACCCAAAGAAGTGTTTTCTTTTTTTAATTTCAACTTAACCAATAAAACTTTGTATAACTTAGTAGAATTTCCTTTCCTACCACTGTAGTACATGTAAGCTGGGTGCAGACACTTGAATGAATGAAATGAATGAGTAGTCGATAGAATCTGCAGTGAGAATAAAAGCCACGTTCAATCTATGAATGGATCAGGAATGTCTGCTCTTTGTATTGTATGACTAGTATGCACTTTATCATTTAAGGCAACACCTATGACATTCCTTTCCTCTTAGTGTTACAGTGCAGTAACAAAAAGAACGTTAAAAAAGTTAGATCAGATCAAGGTCAGAGAGACCTAGCACCTCCATGTCATATTCATTTGACATAAGCTGATAGAAATGAACATTTTTGTTGCAGCAATCTAGTATATAAAAAAAAAAACATACAAGGTAAAGATAAAGTAATTTAAGGATTTTGTCCTCTTTGCAACACCTGAATATTTCTGTGTATTATATTACGTACATGCACACACACAGATCTTTCATCATGAAGCTCTGGGCATTGTTCCACACACGCTTACAATACGTGCTGTAACAGATGTCATCCACATCTATTGACTGCACACTATGCACATCACTAAAAATCCAGTTAATTACAGGATGCTGCAAATACAAAGGCTTTTCAGTCAACAGTGTGTGTCTCAAAACATACCGGGTAGTTTTTAGGGACGCAGTGTACTTGATGTATTTTGTATCAGCATAAAATGAATCTACACAAATAACGTTTGAATGTAATAGTTGTAGTAAAAGTGAAGAATGAAGAAAATGAAGGTGTTGTATTATAGCTGTCAATTTCATCACACCCAAAGGCCCTGAAGGACATTTTCACTTACAAAACTGAGTTTCACTTGTCAAGTGTTAATGTCCCTGTCTCAGCCTTTGGTTGCTCTGATCGTAACTTTCCTTTGCTGTTTTAAAAGCTTTGCTTAGTTATGCTTAAACCTGTTGAACAGCTTCAAGCCTCCAATGTCTCGGGGTAATTTACTTTTGTTTCTTGTTTGTTTAAATGCAATTGCTTAGTTAACACACTTAACATAACATGCTCTTTAGTTGTTACTGCAGTTGTACTACTAATCCTGTGTTACACGTTGCTAACACAGGATTGCCCGGGTCTATTAAAGGACAGTATGATATATCTATTCAAATTTCCTGAGAACTTTTGCAAATCTTGAATCCTGAATCTCTGATGTGCATCGTCTTTGGGTGGAGCACATTCTTGTCAGAATAAGCCACAGGTTGTGAAAGTGTGGATGTCATAAATCTTTTCAAACGTCACAAGACAGTGACTCTCACTTAAAAAAACAACAACTGAGAAACACATAAACCCCATGAAGGATTTGAAACTTGCGATGCCGTGTTTAGATAAGAAGTCACACCAGAAACTTGCACATCATGTTGATTGACAACAAAACCAACAAAAATTCAAATGGAATATGAAATAAATTAAAGTACATAAGAATGTATGTGACAATAGCCAGCATTTAAGTATGAATATGAATAATCAGCTACTTCCTATAATTATAAGAAAATCTTAGTTATGAGAATATGATCCCTTGCTAAAGACATGTTCAGACAGACGTGTATGTTTTGCGTTTTATAGTAATAACTCTTCTTTGTTGTATTTTGTATATTACTCGTGTCTCAATCTATGAAAAACCCTATACAAATACATTTTACTTACTTAATTGATTACAAATGGATTGTTCAGATTTCAGTCAAACAGCAGCACAGGCTGACTGGTTAGACTGGTATCTGTGGGGCCATGCCAGTGAGGTGAGTCTTTTAGTGTGTGACTGTGGTAATAATCATAGATACTCACATATGTATTATATATTCTCCCGGTGATGCATAGTCATTATTTGAGGATGCAAGACATAATTTCTCTGTCATCTTGCATGGGCACTTTAAGTTAGCAGTGTCAGCGAGACTCAAATGTAGAGGAGGATCAAGTTTCTTCAAGATTTCCTCGATCTAGTACATGTTAAGCATACCTTTACTTCATGGAACATACCTGCATACTTTATTAACGGTGTGCAGTGGTATGGTCATCTGTATTTTCACTGTATCATCACAGGAGGGGTTACAGCATTATGCTCAGAGGAGCTTTATTACTGCAGATCAGAAGTTCAAAAGGCCAAAAGTCCTGTCATATCTGAATGTACAGTATAATCAAACCATTCAAGGACCATATGAAGAATAATGAACAAACTCAAAGAGAAAATCTGAAGCCTTTGGACAAACAAACACACCCCTTTTGTGCTTGTTTTGGCATTCTCACACAGTTGTGGGTGTGTTCATCATGAGGGAGTGTTGTTGGATTGGATTTTAATCTGGCCCTCACCACCTGCAAAAGGTACACGCCCTAATAACACAGGGGCCGCAAGTCATGCATGGAACTATCTAGTGCAGTCCAAGTGAAGAGAATGTGGTTAACCTGCAATGAATGTGTGGAATAAAAGGTTAGTGAACACAACAATGAGCAAGTCATGAAAGTCTACTTTACAGAGTTGCCAGTATTTATTATTTTTACACAGAGTTGCAAAGTCAATAGTTTGTTGGCATGCTAACACGTATCCAAACATACTGTTTGTTTAAAAAGTCACCATGAGATATTACTTTACAATTCTGGACTTTAACACCTCGCTTATAGCACACACACACACACCCCTCACACACACACACACACTGCCTCACTATAATTATGGGAAGGCAGGCATGGGAACTCTGATACAACCTGCAGTCAGACTGGATGAGTCACCGTCAGACGTGGGATGATCATGTAAATCGTCTAGCCAAATAAAAACCTAGCAACAGAATCAGACGTTTGATGACACCTGCTTCTGCATTAGGTCACACAGTGTCTGTGATTGTACAACGTTTTTCAGGTGTTTTTTTTCTTTTGGTTTAAAGAGTTACTACATTAATCATCATTTTGTCTACGCTGACGTGGGATTAAAAAGTAATCACAGTCATTTTGACAGATTTGCTAAAGAATGCTACCAAGCTGCTTTGTTTGCACTGATAAAACCAGCAGATTTGTTGTTTGTTACTTTTTAACTATAATAGCAGTGTGGCTCTGTGATGGATGGTGTTGCCTGTTGGTTTCTGTTGGTCTACCACTTTTGTCGAGACAGAAATATCGCACAGGCCAGTGATTTTCCAACCAAAATTAGGTTTATTTTTTTCCCAAACTTCTACTATCCTTTGCCTTATTAATTACTGGATAATTGTACCTCTTCCAAAAAGTATTCAAATGACTGCTCACACCTGTAAACATGTGCAAGCCGATGAGGGGGGTCACAAGTTAAAAAAGTTGTTAACCAGTGTCATAAACTATTGGACGGATTGCCATGATCTTTGTACAGGTCCCAATAGGATATATTTAAATGACTCCCCTAATCCCCTGATTTTTCATATAGCATAATCATTAGGTGAAAGTTTCAGTTTAGTACAGTCAAACGTTAACAGGTTTGTTTGCATGTTAACATTTGACATATTACCATATTAATATTTAGTTCAAACATCACTGTGTTTGACTTCAGCCATGTATCTCTCCAGCCAGAGTTCCTGGAACACATCAACCCTCAACAGAGTCTACGGCATTCTTTTAACACAGAGCTGCTCTTAGTTTTGTTAGAATAAAAGTGGCATAAAAACTAGTATTTTGATTATTCTCAATATCACTTATGTTTTCAGGTTAACCATAGAAGTTGCATGCATTGCATAAGACTTGGACAGTTCAGGGTCTGTAGTGTGGAGCAGTCGCTGTAATGCATACACAACTTGTCTAAGCAGGTCTGACCTGCACATAGTGAACACATTCCTAGGAAAGACCCCACCCATTCACCCACCCACACAATCAGTCAAAGATTTAACCCGGTCTCTGGCCTCAGTGACCTAATGCAGCTTACTGCAGAAGTCATACACTTACACTACCTCTGCGCACATATCCATCTCTGATTTAAATAGAGATGAGCAGAATTTACCGCTGTATGTTTTTTAAATTCACTTAAACTTACTGCCTACAAATCAAGTCATAAAGGGTGCGGTTCCTCAGTAGCTGCTCAGTCAACACAGTCATGGGTTAAAGGCCCCTATAGGGTGTGAAACCTGTTTGGTGTTTGCAACTGGGCCTCACATTCATAAGATCACAGAGTTATAGACGTGACAAGATTTGTGGTTCATTATGTCAGAATGTCACAATTTACACTCTTTACAGAGCTTTCACTGAAACAGCATTGTCTAATGTACTTAGAGCTCCATTATTATTATTATAATGTTTTCCTTCAAGCAGGTTTTTTTTGTGTGTGTGAGCAGATTAAACAGAAAACTATCATGACGACATTCTCTTCCCAGAATTCACTATGACATGTGTAGCCACGTTATGTTATTGTTGCTGCGGTGCCTAGCAACCATTGTCTTATCACTGCAGAAGCCTACTCATCACCCATATAACTTCTTGTGTTTTTGTGGGTAGGATAGAAAATTGCCGTCTCTAACAGCAGACTACTTGGCACATACCTGCGCACTAGCAGGTTTGAACAGGTGAAAGAAAAGTGATCTGTCATCAAACCACCACACCCTTTTGGCTTTACACCTTCACAACCTGACTCGGAAATTATTAACTCACACTTGTGAACCACACTTGGCAGCAAACAGGATGCTTGGACAAATTTATCCGTGTTCAAGTGTCTACACTGTAATGCTTGATCTGAAAAAATAGAATACCATAAAAGACAGTAGAAGAGGGTAGAAGAGAAATACAGATGCTCTTTTTTAAGAATGTTGTATAACATCTTGTCAGAAAAAATCTGTCACTTTCCATTCAAAGGGTTGTGTGTGACCAGGAGAATCTAGTTTGACACACCCATGCATTCTTTACAGTAAAAGTTATGTGCGAGAGGTGCAGATAAAAAAGAGCGTGTGTTGGTGCACACCCATGAGCATTTCTGTTTGAGATAAATGATTATACATTTGCAGGACAGCCACACACCTCAAGTATTTCACTATTTGGCAGACAGATCACAGTATGACTGAAACCCTGAGAAGCACCTTTCATGACACGTTCAGTCTGTAATACTCTGATCGTGACCAATTAAATGTTTGAGTGTGATTAATGTTACGTCTTAACAAATAGCTTTTGTTGTGGGGGTGTTTTTTTGACAACCAAGTTTAATGAATGAATAAGAATTCGCACAGCATTACAATAAACTGTGTGTGTATCTTCATGGGAGAAAAACAAACACCACAAACAAGCAAAAGCTTTTGCTTTATGATTAATTATTAGGACGGAATGAACACAGTCTTGCATCATATTTGTGGTTATCTAAAATTACTCCTGACCTAACCAGTTGTGTTTGGCACACTGTTGAATTGTAATTCTCTGTAACTCTGGAAACATTGGTTGAATACCATCTACCATTTAGAGCTACACACCCAGACGCTACCCTCAGGGCAGGGCAGCTTAGCTCTGTCAGATCAGAACTTAGACATAGTTGAAACCAAACTGGTCCAGCTGACAGGTTGGTCCAACTGTCGAGTGTCCCAGTGCCATGCAGTAATATAACCACTCCTGCTGTCCAAAGATGCCCTGCAGGGACTGAACGACTTGTCAATCAGTTTCAGTGGATAATGACAGATGATAGTAAACCAGCGAGTTTCTCTGACAGGTCAAAGAAACCAAACGTGAAATGTTTATAATGGCTCAGAGGGGTGCAACCGTGAAGGTGTGAATAACATACCGTGAAGGTTTGACTTCATTTGTTCAAGCTTTACTAAACATTGTGTTCTTCTCCAGGGCAAAATATGTATCTTCCCAGGGGCCCAAAATTTGATTGCTGGGTCTCTCTTGACCTCTCACCACCACCTCCTGCCTTCTGAGAATTGCATAAGCACCCTGCCACCTGCAAGTTCTCATTGAGTGCAGTTTCAGGACCCGAACTCCTGTGTCTCATTAATGTCCCGTCCACCAGTACTCCTGTGATGGGATACTTGGCCTCAGATTTTCTGTTTGTCAATTAGTTTTTAGTAATTTGTATACAATCAAATGATTGTATACAAATTATATGGAGCCTGCAAGCAAGCTTGAGCAGACAGCTCAAGTTGCACTCACACATGGCATGCCCTTAGCCAGTACACTTTTACAAAAGGGCAGTTTATTCAAGATTTTTAAAATGCCCAGCTCTATCTCTCTGCCAGGGCTTAGTTCCACACAAATCTCCACAAACACCATTACAGCTGCTGATTCTTAGCTTTTTATCAGCTTCAGCATCAGAAAAAGTATGCGCCTATATGCTCTTACTCTAGTCTTTAGAGAAAGACTCCAGACCTAAACTGCTTTGTTTCCCACATGAGCTGAGTGACTGAACTTAATTTAGGAATATGCACCACATGAAGCCCTTCTGTTACACAGGGCCACAAGATAAGTAACAATGCAGGCCCAGCCTTACTTGATATGGTACTTCAGTTTTGCAAATACAAATTTGCAATTCA
The DNA here is from genome assembly GCA_946959425.1 of Argyrosomus regius. Classification (NCBI taxonomy): domain Eukaryota; kingdom Metazoa; phylum Chordata; class Actinopteri; family Sciaenidae; genus Argyrosomus; species Argyrosomus regius. The sequence goes on from OX336885.1 coordinate 11,039,266, forward strand.
TTGCAGTTGCTCTGAAAGTGACTAATAGCCTGATATATGTATGGGTTTTTTTTGTGTTTTTTTGTGGTTCTTTTGTCATATATGGTGCATTTTTCTTTTTTGTTTTGTTTTGACCATTTGTTTTAATATGTGCTAGTATTTATTGTTTCACTAAACTACAATAAGGTCCTCCTGGATAGCTTGCCTGGTCTAGTTTACAGAAGTTTGTTACCTGTTTTGCACAGCGCAATCTTGCACAGAACATCATAGAAGAAACAGGATACAGCAGATATTTTATTTCATGCTAATAACAATGACATTTTTTAGGGGGTGGCTTTTATAGGACAGCCATAGACAGACAGGAAGGCGGGTAGAGAGAGGGGGGATGATATGCAGCAAAGAAATCAAACCGGTTGCTGCTGTAAGGACTCAACCCTTTTGCATAGGGACCAGACGCTCTACCAGGTGAGCTACCCGCACCCTATTATATTTCAAGGTCATGAATGTAAATGGGGTGTGCAAAGATGAGGTGACATATCATATTTGTAATTTTGCATGACGTAATGTATTAGTAAATATATGCATGGATACATTTCTCTTTCTTGCTTGCTTTTCAGAGATATATTTTACAACATTGCTTTGTTTTCAAATGCAATGCAATTGTTCTGCAGCAATGACCTCAAAAGTTTGATTTGTTAAGAAAACCAATCAACACAAGAAAATGGGCACACCTCGACCAGGCATCCACAGACTCTTCCTTTCTGCAGATTTCTATCTTCCATCTGTCAGTAGTCTCCGCCCAGAGCCTGCAGGGGAATTTAGACCTGTTACTCAAGCTGCTTTTTTGCACTTTTTATATCAAGGCCTGTATGGACAAATTCTGAATGAGACAAATTTACAAGGTGATTCATTTTTATTGCCACTGGTGTACTAATACTATTAAATTTGACAGTTTACATGATTAAATGATTAAACCCTGGAGAGATGACACTAATACCCTTTAACAAGTAAGTTAAGTGTTTTTTATTGGCATTTACATGAATTAAAGTAAAGCAACCCCTACTGTATTTTATGTACAGTTAAACTGTCTGGCCCTGACAAAGTTTGTGTCAGACATTTAATATGTTTCATTGAGGCAAAAGTTCTGTAATGATACAGAATGTTTGGTGTTGGCTGGCTCTTGTATTACAGGTGTAATGTAAGCTGCCATGCAAGCCTGCACTGGTTCACTGGACGCTGCAAAATTGAAAGCAATGTTCCCAAAAGAACTACACTGAGGCCCAAAAGTCTGAGTCAAGACGCTTCCACTACACATTAGAAATGATAACAGCTTAACAATTAGAGTTTTTTTGTTTGTTTGTTTTTTTTTGCTCTGATGCAGCATGCACTCAAGTTGGCATGGACTTCACAAATTTGCGTAAAAGCTGATGTTATCCTGGCATAGTTTGACAATGTTCCAAAGAGCTTCTTGTGATGCACAACTTTCTCAGTCTTTAAGTGCCCCCATAAATATTCAATTGGTTTGAGGTCAGATGACTGTGGAGGAAAGTCCATGACAGTCATCTGACACTCCTTGGTGTTCAAGTAGTTCTTGCAAAGCTTTGAGGTGTGTTTGGGGTCATTATCCTGCACGGAGATGCAAACCAGACAGTGCAGCATGCCTCTCTAGAATGGAGCACTATTTCACCTTGGTCAGTGTGTAGTCAGTTCAGTACAGGCGTCCAAATCCAGAGTAGGCAAAACACACCCACACTTGAATATTCACACCACCATGTTTTAACTGTGAGTTTGGTACACTGGGGTATCATTTTCTCTTCTGTTTGTCTTCTGACATATACCCTTCTGTTACCGCCATACATCTCAAACTTGGATCCATTGGTAAATAGGACTTTTTTTGAGTCATCCACTCTTTGTCCACCTCAGGTGTTTGGCCTCTCTTCCTGAAAAGTAGTTAAGAAATTGCTACTCGTCCTCTGAGACCACTACAAGAGAGCTTCTTTTGTCAGTGCTTTTTCTGATTAAACTTGATGTATTGATCTTCTGATGGTCACTTTTGCACTGTCTCCTCATGATTTAGATACAACTGATCCAGTTTCTGTAAAGCGTTTTAGATTTCCATGCACTGCCCTCTTCGAAAGCTTTAATCTAGCCATGATTTGATGCTGAGAAAGCGTTAGAATAACCTGACTTTTTTTCGTTTTTTCCAGATTTACATGAAAATATTCCTTCAGTAATTTTTTTTTATCAAACAATACCCCGTTTAAAAACCTCTTTATACAGTTGGAAGAATTACACAAGTGTTTCATCAGAAGTGCAATGTTACAACATTCGCCTGCAGGCACTTGGATTAAGTATTCACTTGATTGTTTTTTGTCAGTGAGGTGTGAATGTATTTACATTGGATTCTAACATACTGTAGTAGACAGAGGCATATTGTATAGATTACATAACACAAAGGTAAAGCCGGTACCTGTGACTACATGCCATGCTGTTAACCCCAGGTTAGTCTGAGGAATGGAAGGGGGTGTAGGCTGCACATCAATCAATCACAGTAATCCAGCCAAGTTTCTTTCAGTTTTCTCATTTTACTCTTGTCCCTGCGGCCTCGCCCCATACCTCACTCTTACATATCCAGAAAATCTATTGTATTTTGTGTCAGTGTTTATTCGTTACGACTTATGATCTACTCTGTACTTGCCACTCTGACAAGGGTTTTATTCACAGGTGCTGGTTTGGAACGGGTGCAAAAGCAAAGCATGGACAATCCTACCTGCTACAACAACAAGAGTGCACATTAAATCAGCAGAACTGCAGAGAAGTAGGAGGAGGAGGAGGAGGAGGAGGAGGAGGAGGAGGAGGCTGCATGATCCTGGTTCAGTGTCTCATCTGTGGAGTAGTAGATTAATGCATTGAATCTACTTGAATGAGAACTTGAACTTGGCCGAGATTCAGCAGGTGGTTTGCATCTACTGTAAAATGCAGGCTTACTATGAGAGCAACTAGCAGCACTAGCAGCAACAGAGATATGCCTGTGTAACAGTCTAACAGGTAAAGTATGTTGTGTGTATCACAGGCTGTCAGAGCAGATTCCTCTGCAGGGCAAACAATCAGATCAATCAAACAATCAAAAAAACACCCAAAGGTTCAGGCCTCATTCAGTAAAATGGTTAGATAAGACAAAGTAGATTGATTAAAGAAGCGTATACGTCAAGTTTTTATCTGTGCCTGTGAGAAGATTCTGTAGAGACTAACTGCTGCTGTATCTTATCACCTTTGACTAAAATATTATTACAATGACAGTAAATGCACAGTTCATCAGCAGTCCATGTGGTGTCACTCACAGACTGAATTGTGCAAGCTGACACAAAGAGAGGCAATGTGCAATGACAACTTATGACAACAAGCTGTTGAAAGTTTAAGTGCACTTAAATTTTCAACAACTGTATAGAGAATTTTAAAGTACTTCACTTGCGTACATCACGTTTGCACGTGTACTCCACTACATTTAGCTGCAACAATGAAAACATGATTAGCTAATAAAATGATGCAGTGCTTGACAGGGCTTGGATGCAGCAGCTTCAGCATTAAAATACTGGTGACATATAGTAGAATACCATGTTTCAGTATCATTATTTCTACTTTTCACCTATAGTTTGATTAATGACCCCATTACAGCCTTAAAGCAAACATTGGCTGAGCTTCCTGGAGTCTCCACCCAACAACTCCCTTGCTAAGCTAAGCTAGGAGCCTTATATGTTCAAAATGAAGTATTAACTGTTGGCTCTAGCTTCATAATTATCAATACAGTGGCCCTGAAAGCGCATGCAAATAGAAAAACAGTCAAATGAAGAAGTCATCTTTGCACATGTGCAGCATTCACAAAAAAAACAACAACAAAAAAACAGGCTGCGAAGTGAGAAGACTCTGAGCAAACACAGAAACATGCTGCAAAAAACAATAAAATGATGCTGCAGTTGTTGAAGCTGTCCTTGTGATGAAAAATTATTTTTTTGTTTTCGCATTCTGATTGTGTTTTTTCTGCTATTGTTGCAGATATTTGCTGTTTATCAAGTATGCCCCCTCATGTTAATATAGCAATCTTTGCTGATTACTGCTGTATCAATTCAAATAATGGTACTATCTGAACCATGCAATCAGAGGTTTTAACTAAATAAAAACTCACAGCATTACAGCTTATTTCCATTCGGTGCATTAAACTGTTTTATAACTCATTTCCATTGTGTTGTATGTGAGTTGTTTTCTATATTTGCAGCGCGTTTCAGTTTTGGCTGTTGCACAAGAAATGCTGCTCATGTGTCAAATTGGTGAAGATGTTTACTTTTGCTTGTGTTTTGTCTATTTGCGTGTGTTTTCTTAAGCTTCAGTGCATTGAGTTCACAGAGCCTGGATATAGCAGAAAGATATGTGATATCATTCCCCACATCTGCCAGAAAGTCTATATGCATATTTCTAAAAATCTAAATGCCAAAGTAATCAGCTGTCACATCAGGTCAGCCGCTACAACCATTGTTGTGAACATATTAGCGTGTACAGACTCTATGTGACTTCTGTTGTGTCATTTTTTTTCATACAGTTAACTGATCAAACCTTTAAACCTGAAAATGTCCGGGAGTTCTTTTATGAGTGATGAATGGTGGGTGGGATTGTAAGATCTGAGTGTTTTATGTGTTTGTTTGAGAGGTTGTATAGCCTTGGGCTAGGCACCACCACCCATAATTCCTGCTCATACCTGTCCACCTGGGGCTGAAAAGGCCTCTTAAATGACCATTTACTGAAAGAGAAAAAAAAAATCTATTCTTTATGAATCACATATGTCATTTCAGTGTGCACCTTTCACAAGAGGTATTCCTCGATGCTGTGTTTGAATTAGACTATATGTTAGATTAGCTTTTCTACATGCCCTATGTGTAACTTTAAAGGCATACCTTTACAGTTTTTCTCAGTCGCTTTGGTGCTTTTCTCAGATCAGAATGAAAGTTCTCACAACTATTAGTTCAACCTCCACAACATTGAGTCATTTGTGCACAACATCGTAGCAGTTTCTCATTCCTTTGAACAAATTGCAAATGCTTTTGGACATGTATCAGTTACTTTCATACAATTCTCTGCTGTTTTATAACATTATCATTTGCTTATGTCATGTCAGTCAAAATGAAACATACTTATGAATGCTGAATAGTCATTCCCTATAAAACTAATAGTCCTCATTTCATTGCTTGAGTCATTACATACAAAATTGTTGAACTAGTTGTCAAAATCTGTCAGATGTGGCCAGACAGACAGGAACGTGTGGATGTCCAGGAATAATTTGTGTTCAGTTTACAGTAATATGTACTGTTATATTGTTTACATTTGTGCACAGTTCTACCATAATGGTATTTCTTATGTTTGTTCTAAATAAGTGACTGTGTATTTTTTTTTGCACAATGCTGTAGAATTGCAAAGAGCATATGCAGTAAATATGTGAAACATACATATGTGTCTTGTACTCAGTTACCTCACTAAATACAGTAATGTGTAACTTTACTGTAGTTTTCAAATGGCTGTACAGGTAGTGTATAGTGCTGTCTTGAGCATTTTCAGGTAGTGTCACCAAGATCTGACTTTTTTGCATTGGAAAACACAGAGTAAACTGTCACAATGAAAACATGACAAAGCCATTTGACTGTCTTGTTCATAAACAATGGTGTCAGGACTTATTATTTTGATGACACAGACAGTTTCATTGACATGAATACTTGCTTTTGAGGAATCAACTATTCATTTTGAGCAAGTGACGCACTTTTGCAGGTTATCCACTAGGTTTTGCAGTTTGTACTAATTGTTCTGAGAAATGCACTAACTGTTGTGCAAATGTTAATAGTGATGTGAGAAATGCACCAAAGCGACTGAGAAAAACTGTAAGAGTAAGCAATTAGGGGTGTCAGGAATATGACATTTGGTGACATTTTGTAGGAATGCATGACCTTCAATTCATTTTGTTAAAGATAAAGTCCTTAATTATTGTCTATCCGGACAGAGGCAGGCTGTGACATGTCAGGTGTTTCAAAGAAATGTGTTAAATGTCATAAATGTCATTATTTCTGTCATTGCTTTTGTTAAACGCTGTGACTGTTAAAACTACAACTTGCTTGGTGTGTGTGTGTGTGTGTGTGTGTGTTGACACAGACTAATTAGATAGCAAGGTCCTTCAGGCTGATAACAAATATTTTGCCAAGACTTTGTCTTTCATTTTTTCCCACAAAGGTAAGGAAGTGAATTAAATGTTCAACTAATACTCAATAACTGACTGTGCAACTACATAAAACTTATGGAAACTTATTACAACCCAATAAAAGACAACAGAACAACATGCAAAACACATTTTAAAGAAGGTTTATTGTTGAGCAAACAGGACTTCAGGTGTTGCACTGAAAAAGGTTTATCTAAGTAGAAGTCATGAAGACTATTGTTGCTGGTTTTCTTTTCACTGAACTGCTTGAGTACAGCAGGTTTAGTATAAGGAGTTCAGCATGGTGATGGCTCAACTTTTTTAAAAAACTGCTCCTATCAGACAGTATGCTGTCACACTGTTGATGTGACAGTAGTGCTTTGAGTTGGTCAAAAATGAGCCACAGAGAAAACACATACAATAGTGCCACCTGCTGGTTAAACAGGTGTGATTACTGAACCACAGGCAGTGACTGAGACTACAGTTAACAGTAAAGAACCTATTGACCTACAAGAGTTTTCAGAAACCTGAACAAAAATCCTCTCGTTAAGGATATCTGAAGGAATCTGACAGTAGAAACACACCCAGTATTGGATGAAGGCACTTTGGTGAATAAATCATTAAAGAACTGGATAATAAAGCAGAGTAGGTGTGCTTTTTCTTCATCTCCAAGACCAAAATCATAAATCAGACAACAGCATCACTCCTCAGCTACAGCTTCTGCCTCCACCTGCTCCTGCTCCTGCTCCTGCTCCTGCTCCTGCTCCTGCTTCTGCTCCTGCTCCTTCTTCTCCTCAGCAGCTGGCTCCTGGATGGCTGCCTGTTCCTCCTCTTTCTCCTCCTTCACCTCCTCTTTCTCCTCTTTCACCTCCACCTCCTTCTTCTCCTCGGTCTTGATCACCACAGTTTCTGTCTTGGTGACTGTGGCGCTCTTCACTGCTGCTTCCTCGAAGGCAGCGACAGGGCCACTGCTAGCTTTGATTCCACCAAAGGTGCAGCTGACGTAGGATGGGGTGCGGGAGCTCTCCAGGCCGTAGGCATTGTAGTTCACAGCTGCACATTCAGATATACAGGGCACTCATTAACACAGACATGCAGTAATGGGAAAAGAGTTGATCTTTAGAAATCTGGATGTACATGGTCTAGAATAATAATGTGTTTGGTACCAACATATTTTTGTATCTGCAAAGGCTTTGAGGTAGTTTTGTCTTCTTCTCAGCCCATGTTAGAAACAGAACTGATTAAAAATCTACCTGCGACATCTATCCATTTAAATACCAGTACAACTTGTGGTCTATGACCACTTTTATTGTGCTCACCTGATGTTTAATATATAAAATATATTTAATATATAAAATGCAAGTGCAGACACTGAACAGCAAATTTCACCTGAAAATCTTCTTGTTCCTTTTGTGTTGACGTATTTAGTGTTTGAGTATAGACAGACAATAATACAATATTTATGACTCTTTAAGATTATCTTTCAGTATTCACAGTATTACAGTATGTTAGATATTTCATCAGACTGTAGTGCAGCAGCTCTGGGGAGCTTCCAAGCCCATCCAAAAATACCAGCTGTCCTCTCTCTCTCTCTCTCTCTCTCTCTCTCTCTCTCTCAACGGAAGTGAGATTTTTTTTTTTTCTGACAATGTGAAGTGTACACACAAAAATCTTGTCCAAGTTACACTCACTGAGGTCAGTGATGTTAAGTTTGGGTTTGTCACATAAACTGTAACTTCCCTTGACTATAGTGTGTCCGTGTCAACAGGTTATTTATTATTGAGATTATATTTTTATCATGTCTTATAGCATTTTATTATTTATTTAGTTCCCTGAGACCCTGAACATATCCTGTTAGACTTACTGTATATAAAACGTGATATTTTTTTGTTTCCTGATTTTTATATAGGTTTTAATGGGCTTTACTGTAATATCAACAGTGTACCCAGGTAGAACATGAACTTACAGGTCTGCTTGGATACAGTGGTCTTGATTCCAGTTGCTAACCTGAAGAGAAAAACAGAAAAAGACAAATACAAGCAGAATATTGTGAGACATGTAAAGTAATATTCCTGCAAAGAAGATTTTTCTCATCAGTTCCACAGGCTGCTGTATAAGTACTCTCACAGTAACAGCTTACCTGTCCTCCTCCCCTTCCAGCAGTTTCCTGTAGGTGGCAATCTCAATGTCCAAAGCCAGTTTCACATTCATCAATTCCTGGTACTGGCGTACTTGCAGGGCCATATCCTGCTTGGCTCTCTGGAGAGCTTCTTCAAGCTCTCTGATGCGGAGTTTAGCGTCCTTCACTGCCAGCTCACCACGCTCCTCAGCCTCTGCGATTTGAGCTTCCAAATTGTTTCTCTGAGTGTAGAGACAGAAAAACAGTTTTTTTAATCCAACAGTTTTTACAAGGCCAGGTGCAACTAAAACACTTCAAATTATTAATATTGAGGAATAAAGAAGTTCTCAAATCAAAGGAATGCAAATCATATGACACAAGAATACATCTAAACATACAAACCTGGAATCTGTAATTCTCACCTGTGATTTAACCACATCAATTTCAGACTGGAGCCTCATTATTCTGCGGTTCATGTCAGCGATCTCAGCCTTTGTTGACTTCAGGTCATCACCATATTTACCTGCTGACTGCTGCATCTCTGCATACTGGTACAAAAAGGAACAATTCATCAAAATCCAACGTGATAATCCAGGTATGGTAGAAGCAAAAGCACTCATCATACAGTGTATGTATCATACAGTGATGTGTAATCACCAGTGGCACTATTTTAAGTGTCTGTTGCATCTGTGCATCTGTCCACATGAGGCTTTTTAGTAAAATGATAATTAAGGTAAAGTAGGGTAAGATGAGGTGAGATGTGTGAAGAGGACAAGACAAGAGAGGTCAAAAGATTCAAAATTAAGTACTGTTTAATGTATAATTCAGCTGGAGAGACTGTCCGAGCAGACAACAGAGTGCTGGTTGAAGTCTTCAATTTCAAAGGACATATAGTGTGGTCTCACCTTAGACTGGTACCACGACTCGGCCTCGGCTCTACTACGGTTGGCGATGTCTTCATACTGGGCACGCACTTCAGCAACGATAGCATCCATGTCAAGGTTACGGCTGTTGTCCATTGCCACCACAACAGATGTGTCTTTGATCTGGCTCTGCAACTCATGGATTTCCTACAGTGATGAACATAAGAAGAAAAAAAATGGAAATGCCCTTTGTTTTAAGATGACATATAGCTAAATAAATTATTCATTTATGTAGCACTGAAAAGTAAAAGTTTATTACTGCATCATAGATCTGCCTCAGGAACTCAATCTCATCGGAGAGCCCATCCAGCTTGGCTTCCAGATCTACTTTCATCATGTAGGCTGAATCAGTGTCCTGTACAAAAAAAGACATTACTATGAATATTCATTGTTGTGTGTAGTCCAAACTCGGAGGCACAAATGACCATTGTGTGAGCTCATTCTGCTTGAAGGCTAATTATAGTTTCAAGATCAAGATGTTTGAAAACCTCAACAGACCTTCTTTGTGAGGACAAAGGTGTTCTCACACTCATTGCGCTTGTTGATCTCATCCTCATATCTGGGAGAAAAGGAGATTTTTTCAGATACATTCATGCCATTTAAATATAAATTAATTATAATCATATATGCAGCATATTCATATATATTTGCACAGTGGAAAAAAGGTTAAATTTTTTGTCACTTGGGGGCAGCAGAATCACTGCAACCAACACTGATATTTAAACTGATGTGGTGAGGGTGTTGGCATTCATTTACACATCCAGCAGATATGGAGCAACACCAGCACTCACTTGGAGTCATGTTTCTGGCCATGTGGCAAACAGAAGTTTAAGATTCAGCCTCTTTTACGTATGTTCTTATCTATGTTAATTACTTCTGGCTCTTTCGTTGCTAAATCCTCCGCCATGTTCACCATTTAGTGGTTGACTTTGTCTGTTTGTTATTTGCTGCTGGGCAGGATGTGTACAATGAGTTTTTCACCGAAAACAGCTGCCTGCTGTTGCTGATAACGTCACTAATGGGAACGGTGAGAGTGAATTAAAGCTGCGGGCAGTAATCAAAGCAAATAACTGAAATACACTTGAATGCTTTGTGGAGTCTTTGCGGGTTTGTGAGGGACAACTTTCACATTATGTATGACTTTTTCCATTGTTAATGTAAACAATTTTGATTAATGCACTAATGGAAATTAATGGAAAGAAAACTGAGATTTGAATGATTTCTAAACAATATTAGTTGTTTGCTGAAAACATTGACTCTGACTGAAAACCATGCTGATGAGAGGTGTGAGTGAACCACTGTACAGTTGAGCTGAAAGACACCAAAATGCTGGCGATAATTCTCACTAGGTTTATCACTATGAACAATTCTTTTTATGTACAAGTAATAATTTGATCTATTGTTGAAATAAACATATTGATTATTGCTGCTTTAAGGATATCAATGAAGGTCGAAATCTGCTACTTCACTCACTTGTTTTTGTAGTCCTCAACCAGGCCCGTCATGTGATGCAGGTCGGACTCTAGTTTAACTTTTTCGTGACCCAAGTTGTCTAGCTGCTTACGCAAGTTGGCAATGTAGGCTTCGAACATGACATCAATGTTGGAGCGAGACGTGGTCTGTTCCTGCAGAAGTTTCCACTTGGTCTCAAGCATTTTGTTTTGCTGTTCAAGGAAGCGTACCTGCAGACATAAATAGGAAATAAATCATTATTTTTTAAAAAAGAGGAAAAATAACAGGTGTATATTGGAGGATTATAGAAACATTAATGTGGGATGAGTTCCAGACTTGATATGTGAATGTCTTGATGGATATCACCAGGCTAGTGAATAAAAGAATGGGAAGATGATGCTACACAAATGCATCACTCTGTAATGTATGAAGAGGCTTGACAGTGAGACATGCGAAAGAATGCATGTCAAAAGAAGGTTGGTGTGACTCAAAAATGAATGGATTCACTCTGTTTGCTGGACAAAGAAATGCATGGAGATCGACTGACAATAAAAATGACTAATTGAACTTGTCCCACCCCCAAGTCACACTGAATGTCACATCAATTACCCCTCACTAAATTCTAATCCATAGTGCCGCATTTTGACACAAAGAGGCACTGTTTCCCAGTTGTGACAAAGTTTGGCCCGTCACAACTTTCTATTCAGCGTCCTGACCCTGGGTGAGGCCCTGCTACCACTCAGCAAACATGATGAGAGACATGCAGTCCTGTGTGTGTGTATGTGCCATATCACAATGGTATGCAAAGGAGTGGGAGAGGGCTTTGTTTTACAATCTGAAGAATTAATCTCAGTGAGTGTGATTGATTTACAGTTTAACTTCTATCCTACTCCAGGGTGCCTCCTTAAACATGAGGGTCACAATGAGTGATAACTGAAGAATCTGATCAATCTTAGTTGGAGAGGAGTTCAAGCTTCTGTCAGATAAGATAGCTCTATCAGATCAGTGATCTCAGGTAATGAGCGCATAACAGTGATTTATACTACAGTCTAGAGAATGGCTCTCTTGATTATTATACAGCCTCATAAACAGAGTATTGTTTGATTATTGATAGTCTTAAGTGGATATTTTTTACTACAGTGATCTACTTCACTCAGTATTTAACAAGCATGTCTTATCCAAATCCTTCCCTGGGCCACTCCCACTGTTTTGTCCCTCTGAAAGTGTTTGCACAGGCAATGAATATTCAGGCAATGAAATGTCACAACACATAAAATTTTGCAAAACAGGAACACAAGAATGTAAAAAGACACCTTGCATTGTCTCTACTTTTATAAGTACTAAATCTTTTGCAGGATATTGCTCACAGTGGGGCACACCCCTTCGAGCAAAAAATGTTCTGTACTCTGTACTCAAGTTGATCCAGGTGAGATGGAAAACGTGTAAGTTAAGCCATTACTCAAAAAAGGCTGTATCCTCCACAGAATCATGGTGCACAGCTTTCTGCAGACTGTATATTGTTATATTTACAGTCTTTACAGGGATTGTCTCAAAGACCTCTTTCACCTTGAGCTATTTTGGCTTGCAAAATACAAATTTCCTCTGAGGTTTCTGGGTTATTTTTCTACTCTGTGTGCAACTTAATAGCTTTATCCCAACAGGACATTAAGAACAAAAACATATAAGGTAACACACTGTATGTGCTGTTTGTTGGTACTGCTGCAATTTTCCCCATGTACTTTATGTCATAAAAGATATAATGTCCTGCTAGAACAATGGTGTTGACAGTTGACTGACCTTGTCAATGAACGTAGCAAAGCGGTTGTTCAGGGTCTTGATCTGCTCCTTCTCCTGGGTGCGGATCACCTGGATGGTGGGGTCAATCTCCAGGTTCAGGGGGGCCAGCAGGCTCTTGTTCACGGTCACTGCAGTGATGGGGGCCGCCACTTCACTGGCCATGCCACCTCCCATACCTCCACCAAAGCCCATATAGCCAAACTCAACTCCACCACCTCTTTGTCCAGACCCCCCAGCAACATACCCACCAACCACTTTAAACCCCCCAGCACCCATGGCAGCACCACTGCTGCCCATGCCCCCATAGGAGGTGCGGACAGCATAGCTCTGCTTGCCACTACCCACACCACGGCCACCATAGCCGGAGAAGGAGCGGCTGCTGAAGCCCTGGGATGGGCCTCTGGAGGAAGACACAGTGGAGTAGGTGGTGGTCTTCATGGCTCTAACAGACATGGTCACGGAGGGTGTCTGTAGCACTGAGGTGGTATGAGAAGAGAGACTCTGCAGAGGGAAGGAGAGTCAGGCAGATAGACCCTCCCTGGTCTCTGGTGCTATTTATCAGAGCAGGGGAGGGACCCTGCTGAGGTGCGATTGGCTGGTGTCCTCAGCAGGGGAGTAAATGGGGATGAGGAGGGAGAAATGAGGGAATGTCAGGAAAGAAAATCGCATCGAGTTACACATTTAAGTGTGTTGGAGAGAAGACAAGAATTACATAATAGTCAGTGTGCCAGTTTCTATAAAACTACTGCAGGAACACTGGAAGACTCTTGTCCACCTTTTAGACGTTTCTGAAATGTCATTTATTAGACTTGAAACATTACATTGCTTTACATCATGACAAAGCCTATTTTGCATCCATAAATTAAACTGCACTTCAAACAGAGTCTACATCTTTCTTCACACATATCTACACAAACATGCACGCACACGCATACACACACATGATGCACAAATGCAACACCAGAATATGAAGTCAAACCTTGGGTATAATGAACAGGCACATAATTTTATGACATCCTTTTCTACTTTACTGTTCTCATAGACGTGACATATTGCAAAGTTAATTGTAGTTGCCCTGTGTCATGTGCTTTATGTATTTGTGAGCAGTTACTGTATGTCTCATAATTGTGGGAGAACCAGATTTACCCACTGAATATATTATCTATATGAAGGTTTGTAGATAGTGGAAGTGTCTCTGAGCCAATACATTGAAACGAATCATTGCACAAACAACTTATTAACAAAAAAAAAACACAAAAGGTGTGTAGACTTTCACAACTAGTGCTATCTGAAACAGAAAAAGGCTGCGTTTAAACTGAACATTGCACAATTATAAGGTGCAGCATGCTGGATGTGTCCATTATCAGCTATGATCAATGGACCAAAGGCAATGCACACACACACAGACACACACATACACACATAAGATAGATGAACATTACTCCCATATCAGCCAGGTGATTTCTGGACCCCACCTTAGTCTTAAACAGGTTTTCCCACCCAAAAAAACGCTCTGCACATGAAACTGCACATACTGTATAGATAGATAGATAGATAGATAGATAGATAGATAGATAGATAGATAGATAGATAGATAGATAGATAGATAGATAGATAGATAGATAGATAGATAGATAGATAGATAGATAGATAGATAGATTTGGTAAAGCCTGTATCAATTTGTGATAGTTTTATTTAAAACATGAACCCTTAACCATCTCAAAGTGTGGAAATCATGATTCATTTCTGACTCTGCAGATTTATGACTCATGAGCTTTTCTGAGCGGCTCGACAACCGTTGCCTAATTTGTACCAGAATAAACCCCCTGCTCCTCAACCAGCGTACTCACCACACCCCATTCTTTTGTTTTCAAGGTTTTATTTGGTTATGAAAAAAAAACTTTACCTATTTACCAGCTAATGAAAAGAACCAAATCCCAAGGCACTGCTGTGTGGAAACTAATTGTGAATAGGCAAAGGGGTCACATGTTGTGGAAAGTACATCTTAACAACCTGAAAGAGACTCTCAGGCTTTGGAGCAATCAAAAATGCATGTTTTGCTTGGCTTGTTTCACACAGTGACGTGACTCTTCACAATGGAGCTGCTGTGCTAAACTTGGAGGCAACCATATAAGTACAATTCAATGAGTTTTTGTTGTTTCATTAACTCTCTGACAACTGATGTACAGAGCTGCATTCATTTCATGGTGTCTTTTCTTCTTCTTCCAGATAATAATTCCTAATGCTTTCTACATGAGAAAATTAGGGATGTAATTTAAGAAACCTACCCTCTGACCTCAAGTCTCTTAAGAGGCCAGTGATGTTTTGGTTTGTATGAAGCTGCTACATGACACATAATGTCAGGAATGTGCTGAGAGAGACACGTAGATGCTATGAGAAAGAGAGGAGGGGTGGAAAAAGGATGAGCAAATGGGGCATGAGAAGACAATTAGCAAAGATAAGAAACAAACCTATTTCACAACGACTGACAGACTGAGTGAGATGTTCAGTCAGAATGGGATGTGATCTGTGTACAGTAATCTAAAGCAGGCTGAAGGCTATGGCTATAATGAACTTGATGCACACAGTGTTTAATGAACAATATGAGCTTAATTAAGCTTGAGTTAAAAATAAGGAAAACGTACCAAAACAGAACAGGAAAAAATATTAATCAAATTGAAAGTCTGACATGTCTGTAAGAATATATTTTAGGAAGGAATGGTGTTGGTTTCGTTTAAGGTCTTGGAGTTGGACTTTGTAGTGTTCACAAGTAAAACTATCTTAAGTAAAATCTGTTATAAAACACACTTCCTGCTACGCCCTGTGATGCCTGTGCAAACAGAGAGGCTCCAGCACAGACATGAAGGAAACATGTCAAACAATGGGAGCATACAAGAACTCACTGGAACAAGTCAGGGAAAAAAGGTACAGAACATTCAGTGACAACTTCCACACTCTTCTCTCGCTGCAGCAGGTTTGTTTGCCTTGAGACTCATGCCCCCTGGTGACTGAAGTGTAGGTTTTTAACTGCACAGGGGGAGTGGCAGTCTGCTGTCGAATGATATCCTCTGTTTCTCATTGACCATGAACTAATCCATGAAACCTGATCCAGAGCAGGAAATGTTTCTCATCTTTTGGCCACGCTAGCAACATGGCTTTAGGGTGTGGCTTTTTGTTCAGATGAATATATGTGAACAACTATTAGACTACATACATTTCTGGTCCCCATGGATTGAGTTAAATGACTGTGGAGATTCACTGATGTTTCCATCATGGCTGACAGTTGTGATTCACAGTCAAATATCTTGACAACAGCTGGATGTATTTCTATGAAATTTGAGAATACATTTGACTTGAAATTTTGAAAAATTAAAATATCCCATAACTTTGCATTATGACAAAAACAAAAAATGGCAAGGGTCCCCATCATCTTTCTCATCTGTACTTTGTAGTGCTAATTAGCACATGTTAGCATGTTAACAGGTTTGGCTACAATGGCTTAAATGATAAATATGCCTGCTAAATATCAACATGTTAGCATTGTCGCTGTGAGCATGTTAGCATGCTGATATTAGCTTTAACTCAAAGCACAGCTAGTTTTAAATGATTGTATGATTGTTGTTTGGCTGGTGCTGACTAAATGTACTTTTAATTTAACAAAGATGTCATTAGTTTTTTGTTTTCTTTTTGTTGTTGTTTTTTTAGCTTTTCTTCACACAGTTGACATGTATTAATGTAACCTATTCTTAAAAGATAAATCTGTTGGATACATACATATTTTCAGAAGACATCCTGTTGTGTACTGATGTTATTCTTTTGAGAAATGTATTCCTTAAATAAATTATTTGTGTCCACATGAGAAATGTAAGTATAGATGACTCTGCACTAACAGTTCTTGCTCACTGCTGCTTTTATGCCTTCCTGTGAAATGTCTTTGTGCCTGAAATGGACATGACATCCCACAGAGAAAATGTCTCTTAGTCGACACATTTCGCTAACCTCTGAAGTGTGATCCCAGCACTTTGGCGACACCTCTGGCCATAAAACTGGAATATAGATTACAAAAAAGTTTTAAAAAAAAGATTTTAAAAATGCTTCCGGTCATGCCTGGCTGAGTCAATGAATGAGTGACCAAGACAGGAAGGGAGGGTGTTAGGGAGTGACTATAGAAAAGTGTATCACACACACATGCATGTCCACATTCCTTCTTGCATCTGTCAGCAAACGCACAGTTATTTGCATATGTATCTATGCAAATACACATTTTGTACATGGATATATAAGCATGTGAGAGTGCTCATTCTGCACTGAAGCTGGGCAAGGGGAAACCGAAGAGAAAGAGGGAGGGGAGTGAAGTTCATTCAAGGCCATGCTAAAGCTGTAATAATCTCACAGTTGTCCAAGATTTGTGAAGCACATAAACTCCTGTGGTAGTCTCCAGATTCCTGCTGTGTTTTAGTGTGACTCACAGACTCACAGACTCACAGCTTCTCCTCTTTTCTTTTCCTTGTTAATTTATTATCCGTGGAAGAGGTGTGCATTTCAGATCAAAAATAAAGCAGGGGTAAATAGGTAATATACTCGTTCTGTTATATATATATATATAGTGGTCAAGGTACTTCCCTGTTTCTATTTGTCAGTTTCCTGTTTTGTTTTGTTTTTTCAGTCCTGTAGGGCGAGGTTGCCATCACATTCAAACAAACAGTAGAGACAGTAGAGACAGTGTCATGAGGTCTGAGTCATGCTGATCAAATTCAGCGTTCCTCTTTATATGTGCCTGTCCTCGTCACAGGCAGAACCATCCGTTTCTCATTTGTTTGTTTTTTTGTTTTTTTTTATTATTCATCCCATTTTCTTCTTATTATTGAGTATTGTTAAAAGAGAATGCTAAATAAATGCACAGCTAGTGTGAAGTGTGAGAAACACTGAAACTCGATCAACCGTGAGGGTGAGGTAAGATCTGGAAAGAAAAGAACTAGGTTGTATGAAGCACAGGAGGGAGTATGAGCCTTTGCCAGTTTTCCTCTGGGGGTGGTTCATTAAGTTTTGTTATCCAGTTCTCTGGGGCCCACAATCCTCTTTGACCACAGCTTTAGCCTCAGTTAAACCTATATGAACCTTTTCAAAGTCATGCTAGAGCCTTGCTTATTGCAGCTTGTTTTTTGAACAAATAGTACACTTTCTTCCTTTTCTGTCTTGTTTTGCAGTTACACCCTAGTTCCTCTGTGAGTTGGCAGTTGGCACTATGTCATTTAAAAAATTAGTTTGAGATGAGTAAAAGCAACATTAATTATGATGACATCCTATTTGTGATTCTGTGTTTTTGTCCTGCGGTTCCCAAAGGATCACCACCTGATAAGTCTTTGATGATAATAAGGAAAATCTTCAACAGAACTGATGTGCAGAGATAATCTCATGTAGTATGATTTGTGAATGAGGGCAGCTTTTCTTTCCTTTTGACTGTATTCTGAACAATGTGCTATTGGTTTACTTTTCTTCTTCATGTATCCCATCTCTTCTCGGGTCTTCTGGGTATATTTGAAGCTGGAGTATTCTTCGGTTTCCTCTTACAGTATGGCAGGTTTCATTGTTAATACCGTTCACCCTATTGTCTGCATTGAAATGTAATTGTGATCGCATCTGTATTTATCAGTAAAGCTGTAAAAGTTTGATAGCTTTCTGAATGCAGCTAGTCTGATAAACAATTCTTCATTTGTCCTGCTGACGATATTCTTCCTAATTAATTTAGTACTTTACGAGTGTACGAGTAAAATCCAGTAAAAATATGCCCCACTCCCTCAACTAAAATAATCAGTGCTGCCGCTGCTATATCTCGCTTTCAGGAAGGTTGGCAATATCTGTTTATTTTGGGGCACGGCTGACCACAAACTTAGAAACTATGCAGCAAATGGTAGACATTATGCCTTTTATGGACAAACCAAAAGAATTTGGTTGCATGCTTACAAAGTAAAACTCATTTTGAAAAGAATAATCTACCCTATAACTTTTAGTTTTAATTCTATTCCAGCTTTCTCTGTTGAGTCATGAACTTGGACAACATGTCTTTTACTGCTTTCTATCCTTTGTAGTGAACTGTAGTTTATGGGATGTCTAAAACTGAGTCAAATGAACTACTTTGCTGTGATCAACGATCAAATGTAAATGTTTTTTCACAACAGAGAAATGCCTCACTCATTTCCATGGAGACAAAAACACACTGTCGGTTTAGAAAGGGGAACATGTGAAAGAGAGCATGAGAGAGCAGGGGGGAGGGAGGGGAGAACAGGAAAGGAGGACTGGGGTGATGCTGAAGTGGGCTGGGTTAGAAAGACCAGTTGTGATTGAGGGAGAGAAGTAGGAGTATAAGTTCCTTAGTTCCCTCTGCCTGTGTCACTTTCTAAGCCGGCCAGCATCGGGTCTCCACATCTCATTTTTCAGTTCATTCTCTGTAGTGCCTGAACTTCTCCAAAATGAACTTCAGAAGATCCACCGTGTATCAGATGCCTTCTTCCCACATCTCCATGACCCGCTCTGTACCCCAACGTGCTGCCAGTGTCCATGCTGGAGCTGGTGGATCAGGCGCCCGCATTTCTACTGCCTCCATATCTTCCCTGCGTTCTGGTGCTCCAATGATCTCCTCGTCCTCTGCCTTCAAGGTGAGCAGTGGAATGGGTGGTGGTTCCAGTTATGGTAGCGGCGGTGCATCTGTGGCAACTGGTACTGGGATCATGGGCAACGAGAAGGGAGCCATGCAGAACCTGAACGACCGCCTGGCCAACTACCTGGAGACGGTGAGAAATCTGGAACAGGCCAACAAGGAGCTGGAGATGAAGATCAGGGAGGCTCTGGAGAAGGGGGGCCCCGACATGAGGGACTACAGCAAGTATGAGCCCATCATAGACGATCTGCGCAGGCAGGTAAGCATGACAATGAATAACAATTATTACAATGAAGAGATGGAAGTTGAGTATGAAATGTTGTCTAAATGAATTGTATACAGCTAGGTGAGACAGACAATGAAACATGAGGAAGATGGGTGTTTAAAGGCTTAAGAAATGCTTGATGGGGCCTCTAATATAAAAATCAATTAGTGCATGTGATGGCACCCATCATCAATGTTTCAAATGTACTTGTGGCATTAAGTTTTATCAGTGTATTCATTATTTATCTAATGCCTGACATTGAAAATTAAGATTGAGAATGCTTTTTCTGAAATGGGCAGCATTTCTTTTGTAGGTTATCAAATTTCTTGTAACAGAATGAAGGGTGTGGTTGCTAAGCTCTAACCCTCCCCCATAAAACTAATTCGTGCCACAAAGTGGCCAGAACTTCCTCTGATGAATCACCAACACGCGGGTCACATCACGAGAGACATACTGGAAAACTCTCAACCAACCCTCAGTAGGCAAAACTATTTCCAAATGGTCCTTCTTGCAAATGGCGGTTCTACAAGCATTCTCTGGTGTAGGATGGCCTCAATGTGAAACAGATGTGTGGTAATAACACACACAAAGGATCTTGGACTGCCGGCGTGAGTGTGTGCGCACACAGCTGCGTGTGAGTGTACTGGTTGTATAACAATCAGCTCCAGTCAGCAGAGTCAAATGTCGCATTCTTCTGCAGACCACAGATCTTCAATGTCACATAATGACACATTGATGGTGGCACTGCATTTTTCTCAACACAAAACGGGACAAGAATTTCCCCCTTTTCTCTGAGACAGGATATCGTGCACACATTAGAAAGTATAAACTCACAAACACACTCACTCGCAAAGAATTTTGCACACATAAACATAAGCAGTGGTATAGACAAAGAAAATAACAGACAGAGACATTGCAGCTGGGTGAAACTGGAGAGAAGGAAAACCTGTCTGTATGACTTATTCAGACAGGAAACATATTTTTCCAGCAATGCTAAAACAAACCAGATTCTGTTTTGGCACGGGAACATCCTCTCTTCCTGTCCTTCAGTTTGTGGTTCCTCTTTTCAATGAATGTTACTATGGATTCCACTATGTTGTGGCCCAAGTGTGTAATCTAACCCTGGCGTTTCTATTACATAAGGGAAATAGTGATTTAAATCATATGTTTAATCCTGTAGCTGTGTGACACATTGCTATCTCACAGCACATAATGATTGGAGCAGGCAGTTAGGTTATGCACTGAATAAAGAGGCTTCTGGTTAAACAATTGTGTTCTTTCTAGCCAGCAAAATTAGGAAAAAAGGAAACAAAAAACTTAGGTTTTTTGACACCCACTGATCAAAAGAAGTAATTTTTCTCATAAATTCTTTTTTCTGTCCAGATCTTCGATAAGATTTCAGAGAATGCTCGTTATGCGCTCCAGATCGACAATGCCCGTCTGGCTTCTGACGACTTCAAAGTAAAGTATGTTGTTTCAAATTTAATCTCACAATTATTTATGTTGTTTAACATGTTAATCATATATGACTGAGGCACATTTAAGCTCATGCTCCACATCCTGTACAAAGGCAGACATGTTTTGAGTTCAAAAGTTATAGATTTTTCAAATGCAGAGTTTGTTTGGTGCGTGTGAGTTTTTAATATTTAGTAGAACAGGATTACAGCATGTTTGTACATTTGGATCTTTATACTGCACAGCACAATGTGAATATCAGCTGATTGTGTCTGCAATTTGTGTCTGCGCACTCCTACAGATTCGACAATGAGATGGCAATCCGCCAGTCTGTGGAGGCCGACATTGCTGGGCTGAAGAAAGTCATAGATGACACTAACATGACCAGGATGAACATCGAGAGTGAGATTGAAGCTGTGAGGGAAGAACTCGCCTTCCTCAAGAAGAACCACGAGAATGTGAGTTACATCTAGATTAATCATCACACTTCACTGTCCTGGAGCAGTGGCTCACAATTCACACATCCTGTCACACACCCTTCATTTCTCTCTGTCTGCCGGTCCAATAGGAGGTGATGGAGCTGAGGAATCAGATCTCCCAGTCAGGCGTGCAAGTAGATGTTGACGCTCCCAAAGGTCAGGACCTGGCACAGATCATGGGGGAAGTGAGGAGCAACTATGAGAAGATTGCCATAAAGAATGCAGAAGACCTGAAACGATGGCATGAAAATCAGGTGATGCAGTCTTAACAAGGATAATCATTTTCAAATATGTATGCAGGAAGTATCTTGCTTATTGGCTAAAACCCTTTCTCCGTCTCCCTGTCAGATTGCAGATGTGCAGGTGCAAGTATCACAGAACACAGAAGCTCTCCAGGGAGCCCAGATGGAGATAGGCGACTTATCCAGACAGATACAGACCTTGGAAATTGAACTTGCGTCCCAACAGAGCTTGGTAAGCATTTTACACGTGTTTCATATTTCTGTTCATTGTTCATTTTCATTTTATTCACAAACATGAAATAATCTAATTATCTCAATGCCCTGTCAAATCTTTTCATAAAGCAGAAAATCCAAAATAATCTTTTGCACAAAGGTTATAACTTTCCCATAGTCTCCCAAATTAGACTTGACCTAAAAAAAAATCTTTGGCATACTTTTCATTCCTTCTTTTCAATCTTTTATCAGAAAGCCTCCTTAGAGGACACATTAAGCAACACAGAGCTACGAAACAACATGGAAATGGAGAAGTACAACAACATTGTTATCCATCTGGAGGAGGAGCTGACCAAATTGCGTGCAAACATCCAGAATCAGACCCAAGATTATGAGACGCTGCTCAGCATGAAGATGAAACTGGAGGCCGAGATTGCCACTTACAAGAGTCTGCTGGATGGTGGAGACTTCAAGTAAGAGTTATAAAGAGGTGGAGGAGAAAAAACAGATCGAGGCAAAGTGATGATGGTGGTGGAGGTGAATACTATAATCATTTGTTATCATGGTTTGCATGGTCAAGTATAACTACATTATGAAGTGAGGCAGTAGTTCCAGTCAGTTCAAAGACACATGAATATTGTGAAAGTCAAAAGTGTTTCATTTGTGTTTTGTTCAGGCTCCAGGATGCACTGGATGAGCTGGCGGCCACAATTTAATTTGGAACAAAGAATCTGGGACCATCCCAACAAAGAAAGCAGATCAACCCACAACTATCCTTCCGGGGAAAAAAAAGTCGCTTTGCTGGTCCAATCAACTAAAGCCAGTTTGGAAGACCTCACACTGTGTAAACCATAAATGATTTGAGCAATTCTCAATAAAGGCATTCAACCACAGTGAAACAGGGCTGTTTCAAAAGTAACCACTGCCTGATCTGTGAGAAAAATAAAAATAACCACTTACTGACCCATCGTCACGCTCATGTGCATTTTTTATTGCCACATAATGTAAGAATGTGTTTTGTTTTGTTGTTACATTTACATATCAATTGCACTATCATAGCCCTCTGCAATTAAAAAACAAAGTTTAAAGGAATTACATGTTATGACAGATACAATTTACATGATTACACAGGATGCCTACAGGATGCCTTAATTGAGGTTTGGCCACTAGGAGGCAGACAAACTTTAAAAAAAGCCAGGAGACACTTAGCCATGAAATATTGTCACCTCATCTGACAAAATAAGAGATACACCCGTCAATACTACACAATACAATTCCCCAGTGCCATAGACTCAAAAAATAGTATACAGTTTAATCAAGTCAACTCTTTAAAAAAGTTTCAATAAAACTAAATATTATAACCAATGAATAATAATGAAGTACTTTTTGCAGAACTGTTTATAAGACTTACCACTGCTATTAGTTTTTGCTGGTATACCTAATAAATTGGCTACTTTGTGTATATTTCCGTCATTTTTGGTCGAATGACAAATGAAACTGGCCTTTTAGCTCTTGTTTGGTCTCAATCAACTTTGCAGCTTTAATAGGCTGGTTTATAATATGAAGAATGATACTTGCAATACATGGATGGCTCCTCTTCAATACTCTCCTAAACTCAACATTTGAATAATGTATTCTCTTTAATCCTTTTCTTATCCAGTTGTTTGAAAAAGCTACACTTTTTGAATATTTATATGTAATGCTACTTTACACTTTCAGAGGAATAATTGTCTTTTTACTGCAGTGCATTCATTTGACAGCTGTTACTCGTTTCCAGATAGATTTTTACATAAAAACACATGATGAACCTACATATGATAAATATGATACATTCAAAACTATGCAACAGTATGTATGTGTCAATAGTATATGTCAAATTACAGAATATATGATGATATAACAGTGTGGAGGGGTGTCTTTAAAATATTCAATGCACAAATACATCACCGTCTGAGTTTCGATAAATCCTATAATCATCTCTGTCACTGTTCAAGCAGTGCCCTCAAGTTAGAGCTAATTTATTACGATGACATTTATTTGAATTATTATTACTATTACTAATTCATTTACACTATTAAATAAGAAAAATTGCAACAGATAGTTTATATTTTTTTAGATCACAGAAAAATATATATTGTATATATAACATATGAACATTTAAAGCTGCATAGTGTTTGGAAAAGTCCAAGGAAACAAATAAACAGTCGTATTAGTTACAACTAGCGTTAGTTCAGTGGCAGACAGGACAGACAGTAGTGAAAGGAAACCTCACTCTGTGTAGTTACATTATACATTATGCAGATGTGAGTAAGCAAACAAGGGAGGAGACCGTGAACGCCAATGCGCGCTCCCGATGATAAACCTCTGACGCCTTCATCCGGGAACTACTACGAACTCGCTCTCCAACATGGCGGCGTCAGGTGAGGTTTATGAGGGTGAACGATCTGGGTCGGTTGGGAGGAATTTCAGTGGTTATACCTCGATATAATGAAACACAGGAAGTTTGTGCATCGTTAATGCTTTATGTTATCGATTCGCGTCGTTGTCGGGCGTGTATGAATAGATTAATCGGTTGTTTTGGCCCGGTAAAGACGCAACTGCTAGTGGAAGGCGAATGAACGAAGCAACGACTTGCACAATCTGAAAATCTTTAACCTACATGCGGTCTGTTGCTGTGAAAAATGTTAGCGTGATGTTCGAGTTGTCCGCTTTTGAGTTTACGCGGTAGTGCTTGTATTGGGCATTGTGCGACATGTTATAAAATGTTTCTAACTGCGTGCAGAGCTGGCACATTGTATGCCCGTAGCGGGGCTCGCCGTGGCGCTCAGAGCAGATAAGCATCGGGCGCAAGCGCGTTTCGTGGAGGAGGGGTTGGGCCGAGAAGTCCGGGCAGCCCGAGGAGTCTCCCCACGTGTGCAGTCTGGCTCCCTGGTATCGGTGTTTGATGAAACAGGGCAGCTGGGCCTGTTGGGTCGCATCATAAACACTTCTCTGGCAGCTTCACAAGTTTGAGCCGTCCTATCCGGCCGGCCACGTCTTTCTCCGATGATGGCGCACTTGGATCCTGGCGCTGCGACGTGAGCTAGGCCCTAAAACCTAGCAGGCTAAGCAGGGATACTTCCCTCGTCAGCAGTCCTATGCTGACTAAGCCCACATAAAGACAAAAGCGACCTGCGCAGATAGCAAGTAAACAACCTGCGTGTTTAGTTAACAGTTGGCTCTTAAAGACGTTGGCCTCCTGTAATTTTAGGAGAAGTGAGCACTGCCAAAAGTTAACGTAATGCACCTCCTGCCTTACTAATGTCACATTAGTGCGGGGCGCTAGCAAAGCTACCAAACACTCAGTATGTGATTATTTTTGTTTGTTTTAAGAGAGTACACACAGTGAAGGCCAGTTGGTAAAGCCTGATAATTGTAAACAATGACTTAGCATTATGTAGAGTTGTAAACAGTCTTTGTCCCTGTGTGTGTAGGTTTTGTAATGACGTATGTAAAGAAATGTCCTGACAGCTGGATTTTCACAATAAAGCTCACAGGAAGCTTTGTCGTCTCCCCCCTTTTTTTTTTTTTTTTTTTTTTTTTTTTTTTTTGGTGCCTCTGACCAAAACAAACCAGACCTGCTCGATGAGATGAGGTGTGAACCAACTGGCAACTATTTGCCATTCAAACAGACAGTGTGAGGAATGTTCTGCAATATTTACATGACTCATTGAGTCAGACTCCAGGGTACATTCCTTGAAAATGGGGCAAATGGACGGGTAGGCCAGTGCTTTGAACGTGCCACGATTTTTGCATTTGACTTTTGTCAAAACAAAAAGTTTTCTGGTCTGCTACACAGTGACAGTTGACAGGCAGACCACTCCCTGTGTCTTTACGTTCTAATAGGAAAACTTTTTATCACTCACACATTGCGGTGCCCTTATCTAGTTTGGCTGTATACTGTTATTACAAATAGTGTTTGTCTATGCAGAGATGCACATACACACAAGACTGGGAGTTATTAATAATAATAGTTGAAATCTAATACAAGCCAGTGACATTTAACTGACGTTTTGACACTGTAATTATCATTTTTACACACAATCTGTAACATGTGGTTCTATTTCCAAATTCTGATTGCCATCTGTAATTTTTCACACATAAAGGTATATTATAGTAGACTATTTAATGGATATAATTTCTCCTTTTTGTTTTTAATAAAGAAAAGAGTTGGGCATAGGTATGGCAACAAATATGGGGAACAATCCCATGCAAGTTTCTTCCATGTCTGACTCTGTACTCTGTGATCATCTTTCCTGTAGCTAAGAAGAAGAATAAGAAGGGGAAGACCCTGACTCTGACTGACTTCCTGGCAGAGGACAGTGGAGGCAGCAGTGCGCCTCCCAGCTACCCAGCCAAGTCTACTAGCTGGGCAGATGAAACTGACGACCTGGACGGCGATGGTGAGTGCACATTGAAGTCCTTTTCTTTACACACACTGCATCTGTCCTGCATTTTTCCACCTAATAGTAAAATCAATATCATACACTGCTCGGGTTGTCTCTTATTTGAGTGGGGCGAAATGAAAATGCACTGAATCTAAGTGTGTTGTGGCAAAGCATTATTGGTCTTATTAAAGTATACAGCAGTGAAAGGTCTGAACTGTGTAGAGACAGCTAGATATTGCAATATTTAGTGTCTGCTGATATGAGGGTGATAGTTGTTATCTTCTTAATTTAAACAAAGAGCTTTAAATATATGTTGCCCAAGATAGCTGTTTATAACACACAATTGTTGAATTAATAAAGTAATGAAATACTTAAACTAATACTAAATGACAGCATAATTACATTATGCAAAACTGCTGCAGCTTAATATTAAACTGTTTAACCTGTAGCAACATTTTTCAATGTGAAGCTACAGTTTTCTTTCAGATTTAGTATGACATTGTTCATGTTTGAGCTCCTTATGTCAACTATAAACTTTCCACTGCCCCATTTTCCAAGTGTATTGAGAGAAATCCACCAATTCAGAGTTGGGATGGCTGTTTTGAATTTAAAATGGTGGTCGATGTTAAATTAATCATCAAACCTCCATATTATCAAACCACTCAGCAGGCTTGGTCAAATAAATTCATTGATTTTTCTGTTTCTGGCTAAGAGCTATTGCTCTCTGGATGCAGTTTATCATGCTTCCTGCCAGTTTTCTTTAGTGGCCTGTACGGTGTTGTCATATTCCTTTGCATGATGCGTCTGCACATGTTTTTGTCAAACTTGTGGTGCTGAACCTCACAATTGTGATTCATGATCATACTGGACACTTTTTAGTCTGCTGTTTTCCTCTTGCTAGAGCGGCATGTCACATGTTGTCACGTGATGTGTAGCTAGTTGTCTTTACAGGTCATATAAAGTGGTGCCATAAGCACTTTAATGACATTCCTGGATAGTTTCATTTCCAATACTAAAATCTTTCATTATATTCCAATATCTGAATAAAGGTTTTTGTCTTGTATCAGACCTAATACTGATTGTTGGCTCCGTCAATATCTACCTCAACAATAATGCAATAGACATCATAATAAATACGCTTGTCACTCAAGTCACTGAAGTGTCTGCTGAACTAACAGGACACAAAACAGGGTTCCTCTCAGTACTATTTCTCACACGCCGTAAATGGAAGTTTGCTATGTGCTGTTTTGTTTCTTGTATGTCTTTGGATGTTTGTTTACTAATGCATATATTTTTCCATTGCATGTAATTGTTGTAGTCTTTGTCATTTCTGCCTGTGTCTTAATAGAAGCAAGGGCTACGTGTCAAAGAGAAACTAATGGTCTGTTTGTTAACTGAAAGGAACTTTTAGGTTAGTATTCTTTTTAAATGTTTCCTCTTCTCATCTCACCAGTCTCGACTTCATGGCACACGGAGGAGGATAACTATCGGGCACCCCCCATTGACCGCTCCATCCTGCCCACAGCGCCTCGCTCAGCGCGTGAGCCCAATGTCGACCGATCCCGACTGCCCCGCAGCCCGCCTTACACGGCCTTCCTGGGCAACCTGCCCTATGATGTCACTGAGGACTCGATCAAAGACTTCTTCCGCGGCTTGGCAGTAGGTCTACTAAGCAAACACGTGTAGTGTTGATAAGTAGCACTTGTTGGTTTCGGCTGCTGTTTTGCAAAGCAACACAAACAGTGGAACTCAAGTGACAGTTTCAGTTTCAGTCACAGTCTCTGTCTTTTTACAGGCGCTTCTTAACACTTAACTCCTTTGAACACGTCTCTTCAATATTCAGTCACATCTGTGACTTAAATTTAAATGTAACTTCATTATTTCTGAAGTGTTTGAGTCCACACTGACGCACTGTACTTCAGACTGCTGTAGGGTGAGTGAGTTTAAAGAACAGGACACGCGTGTTTCTTTTTCCCTTTGTGTATCTATAGATAAATGTTTATGGAGGGTCAACCCGTTTGTCATTTTGGGCAGGCATCAAAGGAATACTTCAAATGATTGTTTCAAGTCAGTTTCCTCACGTAGCCAGGAATGTTGGAGAAAAAACAAAATAACACACCTTCCAAAAATCAGAGTGCTGTCTCAGTAACAGAGAAACAGTTTGAGGTTCATAAAACTCAGCAAAACCCCTTTAAGCTACTTATTGAACACATTAATACATCTGAAACACATGCATACGTTTTTGGTAATATATTGCTGAAAAATCCCTTCATTAAAGTCCTGTCATTCCTGCCTCTGGCTTGTTCAGTCATAACAGAGTGGGACCCAGTAAAGGTTGCTCTAGAGTTACCTGCAACAATTCCTGTCATAGTCCTGATTTGACAAGCATTCTCATCTGGCATTTCCTCCATCCCAAAGTCAACTAATTTCTTCCATATTTTTCATTTGCGCACTTTTTTTTTTCCTACCGATCTTGTCTGGGTGAACTGCATAGCGCTGCATTCTCTGTTTTATGTTATTCTGTCACCATTCTTCTCCAGATCAGTGCGGTGCGTCTGCCTCGGGAGCCCAGTAACCCAGAGAGGCTGAAGGGCTTTGGTTATGCTGAATTTGATGATGTGGATTCCCTCCTGAGGGCTCTCAGTCTCAACGAGGAGGTGAGAGGATGCAACAAGAACTTGATTTTATATTTTATGCATTTTACACCTGGGATTGAACCAACATCAGTGTACGACTTGTCTGTATGTGAGTTATTCTACTGGCCTTACTGCATAAAATGACAGATGTCTTTGGTAGTCTGCTTCTTTCACTCATAAAAATGTATATGGTAAAATCACTCCCTTTGTCCCCTTTTATCAGAACCTGGGAAACCGAAGGATCCGTGTGGATATTGCAGACCAGTCTAATGATAAAGGTGCTTAAACTTTTTTTCTGCTGTCATTTAGCAAATAGAAGTACGTCCTTTAAACTTCATTTTCTATCATTAAACTTAACATCTCTTCTTCTTTTTCTTCACACCTCAGAGAGAGACGGATCTATGGGAGGCAGAGACAGGGGTGGACGAATGTCGGACATGGGTCCTGACAAGACAGACAGTGACTGGAGGGCACGGCCCAGTGCAGACGCTGATGATGGACCTCCCAGGAGAGATGATGCCTTTGGAGAGAGTGAGTCAGACTTTGTTTTATTTGTGCTTCAGCATCCATGCTCATTTCACGCTGATCCCAGAATAATTCTGTGAACAGTTTGTGATAAAATGGGCCTATTTCGGACTATAACTCATGCCTATTCCAATCTAACCCTTTGGTGTGCCCAAACTTACTCCCTTTTTCAAAATGGAGAAGTTCCCTGATTTAGCTTAAAGGTTGTGGTAATGCTCAACTTTTTTGTTGTAAAACACAAAATGGTATTTATATATATTCTTTAAAATGGTGACTTTACAGCCAATATTGATCACTTTCTTCCTTCCAGACAGATCAGAGCACCGTTAGACCTACAGTTCAATAGCAGATGAGTTCCAGATGTGAAACAGAATTATTTATTATTGTCTTACAATTCTTGCAGGATCACGGGACCGTTATGAGTCGGATCGTTACAGAGATGGGCCACGGCGGGACAATGACCGCTATGACGGAGGGAGAGACCGATACCGGGATCGCTATGATGACAGGGACCGCAGAGACTATGATAGAGGAGGTGAGTCATTCTGCTTGTTTTCACCTGGTTTTGGGATTTGGAGCCACCTGATCATAAAATACCCAACATATCTTAAATTTGCTTATCGAGATTAAACTATATACAGATGATTGCCCTGCTAAACCTTGTATACAATTGTTATACACTTCAATCTCACCAGTTTTCTGTCCTGTTCTCTTGCCGTCCTTCAAGGTTATGACTCCCGTGGTGGTGGTGGAGGTCGTCGTGCCTTTGGCAGTGGCTTCCGTCGCGATTATGACGACAGTCGGGGTAGCAATGATCGTTATGGGGACCGGGATCGTTATGGTGACCGCGACGACCGGTACGACAGACGGGATGACAGGCGTGAGGAGAGAGGAGGTATTTAATAAATAAATACTATGTTTGGTCAGCGTTATTTATTAACACATCATCTCAAGTAAGGTTATTTATATGTTGGTGATTGGTTATATTTGGTGGTATTTTTGGTTCATATACCACAAAATCAGTTAATACTATGTAAATTAAGTTATTTTTAAAGTTACAAATTATAACATATTTTCACTGATCCATAATCATTTTATCCTTTCCCATTCTCACACCAGCTCCCCAGCAGAGACCCAAGTTGAACCTTAAACCCCGTAGCGTGCCCAAGGAGGAGGAGAGTGGCGGAGGCGGAGGCGGCGGCGGCGGCGGTGGTACTTCCCCAGCTGCAGCTCCGAGCTCTGGCAGCAGGGCCTCATCCATCTTTGGTGCAGCCAAGCCGGTTGACACGGCAGCCAAGGAGAGGGAGGTGGAGGAGAGGTTGAAGAAACAGGAAGAGAGGCTGCAGAGGCAGCTGGAGGAGGACAAAGGCCGGGGACCGGACAGAAAGATGCGAGACAGGTCAGGGGTTGACATGGATGGTCATTACGTCATTTCTGATGAGTTGGTGGCAACTCAGTTTGTGTTATAAAGTCAACGTACAATTTATAAATATTCTCCATATTAGGAGGAGTTAATGTTATTTATGTTCAGATATATTTTGGATATTTTTGTAACGATACTACAAACTTTTTTCATCCCACTGGGTTTGAGGGCTTATGTAAGCTTTTGTTTTCAGGGACCCAAGCTGGCGCAATGAGGAGTCTCATACTGAGAGATCTCGCACAGGAAGTGAGTCTTCACAGCATGGAAGCACTTCTGGAAGAGGTGAGGAACTTCTGTATTTCATTTTGAGGTTTGGTTTTCTGTGGTCGCCTATCCCATTTTCTACATGAAACCTTTCAATATACAGTTTTCAGCGTAGGACCTGTGTTCTCATCGCAGTCATGCAACCCTGTAAACATGCTTCATCAATTACATTTCTTCAAGGATTTTCAAATAAAAATGCTTAAATTTATTTAGACCTGTAGTTATTAATGGCAACAGCAAATGTGCTTTAATAACACAGGTCACAAAATACAGTGGGCCGCAAAACAAATGACTTTTTAAAAAAATAAAGAATTCAGGCAATACTTGGCCGTTCTCCATCACTCTGTGAGCAACTGTGATCTGATTTTTATGCTGCACTCAGCATGAGTCTGTGAATAGCAGGACACAATGAAAGTTCACTATGGCTTCTTGTTCCACTTCACTGCAATATTTTAAACTGATCTGTCAAAACAGGCCCAAAATGTTTTGTAAATGTACTATTGATGAACAATAGCCGTCAGTGCTAAGCTTACAGATAAAAACATTGCATTTCGTGTGACGACTTCATAATAAAAGTCAAGTAGTTTCAATGTGACGCTGCAGCAGTAGAAAATGTTTGCTTTGCAATAACAGTAACTTGATGCAGCATGAATCTCACCGGAAGACATCCAGTTGAATGAATATAAATAAATATATAAATATTGCAATATTCTAAACAGTGACCATTGTGCAGGCTAAATGTGACAGGCTGCCAGTTGATGTTGAATAATGTAAAACAACGTTTCAGTCTGTAGTCTGTTAAATGAAATCAAAGTTATTTGATTTAGGACAGAGGACAAAGTTATTTTTATTTCATTGGAAACTAATCCACAGTGACATAAAACCGTAACAATGTGTTGTTCTTAATCAATAGGTTCCCGGTGTCGAGATAGTGAGCGCTCTGGGGAGAATGAGGTTTTCAGTGGGAGAGAAGGTGACTCCTCCTCCCCTGGGGCCTCCCCACAGCCTCCCAAGGATTCCAAGGAACCGCTGAAGGTGATGCCTGCACCTCCTCCCAAGGAGAATGCCTGGGCTAAGAGAAGTGCAGCCAGCACAGGCTCTAGTGATGGTGATGGACGACCTCCAGTCTCTCCTGTCTCCCCAAGTGGTTCAGCTCCTCCCAAGCTCAGGTGAGAGTACAAGTGGGACATGATAGGAAGCCTTTCAGTAACATATTGCTCAGAAACATTTTAAATAACACCTAAAATTAGCTTGTAGAAAAAATGCTAGTGTTTTGTTACCTTTCCCTGACTGTTCCATTTTTTCTTTTAGCCCCACAAGTTCTGCAGATGAAAGAGGATCTGGAAAAGGTAAGACCTACTGATAAGAACCTACTAAACCTCAGTATGAATCAAATTAAACCAACATCAATCAGTTTTGCACACATTATAAAGGGACTTAACTTAAAAACATACTTAGACTTACTTAAAACAAAAAACACTGCCATACATCTACAAATTATGTGATAATGGAGACTTTGAATTTGAACAGTCACATTAATAATGTGACTGTGGATGGATGAAAATGAAACAACTTTGCTGTTTTAGTTCCTTTCCACTAGTGAGAAAGAAATGCTGTTTGGTGTTAGTGGAAAGGCCATGTTAGCTTAATAAAGGCAGTTTATCCTCTGTAAGGTGGCCATTTTAGGACATTTCAGACACTTGGGCTCAGCTGAGGGGGTTGGCTAATAACATGTAGTATGGTGACATTTTAATGTTGGCATGTTGAACATTAATCTCAAATAATAGCTGATGGGAATTCACTCATTAGAGTCTTCATTCAGAGTCACTAGGATTCATCTCCTGTGGTCCATGAGCTGTCTTTCGTGGCAGTCCATCCAATAGTTTTTGAGATAATTAACTGGACCTTGGAAGTGTTTGACTTACGGACCAACTGGAACTGCCATCTCTAGAGCTTCGACACTAGCCAGGATAAACAGTTCTCTACTCGACCTGTGTCAATTATTTCTGACAGTGTAATTTTATTAAACATCAGACAAGCCCCATAAAAAAATTGCATTTTGGACTGTTGTCAACAGTCTACATGGTGTCCTTGTGTTTTTTCCTTATTGATTGTAGACTTGCTAGACAGTTCCAGTAAGTGTGGTTTTACCTGTAGAGAGTTGCTCTCTAAGGCCTTTTGCACACACTTGTTCTTTTTGTGATCGCAATGAAATTCAATTCATGTGGTAAAGTCCATAAAAGGTCAAATTTCACTACGAAGACAGGAAGTCAGTTCCTAATTGTACATGTGCAGTGTTATTACATAATATTCGAGAATTCCAGTGAAGACTAGCACACTTACAGGAGGACGTGCAAGAGCAGCTGTTTCCTTACTTTAGACAGTACTTTGCATCTGTATTTTGGACATATTAGGCAAAGAGCTCATCTTCCTGCAGGGAGTAGGGGAGCACAATTTAACCTGCATTGTTGAACAAATGTGTCAAAAGAGAACTCTCAGGTTCAGACTCCAGCAATCTGGCCAAATGTGAAAAATTAAATTCCCTACATTATCTGCAGCGCTGTAACAGAACAGGACTTTTAAAATATTGTTTTGGAAACTAATAGAAGCAGGTTACAAGCTCAGCCTGCATTCAAGCAGTTGTGCACCTCTCATTTGGCCCTCCATCAGTGACTAACACGTTTTGAATCCAACCCAGTGGCTTTTTATGCTGCAGTGTGTTGTGAGTGTAGTCTACTGTATAAAATCAAACAACCTCCCTTCACTCAACTGTCTGGCTTCTCCTTTAAGATGAGAACAAGGCTGACGGTATGCGTCGGGACCGGGGTCCCCCACGGGCACGAGGGGGGCCTGCAGGGTCTGGAGCAGGGCGGGGCCGAGGAGAGGGGCCCAACAGAGACCGAAGAAAGGAGGCAGACAGGTCAGCCATCCAAAGAGAGCAAAGTTTTTAATGAGACGGGGAAGATTTTTTACTGGGCATCTGTAAAGAGTGGCCTATGCTCAGTTACACAACTGATGACGCATTGATTGTTCCTAGTGTTGTGGTCACTAGGAACACGAGTACACCAGGATTTCTGGTGTGCATATTTAATGCTTTACCTTTTAACCAAATGGTTACAATCCCCATCATCATCATCATACAACTGAAATTTAGGATATTTCTGAATTGTATTTGATGTTAGCTGTGTGTTAAAGGATTCACAGCAAAGGTTAACTTTCCAACGCTGAGCTCTGCTGATAAATTTTAACCTCGGTGTTAATTCTTATTGTAGAAAGGATAACAGAAGAGAACGAGACTCCAGACCACCCCCAGAGCCAAAGAAATTTGAAGAAACCCCAACCCCCGTAAGTCCTTCACTGCCAAGGTTTAGTCAGACTTTGCCACCAAAATGACTCCATCATAGGGTTTCCCTAAAGCCTTGTTATTTTACCAGGACCCCCCTCCCCTGCACACACATTAGAGTTCTTAAAACCATTCTTTTGTCAGAGAATAATTGTCTTAATTGCTTCATGCCTCTTGAGAAAGATGACTTCTTTCTCTTGCATACGCTATATTTTTTCAGTATCCAAAGCTACTGTACTGATCCAGGATCCTGTTTTGTCTTTTGCCTTTTTCAGAAGTTCAGCTCAGCCAGTAAGTACGCCGCTTTGCTAATGGACGGAGAACAAGGAGACGACGCAGAGGACGTAGAATAGAAGGAAAATAACGAGACGAGGCCCTGAAAAACGCAAGACGAGGAGAAAAACGACGAACGCAGAAAAAAAAAATCTCACATAGCTTATGAAAAACTCCTCACATGGAAGAGGCTCATGGGAGGACATCACTCCCTCCCTTCTTTCCTCCTACAAAACCTGTCCTTTACTTTAAAAACACCCACCCACCCACCCTCCTTCCCTCCCCTTCCCCACCTTCAGGACTATTCGGGTTCTAAAGAATAGTCACATACTGGACTTGTTTTTAAATGGAAAAAAGGAGTAGCTGATATATGGCAAAGTGATGGATAACATTGAATTAATTGTAATAAATAAATGGAAAAAGTGGGGAAAAAATGAATTTGTATATTTGTGCATCACAGGTGTGGTGAGGTTGGATTATGACAGAAGACGTAGTTTGTTTGATTTTTTTTTATCAACTTTTGACTGATTGACCTGCATAATTCTTAGATTAAATGCATAACTATTTAGTATAATACCATTTTATTAGTAAATAATTTGGTATTATATCATTTTAATCTCTTAAATCAAACTTATTCCTGAAAATTTGTCAAGAAAATCCTGTCTTCCAATACTAAAAGTTATGAATGCTGAGACTAATTTGAAAAACGTTTGTCAATCATATCTGCACCGTTCAACAAATCATTAATTGAATTAGTTCTAAACTGATTTACACAGTCTTACAAAGGAGGACTGTGTAATACGTAGACTACATTACTGCAGGAGTGACTTGTATGCTGAGACTGAATGGAAAACAGCCGCCACACAGTTCTCACTCAGAAAATCAGTGCCATTACCATCATCTCCAATCATTGTAAAGATGTCTCTCTCTTTCTAAACCTTCTGATGAAATGATAAAATCAATTAAAGGCTCATGATGGTCGTGTCCAATCGTCCTAAAGATTCTCCACAGCTGTCTAAGTCATTCACTCTATCTGAAGTGAGGAGTACAAGATATTTGGGAATTTCTGGGGTGTGAGGATTTCCATGAGATTACATGAATCTGTCTTCCAATTTGCAATAAATTGGGGTGATTCTGTACATTCAAATAGTATGTGGTCATTGTATGCATTACTAGAGGGATTCAAGGCAGAGGTTAAGTGCTTAAATTACACATTTAAAGCGAAGTTGGTGCTTGTTTACTGATGAGCCAAACTGTCAATCAGCTCCTCTTTGTTGCCTGCATTAACCTGGCTAGGCTTTACACGCTTTTGTTACAGCATGGCTATATTAGCATGGCGAGTTGCATCATCAAACGCATCTCTTTTATGTGCAACAACAAAAGTATTTTTCCTCTGCTTACTGTTCTCCTGGTGTGGTCTGTGAAGTAGACAATTTTAACAGTATTTCTTCAGTCTCAACCTCCTGCTGAGGGCTGGACTCCTAGCAGCAGCAGCTGGTTAGAATCCTGCTGAGCTTCACATCCCCACACACACACACACACAGACAGAGGGCACCCACTCGGTAAGACCAGTCTCCTCTAGACCCGTCAGCCACTCTTTTCAATGGGCTTCAGCATACTAGACTAACAGTGGGAATGGTGACTGTCAAGGAGGAAAATACCTGCCAATATAGTGTTAATGTATCAAAAAATAGTTTGTGTATGTTGAAGCTCTGCTTCATTGCCTGTGACAAACAAATTGGTCCTGTGTTTGTTGACAGATCACAATCATTTTAGAGTATATTGTTTACTGAGGGAGCATGACAGATGCAGACTCGATGTGTAGTATCAACCAGTAAAGTAAACACTAAGATCTGTAATGTTTATATACTACATCAAGTCCATTACAATTGGTTGAAAACTACAAAATGATTTGCTTATTGTTTATCTACACCTGTGTCAAAGGTGGTGCTAATAAGGAAAATTATAAAGATCTAAAGACCTGAATTTCATTAAGTACTGTAATTAAGCACATTTTAGCACAGTATTTTCCTTTTATGTTATACTTCAGTACAATATTCTACTTTTTACTCATTCTGCTGCATAATGAGCACATCTGATAGGACTAGATAGATACTAGTGTTTCTAAGATTTTCGGTATAAAATTTCAGTGAAAAGAGAGTTAAAACGACGAGTTTAAAGTGTGTGTTCACCCCACCCAGCCTCTCCACCCCTGCTGCCATGTGAATCAGCAGCTGGTCCACACAGGAGGGTCCTTCGTTCCTCCACCTCAAGCCGCAACATGACTTGGATTTGCGTCACTCGGGTCCCTTGGTGATGTATCAAGTGATATTTCCTGGTGTACTAAATTTATAAAAAATCTATCTACACTTGTCTGTTGATAAAGTTGTGATAAAGAGGCATTCTTTTCCTTTTCATCTTATTTTCTTATTAATACTCAGTGATGGTTTGTCGCCTAATTTAGCCTCGCAGTCACAGATTTGTCTCATTTTGAACTAAAGACCGCTTTGTATGGTCTAACCCGGGGGCCAAAAACATGGTTTTAGAAAGAGCTTATTGTTGGAGATTTTCCCCTCACAACCCTAAAACCTCCAGCTTTAAGCAGTATTTTGTCTGGAGAACTCAGTTGGAGGAAGTACAGTTATGTGTGTGTGTTACAGAGAAAGAGAGAGAGAGAGCTGTAGTCTGAAGGAATTTGACGAGCGGAGAGGCAGATCTAAGATTTAAGCACAGAGCCTATCATTGTTTTCATTTCAGCACAAGAGAGGACATTAATGTTGGTGTCATGTGTCCTATCAGACAGGGTGGTGGAGTTCCTCACATCTAGCATGAAATGAAGGAGAGATCCTGATTGACAAACCAAAGTAGAGTCTGAACCGTGTGCCCTTTTGCTCTAGTTGATAAATAACCAGGCAAGCAGATGGTTAAAAGTCTCCTCTCCACCCTATAACTCCTCAACAAGCTGAGAGGAGGAAGAAGTGGGATCAAGCCTACAGTATGTTCTCATGTGCAAAGTTACAGAGTCTAGAGGGATGACGTGTGTGAAAGAAGCTCTATCTAATCACTCCCCCATGAGGAAGAAGAGAGCGCGAGGGGCTGAAGTGAAGCCAAAGGAAAGGGGAAGGGCCTGACATCAACAAGCCAAAACAGCTGCCCCCTTCTCCCCCATGGAGAGACAGCAAGAGGAGCCTGATGGAGCGGGAGAGAGGGGAAGACTGGAGGGTCTGTAAGTGTGAGAGAGAGGCGAACGAGACATTTGAGGGTCTGTAGGCGAAAAAAGAAGAGAAGGAGGTATTGGCAAGTGGAAAGGGGGAAGGGAAGAGAGAGGTGGTGAGTGTATGCTTGCATGCTTTAAGGGTGAGGATAGCCAGGGAGCAGGGGACAGGGAAGAGTGTAAGAGGAGAGAGAAGGGGGGAGAGAGAGTGTGGAGGGTCTGTGCTTAGTGACACTTCTTGGAGGGGAGAAAGAGGGGTTGTAAGAGGAGAGGGGAAAGGAGTAAAAAAAAAAAAAAGTCATCTGGGGTGGATTTCAAGGCAGGACAAGCTGTCAGGGAGAAGGGCAGAGGTGTGAGGAGTCACCGGGGACGAGGGGGCATGCTGGAGAAGAAGACATAAGCTGTCGCAGAAACATAAGGAGGCCCTTCAAAACATGAAGCGCTGAGGTGAGGAAAACAAGAGGGACCTTCTGGAGTGAAGCACTTGTCTGGAAGGAGCTGGATTAGAGCTGAGGGCATTAAAAATACAAGGTGAAAGAGGTGTCTGCTGGAAGCATGGGGTGCATTCACAGCACGAGCACTGGCAGGATGAAAAAACATGGACCTGATACTGAGACAGGAGGAATCCCCATAAAGGCAGAGCCTGAGGTGCATCCTGAAATCCTTCAACTTGCTGAGGTAAGAGAATAACTGGAAACATTCTGGTTGTACACGATGGAAATTAGTCTTATGATCATCCAGTATGTTGAGTCCATTAGTAGTTTAAGGTAAAGAGCATTATGAGGATAAGCAGAGCAGAGTTTGTCTTCTTCTGTTCAGATGAAGCTGAACTCTGTTTAATTGTTATAAACTACATTCATTACTCACAGACATCAAGCAAAGGAATCTGAAGAATTGCTTCCAAGTTAGATGAAGCCCTGCACTCCAACATTTTTCTCTCTCTCTTTCTCTCTTACGAAATATTCCTCCTCTGT
This sequence comes from Argyrosomus regius, assembly GCA_946959425.1. NCBI lineage: Eukaryota > Metazoa > Chordata > Actinopteri > Sciaenidae > Argyrosomus > Argyrosomus regius. Next base: position 11,078,159 of record OX336885.1, read on the forward strand.
TTATTTGTCAGGATTAATTAGAACAGCGGCATCTCATGCCGCACATGCTGAAGGATAAACATGTGTTGTGCAGGTCCTGTTTGTAGATTTGAGCCACTGTCAGATAAGTATTTGATTGTGATGGCCACATAAATGTGTCGCTCCTGCTGCATAGGAAAGAATCAGTAGCAACGAACGAGGGGGAAAAATAGACACAGGCAGCAGTGGATGATCCACTTGTTAATCGTGCCCCTCAGGGGGGTCAAGGTTCAAGAGGAAGTGGTATAAGTTACTGTCCGGTTCCGACCCGACGTCTGCCTGTCTGCTGGCTCTATTTAGGAACATGTATGGATTTAGGAGCAAGTCACATTGGTACACACGCAAAGCCTTTGGAGGACTTTAATAGACACCAAAATAAAAACCTGTCTGTTGGTTTAGCACCAAGGCTGCACACCAGAATGTGTGCGTTCTCACATGTCAGAGTAAATCACACTCTGGCATGCTGTGTGTCAGTGGACAAAGAGAAAGAAAATTAATTTCAAATAATGTCACTTTATTTTGTCCAGTAATCACTTTTCTTTCTCTGTGTTGGGATGTTTGTGCCATGTGTGCATAGTTTCACACAGAGCTGCGAGGTGCTGCACAGTGAACTTCTGGAACAAAAACATTACTCACATCACATGTGGCTTCAAATCCCCTAAAGCCCTGATTGTGTGCGTCTGTCTGAATTTCTGTGTGTGTGTGTGTGTGTGTGTGTGTGTGAGTGTGAGTGTGTGTGTGAGAGAGAGAGAGAGAGACCATGCCAAATTATGATAACATAGTCCCAACTGAATGGGTGGATTCTGCAGTGTAGAGGAATGAAATATGTCATACAAGCAAATAGTCCAGGAGATCTTTATATTGTTTGTATTGTCTTTTTTTCGGTTTCTCTCTCACACACACACACTCATTCCCGCACCTATTTTCAGCATTTTCATGACTGTTTAGAGGTGACATCCCCCACTCATGCAGGTTATAAATAACCTGCTTGAACTAGAGCATACCCCTGGCTCGCCACCTGCTCCCGTCCCTTCCTGAGTAGATCGTGTGTGTTTTTCCGTGTGTGTCTGTGTCTGTGTGTGGTTAGAGGTTGTGGCTCCAGCTCTCCAGTATGTCATCACCAGTGAGGTGTCACTGAAAAAAACGCTCACGCAGACCGAGGCATTTAGTGCCAAGGGGGTGTGTCACTGTACTCTGTATTCATTTACAGTGTGTGTGTGTGTGTGTGTGTGTGTGTGTGTGTGGGGGGGGGGGGGGGGGGGGGGTTGCAGATGTATATTTTTACCATTCAAATGCATTTGCACAGTGTGTATAACTCATAAAATGCAAACGTTAGGAAGCACCATTGCAATAACGTTGATATTATGACATCATATAAATTAAATTTTTGCACTCTTCCAAATGGATATAACAATGATTTAATGGGACACTCAGCTTTAAATAACTTTCCTACATTATATTTGTCAGTATAGATACATTATTTGGGAACAACACCCTTACAATGCTACTGCAGATGTCACCACACAGTAATAAAAAGCTCATGCAGCCACAGTCATAAAGAAAGCCATTATACTGCTGTTGCTGCCTGACCCTCTCCTCAATTCCACGTTAGAAGTGGAAGTGCTTTAGGCTCTCTGCAGTGGTCAGAGATGCTTGTAGAATGACATAGACGTTGGCTGTAACAATCCAAATGGGGTGGGGTTCTTTAATACTGCAATGCAATACTGCAACCCTGCAACCCTGCTGATAGTCATGTGAGCCTCTGGAGACTGAACGTCCACTCAACCTGTACAGTCTAACATATTCAGTCCAGTGTGTCCACACTGGCAGAAAAGGAGGGAAAAGCAACAACTCTGAAAAAAGTCTAAGGGGCAGCAACCATTGTGTAGAAAGCCACGACCACACGATGAGCTTTATGAGCAATTTCATCTGTGGCAATTTTAAATTTAATGACTGCTTTTTGATCCCATATGTCATTATTTGATGGATGATTACCGCAACATTTGCTTCAATTTAAGTGGTAACTCAATAGCTGACTGCTAAGAACTTTGGTAACATGCTACAAGAAAGCTTGAGTTGTTTTTGTTTTGTTTTGTTTTCTAGTTGTTGTTGTTTATTTGTAGAACAGAATCTGATGTTAGCACGAGGAAAACAGAATTTCCTACACCTGAAAAATGAATAGAACGAGCATCTTTAATATGAAATCCTTAATGTGAGTAGTTGTGTTAGGTGTCAGGTGTTTAACTACTTAATTTGAGGCATATAATTTAAACAGCCTGTAGCCGCTGTAGTGTGTGTGTGTGTCTGTGTGTGTGTGTGTGTGTTTGTGTGTAGATTAATATATATATAAGATATTATTCTTTGAAAATGCAGATATACATTTATTAGGTCATTAAAAGAAAGTTGTAAAGTCACTTTCCTCTCCTTATATTTTTAGTTCCCACTCTAAAATGTTCAACATGATCTCAAATTGTAGAAATCTCTGTCCTTATGCTGAGGCTTAACTGCATTACTATGATTTATCCAGCAGGCGGTGTCCTTGACTCATCCTGTGTTTTTAGTTTGAACTTCAAACTGACACACTGGCATCAGTGGATGAGTAATTGTGGTGATGTTTACGTGTAACTGATACAATGAAATGTTAAAGTTGTTGTCTGAGATGTATAGCTCTTGAATGAATTCACAGACCTTTAAGAAGGAGAATCAAACAAGTCAGATTTTTTGTGTATTCAGCTTTTTGAGGGATTTCATATTTAATTAAACACAAAAATAGATTCTTTTTTCATGTTGAAGGAAAGTGCTAAAAGCTTTCATTTACTGTGAGTCTGGTCCAAGTAACCCCTAAGTGCCATCACTAAAACTTTTTATCCTGAAGACATAGGTCAGGTTTATGAGGGGACACGTTTACAACTCAGTGGGCCATTACGTAAGTCCAATCGATTCAAGCTCCAAAAATTCACAAGTTACGTAATAACATTTGAAATGTTAATGGCTGGAGGGCGTGATGATCATCCTCTCCCCTCATATGCCCTCTGTTTGGCAGGTTCATCTGTCCATTGTCTCTGTTGCTAAATCCCCCCATACATACAAAGACACACACACACACACACACACACACAGACCCAGATTCAACACAATCAGTGGATACCACAGTCATCTCCCATTCATCACAACAACACAGGAAATATGCTAACAGTCCAATGTTACTCTGCTGCTTTGATTTTAAGATCAATACACACAGCATAATGGTAATGTGTCCCATCCGTGTCTGTGAGCATCAGATCAATCCAGGTCAGTGACCAAAATAAATACTGGTTTTCCACCTGAGAGGGATTTTGTTGTTAAATATAACACTATATGATGAAAAATGAATGCACTAGTGAATGTATTATATAACTGATGCATTTCATTCGGTAGAGCTCACCCTACAACAATTTTTAAACACCTCGTGTGACCCTTGGGCTTGACTGTGGGACATCAGACCCCCATTAAAATGAAAACACAATGCAGTCTTCATAAGAATCACAGCATAATCATGTTATTATGGTGTATGGTACTGTTTACAAGGCATTGTTCATCAAATAAAGATCTATTGTAACTCTCTGTACAGTGGCTAATTAAACTGTTTTCTTACAAAGATGGAAAACTGATTCATTCATAGTTCAAAATTTTGGGAAATGCATTTATTCACTCTGTTGCCAAGAATTAAATTAGAAGATTGATACCACTCTTGTCTCTGCATGCTAAATATGAAGCTACTGTATTTTATGCATTATATAGCTGCCCAGTCCAAATCTTTGCTGGACTTACCTCGTAATTTTAATAAATATATGTAACTGTCAAAGTATTTGACCTAAGGCCCATTCGGGTACAAAATAGGTGCTTAAATCCAATGTTTATAACAAGCTACAGCCATTTTGTTTTAGGCCTTGGTTGCATATTGTGGTGCTGATTGTTCGTCCTCCAGTGGGTGTGGTTTTTAGAGTATGACGTGTTGTGTTCTGTGCCTATACCCACAGCATCAGTCCTGTAATCTAACTCCCGGCAATATTAATATTTTCCAAAATTGCAAACTATTCCTTTAAAGCTCTGACTTGTTGACTGTAGAGTTAATGAAGTTTTGGGTAGTATGTATGACTAATGCTTTAATTAGTTGGTTGCTGCTTGCTTCTTAATGAAGTGAGTCACAAGTTCCGTGGATTTGTTTTGTTGAGGGTTGTGAAGCGTAGCCAGAGCGAATCAACTGCATTTATGTTCACATTATGTAACCACACAAAGCTCAAGGTAGGGCTACATAAAACATTAATTTTCTAGTCATAAAGGATTTATAATGCGTAGGCTACATTCCACTTCAGAGACATGGCTGTTTCATAATACATTGCGGTTAATAGAATGAGCTGAATTGCTCCCACAGTTCAAGGTGGTGGGAGAAGCTGGACTCTGGATAGTGTTGGACAGTCAATAAATACGTGTTTGTAAGAGTGTGAGCCCGAAGTGGCGTTCATGCACCTTCACCTTCCACAGTTATATTCAATGTCCCTCCTGTTTGGAAAAACCCAAGTATCGGAAAAAAGTAAAACATGCCTGAGTGGAGACATGTTTTTTCAAGACCAGAGAAATGCATCGAGCCATTTAACAAGAAAAGAAACACCAGTGTGTGCAGGTACGCTGATTCTGGCCTGCCACCTCCCCCACTGCCTCGTACACACACACACACGCACGCACACACACATATGCACAAAAACATCCCTCCTGATGTTTCCAGGCCCCTCCTAGTTCACTGCTCAAGGAAAGATTTAATGGTTTAATGTGCTTCACATGCTGTCAGAAGGCATTGCTTTGGGAGGATATTACCATAACTTTATATAAACATTATCCTATTTCTTTTCACTGAGAAGTTGAGTATTGGTTTATAAAAAGAAAAATCCATGGATTATGACTCAGAGCACCACATTTATTTTCCTTTGGTACACTGGGACTGTGTGCGTGTGTGTACATGTGCAAAAATCTGCATGTTTTGAGTTTTCCTTTAGGTTTATATTTATATATTATACATTTATACTGCTATCGACCATCATTCAGTTAATGTAATGTATTCTTTGTACATCAAACTTGCCAAATGCAGCCAATTATATAGTAACAGCAGAGATTTGAGTTTTGAGAAAGACAGTGAACAGTTACAGTGGATCTGTCTGTAGCTGTCTGAAGCTCATGTCTCATGTTTGCACAGCTGCCATAATGGTTCGGCTGCAGTGCCACCTTGCATTGTTGAAAGGAAATTTGTAGTAAGCCTGCTATCAAAAAAGACAGACTAAAGAGAGAGACTTGATATTAAATATTAGACAGCTAAATGCTAACTAGCATGGTGACATGTTAGCATTTACAATCACAACACCAAGAGGTATAATGATTACAATCTTAGTTTAAACTTTAGAGTGACATTTGCCAATTAGCATTAAACACAAAATACAGCTGATGCTAAGGAATGACATTAGTTTTACATGCATTTCGTCATAAACCAAAGTATTGGGCAAATTAAAAATTTGACCTAGTGTTTGCACCTAAAGGTAACCAAAGTCAGTGGGATTCATCCTCTGAATGTCTGCACCAAATATCATCCATCCATCTGATATTACAGTCTGGACCAGAGTGGACCAGAGCCAGCTATGTACAACTAGCAGTGTTGACAGGGACTATAAAACAACACAGGTAGTTTGACAGACACAGCTAGCAACATAAAGAAAACAAACAAGCTAAAACAATGAACATCAAGTCTATCCATTCAATTACATTTAGCTTACCTGTGACCATACAGCATATTAGAGGGGAGTGGCAGCACAGAAAGCTGCTTATTTGCCATCATCTTAGCTGCCCGACAGACTGAGACAGAATGAGGACGAAGTTAAAAGACGAGACATCAGGATGCCTTAAAACACAGCGTGATATGACAGGTATTTTTAGTGAAGGAAGCTGAATGTACAGCAGGTAGGGCATCAGTGCTCCTGCTGGTGTGTCACTGAACCAGCTCACATCTGTACTGACAGCACCCACACAGGAGACAGTGACCATCCAGTGCTTCAGCATGAACAAAGCTGACATAAAATGCCTTGAGGCACATGGAAAACTGCTCAAACTGAACATGTCACAACCATGTATTCAGTATAAAGTGCAGATTATCATGAAATGTATTCAGTCCTTTCCAAAGCACACAGTTGCTTCATGATTTTGTGAAGCAGTAGCATTTATTGTTTGACTAATTCTATGTATTCATTGTGAGAATGATCTGATTTGACTCCCCTGTGTGTCTACAGCTCGCCAAAGCAGGGAGCCACGCCTTCACGGAGAGGAGCTTCAAGAGGAAACGAGTGTGCAATGTGTGCAAGCAGAACATCGACAACCCCGGGGCTTTCTGCAAGGGTGAGCCCACGTCTCAGTAAGGTCAAGCAGCAAACACAGAGCCAGAACTGATCAGCGTGGATACACCCCTACACCTGACATAGATGAGCTCACCCTGCCTGCCCTCTCTCTGTCTGTCTGTCTGAAAGCTGACTGTCACAGTAATTCATGTGCCTTACCTCTGTTCTCTCCTCACTGTGTGCAGAGTGCAAGGTTGCAGTTCACAAGACGTGTGAAGCCAAGGTAAGCCATATATGTCCTCACTAAACCCATCACAGATCACACACTTTACCTTCTTCCTGTCCTAAGCAAACTGTGGTTTGGATGTTAATACGGTGTGAGGCTTAAGTGGAATCAGCCGTGTGCACTGACCTAGATGTCTGGTTAAAGAAGGCCTCCCCCATGAACTGCAAACAGCCAGGTTGCCATGAGTAATTCAGTGATGTGGTACCGCGGCATAGCAAGAGCTCCTGGGAGTCCTCAAGCACCCGGGGTCTCAGTGGTCGTTCAGTCTCTCGAGTATAGGCTGATATGAAGCAGTTGTGCTTATTAAAGAATAAAATTTTACATCGTACCATAAAATGATACTCATTTTACATATTCTTATGCTCACTGTCTGCGAGAAGTGAACTTAGGGTGATCAGAGGGAGGCAGTAGTGAGCTGTGAGCAGTCTCAGCGGGGGTCAGAGGAGGAGAAAGCACAAGAAGCAGCACAGCTTGGAGAGATGGCACCATGCAGAGATGTTCACGTTTTAGGATTTGTTACTCAAGGCATCCACTCTTCTCTAAATAGCTCTTTAATTGTATTTTACTTCTCTGTCCAATGATCATTCTGTATTTGCAGCAGTATTGCCAGGGTGTATAAGCAATAATGTAAGCTTATTGGCTGAAATGCAAATATAAGATACAAGTAGGGAAAAAAACTCAACTGCAGATGCAATGCAGAACATTTTCATGGATTGCATCAGAGGTAATAGCTACTTGTCACCATTTTCCACTGCCATTAAACAATCATTCAAATTCATCATAGAGGTGAGAGAAATACTCTGTCCACAGCTTCTGTCAAAATCACTGGCAGTAGCCTCCTCTCATGTGACCCCGCTCACAGCAGCTCAGTGTCACACACCCCTGAGTGGGCTCACGACCTCTCTGCAAAGGTGTAGTGCCTCACTGTCTAACAGTACAAACACACAGAAACTGTCACACAGAGGGACCCATTGCTTAAAACCCAGTGGGATTTATGACAGGACAGGGGTGGGGGTTGCCTTCCTCCCTCCTCCTCCTCCTCCTCCTCCTCCTCCTCCTTTACACACGCACACTGTAATGGTGTACAATTGGGCCCTACCAGCTGTTGTGCCTTAGCAGCAAGCATTAAAAGAAGATTATTATTTTTATCATACTCGTCCCCTAGTCACCACAGCGATAGCCAAAAACAACTCTTGGTGACTGCAGGAGAGACAGGCGCCATGGACGAGAGTGGACATCGTCACACAGGGCGATGATCAATCTGGATAGGAGAAGTCCAGCCTGGTAAATATAGAAAATAACAAGAGTGCCGTAGATGCCTGCAAGTGAGTGATCTGTGGGGGGACACAAATAAGTGAGAGGCAGCTGGGGAGACAGACTGTGTGTGTGTGTGTGTGTGTGTGTGTGCGTGTGTGAGAGAGTGGAATCAGTCCCATTTGGGGGCATTCATAAATAAAGGGGAACATTAGGTCAAGGCTGCAAATTGCTGTCTGCTTCATGTCACGCTATGGTCTTACTGTGAGTTTGTGTGTATGTGCCTCTCATATGTCAACTCTTGCATCTCACTGTCATCATCTTTTTTTTTTTTTTTACCTTTAATCTTTGTTAGATTTCTCATTTTCCTGATGTTTTAGAAGTTTTTTCTTCTTCAAGTCTTAAATGTTTTTATCTCCTTTTCCTGCATTCTTTGTGCATCTTCTCTCTGTTTTGTCTGTATTTCCACCTAATTCTGCCTCTTTGTCCTGCTGCCACTTGTCATCCCCTCTCTCTGAGCCACAGGCTACTACAGAGGTCACTGGCCATCAGCACCCTGTGACTTTGCAGGGCTACCCAGTGTCTGCATGTGGCATATTGATGTGTGTGAGCGAGTGCACGTGCATGGGAAAGCACTGTCTCTATGTGTGTGACACAGGCAGAGCGAGAGGGGAAGGCTGTGCTGCATGCGCTGCTGGCACAGTGGGAGTGTGTGTTATCGTGAGAGAGGGAGGGAGGTAAAAAGGAGTTGGTGGAAGAGAGAGAGAGTGAGCAGAGATCTTGTATGAGGGAGAGAGAGGGAGAGAGAGAGAGAGAGAGGGAGGTAGTGTGTTCCACTCTACAGACAGGACTGCTCGGAGGCAAAGGGAAAGACTGAAGCTGCTTGTTGAGAGGTAAAAACACGCTTTGTAAAGCTTTGTTTAGTCGTATATACTCAGCACATCAGTCCTGACTTCTCGGGCACTATTTTATTTTCTGTTGAGTAGCAACCGTAAAGCCTCCTCACAGTGTTTGCTCTGATAATGCAGCATGTGATTGTGCATATTATTCCATTAAAGCTGTAGCTGAGAGCTCTTGCTTTGCCCAGAAAGAGGATTTCATCTACTGTGATTAAGGCAAGTGCAGAGACTCCTGCTGTGACCTACAAAAATACACAGATTTTAATTTTTAATACTAGAGAGAGGATTCATAGATTTACTTTTTAATGAGATTGTTGTCACTATATGTGCAAGTTAGCAGACTGTGGAAACTGTACCTAAACCATTTTCTGTATGCGACTCTTGTCTCATGTCTGTAAATGCAGAGTTTTGTAAAACTTGCTGCCAAGCTGTCCCAGACTGTTTATGGAAGAGATTAGATGTGTGTGTTCGTCAGCATGTGTGTGTATTTGCAAGAGTCTGCAAATTTCTTACTTTTAATCAAGATTGATAGAACTTGTGTATGTTGCTGAAACAATGCTTTTTCCCACAGCCTCGATCTGCTGTAATTATATCTACTTCAACACTGTGTATACATATTTGTGTTATATAATGTACCTGACGGAGACAAATAGCTGTATCCCAGTCCCAGTCAGCTGTCCTAACATCATCTGATGGATCCTAATGTTGCGTAGTGAAATACAGATGGTCACAGTCTCTGCTCATACACAACAGCTGTACTGCTAATGTTTCATGCTGATATCTGAATTGATACAGCAATTACGATGATGTATGTACTGTGTGCTTGTGTAATAAGCAAGTGTTGTACATAATAGTGTTGTGCACCAGTCAGTGAAAAGTAAGTACATTTACTCAAGTACAAATTTAATGTACTTGTATTTTACTTGAGTATTTATATTTTTTTATAGTTTTCTACATTTACTCCACTGCATCTCAGAGGCAAATATTGTACTTTAACTCCAGTACATTTGTCTGACAGCTCTAGGTATAAGTTACTTTTTAGAGAGAGGTTGTTCTCACAGGACAGCTACACTAAATACATGATGATCTTATAGAATATGACGCATTGCTGGAGATTAAACTTCACAAGTGTATATAAAGTAGTTACAATTAGCTCAACCTTAAACATCTACAGCTGTAAAATGAAATACACATATTAGTGCAGCAGTAATATTACTCATATAGTAACAACATCATATAGTAAAGCACTGACAGGGGACATTTTACTGCATAATGAGGGCTTTACATGCTGTTATTACATTTGCTGATACTTTTACTTAAGTAACATTTTGAATGCATGTCTTTTACTTGTAGTGGAATATTTTCACAGTTTTACTTTAGCCTACTGTTTTTCAGTACTGGCATTCGTCTGAGTCAGTGTGAGTAGAGCTGGAACAGATCAACAAAGTTGCCTACAAGTCTGATTTTTCATTTACATAAATACACAACATCTTGATAAAAATCCTGGATTTGTAAAGGTGGCTCTGTTTCTAAAACACCTCAAACTCTGTCATTTCTGTACTGCAATTTACAGATATATCTGCAATATGCTTATACTGGCTGATTTATCAGTCAAGCTTTAATCCAGATGTTGTGAGTGTTTGCGGCTTCTCTCTTTTTGGGTGTCTTGAGCAACATGTCAATAAGTGTCTTTTTCAACCTTTCCTGTTGTTTCACCGTGTTTCACCACGGGGGAGCGGGTGGACATGCTGTCCTGTGATAGCTCTACGTGTCATCTCACATCAATGCGAAGGTAGAAATAGCTAAGTCGATAGAGGTAGAGAACTCAGCAGGAAGGTGGTGGAAGTCAATGTTGTGGATGGAAAATCCTGTCAGATGAACATCTGTGTAACTTGATTAAGGTGGTGACGTACGGATGTCACATTGTTGCTATTTATAACCAACACTGGTATGATGCTCTGTGTACAAATAATTATCGTGGTTAATTTAATTTTATTGCTTTACTTGTCTTATCACTAATAAAGTCTTCTAAGGACAATCCCCACACACACACACACACACACACGTAAGCAGTGTTTATATTTACCCATTGATTTTCATTTCCTGAGAGTCAAGTCATAGGTGTATAGTAGGCCTTGTTTGATATTCCAGGAATTATACAGTTCCTATTATATTTATTATATTTACTTATTTTTCATTATTATAACATTACAATTTTTTTTTAAACAATTTGAGTTTAGAGGGAATCATTTATAATTTGTTTATAATCATTTGTTTTGATTGCCATGTCTTGAGTGGATGTAGACAGTAGGTTGTGATAAATGCATTTGTTATTTTTCAATTATTGGATGCTGGCAAAGTGCCTACAGAATGTCGCCTTGATGCAGTCACATGAGACAGAGAGTTGTAGATCTCTTGAAAATGTCAACGCCGCTGCCAGAAAGGCAAGTGGATTGATGAGACTGACTGATGAACAAATAGACGAAATGAGCCTTTAAGTGTTGTGAGGGAAGTATGGTCTAAAATAAGGAGCTCTATCAAAATAGCTCTGTGAAATCTCTCTGCTCTCTGTCAGTGGTCAGCGTGTTCAGCTGTTGACATCTCTCTCCCATCTAGTGCTTACTCTTACTTTCTCTTTGCCTTTCCTCTTTCATCCTTCGTCATGCCGTTTATTTATTTATTTATTTATTTATTTATTTATTTTGCCTTAAGCCCTCATTTGTGCTTCCTCTTGTCCCCTTCTTCTCTGGGCCCGTTTCACTGTGACTTGCCCCAGCTATGCATGATGCTTATCAAGGTGCCTTTTGTCATCTGATGTTGTTTATTCATGGGGAGCGCATATTTGTATCTCATGGCAGGGATGACTGTGGTTATCCTATCCCCAGGCACTGAAAGATTCGAGAGACAGTGTGTGGTATAGGAGAAGGGTAAGAAGAGGGGAGTGGCAGGCTGTATGAGGTAGGAAATAGAGAAATTGGGGATAAAAGGTGAGAATTAATGGAAGAATAGGCAGATCGATAACGAGAGAAGGGAATGAATACTTTCATGTGAATCCTCACATAAACATAAACATAAATTTGCCCTCTGAATGAAATGTAACAGTCTGTGCAGAAAAAAAAAAAGCCTCAGAGTTTTATTTAGCTTTCAGTGGACTTCAGGCTCCAGTGTCTTTTTGTGAGACGATGGAACTTGGAATAAGCCGTGGTTATTTTGCTTTTCCAGTTTCAAATGGGAAAGCTTACTCACTTCTCCCTCTCCAGAGTGTGATGTCAGCTTTGAGCTGACGGTCAGAATGAACCTCCTGGATGGCACGCCGACGCCTGTGTCGCACACACTCAGATTTTTTTCCCACTTCCCTGTAACTGACTCAGCTGCGCTCGCAAATCTCTGTGTTGGATTTCCTCATCCTGGAATATGACTGATGATTCAAGATGTGGCAATGACAACCTTTAAGATCCGTGCCACAGTCACTCTGTTGTCTAGGAGATAAGTAGATCCTGGATTTGTTAAGAAGGAGTCAATGTTACACTCAGATTAATGCTGATTACTCTGTCAGATTTTTAGTTGGTCAAATAACATGTAAATGTCAGAAAGAAGTGAAAATGGAAATTTCCTCAAGCCCAAGATGATGTCTTAGCAACAGTTAGAACTTTGAGGAAATACATACATGCTTTTGTGCCAAGAGTTAGATGACAAAATCAATACCACTCTCATATTTTCTCAATATAGTGTTGGAGCCGGCAGCTGGTTAGCTTAATTTGTCTTACATGAAGACTGGCTCTGTCCAAAGGTAACAAAATCCACCTACCAGCATCGTTAAATGCTATAATGTGTTAAAAAGTGAGAGGGAGGACTCTTTAAAACTTCAGACAAAGTCAAGTTAGTTGTTTCCTGGTTTCTAGGCTTTATTTTAAACTAAGCCAACTGGCTGTTGGCAGTAGCTTCATATCTATCCCACCCTCGGGAGCTGAGTTGGCTGGATGCCTGGTCTGTTCAGTGTTCAGTTTTTATGTTTTGCTAGTTTCAGCTTCTCATATGTTTGTGTTTATTTTTTTGGGATTTTTGGACTGTTGGTTGAATGAAAATAAATCATTAAAAATAAAAAGTTTGACACTTTGGAGTAAGATCTTAAGAGTAAGATTAGAAGAGTGGTGCAACTCTGAGATCTGTCTGAGCTAGCAGCCTGTTAGCTTAGCTTCACATAAACACTGGAAATGGAGGGAAGCAGCTAGCTTATGTCTGAAGATAACCCTTCTGTAACACCAGTGATGTGGTAGTGAGTTTTAAACCTGCAATAATTGATTTTTGGCCGCCTGATAACCACACAAAAAATCCCAAATTCACATACCATGATTTTTGAAGTTGGTATGATGAACAACATTATCATTCATTTGTACTCGTGTTTGTGGGCACACTTTCTGCTCTGTTTTTTGGTCTCTACCAACTGCCATTTAGTGCTGAGCAAGAACATTTTTGGAACTTATTCCCTGAAAACAGCTGCCTCCGGCGTCCTTAAAAGACACTATAAGAGCAGTGAGAGTGAACCAAAACAGTAAAGTAGTGTGCCAGCTAAACAATGAGCTGAACTCAGTATAAAGCTCCATAAAGCAGAGGGGAGCTTCAGATTCGAGGGATAAATCTCTGTAGGTTTGTCACTGTGTTCAACCTCTTTCACATTTACACAATGCTTTGACATTGAAACATTGGTATTTTCTCATCCAACTCTAAGCAGGAAAGCGAATAAGTGTGTTCCCCAAAAAGCCAAAGATAACAGACAAAAGCACATTTTCACATTTGAGCTGAAACTAGGGGACGTTTGCCATTTTTCCTTGACAAATGGCTGAAAAGTGTTACTTGATGAACAAGGCAAACTGAACCACCAGTCAGTCTGTCCCTGAGGGCTGGTTGAGTGCTGTCATTGGCACTTCAATAAATGCTAGCTGATGAAGAGGACAAACTGAACCAGATGGCTCTGTTCCCAGTGGCTCCAGCGTACAGTCCACATGCATTAATGAAGACCCTGAGGCTGGCAGAGCTACCAAAGACACATGTATACACTGTGTGTTTGTATGTGCGTGTGCACACGTAAACCTACGTTGACCAGCGCTGACATCCTGTTGCAAATTGCTTCCTGTTGACTCTGGTGTCTTCCTCCTCTGCCTTTATGCTGTACGTTGGTGCTCTCTGCCTCTAGGTTCAAAACTTTGTCTTGTTTTGTGTGTGTGTGTGTGTGTGCGTGTGTGTGCATGTTTGTGTTTATACATGGGTATATGTTGTGTCTGTCTCCTACTGTTCCTTCCTGGAGCCGACCACTTTATCCACTTAACCACCATTATTAAACCTATTAAGAGAGTAGTTCTCCCCTATGGCTGAGTCTCCCTGTTCTTTCATTTCCTACTGTACGTTTTATAACATGTTTGTGATCTTTCTTTTACACTCTGGAAAGTACTGTTTGTGCTTATGCTTAACAAACCAATCGAAGAAGTCGAGATGTGAATATTGCAGTCCAGAATCCTCAACAGATCCAACAAATCATTAATACAGTCTGTTTGTTTGATGTTTGATGTTGGCTGTCTGTATGAGACCTGCATGACAATAATAAAGTAATGGCACCCTCTGGTCAGTCCAGCAGTAGCCCCCCCTCACTCCTGCTTTTACTAATTTCTCCCTGGATCACATGTTTCTCCTCCTTTTCCCCCATCACACTCTCCTAAACTCTCTGTCACATCTTTCTCTGTGACCCTCTCCATAATGTCTTTTGCCATTTCCATTTTGTGTATCACAGAGTCTGTGTGTGCCATGAAATCAGAAGCCTGTCATTTGGGTTTATGCCAAGAGTAACAGAAAACCCATCTCCCGCACTCGTGGCTAATCTATTCGGACTATTTTGGACCAAGAAAACCTTACAAATCGAATGTAATGTTCCAGGTGCCACTGATTCTATGTTGGAAATGTATAACACTGGAATAAAGTTAAATGAACTAAAGACACATGCTAAGTCGCGTTCTATTTCTGCAGAGAATAATAAGAGAAACAAATCTATTTATCTACCTCAGTTTCGATGGCATTTCAAAAATGTCATGTGACTGCTGCTGAGGTGATGACACGATGAGCCTACAAGCTATTCTGCATCTATTGAACAGAGACAAAAACAAATTAGCCTCAACTGTCAGGGACTGTTAGTGGAAACTATACACCCTTACAATTAAGTTGCTCTCTAGTGAGCATTCGGTGGCTTTATTTTTGTCAAAGTCTGAGCAGTGCTCAAACTGTTGATGTAAATGAACACTAATCATACCTTGGCTTGTTCTGTCAATTTAAAACTTCTAGTGAGTGTATTTTTGCACCGATGCTCTTGTTTTTCCTGAGGTTGTGTCAGCTGTAGATCATTGTGATTGTCAGGCATTTGGCTTGTTAACCTGGTGCCTGACACCTGTCAACACTGGCCAGTGCTCAGCCACGGAGGGCAGCTCAGCTGTCAATCAATCTCATGAGACAGTTCAAAGGTCAAAAGCTGACAGGGTGTCACCTGTCAGGGTTTACAGTCGTAGTTGTGCAGTAATACTGAATTTCTTGGCTCATTTCCTTCATTTTATATGTCTAGGTAGTGTTATTAGTGCATTTCTTGTTTATTTTTCGCCTTGTTGATTTTAATCATGTGACGTGATTTCCATTATAATGAGTGGGAAACGTAACACATGCACTGACACATCACAGTTTCTACTAGCTTGTCACTTCAGGAGCAACTGTTATCCTCAAAATAAACATCCAGAGAAGAAGAATGTAAAAAAAATATTCTCAAGTCTATCTGTATAGTAGTGGCTGTAGCCTGTTTGAATGACCTCAGCTTCCCTCTCTCCCTTGTGTACACGTGTGTTTGAGGTTTTGGCAAGTTACTGTTGGCTCACCAGCAGAGAACAAGGACTGCACACCACATGTAGAGTCTTCCGCCAGTAAACTTTATCCGTCAGACTCCTCTCCTCCTTCTTTACGAGGCAAAGAAACACAATCAATCATTTTTATTGAGTACCTCTTATTATATTGAGCTCTTCTGCTTATTCAACTGCTTGGTCTGCACAATAAAACCAGACCGTTATACAGTGTGCAAAAGAAGAATGCCCTTGAGTTCTTTACATTTCTGTAGACATGCTTGAACTGAAGTTAGTCTTCATGGGTCTGTTAGTGTGTACCAGTCTGTTTGCGTGTGTGCGTCACTAACCCATCATGTGGAACAGCCAAATCTGTGCTGACTGCCTTTTCTTGAAACCAGCTGCTGCAGATGACAGACGTGCAGAAAGTGAGAATGAATCTTACTAAACTCTCCATCAGCTCTTTATCCCTCCTCCCTCCTTCCATCTCTTCATCTGCACTGCTGGAGCAGGACCAAGAGCATTAAACCAAACACGTGATTTAGCTGGTTCATTCCCAGTATGTGTGTGCGTGTGTGTGTGTGTGTGTATGGTTATGTAATTGCTGCAAAAACCAACCATGTGCTCATTTTCTTTCAGGTGACTCCCACCTGTACCTCAACACCAGACCTGGTAAGCGTATACAAGTACTTAAGAAAGTAAGAAGTAGTAAGAGTAGTTTTTTTATGATGTATTACAATCAGTCATTGCAGCAGAGTTCCTCTTTTCTGATTGTTTTGCAGCACGGCTCCACTAAATCTACACAACAGAAGAAGAGAGGCTCCATACCAAGGTACCAAGAAGCATTAATCACACATCATCAACAGAAAATAATGTCTGATATGTAAAATGGATAAACAGAAATTAAATGTACAGTGAATTAAACATTAAGGAAACTGTCTGACTGATTATCTTAATCTCCTGATGCGCTAAAACAATGAATTCTCACAATGGTCAGGAGTAAAAGTGTGGAGCAAGTGATGGAGCACGTGATGGAGCGTCACTATGACTTTGACCTCACCTACATCACAGAGAGGATCATCTCTGTCTTCTTCCTGCCAGACCTGGAGGAGCAACGGTATCGCAGAAACCTACAGGAAGTGGCTTCCATGCTAAAATCCAAGCACCAGGACAAGTTCTTGGTTAGTCGTGAATTTGAAAACATAAGGAATATAAACTTAGTTGGAATTTGTCTACTAGAAGGACTGAATAATTGTTTTAAAACAAACATTTTTGACATCTTCTTATATGTCTCTGTCTTTTCCAGCTACTAAATTTATCAGAAAAGAGACATGACATCTCCAGACTTAACCCAAAGGTATTTAACTCAAAGGCAGATCACACACTGCTTAACCTACAGTGACACAACTGAGATAAATCAACTACAAATGTGATCGCTTTATATTTTCAAGGTACTGGAAAGATTTGACTCATTAAAAAAAATAGAATGTGAAACATCTTTCCTCCCCTGCGGTTCAGGTGCAGGACTACGGGTGGCCTGACATTCACGCCCCACCCCTGGACAGGATTTGTGCTGTTTGTAAAGCCATGGAGACCTGGCTGACCTCTGACCCCCAAAATGTGGTGGTTCTCCACTGCAAGGTCAGTGCAAACTAAATCTACATCTGCTGGCTTTACTGTGAACATTTTTAAACAGTGAGAAAATCTATTACATTCACTTTAATCTGTGTTCTGCTTCAGGGAAACAAAGGGAAGACGGGGGTCATCGTGGCAGCCTACATGCACTACAGCAAGATATCAGCTGGGTAATCTGCATTATTATTGATCTAGAGATTAAAGGCATTTGATATACCAGCATGTGTAAAGACCAATTATCTATGTTGAACTGTAAAATTATTAACCTTACAACTACTAATGCCTTTGTGTCGTGAAAATGTCTTTATTTAAAGTTAGATTTTGTTTTGATGACCTTCAGTGAGAGTTTGGTCAATGTGATCACTGCGGGGCTGCAACTATTTATTATTTTTATTAGCGTATGTCCAAAAAGAGCAAAAAATGCCACAATTTAGAAGAAGAATTTAATTGTAGAATTCAATCAATTATCAATTAAAGTTGTAACCAACAGCAGTCGTGATTCATTCCAGGCGTACACATCATCACCTCAAAAACACACACTGTAACTTCCTAACGTTTCCTTCCACAGATCTGTACAAAAGCATTTATTAACACACTTCTGGTTGTGTCCACAGAGCGGACCAGGCTCTCACAACACTAGCAATGAGAAAGTTCTGTGAAGACAAAGTCTCCTCTTCCTTACAGCCCTCTCAGAACAGGTGTGACACACTCACTTATCTTTGTATTTCTGCCTCTGCCTTGTGTCACCTTGTACTGCCGCTGTCATCACTTAACCTCACCTCTCTTCTTCAGATACATTTACTACTTTGGTGGTTTGCTGTCCGGTACCATCAAAATGAACAGCAGTCCTCTGTTCCTCCACCAGGTCCTCATTCCATCACTACCAAACTTCCAGGCGGGAGGAGGTCAGTTTTGTACACCAACTAAACTTGTATAATAGCTTGCAGTGTTGTTATGATAATTATCAGCTTTAAATTGTGAATAGTAAACTTTTATTTACTTAACTTCTTTCTGTATCTGCAGGTTTCTACCCTTTCCTAAAAATCTACCAGTCTCTACAGCTGGTCTACACCTCAGGCGTCTAGTAAGTACATGGCCAGTTTCACCAGTGTGTGTGTGGAGGCAGAGGCCTTTCCATCCCCTGTCCAACTGACAGATGTTGTCTATACAGGCCTCTGTCTGTGTTTAGGTGTAGGTTGGTCTGTGCTTATGTTGAAGTTAACATTGTTTACCACTGTCTTACCCAACTGAGACATGTTTTGACTGGTTTTATGTATGTTTTTGGGCTGGTGTGGCTGTTTTATTTTTTTTTTCATTCTCTCTATGTGTGTGTGTCCAGTGATCCCCAGAGCTCCAGGGCAAGGAAGCTGTGTGTGACTATGGAGCCAGCACTTTTATTAAAGGGGGACATTATGGTGAGAAATAACTTATCTTGAACTGTATGGCACTATGTAAACCTTACTTAGATTTTTCCACATATACACACAGTACATCACTGCAATGACTAAAATACCACAATTGTTTTTATTCCCTAAGTTCTGTAGTCAAACTCTTTGATTCCCACCTAGTAAACTGCTGTTTTTTTCTCTCCTGACTTTGATGCACTTTTGTATCTTGCCTTTAAAAAGTGCTCGATTATTTTTAAACCACTTAAGCCATAAACCCTCTGCAGACTGTGCATGCTTAATTATTTGCTTTTACTGTCAAGTATGTCTCTTTGAGAGGGTAAAAACACGCTAAGCCCTTAGTGACACAGAAAGATACGAAAGTGCATTTATCTCACGGGGTAATCGGTTGCCACGGCAGCAGCATGCACTGAAGACACTTGATCGAACAAAACAGAACACTGCAGCAAAGCAAAAGATTTTTTTGATTTACTATTTTGTCAACATTTTGAGTCATTCCATGTTAATATATCGTTCTCCTGCAGGTGAAGTGTTACCACCGTCGGAGTCGAGCAGCAGAGAGGGAAGTGGTGTTCAGAGTCCAATTCCACACCTGCACAGTTCATGGAGCACAGCTGTGGTTTGGCAAGACTGAACTGGACCTGGCCTGCGCAGGTATAAATAGAGGTCCAATGGTTCCTTAGGAAATGCATGGAATAGTAAGTAGAGGCAATTTTCAGTTTTTGGACAGTCATGAAGGCATTACAGAAAAAAGGTATTTATGTTACATGTGCATAAGGAAAACCACGATACTACATCACTGCTGGGATCTTGTTTAGACTATAGTAGTGCTTTACTACACTATTTGAATACATCGTAAACATAGAAATGAACAAATGGCAATGTGTATTTCTAATGCTTCCTTGAAATGGTTCATATGGCTGCATAATTCAAGACCCACTTATTTTTCAGATCGTTGTGGTGTTTGAGACAAATATCAAATGACAGAGTCAGTTTAGATTAAAGTTGCTCTAAGTGCTACATGCATTCATACAAAATATAAATGATATTACGACATTCATGCATGAAAATAAAAAGAAAACTAATTTCAGATCCATTTCTTTGATGTGTTATGCTCTGATTGCATTATGAACAGTGAAAGCAAGAATTTTTATTTATTAACTTTGGTATTTCCACTTCATAAGTGATCCTTTCTTGCTACTGTTTTTTATCAGTCTCTGTTGTTACACAGACGGCCTGGATATTTTAGTCATTGCCTTTATGCTCATCTTTCTGTAGATGACAGGTTCCCTCCAGATGCTACAGTCGAGTTTATCTTCTCCAATGGGCCAGAAAAAATGAAAGGTAAGTATTGTCAACTGTCTATCTGTCACTGTATCTTCTGTTGCATTTTGTGCACCTAAACTCTATTTTTACATCTTAATGCACTTCATTTCAAACTGTCTTCTTTCCAAGGTCGAGAATACCGCAAGAACGACGCCTCAATCAAAGTGGACTACAACACCTCAGACCCTGTGGTCAGGTGGGATTCTTATGAGAACTTCAACCTACGTCACCAAGACAGCATGGAAAGTAAGAAATGTACACAAACACACATAGGTGTAGAGAGTAAGCTTTATGCTGAGAGTGTCAAATAAAACATTACATCACACTCCCCTCATTTCTACTAGATATCTCTCATACGAGAGGCCCTCTGGACGGCAGCCTGTACGCCCAGGTGAGAAAGCGTCGTGGGCCGGGCTCCACTGCCTCAGCAGCATCACCCAACGGATGCCTCACTAGCAGCCCAACAGTCAAGCCTCAAACTCCCAGCCAGCCCCAGCCTCTCACCCACACCCGTGACTCTAGCCGCTCCTCAGTCCCCTCTGATCACCTGGAAGACAGTTCTCAGTCCGTAAACCACCCAGAAAAAGAAAACACTGACTGTCATTCGAAAAGTGGGGATGGGGAAGATGGTGTGAAGGAGAAAACAAGAGGGAAGGAAAGGGATAGAGAGACTGCAATTTTAGATGACGGAGACCCGTCAAGTCCTGGGGGTTTGAGGCGAGAGCACTCGTGTTGTGGTCGGACCAGTACAAAGTGTGGCGATGTTGGATGGGAGAGGGAACGAGAGCCCTGCCTTTCAAACAGTTACTGTCTAGGCCGTTGCAGCAGCATTAAAAAACATCCAAAAAGCCAAACTCTGCCAGCCTTGCCTTCTAAATCTCTGTCCCCACCTCCTCATTCTCCTCATATGGAGCTCTGCCATCGACATAGTGCCCATCCTTTACCAGAGTTACCTTGGGAACGTCCACCCCCACCACCGCCCCTGCCCTGTCTCCTCAGGCCTTGCTACCCATATTCCACCAATGAGCGCACCCACCCACACAGCCACACCCTTCCAGCCTCAAACAGACTCTGCACTGGGGAAGAGTGTCACCTCTTCCATTATTCCGGCCACAATCCAACCTCTCATCTCTCCCATCAGTCACTGCCCTCAAGCCCTTACAGGGAAATGTTCTTTGGCTCACCAACACCGTCCTCTGGCTGCCCCTGTCGGGACTGTTCCAATAGGCGAGAGCACCAATCAGCTCCAATTAGAACATTCCACCCATTGCACCCTGACCAATCAGAAAACCCACATTGGTCCCAAGGAGCAGGGGTACAACGAACAAGAGAGGCACCTCCACTGTGGGAAAGTGAAAATCCATGGGATGTAGCGAGAGAGGCGGAAATCTGGCAGTGCAAAGCAGCCATGCCGGCATTTCGTGTCTGCCACTCCACTTTGGATCAGGGTCCAAACTCAGAGCATCCTAGATATGCCATTGGACCTCACCAGGGCTACCCCAGTCCCCAGTCTCTGACGGATGTGCGGGATGGAGCCAGCAGTGGGTACCACACCCCTCCACAGCCCCGCCACTCCTGTCCCTGTTCTCCTTACCAGTCATCCCCTGCTGAGAGCCACGAAAGCCGGGGTTATGCTTCAGGGTACTACTCTGGATCTGCCTCACCCCTGCCTGCTAGTAGCCCCTCTCCTGGGAGAGGTAAGCTGCCTGAGACACCCTCTGGATGTAGAGACCAACAGCAGGCTGAGCATCACAAAGGTGAATGATGGATGCAGTGTTGGTATTTTGTTTTGTTTTTTACATATTTGTTGTATCACTTATTTGTTATACCTTTATCTCATTTGTCAAAGTGGAAAAGACCGTGGCTGATGTTGGGGATGATATATCCCAGGGTTCAGAGGGTATATCAGACTCTAACTGCCAGTCAAGCACCCCTGGACTGGACTCTGATCATGACTACACAGTTATTGGTAGCAGCAGTCCAACACACACAGAAGACAGGTGGTGACACTTTCCTTTTTGTCATCTACTAATGCTGAAAATAAAATTACATTAATTCAGATTTGTGGATAATTATCTTATTTTTTCCATACTTTGCTTTTTCCCCAGTGTAACTGCTGATGGTCCTCCTCAAAGCCAAGAAACCTCTACACATCTGGAGTCCAGTACAAATAACCAACCAAGAGAAACTCAAACCCAAAGTTCCAACATATCTATAAACTCCATGCAACCATCAAGTGAGAGTTTGAGCTCTGATGGAAAGCTTGGGACAGCCAAGATTACAGGAAGTGACAAATCACAGACTTCAAGCTATGCCACTGTCTTCATTACCCCAGTCCAAGTGCAACTGAACGGCTCTGCCCTTCCTTGTGATACCCCATCTGACAGCAGCAGAGGCGCATCCATGAACCCTTCTGCCAGTCTCAGTTCTAGCCCTTCCACCACTTCCCCAAATTCTCCTATTGGCTCCCCAGACCTCCAGTGTTCTCCCCAACGCTCCACATCAGCTACAGACTCAGCGGGACAAAGGCTGACTCCGGATAGAGACAGCTTAGCCGACACTAAACCCCCATCACCTGTGCCTGATGGATATCATACACCAACCTTCCCCTTAGCATCCTATTATTACCCATTACTAAACGTCCCTCATGTGCCATACAGTGGGTACACCGCCGTCACCATACCCGCCATTCAACCACCACTTCCCGAGAAGAAACGTCTTTCAAGCACACCAGGATCCCAGAATGGACATAACTCTCTACTCCGGGCCTCCTCAGCTCCTTCCCCCACACACCATGTTACTTTCTCCCCCTCTGTGGGAGAGCAGAGACGGGGGTCTGCACAAAACTCTCGGGAGGAGGCAGACATCAGGGTAAATGCTAAGTTTGTCCAGGACAGCTCCAAGTACTGGTACAAACCAGGCATCTCCAGAGACCAAGGTGAGGGTTATAACAGAGGATGAGGGATATGTGATGTTTGTATTTATCATCACAAACAATACAATCTCTTTTGACCAATAATGATTAAGTGATACAGTATACTGAAACTTCATGCATCATAGCAGAAAGAGCAGGGTCTCCTTGGATATGTAACCCATACATCATCATTGTTGTGTCTCCTATTTTACACCCCTTCTCTAACGTCTCCTCTCTGCTGTAGCCATAGCTGTTTTGAAGGACAAGGATCCAGGAACGTTTCTCATCAGAGACAGTAACTCCTTCCAGGGGGCCTATGGCTTGGCCCTCAAGGTGGCCACCCCACCTCCTAATGCCAACATCATTGGCAGCAAAGGTATCTGTTATGAATTTATTGTTAATATAAATGACCTGGCTACCAACGGGCCTTTTTTTGACACGGTGGGACAGCACAGGTTCAAATAATAAAATGAATGCTGACTGAATTCCATTTAGCTTCTTGAGTCATGACATTAATGTTGTGTCGTGCTTTTCGTGCTATGACAAGCCAAATTGTCTGCTGTGAAAAAGGCCTATGGTTGGTGTTTTTCTGGGCACCAGTCAAGTCACCCTATACCCTCATTCAACTAGATTATGTATAGAAATGTTTATGTATCTCAGTGGTTAATTAATTATAAGATTTCTGTTTTAATGTCGAAAATGCTGATTGTTTTGTACAGAAAATACAAATGAGTGTACCAAATTACTGAAAACAACCATTTTTTTCCTTCATTATAACAGCATAAATGCAAATTAGCACACATTACAAAATAACCTTTAACAAGTACTGAAAGCAGTTTATGATCCAACTCCTGTGTGAGTTCCTTTACCTTGTTAATTTGCATTTATGCTGCTGTAATGAGGAAGAAAAATAAATCCATAAACATAATTCACTCTCTTTTCACTCCCATGTTTTATGGTGCATCACTGATTCTTTCCTTGAAGTGTTAATGCTGAATTAAGCACTGTTTAATTAACTGATATCACATTTAAAGCACCTGAACTGAAAGGTTAACATTTTTTAACCAGCTCTAATGCAAAAAAATGCAACAAATGTTAATAGATTTTGCATATTTCTGATTCATTCGGTTCTGATGCATGAAATGAAAAACACATGAGGCAGGGCCGTGATCAAAAAGGAAGTGACATTATGGTTTTGATGAGTTTATAGCTCTCAGAATCTTATATTTTTGTAATATTATCCATGGATGATTATAGAATATGCTCTGCAGCAAGACTCTCTGCCTTATTTTTGATCCTCTCTTCATCCCCTCTCACACTCCTCTCCTCTCTCCAAGGGGATCCTCTGGAACAGCTGGTGAGACACTTCCTCATCGAGACAGGGCCACGGGGAGTGAAGATCAAGGGCTGTCAGAACGAATCCTACTTCGGTCAGTTATGTGGGAGACACAACTGCCACAATATGTTTTACATATTTAGTCATGTACAAGATACTGAAACTGATCACTTAAACCTGTAAACCTCCATCCCGGTCCTACCTGTAACTAATTTCTTCCTTTTAACATCTTCCAATCTGTCATAATCATAATTTGTTTTACCTATTTCCTCTCAGGAAGTTTGTCTGCCTTGGTGTACCAGCATTCAATTACTCCCATCTCTCTGCCATGTGTCCTTCACATCCCAGAAAGAGGTAAAATCAGTGTCAGTACTTTTAAGACGTCACCCCAAATGCGTACCTTTTAAAAAAACATATACTCATTGTGAGAGAGGAACGGACCATTTCAAAGATTAGCAGGTTGCTATAACAGTTACAGACTGGATCCTCAATCATTTAGAAAGTATTGTTACGTAACTGAAGACCATGATGTTTCAGACCTGGTTGGGGAGCTTCAGGAGATGCAGAGTGCAACAAACACCAGCACAGCTGCCGACCTCCTCAAACAAGGAGCAGGTAGTGCATGAGTTTGCTTTGTTTTTGTTGATTCTGTTGTTACATGTACGTATGTGAATATCCACAGACGACCTATCACATGCAATGCAATAGTTGCAGTTATTCCTTTTGACCAGCAGAGGTGGCTCAAGCCTCGTATTTTCATAGCACTGAGCCATAAGAGCATAAGTAATCCAAACTTTGTCATCTCTCATCAAACAAGCTTGCAACGTGCTCTACCTGAACTCTGTGGAAACCGAGTCGTTGACTGGGCCTGAGGCCGTTTCTAAGGCGACCAAGTGCACTTTGGCTCTGAGTCCACGTCCAGCACCAACAATGGTCCACTTCAAAGTGTCTTCTCAGGGCATCACTTTAACCGACAGCAAAAGAAGGTACATCTTAGACACAACAATCTTACTTCAACGTTTTAAATTCAATGGACGTAACTGCTAATCCTATAAGAAGTGGTGTTTGTTCAATGCGTTAAATGTCTTATGCATGACACAGTATGTGCACCAGACTAACAAGCTGAGTCATAATGTTGTTTGTTGTTACACAGGCTATTTTTCAGGAGACACTACCCCATCAGCAGTGTGACATTCAGCAGTCTGGACCCCCAAGACCAGAGGTGAGTCACTGAGACATATCTGAAAACAGACACTGACAGTATGATTTTAATAAAAAACATATGTGCTTGTCCATGTTACTGCTGAGTATCTTTAGTAAATGCAGTAATCCATGTGTGCTACCTGCTGCTGCTTCACAAATACTTTCTGTATTGACTTATATTTTAGAAATATAAGTTCTCTGTGATTTGCGTGTCTGCTTTTTTTACTCTGGGAGGTGAATGTAGATTGCTAGTCAGTGCCTTGTCTCCATGTCTTAGTTATTCATGTTTTCCTTCGTTTTGTCTCTGTGTCTCTATCTGTGTACCCGTGCTTCAGGTGGACTAATTCTGATAGCACGTCAAGCAAGTAAGTGCTTGCGTCACTGTGTGTTTTTCTTTGCAAGTGATATTATCAACTGGTACAATGTGCTACTTTGCATGGCTATTAATCACAATCAGATATGTTACCCTGAGCCAACATTGGGTTTCATGAAGTGTAAAATATGACTTGCTCTCCTGTCTTTTGACCTCTCATGTTTGCTTTTTGCTGCAGGATGTTTGGCTTTGTGGCAAGGCGGACGGGCAGTGCTACAGAAAACGTGTGTCACCTGTTTGCAGAGATGGACCCCGAGCAGCCAGCTGTGGCCATTGTCAACTTTATCAACAAAGTCATGCTGGGCCCACAGCTACACAGATGAGAGAGCCCGGGGGGGAAAAATGAAAACTCTTGACTGCTGGGGATCTGGGGGAGATGTTAATATGATTTTGACATGTTTTTTTAATGAAGTGTGTGTGTATCCACATCTTTGCTTGCATTTGTACAGGTTGCACCACTGTGCTTGGCTTTATGACTGTTTTGATAACCGAATCCAGTTGTGACAGATCAGTGCTCTGTAGGGCAAAGTATCGTTCATGTGTCAGTTTACAGAGCAAACAGTTAGAGAGGAATAGTTCAATAAGCCAAAGACTGGCCTAACTTTGATAACCTCAAATGAAACAAATTTTGCTTTTGTATTTGTAGTCATGAGTCATGTTTTAGAGTGGCATAATTGCAATTTTGGTCCTTGTGCAATGTGAGGAAGTGATTAAAACAAAGAAAGAGATCATGAATTTTGATTATCTGAGGAAAGAGTTTGTACATGGCCACATTTAACTAGGTGCTTTTATACATATTAGTAATAATCAGCATTTTGTTCCCTTTGCAACTATACTATTAAAGTCTGTTTTTCTTGAAGTGATAACCACAGATGTAGTAGCGTATTATGCTAAACCTAACTACAATTTACAGATATGAAAATTATTTAACAAAATGCTACGTAGCGACTAACTACACAAGTAAGTAAAAGGGAGGTCAGCCTTAAAGCAGAATTAACAAATGTAATTTAAATGAACAGGGGCAGAACATGAACATTCACAACTTGGCTACCGCTATAACTAATAAAAAGTCATACTCTGTCCACCAAAGGATGTTCTCATATGAGAAAATGTACAATGTTAGTAATGTCATTATAAAAAGAGCCAGTGCAGAAAAGTCTCACCATATCACAGATTAGTCTTGGCCCTGTTTATGTCTCTATTTATCTATATCCATGGCAACACAGTGAGTGAGTTAAGTTTTAGAGAGGAGTTTCACTTTAAAGCCAAAGACTTTATTATTGTGTAAAGAAATGTTGAACCTTTGATTTTGTTTTTTGTTTTTTATCAATACATATTTGTTGTTTGTGTGTTTTCTATAAAGTGATGCAGTATTTAGATGACTTCAGCACAATCATTATTTTTCATAATGGATTTTTATGTAAAAGAAGTAATATATTTTAGTCCTCGGAGGTGGTGAGAAGAATGGTATATGTCATGTTTGGCAGGAAATTTAAGTAATAAAATCAAATCAAATGCAAGTGTATGCTTCATCATTTTATTTTGAGATATTTTAGCACTTATTTGCAGCCCTAATCATATATTTGGCTTTGTTGTTACTTGCTAAGAGAAGGTAAAGGTTAATCTTATAGTGCAACACGTGTATGATTTTCCACATGTTCTCAGCTTTTGCACTTACCTATCACCTTGAAAGAGCACAATTCATGGCACAGTCATTCATAACTTCTGCTTCTGATAGTTGGCATCCTTCAATGTTGCATTATTGCCTCCTGGGTATAGCCTTCTTTAATGTCTAATGTTGAATTAGTCCAGTAACTCTCATAAAATAATTTCCTGCCCTCTATACTCTAATATCCGTTTCACACTGGCCTTTCCTCTCCCTGTTTTCTGTAATTGCGAGATCATCATAACATTTTCTTACCTTGCCATAACACTACCAGCTTTGGTATGTAGCCACTATACCTGTTTTTTTCCAAGTGCATCAGCCTCTCATCACCCATCCGTTACATCACATGACAGATGTGTGATTTCAAGCCAGCACGGAAATAGCTTGCTGGCTTAGTAGCATCTTTCCTTCTAGCTCAGTGAGATTCTTCCTTCTTTTCATACTTTATTAGAGAATACATCGAGTTCTTCAGTCACCCACATAATCAATACAGAATTCATACTTAAAAAGTTACAGGTCAAAAGGATGAGGTCCCACCGAGATTTGAACTCGGATCGCTGGATTCAAAGTCCAGAGTGCTAACCATTACACCATGGGACCAACTCCGCTTACCTCGGCCATAGAAATGTATTTGTCGTAGAGTCATACAATATGCTCTAATGAGCATTCAATACTTTTTTTAGACATGAGCTCCCTGGCTATATATCATTCCAAGCGATACACACTATCAAAGAAGTTAAACTCTTAATCAGAGTGTCAGTGTCCCGTGTTCGACATTGCTAGTTAGCTAACTAAAGCTAACCTAGCTAACTCAGGTAAGCTAACGAAACTCGCTGTGTGTGGTGAGAGACAGCAGCGACAGCAGTGTGAAATCACAGGTAGCCTGTTATTAACAAACGCATTCACCTACAGGGGCAGACAGTCGTCTACGTTTGACGTTAACCGAGCCTGCCGTTGTGTGTTATCAAACACATTACTGAAGGGTTGAGAGTCACGTCAGTTACTTTCAGTAAAGGTCTGCTAGCTAGCTAGCTAGCTAGTAGCTACTGGTTAGCAGAGTTCGGTTTCTCAAAATAAAAGCTTTCTTTTCAAAATAAAAGTTCAGATTACACTGTAGTAGTAATAGTAGTAGTAGTAGTTGCTGTTGATTAACAACAGCTTTGTTACAGATTACTTTTCGTGGAAGCAACATTTAATTCAAGGCTGAACCATTGAACTGATTGCATAAACATTAAGAGTGTCTTAAAATGATAAGTGAAGTACATCTGATTATTAAGAAGACAATATGTGACACCCACTGCTCCAGTTATTGTGTAAAATTAAATTCATTTTTCATGTGTTTTCATTTATTATGTGTTTTTTATTTTTTTTTGCTTAAATATCGGTCAAAGGAGTGTACTGTAGGGAGGTGGAGAGAAAGTCTGAACATGAACCACACATGAGAAACGAAAGAAACTATTTAAGAGGCGCTATTATCATGTGCATTATATCAGTACTGCCATATCACAACACCCCTTTGGTGGTTCGTGCTTTACGCCTAATAATTTACCAGATATTGAAGTGTTTTTTGAGCCCGGCTGTTTTTGCATGTTCTCATTCCAACTCTCTCTCACTCACTTCATGCTGTTGGCTGAGTTGTTACATATTCAGTTGTGTAATTGTTCGGAACTAGCTCAACTGGTTTGCATTGTTAGTCAGTTTCATTGGCAGGCACTCAAGGAGTTCACGTCTGGCTTCTTCTGTGTCACACTGAAAAGTGCAATACTGTAAGAAGCACTGTAGTGGTGTTACAGCCAAGGGACCCACGTGTGATAGTATAGTATAGTAATAGTAGGCTTGTTGGGGGCCGTGTTGTTCCTCATCCTCCCAGAAGAGGGAACTAGAGGGACTAAAATAGACCATGGTCGTTTTCTGGTGTAGTCGGATCTCCGTATTGCAGCTCCCGGTGAGCCTCTGGAGGAAAACAGAATGACCACGGTATGAGGTTTCAGATTTTTTCTGTCTGTGAATGAAAGATCATAGTCAGTCTCACAGCATCTCTAAATTTGAGAACTGACTCATAGTAACTGTAATACCTGTTTTCAATAAGTCCTGTTATTTTTGTGCTTTATGAAGTCTAAGAACTGTAGACGTCCAGGAACAGCTTCCTCCCCCTCTTGGCTATCTTCTGAGGAATTATAAAAAGAAAAATAACCTTTGGTCTCTTAAGTAAATATTTGAAGAAGACAAAGGAATTCAAACAATGTTCAATACAAATCTTACAAGATATGTTTGTTTGAGTAAAAGCCCACAAGCTCACACAGTACTAATACTAAACCATAAGTCACACATTAAAATAACTTCTGTATGTATGTCTTACACAATTGTTAGACTATTAAGGCCTCTCACATATTAGCTTTTGTTAAATTAAGAAAAATTATTTGCATCATTTTATTATTAATGCTTTAAGGAGAAAACTATGTTATGATACACCTCACTACTTCACAGATTGCTTTATTGATTGTTTATTATCTTACATCAAGGGTGAATATTAAAATAATTTACTCAAGTTTTTACTTCAGTACATTTTTAAGGTACTTACTTGAATATTTAAATTTAGTGAAGCCTAATAGTTTTACTCCACTACATTTCAGACAACAATAAACTCCACTAGTTTTAAATGCTGCATTAAACTATATATATATACCTAAATAAAATGAAATAAAGTAGTACCTTACACTGAGACCAGTAGACCAGTACAAGATAATGGAAGAAAACTGCATTACAAAGTGAACTGTCTCGAACAGTACATTCACCCAAAAAGAGAAACACATTACAAATGGTACAAAACAGTACAATGGACGCAGTTAAAG
Source organism: Argyrosomus regius (assembly GCA_946959425.1). NCBI lineage: Eukaryota > Metazoa > Chordata > Actinopteri > Sciaenidae > Argyrosomus > Argyrosomus regius. The sequence continues at coordinate 11,108,552 of OX336885.1, forward strand.
CAGGATATGAGCAAGATATTTGGTTAGAAATTTAACGGTCTGACGGCATTGAGGACGACGCTGTCCCGAACCTGTTGGCTCTGGAAAAAATACTCTGGTAATGTTTTCCAGAGGGTAAAAGACTGCATAGTTTGTGGCTTAGGATGAGTGTGGTCTTGGATGATTCTGTAGGCCTCCTTCAAGTGTCTCCTGTGGTAAATGTCCCAGAGGGTTGGGCATTTATTGCCTGTGAGAAACTGCTGTTTACATCACCTGCTGCACAGCTTTACAGTCCAGGGGTGGTGCAGCTTGGCCATCACACAGTGATTCAGCTGAGAAGAGAGTGAGGATCTCCGGAGCCGTGTTGAATTTACATGTCAACATTATTCCGTATTGCCAAAGGAAAATGCTGACTCTCTCCACTTAAGGAATATTGATGAGAATGATTGTTTCCTCCTTGTCCACAATCATCTCCTTCACTGACTTCTCCTGTCACCATATTTAAGGGTCTCACCTCGACCTTATATGCAGACTTGTCACTATCAAATGTTTATATTCGCACAAAAAAAAGCAGATTACTGGAAGATATAACAATAAATTCAACAATGGGTTTAGATGCACTGAGATCATCTGAAGACTCTTAAACCTCTGTTGACAAGTAGAGATCTGCCCTATATGCCTAACATATTTTTAACTAAAAGTGAGTATTCAGAATTTATATAAGAAACCTATTATTTCTTACTGTGTGTCTATATATCCTACTGTTCAAGTGGATGTTCAGAAATCAGCCAAAAATAATCAGATTTTCTTTCTTCTTTCATAAAAGTGACTAAGTGACAATGGCTGTGGTGTCATTTTCAAATGGATGAAAGCAGGCCTGTGATATGCCACACAGTTATGTGTGATCAGGGAGTACTAGCATGGCCCTGAGTGCCGAGAATGAGTGAAATGGAAGTGCAAATCTTCACCACCAGTGGTCTGCTTGTCACTAAGTCCAGGTTTTAGCACATGGAGGGGCTCAGAAGTGGTCCCTGAGGATGAGGAGAGGTATATTAAATGTTGTGCTGTAATCAACAGTATTCTCACATGCATGCTCTTCATGTCCAAATGTGACAGTACAAGGTGGGGTGAAGGTGATGGCATCCTTGTTGATCTATTTTTTTCTACGCAAGCTGCAGACTGTCTCGATTGCCTGGGGGAAGTGAGTCTTTGTGGGTTTTGACTGGCAGCCTGAGGCATCCCATGATGACAGGCGATAAGTGGAACAGGGTGGTAGTCCCTCAGGCAGGATATCCTGGGTTTCATAGGCATAACATGAATGCATGCTATATTGCACTGAAACATTATAAACTAAAGCAGGGAAAGATTGAGTCTATCCAGTAGGACATCTGACAGCTGATCAACACATGCTCTGAGAAGCTGTGCAGAGATGCTCTCAGGTGCTTTAAGTGGGTTGGTGCACCTGAGGGCTCTGCTCACCGTAGCTTTGGACACAGTGAGTGCTCGCAGACATACTGTGATTTTGAAAACAGTTCAGCTTGTTTTGTAGGGATGGAGGTCAATGTGACGCACGGTTGGGCTTCCCTTAGTGGCTCTGTGACTTTGTCAGTGACAAAGTCAAGAAATATTTAAGACACATAATGTTTGATCATGTTTTCATTTATTTATTGGAGATATTAAGTTGTTTACTGCTATGTCTCTTAACTTATCAGATGTGCCAGTACCTGATGAAGCTTGGTGTGGGTGTGTCTGATATCAAAACCCAGATAAAGCCTTGTAAAATCTTATTATAATATGTGCTACGCTGCTATTGTTCAGCATTATAGTTTTGTTCCCTGATGAACAATCCGATTTCACCAACATGACATGTTTTATGTCTGTTAGGCTTCACTCCGCACAACACGTCACTTCAGCAAATTATTATCTTTAATGTTCCAGTTCATCGTATTGTGGCCAGAATGACAACATCATAATGCACCATAATGGACCAATGTTCCCTCTAACCATAAATGCATCTCCTCTAAATCTGCAGCCACATCACTGCTTGGATCTGCATACTAATATGTGTGTTCAGCTGCACTGGACTTTTGCACCATAAAACAGCCTAAAGTCAAATATGTCCGTCCTTAAGGCATGTGCCAGTATGTGCTCTGTTACTATGTAAGTTATTTATGTCTCTGCAACACTGCCACGAATACTAATTCCCATAGTTTTAGTGGGTCAAGTGTTTCTGATTTATGATTTCCACTCTCCTGGTTTCCAGACAGCAAGCCAGCTCGCTGTGAAGGGCCGGAGCATCTGAGGACACAAAATGGCTGGGCCAGGATACATGTCTGACATGGGTGTTGTGGAGCCAAATAAATCCCCATTAGCTGAATGGCTTGATCCACCGCTGGTGCCAGACTTGGAGACCATCCAAGCCACAGGACAAGGATCAACTCTCTATGAGCATAAACCTAACACCCACACACTTTACTACTAGTTACTGCACATGAATCAACAGTTAATAAGCTCATGACACATGTCTAAGGAGCTACAGGGCTCAGGATATGCTGATTCTGAGGTTAAGACTGAATACAAAACCGAACATAACTAGTAGTTGACATTGAACTTTGCACATGCATGCTTGGGTTTCATGGTGTGGCCCTAATTGTTGAGTAGTCTGTACTCTTTAACCACACAATGGGTACAAAATGTATAAGAGTCTGATGTGGAGTGGGCTGGAATATTTAGGGAATGTTTGTTGTGAAAATTCTTGTCATGGAGGCAAGGCCGTGCTGGCAGGAGATTTAGAAAGCCGACAAGCAGTGTACAACAGACTAGCTCTAGCACTGTGCTGACTGTTAGATTAATGCAGGGGATGAATGGAGGGCTTGTGAGAGTGCAAAAAACCTGATACACATTTGATAAACAGAAGAGCTTGTTCATACATTTTGTAAATTGTGAGAGGGGTGAGCGCAATAAACTTTGGTTTCATCTTACATCCTTTTGGTTATTGCTATAATCTGGTTTTGGCAATGGCTCATTATCTGTTTAAGCACTTGGGTGCATTGCTGTTTCCTGTTTTCAACTATTTTTTCACCACCTTTCTATATCATTTCTAGATAGAGCAAACAGATCAGATAGGAGATAGTATAGGCAATAGATTTGTTGTATTTTAAAGAGTAAAATGTATTTGTAAAATCTATTTATTTATTTATTTTTGTTTTAAACAAAATAAACGTGTATCCAGGTCTTGTAAAACGTCAGAAAATACTGTGTAATGCCCAGAAAGTGGCTTTTTAATATCAATAATTTCACTTTACAATCTGTACACTTTCACCTCTTGTTTTCAGGCTGCAGCAGAAGTAAAGAAAGACCAGTTCGAAGAGGATATACGGCACCGGATGGGGCCCTCCTCTTTTTCCCTCTCCCCTTCGTATCTGTCGCCTTTACTGTGTTTACATTATAGACACACCCCTGACCTTCACCCAGCACCCCCTCCGCTGGCCCCACCACATACACATACACACCTACACACACACACACACACACACACGATCATCGTCATCATCATGATCATCACCACATACCAGAGCTCCTATGTGCACACAACCGTGAATGAACAAATATCATTTAAATAGACTAAATAAGTGATTGATTGATTGATTTTTTTCTTGGTCAAGTGCAGAAAATATCAGCAATATTTACCCAGTGTGGTCGTGTAGTGGAGTTGTTTAATCGTCTATTTTTAGCATACTCGGCCATCTCTCATGCATTACAAATGTATGGCAAGATCGCCATGCAGCGGAATTGCTTCCCAGCCTACCACTGTACTGCAGAGTAGACACACCCCTCCGATACACACGCCTCACTGCACACATTTGCAGAGTGTCAAAGAAATAATGAAGCAAAATGCATAAAATTAAAGATTTACGTGCAGATGGGGCTCGTGTTATTATTTAGGATGTGTGAAATCGATGGCGATGGTTTTATGGCTTATTTACGTTTCAAATATAGGGCTCAAAGCCTGTAGCTGCACAACAAAGAGACTTCGGTGCAAGAGATAAACACGACCTCAACGGGACGGTTTCCACTTCACCACACCGTATCTAATGTTAGCGCGGCAATCCCTACGCCGCGTGCCCGTTGATTCAGAGATCAGTGGCAAAACGATGTTGCTTTAAACCTCACGCGGTCAAAGTTGTTTACCTCTTCGTTACCTCTGACGTCACGACACACCCCTGTTTGAGGGGGCGGATCTCCGCCGTACGGGCACCGGAACCAACCAAACAGGAGCGGGCTGGGCCAAAATGTCACCAATCACAGCGCGGGAGACACGCCGAGCCCACATGTGATTGGTTACCGAAGGGGCTGGGGGGGAAATCCCTCTTTCCCGTAGAGGTCCTGAAGAGGGGGCGGTGCATAACAAAAAGTAATGGCCATCTAGCGTTATTTGGGTCCTGAAGAAGGAGGGGTATTTCTCGTCGGACTAGCGTGATTGAGTTTTCTTCATGTTAGCGCGTATGTTTTTCCGTCATTGATACCAAGTAGCGCCTCAAACGTTTTTCTGTTGGATGTCCGTTGGCCACGGTCGCAAAACGGTTAATAAGCTGGCTGAACTTGGTGCCGCGTTTTAGGGTTAAAGCAGCCAGCTAGCCACGCTAACGTTAGCTACTACCAGCGCCGCTGTGTGAGCCAACGTCTGGAAGGGCGTACGAGTTTGACGTTTTCTCCCCAAGTCTCCTCACATTTCTGAGTTTAGTACAACGCGGTCCTCTCTCTTCTCCTCAAAGCTAACCCACCCAGTCAACATGGAGGGGACACACTTTGTACGGGCATGAAGACGACGAGAAACGGCGACTAAAGGGGGATTAAAAGCAACTCGGTCTTGATGGGGAAAAGTTGAGCTGAGGTATGAAAGTCGCATGCACAGGAGGAATGCTAAAGTCGAGACTTGAGTTATTGTGTTTTCTGTTGCTCAAGACCACACAAAAAACAGGTTCAGCATAGTTTCAATCAGTTGTTTCTCATTGCCTTACTGTGCATTGCCTTACTGCTTGTTTGATGATTGCCATTGAGTGTTGCTGTTGAAAATAATTCAGTGTTACATAAACAGAGCAACTGCAGGTCAGTATAGGCCCACTCAGTGACTTGCGACATGCCATTTTGCTTTTGTATTGAACAGGATTAACAACTTGGGATAAACTGAAGAAAGGTTTCGAGTCTTTCCTATTGTACAAGGGCATGCTAACACCTCAGGTGAGACATCTTTCTTTTGCTTTTAAGTTATGCTTGTATATGAATAGTCTGCTGTCTTCGAGCTGTGAAATTGTCTATTCACATGTAATTAAGTCCTAACTCATGTTGCTTTGAAGTTACACATTTTTGCACAGATTTCTTGTGATTATTGTAGTCTCATGATTTCACTACAGTGGCACGTTGTTTATTGAAATACATTAACTTTTATCAAACGTGTGTAAATAAATAGTTTAAGTATAAGCTAGAACATAATGTATTCTTATTAGAAATACTGCAATTAATAAGACTCTTATACCTGCACACTGAAGTGATAACGTGTGCACTTTCTGAATGGGAAATATCAGTACTTATAACTAACTTAACGTGACCTAAATCAGTGATAATGCTCAAACCAAAGGACTTAGGCCTGACTTTACGGGGTGTGTAATGAAATCTGTAGGGCTGAAACAGAATTTACAGTCAGTACAGTCCTTTGGTTATTTGTGTGTTTCTCTGATCACATGAGGACATTATAATATACAGTTACAGTGACGATTCCTCCCATAAATTATAAATATGAGCTTGATATTTAGTCACTTTTTAATAACACAGTGTGGTATCAACATTTTTTTTTTATTGTGTTGATAAACACATTATGAAATAGTTGCAGTGATCTCACCTCCTGAATGCAGAATTCAGCCCTCTTGTCATGTAACGTATACAGTTAAAATCTGCCAATTTGTCTGAGCGTGGAAACACACACAATTGCTAGGTAGAATTATTTATATTTGTACAAGTATATTTTTACACCTTGATCACTCATCGCGGAGAACTGAGCCACTGGCTCATAAAGATGTCATTAATTACTATGAGCGTCTTGTCTTTCTCGAGTCTGATATTCAAACAGCTTTCAGCTCTTCTTCTCTCTGTGCTGCTCATCATTTAAAAGAAAAACTAAAGTGACCAAATTTAGCTAACAATAAAGGTTTCAGTTCCTATTTTCCCAGTGAGCCTAGTGTAATTGTCACACCTATTGATTTCTGTTTATGAAACAGTTTGACGCTTGAAAAATAGCTCTTAGGACGTTGTTTTTATCAGCCCGTTTTTTAGGAAAAAAGTGAATGCGGTTTCTCGTCTCAACAACTTGGCGGACATGAGATCAACGGTCACATATGTTCTGAATTTTTGTAATGTGGAAATTTACAAGAGAACCTGTATTATTTAAATGGACCAAGCATGTTTCAACTTTTGAATACATTTTCAATTCATGCCTCAGTAGGACTGAGCGCAGACCTGTGACAAGAAGCTGCGAAATGGGCATTGTTTGTGTCTTTATTGACTGTAACTGTAGCAGGTTGTTCATGGAACTGCGTGCTGTGGAAATGGTACAGTCCATTAGGTCTCCTGTACAGTGAAATACCCCACCCCTCCCCCCTTCCGTGACTACAGTAATTGGTCTCTTCCTCTCACATGTAACCCTATAGAAAGAAAGAGGCCGCTGTACTTAACTGTATAGACCCGCTTGTATGTACTCTGTGCATGCATGCTGTTTGCCACATATGTTCAGTTGCCTTTGAGACTAATGAAGTGTTAACTTCCCCCTAATGTCTTTGGGTCCTCAATTACCTCCTGTGGTTCATGGTTTCTAGGCCAAACACATCACACAGGTAATATTTGTTGTATGTGGAGCGCAAATCAAGCTGAAATAATCTTATGGCTTGATATCTAGGACAGTGGATGTATATCCAGATTTTTTTTTTTATTAATTCCAGTTTATAACTGGTTTACGGATTAAATTTAACTATAATTCTATATATTTTTCATCTTTCAATAGTCAACTTTTATACTAGAAGTGCAAATGCCAGTCATTTCTTACATTTTACAGATTTTTAAGAGAAATATCTCCTGAAAAAGAGACAGAATTTTATGGAGGTTATATAACTTCGACTTGTGGGCTAAGTGCATTTGCACCCATGTCACCCACATGTCTGTTGTCTGTCTGGTTCTGTCCAGTTGGCTTTCTGCGTGCACGGCTCCGTGTGCTTGAGAATGTGCATTCTCTGTCAAATTCAGCAAAGACATAAACAGGACTTTTGGTGTGTGTTTGAGTGGGCCTCTCCCTGCCTCGTCTCTTTCCCCTCTCCAGAGTCCAGCAAGGGGCCCAGCATAAGGGGGCAGGCTGCCGTCACTGCCTCTCTCTCCCCTTGCAGGCCAGCACTGGGGCCTGGGCAGGGGGGTGGGCGGGTGGGTGTGGGTGTGTGTGTGTGTGTGGGGGGGGGGGGGTACAGAGACCATAGGGTTGGACACGGGACATGGGACCCCCCACCCCTCCCACCCCCAGTTTAGCCCATCTTGTGTGGGGCACAGGTCACCTTGTCATGTGCTATTACTGCTGCTGTAACATGCTCCCTGTGATCGTAGGAAAAGAGCATGAGATAGACCCATGGAGGCTGCGGGAGGGAGAATAAGAGAGCGAGGGAGAGGGAAGCGAAGGGACAGGACTGGACTAGTCTGCTCAGCCAGTTGTTTAGCTGCATTACAGACTCAGTTTGTCTACTTTGTTGTTGTAAGGTCCACATTGTCTCTTTTTGTTCATTGTTCTTTTTCCTCTATCTTTTCGCTGCATGTATTGTTTTTTTTCCTAAGGAAATTTCTAAACACCAACCAGATTTGAATTAAACTTCCTCTGTCACAAATCCCAGATCATGTTTTCTTTTAATGGTACTTGTTTTCTTCAGCCCCACCTTCCTCCTCCTTTTTAAATTTCCCCTTTCCGCTCTCTTTTCTGCCATTATTGTGGTCCAAGATGTATTTCTATATGTGAATCACAAGCCCATGTATTTCCATTGTAGACCCAGCTCGCTCTGCAGCCGGGGTCATTCCAGATCTGATTTGTTTTATGTCTCTTCTGTACTCGTAGTGACCCAGCCCGAGGTATGCAGTAAAACACATCGCCTTATGTTTTCTCCCTTCTCTCTCCAGCCCTCTCCACAACTTCTCCTTGTCTTTTTTCTCTCTCTCTTTCCTCCTTTAAATCTTTCTCCCACTCTCTTGCTCTTTTTTTTTCCCTTTAAGAGAAACTTTTGGCAGCATGGAACAATTTCAGAACCATTTGTGGGATTGCATCATGTGATTGAGACAGAGGATGCTCATTGGACTGTCAGAGGGCCTCCTTCTCCCACTCAGGCGTTCCACAGCAATCCCTCTCTTTCTTCCAATGCTGTTATAGGTCTGGATGTGATTCCGACTCTGACTCTTATGTGTTGGGATGTGGTCTGTAAGCTCATTGCTGACATTCTTGGGACGTGATGCCAGAGGTTTTTTATTTCCCGCTTTCCCCTCTCTCTTCGGCACGTCTGTGTGCAGTTAAAACGATCCCTCCTTGAAATGCTGTCTGGATCCTCCTCTTTACCCACTTTGTTATATCTTGCCTTGTCCTCAATCATATTTAATATCAACGCCCAGGCACTAATGGCCTCACTTAATAAGGTTTGTTAGGCAGTGGGCGTTGGTGGAGGGTGGGTTTTATAATCACTTTGATATTGACTTTGATGAAAGTTAATCTAACATCTGGGCTCGTGTCCAAACCTTTTTCGCAGCTTTCTCACAGCTGAGGTTTCCCTTATGTCTTTTGTGTAAGTAACAGAGCACCTGACAAGGAAAACCAATGGCCACTTTCCTGTTTGGTAATCACATAGTTACACAATGGTGCAGCTGGAAATGAAATGGCGAGTAGAACAGAAAGAAATAAGCTACCTTATGAGTGGTACTGGACTCTTGCCATGGCCCACCTTGGCACAAATTCCTGTAGGAATATTTCACAGCAGTTCAAATTCACTATAGATACAGTAACTGCAGCAGTAATGCACAAATTCATGACGTACTATGTTCTATGGATCTAACTCACCGCACAACATCATCAGCATGAAGTGTTACAATTTCTCATATTAGCACTCACACAAGTCTGTACTCTATGTTTCTCAGGTTCACACCATCTGTAGTCGAGACTTCGATTCGCATTGATTGACATCTAATGTCAACTAATTAAAAGGTGCAAGTGTGAGGTATCCAATTGGGACATTGCGGTGCAGATGGTGCAAACAATTTACACTAATAAATGTGACGCAGTACCTAATTTTCAGTATATTATGTAAAACTTGTTTGGATTTTCATTCAATTCCCCCAGAGTTAAATTTAAATTTGACAGGTGTTCATTGATGAATATTTCAACACTGTTTTTTTGTTTGTTTTTTTGCAGTGTAGGTTATGCTCAGATGACGTTATATGACAAGACGAGTGGTTTTTCTGACATGTTGATCTTAAGTCAGTCCAGACCACCAAAAGCACCAGACGATTTATCTTTAAAATTGATGACCTATCAACTGTTGAGCATTAAGGCTTCTGCAGACAGCGTCACGTCTTAAAATCCAACCTGGGACCAGTTCTAACGTTAACATCCCTGGATTATGAGACACATGCGTGTCATTTCAGCCATGATGTGAATAAATCAAAGGAGGAAAAGATGAGTCACCGCTCCACTGCATGCTAAATAGCACTTGTTCTCCCTCTGCTAGTTTGTTGGGTAAAAAGAAGAGGAAACTCCCTAGCCTCTCCTTCAGCTACACCACCAAAACTGGGGTAATGTCTTTATTTTGCAGCTTTCACCACCCAGTTAAAATGACAAGCTAGAGTCAGTTTGCGGTACTGTGCATAATTACAGCAGGCCTCATCTCTTGCTCATCGGCCACTGCTGCTGTGTCACTCAAGACTCCTGAACTCCAGGCTTTCAGCACACTTCGCTTTTCCTGCCTTTTCTCACTTGATTTCTCCATCGATCAATTCTTATGTATGGGTTATTCAGTTGCAGAGCAAAAGGTGCTCATTTACACTATGTGGTCAATTCTTATGTTAACTTTTATCTGTAAAGAATTGCCACATTGTCAATACTTTTACTAGATAAACGATAAAATACATACAAGTTTTTAAGGATAAAAGAGACTTGTATTAAGATTAAATACCAGTCTTTCTCATGGGTGCAATATAGTTTACACCCAACAGATTATTTCATTGATACATTGACAAGTGTGTACACACACACACACACAAAGGACACGTTACACTAAAATCAGCCTCTTTATTTTAAAAATGGAAGTGAAGAAACGCCAACAGAAATAAATCATACTAAAAATGTGATTCCGACATGAATAGCAAATTGCTTTTCCCCTTGATACTTATCAGGATGAGAAGCTGTCGGAGTTGAGACATTTGTTTATATTTAGTCAGTAATTGAAGTGGCTTCTGACTGTGTATTTTTAGCCATCTTTTTAAATCACAAAACTCTAAATCACAGGCTGTTTGTGTTGATTGCTTGTCTCTGTGTCCGCTCCTCATCACCATTTCTCTCTCATACCTACAACAGTCAGGCGGTTATGCTTTGTGACACAGAAAGTCACTATGACAAAGAGGTCACCCCTCCCCTACTCGCTGTATCTATGTATATATCTCTGTCAGTTTTTACTCCATCTCTCCAGCGTCCCCTCTACCCAACTCCTCCCCGGCCTGCTTCTCTCATCCATCCCTCTCTCCTCCTACACTACTGTCACTGCTCGGTCCTGTGGGCGGGCATTTCCTCTCTCTGGCTGCAAACAGCAAAAGGCCATTCAGTGGATCAGTTCAATGGATGAGAACTCATTTGTTTAGTGAGGTGTAACAGACACACAGCAGAGAGTAAAAACGTGCCTACCGTGTAACATACACACTTCTGCGAAACAGACATTCATTGTAAACAATGTTATTTTTGTGGGGCAGCCACCCAGCTCAGATAGAAGTTGTTCATGTTCAAGAGATTTGTCTCCTTCAGCTGGAGTAAGCTTATTCCTACTCATACTAGTCATGTGGCTGAGGTGAGCAACCTTAGTTACCCCGAGTAACCCTCCACTGCACATGGGTTTCGTGCAATTTCCACGGTCATTCAGTGACTACAGTTGTTTGTTGTCCTTTGATATGTTTATAACTTTTTGACACATACTGTATGTCACAATTCATAGCAACTCCAAAGACGCCTTGTTAAATTTAAATAATTGTTATATAATTGTTGAAATTGTTCAATTTGATGTCACAGTTTTGCTGTCATACAGTACATCATAACATGAAAACATGTACAGAATCTCTGTACCATCGCTTGAAGGTTTTTTTTAATGGATGTAACACATAAGTGGATTCTCAATAAAAGATTATGTACACATAATAGTAATATATCTGTAATGAAGGCCAAAAAGGATAGAAGTAGTCAGATCCAGAAATTGAAGCCAGAATTAAATCTTTGATATCCCCGTATGAATTTATATACAAAGATTTATAGTGCATAATCACATTGAAATGATAACCAAATTAAGTTAAGTTTTGTTTCCTTATTAAAGAGCCCACTCTGTCGCTCTCTCTTTATGGCACTCTTTTATTGAGTAATCAGAAAGTTGGCCATATAGCTTAAACAGGAATAACATTAGAAGAAATTCCCATCCCAAATCTCTAACATTGTTACCAGTAAAACCAGTGCCATTTTGCATTGTGAATACATAAATTAATAGTATATAATAATAAATTACGACATTCTGATTTGTCAACCTGCAGAAAATAAAGGAGCCATTAAAGCCATTATACAGGATCTTTTTAAAAATAAAGGTATCAGCATTTAGGATTTCTCATGCTTTTATCAAGTTGTGAAATACATTTCTTTTATTGCTACCATATTTCAGAGTAGATAATTTAAAATAAAATTATTAGTATGATTGCTAATATTTCAGCTTTCCTTTTTTTTTTTTTATTGGATAGAGACAGCTGAAGAGTGACAGGAATGTGGGGAGAGAGAGCTGGGGAATGACAAGCAAAGAGCCGCAGGTCGGATTCAAACCCTGAGCCGCTACGGCAAGGACTGAGCCTTTGTACATGGGGGGCTGCTACCAACTGAGCTAATCGACACCCAGCTTTCCTTCTTTTGTCTTTAGTTAACTTACCAAAGCTGGTGGAAGTATCTGGCTTTGGTTTACAATTTGGCTCGACTGGAATGTAATGGACAGAAAACACATCCTAATAATAAAAAAACGGTTAGATGTTGGTTGAAAAGTTTGGTTTGCTGAAGAAAATGTGGAAAAAGTAAATCTGATGACCGGAAATAGTAAAACATCTATGGAAAAGTCTCAAGCTCCTGCAGCATAGTTCATTTCTCGAAGTCTCTCTGTGTGATCAGTGTGTTCTTAACATCACATTTCTGCCAAAAATATGTTGCTCCTGTTTGCAAGGAGCAACAAATCTGTTTACCACCTGAGAAAGTTTTAGTTCCAATACGTTGGAGTCAATCAACAGTTGTTAGCTCCAAAAGGTTCTGGACTCCAAGATGTTAAACTAATACGGTCACTGGCAAAGCATAATGTCCCTCCTGCTGCAATGCACAATTCAAAACACATGGCAGTGATTGTGTAATTGGTGAAATAATGACAGTCAACATGCACACACTCATTTTAGATGCTTCTTATCAAATATTAGCCAGCTGTCACAGTGTTACTGTTTTATGTTTAGGCTTTATGTGAGTGTAACACATAAGGCATGCGTTATTACTCCAATGACAGATTTGATTGATGCCTAACACCATACACACAATATGTGTATTACTCAAGAATGAGACATTGAGTAGAAGCCTAAAGCTGAAAACCTGTTCCCTGGCTTTGCATGCCCGAGACTGGAATGAGTACAGATCTGGTCTAATAACCTGCTGCATTATTTAGCACTCTCTCAGTACTACTGTGCATTTAGTGTAATGGCCTGTCAGGGCTGAACGCAATCACAGAGGACCGGCTTCACTGATCACTTGGTGATATAGTAAGGTAAATGGGTGTGTTTTCCTATTGGTTCACAGTGAGTGATGAGTGCGAATGCCTGCTGAGATTAGTTTGTCTACATGCAGTTGAACAGATTTTATGGTTTATAAAGGGCTGCGCCATTTATACCTGTCAGTGTTGTGTAACATTGCATTACATTATAGCAATTAAGATTTTGTTGCTATTATGTAAAACCTGCCAAAAGGACTTAATTATATATTTAAACAGGCCATAGACAAAGCACTTTCTCCGTTGGGTCATAGACGTACTCTGTTTGCTGGTAACCTGTCTTCCTCTCTGAATGTCAGCAGGACACCAGAAGGTCTCATTTTAATATCACACGTTACCTGACTATCATTTATCAGCCTGATCATACAACTACTCACAAGGCAAAGCTACAAAACTAATCATTTTTAACAGACATCCCAGATGAGATTGGGAGCACAGGTTGCAAAAACACAAGGGGGTTTCGACACCTTCGCTGCAAGATCATAATGTCCGGACTGATTCTGAAAACTCACGTTGGATTGATGAATTGGTTATCATGTCCTTTCATTGAATAAGTGACATAGAAGTTGTATTTTTCCATGGAAACAGTTATTAAAGAACCATGACACTTCTACCCAGAAAATCCGATGAACCCAAATTGCAACAAAACAGTATTTGTATCATTTTAAACATCTAGTTTAAGCTCTCATATGAACTCCTGGTCAGCAGGGTTACTCACGTTATTAAGGCCACAGGGAGTGTGAGTGTGACCTGTGCCCATTCATGTTGCATCACCTGGATGGCAAGTGTTATATAGTAAATAGCCGGGAGGCCTTATCCTGATGTGTCCATGGATAAACCCTATTTGTAACACCATCACGGCGACGCAAAATTTGTTTAATATGATTGATAAGTGCATCTTTTGTAGCCTGGTATGTCATTCTAAAGGACCTTTGAATTAACATATGTGCTTTACCTTTGCACAAGGCATGTGTGAGACAGTGGGTAGGGAAAAGAAAGATGTGCGCTGAGAAAATTTCAGAAAACAAGTTTAGGTCTCACCCTTGCCTGTTCTGTCACTGGAGCTTAGTTGGTTATTTTAACGAAACAGAACACTGCTGTCTCTATGCAGCGTGGCAGCACATATAAATGTACCACTGAATGCATATAGTATGTTGTCGGGCTTAGAAAGCCTGTTACATTTTTTTTTTTTTTGTCTTTTCTGCGTAGTGTGAGAAAGCACTGCTCTGCTTTGCATTTTCTTTACATCAACTGTTGCGGGAGCGACAAGCCAGCCCTTGTTTTCCCATCAACCCACAAGTTTCTCTGTGGCCTGTTGTATATCAGAATTCATTTCAACCTGAAGCCCCTCCACAAACATTTATTGTCAGTTGCTGGCTGTGCATATTGGCTGTTTCAGTCTACTGTAACAGTCGTCATATCAGATGTTTCTGGTTGAAGCATTGTGGTGCTTTGATTACAAGACGTCAACATACAGTAGAAGCTGCTGTCCGTGATGCCTGCAGCAGTAAGGCAATGACTAGATCCTCTGTTTCCTCTCTTCTTTTGACCCTTTGTTTATTAAGGACTACATGTCCTGCTAATAGAATTCGTCCGGAACAGACTTTGGTTTAAAGGCACACTGTACATATTTATTGTTGTTGATCTAAATAGAAAAACAACAGAAATAAGAATAAAATAGTTTGTTTTTAATTAGACATGAGTGATGGAGTGATCTGTCAAAACATTTTAAATTATTCAGCTTGGCCCTTACCTCATTGGCTGTTGATTTGTGAGCTTGTTGAGGTTTGTATCGGTTTAGCTACCCTCCCCTCCACTCCCCCTGTCCTCCATCTCCCTCCATCATCTCCACTCTGCAGTGGAAGCAAAGAAAAGAATAAGAAAGGAGCTTTGTGAAAAGGACAGTGATTGTTTGTTTATGAGGATGCTAGCCTTGCGGTGACATGCCTTTTTTTTTTCTCCCTCTCACAAGGCCGTTAAGTGAAATAGATACTCTGAGCGCTATTTAATCAAATGTAACCCAGATCCAGCATTTTGGAGTTGAACAAGGGTTTTTCCACTTGATTCATATGGCTCCTGTTGCTTGCCTCCGGACAAAAACACTGGAGTTTAGTTCACCTCCAAAGGGTCTTGGATTTGTCCCTGAAGGAAGGGACACTGTTTGGTTGGTATGGAGACAGGTGGAAAGACATGTGCCTCACTTGGTGTAGAGTTTTTACAGCAAGGTTATAGAAAGAAAAAACAGATGACACTGTCAAGTGTTATCACTAAAAAACTAAATATAATGGAGTCACTTTTAAATGACCTATGATTTTGTTGTCACATATCTTGAAGTGCAACACTGAACAGAAAATATTCTTAAATTTACTTCACATGTTGGAAGTTGGCAGGCTGATTCATGTTTTTTTTTTCTCTTTTTCTTTTGTTTCATGCTGATTGGTGGCAAAGTGAACACTCATATTATCTTTTTTCTCCCTCTCATTGTTCTTTCTCCATTTGCCCTTCTCTTTGTTTAGTGATGGAGTCCACGGTTGTGAGTACATCCACTCAGGCCCCTGATGAGTTTGATAGGAACGTGCCGCGGATCTGCGGCGTGTGCGGTGACAAAGCCACCGGCTTCCACTTTAATGCCATGACTTGTGAGGGCTGCAAGGGTTTTTTCAGGTACGCAAATGCATTTGTGAGGTCACAGATCCACTGTAAAGCAGACACAAATTGCCATATCTGTTGTGTACACACACACACACACACGAAGTAGGCCTTGTGTACCAGAACAATAGCTCCTATCATGCACAGGATGCATGTTCACAAAGTTATTTACACATGTACACATTAGAGGACAAACACAGGTTTGAACTAGCATATATAAAGGCCACCCACACACACACACATTAAAAGTAATTACCACCCACAGTTACATAAGAACACACACAAACCCACTGACAACATTGGAGTTCACAGAGCACAGCAGCAGGTAGAGAATACAAATGAGCTCAGGCCTATAGTTAATGTCTCTGCTGTTGCCTGCTCATTGATAACACATGAGTTTCCAATTTAACTAAAGACAAAACTAGAGCAAGTCATGATTTTGTGTGTGTGTGTGTGTGTGTTTGATGTATCCGCCCGTTTATGTCTGTTCCTCTCGGCAGTGTTGATATTTAAAGGGAGAGGATGAAAAAGACGGATGTTTTGATAATCTCCTTCCTCGTCTCTCAGCTGGCCCTTGTTTGAACTTTCACCAAGCATGCATATCTGCATGTTTTTGCTCACATCTGTGTATAATTGTTCATACATACATGTCCATCACTGACTAAATCATTATGCTTTGCGTCACCATTTGGCAAGACTTGTCTGTTACCCCTGGATTCCTTGGCACTCGTCCATATTTATGCTGTTTCACTCAGTCCTGGGTTTCAAGGGCAAAAATATTTATCCAGTTCTACCATGATTATTTGTGCAAAACACTTTCAAAGGGCCACAGTGCTATATATGTTACATTCACATTCTTTTCACAGAGCTCCATTATCAACATAGCTGCATACATGTTCAGACACATACATCTTTTGTGTTTATAAACTTTTATAACCGTGTATTTTAGCAGACAGTAAAATGTATACAATTTATTTAGGCGCAGCATGAAGCGCAAGGCCGCCTTCACGTGTCCCTTTAACGGCAGTTGCACCATCACCAAGGACAACAGGCGCCACTGCCAGGCATGCCGGCTCAAACGCTGCGTGGACATTGGCATGATGAAAGAGTGTAAGTATGACAGGTGATCCATATATCTTCAGGGCAACGTTTACACTGTGTGATTTATTGCATGTATTTAAATAGTGGAGTTATTTAGATTTTGTAGGTTTGGATCCCAGTTTGGTTATATTAATTAGTATAAATTGCTAGGATAGGACAGTTGGATAAAAAAGGTTTTGTGAGTATCCAACACTGTTAAACATTTATCAGAATTATGCCATAGGCTCATCCAAGACCACCTTCCCACTTAAACAAATAAGAATAAATGATAAAGTAGGTCATAGAAATAAATGATATAACCTACTGTATATAAATTACATTCTTTGTCAATTACTTCTTTGTTTTTTTTGGATGGATAGTAAAATTTACACAACTGCTGTCTGCATTTTTAGGGGCCGACTGTCCCTCTAGTATATATTATGTAATACTTGGACTCGGGTCAAGTATCTGAGGGTCTTTGCCCCCATTACAGTGTTTACATGTTCTATTTGAAAAAGCAGAGCCTCCGCACATTGTATACAGCAAGTATACTCCATCTGAAGTTTAAACACCTGCTGTTACGTACAATCTAGCAAAGCCTCTTATTTACACACAGTCTTGTTTATTTTTATGGTCTGTAAATAGCAGGTACATTTTTCCTTGTTTTCTCCTGATATCCGGATATTGTCCAAAGGCGTCTTTCAAGCAAAGGCCTCTCACTTAAAGCTGAATGTTCTCTCTCTTCTTTCTGGGAATACCATGGCACCGACACTGGGATTTACTGTATGTGAACAGTAGCCAGTGGCATTGCTGCAAAAACAGCAGCATGTTGTTGAGACCCAGCTCTCTCTCTATCTCTCTCTCCCTCTCTTTTGGTCTCTGTGAGCTAATTCAGTGGCTAGAACAACAAGGAGCGAACAGAACAAAGACAATGCATTCAGTTGTTCAGTGCAGCAGGGGTCTCCATATGGACCCGTCCCCTCCCATTCTCTTCCTCTAGAGAATAACAGCCCCCCCCCTTCCACCGAACATTACATTGACATAGCTGTCATCACAACGTAAAACGCAAGTACATTAAAAAGCCTCGAAAGTGGCTTACCGTCAACAAATTTTGATGGTATCTGTTATCTGAAGCTCATTGTTTCCTGTTTGTTTCCCTGCTTTAACACACTGATTTTTTTTTTTTAAGTTAATTTTTCCTGTGTGTGTGTGTGTGTGTGTGTGTGTGTGTGTGTGTGTGTGTGTGTGTGTGT
Organism: Argyrosomus regius; assembly: GCA_946959425.1. Classification (NCBI taxonomy): domain Eukaryota; kingdom Metazoa; phylum Chordata; class Actinopteri; family Sciaenidae; genus Argyrosomus; species Argyrosomus regius. The sequence goes on from OX336885.1 coordinate 11,126,616, forward strand.
GTGTGTGTGTGTGTGTGTGTGTGTGTGTGTGTGTGTGTGTGTGTGTTGTTTGTGTAATTCTAACACTCTCCGTCTTTGTCTTGTTACACCCTCAGTCATTCTGACAGATGAGGAAGTTCAGAGGAAGAAGGACCTGATTCAGCGGAGGAAGGATGAAGAGGCACAGCGCGAAGCAGAGAGGGAGGCGCGTCGGCCCCGGCTTACTGATGAACAGAGTCAGGTCATCGCCACGCTGGTGGAGGCGCACCACAAAACATATGACGACTCCTACTCTGATTTCTGCCGCTTCAGGGTTTGTCTCATCAACATCACATCAGTGTTTTGCAGCAAGATTTATTTCAGTTTAGTTTTTATTAATAAAAAAACAGATTTCACTGGACTTCAAACTGAAAAGAATACAACTGATATTGTTATGATGATGATAAGATTGGTGGAATGGAGCCCAAAGTTACAAACAGGTGTTCTGACCTCAGAGTGGAAATAACATAGGCACCATTCACCCTATTACAAGTGCAGCATCAAAATAATAGTAAAGCTGTTATTTCAAGGTAGAAAAGTTACATACTGTTGCTTTAGGCTTGTAGTGCATTAACAGCATACTCTCAGCATTTCACTGTTCCTCAAATCAAGTTTTGTTTCTGCTTCAGCTTTAGTACATTGTCTGTCATGTTTTGTATTGTTCAGATGCAAATCTCACACATACTGGTTAATTAATTTCTCCTCTGACAGTCTGTGTTGGATTTACCCTCGAACACCTCAGCCCTTTCAGACCTTTAACTTTTTGTGTTGTTATGCACTCTGTGACAGATTTCTATCACCCCAGAACACAGACACAACCATACTTAAGTCCAGTAATTCTTTTTATATTAAATGATTTAAGTGATTGATTTAAATGAGGATCAGAATTATGACCACTAATTGGTTGGCTGTATGTTAAAGAAGACACATTTTTACTGCATAAATGTAAAATATTACAAGATTGCCCTCACAAGCCAATATCTTGTAATTTTGGTTTTTGGTTTCAGACTTGTTTAAGAATCCACTGGGGTCTTTAAATGTGCCCTTTTCTCCTGTCTAGCCTCCTGTGCGTGAGGGCCCAGTGACACGTAGTGCCAGCAGAGCTGCCTCTCTCCACTCCCTCTCTGATGCCTCCTCTGACTCCTTCAGTCACTCTCCAGGTAAGAGATGCACACTCTGGAGGCTTCACTTAAGATCAAATGAAAACTCTCTGGGGTTACAATTAAACCAGTTTGTCCTGCTCAGTTATCCTTGCGTAGAAAACATGTAAAAACAAATCTCATATTGAAACAGGGGAGAATAAGGCTGTGTCACCTCACCTCAACTATAACTGACATATTAAAGAAACAAAAACAAGAAACTTTTTTTTTTTTTTTTTTTTTTTTTTACAACTCACAAAATTATATGTATGATTTTGAGAAAAATATCAAAAGAGTTCATGCTTGACTCGGCATTTTTCCAATTCAGCTGTTTGCATGTTGGCTTATACAATCTGTTACGCTGCTTTACCGAGAATGCAGTGGAAATTCTGTGAATAACCTATTCCCCTCCCCAGGTACCTGACTCCTACTAGTAAACATTAGTTCATTAATGCATCCGTCACTAATGGAGTGAATACACTGAGGGACACAGTCACATGGCCTACTGCCAACACTCAGTGGAGACAAATGACTTTCAAGCTTTCATCTCACACCTACTGACCTGACACTGGTGCATTTTCAGATGATTCTTTCTATCAACAAGCCCCCTCTGTTTCATGATTTCTCTCAGTTCTCTCAGCAAAGAGTATGTCTGTTCACAGAGAGATGTGTGTGTGACATTGTGTATGACCATTTTTCTCTCCCTTCTTTCTTCCTCTCTGCTCTGCTTTCCTCATCTTGCTGACTGCAGAGTCGGTAGACACCAAAATGAACTTCAACAACCTGCTGATGATGTACCAAGAACAGGGCAGCAGCCCTAACTCCAGTGAGGAGGAGGGCTCCAGCTTCTCCATGCTGCCCCACCTGGCTGACCTGGTCTCCTATAGCATCCAGAAGGTTATTGGCTTTGCCAAGATGATCCCTGGGTTCAGGTATGCATGTGTGCAGTAGAGAGCCTCATTCTATCCGTTTGTCATAGCTTTGACTCTGTCACTCTGCAATAGTTTTTAACAGCAGAACTTAGCTGGAAAACAAACATGCCTTATCTGGAGAATTTGTCTCCTCGGCCTGTAGACTGCTAAAAAAAACAACAAAAAAAAACAGGATCTTGCCAAATTCAAAATGACCAATATAAATTGGCAAGAAAACATGTTTGTTAGCAGAAATTGAGCTTTATAATATTGATATGAGTTGCCAATTTAATCCTTGCCTGTTGTTGAGGAGGAGGAGAGGATACATATTTTCTGAGCTTCTCTGTACTTTCAATTTAAATGATTTTCCACAAAATAGGCCCTGATTATATCACTAAGTGATAAAGTCTGATCAAATAAAATATTTGCCTAAACAAAAGTGTACAGACTGGACTTTCAGAAGTCCTTCTCATGTATTTTTATTTACATGTCTCTGAGTGACTTTTTACCCAATTGTGTGGTGAAGACTTTGTACACCTACTTGTTTTCCTGCCCGATTAATCAATATTGTGCCACAGTGATGGCTGTGGTCTAAAGGCCGTAGATTACTAAGAGACTGTGCATGATATTACAGATAGCTGACATGCTCACACTGTGTGGAAAATCTTTTCTGTTGTGTTGTTCCTTCACTAGATGAGGTTATACATTCGCCACAGTCGTGTTGTTTGTGTGAGGTTCAGCCCTCTGAGTGTGTTGAGCAGGTGATTGCCTAACCATAGAGGAAGACACTCCTCTTGTACTGAGCAATCACTTGTTTGTCTTTCAGGTACACCCTGAGGTTTTCTCTCTGCGGATCACACATTCTTTACAAGCATGTGATTGACCTATTACAAGAATTACTGCTTTATGTTTACAAGTTTTAAATGGCACAAGGTCAATACTTAAGAGATATGACGGAGACTAAAATATCCTAACCTTGAAAATAGAATATATAAGAAGGATCAATAAATAAGAACAATATATTTGTGGAAGACACAAGCCAGCACATTATTTGACAGTAAAGGTAGTTAGTTAAAGTTAAGATGGCTGGCCAAGGCCTTTTCATTGTTTCTTCCCCACGTTCCACACATGGCAATTGTTGCCTTTCAGCGTGTTTGTCTCTCGGTGTGTTGACAGGGACGAACGCTCAGTGTCTCGGGGGTCACCCCAATGTCAAGGCTAAAACGAGCTGGGGCCTGTATTTCCTGAAAGTTCCCACTGGCAGCGAGTGATGGACGTGGTCGGATTACCATTGGAATGTTTGTCCACTTATGATCTGCTGCCTAAGCCCTGAATAACACCCCAGACCTCCCCTAAAGATGTGCAGGTTTCAGCGCACGTCTCCTGCTGGTTCAGTAGCTTCATTTTATAAACATTTGAAGACATTTCATAACATTACTAGATGCAGGATTTAGCTATAACAGTGGTGCTGTCTGAAACAGCTTCAGTTTGACTTATGTTTATCAAATGAGTTTTCCATACACAGGGACCCATCACAGCAGGAGGAAGCAAACAGAAAATCCTGTTTGGATGTTTTTTTTCTCTCTGCACAGCTGAGATCTGAAAACTTGAGTAACCTTTTACCCATAGACAGTAAACCAGTGATAAGCAAATTCCTTTGAAATTAATTATACAACTAACACACATAAACATGAACGACAACATGGACAGGTACTAGATTTATCTTTACCTGTTGCTGTATCAGTTCCCTGTCAGATTGAACATGATCAACACTACGGCTGTCAATAGTATTGTTTCTTTTTTGATACAGGGTGTTTAAAATGTTATGTTCTCCATTATTTATACTTTCAGTAGTATCTAAAGTACCAGTTATTAAAAAAAATTATCTCCACCGCGCTCTCTTATTCCTGTGTGGTCTACTGACAATCACACAGCTCTGGGGCAGAAACACAGAGACGTTATCTGGCACAGATAATGTCTCTGTGGCACCAGGTAAAGCAACACTGAACGCACCTGGTTGGTGCCGATATCATTCAGAGAGCAGATTTAAGTAGTTTGTGAGTAAACACTAAAATAAGGTGGACAATTTAAAATCTTGACATAAGAAATAACCTACTCGAAATACGATATTGTATTCAAATAAAAGTTAAAACCCACCCCAGTTACACCGTCATTCTGTGGGAAACACTCAATATGTGTTCAGTAACGACCAGGTGTAATAAAAAAATAATTATCCTATTTTGTGTGCCTAGGTCTTATTTTTCTTTTTGCCGTGGTACTGAAAGCGGTATCGAGTATCGTTTTTCAATACTAGTATTATATCAAAGTTCAAAAGTCTGGTATCATGACAGCCTTAATCAGCACCACCTGATTATTTGACAACTATCAGATTTATAGTGGTTCACTAACTTAGAAGGTGATATTTTTCCCTGCAGGGAGCTGACTGCAGAGGACCAGATTGCTCTGCTCAAGTCCAGTGCCATTGAAGTGATCATGCTGCGCTCAAATCAGAGCTTCAACCTGGAAGACATGTCCTGGAGCTGTGGTGGTCCCGACTTTAAATACCAGATCAGCGACGTCACCAAAGGTCAGTCTAAGCGCAGCCACGTGTACAGTTTGAGTGGTGCAAAGACGAGCTGGTGTTGAGGGCTAAGTATATGAATGCTCAAAGACGAGCTCACAAGACGAGCGTATGTTACACATTAACACTTGAAGGAAGCGGCCTAGCGTACAGGAGGCGACTGGATCATTAGTGTGGGAGTACAGATAAGGTTACTGGCAGTGGCCCATACACACACCCAAAGGAAAAGGATGCTAAAGCACGTTTTTCTGCAAAACCAGTCTTACATATCTGCAAGAAACCCCTGTGGGCATGGCTTTCATTTGCCTTTCAAACAAGACCCCTCTCTCTAGGATCAACCAAAGAATGTCACTCCTGACCTTCTCACCACACAAAACAACCACTGTCTGGACCAGGAGAAGCAGCGCTGTTGTGCTTCTTAAAATATCACTGAATAGTTGACATGAACATGAGCGGAATACAAATGTGTTTTCGGAAAGAAAAAACAAAAGTTTAACTCTTTTCCACGTGAGCTTTCAGATCCCTTCTGCCCCTTATTTCACAGTCACACTTCAGGAGCATTTTTATAGAAAGTGGCAGTTTAGTGCATCATTAAAAATACCTGAGTTTCTATACCGATCAAGGTGATACCTTTCAATACTTGCAAACATTTTTCCAAAAAATAAATAAAATTGATGAAAATTCAGCATACAAATAAGTTTTTATTCAATTAAAATGTATTAATATGAAAAAGATTTTGGTGCTAACAAATGGCAATTTCAGTGCTCAGAAAGCATTGAAGTTCAGTCATGACCATCAATTAAATTTTGATGGCTTCTCATTTATGAAGGAAAAGATACAGACTACATAAAAATACCCCCCCCCCCCCCTGATAAATGATCTGAATTTAATCTTTCTAATTTAAAGAAATTCTCAGTCATTAATTCTAAGAGAAAACAAACCAGCATGAAAGGAAAAAAAATCCTCTCCAAAGATGATTCCAACAGGCGAAATGAAATATTAATGGGTAAGAGGGATGGTAACGTTCCCCAGGGGGCCTTTCCTCTGTGATATAGTGTGGAGCTGGTTGCATGTGCTGCACAGACAGTAATGATATGTTGCGTCCTCTATAGCGGGCCACACTTTGGAGCTGTTGGAGCCACTGGTGAAGTTCCAGGTGGGATTGAAGAAGCTGAACCTGCAAGAGGAGGAACATGTGCTGCTGATGGCCATCTGCCTGCTTTCTCCAGGTACTGTAGGCCTGACCGCGTGGAGCAGGGGATGTATGGAACGGGCACCATGAATTGTTCATGAGGGATCTCGTTTGCTTCTTTTTTTTCCATAGTGGTTCTGTTCATTTATAGCTTTCATTGTGGCAAAAGATCACCTTAAACTTTTGAATCATTGTTGTCATCTGTCACTTGACAAAAATCATATTGAGGTGTGACTTTATGCTTCTTGAAGGGTTTCGTGTCTCTCATGAGCATTAGCCTTAGTCTGAACACATTCGTGTGTGTGGTATGCATTTGCAGAAGATACAGTGCATATATTATACATGTATAGTTATGCAAGCAAGTAAGCATGTGTAACTAAGTGGATATTTGCATTCCTTTGTGTATATAAGGTACCTCATTAACAATGCAGAGATGTGCTCTTCCTGATCTAAAATTAGCAAGCCACCTGACCAGAATGGTAGAAATAAAAGCACATATATCATACAGTTTGAGGTTGATTTACAGTTGTTTGTTTTCTGGGCTAATCCTTAGCTTTTTCATTAGTGTCTTAATTTAAAATGTTGCTATTTAGCTTGTGTAACAACCATAAATATCTGAAGACTCTCCTCTCCCGCAGACCGCCCAGGTGTGCAGGATCACGCAAGGATCGAAGCCCTCCAAGACCGACTGTCAGAGACCCTGCAGGCCTACATCCAGCTTCACCACCCAGGAGGACGTCTGCTTTACGCCAAGATGATCCAGAAGCTGGCCGACCTGCGCAGCCTCAACGAGGAGCACTCCAAACAGTACCGCTCGCTCTCCTTCCAGCCGGAGCACAGTATGCAGCTCACCCCGCTGGTGTTGGAGGTGTTCGGCAGCGAAGTCTCCTAGAGGCAGCCTCTGAAACCTCAAGTAGTGGAGCAGAAGATTGAGACAAAAATGGAGGGAGAAAGCTAAATGGAGGTGTGGAGTGCAGACAGAAAGTGGTGTGTGTGTGTGTGTGTGTGTTTGTGCGTATGTATGTATGTGACTGTGTGTGCGCATGTGTTGGGTGTGTGGTTTCATGTGCGTCTTGTCTGAAGAAGTTTATCTCAGCATAAGGCTGAGGTTGTATGGCGAGCAAGAAGATGTTAAGAGAGACAGGAAGAAAACTTCATATAATACAAATTAAACTACACATACAACTTCTGCCTATATACAGTATTTTGTCTGTATTTAAATCAACAAACAGCTGCTTCAAATGCCTGGACATTTTGTGTGTGTACGTGACATGCACACACCAACACAACATACTCAGTTATTCATTTAGCCATTCAGTTGAGCTACCTCTTGGTTTTACTGGGGTTGTTTTATATTTACATCACCTATGTGAAACAGTAACTTTTACACCGAACAATTTAGATACAGTACGGTTGACATTTCAGTTTTATCTGTGCAAAAGCAGTGCCTGCACATTACTTTGAATTTTTTGATGTGTCAGAAAATCCTTTTTGTTTCATCTGCTTCTCTCCAAGGCAGCATATGTATATGACTGTGTATACAAATCAAACACATGCCTTTCACCTTCCACCAAAGGTATGGTCAACTCCTTTCTCAAAAAGCTTCCAGTACCTAAAAATAACCGTGCTGCTCCATGGCTCGTTTCACGCATGCAGCCACTCGGCATGCTAGCAAGTTGTCTGACCAGCCTCACAGCCTATGAAGGAAAAATGTCATTGTTTTAGGTTTACTGCAGAGTACAGAGCATAGTCTGTCATTTTAGTGAGGTTTTGATAGGACTTTGGGGTGCCTGGTTTTAAGGTGAGAATTAGCCACTAAATGTGTTAGCTACTTTTACACTGCTAACTGTCAATCAAACCAAGCCTGCATTATGGCTTGTTACTCTCTTTTGAAATTGTTTTTCATTCTTCTTCTCTTTTTTTTTTTAATTGTCTATCTCCCTGTAAATAGTTAATTACTACCACGTGTATCCTAAGCACTGTTATACCACCTTTTACTCAAAGCCTATGTATTGATATACAGTATCTATATTATCACAGATTTTAAAGGGCTAAGATGCCAAATCTAACTGGAATAGTAAATCGAGGCCAAAGCAAGGGGCCTGTCTTGTTAATATATAGCTGCATACCATACTTGGAATAGGCATAGATGTGGATGTAATTTCAATGGATGCTTTTTTTTTTGTTTTGTTTTGTTTTATAAGTCAGTTCACCTTTTAAAAACAATTCCATGAATTGTTCCTCCTCAGTAAACCGTGAGCTCAGTGGGCGGAGAGCTTGGGAAGCTGCTTCAGACCTCCACAGATATCACACCCCTTTCATTTCTGACAGGGAAGTGGATTTTCTAGAATGTCTGAGGGTCTGGTGGTGGTGCGCACCTCTACAACCAGGCCCTCCTGTTTGATGATGTATGCTGCGCAGCCCTCTAGTGGCTGCATTGTGTAAATACCAGGTATATATATATAATATTTCTGCCGCTGTACATAGGGCTACATAGATATTTCTCAAGGCTAATTTTTTCAGAAATATATATGCAAACACAATATTGACCCTTTTTTGTTTCTGATTCATTATCACTATGTTCTAAGACACTATGCTCTTTGTTTTGACTTTGATCATGTTTTTGGTAAGAATGAGTTAGGATTGGCTTAAACAGGGATTGCTTGTGTATTTGACTCAGTCAAATTATTATTTGTTTAATGGTGGGTTGATATATTTGCCTAATTTCCAAGGTTCATTTCCAGAAAGAGGACAAGCTAAACATACCGTGCTGCTCTCTAATATAAGCCATATAGATCACCAAGCTAGTTATACACCTGATTACATTACAGTACATCGAAATGATGACCCTGGAGCCATGGATATTCTCATTATATAATCTCTTAAACTCATATGCTATTTATCCATGGCTTTTGGAAGATAAGCTTGTGTATGATAGGAACTCGTATGCCTTCTCTCTGCTGTCATCTTTGGCTTATGCTTCATCAGACAGCATCTAATGGCTTATAAACCAAACTACCAAGAGAATTTAAACGCTTAGGTTTAGAGGCCAGTAATGTATGGCTTGCTGCATGTGGAATTATGGTAAAAAAAATATATGAGATGATGACATGTCTTTTATATCAAGACAATTCCTTAAAGAAGTCAAAATCCTGTCAAGTTCAGATGATTTCACTCTAGGCAACTTGACTTAAAGGAAATCATTTTACAGAGCTCTCTGAAAGTTTGTTTTTGTCTTCTATTTGCTGTGTGACAGAAGACTTCTATTTAAACAGTTCCTGTGATCAGCCATAGGGGCCTCCTATGTCAGACCAAGAGCCTCCTTCATCTCCGCAGACCAGGGTTACTTTGTGATCTTAGAGGAAATGGTGAGAGGAAGAGAGAGAGAGAGCATATGTTTGTTGTTGAGCTGAACATGTTCTCACAAGTGCTGTGTGAGACGTTGTGACGGTTGTTGCTTTAATTTGTTCAGCCCACATGGGGTTTTTTTCCTTTTGTTTTTTAACTGACCATAGGATTTTAATCCACTCCCCGTCACTGTGGCTTTATTCCAGCTCGTCTTCAGTCACTGTGACACTCTGAAAGCAGTAGGGGATGGACTTGTAGATGATCTGCATAACACAGATAGTTAAATTGTTTTGGATGTTTCCATATTCACATAATCATAAGTTTGGTTTTCTTCATGAAAATCACTGGGATTGTTTCGTGTGTATATATATATATATATACACATATAAAAAATTCCATGTGTCCCACAAATCTCCCTGCTGTGATTGAACTTCAAGGAGTTGAGGCTCGAGTGTCTTTAGGCAGTACCACTCATATGTATAGTATGTCAGTTTGATGAGGGGTATGATGTGCTTGGTTACTGAATACTGACTTTTGAAGTTTTGAAAAGTCTCCATGTTGATTTTCTCTGAATACATACTTCTGTATGTAGATGGGTTTGATTTTTGTTTTTTCTTCTTTTTTTTTCTGAGATAGAGATGCAGTGTTGATTTGTGTATGTCTAATACATTGGGAGGGAGGTTTGGCGAAAGTGTAAGTGCCATGGGGAGAGTTCCCTGCACACAAGAACAGGGTAAAAGAGGAGTTGCTCTTGGGTATTTGAAAACTGAACAGGAAGACTTTTGAGGATATATCATATAACCGCTAATTGAACAAGTACATTTTGGTCAGTACCACATAGCGTCAGGGGAATTCTTACTTTAACATAAGAAGAGAACCCCCCTTTTCCCTTTTTATGACTGAATATATTATTAAATGTTGTTTTTGGGAGTTTTTTGTCATTGAATTCCCCTCCCAACATATTGTACATAACACGCAAATACAGTTAACTCTAGATATGGTGCATCCCCAGAGTTTCCTGTTTGGTTTTTACCATGGTAGGCTGCTCAGAATCCGTAAGTTTTTAACTCTGCATTGTGGTTGTTAAAATACTGGAACTTGAAAACCATACGTCAAAGGGAAATCTACCACAGATTTAGATGGATCCATCTATGGTGGGATTTCCTCAAGATTAGCAACATAACACAGTAACAATGCCTGCAATATACAACTTATGGTACACTATCACCAGCAAGCTTTACAGGATATCATGTTAGTAGACATTTTTGAAGTTCTTGTATAACTGTTGCCATTACAAATCCTGTCTATAAAAACATGTAAGCTATCATCATTCATAGAAAACAGTAGGCCATCTCCCATGCAAAGGCTTTCAAGTCTTTTTTTATTTTATTTTACTTTACTTTATTTTATTTTATTTTATTTTATAATGTTCTTCCCATTAGGACAGGGATTGTAATGGAATCAACTTAATGTAGTTCTTACAAAAAGGAGTGTCCACAATGGATGTACACCATAATCTACCTAAAAAACCTACCTCTTTTAGCTCAGATTTTGCTTTAGCATTAAGCATTTGCCTCTGTTTTTACTTTTGTAATATTTGTATTCATGTTGGTATTTATTGCTGTCTAATGAGTCATACTTCAATGATTACCTCAGAGATATCTCACAGATTTGGGAGAGTCCAGCTAATGAAGTCATTCATAGTTGTTTTTGTTTTTTTTCGTACATTTTTTTTCCTCTCAGACTTAGCATTGCCTTTTTTTTTTTTTACGCACAAAATACCTGGAGTGTTTTTAATATAGTGCCTGCACTCTGACCAACAGCTCAGACTGGCTAGGGTGAGGCTGCATTTGCTCCAAAAGAAGAAAAAAACATCTGCATCTTTGTCCTTTTGCTCTAAGCTTTTGAGATATCGTGATAATTTTTTCAGCAACAGATGTAATTAATCTTGTTGTCATCTTGCTGATATCTTCCTTATCCTTGTAGTTCTAAAGGGCAAACTGAAGGGGAGACAAACTTTCGGAGCGAATGCAGTTGTAAAGAAGGAACAACCAGAAAGACTTTGTGGCAGTAGGAGAAAAGAGAGGTGTGTTTGCGCTCCGCTTGGTACTGTTAGCATGGTCTTTGCTGTGTTGTACACCATCCTTACCTGGTCCCTCTTATTTGCCATTTCCTCCATACCCTCTCTGTGTCTTCACCTCTCCTCCTGTCCTAAAGTCTGCTCCCGCACCTTCATCATTCCCTGCCAATGTTTAGTCTAACAAGGGGAGTTAGGAGAAGTGAAATCCTCAGTATCCATGCAATGCTGCTTTTTATCTCACCAAGTCATGTGTTTATTGAGACTACATAATGCAGGCATCGTCCAAAATGTCGCCCCCCCCCAGCAGCGCAAAATGAAATAAGAGAGTTTTTATTGATCAGTGAATACTGAGGAACATTGTTGCCATGGTCACATCTACCCTGAGCTGTGTGCCATAATATGACCCTTTTAATGCAGGGGAGGGTGTTAATGAAGCTGGCATCAGATGTTCCCCAGCTTAATTTCAGTGGGAAGGTTGTCTGAGTACGAGATTGGCCTCTTACTTAGTAACCAGCCATGTGTATTAATCTATTAGTAAATTTGAATTTGGCAGTGAATTGTCACCCTGCATTGTGAACCCAAATCATGCCTCATTCAATTAAAATGCCTGAACCAACAAAAAGCACTTAATGCAATGTTTGTAACACATGCATACTGATGAATCTACTTGCCATACACTGCCTGTGTAGGTCAGCATGATATGGCTCCAATTATCAAAAAAGTCACTTAAATTCTAATGTAATTGCAAATTATCTTTTGTCTCTGTTTTTTTTTTTTTCAAAGATCCTCTTTTTTCTATTATAAATTGGTGTTTATGTAATGTTATTTTTGTCAGAAGTTTTGCAAATCAAAAATAAACAGTTGTACATAGAAATGAGCTTCTGTGTGATTTGTTATTTACATATATTCATGTTGTTACATATAATATGTGAATCAGTTTAATGTGCACTATAGAAACTTATTGTCTTTGAATAGCTATTTAGAAACTTATTTATATTGTTATAAGAAATGAATGTGCACAGTTTGCACGTACACCCACAGTAGCAGTAATCAGAGAATCACATTGTAGCATGCAGATTTGATTCTGTGAAGCAGACGACAGCTTTCACCAAAAGTGTTTTACCTTGTTGTGATGATATATGAGAAATGTTTTCACTCCAAACAACTAAACATGTGTGCACTTATCACTATGTTGTCAAAGAAACACAATTTAAGATCAGTTCTGTCATCCCAAAGTAAATATGAAGAAGTGATATACATAGCTAAATATACTATATATGCATGGTAAAATTAGATATACAGACATACTAATATCAAATATAACAAAGTAAAAATGAATAAATTATACAGAAAAATAGAAAAAGGTAATTGTATGAAATGTTTATATTGTACAGAAAGGTGCATCCATGTTACTGATTATAAACCTCATCAACTATTAATTCTTAAAACTGAGAACGAGAATTCTCAATTGTAAGTATAGATGTTTGTTTTATGGCCTATTTATCTAATAACATTATTGTTTTTTGGTATTTTAGGGTGCATTATTTGCCTTGTCTCAAACACTTTTTCTTTTCAATTTTCTCCTTTTAAGTTTTCCATGTTAGTCTTATTTGAAATATTTTTATGCTCTCCTTTGTCCACTAGAGGGCACTGTCCCTCATTACATGTGCCTGCATGCCTTCATTGACCTAATGACCTCTCTGATAAATGCTGAGGCCTTCCAGAAACAGTTAAGATGCAGTGCAGTTCATACTGGACCACCTCACCACAAAGTTGTGGTGTGTGTAGGGAAACATCAACAGTGTTGGTGAACACACACACATTCAGCAGGCTTGAATGGAGATATGTCTGATTATATGTACAATATGTCGGAAGAGATTTGAGCTCACCTCAGCTCACATCTCTCTGGTTGGTCACGTATGGAGCAAGATTGCACAAGCGGTGATGTGCTGGAGGAACAAATAAAAGATTATCAGAGAAATCCAGTCATTGCGCGACAGTTAATTGTCAGCCCTGGTACGAAGCAGAGGCACTTCTTTTGCCTGCTGATAAGGTTACGCTCCTGCGGTCTGCTGAGCCGTTGCGCCTGTGCACGAGGTTAGATGAAGGAAAAGAGAGGCTCTGGTTGCAGCAACATCCCTTAGGTGAGGGCTTTCTGGCTGCATTATCTTACAACAGTGCAACGAGAAACTGTACACCCTGTACTTTTCCACAGAGGATATATCTCTGGCTGCGCACATTTCCATAGATAATAAGCATTACTGGCAAGTAGCAGCTTCATGCATCATTCAGGTGTGTAGAGGTGAACCAGCTACAGTAAAACTTTAGGATGTGCAGCAGTTCTATTAAGAAACAGGCTAAATGCATCAATGTTAATGAAAATGTTCAATCAAATGGCACTGATTTGCACTTTTTATGATTTGGTACATTTAATACATTTATACCAGTGGACTTATACAGTGAGTTGTTTCAAAACCAGTCATTCATATCTCACCGACAGAAATCAGCTGAAGAATTCAGTTGACTGAATTATTGCTGAGAAAAACTATTTCATTCCATATGTCCTTTAAAGCCGCACTAATCGGTATGTTTGTATAAACAATGGGCCAGATGACTAATCTGTAATGTGCAAAGGACCTCTTGCAGTGACAAATTTGCAAAGTTATCACCCAATTATCACCTAACTCTGCACTTCCTCACTGCTACACAGAGCAATTTAGCGTCTTTTAGCTCATTGTTTGGGTTGCAATGTTACTGTTTTGTTGCCTACTGCGTCCTTGTCAGCCACAGCAGGCAACTGGTTCCAGCAAAAAAAAAAAAAAATCTTTAAACCCACTCTACAGTACCTGTGCTAATCAGCAGATACAAAGTTAACAACTAGCTGGTGAACAGAGTGGAGCTTTTAGTTGCCTGAAAACTAGATATATTTTCCAGGAGTTGGTGGAGAACAAAAGACCTAACAAAACTAAAAGGAGGGTAAATATTGGACTTTATATATGTGTAAATAGGCAACTGTTGACTTTACACAGCAACTTTATAAGGTAATACTATGTCAATGTGTGGTTTAAAGCTTGTTTTGCCACTCGCAAGTGGCCTAACAAGCTATTAGTGCAACTTTAAAGGAGCAGTGTGTCAGATTGCTTGCTTCAACCCCACCTTCCTAAGGTGAAGGAGAAACTATGGTGACCAAGAAATGTATACAAAACACAAAAAGCCCAATCTAGGTTGGTGGTTCAACATGGCGGACGGAAGAGGTCCTGCAGGTTCTATAGATACACTGTTGTCCATAAAGTTGGAATAATCTTGTTTTCAGACACATTCCTCTTTTTATTCATGTTTATACACAATTTTCACTGTGATATGTTTGGAAGAGACTGATCAATAAAGTTTTGAGAAGATACACTTTATCAAGAATAAATCACATTGTCACAATCATTCCAGGCCAGTTCCTTGGAAGGACACTGGTGTACGTGACTTTGTTAGGTCTTTGGGTGAGGCCATTGGGTGAGACTAGTCATGGTCACTAGATAAAGACGTACACACACGCATACACCACCACACACACAGTGGCCCCATAGTACAAGCACAATGGGGTGGTCCAAAAAGACATTTATTTCTGTCTCTGGCAGTATAAATACTAATGGGTGGTACCCTCATATTATCAGAGGCTGATACTGCAGCTCTGAGCAGCACATGTGCACACTGATAGCCCGCTGCCTCTGTATGAAATTTAACTGTATGATTTGCCCCTGGCATAATAAGAAGTGCTTTATTTTTGCGCCCCAGCTTGGGGTATGACTGTTCAGTTGGCACATAGCCGCCTGCAGGGGGATGTCAGTTGTGACTTTCCAGTAATAACAAGGGCGTGTTGTTTTCTGTGTGCATATCTCTTGTACGAGTGTGTGAGACAGAGACACAGAGAGAGTTTTATTTCAAACTAAACAGTCAGTCACGATGAGAAGACAAAGCAAAAAAAAACGATGCAGTCAGATCAGTAATGTGAAGCTCATGCTATGCATTGAATGGCTGTGTGTGAACCTTTGGGGCGTGAGAGAGAGGACCCTTTTTTCTGTTTTTCTATTGATTCTGTGCCCACTTATCTAGATTGGATGTTGGATGCCCTTTATGCAAGTCATCCAAATATCATTAGGGCTTAACCCGCCATGTGGTTTTAGTCCAGAATGTGAGGAACGCATGCATGGCCCGTGGATGTTTCTCTACTCCCAGGCCCTCCATGGGGCAAAATAACATTCTCTGCTCACACAGAGCTGAAGGTGGAGACAGACAGAAAATACATACATACAGTACATCAATAAACCTGAGTTTTATGTGAGATTCTGAGGAGGCATAAGTCACTCCTTCACAGTTAACAGTAGCATTGCATGCAAGGATTGACTCAGCGCAGATGCTGCAGTGTGCATAATCTTGTTGTTTATTATTACAAAGTTGGGTGATTTATGTGGAACAGAGGGAACATCAAATTTTACACATTTTTAAAGAGAAAAATGTTAATCACACTAAGAAAAATACTTCATCTGAGCTGGACATTGTTCCAAAGAGGAAAGAAAAACATCTTGGCTTTTTTAAAGATTCTGTAGTTTTCGTGCCCTTCTTACTTTCCAGGCAGAAGGAAGAAGAGGGCAGAACTGGAAGAAGCAGTGTGTGTGTGTGTGTGTGTGTGTGTGTGTGTATAAGGAAGTGTTCTCCTTGGAAAATAATGGCTGCAAAGTCACATTAACAGCCAAACATTTCCTCTGTGTTTTCCCGTGCCCTATATTTATACTCTCGGTGCAGCACACACACACATACACAGCATGCCACTGTGTTTATTCACTTTTTAGCCACCACCTCAGTCATGTGGTTTTTATAATGGCCGTGATTTCATTATACATGGAGTTAAGCTGGAAAATTGGAAGAAGTGCTGATTTATTTCTAAGGTGTGCTCAATAAACATAGATTTAACTTAAATTGCGGTTTCCGTCCAGAGAAGTATTTAGGTTACAGAATGTAAGTTGAATATATATTTATGTGTAAGTCAAAATTCCTGATGATCCCTGCCCAGAACACACACAACCGGTATTTTTCTTGTATTTGTTAATTTATAAATGTTATTCTTTACTCTGTATTTGTCTTTTTCATTGTTCTAAATCTCTAAGCTGATCTGATCTCTCATTTGATTTGTTTATTTAATTAGATTTAAACACATGTATGCTATGATTTCATTTTCTGCTGCAGACTTCCAGGATCCAAACACCTAACAACAACTTCTTACTGTAAAAAGTCAACAGAAAGGTGTGAATCTAATGAGAAGTCATTTTATTGTTTTGTTTTTTTGCTCGTATCCTAAACCTGCATTGTGGCAAACAAAAGGTCGCTGGTTTCATTCTAAGAAGTGGGGAAATCTGCCAGTTAAAGTAAACAAACTGCCACCAGTGTGCTCTTGAGCGAGAAATTGGAGGGCCGAGATGCTGCAGTACTGGTTGCACCAGACTTACTGTAAATGTGTGAGAATTAGTAGGACATTGCTATAAAAAAATCTGAGAACATGCCTGTATAAGTAATGGTGTGGGGATCTACTCTAATCAGAACAAAATCAACAACCTGATTAACAGTTCGGTCTACATGAGTGAAAAACAAACTCCTGAGCTTTTGGTGACTCACTGAGAAGTTTCGGTTTGTTTTTTCTCATGACATTAGCACAAGTATGGAAATGGATGCACAAAATCACCTTATTTTTGCCAATTTTCTCAGTATTGCCTCCTGCTGTTTGTTATTTACTGTCAGTTCATGTAGCCCAAGGTTGAAGCAGTCCCTGTAGTACTAAGATGACGTGTTACTTAGTCTGAGAACCAGAGCAAGTCTCACACCTATTTGATATTTTAAAAAAGGAGTGAAAGTTTTCTGTGCTGAATTATGAAACTGAGAACTAAAATCATTGAGAATCTTTTGAGCCAAGTTCACAAGTTTCATGATTCACACCATTTTCATCACTGATTTGCAACATATTTAAAACCAGTCCCATTGTACAGTAAGTGTCTCAAGTTGGTAAGTTGTCTTACAATCACTCCCAACATAGAAATGGTACAAGAATAAACCACTCAGTTTACTATTGTTGTCTGTGTGCTCTGTACATACAACAACTATTGCATTGTCTGGAAGTTTGTCATTGTCCAAACCACCGCTCTAAGGATAGACGGTGTCATATTTTTGTAAAACCATTTGAGGCATTTTTAGCTGGAAAGCAGCATGGCTCAAGAGATTGCAATGTCGTTTGGTCCATCATTTAGTTCCTGATTGAAATATCTCAACAGTATCGGATGGAATACCATTAAATTTTGTACTGCCATTCATGGTCCCCAGAGGATCACTCTGACCGACTTTGATGAACCGCTGACCTCTCTAGTGCCATCGACCAGTCTGATATCTCAAAATCTACTTGATACATTGGCACAAAATTTTGTACAGACATCCATGATCCCCTCAGGCTGAATTTTAATAACTTTGATCTTCTGAACAATCATCTAGCACCATCATCAGGTCAAAAAGGTTTATGACCAAGTAGCTGCAAAACCAATGACATTCCCATTAGTTTGGGCTGTACTTTGTGTTTTGTGATAATTAGCAAATGTTAGCCATGCAGACAGTATGTTAAACTGTCTGGTTAACATTGTTCTGTATTAATTGCCTACATTGGTCATGTCCTACATTACATGATGTTGCTTAACTCCGCTAAGCTCTTTATTCTGTTCAGATGCTTCATGTTTTGCTTTCTTCTATTGTAATTTTACATGCTGTGTATTTTATTGATGTTTTAATGGCTAATTTAACATCTGGCAAAAGGACGGCAGTTGAAAATTAGACGTTTAGCTACTGGTACATTTGTGATGTACACTGTGATGTTGATCCGTGTCCCCAAACAAAATATTTTATTATGTCATTATCCCTGCTAAACATGTTCATGTTAGCAAATATCACTGTGAGCTAAAAGCATCATATAGCATGGTTTTGTTTATACTACAGCAAATACTTGCATAAAATAGACCTCATCGTGTCAAAGCAAAGAAAAACAGTGGTCACAAGCAATCAGTGTACTTGTCTAGAAATATTGTACTGCACTAAATATAAAAGTTTAAACATCGGGGAGAAAGTTAGCCACCTGACTGAGTATGTGAGGCGTATGTGTGAGTATGATCTTAAATGTCATTGTGTGGTGCTCAAGACGAGTGTCTCTGTGGTTTCCTGAACATTTAACAACTCGGGCTTGACTGAGATCACACAAAGACGTATACAGTACGAAAGACATTGCCGTAAGATGAGCCACATGTCAGATGAACATGTCTGTGGATAAACCAGTTTCATATTTGTGTGCTAGTAGGTATGCAAGTATGTCTATGCTTTTCTGGGTTTTTCTATAGTGGGACAGTGGTCATGCAAACCAGGTCACTTTAGGTAAACTGTGATGTGATGGCTGTGCATTTGTGTGGTATCTCACATGATTGTGAGTATGTATAGCATTACCTTACATTGTGTAATCAGTCAGATAAAGTTTTAAACGTGCGTTTAAAGTGAGTAGCTTTTTGGTTTGAAGCTGCGTGTCCACAACTCTGCAGCGAGGCATTTTCTCAGTAAAAACCACAGAGAGTGTTTCTGATCACAGCTGGAGGCAGGGAGACACCTGTCAGCCCTCTCATCATACCTGTGGTCACCCTGGCCTACATACGACAGAGACAAAGACAGAAAGCACATCTAACACAGGGATATAAACAGAGAGTAGAAGAAAATGTTGTCTTTAAAAGTCAGTATAATAAACAAAATTTTAAAAAATTGAATTTATGAAACATGCATGTAAAGACTTGACGGTTCATTTTTGTACCTAAAGCTGCACAAAAACCCAAAACATTACTAAAACTACATTATTTTCCTTAATCCAGATTTTTCTTTCATTATCTTCTTTCTAATTTTCTAGTCCTAGTTTCTAGTTTGCCACACACACATGCAGGATGAGGGTTTTATTTCAGTTTTGACTGCAACTTATTACTTACTTATCTTTTATATCAAAGAGTGAGAAAAGAAAATAAAAGAAGAAAATATAACTTCTGTTTTGCTACTGTCCTCCAAAGACGTTGTAAGCCTGAAACACTGACTTCAAACATGTATGTGTCTGTGTGGATGTGTCTTGAGTGTGTGTCTATTCAAACAGCTCATCTTCACTTTATCTGCAAATTAGCATTTAAAAATTCTAAACCTGCAATAATTGAATTTTTGGTGCAATTTGCAGCCAGTGGAAACCATATTCAATAATATTAGTGCCCTAAAATTTTTGTATATCTGTATATCTCTGTATAGCTCTGTAGTTATGTTGCCTTTATGCAAGTGTCAGCAAGAACAACAAGAAAACTTTAACGCTTTAAATTTAAAGCTGCTTATTAAAGTCTTTTATTTTATTTAATATTTATATATATTTTATGTAGCAATGCAACAAGTGACACAGTTGAAGTGAGAATGTGTTCACATCTCGAGTATTAAGGTTACAAGACAACAGACAATACAGGTGGCCAATTTGTGTATGTATGTGTGTGTATGTGTGTGTATTGTAGTGGTGGGTGTGGTGGTGTTGGTGGTGGGGGGGGAGCAGCATTTCCGTCAGCGCACAGGTGCATCATGACATGTAGCCCCTGCACACCCTTGATCTCACACACACACACACACACACACACACACACACACACACACCAACAAGCACACTTCAGATCCTGCGATAAGTGTCATCTCCAACCACGGCGACAGTGGTATTTTCAGTAGAGATATGAGGAGGAGGGGATTTCACAAGAAGTGAAGCGTCTGAGGCAAAAAAGGTGCGCAAGTGTGATCCAGGTGTGTGCTGATAGTGTCTATCAAAAATATCTGGAGCGACACAAATCGAGGAAATAAAAATGAATGTCGAATGATCTCTAACTCTGACTGAAATACTTATGCACATCTGTGTTGGGTGTTTGCATGTGTCTCCATGTGCATGCATGATTTGATGCATGATTCTGCATATTTGTATCTAGATTACATATGTGGCACTGAGGTCTTCTGGCTGTATCTCATGATTGCGGTTTCGCCGTGCTGTTTTTTTTTTTCTTCATGCTATTTTCTCCCCCCCCCCCCCCCCACTGTGTGTGCGCAGAACAAAAATGTAGCTCGTCTTCTGAAAAATGGGAGTGGCACAATAAACCACATGCAGATGCTTTCTAGCATAAAAATACAGACAGTGACAAAGACACAGAGACATAACGTACAGATGTATATCTCACCTCAAATATGTGGTTAACAGCTCATAAAAGTGTAAAGTGTAAGTTGATTTGAACAAATATATGGCAAATGAACACACATACATGAAGCCATTACTCCATGATCCAGCTTTCACATATGGAAATGTATTACAGCCAAAACTGAATAGCCAGTACCCTCTTAGCTAGGGTGACTTCATGTTATTTCCACTACCTCCCACACACACATACACATACACATACACACAAGGCATCTGCAGTTTGTCGTCCTTGCATTGGTCTTGTTCAAGTTCCCAAGGCTGTTTCATTACAGAGAGCCCACTTAATCGGAGGCACATCCACCCAACAGCGGATCGGTTCTGCAACAGCTGAGCAAAACATCTGCTGGGCTCTCAGTCCAAGCCAGGACGTTCTGGGGTTGATTTAGACCAATGTTTGACATAAACCGATAAATTTGTTGATTCCACTTCCAGAAATGTCCACCCTCTCCGCATACTGTTACTCTTAGTAAGTCCCCCCCCCCTCTTTTTTCATCATCTCTTCTGTGGCTGTACCTCGCCCTTCTTCTGTGAATCAACTGCCCCCCCACCCCCTCCTCTATACAGCTGTTCCCTTGCCTCATGTTGCACATTCTTTCATTCTTTAGGGCTCTGGCTGTCAGGGACCCATTACTTTCCTTCCTGCTGTGTGTGTGTGTGTGTGTGTGTGCGTGTGTGAGAGAGAGAAAGAGGCAATGTAACAATTTGAGAGGGATCTGGAGTCTGAAAGACAGAGTACAGCTGCATGAAGTAGAGCCCACTCACATACACATACGCAAACACACACTCACACACACTCCCCCAGCTGTTTGTCTCTCGCCAATTACTGTGGTCCCTGCTTGTCCTGTCCCATCCAGTCCTCCCCCTGGTCCCATAACCACCTTCCTACTCCTGCTATTTTTAGCCTGAGAGACGAAGAGAAATGGGGGGCCCCTTCACGGCCTAATCACGGCATCCACCGAGCGGCCGCTGCCTTCATATTTTCAGCGCTCAAACTTGCCCTCCTTCGTCTCCCACTCTTAAAACTCCTTTCTGTATCCTCCCCATCTTTTGGCCACAGACTCAGGTAATATACTTGGGAATGCTAAACAAAGGAAAAGTGCAACACAAAAACAGGCACCAGCCCGACAAACAACAAAGCAATTAGCCAGTGTTTGGTCTGCTGGAACAACTGTGACCTTTCAGGAAACTCCCCCTTCCTGCGAGAGACGGGTCGGCTCGCCGCTCAGGCTGATTAAAGGCTGAGAAGCACAGCAGCCAAAATTCTTGGAAGTGTGTGAACATATTTGACACAGTTTGTAGACCTATTTCTTCCAGAGGTCATCACAACCTGTTTATGAGTTTAGTTATTTAGTTAGTTGTTTTGTTTTGGTATTGAACCTCGGTGTTGTTTTGTACCAAACAAGTATCGCAAAGTGTCAAGTACTGAAAGCTAACAATGAACATCGTGCCAGATTTTAATCTTGTTTACGTAAAGGAAAGGTCTGGTTGTATGCCATATTTTTGTTATTGTCAACAAATCCCATGGCAGACCAAAAACTTGCAGCCAAGTCCTCTCAGCCACAGACCTCTATTGTTGTCCAAAAATGTTTAAAAACACTGGGTGACATGACATGAACATGAGCACACTAGTTTATTTTGAGTAAATCCCACATACAAGACCACCAAATGTGTATTAATCCTCAGCTGAAAATAGTCCCCTAGCAAATACATTATTTATTCCTATTTCAGGATAATGGACTACAGTGCCCATCTGTCATGTTTAAGGAAATAAACTTTTTTTTTTTAAATAGAAGTTTATTTAAGTTGGATAAATGGGCTTAGCAGTGAGAGTCACGGACAGGGTAGAGAGGTCAGAAAGTACTAAGAGAAGGATTATAGAGTTGCTGATCACCTGCTCATCTGTGTTAATAGATAAGATTTAAGAAATTTTATTGGATGAAAAAATGGGTGGTGTGGAGAAGCATATCTGTATTTTCTCTGAGTAAGGAATCAAAAAAGTCAGTCTGGTATTGGCATCAGGACTCCTATTGAAACATTTCAGAGGATTTTCAGCATGAGTAAAAGAACGTTTGAAGGCACCAAAAAACAAGTTTTGAAACACATAACAGAAATTGTCTAGAAAAGCCACGAGGCCAATGATAAAGTAGATAAACTGGAACGCTTCATGGGAAAAAAAGATGGTCCACATGCATCCACATGCTGATAAGACATTTCCAGAATTTTCCTCTTTTTGTGATCTGTCTCGACTGGTCTGGCAGATAAAGGCGCCCCCCTTTCCTACTGCTCCCCCTCATGCTGATCTTTTGGGACTTTTAACTGTCTATGTGCACTTCATGTTTCCAGATAATCCCATTGTATTCCTCAAGGACTCCTAACCTGCTTCTTATCAGCATCTCACTTTCCTCTCTGTGCTCCAAAAAGGAACAGGTTAACTATTTGTATCAACTCAGCCACAGTCTTGTTGATTGCTGTGAGGAATCTGTGTTCATAGGGCTTGAAAAGTGTATTGACCTATTGCATACTGTTTCTTTTATGCATATTAAAACCCATATGGCCTCATAGTGTCTAAGTGGAAATGCATGGGAAGTCTGATATCTGGCAAGTAAATACAAGATGTTGGCATTTCTTTAAATGCATGATACCTTTGTAATTGATCGTATTGTTGTATTGTTCTAATGAGGCAGAACATGCATCCACTGTAGTTTTAATTTGATGCTTTTTTTGTATATAGATTTTGTACATCAAAATCCCCCTCTCTTCCGAAAGTTTGTTTGAGGAGAAACTGAGACCAAGGCAGGCTAACCTCAGAATCCCTCTCACTTGCCATGAGGACAAAGGGTCATAACCCTCAAACATGAGTTTCCTTTGGTCAGTATGTTTTCCCAAAGGATAGAGTTACATTTGAACCAGAAAGCTAATCCATAGCTGCTAGTGCAGTACTGGAAGGAGCCAGACCACACAGCAGTTGAGGGGTCAGGAGGGTTGTCGACCTTTTTAGCTACATTTCTCTTCCACAGACAGACAGAGAAAATAATGGAGCATACACTCCCTAAAATCAACTCAGGTTAATTCAACTAATGTGTGTTGGCTTAACTGCAGTAGACTGTCTGCTACTGACTTGTTATGTTTCTCTGTGATGTTGTTATGTCTGCTGAAATGGTCAGCAGGTCAGATTAAGGATGTCTTTATTCAATAAGGGCAGAATAAAACATGCTATTTTGATAATCATTCACAAACATTCACTGGTTCCAGCTGCTCAGATAGGAGGATTTGCTGCTATTCTTTGTCATATATGATGATTAGCTGAATATTTTGGGGATTTAGACTGTTGGTCGGACAAACAAGACATATGACCTTGAACTATAGGAAGTTATAATATATATATAAGTTATAATAAGTTTTACCATCTTGTGACATTTTATGGTCAAAACAAAATAACGGAGTAAGCGCAACAATAATAAAAAGAGCATGAATTGGTCATTTAATATATATATTATTAATTGAGGATATTATGTTTTGGGGATTATTTAGATTAGATCAAAAATGTTTTTTTTTTTATTATTTCTTTTAAATATGTGTAGAAGTTAGTGTGTCCACTGCTAGACTAACATGTGTTGAATACCTGTGCTCCATTATCGTCCCATGACTAACTGAAATAAACAGGGCTCTCTGACGTTGTAGTTTTATATGAATGAATCTCCGGCTCCTCACAGAGCTCAGCGGTGACAAATCTGTGAGAAAACCACATGCTGTAACTTGCCTTTTCCGCCCGTGTTTCCGGGGAAATGTGCCTTTACCAGAATGACTGTGTAACACGCTTATACTTATCGTAAAGTTACAACCTGTGTTTCTCACATTAATACGTACGCTAAGAGGCAAGTTATTAAAATGTTTGCAGCGATAGGGTCACACTACTGTACTGTTGAATTGTACTCTGGTAAATCACCAACATCCTGGCTGTTTTTCTCCCTTGTTAATTTCACTCAGGCTGAAACGTAATTGCTGTGGGACATATCTTGCTTTGTGTAAGTAATCACACTGAATGCTCAATTTGTGTGTTTATGCAGAAGTAAAAGCTTGACTGGGTCATGGAGTTTAAGGGATATTTTGGGAAAGACATTTATCTCACATGTACAGGAAATAAAATGGGTAACTACTTAATGGGCTGTGTGGATTATCACACGTACTCCTGCTGCTGAAAGAATTTGTTTTTGTTGTAATGATTAGTCGCCCTCATTTTCATACCACCATCACACACATTTCTGGCTCCAGAACTGGGGTAAGTTGTATGTTGTAGTGTCAAATCAACAAACTTGCTTTCTAGCCTTTTTGTTTACGGCGTTATTAGTCTCACTTTAATGAGCATAGTGTAATACCACTGTAATATGTGTTTTAACACTCATAATGCACGATGCAGCGTTCTTATTTTGTTCCCTCTGCATCCTAAAGCAACACTTCCTGCTATTGTCTGTCAGACTCAAGCGGCTACACAATCTGTCGCTCTCTCTTTCTCTATCTCCTCAACACACACACACACATGCACACAACCTCCACAACCTCCACAACCCCCCTCCTTCCCTCCATCCCCAGAGCTTCTGGTGCAGGGGCAGCACTGACAAAAAGTTGGGGGGGCTGATAGGGCAGAGCAACTGTGTCTTCTTTGAAAAAAAAAAGAATTAGGGGGAGTGATTGTGGGAGAGAAAGGGAGAGAGAGAGCGAGACACACACACACACACACACACACACACACAGAGAGAGAGAGAGAGAGAGAGAGAGAGAGAGAGATAGTTAAGCTCACATGAGAGGAAGTGCAAGACACAGAAAAGTCAGAGGGAGCCCGTTGTGTCAAGCAGTTGACTGTGACTCTCTCTGTCAGTACACAGCCGGGCTCTAGCGCTGCAGCACCACTCCCCTGTCAAAGTAGGATCTATCGTCTCCCAGCCTGTCCGACTGCTGCCTCTCTGATTGACTGGACTGCTGTAAGAGCACAGAGGGATCTCTCACTGGATGTCAGCGCCCAAAACAGGTAGGAAATGTTGTAAATTTGCACACAAATTTGAGAGAGAATCTGAGAAAGAATGTGCTTCAGTGATTGTATATCACCCGGAAAGTCAACCTTTTATGTATTGAAGAGAGGATTTAGGTGTTCTGCTAGTTTTGCAGATGTTGACACAGTTTTGCTCGGATGAAAGATTCTTGGTCCAGTTGGTGCTTTGGTTCCTCTTCAGTGTTACTACCGGCATATGGTCATCTTTGGTTGGCTTCAGCTGTGAGACACCTGGGTTTGTTCTGGATTCAGTGTAGCCTATACACTAATATCACTGCAAATGCTTCAACATGAAGTAGACATAAAATATGCAAGAAGAACATTGCGGTGACCAACAGAAAAAAACCTTTGTTATACCTTTGTTTTTTGTTTTTTTGTTTTCTTTGGTTTTGGAAATGTCGTTTCTCAGGACGGGAAAGGGGAGAAAATTGGAAACAGACCCACCCACCCTGGAGAGCTAGACTGTCCACGAAAAGTATGAGTGCAAAGAATGAGGAGACACACAACAACAGTCCCTCATTGCAATGCTGAGGGAGACATACACAGAGAGACGAGAGATGAGAGTGAGAACTTGTTCGGAAAAAGGCTGGAAAGAGGTTTGGCTGACACAGTCAGAGTTAACTAAGTTGCTGTCACAAAATTGGCTGTCTACTGTACTGAATATTTTCAAGCAATGACACTAAAAGCAAGGAGCAAAAATCTAAAAGATGTTGACATGCTTGAGTTGTCAGATCTTCCTTGTTCATGCATAAAGTAAATTTTTTGCCCAAGGACAGGTCTTTTTATAGAAATCGGGACCAACCCTGCAAATCACATCACCACTGCCACATGCTTAAAACATTATTATTAGATTAGAAAATATTAGATAAAATGTTAAAAAGTTAGTACAGTTTGCTTTTATTACAACTTCAGCTTTTCACCTTCCTCCTTCCTTGTTTTTGTGCACTGTGTATAAATCTTGCTGCATACTGTAAGATGAAAAGCTGGCCTCAGCCTTTGCTCGCTCTCGCCCAAAACACTAAACTTTCGCTCTATTTTTACTCTCCCGTGCTGCTCCATTTTTAGAGACTTGTCTACGTGGTTTGTTGGGCCATAAATCAGACTGTAACTCCTCTGTGTTCTCTCTGAAAATAATGGAGGTATAATGCTGACATTCATGATTTATATGGCCTTGTCCCTGTGGTAATGAACACAAATGACTGTTTTAGGGAGTTTAATAATGATAAAAACTTAGCAAACTACAGTTTAAGGACTTACCTTGAATAGATGCCACCCTGATCAAATTTATGTCCAATGTTTTTATAAATGTTTTTATAAGGTACATAGCTGTACCTCAGATTACCTGATAATCAGATTATTTTTAATGTTTTCAAATCCATTCTCAGTTGAAATTAGTCTCACTTAAAATCTGAATAATGCTCAGTTCAACTGAGTCTTAGAATGAGCCTGTTAGCAAAATTCACATTGTGCCATACAGTGTGATTTGCAAATGTATACAATAGTAATATCTTTATATCTATCTTTTGGACATAGGTTGGACAAAACAAGACATTTAAACCATCTTGGGGGCCAAGGATGGGTATTTTTCACTATTTGTTGACATTTTATTGACCAAATGATTAATTGGTTAATCAGGAAAATAACTGGTAGATGTATCGAAAATGAAACATTGAAAGAAACATTGATTTTATTGGAGGAGAATAAAGAAATGTCCTTTGCAAAGTGGGAAATCAGCCTAATCAAGCATTGTATAAATAACTTGACAGCCTATATTCCTGTCATTGTGATAAACCATCAAACTCTGAGTTTGTTTGGTTTGAGGGGCAACAGGTTAAGAGGCCACAGTCAGCTGGAAGTGGCCCTCAGGGACTCTCCCTCTCTCAGGGTCACTGAATCAGACTACGTGAGGGAGTCACGTCATGGGGGTCTAAATCAAGCTGAGAATGATTGATAATGTGCTATGTTTCAGTTTCTCAGACGTCATGTCTTTAAGCCTTCTCTAAAAGTTTGAAGATATATCTTAAAGATGTCATTAATTGTCTTTAGAAACGTTTTTCTCAAAGTGTCAGTCCGATCAAAACTTTACGTTTTCAATTACCAAAATGACTTTGGATTTGTAACTGTTACATTACATTTTCCAAATTGGTGAAGGATAGTACAGTAACTCAGTTGTACGATCCAAAACAGATCACGTCTCATTAAGTCCTCTCTGGTCTTAAGAGGGTTCTTCATCACATCAGAGGCCGCCAACCGAGGTCAAGTGAGCACTGTAAAGGGATGAAGATGGAGATTAGTGGTTGATGTACATGATGCTAATGAGCAGCCAATATTAAAAAATCACTTCCATCTTTTACACCCAAACAGACTGTTGTTTGTGTTTAGATAACAAACAATAGATTGAGTAATTTATTTGAGTACTACCCCCTTGTGGAAAAGTATTTTTACTGCAATAATTTGATCTAATTTTATTGCAAGTGCCATGCGGAAATTTAGGTGTACAGGGAAAAACTGTTACAAATATTCTGTCATGTAGGAGCTAGTTAATTTCAAAATGGAGATGGAAACCGGTTTTAGCAAGAAATGAGTAAATGTTAAGTAAATAAATGTTAATGATATATGGTTGCCTTTTCCACATTCCTCTCTGTGTGGATTCTGGTGGGATTACATCTCACTGTGATTGTACCTTACATGATTACATGTGATAAATAAATTTGACTGAGTGATTGTTCACATTATCATTCAGGCCATAGGTTAAATGGCACAAGATGTGATTTAATGTTTTGTTTCTCTCATATTTGGCTATTGGATGTTTAACTTGATTAAAGTTCTTAATTGTCTGTAGTCTGATAAACAACAGAAATCATAAGTTTTCAGTGAAATTGCAGGTTTGTTCAGTTTTCTATGTGAAGCACTTTAAAGGCATGTCACAAACCTTTTCAAAGGACTACATATTGTTCTGAACGCTATGTTTTTGACCTTTTTCAACACATGCACACACAGGAGTGTGAAGGCGTCATAAAGCAACACTTTCCAGCATCACAGGCAGTTTCCAGAGAAACTAGGCGAGTGCTTTCTATCTATCCCCTCTGTGGGTTTACTTTACTTTGCTGTTGGGAATGGAAAAGCTTCAGAGCCTACCCACCGCTGCGAGCAGCCTTCATCGCCTCAAAGTTACCACACGGCTGCTAGTTAGAGACTACCTGAACACGTGCACTGCTCTTCATTACAAAGAGTTCAATGAAAACTAAAAACCAATACATTTAGCCACTACATCTACATATGTAATGGAAGTTCCATGTATACAACAACGTACTGCTCTGTAGATTCTTAGTTTAGTCTCTGTAGTCCTCATTACTGGTGATTTAACAGCATTATCAGATTAAATTTTTTTTATTTTAGGCCATTTTGGGGCAGTAGAACAAGCTGTGAACACAACAATGACACCTTATCACATTAAAAAGTTGTTGTGGTGAGCATGTTTTGGCTTCCACCAACTCTTGTGGGATCTAGCTCTTTAGCTGCTAAATGCTCCACTATGTTCACTGGCTAATTGCTACTGGAACTTTGTCTGTCTGTTGTTTGGTGCTGGGCATGTAGCAAACTGTTTTTATCAAAGCTTTTTGGTTAAAATAAGCTGCCTGCTGCTACTGAAAAGAGGCTTTATGAGAACAGTGACACTGAACCAAAACAATGAGCTAAAAAAAGCTCTTTGGAGGTTTAGAGATCTCTATCCCTTAATCTCTGTGGGTTCATCACTATGAGTGACCCCTTTCACATACCACATAGTATTTGATCCATTTTTTAAATATATAAATATTTATCAGTGCGGGTTTAAGTCTCTCATGCTGTAGCATGGTAATAACTGACTACTGCTACTAATTTTATAAACTCTGTATGATTAACACCTTCATGTCTGTCAGTCCTGTAAGAGGTATCTGTCTTCAAAAAGTTTTTTTTGAGGAGTTTTCTTCATTCTAGATAATTCTGTATTTTGTACGTGTATTTATATATAAATATATTTTAAAAACCAAGACAAAAGACAAAATTTGGGATTTCTGGTAAAACTGGCTTGACAACAAACCCAAAACAACAACTGACACAGTAGTTAGAGTGGGGCAGTTAAGACCAGTCAACCTAAGGGAGATTACATTTGTATATCTGTGTGTGTTGCCTACATGTCAGTGCATGTCTCTGCATGCATGTGTTTATGTCTGTAAGGTAGGATGACCCCTGAATAGTAAAGAAAAAAACAACAAATTCTTGTTTGCTAACCCCCAGGCTCCACCCGTTGCCAGGGAATCTGTTCAACTGATAACTCTACACATTCCACGGGTCACACTAATGTACTGTGGCATTTCCGTCAGTGACTCCTCCAATATCACGCACATTATCCACATCAAACTGTCAATATCAGAGAACAATTCCACTCGCACCACATACAACTACAGAAGCCGCCGCAGGCTGTTTGTTTTGGTATGTGGCTCTGGAGGCAACTCAATATTGGCCTTTTGTGCATCTTAATTATTTGCATCCCAGGCTTTTCCACGCTGTAATCACTTTCTCACTCTTCCTATCTTTCCCTCCTTTTCTTTCACTCTTTTTGGCAAACTGCCCTGCAACTGCTGCTCCCTCCATCACCGTATTGCCTGACTGCATTCCTCTCATTCCTACTGGCTTCCTGTGACTGGAACAGGAGTGAGCCCTACTGGCCACAAAACTCCACCTTGGAGTCATACCCGTGTATGCTATATGTGTCTTTTCCCTTCCCTCGCTGTTTTTAAAATCCTCTTGACAAGATTTTGAAGATGATTTTTCCACAGCCTCTCGTTCATACTCTCACTGTATCAGGTTATGGGATGTTTTTACTGAGGTCGTCTAATGACAGTCCTTTTCTCTATGATCCAATCAATCATACACACAGACAGGTAGGCTGACACGCCCATACACACACACATCCACATGCTCACGTACTACCCAGCAGCTGCACTGCCCTTACGATGGCAGACAGTGTAGAAATAGTGTGAGGGGGAAAGATAAGAAGGGAGAGCTCCATTGACGTAGAGATGACGTGTTAAGAAAAACAGAAACAGAAATCTTGGGGACAACATTAGCCTTATTGTATTAGATAATGGTGTCTGTTGTTGTTGTTGTCTAACTGCTGTTCTTGTGTAACGTATGAGTATTTATTAAAATCAGTGCTTACTTTCAGCTATCAGCTCCTACATATATCATTTAGATTCTGTATAATTTTAACAACAATAATGTTAAAGTGTGATGTTAAAGCAATGAAAAAGGCTCATGAACTTATTTGTAAAGGCCATACAAAACAAAAGTAAATAATAAATATATTTCAAACCTGTTTTAAATTAGCTAATTTCTTGGAAAATGTAACTTACGTAGCAACAGTTACCAAACACTTGCTAGATCTGCAAATAGAAGAGGCTCTGTCTGATACAGTCTGCTCCTCAAAATGGAAGATCTACTCAGAAATTCAATTTGCTTGTACGTATCTCAAATTATTCAGGTCACAGTCAGCCCCGTGACTGTGGGATGGACTCTTAAGTCCTGCCAAGAGCACAGAGGAAAAGACATACTGTTGTTGATATTAGACTGAGTGTTGTTGATAGCAATTTTTTAAGCTCAGGCCATAATTTTCCCCTTAGGTACACAATTTAACTGAACAATGGCAAAACTATTCACTCCCTCATAGGACCAGGACCAGCCTGGGTCACATGAAATACAAGATTGGCTCTTTTTACTAGTTGGTTTGTCCCAGACTGGTTTATCTTCATGTTTCAAATGACTTTTTATTGGCAGTGGGTGGAATTGGCCACAAACAGGATGAGGAGATTGTGAGAGACAGTGAGAGTTCAGTTTGGGAGAGGACATGTGAGAATGGGCAGCACTGCGTAAATTAAGAATAAATTGTACGTTGTGTGTATCGCAGAGAAAATACAACTGAAGTGAAATGTGCCTTTGGCTTCACGAGGTGGCCAAATCCCAGACTAATATACGATACAATAAAATCCTGTGCTTCTGGTCAGAGGAGTAATTTGGGGCTGAACATTTTAAAGGTCTAGTAAAAGTCTGCTGTTGTGTGTTTTGACTGATTAATTTAAATGAAATAAAATTATCTTTCTGCTGACCATTTTATTTCTAATTTTCTCTTTAATTTTAAAATACTTTTCCTTTTTCTTCCACTGTCAATGTACAATGGACATCTACTAAGCTTGGACCTTTATATTTTGTAACAACAAACAGATGATGTTTATGGAGGCTGGATCCTTCAGTATGTAGCCTGTTTAACAGTCCCCTAAACAAGACAAATGCAAAATGTCCTCTGTTGGCTCGCTGGTCCACTGTTGGTCAGTGTGTAACGATAGGTACGCCAGAGTGCGGGCTCACAGACATACACACCCACACACACACACACACACACACACACACACACACACAAAGGGCATCCTTGCGCAGCTGAGTTCAGCAGATGGAGCCCTCACACCAGCGGCGCACACACACGGATGAAAGTGAGACTTCCAGCAGTTTTTATCAGCAATTTCACCACCAACAGTTAGAGTCAGTGAGGAGGAGACAGATAAGTGGAGGGCAGCTCTCGATGACGGTGGACGGTCCTCCTCTGACATAATTACCGGGACATTTTTGACGTGCTGAGCTTCACTCGTTGCATGTATATAGCTCTGACAGCGGTGCGTGCTGACGGGTGGAAACCAGCGTTTGATATTTCATTAGAAAAGAGCAGGCAGCTAACTGGCACAACAACGATCCGTTTAGTCCAAAGATACGACAAAGATGACAAGGATAGACAGTCGGACTAAGTTTTTATCCGTCTTTTTTCTGACTTGCTATTAAAACCCGGCTGTCAGCTCCTCCAGTGTCGCATGAAATTGAAAATGCGTCGCGTTTGAGCTTCACCTCCAGAAGGTAGGCGTTGTTTATTTGTTAATGTGCAGTAGCTAGACAAAGCAGTCAAAACTACTTTTCAGAGGCTATTGTGCTGCTTTCCTGTGTACAAGAGCTCATGACAGCTGAAATACTTTAGGGTAACTTTACTACTGTAATATCGTTTGCCTTGTTTTGTGGACAAAATGTGAACAAAATGTCAGTTTCCTGCTCTGAATCTATGTTATCATCCTTCTTCTGGCATGCGTCCAAACTCAACAGGTGTAAAAGCTCACCTGGGTGAGATTTTCAATTGCAGTTAGATGTTTTATCCTTTATATTTAAAGATCAGAAATATTTTCCAAAATCAGAGTAAGTGAACATGCCATAAGGTCATGACCCAGAGTCAGATGATGCAGTTTAAATTAGTGTGTAACTTCAGGTGCCTTGGTAATTATCCTAATCTGACAGGCAACATGACTATTTTAAGGTGATAAATAGGGCAAATAATTGTGTAATTATGGTGTTAAGGCCTCATTGTGAGCCCAAGTGTAGAATTTCCTACTGGATGTATTTCTGCCCATAACGTCATTGAAAAGTTTGACTCACTCACTTCTAGGCAACAAATGTTTGGTTGTTTGATGGACCACGGGGTGGGCAGCTGTGTTTGAGTGTGTGCGCTGTATTATGACAGAACTCGTAAAAATTGTTAGATCCCACCCAAGTCCCTTCAGTCCCTCGAAAATAAAAACACACACGCACACACACACACACACACGCGCGGCAGCCATGCGTGGAATAATGTTCTCATGTGTCCAGGTTCTCTCTCTGGACAGGATGAGGTCATAGCCTCAGTGTTGTTGCGGGGATACAGTTACATTAGTTTCATGTGGGCCATGCCAAAGGAATCGACACCACCTGCACTCCTTTGCCCCCTCCCTGATGCCTTTTAAATCTCCCCCCTCACTCCCCAATTTTTTCCTCTCATCATCTCAGATGACCAGCAGTGATCATTATTGCTTTGAATAGGTACCTGTGTGCATGCATGGCTGTCTCTGCACCGTGCAAATGCATCCGTGTGTGTGTGTGTGTGTGTGTGTGTGTGTGTGTGTTTACAAAAGCGTATCACAGAATAAAGACTTTGATTATAATAACCAGCCCTTTATGCTACACGATCGGTGTCATCTTACTAAAACTGTTGATCACAAAGGACCTTTTGCTCCACAAGTTGTGACAGCCTCTGGGTTTGGCTTTGTCATAGTCACAAACACTGAATAGGCCTTATATGGCTGAAGGTTCAAGTGAAACTTTACCACCATCATCTTAGTGGAAAGGCAAAATATTCCCACATCACACTTACACTGGGGATGTGGGAATTCTGTTTGTTTCTCCATCTCTGGGCTTTGTCTCCATTCTTGTAAACCAAGACATTTTAATGTCAACATAGTTTGATTCTTTCCTTCTCCAGCTGGCATCAGCTGTGAGTCATTCTCTGGCCTAACAAGACGTATGTATGTACATGTAACTCCTATTAGACAGTTACACTGCAATGCAGTTGCTAGCTGTCGGTGCTGTTTTGACTTGCTCTTGATGTATGAAGCCTGGCAACCCACCAATAGTCAATACACAGTTATTTAAGACACACACGATGATCATATTTATCTAAAGCCTTTTCTGAATATCCAACTCACCATGTGGTTTAACACATACTGTAGTGAAACAGAAGTGTGCTAGTTGTCTGGATGAGTTTCCTCGAATTGGCCAAGAAGTGAATGTATATTTATTCAGTGAGATCAGTAAGTATTTTCATCATTAAGGATGAAAATAATTGTGTGACATAGTGAAAGCCACACGCTGAAGCAAATGTCTTCAAATTTTCCTATTTTGTCCAGTCAGTAGTCCAAAAAGGTTTGGTTTGGTTGCTGCATGGCTTAATAAGATGACCAGTGCGGGACCTTCCACCACCAGTGGATTAATCACATTTCCTGTATGACTAGTGTTCAACCCTAGTTGAGTAAACACTGATAGAGAAGCTTGCTGAATTAGTTTCTTTATTGACCTATTATTGACTGTAGATAGGCCTTTACATTTATACTAAGAGGCACAACAAAGACAAGGTCATATTTAGTGATCAGGCCATCATCAGATATCCATTTTGGGTATACCTTTGTGCTGCAGGCAAGTTTTGAAAGTGAATATTAACCTTTTCCCAGGACAGATAACCTTTAAAAGTCCCCAGTGTTTTCCCAGTGTGAGCCACAGCAGTGCACTGACAATAGGGACAGTGTTCTGGACCAGCCAGAGCCCCAGATCACATTTCCTGTTCCTGATTTAAGATCAACTCAGCTGACTACTGATACACTCTGCTCCTCAAAAACACAGCAACAGGCCCATCGCTCGAGAGAGAGAGAGAGAGAGAGAGAGAGAGAGAAGATAAAAAATGGAGAGTATTTGGGAAATCAACAGAGTTAAAACAAAGACAGTAACTTTATCAAAACCAGCAAAAGCAGGCTTGTACCAGAAGGCAGTAACCTTATTCTTACTGACTGCAGGGTGCATTTGAAACAAAGAAACCCTTCTGTGTACATAGCCTTCTAACCTGGTGTGCAGTAGTAGACGATTGTACACAGTGCACTACAGGCACATGGGTGACTTATAGTAGGAAGTCGGCATGAGAACCTGTTCTCTCAGTCAAATGATCTGTATGCCAGGGGTTGGGTTTTTACATGAAAAAACAGATATATGTCAGTATTTCTGTGGGCGTGTGTGTGTGGGTGTGTAAAAGCCACATTCTCTCAGGCGACACCTGGTAATGGCAGGATCCCAGAGCAGAGGTGGATGTTTATTGGTGGAGGTACGATGTTCAGACTATTGACCTAAATCAGCTTATGCTTAGATATCAGTCACTGTTTCTTTTGAAGTACATAAAGGAAGTCAGCTGATGTTCCTGTCAAATGGTGGCTCATGATTTCATTTGCATAACTGAGGGCAATGCTAAGGTGATGATTTGTGTGTGGTATGTCTGAATGAGGGTGTGTATTATTACAAATATACTGTGTCAACACTCTCTTTTATTAAGCACCTGCTAGGTCATGAAAGTATCAATGTCAATTCTTTTAGCAGGAACATATATTGTGTGTGTCCTCGGGCAAGACAGAGTTTCGGTCTCATGCCAACCTTATGACAGCACCCTGGGCCGTATTTAGCTCTGTTTTCCCCCTTCCAAAAAAGATGACCCTTTGGAACCCACAGGAGAAAAAAATGAAACCATTTCAACAATTGTCAGTCTGTTTTGGTTGTGAGAAATCAAGCCAGAGAATCACACTAAAGAGCATGCTAGCTTGTGACATTCTCATATACGGACAACTCTACAGTGAGCTGGCGACCCTTAGTCGTTTTCCCGTGCCGCCTCAGGGACAAAGCATCAAGAGAAGTCTTATAGCTCTCTGACCTCTGAACTTTTGGTTGAGGAGAGTGGCAAGGACAGCACAAAACAGTACAGATGACTATGACAGAAAGAAAGAGAAGGCTACGTGATGAAAGGATCTCATATTTGCATGTGCTATTATCCTGTGGACAGTCAAGTGTAGGAATACATATGTTACTTCATAAGCCTTAGGGGGAAAAGGAAATGAGCTGTGCAGAGTTTATTGTCATGACAAACAAATGCCAAACTTCTGATTATGAGATATAACGCACATTATGATTGAAGTTTAATCTGCAAGTGTTTTGATAATCGAATAATCTTTTGTGAGTGATCTCTTTCAAGTAAAAGTCCCAAACAGTGTATGTTTCCAGCTTCTTAAACGTCAGGATTTACCACCTTTTCTTTGTTTTGTGTCATAGTAAATTGAATACTTTTGTATTTTGGGCAGTTGGATAGACAAAGCAAGCAATTTAAATCATCACCATGGGCTCTTGGAAATTGTGGTTGACGTTTTCTGACATGGCCAAACAATTTAAAAGCAATGAATCAATAATGAAAAAGAAGAAGCAGTAATAAAAAAAAATGTCAGAGGCAGGATGTGATATTTTAGTTGTCAGTAACAATAAAATTCAGTTATTATTAATAACTTTAAATAGCAAATACAACCGAAATGTTAAATCAAGACAAGTAAAAGTCAAACATACTTAAAAATGCAGGCTATAAAACATGTATGTACTGCAATTTGTCAGCAATTTATATGACCATATTGGGATAAGCCAATATCATCCAATATCATCAGCTCATTCATAGTAGTCCGCTGTATTAAACTCACTCTGTACCACATCTATTTGCAGTAGGACTGATATATATGAGGCTGAGGTTATTGACAGCCCCTTGCACACACGCCATACACATATAGAAACATGTGTGTGCAATTGGGAATGCTATTAATACACTTATAAGCACAAACACATGCCACATGCTCATAAAAACAAGTGGTGTGATGCTATTAATATGTCGAGAAACAGCAACGTACTAACTCAATGTCATCAAACATATGTGCACTTGCATGATTACACACGATAACACAAGTGTTTACTGACAGGTGACACTAAAAATAAACTGGCATGGTTACATGTACTGAAACTTATACAAAGAGCCACAGTGTTCTTCTTAAAGAAACAAATGGGCACTATTAATACACGGGTTCCAACACACGCCAGCACTGATGCACTGATACACATGTACACGCACCCTCAACTGTCGCACAAGCAGATCCTACTTATGCAAACACAAAGACGTGCTGTGTACACTCAAATGAAACAACTGCAAGCTATTAATACCTTGGCGCGTTATACGTTGGGCACACACACACACACACACACACACACACACACACACACACACACACAAGCGCACACACATATGGATGCACACATAAGGAGATTGATACTCCAGCTGCTCGGAAGCAGAGGGACAGAATGTCCCCAACAGCTGTGGATTCCTCTAAACGTAAGGACGGGGGAGGGACGGAGCAATAGGTGGTGGGCTGGGGGAACTGCTGAAGGTGGCCAGCATGGTGGAGTAGCTGTCATAAAATTGTTATTGTGTGTATTAGTACAGAGCTCAGTGTCTGACTAATTTTAAACTTTATGAATTTGCATTTAGTTTACATGCTTGACATCTCACTAGAAACAATATTAATATTATGTGTTTATATTTCCCATGACATTTTATCTTTGAACTCCTGCTCTTTCTGCTTTGTTGCTCATCTACCCAGGCATAACCTCAAGGCTGCTGCTTGTGTTTATGTATACAAATAGTAACTAGCACTTAACCTGATGTGTGACTTCCAGACATAACTCCATCCAATACCACTGTGGAGTTCACTCCAGTCCAACAATAAACAAAGTACATTTTAGGGCCGCAGTGTGGATATAAATACTGCTGAAAGACATCTGTAACTCTCAAGCTGCAGAAATGAGCCAATGAAGCCCTTCAACTAAAATAGCAGCTTCTTCTTGCCTAAATGAACTAAGAGGATGTTATGGTGAAGACTAACTTTAGAAACAGGAAGTCACTGTTTCTGTGTGACTGTATGTATGTGTGTGTGCGTGCACCAGTAAAGCCTATGCGTGTGTGCAGGTGTATGTGCTTCAATGTGTTGTTGCAGAAGGCCCACAGAAAGAGGATGATGGTTGTGAAACGAATATGCTATTACAGAAACCAGAAGTTTGTCTCCTGCCTATTTTTAGCACCGCAATGCTCAAATGAGAGAGACAGAAGCACGCACACAGATCTTATCTAGATGCAGTTCTCCTTATTTTTGAAATGTTCCAGATTTTATCTTATAAATAGCATTTCTTTTCGGTTTTAAAATATGTATCTTGCATTTTTAGAGCACAGTTGATGAATAGCAGACCACGGAAAACAATGTTGGCTAAAAATACATGCACAATTGCAAATTCTT
Source organism: Argyrosomus regius (assembly GCA_946959425.1). Classification (NCBI taxonomy): domain Eukaryota; kingdom Metazoa; phylum Chordata; class Actinopteri; family Sciaenidae; genus Argyrosomus; species Argyrosomus regius. Next base: position 11,165,045 of record OX336885.1, read on the forward strand.
TTTGTTGTGATGTGATGTTGAAACAAGTGCGTACTGTAAATGTCTGTTACGATGATAAGAAGTATTCAGGAGCTTTTGAAATCTTTAAGGTTCAGGTTGGAATAAAGCTTATTTGGCTTTTTGAATGTATCATGTGGTGACCGAGCTGGTTTTGTGTCCAGTCATATAACACTGTGAGTCTGCCACAGCTTCAGTGTCAGCACAAAACCTGGCTTCGTTAAACAAAGTAAATACAAGTCAGTTACTGTAGACCATGTGTCTCTGGGAGGACGTGTAGTGTCACATTTTTAAAAAAAAGTTTAGACGTATGGTTGCTGCGGCTTGGTCTTCGCTGTTTTTCAGGGTAAACACCGCAGGTGTTTCTTTTCTGTTCAGTAAGACTGACTTCCTGATCATTTCCTTTCTCTCAGGGGAGCTGACTTGTTTGGTAATCGAGTGTGTTTGTGTGTAAAACAGCGCATGCAGATTATGTGTGTCCCTGCCACCACCGTCATCCCCACTGCTCCGCTGATCGTTTAATATATATTGAAACACACAGTCCTTCTTCTGATAATACGTACTGTTCTGCTGTAACAGGTACTTCCTGTTTCACCTTTCCCCTATTTTTAGTACAGTAAGAACAGCAAAACGAATCCAAATCTCTCTGAAACAAGCCCCGTCAACTTCAACAGTAACATATTGTTACTAACTGAAAGTAAGACTGTTTGGAATATTTCTGATTCTCTGAGATGAAGTTTTGTCTGACATTTCTTGGCATCCTTGAGTTACCTGCCAGGGTAGGATTCCAGCGAGACACTGTGCAGAGCAAGAAGTGTGTAAATAGCAGCCATAAGTTTTACAAGAGGCTTGTCATCCTGTGTTTTAGTTTTCACATAAAAGCTGGTTTATACATCTCTTTTATCTGTTTCACACATAGCAGAAAAAATGAAAGCACGGCTGTCCACATGAACAAATGGTGTTGTTATCATGAACTCTGCATTGGGCTATTAAGAAGGACAGCAGAACTGAAACCACTTGGCTTGAACAGTGTGATATTATCTTGCACTGTAAATAGTTCTAGTCTTATTAACTCCCCGCCTGTTTTTTTTGTTCTACTGAGTGTCTCACTTGACCTGCAGTAATAAGACCGTGAGAGTGTTTTCTTCTTCAGAGGAATTCTGTCAATCCGAAACGCCTTCACAGACATGATTATTTCTCTTGCTGTTGGGAATGAGGGCCAAATAACGCCACTTGGGTCCGTACAACCTACTGTATGGCTCCTGCAAGAAGGAAATTTAGTGGGACTTGTGTGCAGCCTGTATATGGAGGTTTGTTTTGGGCCATTTTGTTGCACTACTGAAAGTTAGATCTGATATCGTTGACTCTTGAACTTCTGGAAATGTTGTGGGCTCCATTTAATGCAATGCTCCATTTCTGCTGAAGCTATTGTTCATTTTTATAGTAAACATTGAAGACTAAGCCCTCAAAACACGGTGTGTTTTACACCATCTACTAGACGTATGTGCATCTATGTTATTTTACCATTTTGATTTTTTTTTTTTCAATTTGAATTTTTTTGTGTATCTTGTCAATGTAGTTAGTTTGATAATATAATCTAACCCCTGGATTACTTCCGAAACAAGTGAATATTTGCAATACAAGTATGCTTTTCTGATGTACTGTGGTGTGAGAGGCAGTGTTGTTCATGCAAAGCTGTTACTGTGCGACAGTGAGTAACATAATTTAAGCAGGGTATGCCAGTAAAGAAGCATCCACTTACAGGAATTATGTGAGTAATGTTGAGTAATATTTTGGGTTGCAGTCATTCAGGCATGAGGGTTCAGTAAATTTCCATGTCCTTCCCTCCCTCCTCCGGTCCCTCTACCCCAGAGGGAGCAAGGTGTCTCCTTCCATACTGTATCTGTCTACACTTTTGTATCAGTACCGAAACATTTCTCACCATGTCGATTGGTTTCTGGTGTCAGTCACATTGACACGTGAAAACAGTATCGAGTTATACATGAGCTTGCATACTTCTTTGTCTTGTTATGGTGCAAAAAAAAAAGGCATGAGAAAATTTTATGGCTGATGTTTCCTCAAGTTATTGTTGTATAGGTCATACCATTAGGCCCATTTTGTACTATTCATGCTACAGTCACATCATTTGCGGTAGAAAGTAAGGTTGCTCTAACATTTTTACAGTGAACTTTGGATTACATAGAAGGATCAAAACCTTTTTGCACTCCCCAGTACCTATAAAAAGACATCTGTCTTTAGTTAGGACACTGAAGCTTGGTTCAATTGTCTTACTTGTGCTAAATTTAGCTTTTTATTTCTTTCATTTTCGTAAAACCTGGAAAGGAGATGACAGATTGATGCACCTGACCCAAATGCCTTGACTACACAATGTTCAGATCCAACTCCCCACCCTGTTTCCTTCATTCTTTCTTTCTTTTGTGCCCCTCCAACCTCAACACACACAAACACCCCTCTATTTTGCTTTCCTGAATGCAGTGTTGGATAATGGCCAGTTCACTTGCAGCAGGAAGACTTGAATGAAGTGAAATATGACTGGTAAATGTGCAGAGTTCAAGTACAAGTACACATCTGGGCATACAGTTATGCCAAATAAACTGAGTGCACTTTTGATCATGTTTGTGTAAAGCAGAAGCTGTAAACGCAAATTGTTCTTGTACTTTTTCTGTTAAAAACACGCTTCCTTAGGTGACTCTGTGTTATTAACTGGACATATAAGATATTGGCACTACATTTAATACTTGAAATATGTTGATGAGCTATCTTTGGGCTTTGAAAAATAGTCAAAAATAAGATGGAAAGAAAACTATGAAACTTAGAGAGTAGTTTTGAACCTTTTAAACTTCCGTTCAGTGTTCGAAAATCCCCCTTCTCTGCTCTTAATCAGGGATTACTGTAGCATAACACATCAGTGCTACCAAACTCACACAGAAGGATTGACACTGATTTGCCCATGAACAGAACAACAACTCATTTTATTTTGGCTTTTATTGTTTGTTTTTTTTAGATTTATTAATACAACGGCACCTTCACAGACAGTCAGCATGTCTGCTTTAGGCCTTAAAGAACAATAGATAGAAATGTTTTCTCATATTACTGAGGTGACTCTGCTTTTTAACATGTGTAACAGATATATATCCTATATATAGTGTATATAATATAGTATATTTTCTTCCTCTCTCTTTCTCTAGTGGATGTGATCATCAGCAATAAGGTTCCATTGTCCATATATGGAGAGCAGCCTATGGACCTAAGTGTGACCCAGAGGTTCTTACATCCAAGCCAAGATTCGGCCATGCTGGCCCCCCGCCCTCCCTTCTTTCTGGGACCCCTTACCTCTCAGCATTGCTCCCAGTTTTCCCAGCAGCATTTGCAGGTAAGGACAGACTTTTGTGTCAACACTCTTGAACCAACAGTAGGTTGACAGTGATAAAGGAAAAAGCTTCAGCAATGTAATGGGTTTAGCCGGTTTAAATAATCAGAAATACAATTTATTTCTGTATCATCAGCATTCTTTATACTGCTCGAAATTTAGTTTTATTTGGGTGAGATGCACAGAGTGAAAGGCAGATCGACCTCCTGCCACAACCACAAGAACAAGCCCGCTGCTTAAGCCACACGCCTTTACAAAGATTGAATACTCAGCACAAATGTGTAAAAAGCAGGCCAGGTTACAGTAAACAGACCACCGTCTCAGCACTTTATTCTGATAGATGCTAAACATGGATGAGTTGGTTGGTGAAGGTGCTGCTCTTGTGCTATATTTAATTAGTTTAATAGTTAGTAATTAGTTTATTAGTTCTCTTTTTGTGCAAAACTCTCATAGAGACTAGACTGCTCAGTGTTTATATCTTGTCACTTCTTTCTTCTCAGTATAACATTGAACACAGGCAGAGGGAGATGGAGGAGGAGAAAAGAGAAGAGCTACAACAGCTGATACGAAAGAAAAAGGATGAACAGAGTGAGTATAACATGTAGTGTATTTCTCCATACTGTAATGTGTTTTCGTTGGTTTCCTGAAAGACCATTTGGTTATTGACGCGCTCTTCATCTGAGTCATAGCGCACACTTCACTAAAAAAGAGGGGGATTTCCAACAGTACTGTGATGTATTCTCAGATTCCAAGGAAATTTGTACTCATATCAAAACAAAGTCAAATAAACACACTTGTTTCAAGAAACACTGTTTTTACTGTGTAGAGGAAATGAAGAGAGCACAGGAAAGTGACAAATATTCTGGATGCTGCTTCAGGAGTCTCCAGACTTCTTCTTGATGCTACAGTAATACACATACAGTACAGTAATTCACATACATACAGTATAGTATTTTGCGAAGAAACGCTATCCACAGTTCACTATCAAAACATTTTGTCATTATTTTATAATATCAACCTCGCTTTTGGCTGTAGGTCTACCTGTTGTATTTCTGCACATGATCCAAATCACTGTCTTTTTCCTGATGAAGTGATTTTATCACCTGGTAGGTGCTGTCGCCAGCCCTCTGGTAAGGCAGAAACTTCGGGAACACATAATTATGAAGAGCCAGCCCACCCATGATAGAGTTACTCCCAACCACTGCAGTCCTACACCGGGATACAGGTGAGAGACAATTTATTGTTGTAACCCCGCAAAGCTCCTGCAGAGAAGGCCTCTTATATTTCACGTTTTAATAAAAGTAATACAAGAATAATGATGGAATTAAAAAATAGAGCAAGAGTGATGAGGCCTATCCAATATTATGTTGGTTACCTAGGCTCCCGGTTCCTGACATGTCCCCAAAGCCTCAGCCTACACCCTGTGACCAGCGTAATAACCTCGCCCTCCGCAGGACAGGTAAGATACCTCTGGTTGTTTTTGTCTGTGATGGGGGTTCAAGCTGTGAAGGTCACTGGTGATTTTCCATTTCAGGTCTCTTCTGTTGCGGTGCACTTTGTGTAATATGAGTTAGGCTCAAAGTCATCTGACTGCATAGCTCAGTGGGATATTTTGTTCAGTGTAATACTTTTCACTGTCTCAGCAAACTGTCATTACGTTACATATTCAAGTCTAGAGAATAGGAAAATGAGGGAGAGAATGAATGTACCCCCGAGTGTCTTTTCAAGTGAGACGAAGGAAACTCATTAAGCACAAGGCCTGCAGCGCCAGAGAGACACTGAACAGTCATAAAAACAACAGCGACAGCAAGATACAAAGACTAAATCGGTTACATAACTTTAACTAAGGTATGTGTAAAATGAACTGCGTGGGAGTCCAGGCCAGGACTCCCTCACGGTGTGAATGAGAGTGGGAGTGGTTTTCATCCTCCTGTACATATCTGTGAGTACACTAACCATTCAAAATGCCATTATTTATTTTCGTTGCCCTAGAACCCTTAGGTGCCAGTGCACACACACCCTCAAATGCTTTTTTTGGCTCAGTGTCAACACAAAGCTGCCTTTTATCTGCTCTGAGCCAGCCACTGATTGATTGTTTTGTTTGGGCTTATTAGAGCCTGACCAATGTAAACATGGAACTTTTTTATGCTATTGAGCAGAGATGAGGTATTTGCTCTGTTCAGCTGTGCAGCAGATTGCTTTGACTTGGTTTTGTTTTTGGAAAGCATTCTTTCAGATGTAGAAGATGTATGACATCAGTCAGTTTGTCATCTGTGAGTTTGAAAACAATAGATATCTTTTTTTTTATATGAGGCCTTAGGGATAATTATGTATTATCTATCTGTGTGTGTGTGTGTGTGTGTGTGTGTGTGTGTGTGTGCTTCTTCACGTGTTTATTTGTGTATATTTGTGTGTGTGCAGTCTCTGAGCCCACTCTGAAGTGGAAGATAAAGAAGCTCATCAGTACGAGGCCAAACCCACTGCAGCGGAAGATCAGTGCCCCTCCCGCTGTCAAGCACAGGACAGAAACTCTGGGTATGGTATCTACATTTAGCTGGCACACTCTCATGATGTTATGCTTCTGCTTTTATTGTCACTGCTCTTGGTTATCGCTAACCTAATGTCGCTTTGACGTGCCATTTCTATCTCTGGTACTTTTCAGCAGGTGACAACACAAGATGTGTTTTTAGCAAAACAAAAATCACGTCATTTCAACACGTACTGCGCCGACACACGTGGATTCATTTTCCCATTTATCATGAGCATCTATTGTTGCTGTATGGACATGTTTGTTCTGACAGTGTTGGCTATCATGAGTTGATAGGTGTGTCTCAATTCTGTCACCCAGATTCCTCACCCAGCAGCAGCACCCCAGCATCAGGGAGCAGCTCACCCAATGACAGCCTCCATTCAGATAACGGCTCTCTGGCACATGAGGTGAGCCCGTCCATTATATTTGTATTACAGCAAGACTGCAGACTATCTTACCCACATTAGCATACAATGAGTGCACAAGTTAAGGAACATTGTCCAGTTTAAGCATACATCAGCAAACTACATGGGACAAGAATCTTCATGCACTTTTGTTTTATATTCATTGTGGATTAATTCATAAAATATCTCCTTTTGTATTGTTGTGTCACTAGGGTTTTTCCGACCAGTTAAATCAGGGGTGTCAAACTGTTCCACAAAAGGGCCGGAACAAAAACCTGCAGCCACACTGGCCCTTTTGTGGTTGACACCCCTGAGTTAAATGTTAATTAGGTGCCAAATGCAGTACAGTAATGGTGCCCAATGCTTTAAACAGGGAGATTTGAGAAGGCCAGATGGCCCATTGTACAAATACATGTTACTTGATCACTCCTCATCTAATTAAAACATTAATATAAATCAATTTTCTGTTGACTACTTACATGATTTTCCTGGCTGGTTACAACAGTAGTGTGGGTTTTTATCACTTGTGGGGAAGCTTGTTGCTCCCAGTACATGTCGCTAAGGAGACAAGTCAAATTTTATTATGTAAATGTTGTGTGTTTTCATGTTTTCATGTTGGATAATGAGATCATTTGTGTGTGGTTGTCTGTACAGATAATGTCTATAATGAATGTCTTGCTTAGGCACAGAGGTTGCTGCTGAAGAATGGCAACTTGGCTCATTACACCATGCCTCCCAACCCCACTGCCATGCCCAACATCACTGCTGGACTTCCCGCACATGTGAGTAAACAATACTTTCTGGGGTTCCATTCAGCATCAACATTTAAACTCTTGATGTTTCATTTCACAACAATAACTACAAACAAGTCCCTGAATCATGCGTCAAATTAAAGCATGAATAGTGAAAAGAAAAGTGAATTTACGGCTAACATAGATACACATTTATGCTATGAATGTATGTTTATCTTACGCTGAATGTCTTAAATAGTGTCTGCACACTTCAACACTTGAATAGAATAGAAACATGTGGTATATTCGAGGTTTCACTTCCATCTTGATCTCTGTGGTACTTTCATATCAAGTAAATCAGCCATGTGGTAGTATACTTGCTTCATGACATTGTTAACATGTTTCTTGATGACTATCACTAGATTGCAAACACCCCATTAAGCCCTTGGCTGATGTACTAACCCTCCATTTTGCTCATTTGTGTTAAGCTGCAACCATGACAAGGGCTTCCCTAGTTCTGAGTAACCCCTCCAGCATTTCTGTCCATCATCTCCTCTTTTCTGTCCTCTTCCTCCAGGCTGACCTCCGGGTAGCAAGGCCATTGGCAGTATCTGCCCTGCATCAGGTCTACCTGCCTCTGGAAGGCAGCAATCCAGCCCCCGGCCAGCACCTGCAGCCTGTTCTCATACTGGAACCACATACCGGGCTGGTGCACTCCCAACTTGTCTCTCGTGAGTTGTGTAACTGTAAATGTGTTGTGCAGTAGAAACACAAAAACGTCAATATGCACACATATGCATTTGGATAGTGCACACATTTGCAGAATGGCAGAGATGGCAGGACTACAGGAGCTCAACGGGCTAAATGTCCACTGTTACAGTGTACTGTTACTGTTACACTTCAATTTCACTTTCAAGCACTGCAAACATTGAGATGTGTCTTTTTGGACACGTCAATTAAGGCAATTGCTGCTGTTTTAACCTAGATGCAATAATAGTATTAAAAAAATGATATTCAATACCTCTTTCAATTACACAACAATAAAAATAAAAAGGTCCAGGGCACACAAAGGAGAGTGCACACGGTGCTGGTGCAGAAAAAGTTTCTTAACACGTATTGAGGACCAGTTTCGAACAGAATGACGGTGTAACAATGGTGGGTATTATATTGTATTTGAATACATTACCATATGTATAGTGAGTTATTTCTTATGTTGCCATTTAATTCTACACCTTATTCGAGTGTTTACTCACAAACCACTTTAATTTGCTCACCTTGCTTTTCCTTTTGCCACACACACATACTTGCACCTTACTGCACCCCCCTTACTACCACCCTACCGTGCTTTCGAGGATTTGACGCTAGCACCTAAGCGCATTGTGAGACCAAGAATTCCCTTTTCACTATTCTATGACCTTTGATGCCCACCTGGTTTAATATCATTGGACAAGACTAACGCAGGGAATATTTGAATACACGCCTAAGCAGACAAGAGTGGCATTCAAAGCAGCCAAATCTTAAAGGAAGACATGTGTTGTTGCTAAAAGTGGTAAAGGGGATGACACCACCACCACCAACCTCCACAACTTTCCTGACGTCAGATGTAGTGTAGGTACACAGGACGCTGTGGGGAATGTGGTGTAACTTTAACATAAAAAATCAAGAAACTCTAAATGTGAGCTTTTATTTTGTTGTCTGTAATCAGGAAGTGATGAAATGAGCAGTGGAAGTTTGTTAGTCGAGTAGTTTGGACAATCGATAGCCTTCTTAAGTTCTCTTCATGTGTCAAACACAGCGAGTGGAGTTTGTTTATAAGCAGTCTGATTAATATTTGATGTATAAATTGAAAGTAAATTCATCTTTAAGTACTATATGTGCATTTGTGATGGTATGTTCAGTTAGGAAAGACACAGGTGTAGCTAATGACGTCAATAATGACCGCATTCCATTTAGGTGTGAAAGTTCAGGGTCCTCCCATCGTTACTGTCATGAGTAACACCTGCACTTCTCCTTTTGAAACGAGTCAAAATGTCTGCTGCAAAAATGGTCTGTTCATTTTAAATCAGAGCCTGGAGGAATGTTTATGTCCTCTGTCTTGTGCTATATTTCATTTGCCTGAATATTATAAACAGCACAAGGGTGCCCCCCACTGGGCACTTGAGAGTGATGCAGTTTTGCTAACAGAAATACAGGTGTGAGCAACATTATCATATCAGAGTTTACCCTCCTGCCTCCTCTCCTTCTGTCTGCCCTCATCTTTATTAACCAACTCCTCTCTCTCTCTTCCTCTCTGCAGTTCATGGTTTGAGCTCCGTTCCTCTGCAGCAGCAGCCTCATCTGTCCAGAAGGGAAGGTGTGGTCACCTTGTCCTCCCACAGACCCCTGGAGCGAACACGTTCAGAGCCTCCACCCTACAGCCATTCACCCCTTACTCTGCATGCTAGTCATCACTCACAGACCCAGCACCACCTGCCTCAGCTTTACCACAAGAGCGGGCTGGAGAGGTTCAAGCAGAATGCACACCTGAGCAAGGTGAGAGGAGGAAGGCATAGATACAAGCACACAAATAAACAAACTAGCACTAATACTGACTGTGGTAGAAATCATGAGGTAATATCAGTTGTATACAAATGCATGTTGAAGAGACCATTAGCAACTGTAACACTGTAAAACGTATACTTCATATTAGACAAGCAAGTCCATTGAGAAGCCTCGTCTGACACAGATCCCATCGGAGGACATGGACCTGGAGGAGATCGGATCAGGATCTGGTTCGGGGCCAGGGTCTGTGTGTAGCTCAGAACCAGGCTCAGTGTGTGAGGACAACTACCGGAGGAGACAGAGCACTGCCAGCTCAGACTCAGTTTACGACACAGAGTCCACTACCTCCTCTCGGGAGAGCTTGATCGAGGCCTCACATTCCCTCAGTCAGGTACTAAATTGCAGAACAATTAAGTTTATTTAGTTTTTTTGGGTTTTTTTTGGCCTTTTCAAATTTATTTGACAGAGACAGCTGAAGAGTGACAGGAATGTGGGGAGAGAGAGATAGGGGGAATGACATGTAGCAAAGGGCCGCAGATCAGATTCGAACCCTGAGCTGCTACGGCAAGGACTGAACCTTTGTACATGGGGCGGACGCTAATGATGAAGGAAAACAGTTTGAATGTGTGTATGTGCATCCCTTGTTCTTATGCACAATAATTTATGTTTTTAACATCAGGGGGCGCTGTAGCTTTATTTATACAATACATGAAAAGAGTGAGAGTTACAGTTTTGTGGTAGCATGCTTGGCAATGCTAAATTTTCTTCATCAGTTGCTTGTTCTAGACAACCAATATTAAATTGACCAAATAATGAGTAGTTACAGTGTACTACTGAGAGGCGTTTGACGTCCGTATGTGGAATTTTAGACCAGTTAGCCTTTGCCATGTGTTGCTGCTAAAAAATGCTCTTTCATTCCCTGTTCTCCACTTCACCCACTGCCCTGGGAACCACAGAGGCAGTTGATCCTTAGGCCAAGTCTCCATCTGGACTCCCCGGGTGTATCTGCCCTAATTTGGCCTCACCAACCTCTGGTTCGGACCCAGTCCTCCCCAGCCTCCACCTCCCTACCTCCTCCTCCACATCCACCCACCACCATACCTTCTCTGTCGCTGTCCAGCCCTGCTGCAGACGTCCAGCTACGTTTCACCACGGGTAAGGAACACATTTTTTTGATCAGGAAAATATTAAAAGAAGCCCTCAATCCCACTACCGGGTGACATATTTTAGTTATAATTCATGTATGATTGGATCATGAAATACTGATAAAGAAAAATCAGGTCAAGAGTAAACATGTGTTTGTGTGTATCTAGGTCTGGTTTATGACGCTCAGATGCAGAAGCACCAGTGTACCTGTGGGGACAACAGCCGCCACCCTGAGCATGCTGGGAGGGTACAGAGCATCTGGTCCAGACTGCATGAAAGAGGTCTCAGGAGCCAGTGTGAGGTATGGCACGCACACACACACACACACACACACATTACACTTACCGGCAGATGTATACTATACCCCCAGAGTCAGTATTATATGCACTATATATATTTTATGTGTGTGTTTGTGTGTAGCGTATCCGCAGTAGGAAGGCCACTCTCGAAGAGTTGCAGTCAGTCCATTCAGAGAAACATGTGCTTCTGTTCGGCACCAACCCGCTCAACCGCCTCAAGCTGGACAACCGCAAGCTGGCTGGTAATATCAGTAATAATATACTGTAAAAAATCCTAATATTACTTAATAACAATAGTAATCATAATCATAATAATATAAACATCCATGACAGTTGATGTTGATGAAATGATCTCTTGCAGGAATCATATCCCAACAGATTTTTGTGATGTTACCATGTGGAGGAGTTGGGGTGAGTGCCTCACACACATCACAGACCTCTTTAAAACACAAGTCATGTGGGAATCTTTCCACTTATCTAATTGCATTACTGAACAGCAAACATTACATGGCTGATTATGCCTCATTACACAATTAAACTAATATTGCTACAAATTGCTAATGCTATTGTGCTTGGCTAAGATAAGTTTGAAAAACAATCAGAAATCACAAGGCTGTACAAGGGTGAGATGTGAAAAAAAAAAAGGAAGAAGGGAAGAAAGAGGGTACACATGGAGACTACAGCTTGAAGGGGTGCGTGGCAGTAAAGCAGGGAATAAGAATACAAACGAAGAAAAAAAGAAGATGAAATATGAAGGTATGGGAGCAGAATAGATGGAGTTTAACAATGGACCATGAAGATGTTTTCTTCTCTGATGTGACTCAACACAGATAATAATGCCAATGAGAAACTGTTGTGAAGCATGGTGGAGAGGAGATGAGAGGAGAGGAGAGGAGAGGAGAGGAGAGGAGAGGAGAGGAGAGGAGAGGAGGTAGGAAAAAAAGAAGGGGGCAGGGTGTCAGTTGATAAGACGACTGATCTGACTGGATTTCCGGGCCTTGGCTGCTCTGGTGAAGAGGGGTGATTGGAACAAGATGGCAAAGTCTGTGATAAAAGAAATTCCTCTGATTTCATTGTTCCACCGCAGCACACCACCAATGTGAGTCTTAAAACAAGGAGTGAAACACAAGATGGAGTTTACAGAGAGAATTGATGCAACAAAGAAATCGGATGTGAAAAAAATAAGACGCTCAACAATCATTAGTATCCACGGAAATTCAAGGACCACGTCACATTTTTCTTTTTTTAATACACTACAAGAACACAGTGCACTGTAAGAATAGATGAATTAAATAGATTCATTTCCAAATAAAGGAAGCACATAGTAAACTTTATGTAGTCTGACTAGTTTGTAAATCCTCATAGACAGAACTGTCCAATGTAGACTCCCTACTGGCCGACAGCAGCTCGACTAAATGAAATGTTACTGATGGGTCTGAAACACTAAAAGGAACAGATTTTTCTAACCATTCAAACCAAAGTTATTTCCAGTGCATCTTCAGTTAACATCTGTGGCTGACTTTTAAACTGACTTTACGTGTCTTATCACTGTTTTCCCTAACAGGTAGATATAGATACAATCTGGAATGAACTTCACACATCAGCGGCTTCCCGTATTGCTGCAGGATGCGTCACTGACCTGGCACTAAAGGTGGCACAAGGAGAGCTGAAGGTGTGTCTTTGTTACCAAATACTTTAAATACCGTTTTTTAAATACAGTAAATACCATGTGTCTTCTCAGAGATTTAAGAGCTGCAGTGAAGCAGGTTGTAGGGTAAACATCATTATATACCGTACAGCTTTGGAAGCTCCCTTAGCTCTTGTCTGCAGTGTTTAACATACAGCATATACAGCAGGATAACCAGGCGTAACTTTAAAGATCTGAACTGTGATGGTCGGCCAATAAAAGCAGCAAGGTGTTAAAGTTTTCGCTCTCCTCTCACAGAATGGCTTTGCAGTGGTGAGGCCCCCTGGACACCACGCCAACCACTCCTCCCCGCTGTAAGTACAGCAGCACGCACACACACACACACACACACACACACACACACACACACACATACATACCAGGAGCCAGGAGGTCTCTGCAAAGTGTTTCAAAGGATTTATTACAGATCAGCTACACTTCTGAGAAAGAGAGAGAGAGGGAGAGTGTGTGTGTGTGTGTGTGTGTGTGTGTCTGAGTGTGATGTGTGTTACCTGCCTGATGCCCGAGGCAAACTACCTCCTCCGCTCAGTTTCTTTTAAACTTTCAAGACACAGTGTGCGTGTGTGTGTGTGTGTGTGTGTGTGTGTGTGCGCGCGCGCGCACTCTGAGTTTGTGTGCATGGATTTGTGTCTTTGATAGGAGACATTAGCCAAGTAACCACATTCAGCTGGGACTGTGTGTGTGCTCAGCAGTGCTTGTCACTGGTTATTTATGGGATGATAATGACTTTTCTTGATGAGCAGTTTGGACAGTGTATATGATATACCGTCTACACACACACACACACACACACACACACACAAAAGCGCTCACAGTTTACGACCCATGCTGACACTGCCACTTCCAACATTCCTCCATTGTTTTTCATACATCAACACTTTTTTGCATACCTTTACTGTAGACAGTGAGCGTTAAGGGAACTGCTGCGCCAAGTTGTGAGTTCATTTCTCTGAAATCATCGAACACGTCCTGCCAGAAATTCACACTGTTATCATTTGGAATGCGAAGTGAATTTTCGTGATAAGCTTGGTTTTCTGTTTGTCACAAAATTTGTGGGTTCTGCATTTCTCAGGAGTGCAAGAGTTTAGAATCAGCATAATGTGAGGAGCCATATTTGTTTGTCAGCAGTGGAAGATGAAATACAAAAACAACTTGAAATGAAACATCCTCATTTCTCAAATATTTGCAATAAATGTTCGCCTGGCAGGAGTTTCTCTGTATGACTTGCACAATAGAGTCAGTGCTGTTATTGTCACAACCTGGACCGAATAGTCACCACATGACGCCACAGCACTGGAGACATGTCTTAGAGGTTCCTAAGGACCATATGGTGATTCTATGATATTAATTTGCTGAAGATGTCCTGATGAACACATGTGGCTGCCTTTCTTCCTGTCTGTTTGTCCACAGGGGCTTCTGTTTCTTCAACTCTGTGGCCATCGCTGCCAAGCAGCTCCAACACAAACTCAACGTCAGCAAGATCCTCATCGTGGACTGGGTGAGGACCCACCGCATGACGAGCATCACTGGTCCCCATATGGAGAAGAATAAACAGACAAAAACACACATGCACAGGCACACAAATGTATCATGGGCATAGACGAAGTCCCAGAAGCAGAGCAGTGCTCGACAGTAGCACTCCTATTTATCATTTAGCTGATTTAGGCACTGTTATGCCAAAGCCAAATATCCCCTCGGGGACGATAAAGTATCTCTTATCTCTTATCTCTGGTCTCCATGTGTGATCTGAACTGTCACGTCTACTTAGAATAGACACACAGTAATATGAACACGCACCTACACACACATGCAGATATTAATCCGCAGCCAGGTGGTCGTCTCTGTTCACCATGTGTGTATACATGAGCCTGTGCCATCTCTTTACACACACTGCGCTGTATGACATATTACCGCATCAAACACTAATTACTACCTACTAAAAGGTTTTAGGATTAAAACACAATTGCCATTGACAGGCAAAGCCTTGCAGCTTTTCCAGACCCTGTTTTATGTTTTATGTGTATATCATAATAAGAGCGATGAAGTTCTTACGTGATTGTGATTTGATAGTTTTCAACAAATATGTAAATCCATCACGGTTTTAATTATGTGTGAAATACCTGCTTCGGCCTCCTAAACTGTCATCCAATCATTATCCAGGACATTCACCATGGCAACGGCACCCAGGAAGCCTTCTACAATGACCCGAGTGTGCTGTACATCTCTCTACATCGCTTTGACAATGGCAACTTCTTTCCCGGTAGTGGACATCCCAGTGAGGTAGGTAGTCTTCCACAGCAGTGCTGTGTTTTTCTGCTTTTGTTTGTGTCGTCATGGTGACGTCTGGGTGTTTGCTTGTGTTTGTGTGTCTCTGCATGTACCTAAATTCTTGCGAACACTATAACTAACACAGGTTCTCTTTATAGAGTAGATCTGAGTAAATCGATATATACGACAGCCATTTTTTATTATACTTTGACTCCTGAGAACACAGAATTTGTAATAATATCACCCATGTTTCTTGTGAAGATGAATATGTTGGCATGGGAATATTTGGTAATTGTGTGATTCCAGTGGGACATTAGGCAGCCCAAGAGCCTTGTGTTTAGCATATACTTGTCAAAACAGGAAAAATTATTGTAACGATCAATCCAGGAATAATCTGCATGATTTAAAGCCCCAATTACAACCGCAATTTGGTCATGATGACTGATATTCATGGTCGCAAAGTCAGCACTGCACAGGGGAAAAAAAAGAAACAGGTTACAGTGGATATAGGAATATTTTGTCTGCGACCAGCTGGAGCTGTCAAAATGAGATCAAACATATTTTAGTTATACTCCTGAAATCTAAGCATGATCATGTGATACGATCATGTGCATGTAATGAGCTGGTTACAATACAAATCTGAACACAATGTGCTTTTCTTTGAATTTAATCTTTTAATATCATTTAGAATTTCATTTTCATAAATAACTTACAATGCAATTTACAATATCATATTGGCTTTTGTCCACTGTCATTCTTGCATTGTCTTTATCTGCATGAGAACTTTTATTCAACATGACGTTTCCAAATTTCATGTTTATGAGTTACGTCATTGTCTCCCCTTTGCAAATGTGTTCATCTAGTGAACTCACCATAAGCCCATCACTTGATTTTGTATATCCACTGTAGATTTGTTTCCCTAGCTCTAGTTTATTTAATAAACTTCAGGGCTTTGGATGTTGGAACTTCACAACAGGATGTGTACAGTCGGATTGCATGCCTATGTTTGAATACAGGAAATTGAGATGCCTATGAATTCTGCCTGCGGTCTTACCAGAAACCAAGTGTGATGACTATCCCCAGTCAGATGAATTGACCCCAACCCACGGTGGCATTCACCATCCATTCAATCCCCCCACCTCCCCTCCTCTTACTCTCCCATCCTTCCCCCACAATAATGAGGATAAAAAAGTCAATGTTTTCCCATAAAATCCCCCAATGAGGGACGGTACATAAAACGCTCTGCTGGCTTGGATGTGGCTTTGCCTTAAGTGGCCCCTCAACCTCTGTTGAGCTGTGTGGTAAACCTCTGGAGTCTCGCTGTCCCCCGTGTAGGTATATAACACACCATGGGGTAGGGGTGTGATGTCATAGCCATAACAGAGAGTGCCGAGTACCACACAGAAACCAGCGAAGGCCTAATCCAGTCCAGCAACTCTTGAAACATGAAAGAAAGAAAAAGGACAGAGAGGAGTGGAAGAGACTTGGAGCAATAGCAGGAATTGTGTGTGTGTGTGCGTCCATATGCACGTGCGCATGCATGCGGGTACATTACTAGTTGGCAAAGGACAGGAGGCCTCATGTGTTTTTCGTTTGCCCTGTGAACATCCCGTCCACTGAGAGAAGAATGGAGACAGACGCTCTGCGATGCTCATCAGCATTCTTTCAAACATCCTCTCACACCCATACACACACACATTTACACACACACACACATTTATACACGCACACACACAAAGGAAATTACCACGCCTTGTTGCCAAGAGTATGTCAATCAACCTCCTCATTCTGCCCTCAAACTGACACATTGACTGATGGCGAAGGGCTTAGAGAACAGCTAAATGGCTGCTAGCAGGACTACAAAGAGAGAGGCAGGAATCTTTAAACCTTCTTTCCAAGACCCGGGCCTCAGTTCACTCTCTGCCCCAAATATGTGAGGTCAAACTGAGAGAACCTCCATCAACTCTGCCTGGCATTCTGGGAGTACACGTCAATCTCAAGACAGCTAAAATCCACCACTTAAATCATTTACAGTATGTGATATGAGCAGTATACCATGTAAGTTGTCTTTGACATGTCACATCAAAAAACTACTAAGCTTCCATACGTTACAATTATATACAAATAATATATTATTAGAACATTTTACAACATACAGTATGTGATTGTTATGAATTGTTTTTATGTACATCAGACAGCGTTTGCCAAATGTGAAATGTTTCCCAGTATAGCTGCAGCCTTAAGCTTGGGAATCATAAACGGGTGTAGCTCTGTTGTGGCTCCGAGTGATTTATAAGGCCATTTGACAAATTGTATCAAAATCAAAATGGAGGGACAGGGGTGTTGAATTAATAGCCATCCGTCTTTCATTTAGGAATCATAATCACTCCCTGGTGTTGCCTTAAAGAGATTCAGTCACTTTTCCTCAATTGCTGCAATGCAAGGTTTTGCAACAGCCGTGTTGATTTTGTGAACATTTGACACAAATCTGTCATCGTCACATAGTTTCTCAACCTTCACTGGGACTCATTAACTTTCTTGACATTCACAGAGATTCTTTCTCTCTCTTAGTCTGACTCTCCCTACCACTCTCTCTCTCTCTCTCTCTCCCTACATTCAGGTGGGTGCAGGTGCAGGCGAGGGCTTCAATGTGAACGTAGGATGGACAGGGGCTTTGAACCCTCCCATGGGTGATGCCGAGTACCTGGCTGCCTTCAGGTAAAGAATGAAATCAACTTGTTTGTCAGAGTCACATTAAAGTTGCATCCAGTGTTGCGTGTAATATTTCTATGTTGATGCATTCAGGTTATTCTAATTGGAAGCTGTGTGGAGCTCTGAAGAGTCATCTGCTGAACAGCAGCCTTTTGACATTATCCCTTTCACAACAACAGTTTTGCATATTGCAAGCGTCTCCAACACTAGAAAGCTTCTGAGTTGCTCACTTAAAAAGTTCATGTATTGAAACCTGACAACACAAATGCACCCAGCAAACATGCCAATTTCAGTCCAACTAAATACAAAGACTCTTCACTCCTACACAAAATGATTATTTTCCAATCAGCTTTCAATCAATTGCATTACATTATTGTTAAGGTAGATATTCACAAACCCCTAAGGTATGCAGTAGTAAATAATAATAAACAGACAAAGACTGCAGAAAACATCCAGGTCAAGAAAACACATTATTTTTAAGAGGAATAGTAATAATTTTTGTTCACCACTGTGAATGACAGGTGTGTGTGCCAGGAGGACAATAACAATGAGCAATTATTTTTCTTCTCCTGGTTGAAGGCCACTCTCAAATTGTAGAGGTCAGAACTTCCCATCTGCACTAGAATACAACACTCGATATTATCATGCACTTATGTACCGTAATGTTAGATCTTGTTCACTGTAGTATCTCAAGCAGGTTTCATATCTCATTACTGATTTTCTACATCAACCAAATTGTATTATAGGTACATTAATATAGATTGATATAGCTCCATTAATTGTTGAGCTAAAACCATGTGCTATTGAAACACGCCTTCCCTCTCACCATCCATTTCATTTCTTTCAAGTCATTTTTTCCTGAATGAATATAGTATGGTTCTGCTCTACACTGTAATGAACTCAGAGTGTTTCTGTCAGCATTACTGGCTCACCACCAGATGATTAAACAGTATGTGAGCTCTACATGGTTCTGCATGCAGCAGACACAGTGGGTGGGCCCCTCGTCAAAGGAAAGATGCTAATGAGCTAACCCATACTGGTAAAAATCCATAGAGCCAATAGGCAGGCTCGGAAACACTAAGTCCAGTGTTTACTGGAGCTCTGGATGCTAATTAAGAAACAACTGGTCTTTTCCTGAGCAGGCGTCTGGTTTTGGTATTTTTCATCCAGTTTGGGAAATGGCAAGTGTTTTCATGTGTAAAACTTCCTCAGTTAACCACACTGTAGTACTGTACCGTATTGTGTGTTACCCCTAGAAACTTTGCCCTGTATCAAAGCTCTGTGGAGAAGGAATGTCCTGGTGGTCCAGTGGTTTGAGGCACATACCATGTAGCTCTGATGTCCGGGGTGCATATCCGGCCAAAGACCTTTGTCACATGTCATCGTGGGGAACAACCCCATATTTACACCCGCTGTCAACTATCTAATTAAGGCAAAAACAAAAATCCACAATAATAGTAAAACTGTAATGTGAATTTGCAAAACCTGCAGCAAGATTGTGACGATTTTTAAGATGCAAAATAGACGAGACAGCCTGTGAGAGAGAGAGATTTCTGTAAAGACACACACACTACACAAACCTTTGAATAATTTTTCAGTGGACTTTGCCACCATTCTGTGGATTAACTGGTGCGAATAAATGCATAACACGCTATACAGACATAATTTAATGCATCATGAATTCATGCTTATGCAATTAAGTATCTAGTCTGGTGCCAGTTGTGTAATTCAATTTGAATACATGATTTAGACGACAGGGTGTTCCAGACTGTGTGTTTCTCTCCAGGATGGAACAGAAAACTAGCCAGAGTGCGGTTGTTGATGATGTGTCTCTGTTTTTGGGTGTGTGTTAGTGACAGGGGAAATATTGTGGTCAAGAGTGGCGGTGGAACTCCAGTACAATCAAAAGAAGTGTCATGACGTAGTGTGTGTGTGTATGTGTGGAGGATTACTAAGGTGGTTACAATTGTAGTTCAGTCTAATCACCGGTAGCACGGCACACACGCAACATTCAGTTTTAAAGGAAGATAATAAGAGTATATATCTTTTTGGCCCGTGCATAGCATGTATGTGTGCATGCACATATTTTCATGTGCATTTCTAGGTGGCTACTGACGAATAACAAACTACGGAGGAGAGGAGAAGAGAGGAGAAGAAGTGGGGGGTGCATTGTTAGGGAATCCAAAGGCGGCGTAATTAGGCCCAATGGATCCCAGATGGCTGGCTGTCAGTGACGTGAGAAGAGGGACGAGCTCCTAATAGGAACCAGACGCACACAAACGCCTTTGAACTGCCGCTGAGAGAGAGAGAGAGAGTAAGAGAGAAAGAGAGCGAGAGAATCAAACGCGGCATGGGCTGTGCGCTCTTGCTAAATAACTGGCAGCAGGAGAGGAGAGGAAGTGAGGAGGAGAGCATAGAAGCGAGGAAAGTGGTCTCCCCTGAGTAGAGCATACAGTATGTGGGCGTCTCAGTCCAGATATGTCAAAGGTCTCATTTTTATCTGCTTGTGTCACTCGCAAAAACAGAAACCATTCAGCGTTTGCCACCTGCCTAAAGTTCTGTGTTAGTCTTTCCTTCAACCTGTCTTTTGAACTTTACACACATGCAGCAAAGGTTTGCAGAGCGCTCATGCTCCTTTTTTTTCAGCAGTGCTCTGCTTCACATTTAAACAGTTGCACACATTCACACCTGGGAGCTACCCCACCTTCTAGTGTTGGCCTCTTACCAGGAGCGGATCAAGAACAGAGATCAAGCAGTTGGAACATGGCCTTTGATAATTTATCTTTCATCATTTTCGACTGTATGGAGTTTACAGTGAAGTAAATGTTTGCAGTTAACAATCCAGAAAAGAAGTATTTAATTGTACGAGTGTTCCAGGCGCAAATCAATCATCTCAACTATGCGGTGACTACAGTTTGAAGCTTTTTACTTTACATGCAACTTAAGATTCTGTTAATTACAATAAGTAATCTTTTTCAGTCTATTCCGATGTCAAATCAATCCCATGATGACTTCCTCTCTCACATTGTTATATAGTATTCACCGTTCCAAGTTCTCATTTTATCACAAATTATGAACACCTGTTGAAAACAGGATTTCTCAAATGTACTGTCTAATTTCAGCCAGGCCACAGGGTTTGAATGAATGCAACACACGATAGCAGCATGTTGTTTCCTCTCTTCCTCCTGCAGAGCCGTGGTGATGCCCATTGCGCACGAGTTTTCCCCTGATGTGGTGCTCGTGTCAGCTGGCTTTGATGCCGTCGAAGGACATTCGTCATCGCTGGGAGGCTACAAGGTCACAGCCAAGTGTAAGCCCCACGCAGCCGCTTATTCACATGCAGCACACATTCCTATTAACATACTGTCAGTCACAGATATAGATATGAATCAGTGTTAACATCACACAAAGTACCTAATCATACATATCTACACTCATATGTCCAAAACATTTAGCTTAATGAATGATGGAATAAAGTTTTTTTTTTTTTTTTACTGGTTAGAATTGATATTTAGTTGGTCCTGCATGTTATTTACCCACCAGACTGTGTTAATAGGGAGCTCTTACTAACTTGTGGGACAAATTGCAGAATCATAAAGCTTGTTCATTACTCAGACTGTTTTCAGGTGGATAAACACTCTTTCACAGCTGAACAGCCTTATTGATGTCAGACATTAGCACCACTCATGAGGAACTGTGTAATGCCAGAGTTTTGATCAAAACAAACCAAAACTTCCGGAGCGCAGCTACAAAGAGAAATGTTTGTAATGCAAAGTTAGTCTGTGCACTGATTTGAGAAGATCTTCAGGAACTACCTTTTAATTTTGAATAAAATGTAGATTCATAAATCTCATATATAGTAAATATATTCTAAATGATGAGTGTTGATCCTAATAGACGTGAGAGGCATCTACAAGGTGACACCAGCATGTAAACATTCACAACAACAGGCTGTTGTGGAACACTTAAGGAGTCCTTAAATCTTGTTAATCAACAGAGATATCCCAGACCTATCATTATCTGGCTCAACCTGTGTGTGTTTGTGTGTTGCTCTCTACCAGGTTTTGGCTTCCTGACCCGTCAGCTAATGTCACTGGCCGGGGGTCGGGTGGTCCTGGCTCTGGAGGGGGGACATGACCTCAAAGCCATCTGCGATGCCTCTGAAGCTTGCGTCAGCGCCTTGCTGGGCATGGAAGTGAGTGTGTGTGTTTGTGTGTGTGTCTCTATAGAGATACACAGTATGTTCCGTCCTCTAACCACTTGTTGTGTCCCAGGTGGAGCCTCTGTCCCAGACTGTGTTGGACCAGAAACCTTGTGAAAACGCTGTCAAGTCACTGCAGAGAGTCATCCAGGTTCAGGGTGAGGACTGATATCTCAACACAACACAACCTGTAGCATCCAGAGCTCTTGGCAGCACGTCATTCAGAGGGTTTGGAGCACTGTGAAAAATATACACAGACACGTTATCTGTTGTAATGAGTCTTGATGAATTCATCAACAAAGAAATCCAAATGCAAACAACTAGTGGAACAAGGACAAGACAATGATCAGTGTGCAAAACACTCAATTGTGAGGTCCAGTGCCATGGAAATAAATAAATAAACAAAAAACCATCCACTTTAGCTTTTTTCATCCTATGAGAAAGCATCTTCTGTCCAGAGTCCTGAATGTTTTCAGTAAATTTCAACAGACCAAGTCAATTATTTGGTCTTGAAATTTTAGGAATGCTTAAGAACTTTTTAAATATGGACATAAGGCATAAATTAGGATATTCAGATATGGAGTGGAGGAGCAGAAGCGCAGAGTTCAGAGTGTATTATTTCGCCATATTGTCTGCAGAACTGTCCCCGGTGTCCAAGCCAGCAGCTGCAGCAGCCAGTGTAGAGTACATCAGCTGCCTGTTCACTGTCACTGTTCACTGCTCTTCACCTTTTAATATTCAAACAGGAAAATGTTTTTTTCATATATATATTTATTATTATAGATGAATAGGAAATTATTTGCCTAAATTTCCATATTTCACACACGTGGTGCTGATCCTTCATTCTACTAGTTATACTGATTGTTTGCAAGCATCGAAAAGACTTAAAAGAAAACAACTTTTCCCTGCCTTCATTTGCTGTTTCTATTCTTCCTCTGAAGTCGTTCCCATCTTTCTTTCTTTAACCTGCAACTTTTCTCTTTACTCTCACCTCTATTATCTGTCTCGGTTGCCTTTACTTTCATACCGTTGCTTCAGTTGAAAAGCAAATGTCACATACCTTTGTGAAATGTCACAATAAATGTGAGATGAATAACAATAGGTCGGGTTGAAGGGTTTTCAGGAAGTCTTTTATATTGGCCAAGTTGTTATTGCTCCTCTGTGTTGGCTGTACATGCTTTTATATGAAGATGAGATCAAAGAAATACACCTGTTACTGTTGCACCAGCTAATAGTCATACCACCTTCTTCACTTACATGGGTGGATTTGAAGTTGAGTCAATTTTTATTGATCCAAACGATAAAGAGCGTCTGTACAACCGGTACAGCATTCATCATCGTCTACCTTTACACCCTCGATTCAGACATGGAAAACATTTCGGCACAATCAATATTTCAGGGCGCATTTGCTACCAGCGTAATGTTTTATTTATCTCAAAACATTTTATATTTATCGAGTTAGGCAAATATTTTTTAATTCTCTGTCCGCTTTTCTAGTTTCTGCAATCTGTTCAGCTTTTTTGCATTTCCATTCTCTGTAACTCTGGTCTGTATTTCTCCACTTAGCACCTCCCTCTGTATCCTCATCCCCCCTGCTCTCTCTGGCCACCTCTCCTCCTTTACATCCCTGTCTCCCATCCCTCCCTCCAGCCGTCCCACACACAGACAGACACACACACACGGCCGCCCTGGCTCCAATTATCTTCAAACACTTCTCTGGCACACGACCTTCGCAACATCCCCTCCTGATTGCACACAAATGTTATCCCAACCAAATTAGATTAATTAAAAATATTTGCAAAGCCACAAGAATGTTAAGCCCATAATTTAAGCCCGGGGTGAAATATATGTGAGTTGCATGCACAGCCAGAACACACACGCGCTCATAGACGAACACATTCACAAACAATGATTGATTTTACTTCCACTGTGTGTCACAGGACTCAGGCCTGGAGACCTTGAGAGAACAGATTGAATTTGAGTTTACATTTCTGAAATTATCAACATGGACATTTAGACCACGGGCTGTTTATAACACAGTCAATGCTTATATTCAGATCAAACGGCTACAACTGGTGGATCAAACACCAAGTGCTGCTTTTTAATAATGCAGTGCAGGCACTTTCCCTCCAGGAACCATTCAGGATGAAAACAACACTGAAATGCCGACAACTGAGGCCATTAATCTTTCTCTCTTTCTCCTTCCTTCCTCCTCTCCCTCTTTTTCATCTTCTTGCCTCCTGCAGGTGAGTACTGGCAGAGTGTGAAGGACTCGGCCGACACAGTGGATCTGTCCTACCTGCAGGCGCAGAGACGGCGGCTGAGACGAGACTCTGACAGTGAGGCTGTCAGCGCCATCGCCTCGCTGTCGATGGGTGCTGACAGGTAAGGGCGATGTCGTTTTTGATACCACCTGCTTCAACATCATTACTGCGCTGCACTTTATGATTCATAAAATCTTTCTCTTTCTCTCGTTCATTAAGGAAGCAGTCAGAAAAACTGACAGAGAAAGTTGATTCTCTCTGAAGAAAGAGTCTCCTGCCTTCAGCCTAGTCTCAGTGGAAACACACACACACACACACACACACACACACACACACGCACACACACACACACACACACACACACACACACACAGAGACAGAGCTTTACATTTGGACCATCACTGGAAGCAGATGTCCTCCTCTTCCTCAGTTCAACCACTGTATTCATCACCTCACAAAAACTCCTCCACCTGCATTACTACTGGCTGCAGTCAGACCAAACACACAACATTTACCTGGGCAACATTCATATTGTCATGACGTCTCCAAGCGTCACTGAACTGAGAAGAAATTGTAAAGAAAGACAACCTGAGGCAGATTAATGAAGGATCTTCACTCTATTGTGGCATTGGGAGCTGACAACATGACGTAGCATGAACACACACTTGACAAAGCACAGCTCTGCGACTTTAAACATTCACCTTGTAAATGATTCCCACAAGATCTGCGAGAGACCGTCCGGACTGGCGTAACCTTGAAGGTTGGGGTCAAAGAGCACCTCGGCTTAATGCAGGATGTGCCGGTGAAGGACAGCAGACTCTGCACTTAAAACACGTCCCGCTATGATGATGTCATTTGTCCGCATGTGACAAAAATCCCATGAAGGAAAAAGATCAGGAGTTTCTGATCGTTTTGCACTGTACCGTTCTGTAATGTGAACTGGACGAGATGGAAGAGACGCAGCCTCATCGGCTATGTTGACAATCAAACGTTTTGTTTGCTCATATTTTTAGTTTATTTGAATATTCATTAGTTTGACCTATGGCACACATTTTTGTGGACGTCAGCACGAGATTTTTTTTTTTTTTTTTTTTTAGAGAATCCAGTAAGAGTGAAGCTACAGCGAAGTCTGAGATACATATGTTTCATATTGTTTTGTATGTCCACATATTTTCTTAAATCTTTTTTTTTTCTTGGCCTGTCAGGCGAGCACATGCAGAAAGACTTTAGATCGCTGCAGTTATTGTTGTAGCTCCCCAGCAGATAAAAGAAGACACAGCAGTCTTTGATGAAGTGCATCTTAAATGTGTAGACATACTGTAGTTTGTATCGGTGGCATTAGTCACAGTGAAGAGCTAATACCTCTAGAGTCACTGGTGTATCAATATCAGGGGAGAAAGTAATCACTCTGAAAGGTTCCTGACAGAGATTCTTTACACGTCAGCAAAGACAGAAATCACCCATGATGCCTCAGTGCAGCGTGACCACTCAGAAATGATTGTATATGAGACAATGCAAATTTCCGTTATCAGAAAATTCATTTTTAACATTCTGGATGAGAATCATCCCAAGACTGCATGACAATCACACACTTAAAGTGCACTTACAGTGCCCTCAGGACGGGAGGATCAGAATAACTTGGGTCTTAAAATCTGAACTTTGATAATGTTTGTTACGTGGACCATTGATTCTACCTGTGGATGAGCATTCCTGCTGTATTTTGTAAATTTATTTTATACTTTTATTTCTTTCAAAACAAGGACAAACGGATTAGTCCTGTTTGTCACTGACGTAGCGGCGTTCTGTTTACCGTCAGTGTCTGGGATGTTTCGCTCCCCGGACCAAACAACAACATTTTAGCAGTTAAGATAGAGCAGTAATACTGAGATAGTTGAATATCCTCACAGTGCAATTGGACACAGGTTAAGCGCAACCAAAGTTTATGAGAACAATGTGCCGTCCCTGGACTGGCATGGCTTAAAGAACTTCAAAGACTTTGGAGAGTTTGTGAATGTTTCTTTTTTTCTATCCAAACAGTTGAACATCACCAAAAGCACAAGATGAATATATAAACAAATTCATTTCTCGAGAAAAAAAAAAAAAACTAAAAAAAAATCTACAGGACTTCTATTTATACATTCAGATTTTGTGTCTTTGAAGTGCTCTTTGCATGTCTAACACAATTTTGACGGTGCTATGAATTATTTTTTTTAAAGTTCAGTATGTTTGCTCTTTTATTTCTTTATTTCTTTACATTGCATTATGTGTATGCAACTCAAAACCTGTCAAATCTTTGTTAATGTAATAAAAATGTGAAAACAAATGATGAGAGCGTGGAGCGGTTTCAGCTCCATATTATGTGTATGACAGTCCGACAGGGGAGTGTAGCTTTACGTAGTTTTAACATTCACGACAGTGACCTGACATATCTAACGTCTTATCTTTTGTCTTAATTAATGCAAATGACTTATTTTTGTATTTGAAAATCCCAAAAATGAACCCTGTGTGTACTTAGAGACCAAATTATCAGCCCATGTGCCTTGAAGTATCATGCTGACCAACCTGTGTGAAGGTAGCTTTAACAAACTGGATCTTAATTAAAACTGCAGGCAAAGTCCAGTTTTGTCATAACTGACTCTGATTTTGTTTCTGTACAGTGTACATATTGACTTGTTTGTTTTTTGTCTGCCTTTTGTCTTTTCTACTATTTTTGTTTCCAAAAAAAATCCTTAATAAAGGTAAATTATATACATTTGAATAAGCTCATTTATTTATTTCTAAATGCACGCTCCTTTGAACTTAAATTCTCCACGGCTTCCTCTCCCATTTAAATTACTAATGCCAACACATAATTCATTATTCCTTTGGTTATCAAAATATTGCACTCATATACAGCATCGAGAAAAGTTTTATTGTCCACAGGAGCTGACACAATAAAGATTATCAAAAGCGAATGCAAAACAACAGTACAAAAGAAACATGTCAAACAGTAATTAGACTACTTATGGTCTATAATATGGCTGGAATCACTTCATCAGCACTTTGGCACATTTTACAAGAAACTTTCTGCTTTGCATCTTTCAGTGAAAACGCTCACAGCAAGTTTGATATATCTTAAAGCTGCAGGAAAAAGATACACAGGAATCAGATTTTCTTGCATTTCAAGACTTTCTGCAACGCTCACTAAGAACAGCAAAGTGAAGATAAACACAACTGGAATAGTGGCTGAACTGTGATCAGTGGTTTAAGACATTTTCCCATGGACATTTTTCATTAAAGCCAAGTGTAATGCATGAGCAGAGTTAAAGTAATACAGTGTGCATACACCAAATTCACAAACAGATACACTTTAAAAACCCCCAAAATACACAAAAAGCTATCCAGTTACTACAGCACAACAAAGTAGAAAATCTGCGTCAGATTCCTCGTGCTCCTCTTTTTCCCACAAGACGGGGCTTTCAGAGCCAGAGCGATTAGCTTATTAGCATTTTAGCTGTAAACATTCATTGGCTGTGACCGCCCTCTAACCATCACTGTGCCATTATCATTAGTCATCGTAATGTCTGTCTGGCAGTGATTCATCCGATGTGAAGAGTCATGGTGGATGATGGTTATCATGGTGTTACCCAAGGCACTCGAACCAGCAGCCATTTTGTTTCATTGTCAACGCAGGCCAGCTGTTTGTTTTGTTTTGTTCTTGTTTTCATCATTCAAAATGTTCAGCATTTGACTGTCACGTCTCCTCACCAGCGTTTCAGAAACACAAAGTAAAAAAATGTTGAGAGTCAAGCTGCAAGAATACATCTCAGTGTCATGAGTCGAGCACGTGTCCAGAGAAAGAGGAGAGAAAAAAAAATTCTTTTTTTAAAGATTAGAAAATGGGGGATTGTCTGGTGAGGCGGGAACACATTTCTTCTTTGAGTGTAGAGAATTTTCCATTTGTCGGTTTTCTGCAGAGATGAGAAACACAGAGATGAGTTAACATCATAACAGTTTTAGATAAGAAGACATGTCATACTTGTGTGGTGGCATTGCTACTTGTGCAAAACAAAAAGAGCTCCACTGAAAGTCTTTGAGATGTGTGTTGAGGTTATAAAATGTGTATACAAACAAACAAACACTTCTGTTTAGTGGAAAGTGGAAAAATCCCTACAGCTCCTTAACTTCTCCTCTCTTGTTTTAACAAGTAAACATTTCATCTGGAGCGTTCTCAGTTCTCCCTAATTACAGTGTGCCTTTCCATGCTTCAAGAAAGACACACGCAGAGAGAGAAGAAGAACTCCAGCAAGAGTTCGACATATGTTTGTGGGTGTCATCCCATCGCATGACTTTCATTACACCATAAAAGTGTGAATCTGTAAATTGTTATGTAATACAACAAAGTGCAGGGTAACCTACTGTATAGTTAAGTATAGTTTGTTGTTTGCATTTTGCACAAACGTTACTTTTGAAACTCATTTATCTGTCTAGTTATGATCATATTTAGAGTTATAATCCTCCTTTCCTGGCATTAAATGTATGCACATTCAGTAATTATCTCTATATTATAGTTTTCATTGGTAGTGGCGGAGTCCGCCACACCTGAACTGGTTTCAGATTGCTTACCTAAGATTCACAGGAAACAACTGTCAAAGAAAATACATTTATCAAGGTTTTTATGGGAGCATTTCTTTTTATTTTACATTTTAAAAATTATTTATTATATTATTATAAGCTTTTTTTTTTTTTTTACATCACAGCTGTTTCTATGTTTGTATGCAAGCATTTGACAGATTCTGATGCATTTTGGACTGAAGTTATGTGGTGATTTGTTGCCTACGTGTCAAACCAGAAGTCATTCCATCATGACTCTTTATCCCTGCAGCTGTCTGAGCACGGCCAACACACATAAGGATACATGCACATGCACATATGCATGCAGCAGTCAAATGTACACACACTAACGACACACACACACACACACCCTCCCACCTGCGCTCAGCTCACAGTTTGGCTCTCTAAAAATAAAGATGACTATCAGAAGCCACAACTTCTGGATGAGGCTTTTAAAACGCAGATGAGCCGCAGAGGACTTTACATCTGGTCCCAGATCAGTCCAGAGTGAAAGCCAGAGATTTAATATGCACAGAAGAGCATCCAACAGCTGGTCAGTCCAAAGTGTAAAATACACACACACACACGCACGCACAGACGTAGCAGAGCCAGAGGTTCCGGCAGAGGAAAAAGCAGTGACAGGCATTTTGATTATGGTATAAACAGAAAGGAGAGTATTGTTTTTTCCATCTCAAACAGAACAGTCCTCTTTATTCTGAAAGTCTCATCCTGAGCCAGACACCCGCACCCACACCAAAAATCATGCTCATCAAAAAGCACAAAACTGTCCGTTGTGCATTCATGTTCGTGTGTGTGCATGGTCTAGACTCTCAAGTAAAACATTAAAGGTTCTTCTGCAGTGAAAGTACAAAATATCAACAATATTACTGATGGTGTAAACCCAGGTCAAACCAATTATCTACTTATTTTCTTATTAAAGAACACCTTATGATTTACTGCGATCCAATCCATAAACTTGAATGAATTACAGCCTCATGAAAATGAAATCAGTCTCAACAAAAAATGAACATTATACACTTGACAACACTTGACAATGATGTATTGTCAATGATGTATTGTCAAGTGTTCCAATTATTTTGTCCACCCACTACATACCATCCACCACAGAGGAGAGGTAGGTTAAGAGAAGCAGGATTTTTAAGATCCAAGATTAAAAAGAGGGTGCAACTTTAATACTTGGGCATTTATACATATGAGTGATACATCATTTAACACTTGTATACACAATTTTAAATTACACCACACACACACACACACACACACATTCATGCATGCATACATGCACTGTCTTTGATGTCTCTCAGACTCTTTCTAACCTCATCTTCTTCCTAAAAGGTTCAGGTCAGTTTCTGGCCTTGAATGTCTAGCACTTTCTGTGGTGGCCCCTGCAGAGCTGATGATAACAGGCAGTGCAGGCAAAGTGGTAGGTAATAACTACCGGGCTGCGTTCAAGGACACTCCGCTCCACGTGCAGGGGCCTTGGCATTCCATCCACAGCACCAACTTGGAGCCCTCGACGCCTGCTGCAGGGGCCACTTGAGGTTTAGTAATAACGTGGAGTGGAACACCTGCAGTGCGCACATGGCCGGCGGCTGCGTTTGTGTGCGTCTGGACAGTGTAATGTATATATGTGTTGAATAGAGGCTGTGTAGTAGTACTTATGGTATCATTTGTGATTCACTGATTCCTGCACAGTGAATAATGTCTGCGAATGCTTGTAATCATTTATATGTCTGCTCAAAGATCTGTGTCAGTGTGTGTGCCTGTTTGAAACGTGTTTACCTCGATCTGTCATCTAGCTGATGAAAAAGTGTATTTCCCACCAGCACAGCAACACAGATTCATCTCTACACGGTCTCTGCAGCTCGTCACCTTTAAGCCTGTTGCTCTGGTTTCATTTAAACGTTTATCTTGTATGTTGTCATTTTGTTTTCTTCCTGGCTGCTTTTTTGCAAATAAAAAAAGAAACTGTAAGTCCTATAAAAACTGAAACCAGGAGACAAGAGAGATAAAATCACTGAAACAACATCTGCAAGTGTATTCCTGTTTACTAATCTGCAGATGTGCTCACATATACACACTCACAAATTCTTGTGCGCACTGCTACACAGGTAATTAAAGCTCAGTACAAACACATACACAAATACACTCCAGTGCACATGTACATACACTGACACACACACACACACACACACAGGCCCGTGTGCCTGACCCTAACCCTGGTACACACACCTTCCTAATACCTCACAACTGTTTCCAATCTAAAGGTTCCTGCTTGTCTGGGCCCCGGCGGGGCCTGATTGCACGATACAAGATCCTGAGGAGAGAGGGCAAGGCTGCAGGGGAGAGGGAAAGAGAAGAGAGAGAGAGAGAGAGAGAGAGATGTGCCTCCACTTATTTCTCTTCACTCTCCCTTTCTTTTCCTCCTTTCATGCTGTACCTGTGCAGGAATCTGGTGTCTGTTAAACTGGCTGAAAAAAAACAGACCCTGTGTGAAGTCGATCCTACAGATTCTGGAGGAAAACATTTGTCTTAAATACATCAGAGGTCTGTCAAACACTGCAGAGTTTAGATTACGACGATGATAATGTGCAGTTAGCTCATTATAGCTAACAAAGGTGCTTAAAATGCTCAGCCTTATGTTTTA
Source organism: Argyrosomus regius (assembly GCA_946959425.1). Lineage (NCBI taxonomy): Eukaryota > Metazoa > Chordata > Actinopteri > Sciaenidae > Argyrosomus > Argyrosomus regius. Next base: position 11,196,498 of record OX336885.1, read on the forward strand.
TCACAGTTATTTTTATTTATTGTATTCATTATCTTTTATTCAACCTGACACATTACAGAAGTGTTGTTCCTGTTGTTCAAAGTGTTTGGGATACATACAGTTTATTCCTGACGTGTTTGTGAGGACAAAGAGATTTATATTTATATTTATATTTATGTAAATGAACAGGTTTGTTCATATACTGGATGAGTTTGGAAAGACTTTATAGACATTTTTTTTATTTCTTTTTACTGATTTTTAATATTTTATTATCTCATTTCATTCGAATTTTATCTTAAATTGTTGATAATTTTACTTTTAAAAAAAAAAAAAAAAATTTCACGTAAAGCATTTTGCACTGAAATCTTACATGAACAATTCTATACAAGCTATATATTATGTGTAAGTTATGTTCTGTTTTTTGACTGTTTGTTACTTACATATAAAACATTTTATAATATTTTAAGTGACTTTTATTTAATAGGAAATGTGTCTTTATCTTTATCTATGTTTATTGCACAAACCGACAGAGAACCAACATTTGATCTGTTAACTTATTTGATGATATCTGAGCTACATAACATTTATTAACAATATGTGTTTAATGCAACAACAAACAACTAAATATCAAAAAACAGCCAATAATTAATAATAATAACTGCATTTTACCATTTAAAAAAACAGTAAAAAGTAATAATAGTAAAATAAGTTTAGTAGTTATTGTTTTCTTTCTTTTGTAAATAATGAATTGAATAGATTTTGTAGTCTGAAGTTTGAGCAAACAACATTTTCACATTAGAACATCAAAATAAGATATATAATTTGGAATATAATATAGATGATAAGATATTTTCCCAAATATTATGCACATGCATACAGCTTTTACAGATTGTAAAACAATTTTTGTAAATTTGCATAAAAAAATCTGTGTTTCAAAAAATTAAAAATGCACAAAGTTCATGGAATTTTTAAACCTGCAATGTGAAGCTGAACAAACTTAACAGATGAATGAACTGATTACAAATTTATTGAGATTTGTTGCTTTTATTATTAATTCATAAATACGTCTATTTGGGTGCAATTTCGCTACTAAATAATTAAATTCTTTAGTCTGAATACATTTGTGATCAAGTCCTCCAAAGACAGCTTTTGTCTCGCAGTGTTTTATAGCAATAAAGTTGAAGTTTTTAGTTCATCTTTTATTTTAACAAGATACTTAAAGAGATCTTCTGAAGCATGGATTTGCAGATGTTTTGAAATGTAGTTTGCGCATTTGCGTTATTTATTCGTTAAACTGAAAGGCTACAGGAAATGTATCGAAACACTTATTTTGAACATGGAAAGAAATACGTGCTGATGACATGGTGAGTACAGAAGTGTTTGTAAACGTGTGCATGTTTGTATTATTTCTGTATGCGTTCATGCATGTATCTGTACACAACAGTCTGTGTAAGTGTGTGTTTATATATTTTGTCCATACCTGATGGGCTGCAGCGAAGCGTCTTGTTGCACTGGACTAAACTGTGGGACAGACAAGGGAGAGCAGTGGAAGAGGGAAGAATGGAGGGAAAACTGAGAGAGGTTTTAGTAGCATAGATCCAACTCTGGATTAATAGTGGCCGAGATGAGGAGAGAAGGGAACCATTATAGGGTACACAGATCGATGTGTGCAAAGGTTTGAGATGAAAAGGTTAAGATCAGGGAAGAATTCAGAGGTTCAGAGGTCAGGAAATGGGTGCAAACACAGACAGAGGCAGTGGGGTGAAGATTTGGACACGAGAGGGTTTAGGAGAGAAGTTCGTTGGGATCCTAATGGCTGGTGGACATGGCCCAGGCCCCCTCCATCCTCCAGACGGAAAAGGCGTAGCTCAGTCTTTCGTGGGCCAGGTAGTTACAGCTGGCCAGCTTGGCGTCCATCTCGTCACTCTGCAGCACCTGGTAGAGGAAGTCGATGTAGCGTGAGGCCAGCTTCAGGATCTGAATCTTGCTCAGCTTGTCTGAAGGTAGCGTCGGGATGATCTTGCGTAGAGAAGCGAAAGCGTCGTTCAGTGACTGAGTGCGTTGCCGCTCCCGCACATTGGCGATAACGCGTTGAGAGTGGAGGTCCTCGAAGGGCTGATCCAGCCTGGGCCCCAACGACGTGGGGGCCAATGACACGACTGTCGAAGGGCTTTTCTTTGGCCTCTTTGGTCCAGACGGCAGCAGGCTATTGGGGCTGCCAGTGTTGCTCTCCTCTGCCTGGCCGAGGCTGTCCTTCTTGGGGTAAGGAGAACGTTTTCGATTTCCTTGCTGGTGGGTCTTCTTCGATCCTCTTTCCAGTTCCTCTTCGCTGGCCCCCAGACCTCCTTCGGGGGAGTTGGTGCAGGACACCTCTTCTCTCATTGTACTGTCAACCAACAGCCTTTTAACCTCCACTGCAAAGACAGGACTTCTTCAAGCGACAACAAACCTGAACTTGACAAGCTTGTGTAACAAAAGTCTTCTCTTTTGTCATAGAAAGTTACGGCTTCTGAAGCTCCATCGGATTGGACGTCGCTCTGGCTGTCCTGTTTCCTGGTTAGCTTGTTAAATTTCTCACTTTCACATTCCCCTCTCAACCTGGCAGACAGAACAACAACAAACCATCTGACAAGCAGGTCCACCTCCGCCTCTTTTATACCCAAACGCTAACCCGGGGCCTGCGGGCAGTTCTCTTTGGCTCAGCGGACTTCCAGAGGGCGTGGTTCGGCCTGGGCCAGGCAGAGAAGCAGGAACTGTGTGTTAGCTGGGCGGGCGATAGAGGAAGGGGGTAAGTGGTTCGCTCAGCCAATAAGAAGAGCTGTGTCTAATGTTGCAGAGATGTCTGAGGTTTTATGGGTTCCAGATTTGGGCTGGAGCGTCAGGCCGCATGCACCCTTGTGTCTGCATTCTCGTTCATCAATTCATTATGAGGACAGAAATCATTCTAAACCTTTTATTTCTGCCAGTAATCAGTGTAAATTTTAATATTGAATCCTAAAGTATTTTTATGAACACACATTCTTAAAAGCCTTTTCCTACATCAAGTGTGCAACATGGAAGTCATAAATCATGTGTATTGATGTAGTGCTAAAGGTTTTTCATTTTGTCCTTTAACATGACTCACAAGTGTGAGTTTACGTTAACATTTGTCTGCCATGATTTTTATCATGCTGATAACCAGACACTATAAAAACAAATCTGTTAAACCGCTACCACTACGTGCACAGAGTCAATGAAAATACTGCAGATTAAAGGCTGGAGGAGGATTTATAGGTTAAACAATGTACTTTATGATGTGGAAGTTATGTTTATCAATGGCACAAATTATAAATTTTGCCATGACAGACCGTAAAGTCCTGCAAACCAAGAAAAGGATTTTTTATAAATCTGTTTGGCCGCAGCGCCTTTAAGTAGTTCTGAGAAAAAAATGTGAGGTTGTGCAAGCATTCATCCTGGAAAGAATTTCACAAAATGAACTTTTTCCTGACATATGATTGTCTCTGTAAACACTAATATAGTAGTAGTACACTGGACACTGAAATCAAAACCTCTTCAGACATCCACTATCTAACACCTAACTCACTTTAGAAAAATTCTCAATGAATAAACGCCTCTAACATCACTGCTGACGTCAGCTGTCCCAGTCATCTATGTTGGGTTGGGAAGGGAGCACAGACAGGACCCTAAATAACCCCTGACCTCAGTGGCCCAGTGACCTCAGTCTGCAGAGGTGAGAGAGCACCTAATTGTGCCATCCACGGCCTCAAGGCAGAGTCGACACATGTTACTCCATACCGCGAACTCATCTGGGTCTGCAGCCACTTAAACACATTTTCTACACATTGGCAGTCATGACACAGCAGACAGGTTCTCCTGAGAAAATGACGATACATGTACCCAGGCTCATGTTTGTGGCACTGAGGTAGAACAATCTACAATCTGAACAAATGACTAAATCTTGCGTAAATCTACCTTTGAATCCAAATCAGTTTCCCAACATTGGGTCTGTTTATACCTTCATGCGTCATGACTTGGGTGACTCATGTGTGGATCACTGCACAGAAATCTTGTGGGGAGTTTTCCGCTGCACTAAGATGTAGAAACTTGGTACTTTTTGATGACAGTATACCTAATGGTAGCCTTTACATTTCAACACCTTTGAAAATGTATTTTTAAAAGAGTTGCTGTGTCTTTCATGTTTCCAAAAATGAATAAAATCCACTGTCCAGAGATGTTATATGAAGAACATCTGAACATCTTATTCAGAAAATCTGTATCATTCTCTAACAGAAGTTTCTTGGGTTGTAACTAAACCTCATATCTTTCCTGATATGCTGCTTGACAGCTTCTAGCCAACAATTTGGGTGTGATTGCCGTGGCATTTGAAGGAGCGCATGTGCAGAGAGCAGTTCAGAAGATTTTTGATGAGCCCTGTGATTGCACTGGTTTACATTTCATTCAGAGGGACGTTGAACGGAAAGTAGCTCGATCCCAGTTGGGTTTAATCAACTTGGAAGAAGAAGAAAAAAAAAATTCATCTGGCCATCAAAGCAAGGCCGTGGACAGAGACAGTGAATTATATGAGGTTGTATTTACATAACAGGCTAAGTCAACTCCAGGATTAACTGGTATTAAGATTGGGGCTTATTGGGAGCTCTGGTGGAGACAGCGGAGGGACAGGAAAGTCATTGTTGCTGAGGCTAATCTCGGGAGCTGCCGCTTACCTTTTAGCGAAAGCGTGGCTTCGTGCCACCATCATGGAAAAAATGAGCTAACGAAGCGAGTAGGCCTACAGGAATGTCGTGGCGCATAGAAGAACAGAAGGAGAGAGAGAAGAGAGAGAGAGAGAGAATGGGAGAAGAATAAGAAAAGGGGAAAAAGAAAAGGAGAAGAAAGGAGAGGGAGAAGGGGGAAAAAAGTGAGGCTGTCCAAACAGAACCAGATGCAGGAGTGTGGAGGCTCGTTTGATCTCTGTCCTCATAGGCTGATTGATGTTGCACATTTCATTTCCTTGTCAGAGTCTTGACATAATGTTTCACTAAACACTCAGGCCCTGCTCTCGTCTTCGTTTTATTTCCATGGGGGTCATAATTAACCCTTTCTGGAGCTGAAAATAGATCATACACATATCAGTATATATCAATATATATTGGCTTACACACACACACACAGGGGGTAGGAGTTTGGATATCAAAGAAGACCGATTGATTGTCTGTTTCTGTCTCTACAACATATGGTTTGGTCCTGACTGAAATACTGCACTCAAGAGCGGCCATGTTGATGCTTTTGAAGTTCTTCAGGAAAAAAAAAAGGAAAACAGTTTCTTTAAGTTCGTAATGCAGTCAATTCAATTACCGTCATACACCGAAAGGTCGAAGCGCTGCGGTGACGCACTCAGCTGGTAGGAGTGCAGCAGTGCGACCAATCATAAATGATGTATTTGAAAATCCACACTGGCTTGACAAAAGGAACCAATCATTAAATTCCTCCTCACCTTCACCTCGTGAGTTTCTTCACCCTCCTGGCTGCTGTTATTGATGTTTGCACACAGCACGCTCCACCCTCCTCCACCCCATACCCACCCTTCCACGGCTCCATCCCTCCCGAGGAGCCTATAGTGGCACAAAGGCAGACATCTGGGACCCATTTCCCCCCTGGAGAAGCCCTTCCTGTGGGGTATCCACTTAGAGGGGTTCGGGAGGAGTGGGGTGGGGGCTGAAAGGGTGAAGGTGCATGGTTTGTGGGGGGATGGTGGTGATGGGACTGGGTGAGGTAAAGGGGGGCTCTTGCAAAAAGAGAGGATAAGAGGTATGGATGACAAGCACATCTAATGCAAACTGTGCAAGGGTGAAGATTTTAAGGAAAAAAGGTGGAGGCTCAAACACGGAATCAAGTCTTCATCTGCATTTTGTAGTTGATGAGCTGATGAATTAAAGGAATAGTTCAACATATGAATATTAATACTCTTATTCACTTTTTTTTTTTTTTTGCCAAGAGTTAGATGAGAAGGTTGGAGTCAGTGGCCTGTTAGCTTAGCTTAGCAGAATGAGTGTAATCAGAGGAAACAGCTAACTTGTTATGGTACAATATCAGCCACCCAGCACCTTTATGTTTTATCTTGTTTGTTTAATCCTTCCATAGATTAGTGTACAAATGTAAATCATGTAGGTAGGTGGATTGTGGACAGAGTCAGGCAAGTTGTTTCCCCCTGTTTACAGTCTTTGTGCTAAGCTAACAATGACAGTGCATTTCCCAGAATGTCAAAGTAATCTATTTAATCTATCTATTTCAAATGACAAATCTAATTCATAAAGAGATACAAAGCTGAGAATGTGCTAACAAAGGCAGCACAGAAACATGTTCAGAGAAATTATACAATATTCAAACTTATATTATCTAACTAATAATGCAACATGGACAAGAGGTCCTTAAAGGCCTTAAACGACTATTTTCTAAATCAGTTTCTCACTCTGAATGATGGTTTCTTATGTGAATGCAAACCTTTCTGACAAAGTTGGAACAGTTTTGATTATTTCACATGTTAGATTTTTGTCTGTGTTGTTTTTCTCTGGGCTTCATCAAATCCACATGGGAAACTGTGATATATCTGATGTCCGTGCACCATTCACTGTATTTGAATCAAAGTGTGACAGTTGTGGGGTTATTAGCAAAAATCTGATCAAACCATCTCCAGACAGTCCTAATGAAGAAGATCTGCTAGATTTTGTTTGTGAGTGTTAAACTCTTTATTTTTATTTTAACGTTATTCAGTCATGAACATTTAATATTATAGAGATAAGCTCTCAAAGTTTTCAGGGGTTTGAAAGTGCTCAGGAAAAGGTGGAAATTTGAACATCCACCATTCCAAAAACTCCCATCCACTGATGAAGATTATGTGATATGACTGAAAGCTACAGAACTGCAACCAAATGGACTTTGAGGTGAGACTGTTTTGTTCATAGATACATTTAACGTATGTGTTTTTCCCAAAAAGTGCAACTCTGCATTAAAAACACTTCCATCTCCCTGCTGCGTGCAAGCCTGTATTATTCTTGTTTAGCTGTGACTTATCTTCTCATATTAGACCATAATTTATCATAATATTTAGTGCTCAAGCTTCCTTCAAATGTCCCTGCTTTCATGTGTAATTTAGCCAATATCCTGCTCTGGCTCTGATTACAGTGTTTAAGTGCTGGGGTTCGTCCATGGCGCATTACAAACCAGTCCCAGTGGAGCTCACAGCTGAGCTGGGGATACGGCATGCTGGGCTGGTGTGCACTGAGCAACAGGTTAGACTGGATAAAGCCTCATATGACTTATTCTGGTACGTCCAGGGAAGAAGCAGTGCGTGATGGTTCTAAGGAGACATCCAGTGCATGTAGTTGAGTCACATTTTAGAACCACTTTCTGATAAGACACTCTTTATAAACGTCTTTTAAGTTGTAAAAGCTTTATTAATGTCATGATAAGGTTGTGAGAACATTTCCATTTAGTAGTAATAAAGTTATAAACGTCAGCTGTCATTAATAAATAGACTTTGATCCAAATCCTTCTGCAGCCGTTTTCCAGAAAGTAAGTGATTATATGATCCAATCATTTACAACCTGGAAACCTAAACATTGGTGTATTTGAAGTGAGAGATTGGAGTGAATAAAGACATTAGTTACAATATATAAATCCTTCATAAAGGTGCATTGCTGGAATATTGGAAGTTTTTTGGATGCAGAAACAAAGTTCATACAGTTGAAAGCAAGTGAAAAATGTCACATAAAACTTTTGAGACTGCTTGTGTGTGTGTGTGCGTGCGCATGCGTGTGTGTGTGTGTGTGTGTGTGTGTGCGTGCGTGCGCATTTATGTGAGAGTGCAAAAGGTTGCTGAATGTTGCATCATATCATGTCCATATGTGCACGCAGCAGGTCATATGATCTCTGTGCGCATGTGATAATGTGGCACAGGGGCAACGCAGCAGTTTGGCAGTAACTTCCATGTGGATACAATCTTTGCATTTCTTTCAAACTATAGTTGCTATACATGACAAACACGCTGGTAGTCTGATAGTGCTGACTTTAATCAGCAAGGCACAAAGACGCTGACATGATCACGAGCACTATATATAGCAAATCATCACATGAAAGTCATTTTTACTGCTCAGTCAGCCATTCACATTCACCGTGTTAGGTTCACTTTCTTTGTAAACACTAATAAGACTGAGTCTAAATGAGTCAGCAGATCTGAGCTGACCATGCGGCCACTCTGGTTGGAAAATCCTGTTTCAGCGTGAACTTCAGAAATGAGCTTATCAAGCCACAAGACTGCTGCTTTGAGGGGAAACTTTTTATTAAACTTGGGCACCTGAACGCTGACAACAAAATACAGCTAAAATGATGATCAACAATGTAAAATGTAAAATGTAAAATATATTCACACCAAGGCAACAAAAGGCCATGGATAAAAAGGAAATCCCATCAGCTCAACGTGGATCTGACCCTCTCTGTGTGCATATGTTCCCCTGTTTTGATATAAACATTAGGTACAATGTGCTCTCTCTTGCAGTATATCTGAATATCTTGATATTGTCATGGCAATGAAACACCTTTTGGACCCTCTACAAACATAACTCCTTGTCAGAAAACCAAAGAAACGCCACACCATAAATCAATCTGAACATAATTTCTTCAGATTACGCAGCCTGTCAGAGAGTCGAACCCTGCTGTCTCCAATCTCTCACTTCAAATACTGGTTACTGGAAGCAATGTCAACCTGGGATCTCTGGGATCAGGCACTATCACGCATCCACTCCTGTCAAACGTACAGTGAAGCACTGTCTGCAAGGTAGAGAGGAATGCTGCATTTCTACAACAGAGCTATTGCATTAGAAACATCAACAGAGCCAGCTTCAAAGGGGTACGCCTTCACATTGAATCAATCCCCACTTCCATTAGATTAGATGAATTTACCAAAGTTACATTGCGCTAACGTTTCTTTATGGTTTCTCAAATCCCTCGCTCTGGTTCTGGTTCCCCCTGTGAAGCCACTTCAAACAGCCTCTGCCATGGCATATCCCTTTGTGCTCTAAAACAGCAAATATGTGTCTCTCTAAAATGTTTCAGATGCGAGCTCGCAGTGGTCCCAGAGGCACAGACAGCATCGCACACAGAAACACAAGAGCCAGAGGAGGAAGAAACAATAGCTTGAGTGTAAAGGTAGGGCTTCTCCTGTGCTGTTAACAAGTAGGTTTGGAAAGAGAGTTTGACTCACTGATGATGGGCGATGGCAGGAGATAGTAAGAACAGACAAACAGAGAGAAAAGGGGAAAAAGAAAGGAAAGGAAAAAGCAGATAGTGTGGGAGAAATCTTTCAGCAGTAAATCAGTGTGGTAATAAGGAGAGACGGGAAGGGGGGGGGGGGGGCTGCAAAGGTCTAGAAACATATGTTTCAGTTTGTAAATAAAACAGTAAATTGCTATGGATATTGCTTAAATATCTGTGGGCTTTGTACCACGCTTTGCGGAAGTTCCTCGGAAATCATTCTGGGACTGCCTTCTTAAAATGCCAAAGCGGCTTCTTAATGTCAAAGAGGCCATCTGGTTCTCGACCAATTCAAGATGTTTGCTTTTCATTTAGAGTTTTTTTTCCTCCTGGTGCTTCTTTTTTTAGATCAAATGCTTCACTTTTTTTATTATTAATACTCGATGTTCATATTTCACAATGGAGCTGTGAGCCAGCACGCAGCACAATCAAACCTGTGAATCCCCGTTCATCTTGTATTACTGGTGGAAAGTAACTAAGTACTTCTACTCAAGTACAATGTTGAGTTACTTGCACTTTACTTGAGACTTGGGTATTTCCATTTTATACTACTTTGTACCTCTACCACTACATCTATTAGACAAATTTAATTACTGGTTACCTTGAAGATCAACCTGTTGAATATGATGCGTTGTTAAAAATTGAACTACTCAACAGTATGTAGAGTAGTTAAAACTAGCTTCACATTAACCAACATTAAAACTCTGCTTATCCATCAGTAAACATGTACTTCTCCTTTTCTTTTTTTTTTCTTAGTATTTTGTTGCTAATTCACTTGCATTTTCTCCTGAAATAGAACTATGAGTGCAGGAATATGTTTATGTTTTAGGTTACTTTTACTTGAGGAAAACACCTCAGTACTTCTTCCACCACTGCCTTCTATAAACCAATACAAAAACTGCAAATACTCAAAGTACCAAAGTACATTGATCAAAGTAAATGTAGGAATACTATACTATTTATATACAAATACTCCATTACAAATGACCAATAAAATGTACGGGAAGCATCAAAAGTAACAGTACACCTCAGTGTTGCAGAATGAATTATTGATACATTAATATGTAAACAATACTTTAATGCTGCCACTGGTCAAGACAGAGCTATTTTTTATTACTTCATATACTGTTGAGTAGTGTAATCTAAAACAATGCATCATATCTTATTTACCATATTTTGTGTAAATATTAATCTGAAAAGTATCTTAATCTGTCAAATTAAAAGTACAACATATCCCTCCAAGAGGAGTATAAGTATTTATACCTAAATGCCGTAGCATTTAAGAACAGTACTTGAATAAATGTACTTGTATAAATGTTACTTTCTACCACTGCCTGACAGACAAAACCCTGTTAAAAGAGCATGAAAATCTTCTGTAACTGCTCATTTTATTGTGCTGGCGAAAACATAAACAGCTCTGAGAGCAGACAGGTGGACGCTCATAAAGATATAGTATGTTTTGTTTGTGTTTCCTTTTCAGATACCTGAAGTCTGACATCATCTGCTGTAAAGGTGTGCATGTGTGCAACGCAAAAGATTTCATTTTCCCTGTAGGTTGTTTGTGATGAATATTGATTCAGCTGCTGTTGGTCTTTAGTGTCTAATTGTACAGGATGTTTAGGATAGTTTTGTTATTTGAATGTATAAACTAAACTATTGTTTCCAGTCTTACCGCACACTGCCAGACTGCCAGTCAACACTTGAGACAACTTCCTTCCTTGATTTGGGTAGAAAGGAGTCCCATAATTGAATAAAACGAGACCCCTCCCTCTCTTTACATACCGCACAAACACACACACACACACACACAAACACACACACACGTTTTACAGGCTGGTGTATAAACTTAATGGGACGCATTTGGTTCCAAAGCCCCCAGCTTGCTCAGTGGAAAGTGAGCCGGATTGTTTTTCAGTTTCTTAATGTCGAAGTTTATAACGGCCAGATAAAAAATGTTGCCATGGTGATTTAACCACAACATCGCAATTACCTTGATGCAATGAGACTCTGGGGGCTTACAAACAAACCAGTGTAATGCAATTAAGATATAAGTACCACCAAAAATGTCCTTAAAACACGGAGGAAGGATGCAGGAAAGCAACAAAGAGAGTGAAATAATGATAGTGGCTTCACAAGGATCAAAGTTACTGATACTTCTAGTAAATAATTAAACACTATGCCAGGTTCACTTTCCTTTAGACTTCACTTAGTAGGAGTTTTTCCTTTAACAACTGCAGGATGGATTCAAGAGACACAATTTTCCACCAGATATTGTCCTGTAAATGAATAACTTACTAAGTTATAATGCTCCAAACACTGATTGTGTGGTTATAATTCACTCACATATTTTTCACGTCAACTTCAAAGTCTCTCTATAAGGCGGCCGCTTTAGCAAAATCATACACCAAAAATTCACTGCGCCCACCCCCAACCTTCCCTCTGAGGGACAAAATAAAAATGTGGATGGGTGGAATAATTGCCCAACTTCAAAGTGCAGGTTATTGACCTGCATTTACTGTTGCGACTGCAATGGGGTGTTTTTTTTCTTCTCCAAAAAATGTAGCCTGGGTGGGTGGAAAAGTGGTTCATTCCTCTCATGGCGCAAATCCCAACTTAATGCCTAACACTGACCCTCCTGACCTGAGCTTAGTAGGAAGAAGAATGTGCAGCACCTTCAATCTGCCTCTGTGACACTTTCTCACGTTACATAAAAAGTCACAAGGCTCGTGAGGAAAATTATTTTTTTTTGCTGTACTTTCACATGAATTCAATGGTTTGAAGGAACAGAAACGACAAACAATGACACATTCCTTGAAGAAAAAGAGGAACAGTTATCAGCCCCTGATTTCATTGCAAAAACACACCAATGTGCAGGCGATGTCAAAAACATATTTTATTAACTTGACTCTCGCACACTGTTATACAAACACACACTCTTACATTCAGTCATGTGGATACACACAGTCATTCTTCATGTCTGACATGGTAACGAACAGATAAACATTTAAAGGAAATACAGCAAAATAATCTCATTAAACAACAATATAAATGTCATAAATGGTTCAGATGAGGACAAAATAACATAAAACAACATGCATGCTCTTAGTGGTATCACTGCTGTTGTGACTTAAAGCGTTAACTGAGGCCCATTTTTACACTCACACTTATTTTCTTTGAGTGTTTTTGTCACACTGATAAAAAATATTACAAAAAATCATTCTTTACATTAAAAATGCCCCCTCGTGGTTCAAAAATGTATTGAACATGTGGTGCTCATTTGGAATTGCACATGAAAGCCTTCATGTTGATGCTGCAGGATTTGGGGTGACCTGCCCTCTGCAAAGACCCTGATGTACATCAACTTTAGAGTGCTGTGTTCACCACACGCCTTATGATATGCAGATTTCAGCACCTGACCACTGTATGTGCAGCTTCTGATGGGAAAACGATCTGTTCATCGTTCACTGAACCAGAAAATTAAAATGAAAGAGAAAATGTATACATGAGTGGGGATGTCAAGCGCACATGCTGTACATGTGGTTTAATAGCTGGAAGGGTGACACCCTCTGGTGGCTACATCATGAAGCTACAACTGATAATTACCACTGAGCGGTGTGTACAGCAATTCCCTCCGCTGAGTCACGGTTAAAAATGACCATATTTTGGGGTTTTTTTATCAGGAGGAAGTTGTGCAAATGCATGACAAAGCTGAACACTAAGGAAGTGAACATGTAAATTGTATCAAGGATCACAAAAAAATCAAGCTGGGTTTGTCTGTGTAGTCATCAAGAAACCCTGCACACATAATAACAAAGAAAGGAGAGGAGGTTTAGGGGAGACGCTGGCCAAGAAGGCAAGGGAGTAACCAGGATCAGGTTGCTCAACCACAACACAAAGTACTTCAAATTATCCTCTGATTCCTCTGAAAATGTCCCCCATCAAGTTTTGGACTGCGTCGCTCTCAGGCTGGGAAGCCAGCACAGTGAGTGTACTCCAAACTGTGCGTAGTTACTGCTGGCAGTTTAAGTGCTCTTAGAAGTCACTGAGGATGCTGATATCGGCGAACTCTTTGCGGTAGCGGTGGGCAGACAAGGTGAGCAGGAAGGACCACTTGAGGCTCATGAAGCTCCAAACGCAGGACAGGTAGAGACTCTGAGGATCAGTCAGGGCTGTGGGAGGCAGAGACACTGATTAGAATTTAGCGCTCTGCAGACCGGAGTGGTGTACTGTTCGTATTCATGCATCTGGCCAAACATACAGTAAATAAATAAATACCAAATGTATGTGGACATTTTAAACATCTCATTCTAAAAGTAAAGCCTTTAATCTGCTGCTGTTACAGCCTCCAGTCTTCCTGTGACAATCTTCCACAAGATGTTGGCTCCTGGCTGCAGGGATTTCCTCCCATTCAGCCACAAGTGAGGTCCAACCAAACCTTTAAGAATTACTCTTAGGAATGCATTTAAGATCCAACAAATTAATAATTAATAATTTATCAGACGCCTACTTGCTGCAAAGTGAGTAACCTTTGAGAGCAACTCTCAAGTGATCTAATGATTTATCACATATAGCTAAAAAAGTGACACAGTATAATATTCTGCAAATACATGCTGTATTATTATATTATTATCTCCAGGAGCAATTAACATGTGAAATTAACAACAATCTAATACATTTGTAAATGGATCAAACAGGATAAAATAAAATGAAATTGGCTGAAATTGAAACAATAAGAAAAGCAAACTGAAGCAGGAAGAAGAAATTCTCCCGCTTACAATAATGAAACCATATAATGAGGAGAATTTAGTACAACAATGACAGTTGCAGACAATGAAAATGTATAAAAAGTGAAAAAAAAATCAATACATCACAAATAAAACAAACAGGAAAGACATCCTATCAAATGTTCAAAACATATGCAGAGAGAATACTAACACCCTAATATGTATTGTTCAACAAATCTAGCTAACATATTATAATTATATTATATAATATTTTTATTATTTTATACAATCACTGCAGAGTGTGTCTCGAAAGGTGTGTGGATCAAATCTGTTTCTGCACTGCAGCCATCTACGATATACTCTGAACCAGCCTCTTCTGGTGCTCTCTTAAATTTAAGAGCATTTTTAACTTCTAACAAATCAGACAAAAAGCTTTCAAGTGAAGTAAAAGTGAAAGATTTTAACTTTCAGCCAATAATAAATTACTTTTAGCAGTTTGAAAATACAGCCCAAACCATGAAAAACAGACCCAGAACAAAGGCAGCAAAAAGGATTAAACAGACAAACAAGAGTTTCATGTACATGCACTGCGAGTTGCATTTTATGTAAGAGGAACGACACCTGGAGAAACTTGCCCCACCAGTTTCCCTTATGGGTGACAGCAGGAGATCTGCACGTAAAGGAGATGTAGGCTGAAGTGGAGTGGGGTCTCATGTGACTTATCAGGTCATGCAGGTTTTTCAGTTGTTTATCATGACACTTAACAGTATTGCATGCTTTGCTACAAAGCAACTGTGAAGATCAACTGTAACATAAAAATCAGCCAGGTCTCTGTAGGTCTCCACCAAAACATTTTATTTATTGAAATTTAAGTTTACATTTTGTATGTTGGGGAAGTTAGTTATACGTTGTGTGTGATGACAAACAGCAGCTGTTTTGGTCGTACCACAGCTCAAACACACTGTTGAGAAAGTGATGCAGAAGAACTTACACTCTTTGTTTTTGATGGCAACAGACAGGAAACTGATGAAGGCCACGACTGCCAACAGAGAGAAGAACACCCCGATGAAGAGGAAGAACTTGAGTCCCTTCAGCCAGGTTCTCCAGTAGTCCTGCAGGTACATGACGTGAGTAATCAGAGTCCAAAGTGCCAACACACCTGAGGGACAAACACAACCGATGAGTCAGCTTTCAGAGGTTAAATCACAGATCTAATAACTACAAACTGATTAAAAGATTGTTCTTTACACCAGCCAACCACCGTTTCCACGTTATTTCTATACACTACGAAAACCAGCTTCCAGAAATTGTTAAAGACACATTTGTGCTGCATTGTAAAGCATTTTCAATAAGAGCCTGAAAGTTCTGATTACTCAAAACATTGCATTCGAAAGCTAAAGCTCTATTGTTTTAGAACAAAGCCTAAGGACAAATAATAACGAGACAATAAAGCAAATGTTGGTTTTGTGCTTTTTTGCATCGTTTCCTAACTAGATGTCGTAGTTTCCTTGAATGTATCAAGAAGGAAATGATTTCAAAAAGTCTCTCTGCTGGGGCGGCGTTTAGCTCAGTTGGTAGAGCAGCCGCCCCATGTGCGAAGGCTTAGTCCTTGCTGCGGAAGCCCAGGGTTCAAATTCGACCTGTGGCTCTTTCCCGCATGTCATTCCCCGTCTCTCTCTCCCCATATTCCTGTCACTCTTCAGCTGTCTCTATCAAAATAAAGCTTGAAAAGGCCAAAAAAATAATCTTAAAAAAAAAAAGTCTCTCTGCTGATGAATTACTCTCATACATTACTGCAATGAACGTAAACCAGTGGCAGCTTGGAAATCTAAAATCTGATGGTCAGTGTAATGTTCAGTATACAGTGACGATGCAAAGACAACACACTCACAGCAGATATTAACTACTCATATGTAACCGCCATCCTGAGTTTAGTTGGTCATGAGGGGTGACACAGCATATTGTTGCATAATTGCTGAGTCAATGAACCACACTTGTTTCATGTTCCTTTTTTTTCTTACAGCTGCAGTGTTGTGAATTCCAGCCACAAGTAAGAGTTAACATGACCTTTCACCAGACAGCGACAACCCTCACTGTCTGAAAGTGAACTGAAGCGATCTGACAGCTGCATTGCTGTGTTGAATACACATTGTTGAATGCTGGAGAGAGAACACTACGGTGATGGGCAGGATCATACACCGTGTGTCATTTTTGTTGGGGGAAAAATATTATTTGTTATTTTTATTTGAACAGGTTGTAGCCAGTTCCCTTTAGGAAAGTGAAAACACAGACTCTGGGAGTGTGTTTCACTTCTCATACTGGTTCCACTTTGTCAGGGACTGGGGTTACCTTCCTGTGCAGGTTACTAATATGAGTTGGGTGAAAGAATGAGGGCAGTGTTATACTTATGACCACTTATCTTTTTTCTCAATCTTAAATAAAAATCCAGAGTCCAGATGAGTCATTGATATTTGGTAATATGTATGCTGAACAACCACTAAACTATGATCACAGTACATCCGGGGAACTAAACCAGTCCAGAGGTTATAGATATGGACTTGCAAAACTCAACAAAGGCTCAAAGGTGAGATTTTTTACCGGACTGAACAGAATTGAACATTGTTTATAAAGTCACAAATCATTAAACAAGTCATGTGTAAAGCCATCAGAACCACACGGAGAAATGACCTTCCAAGCAAACAGTGGTTTCTATTGATTAAAGTCGTATATAAATCAACATGTAGAGACTTGAAATGAATAAAAAGAATGAATATAAAGTAACTTATCTTATCCTATTATCCTTTAATCATTTCTTATTAAACATTTTAAAGCCAAGGGAAAACACATATATATACATTTTGTTTTCTCACTTTTGCTGAAGTAACATTTGGTCATTTTGGGTCAAAAGTGGACCCTTGTACACAAGTGGAAACCTGTCAGATAAGAATGAAAAATCTGCTGCAGGGTATACTTCTCTGATATTATTAATAATAATAATAATTTGGCCTGATTGTATGACTGTCAGTTGACATTTCTGCCCTTCAAAAACGAATTCCAGCTGGTATATGTGTCTATCTATAGGCTCACTTTGCAATCAGTAGGTTGAGTAACAGAGGAGGTTTTCACTAGAACACAAACATGCACATGACAGGACAGCAATGGTTCATACTGTAGCACACACTAACAGGGACATGCATGCATGCAGACAGACACACAGTGTTTACTTTACCTGACAGTCCTCCCATGGCTGCAGTCCACGGCTGTTTGAACGCGGTGTTCCACACCAGGAACGCGGAGAAGCCCATGAGCATACCAATCGAGGCATAGCCGATACTAATGTATGTTTTATTAACACCCATTATCACAGAAAATAAACAATAACAACACTAGCACGAGTGGTCGGACAGCGGAGACACGAGCTCGACAAGACGAGGACTGAGTGTTTGAGAGAGAGAGAGAGAGAGAGAGAGAGAGAGAGATACTTATTTCATAACTGCATCCGGTTAATCTACAAAAAAAAAAGCCCGAGAGGACAAAATGTGTCTGGCTGTGTGTGTCCTGCTGACTAATGGTTGTTGTCACGCACACACGCGCGCGCGCCGGGTAAAGTGTGAAACATGACAAAGCGTTTCTAATAATATGTGTTGTTTTTTTCTCTACGTCAGCTATTAACCAACGAGGTCCCGTTAATCACGCGTGGTGAGCGACCACAGCGCCCTCTGCCGGAGGAAAAACAAAACGACACTGGCTAAGACACCAATGATGTGTGTGTAGATGTACAGTATCAGTCAAACACACTGAACACCTCATTTAGTGAATTTTCTTTATTTATAATTATTTTATACATTGTAGATTAGCACTGATTAGATTTATTTTCCGGCTATATATATATATATATTTTAAATATTTTATTACTGTTATTTTTATTTATTTTATTTTTCATATATATTTTTATCTTTACATTTCTTAATCTTTGAATATGTTACATTTCATGTTTTTACTTTTCTCGATCTTAACCTGTGTGGCGTTTTTTTCTTTAAAGGTGCTATATAAATATTATTATTATTGTTGTTGTCAATTATTGTTGTTGTTGTTGTTGTTGTTACTGAATGCATCAAAATTATGAAATAACGCATATGGAATTATGTTTCAGTTTTATTTGTAATATGTACACATCAGCTGGAACATTATTGTAGGACGAGATTTATTTTTTCATAACCTTTGAAATGAGGACATTTCAACTGAACAGAGGGAAGATTGATTTTAGAGTTTACCTTATTATTCTCAGGTTTTGTAAGAAAAAAGGCATAATTTAATTAATGATAACTATTTGTATTCTTTTGCTTCATTTGGAGGTGTGTTTGGGGCTTTTCGTTTCATGTGTTCATCATTGAAACCTTGAAACCTTGCTGCAGAATGCTATGGTATCCATGCTGGTTAAGTGTGTCTTGAAGTTTCAATAAATCACCAATAGTGTCAGCAGGTGAGTAGTTACCATCTACTCACCTGCTCTGGGTGTGACAACACTAAAGCCAGAACCAAAAATCTAAATTTTGGACTCATCAGACCAAAGTACAGATTTCCGCTGGTCTAAGGTCCATTCCTTGTGTTTCTTGGACTAACGATTTTCTTTTTCTTGTTGGTCTCCCTCTGCAGTGGTTTCTTTGCAGAATTCATTCCACTATAAAGGCCAGATTCACACAGTCTCCTTCACATTGTTTTCTATAAAGTTAACAATGTTTTACAACCTATCCTCCACTTCCAAGCCTACAAGAGAGCCTACGGTGGCCACAAAACTGGAAGATATAGAGCCAGTGTATGGTGTGTTCATTATGGGCTATTGCAGAAACATGGTGGACATGAGGATCTGCTCTCTCTGTAAATCACTTCAATTCTTATTTTCAGGTAATTATATTCAGTTTCTGTCATATTCTGTCAATAGGTTGCCTAAATCCGATACACTAACCCTGAAGTGAAAGTGATTAAAGGAGTTGAAAATTCAGTTGACCTTCCAAGCACTGAAAGCAGTTGGAGAAAAGTTTACAATCTAAGTTGTGGAAGTTTTTTGTTGTAGTTCAAAGGTGAAATTGTAGTGTAGTGAAGTGTAAGCTTTGAAAGGAGAAATGTCAAATGTGGGTTTTTTTTTGCAAAAATTATTATTTTTGAACATTCAAACATTTTCTTTGAAAGGTACAGTAACATGTAACTCTTTTTGTGCTTTGGCCATCACTTTTGTAATAAACATTGTTGGAGCATTACCCAAACAAGATGAGAAAGAACACTGAAACAGATTAATTAATCTAAAATTAATCAGCAACCATTTTTGTAACTGATCAATCAAAACGTCAAATATTCCTGTGTTACAGCTTCTCAAATGTGTATAATTACTGGTTTTCTTAGTCTTGTATTAAAGTAAACTGAACACCTTCAGGCATAACCAATATGAAGGAAAATTGAGGTAGAAGTGTTTCAGTATTTTCTGACATTTCCTAGACTAAATGATTAATCAAATAATTCTGTTAAATGCAGATTAATCAATAACAGACATCTTAACAGTAGGTGCAGCCCTGGTACAGGGCACCTTTGGGAGGTAGTCAGACAACTAAACATGGTGAATAAAACCTCAAATTCAGTCCCCTTACAGAACCTGGCTCTCAACAGTCATTTTAAAGTAAAAGAAAATATAATGAATTAAAAATGTATCCACGGCTAATGAAAACATATTTGAATGAGAGAAATCTTTCAGATCCCATGAACACAAACATAAACTTTCTTTTGACTTGACTGAAAAAAAAAACTAATAAGGTATTGCATATTTAATAATGCCCATAGAACATTTGGGAAAAAATAAATGTCACATTCACGTCATTTGCAATCTGTTAAAGCTCTCAGCCACCCACCCGAGGGGAACAGCCTGTAGCATAAAACAGCAGTGTAATGATGCCACAAGCACTTAAGATGTGACATCAGTTTAAAACAGTCTTGGCAGGTAGTAATAGAAAAAGAAATCATCCAACTTCTTCTTCATTATTTTGATGAAAGCCATGTCTCTGTAGATGTGTTGAACCAGTATGTCTTCTCTGGAGAACACCAACAAATCACACCACGACGTGCCTGCTACCATCATCTCTCCTTGGATGTGCCAATAGTATGCATGGGTCCTCTTCATTTTTACCAAAAGTGCAGTCTGCTAATTCCACATCAGCTATAAGGCCCATTTTGGTTAACAGAGGCTTCTTGTCATCGGGAAAATCCTTGAAGGCTTCAGTGAGTCTTGCCAAAAAAGACTGGCTGTCAGTTTGGGTAGCAATAAAAAAAGATTTGTAGTGCACCATCCTGTATGAAACAGGTTAATAGTATTATTAGCTTTGTAAGCAAATTGGAAGAACTGCACCGGAAAAATTAGTCATTCAGAGTCTCACTCTTACCTTGGCAATTCTAGCATGGCTTTCTGTAGCACACTCTTTGACTTCTTGTGTTTTGTAGCAGGATTTCCACCCAACTCATTATTTCACGCTTCATCTGTTGAAAACAAAACAACAGTCTAAACCAGTCCTTAAGGGCATCCAGATGTTTTCTGACAGTTTTTCTATAATAATATTCCAGGATATTTCTAGGACATCTTCAGACCTGGGCAGTATCATTTGACTGAGTAAGAGTTTTGTTAGTTTATGCTAAGGCCAGAGAGGAGCTTGAGAAATAAACTGAGTTAAACTGAATTAAAAGTATAATTGGATCATTTTTTGTCTACTGACTGATCGATGAGACACTTAATTCATTTCAGCACTACACACAACACACCTAGTGATAAGCCAAACCTTTGCTCTGTACATGGTCTGGAACAGCATTTTAAATTGTGTTTCTGATTAAAGCTTAACAACAACATCATTTTGCTTTCAACTAGAAAATTGTTCTGCCCGTGCAGGTACAATGGTTATTAAATCCTTGGATAAATTAGCCCAAATTCAAGGATGTGCCAACATTTGAGATGCACACTGATGTAAGCAATTTATTATCTAGATGTTTGGTATTTGGGGAATAGACTTACACCCCCCCTCCCATACATTGCTTTGTCTGCTGCTGTACTTAGTGTTTTGCTACATTAAAAAATGCTCTTTTTTTCATCACAAAGCTTCTCCAACCTATCACAGTCAGATTTATTCATCAAATGCTTTTGATCTGTGAGGTTCTAGGACACTGAAAAAAAGCACACCATTTTTATTGCCTTTCTTTTATGTTTTTGAGGTTTTGAGCTTTCATTTTCACTCCTGGATGGCTGTGGGCAATCTGTGCCTACATCTGAGGGAAAGGCCTCGTGTTTACCATTCACTTCATCAGCTGAGGCTGTGGCTGAAGAGTCTGAGTTCCAATCTACCACTTCAATGTGGTATAAGTTTGTGATGCAGGGCATGTTTGACTTTTTTTCCTCATCTGGGTCATTTTTCACACAATCTGGAGTCAAGTTATCAGTTTCCCCCAGCCTTTGTTGTTGTTGTTCTGATCCCCAGCTTATGCCATATTCAATTTGTTCTTCTTTTGTTTTTTGGCAACGGCTCTGATATGTCCAGGTTCTCCGCAGCGTTTACCTCATGGGGCTGCTCGCTGACATCTGTGTTTGCTCCAGCATATCAACTAACATCTATCATAGAGAAAAAACAAAAACACCAGTATTTACAAACCTTGCTTCACTTACTTACATGTACTTGAGTATAAACAAACATCAGAAAACAAGTTTGTTATTCTTAGGTCATAACCACTAGTTGGACAAAAAAGGTATGGTCAAATGTAGAATGAAAACTTTTAGAGGGATATTTATATTACATTGATGGATTTTTAATGATGCATCATCCCCATTTAAGCAGCATTTTAATGTTGTGGCTGGTCAAGGTGAAGCTAATTTTGACTACATGATTCTGTGGGGTAGTTTTATGAATATTGCTAAACAATTTTCAAACTATTTTTGTCATGATAACCAGTGCTCTATGAAATCGTGAGAAGCATGTCTGGGTAAGTAATCCTGAATATGCAAGATGCATTTCATTTGCATTGAAAACGCTTTGAGGCGTTTAAAAGAGAAAAATTAATATTTGTGAAAATCTTTGTAGCTGCATCCATTTGTAGCATAACGTGCAATATTTTGTTTGATTTGGAAGTAATCTGAAAGTACTGCAGTGTAATCTGACCCAACCCTCACTGGTCCTGAATAAATAATGTGTCATTTAAAAAGTATTTTTATAGTTGGGTTGAAGTTTGGTAAGAGTAGGTAGGTTCTTCCTCATCTCAGGTTTCGGTGCCCAGCCATGTCTCCTCACTAAAAATATATGTGTGTGGATGTGTGTATGTTTGTGTGTGTGGGTGCCTATGGCATTGTATGTGTGTGAGTGTGTATGTAGTTGTGTATATCTGTGTGGGGGAGGGAGGTTTGGGTTTTCAGGGTGTTTCTTTGTTGTTCATGTTTTACTTTGCTTGTCTTTTATTTTTTTTGTTTTATCCCTGTAAGGCACTTTGAGTTACCTTGGTAGGAAAGGTGCCATATAAATAAAGTTGAATTTGAATTTGAGTATTTAAATAGACGTATAATAAACTATAAAATTATGATAGTGACGTTAAATACATCAACTGAAGCTGAGCACTAGCATTGTATTGTACAGACTGTTGTGGTTGCACCAATACTTGAGACATAAAACAGGGCTAATTTATACTTTGTGTCACTTTGTTTACGTTTCATTGTGTAGTTAGCGAGCTTCCTCAGCTCATTTTCAGGTCTATACAGACACGTGTGGCTGTAAATCACCAACTCACATTAAGTTGTAGTAATTATCATTATCCAGGTGGTATTTGTAAGTTAACCAGAAGTGACAAACCTATCTTCGGTGACTTTATCTCGGGGGTGAGCACCATGTGATGTTCAACAATACTCTCACCTTCTTCAAATACCTCCACGGCGGTAAGCCGCTGTGTTAGAAAGCTCCGGAGGTTTTGGTGTCTGGTGTTCTACATTTAGAGCACTGATGTTACACCAGCATATTTTGAACAGTACTCCTCCTCGACTACTTCATGTTGACAGTGAACGACGCGCCTCACATCTGAAACAGCCGGAACATAAAGTCATCTTCTTCTTCTGTAACAGTCAACCTGTCACATCAGCGCCCTCTACAGGACGGCCGGCAAATAACACTAAGTGGATTTACACCTAGTCTACTGTGTGATTAAGTATCAGTTAGATATCAATCAATATAATGCTTCATAACTATTCCCATGGTCCTCCACAGCATATAACCATTTTATATGTCCATTATATACATATATAATATACATTCAATGTAATATATTTTAGTATACAGACGAAATTTGTAAACATAATTATCATAGACTTTGCTCTCAGTGTACATACAGATATAGACATAAGTACAGTTGAAAAACAAGGAACTTTACAGGTAAATGTAAAGATAAACATAGAAAACTATATACATTGGTACACTATATATCCTTGTTTTATTTTATTAAACGACAATAACATTTGTAGACTGAATAAAGATCTGGTGATAGTGCAATGGTGCAGAGTGCAAAGGATGCTGAAACAAATATGGTTTCTGTAGCTGATTGTGTTATGTAGATGAGGTAGGTGGATATGACAGTATTTACAGTATGAACAGCATGAGTAGATTGTGTGTGTGAGAGAACATAAACTAAACGTAAACAGTGAGAATAAATTATAATTTACAGGTATTGTACAGATTTACAGCACGGCGTAATGTTGCTGACACAGTGTGTCTGGTTTTAAGATTAGATTAAAGATTGGATAATAATAAAGGTAAAGGTCTTATAGATTGATATATTAATTTTGTCATGTAGAGGTTTAGATCCTAGAAACAAATGTACATATTTAATTTAGATTTATCTCAGGTTAATTTTAACGTATGGCTACCGTGTTGTAGGTTGATTCTTTTGTATGTTTAATGTATGTTTGCATGCTGCTACTGGATGTTTGAATTTCCGTTGGGATTAATAAAGTATCTATCTATCTATCTATCTATCTATCTATCTATCTATCTATCTATCTATCTATCTATCTATCTATCTATCTATCTATCTATCTATCTATCTATTGTCTGGAGTGGGACCACGACACACGCTACACACCGACAGGGGGCGGTAATGTGTTTTGTTGGCCACTAGCTGCTTTAGCTCAGAAGAAGATGAAGAAGAGGAAGGGGCAGGCAGGCAGGCAGGCAGGCAGCTGGTGACAGCCGCTCCCCCAGCAGCAGTCAGTAAACTCGATCAAACGAAGACATTACTGCACAGCACGGTGGAAATACAGTAACAACGTTTACTGTTCACGGCTTTTACAACTTTACACCGACCAGCTTGTTGGTTGTTTCCCAGCAGCAGTCCAGCGTTATTGGTGTTGCTGATGGCAAACTGAGCGCTGAACACTGTTGCTCCGAGTTTTGCATAAGTAACGTTGACGTTAGCTCTAACGTTAGGTATCTAGCAAGCCAAGGCTAACTAACCTCGGTGTTTACGGTCGCGTCCAGGAGCCCCGTTGCTCTCGCCTGTCGCGTTATTGACAAAACGCCAGGTGGACGGGTACTAGGCAAGGATGGGTGACATAAACCCATCGACATCACATGCGTTTCAGTCGGAGGTGAGTGTTTTATGCAACTGTTTTCACAGTGAGTACTTTGCAGTCACGGCTAACGACGCTAGCTAACGTCAACTTGTTCGGGGTTGTCATCACACGATGTAGCAGCTGCTGATTAGTTAGCTCACTGTGCTAATGTTGACATAATGGTAGCCACTAAGTTACACACGTTAAGTATTCAGACGTGCTTAGTTCAAACTGTCAACTTCCAGTAATGTCACTTAACATTGTGTGTGAGAGTAAGTCATTAACGTCGCTTCAGGTGGTGATGAAAACAAGATAACATTCCTTCATCATTGCCGAGCATGCTAACACAAACCATGGCTAACTGTGTTAACATCATATTCACGCTTTATGGTCAGTGAACAGTCCCCTAACATTGATGTTTTCATGACTCCATGTGAGTCATTGTTAGTCTTTAATCCGACTATCACTTTATAGTTTTGTTTGCTGGTCGAACTCCAGCGACACTAGCCAGCTGCTAGCCTTTTAGCATTAGTTACTTATTTGCTGTCTGCTGCTAGCCCACCTAGCTAACATTAGCTGTCGTTTTTAGTTGGGTTAATCGGTGGGGGGTGGGGGTTGGTAAGAAGGTTCACTGACGAGTCCGCAGAGAGGAATGTGTCCGTGCGATTAATCACTTTGGTTTGTGTTTGTCAACATGTTCGTTTTAGTTTTGTTACGCCCTGTCGAGTCGACGCTGTGTGGCTGTTTGCGGTGTAACGTTATGGTCGAGTGCCGATCGGCTCGTTAATGTCAACGCCATGTCGGGGGTGTTTTGATGCAGGCAATGTTCCGATGATGTGACTGTGTTTCAGGGCTTCAGTCCGCCGTACAGGAGGAGGAGGACAGTGGAGGATTTTAACAAGTTTTGCACTTTTGTCTTGGCCTATGCCGGTTACATCCCATACCCCCAAGAGGTGAGTTAAAGAGGCGGTCACACATCTTCACTGAAACACCTGTATTGTCTGGCGGAGCTGGGGCGTTTCTTGCTTAGTGTTAATGCAATTAAATGTAAATACAGACACACACACACACACACAGTGGATGATTGTAAAATTCACCAGAGACTCAAATGTTGAATGGAAACAAGATGTTTGTGGTAAATGAAAGCGTGTGTGAACTCCTGTATGTCTGCTGTGATTGACACTGAGTGGTCTTTACACACGATGTTAAGTTCTCTTATGCTTGAATTGTGTCACATGTTTGCAGAAAGAAAGAAAGAAAGAAAGAAAGAAAGACACAGTCAGACAATGAGATTATCTTGTACAGATTCTTTTGTCGCTGCTGTTTATTTTAGTTTGAGCACACTCCCTGTTAAGAACTAACCATAGCCTTTTCTTACCATTCACGCTGCAACAATAGCATTTTTGCATACAAGTTTTCAGTATGTGTACTGTAAGAAATGGCTTCATGGCCTCCTGTTTGGTTTGCTGCATCCTTCTGACTGTCTTGTCACCCACACTGCTGTTTGTCACCGCCTTAACTGAGCCCTCTGTTCGAGGGCAAGTAGTCCTGGTCACACAGTTCATCCATGTTCCTCTCCATGACACGTTTATACACATGTATTACGGCCTGTCCTGTTATGAAGGGAGGCTGCTTTTTCAGTCCCACAGTCTGTTGTTACATACACCATTACCAACAGGTAAGACCCTGTAGGGGGTAGGGGTATTCCAGTTTTCACAGCCTTTGCAGCCTCATCAGAAATTGAGGTAGTAACATCCAACTATGGAAAAACACTGATTGAAATTTAAGAGCTTGTTTCAGTCACCAGCCAAAAACATCAAAGTGTGACACCCTGTTTTTTTCAGTAGGAGTTTCTTTTGTCTGAACTGATGTTGGACAATTTTACTTCCTCTCTCTCACCGTCAGTGGCAGGGACTTCTAGAGTCTGACTCATTTTGTTCAAGTTGTGGTTGTTCCTTCGAAGGTTTTTTTCTTTCATCTGCCATTCGTCTGTTTCTCTCTTGAACGCGTGCTCGATTTGTTTTCATTTCCGCCCCCTCTGCCTGTGTACATTTCGTCACGTGGTACAAAGCTCTCATGTCTTGTCATGTCATGTTTTTATGCACCAGCTCTGTTTGTCACAAAAGAATGAGAGCTCACAGGGGTCTGAATTAAAAATGTAATATCGTATAAATAGTGCAACCCAACTTTTAAGCTGCCATGAGAGTGATTTAGCATTGCTTTCGGTCTCATTACTGGAATGGATTCACAACACCGAACCATAGTGAGTAGTCAGTACCAATTAAAATTATAACAGCCAAAACATAGAAAGCTGAATAGTCTGCTGCACCTTAGCCACACACAGATCTCTTGCTAATCCTTGGTATAATGGTAATGTGTTGATTGGTAATCAGGAGTATTACAGGATTTCTTTTTCTTTTGGGTGGATGATTTGTCTCACAACATACAGTATTTTGAATCTTTTAATCACCATCTTTTATCTCCTCATGTGAGGTTGCACTCACTTCTTCATTTGTTGTTACAGGACTCTCCACTGCGCAGTAGTTCCAGCCCCCCCAACAGTACAGGCAGCACAGCTGACAGTGATGGCTGGACCCCTGGACCCCCTACCTCCTGCCCCCAGCGCCCTTCCAAGGTGCCCCAGGACAGGAGCAGGAAGCGTCCACAGCCAGCCCCACTGTCCAGTCACACCAAGAAAGATGTGAGTTGAATTGAAGTCACTGTCATTAGCCCTGTATAGTATGTTTAACTTCATCTCTAACGTCTCCTTTTTTCCCCTCTTTCATAGCACACAATCACCACCCTGCACCCAGATGACCGCAGGAAAGCTGACAAGCTAAAGAAGAAGAAAAGGAGAAAGGAGAGGGAGCAGTCAACCGGGGAGGAGAGCGAGGTCCAGCAGGCCCACTCAGCAGTCCCCGAGCTGCAGTATCCTGCCTCCTTTGGTGGCCGAGTGATCAAAGAAGAGCCTGAAGATGATATCAGCATTCCCCTCCACCCCCAGCATCTGCCTAACCCAGCCCCCTGCAAGGAGGAGCCCAAGGAGGAGCGTCGACACTGGGAGGGTCAAGACATAGAAGAAGGGGTGGTAAAGGTACAGAAGGTGGAGGGCTTTTCAGGAAACAGAAAGGTGTTCCGCCAGGGGAAACAGGTGGTGTTCAGAGACGAAGATGGATCAGGAGAGGACGAGGATATCATGGTAGACTCGGGTAAGGTTTTCGTGCTGGTTCCTAATATCACATTGTTACAAGTTTGACAAAGAGACCAAGCTTAACTCGGTGTATGCTCTCTCCTCCTCAGACGACGACTCGTGGGACCTAGTGACGTGTTTCTGCATGAAGCCTTTCGCAGGCCGAGCCATGATCGAGTGTAACAAGTGTCACACCTGGATCCACCTGTCATGCGCCAAGATTCGCAAGAGCCACGTGCCAGAGACATATGTGTGCCAGAGCTGCAGAGAGACGCACGGACCCCCAGATACCCGCCGCTCCCACCGCTCACGTGTAGTCCCCAGCAAACATCTGCTAGACTGACCCCCCCAGGCCAAACTCTGAACTCTGACCCCTTCCCCCTCCTGCTTCCCCTGCACCTGCTGGACTGACCCTTCCTCGAATTCAGGTCTTGCACCCTTCAGTGTCTGTCCTTCATGGTTGGCCAAGAACCCACATTTTCTATAAACACTTAGGTGGACCTATCCCAAGCCCTTATCCCATTTGAAAACAGTCTTGAGTGCTATTTTAGATTTACCAAGGTTTGTTTCTGCTTCCCTACAGACTCTGTGCGTAAGGCAATCACTGAATGGATGTCCGTCTGTAGATGACATTAGCATAGCAGCAAATCGCTACTGTTGGGACTTGGTGTCTCGTGAACACTGGAAACATTTGAACTGCCATATAAAGAGAATACCCTCACAACTGCCACCCACTATGGTGCATGCTGGGATTTGTGGGAAAGACAGTTTGCACTTTTCTCACTTTTTTAAAAAGAAAACTCCATCTGACCTTTCTGTCACAGGGACAGGTATGTCTTTCTGATTAAACTGGATTTGATTTCTCTTTGAGGCCTCTATTAATGTTACACAATTAACCATTGAAAATAAGAAAACAAGATAAGCCTTGTGTTAATTGCTTCAGATGGTGCTATAGTATAAAGCTGAGGTATAATCCAGTAGAACAAAGATGTAGGATAAGAGACTAGAGTCTGCATCTGTTTGTTGTTCTCTTTTTTGTTATTTAAGACATTGTGAACGAATATCATTGAGGCTTTAAGTCTGTACAATTGAACCAAGCGCTTGTTCCTCTTCCTTTTACTTAAATTGTCTTCCAGCCTCGGCTGCTCCTCTAAATCAAGATGTTATTTGGCCACACAAGGAGCTTTCACACCCTTTGCTTTTCGAAAACATCGAAACGGTGTTCTTATTTCACCACAGTTCTGTTTCTGAGGAACATCTTCATGATTAATAACTAAAAAACAAAACAAAAAGATGCCAGATAACTGACAAGTTTGAGATAACATGACAGTCTTATTCAGTAAAGGTGTTTCCTGTTGCTCTGGTCAGTGTTTTTGCTGTAGTTTTTTGACAGGATCGAACACTGGTTTTGTCCTTGAATACTTCAATTTTCCAAACCGTTATTTAAATGTACCTTTTTTGTTTTCAGCTGTTTCATGCTCATGACGAAATCCTATGGCCGTCCTGTTTAAGTATCATCAGAAAAAAAAGCTATCTTAACTGGAATAGTGTTCTCTCAAGAGTCCAGTGGAAATTATGCATGCAAGTGAGTGTGTGTGTGTTTGTGTGAATGGTTAACACTGTGAAGGTGTTGACAATGCATGTGCTGCTATGAGTTGTCTCAACTAATCACCATGGTTTTGGTCTTTTGTAAGATGGTGAAATGGATATCTTCAAAAAGGGCCATGGGCAGGGTCTGGTGTTTTTTTTTTCTGTTTGTCTCTAAAGGGTCAGATCAGAAGAACAGATCTCAGTCTCATATCTTCTCTCACTAACATTTTCACAGCAGTATTCAGTTGCTTCCATATGCAGCAAGTTTTCCCCCCCTAAAACTTGCAATTTGGATGAAAGATTTTAAGCTCATTCATGTGCCATCTGCTGTTCTTTATGATTATATAAAAGCCATACTGTAGAGTGACAGATTTTAGACTTGGATATTAGCCCAGGATGGGGTTTTACAATGCAGAATCAATGACTTGACCAGGGAACGACTAACACACATACACACACGTAATGAATGTTTGGTTTGTAAAGAACACAAGACTTTCCAAGAGTTTAAAGTGGTTAAGCTCATCTCTGCACTCTTGTCTTCTGGTATTTACAAATGTTGATAAACTGGTTCGTACCCAGCAGTCACCCGGGCGGTGATGGTTTCTAAGACCTAAAAATCATTTGCTGTTTCTCAGGACATTCGTGTCTTGACAAGAACCTGAAGACGACTTCAGGCACAAATTTCTAATTTTAGTCTGCGTCTTTAAGACATCAGTGTAATTATTGTTAACAATGCTCATTGTGATACAGCTCGTTTATTCTGATCCTGGGTTGTCCTATCCCCTTATTGAGAAAGCGTTGTCTGTACTGTGGTGCAAACTGTTTCTGTGAAACTATTGTAAACTATTGTAAATAAAGAGTTACCATTTTAACCCGTCGCTTTGTCTTTTTATAACGTCAGCACATATTTTACTGGCTCAAATCAAACAAGAATCTGATCAGTTCATATTTATTGTAGTCTTTACAGGACAGAGAACACACAGGCTCCTCAACCGTACAGTACATTTACATACTAATGTGAGTCAGTTTGGACGATGGGTTGGAGTGTAACAGTGGGGCGCAGTCTTTCTGCTGGCCTCATGGTGGCACTAGAGCAGAGGTGAACAGCTGACCTGTCAAAATACTTTACAGCACACTTTTAAAACAAGAAGACACATACTACACACAGAATCAGTGCAAAATGGCTGCTGTGATAGAGACCCCATTGCAAAAAATGCTACAGATCTTACGGTAAAGATCCCTCCAACTAAATTCCCAAAATGTGACCTTCTAAATGCTTTCCACACTTTCGGATCTTGCAGGTCAATCACAGCAATGTTTTAAAATAAGTCAAAGGAGGGCATCATACGAGGACAACAGGACTACTTAGATCCAAACTCTGGAGTTCAGTGCAGCTTCACGTTGAGGCTTCAGCACTATTATCATGATAACTAGCCTCTAATATTTGTTTGAAATACTGTACATTTTGTGCAAAATATTACCTTTGTATTCAGTAAAATACAATTTGTATCCTGTAGTAGTGTTTCTGATATTGTTCAGGGATTCCCTGTATCCCACGGCAGGCATAATTTACTAACTCTTTCACATTTCTCTTAGTAGTTGGTGTCAATCCACCCCTACAAATACTGACAAATAAACAGAGTGGGATAAAGAATAAAGTCTGATTAAATATGGGTTCATAGCTGTAATGTTCTGTTGATATTCAACACTCTGGGACATCTGTGCAACAATACATATCTATATCTGAACAGAAAGTGCATCATATGATATTAGATTATTTTCCCCATATCATCCTCACCACTCTGATAAGAAAATAGCTACAGCAGAGGTAAGTCACTGTGTGGATTATTATTAATATGGTTTTAGCTTACATGTCACATCTTATAGATTACCATGTATAAGATGTGACATGGCATTAGCAGATTAATTCAGTTCTATATTCTTAAATTTAAAAAAAGAGGGACAGAAAACATCAAATTAAAAGATATGGCACATGTTGGTGTACAAATGAAAACAAAGTCAAACAAATGTAACTGTAAATGTGCCATAATCAGTAAAAATTGTTTTAGTGTGTCTCAGGTCATCTCCATTAACAAGTTATTGTCTTGTCACAGTGATTGCCTCAGCAGCAAACAGCCTTCATGAGGGAAAGTGTTGACCCACGTCCTCTACTGATCATAGCCCAACCATGAACCAGAGCTTGGTACTGGATGTACACCCGTGAAATACAAACTATAACCTTCACTGAATTAAAAATCACAGTAAAAAAGATCTGTTTTGGCTGCAGCTGCACAGAGATAATCAATAAGGACTGACGCAAATCAAATCTAAGCAGAATTTCAGACTTTAAATTGCAGCCTAGTCTGAGATTAAAAAAAAAAAAAAAAGAAGAATTCAAGCCTGTCTCTCCTTGGTTGGATCACGACCATCAAAGGGTATCTCTATGACTTTCCCTCCCTGTACAATACCTCCACCAACTTCCATATCCCAACCCCCCCTCCTCACAGATATATGTTTTGAGCACCAGTTTATACCTGCTGACTGGCACTCCCATGAGCAGCAGATATAATACATGAGGTTGAGACATTTCAACTAGTAAACAAAAACATGAGTTACACAGTCAATCATCAGCCCTGGCCAGCCTCAGGGTCGCTGAGACATGATCCTGCATAGTGTTACTCTACACATTAAGTTAGTGAGATGACTGGTATGTTATAACATTATTAGTTTCAAACCTACCAGGGTGATATACATAAAGGACTATAATGATATGAGATAAAACTACAGCTTATTTGTATATACTTGACATAACAAATGTCAAGACACATCTTTAAATGTATCTCTGTTAGCTCATCATTGATGGGAATGGTCACCACGTCCGCGGTCCCTCTGTATAGCACATACAGTATATATAAAACTATGTTCAGGGCCAATGTCTGATCTCCTGCAGTAGGCAGATATTAGAGCAGCCTTGTCAGGTGTAGCAGACTAGAGACACAAAGGCGTGACAGCTTGTAGAAACTTTGAGCTGACTCCTGTATTCTGCTGAACCTCAGAGATGGCCCACAGGAAAGGGAGGAGTGGAGGAACTCGATAAACAGATTCACTAATACCATGACAGAAGAGGGCCAGAGGAGAGAAACAGACTTATTGTTGGTGTGTCCCCTTTGTTTACACAAAGTCTGTTTTTATCTGCATTTGCCCTCTGGTGTTCCAACAGTGATGGGCTCCTAGGACTCAGATTCAATTCTGTGAGCTGAAAAGACAAAAAAAATATATATAATTTGAACGTGGATGCATGCATATATGTAGGCTTGTTGTAGTTATGCTATATTATAATAACAGTTTGTTCAAGTGGCTGCATACTAACATTGCTTGGGTATCCGTAGAGAATCAGTGTCTGCAGAGATGACTTGGTGCATGACACCTCTGAACTGGTACAGTAATTTAAGACTCTTCTCCTCTCCTACACAGGGGTCATAGAAGCCGGGCAATCCTGCCTGCACACAGAGAAACAGTTGGTATGCATGTATACAGAGTGTATGGAAAGCAGAAGAGGTCATTATTCACCTCCTTTTCACTGCCGTTTTATATAGTTAATAAATTGTTAATACTGTTTAATATCACCAGCTGGTGTTTATAAATGCCATTGCAAACAGCCGGCGGAGG
This sequence comes from Argyrosomus regius, assembly GCA_946959425.1. NCBI lineage: Eukaryota > Metazoa > Chordata > Actinopteri > Sciaenidae > Argyrosomus > Argyrosomus regius. The sequence continues at coordinate 11,229,571 of OX336885.1, forward strand.
GCACACTAAGACCCCTGCTGCCACCTGCCATTAATTCCTTGGTGTGTATATTTAAACACTGTCCTGTATGGCGACTATACCAGTGTGCATCTGTTTACGCCTACACGCTGTTAAAGTTGTTTTTGTTTTGTTTTTTAAACATGGCATTATTAACATTATGCCGTTCACATATGCACACCAAGGAATAAACTAGTGTTCATTTTGTTGACTAAAAATTTTCAGCATCATTTTCCGTCAACATTTTTTCTCTGATGACAAAACCTATTATATTTTCGTCATTGAATGAAAACAAGACGAAAATGTACGGGAGGGACAAGTTGGGAAGAGATCAAATCAGAGTTCATCTCCTTGTGTGGTAGGGAAGTTAGATGCAAGCTAACATTATTATATCAGCTAACGTGAGCTAAACATGAAATACAATACATGCTGAAAGAAAGCTCTGCTGTCCTGCACTCATCAGAAGCATGAATTACCCAGAACTACTAATCTTAGATTGTAAATTAGTCTTAACTGTAATATGTTTCCCTTCAGGAGTATGTAACGAGACAAGAAATTGTAGGGAAACATTTAAATAACACTATACTAACTAAACCCAGATATTAGTTGACTAAATTTACTGAAAAACTAAATAAAAATTTTTCTATCAAAATGAAAACCGGAATAAACAGCAGTCAGCGTTACACATGTGCATGTGTATATAGCAGCTTTCACAAATGCAGACTTCCATTTCACACAGCGTTTATAAACACCAGCTGCCGATATAGAACTATGTTAGCAGGCAAAAAAAAAAAAATCAAACGAAAGGGAAAAGACTATGGATAATGACCTCATTGACTTTCCATAGATTTTTAGATAATCAAATGGACACACTGACATGTAAACACACACACCTTAGAGGACTCGGTGAGAATGAGTTTGGAGTCCTTGACCAGACACTGTAGTGGCACAGTGACGTCAATGACCTTCGCTTTCTCCTGCTTCTGGCTGGTGTCTGACACAAACTTTCCATACCAGGCATTCAGGATGATCAGACCTGGACAGCAATGCACAAAAGCACTTAACATTGTGTAACTATACATAAATTGTGAGGCTCAACAGAAAGCAAACAAACTGGAATAATGCACAGAATACCAGTGGCACTTCATGAGGAATAGCCAATTATAAGTGTTGCTGTGTGAATTCTTCCTACAGCTGTGCAAACACAGTCACTCTGTCATACATATCAAACTGTGGCATGGCAACAACAGTCTTGCTACTATGTTAGAAATTCTACCTCTCTTCTTACACAGCACATCTAGGAGGTGCTGTGAACACATCCCATGTAGTGATTGACTCTTAAAATAATCACATGCAGCCTCTACACAAACACAACAGGAAATCCACACTGAAATAATTTGATTTATGTCAGCATACACTCTGGTGTTCTGTGCACAGACTTACATGCTTAACCTATGTAAACACTGCAAAATGAAGATGGGCTGCTTCAACATCACTTGCTTCACAGCGGTATATGATGGAAGTGAGACTTGGAAAAACAGGATCCTGCAGCTACAGTATATTATGCAGTTAACAACAACCAGGAGACATGCGTTTGAATTACACACTTGGATTTATACCAAGTTTTGAGTGCTGGCTGCAAACTAAAAAAAAAAGTTCTGTGTCTCTCTCACACTATTGTAGTGTGTGTGTGTGTGTGTGTGTGTGTGTGTGTGTGTGTGTGCGCGCGCTCGTGTTCCCTCACCCATCTTGGATTCTTCCGCTTCTATGATTCTCCTCACAGACTCCTGCATCAGCAGAACCTGCAGAGGAGCCGAGGGAGAAAGACGAGGAGGAGGAGGAGGAGGAGGAGGAGGAGGGAGAGGGGAGGGGGGGGTGGAGAAGGAGTGCAAAATAGAATAGGACAGAAGTTTTTTAGGCAAGATGAGGAGAGCTGAACCTAGAAACAATCATCAATGATCCCCCACACACAACAGATAAGATGTGTGGTTGTATGCGAGTACTCACGGCAGACTCTGCCTCCTGCTTCTTCTTGGCGATGTCTGTGGCAGAGCTCTTCCTCTGCAACTCCAGCTCTCTGAGAAGACACACAAAGCAGACATCAACAATCACCCACTGGGATTCGCCACGGAGGGTAACTATGATGACAGTGTAAGTGTGAAAGAAACCCTGATAGTACACCCATAGGCAAAATGTTGCATTCCTACACAGCTAGGGGCTGTGTAGTCGCCTTCAGCTGATGGACATGAAGTTTTCTAGTCAAACTATTCCTCGTATATACAAAATAATATGTAAATAAAAAAAATAATTCTACAACTGTGGCAAAGTGAGATGCTGCTAGTGTCAGACTGAAATGGGAAGTTATGAGGACAGGAGGTGTACTGACTGCTCTTTCTGTGCTTGTGTATATGGGATGACGATCAGTCTGTGGATAGCCATGTAGACCAGCAGAGGTCCCACGGTGGCGTAGAAGACAGCGCTGGGCAGCAGCTGATCTGTCAGATGGATTGGAAACAGGTACGTTTGACTGGCGCGCGCCAACCTGCATGGAAATACCAGCAAAAATATACAGACACAGATTAGACAATTATACAGTGAAATAAGTGCCCACTGGAGAATTGGATCATATTTTAGGTTGGCAAGTACTTGATCTTGAGTGTGACTCCCTGTGGGACCCCGATGCTGACAGTGGCTGACAGGACACTGTGTCGGCTGATCTTCCTCTCTGCTCCATATTCCACCACAGTACCAAACCAGCCTGTCCTGGAAAGGCAGGAGCACAAAAATAAACAGAGACCATTAGAGTTACAGTAAGGCTGAGCAAATTGTACAGCCAGGAGATGTTTTCAGATCAAATATGTGCAGCTAATTGCCTTCTCCTTTTTTTTTTGTTAAACATCATTTTATATTAATTTCTATATTTATGAATGTTTTATTTATTTTATTATGAGTTTACATCTTTTTATATTTCTCAAATTTGTTGTATAATTGTATGCTGCTTTTTATCTCCTGCACTGCTTTTAATGCTGCACATGTCATTGTCTTTTATTGTCCTCACTGTGAAAAGCACTATGTGTTTCTTTCTTGGAAATGTGCTCTATAAATAAACTATTATTGCTATTAGAAATAAAGGAAAACAAATTGAAGTGCAGCCCAAAGTTTGCAGGTCACATAATTATATGGTTTATATAGGATGTTGTTTGATATTTAAGGCCACAAAGTCCTCGTGTTTTGTTCATTTTTTTTCATCTTAATATATGAAAGAAAATTGCTTTCTTGTGATTATGAAACATTTTTTCACAATGTCAAAAAAAAGGAACTTGTTGTGTAACAATCGTTTTACAGTGTTGTTGCAATAACAAGAAAATTCAATTAAAAAACACTTTAAATCCTTCTAGTCACTTAAAGAATAACATAATACCAGGCAGAAAAGCGTGTTTTCAGCTGGTGTTAAGTTGCTCTTTAAAGTACTTTGACAAGGAAACTCCATCAGCTAATCAACAGAATATGCAGACAGACGTACTTAACAGAGCCTTTAACTTTAGTCTGGTCCTCATCCTGGAACTTGTACTGGTAGCTCATCATCAGGTAAGAGTGAGGCACACCCAGCTGGAAGGGGTGAAGTTAGGAGAGATAATGCATATGGAGTGAAAAAATAGCAAAACTAAGGGTTACACAGGTCAAATTTCAGTTACAGTACAAACTATGTTTAGCTTACTGATATCAGGTAACTGTGTACTGTAGATGCCTACAGTTTATAAGCATTTGTGCTTGTGCTTTGTGTGTACCTGCAGAGCTAGAGTAAAGTGGCTGCTCTTTGTGTCTCGGACCAGGCTAGTGGTCATGGCGCTATTGGGCCCCCAGCGCCACTGCAGATAACCCATGGTGTTTTGGTCCAGGTGGCGTGCCGTCATCAGAGAACAGCTGGGCCGCAAACCCCGAGGAGAAAACTGCAAACCGCACTGGGCTGTTAAGAAACTGGACAGAGAAATGACAAAAGAGGATATAAAAAGAAAGAACATTCAAGACACAGAGAATGTGGTTCATATGTTGATACAGAATGTATTCTAGTCCCCTATAAATAAAAAACAGTCAGGCCTTACCACCGTGGAGTGACGTTGCGGAACACTTTTAACCCAATGAGAGGTCCAAGTATGTCTCCTGCACCCAACTCCACCTGCAGAGACGAATGCACAGAAACAAGTGATTGTAGATGGGCAGGTCTGTACTAAAATTACTTTAAAAAACTCTGTGTTATCCCATCCTAACATTTAACACAAAGCATATTCAAAACATCTTTTCAAAAAAACGCCTCTATAGACTCTATATTTGTGCTTTATATATTGCACATACTTTGTGTTCATGTGTGTGCACGTGCGTACCTCTCCCCAGCCCTTGGCTGACGTAACCCTTCGTACAGTCATGTTAATGTTGCCCCCTCCATTCCCGTTATGTGTTGAGAGTGAGCCAGACAGCACTGCTGTGTCAGAGTTCGTCAAAGGAGCCTAAAAAAAGACAGGAAAGTTGCACCTGATAAAACAGAGAACACTACAGTGAACCTGGCCCAGCTGCGTTGCAGGTAAATGCCAAGTGACTCTGTGTTCTGTTGTACCTCTATGGACTGGGAAATGTGCATCTTGTTGATTTCAATATGAGGAAACCCTCCTCCTGGCATCTCTTCAAAGTCCTCATCATAGCGGTCAAACAGGTCTGTTGCATCTACACCGACGCTGATGGTTCCCTGAATAATGAGGGAGTGAAGGGCAAAGATTGACAGAGTTAATTAAGAAGCTAAGAAAAAGGGTAAGGGGCATAATTTAATTTAATTTATTTTTCACATATAAGGTACAATTATAGTGAAATATATTTTTAATAACTCTTACAATTTGTTTAATTTAAAGTGAGAAAAAATAGGATAGTAATAAGAATAGAAAACATAATAAATAATCTGGTTATTATGGCGGTAATGTGAGTAAATAAGTAAGGAAAAGGTCACCTTCATGGAACTAAATAAATAAATAAAACATGAAATGAATGTGGAAACCATCCAGTCAAAGTTGAGTTGTATTACACAGTGTATTATATCTGCATAAAAGTGGTGGCCCACACAATAAATACAGTGAAAGTAGTGAAGCTGACAGAGGAATGTGTTATATTTGTGACTCAGAAAACCTTAGGGTTAGTTCTTTGCTGCAGTCTCCTCTCTTCTCGTTCTCTCTGCAGCCTTTCGTACTCCTCTCGAATTTCTGCTGGAGTTCTCTTCCTCTCCACCACCTACACAGCATCATCACCGTAAGGTATTGCTAGTGAAGATATGTTTATACTGTATGTATAATGTAGCAGCAAAACCACTCAACTTTAAAACAAAAAAAAAAAGTTATGTTAGACAGAATACATACCTCCCAGCCTTCCACCTCCAGTCCTTTCTTCCCAAAGATGTCATAGATGGCTCTGGAGTGAGCATCACTCAGCACTGAGGGGAAATAGGGATGTTTCAGGTTATGTAGATGTTTGGTGTTTTTGTGTTTCGTATGGAAATTTGTCGGAAGAAACACTGTTTGAGTTAACAATAAAAATATTAAACTAAATGGTTTAAATTCCAAGTGGTGCATACTTGCAAGCGTCCTTACCTTCGTATGCCTGGTGCACCTGGTTGAAAAGTTGTTCAGCCTGGCTTTTTAGCTCGGGGTCTCGATGTTTGTCAGGATGGTAGAGCATACACAGCCTCCGATATGACGCCTTTAGCTCCTCCAATGTAGCCTGTGACAAGAGAGGAGAGGTCTCACTCCTGAGCAGGACTGCAATTGACAATTATTTCTATTATTGATTAAACTGCCAAATACCTGTTGATTATTCAATTAACTGTAAGTGTAACTGAAAACCAGAAGAAGTTTGGTCTTTAAATTGCTATTTTTGTCCAAACAACCTCAATTTACTCTTAAATGTACTCATATCATATCATATAAAACCAATTAAAGGTCCCATGTTTTACACTTTTTCAGTGGTTTATTTGATGTATTGATTTCCATAAAAAGATATATTTATGTTTCGTTAATAATATAATTTTACATTTTCTCTATTTTTCAGAAGCTCTAGCAAGAACATTTTGTGTGATGATGTCTTATTAATATAAACAAGCCTCTCTTCTGACTGTCTGTCTGTTTTCTGAGTGACACACGGCCACACCAACAGACTGCAGCCCACCTGGTCTGGGTAGGCTGTGTTGGGGGCATGACATCACAACCTTTAGGAAGTCCTCGCAACTCATTTAAAAGCTGACTATGGGCTCCGTGCATTTTGTTATTTTGACCTAGACCTGCTTAATAATAATAAATACAGTACAAGTACAGTACAGTATGGGAGAAAGCAGAATAATTTCACTTGGGCGAGTCTGGAACTGGCAAGTGCATTTTAGTTTGAAAATAACTGATTATCAAATTTGATTCAGATTAATTTTCCCTCTTTTACTAATTGATTAATCTACTGCTGACACAACACTGCTGCATTAAAGCATCCTGTTTTTAGAGGAATTGAAAAAACAGCTACCACTGACATTAAAGTGGATTAAAGGGAATTAAACGTGTCATAACGTACTTCCTGTTAGTTAGGCTATAGCTACTTAATGGTACCAAACGTTATCCAGCTGAACATCCAAGTATAAGTCCTCCTCAGGCCTCTCTGTCTCTTCTGTTTAATGAAAGCTGAGATTTGAGAGAGCGCTCATCGACACAGACTTTAATATGCAGAATCATTTTGTGCAAACACTGGCTGCATTCAAGTTTAACTGGCGCTGAAATATCGTGCTTGTTCATGCGTCTGCAGCATCAGCCGGTCTCAACCTCTACGGATGATGATGGTGCTGATGAAGAAGAAGAACGGTATTCAGCTGAGGGAAGGATGTGCCGACTGCAGACCTCCTCCACAATGGAAACCTACCTCACAGTCACGGTGAATGGTCCGTCACCGTTTGGTGTCACTGTAAAACAGAACAAACCGTACCTCTTTCCTGACGTTGAGTAGAGAGTAGTAGTCCTGGTTATTAAACTCGAAATCATCATCTACGGACGCCGCCATGTTTGCGTTTGGTCCGGTCCCGCCCACCCCTGCAGTGCTCTTGAAGCTCATTGGTCAGACAGCCAAACGAAAGCGGAAGTTGTTCTATCGCCCTCTGTCGGCTGCCTTATAGCTCAGCGTGAGAAAGATTTGACACCTTCATACAAGAAGAAAAACGACTGTGAGGAGTGTTTTTTCTTCTTTTCAGAAGGTATTGTATTTGTCATTGTGTAAGACAGCATCCATCTCTGTCTTTTTTATTTCTTTCTCACTGAAAACTATCGTCTTGTGGCTAACACCGGTTCTCAACGCTGATTGGCTGAACAACCACGAGTGTTTGACGACACTCCTTAGCTTTGCTTCACAAATACTTAAACACATTTAATTATTAAGAGTATCCTATCAAAAATCAAATTAGAATGATTTATGTGTTTAATACATATCGTACCTGGTTTAAAGCAACTTGTTTTTTGCCTACGCAAGCTGCTGGGCTTTCATTACCCCTGTTTCTGCCTGTCTGCATTTTGTTATAGGTTTGCTATGTGGTATTTTGATTTAACATCAGTTCAGGAATATGCAGCTATGCATGCTAGCTGATTAAATAAAGACAGTCCCATAACTAGTTTTTGACACTGAGGCCAAGTCCTCAAGATCAGTTAATCAGCCACCAACTCCCTTATCAAGCCAGTTGATATTTTCCCTTTAACAGTGCATATTTACAAAGTTACAGATAAACTTTGCAGTTAAATTACCACAAACTAATTGCCATATTGTGAACCTGGGGCTTTTGGGGTCTGGGCTTGTTGCCCATTTGATAATCTGGCTTTGTTTTGTGTGTTCAGTGTTGTTTTCCCCTCGCTATTCTCAATTGTTACAGTGATGTGAGAAGTATTCTGATTTTAGTCTACTGTTACCACCGAAATGTACTTCAAAGTAAAGACCCTTATGTTGGCCTGTTGTTATATAGGTGGTGGTATGTAACTAAATAGGTAGGTACTTGAACTTTATTGTTTATGCTTCTTTATACATCGATTCCATCTTTTTAGTATTGCACTCTTTTCATCACTGCATTTATCTGGCAGTTTCTACAGATTTAGATTGTACAGACAAAACATTTTATAGAACATGCATTGTTATGGGTTGGCCTACCTAGTCATTAAAATGAGCTTCCTCACGATAAGCTACATTATTAAAATGTTGCTCACATGTTAATGCATCAGTAATGATAAATTCAGAAACATAAATGATAATACTGACTTGTACTTTTACATAAAGGACCTAAAAACTTCTTCCACCACTCTATATATCACATAACTGGGCTATTATTACTGATGCCTCATGCAAGCAGCATTGTATTGTTGTTAGTCATGGTGGAGCAAATTTTAAATACAAATTTTAAATGCAAACCATGCTCAATCTATAAGTGTTTTATTTTGGAGGCTCATCCCATGTTTGGATGAAATTTTTTTAAAAAGTACAAAGTAACTATAGCTGTCAGATCAATATAGTGAGGTAAAAAGTACAGTATTGTGTTGTTATCAGTAAGACGTTTTCAGAGCTGAAATGACATACAACACTGCATATTTCCTGTATCAGTTTTATTACTAGACCATTATCAATCGATTATTTGTCAGAAAGTGGAAATGCTTAATTAAAATACGGATACCTCAAAATTATACTTACGTGATTAAATGCACGTACCTCCACCACCACTACTCAATGTAAGAGTTTAGCTCTACATCTATAGTTTCCAAGTAAAAGTTATATCTGCCCACCTTAATGCTGTAGGCTACCGCTTTATGAAATGACAGTTGTCTTGTTGAATGTGTTTGCATGCTGCATAACTCCCTCTATCGGATTTGGACACAAGGTTTTGCAGGTTTTAATTAAACCGATCTATTTTTTTGGCTACAAACATAGTTGTTCCTCATTGTCATTCATCATGCCTGAACTCTGTCGATGCCAAGAGCCGCGTGTGCCTCTGCGCTTAGAGTCTACGCAAAGCATACGTAGCTGTAGACGAACCATTCAAAACCTCAGATTTCTGTGGAGCTTGTCTACGGAGAGGATTGTCTCTGTCAAACACAAGGCTTTGGTGCAAAGGCGATATTCTACCCTGAGGCACAGAGTGACAGTGTGGGTTTGAAACAAGAACACAATCGTCCCAGTTAAGCCCCACTATTTAGAAGGGACAAAACTGTAGTATCAGTGAGAATATAGGCGTTATAACCTCAGAGCCAAAATAGGTAACAACAAAAGAAGACACACGGTGGTGTTGGAGGGAGGGGGGACATGTTTTTCATTTCATCCTATAAGTTTTCACCTGACCTATCATCACTTCAGTTCAATAACACAGCTCAAAGAAAGCAGGTAGGAGAGTGCGCACAGTCAGCCTGTGTAGGCGCGTGCGGAGCTGTCCTTTCAGCACCACGAGCTTCAGCACCACAGCAGATGACAGCACCCGCCAGCCCCGCTAAAAATCTGACTCTCTTTCAGGCAGATCTTTTCATTTAGATTCAAGAGGGGTTCATAATTTATGGCGAGACGCGACCTTACATCGCATTTTCTCAACAGTCCACTGGGTTTGCATATGAAGAAATGAGCGCGCGCGTTTGTATATGTGTGTGCGTGTGTGTGTATAGGCCTACGTTGTGTGTGTGTGTGTGTGTGTGTGTGTGTGTGTGTATGAGGAAGAGAGAGAGAGAGAGAAGACGATGATGAGCATGATGATGATGCTGTGGGAGGCTGTCAAGGTGTCCTCGAATACAGACGTCGTTCAGTGACGTGAGAGGAGAGGGAGAGAGAGAGAGAGAGAGAGAGAGAGAGGGAGGAAGAAGTGCGCGTGTACGTCAGGAGGCGGGGCCAACGCGAATAAACGGAGGGATGGAGAATTCCGCGAGTCACCATCACGGATCCCCGCTGTCAATCCTCCGCGTTTGGTCCAATAGCGTCGCTGAACGCGGCAGGCTCGCCCCGCCACCCCTTCTTCTCAGCCCCGCCCCCCTCCTTGAGCTGTCCTCTCTGTGCACGCGCGTGGTCCTCCCTCCCTCCCTCCCTCCCTCCCACATCTCTCCCCCCCCACCCCGCGCAACCACCACCACCACCACCTCCACCACCACTAGGTCGAGTCGAGGAGGAGGAGGAGGAGGAAGAGGAGGAGGAGGAGGGATGAGGCGCGCGGCGGAGGGGAAATGGCTGCCGAAAACAAGCCGGAAGGTAAGAGAGAAATAACGGTTTTTATTTGAGGTGGCAGAGTCCTACTATTCGGGGTTCAGACGAGGCGATGAAGGGACGGAGGCATAGAGGGGGAGAGAGATAACGACAGGGCTTTCCCTTTCTTCTAGCCCGTCCCGAAAACACGGACGCTGGTGCTGAACCAGCGACTGTGTGGAGCACGGTTAACCGACAGCAAATAAATAACGGAAGGAGAGTTGTCCTGTCGGTAGGCTCTGAGTGTGTCGGGATAGGGTAGTTTTTTCACCGTCCAATGCTTGCCAACGTTTCCCCCGAGTAGCTGGTTTATGAGTGCTTTTGAAGCGTTTAGCATAAAGGGATGGGGATGAGAGAGGATGAGAGTGGTTCACGCTGAAGGAATTCAGATGCTTTCTGTGCGCGTGTATGTGTGTGCGCGCGCGTGCGTGCGTTTATCTATCTGTGTATTTCTCTTTGAGCATAAAATAGACCATTGAACCGTAGATTTCCTTTCCTGACTGGCACGAAACCTCCCAGACCAGCTGTGCATTTATTTAGTCACAATCCCGATCTGTTGGTGTGTGTGTGTGTGTGTGTGTGTGTGTGTGTCTGTGTGTGTCTGTATGTGTGTGTGTGTGTGTGTTTGTGTATGCGTGTGCGTGTTTATGTTTGTGTTCATTTGATGTTGATGTGTGCTTATGGTTGCTAAGGCAGTGAAGGTGAGAATCGAGCTGCATTTGGGGGGAGGAGGAGGAAGGGGGGTGGAGTGTATGTGTGTCAGTTTTAGGTCATCATGTATGAATCTAGTTTACATTTTTACTCCCTCAACTCAACTCTTGGGGTCATTATTGTCACACACACACACACATATACATTCATACACTGTTCAGCCTGTTATTCATTCATTCATGAATTATTTAAAGGATGATCAAAATCACCACAACAATATTATCTAGATCTCATTGGTTAATGAAATATTTATTCCTTACTTAGACATTTGTTTATAAACATCCCCTGCTTGTTAGTCTGCTGTTAAATATGGCTTTCTTTTCTTGCCTGTCCAAAGTATTCCTATCACACATCCCCGTTAAGCCACCCGCTGAATGTGTTGTTATGGATGGCATGCAGTTCCTCCGCAACTTAAGTGCTAAAATGACATACACTGCTCAAATTATGTCGTAGACATCAGTTTTTTTATTAACTGATGTCTTAAAATCTCTCCACTAGGGAGCAATACTGAGCAAGATTTCCCCAACACGCAGTTTTCTGGATAACTTGAACCACGTCAAGTAGTATCGTCATACATCTGTGAAGCACATTTTCAGGCGTACATCGCAGAAAGTCAGACACACAAATGTACAAACATGCAGGCGAGCATGCAGAGTGTAGCCAGAGGCAAAGAGAAGGCCATGAAGTGAGAGTCCCGTTGCGTGAAAAGACTAGAACTGAAGATGAGACAGATGGCCCATGGGCTGATCAGCAGGCACTGTACCACATAAATATAAAACCACCCCCCTGTCTCTACTGTATTGTACCTACACACACACGCAAACGGACTCAAGCATTCACAGCATGAGGAGTTTTTCGTCCATTGGCCCCCTCAGTGTTATGTGTAGAGAGGACGTAATAATTTACAAGCCTCAGCCACACTGAATGAAAGCCAAATGAATCGCAGGGGCGACGAAGGCAGGAGACGGCTTATCCACTCTTTCCATTCCCTGGCAGATGTGCGTGGCACTGATCAGCAGAGTACACTAGTGGGCATGAGAACAACATCTACCATATAGCATGGAAGACCATCTCCCACTGCGCTGGTTGGTCTACTTTGTATCATAGCAACAGTGGTCAGGGAAACAGAGAAATGATGAGAGAGAAGAGAAACTAAAGCTGGGTACAAGTTAGTCACACACATGGAGGGAGTGTATCTACTGTGGCCAATCGATCAGGAGACACAATGGATGCAAGTTAGTGGATCAGAAAATGGATCAGCCCACATGCATATGACTTGGAGTTTTGTTAGAGGATGAAGAATGAGGTGAGGTGTGCGACTGCCAAGGAAACCAAAGTCTGGAGCGTCTCCTAAATGTGTTTTTGTCTCTTTCTTGCTTTTTTGTCTCTGTTTGTAGGACTGAAGAAGATAAGAAATCCAGAACGAATGGTCAGGATTGCTGTTGGTTACACAGGACACACCCCTCCTAAGAGTGACGACACCGACGCCAACAGTAAGAGACAGAAACACTCTTCACATTGTTTGTGCGCGTGTGTCCGCACACACATTTGTCTGTAGCACAGGGTGACTCTGGGAGCAAGTATAAAAGCCTTCTGGCAGAATGATGTGATGCAGGAACTGAGGTCTCCTTCTCATCTTCTCTGTAACAGATCACACTTACACATACATACACTCACTCACACACACTAAACAAACACACACTCTGTGCTGAGACGTCATTCCAATTTAGCTCTGTTACACATCATGTTTATTCATGCATGCCAGTACAGTATTAGTGGGCACACACACACATACACTACTGCACATAGCCATAGAGAAGGCAGAGCTGACTTTAGCTATCAGTAGTTTATTGTCATATCTAATCTGTACACATGGCATTATGTATCTGTAATCCTCAATGGGCCTGGTTAAACTAGAAGTCAGATGGAGTGTGTAATCTAGGGTCGCCGCATGGTCGTGTACGCTCGTGAGTGTGTCCCGGGCATGTGTGTGATAGCTGTAGTGTGTTAAAGGGACTATAAAAGCAATGATTGCTTTGATTGGTTATTGATTTTAGAGGACATGACGCAGATGCATGTCTCTGCCTCTGTGCATATATGTGTGTGTGTGTGTGTGTGTGTGTGTGTGTGTGTGTGTGCGTGTGTGTGTGTGTGTTAGGGGGACAAACTGGAGAAAAAATAAACAGATGTAAGGAGGAGCAGACAGACATGCAGCTTAGGGAGGAGGGGGTTATGAGTATAGCGGGGGAAGGTATGTCAAAACACCCCTCCACCACACACACACACACACACACACACACACACACACACAAAGTGCCTTTTTTCATTTCAAAAGTAGCAGATGGCCTCCTACCTGCACCAGACCCTCTTATTTTGTTAAGGGTGATGAGAGAAAACGAGACTGTCACAAAATGGCAAATAAAGAATTAAGAGAAAATCTGAGAAACAATAGAGTAGAATAGAAAAGAATAGAACAGAGAGTTCTGTTTGGGATGGCTGTTTAATATGAGCTGAGACTTCCCAAGCCTATCCCTGTCTCCTATCTGTTCTCACGTCCCAGCTGGAGGATTACTGGAGGAAAAGTTTATCAGCAGAATGATAAAATTAGCATGCACGCCCATCTCTCTACCCCCCCCACCACCACCAACCCCTCCTCCACCCCCTCCGCTCTCCCTCTTTCCTCGCCTCTCCCTCCCTCTTCCTGCACTTTTGCTCATCCCATGCGCTCCCCTCCTTTTCTTCCCTCCCTGCCCTGGCTCTCCCTCCTGCCCTCCCTCCCATCCCTCTATCTAGCTGCTGTGCAATGAGCCTTTCTTTCTGTCACATTAATTTCATCCCGAAAAGGGGGAAAATGTGAAAATTTCCCCTGACGCCTCCTAATATCAGTAGGGGGAGAGTTAAGAGTTGCATTTGGAGCATTTTTCTCTCTCTTTACTGAGGAGAGTTTTATAATTAACTGACAGCCATCTCACAAGGGCATTGGCTTGTTTCTGTGTTAAATATGGAGATGACAGTTTTATGAGGTAAAATATTCATCAGTCGGAGGCCGCTCTTCTGTTTGATTCCAGTCTAAATTATGGTATTTGATAGGCTACCAAAGCAATGTTTCACTTTGGACGAACATTTTCATTTTTTAGCACGTATACCTCTGCATGACTTAATGAGCCAGCAGTTCCACATTAGCATTCAGGCTTTGTCACTGTTTTGGACTTTTTTTTTTCTTTTTTACTAGATTAGCAAGTGAGTGAGTGATCTATGAATTTGTGGTTTACTGCTGAGGGACTCACATGAAGCAATGCAGGGACTGACATTTTTTTATTATTTCATATACAAATAAAAATATGAGCAGCAGTGAATTTCCATATTTAGATATGTTTTCCCGTGTCCCAGGATGCTTCATTTTCCTGGGTAGCCGGAAACAAAAGAGAAGTTTTTGCCCCATGTCACACCATAGTACAGCTCCGCTGAGAGCCATTTGGAACAGATGGAAAAGACGATTGCGACAGTGCCCAGGCTGAATTTTTTAAAACAGGGACGCATTCTCTGGTTCAGGATTGTTAGAAATACAAGATACAACCCTTTGGGGTGTTAAAAGCTCATCAGCATTCAACAAAACTGCAAAGTTGGTCTTCCATTCCTCGTCAGCAGGGAGAATAAATGTGAGGACGGGTTAAGATGATGGTCGTGTCCATGAAGGTGTGCTTTGAAAGGGATTTTGGTACCAAGGTCACTGGTAAAAAACGCCACTCTGGGACAAATACTGTGATGTGCGTTCTTTGATCGGCAGGCACTGTGTGTGTATGTGCGTGTGTGTGTGTCTGTTTGCATGTATGGGCGTGCATGTGTGTGTGTGTGTGTGCGTGCGGTGCGGGTGTTTGTGTGTGCGCCTACGCATGTGCAACGGGCTTGTTTGATGTGGTGGTTCTGGTACATTTCAAAGGCGAGGCTCTGATGAGAATTCTTCAGAACAGCAGGGGGAGGGGAGGGGGTTATAGCCAGGAGGGGTGGGGTTTAAACACTGATTGGCATTCATAGCAGAGAGGCTGGAGTGCTGCTAAAAAAGAAATTAGGCTTTAACTAAGCTGCACCATTCAGCTGTTTAACTAAGCTGCTGCACCGTTCAGCTATTTGAAATTTTGTCTTCTCAGGCCTTCTATTAATAAATGCATAATTGATTAGGGGGAGCATACGTGCCTGAACACACTTCCTACTGACACAAACACACACATGCTCAGACACCTACATACTGACATGAGCACACACACAGAGACCCCACTTATGTCTTACAACAGTACTTTTCTCTCTTTGTGTCATTGTGTTACCTCGTTCCATCTCTTGTCCTTACAAATTTCTTACTTTCGAAATCTTCCCTCTCTCTCTCTCTCTCTCTCTCTCTCTCTCTCTCTCTCTCTCTCCCTCCCTAAGTTTCTTTTTTTTCTTCATTAACTGTCTCTCTCTGGCTCATTGTCCCTGTGTCTCTCTGTCTCCCGCTCTGACCCTCCCACCCCACCTATCTCTTTTTTTCTCTCGCTATGTCGTCTGCCCTCAGGTAGAGTATAATTCCTATCTTCCCAGGGGAGTCATGAATGGACGCCCTCTACTCAAATGCTTATCAATAACCTTTGAGTGCTTGCTCTCTTTGACTTCTGAGCAGCACACCCGTTGGGCACGCACTCACAAACAGCCACAACACACACACACACACACACACACACACACACACACACCAGGGACTCTATCTTTGTGTGGACACTAGGCGCTGGTGAAGTGGTATTTTCCTGAGGCGCAGTGGGATTTTTCCCTCAACTGCACCTATTTGGTATTTTGATGATTCAGTGGGAGGAGAAGAGCAATCCAGCAGCACCATATAGTTTTGGTGGTGGTACACTCTTATAGTTCTCTACAAAACTACATAAACAGCTATTATTCATGTTTTTCTTGCATGAATTATATGCCCTTCTACTAATAATCACATCATATTATACTAAAAAGGACAAGGCTGGCTGTATTTTTGTCATTGTCAACAAATGATGAAAGCCATAAAGTTTTAGCCTGTTTCTCAATACGTAGATACTTCCCTGTCTTAAAGATTTCAATCTTTAAAAACAAGTCACAAATATGTAGTTATATTTTTAAAAATGCTGATTTTTTTTTCCTAAAACAACTGGGCACTGTAGTTTTTAGTGAAGTTAAAAAGTCGGAAGTATCAATACTTTTTTGATACCACATGTTTAAAATGATACAATATTATCATTCAATAAAATCGAAAGTACTGCAGCTATAAAAAAAGAAGAAGAAAATCAACTGGTCATCATTATGTGTACATTGACCTTTTCACTGAGTGCAGGTTGTTAATTCGTTGTTAATATTGTGTGCATATTGTGTGCACAACCTCTTTTTTTCTTTTTACCACGGTATCTAAAGAGGTATCAAGTATTGTTTTGTTTTTTAATACTAGTAGTTTAAATGTTTAAAATTCTGGTATTGTGACAACCTTAGTTTTTAGCTAATGTAACCTAAACAGGAATAAATAGTGCATTTAGAGAGCACTATTTTCAGCTGGAGATTTGGTGCTCTTCACAGCAGAAGGACGGTGTGTGTGGGATTGACTCAAAATAAACTGCTATAAACTGTTCATTGTAATAAAGGACCATATCACCCAGTACAACAGTGTGGCTCACTCATGTGAAAAACTAATAAAGCCTTGTGACAGAGAGGAATAAGTTGTATTAAAGCTTAACTACACAGGCAAGTCGTATTAGTTCTATCTGTTCATTAATGATTTTGGTCTTTTCTGGGATTTGGTGATAATAATAAAAAATATCCCCAGACATTGAAACAATAAGCAGATAATGGTTAATAGCTGATTTTTACTAGATCACGTCGCCTCACCTGTGGTTAGTGTGGATCATTGTCATTCTTAATAAAATACAGCATCACTACGCACAGAAAACATGCAGCTTCCAGGAATCTCAATATGTCCAGAAACTCAAACTAAACATCACCTACCCGCATAGCAACATTTGGGCTGCTGTATATTTGCACTTGTGACTCTCCAGCTCCTGTACAAGAAGATTAGTTTCCTCTCAGGAGGCGCTAGTCTGGAGTCTCTGCTCCATTACCAAACTGTCTGTATAAGACTGTGGGGAGAGCATTGCTTTTAAAGGGGATAAGAGATGCCCATGCGATTGGCCATTATTGTTACCAACCCCAAATGCACTGATAATGTATGATAATGGATTCTTCTTAATCCAAATCTGTTTCCGGGTGGGCCCCAGGTGTGTTGTGCACCTCCACCTGCTGTCCAAAAATAAGTGCGCTGCCACTCCCTCTGCACACTGCACACTTGACTATTGGGTGTACCCTGTGCCTTGAAAGACAAAATTATTAACCTTACTTGTCTACATCACTGTGAATCGCCCATAAATGAATAAGATAATGACACACTTACATAAATGATGATGTGAAAATGTTAAACATAGTTGGTGTTTAATTTTCTTGGCTTTCTCCTGTGTCATTGATTACGAATAATATATAAACATCTCTTTGCAGTGCTGTGCCAAAGATTTTCAGTTGTATTTCTAATAAATCAGAAATTCCAGTAAGTTTTTACAGATCGAGAACTTGATTAAAATTGAAACTAAATGTCTTCTGACAGAATGAATTAAAGCTTATGTCCTTCAAAGGCCTGAACAAATTTTTGTGGAAATTCTCTTGCTTAAGGTCACATCAAGTCATTAAAATGCTTCACAATAAAAGTTTGTTACTATTTTATTCATTCAGATCCCAGAGATGCTGCATTTTGGTATTCACCTCTCACAATGTGTCTGTGTCTGATGAGAAATTTCTCTCCTCTTCCTACTCATCCCTCCCTTTGTCTTCCTTTATCTTCAACCCCTTTTCTTCCCCCAACTCCCCTTCCGCTCCAGATGAGCCAGGCCAATTGAAGATCTACCTTCCTAAGAAGCTGCTAGAGTGTCTACCCAAATGTTCCTCTCTGCCCAAGGAGCGCCATCGCTGGAACACCAATGAGGTGAGAATGAGACACACACAAGAGGGAAATATCTGTGACGGTGAGACAAACTCAGTGTTTTTTTTGCTGGTGACTCATCTCTGGCTAATGTCACATTGAGAGATGAAGAGGAGGTAAACAAACACAATGGCAGCTTTTCATTATGGGACCCTTAAACTATGACACCAAGAAAGAAAGAAAGAAAGAAAGAAAAAAAAAAAAAAGCAATGGCGAACTCACAGCTAAAATCCCACAGACTGTACATTCCATTTGGGGTGTTGCTGTCTATTTCGCTTTTCTAATCCAAACAACTCTGGGTTAAGGCGCAGGAATCAGGGGCTCCTGGGTCTAAAACTATATAGGGCTTAGAGGCTATAAAACAAGAAATGAGGCTACAGATTGAATGTTTCCACTGCTGATTGTTACCGAGTTCAAAAACCCTATGGTCAGTCGGATAAAGATTGTTATCGGAACCTAACATTGTTGCTATGCAACCACAGAAAGCTGTTAAATGTGTGGCACATTTCTGCTCATGGGTGCTTTTTTCCTGTTTTGTGTTATGTGTGAAAATGATGCTCTAGTTACATTGTGTAATGTTGTCCTCCAAAACAAAAATAGAAGAAAAAAATTAAAAGCTGTCCATGAAGTATAAACAACAAATGCAGTGATCGTGCACACAAATCATTTGATCACAAAAATAACCCAATGGCTTTACTCAGTGTTAACCACATTTTAGCACTTTTAGTTTCTTCAACTGTTAGAGCTTTCACACAAACTCATGGCTACCCCACATTAATATAGAGCTGGGTTTGCCCTGCTGTGGGCCAAAATTAGCATCATATTTGCAGCATGAACAATAGATAACTTTAATTGTGCTGCTGGCTAAGTGGTACAATGTAAAATGAGGCCAAATTAGGTTGGGACAACTCGTTACTCAGGGCCAGAGATAACCCTGAGCTAAACATGTGGGGTGTGAAAAGCCTTTCAGAGTTGCATGTTGTTCCAGACTTAAGCTGTTAGCTTAGGGAAGTGTTTGATGGGTGGAAATGGATGCAGGCATTTATCGTCAATAGCTCCTTGTTTATGCATTGCACAGCTCTCCACTGGTGGTTTGCTCCATCCATTGTGATGTGGTTGGCCTCTGCTGAGACATTTTCTCCATGTGCAGGCTGTGCACTCCATTATGAATGTGTGTTTGTGTGTTTGTGTTATTGATTACCAAGTCCAGCATTATTATGCAATGCAAAGCTGATTTGGCCTGTGGTTTTTCTCTCAGGAAAGTCATTACATTTTTCATGCAATCCATCTCAATGAAGGTCATACTGGGAGTTAAGCACGGCGCCTAGTGAACAGTGTGCTCACACGAATAGGCTGTGTGTGTGTGTGTGTGTGTGTGTGTGCATGTGTACGGTTCAGTACAACGTGACTGCTGCTGGTTAGGGACTTCCACACATCTGTCTAAGCAAGAGCAATTGTGCACAAGGCACAGGGACTAGACCAAAGCACCTTGTTGCTGCCCCCTCTCCTGCCCTGTCTCCCACTTTCGCTCCATCAGTCTCCCTTCCAACTTACCATCTAGCCCTCTCTATCTTTATCTTTCATTTCCTCTCCCACCCTGCCTCTCTCTCTTTCTCTCTCCATGGCTCTCTCTCTGATGAGGAGGTACAGGCTCAGTTCAGGGGGAGGTTGGGTGTCCCTCAGCGGATTCCTTCAAAGCTCCTCTTCCACCCAGGCATAAAGTTTCCTGCATACTTAAACACTCCATTGTGTCTGCTGCTCCTCTTGCTCGGTGCTTTCATAGGGGGAGCCGTGTGTATGCTCGCTGTGCGTCTCGTGCATGTATGTATTTCAGTCTGTGTTTGTGTTTCTGTCTACGTATGTGAGCGTGTCTGTTAGGGATGTGCACAGCTCCAGATTATTGCGGTAGCTGCTGCAACAAAAGAATTGATTTTTTTTCTGTGTTTGTTGATTTTTATCTGTCTGTATTGCAGACATTGCAAGAACTATAGTAGTTTTCATCAGCAGCATATTGAAAATTGAAATCATCATTGGTCATCAAATCTTATACACATGTAGGGTTTGTTCGTCCACCATGGTTTGCTGTTTAACACAATTTTATACATGGGATTTCCAGACCAATCAGCTGTCAAGTCAGCTGTCAAATTTGAAGCTTTCAATTTATTTATTCAGTTACATCCCCTCAGTGTGTGTGTGTGTGTGTGTGTGTGTGTGTGTGTGTGTGTGTGTGTGTGTGTGTGTGTGTTTGTGTGTGTATAAAAAAAAAATATAATACAGTTCTGGTCTAGATGTTGCTCATGAAGTGTGGAGATGTGTTATCGACAAATGTGTGTTGAAAACACCCAGTAATTATTCGGTGTGTAGACACTTGTGTGTCTATGTTTGAGTGCGTATACGCTTTTGTGGTTTCCATAGAATTCTTCATTTCCATATGGTTACACATAAGAAAATCAAGAATTGGTTTTGTGTTTCCTCATCCTACTACTCACAGCGGTTTCTGCATGATGTTTATACATGTGTGCATGTAGTATTAGGATTATCCTTTGTGTGTGTGTGTGTGATAGATAAAGAGATTACAATTCTGTGTTTGGATGAGGATGCAGCTGATTAAGTCAGGCCAATCTTTATAAGTCTTCATCTGATATGTCCTTATTCTCACCTTTTTCTTGGCATGCTTATGTACGTGCAAGTGTGTGTGTGTGTGTGTGTGTGTGTGTGGATGTTGGTGTGTGTGCGCATCCGTGTGTGTTTGTTTTCTTGCACGTGAGTGCGCGATCGCATATGATCCTCTGATCTCTGTTTTGTCACGCATGGCTCCCCCCGACATCCTGGCCTCCCACGAGCACTGAGCTGTAACCCCATACATTTTTACCCGGTCCACTCCTCCTTCTCTCTGTCCTTTCCTCTCCTCCTTCCCTCTCTCTCTCTCTCTCTCTCTCTCTCTCTCTCTCTCTCTCTTTTGTGTATCTACTGATGTGTGAAATTATTCTGGGATGGAGGGATGGATTCCTCCCTGAAGGGCTGAGCGGAGGCGTGAGCCTTTTGTTCAATAATAGATTGGGGGTGTATGTGTATCTGTCCATGGTAATAGACTATAGACTAGTTTTAGATAACAAACCGCACTCAGGTGGACAGACTGATGGTGGAGCCTGTTTTATCCACCCATCGGGAATGACTTGTTGTTTGGTTTCAGCAAATTCTATGGAGCGCTGAAGTAAGGAGGCTATCAAACTTTTTCAAATGTAGACAAAGACAAACTTTAGAGTTTGGTCCTGGGACTCTAGCTCATGAAAAGATATGATTACTCTTGTGGGGACCCTTGACATACAACTCATATTTTAAGAAGTCAGACTGAGTTGAATACCGAGTAAAATTCCCTTTCAAAAGCTGATATTAAAACAATGAGACATGCACACACACACTGTGCGAATTGCATGATCTAATGTGCATTCTAAAGGCTTGTACTTCAGAGCAAACCCCCACCGCCCCATTCCCCTCCTCCCATTCAAATGATGCAACTGTCAAACGGGTTGGTGCAGACTTCAGTACATCACACAGACGACAGCCGTCTGTGCCACAATTCTCCTGAATGTCAGTCTGCTCCACATATCGCTTAACTATACGGTTAAAAGCGTTGGAGGATGGCATTATTTTGGTATTGATGATATGAAATAATATGATATGAAACATACAGTGTTTCATTGCACAACTCTGTTCTTGTCATGCAGCGATATGTTGGTAGCTGTATGGTTCGAAGGCAGCTAGTTGACAGTTCGCACACGCTCATGTCTGGCTGTGCCGCTGCATGTCACTAACATGATTGCTTGAATGAGAAGCAGATCAAAAAGCAGCATATACATTTTAGACCACTGCCCCATCTGTCTCCTCTGTGTGTGCATGTGTTCGCGCATCAAGGGTAGGTGTTGCCATGGTAACAGATTGGGTGTGTGTATGTGTGTGTGTGTGTGTGTGTGCGTATTCCTGCTAATGGTGTGATCGATGCATGTGTGCCCCAAACACCATTTGTGATTGTTCGGTACGTCAAAGGTGATAAGAGAGATGTGGCGTAGTCAGTACCTTTGCTCGCGATGCCAAACATGTACGACAGATAAAAAAAAAATTGCTGAAGGACAAAAGCTCTAGATCTCAGGTAGAAATGTCAGAAATCCACTCAAACTCACCTGTGTGTGTGCTGTGGCTCCAATTTCTAGCCCAAACAAAGCTCTGTGTGCATGTATCTCTATCTGAGTGTGTGTGTGCATGTAATTTATTATTCATGCCATTATTGTTGTTTGTGAGCCATTAAATAGATACATTCAATTAAATATGCATGCATTGTATTCCTACATTTCTTTGCAGAGATATTTGTTTTTCCCTGTAGGTAAGACACGAGGCAGGAGAAGTGTCTGGAAACGAAGTTATACAGGAAGGGTAACGTTAAATGTCACCTAGCAGACCACGTGAAAAAAAATACTATGGATGCATGCTGAAAACCCAGAGCGATACTGTTAGGAGACAGCCAGTTACAGGCCTCTATGTTCCATTTATACTGTGGTGAAGGGTGCCCTTGATTCATGAATTTGATGTGTGAATTGCTAATGTCCAGCTCACACTGGCACAGGGTCAGGAGGCGCTGTCACTTACCATTTTATCTGCTGTGTCAGAACAAAGACAAAAGTAACACGCCTTTGGAAACGTGCTGAAAGTTTCATTTTTTAAAATGAAATGGGCGTGACGTTCATGCATTTGTTAGATAACATATTCGTGAGAGACTTAGTGTATCCGTGTCAGTGTGTGTATGCATGTGTGTGTGTGTGTGTGTGTGTGTCCCAGAGCCTGCCTATGGCTGTAACCTCTCCAGTTGACATTGAGCTCTGTGCTGTTGCCGTTTACCAGAGTAAAGCATGGTTTAATGAGGGGGCAAAGAAGCCAACACGCACAAACACATGTGCACACACATGCTTGCACGCATGTATATACACACTCAGACATGCACAACACACAATACCAGAGGGGTGTTTCACAGCTCCTTATATTTGATTCCTATTCTTTTATCTTTAATCATTCCTCTGTCTTTTGGGTTGAGAGATATTTTATGTTTGGAGAGTGCCAAGTTATAATCACTAATTAGTCCTCCAGGCTCTCGCTCCCTCCCTCTCTCTTTTTCTCCTCCTCTTTGTCTATCTCTCTATCTCTCTCTGAGCCAAGCCTAGCCCAATTAACACCCAACGTCATTTTGTAACTGTTGTGACTTCCATTTCCGCTCAAACTAGAGACATCTATACCCTCCTGCTGACCGTGCTGGCAATATGAACCAAATGTGCAGCAATGCAAAGAATTAATTAAATTTGTTCTTTTCATGAATGTAATTTCCTTGTTGATACATGTAATTATCCAGCAAGCTTTTCATTTGCAAATGAGGCTGTACATGGTAAATTGGACATGTGTAGATGTCTCATAGATCGTTGGGATCAGTATTTCAGTGGGTTTCACTCATGCAGATATTTCACCACATGCAAGTTCACAAGGGGCTGCGATTAACCAGGTTTTACAAGTCTAGTCAGGGAAAGCCAGGTGTTTGAGGTATGAGTGTTATCTCTCCTCTCCTCTCCTCTCCTCTCCTCTCCTCTCCTCTCCTCTCCTCCCCTCTCCTCTTCGTGTCTCCTTTCCTCCTACCCAACTGGAAGCCCCACATTTTCCTCCTGTTCTATTTTCTCCATGTCGCACAGACCCACTATTTATCTTGCCCACTATAATTTGACACAAAATATTGTTAACTGGAGACACAGAAATATATTAAACAGTGGGAATGTGTGACTGTGAGTGTGGGGGTGTTGTGTATGTGCCTAAGTTCATTTATGTGTGCCTGTATGTGTGCGTGTGTTTGAGTGTGTCTTTGTGTTCTAACTTCCTGTTAGATTCCAAGCCCGACCAAAAAGAACTGAATGACCAGCAGTGTCTGCTGTAATAAGAGCCGGCTGTGCAGTAGAGACAATACTTTTTGTATCCTTAAATGTCCCCACATAGAACCTATGTAATATCTGAGTCCTGTGTAAATTAGATTTAATTCATTGGAGACAGATAAAGCATTAAAATGTGTATTTGTGTGCATGTGCGCGCACACCCGGATGGTCCTTGTACTCCTATTTTGAGTGCTTGTATTGCATGCGTAGAGCTTTGTCTGGATAACTTTATAACTTTGTTTAACTTAGATAACTTTCTCCTCCTCAGACTTAGCAAGGGCTTTAGGAGTGAAATATATTTTACAGCAGCACAAGGCAATTTTGCATGTTTACATCCCCAAATAACAGTGAGATGTCAACAAAACATCACATTGTAAATCAAGTACCACAGGTGCTGGAACCCTATTGATTTTGATTGAACTTTTTCTTTAGTGTTCTCTGACTTAATCATATCTGGAGCTTAGAGACTTATAAAGGAATATGCCTAGTTCAGGTTTTCTGAAGTCAATACATATTTCATACTCTCTGCTCATGTTTTACGAAGGTAAGTTTCAGTAAAACATCTTTTTTTTCTGCACATGCAGTTCCAGCTTGTCGTCTGGGGTTTGATGCAAATAATAGCACGCAAGAAAAAAATAACAAAAATATCTGGAGGTATGTAATTGTATGTCTATGTATCTGCAGATTTAAAACACCGGTAGCGCTACCCTGATGCACACTTTTTTACTCATACTCATGCTTGCTGATGCTCACTCTACAGCAGTCCCCAGTCACACAATTATTTAGCAATATTTGACTGTAAATTCATGTGATCAGTGTGTACTGAGCTTTTCTGTGGACACCTGAGACGGCATAAGTTCTACATGAGTCGCTTGAGAGGTTTTTAACAGCTTCATTGTTGTGTAAGGATTATAGAGTTGTCCACCAGCAGTAGTGGGCGGGAGCTGCTACAACAGCTTTTCCTTTATGTCATATATTTTGTGGATATATTTAAATCTCTCTGACTACTCAGCCAAGCTTTTCTGATAACAGACAATTGCACTATACCAAAAATCCAAACATATTCCTTAGTGACTTGTAAATTGTTGCCTAGCCCTTAAATTATTTTACTCAGCATGAATTCAATGTGCATTTCACTTCATTCCTGCCTTGATAGCATTTATCTATTTTACTCTCTTTTTTTTTTAAGATTTTTTTTTAGCTTTAATAGACAGAGACAGCTTGAAGAGTGACAGGAAATGTGAGGAGAGAGAGATGGGGAATGACATGCGGGAAAGAGCCACAGGTCGGATTCAAACCGTGGGCCACCGCGGCAAGGACTGAGCCTTTGTACATGGGGCGGATGCTCTACCAACTGAGCTAAAACGCCCCCCCTAGTTTACCTTTTTTTCACGTTGCTGGCATAATGTTGATTCAGTCTCTACAGAATTTTCCCATGCTTCTGTGAAAAAACACAATTCGCACAAATATTTGGGATGTGCACAATGAGTGTAAATTTTACACATGACATAAAAACTGCCCAACTCATGACAAAACCAGACAGTTGACACATGTAAATAGTTGTACATGACATAAAAGAAAAATGAAGTTGTCAGAGAATATGTGCAAAACCAAATACTTAGTACTAAAGCAACCAAACTTCACAGACCTATTTGAAAAGGGGCATAAAGGTTTGCTCTCTATATAGTTGCAGTGGGGTAAAATTGTGTGTTTTGTTGATGTGATCTGAGTGTGTTGGCCTCACAGGCCTCAACCCATTATTGGCCAATTGCAGGCTGCAACTCTATTTTTAATTAAAATTGGTAAGATTATGTGGTTGTTTAATTGCAAAATCAATGTTGTTTATTGCTGCACAAAAATACAATATAATGATAAAAAGATGTCAGCTGCTTATTCAAAACATTTTAATTAATTCTAACCCATTAGTAATTTACTCTCTTCATTTGATGTGATAATGATGATGTGTATATGGGGAATTGTGGTTATGAATACTTAGTAGCAAATTACTTATCAACCACAAGGTTGGTTAATGTTTAACATTCACTGGTAGCATGTCTCAAGGTAAATCTGTTAATGTCTGTGTTTCCCTGTTAATGAGTTGAGAAGTCATATTATCATGGAGCTCTCCTGCCGTGTTAACTGCACACTGTGAACAGTGTTCATCAACCAATTTTTGGCCTCATGAGGTTTGTTTCACAATTAAAGACTTAAATTTTGAGGCAGGGTTGCTTATATTAATACGTTTTTGTAAGTTCATTAGATGTATATAAGGACATACTCTCATAAATATTCAATGCTAAGAGGCATGTGTGCTGTATAATTGCCTTAATTGTCCAGTCCTTATACAGTAATCACACTGTGATGCAGGTCAAATGTGCTGGTATGTATGAAAAACCACCACTAAGTCATTTTTAAGGTTTTTCTGATGTTATAATCTCACTCAGTTGGATCTCCTGTGTCTCACAGATCTCAGTTTATTACAGGAGCCTAGCCAGGGGTAAATTGGCCCTCTACTACATAATATCCACAAAAAAAAAAACATAGTGAGAGAACTACGAATCTCATGGTGCTGTGACTAGCATTTTCCACTAACATTATTCTGGAAATGTACACATTCACAAGATTTACCCTGGGAGATGTATACATTTACTGGTAAATATTCCCACATTTACCTTAATAGACACAGGGCGAAACATGGTGTGCGTGCGTTGTGTGTGTGTGTGTGTGTGTGTGTGTGTGTGTGTTGCATCCCTCTCAGAAGACCACAGTATACGTATCCAGCGTTTCTCCTCTCAAACTGCAGTTATACACAGCATCACGTACTTCTTCATCTCCCTGTCTCTACCCTCTTCTTCCTCCCGCTCTCCCTCCTCCCTCCTGCTGATGTATGGAATGTCTACTCTCATATGGAATGTGTTTGTAAAAGTCACGGTAATCAAATTTCACTGATTCCTGGGGGATTAAACAAGGTGGCATTTGTGTGTGCGAGCGCGTATGAGTGTGTGTTCTGTCTCCGTGCATACGCAATATTAGTTGTGTACGAAGTTGTGTATTGTAATGCAGCTGTGTCATTAGTCTAAGACCAGCTCAGCTGTAATATATCATCCATCATCTTGTACTCTAAGGAGGCAACTATATAAGGGATACTGATGCCGCATTTGCATACTGACAGTGCATATATTTAATTGTTTGAAATGTACAGTATGAAGCAGTGGGTGGGGGATGATAAACACCTCATACAGAAGGGAGAACATTTCACTTGTTTCTTGGCCAAGTGACAGAGATTGAGAATACTGTTCATTCATGCCTTTGGGTGTTTGACAGTGAAAGTTTTTGCTAACAATATCAAAGACTTCTTTGAAATTCCTCTGAAATGCTGGAAACAAAATCACTCCGTCCCAAAAATTTGATTGTTATCCAGTGGAAGTGTTAGCTCAGTACTCTAACAAACAGCACAAACATTGCAACAGCAAGATTTTCAAGCCCAAAAACAGGTATTACCCAGTGTTAAGCCTAAATGCATGATTGCCTCTTGTTGGCAGCACATATGCTCTGGCGGTATGTTTGGTGTAGCTTGCCAGTTTGCAAGTCTTAACATTGTCCAGCACACAACATCAGCATTGCTGTCTTAGTGAGGCTTTAAGCTCCGGTCTCTTTGCTCAAAGATGTCATTGCATGTTTAACTAGAGAGTCACAGTCCATTACAGTTCATATGAGGTGGAAAGTTACCAGGACAGCCTGGCAGGCAATGATTGATGTCTGTCTCCTCCACAATCTCTAAAAGTGCATTAAATTAGAGCAATTATTAAATGGTTTTGCCAGAACTATATGCATTTAATTGATGAAGACAGATTGAAACAAACAAAATGTCTCCCAAAGGTCATGAAAGTTTCCATAGGCAACAATAATACAGATGGAAATGGCTGATGTTCTCTGTTTAAACGTTAAAGAATGTTGGTTATATTTCTCTTCGTCCCTGTTATTTATTTATATACATTATGTAGAAGTTTAAAGATAGCTAAAATACTTTTGCGCCCACTGCATGAGTCACAGTGCTTGAAGAGAGGATGATGACACTGGGCTCTACCTTGTACAATGCGTCATCACTGTACATATACTGTAGTCTTAGTAAAGAGGAGCCCCTTTGGATCTATTGATACACTATACCGTACACTTATAAACTATTAATGGAATAGCATATGTTCATCAGATATTATCACTTACAGCTTCTCTCTGCTCATGTATTTTGTTAGCTATGTATGAGTACAGTCTGTCCTTCATGCAGTGGTTTCAGCCAAGTTGAAGTCATGGAGAAATTTCAAGATGGATTGGGTCTACATCAAGCTGAATTCAAAATGAAACAAATCCATACTTTTTTTTTTTTTTTTTACCACAAGATGCAATAAAGAAGTTCCAGACACTGCCCAAATTCTGCTGACTCCTGGTTTGTGGTTATGACTTTGTTCAAATCAACAGGAAAATGAGTAAACCGTTTCTGGGATTTCAAAAATAATGTGTTTAGCCTAAGAAAAAAAATAGCATGCTTTTAATCAAGTGCAGTCGCAGTAAAAGGGAATTCTGTGGGGAAGAGGTTAGATTAGATTCTGCATATTTTTCTGTTGCTTGTGGTATTGTATAATTGTAAGTAATCAATGGCAATTGACCAAGTAAAAGCACATCATTTTGTTATCTTATAAAAAGTGTTATTTTTGAACAAGAGGTGAATTTTGCATTCACTCCTTGACTCTTTGAAGCACAAGCTGGCAATCATCAGAATTGGAAATACATTTGGGACTATTTTATTGAACCATGTGAAAGGTATATCACATTTTGCAATACCCTGAAAGAGAGTGAGTGCAAGGCCCATAGTAACAGTCTATTCAGGTCTACAGCCCAAGGCTTCATCCTAGGCAGAGACAGATCAAACTGCACAACAGTGGAAGGCAGTCACCGGAGCCGGGTTGATAACCTTTAATGTTTACTTTTGCTTATGATTGTTTTAACTTCACCTGCCCGTCTCCCAGTATGAAACCTCCAGGTTTGATGTTGGTAGAGAAGATAAACCTGCGATTGCAGACAATTTGTACATTTGTAAATTGACGCTTGTCTTTGGCAGTTTGTTTTTGAGGCTTGAGGAGAGTTAAATATGCATGACTTCGACATGGGTGGCTTCAAGTTTTTTTCCAAAACAACAAACAAATGACATGAAATCTTTATTTGGCGGAGACAAACAGAATTCTGAATTGATTTTTTTAGAGACGACTCCACGTGAGCTCCAGCAGTTAACTAGATTTGTTTGTTTCTTCTGAAAAGGAACTACAGTGATATTTACTGAGAGCACACACACACACACACACACACACACACACACACACACACACTGAACAGGTGCATAACCTCACACACAAACATACGCATGCACGCGCACACACATGTGCTCCCATCTTCAGTTGGTGGAGGAGGAGACAAACCTAAAGATCGCCACGGAGACCCATCTTTCAAATTTATTCATTAAACTCCCAAATGCTCCCCTTAACGAATGTAATTAGAATATGGTAATGAGAGAGGGCTGAACCAGGGAGTGTTGTAATACGCTTAGCAGCACAGAGGGAGAGAAGAAGAGAGAGAGAGAGACAGATAGAGACGGAGAGGGGAAGAGAGTAAGGGAGTTAAAGGAGAGAGAAAATAGAGAGACTGACTGACAGGGTGCCAATTTATGTCTTGTTGTAAACAAGTATTTATGCCAACGAGAGGTGGCACACACTATTTCTTCCCCTTTCTCTCTCTCTCTCTTTCTCTCTCTCTCTGTCTCTCTCTCTGTCTCTCACTCCTTAGCCTACCAACCCTCCTCAATAACAATAACATTAACAATAGCAGAGCAGAGCCGAGCCTCAGAGGGCAGAATGACTCACAGTAAGATGAGGCATCAGGGGTTAACACAACCACTGGAGACTCCTTCATTGAGATGCCCCCCTCCACCCTCTCTCTCTCACCCTCTCACTGTCTTCTTCCACCTCCCAATAGCAAACGCGTATTCGTCATTAGAGATTTCAAATTAACGTGTGCGTCTACTGAATGTGCGTGCGCGCACCCTTTCCTGGTTAACTTTGTGGGATTTTTTTTTTTTTGAGGATTCTGACAGGCTTTATCCAAGACGCCCTAGCACAATGGGGGTCCTGGCATTGTGTTTGACACCACACACCTGTTGCTGTCTTTGATGTGTTCACCCCCCTGCTGCGAGAGAAGGGGCCGTCTCCTCAAATGCAAATACAAGGCAGGAGGAAGAGGACAGGTAAAGTGCGCATGAGAGAGGAAGTCTTAGAAAACTATGATTGATGTTCCCTCAATGGATTGGGGCTGACTCTTCCTTGCTCTCAGGTCTCTGCTAAAAAAGTTTGCGCTACTTTCCATACTGTGAGTGTGTGTCTGTGTGTGTGTGTAGCCACCTTCACCATTTGGACTTCTATATATTAGCGAAAGGGAGATGAGAGGGAAATGAGACTGAGGCTGCAGGGAGGAGAGAGGGGGGAGAAAGTAAAGAGGTCAAACCAAAAGGAGAGTGAGTGAGGGAGTGAAGTAAAGGGGAGAGTGACTATTTCATTATAAAGCCGTCACTCACATGGGCAGCAGCCACCACATAGACTCTTCTGAGACCCAGCCTCTCAGGATCTGTAAGTGTGTGTGCAAATACACTTGTTCTTGCCTGTGCATCCTACCATGCATTAGTTTTGACATGGGAGGTATTTTTGAGTCCATGTATGTCCAAATGTGTGTGTGTGTGTGTGTGTATGTGTGTGTGTGTGTGTGTGTGTGAATGCTCTGAGAGTCGCGGCGTGACAAAGATGGATGTTACACGCATGTCTCTCTTCCAACCAGGTGACAGGGGCGGGTCTCCTCTGAAGGTCAGACCACGTCCTCCAATGATAGCCAGCACTAAATGTGTGTGTGCAGCAATGTGATGCCAATGCAGTGTGTGTCGCTGAATGAACAAGAGGAGAGACAGAGAAAGCCAGGACAAGTTTTATTTTTATTTATTTATTTTTTCACACAAGCGGCTTTGTGTATTAATAGACGGCCCATTTGTATGCATGTGTGTACAAGTCTTTTATGTCCATGGACGTGCATGTGTGTGTTGCCCAGTGTGTGATGAGGTGTTTATATGATAAACACAAGGCAAGCTTGAGAGGAATTCTGATCAGGGGCTTTGCAACAGTTGTTATGGAAACAGCATTAAGCAGTTGTATTAGCCAGTGGAGGTAATATAAAGGCTGAAAGTAACACATAGTGGGGAGCGGGGTAGTTTGGGAATATAATACAAACTACACGTTATTGCTCGAGTTTACAATAGACTTGATGAAATTTTATTGTGTGGCTACTAGAACCGAACAAAATTATCCTGGTCATAACTCATGGTCGGTCTCTCTTTCTTGTGAGAGCTGCACATCTTAATTAGCCAGGTTAGAGGAACATAGTGCAAACAAGACATTATTGGTCTGGTTTACAATAGGAGTCACATCATTTACGTCAACTCTTGGTTCAGTTTTCTCCTTGCAGCATAGTCTTAAGTTCAGAGAAAAGCAGCCATTGCTGCATGACATTGGTGATTTTAGAGGTCACTCCTCAGATACTATTGTTCAGATACTACAGGCTGTGATTCTGAGAGATTGGGCCTGTCACATTTCTGTCAACAGCTGTGGAAAATGACATGCCTACTGGCACCTCTCGATTCTAATGGATTATTGATTATTACAGTTCAAGTCAAATAAAGGTTTAGCATAAAATTGTCATTGTTATGCTTCATTTACATGATTGGCCTTTGAAGGAGGCATGTTTAAAGATAGACCACGATCAATAAAATGTGGGTTGAACAAATGGCTGAGATAGTGCTCCGGATCGAAATAAAAAACCACGGAGAAGCCTGTAGTCTGCAAAAAAATAAAAAAATAAAAAAATAAAAAACAGGAGGCAATTTTGGATAGAGTGTCTATCAACGTCAGACACTGACAGGGTTGTTCTGGGAAGGAGAGAACCGGTGGAGGTGCTCAGGAACAAATTACAGCATCAGCAGACCTCCCCTGGTAATGCTAATGCAGTTCTTTCTCCCATATATGTACACAAGACTTACCACACTCAAGGAAAAAGTCAGAAACGGATTGTGTAGTTGTAAAGGACGCTTCAGTTTGCTATATCCCCGCACCGCCAAAATAAACTGTTCAATGCCAAACGATTTCTGTGGTGAGAACCAGAGGCAGCCTTCATTTGAGGCACTTCGAATGGATGTGACAGTTCCAGTTTACAGACAACTCTGTTTTCCCCAGATCTCTGTCGGGGTGATGCTCATCATTAGACTTCAAACGTGCACGCACACACGCACTCAGGCACGCACGCACACACACCCACTTGCCTGTGGCTAGACCCTATAACGGAATCTCCCAGGGGAAAGCTCCTGGATAAGTCTGTTGCAAGGAAGGCGACCCCCCCCCCCCCCCCCCTCTCGTCTCCCCTCCCTTCTCTGGAAATCTCCCTGAGGCCTGTGTGTGTATGCATGTGTGTCTGCATATGTGTGTGTCTGTCTGTCTGCTTTTCTGTACATGCCACCAGTTTCTTGGAGGGAGATGGTCTCAGTGATGCGTGAGTGGGAGGCTGATTTCCCCAACTGCATCGCTCGCTCCAATCTAACTTCCCACTCATGCGCTTTGCTTTGTTAGATATTTCTTAAGTAACTCTCTCCCTTTCTCACAAACTACACACGCAGGCAGACAGGAACTGTGTGTGTGTGTGCGTGTGGTGGGAAAAGTGCGTGTTTGTGTGCATTCAGCTAGGCCTGTCGTAATGTATTATTACGTAGACTCACACAGACATGCAGAACGTCTGGGTTTCTAGAGTAGATCCCTGGAGAAAGATACTTGTCCCTGTCCCTGTGTCTGGCACAGCTAACACACACACACACACATGCACTCACAGTATTCCTGAAGGGTCAGTGTGTCGCTAGGCATGCTCAAAGCGCTCCATCACTGCTTTCCACTGGGACAATAACTATGACTTCCTGAGGATCGACCTTCACCATCTCACTTCTGTCACTCTTCACATGGGCGTGTGTGCGTGTGTGTACGTGTGCTGGTGAGGGAGTGAGCAGCAGTGTGTGCGTCTGCAGTGAGAGATAGTGTGTGTGTGTGTGTGTGTGTGTGTGTGTGTGTGTGTGTGTGTGTGTGTGTGTGTGTGTGTGTGTGTGTGTGTGTATGCGTGTGTGTGGGTGTGTTTTAGAGTGTGTGTCAGGCTGCCGTTTCAGCTGACTCTTCTGTTTCTGGCTTTTTAATGGCTCTTATGGGGCAGGCCTTTAATTGCAAGTCTCTCTCCCTCCTTCTTAATCCTCCCATCCTTCTGTCTCTCCCAGCCCCTCGTCTCCTCTCTTATTCTCCTCTCTTCTCCCGCCTCCCACTGGCTGACAGTCACTAGGGGAGCCCGAGTGCCTGGCTGGGGCTGTGGAGGCCGTATAGGATATTGACTTGCTGCGGAGTGGTTTGGGAGGAGGAGAGGTGGCTGCCTGTCACAGCTAATGAATAGATGCATAAGTGAATGAGGCACTCCTTTTGTGTGTGCGTGCGTGTGTGTGTGTGTGTGTGTGTGTGTGTGTGTGTGTGTGTGTGTGTGTGTGTTGTTGTTGTTGTGCCTAGGTTTGGCTAAAAAGTTTTATGTGCCTCAGACAGACAGACATTAACAGTGATCAGCTTGATAGTGATAATATTAAGGTTGTGATGACACTAAATACTTAATATGTAAACACATATAAATGCAGGATGAGGTAGTGGGGGGTTGGGATGTGAGGATCGAACGGAGGATGCTAAAAAACAATTCAGTTAAGTGCCAGCACCCTCCAGCTACTTTTTCTTTTCGTCTCTCTCTCCCTTTCTTTGCCTCTCCCTCTTTGTCCCTCCATCTCGTCTGATCGGTGTGGAGCTGGAGTGCTCTCATGCCAAACTGGGACAAATGCCTAAAACACACACACACACACACACACACACACACACACGCACACACACACACACACACACACAGGAAAAGACAGTTAGGAAGAGGTGAGAGGAGGTCTGGAGAGGAGACTGTTGATCTGAGGGGGCAGATGAAGGAGTGCTGGAGTGTTCACTATTGCTTTGTGCCACATTTCAAACACTGATTGCCTTAAGAGGACAATTTACATTTCATAGTCTTTCACAACAAGTGGGAGAGATGGGAGTCAGAGATAGGGGGAGAGAGAAAAAGATGTTTCAAGGAGGAAACTAGAGGTGAGAGAGTTCACCGAGCAAAGGGAAAAAGCGGCGTTGCGTGAGCAACTAAAAAGCAGGAGGTATAAACAATAGTTTCTTTTGGCTGAATCTCTGTGTGTCTCTGTGTGTATGGACGTTTTGTTTTGCCTTACTCTCGGTAGAATGCACCTGTATGATTTGAACTTTCTTTCTTCCTTATTGGATTCATGTGCGTGTGCAAGGAGAATAGAAGTAGTGTGGAGAGGAGAGGAGAGCTGAGGAGATGAAAAGAGAGCCAGAGGAATTAGGAATCAAGTTAGGAGCAGGCTTTATCTGACGGGAAACTGTGAAACTGCAAAGTACAAGAAAACTTTTCCTATCAGCGCACTCTCTCAGCTATAGTGTATGGGTCTGCACCCCCGTGTGTGTGTGTATGTGTGTTTATGTGGTATGTGTGTGTGTATTTAGGAGATAGCTTTTCCTCCCTAGTGGAGGGAGACATTGGTGTGTCGGTGAGCGTGATTGGTTGTTGGCCCTTAGGGTCTGTCCTCTATATCTGTCTCCTGACTGGCTGGTCTGTGACCAATCAGGCACCCGGACCTCACCGTGGCAATCAGATAGTGACACGCTCTCTGTGGGCATCGACAGGTCATCTGGAAATACCTGTTATGTTTTATCTCGCCGTGACACACATGCGCACACACCGATATAACCTTTCTGTCTTGTCTTTGTCTCTCTAGGAGATTGCTGCATATCTCATCACTTTTGAAAAACATGATGAGTGGCTGACGACATCGCCAAAAACCAGGTGAGGAGAGCGCAGACAGTGGTTTCCTCTCTCACACACACACACACACACACACACACACACACACACACACGTACAAACACAGCATCACTCAATCAGCTAGTGACTCACGTTGGTTTAATCTCAATGACTGAGTGCCTGTGTTTGATTAAAACATTAGTGGTGTACGTCGACTGTCTCCGAAGGGTCTCTGCTGACGGCCTACTCTACATGTAGAGAGCGCTCCAGAACATGGACGGACTGTAAAGCACCTAGTCAGCTGGAAATGGAGTATTAATGAATGTAAATGTATTAGGATAAGTGATGTATAATTCAGACTGGGGGGGGGTGTTAAAGGAGAGGGGAGAGTATGTGTATATAAGATGGGGTGTGAACAGGGATTCACATGCCAGAACTGAATATTCATTGATCCGAATGAACCATAGGTAGCTCTTTTCCAAGAATGGGGAGAGGTTAGGTAGGAAGGTAGGAAGAAAAGGAAGTAAGTAAAACCGAAAGAAAAAGGGCAACTTGAATTATTGATGAATCACCTTATTGACATTTACTTTAGTTAATACAGATGGAGGTCTGTTTTTTTTTTTTTTTTTTAAAAGAGAAAGAAAAAGAAGAGGGAAAGAAAAGAAAAGAAGAAATAAAAAGTAAAGTAAGTGAAGAGGTCACCTCATGGCCCCATTTCTGATTACTGACACCGTTGAAAGCCTGAGGTGATGCCTCTGTGCTGCCATTGTGCGAGCTGAAGGACTCTTCTCAGGAGCAGCCTGAGGCCAGCAGCACAGTTTATGTTGTGGATGGATTTCTCATTGATTGGTTGTGCTGCCGTATAGCCTCAGCCTCCCAGCAGCAACAGCAACAGCAGCAGTCATATTGGTGTTATTGAGCAGCAGTTAGATATAATCCCATTTACACATGACACGAGGCACGATTAGAACAGATTACACCTAATCCCATCAGATGGAAAGGAGCTCAGCTAACAGAGCCAGTGACATTTATGTGCATGCGTGGCTGTGCGCGCGTGTGTGTGTGTGCGTGTTTATCTATATGCGTGCATGCGTTTGTGGTCGTGGTGGGGGGGTAATATTAAGATAACAATCAACGACCTTCAATTCTCCCCTCACTGAAATACCTCATCAGTTCAAAGTAATGACTGTTACCTCCTCTCTCCCTCTCCTCTCACTTTTCTCATCTACTCCTCCTCCTCCTCTACCTCCTCCTTTACCGGACTCACTCACTCGCCCACTCTGTCTCTTTATCTTGCCGTCTTTTTTTTCCCTCTCTCCTCCCCTTGCCTTCTCTGTTTTCGCTCTGCTACACTGTGGAACGGTGGAAAAGCTTTTTATATCCCACACATCACAGCCCAGTTACAATCAATAGCATTTATGTCTGCTTGAATCGGAGGGTTTGCGAAGAACATGGGCATCGTCCACGTGCGTGCACCTCCGCGCACGCACACAAACATATCAACACGCACGTATTTCCCACCCACACACGCATACACACACACACACACAGGCACACATCTGATCTCATCCATCTTCTCCATAACATAATTAGAATCAGCAGCTCTGAGATGACTCACACTGCTCGAGACAGAGACTAAACTTGGCTTTGATCGGAGGGTGGGGGTCTCCACTCCGCTAAGAAACTGGCAGGCTCACCCCAAAACAGAACAGATTTAAGGTGTCAAAGAAAATCAGCTCAAAGTAAATTCAATTTCACTACACACAGTGTTCTGAGTAAATTGCAATCATCTCAGTCCATATAGATGTGTCTACATCAAATTCTAGCAGAGAGGAGAGGAGAGGGAGAGGAGAGGAGAGGAGAGGAGAGGAGACAGACAATAAAAGAGCAGAAACAGAGGTTTTTATAGGAGGAGAAGGAATAGATGAAGAAGAAGATGAGAATACGTGTAAAGGAGTGGAGAATGGAGGGACTGAAGTAGCAGCAAAGAGAAAATGAAGAGACACCATGATAAGAGGGATAAAGACTGGAGCCGAGGTTGATCGAGAAGAAGAGGGCAAAGAAAGGAAAGAGGAGGTGTGTGAATGTGTGTGTGCATGTGTGCACATGACTGTGTGTGTGTGTGTGTGTGTGTGTGTGTGTGTGTGTGTGTGTGTGTGTGAGAGAGAGAGAGAGAGCCCTTGTGAGTATGTGTTAGTTTATTGATTGTTAACGGGCCTGTTCTCTTTCTGTTGTCATGAGATAAGGCAGAGAAGCATTTTTCCTCCACCTACACACACACACACACACAGGAAAACACGCACACACACCTGTCCTTAACGGTTTAGAAGTGCAATGATTGATTGCTGAGCAGCAGGTTTGACATTGAGCCCAAAGAACACGCGGCAGTAGGTCCTGCCATCTCTGATATCACTATACCATCTCTGTCTTTCTACATATATGGCTCCTGTCGTGCGTGTGTGTGTGCATGCATGTTCATCCCACCAGGTGTATATAGAATGGGAGCTTAGAGGCCAATGTTCCTGCTGTGCTGATAAATCACCCTACTAAAATATTAACACGTAGGAGTGTGAGTCTACGTATAAGAGGAGAGGGGCGGCACGGGAACCAGCTAACTTGACTGTGGGAGAGTAGCGTTGACATCACCATGTAAAGCAAGAATAGGCTATTACTTGTTTTAGTTGTTTTTTTATGAATCAGAAGTTTGATACTTTTGGCAGTTTAAAATTGCAGCATGAAAACAAAATCTGGCCCGTTTCCATGGAGTTAAATTGATGTCAGTTTTTTAAAAGTTAGCACAACATTTCTTCTGTATAATTAACCTAAATGCAATTATGTAACTATGTTTGTCTGCCAGTCTCCCTAACTCTTTATCGTCTCCTCCATCAGGCCTCAGAATGGCTCTATGATCCTCTACAACCGTAAGAAGGTGAAGTACAGGAAAGATGGCTACTGCTGGAAGAAAAGGAAAGATGGGAAGACCACCCGAGAGGATCATATGAAGCTCAAAGTCCAGGGAGTAGAGGTGAGAGGCTGCAATGGAAAAACAAGTCGATGATCATGCTTGGAGCTGATCTGAGCATGGTTTTACTGCCATTCTTGTCCTTAATTTGCTCTCCTCCTCTCCAAGGAGACACATACGTGTAACACAAATGTACACGCATGCTGAAGCTACAGGCCAATGTGTGACCTGAGAGCCAGTGGTGCCCCTCTTTCTTTACCTCCCTCCTTGCTCGTGCCCCTGTCTCCCTTCCTCTCTCTCTTTCTGAAGGATAAGAGTGTGTTTGGCCTGAGGCCAGGAATGATGTCAATGCCTCCTTCAGCAGAACAGAGAGGGGTATCGATCCAGTCTCAAGGCAGCGTCTGTGCGTGAGTGAGTGAGTGTGTGTGTGTGCGCGCGCGTGTGTGTGTGTGTGTGTGTGCTCGAGTCACATCAGCCAGCTCAAAAATTGATTATTCAGCAGGAATATACCAAGAGGTGAGAGGAGTGAGCATGCATGTGTCAGAAGCAGAAAGAATGAGGTAGAAGGGAGAGCGAAGGAGAAACAGTGAAGAGGCACATGGATGTTTGCAGAGAGCTCAATGGTTTTGCATTAAAGGTGAGCAGGAGACAGGCGAAAGAGACACAGAGGTAGAGGGAATAATTGAGATCAAGTATTCCCGTCTGCACCTCTATTATTTACAACCCCACACTCACATTGACATTCATCTCACATGCATTTTTCTGCAATCGTGCATGAATACATACTCACACACACACACATATACAAAAGCAACTGTTTCTCTCCCTGGTAGTTGCTCAGTAATTGTTTGTGTCACGTCTTCCCAGGACTCCCCAAGCAAGCAAGCGAGCAGTGTGTAGAGCAGGGGACGGGAATGAGGGAATGAGCAGAGCAGCGAGATGAGCAGAGGGAGAGAAGGAGGATGGGGAGAGGCAGGAAGCAGGAGAGAAAAACATAACCCTGGATGGAGAGCATCCTCATATCGAATGGAAATATATGGAAATGCACTCTGCCTTTGGCAAAGCACACTTTAGATAGAGGGCGGGCTACTTCTGAGAAGAGGGAAAATGGCGAGAAAATATAAGTGTGCGCAAGTGTGTATGAGAAAGAAAACAGGACGAGTTTTAAGTGTTGATTATATACAGCTTGATTGCTGAGTATTTGTGTGTGCATTTGTGCAATTTTGTCTTTAGACACAAGCAATTTATCTCAGTGTGTGTGTGTGTGTGTGTGCACATTTGTGGGTGGTTGTGTGTGATCCTTGATTTTACTGTAATGCATGTGAAAAAGTGGCAGTGGTGACCTTGATAGAAGGCTTTTCGGTCGTCATTTCATTCTTTATCTGTCAAACACCACAAACACACACACACATACACACACACACACACTCATTAAAATTGTAACGTGGAGTTCTTCAACCAGATATTTACTGATTTAAAGTGAATTGCAGTGAATAACTTCGTATTGGTCATATTTGCTCAAACTTTCGCCATATTCTGACAGTAGTACATCCATCCAAACATTTCCTGTAACCAATTATCCTTATCAGGATTGCAAGGGGCTGGAGTCTATCCCAGCTGGCTTGGTGGGGTACACACTGGACAATTCGCCAGTTCTAGCAGTCGTACATGAGACAGCTAATCTGTTACTAGTGCTATTACTAGTTCTCTTAAAGGTGTTTGCAAGAATCCATCCACCTAAATGAAAAGAACCAACTAGAACAAAGCCACCGTATTTGATGAGAGGCTCTGATTGGTCATTTTCGTTCAGGTGGTTCAGTGGTTTCTTGCAAATGCCATTAGGACCACTAGGAGGAGCCAGAGGAACCAGATTTTTTTCACAGATTAACTGTCTCGTGTACTACTGTCAGGATATAATGAAAGTTTCAGCAAACATGACAAAAGGTTACATTTATAAAAATTGTGTACTGCAGCTTTAAATTATAATTTTGTTCATTTTAGTTTTGGCCTAGGTTGCCTTGCATTACACACTGATGCATTTGAGAAGTTTAGCATACTTTGTTAAATGAACTGTGTGAGAAATGAAAAAAAAGAGGTTTTGTAGCAAAACATTTTAGTATTCGTCAACTTAAGCTGTGAGGAAAACAGAAAGGTTTTGGTGTTTTTGGCATTTGGTATTTGAAACTCGGATACTATATTTCATCATGCAGTACGAAAAGTCTCCAATACCGCAAACCCAAAATCTCACAGCACACAAAATGTTATAGACCCTCTGAAGTTGTTATAAATCTGTAAATCAACGCTCACACACACAGTATAAACTATTTTGTATGCATGTATGTATCCTCTGCTGGATGGAGTCTATACTGAACTTCCTCTTCATCTTGTCCACTTTGACACTCCACTCTCACTCTTCCCTCTCGCTTTCTCCTCTTCTTCTTTGTCCTCTTCACTGTTACCGATCTCTCTCTTGCAGTGTCTGTGAGCTGACAACATTGTGACTTTTTGTGAATTCCAAGTGGGTTGTCTCTAGTCTTGCTGAGGCAGTAAATTTCACAATCTCTTGTGCTGTAATTGTCAACATCAGATTTATGGTATTTTAGAAAAGACATTAGGAAAAAAACGCATACAGCATGTTTGCAATTTAGTTTTAGCACCGCAATCAATACAACCTAAGTGGGTATAACCTAAGTTCTCCTCTCCTGTTCTCTCATTTACTGTCCTCTCCTCCTCTCCTTCTCCCTTTTCACTTTTTGTCTTGCTTCCTCCCTTTTTCTTTTCCCGTTTACCCCTGCAATCTCCTCTCCTTTCCTCTCTCTAGTGTCTGTATGGCTGCTACGTCCACTCCTCAATCATCCCCACCTTCCATCGTAGATGCTATTGGCTGCTGCAGGTAAGCCCACCCCCCTTCCCCACCTTGCCTTTTCTCACACATTTATACACATACAAAGCACAACTTCGACAGCATTTATGGTGTGATGATAATTTGTTATCAGGTGTCTTTTATAGCAGCATAGCTATATTGTCATTCCAGGTCTTTCAGCCTCGCATTATGACTGTCTAGTAAGATTCATTTCAGTTATGTTGAGGCTTCATTCAATATTCTACACAAAACTGGACAACCAGAAAATATATAGTGTATTATCAGTTTTACACAAAGTTTCATCTGTTAAACTGTCCATTATATTTTCAAAACATAACACCAACTAAACCATAAACCAGCAATAAACATCCTCCTCCACTAAATTAATGAGGCAGACTACAGTGAAAATACTATAACAAAGCTGTGGTCATAATAAAACTGGATGTATTTTGGCTGAGACGAGTGTCCTACACACACACACACACACACACACACACACACACACACACAAACACACAATACAAACAACACACATGCAGTTAGACCACTAGAATATACCTAAAGTATGTCTGGCCTACAGATCTCGTATACGTAACATAACATAACATAACATAACATAACATAACATAACATACAGTGCAGAGTAATAAAAACATGTCTTTTCCAGAAGTTGACTCTCCGAGCACAGTGTGTTATTGAACTCTGACTCTGAATACTTACAGTGAGCATCAAGGACTCAAGTGTGGTACTCTCTATGTGGTGCTCTCCAAGAAAACACCCTGGGGCTACAAACAACACACACAACATGCTCACACACCAACACACACATGCACAGGTGTCCCCTGTGTATAGAAGCATGTTGTTTTTCATAGAGATGTTGGACTCACTCTATTGCTCATGTGAGAGACAACAGAGACCAGCAGAGCAACACACACACACACACACACACACACACACACACACATGCCCTCCCTCTATTGGCTATGCAAGATATGGTCACCAGGACATCATCATCTTCAGACAGTCGGTTACATGATGAATCTTAAACATGCCCGCATACATTTATACTGCCCCTCTCTTCATCTCTCTCTGTTCATTTCAAAGAAAATATTGAATAACCAGCAATGTTCATTTAAAATATGGAAATGCATACATATTTATGTATTCCTCGCCAGAACTTCCTGCATAATTTGTCACATGAAATTTACAAGGACATTCCAGCCACCGGCCGTAAATTGAATATGCCCTAACCCAACATATTTTCTTTTTTCAGCACGCCTACAGTTAGATTCCTGCAGTCTGAAATTATGAACGGAAATTCTACTTGCTTTATCTGTAAAGTGCCACTTTCTACTCTTTGCGCAGATATGAAAACACATCAGTGAATATGATCATAAATCAGTCTGTGAGTGCTGTTGCATTGCACCGTGTGGTGCTGTAGCAGCCCACTGTGCCATCCTCTTTTGGAGAGAAAAGTGTTCCACCTCAGCAGGTCCTCCCCCTCACCTGAGTCTGTCTACTGAATCTTTCATCAAGAGAAGCTTCTTTCTCTCTGTCTCTCTTTTCCTCTCTCTCTCTCGCTTCTCACACACACACACACACACACACACACACACACATAGATGCATGTGGACGCACCTGTTGAATCATTCATGGGGTAGAAATTCCATAGGTCTGCTGGTGGCCTACAGTATAGTGAGAACTACTCTGAACCCTAACCCTGTTTCACTCATTCGCTCTCTGTACAGTATATATCACACACACACACACACACACACACACACACAAACACACATATAGACACTTCCACGGCCTCTGCAGGGTCAGAGAGAGTGATGAGTGGGCTCGAGCTGTTAAATCTTTTATGGGTAGGTGAGAGAATCTTATCAGACACGCTATGTTCGACCTCCTCCCTGACCTCCACGTTCTCTCCCGCTTTCCTTCTCCATTTCCCCTCCTTCCACTCCCTCTGTAAATAGACTCTATCATTTTATTCTCTCCTTCCCATATGCCGGTAAGAACATGACAATGAATTAATGAATAAAGGCCATGTTAAACTAACGCCATGTGCGTGCATGTCTCTTGTGTATTTGTGTGTGTCTGCCTGCGCTGTAGAACCCAGACATTGTGTTGGTGCACTACCTGAATGTACCGGCAGTGGACGATAGCGGGAAGCCATGTGGTCCTGTCCTCTGCTCCATCAACACAGACAGGAAGGAGTGGGCCAAGTGGAGCAAGGAGGAGCTCATTGGACAACTCAAACCCATGTGTGAGTTAGCTTTGCTGTCATTTCAGCACTCACCTCCATCCTACACTCAAGCTCTCATGTTTCAGCCCTCACACTTTTCCTAAACCTGGGGATATGAGTCACCTTGGGTCAATAACAATCCAACTTGTCATGGAGCAGTGATGATGAAAAAGATGGTGACGTACCCTAGCCAAGCCACAAAATTAATCTGTAGGAAACCAGTGTGTTAATCTAAAACACAGATAATTTGGTTCACTGGCTTGCTTGTAGGTTTTGTAAACAACTTGGCAGCAGAAGGGGCCACAGTCTGGAGCTGTGCCATGGCTTATCAGATGAGACAACAGGTGATTTCAACAGTTCAGTGGAGATAATATGAAAATTTCTCTCATGCATCAAGGATAAAAATATCTAATCTTGGCAGTGTTAATAATTTTGCGCAAGCATCAAATCAATATGTTGCTGAAGGTAAAGATAAATAGGCAAAAAGCGACAACTAGACTTGCCAAAAGGTATGAAGGCATGTTCAGGCATTAACAGTGGCCTTGTCTGTATTTAAATGTTGATGAGTAAAGATTTAGAACATCATGTCCTTCCTGTCAACATGATAACAACAATTTACAAAGTAGTGCTATATTTAAAGAAAACATTAACCTTTAAAAAGCCACCTTATAAAGAGACATTCAGTACATACATAGCATTCAGCCAAGCTTTGTACAGATTTAGATTTCTTGTTTTTCATGGTCCCAACAGTCAGCACTATGCTGCCACCTAGAGGTAGATACACATTTCACCCATGAAAGGGAGGGATAGAGGGAAAAAAGACAGAGGTGCCCAAAATATCCAGCATGTATTATTCATAAACGAGCATCAGGGAGTAGATAACTCCAGTACACACACTAATACACATACACACACACACACTTACCTCATCCCATCCATCTTTTGATCTGGTTTGGAAGGGCAAATAAGGACAGCTGCCCAAAACTAAGTGGCTTGTTGACTTAAGTAGCACCTCACTCTCCCCACTGACTCATATTCCCTCTCACTCTTCTGCCTGCCCTAATTTGCTCGCACAAAACGGCTTTATGCTTTTTCTTTTTCTAGTGTTTATCTCTTCACTGACTTGATCCTTCTGTGGTCATTGGGGGGTTCATGGGCATTAGGTCTTGGACACTTAAACTGTTTGGTGTTTTTAATTTCACTTTGAAAAGGAATCGGTTAAATCCCAAAAATGAAAATGAAAACATCTAATTTAGAAACCGGAAATACCCTCAGATGTTAGAAATGAAATGTCTTGCAAAAGAAGCACATTGCAAGTATTTTGCATATACGTATTTAAAGTTTTTGAGCACCCAAGCACCTCAAGCAGTGTTATCAGAATATTCATGATCACAGTTTTTGGGGGTTCATTCTGAACACTGGAGGGCACTATTACACACTTACAAGTATGTAAGATAATGCTACATTGCTATGAAGATTTACCTGAGCAAATGAAAGGACAGCAAATGAGGACAGTATGTGTTGTCTTAAAAGCTGTTGCCTTTGTTTAAATGTCTCTTCAGGTGCTGGAAGCAGCCTGCATCAGAAATGTTCCAGTGTCAAGCAGCGCATCATCTCATCCAAGCAGGAGTCAGGGGCAGCAGCAGGAGGTGGAGCTGCAGTGGGTACCGGCGTAGCGGCAGGTCAGAGAGCTGAGGAAGCAGATGGCACAGAGGTCCAGAACAGCGATGTGTCAGAAGGCCAGACGGAGCCCAGTCCTGGAGGGGGCAGGAGCAGAGCGAGCGGAGGAGAGAGGAGGAATGGCAGGATAACTAAACCTTCCCTTCTCCCACAGAGCAGCATGGAAGTGTCCTCATCTACCTCCACCAACCAGGTGGAGGTCCCAGACACCACCCAGAGCTCCCCATTGTCAA
Organism: Argyrosomus regius; assembly: GCA_946959425.1. NCBI lineage: Eukaryota > Metazoa > Chordata > Actinopteri > Sciaenidae > Argyrosomus > Argyrosomus regius. Next base: position 11,274,531 of record OX336885.1, read on the forward strand.
TCACCAGCGACATGGCTGACAGCCCTGCTCTCGCCATTGGGGCTGGCTTGTCACAGAGCACAGCTGTGTTCATGTCTGAGGTCACCACACTGACTGGGGATTCGGTTTACTCGGCTGGTCACACCCACCTGCTGGCCTCCACCCATGAGAGTACCACTGCTGGCATCCTGTTGGCTGTTGCCCCTGAAAACCAGAGGTTTGCATCATTTCCTGGTGGCGTGGGCTTAGGGGAGGGAGGAGAGTTGGTTCTATCCAGCTCTCTAGACTCTAGTGGAGGAGTCAGCCTCCCAGAAACCACCATGACTTTTGACCCTGATTGCTTCCTCAACAATCCCAAGCAGGGCCAGACGTATGGAGGAGGTGGAGGGAAGACTGAGGGATGTAACGGTGATGATGGAGGACTCCACTGTTCCTCTAACGGCTTTGTCTACAACCCGTCTCTTGTCAACAACATCAAGACGGAAACTACACCTTTGGAGCAGCCACTGGCCACTCAGAGTAGTTATGTGGGAGAAGGGACAGGTCTCAGCCCCAGCACCACCCTGGAGCAGATGGACTTCAGTGCTGTAATGTCATCGGCCTGCGTCCCGAGTCTGACCCAGCCTGCACACCACCCCTCTCCTAGCCTCTTCCTCCAGGCCTCACCCCAGACAAGCCAGCCCTCCCAACTGCAGACCAACGGTACTGAGGCAACCCAGGAATCAGGTGAGGCCCAGGCTTACATAGGTCTGCCCACGGTGCCAACAGACTCTCCGGTTACCAATGGAGACCCACATACACACATCCACCAAGCCAGCCCAGACCAGCAGGGCCTGTGTGGAAGGAACGGACAGGGAACAGCAGTTGGCTCTTTTCCTCTAACACCACAGGATACGACCATTGACCAGTCAGGCAGCAGGAGACATCGAGAGGTTGGGGGCTTAGACAAGGCTTCAGAAAACGGAGGGGAGTTACTCCTCAAGTCTGGGGACCCTCACGAGGCCTACACAAGTGTTGACACTGAGCACTATTTGCAACCCACAGATGACAATGGAGGAGGAGAGGAGGGCGGGGGAGGTGGTGGTGGTGGAGGAGGTGGAGGTGGAGGAGGAGGAGGAGGAGGAGGAGGGGGAGGAGGGGAAAATGAGATTCTCTGTAATGGTGTAAGCTTGTCAGGGGCCAGCAGTTCAGTGGTGGCCAGTCCTCAGTCTATAGCTGCTGGTGCAAGCATTGAGGGGGCACTCTACAGCTCTCAGCAAGGTGGGGGAGTGTCAGCTACAACAGCTGGAGCAGGAGCAGCTATTAGTCTGGAAGGGTTTGAAGCTTCATTTGGGAGCCAGTTCTCCGATCTCATCAATGATTTCATCTCAGTTGAGGGGTCTGGAGGTGGGGTGGGTGCAGCTGTCACTGGGGTTCTCATGCCCCAGGAAGGGGCAGCAGGAGAGGAGCAAGGCACAGGACCAGGCCACCTGCAGGGCTCGGAGGTAGAGCAGGGAGCTCTGGGACTACTCCAGGAGACTGGGAGGCTGTTTGGTGTGACAGACTACTCCCCAGAGTGGTCTTATCCTGAGGTTAGTAAACCCAACATGATTATCATTCATTATTTATTCATCATTGTTCCCTACAGGAAAATCAGTCCTTGCACCACATGATTGACGGTATAGGGCTTGTACCGATGTTAAGCACTGAAATCACACTCAGCACAATTTGTACTAAGACTGCCAGCCTGGCTGTGTGGTCATTAAGGAGTCAGAATATCTCACACTCAGCTGATTGGATTTTGATGAAATTTCAATATTACACTGATTCCCCTGGGTGGCTTCATTAATTTACCCATGTACCACTTCTCAGACACCAGTTCTGTCATTGAATTATGATGAAATTTGTGAAAACATAGCATCTTTACAACAATCATTTCAAAAGCACAGTGACATGCCAGCGGTGGTTAATACAATTAGCGGAAAGAAGTGTCGAAAAGAACTTTATTAACTAACCAAATCTCCAACATGTGCTTGTGTGCGGATAATGTTGTTCTCCAACTTTCTTCTGGGATCATCAGTATTACAACATACTGATTACTCCACACTTTTGAGTTTTTGGAAAACAAACAAACAAAAAAATAATAACACATTGTCTTCCAAAGGCTCAAAGGGTGATGGTATTATATTTAGAATGAACTAAATTGAAGCTCTACAAATGCCAAAATCTTTCATTGTGGTATACTTTTGAAGGACAATATGTTGTTCATGTATTATTTTTAGCTACACTACAGAAATACATGGCAGTGTCCTTCCAACTATTGTTGGATGTAAGGAGCAGCACAGCCTCTAGGGGCTGCTACCAGGCCTTTTAGACTTATAGATTTGTCTTTAACAAAACCACTTTTAATAACCACTTTGTAAATGAGGCAATTTATAATATGTATCAGTTTAGATTTATACAGAGGACAGATGGACATTTAATAGAAACACATTTATCAGTCAGTGAACACATTAACACTTTGACACACTTCAGTTATAGCAGGACATTGTAGTATACATGCCGTGATGCGTCTTATTCTCAGACAGACTCTTTTTTCTCTTTGGTAAATATGTTTAAACGAATACTCAGAAGCTGTTTCCTGCGGTGTGATATTAGACTGAGGCCTCTGTTTGTGTGCCGCAGGGTGGAGTGAAGGTGCTGATCACAGGTCCGTGGTTGGAGTCGAGCAGTGAGTACAGCTGTCTCTTTGACCACATCAGTGTCCCTGCTGCCCTCATCCAGCCCGGGGTGTTGCGCTGCTACTGCCCAGGTAACACACCAGTGTATGCTCACACTCTCACACAAGACCCACTCCTTATCACTATCTCATACATGGAAAAAACACTTTCCTTTATTTTTAGATTTAAACCGTATCCCAACCGTCACCCCACTAATCCCTATAATCAGCAGTTTCTAGCAAAAAGGTTTTTCTTCAGCACACAAAGAAAGAGTCTAACGTTGTTGGCTGCGCATCCTTATCGAGAGATGCAGTCCTTTTTATACCAGAAGATAAGAACAATATAAAAAGAACATTGTGAGGAAGGACGCTGTCTACTAGGCACAAAATGAACACAGTTCTGCTTATTAATGTGTTTTGGGATGGTATAGTAAGTGATACATGAGTCACATTCTGCTACATTAAGTGTGATCAGGGGAAAACTGCAATGCAAATAGTCTCTTGCATGCACACATTGGCAAAAGTAATAGTAGACATTCACGGTGTATAATGATTAACATACTTGCCTGAATGTATGCTCTGACAGGAGATCTATCTCTGCACACAGTCAATCTAACTAACTCCCTACCTGATATCTGTTTCCAGCCCACGACACAGGACTGGTGATGCTGCAAGTAGCTATGGGCGGTGAAGTCATCTCTTCCTCTGTGGTGTTTGAATACAAAGCGCGTGACCTTCCTGCCCTGCCATCTTCTCAGCATGACTGGCTGTCCCTCGATGGTGAGAGCACTTATTTGTGTTTTTTGAGCGCACAGTGCTGCACAGGTGTTCTCTGGATGTCTGGTGTTATTTACTCAATAAAGAGCATAAACCATGAACAAAATGAGACTTGTACATAACCGCTTCATTGTGTGCTTGGAGTGTTGTATTTATCAATAACAAATGCAGCATAGCAAGAGAGCGAGTGTGTGTGTGTGTGTGTGTGAGTGTGAGTGTGTGATACATTATTTCTAATATACTTTATGTTTAAGGTCATGCACTTAACTGTTTACACAGAAAAGTTTTATCATACAAACTTATACAAAACTTTTGAGAGAACCTGTGGCTGTGTGTGTGTGCTGCCCTGTCACTATATGAGATGTACTGCCCAGTACTGTGTTACGGCTACATTTCCTCAGCATATATGCAGATTAATTCATGAATGAATCTGAACTCTTAAACGGCTTTGACACAGTCTTTACAGTCCCCATTCATAAACGCTTTAGGCTTCCTGTTGGACTTGTTTGGGAGCACATCATTTATTATGGAGCCCACTGTGTCTGCATGTTGGAAACAAATCTATTTTATCGAATTATTCTGTTAGAGCTCTGAGATTGCAGTGATGCCGAATCCAATTAAAAACATACTGTAAGATGTTAGAGGACAATTAAATGTTCTTTGAGTCAGCTCTGGGGGATTGGTTGCAAATATCTGCACAGCACCAGGGGCGTTAACTTCTGTGTGCAAATATATCTCTTGATGCAACTGCAGCTGGGAAACACGCGGGTCTCCTCAGCGAGGCATGTCCTGGGTTACTCTGTGTTCGCCCCCGTCTCTGCGTTGTTGCGCAATGCGGCAATGCGGCTCTACAGTCACAGCAGGCTGGCTGTTTGCTGGAGTGAAGGGCAAGGACATCACTGGCACAACCGCGATCCACTTGACGGTGAAAATGTTGGGCACCACTGGCAGCGTCGCTGTGCAAGCCTCACAGACGCTAAATATAGGCTTTGACTTTGAACGATGATAATGCGCGCTGTTTATTTTTATTCTTTTTTTTTTTTTTTTTTCTCGCTCAGCTCCTTTGTTTGGCTTCAAATGTGCGTGAAAGCCTCACAGCCTGACAAAAATAGACAGATAAATATGCGTCAACACGCGACTTTGTCACATGCCATTGTTCCGGTTGAGTTTGTGTGCAGTCTATTGTTGTACCGATGACGACCGAGCCTCCTGCAGCTTCGAGACTGGCGGGCCGATTTGAAGCGTGTCTGCTCTCCCAGACACAACGTGGAGAGAGACCTGCTCTCTCTCTCTCTCTCTCTCTCTCTCTCTCTCTCTCCCTCACTCTCCCCCTCTCTCACTCTCTCTCTCTCTCTCTCTCCCCTGCACTTAGTTGTGTTTTGCTCGCTCGGAGTAGCAATGTGTGAGTCGCACACTTCAAACTAACGGGGTTGAGCAGAAGCGGGAACAAAGAGAGCAGCACATAGAGAGACTCGCTGTTTGGGTTCGTAGCTGATTTGATTTTAAACTCATGATAACTTCAAAACGCGCTCTTTTTATTAGCTGTGTGTTGTTTGTAGCTTCGTTAAGTTTGTTTGTTTTTTTTTCTTCTTCTCATGGTGCTGTAGGTGGACATGCCTGTTGTTTAAATGTCGACTCCATATCTGTAAACCACTTTTGCATTTCACGCTTCAGTGTAAATATGTGTGGGACATGTGGTGTAGTAGCCCAGCCTCTGTCGATTTCAGACAAAGGGGCGGAAGAAATGCCACAAGTCCTCACGTTGTTTGCACGCTAGATGTTTGAGCCTTGTGTTGCAGAGCTGCTTGTTTGGTTTAATTGTGTTCCGTTTCAGCACCTCCAGGAGTGGACAGCGCCACTAAACTCACATAAATGGAGGCTAATGTGACTCCTGTACAGGCCCACATAATAACAGGCCTATAGGCACAGACATGTGGGCATGTTGTTGATCACCCAAAGCTTGAATACCTGTATAAATGTTCACATTTTTCATGTTTACTACTGAAAGTTTCCCTGTGGGAACCCTCTGCCAATAGTGTGTTTGTCTAATGAATAATTCTCCAAGTAACTTTGACTAGTCAACCAAATTCAAATTAATTTAATACATGAACAAAAGTAACTGCTGATGTGCATGTAATAAATACCGCAGTTCACTTAATATAGAAAAAATAAAAACAAGTACCTAAACACAAATTTGATTTTAATGAAAACACAATTAATTATTGCTGCTGTTGTTGTTCAGCTTTGGTTTTGCAAAGCAATGTGTTGCAATCAGAGTTTGGTGATCTCACTTCAAACTGTGTTGTGGTTGGTCAGTGTTCAGAACACAGTGCAGAGCCTCATTTACTGGTGAAGAAACCATGGAAACAATGCATTACTGGTGGAAAAAAAAAACCTTCAACAGCACAGAAAAGGTGTCAGTCCAAAGCTGGTCAGTAAATAAAGTCAATTATCAATCAAAGTTTGAAAAGCAGCTGAATTTACACTGAAGAGCAGGACAGTGATTGTAATAGATAATCCAAGGAGGCTCTGCCTTTATAGAAGTTGGAGTGTGTCACCAGAATATTAATGAAGTTTTTTTTTTTTTTACTGGTCAATTATAATCTATTTACTTAATTAATGGACTCAAAAACAATTTATAAAATAATGTATTGCATTTGCATTTAAATTGTGTGGTTAAAGACTATTAGTTAAGATATAATTGCATGCTATTGACAAAGAATGGATTCATTAATGTTTTAATTAATTCCTAAAATTACTTTTAAAAGGAGGAGTTTCCAATGTTCCAGTGGCGTTTCTTGTGTCCCTGTTTATCCTTCATAACATAAGCCTTGCAGCAGGTAGATGAAATAATTGTGAAATGAAAAATGGCACAAAAAATGTTATTATTGGAAAGTCATGTAAATTAATTTAATTAATTGACTTGTCAATTGGAGGGTGATTCAATCACCATTTCATCATCCTGTTTTGTTGTTTAAATGTTTCACGTATGAAAGCATTAAATGCTTGTTTTGTGACCAGAAATCTGCTATACAGTTACAGTGGGCAGTCGATGTGTTTGAAACAGAGTAGTGTTTTGCTTTGTTTTCAAAGAAGCTGCATTTCCAGAGAACTCTGCTGCTCTTCTGATTGGCAGAATAGAGAGGGAGGGGTCTGAGCCTTTGTGTCACTCTCGTGGCTCCACCCTTTCGGCTCAGTTTGTGTGCTGCAGGCAGCAGAAAGAAAAATAGGAGTGAAATGAGAGGAGAGAAAAACAGAGAGACTGAGTGAGAGAGCAGCAGGTGGAATGACATAATGTGCACTGCAGCAAAACTGCAGCAGCACTGAAACAAAGGGTCACATTCACACACGGTCATGCCACGGACACACAAAACCTACATTTCTACAATTGCACAAACACACACAGTTTCCAGGTTTCCAAATTTCAGTTGTTGGTAAGGGGATTAATTGGATTTCAGTCCTGATTTATTCTCCAGCATTGAGCCTATCAAAGAAGAGCTTCTCTCTTTAAGCCTCTCTAAGTACGATTTACTAAAACATAATATTGATTTACTTAAATGCAACAAACAGCTAGCCGATGTTTACAGCTCTGTGTGTCCCACCTTCATTTCTGTAGATACCCAGTTCAGGATGTCTATCTTGGAGCGTCTGGAGCAGATGGAACAGAGGATGGCTGAGATAACCAATCAGAACCCCAGCTCAGAAACCATGGCAACCAAGGGCAGCGGGGTGGAAGGAGGAGGAGCCACTGATCAGCAATCTCAAGTAAGACAGAAAGACAAGTTTTCCCTTTAAGCTACATAATCTGAAAGTGAGAAATAGTAGTTTAATTATAAAAATGTAACCATAGGGAGTTTTTAAACCATGTTGAATCATTGAGATTTGGTTTGAAGTATAAAGTAAGCCTCACAAATCTGACATTTTGTTGCAGGACTATAATACTGGATCTCATTAGATTGGAAAGGTGTTTCTGTTATAAGGTCACAAGTGTTCATTACTTGACTTTATAACAGCCTACACAAACCTCAAGTCTTCTTTATAGCTCTCTTTGTTGAACACTCAGGTTCTTTCTTGGTAAAAACAAACCTTTGTGAAACATTTTTGGCACACAAATGCTGTAGATAAAACTCCTGGAAACTCTTAAGAGTAACTCTGCTCTTTATGTCTCCACAATGCTCCAGATCTCTCCTGATCAGGGTTCATTTGAGGGCCGTGTTGTGGTGGTGTGTGAGAAGATGATGTCTCAGCCATGCTGGGCTTCATCTAATCAGCTCGTCCACAGTAAGAACTCCAGAGGAATGACCTTACTGCATCTGGCTGCAGCTCAGGGCTATGCAGGGCTCATTCAGACACTCATTCGCTGGCGGTGAGTAACACACAATCATGACACACCATTGTGAATACACAGACTGTTCATTTCACTTTTGTTGTCTCTGCAGCACAAAGCATGCTGACAGTATTGACCTTGAGCTGGAGGTGGATCCACTCAACGTAGACCACTTCTCCTGCACTCCACTGGTGAGTGATCAATATTTCTCAATGTTGTTCTGAATGTGTCTTTCTCTTCATGCCTGTGCATGATATGGGTCTTCCTATGGTCTCTTTAGATGTGGGCTTGTGCTCTGGGGCATACTGAGGCAGCATTGGTGCTTTACCAGTGGGACCCAAGAGCTCTGGCTATTCCTGATTCGCTGGGACGCTTGCCGCTCAACATCGCCCGATCTCGGGGCCACACTAGACTGGCTGAGCTCTTAGAGCAACTGCAACAGACTCCTCAAGCACAGGGTCAGCCTGCTGACGCTTGGATGGACAGGTGGAGAGGAGAGTCACAGACCAGCGGAATAAGCAACAGCCCTACCCCAAATCCTAACTCAGGTGGGAAAGCCTGCTATTCTGTGGTTTATCACCACCAAGGAGGAATTTGTAAAAGGGTCTGTTCATTCAAAACACAAAAAAGTGTCTCCCACTCAGTTGTAGTGGTATGTAACCAAGCTGCTAGTTTCAGTTTTATTTGCAGAGGTTTTAATAAGTTAGCATATCAGGTGTTGTAGGCATCACTATTAGACTTGCTCTTATTTTCCATCATGTTTATTTTCTCAGAGCTGAGGAGACCCAGGGCAGAGAGCCAGCCAGACAACCAGAACCAGAGCTGGAGCCAAACAGGACACAGAGCCCAACAGGGAACCCAGGGAGAACAGGGAGGTCCACCCCCAGCCAAGAGACTCAAACCCAGCCCAGACACCCAGCAACAGCTAGCTAACTCAGCCCCTGGCACCAACACCCTCAACTCCCTCCTCAACTCGTCCTCCAGTCCTAACCCTCAACACTCTCTCCCCCCTAACACCATACAAACTCAACCTTCTATCCTCAGCTGTCAGAACGCACCTCCTGCCAGCTCCAGCCCTAACCGTCCTCAGCTCCCCAGTGCTCCGTTCTCCCACCTGCAGGCCAGGATAGGGAGGTCCGGAGGGGGCACCAGGTGGAGTCTGAGACAGACTCTGGGGCAGCGTAGCCTAGCCAGGAGGATTCTAGGAAAAGAACGATTGGCCATTCACCTGCGCCAAAGAGTGCTGTCTGACAGGGGAGAGGAGACAGAGCTGCTGACCTATCAGGATAACACAGAGGACCTGCAGGTAGGGGGAGCAGATTGTTAGGGGCAGTTTTCATCTTGTTCTTTAACCAAAACGGATCTTTTTGTACTGTATGTAATGAACAATGTATACAGCTGGCTTGCATGTGTGCCATGTGTGTGATAAAATACATGAAACAATACATTAAAAAAACTATGAAAACAACTCTCCCCAAACTTTGACCCTCAGTGTGAATAAGGGAAAACTCCCATGAAAACCTCCTTAGGTTAAAAAAATGACAAAACCACAGGAAGGGCCCAAGAGGTGTAAGAGTAACAAACATGAACTTAAACCAGGTAAACAGATAATGGCTTAAGGATAATGGGTAAAAGTATTACATGATATAATCTACTCAAACTTTGTCTACATAGAATGCCGCCATAAGAAGGGCACCTCAGTGCAAACTCCACCACCAAGTTATTCCCATACAAGCAGACACACACCAATACGAATGATCAACTGCACTTACATATTACTCAGTCTCACTGGCAATAACAACAACCTTGTACCAACTGGTTAAACCTTACAATGAAGAAATGGATTCACACATAGCACGTGCGAAACACTGAGCTTGACCAAATGCTGATAAAGGTTTAAAGTTTTAGTATTGATTTAGAAGATAATTAGCCACCACTGGAAGGCACGTGACCATCTTACCTAACTGTTAGAAGTACCTGGATGTCATGTCTAGCATGACAAGAGGGCTCGTGAAGAGGTGAATGATGTATAACATGACCAAAGTTTGGCGTTTAGGTTAAGCCAAATAGTCCTATGAGCTAAACACATTTAATGAGAGCATGCAGGATGAACTACAGAGCAGCTTACCACTTACAAAATTAAGTGATGATCATAGTGCAGGACTTAGGAAAATTAAAAGAAACCCACCCATAAGTATAAAAATGGAAGCAGTTGTTTCCTTAAATTAAGAAGCACAGAGAGATGAATGATTATTAGCAAAGGCATGAAAATAAATGCCAAAATAAAGATCATATTTAATTTTGAGAGCAACAGGTGTTGCGTCGTTATGTAAATAACGCCTGAAATGCATGTCTTGCAGATGGATATTACAATGTTAGCTGATCACATCATGGAGGCTTCAACTGGTAGGCTTAAGCAGGAGGCACTGGAGACTGAAACAGACTCCGGGAAGGTGGGGCTCAGCAGTGATGTCAGATTACTGTCTGGTTACCTCAGTGAGGTGGAGAGGTGAGTCGAAACAAAATCCTGAATTCACCATATTTTCTTGACCTAACTCACTGACCTTCTATAAAACTTTAGCATTGCTCTGCTTTTCTCCAGGATTCTGAACTCCAAGCCCCAGACTCCTAGCTCCAAAACAAACTCAGGGCCTGAGGATCAGCAGAGTCCTCAGGCTAAGCAAGCCCTGTCCTCCTCCTTTGACTGGAGCTCCTTCCTCTGTGCAGCTATGAAAGAGGAGAGGTTGAAAACTGACTCTTCCTGTCTAGCCATGACTGAGGCAGAACAGGGAGAGCTGTATGAGACCATCAGGCATGCTCTGCACTCCCTCAGAAAACACAAGGTAAACATGGCCTCCCCTCACTAACTTTGATGCAAAGTTGGTCCAAGAGATTGTGAAATAATCTGATGCACTCAAATTCACAATAAATCACAATCATTTGAAAAACTTTAAGATGACCATGTACCACTTAACATAGATGATGTTTATTCAAAACTCTTAATGCCACTCCCCTCAGGGTCCCATTCAGGAACAACGCAAAGAGATTGCAGCAGTGATTCAGCGCTGCTATAAGAGATACAAGCAGGTGAGAGTTACAACACACAGCTAGGATCAACCCACTACTTGCTATTATGTCAAACAGACCTTCAGTCAAGTGTTGAATTAGATATCCAAAAAATAAAAGCATCAATGGATGTGTTCCCTTCTTAGATGTTGGCTAAAACAAAACAATCTCACAGATTTGTGCTAAAATTTAACTAGCAGCATGTACTTTTTTATCTTTCCAGAACCTCAAATGTACTAATCTATAATGAAGCCATACTGCTGCATCATGTCATTCCCTATGTCCCTCCATATTGAAGTTATTCACATCATTAATTCTGTTTATTGGAGAAAGGTGTATTCACACTCGAGTCAGTTTTATTACACGTTTTTGTTTGCGCTTCAGGCAGCTTAACATGATATATTAAGTTTTATTAACAACAATATTAAATGTACAAGTTCTTACTCTGCGATAAATCATGATTTGAGATCACAGAGGGAAACATTTATAACCACAAAACCTGAAAATGTGCCTTCACAAGCTGTTTTAGGAGATTCTGAGCAAAGAGAACAATCTTTATTTACAAACATACATGCACACATATCTGGTTTAGACTAGGATTATATACTCAGTTATGCACTGTAGATTCACTGGAGGAAAGCTAAAATGTTTATACACTGAGCTGACTCATTTGAAGTGAACACATTCTCTGTTTATCATTGAGTTTATCTCATTTTGTCTAAGGATTTTGTTTTTATCTGTGGATGAAAAAGGACTCAACATTACAAAGGTATACAAAGGATTTACATCTTCTTCTTCTCTTCTCTCTCAGTATGCACTTTATAAGAGGATGACCTTGGCAGCCATCCTGATCCAGAGTCGTTTCCGGAGTTTCCATGAGCAGAGGAAGTTCCAACAAAGTCGTAGAGCAGCGGTCCTCATCCAGCAATACTACCGCTCCTATAGACACTCCCTCAGGTACTTCACTCACACACACACACACACACATGCACAAAGGGCATGATTATGTAAACGTGTTTTTCTTACTCCTTTATCTTCACTTACAGCAGCCTCCTAACAAAAAAACAGAACCAGGCTGCTCGCAAGATCCTGAGGTTCCTGCTCCGATGCCGCCACAGGTGAGACATGAAACACTTGACGCACTCCTGCACACACTTCCAAGGACACACAACCATACACATTACCCACGCACACTTACAGCCCACTGCCACACGTGCCCTCACTAGATTGGTGCTAATAGTTGGTGTTGTTTTACTGTTCCTGTGAAGCCCCTTGATGGACCATAGGCCTCTGAAACGGGTGAGTCTTCTCTCTCTCTTCTCTCTCTCCCTCTCTCTTGGTGGCTAATGCCTGATTGCATGTCAGCGGAGGGAGGGGGAGAGGAGATCCTGGATTATCATCCTTTCCTCTCGCTCTCTCTCGCGCTCTTCTTCCCTACCTATCTCCCTACCTCTGTCTCTTTCTCTCTCTCTCTCTCTCTCTCTCTCTCTCTGTCTCTCTCTGGGGGCTGCTGAATGATGTCGGTACTTCTGCATGATTGACAGATAGATAGAGCAGCAATTCTTGCATATGGTCTTCATGGGGGCATGTTCTGACTGACTTCACTAGGGGACTTTAAGTGTCTTGCTTGGCCTGCCAGTCTCTTTTTTTGTGCCTTGATGGGTGGGGAGGATAACAGGATGGAGTGTGTGACGGGTGGGAATTGCAGCAGGTTTGTTGAATAACTTTTCCTGTTGCTCTGAGTATGACCTTTGGATATGAAAGTGCAATGCACAATTACACACGAACACTTAAAAACCCCTCTCTGAGTGTGTCTCTAATATGTGTCTTTTTTTTTTTTTTCCCCAGGGCCAGAGAGCAGAGAAAGGCCAGGGGTCCTGAGAGCCCACCGCAAGGCCCCAGACACAGCCCCCTCAGCCTGTGAGCAATCTTATATACCCTCCCCTCCTTCCATCTTCTCCCTGTTCCTTCCATCCACCCTCCCAAAAAAACACCTTCCCCTTTCCATTCCCCATCCCCTGCCCATTTGTTCCCCCTCTTCCCTCCTTCTCTCTCACCCTCTCTCCCCTCTTATCTCAAGAGGGGGAAAAAAAAAACTCTTCCCAGACAGACTGAGGACAGGATAGGTGTCCATCATGGCAGCTCAGACAGACAGACTGCTGGGTAGAGCCCAGGGACCTGGCTCTTCCCACAGCACTGATCCTCCTCCACAGTTTCACTGGGAGGCCATCACATTAACCTCATGGCATTCTTTGCACTCTTCATGGGTATGTTTCTTTGCAAAAGCAAGTCGACGAGTCAGACAAGAGGACGCGTGGAAGGACCCGACGGCAACATCCTGCCGTTCACGGCAGCAACTGGATGTGCTGAAAGGTTTCCGGTGATGGAACAGCTGGCTCAAGATGAAGGCTACTTTGACATGCAGAAAATATACAATGCGTTTTGTATCCAAACAGTGATCCATGAAAGAATAAGAAAACATAAACCAAAAAACTCACTTCTATGTTGCATTTGCATGCAAGGTTTTTTCGCTTATTCCTCCTCTCCATCATCCTGAAAAGCTATAGTGGCAAATCATTCAGCTGATTCAATATATCACAATACCACCAACCACTCTGACTCACAGGCTTTCAAACCTATTAATCAGTCACCCGATCAAAAGGGGAGGAACTGCACTTGAATGTAAGAGGGGCATTGTTAGATAAGGGTTGGGGGTCTGAATAACGATGTCTTAATTTGTTACATGGACTTTGTATGGAGTCGTTCTCAGAGGCAGCACTTTGCTCGCCTGACGTGGTGTGTCCGTGTTTGTTCAATTCAATGCATGTGTTTGAGCTACGAGCTCCTGCATGCTTGCCAAACTGCTTTAGTGTTGTTTCTTTTGTATTTCTATGTGTAGTTGTGTCTCACTTACGTCCTCATCAACTTATCCTTGCCCTGTGTAATGTGAACTGTGTAAGGACAAATGACTTATTTTGGGTGCTTTTTTTTACTCTATTTATTTAAGGGTCTAATTATTTATTTAATTGGCTCAAGAGTGGTTTAGCTTGAGACTGGTTTTCCCCCCTTGTGTGGTAAAATATGACATGTTCCAATGGTTAAATGTCTCTGTTAGTTTGTTCTTTGCGTGAACCTCTAAATCCTAACTGTGGTTTTGAGGAGAGAGTCACATACCATTGCCTTGACTTCTTCTTGACTCTGAGAGGTCTCTATGCTTGCTCTGTACAGGACATGGGTCCTATACCTGCCCCTATACAGGGCATTGGTCCCCATATTAGCCCATACGGGCGATCAAATCCATATTTTGGACTATTGCATATTCCTGTATATAAACTGACGAGGTAAGGGGATACGAGGACCCTGAAACTTTTTCATAAGAGGACTGTATTTAAGATTATAAATTATTTTACTCCCATAATGAGAACTTAAGACAGAGACCTGGGTACACAGGATGGCTGTATTGCTTGTAAATAATGTAGATATTACAAACGGAGTAATGTGCATGAGATTTAAGACAAAGAAACAGCAAAAAGAACATGTTAGTGGATATGGACTGTGAGAGGATTTTAACTGCTTCACTTTAAGAGTATCCAGTATAAGTGTTACTGAAAAGAACATTTTGTTAAAGCATGCAACTGAAAAATCTAATGTTAGAATTATAAGTGGGAAAACAAAGTTAGCTGAAACAATGATCTTTCAGACAAAACATTTACACTTTGTGCTTTTGTTTCTTGGCTAGCAAAAATTAAACCCTTTTTGCCAGTAGTGCCAATTATTATGAATGCTATTTTGCCTAACAATATGTTACGTTGGGGAAACCAACACCCAAAAGATATCAGTAAGATCCACAGAGGCAACATACACAGACAATAAACAGTAGAAGAGATCTAGTTCTAGCTCAACCGTAGACCTCCTACAAGTTCTGAGGTTTGTCTAAGGCAGACTTGAGTGTAGATGAAGGTGATGATGCAAGTATGAAAATGAAACTAATGGTGATGAAGACGATGGTGGTCGTTTTAATATGAATGCAATGAATGATGATCCAAAAAAAAAAAAAAAAAAGGAAGAGGGCGCTACATTCTTTACAGTGTGGTTGTGCTTCAGCAACATACTAGCTTTTATTAAGACCATTAATCACACCTACAGCAGATCCAGCCTGGCCTCCAGTCAAAGCTTTCCATCTCCAAACAGAATGTCTCCTCCCCACTTTTTACATATCATTTGATTAATTTTTCTGTTCTACTCATTGTCACTGCCATTATTGTACAACGTGTACTTTAGACTTCTGGAAAGCTCTGTTTAGAAAGTGCCTGCTCAATAACAAGAAAAGTGCAAGCTAATATCAGGAAATATCTATTGTATGTCCTCCAAAAGGTTGCCAGTTACCTGTTTATTTTCCTAAATTGTGTGTTAAAAATGAACTTGACAGTGTTAAACTTGATCCGAGTCTAGGTTAGAAGCTCTAATTTGTCAGTGGTATGAATGGGTGCTCATGGCCTGATTGATGCTATGTGTTGCTTTATGAGACAAACCAGTAATTACAGTATCACTTTATGCCCCACTTGTGTGTCAGTTTTGCAGTATTAGAAGAAGAAAACCATAGAATTTCACGTCTGTGTATGAAAGGCACTGTCAATGAGTCTATTCAACATCCTGGTGTCGCTGCTGGGAGGAAGATTGTGTTTTTCTTGCATGGACTCACTTTGTCTGTCTTTCCTCAAAAAAATTCTTGCAGAATTTAAATGAAAGCAACAGTTTTCCAGAGGACAAAATAGCCGTCATACACACTTTTCTTTCTTTCTTTGTCTTTCTCTTTCTCCCACCCTCTCACACAGATGTGCACGCGCACACATGAGCACATACATACACAAATGTACATGTTCAGACACACAAAAAAAGCCACACTCTTTCTCTCTGCGCTTATGTCTTTGGGAACAATTAAATCTCTCCCTTAGATTTTACTCAGGGTTGAAGAGCAGGGAGATGGTATGTGGAGGGTAATGATCGCTGACAGAGTTGTACTGTGTACATTTGTGTGTGCACATGTATGTGTACATATTTGTGTATGTTAGGGATACTCCAGTTGTTCATTCACTAATCAGTATCTACAAATTTACTATTCAAATCATGTTCTTGATTGACTTACTCCTTCTGATGTTCCAGTCTCATGTTGTGAAGCAGCAAACGTGATCTGTTTGCTGCTTCAAAGCTGTGTTTGCATCACTTTTTCTACGAGAAAAAAAAAAAACTCCAACTCCCGTATTTTATAGGATTTTGTTTCAATATAAACTAAATTCAAAGAACTAAGAAGCGATATTTCTATTTGTACACTTGCTCTTGTCTTAAACGCACAAAATTCTTAATACAAAAAAAATTCTTAAATAATGCAAAAATAGGTAATGGCCACGTGTCACCTCAATTTTCTTAATTAAAAAAAAAAAAAGAAATTGTACGCGATAGTATATTGAAAGATTTACAATTGGAAGATCTCTATTATGTGTGTTTCACATGTTTTATGAATTTTCATCATACTGAGAGACAGCCACGGTCAGGACAGCGCTGTCAGGAGCATTCATGCTACGGTATCACTTGAACCTCCTCTTAAACTGCCCCTCCTCTCACATCAGCACAACTAAAGTCACAAAGAACACTGCTTTGGACTCCTTTATATATTATGTGCACACACAGACAAATATACACACACAGCCAATAGCCAAATGCTTGCGCTTATCAACACACAGAGAATACACACACGAAACTAGACACACAGATTGCAGAAAATCCATCAATATGTTCATGTTTTTGGAGAGGATGGTGACTGTAAAAAAAAAAAAAAAAGTATGTAGAGTAGAAAAAAGTTTTAAAAAATAATCAAAATAAAGAAATATTGCCATAGTAGACAGCTGGTAGACATGCGCAGAGATGGCCTCTGTTCTCATAAGTCTGCCTAGAAATGAATGGTATAACCTTTCAGGCCTTGTTTTGAGAGGGCGTGGCCAAACACCACATTGCATGCTAGAATGGTAGACCCTTATAGATAATCTATGGCTAGACCTCTCCTTGCCTTCCTCTTCTTTCACCCCGTCTTCCCTCTCCCTCTCTCCCCCCCTCCTCTCTCTCTCTCTCTCTCTCTTTCTCATTTCCTGCTGTATTCCCACCTTGCCTGCTGTTGTGTTCTCCATGCCTATCTCAGTCTTTTCATTACTCCTTTTTTCTTTGTAGCCTAGTTTTTACTTTGTTTTACAAACGTGCATGCACAAGCATCACTAAATTGTTGATGTTTTTAAAAGAATATTTTGTTGCTGAGGCCATGCAAAGTGTTTTGAATATTGCCCTTATATGTGGAAAATGTCTTCTGAATGCTTTACATAATTTCTGCTGTAAAATGAAATCAGAATAAAAAGAAAATTTGCACTTTAACTTATTTTTTTTTTTTGCCTGATATTTATTCCTTGTTGTAATCTGTCTTGTCCAACATGCTGCAGACTATAGGCAGGCAGGAAGGGGGAACTCTCTACAATTGTTTTATTCAGCAGTTATTTGGAGGATCTAAAACATGTACAGTGGCTTGCAACTTTTTAAAAAACCTAATATTTCTGGATCAAAATATCCACTTTCAGACCTTTTTTTAATCAAAGGTTTGGTTGCAGAATTTGAAGTGGAGAAGCATTAATATTAGTTTGGCATACTCAAACAATAGTATTCATACAGTGAGTATGAATTCTTGCAACCAAAACATTTTGAATAGTTGAATAAACTCTGATCAAAAGAGAGATAAAGCCATACTGTCTATGCCAACTTTATGAATATAAATGAGTATAATTTATACACATTTGTGCCTGTGAGTTTGAGGGTAATAGGATATGTCCATGGAAGTAGATTATGGGCTATAAATGTAATATAATGGCTGAAAATATCAGACAAATTAAAAATATGCATTAACTATTATAAAAAAAACACCTGAATTACTTCACAGACAGAATCATTGAACTCATCTACATCTTAATTAACACCTACTGTATGCATTTCCTGATCACTAAATTCCTTCAATTTCTCCAAAACCGATCTGTTGAAAGACCATCCATTGAATCCTCTTGTATCATATTCCTCTAAACTAACTCAACTTCAGTTACAGTAATCACCTATTGTTGTTTCTTTATCAGTATAACAAGAACAATTTCCCTTTAAGTCTTCTCTTATAAAAAACAAAACAAGATTAATGTCTGATTCTGTACAACGTTCATTCTTATTTTTAATCTCCAACAGATTTTCAGTGATCATTCCGTCCTCATCACCCCATCGTGTACAATGTGCTTTAAAATGTAAAAAGTTTACAGCAAGTTTATCCAATATTTCATCTTTGGTTATTACATAAAATGAAGTCCAGGTGTGTCCATTTTCCCAAAACTCCACACTGTATACCATGTTTCACAGATCTTCCCCCACTTCCCTTCACTTAAGGCAAATTTCCTAAAAATCTGTTCATTTCCTCAGGTCGTTCCTTATTTAAACTCCTGGCATTTGAATTTCATTGAAGTATAATTGTTAGGTCTTTTCTCCCAAAACTCCAGATTGCTAATCTGATTCAAGCCTTTTGATTATTAGCTTTTTTTCACAGTCAAGAATTTCCCTGCTTCTCTGACAAGTATTACTGTTTCCTCTGTTTTGTCTTTAACTTGGTCTGTAATTAGAGAAAAAATGAACAAAATCAGTGTGTCCACACTCTTTGTGCTGCTTGTCTCTGACAGGCTCTACTCATAAGGTTTCTGCTCCTTCCTGACTGTCGAAATCTACAATATGTGCTAAAGGTAGTGGAAACAATCTTTGTGTTTATGCGTTGTTTGCAAAAAGTTTTAGTTCAGTTTCAGGTTTGTCCCAGCGCTTGTGGAACATGTTAGTACTGCCGGAAAATTACTGGTATATTCTACTTACGTCACGTAAGAAAAAATTACCGTAAAAATGTTGTTTACCTTTTCCCCTGACTTGTTAAACGATCCTCAATGTGACTCCACCAAATGTGTCGACACTGGAATCATTTTATAGCAGCTGTGAGTTACATTTAGCGCCACAAAGTCATCGTTATGTCTTAATCTTGTTGAAAACTCGGGACACTGTGCGCATCTGATGGCCGGTAATTACGGTAGTAACCGGAAATGCCGTAAGACTCGCAGCTGATATAAGGACGTGGTTGTTCCGGCGAAAAGTGGATTTTGCTGCTTGAAGGCAGGCGGTTTCAGATAAGACTTTACTATGTTTTAATTAACCAATGTACATATTTTCTAGGACTAGATGATTTAACTCATCTATACAATGAGACGTGTGTGTCTTTCTTGTGAAAGCTCGGCTCTGTGACGCCTCCTCCCGCAGCTTAGCTCTCCATCGACTGAAGAAACAATGCAGGCCTAGCTAGCATCAGACACTAGCTAGCGGAAGCTAATCGGATAAGCAGACTGCAGTGGGATTTAAACCTCGGAGAAAAAACCGCTTTCGACGCCGTAAAAACCATCAAATCCGGTATGTTACAACTGTAGCTGCATTTTCTGTTGCTTTTCATGCTGTCTATGACATTTGGCGTGACTTTATTGTTGGGAAACAACCCGCTGATCATCTAACGCCACATTTTCACAAAGTTAACGCGTTAGCTTGTTAGCATTAGCAAGTTAAGTAATGTTATCTTGTTGACTCGGTCCTAAAAGTGTGTCCGTGTGACCGGCCTAACAGGTGCTTGTGGTCAAATGTTTGAATAATTTCGTTTTCTGTCAGTGATATGGTTTTATTACAGCTTGACTTCCACTATGGTCCATTACAGCTGTCAGCTGCTGTCTTTTAGATACATAACGCTAGCACATTGGCATTTTTGTTGCTGCGCAGGCAGTGTCGACACCGATGTTGACTTTCTTTTCTCTTAACCGGTAATTATCGCTCCCGTGTTTCGCTTTCTTTGCCCCGGGAGTCCGCCCTATCACGAACGGGTCGTCATTACATAAGATCCCAGCATAGAAACACTCCTGCTGCTGTCCTATGAATGGCTTAATGTATACACTTAGAGAGTGTACACGTCTGTTTGTTTACACTTTGTTGTTCTGTTTGTTTTCGTTACTTGCAGTGTTTACTTTGAAGTGTATCATCAATATACTGTTGAATAGATCGTGTCAGATTTCATGGTTCGTGGAGCAATTCAAAGTTTATGTTTGTTTAGGTTTTTGTTGTCAGGTAGTATTAGTATTTGAAATGGTGCCCGTCACAAATTCTGTCTTGAAATAGCTTGTTTTGTCAGATAGTCCCAAACCCAACGATATAAATTTTGCCATCAAATATGATGAGGAGAAGTAGAGAAAATTCTTAAAATTTGGCATTTTTGCTTGAAAAATTACTCAAACAATTAATTATTAATGTGGTTGTGTCAGTGTCTGTCAGTAGTAAGTATCAGAGTATGGATTAATGATTAATTCATTTATCATGAGTGAACACCTCTGTTTTACAGAGGTAGATTTGGAGTCTATAGTTTGTGTGTTTTTCTGTTAAAGTGCATATTAAATTATTTAGGTTGTTTGTTTCTATATACCTCTGTCTAATTCTCATCAATCTCTTTTCAGCTATGAGCTCTCAGCTGCAGGTCTTCTCTCCTCCTTCCATCTCCTCCAGTGCCTTTTGCCGCGTGAAGAAGCTGAAGGTGGAAAGCAATGTTTGGGATGTGTCCACCACTGAAGCTTACAGCTCTATAGCAGGCCAGTCGGCATACTCCTTTGCCCCAGCCATGGCTGTACCACCTTTTGCACCATCCCTGGTCTTCCCCCCTGCAGCACCTGGCTCCAGAGGTCAAGTGGTGGTGCGGGCAGCTGATAGCACTGGCAGTGCACCCCGCGGATCCAGCCGGCGTGTCGCAGAGCAGGCGGCGTCGTCCTCTTATGCCCACGCTGAAACATCCTCTGAAACAAGAGGGCACAGGCACGGGCAGAAGAGGAAGATTGAGGAAACCAATGAAGGCAGTGGGAGCGGATGTGGCAGTGTCCAAATATTGGAGGAGCTCTCAGCTCCTGCAGCAACTTACTCCACCCGCACTGGTGGTGGCGGAGGGGGAACCGGCCAGTCTATACCCCACTCAGCTCCAACCACCAAAAGCAGTAGCTCCAATGGTGAAGGGGATTATCAGCTAGTGCAGCACGAGATCCTCTGCTCTGTGTCCTGCAGCTATGAAGTGCTGGAGTTCTTAGGGAGAGGCACATTTGGACAAGTGGCCAAGTGCTGGAAGAGGGGCACCAATGAGATTGTGGCCATCAAGATCCTGAAAAACCATCCATCATATGCTCGTCAGGGCCAGATAGAGGTAATTAAACATCATTTTGTTGATAAAACATTTTTGTACCCAGTTTTGATAACCAAGCTATATGTACAGCCAGTCAGTGCTGAACATTTTGCTCATATGTTTTGTCTGATATATTGTCTCTGAAATGTGATTTGATAAATGAAGTAGTTGCATATAACTTATTTTTTATGTCCCCAAAATGCTCCGAACATTACAGTCAGTATCCTCTGCATAATAAATGTATTGTTGTTGACTGACTCTAGATTTATGATTCATGGAAAAATATCTGAGCAATATGCTGCTGAGTTTTGTGTTAATATTCAAAATCAAAAGCGTTTATAGCTGTTTTGAACAGAGTCACAGACGGGGAGACATATTTCAGTCACTCTTGGAAGACATTCATCATGTTGCACATGAAAAGTGACAAAATGGTGATGTCAAGAATAAAAATGGAAACATACTGGCAGCTTAACATCAAATAAACTTTATTAATACAGTGTTCCCCTGTGTCATAGGCTGGAAATGATCATTTTGTTCTTTTAAGCCCGTCGTGGTGAAGCAATTTAATTTCCCCTGTTGTGATTTTTGGGCGGCTCATCAGTGTGTTTGGTGCCTCTTTGTTTTTGTTTGCAAATTACTTTCTAAAGGGTAAAGCGGGTTAATGTTTCATTTTACTACCTGCTGGTACTAATTACCTGCCTCCTGTGTCTGTCAGTGTTTTGGTTTTAATGAGTGACTCTGTTAACTGGCATCTTTCAGTCGAATAACAATGTGGTGGTTACAATAGTACGCATTTGGCTGAAACTTGCCAGTTGACAGGATCACTCATTAAACCACCACAGCGTTGGGATTTCCAGAATAAGTGAGTCAGAGGCTAAGTCTCCTGTGTGGTATTGTAATCCTTCCTAGGCAAAACTCTGATGTGTCACCATTGTGTTTGTGATTCTTCTGAAATTGAGGGATATTGAGTAGCAGAGAGAGAATAGATGGTGCTTCTGCTGTGTTGAGCCTCTTCAGCCTAGTTGATCTCAGATGTTTTTTAAAAAACAGACTGAACACGACGTGACGTCACGTGTGGTTGTGGTGGTTGCTTACCATCCCCTGTGGTTGGCTTATCAATTGCCTGGTATTTCATTATTGATTTCACTCCACACAACAGGACTAAACATGTAGCGTTGTGTGTAGCATGCAATAATATCTTCAAGGTTCAATGAGAACAATGCATAATAGCAGCTTTGAACGTACCACTTTTTATTTTTATTCCCCTTTTGTATCTTTCCACAGTTACGATTATTTATCTGTGAGCGAGTAAATGTATTAGTATGTGAAGTGTTTCTACTTAGATTGAGTGCACAGTAAATTGTTTACAACTGTGACCACTGTAACTGGTTTACATATAGTAGTATTATTGTGCACTTCATTGTTATGAATCAACAGTCACATGCAGTTGTTTGTTTCTCTTTAATAGGTGGGCATCCTGAACCGGCTGAGTGCAGAGAACGCAGATGAGTACAACTTTGTGCGTTCATACGAATGCTTCCAACACAAGGGGCACACCTGCCTGGTGTTTGAGATGCTGGAGCAGAACCTGTATGACTTTCTCAAACACAGCAAGTTCAGCCCACTCCCACTCCGGCACATCAGACCCATCCTACAGCAGGTTGGCAAATTCTTTGACATTAAGCATTCAGAAACATTTAAGTCTTCAACCAAAATCATTGCATTATTTCCATTTTGTTATGACTGCCAGATTAATGTTTGTGTGTTTGTATCTTTAGGTGGCTACAGCACTGATGAAACTGAAAAGCCTCGGTCTGATTCATGCAGACCTGAAGCCAGAGAACATCATGCTGGTCGACCCTCTTAGACAGCCCTACAGGGTGAAGGTCATTGACTTTGGCTCTGCGAGTCATGTGTCCAAAGCTGTCTGCTCAACCTACTTACAGTCTCGCTACTACAGGTTGGTGGCAAGAAATCCAACTATGTTTTTTTTTTGTTGTTTTTTTTTTAAATCTAAATACACCTTTCTTTGCAATCTTGTGAGAATGGAGTTCTGTTTCTTCTGTAATGGACCTTTTAATCTTTCTGCTGTACAGGGCTCCAGAGATCATTCTGGGTCTGCCATTCTGTGAAGCCATTGACATGTGGTCTTTAGGCTGTGTGATAGCTGAACTGTTTCTGGGTTGGCCTCTCTACCCTGGAGCCTCTGAATACGATCAGGTAAGTGCTAACGTTAGTGTTTTGTGCTTTATGAAAAAATGCTTGGGAACGGCTGGAATAGAGACAGCAAGTTGTTAGCAGGCTGCTAGTTATGAACAAACTACAAACTGTAGGCATATTGCAATTAATTAGTTCATGTATATCACTTACAGTTTTGTCTCACTGTGATCTTAAACTTAAATGTTTTTTCCTGTTTCCAGATCCGTTACATTTCTCAGACTCAAGGTCTGCCTGCAGAGTACTTACTGAGCGCCGGCACCAAGACCAGTCGCTTCTTCAATCGAGGCCCTGACTCTAGCTACCCGCTCTGGAGGCTTAAGGTTAATATAACATCATACTAATCGTACAGGGCACCTGCTAATTGAATGAGCTGTAAATGATTATTAGAAATATGTTAAAAACACGGAGAAGACTTAATGCTCCTTTTTGATTTAAATTAAATTGTTTAAATGTTTTATGTTTATAAGAAATAGTTTTGCCACATAATGATGAACAGAAATTGTTTCCATTTTCCAGACTCCAGCAGAGCATGAAATGGAGATGGGCATCAAGTCCAAGGAGGCCAGGAAGTATATCTTCAACTGTTTGGATGACATGATGCAGGTAGATGGCATTTTTTTCACGTTGCACACTGCTTTTACTCTTTTTACATATATACCACATACAAACCCAAGCAATCATGTTGTCTACATCTTTTGACTCAAAATGGGTGTTATTTTGTGTATTCCAGGTCAACTTGTCTTCTCATTTGGAGGGGACAGACATGTTGGCTGAGAAAGCTGATAGACGAGAGTTTATAGATCTCTTGAAGCGGATGCTCCGTCTTGATGCTGACAAAAGGATCACACCTACGAAAACTCTGGGTCATCCATTTGTCACAATGAGCCACCTCATGGACTATCCCCACAGCTCGCAGTAAGTGTGCGATATAAAGATGTTCTTTTAGGCATATATATATATATATATATATATGCCTTGTGTCTTTTATTTTAATGTAATCCCTGAAACACTCCTTCCTTTCCAGTGTGAAGTCCTGCTTCCAGAACATGGAGATCTGTAAGCGCCGGAGCTCGTACGATAGCAGCAAATCCCTGTACTCCACCAATGCAGTCCCCAGTGCTGCAGCGGGCAACCTCACTGTTACCTTCAGTAGCCAACTCAACCAGCATAACCAGGTATGATGCATATCTTCAACATACATTTTTACACATGTTTAGAGATCTGTTACTCCTCCAGTATTTATCAGTGGTGATTTCTCTAACAGGTGCCTTCTGCGGGGGGAGCGGTGCCTTTGCTGAACTACCAGCCAGCTCTCTACCAGCAGGCGACTATCAACATTCCCGGGTTGGCTCAACAGAGTGTCCCGATTCCAACACGTCCTGCTGGGCTGTGTAGCCAAACAGAACCCTTCCAGCAGACTCTTATCGTCTGCCCACCCTCCACTATTCAAGGTAATGGATGAAGTTACATTCAGATTGAAACAAGTGCACACATGAATCCACGCATACATGCGTTCACACAAACAACCTCACAAACACTTGTCTTCCATGGGGAATTTTCAGCCTCCTAAGGCAAAAACTGTGGTCACCAAAAGGTTAGGTGTGTGAGCATCAATCCGCAATGTTACACAAGCTTTTGTAATCCAACAAATACAAAACCAACACACAACAAAATAAACTCACAAGATGTCTGAAAGGAAATATTCTTACACCCATTTTCCTCATCAAAAATACAGCTGTACATCTTTTGATTTCAAGTTTCTGTCTTTCACCAAAGACTTAGCTTAATTGTCTTATTAAGTCACCGTAAAACACACTCAAACTTGACAGAAAAACCCCCCAAAACTCTTGCTAGTTGATTCATTGTTCCAACAATCACCGGCTCTTTGGTATAAACCTTTAATTCACCATGTTGGATGTGAAAATGTTCTGGCTCTACACACTGCTGCCTCTCTGATGCCCAACATCCCACTTGCTCCTCCCTCTTGCTTGATGCCCCGCCTGAACCCATCATGTCGTCCCCCGAGTCATAATCCTGGTCAGAGCTGCTGTAAATCACAGTGTCAGCAAACTGGCCTCTAGTGGTCTCGGAGGCTGTGTTCGATCCTGATCCGGCTGTGTTTACTGGGAGGTTGCTGAGCCAAGAGAAAAGTTGAAACAGAATAAACTTTTGGAGAAGCACAACCTTATGTCCAAGAAGCCCACAAGAAGAGAACCATGTAGCAATGTAGCAATCTACCGTTTACCGAGAGACTGATGATCGTTGTGATGACCTTGATCTGGAGGTGTACAACCCTGCCACACAGGAGCACAAAGATTTAAATTGCTGTTTGTTTCAAGTTTGGATTTCTGCCTAATATTTCAGTCATGTCACATGTAGTCACTCAATTTGACCTTGTGTACTAGTTTAAAACTTGCTGTATGGTTATTTGAGTAAAGTGTCAGCAGTGTGGCTGGCAAAGGCTGACCACAACAACAACTGGGACTTCCCTGTGTTCCAGTTTAGATTTACATACAATATGTGGTTACAGAGCAGTTTAAAATTTGCATGCCAAAACCATACTAACATGCCTATTTATTAGTTTTAGAAAGACTGTAGGTTGTCTGTGTATGAAATAAGTTAATATATTTTTAAATGAGGGCTGCAAGTCAGCAGCAGAGCCCAAGAAGACATGCAAATTCATGCCAGTGCTTCAATTCCTCAAAGCCCTTTGTCCCGGGGAGGCTGACACAGGACGTTTGACACAAGTTCTGAGCCAAGCCCTCCTGCAGCACAGCTATCAGCTTTGCTATGCACCAGGTGACACCTAAGGAGAACTTCTGTTGGCTCACACCAGGACCTGTGATTTCCCTTTGCATGCACCGGCACACTCACACCTGCTCCTTCACGACCCCTGCTGAACCCCAGCCTGGCAACCCCAGAGCCCTTTGCATGGAAGAAGCCTACCTTCTCTCCCCAGAAAAGGGACACTCGGAGCACTCAATTTGGGCTCACCATCAAGATGAGGATGAATGCTTTGGAAACAGCCTAGTGACACCAAAAAAAAATTAGCAAATCGTCTGAAGTTGAGTTTGGGGATGGACAGTGATTCTAGGCACAGCATATAAATACTACATTTATATGTTAAAGACTAGACTTACTGTAAATACCCACCTTGTGACTGTAGGAAATCGATTGAAAAGAATTCCCAGAGGCAAGATAACTGGAATTACACGTGACATAAATTAATAACCCTCAAATAGATGTAATGTCTATGGTTGTTATTAAAGAATTGAAGTAAAGTAATAGTCTATTTCCATTAAATATTATAGTGAGTACAATAAACAGTTAATGTATTCACAGCTTGTGTGTACGATCTTACAAAGGAGAGCACTGTCTTTGTTACACTAATGGGCATGTATCCTGCACTACTGCATGACTCTCCACTAGTAGCTGCAACTCCTGATTTGGTGTCAGTATGGCCTCATTGATTGATTTTTCTTTTTTCTTGTGTGGTATTGTTTTTCAGGGCTACAGCCATCCAGTAAGAGTTCCAGTTTCCCTGTGAGGATGGAGAACTCTGTACCCATAGTACCTCAGAACCAGTCTGCTCAGTCATTGCAGATCCAGCCTAGTATGCTCACACAGGTAAGAGTTTGCAACGTGTGTCTATGTGTCGTCTGTCAGGGACTAATCCTTTTGAAAATGGGTTTTCTAAAATCAAATCTCTGTTCTTTCTTGCTTTCTTTGCCAAAGATGGACAAAGAAAGTGTGCACGTATGACAGAGAGAGAGAGAGAGGGCGTGTTCATATGGGACAGATGGAAAGTGCAGCTGAACATGCACCAAGCAGTCCTACGTCATATGCACACCTCATGTGGGGAAGGGGTGTTGGAGGTTAATTTGCACATCGGAAGGCATTTGTAAATTTGTAGCATTAGCTTAGCCAATTTACAACATTATCCTATACACTAACATATACTTAGTATACAGTATATGTAATAATATATATTGACAGAAAGTATTCACCATTTGTGAATACTGATGTGACTTCAGTTATCGCACAGATTTCTTTGACACAGTGCGCATGTTTTTGTCATGTGTTATTCAGAAATTAAACTCACAGTTGCAGACAAACCAGTCTGGCAACGTGCATGAATGATATCATGTCGTTAGCAGTAAGCTGAAAGCAGTGGTGCCCAGTTTTGCCTCATTCATGGATACATATAAGTGCATCCAAAATGTCTCCCTATTGGGGTTCACCTTTAGGCCCCACTCTCTGTTTGCTGCCAGCACAGCAAGCCAAAGTTTAGTCGGGGCCAGGTTGAGACAATTTCTTCAGTTAAAAAGGTTTGGAGTTGTTGTTGTTGTATTTAAATGTATTTATACCACTCACTTTTGAAATCCAGTCCATGCTGTTTGTTATTTTGTGTTTCTGCTGATTGCGTCTCGCCTTGGATTTGCTCCCAGGACTGATCTGGACTCCCACTCAGCACCAGGCCTCTTTTATTACCAGTCTCCTATCTGGGATGGAGGCCAGATGTTTAATGCAGGAGACTCATCTGGCTCAAAAAAAAAAAAAAAAAAGTGAATTGTTGTTTGCCAAAATTTGGAATAATTGCTGCACACTGTAGAGGTCAGGTGTCCAGATGGCCAGTGGTACCAGTGGGTAGCTGGTTTTATCCACGCTGTCCCTTTTTTTTCTTTGTCTGAATCAGATACAGCCTTGAAGGACATTACTCGTGCCCTAACCCTGCCCTCCCCTATCCTCCCTCCCTCCTCCAGGGTTCCTGCACACCCCTGATGGTGGCCACCCTGCACCCACCCTCAGCAGGCATAGCGCCCCAGTATTCTCTGCCCCTCGGGCTGGGGGCCGGGGTGGGTCGGCCCACCCTGCTGGAGCACACAGCCACAGTGCTGGTAAAGCAACGATGACATCCCTGAAGAAAGACATGCACATGCACACTCCCTCTACCACTAACAATGCCATCTCTCTCTTACCCCACTCTCCCTCTTCTTTTCATTTGTTTGCAACTTTCCCTCTCCCTCTGTGCCACACGTTGTATGGGGCTAGTATTTATTTTATGCATCGTATTCCATTATTTTTCCCTTTTCACATGCGGTCTCGTCATGGTTGTCAGAATCATGGTTGGTCTTTGCTTATTTTTGTAGGAAAATCGAATATTTCTTTGGTCTGACATCATCATCCTTTTTTGTATTCATCTTTTAAATTGTGACATTAAGTCCAAATTGACAAATTTGCAATCACTTTCCACTCCAAAGGACTCTCCCTCCCCACACCATTCACACATTCTTTCATTCCCTCCGCCACGGTCTTTCCCCCATAGGTGTGCTGAAGGCATGGAGCGCATGTGTTGCTGCGTTGGTCTGCGCTTTGCTTGCAGCTTCTCTTGTCCTGTCCTTCCTCGGTTTCAGCAAAGGAGATTGCGGCTACTAAAATCCCCACTCAACAGCCCGACTCTCTGACACACATCTTTTTGTTTCAGCCCCAGAACATGTGGCATGCCTTTTTCCAAGACAGCTTATCAGCAGACTGTTTGGCATCAGTGAACTAAACTAATTTTCTTTCCTCAGTGTTTCTTCTTTAACAGGCACCATGGTTCTGTGTATACTTATCTTTAAACCTGATCTGACTGTTTACAGTGCTTCATTGTTCGTGCTTTGCATGATTATCATCTTGTGCATTTGTTGCAGGGCAATGCTATAATAAGGGAATGGCTTGGGAAAGGTTGCTCGCTTATCTGGCTTTGTGCTTTTGCCTGTAGAAGCCAGTTGGTTTTCGTTATTTCTCAGCATGGTTCCGTTTGTCTGGCCCATTCCAGCACTCAAATAATTTGTGTTGATTCAGTAATATCTGTTCCTTGATATTACATGTACTGAAGTGTGTGTGTTCTGTTTTTTTTCTCAGCAGGCCTGGCCCACTGGCACCCAACAGATCCTCATACCGTCATCGTGGCAGCAGGTCCCAGGTGTGGCCATCCACAGCTCTGCCCACCAGTCAAATGTGGCTGAATCACCCCTGGAAACACTGGATGCTTCCACACAACAGGGACACAGCTGGAGGTGGGTCAGCCAGAGACAGTTTAGATCCAAACAAAAATATTGTCGTAAAGTAGTGCAGTAAAAAATCATCCTCTAAATCTTAGCCTAGCAGCCAATTTAGTTTATTACTTCATTTGACAGGAACAGTGCATTAGCACAGTGATTCTTAACCATGGGGTGGGCCGGGAGCACCACCTAGAGGGCCGCAAAAAACTTTAAGTTTTGCACCTGGGGGCCGAGGGGCCGCATAGGTTATCAATTCAAGACACCAGAGATATTACTGTTATCCATGAGACACTCAGTTACAATACAGCTTCCCGCCACTTGCTGGCGGTAATGCATCAGTCAGTTGTTTAATAAGAGCAACGTCTGGTTCTGCCATGCAAAAATGAAGACTGCTGACGCAATTGTCAAATTCATTTGCAGATTATAAGGCTATATTTTCATTTGCAGTTTATTTACATTTTATTTATTTAATTTTAAAACATTTATTATTTTGAATGTATTTATTTTATCACCACATAATTTTATTTAACACAAAAATAACTAATAATTAGCTTTTACTACAGCAAAAAAGGAGGGACTCTTTAAAAAAAAAAAAAAAAAAAAACTTTTATCCCTATTTAAAAATTTGAAATTTGATAAATAAAAAAATTAACAAATCAACAGCACGGCCAACAGACCTAGCCTGTTCGGTATCTTGTATGTGCAGGTTTACATACACATAATAAATAAATGTCTTTGTGATGATCACATTGTATCATGCCATTTATTTGACAAGGTTTTTGCTTGTTAAACTGTAAGTTGAGTTGATTTAGTTATTGAATACAAATCAGACTAAGAGTGAGATCAATTAGTTAAACCAGTACAGTGTTATTTGAATGGGCCCCGAGGTCAAAAAGGTTAAGAACCCCTGCATTAGCAGAGTTAACCAGAAAAGCTCATTTTCATCTGTAGTCTCTAGGAAGACAGATGTCATGAATAAAAGCATCAAAAATACGACCAACAACAAAAGTAGTGGACTGTGCAGAGACTGCACTACATAGACAAGTGACAGCTCTTATGATGCACACAATCAACAATATCATGATGACAATCTATAAATAGTATGCCAACTCAATGTTAGGCCTGAATAGCGAGACCATAATACAAACAAGACAAGAGAGAGAAAGCCTGTCACTCTTCAAGTGTTCACAAGTTTGCCATGTTGACTGATTAGTACTTAAAGTACAGAGAATGTACGCCTGACAAACAAAGTAAAATGAGTGACGTAATGCCACGTGAGAAAGACATAACAGTGACTTAAGATAAACAAAACCACTTTGTGTGTTTCACCTTCTCATTTCACAAGTGCTGACCACCTCTAACTTGTTTGATTTTTGACATCTACAGGAGCACAACACAAGGCAGGACCCAGCAGGAGAGGAAGAAGGTGAAGGCCAGACGTGGAGAGAACAGAAACAGGTTGGTAGAGCCCTGTTGTCTTTAGTCTGATTTATGATTTATGAGCCGTGACAAGTAAAGAATTTATATCATACCAAAGCACAACTAACATTTTGCATGGTAGTTTGTAAAAAAATATATTCAATATTTGCTTTTGTTTTTCTTTCAAGGGGTTTATCCACTGCATCATTACTTAGCAGCAACGGTGTGACCCCACCCAGCTCCAGCGCCACGTTGTCCCAGCCAATCATCATCTCCGACACACCCAGCCCAGCGGTCAGCATCATCACTATTCACAGTGACACCGACACAGAGGATGAGCGAAAGTTCCATCCCGCCAGGTGAGGACATGATACTCAATGATATTCTATTGCAGTGCAGGGGTCGGGAACCTTTTTGAGAGCCATATAATATTTTTTAACACTGAATACAAATAAATGCGTGCATTTTTAAGTAAGAGTATAATAAGCCTCTGAATTTATTCTTTTTAATAACGTTGTTATACTGAAGCTAACCAATAATAAATAAAATACTTCTTAACATTAATGCGACTTCTGGTGCTGCATGGTCCCGATCATGCACCGGTCCCCATAGCAACCGCTGTGTTTCGGATGTAGACGCGCATGCACACTCACGTACTGCTGAGTGAACTCTCCGGTCGTTAGCTCATTAGCAGTTTCTTTTCCGAGCTGTTCTGTATCGTTAAAATTGAACAAAATAACACGAAACACAACTGCTTACTCTCCTACTGATTTTTAATTGGGACATTTTGCAACGAACGTAAAGACATTAAACGCGTGGTACACGTTTGGAAGGCTGGGCGCAGAGGAGACCACCGGGCTCTCTCCGAGGGCAGGGGGAGAGAGGGAGATGCCCGGCCAAGGCTCCGTCCAGCGTGGACTAAAACACAGCACGGACAGTTCAGGAACAATTTGGATTGAGTTAAAAGGAATTTTTAAACAGACAAAGTAGTTTTCAAGACTGCATATTGCTAGCGGATCTATTTTCTGACCCAGAGTGCGGCCGTGACTGGTTCTGAATGAGGGCTTTATAGCAGGCAGTCGCTCTCCCATCTTCCTGGCACTGCGTACCGCCACTGAATGTTTTAGTGGTACGCAGTTCCGTACCGTACCGGCTTACTTTCACCCCTGTCTGCGAGCCAGATGCAGTCATCAAAAGAGCCACAGGTTGCCGACCCCTGCTCTATTGTCTATGGTCAGATACAACAGTCCAGTATTTCTAGTTCAACAACTATCATGGACTGTCACGCATTACCATGACCGATTTCTTGCTAGAGGATGATGATGATGAGAAACAGGACTTGTTTATTGATTTAGACAGAATTCTTCAATACCTTGTTGTGACATGACACTGTTCCTCTATTTCCACAGCGTTGGTCTGAGCCAGCGCACTAACGTTATCAGCTGTGTGACTGTGCACGACTCGGACTCCTCTACAGCCAGTCCCCTGACTCCTCTGCCCCGCACGCTGAACACAACTAGCACCATGTCATCGCGCCAGGCCAAGTCCCTGGCAGTGGTGGCACCTTCAGTCAAAACCCAGGGGACTGAAAGAGGAGCAGTTTCACGTGCACGCCTAGAGACTGGTGAGTGTCAATCATCAACATTTTTTTATGTGTTATCAGCGATGTGTATCGCTTTGGGTGTGTAAGCAGTGCAATTTAATAATCTGTATGACCTTTAATTCGCAGTGAACTACATGAAGCCTAAGAGATCCTCCAACCGACAGCCCTGCAGCTCAGGGGAGAGCATGGATCGTCATGGATTGGTGCCGAGCCAGTCACACCCTTTAAACCTCAGCCAGGTGAGGCCTGTTTCATTGTTGGTGGTTGTAAGGCCTGATTTAGGCCAAATCTGGTGCTGTGGTAAAACAGGTTTTTCCATTCATTTAACTGTGGCTACAGCGTTTTAGCTGCGGCAGGGGGTGCCAGGGAAAAAAAAACACAGCAACTTGAGGCTGAGAAGTTGAGCAAGATCAAACTTTTGAAGACATGCAACCTGACTCATGTATCAAGTGTAAGTCAAACAAGGGTTATCCAGGTGGAGTTCATGGACTTAAACTATGATACTGGCCTTCCGTGTCCTCACTTGGAGTCTGGCTAAACAGCGAATTAATGAGTGAGTACGTGAGCACTGGTATAGAGAAAGCCTGTGAATCATCAGGTGAGATCATAGCTGTTACCTTCAGCACACATCAACACCCCCACAAACCGTCTCACAGTCCTGCATGATTTGCTGCCATGCCTGATATGAACATGGTTACGTCTGATGAATTCCATTTAACTTTTTTTTTTAGCTTTTGACATGTAGCCAAAGAACAGCATTTATTTCCCAGGAAGAAGCTTTGATGAAGGGTTGTTTCAGCTCGAAGCACTCTGCACGTCAGCAGGTAGTGTCTCAACTAAGAAGATTTACAGGAAATTAAAGACCAGAATTGTTGCCAGTACAGCAGACAACTTGCAAAGAAAGCGATGTTTACACCTGTAGGACACTAAACTTTTTATTTATTCTTAAACACACACAAACAAACATTTTCGGTAACTAAGTGTCAAAGGTATTTACTGTGGTAGAAGATTTTTACAGTTGAAATACAAACATGAGTCTAAAAGTAAGTTGTAAGTCGAAAGTAAACTTGTGCACTGCACTTTCGTTTTCACATGTCGACCTGTGTGCCCATTCTTTGTCAAGACACTACTTGCTGACGTGCTTAGAGCTGAAAGAAACCCTTCATTCATCCTCGTGGTTTTTTTTTTTTCTCATGAAACTGAACGTTTCACCACGGTAGGACTGAGGTCATCTGAGAAAGAAATTTCTCATTGAACCGCCCACAGCTCATTACCTGTGACAAGAGGTCACAAAAAGCGAGCTTCATTAGTCTTTTAAACGTGCGTTGGTCAAACTAAGCCACAAAAGTTTAATTTGAGATTTTGTGGAGATTCCAATAATACTACATATATCAGGGTGGATTTTCTGTGCATGTCTAAATTAATGCACAACACATTTGAAGGAATGATGCAGCCATGACAAACATGTAGTGTAGTGTAAACATCATATAGCTTCATAGAAGAGCCGGAACAAGCTGACCCTGTCAGATTGTAATAAGATGATTTTAATATTTAACCTTGAAGGGAAACTGAAAGTGTATGTTACATGTTGTTGCATGTGTACTGATGATGTTTCCTTTTTTAGGTTCAGCCCGTGGTTTCATCATCTCAGGAGCGCTCCCAAAGTGACTCATCTTTGCGTCGCCAGCAGACGTTCCCCCCGGCCGTCTCTGCCTCTCACTACAACTTCCCAGAAGTTTCCGCCCTGGCCTCGGCCTCGGCCCCTGGCCCCAGCCTGTACACCTACCCGGCCTCCACCGCCCTCTCCTCGGCTTCTCAGGCCATGGAGCAGCTGCTCGGCCGTGGTCATGGCAGCCACGGGCACTCCCCCTCCACCTATGCAGCAACGTACACCTCATCCTCCTCCTCCAGGAGGGACTCGGCCAGTCGCAAGGATTCTGTCAGTAGTCTGCTGCACGGCCTCCCCGCAGCCTACCAGCATCAGTTTGCCACTGGTTCTCCCTACGTTAGTGTGACGCCCCGGGCCGAGGCTTACAGTGCCTACCAGCTAAGCCCCAGGCGCCTCACACAGTACCCCTACCTATAGGGAGTCGCACACACTTTGAACAAAGAAAAAGAAAAAAATCTACTTCCCCATATGCTATCACAAAGGGACATTTAAACTGTATTTCTAGTAGAATAACTGGTTGGTCTTATTTGTTTGCTGCTTGTGCAGCATTTCACCTCCCAACTCATTCACATGCTCTTTTGGACTGTTTTTAGTGTTTCTGAAATGTTCTTGGGTATTATTTGATATGTATCAGTTTATTTTCCCTTTTTAAAATATTGTTCATAGCCCATATTTTATCCCCATCTAATCCAGATGTACAATTATGGCATTGTGGTAAATGTATTTTACTCCTGTTTTATCTTGAGGTTTTTGTGTGAAGAGAGATTATCCTCCTGTCACAAACTGCGACGACACTTTAGGCGAGGTTTTAGACGCCTGACTCACAAGGCTAGTGAAGGGCTAGCTGACAAAGAGAGTTACAAGTCATTAGTTTTTCCATGAGCCTTGTTACAAAGTTTTCACACTAATCCGATGAGGCCCTGTGTTTTTAGCTAACATAACTGTACCTTTTTAACTGTCTGTTTACTCACAAATAATGTCTTTTACTATGTTTAAATTATGTTTTGTCACCGTGAGGTAGAAAGAGGAAGGTCCATGAAGATGTCGAATAAGAGAACGATGTGGTAAAAACTGTGATGGATGTGTTTAATTTAAGTGCACATGTGATAGTCTGTTTAATGTAGTGACAGTGTTTAGGCAGGATTAATCATGTCCTCATACAATAGAAACTTTTTTTTTTTTTTAAACTGAGTGCTGAATGTATTTATGAAGTACAGAGGATTGAGATCACCATCTTGACGAATGATGAAATTGCTAAAAAAAAAAAAAAAAAAGAAAAATTAACGTTCTTCCCTACTTTCTCTCCTTGAAATATAAAAAAAAAATCAATTTCCATGTGAACCGAGAAATATTCTCTATCTGTGAATCCTGACTGTGTAGGACCTGCTCGTTATGAAAACTGATTTATGGCCAGTCTTTATGGTTTTCTATTAGGGGAGAGGACAGATTACTCTTGTCCTGTTTTCTGCTTTTAACACTTTGAAAATGCTCACTAGGAAGTTTTATCAAACTGCTCACGCTGCTGTACAACGACAAGATGATGCAATCTGTTAAAAGAAAACAAACAAAAAAACAAAACAGGCCTCCTGGTCTGTTACTCAATGTCTGATGAGAAACTTCTTTAGCAGACGTGCCTCTTACAAGAAGTCAGTGAAAGGTGGTGCTGTTCACTGAACACACTGCTTTTTTTTCCCCTCCAAAAAAATAAGCAAATTTTGGCTTCAATCTTGTCTGAATATAATATGTTGAAATTGATGCAGTGTCTTACTGTTAGTCTTAGCGCTGCCACCATCTTTAAAGGAGGTGAATCTCGGGATGGTTTCTGTGGGTTATGAAAGCTTTTTAGTAAATCCTTCCCTGTTGTGTTTGCATCAGTTTTGTGTTGTAATGTCTGGATATTTAACTGTATTTCATCTTAACATAGTATAGTTAAGAGGCTATTTGGTGGAACTAATTCAGGGAAAAAGGTTTCAGCTCAAATAATCCACTGTCACTGTTTTCAATAAAATAACCACAAACAAAAGTTTGTTCTTTGTTCTTTGTTATTCCTTGCCACCTGTTGCAACATTTATTGCCCTCAGTAATCTGAACTGAAACTGCCAATAAAATGTGTGGTGTGATTGCCATTGTAAAACTGACAGGAGGATTATTTTTATGATGGTTTGTAGCTCCTTAATCCATAAAAAACGTAATCATAACCAACCTGTTGCCACTAGCACCGAACCTTGGTATCACTGCTACCTGGTAAACACATGAAAACCTTCCAGTGTATTTTATCAGAATGATTTAAAAGCTGCCATTTGACCTGTTACTGATAAAATCTCCACACAGCTGATAATAAATGATGAGTTCTCACGTCTCATTTGTTTGAAACACCGAATGTACTCGCAGTCCAGGACGTAGACCTTAATAACATCAACAACAGAAAAATGCTGCATATATTTTTGTTGTCATGAAATAAGAAATAAGACTTGAAACAAAATGTCTAATATAATAGAAAGACAATAAAGCCTGTGGGTTTGAAAAACGTGGTTTCAGCTGATAGTTAAGGTTTCCCAGTAATGTTTAAATTAAATGCGTCTGTAAAAATCTTTCATGTATTTTACATTCAGAGGGATGCATTTGTGAAAAATCTCAAAAGCTCAAAAATGCATTCATTATTAATATGTGTCAAATGGAAAAGAAAAAAATCAATTATCAGCAGTTTTAACATGTAACATTAAATATTTCTTTATCATAATAAAGCAAATCCAGGAGCATAACATTCTATTACTAGCAGTGTATTAGTACAAGTTTTTTAATAGTGTGGAATTCACACATTACTCTATTTAACATATTTGTGGCATAAAATACAGTTTGAATGGTTTATTGTTAAAAACTGACACTTAATATTAAAACTGTAAAAGTTCTCTACATGTTTCAATAGTTCATAATGGTTTTAAAAAATCTTGTCAAAAATACTGCCAATAAAATCCACTGCCAATAAAATGTGTGGTGTCATTGTCATTGTAAAACTGACAGGAGGATTATTTTTATGATGGTTTGTAGCTCCTTAATCCATAAAAAAGTTAATCATAACTAACTTGTTGCCACAAGCACTGAAGCTTGGTATCACTGCTACCTGGTAAACACATGAAAACCTTCCAGTGTATTTTATCAGAATGATTTAAAAGCTGCCATTTGACCTGTTACTGATAAAATCTCCACACAGCAGATAATAAATGATGAGTTCTCACGTCTCATTTGTTTGAAACACCAAATGTACTCGCAGTCCAGGACGTAGACCTTAATAACTTCCACAGAAAAATGTTGCATATATTTTTGTTGTCATGAAATAAAAAATAAGACTTAAAACAAAATGTCTAATATAATAGAAAGACAATAAAGCCTGTGGGTTTGAAAAACATGGTTTCAGCTGATAGTTAAGGTTTCCCAGTAATGTTTAAATTAAATGCGTCTGTAAAAATCTTTCATGTATTTTACATTCAGAGGGATGCATTTGTGAAAAATCTCAAAAACTCAAAAATGCATTCATTATTAATATGTGTCAAATGGAAAAGAAAAAATCAATTATCAGCAGTTTCAACATGTAACATTAAATATTTCTTTATCATAATAAAGCAACTCCAGGAGCATAACATTCTATTACTAGCAGTGTATTAGTACAAGTTTTTTAATAGTGTGGAATTCACACATTACTCTATTTAACATATTTGTGGCATAAAATACAGTTTGAATGATTTATTGTTAAAAACTGACACTTTATATTAAAACTGTAAAAGTTCTCTACATGTTTCAATAGTTCATAATGGTTTAAAAAAAAAGTTTTAAAGTTTAAAAAAAAAAAATTATCATCACCACACAAATAAACTGAAGTGATTTAAGTAACTTTGTTTTTCTTTAAAGTGTACAACTTAACAAATTATTATTTTTTTTGTAATTAACTTTTTTTTATTGATTCCATTCAGCCTTGTCCCATCAGCATTTTACATCTCATACATATGTTTTCCAGATATACAGAACATACAAATACTTCACACCAGGGAGCAAAAACATAAATAGGCATAAATTCACAATTAAACACAAAGTTTAGTTGATTAGAGATGAGTACATTTTTGATAATGCGGAACAAAATATTGTGAACAATGAACAATTAAAATTTGTAGCAAGAAACAAGGGGGTCCATAAGATACATTGCTTTTACCAGATAAAGTTGTTCTCAATGGTGTCACTATTCCAGAAATTCTTAAATTAATCTGATTCTAATCTAACTGAAAAATTCAACTTTTCCATCATGTAAATGTTTTGCATTACTTTGACCCAATCCTCCATTTTAGGCGGCTCCGTTTTCAGCCACTTCCTGGCGATGGCTTTTTTACCCGCCACCAGTGTTGGGTAGTAACGCGTTATTAGTAACGCCGTTACGTAACGCCGTTACTTTTTTCAGTAACTAATAACGTAACGCGTTGTTTTCTTAAATTCAGTAACTCCGTTTCCGTTACCAAACGCTGCGTTACTCCGTTCCTTTTGGTGAGGTTTTACATGGGTTTTACAACGGCACACAGTTCCCATAACATTTTAGCGATCAATAAAGTTTAATTGAATTGAAAAACAAAGCATTTGTCGCCCTGTAGCGTCCCACACGTAAACAAACACGCGCCATGAAGAGGACTGGACAGGTCAGGGCATGATGGCGAGCGAGAAGGGGAGGATAAGTTTCTCCTCGTGGAGGTACTCACATTATTTTAAACTGGAGAGCAGAGGGGAAAACAACATCTCGGTAACTTGTAGATTGTGTCCCGGTTCAAAAGTACTTTCAACGGCGAACAACAGCAACAGCAACCCGCTGAAGCACCTGGAGAAGCGGCATGCTAAAAGTTAGCAGCTAAGGTAGCTAACGCAGCATCCGAGACGGAGTCACACAGCAGCGAGCTTGTTTTTGAATACCAAATAAGAAAGATAGGCTTGCAGTTTGTAGCCTATGGAAGACTTTATGGCCTGACTGAAATAAATAGGCATTGAAAAAATACTTTGGTGTTTGTGTCAAGGTTTGTGTTGGTGCACAACGGATCATATTGCTTGGATGATTAGATTCAGTGATGTGGAAGCAAATGAATTGAAACAGTTGTTTTAATCAACAGTCTGTATTATTCAGTATCAGTACAGAACTGAAATGACGGCTAGAGGGGAACTCAATCAATCAACCTTTATTTAATGGGAGCAATGGAAAAACGTTGTACAGTAACTAAAAAGTTACTTTCTCAGTAACGCATTACTTTTTGGTTTAAGTAACTGAGTTACTAACTGAGTTACTTTTTTACAAAGTAACTAGTAACTGTAACTAGTTACTATTTTTCAGTAACTAGCACAACACTGCCCGCCACTAACATTATTCTGAATAAAGGTTTGTCCCCTGAATTTGTTATTCTCTGGTTCCCTTTTCCAAAACATAAAATGTAAGTGGAAGTTCCACTTTCAAAATGTTCTCCATGCATTTCTTTAATCACTGTCAATAAGTTATAATAGAGAGGCATTCCCAAAAGTTATGAAAATGATTGGCTTTACTTTCTCCACATAGTCTCCAACATCTCGTATCGTGAGATGTCTGTTGTGCTGGTGTACAACTTAACAAATGAATGTTAAAAAGCAGAGGAAGTCTGCATTTGGCTTTAACATTTATAAAATAAATAATATAAATGACAGGTGTATATTTGTGATTTTCCACCTGACACAGCCAACACAAATGGTGTCTGGTTTGGGCCTGCCACCAAACAGAACAAAGAACAGACTGCAAAAGACAGCCGGGGGTCAACCTGTCCTCCATTCAGGACAACCTGTTCCAACTTCTTCCCTCTGGGAGGCGCTACAGATTTGGCATTGCATGCCAAAACAGACACAAAAACAGTTTGTGCCCTCAGGCCATCACTCTGATGAACAGTTCACACCAGACACACAGGAACAGTCCCCGTCTCAAACTGTAACTGTAAAGTATTTATTTATTCTCTTTGTTTAAATTCAGTTTTTGTTTTGTAAGATATGTAAATATCCTCACATAATCTACACTACTGTCATATCTACCTCATGTACATTAAACAAGCTGCTACAGAAATCAGATTTTTGTTGGAATTTTTTGAATTTTGTCTACCTTGTCAAGCTTGTCTTTGTTTTAGCTCTATAAACTCCTGTGTCTGCGTACTAACATAAAACTGTTAAATTCCTTGTACACATACTTGACTAATAACAGTAATTCTGACCTACATGTTTTTCACCTCCAGAGAGAGACCAATAAATAATAAAGAGAAATAAACAGTGGACACAGATGAAGATACTTTTAAACAACTTTTATTCAAACGCTGTCCATCTTTGGTTACTAAAACATTATTCTTCATGTCTCAAGTAGCAACACTTCACATTTCACAGTTTATGTTTCCTGACTTTACACTCAAATGTGCACAAATGTCTGAGTTGAGTAAACCTGCAGTTTTGTTAAATGTTATGTTAAATAAAAAGTATATATAAATAAACTGTGCATAAGACTTGGTATGAACTCTATGGATAAGAATCCTTCACAAATAATGCAGGTTTTCTTACTGATGTACCAAAAATACACAAACAAACGGGCAAATATACAACAAAACATTGCATCCTTTATACCATTGGATTATGTGCTTTAAATCAGAATGAGCTCTTCGCACTTGATATCCCATTGTTATTCCCATTGTGATAAAAATCAATACAACAGTATTTTACGTTACGTTTAAGTCCACAGCCCAAATCTGACCTCCAGTCAGCGCAGTCCAAACACTCATTCAAAGGTCCTGACGAGACACAAGCGGTGACTGAGACAAAACCGCCAGAGATCTGTCCATTACATGCCACTGTTTGCACGTAAAACACTTGGAGTCTTGAGCTGTATACGAGCTGCCACATTCAACAGGTCTGTTGTTCTCAAACATGACGAGAAAATTAGTCCTTTCTCCAGCTGTTAAACTGTCAGCAGTCGGTCATCTCTTGTCCTTGCAGCAGCACACAGCTGAACACTTTTTGGAGTGTGGACTTGAAAACAGACTGTCCCGAAAAAGGCCTAAAGAGGGACACAGGGAGAGATTTGTATGTTTAATTGCACTGCAGTAAACTACTACTGGAGTAGTATAATCTGTTAGAATAAAAACTGAGGCTGTTTTTAAGGATATACTTACAGTGTTGACTTCAATAATTGGGCTTTTGCGTCTTTCAAATCCTCTGTTACATCCTGCTTGCCCTGCTGCACCTTTGGAATTTGGTCCCAGATCTCGGTGTTGACCCACAGGGCCCCTGGCAGGGTCAGGGTGGCCCGGGTGCAGGTAATCCAGCGGCACATGGGGCAGGTGATGGTACGGATGACGCCATCCATCTTGCACATTTTTTCCAGGCAGGTAGCGCAGAAGGTGTGTTTGCAGTGGAGGATCCGTGGGATCCGGTCGCTGCGTGTGTACTGGTAGCAGCACACGACACACTCGAGATCTTCATTGCAGAGCATGGTGATTGTGAGCGGTGAGTGATGCGGACTGGAACAGAGTGTGTCCTTTCACTTGACAACCTGCAGCAGACAACAAAAAGAAAATCAGTAAAAATATTCAGTACAATAAAACTGAATAAAAAAAGCATTACTACAAAACAAAAGCACACACCAGCCCTTTCAGAATAATACTTACTTTCAGGATTGAAAGTCTCCTGCCTTGCTGCTGAAGGTAGTGTCGATTGACTGAGCTTTTTTTGCTGTGCTGGCTTGCTTGGCTTCAGCGCTCTTAAAGCGCTGGAAGGCGTGAGATGTCACGTGCAGATTGCAGAGGATTTCCAAAGAAGCTCTGCCTTTACAACGAACCAGGAAAACAACATTCTGTGGAAGTCTGCTCA
This sequence comes from Argyrosomus regius, assembly GCA_946959425.1. NCBI lineage: Eukaryota > Metazoa > Chordata > Actinopteri > Sciaenidae > Argyrosomus > Argyrosomus regius. Next base: position 11,316,538 of record OX336885.1, read on the forward strand.
CATAATTACATGACTGCCAAGACATGCGCAGTATTTTCCGTTACCTGCTTTATCTTTATAAAATGATGAAAGCCTTGCAAGCAAATTTACAGTTTTATTTTGAGGAAAATAAAACTTTGATCTTGTTATACTGTATGATCACTTGCCAGATGTTTATGGACATTTTAAAATGATGTTTGTCACAGAGGCAGATAAAAGAAAGGTTTTCTAAAATGCCCTGCCAAGCAGGGTAATTTATTTGTATTTACTATGAAAACATACAATGTCACACAAGAATAACTGAAGAATGGAAATTTGGGCATTTGCTGTATGATCACACAAACCCACTCCCATCATCAGCTGTTTGTCTTTTTTTTTTTTTTTTTAAAGATGGTGCCAAGAAAAAAAAAAAAAAAAGCAATAGAAAGGCGAATCTTGTTTTTCTGTTGAAACATTAGATACACAGTAGAACCATTTTTACTAAATGCAATGCACAACAGTAAATTATCAGCAATTATGTGACCCCCGGCCTGTCTGTGCGTTTTCCTGCCAGTGTTAAGCAAGCATGAGACGTTTCTTTAGAACCGTGACAGACAAGCCGAGGCCTTTCTATAAATAATGAAAACAAAAGCAAAGAAACAAATTATTGAAAAGAAAACAGAAACAAAATGTTGGTTCTTCTCTTCATGTGTCCCCTTACTTGGACCTATATAGAGTGGTGCTATACTGGTCGGCTAAGCCAATTTATAAAAAAAAAAAAATAGGTACAGGTCTCTATTTACTTCTGTGCAGACATTAGTCAGGGCTTGGCTCATGGGTTGACAGGAAAGAAGGTCGGGCCTCACATCAGACTCTGACCATGTATCAGAAGCACTTTCACACACTGATATGCCAAGTTTGTGTTTTTCTTTTGTTCTCCAGACAGAAAAATATAAATACACTCCTCAATGCTCTGTTGTAGGAATGACTGCTTCTGCTTTCTTCACTACATGCTCTGCCTGTGATACCATCATCGGGTGCAGAAAGTCTACTGATGAGATACAGAAGTACTGACGAGTGTATGAGGTCCTACTTGTAGCACATTTGTGCATACTTTCTTTATGTGTAGTTTTGCAGTTCTACAAATATTCTTGTTTGACATTAGTCAGCATTAGATCATAAGTTTTCCCCCGTCGCTCAACATGGTTCCCTTTGTGCAGACATGTGCTCTGTGCACGCGTCACTTCAAAGAATCTTTATTTTTATTGATTAAACAAGTTTACAGAAATCACTTCTGATTCCTGTGTTTTGCTTTTTGATTGAGTGCTTTATTCCACCTCGGGATTAACGCATTTGTAGGAAAATATGACGCCGCGTCGAGGAAACGAAGATGGATAAACCGGTTCTTGAACTGCAGCTGTGGATTAATGAAACCTGAATCCTCAATGCTTAAAAAAAAGAGAGAGAGAAACTGACAGCAGTGCCAGAACATGTTTCAAATTGTTGTCAGTGCTTAAGATGTGCACCACACAAAGGAGCTCCTTTTCTCTTGATGTCGCAGACATTTGCGGCATTCGACATTTCGAGTGAGTCTGTTCGATCTGATGCGTGACCAGGAGGCCGCACGCAGGGAAATACTTTTAGGAGTGGTGATCGGCAGGGAGGAGGTAAACAAGCTCTTATCAGTAATGTTTATGATAGTGCAGGAGAAGAATGGTGCATCTTTATTTCACTCAGTATATTATACAGCACATTTCTCTTGATTGTGATCAGCCTCCGGCATGGTGCAACAAACTGACCTGTTTGCATGTTCTACACTCTTCCACAACCCATGAGCCAAGTTTGTTCCTACTGCTGACATAAACCACTGAAGCACAGAGTGGATCACAACCGTTTTAATAAGCCCCTCCAATCCCCCGGCCCTACTGCCACTTCCGCCCACTCCCCCACCTCCTCCTCCTCCTCTCAATCCTTCCTGTGTTTGGGTCGGCTTTGAGTTCCCTTCTTCCAAAGTCCATGGTGGTGGTGGTTGTGGTGGTGGTGGTCGTGGAGGGGTTTAACCCAGGACTGAACATCCCTCCCCCACGTAGTGTGTTTGTAGAATGTGGAGTCCACTAGCTGGCTCACCTGCAGAGGGGAGCGACGCCCTACAACACCGGCGCCTCTCACTCCTGGGCTATGCTCCTCAGCACGTACTTGACTGTGTAGGCAAACGCCGCAAAGCCTACAATCACAAACAGGTTGGCTAGAGCCCCACCTAGAAGTCCATGGTTGCGATTGGCCTGCTGCAGGCCAGGAGCGGGGTTGGCGCCCCCGAGCGGGACGGGCCCTCCGTTGAGGGCAGGGAGGCCGTAATGGGCGTGCTGTGGGTCACCGTCGGGCACCACATCGGGTAAGGGGAGGGGCTGAGTGCGAGCGCTTAACTCCTCCTGGGCCTTCTGTTTCTGCTTCATCTCCTGGTGGAGGGAAGGAGAAAAACAGGGGAATGTCAAGGCAACAAAAACTGAGAGGAGAGAAGAAGACAATAGGTAGGAGATCACCTCATACGTACATCGACTACATCAGGAAACAGTTCACAGAACACCTTATCCTTGAGGTTGAAAGCCAAGCTTTGGGCTGACAGCTGTCTTTTCTGGGAAAATAAACAAAATCAATTGAAACATCACAGACCGTTTATCATCATGTTCTGCGTTTACGGCCATTTGTTTGCACTCACTGTGTAGTCAGAGGTCTCAATGCTGCCGAGGGTGGGGCCTTTCTCCACCATGAAGCTGAGCAGACCTGTGAGGATGGTGGAGACGGACCACGCGGGGTTCCACGTGTCTGGATGGAAGTCTGTGATGGACAAACATAACCTGTGGAGGAAACAAAGACCAAAGTGTTATGGAAATTTCTACCCTTAGGTTACACGGGGTCACGTGTGGGCCTTGAGGTCCTCGGCAGTAGTAGTTGTTTGGCTTTGTTTGAGGACAACAGGTGCCAGCCTATCTCTCTGACTAGTTCTGGGCATATAGTATTTGTGGTGTTATCTGTAGGGTAGGCACTTCTGATGTACTTTGAGAGTGTCTCTCATTCTCCTTGGCCAAGCTCCAATAAATACTACAGCATAAGACATCAGAGGCTCCTGAACACTTTCTTCCCTCCTGACCTCACCATTGACCACTGAGTTCAGCAATATCTCCACAACACAAAGTAATCTTCAGACATTCTTTAAATCATGAATTCTCTTTGAATGAATCACCAAGAAACTCAGCTCTTACCTTGTATTACACTTAAACCTCCCATTTGGTGTGATCATATAGATACTTGGTGGTTTAAAAGGAAATTCCCGCGGAAATATGAGTTTTCCATGATAATATCCTCCTGCAAAACAGACCATGATGTATCAGATTAGGACACCATGCGCCGAGTTTCTAAAATATTACACCATGTTCACAAATTAGCCAGGAATCAACTTACAAAGCATGCCGCCTAACAAAAACTGTGTGTTGGTTAACCTTACCTTCATATGGAGTTTTCTCAGGACCTCTGACTACATAGTGCCTAGAGGAGGAAGGAAAGATTCCCGTAAGTCACAAATAAAAAGCACATTATAATACAAAGACCTTTCGGTTGAATGTCCTCCGGACATGCATTAATGTGCGAGCAGTGACCTAAAATCAACCTCTGCTGTCTATGTTGATTACATATCATATAACTGAAGAGTTACCAGGAAACTGATGTGTTTTTAAATGACAGTTAGTCTGCAGTCTATCTGCTCTGCATGAATAAAGATGAGTAAGTTCAGCTCTAGCCTCTACAAGCTGAAACGGAAGAAGAGACGGGTAATTATGTGCACATCACATGCTAGAGGCCTGCAGGACTATTGAAATGAGCTAATTATTTTTAATCATTTTGACCTGACAAAAATCTGACTGTGATCAAATTTTTGTTGTATTTGCTCTTAGCCATTAAAGTATCGTTATCCATTTGACTGACTCTGTCCTGTCTTCAACTTTGGCTTTCAACTTTTTACTGCGTTGACCAGGTTTACCTTGACTAAGTGGTTTCCAACCTCAACAGGACATTCCTGGTTAAATAAAACTTAAATTAAACTATATACGTGACCTTAAATTTTAATAAAATATTTGCTTCCTTATTAGCCTGATAAAGTATTGATTGATTAACACAGGATTATACCTTTCCTTGGAAGAGGGACGCGGATGTTTTTCCTGACAATCAGGAAGCACATAAAAATCTAATTTAGCTCCCCCCACCTGTGAGCCCATGACAATGAAAATCAAACCCATCGCCAATTCTTCCACCACGCAACACACAGTTTGTGTCCACAGCATGATGATCTGTTAAAATGTATTACTCTGGAGTATTTTCAAACTCTGGAGTATTTTCATACTCTTCAATGTGGCGGGCACACAGATAAAAGATTTGCGGCCTTGCCAGAGTGGAGACCTTACCATTCTAGGATGTTGGAGGGGAGAGGTTCTGCACAGATGTAAGGCACAGGGTCTTTCTTTATCCTGAGGTAATCCTGCTTAAGTCGCTGAGTGGCTGTGGTTGGAGCTCTCTTATTCCCGTTGTTGTTCATCTGAGGGTTTAGAGGACGTGCAGAAGGGAAAGAGTGAAACTTAGATTTTAGATAGTGTCTATGTGGCGGCACTATCAATATTTAGCTTCAATACTAGGTCAAAGTGTAACCTTCCTTTACTACAGACATTTCAACTCTGGAACTTGTTTACAACAATAAAGTAATTTAGCCTTTTGTGAGTTTAAGACTGTTTCACATTTCACTGATGGCATAGTGTTTGTGATGTTCAGACTCCGTGTCGCCTCAGCTGTCCATAAAACTTCAAAACACATAGAATAAAAGCAATATGACCGATTACCGATTTTTGAATAGTTATGTTGGTTTTAAAGATAATTTCTTCTACATGATGTATCAAAGTTGGTAGAATTATCAGCCATGATTGTGTACAACATATTATGATTGTATTGGACGGTGGAAAACTGCGATTGAGGAAAAGGAGAAAACTGAACTTGTGGTCAGCACTGTCGCCCAGCTGTCGATGGAAATTAGTGGTAAAGATGAGGAATAAAAACTTAATGATTATAATTAGGTGTCATTTCACTAGAGTATTGCTGTAATGCGTTAATCGCCCCAGAGAAAAATGTTGACCGCTGTGGATTATCTAGATTATCTTGCTACTAAGCGACAAATAGTGTCATTCTGAAACTTATTCCCTGTAGGGGTGAGTTTGTTTTTATATTATGATAGACTGAAACTAATGACACGATACATGAATCACCTTTTAACTGATGAATGAATTGTCTGTAAAATGCAGGTGCAGACTGTTGCTCAGAATAGGACCCACATACCCCAAAGCAGTCATTGCGCAATGACGCAAAACAAGCAGCAGTCAACAAGATACAACTAAACAAATGTCATGGATTAATTATTGACTGGCTAACTCTGAAATTCACATTAGTATTACTCATAATTGTTCCACGTAGTTGTATAATCAGCTGGCAGGGGCTCTTATTAGGATAATGATGATTAGTAATTTGAAGTAAGGAAAAGGCATCACTTAAATGTTACGAGGTCATCCTGTTTTGCTTGGAAGTTTTGAACAATAATATAAAAAAAAGTAAGAAAGTCAAAGCTAATTAAATTGAAGGCTATTTATTCATATTATGCATGGGACTATTACTGCACTATACCTTTGCTTTACTTCATTGATTCTTTCAAACGCGTATACTCAATGTTGCCTTTTTCTTTTTTATTATGTCTGACTTTATTTGATATCTTCTGTAAATTAAGTTGAACTGTCTTGTTGTTGAGTGGCAAATTAACAAAATAAAAATAAAAAACAGTGGAGTTCATTCTTTTAGGGCATTTGGGGGATGAACTTTGCTACGTGACTTGGATCTAGGTGAACTTTTAAAGGTCTCCGTGAACTCAAGTTAACTTCACTATCAGCACACTGCACCTCTTCCTACTGACCCAGTCATGTGGCTCCCAGCTGACAATATAACGCTAATGGGCGGTAAACTGTGTTGAAATGTCAGCGTCACTTCCTAACATGTAACTTCTCTTAGCTGAGGCTAATCCGCTACTTTGCTGGCTCCATTAATGTTGACTAACTGAGCTGGTCGATAAGTTAGCTTGTTAGCGGACAGTTACCCTAAAGCCGACTGTAAACAAACAGAGCAGAGCGACCTCAAACCACAAACTGACATTACATGTGGCTGAAGATTTGAATTAATCACAGTGTATCAATACAGTCCACCTACACGGGCTAACTTGACACAGCGACTTAAATAACAGGTACAGCTGCTAAGAAGTCTGTGTACTGTGTTAGCCACCAACGGCTAACCTTAGCTAACGTAGGCCACAGCAATGTTTAGCGTTAGCGTTACTAACGAGAGCTGACCCCCACATCCCTCATATTTACTAACTAGAGAGCGAGTAGTACGGACATACCTCTCCAGAGACCCCAGTGGAAATATGTATTCGTGGCTGGACACGAAATACGGCTGTTGTTTCTGTTGTCAAACCCCAAACCGATGAGACGATGTCACCAACGTAGCTTTAGCTATCGCCAGCCAGCAGGAGGAAAAGTGACGCTTCCGGTTTTCTTCTTCATTTGTGTTACAGCGGTTGAAAAACGACATAGAAACTGCATTACTGTCACCAGTTGATGCGGAATATTATGCCTAAATATAATCTGTCAGTTGCATCTAATAAATGCTATTAACCTACAGTACGAGTATTAATAATAATATACTTACATTTGTAGTCCTGTCCTGTCAGACACATTACAAAGTCGTCTGTATCCAATCTGAGGACTCTATCTGCAACTTCAACCAGCTTATAGAGCTCCTAAAGATGTCCTCTCGCTGGTGATTTATGCTGCTGTATAGTTTCTTGTTTCTATATTTGTTCAAAAAGTGCCAACGCTTAAAGGAAAACAAATATTGAGACACACAAAAGCATTCTTAAAAGGATTTTTATTTTATTTCTGCCACCATAACAATTTAAAAATCATTTCACCAGAGATTTCAAGTTGACAAAATACAATTATATAAAACATTAAAGGGGTACATCACTGATTTGGTTTAGTTAACTCATCATAGAGAGTATGATTAAGCCTGTGGAAACATTTCATCAGGGCTATTTTGGCTAAAGATTACACATTTTGGGGGGCATGGAGTTGGCATTTATCAGGCAGAGAGAATCTGACAAAATATATTATTGTGTTAGGATCCAGTGTTTTTGTGTACTTGAGTGATATTAATACTAAATTTAAAACAACATTGTCCGCATATCTTCTGACAATGTTACAGTGACTCTGCTGCTAATTGACTGCCATAAGCAAAATTGGTGTCAGGTCAACTGCAATAACACTTGTGCAAAGGAATTGTTTAAAATATATAACATACAAACCACATACTTACAAAACCAAAGTCTGTTTTCTTGACCTTGTCCAAACATATTTACAAGAGAAATGTACGAGCTTGTCCGAAAATAGCTTTTACTTCTTGCCTGCAGCCTCATCAAAATGTCTTTTTTAATGTCATGCTGCCGCCTCCATCTTGATTCCAAAGTGACTGAAGAGTGGTCAGAAGAAGGTGGTGGTCAGCAGTCACTATGGGTTCTTGCAGCAGCTGAATTGTAGGCTCCTTCTCCTCAACTTCTCGGGCTGGAGAGACGCGAGGAGAGAAAACTCGCGAAAGACATCAGCACAGGAGATGTCATCTGCAACAGGGGATACTAAAGTCAAGAGGAGGTTTGTCCCGCTGCAGGGCACTGTGGAGACTGCAGTATCCAATCTGCTAGTTGCCTTTAAACATCAGTGAGTAACAGAACAAGACCTTTTGGCAATAAGCTGGCAACTACTGCAATCTCCAAGAACCCCACATTTCAATATTCAGGAAGAAAGAGCAGACAAATCTCTGCATGAAAGATCAAAGCCCCAAAGCGTTAAGAGAGAGTGAAGCTCCACAGTTTAGTCTGATGGTATAAAGACATCTATTTGATCAGGATACTATAAGTGAATTATTCTTATTTTTCTCATTTTATGCACATCTTTTGAAAGACTATACTTGTAGATGGTTAGTTTGTGGTGAGCATCCCGTCCATTTCATTCCTGCACCATCCTGGGATCATATGGAGGATCCATCCTTCATATTCTTATTCACATTTCATGATATCAAGTGTGTAATATGTACTTACCCATTCTCTGTGACCTACTGCCTACTATATGAATGCATTATAGCTGGTCATCCACACATCTTTTATGAGGAAACAATACTCTCTTTGTGCACTTTTGAACTCCTCATTTCTCCCCAAGAGCCAAAGAAGATTCCCGATATTAAGAAGGCACCAAATATTTTTCCCAAGTGTGTGTGTGTGTGCAAGAGAGAGGCCCACAGACACCTTATAGATCATAACCACCAGAGCAAAGAGAGTCACAGAATCACACTGATCCCCTATAAGACGGCCCAGGATGTTTAACTCACTCTATCCCGAACATCCTTGGGTTTAACTCTCCTGCTGCCCGTGGCAACCCCTGTGGTAACAGAAGCAATGATATGTCAGTCAGTGTTTATTACCTTAAGTGGACATGTGCCGATTGCCTTAACTTTAAAGCGAGGAATTAGACATTTCTGGCATGTGAGTACATTACTCAGTGAAGGTGTAACGATGCTGGTGAGATCACATAAATGTTTTACACGCTGAATTATTCAAGGCACAGTGTTGCTGCTGCAGGCTACGTACTATTTGAAACACAGAAGACCATAAACACTTAAGTGATCTTTAAAGAGAGTGTTGACATTGACCTATCGGTCTGGAGATGTTGAGTGTATATGAGTGTGTTTGTATGTGTTATCATGAAGGAAAGCGTTTTGTTGCTTTGAATAAGCCAGGTGCTACCCAAAAGTTTGTTATAGACCAAAAGACACACCAGATCAGATTGTAAAAAAATAGCATTCTCCCAACATCTGACAATGTTTTTACATAGCTATGTTTCTTCAAATTAGCATTTTATCAATTGCTCACAGAGAGAGCAACTATTTCTGTTTTCTGTAAACCTTTCCAAACATATTGCTGCAATGTTGAGAGAATGTTATGCAAAAGAGATGAGACAGGAAACAGAAATGAGAGCAATAAGCAGGAAGCAGGGTTAGTTCATCAAGAGTTTCTCGGTTTTATTGTATGCTTTTTGTTTTCTTTTTTTTCCCCTCAGTGCTTCTAAAGACAAGGAAGAAAGTATTCCAAAGATATCCAAATGTCAGTGAACAGAAGAACGCCTCCAAGTAGTGCAGAGCTGTGTTACAGTTCTGCCTTTTTCTTTTTTTGGAAGAGAATAAAAAGACAAACATAAAACAGATCAGACAGGATCCGTGATTGAATGCTGAGAGGCAGGTAAAATACACAGGTGTACTATTTACAGCATGTTTGCTTTGAACAGCACCTTTAACCACTCCTATGTTAATACACACAATGGACACAACATTTAATACTTCTGCTAGGGCGAGACCCTTAACAGTTTGGTCACAGTAGCATCACATCACCCCTAGATTGGTTCTACTTGCAGTACATTGAACTATTGCAGAATATCACCTGCCATATCAAAATCTCCCAGGTCTGTCACATTTCTGTAACCTCTTTTGAACATGTGAGTACACCAACAGTGTTTCTACCACTCTGTCACTTCACAAAGCATGGCAAGACTATGCTGTATCTACTCTGAACAGTTTCAGTTTAAAAAAAAAAAAAAAAAACAACAACAGAAAAAACAAAAACGGTGATATCATACAACGTCAGACACTTTCCCTTTAAAAAGTCTTTGGCAGAGGAAAATAAACCACAACATTAAAAAAATAAAATTACTGTTTACTGTAAGCTTTTATGGAAACAAATAAACAAACAAAAAAAGAGACCAGGATGAGGAAGTCACCACAGATTTGGTCCGTGGATGGAAGAATGGCACAGAGGTGCAAAAAGTAAGAAACACCAGAGGGGTCATGGTGGTACATGCTCATTCCACAGGACTGCACTGCACGATGTGATCAAACCATAGAAAGATATTTTATCATGCTCAGAATGCAAACGATGTTGAACCTCCCAAAAATAATTCTGGCAAAGCATGCAGAGAATACTGTAAGCATTGACCAGCGAGAGGGTAGCCAGATATATATATATATATATATATATATATATATATATATATATATATATATATATATATATATATATATATATACGTCCTTTGACCCCACAAGTGTGTAAACTGCTGTAAAGAATATGTGCTCCTTTATCTCACCACAGATACTGTAACATGGATGAGTATTTACAACAAAATGGAGGTGCCATGAGTCACTTCTGCAGTGAACTGAACCGTTTAAAAGGTGATATGTAAATCCAGTTTAATACACTCCCTCACTGCACTGCAAGACCTGCTGCTCTGGTTTGTCTGCACTTCGCCTTTATAACCTCGCAACTTCTCTTTCGCAGTAGTAAACAATGAATGACTGCAATAACTAAAACGATATGGTAAGCTTTAAATCAGATTTCCACAGATAAGCTTGTAAAATCTCTTTCTGGTGTGTTTGAATGCCGGTAATCATTCTGTGGCAATGTAAGGCCATTCCAAAGGGATAATGAAAGCAAAATGTCTTTTATGACATCCTATCGTAAATTCCAAGTAATGCTTTCAGACTAAAATGACAATCACTAACAGAAATGCAGAAGTAAACTGCATCCAAGAACGCATTGCACTGTTCCTCTGGGGAGATAAACATAAATAAAATAGACAATAGATAGACAGACAACAACTTGACTAGACAAGAACAATGTAAAAACTAACTGAATGAAAATAAACAAAACTATAATACTGTAGATGGGAAAAGTGCACAGTTTCTTTTTTTTTTTCCTTTACATAATGTATCATAATATCATATGATTTAACTCTGTCTCTCAGTATTCTTTAACACATGCACTCATTTACTCACTCACTCGTCACAAAGTATCTTACAAAGCAGGCAAGGGTCTCTTCTCCACAAGCCCTTCAGTATTTTTGTCACAGTTTTACATTAAATTTCCCTTCCTGACCCCTCTTTATACACAGTAAACAACACTGCCCACCTCTACTGTTGCTTGTCAGTTACTCTTTTTCTTTTAGTAATGGAACAAATACCATTTTTTTCACCTCATGCCACAGCACATAGTTTAAAGATTACCCATATAACTTCTAAATATGTATATTTACATCTCTGATCAAGAAGAGATGGGTAAGCTGGATGTCACACAGATGGTCTGGATAGATATAAAGTGTAGGGGGTTAATGTAGCGAGAGTCTTCAGAGGTAAGAGCTGTTAGGCAACAGTAAACCCACACCCTCACGAGAGGTTACACCGCGGTATGATAAGTTAGAGGATAACCCTGTTAGCGAAACACCAAAAAGCAGATGTCATTTTACTGTGTGTGTCATGTAGCTAGCATAGCATGGGCGATGCCGAGTAATGGCAAGCAGAAACATAGTAGTGATGCAGAAAAAATGGAGTGTAGTGTCAGTAGAGTTAAAAAGCACCATCAGGGGTCTCCCTATGACACAACGCCCCCACCTATAATGAGCAAGTGGTACGCACCTCTCTTCTTAGACAACCCCAAGAAGTTGCCCGTAAGCCTAGATCTATGTAAGTAGCAGACTTGAGATCAGTGTCTAGGGGCAACTTCGTCTACATCATTTTAGGTTCCCAGTCAGGAGGAATATATAGTATATATATAAATATGTATATATATATACAGTATATGTGTAGAGAAAGAGAGAAAGTATGAGCTAGGCTCCTGGATACAGAAGTGACCACTAGCATTCCTCTATTGTGAGGCAGATGAATTCCTGGATGCACTTTCTATATTGCTGCTCAGTGGGGCTGCTGCTGTGGTATTGACCTGGTTGACCCAAGGGAGCCTCCGCTTCTCGCATCTCCTCATTCATCCGCGCTAAACGCAATCTGAAAAAAGAGGAGAAAAAGAGGGAGGCAGAGGGATAGGAGGGATAGGAGAGAGGGGATGATTAGAGAATGAAAAAGGGAGGTGAGAAACGATAGCAAGATAACAAAAATAGGGAGTGAGATAATTGAGTTGTTGAGTTGGGCGTGAGAATGTGAATGTGGTGAGGTGGTTAAGGAGCGGTGAGGGAGGTAAACCACAGTGGAGAGAAGAGGAGGGGAGGAGTGAGTGAAAGAGAGAAGAGACATACAGGTCAGATAATTCACTATATGCTTTCATTCTAGAAAAATAAGTCTATTTACTAAGAATATTTAGTGGCATTTGGGGCAGCTTGAAAGAAAGTTGTTGAAGGATAGAATGAACTTTTTTGATTAGTCAATGAGTCATTTCAACCAACTTTTCCCAAGAAAGAATGAGCTGCAGTGTATATAAATGTCTACCAAAGAGGGTCCTATAAGGACTAAAAAAGGTCTAAGAAGAATGAGGGTCACTCACAGGGTGACGATGTCTGCGTTGGCAGCCTGGACGGCGATACTTAGGGGGTCATGACCCTGCTCATCCACCTCCGTCTGTGATGCTCCTCTCTTCAGGAACAGACACACCTGACTGTACAAAACAAGATGCAGACACAGAGAAAAGAGGTGAACTTAAAGAGTTATTGACACTGTCGGACACATTGTGATAGGGGCAATGTGAAAGATATCATATATCAGGATTATATGCAGTGGAATAAATAGCAGAAACATCAGGAGAGCAGATAACATGATGCATGTGGACAGATCCAAAATTATGCAATTCACTGATTTGTCTGTGCAATATTTCTATTGCTATTGTTGATTTTGTCTTTTATACTTCCTGCTTTAATCTTCAGTTATAGATCTGTTACAGTACGTGACAAGAATCACAAGAATGTATGTCATACAATGAGTGACACAGATTTTTTTGTTGTTAACAACAGTGGCATGTCCTGTGGTTCCTTGTTGTTATAGTTGCGCAACTAGAACAAAGAAAATCAAGAATCATTGCGCCCAGAGAATTAATCGGAAAGTACTTTACATTGGTGTTCTAGAGAGTTTCCTTGTGTACAGTTTGACAGTTTGAGAGAAAGAACATTGAATTAACATTTTATTACTTCAATGGAGGACAATGAATCATGCACCACAAAAAAAGAAAGCCAAAGCAAACAACTCTTAACAACTTCCTCCCTGCAGGCACTTCTTACCCAGTGTGTCCCAGATAGGTTGCGTGGTGCAGCGGGCCTCTGCCTCTCATGTCCCTCTGGTTCACATCAGCTCCGTTCTGTAGCAGGAACTCACAAGCTATCAGAGAGCCCTGATATAGAAACACAACGGACAAACAGAGAAAGTTGTTTATATTAGTTTATTTGCTCTGACATGACTAATTATTGTCATTTTACCATTACTGAACTGACTGTTTATAATCATTTATCTCTACAGATGTTTATGGTTTTGTAAAATCTGGGTCTAGCACCTTCAGTTTTTAACTTTTAATCCTGTCTCCATTAGGATGTAGTATTTAAGCAACAGCATTGACACTAAAGTTCAATAAATGTTCAGTAATTCCATTGCTGGTTCACTTCCAGTCAAAGCCTGAACAGCCTGAAGAGTTTCTCACCCCGATCACAGTCTGAATGAGCGGCGTTTTCCCCTCTTCCTCCTCACTTGCAGCGTGTACGTCAGCACCATGTGCCAATGCCTCTGCCATGAGAGGCAGGTTGTGTAGGCGTGAGGCTCGGTGGAGGAGCGCCCCTGGGTGGAGCTCCCTCGGGTCTTCGGGGTCTGAAGACACTTCCTGTTCGATCTCCACCTCACCACTGGAGGACTCCTCTGATTCCTCCTCTGAGGGAGGGGAAGGTGACAGAGACATGGCAACGATGGAAAGAAAAAAGAATGATGTAACTGAAATTTTTTTTTATTTTTAAAACTCTCTGAGGGAGTGCAGCATGGTTTAATTTATGGAATGATGATTGTTTAGGCTGTTCCACTCCTTTGCGTGATTCTTGTCGATACACAGTGCCAATTTATGCAATTTAAAAAACTAATTGCTACATCTTTAAAGCCATAACAACAAATATTAAGCTTCATTAAATGCAGCAAAATGTAATCACATCACTGCTACATTGCACAGTAAAGGGAGGGAATAGGAATCTTGCATATCCTCCAGTCCTAAATCGGTTGTACTGTCAGTCTCATTGACGCCAGTATTCTTCTTTACCACAGAAACTCTTTTATATTCTCAACAACATGATGATAATATTTTGGCATCAACACACAAACACATACCTTCTTCTGTAACGCTGTCCACCACTGAGCCAAAAAGCAGGATGTCTGTGCTGCCATCAGTACTTCCTCCCAGGCCGCTGTCGCTGCTAAGACCTGCGGGGCCAAGCATCGCCAAGCCACGGACACGTTAATGATTACACGGCACATACTGTACTACTCATACACACACCACCATCACTGGTAGATGGTGATAGAAAACATGTAACAAATCTCAATATGAACTTCAGTTTACGAGCTCTTACCTGCATCTTACTGAAAGTCTACAATAATCTTGCAAGTGCAATATGCTTGTATGTAGTGTCCGTGTAGTGGACTTACTGCGAGGGCCAGAGCCAGTGTCAAAGTAGGAAAATAGTGAATCCAGCTCATCTGGACAGAACAGGGAGTCACGGCGAAACTTTGCTGCAGCTGCTGACATAGGACAGAATATCAAAACAAGATTTCAGTCGTGGCTTCAGAGTGTACAATCTAAATATTCATATTTTGCAGTTCTTGGCTTTACGAGCCATGCTCAAACGTTTATTACAACAGAGAAGTTAATCCTCTGCACTGACCTGCTGAAAGATTTGCAGGTGAAGCGCTGCCTGGCTCATAGCGATGGTATTTCCTGCGGACCTTGTTTGGGGCACGAACAGAGCTGTTGTGCCGATGGCACTTCTTCACAGTCCAGGGCCGGGACTTCCTTTCACCCTCCACCAGTGCCTCGCTGCCACTCATCTTCTTCAAGAAGCGTTTCTCCACATATTTGGACTTGATCCAGGCTTCTTTCTCCTGTCTGGAGGTAAGCAATCACAAACTTACATAACTGGGGGCATGTTGTGTAAAGATAGTTGAGTGTTTGCTGGATCGTGTCATGTCAGATCATGTCATGTGGTGAGAATTCAGTAAAATAACATTGTGTACCCTGAAATAGAGCTACAGATCAGTCAGATTTAACCTACTTTAACTGACAATAAAACTCTTCCTTGCCTCCTCCTGGAGTAATTGACTGACCTTGAACTGGACGGTCCAGGTTTTTTTGCTCCCAGCTCCTCGCAGGCTCCCTCATAAATTTGATTGATCACAGTGTTCCCCAATTCACACATCAGCTAAAAATGAGGAAAGGAAGGAAGGAGGACAAAGATGGGAGACAGAGATTTAAAAAAGTTCAGTTCACTAAAGGAATTATAAATGCAACTCTGGTGGGAGAAAAAAGCACAGCACAGAAAGGAGAAGTTGTAGATAAACGTGTTGTGGAGACACACCTTGAGTAATTCTGGCTCCCATGAGTCTAACGTGAGTGAACGCACTTTTGAGCAATGGACACCTAAACTCCTGAAAGAAACAAGTAGAAAGAAGATTATATAAAGAAAGGGAAGTGTAAGAAGAGTTTAGATCTTTCTACAAAATTTCAGCACATTTTTATTTAGTTCTGCTTTCATCAAACTGCCTGAGTTTCTCTACTCTTAAAAGACTCTGAAAGCTTCAAGCCATATAAGCCATGTTACAGGTAAATCATGACGAGTGAGGATGGCATCACCACAGATTGCCAGCTGTAACAGTTTGGCAATGCTTTTGTTTTGTTTGGGAAGATGTTTTGAGACGACTAATTTCCAGGAAACAGATTGTGACGTTTTAAAAATATGCTGCACCACCACAGTTACCTGTGGATCCCTGAACACTCGATGCAGAGCAGCACTCCCAGGTTGATGGAAGCCCAGCAGGGAGCCGTTTGACCGCAGTCGCAGCACAGCTCGTTGCCTGGCAGGCTCTGCACCCTTTGGAGGAGGCTTTCCCCACCTCCCCTGACTCCCCTCTCAGCCCTCTCCCCCCTCTCCCTGGGCTCGCTGGCAGAGTCGATGCTGCTGGTGGAAGGCGAGGCTGTCCGGTCCAAACGCTGCAGAGACAGGTGGACAGATCAGAGATTCTGAAGCTACATGGGCCTCTCATGTGAAATTTATGTGTATAAGTGTGTGTGTTTGTACCTCAATGTAATAATTGTCAGTGATGTCTTTGTAAGCAGAGGCGATGCTCGCCTGGACTGCCTGGATCCAAGCCTGTCGCAGCTTCTCGGACTCAGCCTGTAGCATACAGCTCCTACGGGTTTATAGAGGCCAATTATACAAAACCTGCCTATAACTGTCTAACGCTATAAAGCTACATGTTAACTAATTAGCGCAATGAAAATTGGAAAAGATAACATAACAGCAAAAGTTTGATCTTGGACAAACACACACATGCACACACTTACTTGGTGGGTGAAACCACCTCAAAGCAGAATCTTCTCTCATTATCTTCACATGGTTTGACAGAACACAGTCTCAGGTCCTCCACAACCACTGTCAAAGAGTCCTTTCATTGGAGAGAGAAGTGTAAACAAATCTTCCTAAGGTGCTGCACATTATGCAAATCAGATTAGACTCCTTACTGCGGGCAAGGAAGGACAAGTTGCTACACGGCTTCATACTCCTCCACCAATATGCAAATTATTAATAATTATAGCCAAATACTTAGTACATTAGTTTCATTAAAAAAAAAAAAAAAAAACACACATACCTTAAGTTTCTTTTGGTAGACCAGCTGGCTGTTCTGTATGGAGAACCAGCGCCTTGAGGAGGGGAGAAGGTATTAAGTTTGACATTTGTGGTAGAAAAGACACGATCTATCAAATGTCTGCATGCTGAAACTGGACCTGCTATCGCTAATACAATGGTGATAAATCTATATGTGAGACCTTTGGAATAGGGCAAGTCCAATGGAGAGCTTGCTTCTTTCTTATAAACACTTTTTATGGTAGAAGTCCAAATTTTGAGCTTGTTGCTTGTCTCCTT
Source organism: Argyrosomus regius (assembly GCA_946959425.1). Taxonomy (NCBI): domain Eukaryota; kingdom Metazoa; phylum Chordata; class Actinopteri; family Sciaenidae; genus Argyrosomus; species Argyrosomus regius. The sequence continues at coordinate 11,333,622 of OX336885.1, forward strand.
CAAATTTGACGAAAAATATTCAAACTTCTTGTTTTTTTAATTACCAGACCAACCTTTTACTTACATAACATTTATTGTTACACTCATTCAACTGTGTTCATGGGTCCTGGTTATCTCATTAGCTTTAATTAGATTAGACCTCTGCTATGCTCTCCCTCCTCTTTTTACCTGTTCCAGGTCTTGAATGCATTGCTGGCCCTCTTGAAGAGGTAGCCCTCCATGACCACGCCATTTGGTGCATCCACATTGAATTCCAACTTGGGGTCATCATATGAAAAGTCCTGTAGGGAGAACAAGTTATCAGGGTTTAGTTTCTTCCCTCTGCAGGTTACGTCAGGTGACACTGTGGAGTACTAAGTGTTAAAGTCCACCATAACATGTAAAGGGGAAAAAAGAAAGCGCCTTATCAGCACAACGGTAGCTGTGTTAACACAATGCTAGTGCAGAACAATTCCTGTTATGTACACATTTTCTTTCTGAAACATGCCTGTGTGTTCCTCCATATAAAACCAGCCTTTTATCCTCTCCACACTGACCATCTGTTCATTAGTCTATCTTTAAGTAACACATCAAATCTACACCACTCTACCTGTCAGCTAAGAACATCTCTACTTTCTTTAATGTTTTGTCCACAAAGAGTTCAATTTCCCCAAGAAAGGCATCTGCTCAGTGAGGTGAAAAACAAGAGGACACAGATTTAATTGAGCTGAGGCTGAGGTTAGGTTTCACTATTGTTGAAGGGACCTTTGGTTTGGGGCAAGGTAATACTGGGCATATGGCAAGCTCTGCACCACACACACACACACACACACACACACACACACACACACACAATCTCACCATCTCTCCCCTTGAAAAGAGCATTGAATCACTCTGTGTGTTCTTCTAAGAAAACACACTATAATTGCGGACTGATGTCGTCATGTTCTCTCTGTGGCCTTTTTTTAACTTTGTTAAAAATATCCGGGCCTTTTCATCGGTCATCCCAGAAGACACAACAAGAACAAATATTGCTAGAAACTTTAACTCAAACTGATCATCTTGGCTGCTTTGTGTGCAGAGACTAGCAACACGTGACACTGCTTTGCTAGAATATAACTGCTAGATTTATTCTAAGCAGCATCTTGAAAACATTCAGGCCATGTGAAGCAAAAAACTTGGTAGGATGTGACACAGCAGTTTGTCTCCTTGCTGGCTGGCGAGATGTTTCCTCAAAAGAAACACACGATACAAAATGAGCACATGTAACAGACTACTAAATAGAAATATTCATTTTTATCAACTTGAAGAAAAGGAAGACAAAAAACAAAAGAAGAAAAAAAAAAAGAAACAACATTGATACTATGTGGAAATGAACCACTTACAGCCACTATCTTATTTGGTGTGTCATAAAAGCTCCAGTTTCTAATCACATTACTAGCACCTTTGAGTCTTTGTCCTGAATGTGGCCAAGCCATCATATAAAATAATAATTAACTACATGAGCAGAGTCAAACAGAAGCATTCATGTAGAACAAGGAAAGAAATTATGCTCCTCACCAGTTTACAGTCCAGCCTGCCAAATATCTTCATCTTAACCACACTGGCATCCAGCAGCATCTCAATAACAGCAGATTAAAACGCTTAATAATAAATTATTAAATAATTGAATAAATAATGCTCGTCAGAGAGAAAAGAGCATCTCTAAAACATCTCAGAGCCAACTGACTTAGAGTACCAGACAACCACGCGCATCCCTCACGAGTCCAGATGAAAGACTGTCAGCTCGCTCGTGGCGTTCCTTCACTCGAGGCCACCTGCCGACTGTCCCGGCCGCGTGGACCTCTGGCGCGAGCGCTCATTATCATACAGCTGTCACAGTGTCCTCGTGCCCCGCTGACCTCGTCGCGGCTGCCGGAGATCAAACATTTCATTTTACGGCATGCGCCTCCTCCACGCCACGATTTAAGACTCCCCCTGTGGCTATTTTAAAGGCCGGGGTTTCATGCACAGTTTTGGAAGAGTCAGCTTTCCATCTGTCTGTGGCTCTGACCGCTATTCCTGTTTAATCAAGCTGACATTATGGCTCCCCAAACACCAGCCCGGAGCCACCTCTTCCCACCTTAAATCAGCCAGGACCATGAAGGACTGCAGCGCACAAGTGCCCACAGAAACAGGCAGCTACAAAATTAAAGCAGGGCCCCGTAAAATATATTTATATTGCGAATCTGGTCATTCTTAAAATACCTGCGAGCAGTGTTGTTATTCAGATTCTTTACTTTAGTAAAAATGGGTCAAATGCCACACTGTAAAAGTACTCTGTTACAAAGAAAATGTTACTTTAGTTAAAGTATGTAAGTATAATCTCATTGTGTGTAATGATATAAAAGAAAAACGTCCCCTGTCACGTTTGTTGTTAGTATACAAATTATAGCTTATTATTACTCATGCATTAATTTAAAAGCCGGATTTTACTGTTGGTTTCAGTTGAGGTGGAGCTCATTTTACTACTATACTGCACAGAGCTGCAACTATTTTTATTGCTTAGCACTGCATTTACATTGTATATATTGTTGGAGCCTAGCCAACAAGATGATTTGCATATACCTATGTCTGATATAATTATGTTATGATATGTAAGAAATCCACCAGACACACCTGTTCAACAATTATTAGTCTCTTCCTGGTACAGCCTGGGAACATGTCATGTTATGCAATAAAGGTCAAATGTGTTCATGCACACTGTACACTTACTGTGAATAAACTGGTTAAGTTTATAGTTTATAGTTGAACTATAATGTATAAACATGTTATAAAATGTTTGCTCTCAGTTTTCTTACAGCAGTTTTCTCTACAGTTTTATCTCCCTGTGACTTAAGTTACATAGACAAATGCTGTAACAATGGAGGAGGAGGGAGCTGAGGCAACAATCCCCCAGGGAGCCACAATGAAGTCCTGCACACATAAAACAAACTGCTATGAAAGAAAAGAGAGAGAAGAAAGAGACAAGCATGTGATCTGTGGAGTGAGTGAGATATAAAGAAACCAGGGGAGGGGAGGTGGTCGAGGCAATTTTTTTTTTTACCAAAAACAGCGTAAGTAAGGGCGAGGTAAAAAGAAAAGTGAAAGTTAAGTTCAAGACATGTACTATCTGATGACAAGATCATTTTGGCATCATGTGCCGTCATGATGATCATCATCTTCACGTGCATCTTGATTTTCTGTTATCCATCTTCCCTCCACTGAAAAATACCTTGCCATAATCTGAATCTATTTAGCCTAAACTGCAATGAAGCTATAATTAATCTATTCTCCTCTGAGTATGACGACTGCAGTTACATAACAGCCAGTTAATAAAGCATTCATACCATCTATAATTCACCAACTCTACTGTCTCGTGGCTTTGCTTCCTGCACCACTAAATTTGCATACGACAGGGGCAGATATTTAAAAGAGAGAGTAAGAAAGTCTGAAATGGATCATGGAAACATTTTATCCTGAATCTTTTTAAATGCTGTTTGCATTTTTTGTTGTGACAGATGAATGGTGAGTTAGCAGGAAGACTATCTTTGCATCTGAGTGGCGCAGCAGTCTTTCATTATCACTGATTATAACATAGCTTGACACGATCATCAGCATAATGACTGTGGGAGAAGGTTGTTCTCACAGGTAGTTAAATGAGTTGTGAGTAAGACTGTTTGACCTACATTTTGATACCTCTGATGCAACAATTCTGCAAAATATACAAAGACTTGCAGTGAAAGAAAGTAATTTTATCATATATAAAGTTTTTGATTCATTCCTGCAGCTCATTTATAAAAACTTATTAAAATTCTGCTCAGGTAAAAAAAAAAATCATATTAAACTGAACAGAGAACAAAAAAAGTGTCTTTCTTTCTTCTATAGTTTTTTTTCTCTTAAACTGATCTCTTTTTTATCTGTCTTTTTGTCTCTTCATCTGTCCTCTACTGTTTTGTGTCTTTCTCTGTCCTTTGCTCTCACATTCAACCAACTACTGTAATGACATCTGTTGACTTTGGCTGGAGCTGGCAGTGGACTGAGGCTGGCATCAAGCTCAGGCAGATCTTTCAAGTCTCTAGAGACATGATTGACCTCTCTCATGGTGTAATTACCAGAGTTAGACCTACAGTAGAGGACAACATCAGACAGCAGATCATCGTACTACAACGTCTGTATGCTTAATTCATTGGATAAAAGGAATATTTTAATTCTTATACTGGCTGAAACATGAAGCAAGCTGGGACTATTTACTTATTTTTATATTACAGTAAAACTATATATACCTTATAAAAGGTACCAGTCTAACCCAAATACATGACATATATACATACTATTCCTTACTGTATACTGCCCTCTTCTAGCTTTGTCAGATATAGCACTTTGTCAGGAGAAAAGGGACAGGCTTCATTCTGTATGTTCCACAATGCAAAACAGGCACACGGCATGCCAGAGTGTCATACATTGACTAGCTGATTAATTATGTAAAAAAAAAACCTGATGGATAGACAGAAGGGGATTTAAACATTTAGACCTAACAGGAAAGGAAACTGTCACCAATCACAAGAACAAAACAGGATATTAATGGAAAATATTGCTTCAACACAAAACAAGACATCAATGAGACAAAACTATTTTTATGCTTTTACTTTGACACCTATGTCTTCTTAACTGGCTTGGCTGACATGTTGACAGATCCTCTGGGTTACATCACTTTCACATGAAAAACATTTGGAACAGCACAAAATAGCAGGAGGATATTTGGAAGAGCTGTATTCTTCAACGAGATGCACGGACAGGTGACAAAAGCTAAATTAGGGTTAGGGCATGCATACTAGAACAAGAGACAGGGGGGAAAAAAACACAAGGAAAGTCCCTTAGAGTTCAGTGGAAACACGTCGACAAACAACAATGCTAAGCTGCTTTAACAGATTTCATCTGCTGCATGATGATAAACCCTAACGCACATATTCCTCCCACACTGATGCCTTGAAAGATATAGGGATTCTTCTATACACACAAAAACAAACACACACAGCCTCCTGCACCAGGAGCCAGCATGTGGTGACCATAAAACTGCTCCCCGTATCAATCACTTAATCTGTTCTACACTGCTAAACAAATACCACACACACGCACACACACATCTGCTGGTTCACATTTTATGAGGTACTACTATATGAGCAAGCTGGAGTTTGATGTAACCACAGGAGAGCGGAGAGCAGCATGTGCCATTAAATAACTATTTTTTTTGTTGTTGTTGAATAAAGGTTGTTTGTTTGCTATTGTTTGCTATTATTGTGATCTTAGACGAGACAAGAGACCTTGGAGAGCACCCAGGACAGCGTCTGAAAATCTAATCCTCTTAAAAAGAAATCCAATATTACTGCCAATGCCTGCCAGGTAAACAACATGGGACCTGAAGCCCTGAAACACTGTTGTTTGCCCCAGAACATCACACAATGAAACATTAAACAACACATTTTAAAAATGTGCTGACATTAGATAAAAGTTAAAAATGAAAACTTACCTGCATAAGAGTCTGAAGTAGGTCAGGTGAGGAAAAGATGAGGAGAGAGAAAGAGAAAAAGTGTTAATACAAGATCACCGCTAACAGATTTTGCCTCAATTAAGCTAAATATGTTAATGTAAGACAACATGTCTAAGTCAATGTCAGACAGTCCAGAAGGTCTTTTCACATAAGTAGCAATTAGCTTTCTTGTTCAGAGTGCTCCCGAAACACACAAGGCCTCCAGGAAATAGCTGAGCACATTGGATATGAGGTGTGTTCATCTTCCTGTTTAAGTGGAAGGGTTGCTGAAAGGCCATTAGGTCGGGCACAAAGCTGTGTGATGCGTCTGGCAGGATGAAGGAGGGAAGGGCCAAGTTGGGCAGAAAAACAGCCATGTTTTTGGCATCTCTTCAGGTAACAGATGGATGAATTTTGTGCATCTGTGCATGAGCGTGACAGCGGGCTTTCCTACTTTAAACTCTTACTTTGAGCCAGATGAAGAAAAAACATTCAGAAATCAACAAACTAGCTCTATTTAGAATAAAAAAAAACAAAAGAGTACAGACAATGCCTTGATACAGATGATGTAAAAAATGTTTCCGTGGAAATGTTTTTTTTTTTAAAAGGAATGACATCAAAAGGAATTTGATGAAGATAAGAAATGTTTTCTTTATGACAAGATGTATTCATCCATTTCAGATGCCAAAAGGAGATAAAATGAGATAAATACATTCTTTAATCCTGGTGTTTTTATTGAGTTAACAGAATTAGTAAGAAGCCATGATGCCAAGTGAGAGTGAAAATTGTTGATTTTGACTTTTGCATCGGAAGAAAAATCTCGTTCTGCAACACTTCTCTGATTTTCTACTGACAAGTAAATAAATACACTAAAAGAATAACATGGAATTGAAGGCAATCTCACGGTATATGTGTAACTACTAATCATGCACACAGTCTTGAAAGGCTCTGCTGATTTTGACAAGAATAAATGCAGAAGAAATACTTTTGGAGCTTAAAACAATTTTGCATAAATGTTTCACAAACTAATGACTGCTTGTTTGTCACATGTTCATTAGAATTGCAAAAATGCACTTTGGACAATTTTTCAAAAAACTGAAACACTTCAAACATTCAATATTAAATTGTTATTAATCCCCACATCACTATATTTGAAAGTACTGGGGAGACAATTTTCAGTATCTTTTGATCTAGTTTCATTAAAAACATTAGAGAAATATGTTGATCTGATTTTACAGCATGTGAAAAGTCCCTGGAAAGTGATTAAAATCTATAATCACGGTGTGTATGTGGCAGAGGAGAAAAGAGGAGGAGGTATTTGAGGAGAGGATGATATTTTAAGGCAGTCAGATGCATAAAGTTTTGCTATCTCACTCTCTGCTGGATGAGGGCGTGTTTGTGCTCCATCTCCCTCTTCTCCATGGCCGAGTCGATGACCAGCTGATCCAGCTACACAGAGCGGAACAACAGCAGAGTTAATGAGACAGAAAACTACGCACACACAGATGTAGTCTGATAGATTAACTTTTCTTTGTTGTATGTGCTTAAACTGTCCCAACAGCCCAGTTTATTATCTTAGAAATATTTGGTCAGTAAATAAATGCATTATATCTTTTGGACGGGATGGAGAAAGTCCACCAGATGAAGACATTTTGCCACACCTGAGAGGCGATATTAGAGTTAACACTTAACCAAAAGGCAAATAAAATATACAGATACTGGTATAGAGTTTTTAAAAAAAAATAAGTTGTTGTTGGCTTGGAAGTGTATACAAGCCTCTACAAAATCTAGAATATAACTTCAATACAAAGTTACAGTTTCTGTAGTAAGCCATTTGATTGAATTTAATGAAAAAATAAAATAAAATAAAATAAAATAAAATAAAACTACAGAAAAGACTCCAACATCTGGTTAAGTTAATAGACAATATAAGTCACAGTGAAATGTTGTTTATAAATGTCTAAATAATGTTGTACAGTAACAAAAGTAGTACAATAATATGGGTGACACGTATTTCTTTGTTCAAGCATGCGTGACAGGCATGTGTATTTTGGTGTGCTTGTTTTGTGTCACCTGTGCAGCCAGTTTTTTCATATATGGGTCAATCTCGTCCAGGATGTTAAAGCCTTGTTGGAAGAGAGTATACTGGGCACGCATGAAGGACAGCATCTGCAGAAGACACAGTGAGACAATGATGGTTGTTATACATTTGTGTTACCAATCAAAACAGGGACTCCACATATGCACATCTGACACGCAAATGTTAAAATCTCAGAAATTAGAGGAGATACAGTCGGATACAATCTGGGTTACTCACTGCATCCAGGATTTCAAACTTCTTCTTGGCCTGAAGCACATTAATCTGCCAAGAACAAAGAAGAAAAACAAGATGTAGGTTTTAGCCTGCATGTTTGAGATTAACAACAGGACCATCTATAATTCAGTCCCATTTTAAAAGCACAGTTTCAACCGTTTCCTTTCACACATTCAGGTGTATTGCGAGTTTTGAGTGTAGCAGCAGCTGTTGAGTGTCAGTGCCACCTACTGGACTACACTGGTAATCTAATCTGGAGTTTGTGTGTGTGTGTTTGTTTCACCTGTAGTACATAGTCTAGGGCCAGATGCCTGAAGGCTTTGCGGCTGAGGATGAGAGCCTGCGTGGCCTCTTCAGCCTCGTGCACCTTGTTCCTGGGTGCCTGGGCGTTCTTCACCTGGGCCAGCTCCATGTCCTCACGCACACGGTCAAACTGCTTCTTGGTGTCCTTGAACTTGCGTACATCCCTGAAGCAGGCGTAGTAAGACAGAGATGAAGAAGACTTTAATTCATGTCCATTCTGTGCCAAATCACAACAGCATGTACGTCTCTTAGTTTGAAATGCATGATTTGTGTTATTACTGGGCATTTTACAAAAATATAAAATTAACAGGAGGATAGGAGTCTAGTTAGAAATTAAAAAAAATAACATTTCTACATGTGGAGATCACATATGAGTTAAATATTGTATATGTCACAGCTGTTTAATATATTGCTTAAGCCCACTTCACCACATACATATACAAATAAAACAACAACATAACAAAACTTCATTTACAGTATTGTCAATAAAGTGATACAGTGAATTTCTTTTTTTCTAAACCTAATCAATTTTTCCCATTTTCTGTTAAACACATCTTCTTTCTCTTAGAGAAAGAGAAGGTATTTTTTCCCCATCATGAACATTTCCTGTACCAAAATGTCCATTTCATTGATTTTCTATTGAAACCTGAACATGCATTACATCTTCCTACTTAAAGAATTGTAAAGAGGTAACTCACTCTTTAATGAAGATGTGAAGCTGCTGCTTGATCGACCTCTGGGCCTGGTCAAACAAAATCTGTAGGAACAGAGGTGTGAAAAGTGAGCATTTAATATTATCATATGAGCTACAGTGCACAGCAAGTTAAAGAACTGGTTATAACTGTGACGACTGGGTTAAATCAACAAATCTGTAGATGTGACATCTGACCACAAGATGGCAACATAAACCTTTCCATATTATTGCTGTAATAGAAGATGCCAGAGGTAGAGGAGGGGAAATGAAAGGACTCAACATAATTTTTGCCTTACAGGATGCCAGATTTTCTCTTCCTGTTAACTGTGGGAGCTCACACTCCTGTCCTTCAGCTCTCCTCCCCTTCCTTCTCTGTGTTTTCCCTCTTTTGTGCATAGAGAGTAAATCTTCTTCTCCATCTAGGTGAGGATTTCTTTTCCATTTCTGTGTTTCTGACCACACTCCAAACATAATGAACACAGAATAGCTGCTGTTGAAGAGACCATCCGTCTTTATTAAGGAAGTATGTGTGTCTTGCTGTCTTATTTATGTGCACGGACAACGAGAATGCTTCAATATCTGCACACACACACACACACACACACACACACACACACACACACACACACACACACACACACACACACACACACACACACACACACACACACACACACACACACACAGAAATGCACTCACTTGGATTAGATTGTCATTGTTTCATAGCCGCATACACACACAAACAATGTATACAACAATCACGGTTGGCAGCCTGTGGATTAAACTTTCTATAGCAATCCCTAGTTAATAAACACACATTGAGGATTACAGGCTTAGTCAGCGTGTGTGTGTGTGTGTGTGTGTGTGTGTGTGTGTGTGTGTGTGTGTGTGTGTATGCCTCCATCCATATGATGTTCCTACAGAGCCTGATGACTTCACATGCTTTCACAAATTTTTCTCATTGTGGGAATCACACTTCGTGTCACACTTCTTTGACTGCAGAGTTTATAACCAGCTTTTTAAATGGCTGCAAAAGTGTTCTGGAGCTTCAAGTGGTCAGTCAGGCATCCGGCACTGAACTCCTTTGTAGACATCTGTTCACCTGCAGTCCCTTTCAACAAACCTATTTTTTGCTGTGCAATATATTCTTAATGTAAGGACACAAAGGTTAGAATATAACTCAGCAGCCCTGTGCTTTAATCTTTGACTGCTCAAAAATATCTCAAGGATATTTCCTGTAAAGAACCATGGCATGAATTATATGTAAAATGGAGATAATGTTCATTTGGTGCACCTCCAACTAATTAATTATAATTAAATGCTAAGCTAGCATAACCTAAAGTCTTTTATTCTGCAGGTTAAGGCTAAATACCTACAATGTCTATTTGTCTATGTGCATACAATTCATCATATATGAGGGATACAGTTTCCAATAATAAATGAAAGATGAATATTCATTTTTTTAAGAAAAGCATCAAAGTGATATAAAAATTGTAATGGATACTCCCTGCTCTTTAACAAATTGTTAGATGGTTATACTGAATATAACTTTACCACATGTGTCAGGATACTTTAGACAATGTGAGCTGTGCAAAACAATGAAAGTTTGGTACTTTCTTTGGTATTATAACACTATATGCATGTTCCACATGAAAGATTTAAATCCCAGGGGAAAAAATCTAAAATCAGTTCCATCAGATAGACTTTGAACCCACATGTAAACTAATCCAAATGTTCCACCCAAACCTGCTCTAGATTATGGTATCCTGGGCATGACCCAAACTACAGCATGTCTACACTATCTTCTTTTTTTTATCTCCATAGATATTCTAAGAGTCTCAATGTCTGCTACTGTAAAAGTCCTGTCAGTCACCTCTCCTGTATCTACTCTGCAAGATTTTGCAGGAAAGAGATCCAGGAGAAAAAGTTGCACCAAATTTAAGTGAGCACACTGCACTCTCACACAAAATCCACTATTATATCATTCTCAATCTGTTAAGATTTAGGGTGGGAATCATGTATGTTTGAAAGTACACACATTTGCTTATCAAGTGATTTCATGGGTGATTCACTTTCCTGTTTGAATGGGTACTTTTGTGCCTGCTGAGAGCTGAGAAGGTGCAGAAATAGGCATCACTGGGTGGTCGAACAAAGAGATTTCCTTTCACTGTCTTTCCCTCCCCTCCCTCTATCCCTTCATTCATACTGTCTGCCAGACAAGCTATTAGTGTAATTCCTGGGTGTTAGAGTGGAGGAGTGGGATGGCTGTGGTGAAGAGTAAGTGAGAGGGGGTGGTAGGAGAAGATGGAACAAGGAGGATGGATGGAGAGGTGGTGGAGGCGCAGAGGAAAAGAAACGCGTCGTAACAAATAAAAAACAACAACACGCTAAGTAGCTTACTGTCAAAATCTGTATTGCTTGGAATTTTTAACACTGGTGGGTTATGCGATAAAGATGAAAGCTAACACTTAAAAACGTCTTACAAACATGTCAGTGCATGTAATGGAAAGAAAGGCAAAGACAGACGTTAGAGCATCTGGATTGATGCAGCTGATGGATCCCATCGAGTGTGCAGCGCTTTGATTTGATTTACAACAGGATTTAGCGTTTAACAGGCTTAACCTTAGTGGAGTTAGTGCAGTAAGGGGCATGGATCACAAATATGGAAATAAGAACGAGATCAGTGAGCAATATGAGATGAAGTACATTTTTGTTACTTGTGCTTGTGACTTCTGTTTAACCAACTCGTACATCTTTACCCGGAGAACAGTGATCGAATGTCCTCCTATTATTGAAGTTCATTTCAATTATACCAAACTATTTGTTTATTCAAATGTATGTACTTCCCTCCACAAGAACATAGGAAGCAACAGAACAAGAGCCCCCATTTAAGGCTTAGAGTGTAATGGGCAGTATAACAAAATAAAGTAGAGCATGTGTGTTACGTTTAGATAATGTAGCAGATTAGAACAAATGAAGCAGGGAAATGCAATTGTTAAAGCAAAAAGAGGAAGATAAGAGTCTCCGATGAGGTCAAAGCACAATGTAGAGGTGAAAAGGGGAAGAAGAGTTGCTGATAAGTGTCTCTTATACACGCACAGCGTGTAGTCACAGTCCAGCAGACAGACTGGACACAAACATACAACTGTTAAACATCAGAAAACAAACAAAAAAGATCCCAACCAGTGTATTTATACAAGTCTGAGTACTGAAGTCCTGTATAATCTAAATCTTAATCTAAAATGTCATATCTGAAGAAGACCTGCATCTCTTGTGAGGTTATATTCATGTCAAACATAAAAACTTTTACTTGGTCTGAAAAACAGCCGTTTCTTATGAGACCTAAATGTAGATATGCAACTAAAAATGGTTGAAATCATGAAAATTTTGTATAAGCTTAATTTTCTGTCTTCTCCTTCCTTCCCTTATTTTCCTCCCACAGCTCTCTCTTCTCTACAGCTCATTTTCCTTCTTTCCTTCACGTTCACTGTTGATACACAAACAATAATGCACAGATATGGACTGACAAATACGTCAAAATACCATGCATATTGCCTAGTCATGATTGTACTTGTGGGGTGAAAGACACTCGTGTGTGCAAATGTCATAATTTCTCATTAAATCCAGAATTGCCTTTGGGCTTCGAAAACCTGTAGCAGATTCCCAGAAAAAGAAATTTCTTCATCACACTTAGTCATGAGGAGAGAGTCATATGAATAAAACCTGCATACGTGTGTGTGTGAATGTTTGTACATTATAACTGTCGTACACATGTGGTTTGAATCAGACACACACACACACACGTGGACTGGCCTGTGTGGACAGATTCACCGTCATAGAGTGAGGTCACAGTTAAATTGCATGTGTGCATGTGTGTGTTGTGCAATACTGGACCCAGGAGGGCCTGGATATCTGAAAGATGTTAACATGCCAAGAGGACCCGGGCGTGTCAGAACAACACTCCACATCAACCTCTCTCTTGTGTGTGTCTTACCATGTGGTAGTTCACGATCTCCTGGAGGCGTTCTCCACACTTTTCAAGGCATTCCTGCAATGTTGACGACACACAGACACACATAATGTAAGCACACGTTTCCATATGAGCATTAACTATCTTTCCACAAAATAAATAATATTAAACCCTAAAATCACTTTTCTAAACTGTCTCTGTCTATACTGTACTGTCCACATAGCATGATCTGAATCTGTGCTTGGTATAAAATAAGCTCAACATTGAAGGGTTATGGGCTGTGAAACAATTATGTTTCTACTGCTTTGCCCCAAAGCTACCAGGGCGACACCCGTACTGACAGGAAATCCAGTCCAAATGTTTTCCTAAAAGAAAACCATAAAGCAAGTTTCAGATCTCTGTGCTCCCAGCCATGTAAACTATCAGCATAAACATCTCCTGTCTGCATGCGGTCACATCTGTCATGTTTAAAACAGCTGGATGACTTGGTGTCTGGACAATACTGTTTATACTGCTCCGCTGTAACTATTCATGTGGGGAATCACAGGAATGTCCCAGCAAAGATAGATGAGCGGTCATTTGCTGAGAAGCTCAAATACTTCTCAGAGAATGTACAAATCTGAGCTCAGTTTTGAAAATGATGCTGCTTCTGCTCACCGATATCATCTCCTCTTTCTTGCACTGCTGGGACAGGTCCTTGATGCCATTAACAAAGAGCTTGTTGGCGCTGACGTAGGCCCTGCCGGCCTCGATCATCCCACTGCATAGCTTCACCAGCTAGTGGGGAGAAAGATGAAGATAATGGCTTGAAATACATAACAAACGCACTGCCTTTTTAATCACTCACGTGTCTCACACAATGTGATGCAGGATATTAATAGGTAAAGTGCTGACGTAGATCAAAGAAAGCTGAAAAGAATTGTTAGTCACATGCAGAGTCAAATTTAGAATAATCCTCATGTCTGTATCAAGGACAGAGTTGGCATTATTGTGTCTGATATCCAAATGAGAAGTGAGCATGCATTTTGATGAAGAGTGCAAAATGCAAATGAATAAGATGATCAAGGGCACATGGCCTTATAATCTCTGTCTGTCCTCCATCAATTTGAATGCTGACCTAAGACTTTAACTATAGCTGTGTCTCAAATTACTCTCCACATAGGAAACTCTCTGTAGTTTTCAGTAGTGAGCAGTAAATTGAGATTTTGAACACTTATCAATGATCACCTAACTGTGACGTTGAGGAAAAAGTATTGAGTGTACTGTGAAGCTTTTTGTTCCATTGTGATCATTTTTAAGGGCTCTGCACTGTATAACAATGATAATCAAAGTGGGTGCTACAGCATCCTGGGATGCCTTAAGGACGAGCCAAGGACTGAGGACTAATCTTGGATGCCGCAAGATTGGTTTAGTAGATTTGTTTACAGCACGTTTCACGACACAACAAAAAAAGGCAAAACTATGTTTTGTAATACATTTTAAAATGTACATTTTTTCACATTAAGACAGAAAAAACATGTTAAAAACCTTGTTAAATATGCCAGAATGCTCCATCTGCAGGAATAAGCTTTTGAGATGCACTATTGCTGCAGCACTGAAGTAAATTGAAGTTGCAGATTGCAACCAAATGAACACCCTTGCACACTTCACCCTCTCCCTCCAAGCTTGCAGGAAAAACTCAGGCTGCAAAATTCACACAAAAAGCAAAAGGCCATATGTAGAGCCAGTCTTTGGTTTGTCTGCTCTGGGCTACTGTAGAAAAATGGCGGTTCAACATGGTGGACTCCATAGAAGAGAACCCACGCTCTCTGAAGATATGAAGCGCTCATTTTATTTATATTCCATTATATTCCATATTCCATTCCTGTCAATAGATTCTTGTAATCTTACACACTTACACACTTCATGTGTGCATGTTTCTGTGCATGAAAACTTATATAAGGTATGAATGTTTATTTATTGTTTATTTTAAGGTCAATATTATCTGCAAATCTGCACTCAGACTGCACATTTTAGTCTGGACCAAGATGTTGGACCGACCAACTGACAGACCGATGTCAGCAGAAAGTAATATAGTGCACATACTGTATCACCTAATCGTAAACATGAATATTACCAGTTGCAGACAGTTCACAGCAATGGTATGTACTCACCACATGAACTGGTAACCACTACTCTTTCCCACATTTTTGGGTCTATGATAAGCTACAGAGCGGTACACTGTCATTAGCACTGCACTGACACAGCTGGCAGTGTGTACTACAGAATCAGAACATGTGTGTGTGTTGGCGAGGGGTGTGGCGGAGGGGAGGATGGAGAAGAGAAAGCACAGTAAACCTTTAATTATCTCATTTGGTGCAGTAGTTCCCAAGGTTGTCACTATGTGAGTGTGGTTTTCTGGGTGGTGGACAGTGAGACTTTTACTCTGCACAGGCCAGAGATGAGAAACTAGAAGGGCAGAAGGGCCAAAACTTGCACAAGGTCTATGACAGCATGACTACAGAATCAATGTGAGCATTGCTGAAATGACGTGCTGGCTCAAAATGTGTGAGTTGGATCTGCAAACTGTACAGTGTGTACACTATATGTACTTAACTGATGTGCATCACATGGTATACATGTTTACAGTCACATGTGCACGTGACAGACAAGGCAGCATGATACCTGCTCTTGCTGCTGCTCCCAGGCTGGCCTGACAACATATCTGTCAACAAATTGGCTGATATGGGGAATGTGATCTCGCTGTGTGCTGTACTGAGCCCCCAGGGTCTGAACACGGCTATTAGAGGCACAGTATATGTGTCAGGATTTGTTGAGAAATGGGCTGGAAGAACTACAGGGGGTCCACTCGGAGTCAAAATGCCACATCTGGTACCACAAGGCAGCCCTCGCCGTGATAATTGACTGAAACAGTTAGAGTGTAATGTAGGGGTCCTGCTGGTCAATGAGGTGTGAGATTTAAATTTTGGACAAATTATGAATGGTGTAAAATAGTGACAGTTTTACTGGTTGGTTTGGGTGTGGTTTGTGAATTAAGCTCTGATGTCTAGCTAGCAGGGATTAAAACCATGACAATGTACAGCACTGAATGTTTTCACAGCGGTCAGAACAAACAACACTGCAGGCAGGTTCAGCTGTCATCAATCTCATTAATGTCCTCCTCTAAGAGCCCACACTGCTGTCAGAGTGTCCTCCGGCAGCTTCAGAGCATCCTAACAAAGAACTGTGAGGAACCCTGTTTAACAGAGCAAATCACCCTGATGGAAACCTCTCCCCTCGACCCTGCTCATCTTTCAGTGGCCTTTAAAGTTCAAAGAGGGTCGTGACCTGTTGGAAGCAGAAATAATCTATGCATGTGTGTGTGTTTTTGTGTGTGATGGGGTGGAGCCATGGACATTTATTTGAAATGTCAAAGTGTCGCCTGTTGGTTCCCTCATTTAAAAGATGTTTTGTTGTAACAACGTGGACCTATTGATGAAGCGGAGATAGACTGCAATAACAAGAAAATGTCACAATCTTCTAAATAACCACTTCATCACTTTACAACAGGACATGAATCTGTTTTTATTATCTACAGGCTGCACAAGATGGACTGTACACTTCTAAGTGACCTCATTTTAAACATTATTGATGTGAAGAAGCAGACTGTTTCTAACACAAGCAGTGTGCAAGAGTAAAAAAAACAAGATAAACTGACTCAAAGGGAGATAGAAAAGGAAAGAAGGTGCGGTCAGCACTTAAATACATGAACACTATCTCATCTAGTCTATTAGTTTATCTATAGAGGCATCATCTCAGCTCATCGCAGACTCCCTGGAGACAGTCAGTCATCGATTCTTACTGGTCTTACATAGACACAATAGTTTTAAATACTAAACCTGAGATTCTGAGAAACTGTCTAGTTTGCTGTTAACTAATTTTACTCTTATTTTTGATGATGATTTTTTTACGTGCAGCTAATCCATACCATGTCTGTCTTGTCATGACAGATTTTTTTAAGATATTTTTTTGGCCTTTTCAAGCTTTATTTAACAGAGACAGCTGAAGAGTGACAGGAATGTGGGGAGAGAGAGGTGGGGAATGACATGCAGCAAAGAGCCGCAGGTCGGATTCAAACCCTGGGCCGCTGCGGCAAGGACTGAGCCTTTGTACATGGGGCGGATGCTCTACCAACTGAGCTAACCAACACCCCTTGTCATGACTTTTTAACACAACCCCCTTTTTCTTGAAACTAGTCCAGGTACAATCTATCTTAAAAAATATGGTGTCCCCACAGCAGTGGGTGTTAATGAGCCTAAATTACTTAATTTCCATATTCTCCATAACACTTAGAATTAATGATAAGCTGCTGTTGTATTGCATGTAGCATTTTCTCTGGCTAAGCAGGTCAAACAAAGACGTCACATGCTTAGATGACAGATGATTTCTCTGTTCTCTGTGAGGTTTTCATACTACAGATTATAAAAACGGCCTCTGTGACATTAATCAGTGTTTGCTCAGTGTGAAGCAGCACCAGTGCATGTGTGTTATCTCGTGGCGCATGAATCTATTAAATATAATAACTCATGTATGCAGCGTTTCCTGCTTTAAACAGCCTTGACATTTAGATGACAGACAGACAGACACTCTGATCAGTTTCACAGTGACTAAAGAAAGTACTGTTAAAAGCAACATATACTGGTACATGCAGTATATCACTAAAAGTTGATGTCTTAATGAGCAGGACAGTCAACAAAAATATCATATGAGTATGGTTCATACTTTGTCGAGTTTTGCCTCAATCTCCACCACATCCGTCTCCACATCGTCAATGCCAGCCCTGTAGAGAGAACACAAAGTCACACAGTTAATCAGACCTGCTCTTTAGTAGCAAATCAGAAGGACTAACACTTCTGAGACCACACGTTACGCTAAAAAGCTTTGCAATCACAGTCATAGAAGTCAGAACAACAAATAATCAGAAATTACAACATTTAAGCCTAAAATGTTTGTGTCCGTGACACCTTAAAAAGCAGGAAAATGATGCAAATGGAACAAAATGGATGGGGAAATCAAACTGAAAGTGTAAAGCCATGAAAGTATATTATGTATTCACACACCAGCCACACCATGGTAGCATTTCCAGTATGTGTATTTTAACCCCACCTCCAACTGAAAATTAAGCTGCAATCAGTTGCCATGTATCACCGTCTCACAGACTTGATCATTAATCCTGAAGACCGGATCGACAAAGGCATCACTCTGGAAGATTAGTGGCTACGGCTGAGCTGCAAAATCAATGAATGACATCATGCAGAGACATAGACTGGTACTTAAGTATCCATAAGGTGAACTGTTAAAAGAGGCAGCAGCAACACAAAAGATTTTATATCAGGTAGCAGCATCTTTGAATATAATACACAACATACATGCCATAAAGTACATCAGATCTGGGTGTCATTTTATATCTGGAATCTACACTAAATATGAAGATAATGAGGCTTGATGGCACTCAGCGGGGTGTGTGTATGTGTGTGTGTCAGGTGGTTTGGGTGGGCGAGAAACCTTTAACATGCTTCCCTTAGGGGTCTTCTTCCATTAGTGTGCAAAAACACACACAAATACACTCACACACGTACACATTTACAGGGTCAGTTGTTATGGCAACTCCTTGTATGTGGGCCATAGAGGCTGTACTATGTCAAACTGTATTTCCTATTCCTCTGACACACAAACCTATATATACTAAAAAAGCTTATCAGGCTAAAACA
This sequence comes from Argyrosomus regius, assembly GCA_946959425.1. Lineage (NCBI taxonomy): Eukaryota > Metazoa > Chordata > Actinopteri > Sciaenidae > Argyrosomus > Argyrosomus regius. The sequence goes on from OX336885.1 coordinate 11,352,180, forward strand.
TGATCCCGTAAAAGAAACTCACAGGATACCTCCTAAAATAAATACATATGAACTTATTTCTCTTACATAACTTATTTTTTATGGTCTTCAGGATCAGAGCGGAGCTTACTGAAAATGAGCCAAGGAACTTGTACTTGTACTGGAACATGCTGATCATAACCCCAAAAAACTCTGGGAGATAATGATCTCATCATTCAGTCCCAACCCCACCCTCATCTCTGACTCTTTAGTCAAGGAGTTGGAGGAAGAACACGTAAACACTGAAGCAACGACACCTGCTCAGCTTTATTGTATAAAAGCCGTGACTCTGCCTGTTTCTGCTTTAGAGGGAGTGCTCAGTGACGGGGGGGGATGAGATGCAGCTTTAGCACCTGCTCTGGAGAACAACATTCCCAGAATTCCTTTCTGCTCCTGCTGATGTTCAGCTAATTCTTGACTTGAGTCTGTCTTGCACTTGTCTTCACTTCTCTCACTCAGAACACACACTGTTTACACAGACTGCACCACAACACGGCACTGACACAGCAGGCAGACATGTGTGTGGTCTGCACAGAAGGTTGATTTATATTGTTTCAAAGAGAAACAGAGAACTGGAAAACAGGGTCGATGAGAGATCTTTCATTAAGCCGTAGACAGAGTAATGTGTTGCACTTGAGTGTTATTGTCTTTCATGCAATGTAATCCATCAAACTGAATTACAGTCTCTGCTCTTTTGCTGCATGTCAATTAGAAATACAACACCACACATACAAGCTTCCCTCACCGACAGTGTCATGTTCTCCATGAAGTCACTGTGAACCATTCAATGTCAAACAGCCGTTCAATCTAGAGGATAAACTCATTACAAGTGTGTCGTGTCTCAGGCAGCACACACACACACACACACACACACACACACACACACACACACACACACACAGTCAGTAAATAGTGACTGACAAGGATGCATAGACAACATTCAGTACAGGAGCAGCCGCTACCCTATTCATCTGAGTTTTCAAGTTCAGAACCACTTTAGAAAATAGGATGTTGTTTGTTTTCACCGTGTATGTTTGAGCGTGTATGTCAAAGTGTGTTGGTAATTATGTAGAGTTTTAAAATCAATACACGAGGAAGGATGTCAGCTCTGGCAAGGTTAAATACCAAAGAAAAAAAACAGCACTACAGAGGCAAATGTGTGTGTTTGAGAGTGTGTGTAAGCTTGTCAGTGTATGTTTGTCCTTATTTGTCCCTTTCAATACCCCCGACAGTGAACGCTATCTCAGCTGTTAATGTGTTTTCTCTAACTGCAAGTGCACCAAAGAGTGATGGAATTACTGGATTATGGGTTAATTATGCTGCAAGACACGTTGGTTGCATGAAGATAACAAGGCAGAGAGGAAGAAGATGTATGTGGTTCAAAACGTCTGGAACACTGGAAAAACACCCCACAGCTTCTCTGCTCATTTTGATGATGATGATGATGATGCTGCAGCCCAGTTGAGAGGGGGGATGGGCTCATGCTTGCTTCCAGTGGTAGCATACTGTACACGGTCTGACATCACCAGTGAGGGGGGAGGGGAACCTCACGTGCACAAACTCCATGTGCACGCCCATCAGCCCCAACAACCATCCACATTAGTGTACAAAGTCTATTCTTGTCCCCCACGTTGTGTGTGTACTGTAGCATGAAGCTTGCGTGGCTATCCTCTCGCATCTCTTCACACGAGACCGAATTGCAGACACACATAAACACACCCTTCCAGCCCAGAGACAAATCTGAGCCCCCCATGTCTTCCAGACTCGATGTGTCACATGGCATCACATCCACATCGGCATCACTTCAAGGACCAGAGTCTCAGCGGCAGAGGAAACAACAAGTCCTCTGATACCAGACCACCTGGACCCAATGGCTAAAGTAGTCACGTGCAACTAGAAATGAGTAAAGATAATCACTGGAAAAGGCATGATGCGTGTGCCTCGAGTAGAACAAATATTTGACTATGTAAGGTAAAAATGAACAATGTTAACCTGTTTAACAAGGGGGCTAGAAGAACAGTGAACAAGCTATAACTGGGAAACGTCTGCTTTAGAGCTGAAACAAAAAATGTATCATCTCATTAAATGTAATGGGGCATTAATGCAGAGTGTGTGTGTGCATGGATGCCCTGGATCAATCTTAATATATGCTCAACCACCTCTGTGCTGTTTCCTAATCTGAGCCACTGACCTAAAATGCATATACATGTGTATTTGTGTGCATTTTGCTTGTTGAATACAAGCATACCATATTTATATCGCAAAGACAGTTTGAATCATCAACAGTTTCTCGTGTTATTCCTGCATCTTTTATTTCTGCGTTATTTGCAAGCTGACTCAGCAAGTCAGGAAATTAGGGGCAGTGACCTCATTTTATACTCCCATCAGGTGGATAGAAAGCAAATCCACTGTCTCATGTGTCGTCTACACACACATAAACCCACACACCCACACACACACTAATCGTAAATAAACAACTGAGTGAGATGTAGGACAGACTGAACATGCACACACAGTGAATCAGACACAGACTGAGAAGGGCGACACACAGACAGATACACACTGACCCAAAAACCTACTAAATTCACGGTCTCATCCGAAACCTCGAGTAGGACACAAGCCAAAACTATGTGTGAAATATTCAATCTGCCAAATTTAGTTCCATTCAAACAAGCAGGTGTCTAACTTTCTGCTGATCAGAAGACAATTAATAAATTGTGCTGCTGTGTGTTATTTGTCGTCACCTGGCACATTTATCTAAAATAACGTTACAGGAATCATCATGCATGTTTTACTGTAGTAATACCAGCATAAGGTTGTCCTATATACATGTATCCTGCCTTTGGGCCCTTGGGGGTTTACTAGACACTATTATCACTGATAATAGACATGGCACTTACAGTTGTCGTTGTTAATGATAGAAAGACGTGCGAATTTGTCAACCGTCTGATATGAGGCTGTAAGGGTTCAGTAAGCAATAAGCAGAGCTTCTTTATGGAAACATTGGATGTTTATATGATTTTAACATCAATGTAATAAAGTACCTTGACTTGTTAGATATTTATCTCAGTGGATTAACCCACAACAGACATTATCACCTGGATATTTATACTTCTTAATAACAGTTTCTCAACTGACTCTCCAGAAGATGTACATGTCACACATCATGACATATCACTAATACAAGTCTTTTGTTGTTAGTAAACGACCCGTGCTGTATGTACACACACACACACACACACACACACACACACACACACACACACACACAGATTAAAACTGTACAGTCTCATTTATAATGTATATACAGTACGCTTTCATCATCCTCCACCCACAAGTTCAGACTACACACACACACACGCACACACACAGGCACACGCACCTCAAAATATCCCCTTCCCAGAATTCCAAGTAGCGGGCTCCATGGCAACCATTCATTGACCCCAATCACCATGGCAACAGGCATCAGCATTACTCACGCTTTTTTTACTGACCAATTTCCTCTTTGTCTGATGTGTCTGTCTCTGTACATCTCCCTTCTCAGTCTCACCAGCTCCCTCCTTTTACTAAACATTCATTCTCTCATTCATTTGTGTTCGTGCGTCGCTCTTCTCTTTCTGTGAAGAAATCAGCCAAAACACACAAACAACCTGCCGATACAATCTGTGGGCCGGTGTGTTACAGTGGTGAGCTAGCGGCTGGAGTGTGGCTTGTGGTGCATCTGCAGAACCACAGACAAAGTGCCCTTGAGTAACATACTGATCCCTAAAAGCTACAAAGGCTCTGTGGTCAATCCAGCTTGCTGCAAAATCATCAATCACAGCATGTGATTCTTTCTCTTGTTCAGGTCGCAAAAATATTTGTCTTTGTAAAAACTTGTCAGTGGGTTTAAATCCTTTTACCTTTTACTTGATTTGAAGATCTTTCTTGAATAAATTGACATTTCTTTGATGCTAATGATGTGATCTGCATTCATTTCCTATTTTTCTACACACCGTCACTTGTTGCAAGAAAAAATGTGAAACTACACTGGAAATATAAAATCAGCGTAGTGTTTTCTGATTGGAGAGTTGCAGATTTTAAGATAAAACCATGCATCACATGTTTTCTTAGGATGGATCATTTTGCTTTGCCTGAGCAGACGCAGGTGGTTTTTTGGGGTGGGGACAGAAACTGCAGCCCATCCTTCATCTCTTTGTTCTTACATCCTAAACCACACTCACCCAGCCCCTGTATTAAAACCAGTGTTGGTTACCTCAAACAAACATCTACAGCTTTCAAATTTATCTTCTGTATTGTCAAAGGGTTCTCTATAACAGGATAAGAGTCCTTGTCATCACATTCTCAAATCGTCTCAGTGCTTTGCTCTAATTTTTTTGTCTGTGGCAGCCTTCTCCCCCCAGAAATCATCTATTCCCCCTTCTCTCTTTGTGTTATTTGTGCACGCCTCCGTCTGTCCATCTGACAATCTCTCTGTCTGCCTGCTGTCTGACTGTAACCCTCCTTCATTAGCTGCTGGCATGAAACTGAAGACAGCATGGTTTTGTCTTTGTCTGAGAAAAAGAGGAGGACAAAAAGAGAAGAGAAATACAAATGCATAGGTGAACATATTCACAAGGACTCAACTCAATTGTTGACTTGTTAAATCTAAAAAGCTCAGTTTTCTTGGCAGAAACTGTTGAACACTTGAAGCTGCTGATCAAGTCTCTGCACCATTATTAACACATGCACGTGTGCAGACTCAATTAAAAGAGCCTCCAGTAAAACCACACACACACTCGCCTAAACAGACTGCCTTTTCACACCAATAACAAGCCAAGCCAAACACTAGTATCTTATATGAGACTAACAAAGACGCCTTCAGTGCTTCCCCTTAAACCCCCCTCCCAACACACAACAAACATCACACTCATTCCCTGAAAAAACATTTGACTGCGCCGATGGCTGATGAGACAAAGAGACCAAACATGATGCTGACAAAAAGGACAACCATCACTTGTGTCCTCGAGTCTCAGTTTAATGGCATTAAACAAAACTGAGCTGACGGAGACAAAGTAATGCGCTGATCCAGTGCTCGTCCGCAGTGAGCATTCAGGCCTATTTTGCTGAACTGTTCCTTTAAGATAAAATTATACTCAAAGGAATAGTTCCACATTTTGGGAAATATGCTGTTTCGCTTACTTTACATTAAAGGAAATGATCGATACCACTCCAGTATTTGTATGGTAAATATAAGTCTATAGCTGAGCTTAGCTTAGCATAGAGACTTACAGGGGGCTGATCCCAGCTAACGTTGGGCGAGGTGTTGGGTACACCCATGACAAGTCGGAGCAGTTCATCACAGGGCTGACACATAAAGACGAATAACCATCCATGCACCACCCATTATTAGCCTTTCTTTTTTGTGTTTTTTGTTCTGAGCAAAGATCAGCTGATAGCACATAAAAATAAAATCTTTACAGCAACTAACAATTATTGGCAATTAATTAAGATTTTTTTTGTCTGTAACATATAAAAAATCATTTTCCTAGAACTCCAGATGATGTCCTGAGATGACCGAAAAGTCAAAATTGTTGTTTGTGGATCGACTAATTGTTTCAGCACCAATTCAAAGTCAAACATGGATTATTATTTCTGCTCTGTGTTTGAAGTTATTACAACAAGAAATGTGACTATTTTGACTTTTAAAGAGGACATGGCTGTCCACACTGAACTTGATCCCTGCCTCAAACTGGCATCTGTTAGGGGCATTTGATTGAGTACACAGGATCTTATGACCAGCAGAGAATAATGTAAAACAGTGGTGGTACATTTGTCTGTGCAGCTATATAATTCAACAAAGCATTACCACAAACACACTATCAGAGAGTAGATAAAGTTTCTCTTCTTCCCAGCAGCTGTCAGACCATCTGCCTGCTGGCCTCACTAAAGGAGAAACATTAGCCTGAATGTGATGCGACTTTGTTATCATTACTCATACGCAGGAGTTCTCCATAAAATGCATTTATAAATATTCCTTGTAGAGGAGTCTGGGATGTGGGAACGTCATTATATCATTCCAGAGTACATTCCACCAACAGGCCAACAGGAAGTGTGCTGGAAGCTTCAGAGTGTGAAGCAGACAGAAATGATTTCTCTCTAATGTATTGTAACTGCAGCTCAAGCCAGGTGGAACAGCTTTTTCTTGGAAAATACAACATTTTCTCTCCTCTCTTGCCAAGAAAGAGAGGTTGAGAGTGAAACAGAGAAAACTCAGTGACTGTTTTCCACAGGAAGCCACTCTGCTGACTTAGAGAAATGCAACGTGAGTTACATCATCATCAAGTGACCATAATTGTTCTGTTGCCAGAGAGTCTTAAACCTGTGTGAGTGAAAGAAACAGAGGGTTATACCATTACAAACCCATGATCTGCTCAACCAAACTCTAAAATGTCCTATATAAAAAACACACAAACACACACACACACAACCGTCTCCCTCCCTCCTGCTGATCCAACGTTTATCCCCGCTGTGCATTAAAGTGGGAGAAAATTCAGAACATTTTCAGCTTTAATGATTCAGATTTACATAACAAAAACTCCTCTTAATGTTCTTCATGGCATGGCGCACTGGGCTCATTTCACTGCATCCTCACAGCAGGAGGCAACAGCATGAATGGTGGTCAGTAAAAAGTGATCTAGATTTGGCCATTATTCACCCTTTTAATGTTGGCATTGTTTTGTTTTTTTTATTGCAAAAGAAGGAATGGAAGAAATGATGTCACATGATGACACACACCTCAAACCTCCGATATGTCATCCAGGTAAGCTACATAGTTTGGATGTTATGTTATAAATTTGTCAAAAGACACCACAAGTTAGAACCACACACCCTCGTGTGTCCAAGGGGCAGAGATCTGTCGCCTGGGTGGAGTTTTGGTGTTAAACCATTCAGAGCATGTTTAAACATGCTCCACTCACACTCTGAGGAATGTGTGGTCACAGACTCATTCCACACTTGGTGGAAATGACGGGCCTCATCATCTCAAATTAGGGGGTTAAGGGAATATATGGAAGACTGAGAGGTGGACAGACGGCGCATCTACGACTCTGATCAAGCACAGGAATGTCAAGACCACCCGACATGACAGCAGCATACTTTGTGTATTGCAGCGGATGTTTTTCAAGCATGACCGAACCTAAAAACCGGATGTGATCTTGGTTGAAAAACTGTGATGTGAGAGCTCAACAAAACCAAATCCCCTCCACAGGAAGCCAGAAAGGACAGCATTTAAGTTGGACTACAACCTCATCCTAAACTCCAGCCTCTTTAACCTCCACTGACCTCCCAGTGGGTTATATGCAGCAGCCGACACGCACACATACGCAGCTTGCATGAGAAACACAGAGGAGGAAGAAGACCCCCTGTGGTGTACAAGCACTTTGTTCCCAGGACTCTTTTGCATCTGTCCTCTTTGCATCCATCCCACCAACAGCCAGCTGATTGTGAGGGGATACAGAGGAGTGGTGAAGTGTAGAGATGGAGTCACACTGAAAAAAAATATAATGTCCAGACAGATATTGGCTACTGAAGAATGAAAGGAAACAACCAATTATTCCCCTCTAGAGTCCAGAAAACAGTGTGGAGCAGACAGCAACGACTTGTACAGTATCTTGGTCGTATAAGGCCACTACTAAATATTTACATCACATCTGTGTATCAGTCTGGGATGGAATGAATGCAGGCAAAGTGTGATAAATATAAGTATGTCTCAGCAAGACAAGAAGTTATATGTAGTGGACACAGTAGCTCCCCATTGGCTATTGTACGCAAAGAAAAAGAAGAGTTCAGCTGGGCTGATGGCCTACAAAGGATCAGTATCAGTCTACAGTTGTATAGTATGTCTTAGGCTCAAGTAAAAGATCTATGTTAGTGTCTTTTGAATCTTTATCCAGCTGCCTCTTCACATTGGACAAATCAATTATCCCATTTATGCGAGCCATACAAGAATATGTACAAACATAGGCATCTCCAATCACTGTTTTGTTGTGTAAAACACACTTTAATAGTGTAAAACACAGTTGATGTCCTCACCATATGCTGATGACTTTACATTCCAAGATCCCATGCTATGATGCCAATGACTAACCCAGCTATGTATGACAACCCCCACACGCCCGGAGCTGAAAGCCAGAGAGAGAAACTAAAATCAGAATGAAAGTGCATGTTATCCTTTAGGATATTTCAGCTCTTTCCTTCCAACAAAACAGGCTTTTACATAGACAGTGTGAGGTATTCTTCGCTGAAAAGAAAAGAAACAGTGGTCAGCTGCAAACTTGACTACTGATGATCAAAATATAGAAGAATTTGGATTCAAGCCACCTCTGAAAGGCACCTGTTCAAACTTGTGTTAGCAAATAAACAGGAAGTAAAACTCTACTTCATACACCTGTCAACAGAGGTCTTCACCACTTGTTCCCAACTGGTTTGTCGACACATGTTGACACATTACTGAAAAGCAGTTAATACAGATATTAATGGTCTGATACAGACAGGTAAATCTGAATTCCTCAGGCTTTGCACAAGGAGACACTGTTCTTATTAACTCAGGACAGAGCGAGCATGACTTCTTTCTTAAAGAATGTCTGGCACAGATAAGGCCTGCCTTTTGTTTCAACCCTGAAACACACACAGACACACGCACACGCACACACACACACACACACACACACACACACACACACACACACACAGACATTATATATACATAGGCCAATGCAAACACATGTAGTGATATGTATGTAAAGTATTAATTTGTTGGACTCAAGCACACACACACAAACACATACACCTGGCTGATTGTCAAAGTCATGAATCTGATCCCATGCCGTGACTGCCTGTAGGACATCTGATATGTTCAGACAGAGGTCTGTTCAGCTTTAATTTAAAATCCATATTAATGTTTATCATTTCTTTATATAATTATATCCAGACAAAATTCTAGTGTTGAGTTATTGTGTGTCATACTGTATTTCTTACCTTTAAATGAAAGAGAAGTACTGTTATTTATTTGTGTTTATTCTATTTTGACTTTATTTGACAGTAGACTGAAGAGAAAGATGGAAAATATATATATTTTTAAAGTAGGGCAAGATGTGACATAAGCCAGGACATTCACAAGTTAAATGTTTTAAATCTGTCACAAGATTAGATGAATACTTAAGACACATTTCTTTTTTTTGGGAGGTGAAACACTAAAATATATTGGATTCAATGGGAGGAAAATCAGTTAAACTTTCCACTATGGTATTTTAAATACTGGACTTGATGCTGACATTTTTACTAAATTTACATTTTCCAATTCAACCCCATGGCACATGATGAATGGGACTGTTAACTGTAATTTTCTCTTTTGGGACATAAATAATCATCCAGGAAGTCCTCCAAGCAAGAGGTTTATGTTAGTCACACTGAACAGGTCATGGCTTAGTATAGAAACAGGTGATGTAGTGTGACAGTATGCATTAATATTTGATTGCATCCCTCTTTCCACACTAACCTACAGTAGTAGAACTAAAAATATACGTTCTAAGTTGAGGTGTCTTTTTTTTTGGGCTCTGTGTGTTTTTGTGTGAGAGAAAGAAGAGATGCTGCTTTGATCCAGAAGAAAGAAGTCTGCCTGCCTCCTGTTATCTTTGGCAGCACTGACCAAACACCAGCGGAATAATACTCCCGCTGACACCACAATCAGGTCTGCCAAAGAGGAAACAACCAACCATTTACACTTTTATCCATCTAAGGATGAGTGCCATCAATGCCAACAACTCAGGAAGAGGCACATTCTGGCTGTCTGGTTGGTGTTAAGTAATTAACTGATCATGTTCATCTCACTCGCAATTTGATCAGATGTTGGCCACAAAGTAACCTGAAGTCTGGTTTTGGTTTTCTGGGTTTAATGTGGCTCACTGATATATCATATACAAGACTCTTGATGGTATTTAATCTCTAAAGGAACTTGGTTACTTGTTGTGGTTTTAGGCGCATGTGTCATACAGCAACTTAATTAGAAAACACCATTAAGTGTGTAGTTCCATAGTGAAAAAACATGATTTAAAATGTGATACTGTTGGAAGTTATTCTTTGTTCAACTTTGGGTTATTACCATCTGTCCATCTCTTCACAGCATTATAGAACACACAGTGGAAAGCATTACTCCTCCTGCTCCGTCTTTGTCAACAGGTCAACAGGAATATTCATGTTCATTCATGTGTACTCTGCCTTTCACTCAGTGCATGCTGGGACATTTAATTATAACTAGATGTCGGGGTTTTGAAAATGCATAGACGAATTGTTTATTCATGGAAAAGGTGAGTTCTTATTACAAGTTAATAAGACCAACTTCATGGTACTAATAGTGGAATGTGACCAGGTGTTGCTCCTGCATGCATGTACATGACTGTTTGGCTGCAATGGCATCTAATAATAAAAGTCAACCAACTAGAATCAGACTGTTATCCTATTTGCATACTGAGGGTAATGTGACAAATGTGAAAACACAAAGAACACACACTGTGAACACACACACACACACACACACACACACACACACACACACACATGCGGATCCACTGATTTGGTCAGCAATAAACACAGACCATAATCTCAAAATCCTAAATGACGCCTCAGCACAATTTTAAAAGTCATACGAACCTGAATGTTTTCAATGAATGGCTGTTTAGTAAATCACACACACACACACAAACACACACACACACACAAACACACAGTCCCTTATCATTGAGTGTATGTGCGTGATCTGTGTAATCTGGTAATCACAGGATGCAGAGCTCACAGACCAGACAAATTAAGTTTGGGATAACATTTGTACATCGAATGAACACAACGAGCTCCATTACCACTTGGAAATGTGAATGTCCAGTTTCTGTTGGCCTGATTTGGCGATTCATTCACTCCAAAGTAGCAGTCCAGTGTCATTCATTACAAGACCATGATAGCTATCGGGCATACATGATTACATGTATATACACATGTATATTGCATACATGGATGTGAAGTATTGGTGTGATGGGAGAAAAGAGAAACTGAGTGGAAAGCAACGGGAAGGTTCAGTGGTAGAGACACGTTTACATTAACACAAGGGGTGGTCTTACGCAAGCACACCAAGACAGCTAGAGAAAGAGTGCATGCAGGACAGAGAGCCAGGGTCTGGTATGTGTATGCTGCTTCAGTTAAAGTATGTACATTTGTATGCGTGTGTGCATGTTTAGCTTACTTAAGAGTGCTGGAATGATTTCATAAAATAATGAATCTGAACAAGAGTAAATGTAAACACTTTATTTTACAGGTCTTATAACTTTCTAAGAACTCTCTGAGAAGTTTCCTGAAAAGAAGAAGATGTACAATGTTGCCAATGATGGTGTCATGTGATGAGTTGAGTTTACTGCTAAAATCTTAATAACTGAAAAAACTATTCGGAAACATGCTGTGCACTCAATAAGAAAACAATTATTTGAATTAATAATTTGCACTTACCCTTTAATCACTATCAAATGACACAATCCTTTCCAGGAATCTACAGTAACATGTCAATTCAGAATGTCAATTCCCTTCTGGCAAATTATTAGGAAACTAAAGCATGAGCTAACATAGGCATTATTGTTTTACATGACATTTCAAATGCACGATTTAAAACCTACACACACAATAATTAAATGCATGAAAGATCCATGCAGCTTATTTTAGAGACCTGCAGTTGCCTCACCTCATCACAAACTTTGAAAATACTCAACCGTGGCACATCACGTCATCTGTGTTCACTCAGCTGATTGTGGTTTCAGCTGCTCTCTTACATTGAAATAGTTCCACTTTTAACTGGAACGACGAGTGGATAACAAAACTGCAAGAAAAAGGTATACATGTAACACTGGCTTTCTTGTGTATTGCACAATGCCCAAATGTCTTGTAGCATTTTTGCAGAGTTATACATTTTTGATTAACTACCTACCTCTACTGTTGCATATAGTTTTGCAACTGTGCAAAAAAAACCTCATTCTAATGTGTTTTACAGCTCTCATGTCCAAAGTAAACAGCAAGTTGCACTCACAGTGAAACTTTTAGTTGTTCTTATTTCATCTACAGTTCAGCTTTAATCTCCTTTCCCTTCTTACAGAACATCCCTGTTCAGCTAGATACATCTGTCTACTCCATAGTCACATATGCACACACACACACACACACACACACACACACACACACACACACACACAAGGTCGACCCACACTGTAATTCCCACCATGATCCTACACCCACATACCAAAGTAATGGTATATTGAGCATGGTCATCCTTCCTTCCTGCTCCAAGACATATTGTCCATTATCAACCGGTGACTTTGGCTTCAGCTGTTCTGATTTTTCCACTTGTATGGAATGGGCAATCCATCCAACAAATGGAAGGAAGCACTCCCCATGTGGAAAAGTGCATGTGCGTGTGTGATTTTGTGGGGGCGGCAATGATGGATCCCAAGAAAGTGCGGGACTGCTGACGCAGCAGATGGGAATGTTTTCATTTGGTTACAAGGAATTCCACTGAGATCTGAGGCGAGGACGCAGGCTGAATAATGTAAGGACAGGGAATGTGAAAAGGGAATCGGAGAGCAATCAGTGTTCCTGTCTCTCCTCGTGTCTCCATAGAAGATTGGCTTGTCAATCTCACTTGTGGTTTCAGCACTGCAGGGGTGTTCGAATTCAGTGAGGATCAGGGCTGGTGGGCTGCCAAACACGCAGTGAGCCTGTGTCAACAACACGATCAATGATAAATGTCTCAACACACTGTAGCTGAGATTACGAAGGAACAACTGAGAAGATGAAACAAATCAAAGAAAGCCTAAACAAATGGATGTCTGCTAAAGACACCGGAAGTTAAAGTCAGTGGTCCAAAATTCTGATGCAATCCTATTTAGCTTCCTCCACACGGCGTCACATACTGCCCGCGGTGACAGGAACGTGGGTGGAGGAGGAAAAAGAGAGAGAGTTGGAAAAGATACAAGAGTAAAGAGGAAGAAATAAACAACTAGCTGAAAATAATGAGAAAATTTAAAGAAAACTATAGCTCACATAGAGAGCAGAAAACAAAGGGGGAGAAAGTCGGGCCAAATCTGAACCAGCTGCTCAACTGGATCCCAGATGTGAGAGAGTGAGAGTCAACACACACACACACACACACACACACACACACACACAAACACACACCATCTCTACTAGTTTGCATGAAATGGCAATGAGCCAGAGTGAGCTGCATGGCTATTTCATTTGTCACCTCAGGGAAGCTGTGTTTGAGCAGTGCCCGCCATTTGACAGGACAGCTGTCCACTTCCTCTACTGGACTCTTTCTTTCTGTGGGAATTTGCTGGAACTGTTACCAGCAATGTGTGTGTTTTCATTGATGATTTGCTGCCAGGATTTGTCCAGCCCACTATGTAGCTTGTGACGCATTCAGTGTATTAATGTAAGAAAATATCAGGCAGGTTACCAGGGCAACAATGCACTACAGTAACGATGCAGATCTTCACTCCCTGGCCTCGATCCTCTGTTGTTGGTCTCTACCTCCGAGTCAATCCATCCAATCAATCCATCTGCCCGTCTCTGTGCTCCTTCTGTCCATCCATCAAATTTATCCCATCAGACATCTATCATTCCTCGAACCATACCATTTTCTCTTCCTGCAGGCTTCTAACTAGATCCAGTTAGAAAACAGACAGACAGACTAAGGTAATCTACTGAAACCCAATCCACCTTGCTGCCGCAGCCCTGACATTGATTCATATCCACCCCACATCCGCATTACCAATAACTGGTGAAAGCAGGAAAGAGAGAGGAGGAGGAGGAGCAGGTAAAAGTGTGAGAACAGTACAGAACAATACCTTTAGGATAAAGAAAGAAAGACAAATGTATGCAACTGAAGAGAGAATAACTGAGAGTACGAGTCAAAGGGGTGACACATGTTGACAGAAGAACCTCTCACTCTTTATCTTTTTCTGTCTTTTCTCTGCCAGTTGGTTAAACCAGTTTGGTCGTTTCTGAAGGTGAGCAGGGCTCAGCAACACACAATTCCCACATTGTGCACGGATGACAAATATCCACTTGTGGTTAAACGTCTCTTTTTACAGAAACACAACTGTTAGTCATACCAACGTCAGAGACAGGGATTTCTTTGACCAACTATCATCTTGACTGATAAATAGATAAACAACTGAAGAATGTGTGTGTGTGTGTGTGTGTGTGTGTGTATGATGGATAGAGTGTCTTGTGGAACTGGCTTGTCCCGATACATTTCTGAGTTTTGACATGAGTCACAGGATGTAAACAATGAGGACTGCAATTGATATTTAGTTTAGTTTAAAATGGTTAACCCTGACCGAGAAATGCTTCGGTATGAGAAATTATTTACTGATCCTTCAACTCTCGTGTATAAAGAATTGCAAAATTGTCTATGAAAAATCCAAAACAAACAAAAAGCCACCATGAAGTTGAAAGTTCTGTTTCTGCAGACAAAGACCTCACTGATATTAAAGACCATTTTTTTTATGCTAGCAGTTTCTAGACTCCTATGTGACCTTCTGATACTGCAGTCTGAGAAACCATTGCTTGATTGACCCCTTTCACCCCGCAGAATACTGCCACATAAATGGTTATGCCACACTAAAAGTACCATATGCTGCATACCAACAGGTCTTTAATGTGTGTAATGTATGTGCAAACACACATGCTGCTATATGTTTAACAGTTTTATGCATGTGTGCATACATGTTTTAATGTCTTGAGAGGGTTTATCCATGCATGCCTAAATGTGTTGCTGTCAGCACTGAAGTCTGCCCACCACAGATGCATTCCACATATTACACGCCGGCTGGTCTTGCTCGTTTCCCCCCCCAGTGCGATTTAACGACTTCCTGGGGAGTGAACTCTCCACGCCAGATTTTGGGGTTCACAGTTCAGACATGGTTTCCATTGTGAGTCCCTAAAAATCTCTCTCCTAAACCAAACGTCGGTCTGCTTGTTTGTCAGTCAGTCATTATGACGCCAAACAATTAAACAGGGTATTACAACCGGTAAAGCCTTGAAATCTGCAGTTTAGTGAAGACAAAAGAAGTGTTTAAACTGGGCAGGACACGCAAAGATAGACAAATGTTTCTCACTGAGAAAATACAATGCAGTGCCAAGATGAAGAAAGCAGCCCAGGAACAAAATGCAGGCAATTTACTTAATAGTTTTGATTCGGGTTTCAACAGGCCTTGGCAGGATGTTAACAAACTCCCCACCAAATCCTGATCTCAGTGGGGATGAATGATTGCAGTGAGAACTATGAGGAGGTCCAGGTTTAGGTTTAGGTTTGTGCCACATCTTTCTCTCTTGTAACTCATGACGGGAGTCAAATTTGTTCTAAGCCTCAATGGTTAAAGTTAAGGTTTGTAAGGTAAGATGAGGTTAACGTTAGGACCACTTCATCTGCCACAAACCTAACTGACCTTGTAGAAGAGTTGTTTTCCAATGTTTCATATAAGGTCATTTCAAAATAATACCCACAATCCTTTTTCACAATGTGTCTTATTGACTGGTGAGAAATGTAAGGCATAAATACTAGTGCTGTCAAAAATATCGCGTTATTAACGCGGTAACGCAAAACAATTTTAACGCCGTTAATTTTTTTATCGCGAGATTAACGCTCTTTGTGACCTAGTGAACTTGTAGTTTTTTCATAAGCTGTGGCCACTGCTAGTAACGTTAGAAAAACTACAGGATCCAGCTGTAAACCGGAAGCAAAACAATAAGCGCGCCCCACGCTACCGTATTGTGTGGATGTCGAGCACGAGATGCTGAAATGGACGCTGCTAACAAAATTATGAATGGAAAAGTTCGTTAGATAAAAGTTATCTGTGTGTATTGTCGGTGTGAACTGAGTTATCATCGTAGCACATCCAGTCTGAAATAACACTTGATGGCCAAACACACCGGCAATTCAAATTCTCCGCCTCCTCCGCGTCATAACCAGGCGACAATGGATGGATTTATTTTGTATCACCCTGTTTTGAAGGTTGTTGAGGGGGCTGTTTTTGTGACTAGGTATTTATTTTTTTGTCATCTGTTTATTGATAGTGTTGCTTTGTTTGAGATTTTGCTTCAGACGTGAATGGCTGTAACACTACATGTTGTTGTTGTGGTTTGCAATAAAAAAACATTTGCACAAAGCAAGCCTATCCACTTTTCCATGTTGATAAGAGTATTAAAATGATAATTCAAGGGACATTTAGAATAGATAAAAATGTGCGATTAATTTGCGATTAATCGCGAGTTAACTATGACATTCATGAGATTAATCGCGATTAAATATTTTAATCGATTGACAGCACTAATAAATACTGAAGCTTTCTTTCCTGAGTGCATGCTGCTGCTGCTGATGGTCTTTACTGAAGAAGTCATTACTGTTTTAATTAATTGCCTATTACCCTTTAGTCTACCTAAACATCAATCCTTGTTCTATAATTGGAAAACTGAATACAGAGACAGAGGCATTATAGTTGTGACCATCAAATGACTGCTTGCTAAACCTCTCTCCTGAAATGCCAATGTTCAGTCATAGATTAGCAAATGTACCTGAACACCACAGGTCTGTTAGGCTTTGGACTTTTCTAGATGCTGAGTAAAAAGTTTGGAGAGTGGTGTCTCCTTTTAGTCATAGACAGACCTGTGGTGTGTGCGGCCCCCAAACGGTGGCTTCTTCCCCATCTCAGGTTTCGGTGCCCAGCCATGTCTCCTCACTAACAATATATGTGTGTGGATGTGTGTATGTTTGTGTGTGTGGGTGCCTATGGCATTGTATGTGTGTGAGTGTGTATGTAGTTGTGTATATCTGTGTGGGGGTGGGAGGTTTGGGTTTTCAGGGTGTTTCTTTGTTGTTCATGTTTTACTTTGCTTGTCTTTTATTTTGTTTGTTTTATCCCTGTAAGGCACTTTGAGTTGCCATGGTATGAAAGGTGCCATATAAATAAAGTTGAATTTGAATTTAGACTAAACACAACAGCGAAGAAACATTTAAGTAATGGATTAAATAGTGTGTCTTTCTGCTCTAACAAAAAGTGCAAATGTTTGCATCCCAAACTTATTGGCTTACCTACAGTAGTAACCCACTATTACTTCCAAAAAGCATATCATTAACAAACTAATATTTTTGCTATTAGAGGTTATGTCTTTTCAGTGTTGGCACATGGCTAGTATCATATGACAGTTTTTAAAAAATGTATCTGCATTCATATGCAGATATCCTTTGTCTCCTGTGTCTCTCATCATTCTTGTTTATCAAGTTGCTAATCGGACTGCGGAGGAAGTCTAGAGGTTCTGTCATATTCTTTACTTGGTTTGGAGAAGTTACATTTTTATTTATAATACTGTCTATGGCTAACTAGCTCTACCCCACAATACAATTTTATTGGCCACTGTGGTTTATTTATTTCCAGATTTCAAACATTGTTCCTGGGACTGGTAGCTTCAGCCGCAGTTATAATATTTAAAATTATATCATGTCATCGTGGCCATATTTAAGAGCTTTAAACCATCTGACAGAGTTGTAGCAGATGTCATTAGCTGTAGGTAGCTGCTGTCTGCTCGCAGCAGGTCAGTTGTCTGCATCAAAGCCATGAATATACATTTGTACAGTCAGTGCATTATCAAATCCACGACAAAACCCCCTGGCTTCCCTTGCTTTTAATCTATAGCAGAGTAAATGATAAACTGCACTGTGGCTCAAGCATCCTCCTGTAACGCATGACTCGCACCATGAGGACAGGTCTTAAAATAACCCAGGCTGGAAAGGTCAGATCGATGTCATGAATAAAACTGTAAAGCCATGGTGAATGGTACCTGAACTGGCAAATTTATTAATATTCCCAACAAGCACAGAAATCCCCTGTGCAACAGATCGAAGGCTTGAAGTCCTTTGAACTGCAATCAGACATAAACTGTGTCAAGCCAATTTCTCCAATTCTACATCATCCCGCACACTACTGCTGAACGGGAAGGGAAATTGTGTTGAGGTTCTCAGGGTAAGAGGCTGATAGTGTGTGAGCTTTAATAGGGTGTGTAGGCTATCCAGTTGATTTAATCAGCGAGTGCGGTTACTGATAATCCTATTTCATATATGGTTCCCGCACTAAGTCCCCCGGCAACACGTGCAGCAGAGCAGCAGAAAATCTGCTGTACCGTGAATTCAGTGGAAGTGTCCACGTGCTGGACTGATGCTCTCTCATGAACATGTCAAACTACTGTATGCCTGACAAGCCGGCAGAGACAGGAATATGAAAATGTGATTAGCCTACATGCTAGCCAGCAGGCACACACACATATATGCATGCACGTGTAACACCGATAAGGACAGGGAAAACCACATGTAGACTCCATTTACTGCACTCATCGCTCACGACTTGCTAAAGATTTGCACATAAATGTATAATTTCTTTTCTAATTTAGTAGGTGTACCATCGCCATCCTCCAAAAACAACACCAGCACTGGAAACAACAACAGCTTAGATTTTCAAAAGCACAGTTGTTGAGGACCGGTAGTGGGTGGAGGGTTTCTAATGTAAAAGAAATTGCTGTTGAGCCTCCTTGTTGTGTCAGTGGCCTAATTCAATCAATCATGAGTGACAGGAGGACTGCAGTGACACACCTGCTCTAATTCGATGCTTTACATTCAGGCAGGTTGGAGGATTTCCTCTTAAGTCTACATATTTTTTAAGCAAACGGTAGCCACAGAAGGTGCTGTGTGGGCAAATATGCAGCTTGCAAGCTCTGGTGCTGTCAAAAACTCTCAATTGCTTCCTGAAAAATTATTTCTGGCTCCAAGACTTTTTGGACTCCAGAAACATCTGCTGGCAGCTGCTGTGTTCAACCACTCTGTCTTTTCAAACCTCTTTTGGGTCATTTGTGATGCCATATGGCTCTAATTTACTGAAGCAGTGTGCTCATTTTATCTGACATCATCTAGGGGCATCAATTTCGATGCTCACATGCTCGCAAAACAACAAGGGTGGGGCTGACCTCTTTGTTCAACTGGTCTACTGTCTTTCAAGAGTGAATTCCCTTTGTTGAGGAAAGAAAGAGCACCACAGATCTTTATACAGAAGGGTAGACAACACATAGATGCTGGAGTGCCAATTGGACCAAATGTAGTAACCCCTATCCTCCTGCCCACTAACAGTACATCTCCGCTGCCACTACTCCTTTGAAGTAACCACAATTCTTCATGCCTCTGACATGAAAGACATGTTTTCCTGCAGTTCACAATCGGAGCGTTCCACCAAGGCCTCTACCTTTACACACACAGTGGGAACTAAAATATTTATGTGAACTGATGGGGGGGGGTGTCAGATATTTTTATGAGCCCCATTGCTCTGCATTGTCTTTTTGTGACATTTGTAGGTTACGAGTTTAAAAGGTCAACTGGTGGTTAAATGGTTGCTTCCCTGGAGAGGGGGGAGGCAGTAACTGATCTCATCACCAATATCATTTGCAGTTTACTAAAAAAAAATTCTCTATATCACCGATCCTCGATCTACTGCAGCCAAACGTTTCAGAGCTTTTTGTCATAAGCAAAACTTGAAGTATTTTAACACCAGTGCAACTGCTTTTGACATAAATATGAAGCACTGTGTTGCTATTTCAGTTACCAACTATTGATATATAATGTTGAAAGTTGTGGTCTAAAATTCCCTCTATAGATTTAAATATTCAAGAGATGTCAATCAGATGTGTGTGGTTATATGTATTTTACATTATATACACTGAATATGCATTTCACACTGGTAAAAATGTAGCCTGGAGTGAATTTAGCAATTCTTTACATTATCTGACCATAAACCTGCTGATGTATTAGACCCACTACAAAGATATTAAACCTACATAAAGCCCCTCCCCATGTATTGGACTAAGTCGAGCATGAATAAATTGTTTGACCTTCCTATAGCTTCAAAGGTAAACCTTTTGCTCCGGGGGGCAAATCCCTCAAGATAAGGGTCAAATGCGAGAGATTTGTTTGCTGTTTTCTGGTATTTGCCAGTAAACACTGACGGAAGACAGGATTCTCAAGCAGAGCAATTTTGTTAAAGTAACAAAAGTAGCGTAACAAAAAACAGGACTGATAAAAGCTTTAATGTGGACAGAGAACCTCCATATATGGAGGGTAAGAGGATAGGGATTGTAGGCCGTTTTATTTTCTGTCAGAGAACATCTCCTGCGTACGTGGATACATTAGGGAGAGTGGTTGGAAATGAGTGTCTTGACATTAGCAACTTAATGTGAGTGGTCTGGAATCTTTCTAAACGTTTTGCCAAGGACTTCATGTAGCAGATAGGATCTATTTCTGGTGAAGTTCAGAGGGTCACGGTGGCTCTGAAAGACGTTTTCTCCAAAATAAGTGAAAGACAAGCAGACAAGGACATTGGGTGTATTGTTGTAAGCTGGCACTTCATACTTCTGTGGCTTTGCTCTGGCACACTTTCCAGGCATTACTGCATTTGCAAACATGCAGTACATCAATGTCAGCCTACTTTGGCTACAGGTAATCTTATTCAGCACTTTAATGCATTTTTTTCATACTGTAAAATCATCTGCACTGTTTCAAGGTCAATGTGTACTGTTCCATTTGCTCTGTAACACAACTATGCTTCCTCTGCTGGCACACATTGCAAACAGCTGTGTGTGTCGTTGCGTTTAAAAGGGACAAATATGAGTCTCCCCCTCCATCCTTGGCTGAGGCAGATGAGGTAGTTGCCATTCCTGCCAAAGTGACTGGTCACCCTTGGCAACGGCAGTGCTACTTTTTCTCCTCCGGCTAGAAGGCAGCGTGGTGCATATTTACATATTTCACAGACTGCTGACCAATAGGAATGCATTACCTCAGACAAGCAAAATGATGGTGTAAATAAAAGGAGGATTATAGGCAATGATGACTCAGGTAGGGAATAGATATCCTGACAGTTAAGAGAAACTAGGGCGCCAGAAGAATATCTAGAGCATCAAAAAGCACTTTAATCTGCCAATAAATGGAGGCATGCTTTTAGTGCTTTAAAACTTTTACCAAATCCAGCTCACTAATGAGTCATTAGTGAGCTGGATTATGTAGGAATATATTTTAATGGAGACTGTTAATAGAATTTATTTCATAGTATGACGACTCCTTATTCTTCAAGGCTAGATATTTGTGTTGACTTAATGATTACAAGAATCAACACAACCTACTGGGGCTGGAAAAGCAGCACAAGCAGTAGCATCTAGCTACAGTAGTTTGTTTGCCATAGAGTGTGGGGTTTAAAAGCTGCCGCTATCAAATCAGGTTCTCTCATCTGTTAGGTAACCATAGCAACCATTGTACAAGCACAGGAAGTACAGAAGCAAACAGGTACAGTAGATAGAGATAAGACCAGAAAAGAGTCCAAGAATCTGAGCCATGAATATCACCATTAATATTAAAAACTTCAATACAGTGCTGCTCAGATGTGATTGAATAAATATAAGATTTACACATCCACCTAAATGTACGTGCGATTTCCAAAGTAAAAAAAAAATCAATTGTTAACTTTTCCTGGCTCAGAGGTGTGACATGCAGCAACGTGAAACATGAAGAGATTATCTGAATAAGGTAAACTGCAGGTTTGGCAACTTTCAAGTGAAATGACGGTGGTGAGTGTAACACAATCCTATCCAGCACTATGGGAAATAAGTCTCTCCTCATGATTACTTACTGATAACAGCCACTTGTTTTGGTTTAAAATAAGATTTTAGGCAAAGAATACAATAATAAGTTATTCCTGTGTGGTTTTTGTAATGTTCCATTATAAAACATCTTTAACAAGGCTCCAAGACTTTTTCTACAAGTCTTGAACTAATGTCACCAATTTATTTAAAACCTGTTGTATTTTGGTAGAATATAAGACAGTTTTAAGTTGTGTACCACATCCTGCTGTCACTTTGTTGAGTCATTCACTCAACCTGCCCAGACAGCCTGGTGCTGTTTGGGATAAAGACACCAAGACAAATGACAAAGAGAAGCAGACAGGTGCGGCTAGTTCTTCAGATCTGTGAAATCTTTACTGTACACTCATTTATTTAGCCAGTATTTTAATTTTGTTCTTACTTCACGTATGACAGGTGGATTAATGCAGTGGAGACACACCTGCAGTGAGCTAAGATATCATTTCAAAGTAAGAGTTTCAACATGTCACGTCACCAGCTCCAGCAAGAACCAAAGTTACTAACTGCCCAATTAACTACATTACTTTTACTTCACATGAAATCATGAAAATACAAAGTACGTCAGACACTTTAGGACAAAACCTGCTTTTGTCACAATGACACCCTTTCGTTTAGTAAATTTAGGTTTGTTTATGTGCCTTCTCAAAGCACACACTCACCTCTTCCATTCCCACATTTTCTGTCTCTCCGAGCTCTCATTTGTCTCACTCACAGCAGCTAGTGTTGCTAGGAAACAGCTCAAACCCACATATGCATATAAATACTTATATCATAACAATATAGTCAATGAATGAATCACGAAAAGACTTCTCTTTTGGATCACTAGGTCAGGTGATTTTTTTAAATGAAATATTAATGTGTTACACAATCAAAGTGCATATACACTAGGCCTAACACTGCTTATCAAAATATTATGTTCAAGTCGATTGGTTTTAGTTTCTAATAAAGACCTTGTTGAAAACTTGTCTGACCAAACTAATGTTCTGCCGTCTAAATGAAACCACGAGCATGATAACATCTATGAACTGTCTGTGTAGACAAGTCATAAACTGACCCGGTGCAACACACCTCCAAGGACTCAGATTACACACATTCAGTACCAACAACTACTGTATGGCAGGTGCACAGGCTTCATCTGAGCCTTTGTCATAGATTGAATGAATGCAGCAGGTGACGGCTGAATAAAAGGCAGGGCAGAGAAGAAGAAAAAAAGAGAGTTTATTATACAGTACGAGGAGGAGACTGAACAAGAAGAGTGTTATAGATACTCGGGCATACCTTCCGAATTCTTTCATGCTCACCCAATCATGCAATGCATACACACATGCAGGGCTGGTACAAGTTAAGACTTGAAATGAGGGTGTGTGTGTGTGTGTGTGTGTGTGTGTGTGTGTGTGTGTGTGTGTGTGTGTGTGTGTGTGTGTGTGTGTGTGTGAGAGCTGTTTTAGCACCATGTGTGGGAAGACCGACAGGACGACTCGCTCTATGCTGAATGACACAACAAGGAGGAGAAAGGAAACTGGGACAATCACTCCAGTATAATGGCACACAACACTGAAAATAGACCCGCTGCCATTTGTTTGTTAATGGCAGATTGTGTGGATGTTGCTCTTTATTTATTAATAGTGGTTGATACATTATATATATGCTCCATATAAACATAATCCTAATATGATCAAAACCAGGATAAGACTGCAATCTGAAAACTGGCAGGCATGGAAATGTACTCAGTTGGCAGATAATGATGAATATCCAGGGCAATTTTACAAAGTGAAAGCATCACAGCTATATGTGTGTAATAGACACACTGATGATTATTATAATTATCATTGTTTTCATCACCATGATCACAATCCCGGTGTTATGCAACATTATATTTTCCCTACTGCTTGTAAACTCAAGGAAACATCAGCTTCCTTTGTCAGTGGTGGAATTTTCCAAATAGCAGTCTTCATAAGACCATGGGAAAGTGAACCGGGCAGAAAAAAAAGGGGAAGCATCTGAATGTATGTCACTTCTCTGTCTCTTCCTGTGACCTTCTGTCTCGGCCATCCATCACTGAGGTGGGATTTAAGCAGCAAATTCAATGACTGTCTCCGTCAAGTCTCTTTCTTTCATACCACTGTCTGCTTGCTCACTCAAATCACAGACTATCTGTTAGTTGCACAATGTTCAATAAACAAGATAAGTTCTGCCTGAGAGAGAGGAAGAGGGAGAGGGAAGCAACAAAATGACAAACACAAAGAACAGAGAGCAAACAGGCAACAGATGCTGAGAGATAGATACAAAAAGAGAGACACTGAAAGAAAATGTCTAGAAACAGAATAAACAGTATGCCCTGTCTCCGTAAAACACTGAATGTATGACACTACCAGCCTATCTCCTTGGCATAATTAACAGGGGATCCCTGGCCTACATGCTGCTAGAATCTCCTCTTCTAGTTTCCCATCGGCCAGCACAGGAGTGCAGCCAGACTGGCACGTGGACTAAGTGTGGCTATAACCCTCCAGCGGGCAGGCAAAGGACCGAACAGCTGGATCTGTGCCCGGCATACGAGCTCTGTCCCTGCAGAGAGAGTGTGTACTCCTCACCCTTCTGCCTCCTTGCAAGCCAATGCTGCTGTTGCTTCTGCTGCAAGGGCATCTCCTCCACAGTCTCCTACCACAGAGACACACTGGGTGACTGCAGGACCGCCTCTATGAGCAAATGAAAAGGCTGCACCCAACCTGTATGCCATGCTGCAACACTCACTCATAGACACACACACACAGAGGATGGTCCACTTATACACTCTCACTTGTTTTAAGGCCACATTAAAAGGAGTTTCTTAGGAGTGTTGATGAAACATGACATGAGGACTGAAAATCACTTCTAATTCTTACACTCAAGCAAAATGGATCCTCACTGTGCGTGGCAGTGTGTCCCTCCTCTCATATGCACTGAGCTAACGTCACAACCCACATTCAAAAATCTGACAATCACATGTCTTTCAGCAAAATGCATCCCAATGCAAATAAATGTTGTAATGGCCAACAAAATGTGACATTTAAAAAAAAAAACAAATCAAATGAATGTGATTGAAGATTTGATGAAAAATGCCCCCAAAAAATGAATGAAAAACGCCATCCTGTTGTTGAACACATGGGCGAATCAGACATTAGACGCCACATCTTGTATCATTGACACTGTTGATACCAACACTGATTTTGCATGAGCAGAAACGCTCAGTCCAGGTCAAAAAAAAAAAGAAGGTGTGCCATTTTTGCGCACCGCTGTCATGTGCCTGCGAAAAGCAGCCTTACCTGAATCGGGGTGAATCTTTTATACATTCTTCAAAGTCCACCGTCATTTTTGCGTTTTCTCGTGTATTCCCACTTTAGTCTGCCAATGTCATTGCCCGCGGCGGGATGTCGCTTGAACCGTGCGGATGGTGACTGGTATCCCCTGACGCGCAGCAGTCTGTCGCCCCTGTCTCTCTCTCTCTCTCTCTCTCCCGGTAGCACCGTGACACAAAATGCGAGCTGAGTGCGCGGCAGGCAGATTACTACTACACTGCTGCCACTGCTGCCGAGACAGGCGAGAGGCGTAGCTGCACCGTGGAGACTGAAAGAGGGGAGGAGAGCGCAGGCTAGTCACACAACCCGCCGTAGATCCGCTGGTGAACAGGAGGGAATCATGGGAGAATGAAAGTGACTTGAGCAGCACATAAACTCACTGAAAATAATATAGATCTGTGTGACATGGCTGGTCTACGTCCAACCAACATCATGCCCTAAATCTTACAGTAGAGCCTAACAAGGAGAATATAAATCATATTTTAACTGAATTAACCCAAATATTCTTTCAAAACTTGGATACAGTCAAACACTAATAGTAGATGAATACTGTCCTTCATAGACCTTTTTCACAGCAGCCATTTTGACGTGAAATAGTAGGTAAACACAGGTGTCACCAGTTATACTAATTAAGGTTCAGTTCCATTCAGGTCAAACAGAGTCAGGGTGCTGCTGTGGTACATGATGCCTCACTGGAAAGTCTCTGCTGCAATAAATGGCATGGAACCTTAATTAGTATAATTGGAAACACCTGCTTGACCAATGACAGCCATGACCCTATTACTTCATGCCTCTATTGAGGGCTACTTACGCAATCATTTTATCCATTTTACTATAAAATAGGCCTAATGAACCCACATTTCTTGTGTTTCTTTCCACGTGTATCAAAAGAGCAACTTAAAAAACAAACTCAAATTGAGTCTGGGAGTTAAAGTCGATTATTTGATGCTTGGGGAAAAAAAACATATATATTTGAAATTGTTAAGTTTCATTGTTTAAAGTGTGTTACCCTGAACAACTTTATAAAAAAAAGTATATATATATTTTTTTATCTCAATTTCCTGACAGCAGGCTGTCGAGAAATTCGGTTTATCAGGCATAAATTAATATAAGATAAATATCAGTCACTCATGTCGCTCATGTTGGCTTTGTTCATCTCCACTAAAACACACTCTCTGGTCTCAATGATTTCCACGGCAGATGGCTTTCAGACTGGTTGTTGATGACGACACACACACGCACCTCTGTGGGTTGTGGCGGCATCAAAACGGGACAGACACTACAGTCTTCTCATCACTGTGTTAATTTGACACACTGCTGTTACTTTGTTCCTTTTATCGAGTTAATATACTGAATTAAGTAATACACTGACCTGCTCTCTCCATACACCAACTGAGACGCTGTTGGTCAGACGGTAAATTTGTAGTTCTTCCGGACTACAAATTTGGAAGAACTACAATTTGTAGTTCTTCCGGACTACAAATTTAACCATGCGCCTACCCGGAAATGTGGTTCATGTTGACGCTCCGGCTGCAGTGTTGTGTCTGCTGTAGTCTGTCACGTCTCTTCAGTCCTCATGAATGCTGCAGCAGAGGTTTATAAAAGTCGTCCTTCACTGACTCTCAGTCCTCACCTCAAACACTAAACCTGCAGCTCTTTGAGGATGTGGAGCTTGTAAACGTGATCAGTATGATCAAGAAATGTCAAGGACATTTGGTGAGACCATGCACAACTGGGCACGTTATCTCATCTTTTTCCAATACATTGGGACAAAATACAAGTAAGTTATATTGCAGGATACGTTTTACTCTTACGTTTGACATTGATTTATTGTTTGATGACAATTGTTTTATGCAGTGGTGCAGTGAAAGTGCCTCCACATCAGCTGCATAAGAAAGGGGTCCAGGACCACTTGGAGGTAAGTTTTACTAAAAATGATCTTATTGTCTTTTCCTCCAACACTTATTTCCTCATTTCCTTCCTTTCAACGTCAGTTATCACCATTATTATCAATATTATTGTTCTGCTGTTATTCGCTAGTGGTCAGTTCAGTCAAAGTGCACCTAAACACGAGAATAAAGCTCCTTTGTGTCTCAAGGAGAGACACGGTCAGCGGTCCGAATAACAATATCAGATTTAACACTATCCCTGCAGTGACCTCAAGATATATGCTTGACCCTGTGTAACCCCCCATATGAGGCATGCTAGAGTAGAAACACGCAGGCATGTTGTGCAGTAGCAGCTATACCAAAAGCTATGCATGCGTGTGCACTCAATCTAATCCAGCAGTCCTGCTATAAATCCTGCCTTCATGAAGGTTATAATGTTCAGTTTTTTGTTGAGGTGTTGATTCAGCTGCATGGCCACTTTGCTTCAAAGCGCATTCTGTTACATTGATAGATGTTTCTATTATTTTGTCCACCCCATTTATGTCAGTCATGGTAAGATGAATAACACAAATACTTGACTAACCAAAGGACTGACTTGAATTAGGAGTGTGAAAGGAGGACACAAGCACACACTGGGTACATATTAGTGTTAGTATTAGTGTACTCTGTGACCTCTGTTCTTAACAACATGCCTGAAACCTCTCCACTGCTACTTAATCCTCTAAGGAGGGGGTTGACCTGTCGACCACGAATTGCATCCAGCTGAGGACCTTTGTTTCATATCATCATCATTCCCAATTACTCTCTTCCTTAATTTCCTGTCAACTCTCTACTGTCCATCTAATTTTGCATTTCTAATAAAAGCCATAAAATGCCCAAAAATATATTATGTAAAAAAAGTACACACACACAAACACACAGAGGAAAGAAGATCACAGACTATCTTGTCATATCATGCTGGTGTTTACAGCTCTGTTTGATAGACCTTTTTTGATGAGTGACTTCAAAACTAATTCTTTCAAAAGTTTTTTTTTTTTTTTTTTCCGTATAACAACCCACAGTTTTTTAAAAATTTATTTTTATCTTTGATGTTGTCTTTGTCTGTCTGTGCATAGGATGCAATAAGGCGGTTGAGGCCGGTTAACCCGGTGTCTCTGTCAGTCTCCAGCAGGACAGACACGGGCGTCCACGCCCTGTCTAACTCTGCACACTTCGACCTCCAACGCAAGAACGATAAGCTGCCGTTTAGTGAAGACATTCTCGTCGAGGCCCTTAATTTCCACCTGAGGACGGAGCAGATCAGGTGAGTCAGGACTGACAAATGTGAAATTTCAAAAGGACTGCCATAAAATTTTAGTGTCGAGCAATATCTTGTGATGGATTCACCTAGTTATTTTGTTAGTTTTGTGCTATTTGTTCAGTTGTATCCAAGTTATTTATGGTTGGAATGGCAAAACAAACCAGCAAGTGGCTGTCCTGAATAGGTGTCCTGCCAATACAATACCAGGAGGGAATAAATAAATAATTTAATCATTCATTAGAATTGTGATCTGCGCATCTAACTGGTCTGTAGACATGTACATGTGACCAGAACTGGACTTTAACAACACATAATTGGTTAGTTTGTTCCTGTCCTGCATAGGACTTAGGACACTGTTGTGGGTAAAACACCAACATCATACATATATGTATACATACGTATACTACATGTATGAACCTCAACACCTGGCAAATAATTTTACACTAAACAAAGCCTGAAGGCTGTTTACCAAATAGGACAGTGAATGCACCATGTCAGATGCTGTCTATTGTGTGTTTGCCACTCAAGGAGGGAGTAACCATGGTGACCTCTGCATATGGTGACATCATGTACCGACCATCTGTTATCCCCCAAAATCATGCTGTTATCAATATGAAGGAATTCTGTTATTTAATATTTGATTTTGTCTAGTTTGCGCTCACAAACAACAGCAGATCTGTTACATCTGTGTGGATGTAAAAATGCTCAATATCAAGTTCAGCATTTAGCATATGAAATGGCACAAGGTCACCTGTTGAGCATTTATCAGAAAATAGCAGCATGTGTTGTATGTAAATTGTCCCATCCTGGTTGGTATTGTTCCATCCTCTCCTTTTTTCCCCTTTGCTTTTGTTCAGCTCCCCTTTTTAAATCCCTTCATTACACATCGTTGCATTATTCAAAGCTTTATGAATACTTTGGTTTAGACTGCTGTGATATTTAGCAGCTTTTCTGTCTGAGAGGAAGACAAGAGAAGCAAACACAGCAGATAGAGGTGAGGGATAAAGCGAGTCAATAAAAGAGGTCCGAGGAAAGACAAAGTTAGAGCACTAAACAGATATTGGCACAGTCTGGATTAAGACAGAGGACTGAGAGTGTGAAACAGAACGAGCCATTTGGGAGACAGAGAGAGAAGAGGAGAGAGGAGGGAGGAAAGGGAAGCTCCCAGCATCCCACTAATCCTTAAACCTGCAGAGAGAAGGTTAGAAAGGATTATCCCTGCTCTGCTTTTTGGTCCATAGCATCCATTAATACACACACACACACACACACACACACACACACACACACACACACACACGTGCGGATACGCTAGCTAAATGGAAAATGACCGTCTTGATTAGTGTGTGAAACCTGCTGAGAAATATAGAGCACAAACACACTTGTTCTCAGCAGTGTTATGTTATGAAGGCACTTCATAAAACAGAATTATTTATGGGCTCCGAACATCCTTATATACACAGTGCCAAAAACCAACCACCAGTAACGTCCATACACACGCCCTGTGTTCGGTTTTCATCTGTCATGTAAAGATTAGATCTGGAACCCAAAAGCATCTTTTCACATCTTTCTTGGAGGGAAGACGAAGTAACTAAAGAGTTTTCTGTTACAGCAACAATCACAATATGGCTCCTGGCTCGTAGCTTTGGTCTGCTGCCTCCTGAGATAAGAGTGCCAAATCAAGATTTAAACATAGGCTGCACGCTGTAAGAAATATCTCCCCAGTCAAGGGTTTACTCGCTGTGAAAAAGGGCCTCAATTAGCTCTGAAATGAACGGCCCTTTTCCCATAAGGGGAAACTGCTGAGTAGCAAAATGGTGCCATGCCAAACAATGCCCCAGTTCCCAAATGTGTGAGGCCATGCTTTATACACTGCTTATGAAGATTTTATGTGTGTGTGGTTTTGGGGCCAGACAAAGGCTGTCACTACACATTGGAGCAGGCGCTAAAGGCAGACGCAAGGGTTTCCTCTGCCACGTGTCACACCCAATCTCCTCCCCTGGAAACGTAACCTAGTTTGCCTAGACCGCAAACGCACAGATAGACCCTGCATGCACTGCTGTGTACAGAAAACAGCACTAATGTGCACATACATGGGATGTGTGTGTTGCTCATCATTGTTCTCATAGTTCTATACACTCGTACACACTGACACACCCCTACCTCATGTCACCTCCCGCTTTCTCTAACACACACACACACAATGCATACTCTTTGTAAAGGCACAAATGTGTGTTGACGAACACCACAGGCACAACTGGCTGCAACTCTTCGTTCTTTTGGTTTGCCCTTACCTTGAAATCAGAGGTTATGTAACTTATATATTTAGAATTAAGCTTTAAATTTGGGTATATTAAGGGCGAGGTTGTGTTATTTAGATTAATTCTGTACGATACCTCATACATTTTAATATATTCATGCACTACATTTTCCATTAGTGAGGCCTTTGATCGGTTGGCAAGAGTCTAAATGTGGTGTAAACATGTTTGCTTTAATTTGATCAGAGAGAGCTTAGATAACCTAATTTGTTATTAAAATTGAGTGGAGTGTTGTGTAGCAAAGATTAAACCATTAGAAATGGTAGATTCCTATAAAAGCTGCCAGTAAATTATTCAACATTTTATTTAAGCTGACGTTGATTACTGTAGCACCACCAGTCAACAATCAAATACACAGCAACACGTTTTGTAAATCTTCAATGTTTTTTTAGCCAGCACTGTTTGGTTCATTGTTTCAGCAGCAACTCTTTGCACAAAGTAGATTGAGTTACATGTGTAGGACTTTGATGAGATGCCAGCTCTTCAGTCTAGTCTAATATGTCACGTGCACTCAGAAATTGATTCACACTGGTTAATTAAATCAGCAGAGGAAATTGTGTCTGACCTCATTAGAATTATAACAGATCTGTCCCCGCCTGTGTGCCTTTGTGTGCGCACAGATACACGGGAAGTGCCCTCTGTTAGCCGTGCCCCTGATGGAGTTGCATTAAAGAGCTCCAGCCTCTTCAGTCTGTTGTGATGCTAACTGTGTGAGCATGAGCGCTTGGCTCTTTGGGGTTCTTGGCAGCTTGTTTAGGACTCTGACAATGGATATGCTTTTGTGTGAAAAGCTGCAACGCTGGCATTTTGGACAATGACTCTGCACAGATTTTCTAGTTGGCAATCCAAAATGACAGTATTAACACCATCTGTGTCTGCGGACTGCTTCAATCTGAGAAAGAATTGAAGCATGGTTTAAAAAGAAATTATGTCTGGTTGTTTCATTTTTGTCCAAATCCACCAGAATTCAAAAGTTTGATATTATTTTCTGTGTTCTTTGAAGAAATTACTGCACATTCATAATATCAGTAGAGGTCAAATTTCCAGCTTTTCGGGCCTGAATGGAAGTCAGCTTTAACTCAAACTTTGTCACTCTGTCAGGGTCACCCGTGCCCACCGTGTGCCTGACAACTTCCACGCCCGTTTCCGTGCCCAGTCACGGACCTACGTCTACCGGATAGCTTTGGGAATCTCCCACCAGTCTCTGCTTCCCCTCACAGACTATGAGCTCTGCTGGAACCTCCGCAACACGTGAGTTATCCCATTTTATACACCTCCCCTATACTCCCCTCCCTCCATTCACTCATCGGTCTTTCATCCTTGTGTTTGGCTGCATGATGATTTCCCTTAAGAAATTAAAATTGCGCTCAAGCTCGCACAGTCAAACAAGTAGGTCCAGATGGACACATGAAGCTTACGCCGAGCCTTGCAGACACAATGGTACGTTAAACACATGAATAATCCACACATACCACACCGGAACTACAAATTAGGGCCAGTCAAACAAAGTGTTTTATCTAAACGGACACCCTAAAAACAAACAAAGGAGATGGGGGTAAGTATGGACAGAACAGAGAGAAGAGAGCACTTCATAGCTCAATGTTCTTTTAGCCGTGATTGGAAGGAGGGAGCATGAAGAAACACATTTCAGAGAGCGTACGTCTGAGCGTATGTCTGCTCTTCACTTTTTTGGGGAAAAGTAGGGCAAGATAAGCTGCTAGGCTTATATACATGCAGAACAACACCCACGCACATTTCTCAGACTGTTTTATTTTTTTTTTCCCTGCTCTCTTTTTTCCCCCTCCTTCCCTTCTCCTTCTCTTCACTACACTTTTTTCTCTCCACTTTATTCTATACCTCCTTCCCTCCCTCGTTTCTCTCTCTGGTGCCTCTGCTTCGTTATCCCTTCTCTCATTTTCAGCATCCACCATCCATCCTTCCACCCCTGAGCGTCTCTGCCTCAGCAGCCTCTCCCTCCGTTCTCTCTTTGATCTGGCTCTCCCTCATCATCACAACCCCCCATCTCTCACACTGCAAAAAATATTCATTTGCTCTCTTCATTATGTTGAATTTAGTTTTATAATTTCTTCGGACAAGTGATGCTTATCTCTTCACTTTTACAGGAACGTTTTGAAATCATGTGATCGTATTGCAGCAGTTTTGAAATGATTAAATTGCATGATGTAAGCAAACTCTTCACATATTTTTCTAATTTTATGTCTTTTTTTCTATTTTTTTCAACTTAACAGAAATATAAACATTTCTTGGAACATTGTCAGCTTTTGAAAAACTACAACCATGAACCTTTATTTCAGTGAGGGCTGAAACTTACAATTAACTAAAAGATTAGTCCATAAAATTCAAGAAAATAGTAAAATTTTCAGAGCATTAACACTTAAAAGATATTAAATTTTAGGTGATATAACAAAGAGAAAAGCTAGATATGTGACTTAAACTTTTAATTACATATCAAAAGTTTTGCTGATTAGTTTTCTGTCATTTCGCTGCTCCACCACATCTTCATTCATAACTCTCACTCGCGCTTTAATTAGTGAGTCACTCTGCACGCTCCTCCATTACCCTCGCTCGCTGTATCTCTCTCTCGCTCTCTGTCAGATCATATTCAAGCAGTGACAGGACCATGAAGCTGTAGAGAATCTGAGCACTGGGCCCACTCCCACTCTCTCCTCTCTCACGTGGCATTGTGCGTCAGAAAGTTTCACATTATATAAGTCAACCAATAAAGTATTCTGAGCACGAATACCTGAAAATATGTCATAATCCCAGCTGTTTGACTCTACTGCTGTTCAGGCAGGTCGATTTTGGGTCAAGTTGCACAATGAGTCTGCAGAAGTTGATTTAAGAAGTCTGTGAACCTCGGCTGCATGTTCTTAAAGCCAATTGACAATTTATCGGTTTCCATGATCACCTAATTTCTCTTGTTTCCTTCTCTCATCAGGGAGCTGGATGTGGGGGCCATGCGTGAGGCTGCGGCCCTGCTGGTTGGGGTTCACGACTTCAGCAGCTTCAGGGCTGTCAACTCTGACATATCTTTTAAAAGCCCTGTGAAGACGCTGGATGTGGCCAGCGTACAGCCAGGAAGCTCCTTCGTACAGGCACACTTCCACAGGTAGGACATATTCAGGTGCACTATTCACATTGGCAGTCTGCACATATTTATTGATTTAAGGTGTCGCGTTGAAGCTGCAACAACAACATATTTTTGCTGTATAAAATGTGATTGTGAACAGTTTATTTATTTTTATTTTATTTCCAGCAGACACAAAGCAACATTAGAGTTCTTTCACAGTCTTGTTTCTGGTCATCTGATATCAACTCTGGTATCAACTTTGGTATTTTGGTCTCCACCAACTCCTGAGATAAATATCTGGCTCGTTAGCTGCTAAATGCTCCACTATGTTCACCAGCTAGTGGCTAACTTTGCCTATCTGCTGTTTGGTGCTGGGCAGCTTAGAGTACAGTGGGTTTAGAGCTTTTTCAGCAGCCTGTTTTGCCAAGAAACAATGCTGGTGAGATTGGTAAGGGTGAACCAAAACTGTTAAGTTGCGGGCCGCAATGAATGAACCCAAAACAATGAGCTAAAGACACTAAAGCGGTACGTATAGCTAGCTGAGGAAATTTTCCTTTGGGGTCCTACAAGCAACCCCTGTTACATAACACATAGTCCTTAGGGGGAAACAGCTATCTCCAACACAGACCAAATCCACCTATGAGCTGCTCTAAATCTCACTAATTAACACATTTTCTAGCTGTTACCTGTCTAACTGTCTGCTGGCTGTTGCTTCATATTAAGTGGTCAGATATGAGAGCGGTGTTGATTTCCTCATGCAACTCTCGGCAAGAAAGTGAAAAACATAATTCCCAAATTATTCTAAAATGATACATGTCCATGACACGTGAGTCACCTGCTTCTTCAGAAACCTTTGTTCAGTTCCTGAGCAGTGGGAAGTGTTTGTGTGTTTCAACATGCACAGTTGTCTGAGTTTGCAGATGGGAAACATTTTTTTGGTGCAGCTAGTCACTCATACTGGTTGGATCAGGTGCCTGCAGGGACAGGGTGCAGTCTAGGGTGAAATCTAAGGGCATGAACCTTTGAGCCCATCATGCCCCTCTAGTACAGCTTATCACTAGCAGATTGTCAGAGATACTACTGGCTTTCTGCAGCCCCCCCCAGGTCTGATTACTGATTTTTCCAAATTAGAAAAAAAAGCCAAGAAAATAAAAGAAATTATGCATGTGCTTCTCCATTGCCAAAAAGATAAATAGTATGTTACTCAATCTTGCATCAACCGATGGCTCAAGAAGTTCTCCAAGGTTTTAAATCATTTACAGTCACTGCACTCAGCCAATGGTGCATGCCAAGAAAATTTCCCTTTCAAGTTTCAGTCAGTCAGTTATGTGTTTTGATGTGATATTTAGGTGAAACAAAGGTCAAATGAAAACTAATCTTTTCCAAATGAAATGTTTCTGTGAGAACTGAATCAGAACCACCTGTCCTTCATTCACTAAAATTATAAACACAAAATATGTTTTTTTATTATCAAAACAACAAAATGTGAATCATGGGAAGAACAGGGACAACTGATTCATGTTCTCCAATGAGATAACACATCCAGCTGTGACAAATTAGATCCTACAGGTGTTAGGATCTAGGTATTTTTATTTTATCAATGTGCTTTGTGTGTGATGCACGTCAGGGTTATGTACTTTTGACAATGAGGATCAAACAAAATCCATAGCAGAGATGAAGGTGGGGGGGGGCATGTGGGCTTTAGCAGATTACAGATCTATGGGGGTCACTTTGCATGCCAAATGCCACTTTCATTGGCATTAATTATTTGCCCTATAAATATGGTACACAATATGGACCTGAGCAGACTGTTAGCAGTTCTTGGAGTAAATGTCACGTAGTCCCTTAACCCTGAAAGCTGGGAGCAACAGGGTTACAGATCTGTAACAGGGTATGAATGTAAATGTCCATAACTGCATTTTCACCAAACTAGTCTTGTCAGACAGTCCTGCAGTTGAGCTGTGAGTTTATCTTTATCACTGTTAAATAACTGAGCTGCAGTATGTGAGGCTGCTGATCCTGTCATACATAAGTGAACAGTGCTCCAGCCATACTGTACATTAACTTTAAGTGTGTCTGGTTAGGACTTATTGTAAATTTAATCTGCTGCTGAAAATAACTCTCTGAGTGATATGTAAAGTAGGATTTGATTGTATTCTGAGTTATATTACATATACGTGTTCAGTGTTGTAAGAAATAAGTTTCACATTTTGTGAATTTTACTTTTTTAATAAGATTCTTTTTTAATAAGAATTTTGGCACAGGCGTTCGGGTTTCCTGAAGGTCGATTCCTACTTAATTTGGTGATCCCATAACCTTTACTGTAAAAATCACTAAAATGTTTGTTTTTTAGTGAAATGTTACAACTATTGCCATTAAATTTGGTGCAGACATGCATGTCCCACTAAGGATGAATTGTAATCACTTTGCTGATCTCTCAACTTATCCTCTCCCACCATCATGTAATTTCCATCAGCTGCAGCTTTGCTTAGTTTAGTGCTAATTAGAAAATGTTAGCATGCTAACAGGCTACATTATACCTGGTTAACATCAGCATGTTAGCAAGCGTAAGCATATGTTAGCATTGATAATATTGCCATTAGCATAGCTCAAAGTAGATTTAGTAGAATTAATTCAAATGATTATATTTTGCATATTTGTTAGCATTCTCCAGGCGAGCATATTAGCATGCCAATATTAGCATTTAGCTCAAAGGAATGCTGGAAAGGAAAGCCTCCCAGAGCTGCTAGCAAGACTAGTGTAAACTCATTGCCATGTTGTCTGAAAAATGATAAAAAATTAAAAATATTAATTCTATAATTATATATAGAATTAAAAATAGATAAAAATGTATCTCTTGTCAGTAAAGTTTCAGCTTTTCAAGTAAAATCAGCTCCTCAAAATAGTTTTGTGTGAAAAAAATCAAAAATATGACATGAAGACAGGATTATTACTGTATTAGTTAGTATTAGTGTCTCATTATCTTTGTCGTTACCATGTCAAGTAATTAGTCAGAGGAGAGACACACAGATGCAACATGAGACACAGGCTTCATTTATCCATAAAAAGATACTGTCCCTCACCAGAGTCTAGTCAAGCTAACAGCCCTGCTGTATACATCTGTCCCTGCACTCCTTACATGTCAAATGTAATCAGACAGCAAGCGCTGAGTCAAATTTGCATTTGACCCAATTCTTCCCATGTGCCTGTTTCCTCAGCTCACTCATTTCTCCCCAAAATGTAAAGTAAAATTGTAAGAGAAACAGATTCATATTTTTTATGGCTTCACACATAATCCTGTTGAGCCTAAGCTGCAGTGGCGTATTCAGCATGTGACATTTAAACAATCTGTGCACGAGGAGAGTCCCTCTGCTCTATCTAATGTCTGGCATGAACCATAATGTCACATCAGCTTTCAACTCTGTCCAAACAGTCGAGAGACAAAGTATTGAATCATCCAACAAAAGAGAGATGAAGCAGAGACATGTCCTGGTGAAATGACTGATTTCACTTCCAGAACATGGTCAGTTCTGGTGAAACAGTGTCATTCTGATCCATACTGCTCTCTGACCGAGCAATGCTATATTACATCTGACAACCATTCAAGATGTTCTTCTTCTTTTGATATGACACTTTAACCCCTGTGGAAATATTTAACCTTTCTTTAGTATGGCACAGTCAGTGAGTGATCCCAACTAGACTGCCTTGCCTTCAGGACTTTGTTTTCATTGATGTTTTTAACATTGCATGAGACGTTTTGAGAAGCCAATCTGCACACCATGCCAAAGAAATAAACAACTATTATATTAAATGACTGTATATTCTTATATATACGGCATATTGTTCATACATTTGTGCATATTTAATACATCTTGTTTTTTGTTTTTGTTTGTACAGAGAGATACCGTTCTGGGAGCTGACTTTTACAAGCAGATCTTTTCTCTATAAACAGGTTTGTCTCTCTTATTGTTACATTAAAATCTGTAAATGTGCATATGTGTTCATCATTGTAAGTAGGTAGCACCATCTGCTGGTGATGACCAAAAAATATGGATCACAAAGGTCAATGAGCATAAGAAAGCTTTTGTGATATTTTCCAGTAATATTAATACAAAAATATAAAACTTGTTGCTTTGGTCCAGGTACGGAGGATGACTGGTGCCTTGGTGGCGGTAGGCCAGGGGCGGCTCTCGGTTCCCCAGCTGAAGGAGGTACTGGAGGCTAAGGACTCTCTGGCCTACCCACAGGGCATCGTTGCTCCGGCCCATGGCCTCTTCCTCGCCAGAGTGGACTACAAAGAGACAGGTATGGCTGAATTAACAGCATACATTTTGACTTGTCTGAGCCAGAAAAACACAGGACCCAGTAACAGTGACAGTGAACCAGCACA
The DNA here is from genome assembly GCA_946959425.1 of Argyrosomus regius. NCBI lineage: Eukaryota > Metazoa > Chordata > Actinopteri > Sciaenidae > Argyrosomus > Argyrosomus regius. The sequence continues at coordinate 11,390,322 of OX336885.1, forward strand.
CACAATAACAAGACCTCTCCTTGGTGGATTGCAGCTATTATTAACACACCTGTGAGTTTCCTGCTATGACATGTCTGCTGTGCAACCACTCCAAAAGGAGACTAAATCCAATTAAGCAAAACCACAAGCATCTATTATTAATATTTTTAAAAAATGGCTGTATGCTGCACACAAGGACAAAAGTGACCTTAATGAGTGAACTTATTAGGTTCACCACTCTATTTTTGGGGAACTTCCATAAACATGCCTGGATGTATGTTGTAGTTTGGAAGCTTCTTTCCACACGAGCCCTGCTTTTGAATAACATGCTTGTGAACAGGGCTGAATACGGACTGTGACTCCTGTGACTAACGGATTTTTCTAGCTAATGTTTGCTAAGAAAAAAACAAAACAAAAAAGACAACACATTATCAAAATATTTAAATATTTTTGTTTCAAATCAGCTAATCATTTCATCTTAATTTGTAAAGGATATGGTCAAGTATTTGTTTAGTAACCAGCCAGTAAGGTATTGATTTGGATTCAGACATCATTTAGTTTTTTATTCCTTTTCATCATTTTAGTCCTTATTTGTGTAAATCTTTCTGGACGTGTTTCAGACTTACACTTGTGTCTTTGCCTCCTCAGATCTGCAGTTTTCACCGCAGCCATCAGGAGATCAATTTATCTCCAGTGGAAACTTGGAAGATTAATTCTACTTCATTCATCATATTGATAAACTGGATTTTTTTAATACTACTGTATGCAATGATTGTAATAAAAGTTTTGTATTTATATTTTTTCTCATGGCACTTCACTTTGAGTCAGTGTCCCTACTTGATGCTTTAATTAATCTTTTCTTCCACACAAATAAACATTAGACCACATACAGATGAACATCTACATGTTCTTTTAATTCAACATATTAAGAATACATAACTGTGTCCATGAACGCAGCTTAGCTACAGAATACCACACACCTTGAACCTATCATTGTCTACACATGACCTTCAGGTTACAACAGACAACTTGCTTCAAGCCTAGTTAGGCAGTATTATTCCTATGTATACATGTATGAACTGGGTTTTGGTAGATTCTGACAATCATCAAACAAGGTTGACAACATGTGGAGAAGAGTGTTAAGTTCTATAGCCAAAACTGCATTGTGTGTCCATGGCTCTTGTACAGTGGTATTACATTATGGATCAACAAAGTGCACACACTCTCACTGATAATGTATACATCCAAATGTCCAAATAAAACTGCATACACTGCTTCATTACCCAAACGTTTTCACAGACCATTCTCGTGGATTTTCAGCACACTCACTTCTAATTTGGCTGCATCTGCTCGTTGAGTTGAGTGTTTTTTCAGCAAGTTGTCTGTAAACAGTCCATTAAAAGCGGACTACCACCAGCAAGTCTTTCTAGTGCTTGGTGGCAGCCAGATGAGGTTTATACAAGGTTCAGACTGACCAATCACTGCCCTTAACGTTCCAGCGCATTGATCAAATACACCAGACATCGCACCGTTTCCAGAATTTTCGTACAGTCACCCACTGATGCAAGGTTAACTGATTTAGGCTCGCTGTGTTCGAAGTGCTGCATCTGTCAAAATTGAGCCTCATGAGGAATGTTTTTGCACTTCTTAGAAGTGTCCATAATTCAGTCACACTATGTCTTTAACCTAAATTTTTTTTTTTAAATATGTACACAAGTACATGTTTTCTATCCACGCGACCATGTTGGAGCAACACAGTGAATCTGATTGGCATAGGTCCTCAAGTCAATTCAGCATTTGGTTTCAAGAAGATAATTCACACATCCTAAAGACGCTCATAATTCAATATATAGTCAAAATTTCAAGTGTTAGTCAGAATATTAAGCCCAATGTCTTAGAATACCAGTAACAAAATCATATGTAGATATAATGCACTTGAGGAAGGCATTGCGTATATATATTTTTTAAAAACTCACAATCCTTAATAACAGCACAGTCTGGGTGAAGAATGTAGCTGAGTTTAAGTCAAACTGGAGACCCTGATTGAAAAGATTGTGTGGGACAGTGAGACATGAAGGGAAACTGATCACATCAGACCTTAACGGCCACATTTTTTGAATAAAGATGAAGTTTTTATGAGACAGATGAAGGAAAAAGAAGACTAATGATTAATGCTGAGCGGTGACGCCGAGCCTGTCCCGATGATGGCCGTGATCAGTTCTTGAAATGATATAAATAACAAGCGTGTGAGATGTGTGGTTGGCTGATGATTGATCACTGGCTAAACAGAAACATCTACATGAGTTAGTTGTGTATTATCACTCTAGGCAGCCTTTTTTGGCATTTGACTACACACCCTGATGCTAACGCTGAGGTTAATTGAGGATTAATTTCTGTCATGTGACTACAGGTTGATAGTATTTGATAATAGCTATCACAGGTTGATAAGTTTGCATAGACCCTTGAAACCCAACCATCACCATCTCAATATCATAATCTTAATGATTAAACTACCACTCAGAGCAGCATACCCAACTTCACCCTTTGTACTTTTGGTCAATACAGAGCACAATAAATGCTGAAATAAGTCTACATGATACAGTTACATTCAATTATACTTTGTTCCTTTTAAAATTAAAAACTTTGTGGCACAGAAAATGGCTACTTTTCTATTCAGGTTATTTGTGAATCTCTTAATAGAGTAGCTTGTATCATGCCACCACTATAGCCAACACCAAAAAGTGTTTTTTTTTAAAAAAATCCATGTGTGTTCAGTAAAACAGAGTCCACTATAGCTGCTTGTGCAGCGTCACGATACACAGCAATAAACTCATAGACTTTATTCAAAGAGGTACAAAGAGTGAAATGGGGTATGTTCCAGAGACTTACAAAACACTCGTCTGAGAGGAGACATATCCACGTGTAAACATATGCTGTATTTGTGGTTTTTCTCTTTTCTCTGACGGCTAAAAAAATAAAAGCATAAAACACTGTAGGATCGTACAGTCCTTGGAGAGCGAAGAGGGGAAGGGAAGTCAGGTCGGCGTCCTTCATGCAATAAACGACGCTCTCTTTAGCTGGCGATTTTCTCGATTTCATCCAGATCATCTGTGTCTAGTTTTTCAATTTTCTTACCTGCAGAGGGAGAAATCAGACATTTGGCTGATCACTAAAGAGCCACCATCTTCTTGAATTATAGCCATTAAGCATATTCACACATCAACTTGATCCCGCTGTTTGTGTATATGCATAATAAAAGTGTGTGTGACTTACTGAAATGCTCCTGGATCTTGTTGAGGATGTTCATGCTCATCCTGCTGTCCACCATGTTGATGGCCAGTCCCCTTTTGCCAAATCGACCCGTGCGGCCGATCCTGTGCAGGTACGTCTCGTTGTCTGGGTTGCCGTCCTTGTCTACCGGCAGGTCAAAGTTGATCACCACAGAAACCTGCTCGACATCAATACCTGAATGTGTAAGACAAGCGGGGAGAGAGATAAAATGTACAGTCATGTATTATCGTCAAGTGCACTTCAGTTGAGTAACTCGAGTAACTTCTCCACATTAGATGCGTCCTTTATCTTATCTCATTTTAATTCCCCTCCCGTATTTTTTTGTATTTTGTTGTCGATTTGTGCTCCACCACATTAAATTTGCAATTCAAAGTATAAAATAAATTTAAGGGTGTTTAAAACAGTTGAATCAGATACAAATTGAGCTCCTTTCATATAAAAAATAGCTACAATTCCTACACCTTTGAACCAATATGACAACACGTCCTGCCCTAAATCTGTCGAGGGATCTGTCTCAGGTATTAAGCCTTTATCAAATATGAAGAAATGGGACGTCACGTGATGACATGGTGTTGATTCTGTCCAAACTGACAGTACTTGGTTCTTACCTCGAGCACAAACGTTTGTGGTGACCAGGACCTTTTCCTTGCCATCTCTGAAGCGGTCGATGACAGCAGCCCTCTGCTCCACCTGCATCTCGCCGCTGAGCAGCGCCACCTGGTGACCCTCTCTGGACAGCTCCCCTGCCAGCCAGCCTGCAGTTTTCCTTGTCTGAAGAATAGAGAGGAAGGCGCTGTTAATTGCGTCACCATCAGGTGCTGATGTAACCAAATGTGAAAACAAAACTTGGCGACACTAGCTGATTTACAGGAAGGTCCTGTGCTGAAAGAGTTGGCAAAATAAACAGTGGACTAATCCAGTTAGTCAGCCAGGTTATTTTCTCACATAGTGAACAAGCTTTGGTTGACATTTCGAAGGGGTCACAGAAGACAAACTTTGTATTTTGGGGGTCCAAATGTGAATCGTCAGATTATGTATGTAAATATGAAGTGAACAAACTCACATGGCAGAAGATCATGGCCTGGGCGATGGTGATGGCTCCGTAGATGTTACAGAGGGCTTGGAACTTCTCCTCCCTGCTGTTGCACAACACATAGTACTGCTTGATGGTGTCCAGCGTCTCCTCTTCTCTCTTCAGCTTGATGATGTTGGGGTCAGGCACGATGCGCTGGGCAAAGTTCCACACGGTCTCTTCAAACGTGGCTGAGAACAGCAACATCTGGCAGTTTTTGGGCAGCATCCTGTCGCAGAGAAGAGAAAAGTCACAGCGGTCAAAATTTGGCGGTGTTGATCACAGAAACTCAAACAGAAGCTTGAGTAAATTAAAGACCGTGTAAAGTCAAAATAAATGTGTGATTTGAGTTTGTCAGACTAAAGAAGAAAGTGTTATTAACCACCCAGCCAAATTTGAATGATTAAAAATAACGACAAGTTTATGAAATTAGGTGTCAAAACCAGGTAAAAATGGGTAGTACTCTCAGCTCCAGGACTGTTGGGGCGTGTCCGCTGAACCACTCTCCGTCTCTCTGTGTCTTTCTCTCTCTGTCCTAACATACATAAGTCATGTATATCAGTGAAACGCTCTCTGTCGTCACTTTGCGGTTATTGCTCCGTTGTGGTGTTTTGATGAAACGGAGAGTAGTTGACTGATTGAAAATGAAAATGAGGGGGAACCCTAACGTGATTATGTTAATACATGATGTAAAATCACATTACTGTGCACTATGTCACCTAATGTTACTGTAATTACTGTATTATTTTCAGGTCTCCATTAATATGGGCCTTCAAAATCCACTTCTTCTTCATCACTTTGTTTTTTTTTTTTATTAAAATAAAGTAATGGAGCTGTTGTCACATTCTGGCATCCAGAGAAGATGCATTTTCGGGATGTTGAGGGCAGAGCTAGCTGGCAAAGGCTGTATGTATAAGTGTTGCAGAAGGCTTTTATACCGTTGCGCGAAGAGGGGCCGGGTGGTCACCGCGTGACGTCACGCGGTCTCCATTTAGGACCGCCCAAAAAATCCTGGACTGAAAACTGGTGAAAAACTGTTTCAACCTCTAACTCCACATTTCAGTAATGTATCGTTCAAAGTCTTTTCACGTGTTTTCAGCAACTATTGTCCAACATATTTATTGTGTTTTAAAAGAAAACATGGAATTGCCTTTACACGGACTTTAGATAGAGCTGCATTATTTTTAAGCCATTTACTCATTCATCTGTTGCTGTTAAAGTAAACAGAAAATCTAAAACGCCTAAATAACAACAGAGGACAGATGATGGCATGTTACGCTATGTGACTTTTACTACTAACAGAAACACGTTCTGCGTGTTATTCCTGATATATCATGTTTGGGTGGGTATAAAAAGTCAACTGCTGTCTTGATAGAGCGCTCTGGGAAGCTTCTTCGCTCGTGCAGCAGTTGTACTGCTGTGATAAGCCATTTCCAATTGGCAGAGCTTACAGAGCACCACATTGTTGGGTCTCTTTCTAAAATACAGTCACACTTTGAGAAAATCACGGAAATTTTTTAACTCCAGCTTGTTCCGTGTGCGAGTCATGCTTTGGTAGGGCAGAGCATTCATAGCAAAGTTATGCAAATCGACAGATTTACATAATCAATGTTGTCACGTACATCGCCTCAGCCCTACACCAAGAACAAACTTTGTTATGTGATAGTGACACAGTGCGCAAACTCTTATCAAGATGATAATGGTGATTTTCACATAGGAGTATTTTTCATTTAGTGTCTTTTTGTTCTGACCTCTGGATGCGGATGCTCTGGTCCTGGTGGCCCTGTGTGGCGATCATGACGTCGGCCTCATCCAGTACAAACACCTTGATCTTCTTGGGGTCTATGAACTTGAATTTAGCACACCAGTCCAGCATGGTACCAGGTGTGCCAATAACTATCTGTTCCTGCAGCTTCATGCCCCGCTGCACTGAAACGAGAAACAAGCACTCATCAACACGCAGAGCAATCTCACAGCTGCATCAGTAGGGACAATTCAAATAGCAGACTAAATATAATTTACTAATAAATAAGTAATTAGAAATACATTTTCTTATTATCTGTTGTAGTGCAGATGTCGCACAGTAGAGAGCGGAGATGCCTTACATTTATTTCCTCTGATGGCGTAGACTAGCCTGACCTCAGGATAGTGTTTGCCCATCTGCTCGATTACCTTGCCAGTTTGAAGTGCCAGTTCATACGTGGGTGACACACAGAGGCACTGATGGAGAGAAATGAGGTAGGGGGAAAAGGAAATGAAACGGTCAAAACTCATCACTGAAATGAAGTTATCAAGGATAATAATTATTGTGAGAGACAGGAGGAGGCCAGAACATATACACGTATATCACATATTGAACATCATTTAAAACTCAAGATTTCAATTTGATCTTCTAGAACAACGAAAGAAGAGAAAACCAACCTGGGGATATTTGTTGTTGGGATCTACATGACTGAGCATGGCCAGGACAAAGGCAGCTGTTTTCCCTGTTCCTGACTGCGACTGGGCAATCAGATTCTGTGGACTAGAAGAAACAAGGAGTTAGATCACAAGCAAAGGCAGTAAAATAGTTACTGGTTGTATTTATTAGTGTGTGGTGCAAGGAGCTATTGGTCTAATTTTGCATTATTAAAAGAGGTGTGGGTTAATTAACTTCATAGTTCTATATAAACTATCCAGGGTGAGAGATATCAGTGAGCCTTAGGAGACATAATGCTTTGTGTAAATAATACTCACGGTTCGGCCAGCATCATGGGTAAGGCAGTCTCCTGGATTTTGGATGGCCGGTTGAACCCCATGCCATACACACCCTGAAGCAGCTGTGGCTTGCTGCACACAGGAAGAAAAAAAACCCCGCAATTCCTTAAAACATCCTCCAAAATAATAAAGTGTGAATTAAGCATGACTGACAACTGATTAAAAATGAATAAATTACAGCCCAGATTAATGTAAGACAACAAGAGAGATCAACGGACACATTCACTTACAGTCGCAACTCTTCGAAGGACTTGACAGAGTAGAGCGGAGAGTTGGGATCCTTCTGAAGGACTTCCACTTGATTAGTGTTATTGACAAGATTATTTCGTATCAGCTTGTTTAACAACGACTGTGCCGCTTTGTCCTCTGTAAAAAAAACAAAACAACAAACAAGTTGCATTGAGTATTACAGCACAAAGACAAGCGAGCATCGCGATGAAATAAAATCAATAGCTTCCCCCAGAGGATGAATATTTTTAGGGCATGTCAATAATAAACTGCCCACCTTTGTCATCGTCATCTGTAGTCTTATTGTCTCCCTCAGCTTCTGACTTTGCAGCTGCACTACTGGAGTCTGTTGCGTTTGAAGTCGTGCCTGCAACATTCAAATATTTACATCCAACGCATTTTTGACATTACTTAATCAGATTAGACTATTATTGTTGGCACACTTACCATTTTCCTCACGTTTCTCTTTTATTTGAAGGTTACCGATCTGTAAGAAGGAACACGAGAAAGTTTACAAAGTTGCTTGTGTGACAAAAAAAAGGTTTGCTATTACACAAGTCAACACTAACCACAGTTTATGCTTCTCCTGATATTACATGAGAGCAGCACTGAGCCTTCATGAGTGCTTCAGCACCGTATTTTAGAGCCTCTCTGCTTGTTAGCCAGCTAAATGCTAAAGCTACTAACTCAGTGAGCACGCAGCATCTCAGCTCAGGCTAGTTCACTTAGCTCTGTCGACAGCCCGAGGCCAGCCGGCAGGCTGGTTTATCACTTAATATGAACATTACTAAAACAGGAGCCCGTTTGTTCACTGGCGGCGGTGTCGTTAAGCATTTTCACATGTTAGACATGAAGCATGGCAGCTACATTGTACTCGAACAGGCCACAGCATCGTTTAAACGAGCTAACAACACGTTAGCTCGTGTTGCGTAAGTTTAGCTTTACCGATTCCGCCGCGGCTTCTTGCTCGTCCACCGCCTGTGCCCAGGAGTCCGTAGCCATTGTGGAGCAGTTTCTTCTTTTGTTGTTTCACAAAGGATAACTCAACTCAAGCGAGCTCAAAGTCAGGAGTCAAATAATGTGAAAGTAACTATTTTCCACAATGGCGTGCCGAAACCGATTCTGGGCACCTGTGCAACCGCTTACATGTCCGGGTAGGATGCAAAATGCCAAACGATAATAGTTCCGAGGTGATTGAGAGTTCCCACACGACTTACAAAAATAATTAGAAGTATGGCTGTCTCTTAAATTCACATTGTTAACAAAAAACTACATTTGTTCACTTTAAAAGCTTAATACAATTTTTTTGTAACGATTGGAGGCTCAATCTCAAGAAACATTACCATGTCGAGCCTGTAGATGGCGCCATAACGTTCTGCATAAACTCACCCTTCCTGTACTGTACTGTGCATGTCTGTTGCATAGCAAAATCTGAAACACACACACACACACACACACACACACACACACACACACACACAAAGATGATGCAGATCTGTTTATTTGTAATACAAATACGGGACTTGACAGATTGGATAGATTACCAAATGAGGAAACAATGGCAACTGCCCCAGGACCGCAGAGCCTTAAAGGGCATAAAGACCCCAGGTTCACTGTGTGTAAATTAGTTTGTAGATTTATTACTAATTTGTTTGTTAATTTGCATTAAATCACAATATAAATTGGATATGTAAGGGCGCTAAAGTGGCTCCAGCTTTTTTTTTTGTTTTTTTTATCTTAGTCCCTGTCTAAAAGGCGCTGTGGCATAATCTAGTTAGAATACCAGAAATATTTCAGTCTGCAAACAGTTTGGGGTTATTTTGTCATGTTCTCAAGAATCGTTGTTGTTGTAAAAACTTATTTAGAATGACTTTCATTAACAGCCTTAATGAATACATCAAGACCAAATATCAAGCACCACCAAATTAAGAAACTCAGAACCATGAATGAACTTCCCTGATGCAACCAGTGTATCATCATCATTAAACAGTAACAACCAGTACTCAGTGAGAGACACTGGATCCCATGTGGAAAAACACCCTTTGAAAGTGCAAATCATTGCAGTTTTTTAACAGTATTTCTGACTTTTAGCTTTCAGCCTAAAGTCATTAAGCCATAATGTACACGTTTTATAGATACAAGTCTGGAAGCTAGGTTTCCCAGAGCATATTGAAGCAGAAATGTACCACTCAGTAAATCTGTTTTTAAAAATGTGTTGGAGGATTCTGAGATATTTGTGGATCAGACACGTCATTAGTGCCAGTGATCCCTGGATTCTGCATGAGCTACCTTTCTATAAGAGCCAAGTGGGACTAATCAGGACTATGGCTGGTTTAGTGCATGTGTGTGAGAGAGAATGCATTATGTTATGGAGGTGTTGGTTGGCAGATTTTGTTACCCTACAATAGAGCCAGGTTCCCCCTTCCTTGTTTATACTAAGCTAAGATAGCATATTTACAGTACAGACATGAGAGTGATATTGATCATCTCATTTAAAGTCCCATTGTGTAACTTTTCTACCATAAAAAAAACATATTTTTAATGTTTTTGACAGGTGAATGGTGCCTCACTCATTCCCACTCTGCACATACACCTGTTTTGTAACATTTGTGTTCCGGGTACAATCAACCACAAAAAGTATGTAAATCATTTCATCACAAGTCGCACATCACCAACTATTTCACATATTTTGGTGAAACTGGATCATATTTTAAGGAGGAAATGTTTCCTGGTTTTCCCCCTGATGCTTTTCCTGATGGACAGTAAAGTAAACTGCTGTGAACTAAAGCTGCTGTTAGCTAATGTTAGTTCAGTTTGCTAGCCAGGCTGCTCAGACTGTGAGCTCAGGCGTTTTGGTTTGGTCTTCCTGGTTTTCAGGTCCAGGACGCAGAACTGGGCTACTTGCTGCTGGACTAGTAAGTAATATTAGCTGGCTGCTATGTCTTGTGTTGTTGCAATTGCTTAATGTTTGGCTGTTAGCGAAGTTGTCAACTGGCTAATTTTTGATCATAAATAATATAATCATGACAAATTCAAATGTACAACAGTCGATATTTACCACAGTGGTATTGCACTCTGAAACACTTATTGCACTTTATCACAAAAATCTACATTTTTATATAATGTTGCTTTAATTCTGGGCAAAGAAGTCAATCTGTGTATTTCTCGTCATGTTGAACTATTCTTTTATGTGAGCTGTACATAACAGAGTTCTTCTCTTCATCTGAAACAGATCAATAGACCAATCTTTCAGTCATGACACATGAACCCTTTCCTGTGTTGGCACAGTTAGGAATAGTGCTGCGGCATAGTTATCCCAGTTTGATGCTCTAGTGGAAACCAGGCTATTAACCAGAGCGGGCCTCCACTAAGGACCGTGTGAGAGCACTCGGGGTCACCTCTGGAGCCAAGCCGCTGTGGCTGGCTGCTCCTTAAATGAATGCAGAATTGATTTCACACATTCCCCTGTTCCACTGGGATAGATAGATAGATGATGACAGTGGCTTTGGATTGTGCTGAAGGAGATTACATTGATCTCTGTTCCGCTGTCATCCAACGGTCAACGTCACTGTGTGTGTCAGTCCGAATTTAACTGCATGTATGCGTGTTCATACATTAGTGTGTGTGTGTGTCAGCATGTGCGAGAGTCTCTTAGATCAGTTTGGAGACAAATTTGTCAAAGGATTGAAAGAGCTGAGTTTATTGTTGCCTCCAATCAGCTGCCTTGCTGGAGGTATCCATGGCAACTGAAAGAGTACAAGTAAGGCTTGAGGTCTCCAGAGAATTTGGAAGAGACAGAGAGAAGGACTTTGTATTGCCACATAAGGACTCATTTCAACCACTGAATATGACAGAAAGGATATCAAAGTAGAATGGTCGAGGTAGAAATTGGTTTTCTGTGTGAACAATCTGAAGAAAGGTAAACACTCAGCCCACGAATACATAATGTAACATCGCTCAAACACTACTCCACGCTCATAAATACACAGTATGTCACAGTTTATGTAGGCAGCATGGTCTCTTATACTCTCCATACATTTATAAAGTAACACTTCAGCAGGGTGTACAGGAGCTTGAACCTGTGTTCTTCAGTTAAAAGATGATCTGCCTTCAGTTAAAAATAAACACTGCTGCAATAAGAAAGCAAGAACATTGTTAGACGAGAATACAGGCAGAATACTAGGTAGAGAGGATGAAATCTAAACCTTTGAGTCCCAGTTTGTCATTTTTTGTATGCAGGGTGTAGTTTCAGCTGAGGCATTACTTCATCTGGAAACTGGACATTATGTTGGTGTTGATGACTGACTTTTGTTTTTGTCGGGATCCATTAAGAGTCAGTTGATGAAAAGATAGATTATCTGGACAATGCAAGGAGTGGAGCAAAAATTATGTTTAATACATTTATTTTAGTATGGTATACAGCAATTATGTAGTTTTCTTTGGAACATGAATGTCAGCTGTTGGAGGTCTTTGTTTCTATGTGGCATTACCATATGACACGTAATCCCATGTGGAATGGTCCATTTTAATTCTGACACAAAAATTAAAATACTCAGTTGTTCATTCAATCATTCATGTGATGCCTCAAGGCAGGTTTGAAATGTGAAAGGGTGAACAAGCAGTTCACCAGTGTGTGCAAGGTGTGCCTGACTGGTTCACTTTAGTCTGAAAGACCCCATAAATATAGAATAGAATTGACTACTAAGAGATAATGAAATGTAATTATGGCCCTTTTTTATATTTTGTGATCACCAACCACAGCACCAGGTGGTTCAGATTAGATATAAGATTAGATGTAACGGTCAAATGCCGACTGAAGAGACAGAAAAGGTGGAGTAAAACTGTTATTCTTGGTCACATGACAGTCTTTCAAGTCGACAAAGAGAAGGCAATCCTTTCAATGTGGGATACAATACAGACAGACAGCAGACAAGAGGCAGACATGAAGATATAACAAGTACAGACAGGCAGAACCAATCAAAAGATAGCAAGGCTTAGATAACTCAGGAACTGATGGTCCGGGAACAAATGGATGCGGCTATATTCATGAGGTGTATGAGGTGAGATCTCTAGTGACAACTGGTGGGCAGGTGCACAATTGCAAGCATATTTGGAATGGCATTAAAAAGTAATTATAGCTAATGTGCTAGCAAACAGCTGCCTATTTACATATCCAGTAGACTATAGCAAAAATAGCATTTTTTTAAAGCTAGAAGAATAGTCCAATATTCACTTCTTTTCACAAACTTCTGAAAATAAATCTGTTTTTTTAGCAGCTAATTGCTCCACTATGTCCAAAATCTAGCTTCTAACTTTGTCTGCCTGCTGTTTGATGCTGGGCAATTACTGTACAGTGGATTAATTGAAGCTTTTTCGTTCAAACAGCTGTCTGAGTGAAGTTGTGGGCCATAAAACTAAAACAATGACTTGAAAAACCCTAAAATGCTCCATGAAGCCGAGCGGAAGAGCAGAGTTAGGTGATTGTTATGTGGGTTTGTCACTATGATTGACAACTTTCACATAACACAGTCATTTGATCCATTGTTTAATATAGCAGCGAAAAGAGGATGAAGGAAAAGCATGACATGAAGAATATGTTATTTAAATACTGTGTCATGGTTAACTTAGCTTAGAATTGTTGTAGTCATAGTGAGGGGAAATTTATTTTCCCATGAAACATCTGAAAAAAATCATGTGGAGATTAGCTGCAATGATTAGTCTGATAGTTGACTGACACTGACTCAGTTGGACAGATGGTTGGACAAAATAAGATATCTAAAGACGTTAACTTAAGCTGAGGGAAATTAAAACAGAAATCTTTCACTGTTGTCTTTCATTTCTAGACAAACAATTAATTGAGAGAATAATAGGCAGATTAATTTTGATAAAAACACTAATCATCAATCATATCTAACTCTTAGCTTGACATTCATCCCATGCCAAGGTGTTGGATGGGACTGAGGTCAGGAGTCTGTGCAGGACAGTCAAGTTCTTCCACACCACACTAGGCAAACCATCAACTATTTAATCCGAATCAAAGGGAGACAAATCCTGTAAACACAGACAAGCTGCATGCACGGATCCATATAGGTGTGAGAGAGACAAGCAGAGGGGGGGGAGAGAGAGAGATTAAGGGCGGATTCTCCCCAGACCTCTTCTCCTCAATTTCTTCTGGTAGAAGTCATTAAGATTCATACCCCTGATCCTTCACTCTGTGCCGGCTCCTCACTGCTTGCTCCATGCATTTCTAGCAAGGGAAAAAAAGCAACCTGCACACCCACGCCAGAATTAAAATGGTGATGCAGCACTTGTTTTCTGTCAACAAGAGAGAGACACAGAGAAAGAGAGAGAAAAAGAAAGTGAGATGTTGTGAGAGGTAGTGAGAAGTAGAGAGGCAGAGTTAGAGAGTCAGGGGCTGACAGCTGGTTGGTATTCCTGAGGCTTAGCCAGAGAGGCTGATAGTGCAGAGTGGACATCACCAAGGAATTTCAATGTGGATGGAAACAGCTTGCTGTTGTCAGAGTCAGAGCTCCAGCCAGACCTGACTGTTTTACAAACTACTGTGTGTTTAATAAAATAAAAGATACTCAGAATAGTAAAATATAAAATAACATTTTAACATCAACCTGATCTAAAAGATAATGTTGTTCCTGATTACGTTACCTTTATTTCCTATAGCACATTGACTGTATTTTTATATATTTTATTATGCTCTTCTTCTGTTTATTATTATGTTTGTTTTTTTAATCACATTGTCATGGGTAATTCAATTTTAACCCTTCAACATGTAGTGGTCTTTTTTTTCTTTTTTCTTTTTTTTGGAGACACCAAAATTTACAAAGATACAGACAATCAAAAATATGTCTGAATGTGTCTAAAATTATGCACAAAATACAAAAAAAATAAAAATAATATAATCTATCTGATGAAATACTGCTGCCATAAAATCATGTAACTTTGGATTTGAATATTTCACTGTCCATGTTCACTGTCCCGGATCTTAAAATTACAAAAATGTATAAAAGCCATTAAAAAATATCATTGTGGTTTGTAATATGGGATTGTGAGAGGGACTGCATACAAATGATACAGTAAATATTGGGAAATGCTGAATGTACACACTTTAAAATCACATGACTAATTATGAGAGTCGATCTTGATAATACATCCATCCACATAATTTTACGCTAATTCTTCTCTATGAACCTACGGTGAATACACAGGCTGTCAACACACAAACCAGACCAAACCAAACCTCAATCCACAACTTGCGAGACAGTCATTCTGCCCTGAAGGCATATCAGGGCCAGTTAATGCAAAGATGAGAGTAAAGGTCAGAGCTTATTGCATCATGATTTTGAGTTATGTGTGTCTTTTCACACATGGGTATATTTGGATTAAGATGTACCGTAGTTGCGTGTTCAATGTAGGCTTTATTACAGTGAGGAAATTCATGCCATTAATTTGATAGATTAGTCCTTATTTGTGAGTGTACAGCTGGTGCACGGGGTAGATCACTGCATCCACATATGCCAATATGTGGGTAGGCAAAACATGCCTCACATTATACTTAAAATATATAATATAATAATAATAATAATAATATTATATAAAGATGGTGCACTGCACTTAATGCATCAGAGAGAAAGGCCGATCTGTTGTGTTAGCTCTCTGTACATTTATGTGTGTGCACAAATGAACCAAAAAGATGGATACAAATTGTAAAATTCTCATTGGCATGCAATAGCATGCAATAGCAATAGCACAGGCGTTGATTTGTACTTTGGGGACTCATACTTTTGTACCTGTCGCTCTTTGCTCTGCCTTGTGACTGTCAAATGTTCATCATTGTAATAGACTCAGATTTCACAGTGGTCCTTGTTGTGGAGAAATTGCTGAACTCAATGGTCAATGGTGAGGTCAGGAGGAAGAAAGTGTTCAGGAGCCTCTGATGTCTTATGCTGTAATATTTATTGATGCTTGGCCAAGGAGAATTAGAGACACTCTCAAAGTACATCAGAAGTGCCTGAGTCGGTCTCACATTCTGCCGAACTCATGCTGGTGGTCAGACTTTAAACCCCTACAGATAACACCACAAATACTATACGCCCAGAACTAGTCAAAGAGGATGTTTTTACCCATGTTAGTGTTACCGTCAGCACATTCTAGTCTGGAGCCACTGTTTTCTGTTTATGTTAATAAAACGTCAACGGCAAGCTATCTATTATATCCAGGAAGACAACATTAGGTTCCTTCGACCCTGGCCACCACAGTGTTGAGATAGGCTGGCACCTGCTGTCCTCAAACAAAGCCAAACAACTACTACTGCCGAGGACCTCAAGGCCCATGCGTGACCCCGTGTAACCTAAGGATAGAAAATTCCATAACAGTCCTCTAAACATTTCAGGTGAATGATACCAAAGAGTTTATGTGATTGTATTTATCATTAAGATGTGGGAAGAGTAAGAGCTGAGCCTCCAGGATTGAGCACAGTTTCAGTCCTAAAGATTGGCCAGGCAACTACGAGCATCTGGATCCTGCATCCCTCCTTTCTCCAGGGGAGACCCAGCTCTCACTAAACCCAACCAATACACTCAATAAACAGCTGGATTATTACATAACATGAGGTGGGGGCTAAATAGCCTTGAGTCCTTTGAAAAACCTGAAAAAAGATTAAGCAGACTTTTCATCTCGCTCACGCAGTTCGGAGTTCAACAGTCATTGACGATCATGCAGCCGTGTTCATTCATCTACCGGGGCCAAAGAGCTTCAAGGCTGTCAAGCCCCGGCTCAACAATTTTCAATTCCTTAATAATTTATTAATGGCGGGCAGTCAAATTGCATATCAATAATGTAGAAGGGCTCAGTACAATGTTGATACAAAACACCCTTTCAGTCGGGCTCATTCATGCTCACAGACCTGCAGACATATGTACTATGTTTAGTCCCACGTGGTCCGGCATTGGCACATTGCATGAATCCAATCCGCATCAGTGAGCTGTGTAATGTTAGTTGATGATGATGGAGAAAAATCCTTCTCATGTTTTCTTTTATGAGTCTGTCTTTGAAAATGTATGCAGGATAAAGAGCCCCGGAGGTGAAAAATTAAGCTTTTTCAAGGAGCACTAGGAGAGCGCAACATCTACACTGCTGACTCTGATATGGAGGACAAATTGTTCGGCTAGTAAAATGCAGTGTGATACATTAGCAATATATATATACTATATATCCATACATTTTCCATAAGCTTACCCATATCAGGGTCAAGGTTATGTATATATATATATATATATATATATATATATATATACATATACATTTACGTTTTGTGCAAACCCATAGAGAGATATAGTTTGCGCCATTTTAGCGAGATTTTGCACACATGCCCACCTCCACTCTCCAACTATTGGACAGCATCTATATTGTGCGTTTGGGCACGAGCCAATCACGCATGTAGGACAAATTAAGTGACCAATGGCGGATTTCCATCTAGGTCAGCATCTTTTATTCAGGAGGCACGCGTACACAGTTACATGCCATCCCGCCCCGGGGGCCCTGCGGAGACCCACTCTGCCACCGAGAGATGGCCCACCATTTTGTTCTGTTTTGAAAATGATCTCCATGCATGAGATTAGCTGGGGGGCCCACAAGCTCTTCCCTTTGTTGTGCATCCCAGTTTGGATATTTCCCCGGCTGGTGTCTGTGTGTGTCAGTGTGTGCAGGCTGTGCACGCATGGTGCCAGGCTGCATTAGTGAACATGCATATGTGTGTGTTTTTTAATAGGGATTTTGCTCGTTGCAGTGGTGAATACGATCTCGCTGGAGACATCCGATGCCCATTCCGTGTATGAAACTGTAGTGCACTGCTGCTGAGTTTGAGGAGAACGCTTATAGCATTTCAATCTGTCTGCGGTGTTAACAGCGTTGCACAGTTTGCGATACAAACCCTACACATTTGCATGTACTGTACAGTGGATGTCTGTGTCTGTGGGTAAAGCAGGGTCAAAGGGACTTGTTTCCTTGAACTGTTCATGACCCTGCATTGGTGCACTGCGCTGTAATGCATGCACTTAAACATACCATACGCTTTTGCAGGGAATTGTTCAATGGGAGGCAAACCACTGCATCAGTTAGCATTGTGTTTGTGACAGACATGGGCTGTTAACAACACCAGCCAGGAGGCAATAAATAACATCATGCTGAATTTGTACAAGTGACTACACAGGTATGTAAAGATGTAAAGTTGGTTATGAGGCTTTATGATGCCACTGCACCAAAATGTAAAAAGCTGTCTCTCACAGCCGTTGGTTTCCCTCCACAGACTTAAAGCAGCAACAAAGCAACTAGGCAGGGAGAGAGAGAGACAGAGAGACAGAGTGTGTGTGTGTGTGTGTGTGAGAGAGAGAGAGAGAGAGAGAGAGAGAGAGAGAGAGAGAGAGAGAGAGACCAGGGATGTGGTTGCTATAGTAACCATCTGGTGGGTCTGAACTGTTTCTCCCTGGCATTCATTTCATCATATCGAGGCTCTGTCTCTCTTCCTCTACTCTCACTTTTGTTTATCCCTCTCTTTTCCTCCTTCTCTCCTGGCTCTCCATCTCTCTTATCTCCTCATCTCCCTCTTGTCCCGCTCTCCCACTCTCTTCCAATCTGCTTGCCTGCACTTCACTTCACTTTCCTTGGAAAACAGGAGAGTGTTTAATGTTAATGTGGAGTGGTCACTGTCTTTGTTTGCTGTTTGCCCAATTTTTTTTTATTACTCTGCCCTTAGAGTCCCATCTGTTAAACCTGGACTCTTAGCCCCTTTTTTCAGACATGAACAACACATGACGTTCAGGTTTTTGGAGATGAGTAAAAGCTGGACTGATATCTGAGAGGGAACTTGCTTCAAAGATTGACGTCATCTGCAACCATGTTTTAGCTGCAAACAAAGTGGATTTTACCATCATATCATAGGCAGGGTGGTTTTTATGGTCAAAAGCTTGATGTAAAATCCTATTCAACAACAGATAGAATATTCTGGTGTGGCGTCTAAAGGGATATTCATTTCTTTTTCCAACCAGGACTGCAACCCAGGCTGCATTTTCCTTTTCCCTCTACACGTCCTTGTAAATTCCCAGCAGAGTCTCAATCAGCGAGAGAATACCTGATCCCAATGCCAATTGAGCCCACCACACACACAGCAATGCACACACACGAATAGCAAAAAATCGGAATAAATAAACCATCATCTGTACATGTACGCAAACACACAAATGCACACATGCAGTGGAATGAAATGCAAATGTCGCCTCAACCATTTGCATGCGATGTACGTGCTATTACAGCATCATTAAAAAGTCCATTGATTCATGCCAAGAAAGATAGAAGGTGAATTTCCCAGTGAGGTTCCTCAGCGTGTGAGGTCACCACGGGATTTTCCCTGCGACGACACAAAGGTCAGATTGAGGAGTCCAGAGAAGCGGCTGTGTCAGGACAGAGTGTGTGTACAGCTGACAGGGAGTTTGCAGGGTGTGGTTTTCCTCCTTGTGTCACTGATCTATGAATGCTCTGATCCCTGCTCTGTGAATATCTCTGTCTCTTTCACTCCTTCATGTTGTTCCTCTTCTTTGCCTTTCTCTCTCTATTTCTACACCTGTCGGAGAGCTTATGTAACCTAACAGCCATCGAGATCTTGACCTCCATCTGCCCCCTTTCACAGCACCAGTGATTAGCCTCTCATCAGTCCTCACTACAAAACCCATTTGCCACAATATTACACAAATATTGACCCAGTAAGTTAATAAAGAGCTGCCATTACATAAATGAAAAGAATGGAGGGTCTACTCACTGTTAAGTGTGATTTTAAGCCTCTTGTAGCACCGATGGTCACCCGGCCCAATTCTGAGCTTGAATTTGAACTTATCTGTGCAGCCTGAGGTGAGCAGCATCTGCTGCATCTTTGTGATAACAGCATTAAGAGCATCTAAGTATACAGCTAAGAGTGCTTGTGTAATAAACATAAACATAATCTGCATTTGAGACATCTGTGTTTATCTATCAATGTGTGTTACGTATGTCATCTGGATATGTGTTATAGTATCTAAATTAACTGAGAAATACGTCTTCCTGGATTACTACTGTGATAAAATGCATGATGAGGCCGTCAATAGTGACAGCAAGAAGGTGGAGCTTTGTGATGACACTTATGCCTGTTTATGGAAATATCTGTCAGGAACAAATGAGCAAGAGAAATATGAATAGATCTCATAAAGCAGAGAGCAGGTTTGTGGCTTAGGCAGAGGTGAAGAGCTGGACTTATTTACATACTTTGTGATGAACATTAGATCATTAGAAGATCTAAGTGTTGCATGATTTAAACAGGATTGCAGATTTAGTCTTGACATCACACCTACCAATATATGTAACTTTAAAGAACCAGTGTGAAGGATTTAGTGTCCCAGACAGCAAATTGTTGATCAGGGAATTACCTAAAAAAGACATTTGATCATTCATTTGTCGATTTGTTTATAAATAAAGGAGATGCACATGCTTACTAAAGACTAGTCAGTTATTTCTGTCTCGAATACTCGACCAAAGTCTCTTTAAAATATCTATATACCAGCTACCACTGGTGCACTGTATATACTATAACTTTCCAGTTATGATTTTGAAGGAAAATGAGAAAAAATATAAACAAAAGACAAAAAAGAAAGACATTATATTATACAACTTATATTTTATATGATGCCACAAATGCAGTTTTTATCATAACATTTAATAAATCTAATCTAAAATCTAAATCTTACATCTTTAAACAAACAGTCACAAGAAAAATAATATTATTGGTTTGCCAACCCAGTAACCAGTATCTGAGCATATAATTTTCCTGTTCTCAATCGCAGCAGAGAATCATCATTATTACCGTGATTGTGAACACTTATGTGGAATCAATATCAAACTGTTGCATTAAAATCAATACACTTTAAAGTCTTGTTACAGATCTTTAAATTGTCCTGTCGTTAAAAATGCATTATCCACCTGTCACTGATACTGTTAAAAAAACGCAGCTTGATATTAACCAATTGATAGCATGTATAGATCATTCCAACTCATATTATGCATATATATGGTGAGGCTTGTTGTGTTGGTTTGGCTCTGTGGTCCCTTTGCACTTGCAGTTTTAAACATAGTTAGGACGTTGTTGTCTGTCAGTGGTGGTTTGTGTTGTCATGATTGTTGAGACAGTGTAACTTTACCGTATTTATCACAGATGTACCTGCAGTTTGACAGTTCAGGTGGTGACTTTTTGGCTTCTTTATAACTCGTTGCCAAGAAGAAACAATCTTCCTTTCAAACCTCAGCTAACGGTGACTCATGCTGATAATTGTATTCAACTTACTACTGTATGAGTCGCGTGTGTAGCTGCCTTTGTGGTTATGATTTTTAGGGTGCAAAATTATGTAATGGAGGAGAAAGGTTTTAAAAATCCATCCACAACATTATGCCAATTACAACAAAACAGAATAAACAAAGATAGGTGCACCATACACCTTTCAAACTGATTATTTCTGCAGGACTACTGTAATATATTTCTGTGATTTCATCCAATCCTCTGACTTTCTGCAGTATGTATTGAGTTCTACAGGTTCGACTGGGTGGGAATCATATCTGACCCTGTGTTAAAACTGATCAGAGCCAAGCTCGGTCTGATCACATCACGCTCTCACTGCAACGTTTTGGATGAAAGGATCCACCACGGAGAAAATCATAGACCATTACTCCCTAAATGTAACATCCTCTCATTCTGTGTAAGGCGATAGGCTGTTACTGCAGTAGGCGCCATCGTCATGGTTGACTGCCGTCTTGGAAGAAGGGACTATTTTGGCAGGATAATGCGGTCACGCCACTGAGTGAATAGGGGGTCTTGAGAGAAGAGGGCAGAGATAAGAGAATGGGGAAGATTCCATTAAAGAAAGCGATGGTATCAAGCCGAGGCTCAGGGAAGACTATTCTGCGCCGAAACCCACCACAGCACCCATCGAGTGCAAGGTGCATCTGTTACCATGGTACCCAACCCAGGCAGCCCCTTTCATGTCTGTCAAGACTGGGGAAGGAGAGAGAATCGCAATATGTTAGTCTCGCCTGCAGTTGGAGCTGAAACAGACATGTGTGTGCGTGTGCGTGTGCGTGTGCGCATGTATGTGTTCCCGACACACATCCTGGCGGCCCGGGTTTAAGATGCTGTACGCTGACAGAGGCTCGTCACACAACATGAATCATTTAGTCACCACAGCAGAGTTGGAAATGTCACGTCTCATCAGTGTTCCTCATGCCTCGGCGGCCTTGCACCATTTACATCTCTGGCAAAGGAGTTAAAGGGACGACTTGATTAAAGAGAGGAGCTGAGATTTTAGATGCAAACAGACATTTATTGCATTGGGAAGGAGTGGTGTACATTTCCCCCACAGAATCATTTGTAATACTGTAGCACTTTATTAGATCGGAGTCTGTTGCGCACTTGTCCGAGCTGAGTGTCTCGACTCTCCTTTAAAACAAATCAGGAGGTGTGGATGTCAAATTCTTGATGGGATTAATTGCTCATTTTTCTTCCCATTTTTGTCTCTTTCCACATGTGATCTTTCCAAGGAATGGGATACTTCTTTCTCACAGTGGAAAATGCTGACTTGACCTTCCTTGGCATGCCAGATAGGCAATCCAATAACAACAGGAGAAACTGTACAGAGAACATATCCTGAAGTCAGCCAAGCTATTTGCTATTGTCTTTATCTTTCTGGTACAAAACTAGACTTTTGAGTTTTTGTGCTACAGTTTTAAAACAGTTTAAAAAACAAATAAAGCAACATCGAGTACATCATTCCGTATTGTAAACCACAATCAACACTAAACGGTAAATAGTACTTTGTCATAATCTTTATTACAAGATATTAGGCCACTGTACAAATCAGTGTGAATCGTACAGTACAACGCAGAATTAAGACTGTTTCTCGAGGTTTGTCATTCAAAGCTGTATACGAGGTGCTTCAAGAATACACAAGAGTTTCAGAACTTCTGCCGTGCATGCATGATTTCATATTTGCCATGCATGAGTTGGTATTTCAGTGTTTTAAGAAAGAGCTCTAAAAAATGGCAACAACCCAACAAAACAACTGAACTGTATGTATGTATAAAGCACAAAAAAAGAACAAGTTGTCCGGTACAGTATATCCCTCATGAGATTTGGCACACACGATAATGCACAATGCAATATAAATAGTTTATCAATAGGGTGTGTACAGTCAAGTTACAGTATCAACCAATCCAGGTGAAAGCCTGGGAAGCTTACAAACAGGTGGGAGGTACACTGTATATAAATGACTCGTTAGCTGCAAAGTATGGTAACAAAAAACACTCAGGCAACATCAAGATTTGTTAAGTGAAAAAAAAATGTCACTCTCATTCACTCAAAGTTTTCTCGACATACAAAAGAACACTCCCTCGGGCCTTAAGTCACTGCAAAAGACATATTCCAAAGGATCAATAAATAAAGTCTTCAACACAGAGAACAAACCGGTTTACTGCTTCCCACTTTGTGCAAGAAAATATGGGCTACCCTTTCCATATTTACAAACTCTGTTATTCATTTGCCCTCAATCAAAATGAAGAGCAGAAAGAATGGTACCATAGGTTTGATTGATAAGCTATAGGAGAAGTGTGTGCTTTAGTTTTTAATATCAGATTTATTTCTGTATCCTGTCCCTGATTTCTGCATTTCGACAGCATCGCCTCCTTCCTCCCCCCCCCCCTTTGTAGTCTTCTCCCACTTTTGGATTTATGGCGAAACCCTGTAATCGAGGGTGTGTTTTGTTTGTGTGAGTGTGTCTGTATGTGTGTGTGTGTGTGTGTGTGTGTGTGTGTGTTGGGGGGGGTCCACCTGGGGGTCTCCTTTGCTGCCATCTCCCGCCCCTGCCAGTGTGTGTCACCCGGATGGCCATGACCGACTGGGAGAGGAGGGCGTGGAAGTGCTGCTTGCTGCCACATGAGAGAAAGTGCTTATATACAGTGTCTTTGGATTAAAACTGGTAAATATCGCCATAAAAAATTTCAAGAGTGTCTTTTGGGGGGTTGGTGAGCCGAACGCTCTAAGCCTCTGCCGGGGTCTTCTCTGTTCCATTTTTCAGTGCTTCGTTGTCGCCATTCTCATCCTCAATCACAACTGTGGATGACAGGGAAGAGAGAGTTAATGAGGGGGGCTCATCTTGGTGTGGCGTCTTGAAAATTCACCACAGACTGACATTAAAGCCCAGAACCATTAGCTGTGCGCTGTATGAGTAGAAGTGGTGTGTGTATGCATGGGAGTAAGCATATGCAAAAAGAGAAAGAGATAACCATGAGCATGGTTTTGTGTGTGTGTGTGTGTGCGCATTTATGAATATTAATGTCTGAATTTCTACGTGTCTTCTTGCTGTGCACCTACAGGTGCAGTCCTTACATGTCTGCCTGTTTATCCATGTTGTGTCTGTGCACTACTGTAAGTGCAGTTACTGTGTGTCCGCGCGTGCATGTATGTGAGCCTCAATTTTCAAAGGATCATCTCATGGGTGTCATCAGGAATGCAAAAAGCAGCTTGAATTGATCATGCAAGCACAGAAATCATAATTGCACAGCATAGAAATCTCAATCATTCCAAGCATTCATTGGGGAGGAGACATCCAGCACAACTCTGTTTGAGCAGCATTCACAAGGCATTTAACAGCACGCACTGCGCATCCAACTTGTGTTGCAATGCGAATAGAATATTTAAAAACCCCATACATCCCACACGCATGCAAACAATAGATCATCTCACACTCCACTGAAGACCATGTCACGGCAAAGGTGTTGCCTATGTGGCTACACACAGACATCCTTAATTGTAATCCACTCCAACCTATATGCGCATTCAACACATAACCATGCAAAAGAAAACGCCTTAATTATATAATTACCCCGTTTGCTCCTGCCTATTTGTCCGAGTTTCGGCGGACGTTTATTCTGTGAGCCACTGAAGAAGTTGTTGGTGTCTTGAAGACGACAGGTGAAGGAAAGGTGTCCCTCGTCGCCCTCATTTCCATAATGACTCATTTTTTCTTCGTTGAAAGGTAGCACTTCCGACATCTCCAAATGCGTCTTAATCACCAAGGCGCACAAACTGAAATGTATAGCTCGTCGCCAAGCCTGAACTCGGCCGTGTGTAACAAACAAAATTGGGAATGAAGAGGGGGACAATGCTATCTGCTGACACGATCTAGCCCTTTCTGTTTACCCCGAAGACACGTGTCTGTGTCCGTAGGTACGCAACAGAAATAACAAGTAAATCAAAATGTCCTCAGTTTCCCCGCTGGTGGAGCTTCGGCAACATTATTTCAAATTTCCAGAGGTCTCTTCTCTGTGCGTATTGCTTTGGAAATGGAGGCGCACGTACAATTGAGCCGTGGTGCGCCCGCTGGTTTCGAGCGGCTGAACCCGTCGCACGGAAAATCTGAGGAAGAAATGCAAATTGAGGAGCGATGCAAAACACGGATCCCGGGGAGACCTGGCGAGGGAGCTGTACGGGGGTTTTCTGGTGCAGCCCAGAGAAGCTTCCAGTTGGAGTCGTGTTATACCAACGCTCCACTCTCCGGGATGTAGATGCAATCAAACAAATGGCGATCTTATATTTAAAGATGGCACACGAATATGAACCAATACAGATGTTTGGGGGGGGCGGGGTGGCGTCCTTTACGCGCCACCACTCGACGGGTTAGGGATGTCAAATCTTACAAACTCTTACAGTACTTACAGTATTGCAAAATTTGCGATTTATTTGTTCTTGGGTTGTTGTTCTTTTGGGTATGTCATGTGTCCACGGAGTCAGACCTCGCCAGAGGATGGCAGTGTTTTCATAGGCTGAAATATATGACTTTTGGCCCCCATGGCGCAATTCCAGTTCAATACTAAGGGCCTGCGCTATTTTCACCTGTTTTCGTCGCAATTTCTTGAGACTAATAACATCAGTGTTAAGGTAGAGGACGGAGGTTGAATATGTCACACCTGGGGATCAGGGAGTTGCTCCAGGAAGCAGTTTTGGGTTTTTTTGCTGAGGAAAACCCGAAACAGTCCATGTTCCAGTTTTGATGATGTTCCAGGTTTTACATGGTAAATTATCCAGAACTTCTTAAAACATCTTAGATATGTTTTTTTTTTTAAACACAGTTTAATCTTTAGAGCACACACACACACACACACACACACACACACACAGTGCAAAGGGATTACATGAATTCCGATATTCCTAAAATGAGCTCACATTTCCATGTATAAGCTGCTGATTCATAATAGATGCATTAATAATGCCCTCAAATATGATAGGATCCAGTTTGAGAACATTTTGGTGTTTTGTTATCACACTAGGTGTACAGTTACGAGATCAGAGGGGAGTATGAAAGTTGGTTTGCTTAAATGAAGCCTCCCTGGAATGGTTTTAGTTTAAAACTAGTTTTCATTAGGCTTAGCTCCCACTGCTGTCTATCAGTCAACACAAAGAGATCTTACAAAATAGATATACAGTCAAGGATATGGATCATTAGATGGGTATTAAATCTAGACATAGACTATCCTTTCTCAGAGGAACTTGACCAAATATCATTACACGAACAATGAGATGAAAGGTGATATATGAGCCTGCAGCAACTTTAAAATACCGTCAACTATTCATAGAGGAGGTGCAGTCATGACACACCTATTCCCCATGGACTTCCAGAAGCCATGATTTTATCAGAGGCTCACCTTTCATATTAGAACATCTCAATAACAGCTCTTTCAGCTTAACAACAATGTCATCAGAATCTGCTCCTGTATTGATCATTTTTAATTCATTAATAAGCCGTAACAAACCTGCCCACACTAGGCATCAGACATGCAGAAGGAAATATCAACTTTTACATATTAGAAAGTAATCGTTTGCTCTGAGATGGAAACTCTGTAGTGTCAGTTAACAGGAAAAGAAGAAAAGATAAGATAGCTAAGGGATAGAAAACGAGAAGCAATGCAAGAAAAAAGAAACCGAAGACAACCCTCACAGCGCTTAAAAATCTCACACAAAACAAACAAATAAGCTTGGTATCTGTTTAAAGGTCTAAAGTGTATGATTTAGGGGGCTCTTTTTACACAATATGTCAGAAATGGAATATAATACTCATAACTGTTATGGAATTTTCTATCCTTAGGTTACACGAGGTCACGTGTGGGCCTTGAGGTCCTCGGCAGTATTAATTGTTTGGCTTTGGTTGAGAACAGTAGGTGCCAGTCTATCTTAACACTGTGGTGGCCAGGGTCGAAGAGACCTATTGCTGCCTTCCTAGACATAATAGATAGCTTGCCGTTGACGTTCCAATTTGCGTAAACAGACAACAGTGTCTCCAGACTAGAATATGCTGACAATAACACCTCCATGGGTAAAAACATTCTCTGTGGTTAGTTCTGGGCGTATAGTATTTGTGGTGTTGTCTTGAGGTTTAAAGTCTGACCACCAGCATGAGTTGGGCAGAATGTGAGACAGACTCAGGCACTTCTGATGTACTTTGAGAGTGTCTCTAATTCTCCTTGATCAAGCGACAATAAATATTACAGCATAAGACATCAGAGGCTCCTGAACACTTTCTTCCCTCCTGACCTCACCATTGACCTTTGACTTCAGCAATTTCTCCACAACAATAACTATGTTTTCATTTCAGTGTATAATCACCTGAAAATAAGAATTGTTATGTTTTTGTTACCTTCGAATGAGCCTTTTTTATTTTAAATTTTAGACAGACCTCTTCCACAGAGTCTGCCATTTTGGACCATCATGCTTCTACAGCAACCCAGAACATACAGACCAAACGCTGGCTCTAGATAGGGTATATTTTGCAGGCACCGTAGTTTCTCCTTCATGCTTGTAGGCTGACCTGAGTGGATTGCAATCCGCAACTACACATCTAGTGCCACCAAATCCTATACATGCTGGTCCTTTAAGGCCAGACTATGTAACTTTTGCACAGCAGCCACAAGTGACAAGTAACACGAGCACAGTCAGTGACCTGACCTTGCTTATATTAGCCATCATAAGCTACATATTATATAAAACACAAAAGAATGTAGCAGCAAAAGCGAGGATACATATTACTGCTTATGAATTTAACTTTTTGTTTTGTTTGTCTTTTTTTTTCAAGAGTTTCTTTAAATTACTTGAAATTACTGTATTATTCACAGGTGTGCTCATATCATGCTGTGGCTGGTTTAAAGCAACTACCAAACTTGGTATTTCTTTGTAACATTAATGACTAAGTAAGAAAAAATATCCTAATTTATTATTATATAATATAAAACTTTTCTACTTCAGGCATGCGTGTCTGTGGTTCAGTTCTGACAAAATAAACAAATGACTCCACAGCTAAAAACACAAATATTCAAAATTGACTCCAGACATTCAACTCAACTCTGAAACAGCTCCACACTCTCTGAATTTGAATATTTATTTCCATAAAAGGGTATTTTTATACAAGTTCTCTGGAATTACATACAGGCTTATAAAGTATCAAATGTAGCGGATACAAGATGCGTCACTGTTATACTGGTGTTGAAAATATTATCAGTGATTCAGAGGAAGTTCTGCATATTTTCTACAGAACCACCTTTGATTCATGCCAACACAAACATTTCAGGGGAATTACACTTTTCAGACATAAATTGTTGCTTTCGCGATCTCAGTTTTGTCGATATCTTCTTCAGTATTTGGTACAGCGCTGGTATGACCGGTAGATGGTTTGGTCTATCCATCGGCGAAATTTGGACACAGCCGTGTAGACTCCCGGAAACTTGGCATCACCACAGCCGTTGCCCCAGGAGACCACACCATAGACATGGCCCCCACACACCAGGGGCCCTCCAGAGTCACCCTATAAAGACATGCCCCTCCTTTCATTAGTTGTCCTGTCACAATGTACTTAATGAAAAAACAAATGATTTCTCATTTTCCCTTTGAAGGCAACGGTTTCAAGAAGCATTCACTTTAAAGTTAGATCACTTCTTAACTATAGATCAGGCAAGTAAATTTTAACTTAAATCACAAGACATGACTGTAACAGAGCAGACAGCTTGCTTTCAAATTTATGTTTCAAATGTAAAATAGGTGTATTAGATCATGTGAAATGCCCAAAAACCCCATAAGCATCCGTACATGTGAATTTTATAACATGTGAAATGCTGTTTCATGTGTAATAAACCACATTGGCTTATATGTGGATTTATCAAGTTTTGACCCTTACTGAAAGCACTGATGTTTCTACATGTGCAGTCTATATATCTATACCCCATATGTCCATTTAGTTGAAATGTGATAAAGTCATAGTGTATGTGCAACAGTAAAAAACGGGGGGAAATAAAACTGTCCTCTCACAGGATAGTTGGATTCACCACAATCTCTTGCTGCTACTTGGAAATGCCAACACACAAAGTTGCCTACTGCAGGGTTAAATATAGCACATTTTAATTAGTCATTCAGCTCTTTACCTAAGGCAAAATATAGCCTACTGGTATATCGCACATTGAATTTCATGTAATTTTCCTCTCACACTAAAGGTTGGGGCAGAATCATGTTACAAATAACCAAATCCGCGCATGCTGTTGTCTGTAGCTATGTTTTTTAGTCCTGATGCTATTTCAGGGTTGCATTTCTATCTCTTCTGTAACTATCATAACTAATATAATTCCTGAGGGTGTACTGCCATGTCTGCTTAATAAAAGCTTGTATTTGAAAAACACTGACATGAACTGGATCTTCATACTGTCAGGGGGATGAGCGGCTCAAAACTGTGTTATTGTTTTGCTTTAATGCGAGCTGATGAAAAGATGACCCTGTGCTATTTGATATACAGTGGGAACCAAGGCCAGTACCTTGGAGAATTTATTATTTCAAAATGGATTTAATGGCTTTTCAAAGATCAAATGATCATATTTGTCACAATGGGGGCAGATTGGACAGCCATTAATTGTGCAACACCCACTTACCTTAGTGCTGTTAAGGTATAAGAGTGTTTGTCCACTTGTACCTTGCATGCATCTTTTCCTCCAGTCCTGTAGCCAGCACAAATCATGTTTGCTGTGATGTTTCCATTAAAGGACTCGCTGCTGTTGCACCTTGCAGTTGAAACAATGGGCACTGTGACTGTTTTCAGGGTGAAGGGGGCCTGGCCAACACCCAGACTGTTGTAGCCCCACCCAGAGACCCGACACACCAAGCCTTCGACCACTCCTGTCCCCTGCCTAGGGAGAGGCGCCAGTGACACGTATTTGTTCAGCACCATGGGGGCTCGCAACTGGACAAAAGAAACAGACAGAAAAATCAAACTATATAATATTATCTTGATAGTTCATACACTAGTCAGCCATAACATTATGACCACTGACAGGTTAAGTGAATAACACTGATGATGGTCATCATGGGGCCTATCAGTGGGTGGAATATATAAGGCAGCGAGTGAACATTTTGCCTTCAATGTTGATGTGCTAAAAATGGGCAAGGGTCAAATATTGATGGGTAGATAAATTATAAAAAAATAAAAAAAAAATTTGTGGGGAAAACCAATATTAATAATGGGGGGGGGGAAAAAGAGAAAAAAAAAAAAAAATATTTAAAATATTTTTTTTTTTTTTTTATTTTTTTTTTACAATTGATTGTGTATGGGGCTGCGTAGCTGCAGACCAGTCAGGGTTCTCATGCTGACCCCTGTCGACTGCTGAAACCACCAAGCAAGGGCATGTGAACATGCAATGGAAGAATGTGGCCTAGTCTGATTAATCACGTTTTCTTTCCATCACATGGATGGTCGGGTGCATGTGCGTCGATTACCTGGGGGACACGTGGCACCAGGATGCACTATGGGAAAAAGGCAAGCCAACGGAGGTAGTATGATGCTTTGTGCAGTGAAAACCTTGGGTCCTGCCATTGATGTGGATGTTACTTTGACATGTACCACCTACTTAAGCATTGTTGCAGACCATACATTGTTTCATGGAAATTATATTCCCTGATGGCAGTGGCCTCTTTCAAGCAGGGTAATGCATCCTGCCTCAAAGCAAACTGGCTGGAAAGTGTGGAAGAATGAAAATGTTGCCTCTGTGTCTGCTGGGTGTTTAAATAGGCAACTCCCTGCTGAAACATACATCATAACATAAATATCAACTTTAGTTGATAATGTGTAAATGTTGTGTTTATAGTTTTTTCCACTGCTCCCAAGTGACCAAATAAATAAATGAATACAAAGAGTCTTTCATTTATTTAGAAAAACAAAGATCGTATAAGAACATAAAATATATTTTATGTTTTTCAAAAATATATTTTTATATTTAAGTATTTTAATACAATGCTTTGCCTGCTGAGTTGCTTTCTTTGTGGCCACACCCGTCATTAATATTATCTAGATGATAATATAAATGGTGCGATACATTTCTTTTCACTGAGATATAGAGTTACACAGATTAGAGTCCCACCTCTTTGTATGAACAGTGATATTCCTCTTGATATTCTCTGGACAGTAGCTGTATAATTATCACTCGCATGCACAACATCAAAGTGTAGACAAAATCAATTGTGTACCATACAATGAGAAAGTGATACTTTCTTGTTTCCGTGTGTTTACACAATAAGTGATGAGATGATGGAGGACAATTAATGTCTGGGGTTCAAAAAGTTCAGGGCATCTTAGGTATGTGAAATAATTTAACAAAGCACATAAAGCAAACTGTAGCTCTTTTCCTTCAACGAAAGACTATATCCAAATTTATGGAATAACCTAGAATAGAAAATAGAAGTAGAAAGTTATAATAACTACATTGCTATGTGGCTAAATCTCTGCACTGTGTCTGCTGTACCTTAATGAGCATGATGTCAGCATTGTTTGTGCTCCTGTTGTAGAGGGGGTGGGTGACCAGCCTGTGGGGTTTGGCGTACTGTTCAGTACCCTCAAAGGTATTCACAATGTAGTCGCCCGCCACGATCATCATGTGCTCTGCCCTAAAAGACAACACATTTCCATTTTACATCACAATTATTAACAAAAATAGCACCAAATAAATCATGACCTTGAGATTTCATCATTACTGATCATCTCTAAAGAGAGAAGAAGAGACAAAATCAGCACAGACGTATTTTCAACATTATGAATTTGAGGCATTTTGATCATATTCAATTTTAGTATCCAAGTTGAATTGAACACTTCATCAATAGGCAGGGAAGATGGGAGTGATGTAAAATGACAAATCATGACCAGGATTCAAAGTCACAGCACTCGGGTCACCACGAAGCCAGAAGCATTTGCCAGGGAACAATGGCTTACTGTGTGCAGGCAGGGCTGGGACAGTATAACAGAAATACAGCCAATTTCCCGGATCCAGACAAGATCACACTTCAAGCACACACACTTACACACCGATGATGTTCCAAGGTCAGCTAATTCGACCGCATCTGTGTGCTGTTTGACTTCCTTGTGGCCTGTATACAGCTTTACTTTACGTCATGATCAAGTGGCATCGTTTTGACGTTACCTATCCGTGGAATGGATGTTTGCTTTTAGGCATCTGTTGGTACCATCTGCTCACAATATAAAATCATGCCAAGTTAGCTTCTACACAGTGACTTCTACAGAGTCCACTCAAAGAACGCCAGAAGAATGTCATTGTGTTTCAAACAGTTTGATCTTTACCTTCCGCGAAGTTTAAACTCTCAAACATGGGCATCTCTGGTTCAGCTCTTTCTTGGTTTGAATCCTACCTGACAGGGCGCTACCTCAAGGCTCTGATTGCCTCTCAGATATCTCCACATGGATGAAGGCACATCACCTCCAGCTGAATCTCTCAAAAACTGAACTGCTGGTCCTCCCAGCCAAACCTACAATTCACCATCAGCATCAGAATTGACTCCCTGTGTCTTGCCCCCACCAGAGTGGTGAAAAACTTATTATGATTAGGATTATGATTGATGACCAACTAACCTTCTCCAATCATGTTGCCTCAGTTGCCCGGTCATGCCGCTTTGCATTTTACAACATCAGAAAAATCAGGCCATACCTAACTCAACATGCTACTCAACTCCTGACACAAGCTGTGGTCATCTCAAGACTAGATTACTGTAATGCCCTCCTGACGGGTCTCCCAGCCTGCACAGTGAAACCTCTTCAGATGATCCAGAATGCGGCGCCGCGCCTGCGGGTCTACAACCAACCCAAAAGGTCACATGTCACCCCACTGCTCATCGAACTCCACTGGTTACCTGTTGCAGCCCACATTAAATTCAAATCGCTAATGCCCGCCAATAAAGTTGTCTCCGGTTCTGCACCCACCTACTTGAATGCCCTTATACAGGCATATGTTACCTCACAACCGCTGCACTCCTCCAATGAACGACGCCTGGCTCTGCCACCCGTTTGTTCAAGGCAATCCAGACTTTTCTTGTCTGTTGTTCCCCATTGGTGGAACGCGCTACCAGTTCCTACCAGAGCAGGAGCGTCCCTCTCTGCCTTTAAAAAACTCCTGAAGACCCAGCTGTTCAGAGAGTACCTCCTCTCCTAGCACTACCAACAACTGGATATGATAAATCTACCCCTTTAAGAATTGTCACAGCACTTACTGCTGCACTCACACTTTCTTATCGCACTGTACCTTGATTGTTCCCTTCTCTGTGAGTTGCTTTGGATAAAAGCGTCTGCTGAATGACTAAATGTAAATGTAAACTGTCAGGTTGCATTTTAGATTTATGAGGAAGAAAGTAAAAGAAATGTATTCAGGAGGCATA
The DNA here is from genome assembly GCA_946959425.1 of Argyrosomus regius. NCBI lineage: Eukaryota > Metazoa > Chordata > Actinopteri > Sciaenidae > Argyrosomus > Argyrosomus regius. Next base: position 11,423,474 of record OX336885.1, read on the forward strand.
AAAACTTGATTTTTCGCTTGACGATCCTTCTTTTTACCAATTAGATTTAGGTTAATAAAACCAAAGGTTATAGTACAAGACTGAGAGTCGACAGCACTGCTAGCAGCTCTGTGAGGCTGTCATTAGGTACATTGGTACTTTGAGTGGAATGCTAGCGTGTGTTTAGCAGGTATCATGTTTACCATGCATCGTATGCTTCATCAGAACAGCTTGTTCGGTGGTTGAACAGTTTAGGAAACCCCTACACCTTTTCCATGTCAAAATGGGAAGTGGAGTGGCACTCCAACATCTGATTATTTGTGGATATTTAATTTTTGATGTGAATAAACAGAGGCTGTGCCTTTTTATCCCCTCTGTGACAAACAGCTTTCACCCCACTGACCCATCTATTTTCCTGCATAACCTTAACTTAGCATGCTAACATTTGCTGATTAGTACTGATGGTAACGTTATTAGTTTTGCAGGCATTTGGTCAGAAAACAAAAACTGAATAGACAAATATTTTTACTTAATGATAGCACTAAATGAGTTAAGTGATCACCCAAGTCATTAGGATTCATCATCTTGGGAAGACCAAATTTCATGGCGATCCATCCAGAAGTTGTGGAGATATTTTAGTCTGGACCAAGATGGTGGACCAAAAAATGGACCAAGACAGTTACCCACTGAACCATGACATGAGCATGTTTAACATTTTAAAACCCAAAGAAGCATGTAACCTTCCCAAAATGGGAATCATGGCAATATGTTTTTGATAAAGCAGCAACACCTGATGACGACTATTGATCATTCTTACCCAATGTTACAGTGCGCTGCAGTCAGCACCCAGTACCTGTGAACCAATGATCCACCGCAGAAGTGTTGGCCCCTGGTGCTCTGCAGTGACACAATGTATTTGATGGAGTTTGGTGCAGCAGTATGACCACCTACTATACGGCCCTGCATGTGTACATGGCCTGTATGGAAACAAAAATATAGACAGGATAAGGTGTGGAAAGGAGCAGTGGAAGGTTTAGTTTAGGTAAGTTTTATAGCTGTTTAATATTGCTGTGAAGATGAAGTGAGGTCAAAGTATATCTAGAAAAGATAAGTGAAAGGCAAAAGGACAGAAGATCCTTGAAGATGTTTTCGCCTGTTATCCAAAAAGCTTCTTCAATTCTGACTCGTGGAGACTGACAATTGTTGAAATTGTTCCAAATTAGTGCTCACAAAGCTGATGGAAAGTGGACATAAAAACCACTTCCTCAAAATCATACTTTTCCCTATGTAAAAACATGGCACGACTGTTTAAGAACTGACGCAGTTTTCATTCGAGCTTTCATCGAAACCCCTAAAAGCCAAAACATCCTGCGTATATAGTAACAGCTCCCCAGGCAGGATTTCAATCACGGTTAAAACGTCTGTCTTGTAAACCATGGAGAACCTTCAGTGAACAAAAGAGAAACATAAAGAGTGAGGCCCTCTTAATCCCCCCTTCAAGACCATTGACCCAGTCTAACAATTAGTGGTTTTCTGTCACCTGGGAGGCCACCACATAATGAAAGTAATCCAATATAACCTGACCTTCTAGTGTCACCAACTCACTTTGGGCTTTGAAACATTAGAGTGGGTTTCTCCCTGTCTGCCTTATGCAATGGCTCATCTACTGTACATTGGCTTCAGGTCATACAGTAGGAAACGTGATGGGAGCAGTAGACTATACCGTTAAACTAGACTACTATTAAGACTACTTCCTGGTAATGCTTGTCTCTACAGTTCCTTAGCGTAACTACGGGTGGACATTTTTGTGTTTTTGATCGACACCTGTTGAGGAGTAATGTAATGTAAAACAATTAAATTACTGGCCCTGTAAAGTAGAGGAAAGTCATTTAAAGGAATAGTTTGACATTTTGCAAAATTCTTTGCCTTCTTGCCAAAATCTCATTAGTTTGAATCTGTACAAACACAAAACAACAATTCAATAGGAGGTTGTGTGCTACAATAGTGAAAGTGGCGTACACTCCAGGACGTTACTGCTCCCAGCCGAAATAGCCTTTGAAATTGAAGAAGAATTGTCTTTTTACTTGTATGAATTAAGCAAACAAGATATAACTTGTTAATTTGTGAGCTTTAGAAGTGAAGATGGAGACAAATTTTGTTACCTTTGGATTGAGCCAGACCTGCTGTTTCCAGCAAACCAGCTGCTAGATGTAGCTTCTTATCTTCCACACAAACATGAGAGTGATATTGATCTTCTTATCCAACTCTCAGCAAGAAAATTCACATGCATATTTCCCAAAATGTCAAAGTATCTCTTAAAACAGGTATAAACTTTAAACAAAAAGCAGTTTCATTAAACTGCGACAGAATCCAACATTTAACAAAACAAATCAAAAAATTGAAAAACACTACAAACATACTCACTGTGGACTGTCACAAGGTCAAGTAGCATCCAAGCTAAACACATGGGTAGGCTCATCATAGCTGTGGAGGTTTCAAGCTGTTATCCTACAACATACCAGCAGCCCAACCAGACAACCAGTATCCTCTGCCCCTGTCTGTTGGCCCAGCCTGGGCATCCACCTTTCTCTGGAAGAAGAAGGGGTCAGTCACATCAGCCTTTATCCTCGAGTTTCCACTGGGAAAAAAAGTTTTCAATTTCATCTTTCACCATGACATGCAGCACCAGGGTCCAACAGTGTAGCATTGATTGAAAAGGAAAGAGAGCAACAAAGTTCACCTTCAAAAACTGCCCTGCACCCCCCGCCATGCCAGCACTATCACAACTCTTTCTCCTGACCCTCCTGACTTGTCGAAAGGCCTTACATTGTTGCTATGGCAACACAGGGTACTGTGCCGAGCAGGTTCATCTATACTGTATCAGCACGCTCTGTCTGTGTCATCATCCAGGCTTATCCGTGCTGAAATGTTTCAATAGCCTACTGTGTGTGTGTGTGTGTGTGTGTGTGTGTGTGTGTGTGTGTGTGTGTGTGTGTGTGTGTGCATGGGTTTGTTTTGTAGCTGTGTGGAGATTCACATCTGAGTCAAGACAACACAGTGGTTGATTCTATGCAGCTGAGCCACACAACTGTGCTCTGTATGAGTATGAATCATCAGTCATTATTGAATCCGTGTCTGCAATAACTCATTACATCAGCCTGATCATCATCATCATCATCATCATCATCATCATCATCATCATCATCATCATCATCATCACCATCATTACCATCATCAGCCTTCTGGCAAGTCAGCATCATCCACAGCATGGGAGGAGAATCTCGCCTGACCTCCTCTTGTCCCACATTTAGAGCGAGCTGAATAATTGATGCTTCACCCAGTAGAATGGGAGAGACAGCTTTGTGTGGCCTCCCACTGTCAGGTGTTTCCTGGACCAACGCTCACTTCACAGACAATCAACTTCAAACATTTTTTTAGTAATATAAACATGATTCATGGAGGTATTTATAGAATATACATGTATATACTGTATATATATATGTTTAATCTGAAGTTAGTCTTCACAACATGAAGACCTTTTTAAAGTGTCTCTTCAACCAACATGTTTTCTCACTTAGTGGTCATGCGTATAGATCATATTTTGATAGATTCATAATTTGTGGCCTGGATATTATGCCTGTTATTTATGCATGAAACATGATTTTTAAACCTGCTACTTTATGTCAGTAGCCCCTTTGAAAACTGCTGACAGCAAAGTCTTTGATCCAGAGTAATCGGGATATTCAAGACCTACCTGATTAGCTTTCGTGTAGCTTTATTTTACTTATTTATTCACTTATTCACTATTTGATTTATTACTTTTACACTGTGACTCAGAGACACATTCATGTCTGTTTTTATGATTTACTGTGAACCACTTTGTGATGCATGAGCTACAAAAGGTGATATTTATATAAATATTAGATTTAGAGAGTTGATCAAATCGATATCATATCTAGCCACTGACTAAGGGAAGTCACAGCTCCCAAACTAGAAATAGAACATTTCCGCACTATCAGGTCATTTTTACATTTAAGTTGTTGCACTGATTAAACAAACAAGATAAAACATGTTAATTAGCTTTAAAGGTGTTGGTTCTTCTAACCTAAAGAACCAGGCTTGTGTCCCCATGCCTCCAGTCTTTATGCTAAGCTAAAATAACTGTTTCCTAGGCTGACGTTACTTAACATAGTTTTTATCTTCTCTTCTTACACTCAAGAAAGTAAATTTCCAAAATGTCAATGACATGATGATATATTTTGTGATGATTTTGTTGAAATTTGTCAACCAAAATATTGTATCGTCATATGCCAAAAAATATCGAGATAAAAGATATCTACATCTTTAATATCACATTATTGTATTGAATGTGTTCAATCATTGTGAGAAATCAAAATTGCTTCATGGAAATACTGAACTTTAATATGGTTTTAGCTGGTTGTTTTATGCATTATGTGTAATTTTGTTTTACAGGTTATACTGTGTACCAATAAAAGCATATACAATTAAATATTGTCCAGTGCTGTTTTGAGCACCAAAATTATATTCCATTTTAATTCTTTTGAAGTAGAGGCAGAAATACTAAGAAATAAAAATACTAAGACTATCTGACTATGTGCTTAGTTGGCTTTGTCAATAGAAACTCTCAACACACTGTATATAACATAAACATTGAATAAGTGGATAATTTGATTCACTCTTTTAATATCAACAGAAAAGTCTGAGTGGGTCAACAAAGTCTCTGTGTGCATTTCAGTGACACATGCTCCTCTCAGACTAACCACTATTATGTCTATACTGCACATGCAGGTGCAAAGTATCTGCCTCACTATATATTTCTCTCTCACATACAAACACACGCACACACACACACACACACATACACAAAGGCATCCTGTTTGTTATCTCTCTGCTTACCTGAAGGAAAGCGGAGAACGCTATCACCTTTCACCCTAACAGTTGGAATGACACCTTGGGGAGTGTAGACTGTATGGAGGCTATGAGTTACAAACCAAAAGCCCCTTTGTGTGGGAACTCAGAGTAGGAAAAAAAAAACAGCTGGGAACCTAAAAGAGAGTAACGGGAAATAGAAAAAGCTGGTAGAAGAGAGGAAAGGACTAGCAACACTTGTTTTGGTTGTTTTCTGTTGAGCAAGTCAAGACCAATGTACAAAAGGAGACATTATCCAGCCACAAACTCCCAATTCAATAGGATTAATGAAAAAACTTCCTTGTCCAAGTGGGGAATAAATGTTATGTCCTGCTACGTCTCAGGTTTATAGTGCACTAGAGGGCAAACATATCATACTCAGACATCACATGAGCTTTTTCCCCCTGCCCTCTGTAACATCATTGGGTACACCAACATGTCTGGCAAGTATATACTATCATTTCTCTGGCTTGTTGGGTTTCATCTCCGTAAAGGTTCACTTTGTCTCCATTACAGGACAAAAGGCTGAATCTGTGAGGACAAAGCCCTTAGAGAGAGAGACGTAAATGAAAGGGAAGACTGCTGTTTTTTTTGGTGTTGTTTTTTTTTTTGTTGTCCCGTACTAGGTCACATTCTGCTTTCTGTGTGTGAAAGCAGAGTGTGACACTTAGATATATAGAAGACAATAAGGGGAACAATGAGAGTGACAGGCATGGTTACAGTATAAATGGGGCCTGAGAGTTCTCAGGCATTATTGTGTGTCCCGGTATGAGAGAAGTGTATGAGAGTGTGTGTGCCAGTGTGTAGATGTTGGACTTAAACTGTTTTCTTACTTGACTTGATAAGGTGAGACAGGTTTGTATCAAATGGATTTAAATTTAATTTGATTTAATTTTTAAATTTAAATTTATTGCTGTCAGTTAGCTGTGGGACTGAGGCAGAGTATTAATTAGAGTTTGATATTTGTTTGGATTTAAATAAATCGATTGAAATATGCAACTAGTTAAAAATAACAGAATGTCCCTCATCTTTATACTTAAATGAAAACTATGCTCTGTAATTATAAAATGTAAAACACTCAGACAAAGAAGTTCTTTAATACTGCATGAAAACTGACTTTTGAATATTCCTCTCTTACAAATTCAACCCCGTATTATCAACCACTATAACCAAAAGTTGTAAATTTAAGAATAATGTCTTGACATTGGGTGTGGAGTATCAGCACTAAAGAAAACCAACATTTGTGCAGAAGTAAATGTATTTATGTTACTAAATGATCGTAGATGTAAGTCACTTTTGAATTTTGTCATTTACTACTTTTGGTTATCGTGGTTGGTGATATAGAATATCTTTAAATATAAAGTAAGATTTTTTCTTTTTTTCTTTTGGTAGTTTCTAAGATGAACCTGCCTCCATCCTGTCACCTCGCACTGCTCCTTCTGCTTGTAAACCTAACAAGTGAGTACATACTGTCTAACTTTTAAACTTCAAGTAACTCCAGCAAAGCAAAAAGCTTATTTTATATTTAAGAATAAAGCATTGTTTCTTTCAAGAATTCGATATTTTGTGTCTAATCCCCTCTTCGGCTCTAAGGTGTGTACGGGGCCAGAATCATCGGAGGTGATGAGGTAAACCCTTACGCCATCAAGTATCAAGCCTCCCTCCTATTCAGAAATTACCACTTCTGTGGAGGCACCCTCATCCACCCGCAGTGGGTGTTGACTGCTGCCCACTGCTGGAGACCGTAAGTTACTACAGTGTTATGCATGTGGCACCCACACCAAGGCCCAGACCCATGGAGTTGCCCCTTGCAATTTGAATATGAAAAGTTGTATAGACAAAAAAAAAAACATATTAGAGTGATCTGGAACAACTGTTCTGTGACTTTGAAAGAAGTGCTGGATTGTCTGATGTCTAGTTCATGAGCTCTCTTTTCTCCTTTGCGTTTTTCTGAGCTCAGGCAACACATGATCAAAGTGGTTCTGAGTGAGCACAACCTCCAAAAGACGGAGGGGCACGAGCAGGTGTTCAGTGTCTCCGTAGTCATCAGGCACTACCAGTACCAACACTGGTCGTTTGACAATGATATCATGCTGCTTAAGGTAAAGGATGATACAGGGTTGTGCTTTGACACAGATATTAATTTGATATACATCCTGTGATTAATATTTTGAATGGAAGCCATTTTAAGACACTGATTAGGTTACTGATACTTTGTCTGTCATGTATCACATATGACCTGCTTCTCAAGGGACTCTTCTTACATATGTGTCATGTTATGCCATTTTATTGCCAATGCTTACCAAATAATTCAACTTAAAGGGGTAGCATTGCATTTTCATAGATTTGGGGCACTCACAAGAGACCGTTTTTTTTAAATAGCAAAAATCAAAGCAGCAGAGACTGACCTATTCTGATTTTTAGTCCTTAGTATGGGTCAAATTCCAAAAAATCGGAATCCTGCATTTTTCACAATACACACATAAGGGTTTAGGTTTCTTAAGTAGAAGAACCATTAGAACAAAGTAGAAAAAAAAAAAACTCTGTTACAAGTAAAAGTCCTGGTTTCAAAATCCTAAATATACAGTATTGCCAACATTTATCAGCTAAATGTATTTAGAGTATCAGCATTCAAGGGTTGAGGTAGAGCCGATTTAAACTACTTTAGAGTGTCAGTTTTATCTGCAGAAACCTCAATTTTATCCATACATTTACATCTATAATTGAGTCTTGAAAACCTTATTTTGCAGTGCAGTAAGAATGTTTCATCCTGTTTATAATTCACTTTAAAATCCTTTTTTTAAAATCACTTTTTCAAAAGTTTTTTTTTTTATATATAAACAATAAAAACTAAATTACAGACTAAAATGGCCAGATATGAGGGAGAGCTGAAAGCTGAGCTGAGCTGCTCAGGCACTGCTGAGTTGGTGGTGGTTGGAGTGGTTTTCATTGTATTTTGTTTTATACAGTTTTATTATGCTGTCTTCATTAGTCATTAATCAATAGCATAGACAGTAAAGTAGGCCATTTCACAACCACCAGGAGGTATTTGTTTGTAATGTGAATATAAAATGTACAATGATATCTTCAGTATTAGCTTTTTATGTTGACTGACTGAGGGTTCTCTTCTCTGTGGGTCAGCTGGACCGTCCAGCCACCCTCAATGACAAAGTCCAGGTGGCACCTTTACCAGACCCCGATGCACCACCCTTGGCCTCCCTCACCCCCTGCACAGTCAGCGGCTGGGGCGTGACCTCACTCTTCAGCTACAGCGTGTCACCTGTGTTGAGATCTGTTAATGTGGACATCTTTTCCAACTGCTGGTACTACTACTACTTTAGGATCACAGATAACATGATCTGTGCAGGCTCTCTCTTTGGTGGGAAAGACTCCTGTCAGGTGAGGCACAAAGATTGCGTGTAAGTTTGCCTATATGTATGCGTGTGTGTGTGTTGAAGAGGTAGACATTTCTTTCGACTAATCAAATACCTCCAGGTAATGTAATGGAAGACTGAAACAAAGTTTAAAACATGTGATGACTGATAAGAGGTTAAGAGCCTAATGTAACATTTTATTATTGTCCCACCACCAAAATTCAAAACACAGGATTGGAACTTCTTATTATTCTGAAATAGATTGACAGCAATGCAAAATCACTCCGCTAAACTCCTCCAACCAGAGAAAAAGTTGAACAGCAGCAGAAGCAGTGCCATGCCATGCCTTGTAGGGCTCCACTTTCCACAGTGTGCGCTTCATCAAGACCCCGGTCCCCTCTTACTGTCTCTTGTGTTCTCAAAGACACCCATAGAGTGCTCTGTGTACCCCGTGCAGTCCTCAAAGGCAGGTTTGATGGTGTTTAACAGCGAGATGAGAGGATTGTCCATACTTTTTGACTTCCTCAGCAACACTCTGCTTTGATGGTTAGGGACAAGAGACAGCAGAGATTTCTCCAAGAGGGCTCTGTATTATTGGATTGTCACACTGACCTCTAATAACACGGAAAAGAATACCTGACACGCTCAGCTTGTGTGACTAGTACCTCACACATGCATACACACACAGACCACGGTCTCAGCTCAAAAGTTATTCCCTACCATTTGTCATCATGACACTCGGTGATATGAGCGTCATGGGAGCAGACATAATAAGCCCAAAGCTCTGTATGGAGCCGGGACATGTTCACACACGTGAGGATTTTCTGTCATTGAATCAGGCTTTCACTTTCACTTTCTCCAGCGCTGGCATGGCACTAAAGCATAGTGTGGTCTGGTTTATACAAGACTTCCCTTCATCTGAAGGGATATGCACTTGCATTTGTAGAACAGCACTCTCTGAAATAACCTGTGATTGGCCAAAGTCTCTCATCACAGGCTAGATGTTCTAAAGCCTGAAAACAGAATCAGAAAGAGGTGCAGAAGTCTAGTTTTCTCTCTGACCACTTGAATTACAGTATGTAGCTTTAAGCCCAATATTCACTCTCCTTGTAATCTGGCTCTTCAGCTGCTAAATGCTCCACTATCTTTACCACCTACTCACAAGTTTGTCTGTGTGCTCTTTGGGCGCGTAGTGTGAGAGTTTCTTTGTGGAAAACAGCCGCCCACTGTTGCCGGACACAAAGTTGATAAGAGTTTAGTTGTTGTCCAGAAAACAAAACAAAAAAAAAACTGATTCAAAATTTTAGAAAAAGAAAATGCTTCGTATAGCTGTGGGAAACTGCAGAGTCAGGTGATGACTCTCTCTTGATTCATTAGTACAAGCAAGCCCATTCACATTATTCATAGTCCTTTGAGTAGTGCGGCTTTAAAAGATTTTTATTCCAACAATTTTGCAAGAAAACAAACACACATTTTCCACTATGATCAGCTGGGAAACACAAAGTTCAGATTTTTCATCTGGCAAGCTCTTAAAATGTGTCACACTTCCCTGACAAAAACTTGAAACTGTTTTCTTTTCAGGGTGACTCAGGAGGACCTCTTGTTTGTAACGGTAGATTTGAGGGCATTGTATCTTGGGGCATCGGCTGCGCCTACGCTTACTACCCTGGCGTCTACACCAAGGTCAGAAACTACCTCGGATGGATCAACTGGGTCATCAGCAAAACCTAATAAGACTCCAAACTGACAAACTCCCTTAAGACTTCACGTGTGATGACAGTTTGAATGGATCCTACTGGACCAAAAAGTTTTTTTTTTTTACTATCTTTCATTCAGTCTTTTTAAATAAACATGAACACATTTGCTAAGAGATTCACAGTGATCATGTGAGCAAGAAGACTCAAACAAACCAAGTCTGACACATATATGCAACTAAATGCACTTTGTATTTTATATTATTATTCTACTGTGTTTTTAGTGTTTTGTGACGTAAAACCATGTTAGACCCATTTCAGGGATCGTTTAGGTCTTTGAAGCCTCATTTTTCCACTGACTCAGAGCTCAAAGAGAAGCAGGACTTAACAATAAAGATACATATTTTCTCACACTGTCTCTTCTGTTATTGGTCATCTATAACACCCAAATACACAACACATAAGGAAGAAAAAACAGACTAGTCAGATAGGTGAGTCACACAACCTGTTTGAACTTCCCTTTAATATCACGTCTGAACAAAATGAATAATAGCAACAACAAATCCGCCCCCCCCATTGCCACATGATGACAGTATGTTGACATCCTAGCAAGTGATTGGCTGTGACTGTTCCCTCTCCCCCTTCACTCTGTCCCATTCACATTTAAAGCTGCGTTACAAAAGACACATTCACTGACTCAAAAACAGCCTCACACACACCAGGAGCAAGTATGGACCAAGTCAAATTCAGCGGGGAGGTGATGCATATTAAGGACCGTGGCTCCAGACATTTGTCCCAGGAAACTGTGAAGAAGCTCATTCACCGGTCGCAGGAGGCAAAGAAGCAAGCCTACAGTCCTTACAGCAAATTCAGGGTGGGGGCTGCTCTCCTGACCACTGACAACTGTGTGTTTACAGGTAAGGTACAAAAAGGAAGGAAAAAGAACAGAATGAACAGAAAAGAAAGTTAACTAAACACCTACTCTGTCAATACTCAATCCTGTATTCTTATCATTTATGCTTTCCTAAAACTAATTCATGGAGTATTTTTCTGTACTTTATCAATGAGTAGACTTTAAAGAGTCATATACATTTAAATAAAGCATTGTAAAAGATTAATTGCAAGCAGAGAAGATATCAGAACCACTGCGATATGCATCTCTGTCCTAGTTTAGTGTGATGTTGTGGAAGTATCTAAATTTAAATATCTAAAGTATGAGGAAATTAATCATTACCTTGATCAGAGTTTCATTTTGCTACACTGTGTTAATGATTACCTGACAACAGACAGCTGAAATGTATGAACCTTGTGAGGAAAGTTCAGAGTTTAAGCTTCATTCATGTCCATTTTACAGCAGTTCATCAGTAAATCCTCACCAGCATACATATTAGTGGTTGAAAATTGAAATGATGGTTCACAGGATAAAGAAATCTTAACTTTCCCATTAGCAAACGTGACTTTCTGTCATTGCGTCACTTGCGCTGTACACATTGACAGGGATGTCAAATCATTGTCAACACTAAGGCAAAAACACAACTGTCCTGTTCATGTTGCTGGACTGTACAAAGCTTAGTAAGTCACGTGTCCCTCAGCAGGGGGACAAACGGCTGGCAAACAGCTGTGAGTGCAAAGACCCGCTGAGTAATTACAGACTGGTTGAACAGGTCAGAAGAAGTAAACAGACTGCCCCTTTGAGGGTGAAAAGGCCACTTTTTTCAAATTTTAGTTTCAGTTCAGTGAAACAAATACACATAAAAAAAGCTGATTACTTGTGATTATACTTGTGTCACCGGCAGGCTGCAACGTGGAGAATGCTTGTTACAATCTGGGAGTGTGTGCGGAAAGGAATGCTATCTCCAAGGCGGTGTCAGAAGGCTACAGGAATTTCACAGCCATTGCAATTGCCAGGTAATGTTTGTTTCATCAAGTTCTGAATAAAGGAAGTGTATTTCCTGTGACATGCCACATGACAACATTCATCTAGCCCTTGCACCAAACCCAAAATCATCATTCGTCATTACAAAACCATGACTCACTGTAGTTGTGTGTTTCCTGCACGTCGTCTTTGATGCCATGAAACCTGACCAAACTCACGATTCCCCTATTACTTCATTCTTACTTATTTCTTATAATCAGCATGCTCATCTGACCTTTTTAATGGCTTGTGATGATTATGATGCCTATGTCAGGCATGTCAGAAGACTGTATAGAACGGAGCAATGGTCGTAGAAATGCAAACATTCATAGCAGAGAAATAGTCATTAGGAGGCAGTGGGGAATGAAAGAATTGGGCAACCTACAAATTTAGTATTATTAAGAAGAGAAAAAATCTTTCCAACATAAATACATACTTACCAGATGTGAAAATGGGCTACATAATCAAGTGCCTGTTTACCTAGTTGAGACCTTTTATTTTGTTCCTTAACTACATTTTTCCTGTTTGTTGCAGTGACCTGGATGACCAGTTCATCTCCCCTTGTGGTGGCTGCAGGCAATTCATGAGAGAGGTATTAAAATCTTTGCTGGTTTCAGGAGTTTTTTTTTTTTTTAATCCCTGAGAGACTAATGGTAAACCACATGTACACTGACCTTGCACTAGCATAACACATGCTAGTCTGTGAAGGTTCTTAGTCGTCCAGGTTATCTTTCTTTGAGAAGGGTTAAATCTGGGTCATTTGGACTTGGTTGTAGATCAACCAAGATCTACAAATAAAAAACAGATCTACGAATAACAGGTGCTAGTTTCTTATTAACTTTTTTTTTTTGTTGTCCGGACCACATACAAAACACTGAGCAAACAATGAGAAAGGGGGACTTTGTGTAAGGGTTTAACTACCTCCTCTATTTCTTTTTCTTTTTTTCAGTTTGGGCCAAACTGGGATGTGTACCTATCAAAGCCTGATGGCTCATACCTGAAGATGACTGTGGACGAACTGCTGCCAACCTCCTTTGGCCCTGAAGACCTGTCCATGAAGAAAGTGTTCGACATACCTAATGAGTACTGAGCCTGTTGGTGCTGAGTGTTTGCTCTTTGAACCGTCATGACATGTACTGTGTATAATGCTGCTGAAAATGTATATTCATGTTTAGCAGTAATTCTATTTATGGTAAATATTTGTTCTTGTATCATGTATCTTGTATCTTGATTGTAGACACATATGTCACATATTTAAATTTACTACATATATATTGTAATTTTAATAAACACGACATCAAGCTAATTGCCAGACTGTTAGCCGGAGAATTCATTATTGATCTTTAATTTACTGCATCAACATACTGAATGCTGTATTGTTGTAGATAAAAGTATTTTTTAGTGTAAAGAAGCTTGAAGGAAAACAGCATAAATATCAAAGCAGGTCAGACCTATGTGCACATTTTAATAAATAAACTGGTTTAAAAGGATTTTCTTTTAATAAGTTACACTTCATTTTTCACAGCTGGATATTGACATAAATGAAGTTCAGAGGACATACAAGAAAAATAATGAGTTACAAGTTACAGTGTACCGCAATTGTTATTCGTTGAGCAGCAACAGATTGCATTAGAGATTATAAAAGGAGGAGACGGAGGTGGTGACACATTTAGTCGCCAGTGCAAATTCACTAATTATGTTGAGTGTTTTTAGATCTACTTAATTCCATGCATTAAAATTTACAGTGGTTTAAGGGCACAGGCTTGAAGTCTATATATATGTAGTAGGATTTATTGTTTCTCCCTGATTCAGACAAGAACTTAGAAAACACGAGCAAAATCAGACAAACAAAGGCAAATTTCAACATTTTCGTTACCTCTTACCCAAAATGATATTGAACTTGGCCAGTAAAGTATTCAATGTTAAATCCCTCAACTAAACAGCAGCAAGACATGGCAGCTCAGTCTGAGCAGAAAAAAATCTTTCTGAATCAGCATCACTTTTTTTTCACCATTTTTTAAAACATACTGAAATGGAGCTAGTGTTGTGTGACTAAATTGATTATTGCTGCTTACGATGCTTTGAGATTCGAGATGTGTTTATGTCTGTAAATTAAGGTTGCCTCTTATAGCAAACAAAGGTCAATATTTAAATTCAACTGAAGACTCCTGAAAGTAAAAAACAAAAGAAAAACAAAAAAAAAAATTATATATAAATTCAGTGCAACAGGCTCGGTTTCCAAGCCTTTATTCGTATTAACCGATGTGGAGATCTGATCATATACACCAGAATTCTCCCGCTGAGGCTTGTCATTCGTAAAGATGTGTTCAGGTACAAAGCAAATTTTAGAGGCTCTCGGTGGTTCAAAGGACTCAGAGCGAGTAGAGCAAAGGAAACTGCGCTTATTCTGTGATGTCCGAATTCACATAATGTACAGAGACAAAAGAAGAGGAAAAGAACACAAAGGGCTTGAGTTAAGGTGTAACACACACATACATGGACACACTCCACACACAGCTACAGCTCACATCAGTATCAAGATGCTTATTGGCTGTATGTGGGTACTAAACAGGGACAGCAGAAACACTCACACAGTGACGTGTGAGCAAATAAACCGATATGGAAATTTGCTTTGCATGCAAGTATGTAGCTAATCAGACACACCGCCTGTGTGTGTGTGAAGCCTGACTGACTGTGTATGTATGTGTCACAGCTCAGACTCTGGCCACCGTCTTTGTCTGGTTTTGATGTTTTCTGATGGATTCTCTCCTTTTTTCTCTGTACAGAAGACATGAAGTGACACCTCACAGTTCAGATTTTGCCTCAAGATGCGCATTTTAAAAAGGTTTGTGGTAGCAAACGACTCTACGCCTTCAATTTTCACCTGCACCGTACTATCAGATAAAACAGGACATTCTGCAAACAGGCTGCAGCAGTTCAATGCGGCAACCCACCTGTGCGAAAGAGATCTTAAATAATAATTTGAAAACTGCAACATTGTTCTGCGTTTTTCTTTTATCAAGAACTTAATCAGCAGGCAAGACCACATAGTGTATCCGCCACCATTCGTACCTTTCTTACTCTGACCTCAGCTCTCCGTGGAAGTGGTTTCATCAAGAGAAGGCCACGCAGGGACCCGTAATCTGGGCAGGGTGCCCTCCATAAGCCTCTCCATCCACAGTCCCAGCCTGTCAAGCTTGTGGTGGAGTTCTATGCTAGTTGCCCTACTGGAGCCTCTCTTGGGTACAGCCCCATCATCCCTGGAATGGGACCTGGATCGGGAGTGGGAGCTGGACCTGGACCTGGACCTGGACTTTCTCCTGCTGTCGGAGGAGAATGAGGTTTCGGATGAAGAGTCGTTGGGATCGTCCCCTGTGAAGACGGGTCTGAAGAGGCAAAAGTATTTTTTGTGGCCATTGAGGGCCAGGACGTGACCAGCGTAGTCTGAAGACTCCTCATCCTCGTCTGAGTGGCCCTCGCTCTGCATAGCATCAGAAGTGGAGCGAAGGAGTGACGGCATCCAGTGGCGGTGCTTATCGGCATTGAGGAAGGAGAAGTGAAGGGTCTGAGTCCTGTCATGGCAGAAAGGTTTGGGATTAATAAGGGGACCAAGTGTTGGTCGATAAAAAAATCTTAGGGAACAAGATACTGAAGTACAATAGATTTATTCCTTGATATGCCGTTAATACCATCATTTAAAAGCAAGTTACTGCAATATTAAAAAAAATATCAAAAATGACCGTGGACTGCTGAGACTCACCCAGAAAAAGAAAAAACCTCCTTTGCATATTTCCTGAGCAAGGCAGTCTTGGATGCATTGGTGAGCACCAGGACAACATTGATGTGGCCTGGCCTCAACTTGACCAGGTTGCTGGTGTATGTGACGTCTGTCAGCTCTGTCACTTCCACAAAGTCCTTCTTAGGAGGACGGCTGCATGGTCCAATGAAAAAGACAGAGGGAGGGAAAGAAACGGGTGAATCACAGCTACCGATAACTCTCAAGCGTAGGAGAAGTATTGTATTTAGACAGACTTGAAAACAACCCAGATCCTCATTTAAGCGCCATTTTCAAATACTTTTGAAATACTTACTTAAAAAATACTTTTTTTTAGCATATTAATTGTTGCTGCACGTTAACATACCTCACATAACCCTTCCGAGGGTTTTGCACACTGCTGCCAAATTTTCTCGAACATTCACCTTAAACAGGCAATTAAATGAACCCATAAATGACTGTAAACACAGATACAGGACACGGTGGGTTTTATCTTTGGCAGATAAAGTTCAATCACTCTATTGATCGTGGATCCTCACAGTAAAAAAAACAATCAGTCAAGTGTGGACAAACAGGGACAGTTTTTATGGCAAACCAGTGACACATCTTTACTTCCTTTTTAGGGCAGTTTGGGTAGTATTGCTCTGTGAAAATATGAAGTCATTAACACTATACTACTGAGCCATGTTTAATTATTAAAGAGAAAATCTCTTTTAGGGCTACAGGGGGCTGGTTTGACAACTCAAGGACATGCTTAAGGGCCACCCCCACCGCCCCACCCCCCCACGGTCTTGCCAGTTGCATAAAAAGCCATTCAACTGCAAAATACATTTTAAAAAGCCACCAGTGGGGCAGCCTGTGAGAGAATTACAAACACTGTCTTTGGTGTCCTTATTTTCCAGTTTTCTGCTGTTGTGGCTCAAACTGTGTCGCGCATGTAAAACAGGCTTTTGGCGGTGTATCCGCTGTGGCCTTTGGTCAAAGTAATTGCGTCCATCTTGTGTTCACCTCCTTTCACTACGTTACCTCGAGGTACTAGCTCTATTTGAAGCATCGTCCTCAGCTTGCGGTTGCTCCTTTTGCTTTGGTTTCCGGGGTTTGCTCTCACCTGGCTCACTGAAAATACACAACAGAAGGGAAATCATCAGTGTGGAAACACATTGCTCTAGGAAAGCTATCCAAATACAAGCTAGCCTGTATTTGATTCACCTGTTAAAACTCAACTGTGGATCCATATCATCAAGAATAAACTATTTGAATTAAAGTCATTTCAAGTCAAATGTTTGCACATTTGATTAAAATGTCTCAGCCTGAAAAGGGTCATGGCTCTCTCACCTGAAGGCCTGAATGATAACGGTGCCAAAAAGAATGAAGAGAGCTGAGAAGATCAGCGACAGGATGGGCATCATCTCTCGCCTTGAGGAGAGAAAAGTGCCATTATTGAAACGTGTAGGAGAAAATCTGCAGCAGCCCAACAATCAAACAATAACATTACTTGCAGTCTCTAAGCAGACTGTCGTACATGGAGCTGCAACACAGCTATGATGGGATGCACTAAATGCGTAGCTACAGTGTCCCCATCAGGTCATTCTGGCAACAACTCGATGCAGCAGCATGATTCAGCTTCTGATACATTTCAAATCCATCAGCAACGCTGCAGACAGTCTGAGTGAGCGTTGTCTTACCAGTTTGAGTAGAGAAGGTCATCGTATATTTGAAGGATGTAATCATAGGCAGCATTCATCCACTGAATAATAAACATCTGACAGAACAGAAAAGAGTGACGTTAATCCAAAAATATTTCCAGTCAAAATCCCCCCCTCCCCCCCATCAGTCAGTGTGGCCCCCCGGCCCAGTGGTCTGTAAGGTGAGTGTGCGTCTGCGTTGTCTTACGGGGGCCATCTCGTTGTTGAGTTCTGGCAGAGTGGCGTCTGAGGTCAGGTAGGTGGGGTCTTTCTGAAGGAGCTCCAGCTGTTCGTGAAGCCTGTACTTATCTTCTTCACTGCCGTTCCAGCCACCACTCACAGAGCGGTACAGGACCTTACCAGCTTGGCTCCGCCTCTCAAGAATCACCACCTGTAAGTGGGTGTACATATCGGTAATCTGACACGTATCAAATTCAGTGTATTTCTGGACAAAAGATTTTCCAGCAGGTGCACGCTGTTCTTGTCATCAGTTGAAAATCCTCTTCTTCTTTTTCCCTTCAGACGACTTCATTGGTATCACACATTTGATCGTGGAAGTTTATGTACTGACGCATGCGTTTCTGCCACTGACCTGTGGTGAGAGTGCAGCTTGATTATGCAGCAGGGCCTGACAGAGAGGCTGCTGCTGACGCTGGTAGACATATGCAAATCGTAGCACGTCTTTTTTGTTAGCTGACGCAAAGTCCAGGAAGGCCTTATTGCCTGGGATAAAGGCTTGTTCGTCCCCTGTGATCAGCAGCACACAGTACCTGCAAACAACTTACAGTCAATTCACCTGCTACTGCAGCCTAAGTGCACATCATTTCAGCTCAGAGTAGCAACCACTTCATTTTCTTTACAGTTGTCATATGATGTTAAAAGGAAAACGCCTCCTTTGACAAGAGGTCGTTTTAAGCGAGATATTAAGTGCAGGACCATCTGTTCAGAAAATGTCTTACTTCCTCCGTCGGTGGAACTGCTTGACAGGACACAGCTCATCAAAAAGCTGCTGGTTGATCAGCCGTGGCACCTTCAGGAACTTGTTGTTGGAGACAAACTCATCCATGATCTGTCGCTTCATTCCTCTGGCCTGAAAAGGAGAACAGGCGGAGGGTGTTAAATATGACAAATGATTCAGAATTCACCTTTTAGGCTACAAAACATCAAGTTTAAAACTAGCCAGCATCTAAGTGACTAAAGAAGCGGTGGTGTGGGCTGTGAGAGATGTACCTGGATGATGTCAACAGGCTTCTCTGTGTCCTCCTTGAACAGCAACATGGTGGGGGCGTATGTGTTTATGTTGAACTGCCGCAGTAGCCGAGCATTGTGTGTGTCACCCTGGTCCACGTAGCCGAAGCGCACATAGTCTCTGAAGGCAAACGCTGTTAACTGAGGAGTGGGAGAAGGAAGATGAGAAGCATGAAAATAAATACATTTAAAAAATGGAGCATAAAAAAATTTTTTTAAAAAAACAGTTACGACAAATTTGATTGGTTGAAACAATGTTGCATTTGAACGTGACTGGTTAAAAAAAACAAACACAATTCTATGTAGCAAAGGAAGAAATATTAATTCATTAGTAACCTAAAAAAAAAAAATTGTTCAAGCAAAAACAGCTGCTCACACAGATGCAGTTGCTGTTGGGACTTAATCTATCTGCTTTCTATTGGTGTATTAGTGAATACCGCACCAGAATACTAACCAGCTTGAAGAGCAAGAATAGCTCTCTCCGTTTTTCAGCATAACATTTAGTCTAATTAGTGCAACAATTATGTGTGTGTGTGTGTGTGTGTGTGTGTGTATGTAAACAACAAAACATCACTTACTTTGTAGAGTAGCGGAATAATAGGGACTTGGTCAAACAAGAGAATGGTGGGCTTATTTTCCACTTGCCAGCTATCCAGAAAAGTCAGGTAGTTGTCATCTGTGATCTGGAGAAACAATGGCATTAGTTCATACATATATTCTACACTTGCTGAACTGAAAATCTGTTTAATTTGACACCATGTCACTTAATGGGTAAGACTTGTATGTGAATCCTTTTCCTTTACTTTAAATTCTTTGACGATAGCACACGTGTAGTCGTAGTAGTGTACAGTTTGTGTGCGTAGTAGTGCGCCTGCTGCATTTACCTTTTCCACCAGTTTCTGGGGCAGCAGGTCTTCAATAAACTGTCGCAGGTGCTCCCGTACCACAGCCTGATGGAAGAAGGTCACCCTGCCGTTCACCAGCCCGATGATAGAGGGAGCACGGTGAGCTCCCAGCTGGTTGGCCAGGCGACGCTCATAACCCAGGTCCACAATGCCAATGCCAACACCTGGTGTAAGAGTAAAAAATAGACTGCTAATGTACTTGTAACAGTAGAGCAAAACACAAGTGCTCTTGCAATGACATTTCCTTCATTGCATTTGTTCTTACCACTCGAAAAGACACTTGAGGAAGAAGCTGTGGGATCTTTACTCCTGTCTTTGAAATTAGTGAGGCCTACTGCCTAATGGAGTTCATAAATGATGCATACATCTGTTTTTAGGATCACTGTATACCAGAAATAGCAGAAAAAAACAAATCAAAGCTGATTCTGACATGGCCAGAAATTAAAGCTTTGAAACATGAATGAATATGTGTAATGCAAGAAGTGTCGCTCATGATGACAAAAAAATAAAAAATAAAATAAATCACCCAACTCTGCAGTCCCCCCTTGATGAAGCTTTTTAGAATCTTTCAGGTCGTTGTTTTGCTTTCACAACCCACAACCTTCCTGTTTTGGTTCACGCTCACCACTCTAACCAACATCATTTCCAGCTGCAGAGGGCAGCCGCCTGCAGCAAAAAAAGCTTTGAAGTTCTATATACACTGTAAAATATCTGCTCATCACAAAATGGCAGAAAAAGTTAGCGACTAGCTACCATTGTAGAGCATGTAGCAACTAAAGACCCAAATATAAAGAGTACACAGGTACACCTGCACAATCTAATGCAACACCAAGCAAAGACAGTGATGACTTTATGCAAGTGTGTTTATAGAGCACTGGGAACTGTACTTCTAATTAGTAGAATTAACTCAACAACTTTAAATGAATCTCCAGTGCCAGACATTTGTTACATAGGGTTGAATTTCTCCCTTGGCTTTATACTCTGTTCCAGGACACCATGGAAAACAAATAAGCCCTCGTGAATAATTAAGGAAATGATTTGGTCTCTGCAAAGCATCTTAACATTTAGAATTAAATTTATCTTAATGGCCTGGAACTGAGCAAACATCATCTTTATGTTATGATGCTTTTAGGAAAACCAACCCTCGTGAGCGTAAGTGAGCAGACTGATAAGATTCCAGTGACGGCATACTTACCTAGTGGCTCCAGTTCCTGCACCGTCTCCTTCCACACAGGCTCAATATGGATGCATGCAAAGCACCATTCAGAGGTCACTTTAATTAGATACGGCCTCTTGTGGCTGTCTGGGAGGACATCACTGTTGAACTGTGCGTGGTGAAGCAGGTATTTGCTATCTGCAAAGTCCCTGGACCTGGAAGAGGGTCGGAAGCAAGTCAGTGAGTCTGTTTTTAGACACAGCCTGCAGGGTGCTGTCAGGACATGACCTGAGAGAAAACTTTTTATAAATCCAATCTTATTCATTTACTCATTCTAAACCTTGGTGCACATGTTCAGTAGAGATGGAGATCCTGCTTTGAAACGGTTAATAAAAACTCACAGGAGCAAGTTTTTTTTTTGTAATAATGATGACGTTAAAAAACTAAATATAGAGACATTTGAGCACATCAAAGTCCGCAACTGATGATTATTTCCATTTTTATTTACTCGTGACATCAAACTAAAATTACAAATGTGACAGACTAGCAGAAAATGCTAAAAGAAAATCATATTATTATATATAATAACCAAAGTCAAACACAAGAGGCTCACACAACTCAGCTCAGTATGGACAATGCACAGTCAGCATGCTTGGACAGAAGTATTTTCAAACACAGTTATAGGAACGTGGAGAACAGAAGAGACAGGAGAACAGACCTGTTTATCAAACAGGATTTTGGTCTACAGCATGCAGGAACTTTGAGTTTGACAGTGACACACCTACTAAAGTGCTAAATGTTAACACAGCACAAACGTGGACATGAAGTACCTGGGAAAATGGAAAAAAGACTCGTCAAAGTAGAAGCTGTTGTGGAAGCCGCGGAAAGCGTGATGCTGCGACTGGCCAAAGGGCTGGTTTTCATCCATCTGCCCATAGCGGTCAAAGTTGGACCTTCGCTCCTCATTGGAAAGAATCTGTGAGAGGTGAAAGACCATGATACAGAAAGTGAAACAGACTGAGTGAGACACACACCGTCTGTCACAGGTGTCAGCTGGAGCTTGTATGAAACATAGTACATGATATGTTGTGATGCATGTTCACCCCACCTCATATGACTTAGAAACCTTGATGAACATGTCCTCAGCTTTGGGGTCCTTGTTCTTGTCTGGATGCCTGAAAAAAATCCCATAGAGGACACCATAAACCACTGCTGGCTCATACAAGGTTTAAAGTTTGATCGGGTTAACGTTTTCAGTTAGTAAATCACAAACACCGGGTCAGGTGTCAAATGTACACTGATGTCTGAACGGGGTGAAGATGTGATGGCCTGGGTGGACTCACCATTCTTTGGCCAGGTTCTTGTATGCCCTTTTGATTTCTGTTTGACTCGCACTCCTGCTGACACCCAGGATTTTGTAGGGATCATATTCAGGAGCTGTTCTCACCAACTGCACACTCACAACTAGCAGAAAGATGGCGATAAGAACCGGACATGTCCGAGGGTATCGGCCGGCTCTCCTAGCCGTCATCGCTCGCTACTGTGCTCGTCCAACGTTGACGTCAGTTAGCTAGCCAGCTGCCTGGTGAGGCGTTGTGTTCAGTGACGGACAAATATATCAAGCTAAGAGCTTACATTAGCAGGTGAGCTGACTTCCTGAATATTAAATACAAACGACATAGCGGTAGTTTACTAAGATGAGGCCATTATTTTTCTAGCTAATGCAAATCGTCAGTGTCATGTCCGCAATGAAAGATTAGGCTTCCGGTTACATATTTCAAAATAAAATCTTCCTCAAACTTCTCCCAGTGGCATACAGTGAACTTGAAATTAATTAAAATACATTGCCATACTATATCGACGATCACAAAACGTTTACTGAGCAACGTGTCTGTTTTATGGAGTCTATAATTGCGGTTGAAAAGTCTACTTCTGTGCTTTTATTTTGAACCAATCATAGATAACGTCCGCTCTCGTGCTGGCTATGTCTTCAACATTGACACTGCATCACTCGATACTTGCGACAGCGCGCATGCGCCAGTCAGCAGCTGTCCTCAAAACTGATTAATTCTCTTTTCACTCCGTTTTTAAATGTTTTTTTAATTTTTACGAAGAGGATTTCATGGTTATATTATTTATATACTATTTGTGTTGTATCACTTCTTGGCAAAAAAAAAAAAAAGTGAAAATTTAGACTTATTCCGTTTTCTCTTGTGTATATTATATACAATTTGTTCTAAAAACAATTACAGTTATAGAACAGAAACAAAATCTTTGTTCATTTTCGTGTTTAATTTTGTCTTATTTTGTTTCTCTTTTTTCGGGGGGATTTACTTCCGGGTCATGTTCGTCACGGCCACACATAATTTTGGTTTACACTGCCAGACAAAAAAAAAATGAATACATGAAACCTGGCGTAACTCACCCAGTGAAAGATTTAACCTGCTTATTGTAACCTACCTGAACGACGGTGCTAAACGTGGTGGTCTCCATCTCGTGTTTAGACCAATATGAGCAACTTGTGTGTGTTTGTCTTCAGCGGAGTGAGCTTACAAAGTGCGCAGAGGGTTTTATCTCGGTAGCTAACGTTAGCTCTGCAAATCTGTGGCCCGCTCTGGCTCTATCATCAACGGGACAGCCACTTTTCAATAAGCTAAGGTAACGTTAACTAACAAATACTACTTCATTACTGCTTACAACGTTGCTGTGACACATTTATCGGTATACAGTGTGTGCAGTTCAACTACTAAGCTTAGCAAGCAGGTGGTGCTAACTTGCTTGAAAGCTACTGTTGTTCTAGATAATAATGTGTGATCTAAATGCATTGATCTCACGACCAAACCTTAAAACAAAGCAAATGAAGACGCTACGAGCGATCTAATACCAGTGCTATGCACAGATTGATACAAGACAAAACATTAGACATCTTTTCTGTTGCCCATACATGTTTGATTACATCTGAAATGTATGTGAACTACGAGCTGAAGCCAACATTTGATGCTTTGTAATTACTAACTGCACCTTCATTCAATCATATATGTAGTTTGTTATTTGATGAATCTCTCTCTTTGCTCAGTCTTCTGATAGTTTGACTAACAATCTGTTGTGTTTTCACCCCAGACTCAGCACCATGAATCTGCTGCGTCTAGTCTGCCGCCACAAGACAGCGCTGGTCATTGGCACTGTGTGCAGCTTTGCTGTAGTTCTGGTCTTCTTGGCCAAATGTACCTCAGAAACCCTGAAACAGGGCCACCAGGATCCTCCAGGCCTAGCTCCTCATGCCAATGATTTGCTATCCCGTCCAGAGCAGCATAATGCCCCCACCGCATCCAAAGACTTGTCAGCATTCATCGTGGTCCTCATCACAACCGGACCTAAGTACACAGAGCGGAGGAGTATCATCCGCAGCACCTGGTTGGCCAAGCGGGACTCCGATGTTCTGGCCAAGTTTGTGGTGGGAACTCAGGGGCTGTCCAACGAGGACCTTCAGAACCTTAACACTGAGCAAGGACGGCACAAAGACATGCTCTTACTGCCTGACTTGCGAGATTCTTACGAGAACTTAACACTTAAGCTGCTGCACATGTACTCCTGGCTGGACCAAAAGGTGGAGTTCAAGTTTGTCCTCAAAGCAGATGATGACACATTTGCACGCTTGGACCTCCTCAAGGAGGAGCTAAAGGGCAAAGAGCCCAATCGGTTGTACTGGGGCTTCTTCTCCGGGAGAGGGCGAGTGAAAACAGCTGGGAAGTGGAGGGAAAGCTCTTGGGAGCTTTGTGACTACTACCTGCCCTACGCACTGGGTGGGGGCTACATCCTCTCAGCTGACCTGGTACGTTATGTGCATCTTAATGCGGGCTACTTTAAGACATGGCAGAGTGAGGACGTGTCACTGGGTGCCTGGCTGGCACCAGTGGATGTTCGGCGGACGCATGATCCACGCTTTGACACGGAGTATAAATCACGCGGTTGCAACAACAAATACTTGGTGACACATAAGCAGAGCTTGGAGGACATGTTGGAAAAACACCAGACTCTACAGCGTGATGGCAGGCTCTGCAAGGAGGAAGTCAAGCTGCGATTGTCCTACGTGTATGACTGGAGTGTGCCACCCTCACAGTGTTGCCAAAGAAAGGATGGCATTCCTTAATTTTTGTCCTTTTTACAAGGCTAAAGTTGGCTTCTGATTCGTAACTTCCAAACCGGGAAATGGTAAAGGGATAATATTTTTCAACCAAGTCTTCATTGTTCAACAATTTAAAGTTGTGCAGTGGGTCCCTTACATCATAATAAATGCCTTAATCCTGTTTAAAAAGCCGATTTCAGATTTAGAGAACCATTTTTCTAATGGTAAGGGGGAAAAAAGGACCACAAAAGAGCCAAGTGAAACTCAAAAATCACTATATACAATCATCTTTTCTCTTTTCACCAAGTTGAAACTTGGTTTTAGAGTTTTCATTTTTATTTAGAATATGTTTGACCAATTCAGGTCAAGTGTTTTATGAGCTCGACCTGGTCTAATGTGATCTAGATGGAGGAAAAATAATCATGTTGACTTTTTTGTTTTGTTTTCACAAACAGAATAAAGGTTTCACAAATTAAAAAAGTGATTTTCAACCATCTCAAATTCTCCATTTTGGGTGGAGAACAATACGTTTTTGCAAGTAGAATGTTGTTTTAAACTGCGTTAAAGCTTTTACTATGATGTCTGCTACCAGTTTCACAACTTTAAGAGATGTAACAATGAAGAATTGGTTGGGAAAAAAAAGTATTCTTGAATTTGTGAATAGGAAGCTAACTTCAGCCCGGTGTCTTTTTTTGACTTGTAAACTCCTTTGGCCTTGTTATTTGGACCCATGCTTATGTCAGTGCTTTCCTTACCGCCAGTTTACTACATTGGTGGCCTACTTCTCTCCTCTGTCTGTGCTTTCTCTGCTGTACCTCTTGCTGAATATTTTCCAACACTATGAGATATGTTTTAAAGTTCTTTCAATGTAGTAGATAATACAGGGAAACACAGACGGGAGATTCTTACCCTGCCATGATGTCTACATTTTTTGTACTTTATTTATTGTTAATTTATTCTGCAGCAAACGCAACACACTGGTATTAAGTTGGGACAGAAACACAGTAACTGTGGTTGCTGCTTGTGAGTGAAATTTGTATTTATAAAGATTTTGGGGGGAAATCACATGACTGAACTGTCGTGATTGACAGAATTAATGGGCAAGAAATGTCAAATTTCAAATGTAAAACTTTTGTTTACACTTAACGGTACTCAAGGTTTCATGTGTTTTTAAGAGGTGCAAAGAATGTGTAACAGAAAATGGTTGAATGTGTTTTATTCAGCAGGCCTTCTTATTCCTGCATCAGTCTCACTTAAAGGTTTAGATCCATACATTTACTGTGCGGAGACATCAAGTTGATTCAGATTGAGAAACTTGGTAAAGACTACCAACTGGCACTTGGTCACTTTTTTAAACAAGAAACATCATTTTAAAGTCCATGAATTATTATTCAGTGATTTTTTTTTTTTTTTTTTTCCTGATGTTGAGATCTCCAACCTGAACTTACCCTGTGATGTCAGTAACTGTGTCCCAAAACTTGTGAAATGTGTACAGCGTTGATTAAAGGGTATGATCTGTTGGAGCACAAACAGCTGAGGAATGCTGCAAAAACAGCCAAGTACGAGCACATTTTTATGATCGCTGTTACGTTTTTGTGAATAATGATTATTTTCTCACTGCTGTCACTAGCAGATTCTACTTAATTCAACTTAAGTTTCAGTGTTTGTTTTTTACGTACATGGTCAGCCTCCCTGGATGTTTTATTAAACATTTTAAATGTATTTTTGTCACTTATATTCCTTTACATTTTAATTGTTTGAAAGAAAATGCCTTAGTAAAATGCACATGTTGTAAAATTCTCTATAAAAGGCAAAGAGGACTAACAGTTCTGCAAAAATACAATAATCCAACTTTCTAAAGACATTATAGTAAGGAATGATTCAAAGTGTAAAACACACTCAGATTTTCAATATTTAGATTTTAGAGGAATTAAGAATTTTACACTCACATGATCTGTTATGTTTAAATATTATGCCAAAATAAATTAATTTGGATTATTCCAAATGGGAAGGATCTCAAGGACGATTAATTTAACTGAGAGCAGGAACTTTTCCGTTAGCAGTGTTTATTTGTTCCTTTGCGCTGGTCGTCATGAGGAAAAGGTTTGAGTGCGTCTCAGGGATCCTCTCACGCGAACAAACTCTGGTGTATTCTGCAGGCTCTCACTCCTCTTCTTCTCCTCCTCCTCGTACTGCAAGACAAGAACCATCTGTGTTTGGACATCCTCCTTTATAAGAGTCCATATTTGCACATATCTGTAGCCTTGCTCGCACATGCCCGGAAAGTGAATAGTTTATATTACGCTGAATATCTCCAGATTGTGTCACTTTCCATAACCACTTACGACTTGTATTTTCTGCCGCCTCATGTGTAGCTTCACCTCCAAGTCAGAGGGAGGACAGAGGGCCAGCTCCCTTTGCTTGTGCTGCTCCCTCTGTTTGTGTTCCAGCACACACTGCAGCTCTGGCTTTATTCTGGGCAGTAGACCTCTGAGGACACATGAAAAACAACAACAACAACTCATAATTAGATGTATTACTAGATGAAGATAAGAACCAAAGAATACATCTTCCCTGGTTTTATTTATCAAACCAGGCAACAGACTTTGTTGAGAATGGTTTCTTCCGTACAAGGATACACTGTATGTGAGTATATTTCAATAGATAGTAGGTCTCGATTAAGCTGAGATGATGAGGCCTGAGGATTATGTTAACATTATTTTATGTTATGTAATCATTTCCTCGTGTGAACAGATTGTTGTTGGGTTCCTTGATTTTAAGGGCCACACACCAAATTCCTTTGATTTTTAGTTTGTTTCTGTTTTTTCAGACACGTGAGCCCTGTAGAGAGATTAGCACTGACCCCTGGTGAGGTGTTGTACTTTTGACTTGATCTGTGTTAAACACCACCTACACATGCTGCTTATCCCCGGCCACAACACTGGCCAGCTGTACAGAGGAGGCCTACCACGATTCTCGAAGCAAATAAAATGCTGATCTGGTAGATATTCCTTCTATCTCATCTGTGTGGATCTCAATGTACCAGCTGCCTATGTGACCTGATCACTGACAGCAAGTACAGAGCTCAGTGTTTTCTCACCGTCTGTAGCAGAATAGCAGCTCCCGGTGAAGGTCTCTGTGTTGGGCAGAAGCCAGGATGGGATTTGGAAGCTTCCTCGGTTTGATGAAGTCACCGCCCTCCTGTTGTTGATTCTCAATCACCTGTCGTGGTGGGATCATCCAGCAGTGATGTCTCTCTGACACAGTATGGAATGAGCTTCTGTTCGTAGCTACATGCAAAAAAAGAAACACAAAAAAACAAAACAAAACAAAACAGTGACTTTTAAAGTGATGGGATGCAACTTCTGACTGACTTTAGATTCACTAAAACAATAAAAAACACATTTACAATTGTTTGATGTTATCTTACCCCTTCTATTTCGAAGATCCCCTTTTTGTGATACCTGAATGAAAAACAGCAGGCAAGTAAGTAATTTCTTATTACAACATTCACTTTGAAAATTGAAAAATTGAAAATGAAGGTGTTAAATATTTTCAAAATGCCACAGGAGGCCACAAACCATGTTTGTCAGTTTAATGACTTCATCCATACCACAAGCAACAAAGTTGACACGGTTTGTGACTATATTCAGCCCTGCATAAAAGCCCGTAGTGTGATTTTCCAGTGTAGCTAATCATTTCTGTTCCAGTTTTATCATGGTTTCTAGTCCTAATGTTCTTCTTCCATTCTTTGAGAAGAGGAGTCCTGAACAAACATTGCTCATCTCAAACATGATTATTTAGACATGCCATGTTTTTCCTACTTAATCATTACTATTTCCATTTATGATTCACACCATTACTAAAACTGCATCGCACCACAGAAGTAATGACAAAACCAGTCTTACCTTTGTGCTGTGGTAGAGACGCATTGCTGAAAAGCGAGATGCGTACTCACAGAAGCAAATGCAGAAGAAGGAGCAGAAGCTGGCTGTTGGAACTGACTCAGGGTGCACAGCGAGCTGCAGCTACAGTGAGGCTGATCTGAACAGGTGTGCTACACTGTCTTGTGATCAAATCTTATTAACTGTCCTGCAGCCGTTTGTTTCACCCTTGTTCCCTCCAGGAGATGAACTTCTGTTGTCTCTAAGGTACAAACAACATATGGGGAGGATTAGGATCATGTAATGTAATGATTAGGATAATGCAACATCAACTAAACAAATGTAGCTTTAGTGTCTCTACTTTATGGATCCAACTGTTATCATGCACACTGAGGGGAGTGAGGTTTATTCCAGAGTCACATCAAATTCTAATTTAGTGTTACATCTATTAATCAAGCTCTTATCTAGCCTTCAAATTATATTTAAGATGAAAAAATAGCACATGAAACCAAGAGTCATGAGAATATTTTCATATTCCTGAGGCAAAGTCAGGTCAGTGTAGCAAATAATGTCATCCCTGATACAGCATATTAAACAGAAATGTAGGGATTAAGCATGAACAAAGTGCAAATGATGACGGTAAGAGGATTTTCCTAACAGCAGCAGTGGATGTTGCTTGTGATGCAAAATATGCGCAGTATTGAACAAGTGAAAGGCCAAGACATAAAAAGTGTGCAGATGTCTTATATCCTGTATTTGTACATTATATAATTATAGAAACATTTTTTTCAGCCTGACTATGATGCCAGTGTAAATCTATTGAGTTAGTTGCGCAGTGTGACAGATGCACTGTTAGATTTTTAGTGAAACATGCTATAAAGTAGTGTTTTATGGATTAGTCTGGAGCAAAGTGTAAAGTAACAAAAGATGGTTTGTATGGGCCTCACATGCAGTGCAGGTACCCTGATTCAGTACCCTCTTGAATGTTTGAGGTTAGTTGGACAGAAAGCACTTTGAAATAGCTGATGATGCCTGTCAGCACAAATTGCTCCATGGTGGACCTCGGGGTATGATGTGGAGGTGGCCGTATAGTGGTGTCAGCTCATTGTGGTGTGGGTGGAAGCTCAGTTTAATCCTCATCCTCCCCTCTGTGCCGCTCGAGGTGTGTCCAGGTTCAGAGCTGCAGCAGAGCCAGCATTTTTCACCATTTTGTTAATCCTGCCCTTGTCCTCCTTCTACTGTATGAGTTGCTTGGTTGCGTTGCATGCACAGATTGTAGTTTGCATGCAATATATTTTATGGGAAGAAGGAAATTATGTACATTCAAGCTTAATGCACAAACTGGGGTGGTGGTTTTGATAGTAAAGTAATTTATGGGAGTGTAAGTGGTAAAAATATAAGATGCTTAAAATTTGAAATGTGCATTTTTAATTTAGATTTAATGGATAAATGTAAATTTCTGGCCGGTGTAAGGCGCTGTACATCATAAATTACAGTAGGTGGCAGTAATGCTAGATAGACAACAACAAACATGAAACGGAGAAGAAGATCGTAAACCACTGAAACCGGACATGTCAACCCAGTGACTGCGAAGCGAAGTAGACTGTATTATATCTCCACTTCATACTACATAATGTATTGCTAATCTGAAGGAAGAAATAGTCCTGTAACAACGTCAAAGAGCAAACTGCAAACATGACAAATGGTACGTGTACTGTCTTATGTGCAGCGGAACAGGACGTGTAAGTTAGGCTAGCTACTAACGTGCAGGCTAGGTTAGCTGTAGACGTGGCCCTGGGCAGCCCTGCTAGTCTGCTGGCACCCAAACTAGTGATTCTTTACTAATTTAAACAGTGCTGTTATTGCTGTTTCATTGCGCTGTTTGTCGTC
Source organism: Argyrosomus regius (assembly GCA_946959425.1). Taxonomy (NCBI): domain Eukaryota; kingdom Metazoa; phylum Chordata; class Actinopteri; family Sciaenidae; genus Argyrosomus; species Argyrosomus regius. The sequence continues at coordinate 11,454,034 of OX336885.1, forward strand.
CTTAGTGAAAAGCTCTTGTCTTCAAACCTCTTATCCTAGTAACGTCGTAATTTTGTCAGGTTTCTTGCTAACTAGCAGGGTATCGGTGGCTAATGCTAAAATGTCCAGATTTCTAGACCACAACAAAAATCTAAAGAGGCAACTCTGGACCTAAAGTCAACAACACAACTTGTACATGTAGGATAAAGAGAAACTGTTACTCTCTACGTTACTGTATATATAGTGATAATAGAGGAGAATGGTACTTTTAATTTAGATAATTCTCTGTTAATGTGTGCTGATGTTTCGGTTTAACGAGCGACCATGTTAACTGGTGACTTTTAGCCTGATGTATCGTAGTTACAACTGTTGAAACAGGAAGAGAATACATGGCTCTTTGCAATGTAAAATGAATGGGGAGATAAACAAAGAGACAGTCACTGGGACAGCTATGTATCTTCCTGTTTTCAACAGCTGTCGTAACTACGACAACCACAGACGCATTCAGTTAACATGGTTGCTCGTTCAACCGAAACACCGGTGCTTGTAAACTGTCTGTTTCTGTGATTGTATTTGATTCATTTGTTTTGTACAGTTTGATTAAGCTGGGCTGACTGGCAGGTACGGCAGACTTTGTGCTACATTATATCCCCTTTCTTCCACAGTGTACTCTTTCGATGGCATCCTGGTGTTCGGGTTGCTGTTCATCTGCACCTGTGCATACCTTAAAAAGGTGCCTCGCCTCAACAGCTGGCTGCTGTCAGAGAAGAAAGGAGTGTGGGGCGTCTTCTACAAAGGTAGATATATTATGAAATATATTGATTCAACATGCACGTCATGCGACTCCTACACAAAATGTCTGTGAGTACTTGAGAACTCATTCTTTATTATCAAAATAAAAGCAGCACGGTGTCTAAACTTTCAGTGGACCAAAACTGATTTTTAATAAATATAAATAAAGTTACTATAATCAGAATTTGGATTCAAGTCATTTGCACTCAATGCCTGTTTGAAGTCTGTGACCCACCAGTCTCAGCAGACACTCGCTTTGTGATGCTCTGCCATTTGTTTTGAAGGCATTTTGTCTTTACTGTCATCTTCAGCATTATTTTTTATACTCTGGTGTTGGTATACTGCTGCAACCCAACTAGCTTACTGGGATATTTTGATGGAATCAAGCCATTATTAATGTTATTAACTCCACTTGTGCTTCTCCTGGGTGTCCATACAGTCAAAACAACAGAAAATGTGGCACTGCCCAAATATTTTCAGACTACACTATAATGTTAGACTTTTGTCTTTTGGGAGTGTCTCGTGTTTTCAATGCTCAACCTCACTGATGGCACATCTGGTTACAGGGTTTGCATTTTCCTCCTTGTTCTCTGTGTTTGTAGTTGACCTGTTATTTTCCTCTCTCATCTTCTTGATCCTATCTCTCCTTTCAGCCGCAATAATTGGGACACGGCTTCACATTGCCGTGGCGATTTCCTGTTTGACCATGGCTTTCTACGTTATCTTCTTGAAATGATAAGAGTGAGACTGGACTGGAAAAGACTGGATGGATGCAGGCTGGGGATGGACTCACCTCTGTGGTCATGTGCTAATCCTTGTTGTGGGACACCTCTGGGATTACATGACCGATGAAACCCCATTGGCCTTGTGGACTCCTGTGAAAGACTGGCCAGTGCTGCCCCCTTCTGGTGACTGGGTACATAACTCCTCCCTTAATAATGTGCGTGCACTATAGACATGAAGGGCATCCTGAATCTACTCCACAGTTGTTGCAGAGGAGAGGGCCTGTTGGGTCACATGGTATCATTCTGTTGTAGGAAAATACTGTTGGTTGTTTCCATCCACACCCCATAAATATTTATACTGACGGATGCAGAGATCGAAGGGCAGTGTGTGCATTATACCTTTATATGTGTATACAACCTAAAATTAACCTAGCTGTACATATTTGGAAAAAGATATGACCAATAAAGATTTGTCTAAGGTTATGTGTGATCAAACGAAAAATGATCAATTCTGCTTGCTCCCAACTATGCCGTTTTTTTTTTTCTGTATCACTTCTTCTGTCAAGGGTGGAGGGGAAGATAAAACAAAGCTAATATATGAAGACGTTCTTGTGTATACTCTATTTTACATTTTTTTGCATATCTTTTCTTAACAGTGCTGTTTTGCATCTCTTTAATGTTGTTTTGGGGTTGAAATACACATTTTTGCACAGGTGTAAGTTGTATTTCCCTTGACATCTGATACAAGATAACATGGTTTAAATGTCACAAATTGAACTGTAAGTCACACAGGAGTCAAAGTACTATCGCATTTGTAGAGTTTCACAGAGAGAAGACAAATAACTCAACATTTTTTCAAAAATAGATTGTTATATCAGACTTGCCTGAAGATACAAATGCAATGCCAAATATGGATGGTTCTGCTCATGCCATCTTATTTACATGCTGTTATTCTCAGTTTAATTCTATGACATTATTTTTTAAAAGAAGAAATTGTTTTGGGAGGGGATGCAATGCAATTTTGAGTAAAACATAAATCAGACATTTTCTGTGTTTGTTGTCTTTTAAGAAAACATGTCAGGTCTCAAGTAACATTCAGTGCCTATACAATATGTTCACCCCCATCCCCTTTGAAGGTTTTCTTTTTATGTACCATCTTTAATCACAGCAGATGTAACTATGTTTTCAATTTCAGTTTAATTGTCACACGTTATCATACAGGTACTTTGGCACTAACCAACAGAACAAACAAAATAAAAAGAAATCCTCAAAATAAAGTACAAATCTGAGGCAGTTTTGACAGCAGACACAGCCTTGACTCTGCATGTGAATAGATCTGTATAAAATTTGCACTTTTGGTAATGTAATTCCTCCACTTTGTCTGTGCAAATGCTTAAACTTTGTCAAATCACATTAGTGAACAGCACTTTTCCACTTCTACCATAAATCCTGGATTACATTGCTATTGGAATAATTTTTGCCATTCTTGGAGATTAACATAGTTATTTTTAAAGCCATGTATGTGCAACATTGTCCTTATGTTTGGGGGTTGTTGTCTTACTGTAAAATAAATAATTTCACATAGTCACATCTCACAGACATCTCTGTATTTTCCCCTCACAGGCCATGCAGGGCCTGCTGCAGAGAAATCCTCACATAAGACTCTGCCCACCATGCATCAGATGTGCAGTGTGCTACTGTACGTCCACCACCAGCATGTAGTATAATGGTCAAAATATTTTATATTATGGTCCCATCAGGCCATAAAACTTTCCTCCATGATTGTTTTTCACCACACCCACTTCTTGTCATTCAAGTTGTTTTCCAATAAACTGTGCCTGGAGACGCACCCAGGCAACTCTTTCACGCCTTTTGGTGGCTTCTGCCACTTCTGCATTTATCACAAACACCCACAGTTTTTGAGGCCAACCTGTTGTCATTAGATTTGTAACTGTGCCACATTTACATTGTTTATGATTTACCTTAACTGTACTTTGTACTTGACTGCTTTGTTAAATGTTCTCACAGAAGTCCCTGACTGGACTTTATTCACAACAGCAGGGAAGCAGTTTTTCTTAATAATAATAATAACAATGACTCTCTGTTCTATTCAAGTGTGGCAGTAAGCACAATACCAGAACCTGGAAACCAGAGCAGCTAAATGGAATTCAACCGTCATTCATTCTATTGTTTATACCTGTGCTTTTCCTACCATGACACAGCAGAAATTCTTCCTTGAAACACCTTTGTCTTTAGTTCAAATTGAGTAATCAGCTCACAGTTTCTTGTCACACCTTGATTTCCATTCAGCTAATTATGGAGATTAAGATGATGACACTACCATAATTAGGTGTGTGAGTGAGGAGCAGATACTCAATAATAATAGTGATAATCATTATTATGTTTTATATTTATGCATATTTTTTACCCCCATGATTTTAAGACAGTGTTGTGTTGTAAGGCAGTAATTATATCATTGTGATTTGGTAATAAAATAATATTATAGGCAATGTGCACTATTTTGTATATTCATACCGCATTGTTCATTCATGATTTGACAGGTTTCCAGTCCAGATATTTCTCAGTAAACAGTGGTGTGAATGTTCAGGAAAGTTCACTGATTGACAGAGGGAGATTCCCACTCACTCATGTCAACAGGAAAGACGGGATATCCCTTAGTTTCCCAGTAACGACCCAATTCTCGCGAGAAAACACAGTTGTTGATAGGAGCGCGCAGTGACGATGGGACGTGCGCGTTCACGTTGCCGCGCGTTCCAGCAGGAAAGCGAGACCAGAACAGGGCGAAAATTTCAACGAAAGCTAGTCCAGACTGAGCTTCCTGACCCGAGAGGGGTTTTTGTAGAGGAAGTTGTCTTCAAGCGCCCCGACGTGCACGGAGAGGTTGGGGATCTTTTTTTTCTGCACAACTGCACCGTAATTGCACGACAAGGCGGCGGAAGTTTTGCGTGATTCAGGACCGTCTCAGTTTTGAGTTTTACTCGGGAGCAGCAGCACCACACCACGTCGTGCCACACGGGGAGGAGAGGAGAGAAGAGGGCAGAAGTTTCCGCTGCCTTGTTTTGTCACTGCGCGGCTGGTAAATCCGCAGGAATGTCGCAGAAGGAGAGACCCACTTTCTACCGACAGGAGCTCAACAAAACCGTGTGGGAGGTCCCGGAGCGGTACCAGAACTTATCTCCCGTCGGCTCCGGTGCTTACGGATCCGTATGGTAAGCAGTTGTTGCAGAGCACTATCGAGAGCACCATTGCACAACGGCCAAACGGGTTCCCACCACCCACAGAGGCCCGTCAGAGTTACCTCCCCACGGGGCTGCTTATCGATGTGTAAAAGGTGCCAGAGGAAGAAATGTGAAATATTAGCTGTGCTCTTTTTGTTTACATTGTTACACTTTGGCTGTTTTGAGTTGATGGCACGTCGTGCATGCTTCGGGTAGGTTCGCATTTCTTCGGAGGGTGGGGATTATTTCTGTTTTTGTGCACATTTTTTTTTTTTTTTGTTGTTTTGCAACTTACTCTTGTCCTGTAAACACATGCTCATTTCCAGGCAGCACACCCCCCCCCCCTCCCTCCTCCAGGATCAAGTGTAATCAGATTACCAGTGTTAAATGTATAGACGAACTGCATTTTAATCGTCAATCACTAGCTCCTTTGAAGAGGGCTGATCAGTGACATGTCCATGCTTGCATCATCTGCTAAAGTGGTGTGCCTCCTCATGAGATCTGATCTGTGCTCGGTAAACAATGAGGCTTAACCAACACCTAGCGAGAGAATCGCCTTCCACTACAATAGTATTGTAGTCCTGCCGCACGTACAACCTGGCTCTTTACACATCCGCACATTGCATGCACTATGCATTTTCTAGTTGGGTGCAGCCTGCAGAGTACCAGAAGGTCACGTGGTTTTCAGAAAGTAGGCCCCCCTCGTGCATAGTGAGAGCTTTCTATAGGAGCCCATCCGAAGAGGATGATGACTCTAGAATGATGTCACCCTTTCTCCCGTTGTGGTACATCCATGACTCACAGTCCCGAGGTTAGGTAGTGGCCTCAGCTGTGACGCCTTTTTAGTCATCACAAAGTCATGGAAGGCAGCGTGCTGCAATTTTAACTTTATGATGAGTTTGGACCTTTTATTCCACACCTTCAGCTGTTGACTATGTGTGGTGTTTGCAGTTATTAGTGGTGGATAAAGGGTAAAGCAATACCTTATTTTGTACTTGAGACAATCATAGGACATTAACTTCTGATGCACATGAAAGGGATGAATATACCATGATAGAAATCTATGGGAGACTTAACACTGTGATGTGTATTAATAATAATAATAATATGCACATAGGGTCAGGCCCAAAAGAGTGTTTCAAATGGAAAAGGTGCGGTTATCTTTCTTTAACCAATTCTCTCTGATTAGTAACTTTATGTGTGGGCTCAATGCTCCAAAACTTTCACAAAAAGAAGGTGTGCAGGGAAAATCAGTTCACATAAGAATCAGGATTCCTACCTGTTACCACTGTTATCCCGAAATAATTTATAAGTTAATAAATAAATAATATGATAAAAGAAGTTGTATGATAAAAGAAGACCATAGCTGCAACAGCACACTGTAGTATGGAAGGGTATCGATGACAAAGGTTACATTTTTGTTTTCAGAGTTGGTTTTTTGAGTGAGGGCAGAAGATGATGATGATTTGAGCACACGAGGATTAGTGACCCTACATTTGAGCCATGTCACGCTTTGAAAGTCTGACTCCCCTGTTCAGTTTGACCTACAAGTAGAGGGTCATCCTATTATACTCTTCCTTCCATTTCCAAAATAAAAGCTGGAATAGCGGTGTTTAAAACCACCATTTGAAGATAATACAGTATTTATTGTCTGTATTATCTTAAAAATCTAAATGTGTTGACACTAAATGACTAAAGTCACATTATATATGTAGATAAACTATCAAATTTTGAAGTTGTTATGGCAGTAATTTGAGAGTAATTACTAGCTATACGTCATAGTAGCCATGTTAGCTTTGTGTTAACAAAGTTGTGTTAAGAAAAATAATTTTGAATGAGGCTCATTGTCACTTTTGAGCAGAAAAAAATACTACTATTAAAATAATAATAATAATGAATAATCATGGGCTATGGCTACATTCAGAATGACTGGCAAATCTGGCACACACAGTGTGAATAAACTAGGTGACAGTATGGGGATCAGTTGGATCAAGCCACACACCCATGGTACTTGAAATTGTAGGCTATAAATTTAACTCTCACTAAAATTGCAGCACCTGCATAAGAAATGTTCTCAATTTCCTTCTTTCATTTTTACTAAAATTGCTCATGTGATTTTACACATGAAATAAATGCATTATAATTGTGAAACTGATTTTTCACTCACTCGGACTATAATCATATCATCAAAATCTATAATTGTTGCATTGCTATATACTTGTATGGTCGTCAGTTGCCCCTTTACAGAGGAGCAGTATATTAAAAAGCTGACTTTTTTTTGTGCAGACTTTGAAAAAGACGTGACCAGATGTGGGTGTGTCCTGTTGCAGCTTAGTCAAAAATGGTTGGCAAGCGACCTCTTGCATCTGAACTGCCTCGAAGCTGCCAAAACAGTAATGCACTCAAAATCTGGTTCTGCTCTTACAAATCTGTGTGTTAACCAAATGTTGACTCGCAGACTGAGTGGGCGTCTAGAATATGTTGTCGATATACCTCCATTCCCCTCCCTCTTACTCCAGAAGACACACTCACACATCGACTTCTGTTTTGACCAGTGATTCTGGTCAGCAAATTACACTTTGTCATTACTCTCCTACAGACAGAGGGCAATAAGTAACCTTTTCTCACCCTTTTTTTTTTTGTATTTTCCCATTGAGTCAGAATGTGACCATTATGTTCAGTTGACTTAACTACCATTTATATTTATATTTATTTATATATATATATATATATATATATATATATATATATATATATATATATATATATATATATATATATATATATATATATATATATTTATATATTTATTCAGGGTCCCCCAAGACTTCCACCCCTACTAAAAAGGCCAACTGCATCATTCTTTCTGCTGCCTGAATCTTCTCTGTGGTTTAGCTTTTGAGGAAATTCCTGAGTGTTTTTTTCTGTATTTGACTATATCCCCATTCAGAGCAAGGGATTGTCAGCTTGGAAACGTCATATGGCCACAAAGCCTTTTTGAGTACTATAATTTACAATACATTCTGCAGGCAAAGTGGTCCAAACAGCAGGGTGTCATTAAAACCCTTCAGAAGGTATCTGAAAAGTATAAATAACCTCACAGCACCTACTCCAGCATGTCACGGCTGTTGGTCAGCTGGATTCAAGCTCTCAGTCGGTCAGCGGGTAAAGGCTTTGTTGTTGCGATCATGACGTTCCTCAGGCTCTCAGCTTGAATTCTTCCTAACTTTTAAATATGGAAAGCATGCACAATGTGGGATTTTAACATTTTTCCTCATCAACCTGTCAGTCGGATACAAGAAAAAAAAGAAACCCACTACCACGTTCTCCTTATTTCTGACCTTTGTTCTATTTTTTAAATGTCAGGCTTGGAGGAGGTCCAGGGTTGGTGTGGAAAGAAGTGTTTACAGTGAATGCTGCTGGCTGGGATTACAGTATGGACTGTGTGTTGAGTGCCTCGTGTTATTCAGTCGATGCTTCTCAGCTGAGCAGAAACACCAAACCCATACAGGCCTACAGGCCATGCATGCATATTAAATCAATGGCTCATTTTCAGCTCAGTGCAGGAAAATGAATTATGGCTGAAAATAATATCCAAGTATTTGAGGTTGTGATGAAATCCTAACAACAATACCCTGACATTTATCAAATGGAATTAGATATGCACAGGCCAAAAAAACCCCAGCTGTTAAGCACTTTGATAAACATTTTAATGTATATTTCAGATATAATTATAATTACAAAGTTAGACTGCAAATAATCACTGCGTGTGTGGCACAAAAACAGCAACACTTTTCTTAGTAAGCAACACAGAAATCGTCAAAAGGTTGTTATTGATAAAAATCACAAATGAAACTTGCGTAGGAAGAAATGTTTTCCTGCTTTCTCTCAGACATTCATATAATTGCTCTCTGGATGTTCCCACATCCTGAAAACACATCGATGTTTAAAACTGCTATTGATGTGTTTAGACAACAGTTTTCAGCAGCATATTTAGATCTCAAAGAGTTTTCTGTGCAAAGCCCCCAGCTTAAGACACCATGGTTAAAAACAGGTGCTTATTGTCTTTGTGTCCTGAAATGTCTCACACACTTGAACGCACCATGAAAGTGATTCTAATCTATTTTTGTTAATTGTCCACCAAGTGTTTATTTTGCCAGCTTTTGCAGGTGTGTTAATGGCCACCGCTTAGTCTCTCTCACTCTACCCAGCATCAGGCAGCAGCACATGCACTGCTTCATCAGTTTGTCTCTTTCACATGACATCATGCCTCCAGATCTCACAGCAGCCCCTTTTTTTTGTCTTTTCACACAATATGCAGCATTATATATTTTGCCTGTTGAGAAAGGATCATAATGAGGCTAATGTGGCGCAGATGCAATACTGTGGCGAGTTCTAGCTGACGCACTTGGTTTTAACCTCAGAGAAATGTGCACTGACTTGTCAGCTCTCCAAACAAACAGGAGGCTTAAGTTTAAAACCAGCAATTTTGCATGACTTTAGCGCCACACGCAATCAGTTATGTACCTCACTGATGTCAGGAGAGTAAAAACATTCATTTTGGTCTAAAGTTATGGATCAGGATTTAGAGCCCTTGGCATACAGATATCACGGGCACTGCAACTGTATTTTTAAAAAAATCTTTCAGGCCATATAAGGGGACCGAAATGAGTGAAACTTTGTCTGAATGATAAATTTCTCAATAAAATGAATCATAGACTTGATACAGTTTATCTGGCAGGTGGAGGAAGCATAGTGAGTGATTCACTTTCATCAGTGTTAGCAGAGCAGATCGGAAAATCAGCGGGTTTATATAACCTATGACAATTTAATTAAAGCTGGATTGTGGCAACGAGATGAGGTTATTGCTGCTGCCGTGTAAACATCTTCGACCAGGTTAGTTTACTGTCACTGAGGCCATAATCGCTGTAAGCACGATGTTTTTAGCAGAGCCGGATTAATAAATCATGACGCTTGTCATGTGTCATAGAAAAAAGGTCATCATCAAAACCCGTTTACATCTGCGATATATGAAAGCAGGATGACGACAGTGAATGTGGAACTGATTACTGCTCATCAGAACTTCTGCTTCTTTACACTTGTACTTCATCTCAGAGGAAGTCCACAGTGTATTACCTGACCTATCATAAACAGCTCTTAATAACTACAGGCCCATATATACCTGATAGTATCCTTTCCATGATGACTGATGAGAATTTGTATCGAGAGGTTGAGATTTTGGCTGAGATGTTGACAATTTATCAAGCTGACATTAAAAGCGAGCACAAATGATTGTCAGATATTATCATTTAAATTCAAGTCAAATTAATCTCCACTCTTGTTTGACATGTGTATGAAAGACATACCCAATTAGATAAATGCTTGAAAAACAAGTTATGTTTTTATTAATGTTATCAAATTGACGATTGTCGATTTAAATGCTGAATGTACAGAGGTTTAAAACAAAAAAGCATTTCCTGAGTTCATCATTTTACAGAAAACATATGACCTCATAGATGACAGAGATATATAAATGGAATATTGGTGGTGTTAAAATTGATATGCTCACAGAAACGCTTGTGTAAATTTATAATTAGTCAGAGTGAAGCCATGAGGCTCATAGTGTATGTGTGCCAAGATTTTATAGTGCCAGTAATGTTTGTCAGCATAAATGCGCCCACATGTCAGACTCTGATAGTGGATCTTATGCATACATGCACATGAGCAGATTGGGTAAGGTAGAAGAAAAACATTGTAAATGCAAGTGTGATAGCCTTTTATCCTTTTTGTCTCTTAAATCTGAACCTCATTTCTAAAGTCAAGTAAATTGATGGCAGGAGGAAGGAAATGACATTTACAGCACACATTTGCCTGTACGCTTACTGTATCTGTCCGTCTGCTGGTGAACGTATTGCTGACGTTCACTCGTTCCCAGTCATCCCAGTCTCATAATGTTGCTGCTTTTTTACAGCCCACATTTTTATGACCATATGTTATTGCTCTTCCATTTATTACAGACTAATTGGATGGTGTGTGCTTTGACCAGTCTTGTTTGTGCTGCAGATTAGCAGCAGTTTGAAAGACAGCTCGCATGTGACTTTGTTTTGTCATTTAGCTTTGGTATAGTCTATGTTTACGGAGTATGGGTTTTCCCTCATGAGTGACACATACATACAAGTTGTTCTGCAAGCTTGGAACATAGAGTACACTGGGTGTGGGAGATTATCTCTGACTTACTGGAAACAAACCCACCGCTTATCTTAATGTTCTTATTATGGATACGTGGCACAAGACCATAACAGATTTATGTTTAATGTTACAATTGGTTGGGTTATACATTAAACACAGATTCACTGATTTCCCAATCATGCTAGTTAAAAGGTTGACAGATGAAATGATTTAATCAAGTCTCAATCAGCTTTTGAAACTTGTTCAGAGGAAATGATTCTCACCTCCTCCAGTATTAAGTAGTGTTGACATGGCCTTGAACTAAACTCTTCAGTGAGAAGCCACACTGCAGCTCGATTCTGGGTCAGTAGTTCAGATAGTTTTAGAAGCTTGCACCAATATATGAGTGAATTTTAACCACTCACTGCAGGTCCTCTGGAGTCGTGTATGAGTTACATACCTAAACAAATAACCGAACATACTGGTATATACAGTACCTAAACTCACCCACGTACGTCCACACAGACAATGAAAAACATAATCCATACTTACTCATGTTTACATACACACAAACACACAAACACAGACCAAAGCAGAAGTGTAAATCGGATTATATACAGAGGAAGGGGAACGAGGAGAAAGTTAAATTAATAAATAATAAAACTAAAACTGTAAAAATAGTTGTAATGGTTGTGACATAGTAAAATTATAGATTTGGTTAAATAGGCCTGATGACGAGTGTGTGAGGTAGTTTGCAAAAGCACTTGTACATTTTTTTCATACGGTTAGACCACAGAGAGAGGAAACAATACTCGTCAGCACAAACAGCACAGATTTTTTTTTTTAAACTGATTTTGCAATCATCCATTGGTGATGCATCTGACCTGTAAGGAATGTGGTGTTTATTGTAAATGGGTTGTGTTCACTCACAGATGCAGGAAATGCAGCAGTGTCATGCAGCTTGGGAAGGCAGAGCCCGTCTGCCTCTATTTCTGTGGTCAAGTGCCTCGATTGTTACAGTGTGAATACATTAGATTAATCCTATATCCTACTGTCTATCCTTAGAAAGTATCCTACATTTCTTTTTTTAATAATGGTACTTGCTTGGTGCTCATTTCCCAGCAAGGAAATAGAGCACATTTCACTCTCGGCCTTGCTTGTTTTGCCACACCTACTTCTTTTTAACATTTCTTTTGCACTGGCTCTACAGTAACAATAATGAATGAAAGGATGAATGATGACTCAAGCAAACACACTCACATGGACAGCTCCGGCAGAATCTCAGGGGAGGCGCAGTTAACTTAAATTAACTTAGATATTCTCAAATCAGCCGCTGCATCTGCAGTAACTGTTATTATGGCACCAGGAGCAAATTGGGTCACGAGCTAATTTTATTAAATATGATTAGTTATAGTTATAATAACTATAACTAATTACCAGAGAGTTTTCGTGTTACTTGTATACATGTTGCAGTCAACAGTTCATTTCCTGAACGAGTTAAGAATGATACATCATCAAATGGAGCCGTAATTACAGATTTTCAAACAATTTGTGGATCTTCACGCTCTTGTGTTGTCCACAAGGCAGCTGATATATGACAACACGTTCAGTCATGTCCCTCCATACAGCCTTAGGCTGCAGAGTATAATAAGAAACAAAACCCCAGGAGCTCTGTGTTATGCAATTTTTTGCTTTGTTTACTGGGTTAAGGCCTCCTACGCAGTCTAGTGAAGCCTCTCATTCTCAGTTTAATCAAGGGATATGTTCTAGGTTTTGATATGACAATTGTTATTAGCCGGATGTAATGCCTTTTTGCTTTTTACAATTGAGGTCTTACAAGTTTCAAACTTTTCTTTCTGCCTTTCAGCTCAGCGTACGATGTGAAGACGGGCCTGAAAATAGCAGTGAAGAAGTTGTCCAGACCCTTCCAGTCCATCATCCACGCAAAGAGAACCTACAGAGAGCTGCGACTGCTCAAGCACATGAAGCATGAGAATGTGAGTCACCTGCAGCCAACCCACCCTCACCTCCACCCCCTTTGGCCAGGGCCTGTATTAGCTCCTAAGCAGGGATTGCAAATATATGCACATTAAGTGGGACATGTTTGCACAGTGAGTGTTTAGTTGCAGAAGCAGGCTCTACTCACCACCGCTTGGATTGTTATGCCGTCTGTATCCTTACTGGAACTCATGTAGCTCTGCCCTAAGGAATGCAGCGTGTATGGAAACACGTGACACGAGTTGATAGCGAGCTAAAACTAGAAACTGAAACCTGTAAACACAAATAAAGGCAGAACTCCAGCTGTGTGACAGCTGAAGACCTTGGAAAATGTCTGCAGGGCAGTGTAAATATGTTAAGTTGAACTAAAATCAGTTTCACTTTGGATTAACAATGACTCCTTTTGTTAAGAATGTAAACGCAGCCCCATTTTAAGGCACTAATTTCTTCACGGTATATACTCAACACTCTACAGTCACTCAGGTTACTATTTCATCATCCATATGCACACATCAATAAACAGACAGCCGCTCTGCAGGGCAGAAGCCTTCCTGCTCATGCCTCAACAACAGTTGATCTCTATAGGCAGATTTAGGAAATGGCAACAACATGTTAAGAAGCAGAAGGCGGTTTCTGGTGTTGGCTACAGGTGTGATGGTGTAAACAAACACATGAGCGTACTGGCCTCAAGCAAACAGACTGTGGTCGGTGTGATGTCCTGTTAGAAGAGGTTTTCCCTGCGAGTGATCAAAGCATGTTGTGCTGCATTGCCCGGTGAGCAGTGAGTCGTCAAATATTTCTACAAATGCAGTCCCATCAGGCTCTGTGGTGTCTTTTCTCTCTTTCATCTAATTTTGTTGCTGCAGCAACTTTGATTTGATTTAACTTGAATATATTACTGCAGTGTCTTTAGCTATGCTTTAGTTTTGTGTGTGTGTGAGTGTAGGCACTGCTCATGCACACACTTGCCCACATACAAAACACAAACTGCAGATCCTAGTTCCTGTGTGCTGTTGGTGCATCCAGCTAACACTTTGACCAAGTAGTGCGGATCCTCTTGTGTTATGCAATAGCAGTGGTTATGATTTGAGAGCTGAAGTGCAGGTGGTGGGTATCTGTGTGCCGCGTGGGAGCAAGTCAATCTGTGAATGGTGCGTACGGATGTGTGTGAGTAAGAATAGAAGTTTCTGTTGGTGATCAGGCCTCTTTGTGGGGGGAAAAAGGGCAAGTTTGCATTGTACAGAATTCACTCAGTAGTTTGCTGTTAGCCATTGAAAAAGCTTTGAGAGCTTGCTGATGAGTGACACGGAGGACTGGTGCTTTCTCCAGTATCATCAACCTGCAGGCACTGTGAAGCACAGCAGTTTTAGATGACGCACACGCACAGAGGGAAAAAACGAAAGTGCAGCTTGAAGATGTTTGGAAAGTCTCAATGGGGAAAACCCACCAGCAGTCAGAGCAACAGTACAGCAGGTTTAATTTCATATCTACTTTATTTTTCGTTTCTGTTGCACGTTATCTTCCTAGATCCTGTTTTCTATATGGGCCCGTATTTCACTACTTGAACAGCTTGAACTTGTTAAGCTGTTAGAGAATTAGTGTTGCATGGTGCACTGGTACTACTGATGAAACCCCTGAGTGCATTTATTTGAAAAAGAGGTTTTTATGTGGGACCAGGATTATTCATTCAGTGCTGTATAAAAATGTCAAACATCAAAATATATAATCAGTGGTGGTCCAGACAGCTTATAATGCTATTAGTGCTCATTAAAAAGCATGTGTTGCCAGGTTATGTTTCATCATAATGGGGAATATTGCATAAAGCTTTTTGTTCTTAAATGATCAAAGTGTTTTAATACCTACCTATGCTTTACACAGAGAGGGATTCTTCTGTGTTTTGCTCACACTGTTGCCAGGAGACTCCCTGGGTTTTGATTTTAGAAAGCCTGAGTGGACCAATCAGCTGTTTGTTGTGGCTCCAGCCCACCAATCAGCTGTGGGTTTGTGCACCGTGTGGGCGGGCTGCTCCTGTGTTTCTTACAATACCTATCCACCTCAGTGTGTCTCTCCAGGGGGTGGGGGCAGGGTTGGCACTCAGGGCTGCTCAGTGTGCTAGCATAAATACATATATATGTGTGTGTATACAGATGTATAATAGACACATGTATATGTAATATGTTTTCTGCCTTTGTTCTCTGTTCAAACCTGAAAACTCATAAATGCAAGTCTGTTGCAAGTTAGTTAAATGCAAGTTATGTTCACACATTGTGCACATGCAGCCTATCATACTTTGACAGTTTCACACGTTATTTCTGGCTTTCCTGTTATGCACACACAAACTCACTTATCCATTAATCTTGTAATGGGATCTTGTAAATTGCATGTTTAACAATTGAAAGCCACTTTTAGATATCTGATCTGCGAAGCTGTTGTAATGTTAATGAATGAAAATATGCTGAAAATTTAAAAGCCATTAGAAATGATAATAAATGGCACGGTGCTGCTTTTTCTCTGCAAGAAGAACCCGCCAGTGGGTGGAGTTTACATGTTCTCTCTGCATGTCTGCATGGATTCTCAGGGTATTTCAGCTTCCATGCAGGTTTATAGGTTGATTGCTGGCTTTGAATTACCCGTATGTGTGAATGTAAACATCTCTATAGCCGTGTCATAAACTTGGGTGTACAGGGCCACAGACTGTGCTCTGTTTCTCACCCAATGTCAGCCCGGATGGACTCCCTGTGACCCTGACAAGCATGACAGATCAGTTACGTGTAACTCAATCCAATATGACACGGTGCTTTTGGGTGTCTTAAAACTGGAGTTTTTAAATCTAAGTATGGATGTCATAAGCAGGTTTAAATGTATATTTTCCTTTGCTCACACTGAGACACAACATTATGCACAACTGGTGCCCATCCTGTCAGGTTGATGCACAAACTTCACCAGATAGTGTTTGCAGCTTCCTCTGAAATCATATCTGTTGTGGTTGTTGTCTGCCCCGCTCATGTGATTAAACCAACAGAAACAGAAACCAAGGATAACATAGTGTACGTCACTATACATTAAAACAAGCACAAGTCCTTGACACTGGAGTAGCGAAGGCAAGACTTTCCTGTTTGTTTGACTAAATGAAATGACACTTCAGATATTGCAGAATAAGATAATATCAAGGTGAAAATGGTAGAAATGTCACACAGATGTAGATCAGCTTATTGTCGTCAGTGATGAACAACAACTCCAATGGTGACTGTGGAGTCAAAAAGGAAACATGTTTTTTTATTAAATGCTGATGATTCAAAGTGTATGGAAGTGGTTGTTTATCAAACACTGAATGAAAATGTATTTTGGGAAACACACAAATAATAAATGTATCTTTTTGCTTTCAGGTGATTGGTCTGTTAGACGTTTTCACACCAAGCACAAGCTTAGAGGAGTTCAATGACGTGTAAGTCACACTTTCTCTCAGCCTTTAGTTTTTCCTCTGTCTCTGTCTTCTTTGTGTTTTACAGCGTCGTTTTCTGCCTCCCCTTCTGTCTTAAGCTCTCCTGCAGCTTTATTTTCCTTCATTCTCACACACTGAAATCGTTCATCTCAGCAGATGATTGCAAGTTTAACACCATGGAGAATCTAGAGTTACCAACACATCATAATCTCTGCATCTTGTAACTTTGTGCCAACATGTGGCTGGTTTTACCAAGGTGAATGTAGGGTGGACACATGCACAATACACATCACAGCTAGTCTCCATGGTAACAGTCATCTGGCAGTCTCTGGGGCTACAGTGTACGCTTGCGCGTGTGTACGTGCCGAATACTCAATCAGCGTCCTTGAATTCGCCGCATGGTGTGGCGTCATCAGCGTGTTCATTTGTAGAAATCTGAGATGAAGCTAAAAACATGAAGTTGCACAATAAAGATGTCGCACTTCTCCTTTCAACAATCGAGACAGAAACATCGTGACTTGAAGCCTTGTATTACAATGCAAGAGAAACAGATTGCATGCACAAGAACTGGCATGAGGTCAGCTCAAACAGCGATAAAGACATTCAAATATACACTTCTACTATAAAAGGCCATCTTCAGCTAATCTGTTGGCTGTGTAAACATTCCACTATCAAGAAAAGATAAGTGAAACAATCCTGCTATTTTCTTTTCCCACTCTTTATTTCTTCACATCTCCTTTCTGTTCTCCCTTTCTTAAAGTTGTTTCTTTTATACAGACAAAGTTAAAGCAAACAATTTGTAAATTAACTCCTTATTGCAGATTTTTAAAAAATGTTTAATAGCAAAGACACTTCATAAACTATAACATCACAACAAGCATATAGTAAGAAACCCTGCCGAAGATAAAGACAGACATGCAGACATTTGGAGACCACGTCTGATTGGCCGCTCTGTGTGATTTGCAGGTACTTGGTGACCCACCTAATGGGTGCAGACCTCAACAACATCGTCAAGTGTCAGAAGCTGACTGATGACCATGTCCAGTTTCTCATCTACCAGATTCTCCGAGGCTTAAAGGTCAGTGAGGCTCGCAGCAAACACAATAATTCACCTCCACACTGGTGTCCTGTCAGTAGGCTGTTTTACCAGACTGATCTGATAGAGTCTGAATCATCTAAATTCTCCACTGAGTATACTGAAAGTACAAAAACACTGAATGAGAATTGAACCTGTTTAATTTCATTCTTTTCTATAACCTGTTGACATTGTGTTGCCTGGCAATAAGCTCTCTATTGACAAATGAGCTCTGACATGTAACACAGTATCCCCAAAGTGTTTAACTCAATTTGTAGTCTCTGGCATTGATCATTTCTATCGATAATATGGAGTCTTTTTTTCTTATTATACTTTGCAAGATGTGCACCGCTTACGCTAGTGTACATTTCAAATGTTAAAGTACAAAAGAAGAAAGTAGTAGGGAAATAGTTAGCAAGTTAAATACTCTATTCTAATAGAAGTTAATTGCTTTGCTCTTTTCTCCCACAGTACATCCATTCTGCAGACATCATCCACAGAGTAAGTTATGACTCTGCTTCATGCCTTTGTTTGCACTTGAGTTCTGAAGTATGACTGAATTTTTGATGATCAAACCTCCTGATGTTGGTTACAAAGTCCAAAGACTGTTTTATTCATTATCAGAAAACCAAAATGTTGAATCAGCTGTCCCATGAGGTGTTTGGTTAACACAAATGGGGAAAAACTGAAGCTCAAAACTCAAACTCAAATGCTGCTTCTCCTGTCTTGAATTTTCCTTCCTGCTCTTTTTCTGTTCAGGACTTGAAGCCCAGTAATCTGGCTGTGAATGAAGACTGTGAACTCAAGGTGAGAAATAGCTGACTTGAAATAAGGTTCACCATATACAGTATATGATTTAGATGATCATGTGCAGTGGAAGGTGTTTAGCAGGGCATGCTGTTTCCAGTATTTGTTTCTGCCGCTGGCCCCATCAACAAGGCCCCCTCTGACACCAACTCTCACCATCCACCCACCCAGACCCTACACGTTAAATTAAAGCAGGGTCTGCCGACTCTATGTGTTACATTGACACACACCTTTTACCTCTTATTTAACATCCTCTGGACTGCTATGTTTTGTTAAATATCTTGCACGTTGAAAATATTCGGCATACTGTGAACTCTTGCACATCCCTGTACAAAACTGTGCAAAACATATTGTACATATATTTATATATATATTTTAAAATATTTTTAGTACATGATTCTTTTTTTTTTATCTTCCTTATATTTTTTATTTTGTACTTAATGTTTGCTGTTGTTTGTTATGCACCAAAAACACCAAGACCAATTCCTTGTATGTTTAAACCCACCTGGCAATAAACCTGATTCTGATCTTACTCTTTCCTCCCTCAGATCCTGGACTTTGGTTTGGCACGGCACACAGATGATGAAATGACAGGCTACGTAGCCACCCGGTGGTACCGAGCACCGGAGATCATGCTCAACTGGATGCACTACAATATGACAGGTACATTCAGAGATTTAATCATAAAGTTTTGGGCCTTTGCTGAAAGTAACATTACATCATGCCCAATTTCACACAATTGAAATTATACTGAAATAGCTTGCTGTCATCTGTGTGTTTGGCTTGTAGTTGTTATAATTCACAAAATACAGATATATAAATAAAACATCATTTCACCAGATATATGTAGCTTTTTCTTCTGTAGCATCACTTGTTAAGAAATTATTACACAAGAAATGATGAGGCCGATTATAGAGAAACTAGGCCAGCTTTTCAATTTTCTGTTGATGTCAAGGTACAACACTATACAAACCACCCAACACAGTTGTCTTACATGCTTTTTGTTTTTGGTATTAATGGTCCAATAAATTAGATATGTTGCCTTTTGGTGTCCCAACAGTTGTCAGGCACTGTTGACAGAGTGCCTGTTTGTTTTTATCTAGATGCAAAGAAGTGTTGTGTTTTTTTTAAGCAGATGTAGAGCACAAAACCTCATTGAAACTTAACCAGCTGTAGTGACAAAAACAAAAATTGCAGCTCAACGACAACAGCATGTTTGATTACAAAACTGTACCGCTCAGCTTATTGTGAAATGCCCTTTATGAGTCCGATGGGCAGCCGTATATCATATTGCATTATGCTTTTGAAAGGCTGAGCTTGTGGGAAAAAATGACTTTGAACAAAAGTGACAAATGAATGTAATGTAACTGATACTGAATATGAAACAGGCACGTATCATATTCTAAAGTATTCACAATGCTGCATGTTTGTCTTCTGTACATGTAAAAGTGGATATCTGGTCGGTGGGCTGCATCATGGCTGAACTACTTACTGGACGGACACTGTTCCCTGGCACAGACCGTATCCTTCCACCACTGCCATTGCACAAATAAAATGGCTCCTTGAAGACGACTTGAAGACGTACTGTAGGTCTTTAGTAGATCTGGAACAGGTAGTAGATGGATGCATACTGTTTGTGTGCGTACTGATTAGATTTACAGATTTATTGTTTCCTGCATTCATAGCTCTCACACAAGCTGTTGACACACACACACACACACTTACTTTTACCGACTTCAAACTGACTCAAAAGCATTGAGTATCGACTTTTGAAGTCAATACTCAATGCTCACAAGCCTGCATGCCAGCTGCATGCCAGAAAAGTAAAGGAAGCGTGTGTGTGTGTGTGCATGTGATAGAAGTTAAGAGTCCCCTGTGGTCTATGACTCAGCACTGCCCACTGTTATCTCTACTGCTTCTCCAAGATAGAGTACACCTTCCTGTTTCCCTGTCACAAAGCTTCCCATGAACAGCAGCAGAACATAACAATGTTTTCATACAAAAACACACAGGAAGATGCTAAAATAGTGCGTGTAAATAGAACACGCACAAACAACTTGAAATGCAGAAGGTGGCACACACTACTGAGCGTTGTTAAAGGTCAAAAGCATGAGCTTGCTGCTGTATGTGGTGTTTTTGATTCATGCTCAACAGGATCGATCGGTCCATTCCTTCACTGCATGATCTGTGTGTGTGTGTGTGTGTGTGTGTGTGTGTGTGTGTGTGTGTGTGTGTGTGTGTGTGTGTGTGTGTGTGTGTGTGTGTGTGTGTGTGTGTGTGTGTGTGTGTGTGTGTGTGTGTGTGTGTGTGTGTGTGTGTGTGTGTGTGTGTGTGTGTGTGTGTGTGTGCTACCCATCTACCAAGAAGCATAGCTGAATACACAGAATACAGTAGTCTTTCTGGTCATTCTCATTTTTTCGTGTCTCAGTGAAAGATGATCTGTGCACATGTGTATAAATGCTGCAGGTGGGAGGTACTCCTGATAAACAAAGCAAGAAGTCCAGAATTAGATTTTGCATCCTCTAAGCTTGTGCACACTCAAATTGAAAGGACAGTAATCTTAGATCATCTTGTTTTGTTTGGTGTAGTAAATCACCATTTAAGCTGTCAGTGAGCAGTTCAGTGACTTTAAACATGCACTTTAGCATGTTGTTAGCTTACATTTCTGGTATGTCTCCAATCATTTTGATTTGTCTTAAATAGTTTCAGGTGTTCTTTAATACTGGCTGGTTCCAGCTTCTCTAATGTAACCATTTGCCGCTTTTCATTTTTTAAATATAATTTGATGGCATGCTGCGAAGAATTCTCTACTTAGTTTTTGCCTAATTTAACAGCACAATTTAACCTTCAGTAATAACCGATATAGTAGAATTTGGGAGTTTGGAAGACATCCAAATGCTTTCAATTATGCACCACAGTGTATGACACAGTGTAAACATGTTTACATCTTTTTTTCCCCCCCAACTTTTGAGTGAATGAAAGAATATTTTCAGACACAATTGACAGCTTTGACTGTTGTACCTCTCACCCCTCTCCTCTTCTCCAACACCCTCCATCCCTCCTGTTTTCCTTCATGTGAGTGTGGTAGACATTGATCAGTTGAAGCTTATAATGATGCTCGTCGGAACCCCAGGGCCTGAGCTCTTGATGAAAATCTCTTCGGAGTCTGTGAGTGTCAAGTACTGTACCATCCCGCACAGTTCTGTTGCACTGCCCCCTCCTGCCTGCGTTTGCACTGCCTCTGTGTTGCCCTGGCAAGAGTGGACAGTCTATGTCACTACTTATTGCTACCACTACTTCTAAGCTTCACACGTTTTGCCATGAAATTGTGTGTTTTCTTAATGGCTAAATTTGCACTTGGACTTTCCTTCCAGCATGCACTATGAACTGCAACAGTCTTTTAATCTCTTCATATGACAGCGCAGGAGGCTTGTAGTGCAGCTCTGGGTTAAAAAACTCTGTAATTACCTTGATACTTATAGGTTATAGTCAGGTGTACATCGAGGCTCCGACACTGTGTTACACCCTCTTCATCCTCACCCAATGTGTGTGTGTGTGTGTGTGTGTGTTTCCACCCCTCCATACACAAGCTATCCTAACCACCCCATGCTCTTTGACATGCTGACCTCCATGTTATGATGCCCCTTGACTCAGAAACTATAGACATAAACCAGCTGCAGCAGATAATGCGCCTGACGGGGACGCCCCCAGCTTCCCTCATAAGCAGGATGCCCAGCCATGAGGTGAGACACGTGGCCCAGATTCTACCCCACCCACCTCAGGGCACCAGCCGATACTCACTGCCCTGGTTACAGATTTTTTTGCATTTGCGTTTCCTATGTGACAGCCTCTGCTCTCACTCCACTTACTACCTA
The DNA here is from genome assembly GCA_946959425.1 of Argyrosomus regius. Lineage (NCBI taxonomy): Eukaryota > Metazoa > Chordata > Actinopteri > Sciaenidae > Argyrosomus > Argyrosomus regius. The sequence goes on from OX336885.1 coordinate 11,476,134, forward strand.
TTTCCTCTCTGACTCACTGTGTTTGTCTCAGCAAGGCTTCCCAAGGTGCTTTGCCAGTGTATACTGATGAGCTATCTGTGGTAACACATTTATTCTGGAAATTAGGCCACAGCGTTTGTGATTTGGATCATAAAGTGCTTAAAGCATGCATTACTGGAAGGATGTACAGTCATAATCTCATTTGCAGGTGAATGTAGTAAATCAAGAAGTGTTTTGTGCTTTTTCTGTTTTGTTAATTGTGTCTCACAGGCAAGGAACTACATAAACTCACTTCCCCACATGCCTAAGAGGAACTTTGCCGATGTGTTTATTGGTGCCAATCCTCTTGGTAAGTTCCTGTTTCAGCATCACGCCATGGCTGATACCACTCCTGGCTCACTGAGTCCCTCTAGTGGTATCATGAAGTCACAGTCAGGGCTATCTCCAATTACAGTTGTACATAGAGGTTGAGATGAATGTGTTTTTGCTTTGCCCTCTCTTTGTTTTCTTTTGAATACTCACCGTTGTTCTCTCCTCGCTGTGTTTAAGCGGTGGACTTGCTGGAGAAAATGCTGGTGCTAGACACAGACAAGCGGATCACGGCATCTGAGGCTCTGGCCCACCCGTACTTCGCCCAGTACCACGATCCGGACGACGAGCCCGAAGCGGAGCCTTATGACCAGAGCTTCGAAAGCCGTGAGCTGGAAATAGAAGAATGGAAGAGTAAGTTGGCACATTGTGGATGCCTGAGCAATAACTTGAACTTGCTGGGAAGATGATAGGTAGATGGTTCAGAAGATAATTCAGAAATAACTTCACATACCATTTATTATTTCTCAGGGTTAACCTACGAGGAGGTACTCAGCTTCGTGCCACCGTCATTCGACGGGGACGAGATGGAATCCTGAGGAGGAGACACCTTTTCTTCCATCTTTTGTTTTCCAAGAAACACTCTTTAAGGACTATCGGTCTCATGTGACTATCTACCACTTTCCTCACACACTCGCACAACCATGACATTCAAGTGCCTGCCGTCATTCATCTCCGGGGAACGTCGCGATATCAGGGATAAAACTTGACATCCTGTTCCTTCCGTCCCCCACTTTGCTGTTTTTGTTATTCTTCATCCTTACACGCTGAGGCACACGTTAATTCTTCTTATATTTTTAGTGAGTTTTTACCTCAGACATTTATTGTTTATATTGATCCCCACTTTGATTCTGAAAACTAGAAACTACATGTCAGTATCTTAAAGCAAATTGAATTGAGAGATTGAACTGCTAATACGTATTTTATAAAACTGTACTGCTTAGTAAATAGAAGTTGAAAAGTTTCAAACTGCGGTGTGTCTAAAGTATCTTTCCTCCACACATAAAAAATGAAATGTTATTTCTATCAATGCATAGATCTGTGTAAATATGACAAACAGTATTTGTACATAAGTACTTCAGTCAGACCAGTTACCATGTTTGTGTAATAGTCATAATCGCTGAGTCGCATCTCAGCCAAACCCCTTTGACAGTATGAATTTTATTACTAGAGTTTAGCCTCTAATGGCATATAAAAAGATACAGTATGTAATTTAATACAAGTATGTATAGCTTAGGCTAAAATATATATAAAATATTCACCTCTACATGGAAATTTCAAGGATTCATATTTGTTCTTGTTGGATTTGAAGGCTTACAGTGTCCTTTTTTTTTTTTTTTTTTTTTTCAAAATGAGTCTGCAGAATATTCCTTTATTGTTTCAGAAGAATGTTTAAGTCACCATTATCACAACCTACAGTACCACATACGCATGATGAAGCCAGATTTGGCTTGTTAGTTTATTGAAATGTGATGTTTCCCACCACAACACCAAACTGACAATGTACATTAATCATATTGCATTTATAAAACACAGTACTATTAATGTTTATTGAATGTTGGGGGGCGCCAGTTTGCCCTGTATTTATGATCTTTTTGTTATGTTGTTTGTATATCGATGTAAAAGAGAATATTATTTGTCAGAATTTAAGGTTCTTTTTATTATTTATGGAGTGCTTACTGTATCAGAAACCAAATGTATCATCAATAATCTCAAACGTCAGTTCAGCCGTGGTGACTGCATTTACAGCTTGTGCATCAGAGCCACCAATATAAACTAAATAGTTTTAAATCAGTTTGATCAACTTTTCAGTTTTCTGAGTTTCCAGTTTAAAAAAGTTCTTGAATATTTATTTATCTTATTGTGTTCCCTGAGATACTGCCCTCCTAAAGTATACAAGTTTTTTTAATAGAAATCAAAGCAAAATATGCGTTACAATACATCAACATTTTGTATTGACATACAAACCACTAAACAGTAGACTCCTAGTTCTGAAGTGTACTACAAACATTAATTGACAATGTTTCTTTATGTGAACTGTTTAGGAGTCTAATTACATTTACATGTGACATACAAGCTTTATCCACAGTCACCCTGGCCAATGTTACCTAAACAATATCAGTGTCTTCACAATTTCATTTGCAATTGCTTGTTTTCATGTAGTGCTTTTTCTAATGTATTATTTTATTCTTTGCGTGTTAAATCAAGATTTGATGTTATTCTGTGATTCTGTAATATTGTTTTGTTTTTTTCAAGTAATGCTAGAACTATATTTGTCATTGATTTGAATAATTTAGCAGGGCACATGTTTGTGGGAAAGAGTGTACGTTTACTCACTGGATGCTGAAGGGCAATGCTGAAGCCTCATTCTTCATAGTTTTTTTAAAAAAGAACTGCATAAATTAGATTATTTATCTTGTCCATATCCCAATGTCAGTAGTTAATTTGGTTATCAGTTCTGCTTTCCTTGCCTGAGATGTGTTTGTATGTTTTTACAATGTTCTTTATCACATGTACCAAGACAGCACACCACCTGTAAATACCACCATTAGAAAATAAAGGCTACTATTTTTCAAACCTGTAACAGCGTACAGTATGTTGGAGTGAACTTTAAGTGTCAGTATGCCACCACTGGATGGCAGCACAGAACAAGTAGAGCAAATCCTCTGCCAACGTGTTGGATAACCAAATCTGTAGAGAAAGGAGATGAAGCAAAACAGACATAAAGAGCTTATTAATGGAAATGAGACTTCAATTTCAGTTTATTTATAGTGCAAATCACCCATATGGTCTCTGCCCACAGAAAATGAAAACACTACACACAAGTATAGGTACTTGCAGCCATATACATGCAGATTGAATCCCATTCCTCTATGTTCATAATATATTAATACAAGAAAATCAAATCAGTGTTACTAGTTGTCAGGTACAAGTCAGTGAAAGGATAAATTGATAAGACAACTGTACTATTTGTATCCTGAAATGTTTCACCAGCTTTATGTAAAATGAATCATCTCTGAGTCATGCTGGGGTATTTCACGGGGGCTCCTTCACACAGACTGATGGCTTTGATGCTTTTCTCTGTTGCACTTAGGGCCCTCATGGGTTCCCTCCTCTAATATGGTATGGGTCTTAGTTATGTAAGAAAGGTCTTTTAGAGTTTGAATCAAAATGATGTGTTGAAATAATGACTTAAAGTAAGACTATGTGATCTATGGGAGAAGAAAAGAAAAGCCTTGATGGTCTTGGCCCCAGGAGCATCTAGCAATCCTGCCTATTGTCTCTTGTCTGAAAAACATCAAGAAGATTTAACTAGTACACATATAATGGAGAAATGGCTCCTGCAACAGCTATGACTGTCAGTAACTTGTTAAAAATTACCAACAGGACAGGACTTGCAGCTTCTCTGGGGCCCCACATCCTCAGGTAAAGCCCAGGTTAATTGCATAGCAGCTGATTTAATTGAAAATTTGTTTTTGCAAATCAAAACTAAGAGGAGTTGCATCATTGGCATTGTTACGTTCTTTACTATTTCATTTTATATTGTACTCACATGATGCATATTTCCAATAAAACTACTGTAACACATTTGTATTATTCCACAGGAGTTCTGGTTGTACTGGATTTAATAGGAACTTGGTGGCATACCACGTACATGGTGGTGGAAGGGGGGTGAGCAGGGTCACAACAGGACGGGACAGGTAAATCTAATGCCAGTCTCTGGATCCCCTTGTGTCAGATTTTTGCCTTTGCAACATTTTGTATATAAGCGAACTGTTTATATTGATGTGGTAAATGTTTTTAATTCATACAGGAAACATAGCATAAAATCTACATTATAAATATTATTAGCTGTTGACAGTTTTCACACACTCCGCCCCCTACAGCTCATACAGCTCGACTCTGTCGGGTCGCTCATTTTCGCGCACTTTGGAGTTTCGACATTTCCCACCGTTCCTGAACGCAGCTTGCCTGGTTATCAGCATGGAAAGAAAAGGTAACGTCTGAACTACTGCTAAACGCTTCTTTTACACACGGTACATGAACCACACACGCTTTTCTCCACCACGTTTCTGTGTCAAATGAATCTTCGTGGTGATTTTAACAACTGTAACAAGTCACTTAACAGTTAATGAAAAGTAAAAGTAGACCATGCGCTCCGCTGTGTGTGTGTATGTGTGTTAACGGTATGCTAGCTGTAGCCTCCAGGCTAGCATCTGATCGTGGACAAGTATGCGCCAAAACTTTTATCCAGGCTAGACTAAAAAATAAATAAACAACACTCTGTCTAGGACTGTTAACAAATTCAGCAGGGCTCGGCTTCGTAATGGACAAAACGTGAGTTATTCGCAGTGGAAAAACACCATGTTACTGTTAGCAGCTAACTTAAAATGCCCCTCTTACGGTGCAACACACCGCCCAGGCCGGTTTACTGAGCTTTTACTCCAGCTAAGTAACCTGTTAGCCGCTCACAGTAGCTAATGTAACCTCAGTCTTTTTTTTTTTTTTTTGCACCTGCAGCTCAGGACACACCGTGTACTTTCTCTAAAATCACCAAACAGCCACACCAGCTTTGAGCAACAACACAGTGTCTGTTAAGTTCACAGTAAATTGTTGTGTCAGATTCAAGTGTTTTCTCTCTTTTACTTTTTTTTCTTTTTTAGTACTCGCAATGCAAGCACGGAAGAAGAGGACAAAGCCCAGGAAACCTGGCAAAAGGTACGTGGGAAAAGCTCCTCCTGCTTGTTTTGGTCTGTAAACACAAAACAGGAGATTCACTCATGAGAAGCTGCGTTTTCTGTGCACCTCTTAATCACTGGCCAAAAGGAGACGATGTGAGTTGTCCCACTTTATATGATGCAACAAGGAGATTTTGCTGGATGCAACATGACAGTATCTACATCTTTGTCCCTTTACATTATCATTTAAGAAATTATATGACTGCACAAAAGTGCAGGAAGGACTGTAACAGAAGTACTCGAGCAGGTTATTATGGACAGTAAAGGAGTTAAATCTTACTTGAAGCATGTTTGCTGCACAGTGCTGTCAAGTAGTCGAGTGCTCAATTTGCCATGATAGGAGCTGTTTTTGCAAATTGCTCACAGTGGGTCTCCAAAGTGGATTTGGACATTTATGACATAAGATAAAGGAAAAAGTATTTTTTTCCAGATCTATATATAGTGACACATGATGTATTTTAGTTTAAATTAATGACTTTTAACGAAAGTCTAGACATTAATTTAGTAGGGGCCTTTCTCTAATATGTACATTAGATTGCTATGGCAGTATGAATGTGAATCAAATCAAATCAATCAATAGTACAACAACCTAGTCAATGGCACCAAAATGTGTATAATTGAAAGAGAGTAAGAGTTAATTTAGTGATGTCTGCAAGATGTTAAATGTTATACATCTGCCAAAAAGCCACAGCTACAACAGTAACATATGTGTAGGTACCACATGTAGTAGCACAACCAGTTTATAATTACTTTGGAAGTAATCACCTGTCTATTACTTCAACAAAACGCTGACAATGAATGTGCTGCGTCGTGCGCCAAGTTTTTTTTCAAGTCCAGTGTTGCTCTCCCCAATTCATTGTTTAGGATGACTGTTCTCTCACCTCAAGTAAGTAAGTAATTAGGGTGAATTTCCATTGGTTCCACTTAAAATGCAGCAGCCACAGAAGAGCTGTACTATTAGTTAATTATTGGAGCATTCGGTGCCTGAACAATTCGCACCTGTTCAAAACGATATTTTTGAACAGAGAAGGTTAGATAATTTTAAATTAAGTATATAATAACATGGAATAAATAAAATTAATGATGAGATTTCTATGAGTTTGTGGCAAAAGGTTCCTATTCTGTTCTGTGAGTGATTATAATTAACTAGCCTTACATAAACCTGCTCTGGTCTGTGTCCTGAAGTCACCTGCTTGAAATTTGATTGTTGACCTGCAGATTATAATGCGATTTTGATTTGTGAGACTAAAATGTCTCTTTGTGCTTTTTAATCCTGATCTCCTCCTTAAACCTCTTCCCAGCCTTCCCCACGTGTTTCTCCATAAACTCTCCTTGAATGACTATCACAGTATCACCAACTACCAAACCCAACTATCACCCATTTACAGCCTTCCATTCTCCTCTTTATATTTCCTGAGACCAATCTCAAGCTGTACTTGTCAAGCTTGTACTTGTCTTACTTGTCTTGTCTTTACTTGCAAAAGTATCTTTAAAATTGACAAACATCATGCATGTAATTAATGTCAGATAGGATCAAAAAATGATTTGTCTCTCACTGTTGACTACTAGAGATGCATCGATCCGCTTTTTTCACCTCCGATCAATACCGATATCTGAGGTTTATATCAGCCCATACCGATCCGATACCGATACAGAAAAACAGCGCAGAATTACGGTAACAAACGGTATCATACCGGAAATTTTTCACCTCTTTCCTTCGTTAGCTGCTTCATACCGCCTCCGTTTTTTTTACTCAGTTCAATGAAATTTCTGTAGGTGCTTGATTAAGTTGGTTGTGTTATAACTAACTATAAGTTTTACCACCGCCCCTCGGAACATTTACTGCGCAGGTATTGCAAGTAGCCGTCGAGTTTGTTGGCTGAGGTAGTGTGAAAAAGTTCCAGATAGCCGATCCTTTCGCTCGCTCCATTTTGAAAACAATGTGGGCTTCCACACGGCGTGTTGATTGCGTATGAAGTCACTCACAGTGCACAGCATAGAATTAGACTGAATAGATCGGCCGCTATGGATCGGCCCATTGTCACCGATACCCGATCTAGAATTTTCTTCAATATTGGGACCGATACCGATACCAATATCGGATAGGTGCATCCTATGACTACCGTGCATATTCTATCCAAAATAAGCTCCCATATGACACACCGGAAGGGGACAGGCTTCATCTTGATATTTGTACGAACACATATATATTCAGACCTTTTGTTATGACTGGGAAACATTGGAACTGGAACAACCAGGAACTCTTCTTAAAACTTGAAACCTGTCATTTTAAAATGGAGACCATCTTGCAATGTGATCACACCAGCAGCGACGCCCGTCAGCATGTCGACGTTTGGACCCATGAGTACTCACTCAGTAGTTATTACTACATTATTACATTAGAGTGTTCAGTACTCATGGGTTGGACTACACCAGTCTCATAACTTGGTCACCATTTTGACCTGTAAAGCTTTGTGTCTGCGTCTTACACAGTTGTGAATCTGTTCAGACAGACATAAATAACCACCTGCCAAAGTGCTGAAAATCACCTCGGTGGTAGTTCCCGCTGTAGTAGGTGTCTCCAGGAGCACATTTTGCCGTGACTCACACACAGACTCCTAAGGTGAAAGCAATACCAGCCATCATGGCTGGCAACAAAATGTAAAAAGTGAAGGGGTCTGAATACTTTCTGAATGCACTGCAGTTAGTCACTTCATTGAGGTCATCCACTCGTGGTGGAAAAGCATGCAAAATAATAAAATGTTATATTTACGTTCATGAGTCATGTAAGTGATATTTTCTTATTTCCTATGCCAGATTTTTCAAAGTAAGTGATGACTATTACCACGTTGTATGATGGCCTCAGAGATTACTCTGGTTGGTTTTTTTAAATGGCTGCATGGCTTTGTCACAGCAGCCTCATCACAGCCTGCATTAAACCCCACAGCTGTAAAGCGAACCTCTCCAGCTGTTACAGAGCTACAGTTTCTCCTACTCGTTGTGGTAAAGTAATTTAAAGTTTATTCTGAGGTCAACTCAGAGCAGCAGTTTTCACAGTCTGTCATCATAAATTGCTGACAGAAAATACATATTTTCTGTCCATAATCATCAAGCAAATGGTGAGCATCCAAGCATAAATCAACTCCCCCTCTCTCCCTTCCTCCCTGTCTTGCCCTTGCACCCATCAGGCTCCTTCCCTCCCACTCTCTCGTGTCAGTCGCTCTGTTGTGGCTGCTATGCTGAGAGGACTCAGCAGCTACTGTTCAGTTAGAGTCAGGGAAGAGGAGAGCAGACCTGGTCTGAGTGCCCAAATTTAGTTCAGTACAGACAGGTGTGTAACACAGCCTCAGCCTAGTCTCCCTTGGGTCATGTGGCTCCTGGACTGGATCTTCTCCATCAACACAGCTGTGGTGAAGCTTGCCAGCGGTCTCACATGCAAGTGAGTAGTGTAAGAAGTCTCATGTTTGTATGTTAGATAGGAGGCAAGGGTGAGGGAGGAGTCAGACCTGTCTCATCTCGGATTTGCTTGTTGTATGTAATGGGAGTTTTTCAGAGTAGTAGTGTTTTGGTGTGTGTGTGTGTGTGTGTGTGTGCGCCAAATGCCAGTTTACAGAGTTGGGCTGACTTATTGATGGGCTGATCTATTTTTTATTAAGGAGCAGATGCTGACTGTTGATGCCCTAAGAGGTACCTGACTACCTGCTTCATAGGTTTTGTTTAGTGTGTAAGCAAGCAGAACAGGAGTGATGCTGTCCCTGGTGGATTTCTGCTATTTGTTTCACTGTATTTCTGCATTACAATATCTTTTGTGTTTTTGGCACCACTTCAGACATGAGACCACTTGTTTCTCTCACTTTTCCGTGCCTGAGATGTAATTTTAGCACAACATGTGCACTCAGGAGACTCAACAGGAATAGTCAGCATTGCAGAGTATTTACCAGCACAGTGGCTCTCTGTTGTGTTTTGCTTTTTTATCTCTCTCTCCTCTCTCCCAGCCATGGCTGCAGTTCATTACATAACCCGTCAAATCTGTTATCATCCGCAGCCCACTACAGCTCTGTGTCCCTCTGTTTCTCTCTCTTGCTGTCTGTCCTCACCCCGCAGGTTAAACACTACCCTTCTTTCCCATCCCAGCAAAAATATCTAAATGTTGTTGTGCTTGTTGATTGTGAAGGAGTCACTTCAGGGCATGAAGATGTTGTTGTTGGTTTTACAGTTTTTGTGAAGGTGGATTAGAAAGAAAACCTGCAGTTTTTTAACTGGTGTAGTTGATACAAAGATGTAGTAGTAATCTCTCCTTGGAGGTCAGTTTATATGTCAGCCAGTGCTCCTAACATGAAGCACATGTCTATTTAGATTCTTCAGAATTAACCCTCCTAGCACTGCATATGGAAAATAACATGGAAGCTTATTTTTATATGTTAGTGACCATGACACCTTGCATAACAGGTGAAAGTATTCAGCAGGTGTTGGGGTGAAAGTGCTGCAGCATACACTTTGTGTGCATTGCACCCTCAGTACAGCTACCTAGTGCTGCTGTTTCATTCTGCTGCCCAGCCCAATGCACTTGTCATCGATTTTATCCGGAGGGAGGGAGGAGGAGGATGTAAACTTTTTGGCCACACTCCATCCCCATGAGCTCCTTCTTCCTCCGTGCCCTTGTTTATTTTGCTCTAGAGACGTGATAGGGCTGGATGGGTGGAAACAATACAGCCAGGAGAAAGCAGGAGACACTGACACACTCTGTCATGTCAGATGTGCAGACAGGAGTGATGGAGACGTCAAGTGCTTGTGGTTCTGTATTAGATTTCAGCAGTACACTGTAGGGAAATGTGCCTCAGGCTCAGTTAAACTGTTTATTATGACCATTTATTAGGCTTGTTGGGTGCAAGACAGTTCCAGCATCAACTTATAAAAATAGTTTTCAGACGTGTCTGTTAAAGTAGGAACTATTTCAAAGTTTGGCAGTGTGACTGCTGTTGTGAGGCCACAGTTGCACAGATGCAACATGGACATATAATAGCTACCGCTTTCACTAACTTATTTCGATTATTGTCAGTGAACATTGTATTACTTTGTCCAGTGTTCATCTCTCAAAGACAGACTGAGGGTCTCTGTGCACTTGTTTTTCTAAATTAACAATGAAATCTCTGCAGTCCTTCATCATCAAAAGAGAAGATTCAGATCCTCTTGTATTACCAGTGTTTAGACTTTCAGGAAGACACTAAATGTGGAATTAGATTGTCTTCCTGTGAAGAAACTCAAATATTGAATTTCAGAATTTTCAGAATTTAATTTCTATCTGGGAAATAATAAAAAATGATTTTGATCCATTGGCAACTCCTACAAAATAGATTTTTTTAACAGCAAACATTTGATTCCTCTTAACATGAAAATCACATGTGTGACTAAATGGCTTTGTTCTATCAGTTGTTTTTGCAATTGTGGGCGAGAGAGAAGTGTCTCAGTAAGTTAGACCTGTGCTTCTCCTGCAGTGCAATTTTAAACATGTCTGTCGTGGAACAGTGTAATGTCTAACAGGTAGCATGTCTTACATGTTGTGTCTTGTTAGCTAAGCCACTAATGTGTTGAAGAAGATTTGTTCAGATCCACAAAAGTTACCTCTGGAGGTCCTGGAGGGCGGACATCATCTGTTGCTGTTACATAGTATTGGTGCATGCAGCTCTTCTGTGCACACACAACTTTAAATGCATATGTTCTTGGGTGGAGTGTAGATAGTTTATACAAGCTAGTTTTAGGTAATTCTGCAGAAAAAATGCTGCTTGTCTTATTCTTGTGCATAAATGTGGACAATGCACTGGATTGACCAAATCCTGTAATTCCTACAGTGCAGCAGAGCATGTCTGCACCTGGTCATTTGGTACACAGGTGCTACTTATCTGCAGAAGCACCAGAAGTGACATCTGAGTAGAAATGACTGCACTACATTGATTTATTAATTCATTCGGCCATTAAATTTGCTCTATGTCGTTTGTCACGATCATATAGCGCACGGCTCATCATTTATCAAACCAAAAAAGGAAAGTAATCAGTGAACGTTATATGACTGAAGCAGGATATCACATGCAATGCTCACCAACTCATTTTTTAAATATATCTGTATGTAAATGAAGCCATGACAGTGATTCAGTTGAGAGGGCGGTCAAACATTTTGGGCGCATGCCTCCGGTGGTGGGAGGTTGTCCTCTGAAGCTTCTCCAGTGTGCAGGCAGAGATTGTGTACAGACTGAAAAACAGAAACAACAACTGTAGCCTTGTTTTTATCTAGTCAGATTTTCTTTTTCCCATTCACCAAAGATTGTGATGCAGAAACGTCCCATGGGCCACCTAGCACTTTAACATAAAGAGCAAACCCTGCAGAGGCTGGGCCAAAATGCGTATACAAACAGTCTGAGCAGCTTTGCTGTTTCAGTGCAAAGAAGGGGGAAAAAAATGAAACATTGCTGGTGTATGAGATGGGGGTGATGATGATGATGGAGAGACAGAGGTGGGGGAAGAGCAGTGGTTGTTGTTTTGGTCAGATGAGGAGGAGGAAGGGGGGGGATACTGATGTCGTCCCTCACCTGCAATGCAGTGCTGGGCTGCATCACCCAATCATCTCCCAGCTGTCAGTGAAGGGGGCTGGGCCAGAGACTGACGACAGCCAAGGAGAGTTCTCGGTCAGACGGAGTGAGAGAGAGTGTGTGTGATAGAAAAAGTGAGCGAGAGAGAGTCAGCGAGTGTGCAGTGTGTGCTCCAGGACTCAGCCTCCAGCAGAGCCTCTACAGTTCTCAGCTTCCTTCCCTGCACTCTGCTCCTTGCCATCATCTTTTCCCTTCTACTTCTTCTCCTCTGTTTGCCACCCGCTCCCTCTATAATCTCTGCTTTTCAGTTATCAGCACTCTCTCTTACTGCTCCATGCTACATTTCACTCTCCACCCCTCACGCTTCCTCCTTTTGGTCTTCTAATCACTTTTTTTTTGTCCTGGTGGATGGAGTGAGAGGTTGTTTTTTTTTTAACATCTGCACTCTCCTGTCTTCTTCCCTCCATCACGTCCCATGGGCATCCGTGCATCTAGCAGGTAAGAGCTGTGTGTGTGGGCAGGCGTGACAGTCTTAGACAGTTAGAGGTTGCCTTGAGAGACCTCCAAGTGTTTTGGAGCATTGCAGAAGTCCTTGAAGTATCCTGCTTTCTGTTCATCTTGTCTCCCCGATCAGATGGCATTGAACTGTCCGTGTACCGCAGTGAGAAAAAAACTTGCATGCGTGATGTTGAAAGGCACGATGGTCTGTGATGTTTTGGCATTAAATGTGTCCCTCCATCTCTTTTTCTGCTCTCTACTGTTTGAACAGTTAGTGTTGATTTTGGCAGCTATATTTAGATCCAGTCCTCGTCCTGGGATTGAAGGTCCATGTGTCTGTAACTTAATCCCTAATATTTGTAATGAATTCTGTCCAATAATGTTTTTTCTCTTCATCAATATAATGGTCAAATAAAAACTAAATGTTTTGCTTTTGTTTCATTCAATACAAAGTATTTAACCTCTTCATATACATCCACCATCCTCTCACATTAGTCAGGCCACCAGAATGTGCAGTGTAATACATATGAGTGGTCTGACCTTTTTCTTCAGTGATGTGAAGATTTTAGCCTTTAATTTTTAATTTTAATCAATTCATATTTGGAAAGATGAAGTTTTCACAACATTTTTTTTATAAACAAAATTACCTATTATTACATTTACCATGACTCTAAAGCTTGTGTGTGTTTGAGTATTTGAGACATGGGAAGCAGGAAAGTGAATGACAAACTCTTTCACTTGTGAATCACGGGGATGAGAGATGAGAGGAGATTGACCTCGGAGGTGTTTCACCAAATTTTGTGCACTGTGTGAATGAAGAAATTCAGTGTAGTTTCTTCTTTGCCACAGTGTGTGGGCTCACAATGATGTTGCAAGCAAGTGTTGAATTTGCTTAAGCCACAATCACAGTCAAACCAAGATGAAGACCGAAGGCAGTTTGTAATAGTATAGTTAATGAGAACATAAAATATAATTCTCAAATCTAAAAACATTGAAGCAGTTTTGGCACATTCTCCTTTTAAATACTGCTCCACATAACCAAGCCTTTTTGTTTTGGTTGAAAACATTCTGAGAGAATGAAAAATGTGGGACATCTTTTCTCTTGAAAAATCTCACAGCAGATGGGTGAATATGAAGAAGCATAATCACAGAATGTAATAATAATAATTATTCTGTCTCAGCCTGTTCTCCTAGGAGAATACCTCCCAGACAGATACATCAGCAAGTCAATATTATTGCCTGTTATTTGGACTATCATAGATATATCTGATACAGCTTTAGAAGTTGGCACATATGCAGACAACAACTAAAGTTGCAGTTTATGTTTCATTGGCTGCATTTTTATATATTTTTACCCTGTGATGTTGAAATGGGCATCAAGATGCAAAGTTTCTAATTGATTAATTAATGTCCACCTCTGAACTTCACCTCAACATCTTTAATTGCCTCTTCCCCCCCTTGGGAGCGATAACAAACAGTTGAGTTCTGCGGGCAGCCGAGCATGACACAGCTTTATAAGCATGTTTTTGCTGAGATGCAGCCCCCTCTGCTTCAGGTGTAAGCCAATGAACTGATTAGCTAGGCATCTTAATCCTAATGAGCAGACCACAACACAGTATCCTCAACCAAAGCAATCAAAATGATGATTTTTGTGACAGTAAACGCAGTAAACAGTTTTCATCAGAGGGTACATGTGGCAAAGTCAGCTGCTCAGACCCTCTTACAGATTAGGAGATAATATGTGACTTTCTTTAATTAGCTCCAAATCCTCCTCGGCACCATCCAGTGTTTACTGTTCGACTCTAACACCAAGTCTAAATGTGTAGCACGCAGGACCGATGTGCTTTGTAAACGACTTAGTATGCAAGACTGCCATGTGTTTGTTTGTGGTTTAAAGTAGTGTGAAGGAAAATAATGTTGTTTGTGAGGCAAACTTCTGTCTGAGAACAGGATTTCTTGCTTTTCGCTGTTCGATCATCTCTTTGCAGCAACACAGTGAAGGATTATAAGGACTTGTGATCTAAGATAGTGGGATAATAATGCTCTGTGTCTGCTCAGGGATGTTTGCTCGGAGGTCTTGACTGCTTATTCCTTGATCTTTCCTGATTTTATGTAGGCTTTCTTTAGTTTTTTTCAGACAACATTATAGAACAAGCAACAAGAAAATGGATATTTAACCTCTTTTGTTGAGATAAAAAATACATTTTTACAAAAAGCACACCTAGTGAGTAATATCTAGTGCTGAAGGTTACAAAAAAAGTTACATTTTTGTTACATACATGCATTTTTTACTGTATGACCGGACTGTATGGTGAACATAAGATGCCCTGGTCTGTCTGTCAACACACCAGTGTTCTTTGGGAATAATGCACGTAGATGCATTACTGTGTTGTTCTTTCTGGACTCATTGGCCTGCAGGCGATAAGTTTGGTTGAAGGGTGTCAAAGTTGTTCGTTGGTGTTATATGATGTGTTTGTTACTCTGTGGTTTGGATTCACTGAGACAGTACACACTTCTTTCAGCACCATGGACAGCACCAAGACTATAGTCGGTATTAACGCACCAGAAGCACGTCGTTTACTTCACAGGTCACAAAACAAGGAAACATGAGATGATGTGTGACAATAGTTTGACTGTTAATAGTTTGTGCAGCTGGATCAGCTGGATGCCGTCCTCTGGAGTCCCTGGTTGTAGTTACATACTACAAATTCATCATCTACAGGGGCCTCTTGTTTTACTTGTTTGAGTCTTTAATGCAAACAAACATGGTCTCTGTTACTTTCCCACAAGCTATTCTATATGAAACAACTGGAGGATTGGTGTGAATAATTTATTCCACCATGTTTAGTTTCACACCACACAGCATGCCCACTTAAGCATTGTAGAATTACCATCAGCAATTCAAAAATACAATGAATGTTTAATGATATTAGGTCTTGGTTGAAAGAGTTTAATACTGTTTGGTTTTGTGGTGATGCTCCAGCCTCAGGCAGGCTTGAAGAGAAGTGAATCACACATATCTTCTCTTTCTCTTCTTCCTACCCAGCTGTTGGTACTTACTGTGCAGTTGATTGACGACAGAGATTCCTGAGCTTTAAACTTCAAATCTGCTCAATTATCTTGATACTATCTTATTCATCCATGCTGTTTTTTTATTGAATTCAAATACAGTCCCAGGAATATATATAGTACGTGTGTCTCAAATGGAAGTACTAAGAGTAAATCGTGTTTAGTAACACCAGTTAAAGTTGAGTTAAAGCTAAAAAGACATTTAAAGCCAATTGTGGTGAAAAACCCCTCAGGTTTTATAGGCAGTTCTGAAGTGTTACAAACCTTAAATTCTCTCTTATTCCAATCAGGGAAAGTTGTTAAAAGGAAAGTGTTCTGTCACTGAGTCGACTTTATCTTTTAGTGTAAGCTGCTCTTTTTTTTCTTAACAGCTGACATGACTGAAATCCTAAATTAGGAGAGGAGGACAGGCAAGAAACGATTTACGAGAAGAAAATGTCCACCTCTGCAGCAGCACTCCTAACCAGGACACTTAGGTGGTCTGATCCACTTTTGTACTGCAGTGTTTCTGTGACCTTCACAGGCGAACAGTGTCTCTGTACCTGAATTTCTGAGTTTGCATGTGTATAAACCTGCAGTGCATAATGTCAGTGTTATGTCAAGGTGTGCGTCTTAAACTGCCTCCTCTTGATTTCTTGCTGCTTTCTTTCGTCCCTTTGTGCTTACATGACTCTTCTGTCATTACGGATATATTAAACTGGCTCCTGCTCTTTGCTTACTTGTACATTTGGTGAAAAAAGAATATGTCCTTATCCACTATAGCACTTATGAGTTTCTCTGTATGAAACCACACTGTAAGCTTTTTGATAAAATGCCTTTGCGTCTGAAAATCTTATGAAAAACCTAAACTCAATATATTTTGCGTTTCCTTCCTCTCTGTCTCTTACACTCCTGTCTTGTCTTTTCAATTTAATTTGTCCCTTACCATCTCTTATCTCTGTTTCCTCGCTCAGACCAGAGCCTCATGGTCGTGGAGGCGGCTCCCAGCCGGGCCAGGCAGACTCTCCACTCCCAGAGCAGGACGAGGAGATCCTGGGCTCTGATGACGACGAGCAGGAGGACCCCAATGACTACTGCAGGGGTAGGGCTCATATGGCATTGGATAAAACATTATTTTATATTTAATTGGAGTAGAACTAAATGTACATATTTATGTGTGAATATACACACTTCCACACACACAAACTCAAAACACAATCAAACATCTTTTAAGTGTACCTGCATCTTTCTCTGGTCAGGTGGATATCACCATGTGAAGATCGGAGATCTGTTCAACGGGCGATACCACGTGATCCGTAAGCTGGGCTGGGGGCACTTCTCCACTGTGTGGCTGGCCTGGGACATCCAGTAAGTTTTGCTCCTAAACTTGAATATGTAACATTTAGACGGTGACGTACAGATTAGCAGAGGCCATAAATCATCAACGTGGATTTCATGAAGCCACAGCTGCTGCTACTTCCAAGAAAGAAGGTTCTAAAATAGTGTGTGGATCTCTAATAACAGTAGCCAATGAGTGCTGTGTCCACTGCATGCATATAGATATAATGGTACACAGTGAGGGCCGGGCATGTCAGCTATGTTGCTGCCTATATATGTAATATTTATAGATTATATGCTTTAGAATTCTGTAAACCTCATCAGCACATATACGATAAGACTTTATGACTTTAATGATCCCGCACTGGGGAAATTCATATGAATATTTATGGACTTTGATACATGTTAAAAACAGGTTTGTGTGGTTGCGATTAGTTAAATCACTGATTTTGTGTGTGCGTGCTTCAGGGAGAAGCGCTTTGTGGCCATGAAGGTTGTAAAAAGTGCTGAACATTACACCGAGACGGCTCTGGATGAGATCAAGCTGCTCAAATCTGTAAGTCAAACATTCAACACAACATAAATATTCTAACACTGACTCATAGTCCTGTTATGTCAGTGCTCACAGTGTGTGTGTGTTTTTTTTCCAGGTGAGAAACACAGATCCCAGCGACCCCAGCAGAGAGAAAGTGGTTCAGCTTCTAGACGACTTCAAAATTTCCGGCATGAACGGGACTCGTATCCTGTGCTGAAGCTTCTTGTTAAGAAGTAACAGTTCATGTGTTCTTGTACAAATAGTGCATACTGGCCAGTTTTCTGACTGTGCCATCATTAACATCTGCTGTCCAGTGTGAAGGAAGGAAACAGTGGAGCAACAGCAACTTAAATGCTTGGCATCCTTCCATTTTCTCTTCCCTACTGTTGCTGTCTCATTGTGATGTCTTGGACATACTGATTACGATCTTTCCAGGCCAAATAGCTACGTTTAGTGTTGAACAGCAAAGACTAAAACTGCGTCACTTCACGCTAGACATTAATTTAAGTCACCCTTGTTATTGTGCTTGAAGGTCACACGTGTCCACTTTTAAAGATTAACGTAGCTCGGCCAGATTTCTAGTTTGAATTCAAGCAGCGGTGACAAGATAGAATTTGAGTGCCAGTCATTTTATCACACCCCCAGATTCACACTCTGCACACTGCTATTTGTGGTTCACAGATGTTCGTGTGACGTTCGGCTAGCTTTGTGCTTTGTGACGCTGGCTGTCCCACGCCATCCAGTCTACAGCTGTGTGTTCAGGCAATATGCCCGGACGTCTTCCGGAAAATTCAGTCAACTTTTGTGATGTGTACTGAAAAGTCCACAGTCATTGAAAACCCTGTATGCCTGGAAATTATATAGGCAGAACACTGTTGTATTTCGTGTTCCAGGTGGTTGGTGAGAAATGTAGTTTTACTTCTCAAATGCACGTTTTGTGCTGATTCAAATCAGCTGTCCCACAGAAAATAGAACGGATTTGGCTTTTGATGAGGTAAATGTGTGTTTATGTGCCTACATAATGCATTTTATTGGCTTAGGTTCACTGATTGAGAAAATGTGTTTAAGTCACGTTCTGTTAGCCCTTGACCTTGTATTTCTTCAGATGTGTGCATGGTATTTGAGGTGCTGGGATATCACCTACTGAAGTGGATCATCAAATCGAATTATCAAGGCCTGCCCCTACCCTGTGTTAAAAGCATTATACGACAGGTACTGTACGACTAACCAACCAATTTGCCTTTAAAATCTCTCTTATTATGATTTTTAACAGGAAAATGATCGTTTCAGATTTTTGGTTTGACTGCAGTTAGTTATCTGCTTAAACTGTCTAACAGAACAGCCTTTTATTTCGATACTTCTCTGCACTGCAGGTTCTGCAGGGTTTAGACTACCTCCACACCAAGTGTAAGATCATCCACACAGACATCAAACCAGAGAACATCCTGCTGACTGTCAACGAGTCCTACATCAAGAAAATGGCTGCCGAAGCTACGCAGTGGCAGAAGTCTGGCACTGCGCCTCCTTCGGGTTCTGCAGGTCACAGTCTTTCTTTTCCTCAGCACTCCGTTAAGCAGCTTTTATGTAGTTTGATCGGCATGTTGCTGACAGCGGTGAAGTTTACAGGTCCGATGCCTTTCAGCGTTCAGCTGACATGCTACTTATTCGGTGGTTCACAACATAAATGTGCTGTTATCCTGAAATTCTGCCATTAATATAACTAACTGATGCTACTTACAGTTAATTTATTTAAGATCGTATTGTCAAGAGGCACAAACCGGCCATAGTACACAGATTTTTCAGCTTCCTCCTTCTGTGTGTGTTTGTGATTCAAGTGTTGAACTTGATGGTTTTGACTTGAAAGCATGCAGAGGTTTCTAATAAAAGAGGAACACTTAGCCGTGTATCGGTATGAGTCACCACTGGATTGGTTATGGAAATTACCAGCTTGCTCAGAGGAGTGTGTGACACCCACTGAGTCGGGTGCCGCTGTAGCCTCTGTCTATTAGTACAGCTTGGTGTGAATCAACGCAGCCTCCCAAACAGAATACTAATTATAAAGAGGCGAGGGAAATGCCACACATGTCGTTCACTAATGTAATCCTCTGATATTTCCTGTTTCCCACAGTGAGTACAGCCCCAGCGCCCAAACCTGTAAGTTGAGTTTTTTTTTTTATCCAGATGAAGTGATGTGAGGACAAAATACTTTTAGAGTCCAGTCAGAATATAAATTATTTTCTTTATTCTCTTTCACAAGATGGCCAAGATGTCAAAGAATAAAAAGAAGAAGATGAAGAAGAAGCAAAAGAAGCAGGCGGAGCTGCTGGAGAAGAGGATCCAGGAGATGGAGGGAGGCGCAACACCTGAAGGAGGAGAAGAGGAGGATGACGAAGAGACGACGACAACAACAGAGACCACTGAAGATACGACTTCCTCAGCCACCCTCTCTATGTCTGCCACGCTGCAAGACATTGCTAGCCATACTATCACAGGTGAATGACCGGCCAGATCCTAGATTGTGATGGAGGACATCGGTTTTAACTAAGATGTTTTTATTGATTTATTGGTAGAGAAAAGATGGGTAGATGGCATCAGTATCATTCATTATGACATGAATTACACAGAGTTGAATCATCTGCACTCTACTTTTCCCAGACTCGACTCCGGACGAGCAGCCCCAGCAGATGCCGGAGGTAAATGAACGAAGAGATGATACTGCAGTAGGGGAGAACAGGATGGAGGTGAACTGCAACGGCCACACCTCTACACCGGAGAGCGAGAGCAGCCTAGAGGTGCAAGGGACCAAGCAGTCGACAGAGGAGCAAGAGGACCAACTGAATGCAAACCGACCAGAAAGTAACACGGAGACAGAGGACACGTTAAGTTTCAAAGAAGAGCACCAGACCTGTAATGGTTTGCCCGGTGACACCGACCTGCAGCAGCTCCCTGCCTCTCTCGGCCCAGACTCTGTCACTGTGGAGCTGAAGGAGGGAGACAAGGAGGAGGAGAAGAAGGGGGAGGAGATGGACACTCGAGGGGAGACCAAAAGAGGAGAGGATGAAGAAGAAGACCAGAATGGTTAGGAAAAATCCAAAATGTCGGCTTAGATTTTCTTGTTTATCTTCCTTTTGTGTAAATATTTCTCTCATCCTTCTTCCCCCTCTTCCTCCTCTTCTTCTCTCTTTAACAGGAGCATCAGGAAATATGTTAGTAAACCCCCTGGAGCCCCTTAATGCTGACAAGCTGCAGGTTAAGATTGCTGACTTAGGCAACGCCTGCTGGGTGGTGAGTGCCAATATATCTTAGCACTTATTATTTTATTAGAATTTTATGATGAAGAACTTGATTTATTACTGGGACCATGAAAGGTTTATCTGCTGTGAAGCTTACCTGCGCTTTAAATCTGGCCTCTTTCCCTCTCTTCACTTCTTCTTGCAGCACAAACATTTCACAGATGACATCCAGACGCGGCAGTATCGTTCTCTTGAGGTGCTGACAGGAGCTGGCTACAGTACACCAGCTGACATCTGGAGCACAGCCTGCATGGTAAAAACATTTCAAATGCATTTTCTTGTGTTTTTATGTTTCCAGTCTTCTAGTTCTCCCCTTTTATTGACTCATTGCTACTTTTTTACAGAGCATGATCCCCATCCACAATGTTGCTGCATTCGGCAGAAGTGTGTATCATGTCAATATGCATGTGCCCATAGGATTTTAGGACGATGAGATAGAGAAAATCTGTGAACCATATCATCAAAACGTTGCTCTACAACAACACTAGTGGTTAAAAAAAACACATCAGGAGCTGTAAATCTTAAAAGACAGCCTAACCTGACACACTCACACCCACGTGTGTGATGTAAGATAAGCCATCATTAACGAACGACAGGATAAGGTTGTTCGCTCTCGAAGTCAATCCAAACCATAAAAAAGTGTGGTTGCGGTGAGATCATGAGAATAAAACGATTTTATTTTGAGCACATCAGTGTGTGCGTATATTTCTCCTTTGTGCTCTGCAGTCATATTTTTTGTCTTGCACCTGAATATTTTTTTCTGGATGTGTGCACTCTCTGTCCCTCTTGTGATGAGAGTGACGCAGTCTCACATGCTTTAAGATTAACATAGTCTTGACTCACTGACCATACTAGTGATTAATCCCATCAATCTACCTTTTTTTTTTTTTTTTTTAATCAGGCATTCGAGCTTGCCACTGGAGATTATCTGTTTGAACCGCACTCTGGAGAAGACTACTCCAGAGATGAAGGTTAGTATCTGCTTCCCATGAGACATCTGCCCCCAAAACGTCATGTTTTAATGAGGGGATTGTTCCAAGATATGGAAAGTTATCGACTTTATAGTGCATAGTCCATTCATTGAAATGGTTCTGTTTGGTGCTTCATCAGCTGTGTTTGTGTGTTTCTCCACCTCGCTATAGATCACATAGCGCTGATCATCGAGCTGCTGGGTAAAGTTCCTCGGAAGCTGATCTTGGCGGGCAAATACTCCAAGGAGTTTTTTACCAAGAAAGGTAAACACACCCGCCCTGCCGCCAGCTGTCTGCTGTAGCTAAATCCAGTTCATGTCTCAAAATACGCTCAGGTATTTGGTGCAGAAGTTACTATTTCAGACTGAGCACCTGATGGCTCAAGGGAGCAGCCATCTGCTCCGTTTGAGGACAGAACCTGCAAATTAGGTTTAGTGCTGCTATTTCCAGTTCATAGAGGTGCTGCATTGGATTTATACCAACACCTACATATTATCTGTATATAAACATAGTTTCACAGACTATAGAATACCTATGTTATGCTAATACGCACTGTAACTATTTAAATTTAATATTTCCTCCCAGGTGACCTGCGTCACATCACCAAGCTGAAGCCGTGGGCTTTATTTGACGTGTTGGTAGAAAAGTACGAGTGGTCCAAAGACGAGGCGCACACGTTCAGCAGCTTCCTGCTGCCAATGCTGGACCTGGTGCCTGAAAGGAGGGCCACGGCAGCCCAGTGCCTCTCCCATCCGTGGCTTGAATCCTAGACGCCGTTTGACACACCTCCACCCTCCATATTGTGAAAGTAAAAATTAGGTTTGAAGATCCCGGGCTTAAAAACACACAGGAAACAAACACATTCATGTCTGCAAGACCCTGTGACTGCATCGTGGCTGAATCCACCTGTCATGGCTCACAAGAGGCTACCCACACACACACTTCCATGAACACAACAAAAAGAGAAAGTGCTGCTGAGTCTTTGTCCTGATTTGGATTACACTGGTGATAGAAGGAACTCTTGGTCTTCTCCCTATATTTATGACTCTTTTTTTTTTTTACTGGCTGCATAGGACTTAATGACCTTGCTCTCCTTTTTTTCTGACTCCAGCTCTTTCTCTACAGCACACTCTTATCTGTATTTTTAGCTCTAGATAATGGACTCTGTTGGATTTAAAATGAAGCTGCACTTGTCTACAAATGCAGAAGGGCAGCAGGACGTTAAACGGACACAAAGATTGCCATCAAAACCACATACTGTTTAGGAAATTAATAAGCCAAATCTGTCTCTGTCGGTCATCATATTAGCTGTGCCAGCTTTTATGCCTTTGGCTGTCAAATGTGTGCAAAGTGCTCAGAATTAATCACTGCATAATGCTAACAGGCATGGTGAGAGACTAATAACGTTCTTAGCACTGTTAGCTTTAACCTAAAACCTTTTGTACATTTGTATACAGGCAGGACTACATGATCAGAAACATACATTTCATATACATTTTAAAAATTGTGCTCCATGTCAGGAAAGAGACTCATCTGAAATCAAACTGTATTTTTCAGGAAAATGTGTAATCTCAGATTTTTTCAAGTGTTGTTAGGTGGTGTTCATTTCAGCATCATCTTATGTTGTGTTTAAAAAAAAAAAAAGCACTTGGTACAATATGTTGTGAAAATTGTGTTTCATACCTGGATCACTTTGTGTATCATTTCTCACATTAAGTCAAATCAAACTATATGTGAATCCACATCCAGAGTACAGTACAGTGTACCATAGAGTCGGCCTTTAGTCTCTTTCTCTTTGCACGGTTTCTAGATGAGACTGTCAGCAGTGCAGATTTAGAGGCGTGAGCTGAAAGGTTTGAGCATTTTGTTTTTACACTTTTTGGAAATGCCTCGACGATTGTTCAGCTGACTTCAAGTTGTATGAAAATGAATGCTTCGTTTTGAGTGCACTGCACATGGAGGTGTTTGATTTGAAAGTAACAGATTGTACTAAAAACAAATGCTACAATGCTTTGAATCCCTTCAGAACCATTTTGCTTGTTTTTCTACAAAGTCTGCCCTCTTAATTTGATTGTTCATTTTTTTCTGTAGGTAATAAGAATAAACATTTTTCAAAATCTAACTAGGTTGTATTTACCTGATGAATCCACCACTGCATTTATTTATTATACATCATTAGGACATCAGAAGGCAGATACAGCAGTTGTTTAATAGAAATACTTTGTTTTCACTAACATCCATGATCCAAGATTAGTTTGATTGGGGACTGTTATGAGCATATTTAGTGAGGATGTCCACAAACAATGACTCCAAATACTCCAATACTGCCTGACACTGCAATAAACATGATGATTTTACATGTTTAATGCCATCTGTTTAACATTCATGACAGTTGTCTCGCCAACCTAAAAAACAAAAAGGAGCTGCTCTATATTGGTCATTTTGAATAAAAAAAAATGTCCACAAAAATTTCCTTCACTTGTATTTGTCCAAACTATAGTAGCAAATAGTTAATCTAAGACTGTAAAGCCTGAGGTGGACGGTGTTAATAAGCTGTCACAATTTTAAGGATGGGATGAACTTCTTGTAACTTATTTTTAGGTTGTAATTAACGATCCTGGAGCCTCCGAATACATTTGAATCCCTCTGGTCGGTGGTACTCCTTGTTAAGTCTCATCCATCTCTTCCCTCTGCTGTCCTCAGGGGGGCCTAGGCGTTATCTGTAATCGAGAGGAAAACATAACTGAAAAGAGAAGTTCAGATAATGACAGAGCTTTTATTATGTCAGTATTTCTGGGGTTGTTATAGTCCTTCTATATAACAGGACTAAGAGTCTGCAGCCATGCTCACAAAGATAATGCAAGCATAAGGATCTTTACTATATTAGTTAATTAGCATGTTAGCAAACATGTCAACCTCATGGTGACATTAAAGATTAAGTCAAAGGATCATCTCGGTAATTTAAATACATCATTTAGGAAACATGGATATTGGTACAAAATGCAATAGATGTTGAGATGTTTCATTGTCAAGTGAAAACTTTGCACTGCTGGTGGTGCTAGAGGTAAAGTCTGGAGGATTCATCCTCTGGGCACCATGAATGTACAAAATTTTCTTTGCAATCCAATCAATATTTGGTGAAATATTTTGGTCCTGACTAAAGCAGGTGACCAAACAATATTACCACCCAAATATGCCACTAGATTGGCTAAAGATTTTTTTTTTTCGTTTAGTTTTCAGTTTATTCAGACCTCTGTAACTCAACACCTTAGCCTTGAGGTTTCAAGGCTGCCCAACCTCTGCTTCACCTCTTTCTATTTTTCCCTCCAAGTAAAGCAGTTAACCCTCTGAAAACTCTAACCATACTCTTGCTATCTCCCTGGAGTCCACCCTTTCCTTCCTCTCGTATCTTTGTCTCTCTTCTTTTTCTTCTCTCCAGCTAAATATCCTCATCCAGCCTGTGTCTTCGTCTCCCATTCCACTGTTTTCCACCCTCCCCTCACTCTGGTACCTTACTCTTCCACCTGGAAGTCCTCAGGCAGCAGCTTGTCCTGCCGGCTGCCCAGGCTGAAAGCCACCACGGAGAGGGTGAGCGAGTCCATGATGCTGATGATAGCCAGGATGTAGGCCCAGCGCACCGTGCAGTTGCCCAGGGTGTATTTATCCGTCCGCTGGCCACACATGCGCTTCACCTGCTCCGAGTCCCAACCGTCAGGATAGATCATACAGCCAATCACCATGCATGTGCCTGAGAGAGAGGGAGGCACAGGATGAGGGATTTTAGTGCCTTATACTTCCATCAGCAGTTGTTTGTTTTGAAACCATTTTTGAGCTTTTATTTATTCAAATATACAAACTTTTAAGGATTTTAACTGTGGAATTGCATTGAATGTGTTCAATGGTAGAATTATAACTAAGTATATTTTGACAAGTGTTCATGAGTACAAATTTGATACTTTTCATGCCACTTTTATACTTCTACTTCACTACCATACATTTCAATGGGAAATGTTTTCCTTACAAATTAAGATTTTTGCATGAAAAACATAAGCTTATAAAATATTATGGTTTATTATAAAAACTTGATTTAAAGAAATGTATGTGGGTTTATATTATTTAATCTCATTTTTAATGTAAAAACATTTAATGTTAGCAGCTTCACAAATGTGCTGCTTTTCCTGCAGTTCTTCATTTACTTGCATTGTGAAGGTGTAACTTTGGGGTAACTTTCTGGGTTTGTGACATCGTTTCTCACTATCTAATGAATTTTTACAGACAAAACAGCCAAACAAGACAATAAAAAGCAGGTTAATCCATTATGAAAATAATCATTAGTAGCTATATATATATATATATATATATATATAGTATATATTTTAGTAGTAGCGTACTTTATGAACCAACTACACAGTAAAATAATGGTAATAATAGTTCTTTTACTTAAGTAAAGGCTCTGAGTACTTCCTCCACCATGTTTTTATATCATGACATATTGACCGGTAAAAGAGTATCTTGCTCCTCTTGATGACTATCACACACCACCTCCTCCACCTCCACTTCTGAAATAACAAACAATAAAGCAAAGAATCTAACAGAGAAATTAAACACATACACACACACACACACACACACACACACACACACACACACACACACACACACGGTGAGTTGCTTAGCAACTCCAGAGCATCTCAACTCCAGAAAGAACTTCATCCATTATTGACTCTGCAGACACACAGCCAGCCTCATGCTGCCTACCTCAGCATGTGAAGTATCAGGTGACAAGGTGAAACATTAGCACACTACAACACATTCACCTCACTTTCACTTTCTGATCCTTGCACACCCAAATCAAACCATCATTATCATTCATTCGCATTCATGTTTCTAGTAAACATCTTGCAGACCCACAGGGTAACTCTCCAGCAATGCCCCACTATCAGCAACCCTTTTAAACTTACCCATCAAAGCCAACATGGGGCGATAAGCAGAGAGATGAAACTCCATCAGGCTCCATTCAGACTAATTTAGAGGCTATGGGGTGGATTCTGAATAAATGACTGTGTTTAATATCAAAAACATGGATGTAACTGAATAGATTAAGATGACCATATATGTGGCATTCAGCACACACACACACACACACACACACACACACTTAATGGCAGGTGTGAGGGGTATGATGAGGCAGAGGAGAAAGTGTAACAGCACACCTTCAGGTTAATCTCATTATTTGTATCATTAAAGGCTTGTCCTTTCACTTGCAGCTGTTCACAAGCTGCTTCATGTTTCAAAAACAGACTCAGGTTTCGCTTCTGTGTGTGTGTTTATCTGTGCATTAAAAGAAACGTTGCCAGATGTTGAACTAAAATTCCTATCTTAAGTCCTAATTTTGTAGATATTCAAGCATGCCCTCAAATTTTACCAGACAAAGCCACTATTATGCTTCTGCATGCTCTTGTTATAGTGTGTGTTTGTTTTGCATTCATTTCTGTCTTTATTTCTTTATCTGGCCCAAATGTTACAATTTTAAGTGACTTTATTTGACTATTTCTGTTTTATCATACTTTATATTTACATTTCAGAGGGAAACATCTTTCTTTTTCTTCACAAAAAAAAAATCAGTTTTCAAATTTGCACAGAAATTCTGCAAGTATTTTAAATAATACATTGTTATAGAATAACTACTCAACCCAATACTTCTGTGCTTTGATAATATTGTGAATGCAAGACTTTTAGTTAGAATTAAATGTGGCATTTTCGACTTTTACTTCTGCAAAGATCTCAAGACTTCCACCAATGTGGACAAACTGACATTTGTTTGGGTCCATGCTCTTTGGGGATAAAATAAGGCATAATGGCAAAGGTTAAGAATGCAATTGATGCCTAATATTTGTTTATTAACATTTAAAGTTTGTGTGTTTTAAGGGGCCTCGGTCTGAGATAAAATGCATGTCTTTATATGGATCAAATCAACTGTTCTAATAACTTTTATAGTCACTCTCATGTGCGCAGCTACAAACTTCAGTCAAAGCTCACTGGAGGCCAGCTGCATCCAGGCGCAGATCTTGTAGACGCTCCCCGCGTTGCAGAAGAAGAAGAGGCTGAAGCAAACGATGCTGGCCACCACCAGCAGCATGGAGATCCCCACGAAGAACATGGCGGTCTTGAAGGCGCCGGACGGGATGGAGCCGAAGTCGAACGGGCTGCCCTTGCAGACGAGCTCCGAGGTGAGCGCGTTGCCGATGCAGTAGTGGAAGAGGCCGAAGTAGCCGGCCTGCGGTGTGTGGACGCTGTCCCCGATCCAGTAGGGCTGGATGAACACCACCACGGTGATAACCGCGAAGGTGATGGTGAAGACGGTCCACAGCACGCCGACGGCGCGGGCGTTACGCACGTAGTTGGTGTGGTAGATTTTGGCTGCCTCCTGAGCCGGCAGCATGGTGAGAGGGAGCGCTTGTCAAACGGACAAAAAAGTGGGAAAAAAGACTGCTTCTCTCTGCTTTTCTTTCTTCTGTAAACCTGTTAAAGAGTGGACAGGTAACAGCCTTTAGTTTTCTGTTTAAAAACGTCCCGGGACAAAGTGCGCATTCTTTAAATCCTTCTGTACCTACCTCAAATATGACAAGAGGTTTCTCTGTAGTTAATTTAACATCACAGATAGCACCGTAGAAGTCATAAGTCTCCACACACTAACTTACTGGGTACCATAGTAGGAGTAAAGAGTTTCTCCACTCCGTCTCAATCGGCTGCCAGTGTTTCCTCTCCAGGGAGGCTGCGGTCCTCAGATAATGAATGATTAATGGTTAAAAGATCCGCAGAGCAGAGTAACACAAGTGGCTCCTTTCACTTTTAAGGCCTCAGGTTTTAATCACTTTCCTTTATTTTGTATCAAATTTCTTTCTTTAGATAAAATATTGGATGCTCAGATAACTTGGTTAATGAGTTTGGTTAATATTCATGTTTTAATATAAAAAGAAATAAAATGATAGCTACACATTTTTCAAGTCTGTCTTGAAACAATGTTTATGCTGTTTGTGCCCACATGTACATTAAGAGTTTTTTTCCTTGCTGAAAGAGTTACTCTTGTCCAAACTGGCTACAAAGAAAAACACTTCTAAAACAATTTTGATGGAAGAGATGGGGTATCACACCTTCAGCCAACTCTTAGTCAGACTTTGTCATGTGCTCTGTCATCTACCACATACTGATTCTCCTCTCATTTCAGATCCAGCCTCTTCTTCCTGCCCTGCAGTGATCACTTTCCTGCCGTTCTCCATCCCCAAACCCCTCCAATGCCTATCTGCACACCTGTTCCCACTTCCCCTCATCAGTCCTCCATTAGGCCCAGTTCCAGTCATTCCTGCCAGATTATCTACAGCGATTTCTCCTCAGCTTTCAAGCATTATTTTCTACCTGCCTAATCCCCTTTTGGATAAGTTGGTTTTGCCTGTTTTTGACCACAACTAAACATGAAGTTTATAGCATTCCTGCTGAGCTACTGAGCCTACATAGACATTCCTTCTTCTGTGTACATACATACATTTTGAAATTTGCATAAACAAAAATCAAGTCTCCTCGTGAGGCTTTTTATGTCAACTTTTATTTTCTGATGGCAACATCTGAAGACAGACAGGAAATTGGGGGGAGAGAGGAGGTGTGATATGCAGTAAAGGGCTGTGGGCTGGAATCCAAGGTTGCTGCAGTAAGGACTCAGCCCCGGTACATGGAGCACACTCTTTACCAGGTAAGCTACTAACTAGGGCATCCCAAAGGGCACTTAGGAGGATGCGGGCACCGACCCCCTAAACAGTATTAAGTTCTCTCTTTGTGCTTCAACTGTGTTTACTTGCTGAAGGCAAGGCAGAAGGACAGAGTACAAACAAGAAAATTTGAACTAAAAAGACACTAACTTTGAAGATATCTACTTGACTTTACTCACATAAACTGCTGAAAACTCATTTGAGCTTCAAATGAACTTGAAGACTGATGATGTGCATTCAAATTTCTAATGATCAAATTATTACACTTTGAGATTTTATTACACTGAGATGGGATCAACAGGAGATTCAGCCTTCTTGAAATAAACTACTGAGCCAGTGATGGAGAGAGACCCTATGAGGGATCTTATTTGTATGTACTACCGTCTGACACTAGATGGAGCTACAGAGCTTAAGTGTAAATGTACTGTACATCAGGATATCACAGGTTCTGATGTTGTTACATTTCCTGAGACAAAGAAAGATGAATAAAATGACTAGTTAGCCAAGACATTGTAGTAGATCTAAAGGAAACTTGAACCTTGTACCACAGGATAGACGTGTTACTATAGGTGTTTTATGTGTGTGTACATGGTGTAAGACTGGTGTTATGTTGCAATACCAGAATGTAAATCAGTTATAAGTCAAAAGCCCTGGAAGAAGAATAGACTTAAGGAAAAGTACAGATGTAGGCTGTTTAAGTGATTAAGTGTCAAAAGTGAGTACTTGTTGTGTTATGCCAAATTCCCCCTTTTATAGTGTTATATATCATTGTATTGACGTTATCGCTGATGCATGTGTAAGTAGTCAAGATGGAGCTAATTGTAACCCCTTAATATACTAGTGAGCAGTTTAAGCTCTAAAATTTAGTGTGCTATATAGCCATAAATTAATGAAAGAGGATGTTACATTTTCTTCCTTTTTTTCTGATCCGGTGTATTCACCTACTGTTTGTATCATATCTCACATCTGCTGTATTTGTTTCAGCAACATTATATAATTACGTCAATGTGTTTGTTACAGTCATGTGGACTGTAAATGTATTTCTACAATGCATTTTACACAAAAACAAGCTGCTTCAGTATCCGTAACGTAACACACTGAGTTGTCACGTAGTGTTTTTCCATGCCCGTTCCATGCATTTGTTTTCAGTTCTGGCGCACATACTGCTGCACTCAGACAACACATGACTCTATTGACTTAAAGAAGTCTTTTCAAATGCTTAATGCTGACATATTTGACCTTTCTGTAGCTTTCCGATCCTAATCAGCCCCAGCTGACTGAATAATGTCTTATAGAAAGATTTCTGGCCTAGAATCCATCATTTCCCCTGAAATATGTCTGTGATGTTTAGTCTCCATTCATATTATTCTTCACTGCTGATCTGGTGCATGTAATAGCTTGATATATAGATCCGCGTGTGTGTTCATGTGTCTTTGTGTGTGTATGACTGTGGGCGCTGGCGTGTCAATGCACTTAGCTTTATTAAGTGATACCGCCCCAGAGTGAGAGGGAGGCTGTTCATAATCAAGTTATTCTGGAGCAGCAATCCAATTTTCTGATACAGAATGGAGTGAGATTTCATGTGTGTGTGTGAGCGTGTGTCTTTGTGTGATGGTTGTAGACAATGGTTGGGATTTTATGCTTTTCTTGTGCATATTTTTATATTGTGTGTGTGGCTGTTTGTGTGTATGTGCATTGCATGAGTTTGAAGACCCTACAGACACTGGTGTATTCACATATAGTAGATGTTGTAGATAAAATGAATGGAATCTGTTTTACTACAAGAAACACAAACTGCACACAACAAGTATTGAAATAAAACCTGACTTAAAAGAACTTATCTGCAGAAATCTGTTTCTGTGGCTTCAAAGGGGAAGTCAGGAGTCTGGTTCCTTATCTTCCATTTGGTTTCAGGTGTAAGTATGTGTCTGTGATTAACCCTTCATACCAGAATTGCCCAAACTTTTCCCTTTGAGGGCCAAAACTCAAACTTAATGGTGGGTGGCACATAGGCCAAAAGCAAACATTGTTTCTAATGTCAATTGTAATTGTAAATTTATCTTTCAAGTGTCATGCACCAAAGGTGCCCAGTCCGCATGAACTTACAGGACACTACAAATGTAACAAAGAAAGGCAATCAACATAAGAGCAATATATAATATATATATATAAACAGGAACTTTAGTCTGCATTCATCCAACATAGAAAACAAATCAGGACATTCTGCCAACATCTTTATGAAAAAGCCTATAGCTGATGCTGTGATACATTTGGACAATAGAACAAAGAGTGCATTTAATTTTCAACCTCTCCCGGATAACGCGTAACACTTTCCACCACCAGACGCATGATACCACATCTCAACTGGGCACACACTTCTGGATAGGTTATGGGTGACATAGTGCTCTGGGTTATAATACCAGAGTCTTAACTTTGGTTTACACAAAACTTCTGCTAAACATTGCAGTTTGTAATTTTCAAATAGTATTGTTTAAACTTAACTAACACTACAAGATAGTTTGTTTCTAAACTATGTTTAGAAAGAATACTTTGTGTTGTAATTTGTTGATTAGATACAAAATGGTGCTGGGATCGCAAGTTTCCTTAATAGACTGACCTCATGCACAAAGTGTGACTCTATCATGTTTGGATGATGAAAACTGATTAATAATTATAACCCTGCAAATGTGGAGAGCATTTTCATCCCACAAAAAAAAACAGCATAAATGTTTTTAAATTAATTTTTAACTGCATTTTGCTAGAAAAACAGGTGCGCCATCTTTGGTCTGCGGGCCCCGCTTTGGGCACCACTCCTTTATACCCATCTTTAGGCCTATTTGCTTTGAGATCCTCAGAGAGCACAAAGAGGCTTTTCTGCCATTTCAGCATCTCTTCCTGTCCCTTTCTGCTCGCCTCCTTCAGAGGCTGTTTCCATAGAAACGAGGTGCAGGATCACCCTCCGAGAAATGAGAGGGTAGGTGATAGGGTAAGATGACAGAGAAGATGAGCACACAAAATAATTAGGTAATTATACTAATTTAATGACAGGTTGCTACTATAATGAGTCAGTAAAACGATCTTGTGATCTTAATTTCACAAACCATTAAAATCACAGCCAGATTCAGTTTATGTAGATTTAGTTTATTCAGTTTTATTTCACAAAATGTATTTTTTTTCCAAAATTTGGGAGACTTTTACTAACTTATTCACAATTCAAAGGTATTATAGGTACTATGTTCCACCCTGATATACTTGTTGTGTGTACAGACGGGGTACTAAACTGTAAATTGTTCTTTTTATGTTCGCAGCTTGTTCCTGGAGTTTTGGGGGGTTAGCTGTTACAGATGGACTCTATTAGTGTTTTGTGAATGTGTGAGTAAAAGCATGTGGTGGGCTCGGGTCAGGGGACTTAAGAACAGCCACTCCTCGTTGACCTCCTCTCATGTCACACGCATACACACACTGGCCTCATGTTCTGTGATGCAGCAGTAAGTCAGTCAATGACTGTCACTACGTCTCTCAAACACCCCGAGGCCGCAGCAGTCACTATGAGCCACCCTCCTGTCTCCACCCCAGCCACTGACTGGTCACAGTCCAGCAAGAGGAATCAGAGACTGGGCAGAAAGAGAGCAAAGTGTGGGTCAGCCTTTGCCCTCGGGATGAGAGTTGGAATGTAGGTCTGCTCTACAGGGATCATTTTCATGAGTCATTACTGATCGCTCAGCACCGTTACATCCCGCAGTGACCTGTGTGTGAATACATGTATGATCTACACACAGGCCTCTCTGAGGCGTGGACCCTAAAGTACAGTATATTGCTATTTCTATAAGTTCGATAAGTGCAAAAGTTACTAAGGGATGGTAAACCTGGAACATATATCTATATCAGAGAGTGATCAAACTACATATAATCATATCGGAATACAATTTAAACGTTTCCTGCAAATGTTGCAGCTTCCTTAACATATTACCAGGGTAGTTATCTAAAAGTAACTACTACTTTAGATTAAAACAATAAATACAAACTTTGCAGAGCTTTAGTTGAGAAGGTTAATACCACTCATTCATTCTTCACTAGGCTACAACCAGTAGCTGATTAGCGTAGCTTAGCTTAAAGGAACACAGCTAGCTTGGCTCTGTTCATAGTACACCGACCAGCACCTCTACAGCTTACTAATTAACACGTTTACACACATACTGTATATATGTAAGCTATACATGCAGTATACATACACTTGCCATTTGCCAGTTCATTAGGCACACCTAATGAATCTAATAAATCTAATAACAGCCTTTAAATAAAACCTCCCTCAAGTGTTTTGGAGAGGTGTTGCTGTTAAATTGCTGGTGTTTATATTATTTTGTCCAATCCATTCATATCAATAAGATTAGGCGAAATAACAGTATCACCTCACCGTATAATGCAATACAGTTCAATATCATCACAAACTACATTTTACAAAATGATCATTGAGCAAAATCAACACATATTTATATTTTAGGACTGTTGTATTCGACTGCACTAGTGTCTAGGTGTACCTGATAAACTGGGAGCTGAGTGGATATCCGTACAAAAACCTGAAGGTTAAAGCCAACAATTTGTGGTTTTCTGGGGGGGCTTTTTGGCTAGAAGCCATCTCCTTTGATTAACCTTGCTAACCCCACAGAGACTACACATCTCCAGGATTAAACAAATTAGATATAAAGTGTTAATTAGTCCACTTTAGAAGTGTTGGTAGGCAGATTTTGTTACCTTTGAGCAGAGCATGGCTAGCTTGTTTCCAGTCTTTATGCTGTGCTGTGCTATGCTACGCAGACTGTAGCCTTAGAAAAATATGAAAGCAGTTTCAAACTATCATCAAATTATTGACATCAATATTTCAAATAAGAAACAGAATGTTTAATTTAATTTTCAGCTCACGTTAAAGACACACGTTCACCACTTTTACTGTAAGCAGTGAAAGCTGAGCTCTGCAGAGCGATGGGACAAAGCACTACGGGGGGTCTAGCACTGGCAAGAACTGGTAAAGACCTGCTCTGCATTAAACCACTGCAGCTGACACACATAAATCTGAAACACACAAGTAGCTCCTCTGTCACACGCATGCAAACATAAAGCACAGACACCATCAGACATCTGTGCACACACTTATTACACTCATATCCATTGTGATGGAAATGGAGGGAAACAAAAACAAAAGTGAAACAACTGTGCATAATTCAACCACCTGACTTTTTATTTCAGTAATTCTCTGCCAGCCAGTGAGTTTGTCCACTGTGCATATGTGTAATCCTGGCCAATTGAAACAGTTTTGTTACGGTAAAGAATTGAGGATTAGTTCATGGAGCTTCAAAGCCAAATATAGAAAACGCATGTGAGGGATTATAGACACATCAAAGAATAAGTATGGAGAATACATTAGGGTGCAGTCTCATCTTCTATCTCCTTCTTTCTGTCTTGTTTCTCATCTTTTTCTCTGAAAGAGGCAACATGAAGCATGGGTTGGAGCGGTGAACGAGAAAAGTTTTAATACACAAGGCTGATATTGTAGGTTTTACATGTCACATTGTATATATGGTTGCATATTGTGATGGAAATCAGGCCAGTCTTTGTTTTTGTCCCTTATCTGTGTCTTCCATGTTATTTTTCATCAGTGTTGCAATAAAATGTGTCTTATTTCAAAATGACATAGTCAACATTTGAAAAATAGCCACAAAAAGATTGTGTTACATTTAAAGCTATGAGTTATTCTCTTGTTTCCAGGTCAGGATATAATCACATGCTGCAGAAATGAGGAGAAGAAGGATTCATGAAGTGTATTTGTGAGTGTGTGTGTTGCTGGAAGAAGAAAAATGCCAAATCCACATGGGAGAATAAATTGCCAACTTCACCGTGACTGACAGAAGCCGAGGGCGGCTGGAGTGATTGTATTTGAATGCCTCTTATGTAATTAGGGTGCTGTTATTTTGACTGTATGTAGCCCTAAATATAGGGATTATGCTTCAGTTTGGCAATTGCAATATTAAAATATCTTCAGGGTTTTATAACCCACACAGAACGGTTATGAAATGTGCTTTTTTACATTGTAAAGTGCTGAGGAGGAGGAGGTGGCATACAGGGGAGAAACCTGTAAACATGCCTGAAGAGGAATGAAAAGGACTCAACATAGGCTTAGGAAAACAGTGCAGCCTAATTATGTAATAGCTTGTACGAGTTGGTCTTAAAAGTTCACCAGACGCAAAATAAGGTGAGTGTGTGTTTGCGTGTGCACCACCCTTGTTTGTGTGTTTTTTTTTCCCCCCTCTGGTTGTGGTGGTGGCCGGTTCCCAGCAGATCTAGGAGGATTGTAGCTTTATCCTCATAACTGGATGTTAATCTTGTGTGGAATCCAGCACTGCTTCCGGGGAACGTGGCCTGTGTGGCACTAACATCGCCACCTGGTCCTTGGGACAACAACACACACACACACACACACACACACACATAGAGTAGAGTCATAAGCTCCTCTCTGCACACAGAATGGGTTTATAGTTAATGCAACCATTCACGGACTATGTTTTATTATATAAAAGTGATTGTGTCTAAATTCAGACTGAAGGCAGTGTTTCTTATTCACCACTACACAGCTGGTTGCACAAAGGGCCACCTAGATGGAGTTTTTGGAGTTGTGAAACCATTAACTGAGCTGTATGTGGGGTATATTGAGAAATAACTTACTGCAGCTCAGACTTGACTGTCATTGGCAAACTGTCAATTTGACCATGAGTCATCGACATGAGGAGGATGAGGATTTGGAAAAGTTTGGAGCTTTCTCTGCCAGTGTAGATCTGAATCCTGTCTATATAGGACACTGTGGTAATTGCATGGATCATTTAAAGTAGTCCAACACATAGAGAAAACTGACTTGAGGAGGGAAACCTGGTGTAGAATAAATATTGACTGTAAGACAGTATATACAGAGAGAAATTGAAATTGAGGAGGAACAGTAAAAGAACAACATGTCTGTTTGACTCATCTCAGAGAAAGGATTTCAATTTCCCCATTTGAAGAAATCTGACTCAGCAGGAGAAGGAAGTGAGCAGAGTGCAACTTCCCATCCAAACCAGAGCAAATTAACTCCATCTTCTGCAGGAACATAATAACCTCTGCGTGAGTTTCGACCTTTGACCTCAAGGTGTTTGAACCGGTGCCCCTCCTCTCCGTCATGGGAACAGGCTCTCTCTGTTTACGGCAGTTTAACGGACCTCAGATGTCGCCGCTGGCAGTCCGTGAGCCGTGGCTTTCTGATCTTTACTGCCCGATGTGGGTGTGATGCTGGGCGGGGCCACGCAGGCCCGACGAGCCCGCTGATTGGCCTTTATTGTTCAATGAAGGCGCGGCTAATTCAGCAGTTAGCTCAACTGCGAGTCAATCAAATGAGATTATGGTGCATTCATGGACTCCTCGTAATATTGTGTTATCAAAGAAACTGCTTTTTATTAAGGATAGCAGCATTATATTCATATATTTATTTGATCGTTGTGAGTCAACTTTATAGATGGATTGAAACCAACTGAATACCCTTCATCTCACCTTCTCTTACAAGTGTGTAGGAGAACCTACAGTGGCTGCGAAACTTGCAAAAACTGCAAAAAGGCCCTATTTAGAGCCGATGTTAGGTTTGTCTGTTCTGAGCCTGAGCTGCAGCACCTCATCTAAAATAGAGAATCTGGGGCCTCCTTCTGGAGCCAGACATAGAAGAGGAGCTCACCGCCATGCATCTGCTGGTCGGGCCTTGATCCACGGGGTACAGCCCAGAGAAACAACATGGAGCTGGTGTCCTGTGGGCCCACCCCCTACAGGACGGGGCGTAGGGGTCAGGTGCTTTGCTTTGTGCTCAGCAGGGAGGCAGGCAAAGATGGGGACCTAGGTGTGCTGATTCCTAGAAGACTAGATCTCACTAAATCTTACACACGGGACCTCTAAGTAAAGGATCTGAATACTTCTTCCACCTTTGTGTGCCCATATTGTATAATGTTTTAGGGGATGTTTTGCATTTGCATAATATAGCTCAGCAGCTGAGCCAGCATTTCCTCTGTCAGTATTCATGGTGACGGGTTAAGTGTGGCAAGAGATGTATTAGAGTATTGATTTTGGAGAGGCCATCGCCCTCTGACGACCGCTTCAAAGTTGAATAAAATATTTCCGACAGCCCCTGAACGCAGCATTACACCCTCCAGTTTACGGTCTCAGCGCCGCTTCAACGTGAGAGCAGCGTTGTGGTTAGTGAGGAGCGCTCATACGCTTCGCTCGTCCGCACTTTAAACAGGATGTAGTGACTGACACAGATCACGGAAAGAGAGAAGAAGAAGAAGAAGAAAAGCGGTTTAAACTCTGCGATGTGACAAACAACCAGTGAGCAAGAAATGACAACCACAGCGGAGAAGAAGAAGAATAAGACAGGAGGGGTCCCGATGAGGCAGCTCACCGCCGGCAGGTCTTGACGGCTGCTCCCGCTGACCTGAGACTCCTCGCACCGCCGCAGCACCGCGCGGTTTACGCACACAGAAAACCCAACACAGCCGAAACACTCCACATCCACATCGGGGAAGCTTAAAAGCGATAATGGCGAGCCTGGGCGACTGCTGTGTGAAGGTTGCGTTGAGGTAAGCCTCCTACGTCTGTCTGCTGGAAATCTGCCGACCTTAGCAGACCACATTGTGTCTGTGCCTCCTGGTGATCAATTAAACGCATCATGCACTCCTATAGTCTTATTGTACTCTTTACTCTCCTTCATGCCTCTGCTCATTGTAGGATACAGCAGGTTAAAGCAGCTACAGTGCATGCTATTACACCTTGTTTTGTAATACATGGGTGGTGCTCTGCACAGTATTGATAAGCCAGCACCACGCTATCTTTATATGATTGTGTTTATGTATGGGTGCATAAGTTCTCCACAGCGTTGCTCCGTTACATGTGAAGCAGAGGCTTGAAATCAGGGTTTAACATTGGGTGAATTGACAAGGACAGCTGCACCCAGGTGCAGGGAGGAGAATGGGCGTTTCTCCCTCCACAAACCAATTTTTTGCATTATTATTCTCACAGGCAGCTACCTGCAGTCTCACCTCAACCTAACCATGTCTGCTGAACATCTTATATGCCATGAGTTTGTCCCATAAGCAGGTTTTAAAAAAAATTTTTTTTAATCCATCCTCTGAAAATGAATCGAGCACAAAGAGATGCTCTCCTTCAGAGCTGTGTCATTCACAGCCTTTTGTTGGAAATGCAGCCAAAAGCTCTGGCAGCACAGCCGCTTTTTGGATTCTTGTCAGGAGATAATAGCAGCCCAATCGATTGTGCGTGGCAAGACTAAATGCTGATTTGAATGAGATCATATAAATGTGTGCATGCGCTTGCACTGAGCGCCTCTAAAATTGGGCGGCATGACTGACTGGGAGTGTGACTGTGGCTGCGTCTGTAATCATGCTCATTTTGCAGTGTGTGGAGCTGAGGCTGAGGTCTGACACAACACACCGTCCTATTAACTCAGACCTAATGAGTCCCACTTGGTCCTTCATGAGAAGATGAGCATTGTACAGCACAGATGCAAAGTTGGGCAATCATGTGATCCAAATAGTCGCCCCAACACCTTCTTTCTTATTGTGCAAATGTAAAGCAAACACAAGGAAGTAGTAATGAAATGTAACTATTCTTCATCGAGGATCCCTTTGAGGTCCTCCAACCTTAGTTTGGGGCCCATTGATTGAACTTAGGTGGGGGGTTGAGGATGTATGGATGGGTGGGGTGTGGGGGTTTGGCCCTGTAGAGAAGCCTTTTAAGATGAACCTTACAACCGATGGCCCCATTTCCCCAGGGGAGGTTTCAGAGCCACTTGTCAATCAGCCGCTGAGTGAATCTCCTTTGTGCTTGTTCACAGCGACAGCAACTGTAACAGGAAGTGGGGTGGGTGGTGCTGACTAAAACAGCAAAGAGAGAAAAAAAAAGGTGAAAAGAGAAGCCACTGTGACAGCTGGTGGCTGCTGCTCAACTGAAGTTATTGATTTAAGTCTGGAGGGAAACTCTGGGGGCTTTGGTGGCAAAGTGTAACTGAATGAAGGTGACAGACACACACGCACGTCTGCCTGTGTGCTCATGATCATCAGTGTGCAAGCACATTTTCATCACGGTCACCTCTTTAACTCTCTGAAATCAGTCTTATTAGCACAAGCTTCACATTGTAATTAAACAGCGTTTGTGTAATTACATGACTACGCTGGTGGGCTAGCTTGCACTGCTCCTTTTCATCATGTGTGATCCGTGTGTATATTTACATGCCCTGCGAGTGCCACCAAAAGCGTCTGTGTGTTTGACAGGAAATGGGAAGCCCACAAATAAACACCCAGAGAAGGATAACTTCCTGCTGTATAAGGGACGGCTTTCCCAATGACCGTTGACCATTTTTTCCTCAAGAAAGTCGGCCGCTGATAAGAGAGGATGGTGTTTAATTGCTCCCATGTTGCGCAGACCCTCAGGCTGACTGCATACAGCTCGGGACTCTTGTGTTTGTGTGTGTGAGTGTGCATTTAGAGGGCAAAAAGGTTGTTGTGAGAGCCAACACACACATAGTCTGAGCCTGCCAGCATCCATTTCCTGAATGTCTGCACGGCCTTTCCCTAAACAATACCCATATAACCAGTGACATGACCTACTATCCTGCATTCAGACCTGACTGCCTGAGGATTGGATGTGGACACACACACACGCACAGTCCACAGTTCTGCATTGCAGTCGAGTAAAACACGACAGGATGCATGTAATGTAACTCCCTACTAAGTGGTTGTTGTTAAATTGCGCCCGGTTTGGCTTGTTTCATCTTTATGCAGCTGCATTCACTTACAGGAGAAGCGTAGTCTGATGCAAACAGGCTATAAGAATAAGAAGACTCCTACATTTTCTCAGTCATTTGAACCCCTACACACACACACACACACACACACACATTGAGACATACGTGCAGTTTCACTTCACCTCAAGGGTGCCTCCTCCTCCTCCTCCTGGTTATCTTATGTTGAGTGCTGCGTTTCGGCCCAGATTGAAAGCTTTATGTCCGGGCTGGCTCTGAGCGTGCATGTGCTGCTATAAATGTCAATAATTCCGCTTTTGTGTGCACACGTGAACATTGGCTGTAACTTGACATGAATGTTACGAGGATGTGTGTAAATTACCATTTGCATACCAATCTCTCTTGCAGTTTCTCTTACTCTCTTACTCATTTCAGACCAGTAAGCGACTCCCATCTT
Source organism: Argyrosomus regius (assembly GCA_946959425.1). NCBI lineage: Eukaryota > Metazoa > Chordata > Actinopteri > Sciaenidae > Argyrosomus > Argyrosomus regius. Next base: position 11,516,530 of record OX336885.1, read on the forward strand.
CCATCAAAGTGCTAAGTTAGCCTCCATGTGTGTGTATAAATAGACTCAAAGACACATCTGTTTAGGGCTGTTGTGGTCGTTGACCTTGTGACTGCTGCTTGATGTTCTCACCTTAACAGACTTTTCCTCAAGGCTTGTCTGAGTTGAACCCTGTTGCCAGAAAAACACCTGAGGAATCACTAAGAACTGATTCATCTGTCCGGTGTGTTTTAAGCATTTGTAGTTTGAGATGATGGCAGGAATGGATTCAAACAACACAAAACATTCAGTGTTCTTTCAGACCCAACATGTGTTTGACCCGGGTATTTTGGACTGTTATGACGCAGAGCATAAAGGCAACAGGAGCTCAGCTGAGAGAAAGGATTATCTTTTATCTCTCTTGTCGTGCGCTATCGTGTGCCGGTCCAAAATAGAGCTTTGCAGAGGCACAAAAGTTTATCATGAATCCGTAAAAGTGCTGCAGAGTTTTGCCACTTCACGACCAAAACACTGGCTTCAAAACAAAACAGGAGTAGCGGAATACAACTGCGGAAGTAGGCCCCTCACAGCTGATAGACAAAAGCTTTAAAAGGGAGTTTGAAAAAAAAAAAAAAGGTGGTGTTTTGTTGTTGGACGTATGTCCTGTGTAGGCTACCAGTCTCGCCTGTTTCCTGTGTGTGTTAATCGTTTGCCACACAGGCTCTGTCTGGGTTACACACCTCCCCAGGGGGGCTGCTTTTAAAATGACTGGACTGTGATGGGGAAATAGTGGATGTGTGTTTTTATGTGTGATTATCAGCCTACAGTATGTACTGGTCACAGGGTAGTGCTGCAATGTAATCTTCTCATGAGCACATTCTTACACTTGGTCTCAACATTCAACCCCCCTCTCACACACAGACACACACACACACACACACACACACACACACACACACACACACACACACACACACACACACACACACACACACACACACACTGAGCAGCTTGCAGCAGATTCCCTGGTTGGGAAAAGTGAAAGCAGTTTTGCTTTGTTGATGGGAGTCCTCCTCTGAAGTATTTCCAATCAGATATTTGGCCTCAACCGAGGAAGAGGAGCAGGAAACATGACAGGACACACACCCAAGTTGTCCATCCACAGCTGTGCATCACTTCCCTCGTGCTGTTTTTTGTGGTTGCCCTTCAAACCTAACAGTTCTGTGTGAATGTCTTTTGTGGCACGAGTGCTAAAGAAGCTGCCAAACTTAGCATTGTGTGTACAGTATGTGCTGTATCGCTAATGAAAGAAAGCTCATAGTTGATATAGGAACATCACAGACAATCGGGTTCTACAGGCTCCGGGCCTTTACAAGCAGTCTGTTGTCAAGGAGGTGAAAAGGGTCTGCAGGACAAAGAAAGTTAATGAGGTTGCCGTGCTACAGGCCTTGATCCAGCTTTTACAAACAACACAACTAATAACAGGTGTATAATAGAGCTGTTTGATTGTTTCTGAGATAGCTTGACTATCAGGAGGTGGTGTTTCTGTGTTGAGCCTTAAGAGCATGGCATGGGCATTAAAAAGAGTTGTGCAACTCGTCGGTTGATGAACTTCTCCCTGTAAAGTGCATCAGCACTCCTGAACAGCGTGCTGCTGTTGCAGAATGACTTCCTGTAAGGCTGCCTCTGGACTATCCACACTTCCTGTTCACTTCCTGCTTTGTGAGCTGCTGATGAGCCCGTTGGCACGATTCAGTTAAGACTGAATCCTCAGCGAAAGAGTGAAACTAAAGCCTTGCCATGGACCTTCTAGGAATCAGTCCATTGCTCTGGAGCTGGAGTGAGCGAATCAGCTGAAATCCTACTTTGGAAAAGCGCATTTTTGCTCATCCTCTGCTGGCTCTGACTAAAAACTGGAAAACACACATTGATCCCAAGTGTGTGCTAACTGTGTTCTCTGATTACGACACATCATCTCAATGTTTGCCTCATTCTTTTATTCCCTCTTGCTCAAGCTCGTCTGCACCAAAATAAAAACATGAACAGCGACCATAATGCTGGAATGTCACTTTCTCTCCCACCCCAGAGCTTTCCACCTCCTTCTCGCCCACTCTTGCACATGCACACAGACACAGACACACAGACACACACACACACACACACACACACACACACACACACACATAGAGATATCTGTATTTATTTGAATTCATCCATTTGAATTCAAAAAGGGAATGAAAGGCTCTTCAGTCAGAACATTTGCATTTTTCCTGTTATCAGCGCCTCATCATATGTCAGCTGGAGCTGGCCTTCTATAATCATTCATGCTGCTCAGACACAAGAAAACCTTTTTCATGGATTGTATAGTCAGGACGGAAAAAAATTAATTTCCTAATTATTTAGCTTTTTTTTCCTGTGGTCTTCATATTTTTTTATAAACTTTGTATATGTTGACATTGTTGTGGCCACTTACAAATCACAGAGGATTTGTGTCTGTGTGTGTGTTTGTGTGTGTGTCTGTGTGTGTGTGTGTGTGCGTGTGTGTGGGAGTCGAGATGAGGCGTAGCAGAGGCCCTTTAAACAGAGCACCTCTCGGGTGAGCGTAGACAGAGGACACAGTGTGAATGAGTCTGATGTCACTGCACTCTTTGTGCTGAGTTTGCACACACACATTCAGATAAAAACCCAGCGAGCAGCAAGAGCAGCGAATCGGAGGGTGAGAATGTGGCCGACGAACAGGCCGTATTTTCAGACAGGAAGGGGCGAAAAGAAAGAGGTCAATTCTTGATATTGTCTTCGTTTCATAAACTGCTCCCCCTCGTCCGAAAAAGAGGCAATGCTTCCTGTGATTCAACACGACAAATACAAAGAAAAATCAAAGAGGAAAAAGAGGGAGGAGGGTGGCCGACAGAGGGGTGGGGCGGAGTGGGGGGAAAAAGGAGCAAGTGTGTCTTCTGTTGTCAAAAGGGCTACTGTAGCATGCAAATATGAGCTCTTAGCCAAACATGCAATCAGTGTGTGTCTGCGTGGGGGGTGTGTGTGTGTACGTCTGAGCATTGTGTGTATGAATAATTCGGGCACAGCTGCACGTGTTTGCAATATTCCCGCAGAGGGAGGAAGAGGCAGAGAGATGGAGGCCCTCAGGTGGTGTGTCTAGACTGTATAGACTTAATTCACTTCTCTATTTTAATGTTGAATGTTCTTCCTAAATGATCTACAGTGATATTCTCTTCTGCTTTTTTAATCAGTGAACTAGAAATATGACAGGACCTTCCAGTAAATTTCTCTTCCCCATACTCTTATTTATCATTTTATCTTTTTTATGCCTCTTTACACTAAAACACAGTCACATCTTTCCTCAGCCTCTGAAATCTGAAGTCTTTACTGGGCTCTTAACTGTGTCCAACTGAAATGGATTTATTTCCTCCTGAACCCACTTAATTAAATTTTATTTATCCTCTTCTGTCATTCCTGGACAGCAAAATTGGATTTAGCTTGGTGAGGAAGTGCAGATATTATGGATAAAACAAAAGACGTGGAGATCTCTGAATGTGGGCCAGACTGTGTGTTTGTGTGCACGCTTCAGCAGAGCTGCTGTCAGTCATGAAGGGGTGGGGTGTGTGTGTGTGTGTGTGTGTGTGAGAGACCAGCTGGCTCATAATCACCTTCAGCACTAAGTAGCTTAATCACTGCTGGAGTTTGTGTCTCGGAGTTTGTTTTGCATTGTTGTCTGTGAATGGAGACACATGACAGCAGGGCGAGGCTTTAAAACTGCTGAATTCAGCACAAAAAAACAACTAATTTTAATTAAGTGTGTTTAAAGCAATTTTAATACAATACACCGTTTTATGACCAAATACTTGCAAAGCTAATGACACTCCCATCAGCCTCAGCTGTACTTTGTGTTTGATGCTAATCAGCAAATGTTTACACTTTCAACTAAAATGGTTAACATGATGCCTGTTAAACACCAGCATGTTAGCATTGTCATTGTGAGCATGTTAGCACACTGATGTTTAGCTCAAAACAAATTGCTTGCAGTGCTGTTAGCATGATGGTAGACTCTTAAGCTGTTTCTCAATTCAATACGATTCTTCCGTTAGTACACTTATTTGTAGTACACTGTGTATACCATGTTTCCTGGCGCAGTGCGCTAATTTCGGCAGGGTAGTGTTCGTTTGTGGTGCGTTTACCGGAAATGACCATAGCAACGTTTTAACGCATCTGCTTCTCCAAATTGTAGCCGGGTGCAGCATTAGCGCCAGCATTTGACTGCCAAAAATTAAGTTTTATACCTAGGTTGGTGTGGTCTTTGTTAGTGGATATAAATATAAAACATATGTACAACTTAAATTTGTATATGGTGGTATTCACCGCAACTGTTTCAGCTCCAGTATCTTCCTCAGCTGCCATTTTCACAGTCCTAGTGGTCCCTCCTGCTACGTAGCCAAAATGGTGACCATTGAGGAGGACAAGTGTCCAGTGTTCCACACTCCTCCCGTTTGACTGTGAAGAGTGTATCCGGGTACTCAGTACACTGCATTTTACCATTATTGACAGTGTAAATGCAATTATGTATTCAAGTATGGAAGTATATGAACTGTTGACTGGCTGACTTTTGGCTAATCCCGTGCAATATAACAAAGAAGCTAACAACACGCAGTATTTACTGATTTACATCACATAGCTACAGAGAAAGTACGGGCAGTAAGTGTCATTTACGTCAGCTATGTGTCAGCATGTTTTTTATGTTAGCGCAACACTATTACTGCTGATTAGCAACAGTGAAATCAGCTTGTGAATTATTAAAACTGATTCAGGAAGCGTCACTGATGGACAGGAAAGCACAGAAGAAGAGGTGCTTGGAAATACTACTGAATGGTAAAAGCCATTAAGATTATTTGCAGGTTGTGTAGCCAACACTATGCTACCACTCTAAAATACAGAATAAGACACAAAAATAGATACCTGAGTGAATTTATATTAATAGAAAATGGCGCTGAAAGCACTATCTCTGACACTTCAAGTCTGCATGAGAAAGAGGCAGCTCTAAAGCGTATCTCCAAATGCTCTGAAACCCTGTGGAAAATAAATACAGAGGCTGGTGCTCAGAAATGGACACGCAGCTTTAATTCTGCCCAGATTCGTTAGCAGGATTATCACTTAACATCATAAACCTCTGCACAATTCAATATACATGTGTGTGCATGTACCCGACAGAAAAGCTAGATCTTCAGCCCCTGGCTAGATTCACATTCCTACAGACAGGCAGACAGACGTGGTGGCTGGCTACATTAGCACTCATGCTAAATGCTGTCTGACAGAGTGGGAGGCTGGGCTGGTGGTAATGCTATCCAGCCCTCCAGAGAGGCAGGCAGACAAGCAGAGTCATGGCAGCAGTCTGCAGCTCAGCAGCGTGCATTGTACGCTGTGTGTGAAAGAAAAAGGTGAACACAGACACTGGTTTTGGCAGATGTGTGTTTGTTTGACTTTGCAACCTTTGGTATTCTTGAAATGTGCCACCACAACATCTAAATATTGTATAATCCTCAGTATTTTGTGTGGTTGTGTCTGCTGCAGTTGAAGTCTTCCAGGCCTGTTCATCTAAACTATCACATTTCACCATTTTGCCTTTGAATAATTCACAAATAGGCCCATATGAAATGCAAAATACCACATGTGAAAACATCAATGTCACTTTTAATATTGCTGCTTCATGTTGCCACTTTCCTTTTAATCTTTGACCTCTTCGTGAACTCCAAACTCCCAGAGCCACTACCAGAATTTAGTGTCACACCAGCTCAATTTTGCGACACAGTTTTGTCAGTTGAGTACATCTCTAACACTCTTCACATTATAGGTATTCACATGGGGGTGCATACTAAAATTATACGCAGTCATGGTGCTAAGAAGCACTTTGGCTAAAAGCATCCGGTATCCATCAAAAACAACAAATGTTATTCTAACAGCCAGTGCTTGTTGAAGTGATTTGGCATCAGGCAGACTTTGACTAGCACCTCCCTGACCTTGACAAGTCCCGTCTGTCATGAAAATGTAGGAAAGGAAGCTAATTTGATTCTTTCTTGTGCCTCCACCTCCCCCCACGGAGCGGCAGACAGAGCAGACGAGGGGGGTGGGGAAGGGAAATGAGGAGGGGGGTGTGAGGAAATGGGGTGGGGATTGACCCAGAATCAGCTCCGATGATGCAGACTGATGTGCCCTTGTAACAATGAGAGATGCTCATCTGAAACTGAATGATGGCTACGAGTCTTTGACAGTGATGAGAAGTTTGTTTCTTACTGAGTGGCACAGTTGGCATTGTGATGATTAATACTCCCTCTGTTCGCAACATGAATTATAGTATCATGAAGTATGCTCAGTGAGGCAAATCAGGAGTATTTTGGAGTGTTTGGTCTGTATGAAAAGCTTGAGGGCAGGACAATGTCATCTTTCACAGCTGATGTTGTTCACCTCTTTGTGTTCCAGTTTCATGCCTAGTCTGTTCAGCTTTGTACACAGCCCTGCCCCACTTTACCTGATAATATCAGCATAAAAATGTGACACTTGAGACCCCTGGAGTGCCTAACAGATCCCGATCTAAAATCCTGGCTTCACTCCACATTTTATGCGTTATGCACTAGTTTGTCGTCACGGGACCTGGAAGCCTGTTCACAACAGAGAAAAAAAAAAGCAATGAGGCCATGGTTGTGTATTAGGACAGATCTTAAAGTTACAATGACAGTGTGTGTCTTTTGGAAAGAGATGGTGCCTGGAGATGGTGAGAGGTTAACAGCTCAGTTAGTTGATTTTTCTTGAACAGTCGACCTAGCCCTTTCCATACAATGTAGGACAACTGTCCTTGAAGTCTGGCTCGGTTATGAAAACGCTCATGTTAACATCGATGAATTAGTTCCCTCACTGCATGCTAACGCATCCGGTCAAACCGATGAGCACAGTATATGTGAGTCCTGCTCTGCCTTATCGCTGGTTACCAATCGCCAGTAGTGCCTCGGGCTACAGGGCCGCCGGCCTGCGAGGTTAGCTCGATAGATAAGGTTAACACAAAGGCTATGAGCAGTGGCTCGCGTGGCTTGTATGTCTGAGTGTGGTGGTGAATAGACTGTTTGTGCAGCATGAGATGAGTGTGTGAAAATACCTCTCAGTCTAATCCAGGAAGCAGAGAATATCGATGGAGGGTATGTTTTCAGTTATTGTTCCCCATGCTGCTACAAAAGAAAGAGTTTTCATTGTTTCCATGTTGGGCAGGGTTGAACACCGGTTAATGGCACTGATATTTATAGTTTTATGACATGCGATGTAGGGCTGCAACTAACGTCTACTTTCAGTGCTTAAGCATAGCAAGCCTCATATTTGACAACATGGAACCAGTGAATGTTTGCCATCGGGTCTGTCCATCACAAAGTCATCAGATGTCTTGTTGACTTCATGAAGTGTCCAAGAAATGAAAATTTGAACATCTACTATTCCATGAGAACTGGATCACAATCTGTTTATGAAGAACACATGATATGACTGAAAGCTCCAGAACAACTACTAAATATATGAGAAATTCTCAACTAAAGACATTTGCATACTATCACATGAGACAGCTGTAAATCTGCACAGTTTAGCAGCTGGAACTGGAGGATGTTTGACTGTGTGATCACCCAAAGATTTGTGATTATTTTTCTCTCGATCGATCCATTATCTGTTTCAGATTTAGCTAAACATACCTGAGGGCAATTATGTCATTTTTACATACCCAGAGTATGTGGTCATCCTAGTGGCCTTGTATTCACACTGAATTGCACCAGGCACGGCGCTCTGGGAGCAATGGCACGTATGCATCAGTGTGTTGAGACTAAATGGGAGTGGCAGAAGGTGTCCACTCCGAGTCTGCCTGCCACCACCTGGGCAAGCCAGCTGTCCACACCCAGCGCCAGCCCCCCTGTGATCACTGTCCCACTTCCTCTACACATGCTCATGAATGTTTGCTTATAATGTCTTTTTTGCTTTCCCGTTAACCTATTCCACGCTTAGTCAGCTTCCCCCTCCATTTAATTCATGCATCACCTCCTCCGTTTGTTGTTGTCTTTGTGTCTACTCGTCTCTTTTTTTTATCCTGTTATTCTGTTGCCCTAAGCCAAGGTCAGCGCTAGCCAAATGCAATTTCTCACCCCTCATTCACTTTTAGTTGATGCCAGCTTATTTCATTCATAGCTAACATGGCCTTACCTTGCCAGGGACAAAGCACAGTCAGGTGCACATTGCTTATTTATGCCATAGACCGGCATATGAACCTCTAACCGTGTATGTGTGTGTTTGCGTGTGTGTCTGTGTGTGTGTTTTGGCTACTGGCCTGTTAGCCTGCTGTGAAGTCGGGCCCATGTGGAGGATTGGAGGGCAAAGTGAGAGACAGATTTTAGAGTGAATGGCCTCCATCCATACCCCATTATGGGAAAGTGTGTGCTGTTATTTCACTCATACTCAGAATATTTATTTGATTACTGTAAGAGCATGGCATACATACATAAGATGTCTTTGATGGATTGTGGTTGATAGGCGGGCAGATGGATGGAGAGATGGAGAGACAGAGAGGTCGACTGGAGACAATTGGACAGTTGATGGTTTTATGTCCGGAATCACTGCAGACAGCTGATCCAGGAAATTAATTGGAGTACTGATTAAATGGGAGAGAGGACAGAAATGCCTACTGTAGCCCAATAATCAAAAATGGTGGCATTAAGCTGCTCTGTGAGTATGTTTCACAGAGGAGTTTGGTATTAGAGTAATTCTTTGACTAATATTCTTAATTTATGAAAGCTTTAATTAGGCAAAATATAGCTTACCATAAATATTCATGATGCTTGTGATTTGTGATTGTGAATTATCAGGTGACATACTGTGTGTTTAAAATATTAAAAGAAGTATATATTTGACTTGTCTGTTCAAAATTTAGCACAGACATTCATGGTTCCTAGAGGATGAATCCTACTGACTTTGATGATCCCCTGACTTTTCCTCTAGTGCCACAATGAGGTCTGTTGGATGGATTTAGCCATTATCTCTCGACTTTTCATGTAGCCCAATCATCAGGTCGAAACATGAAAAAACAAACGACATTCCCACCAGCTTCAGCTGCACAGCTCAACCCCCTTTTGAGTCTCACACGCTGAAATTTGGGACAATCCCTGATCAATTAACTTTGAAACAAATGTTCTTTTTCACATCCGCTCTGATTTGTTGCTCATTTTGTTAAATGTTTTTTCTTCCAGTTTTGACCTTAGCAGCCACTGGTCTGCCTCCCCTCCATCAATCGCTGCACCTCGGGGCCTCTCTCGTTTCATCCCACAGTCACTGATATGCCCAGAGCTCCTCACCCAAAATAGGCCAAGCCAATTTCCTGAGTTCTCAGGGCTTTTCATGTCAAACATACGACGATCTTCATGAATTGCCATATTGTCCCTCCTCTCCTCTTCTTGTTCTCATTTTCCCTTCCCCTCTGTTTCCCTCTGTCTTTCTATTTGTTTGACTCTTTGGAGTTGAACAAGAAAGAGGCAGATACAGGGAGAGGTAAACGGTTCAAAGAGCGTTAATCAGCTCCACCTCAACAGTTTTGTATCAGGTGTACAGTGTGACAAAGGCTGCTATCACGTGTTGCCAGGACACTTCTGAAGACATCTGTCATGTCATTTTCACATAGAACTGTAGCTGTAGTTTTCCAAGAAGAAAAGAGAAGAGGGAGGAGAGAAGAGAGAAGAGGAAGATGGCCTGCACTTCTTTATTTTCAAGATAGTATTATTTTTCCATAGTTATAAACTTCTTTCTTAGTATCTTCTGAGTTATCTTGTCCCCTGTTGTTCTGAGAACATGTCTCCTACGTGCTCACATTGACAGTGATAAGAGCTGCTGTTTTTTCATGGCAGGTCAAAGAGAGGAAACACACACTTGACGTTTTGTTCGGTTTGACGTAATGCTTATCTTTATCTGAACTTGGACGTGACACTGATCTTTTTTTAGTATTTTTTTCAATGCCTGACTATGATGCTGTCTTTCTGTCTATAAAAAAATGTTCTCACACCTGAAAATGCTGTTTATAACACTGTCTGTGGGCACACACACACCTCCGTGTCAGTTGGGTTAATCCTAATCTGAATTCTGACAATGACACTAAAGCACTAATCGGAGGTATGGTACAAGCAAACAGAACAGAACCAGATGGAGACACTGGGCTCTTGTTTATGTAATCTCTGTTGGCTGAGTTGCATGGAGTTAATCTCTTTTAGAAAGGGAAACGCTGTTCTGCTCAGCAAATAACTAAAGAGCTTTTATTTGGTATCTATAAGGTTGGAAACTGTTTGTGCAGAAGTAAAATAAGAGGAACTCTGATTATCCATCATGAAGAAATTGTGTGACTTTATTGTTCATTTGTGACTTTATTAGCATTGTTTCTTGGTCATTGGTTGATTTGCATTCACAACTGGGCATACTATAAACTGTATGCCGATTAATATGCAAAGTGTTTGAGAGTTTGGCAGCAGTTCAAGAAACCATTTTATATTCATGTTAATTTTAAGATCAGTTTAAAGGCTTGTTTGATAAATGGAAGCCATTGCTATAAGTGTGTGTGCATTATTTCGGGGCAAAGTGCTTACAGGCTTTACGAGAAATCAAGCCTGTGGTGTGTGTGTGTGTGTGTGTGTGTGTGTGTGTGTGGAGCCAACACCCCAGCAATTGACAGTGTGGTGGGGCTGTGGTGCGGAGAAATCAGGAGGGATGCATCCTGAAGCAGTTTGGAAAACCACTTGGATACCACCAACAGGCACAGGCAGGCTTGGAATTAGAGGGCAACACCTTTTTAGCGTGAATAGCGTTCTTTGGAAAATTAATTACGAGGTGACTTTGACCTGTGGCGTATTGTGTCATGACATTTTCTTCAGAGGTTTTCTGTGGAATTGTGGAACTGTCGTTGTCACACTGTGTTCTCAGTCTTGAGGACTTAAAACATAAATGCACAAAGCCGACATCCATTTATTTAATGCTAAGTATACAAAGAACATTGATTTGTCCTGTCTGTCTTCCACTTTGTTTTGCACTAATATTGAGTTCTTAGACAATATTGTGTAATGGCCACTGCTGGTTTAGTATCTGGGAGCCAGTGGCAACTAAACCAGCACTCATTATATAAAGGAAATGAGGTGTGTGAGAGAGGCAGGGAGAAGGACAATGGATGCGATGACGGGTTTTTACTCTTGTCTCTCTGCTGAGTGGTTATTAATGAGTGTAACGACAACAAGGGGATATTAAGTCTCACCACCTTCTACTTTGTCAGCCCATGTGGGCGAGGACAAGGCATCAGCATGGGGCAGGATTTGGTTTTAGGATACAGACACAGTGTATTTCTTCCTGCAAGCAGTGGTACAGAGGTCTGTTTTGTGTTCGTGCAGTTTTCAAGAACATTTCATGCAGTTTTTGTTGAGATTATACAGACCAAATTTCATTGAGATATATGTACAGTAGATATGTATAATCCTGCCATATTTAAAGCTGCTTTTATTGCCATGGGGCAGTGAAACAAGCTGCACATTAATATGCTGAATGTGGCCATCTGGCATCGTGTAAGACCAATACCCACCCTTCTTTTCTCTCTATTTTGGTCTCCACCATCTCTGGTGCTGAATGTTCACCAGCTTACTTTGCCTGCTTGCTGTTGGTGCTGAGCAATTAGTGTACAGAGGAGCGTTCTCACTGAACACTGCTGTCTGTGCACCTGGAAACTCTAACTTTCTCTAAGTTACAGGCTGTAAAAAAACAAAACAAAACACTGAAAGACAGTAAAACTCTGACCTGAGGGAGGCCGCAGAGTCTGGTGATAATGATCTGTGGATTCATCTCTGAACCACCCATTCCACATTAAATGTATTACATGTACATTTTAATGATTGTTAAAAAAAATAATTAATGCATTTTTAATGCCGTCATCTTAACAGCAGTGTACTTTAGAAAATCAATCTTTTGTGTGCAGACACACTTCCATCAATGCAGAGTTCTGCTTGAGTGGATTCATCTGCTTTTGTGTCACATCCATGTGCGTATGTGAGTCAGGACAATGAATGAGTGTGTGTGTGTGTGTAAACCACAGTGTGTGTCTGACTTTCTTTGGAAAAACAGAGTTGAGAGGTAAAATATGGGGCAGGGCAAAGGAAACAAAAAGATGTGGCTGCTGTCCTCATCAATCACGACAGGTCGGCCTCTCTGATCCTCATGAATGAGAGGATTTTGGGGGGCGATGATCTGAGATCAGCACACTCACTGCTTGGCAAAACCTGATCCTTAAAACACATAATCAATTCTAATTTACAGCCTCCCTTTCTAGGATTTACTGTGTAAACATGGTTTTCTACTGTATCGTCCATCCTTCACCACTCATCAGTGTCCTTTCAGCACAGTAAGTCACCTGTGGAGCTTTTATTCTCTACCTGTCAGCACTACCTTTCCTAGATGGCAGAATGACTATTCAGTCATCTGTCAACAGTTTTTGGATCTGCTGTGTGGTGGGAGGGGAAAAAGAGGGGTGACTGTGTGTTTGCATTTAAAACAGTTGTTAAGGAACAGACATTGTGTTTCACACCTAATGATGGATTTCTGTTTTTCCATTATGAGGACAATATTTGATCAATAGAAAAAAAAAAAGGCGAGCCAGAGAGAGAGGAAGTAAGGCGGCGAGGGAAAGTCCACATTAGCGATTAGTCTGTGCTGTTATCAGGAGAAAAAGGAAATGGGACTGGCCCCTCTGCTGCTTCTGCCATTCAAGCTTTTGTCCTGCTAGTCTGTTTTCACTGGCAACAAACCGAGGGAGGGCTACAAAACAGGCAGAGGTGTGAGGATGAGGACAAGAGCACAGGGACAAAAGAAGCGCTCAATGACATTTTCCTGTGCAGTGATGATAGAGTTAAAAACAGGGGAAGACGGACGGGTAACGATGGAATAGTTCTTGATTGAGAAACTTGATGAGAGTAGATGCTGTCCTCTGATAAATGGACAGTGTGTTAAAGGAAACATGGACGCAGCGCCCGGCTTCCTCCACTGGCTCTGTGCCAGAGGAGAGACAACAGAGCTCAGTAACACTCACAGCTCGAGAGAATACGATTAACTCTGTCTCTTTATGTGTGTGTGTGTGTGTGTGTGTGTGTGGGCACTGTGTCTTTACTGAAGTGTTTACATTAGGGAAATGAGCTCTCTGGCTATCACCGGCCTGTTCTTTGAAGGTTCAGTGAGCATGACAACACACACACATACACACATGCACACACGGGCATTACTGGCACCCGCTATCATTGGCAGCGATCACAGTGGGCTGATTTTATTGGTACTCTGGGCTTGTTGGTAACCGACTTGGCATTTGGTCCTGGATTGTGACTGGAAAGCAGGTCAACAGTTAAGTCTCAGGTGAGGATTACTGTATAATTGGCGCATGATCGGGTATTAGAGTTTTGTGGTCTGAAATTCGCACACCACTAGAACACCATTATATTTTAATGGTGTAAACACAAACATATACTCACATACATGCAGTCATTGCACATTAGGAGTCCCTGAGCAGTGTGTGCAGTTCCCAAGGAAACTGGACCCTCCTGAAGCGGTCCAGCTGAAGAAAAAAAACAAAAAACTGGACACTAGACTAAGAGTCTCTATTTCTGTTAGCATTCATAGTGTGCCCGACTGTGTCCATAGTGAAAATATTGTGGTACGAATAAAATGGTTCTTTCATATTGGGAATGGCTTTTGTGCAGTATGGCAAGAGATGCAGCACAGCCCTTTAAAATAACCTGTACAAAAAACCTGTAAAATAACGTGTACAGTGCATTCCTATATATTTATCAAAATAACAGTTTGATTCTTTCAAATCAGTTCAGAATTATGAGTTATTTTTTCTCTTATGACTTTTCCCCAAAAAATATTACGACTTTTTACTCTTAAAATTACAAATTTGTGTTGAAATATTGTGACTTTTTCAGAAAATTCTGACTTTTTCTTTAAAGATTATGATTTTGTGTCAAAATATGAGGATGTAATAAGCAAAATAGTACAACTTTAATTATTTTTTCAAACTATTTTAAAATCCTGAAAATTTTTTCCCTGACAGATATTTTTATAGTCCGACATAGAAGATAAACATATTTTTGTTTTTCTCTTATTAAATATACCACAATTTTTTAATGCATATTTTAAGATATTTTGAGGTTTTTTTTTTTTTAAAGTGGCAGCTGGAGAATGACAGGAAAGTGGGGTAATGACATGCATCAAAGGAATTGAACCTTGGGCCACTGCGGCAAGGACTAAGCCTTTGTACACGGGGTGCCTGCCCTATTAGGTGAGCTAACAGGACGGCCAATGCATATGTATGATATTGTCTTAACACAAGCAGACATACACAGACTACATAGAAAGATTAAAATGAGCAACATTTCATGATTTCCTAAACCAGACCAGGACTTTTCTGACTGAAATGTAACCACACATTCAATACCAGCATGCAACACTTTATGATATGATATGATATTAATGCTGCAGACACATTTCAGCATAGGGTTTAATACCCAGCCATGCACACAAACAACACATTTGGTATCACATTTTTGCTGACCTTCCGCCTGCTCTTTTCACTACTTGTGAAAAGAGAGCACTACTTGTGCTTGCAACACAAACGTGATACCATCATAACCCCATCTAGACATAACATGGCACTCCTGTTGCAGTGGCACCAGGGCCTCGTCCTGCTCACCAAGGCCAGTCTGGAACTGATCTATCGCCGAGGCATCAGCATTTCCATATACTCTCATAGTATGTTTTGTGATGTGAGCTGGATGTGTGAATTATGGAGCCCCTGTGGAACTTAATGGTAGCTTTAGGACTCCCTGCTAAGTGTTTCCACATGTCAGAGGACAGGATACAGTGCTATAGAATTACTTTTCATTCCCGATGGTAAATCATACTGTAAATCTGTAGAGCTGAATCTGGAGAGATTCATATTTTGTTTTGTCACACCTTGAAGGAGGAATTTGAAGAATTTTACGGTTTCAAAGGCAGGAATCTGATGAGGGAGGTCTTAAATGTTAGAGAGGTCTTGAGGACTGTGTTGTGAGAGGTCTGCTGCATCCTCAGGCTGCAGATTGTTTTACTCACAAGTCACGCATCAAAGATTTTTCCTGCTGTCAGGGTTTAATACGGTGACTGTGCTGTGTGTGCGCGTGTTTGTTTGTTTGTATTTTTTTTAGTCTGGTTGTAATTAGCCCTATTGGGTTTGATAATTCTTATAATAACTGAATTCCCTCAGAGCCTGTGGATAATTAGTTTTTGACTCTGTGTGTGTATGACAGAACTAGGTTTATGGCTCCTGACAAGATTGGGGTAATAAATGTAGATACATGTGGATACCATATTTGTACCTGTACATTCATAAAAAAGTACCAAATCAGAGGAATACAGGGGTGTGTGTGTGTCTGTGTGTGTGAATATGTGTGTGTGTGTTGCTTCTTTCAGGGACTCTGTTTAGTCCTCAGGGTATTTAAACCATTTTCCTATTAGTGTGCAAAGATTAGATGAGATAGACGCCTTAATTTGCTGCATCAGGGATCAACAATCTGTTTCTCTGTGTTTCTCTCTACGCCTCACTCTCATACAGACATTTAATCGTGCTGTTATGGGCTATTTATAGCTGCTAAATGTCTTTTACTGAGTGTGTGGTCTGAGGATGTGGGTGTGTGTGTGTGTGTGTGTGTGTGTGTGTGTGCTGGATGTGTGTGAGTGTTTGCTGTTCCGATCAATGTTATGGATCACATCTTTTGTTGGTGCAGCTGGCTTAAATGTCCATCCAGCCAGCTGAGCCTTGGTGTGTGTGTGTGTGCGTGTGTGTGTAAATTGATTATTTATAGCTGTTCCATTTCTTCTCCCTGTGGATCGCTGACAGACTGTCATTGTGTCTCTTTGTTTGTGTGTGTGTGTTTCTGTTCTTGTCAGGACTTTCTTGAATTCACCCACATGTAGAACATTGCATCTAGATAATGATTTTCATTCTGCATGTTTGTTTTAGGTTAAATTAGATTTAATAATTCAGTGTATAAAATGTCAGAGCCCAAGCTCATGTCTTTAGATTTTTTGTTTCGACTGACCCACCATCCACCAAAAAAAAAAATACATTGATATAAAACAGAGAAAAGCTGGAACCAACAAGTTTTGATAAATGACTTCAGTGATATAAAAAGCACTAAACATAAAGTACAGCTAAAGCTAAAGGAAAAGTCATGGAATCACCAAAGACTGAAGGCTTAATCCCCTGAGGACCATGCACGTCTGTACAGAAGTCTTATTGCAATTCTTCCAGTAATTTGATGTATTTCAGTCTGCACTTAAGTGGTGGACAAGTCGTCCAAGCGTGCAGCCAATGCTGCTAGCATGAAAAAGCTAAATGAACTTAATAAAAAATAAGATCAAGCCCACAAAATTACCTTGTACTTCTCTATCTGGAATGCTCGGAAAAAACAAAGCAAATGCAAACCAAACTGTTTGGTTTGGAAATGTTAAATTGACAATGACCAAACTGTCTGTACTGTGTCAGCAGAGACAAATCCCGATGTGGCCGCCCAGTAAGCCAGTCAGTGGTCAATGTGAGAAGAGGCCAAGTACAAACAGCTTACTGTCTGCAGAAAAGACTCCAAGTTGAAATTCAGAAAGTATTACTGCTGGGATGTTCTTTTTTTTTTTTTTTTTTTTACTGTAAGTGATGATGAAAAGTTAATTATCTTAATGCGGGAAGGACTGACGACTGCAAAATGTGCCGCCTCAAAGAGATCCTGACTTAATGGATGTGATGCATAAAAATGTGTTTTCTATATCTTCTTAATATACAGTACACTGTTCTTTCTTTCTTTCTTTCTTTCAAATGTCTGCTGTTAAGTGTTACACCTGACACTTCTGACCTATAAATATTGTGCACAAAAGACGGTGTAAACAGAAAAGTGGAGCAGAATGACCTCCAACCCTTTTACGATACAGCTGCAGCTCTCTCACACACACACACACACACACACACACACACACACACACTGATCGTCCTTTGTGCAGAGCCAACACACTTCTCTTCGCTTGCATCCCCTCTATGTTAATAATTGGCTTAAACAGCACTCATTTGGGATCTGTGGTTTTACAGACATTAACCTCAGTGTGAAGGTCACCTCCAGTAATAAAAGGGACTCATCTGTCTGCAAGCTGCTTTCTGAGTCACGCTGTCTGCGTGGCAGAAAAAGGTAGTTGGGGTAAATATGCTGCTGCTGTTGCTGCTGAATTGGTCTCTTCTAATGTTTTTAATTGTTTCCTGGAAGACCCTCTCCAGTGTCGCCTCAAGGCCTGAAAGAGGTCCAGAAAATACTGTTGTCAGCTTTGTGTGTGTGTTTGTGTGTTTGTGTGTTTCTGCAGCACTATAAAAACAACGTGGGGTGAAGGGATTATTGTGAGTGTTAGCGGTGGGTGTGGTTCTTGATGCATGCTGAAGAGGAACCATGTGTGAAGGAAAGATAGTACAGGAGGTTGTTTTTAAACCTTATGTGTACTGTATTTGTTTCTACAGTCTCTGTGTGTGTCTTTGTGATTATCCCTACAGCAGCTGCATGTGGTTGGGGATTTCTCTAGCTTTTTTTTTGACTGTGTACAGTATGTGTGTGTCTTTGTTGCAGCATCCCATAGGGATGGTGCTTTCTCAGTGTGCGGGGGAGTTGATTTGCATCCCCTGAAGATTGAACCGGGGGGTTTAGCATGTGGAGAGGTGGACCGAGTGCTCCAATACTGCTGGCTCATGGCTTTTTCCGCAGCTTAAAGTGATTACCTCCCCACTGTGTCCACATTGTACCTCTAAAAGCCCAAGATTAACAGTGCGGCATGGGACAGATCTCCTGTTTTATGTACACTGCGTTATGTGAGAGCAACGTTAGATTTAGCTGCAAGTTATTTTTCCCCACAATTTATGATTGCTGCGGCACAAGCAAAAAAAAAAAAAAAAAAAAGTCACTTCTTTAATAGCTCCACTAATCAGCCATCTTGGCTGGTGAGACTTTCTGTCACTCTCCTGGCAAACAAGTTAAAATGATGCTAAATTTAAATACTCGGCCCTCATTCTGTCACTGAGTTCAGAGATGTTCAGGCGCAGAGGCTGCTTTCCTTTGGACTCATCTAATCAGGGATTATTTTACAACAGGGATGTCAGGTGAAAGCAATTAACTACAGTGAACCTACCTGTCAGGATGGGAAGCCTGAAGTCCTGAGCAGCAGGATTAACAGACAATTTAATTAATTATTTAATTACATCAGTGGCCTTACTGACAATAGTTTCTGTCAGGACTTTCTGTTTTATGCCTCTTTACTTATTTCAAAAGCACAGCAAGCATAGTGATGGTATGTGTTTTGTCCTCAGGGTTGTTACAGATTTCTGTTTAGTTCCACGCTATAAAGTTGTGTGAATGTCTTGTTTGTCTTTTGTAACTCAGACCACAGATTTAAACAAGTCTGCTCCACTCTCCTCTACCCTGTTTGACACATGCCAGACACTGCT
Source organism: Argyrosomus regius (assembly GCA_946959425.1). NCBI lineage: Eukaryota > Metazoa > Chordata > Actinopteri > Sciaenidae > Argyrosomus > Argyrosomus regius. Next base: position 11,535,092 of record OX336885.1, read on the forward strand.
GCGCTCTCAGAAGAATGTAGGGTTATTATATGTTCCTATATAATTAGCATGTAGTAGATTCCAGCACTAAACCATGTACGTTCTGCTCCTCTCAGTGGTGGAGAATATTTGAATAACATTTTTTATAATTTCAGTGGTCCTATCAACTTTTCATGAAGCAACCAAACAAAGAAGAGAATGTGGGGGAGAAAAAAAAAAAAGATGATATCTCTGGTTCTGCTGCGTTGATTTAGATTCTTTAAGAGGTCCATTGTGAGTCTTAAAGAGAACAATGCTCAAAACATGCCGTAAGCTTGCATTCACAGCAATTACAATGGATTCCAGTGGTAATCCAGTTTCATGTTCATTTAAACGCTTCAAAATGTCCTTAAAGCCATCGTCTTAGAAACAGCAGAAAACAGAATACAAATTAGTTTAGATATATCTTCCCAGAGCTGTGGTGTTACAGAGAGATTATTATTTTCCTGTCTTGGCTTAGATGTGGATGTCTTTCCTTTATCCTTTCATAACGTACTCTCATATTCTCTCCTCTGTTTATATGTGAATTTATCATGAGGTCAAAGCAGAGTGTGTAGTGTATGTATCATACTTGATCTGCACAGTGCACAAATGCATCAGCTTGTCTGCTGAGTTGCGCAATGACACCTGTTTTACATTTTTTGATCTATGGTGATAGAATCATTTTATCCATTCACTGACGTCTGTCTCCTTTTCTTCTCCTCTTTCAGGATTCGTCCTCAGATGGCCAAGGAGAAGATAGAAGGCTGCCATGTGTGCACGCTGGTCACACCAGGAGAACCGCAAGTCCTCCTGGGAAAAGACAAGGCCTTCACCTATGACTTTGTTTTTGACATCGACTCTGAGCAGCACAACATCTACCAGGCCTGCGTGTACAAGCTCATCGAGGGCTGCTTCGAGGGCTACAACGCCACCGTGTTCGCTTATGGCCAGGTATGACACAAAGGCTTAAAGTTTAATATTAGGGACTTTTATTGATTGATTAATAAAATAGAGCTTCATAGCTTTTATGAAGTGTCCATTTCAAATCAAAACTCAACTACCGTACTCTCAAGAACAAGAGTAGTTTATTGCTTATTGAATGCATATTGAGACACACTGATGTGCTGCTCTCAATATGAATATCCAGTTTGGTTATTATATTTACCGTACATAAATATAGGATGTGTGATGTTTAGGAGAGCACAGTAAATGAGATCTCATTATGATTGATGAAATGTGTTTCAGACGGGTTCAGGGAAGACCTACACCATGGGGACGGGCTTCGATGTGAATCTGAGCCAGCAGGAGCAGGGCATCATCCCGCGGGCGGTCCACCAGCTGTTTGAGGGAATCCAGAACCGGAGGATGCGTGCCCAGGAGGCCGGCAGCCAGCCACCTGAGTTCAAAGTCACCGCTCAGTTCCTCGAGGTTAGCGACGCACTCATGTGGATGTTTGTGGATGTAGAACATCATGTTTAATCTCACATCTTAACAGTGCAGTATTGATGTTCTTTCTTGCGATTGAACGTGCGTGCATGTGTGCTGATGGATGTTGGTCCATGTTAACTTTAACCAGATGGGACAAAACAGGGAGACGAGAGGATCAGCCTCCTCTTTTACAAACAGGAAGTGACAACCCAATGACAGATGGGCAGGAATGTCTACTCGTGCTTTGTTGGTCCTGATTAATGTTGTCCATTACCTCTGACATTATTCCTCATCACTGCGGGGGAGAAGATGGATAAGAGCGAGGGAGGGATGCTTATGAAGGAGCAATGAGATAATATGACAAGTAATCATTTCCTCCCAAGGTTTCTGGCAGGCAGATATTTGGGTTTGTCTTTTTGGGGAGGACGATTGTATACGTGGGTGTGTGTGTGTGTGTGTACGATCTGATTACCTTAATAATCATTCTGTAATAACATTTCTAATACAAAGCCATTTGTCTTTCTAGCTTTCACGTGGTTTGTTCTGTTTTTCAGCCCGTCCTTCTCTCTGTTGTTAGTGAGTTGTCTGCACATTCTCAGGTCAAAAGGTTATCTCTGTTGATGGTCAACAGATGTGTGTGTGTGTGTGTGTGTGTGTGTGTGCGTGCGTGCGTGTGTGTGTTTGGCAGTAGGTAGGTGGGAACAGCTGAGCTTCCAGTCGACCTCTGTGGCCCTTGGCCCTCATTGGTCATTCATTTGACCTTTTGTGTAAATAAGAAACACAGCTGTGAGAAAAGGGGTGAATACGTTAAATAATTGAGATGAATGATTATGTTGTAGTATTGGTAAATAAATTGCGGCTCCTGTTCATTGCAGTTGTACAATGAAGAGATCCTGGACCTGTTCGATGGAGGCAGAGATCCGGAGAGTCGGAGCAGGAAGTCCAACATTAAAATCCACGAGGACGCCAGTGGGAGCATCTACACCACTGGAGTTACCTCCAGACTGGTGCACTCAGAGGAGGAGGTGGGTGCATGTGTGTGCTGGTGTTTGTATCGTATGTGTACATCATCCACAGTCATCATTTTTACATTTCTTTTACAACTTGTAGTATTTCTGTATATTCTAAGACATTTCTTGTCTCGAGGTCATAAAAGTGCATAAAATTATAGTAAAAATCTGTTCTTACTTTTTTCAAAGCTTAATTTTTGCTCTGATTCTTGACAAAAGATACATTTAATAATGGACTCATTAAGTTTTAATGTAGTAGTTTTAAATACCTTCAGGTTTCTGTCACAGAAACTTCGTTGATTCGTTGAGGCAGATCATGCAAGCTGCCAAAGATCCCCTCCACCCTGAAAAGTCTGGCAAGAACCATCTGGTGGTCGGTTGTCAAAAACAAGAAATAGGTCGAGGATAATAAGGGGAGACTTGGCTCTAACATGCTGCCTTTAAGCCAGGCTGCGTAAACCCGTGAGGCTATTTTGTGTGAGTGATACAACTCCGTAGGGTTTGATGCAAAACTGTTTGGGGGTAGCTTTCTTGAGAAATTGCCAGGAGTGAGTCACAGTTATCAGAAGGGAAACATATCAGCAGTGGCAGTATGGAAGAAGGAGGATTTGATGGGGTCAAGAGGGCAGGAGGAATGTCTGCTAGTGGAGATGTGACGAGCCAGAGACAAAGAGGTTAACAGAGGTGGCAGGTGGTGATTTAGGGGAGGGGGCTACAGTAAATGCTGGCTGGGAGAAGCTGCTTTGTTTTGGTTTCTTCCCAAATCGGTGATGGAGTAGAAAGAAAGATGTGAGTAGATTCAATGTTCATTCAATGGTAGCAGAAAGGAGGGAGAATAAAGGCTGAATTTTGTAGAGGTCATCTCCAAAAATTCTGCAAGCAACAGAGACAAGGAGAGACAGATGGGCTGTGCTGTGGGAGGGAGGAAAGAAAATGTCAAACAAGGTTTGGGTGGAGATTTGTGGATTTGTGAGTAGAGAGGGAGAATATAATAAGAGAAAAATCTTTTCATTTTGAGAATCAAAAAAGCTCAAAGAAATGTTTGAAGTCAACCATATCAGTGGTTTCCTGTCGTCATAAAATACACTGACATGGGTGTTGAGGTCTTCTGTGAAATCAGCAAGTGATCTTGGGCAAAAAGAAAGTTGTTAGTCTTTTTTTTGTTCATAACCAAACATTCTCCATACTGTGTGTGCCCTGTAGCTGCTGCAGTGTCTGAAGCTCGGCGCTCTGTCCCGCACAACAGCAAGCACCCAGATGAATGCCCAGAGCTCCCGTTCACATGCCATCTTCACCATCCACCTCTGTCAGATGAGAGTGTGCCAGCAGTCACAAATGGTAAGGTTTGGTTTGGAGTGGAGTGGTTAAAAAAAAATGACAGGCTGGTCCACAGTGAGGCTCTTATTACAACCACTATTGTCTATTATGTATAAATTGGTAAGCTGGAGGAGGAAGAAGGTATAAAGGTGGGGTAGGCACTGGCAGGGGAAATGACATACTGAATGAGGGAAAAGGATATTTCTATATCATGGGAAGAGCAAGAAAAGAAGAAAAAACGAAAAGAAAAAGCAAAAACAAAAGAAAAATAATGTAGTATTACAGTCATTGTAGCATTAAAAGTGATGAAATAATTGCTATTGTCAAGCAAGATGCTCATTCACAATTGTTTTTTTCCACCCGCACTTGCAGAACGGAGGAGCAGAGAACGGAGGAGCAGAGAACGGAGGAGCAGAGAACGGAGAGTTGAACGGCGTGGACTCCAGCCCAATCGCCCAGCCGGAGTTCGAGACGCTGATGGCCAAATTCCACTTTGTGGACCTGGCTGGCTCTGAGAGGCTGAAACGCACAGGAGCTACAGGAGACAGAGCCCGAGAGGGAATCTCTATCAACTGTGGACTGGTGAGACAGACAGAAATGTGTGTGTGTGTGTGGGTGGGTGGTATGATAGAAAACACGTAAACAAAGAAATGACAAAGCATGCTCTTCCATTGTTTGTCTGTACTGTATTTAAATACTAGTTTGTAATAAATTTCTGTATGTGTGTGTTTTGTAGCTGGCGCTGGGAAATGTGATCAGTGCTTTAGGAGACCAGGCTAAGAAGGGAGGACACGTCCCCTACAGAGACTCCAAACTCACTCGTCTGCTACAGGACTCACTGGGAGGCAACAGGTACACACACACACACACACAAGTGTATATACAGAAAAATGATTTATATCGTATGAAAATCATATAATTCTGGAACAATCTTAATATTTTGTAAGATTAATAACCTAAGGAAGGAAAAATCAGGAAGTTTAATCGTTTGTTAAGGCAAGTGGTCTGTAGAGCTGAAATTATTAGTTTAATTAGTCCACTATTTTGATAATCGATTACATTTCAGTGATTTTTCTTAGCAAAACAGCTAAAATGTAATGGCCTCTTAAAAGTGACTTTTTGTGTCATGTCATATAGCTTAATATAATAATAATTTCACTATTAGACAAAATGATTCATCGAAAAATTAGCAAATGAATTGATTATTACTATTGAACAAATTGTTAGTTGCAGCCATAAAGCTGTTCTGTTATGCTGGTAACGACAAGGCAGGAGTTTTCATTTCTCACAACCTCAACATTGTTATACTGCATGCACAGCTGCCTACAACCTTCATATTCTTCCTTTCCTAACCCTCTCCAGTCGCACAGTGATGATTGCCTGCGTCAGTCCGTCAGACCGGGACTTCATGGAGACGCTGAACACACTGAAGTATGCCAACCGAGCCCGAAACATCAAGAACAAGGTGGTGGTGAACCAAGACAAGACCAGCCAGCAGATCAGCGCCCTGCGTGCTGAGATAGCCCGACTTCAGATGGAACTGATGGAGTACAAGGCGGTGAGTGATGGATGTTTGTAAGAATTCAGGAAACATTGTGGATTGTGGAAAAAAAGGATTTGAGAAAGCATAGACAAGAAGAAGCTCGGGTAAAAAAGATGAGAGCGCAAAGACGTTGGGGAATGAAGATGAGGAATGAAAGGTGGCAGGTTGAAGAAGAGAGCGAACACATGGCTGTCAGTGTAACTGATGCAATGAGGCCGTAAGAGAGGGGTGAATGGGGTGACATGATGGATGAAACTGAGAATAGTAAATGAGCAGAAGAAGAAAAAACGAAACTCTAATAGGGGGTAAGGGGAGGTGGTATTGGAGGGCGAGTAAGAAAAGCAGAGGCCGTGCCTGCAGCAGCTGATTACTCTATCAAATTAAAGATCTTTACTGGAACACACACATCCATTTATGCATTTACTATAGTGCCTGAGTATGAAGAAGATTAATCAGTGCAACATCAGCATTTTACAAAGTAATGCAGAGATAAATTGATCTTGTAGCTGAGTTTGCTTGCGCCGAGAAGCTCTATATACGTTCTGTGCAGCATGGTTTACCTGCTAGGGGCCATTATGCAGCCAGAATCAGAAATCGGAAAGGAAAGTCTGCAAAGAGTCTCCAGTGTTCCATCAGCTTTGACCTCCGAGGCCACAAGAAACGAGCAATCACTTAGCGAAGCTGTCAGTCTATTATGCGATTAAGGTGAGGGGGTTACTACGGTTACTAGAGGGAGTGAATGCGTGACTACAACGAGGGACTGCGAGCTGACCTCGATGTGGTAATAAGAGATGCGATGTGACTGGAGTCAGGAAGTAATGGGGTGTTGGATTGGTGGAGGTAATGATGTCTGCGAGCTACTGACTGGATTAGATAGTGACTCTGTGTTCGAGCCTTCAACAACAGGATTCTTTCAGTGTTAATCATTCAGAACACAACAATAGCTGCCTGAAGAGCCCAAACAATAGTCTTGTGTTTGGTTGGACTGCAGCATCCCATATATGCATTTAGAATCACTCTTCAGGTTTCAGGTTTTTTGGCCATAACATTTGTCTTTTTCCCCTAAAATGTTTGTGGTGTTCATGCTGACTGTTTAATCTCTGTGCAGGGGAAGCGTGTGGCGTGTGAGGATGGCTCAGAGGGCTTCAGCGACCTGTATCAGGAGAATGCCATGCTGCAGAGAGAAAGCGATACACTGCGCCTCAGGGTAAAGGCCATGCAGGAGACCATCGACCACCTCAACACCCGTGTAACACATCTGCTGGCCAATGAGGTCAGCACTCTGCTGACCAAGTCAAGTACGTGAACCCCTTTTAAAACGTACTTTAATTGATTTCTATGTGTTAGAATTATTAATTATTTCCAGTGACGCATTGTTATTGCATTGACTGCTTTCTGTGACCTGACCCTCCACTGCTTTTGATCTGTACTGTAGGTGAAGGCAATGAGGAGATCGGGGCTTTAATCCAGAACTACATCCGAGAGGTTGAAGAACTTAGGTAAGAGCTTCTAGGATGACTATATTTACTGCCATCACTGCACTGAAACCTCACTGAAATCAAACCTGAAACTGGGACAGCACTAACTTTACAAACTTTGTGACCTGATTTTTGTTCATTTTTTGTTTTTTAAGAGTAGAGTCTAGTAGAGTAGAGTTTCTTGCTGCAGAGTGAGCTGAGGTTATCTATACTACTCTCATTTATGTCAGTGCAGTATGTAGCTGGAGCTGACAGCTAGTTAGCTAAGTTGAACATACAGTCTGGAAACCAGGGGGAAGAGCTAGCAGCTCTCTGTAGGTAAAATATCCACCTATCAGCAGCTCTGAAGCTTCTTATGAATTTAACTATTCATTTCTTCTTTAAAAAAATCGCAGTCAGCAGCTTTAATTCGCTTTTTATTAGCCGGTTTGAATGTTTTCTGTGCCTCTCTTCCTCCTCTGTCAGAACCAAGCTCCTTGAGAGCGAGGCCATGAACGAGTCGCTGCGACGGCAGGTGGCCCGACTTTCCTCGCGTTCCCCGTTCCCGTCCTCCAGTCTCAGCCCTGCCCCAGGCCACCCCCCTGGCTCCTCCCCTTCTCCAATGTCCATGGAGGCCGAGATGACGGACGTGTTACGTCGGGCCAAACTGGACATCGAAAGGCTGAAGAAGAAGGAGAGGAGGCAGAGGAGGATGAGGTTACCACATATTTACATCATAATTAAAAAAAACACTCAGGTAGCCATATATCTGAGCTTTATGTAGATTTAATTTCTTATTGCTCCCTCTAAGCTCTTGTCAATGAACCAGTGCTTGTTTTAAGGGCCAAGAGAGTACATTATTGCCCATATACTCTTCCCTACTCATTGCTTCTCTCTAGCTTAAGAGCCACAACACAAGTCGATTAGGGCTTTGGGATGGCCGGCTTCAGAATAGAATTGGGATGCAGCCAGTGCTGAGTAGTAACGCTGGCCTGGACACAAAAAGCTCTAATTCAGTCGGCCAGTGGGTCATGAGAGAGAAGAGTACACAGCCTAACAGGCTAATTGAGATTTAATGGCATGGAGATGGACGTAGATGGGAATTTAGACATGGGATGGTTGTAAAAGATGGAGCGAAGGGGAGAATAACATTTAAATAGCTAGAGGGGCAAGATGAGAAGACTTTGCTAATGACTTCAGAGGTCTGATTTTGCTGTGAGCACTTGGCAGCACTCCCAAAGCTCTTGTGGTGGTTGTTAGCAGTGTGTGACATCTCACTTACATGGAAGAGAGCGTTTGTAATCAATGTTAATGGACAAAAAAACACTCACACTGCTGTAGTTTTAACTGGATAGACAATCAACCAACAGTAAATCAAAGAATTTGAGGAGAACTTTCTGAAAGAACTTTTGATATCTGTGTCTTTTTTCAGTGCCAGCTGTGACCTGTCTTAACAGTCGTGCTTTTTTCCCCCTCCTGCAGTCCAGAGCTGGAGAAAGGTCTGAAGAAGCGAGTGAAGCTGCACACTCACGAGAATGGAGAGAACGGGCAGAGTCGTGAAAACGGACAGAACGGAGAGATCGATTCAGACGACAATTACACCGAGGTAAGCTTACACGCGTGTCAGCATTCATAGGGGTTTAAAGCGAAAAACAAACAGTGACAGTGACAACAGTCTGATGTCTCTGCGTGTTTCTGTGTGCAGGACATCATGTCTCCACTGCAGGAGGAGAGCGGCTGTGATGAAGATGAGGGGGAGGACGAGGAGGAGGGCAGGGAGGAGGAGGATGGGTTTGACAGTGACGAAAGCCTGGTGGATTCAGACTCGGACTCTGATGAGAAAGGTGTGTTTCTGACAGCTACTACAACAAAATGACCAGACCAGACCAGACTTTGATTCAGACTGAATGACTTGAATGAATTGCTGTGAATAATTTAAGAGACATTCATGGTCCCCAGACGATAAATCCCAGTGACTTTGGTGATCCAAAGTTTTGATTGATCCAGTGAAATATCTTAATATCTATCAGACAAACTGACATACAATTTCTGAAGAGACATTCATAAATCATAGATGATCTTTATGTTAAAATAAGCTCTGACTTCCTGGAGAACCATCATCTGGTCTAATTTCAATTTGTCATATATGTATGACCAATACAGCAACACTAACCACATCCATCAGCCTTAGCTGCACTGTAAGAAATGCTGCCGTCATTAAGTACAGCCTCACAGAGGCTGCTAACTTGGCTGTAGATTCTTGGTCCCTTTAGCTACATCTGCTTTTTCTTTAAGGACATTATGCTAGAGACAGACATGCAAATGTGGAGAGATGATGTGATGGGCAGCCACGTAGGTACCTGGGTTTGATACCTTGCTCAAGGGCACCTCAGCCCAGGAGATGAATTGACACCTCTTCAGCCACCAATACATGCCGGACTTGAACTGGCCACCCTCTGGTTCTAAAGCAAAGTCCCTATGGACTGAGTTACTGCCGCCCCAATCTTGAATCTGCACACTTATGAACAGTTTGTAAAATACGAATCAACCAGTAGCTAATAATGAGGTTTGATGTCAGAATGTAAGAATAAAAACAGACAATAAATTAAGAATTGAATTTAATCTGGCATCCTGTTTTTGACGTTTGAGCAGCCAACTTCCAGGCGGACCTGGCTGATCTGACCTGCGAGATCGAGATCAAACAGAAGCTGATAGACGAACTGGAGAACAGCCAGCGGAGGCTGCTGATGCTGAAGCTGCAGTACGAAGAGAAGCTCATTCTCCTGCAAAACAAGATCCGAGACACTCAGCTGGAGAGAGACCGCGTACTGCAGAACCTCAGTGAGTTAATGCATCATGGGATTTGTAGTTTACACATGTGGTTGGGTGGTTGAAACCCAGAAGTAGGTTGATCAGTAGAAAAGTAAAAGTGTCATGAAAGGTAGTTTCCACAGGTAATTAACATTATTACATGGCTGCACAGTGTCCATGGAGAACTATACAGAAGAGAAGGCCAACCGAATCAAACAGGAGTATGAGAAACGTCTCAAGGAGATGAACCGAGACCTGCTGAAGCTGCAAGCGGCACAAAAAGAGCATGCACGTCTCCTAAAAAACCAGGGCAGGTACGAACGGGAGCTGAAGAAACTGCAGTTAGAGGTCAACGAGATGAAGAAAGCCAAGGTAAGGGGAGGAGTGGGAGCACGGATGAATAAAATAGTTTGAGCAGGAATATTGGTGCAGTTTAGGAAGCCTGACCTCTCTGCTGTTCCCAGGTTACACTGATGAAGCAGATGAAGGAGGAGCAGCAGAGGAGGAGAATGGTGGAGGCGAAGAGGAACCGTGAGATCGCTCAGCTCAAGAAGGAGCAGCGACGACAAGAGGTCAGACAAACTTCAGCCATATTTACATTCGTTACCGCCGTTGTCAACATGATTAAATTCTAATTTCAGTGCTGTATTTAAAGAATGATTTGTGCTGGAGAGTGTGTGTGCAAATACATATTCAGTTTCTCCATCTGTTTCTCCACCTGGCACATTAAAAACCTGATTTATGTATCATGTAAATATTGTAATTTTTGGTATGGCTTTTATGTTATGAAGATTAGTAAATATTCTGCGTGTATTCATTTCCATTTTATTTGTTTTCCCTCGAGGAGAAGGCTTATTAATGAGCATGGACACATTTAGACTGTCATGCTGTGGGCCTCATTCATAATCCTGTTATTTAGGTTTTCATCCTAAGTATTAAAATCCTTCCATGATCAACACTTTGTAAGCCTGTTGTGCAAAAGGCTCAGGAACAGATGAAGGTGAAGACTTGAATAACAAACATATTAAAGGCCTGTTTCTCTCCCTCCTGTCCCATCAGTATCAGATTCGAGCGCTGGAGTCTCAGAAGCGGCAGCAGGAGCTGGTGCTGCGCAGAAAGACCCAGGAGGTGACCGCCCTGCGGCGCCTGGCCAAGCCCATGTCAGATCGCGTGGCCGGGCGAGTGGCCCGCTGGAACCAGATCCCCCCAGTTACGGACTCTGGAGCTGAGTTATCAGCCAGCACTACGGCGAGCAGCTCTGAACCTGAGACTGGGAGGACTGTGAGTGGGCTGGTGAGACAGTGGAACAACAAAAACAATGTGTTCGGATACATGGCAGAGAGTGAAGGGAGCATGGATGGAACCAGGGTCATTAGGTAAGATGGGTTAATGTAGCATAAACTCAGCTTTACATGTTACAATGTTAACACTGTTTTTCATGCAGCTGTATATTTTCATAATGTGAAGGGGTCGCCTCTTGACTTTACAGAGGTTTACAGTAAGTTTCCGCTCATTGTTTAGCTGTCTGGCCACAATAATACTTTTTTGATCCACTCTCACTGCTCACATATTGTTGTTTCGGTTGCAGCAGGCAGCTATTTTCAACTTTTCTGTACACTACCAAACGGCAGACAGGCACATAATGACATAATGACTATAGCTACACTAGGTCAACACAGTGGAGCATTTAGCAGCTAAAGAGCCAGATATTTCCTAAGGTGGACACAAACATGACTCCAAATAAATGGTAATGCTCACCAAGTTCACCATATTAGCTTAAAAGGTGAACGCTAATGTTGTGTTCACAACTTGATTTATTGTTTCTGCAGGTTTAATTTAGTTTCTCATCTAGCCTACTGTTGCATCTTTTGCGTTATTCATGTTCCTCTCCTCTCCTCTCCTCTCCTCTCCTCTCCTCTCGTCTCCTCTCCTCTCCTCTCTCTTCCAAGCAGCAGGAAGAAGTTGCAGCGTAAGCCAGCAGGCCTGGGTAGCACTGGAGCGACAGGCAGAGCTGGCAGTTTCTCCAAGTCTGCCCGTCAGAAGTGGCAAGCCCTGGAGCGTCGCATTATGGACATTGTCATGCAGAGAATGACAATCTCTAACGTGGAAGCCGACATGGATCGCCTTATCAAGGTAGGAATGGCCTTCACGGTTTTACTCTAGATTAAGATGGGAAATAGTGGTGTTTGAGGTATTGTTACAGGGATTATAGTTGGTTTATTGCTTAAGAGGACATGGAAAAAGTGTGTTGTGATACAATCTACCAAAGCCAATATACACTGTGAGATGAGCAGTAGTATTAGAGGGGATTAAAAATCAGAATAACACATGTGCAAAGTAGTTTCAGTAGCAGAACTAGTTTTTGAATTTACATCTTAGTCACATCTTTTTTGGCTGAGTCTCTTCCTTCCTCCTTTCGTCATAGACGCAGTTACAATCACATATAACAAACATTTTGGGAACAGTCTTTCTTCTGATGTCTGCTATGTCTGAATCCTCACAGTTAAAGTGACAGAAAGATTTAGTAAAATAAAAAAAAAGTTTTTGTATATTTTGAAAAATTAGAGATAGGGAGATAATCTTGTAAGTTTGGCACTGACTTTTTTCTTTCTTTCTTTTTTTTTTTTTACTGCTTTCTGCTGTGTGTGCGTGTTTGTGGTTTTTGCTGAGTCAGAAGCGTGAGGAGCTGACGGTCCAGCAAGAGTCGCTCTCACACAAGAGGGAGGTACTAATGGCTGACGGGGAAGGACCAGAAGCAGAGGACCGCCTCCTTCTGGAACTTAACGAGGAGATTGAGGTGCTGAACGCCAATATAGACTACATCAACGACAGTCTGTCTGACTGTCAGGCCACCATTGTACAGATAGAAGAGACCAAGGTATGAGCCCTACACACACACACACACACACACACACACACACACACAGTGATGCTTGGTGTCCAGCTGTGAGAACTGACAGAGGGCCTCTAGTAATGCAGAGGATTGTGTTTTCCTGCAGGATGAGCTGGACTCGGTGGACACCTCAGTGGTGATCAGCTCCTGCTCTCTGGCTGAAGCTCGCCACCTGCTGGATCACTTCTTGAAGGCTTCCATAGAGAAAGTGAGTTAGCAAAGAGGCCCCCCTATTAAAGCCAAAGTCCACGGGTGTGTTTTACAGGCTTAGAAACATTTAGAAAATGTCGTTCAAGATATTTAAATATGCACTCTGTGTGTAAAACCTGGAATAAATCATTTGCTCACTCAAAATGTCGATAAAATATGTAGCTTTAACATAAAAAAAGATGAAGAGAAGAAGCATATAAGGACCTATTACAAGTAAATACAGTAAATCCAAATAATTTATGTCATCATATTGTGCTACAGGCAAAAATGTAATCATGGTATTTATTGATGTTGCAGTGACTTAACTCAGTGCTAAAAGTGAGTGAGGTGCAGCTGTAGTGCCATCTTGTGGTGTTTCTTTGTACTGCATGTCAATGTCAGGGGCGTATTTCTCGATACAAACAACAAATAAACACATTTATGAAAATTAAAACACTATATTAACTTTGTGGACTTATTTCTTATGTCTTATGTCATTAATAGCAACTCTAAACCTTTAGTGTTTGTGTGTGTGTGCATTATCTTCTTTGACTTGTTTGGTCATTGTGTGTCTGCAGAGTTTACAAGTGGCTCAGAGGGAGGCTCAGGTCAGACTGCTGGAGGGTCAGCTGAGACAGACTGACGTGATTGGCTCATCCCACAATCACATAATCTTGGATGCCCTGCGAGAAAAGGCAGAATACATCCCTGAACTTCAGGCTCTCATCCACAACGTACAGCAGGGTGAGTGGTGGTTTTAGTTTGTGTGTTTCCGCCTGTGTGACAGTGTGTAAGACTTTATGCAATATAGTGCAACTTTCCTGCTCTGTCTTCTTTTCCTTTCTTTGTTACCTTTCTCTTTCAGTTAATGTTATATTAACACGCTAGCTTTGAGGTGTGATGAAATCGTATGCATGAAAGTATAAAAGACTGTTAGTATCGTACTTAACCATCCAACAAAAAAAAAGTAAGAAATAAAGTTAAGTTTTATATTAATTTGTCTCTCTAAATCATCTGTTCGTAACATAATGTCTGTGTAAAAAACACAGAAAATGATGAGCTTTAATCAGCTTCAGAGAATATATTAAAACTGAAACTGCAGTGAAAGATTGGAAAATGTGCTACATACTGAGTGGTGGTGTTTGTACGGTGTGATGAGGGCTGACAAGTTGCATACTTTGTGTATTTCCAGAAAATGGTTATGCCAGTACAGACGAGGAGCCGTCTGAGTTCAGCCAAGCCTCTGACAGCAGGTGAGACTGCAGTCTGCTCGCCCACGCAACATCCTCGATACATCGCACAACATCCTCCTCTCACCTGAACCTCTTTTTAAATCTTTCACCACCATCTGCTAAACTTCATCCTATTCTACAAAAAAACATCATGTTCATCCTGTAAAATTCTGACTTGAAAAATATAATAATGTGGTTAATAATAATAAATCTCCTTGTCTCTCTTTCTGCAGTGTATCTCAAATGAAAGAATCCAACAGCCAAGATGATTTCAAGATTAAGGTAAAGCTGATTTGTGTAGTTGTTATTTAGCTTTGTTACAAACAGTAGCTTTAAATCCTTCCTGTTTACACAACAAAGATGCCCGCTGTCCAGATATTGCTTCCATGTTTTTGTTAGTGTCATCATCAGGTCGTGCTGCACCTTGCAGTATCCGAGCCAGTCAGACCTTTATGAATCACAATGTTGTCGGATGACACCAATGTTTTTGGTGTAGTGTTCATGTTTATACCTTTGCTCTAGTTTTCACATTTTGTCAACACAGTTTGTCTGCCATAGCTGTCATTCTTGTTTGAACCATAAGGTGGCAGTCAAAGCAAACACTTAAAAAAATCATTCGCTTCTGTAAGCTTGGTATGATATTCTGAGGAGGAGCCGCGATTTGACACCAATCACTCTTATCCTCTTGTTAATGCTGTGTTTTCCTATCATTTATTGTGTGTTTAGTTATTGTTTTTCTCTGTCCCGCCTTTGTTTTACTTTGTTTTTGACTATTTTTTTTGTTTGTAGTATGTTTTTTACATTTTCCCTCCTGAATGATGTTTTCAGGATGTATATTCATTTCCTTTCGTGCCTTAATTAAATTCAATCTTTATCTTCATTTTTTTCTATCCCACTGTTGTACTTCTTTCTCATTTTAATGGTCTCAGTGGTCCTCTGTAACACAAATGGTGCACATTTTTTCGCCCAGATGGAGCCCCGTCTGTCAGCTCAGATGAAGGCGGTGTCGGCAGAGTATCTGGGTCCCATCCTGGACCCCTCATCAGGCAGCAAGCAGCAGCACATCACCAAATCTCTGGCTTCTCTGACGGACATCCAGGAGGATGGCCTGAGCCTGGCGTCAGCAAGTCTGGGGTTCAGCCTGGCCCTACGAGACTCCTACCACAGGGACCGGGCGTCCCGCACCATCAGCCTACCTGTCAGGGGACACACCTTGTAAGTGAATGATAATAATCACTGAGATGAAGCTAGGGCACAACATATCCTTTAAGTGTTACCAGGAAAGGGGAATGAGCTTGGATTTTGTATTTTATACCATGAATTATGACCTCACAAGTAATATATGGCACTGTTTCTGATACTTAAGAATTGCCCCGTCTACTGCAGTTCCCAACCTTTCTCAAGAACCTATACCTAATCTATACTTTACATGAAGTATAGATTGAAACAACCATTTATCCATCACTTAGTTAGCTATCAACCATTTATACCTTAAGTTTAGCTAACTGTCAACCGTGTATCTATTATTGTAGCTGATCATTAACCATGTACAGTATGCGTTGCATTTAGCAATCTCAAAATCAACTGTGTATCCATTATTTTTATTAACTAACTGTTCAGACTTGTTAACTTCTAACTACCTGAGCAACACGTAGTGTTCAGGTATTATAGCTAACTCAGTATGTGCATACATATTCTCTTTAATCAAATCACAACTTCTATTTTGTCAAATGAGCTACTCTACAAATCTTTCCAAGTACCATCTGGCAACATCAGAAGTACCCCCTGAGGTACAAGTAGCCCTGCTTCTGAATCACTGTTTTGGACATTGTGGTGGTAGCTGGGTTATATTCTTCAATTAGAGAGCCTCATCTTGAATCCTCATGTTGGTAAACATTTATTCTCCTGAAGTGCCCTCGTATTCCGATGACATGGGTTGACATGGGTTGAACTGGAAAATTTGCGACTATCTGAACAGCTAACATGTCACTGAGATAAACAAACAAGCAGGAGAGATGAGGTTACATGAGGATAATTGCATAACCATGGACGGAATATCACAAGTACATCCACAAGAGACAAGTACTTCTCTTTATATTTTATTTCCAGATAATGGAAACAAGTTGTCGAGTCTATTTCTGACTGCACACTTTCAAACTAACAATGTCTGGAAACCTGCCAGAGGCCTGACATTTTTTGGTTTAGAAAGCTGCTTCAGGGAGGGAAAAGAAGAAATCAATGAAATTTGCATCAGTCCTCTGGGATGGGAAGCCTGTTTGTGTGTGATTTTAGCCTGCCAGTTGTTTTCGCCTGCTAGAAATGTTGTTAAATCGTTGCTTATAGATTCCCAACAGTTTACATAGATGTGTATCATCCTCCTGTGCACTCCCTTAAAGATTTACTTAGTTTGCCTTTGCGTGTGTGTGTGTGTGTGTGTGTGTGTGTGTGTCAGTCCCAGGCAGTCTCGGGGTTATGACACCTCCCCTATAACAAGGAGGAAATCTTATGACCGTTCGTACAGGTACATGCACTGTAAAACTCAAATTTATTATCTGGGCTGATCAATCACATTCTTTGACTGTGTAATGTAATTTTCTGTCTCCTTCCCTCTTAACTCTTCTTGTCCTTCCCTATCCTAAATCTTCCTTACCCTACCGCCTCCTTATCAGGCCCACTGATGGCTATACTCCCCCCTCCTCCCCTCCTCTGAGGACCAGGAACGACCGCAATGTCTTCTCAAGGCTCACCAGCAACCAAGCCCAAGGTTCTGCTCTGGACAAGTGAGTACACTCTTGCACATACACATTACACAAACTGCTTTTGCCCTTTTGTCCCCACATTCTCATCTGATCAATTCAGTCTCACTTTGACTGAATGGGCCATTCCTTTCTTTTTCTTTACCTTTTTTTCCTCCCTTCTATAGTTTAAGGTCTTCACTGACCCTGTCGATAGATTGAAGGTCAGGCCTTTTGAGAGGAAAGTGCTTTTGTCCTCTGTGTAGATGCGTCTCTTAAGAATGAGCTATTCTAGTTGTTTATCTTCAGATGAATCCTACTCTGACACAAAAAGACAGATGGTGCAGACATTCCCAGAATCCAAGTGTTAAAAGTACTCAAGAGGTATTGAAGATCTGATCATCCAAACCACAACCACAGGCTACACAGAGCTGCATTTATCCACACAAACACCAAGGTGTAATTGCAGCGTGTTTCCAATCCATATATAGGAGCTATCACGAATCAGCTGCAAATCAGGAGGGAGGCAGCTCAGATAATAGCATCTTGTTTAGAAGCAAACTGTCATGGCACCTGTGGTTTGGGATGGGGGTGCAAGGTGTGGTATCATATGTTTGTTTTCAGATGAGGTGTTGTGCATGACAATGATGCACATAATCTGCATTTGGGGCAGAGAAAGAGAAATCAGTTTGTTTAATCTGATCTAATCCAATCAAAAACAGCCCTGCAATAAATCTTATCTCATAATATTCAGGTTTGTGTTGACAGCGTGTCAGAGAGAATTTAATTCAAATTTATGGTAATTTTTGAGGCTGTAGTTGGTTGTTGTGTTAAATTGGCCCTTTCTGATGTTGTTTTTTCATCCTATTTGCATAAATGAAGGTAAAAGAATGTACACATGTTGACGTGTAAGTGTGTAGTCCAGCTACATCAGATGGAAACACGACGTGAATACCAGATTCATGTTAATGTCAGCTGTGAAGGTGCCAAGACTGGAATGAGCAACCGGCATTTTCCCTTCCTGCTCACAATCAATTCCAGCTTTCCACTTTGACAAATGTCAGCAGTTAATTTCAGTCAGCGTTTGGCTCTGCTGTAAAGTTGTTTATATTTTGTAATCTTTATTAATCCGGAACATTTCTCAGCTTTATTGACCCCTCCCTAATTGTTAGCGAGGCCGCTGTGTGAAATAAGTTGTGTTTGTGTCGTGTTTGTGCGCTCCATGTGTGAATATTTGTGTGTGTGCTGGGGCCTGTGGGTCCTCATTATCTGGAGCAAGGGTAGGTAAATGAATTGGCTCTTGTCATCTTTCTATGCAGCTGTTGTCAATGGTGGCCATTTTGAATTGACTCGGGGTGACAGAGTGGGAGGGTATTTATGTTCAGTGTTTCGCATGTAGTCCCCACAGGATAAAGAAACCGTCCGATAGAGCATGATGCAGGCGGATGAAATAGTGCGAGGATGTTCCTTTTATCTTTTGTTGCAGGGAGCATTTGCATTTTCACAATTCACAATTTGATGAAAGGTATTAACATCATTTCATGATTTGCACTCTTGTTTTAAATGAGGAGTGTGTTCTCTTTTCCCAAAGATTCATCTTTTAAAGCATCATTTTTTATTTTGTTTGGTTTCTTTGTTCTAAGATTACTAACACTGACCTAAGTCTGACACTTAATTCATCATCACGAGCATAAATTCAAAGCTAAATTGTTAAGCTAATTTATTAAGAATCTGTGTAATTGGGTGTCAAATGAGAAGCAGTCTGCTATGCAAAGAAAAAAGATGGTGATGTTCTCAAATGCATCTTTCCAAGTTCACAAAACCTATTAAAATGTAATAGGATTTGTTGTGATTGTGACCGTATGGATGCATATTTAAATACTATTTTGAATAGATGAGACTATGGGATCAAGGTTTGACACAGATTTGCAACATAAAGTGAATGAGGATAATTCCATTTAAACAAAGTTTTCTTGTCTTCTGTTGGATACGCAGGCTTTGAATCCCAGATTTTAATCTTCACATAACATTTGCGCCCTCCAAAACCAATGAATTTAAAAAGGATTTTGTCTTGAGAGAGAAGAAAATTCAGATATTACTATGCTAATAGCCACTGTGACCAGCAGTAAATACCAAGAAATTGAGCAACTTCTATCACCTTTTAACACTGTTGCTCCCCCCAGCCATATCCAGAGCTACTTTGTTTCATTATTTCATGCTCATGAGTGTAAAGCACAGGCTCTCATGGTGACAAACCTCAGGCTATAAAATATTTACAATATAATAACCATTTTATTGAACACACCAGCCTTTCCCTTTGAGCTATTGTGGAGGTACTGTATTGGTGTGGTCTGGATTTCTTTTTCCCTCGGCAGCTTTGAGCAGGCTCGCCTGTGAGAGTTTGAATGACAACCTTATCCTCCATTCTGGATTTTCCCTTCTGTTAACCCTGTTTGCAATCCCTTATTTTCTTTTCTGTACTAATTCCCTCAATACGGCTGGGTAGAGTGGATGCGAGAGTTGGACACTGGCATCAGAAGAGTCATACATTGGGGATAAGGGCAACAAAAGATTAGAAATTGTAATGTGCAGCTCTTTGACCTCTGTGTATGACTATCCTGGCATCAGTGTTTCCTCTTTGAAAACCCTTTTTTCTTTCAGTACCTCTTTTCTGCTTTGTTCACATCGATAGTTTGACATTTTGGGAAGTGAGCTTATTAACTTTTTTGGTCAGAGTTTCATGAGAAGATTGATACCACTCTCATTTGTGTACACTACATATGAAGCTACAGCCAGCACCTGGCTAATGTAGCTTAGCATAAAGACTGGAAATAAGGGTAAACTCGCTGTTTCCAGTATCCATGCTAAGCTAACCAGCTGCTGGCTGTAGCCTTAGATTGTATACACAGAAGTAAGAGTGCTTTCAATCTTCTCATGTAACTCTCAGCAAGAAAGTTAATAAACGTATTTCTAATAATGTTGAATTATTTCTTTAAACCTTTAATGTTGCCACTAAACCAGCCATTGCTTAGTGTGGGTGTACCTACAGTAAACATGCTTTACCCAGGAAAACCTCTGCAGACAGTGGTCAAGGAGTACAGCCTGTTCAGTGGTTATCTTTGAGAAGAAGCCTATTTCATGGCAAACTACCTCATAATCAGTGAACAAGCTTTATTATTTGACTGAGCTTTCCTGCCTGTTTGTTCACTGCTATATATCTAAAACCCTTCCTCAAGTCACTCCTCCCTTTAACCCTTTGCCAGTAACCCTTCTGTCTTTCCTTAGTGTGGTTAACCCTTTCCTCTTCCCACCCCACCCTCCCCTTCTCCTGCTCCTCTTCTGCCTCCAGGTCGGATGACAGCGACTCCTCGCTCTCCGAGGTGCTCAGGTAGAGGAACTGTGTTTGCCACTCTCTTCTTTTTTTCCCCATTTGCCTGTTAACTCACCTGGTGTCATCTTGTGTCCACCGGTAGTCAGTGCCTCACCTGGCCTTACCTCCACTTCACCCACCCCCACCCCACCACCCCCCCCTCTCTCTCTGTGGGTGAGGTCACTGTGGTGCATGTTTTAACCACACGTGGCTTTTTTTGACCCGCAGGCCTTTCCCACCTATGTGATGTTGTGTTTCTCTGTGGTGTTGCTCGCACACGAGACCTGAATGAACCATACCACTTTTTACAGGCTGCAGAAAAAAGAAGCAAATATGAAAATGCCCAAATATTGTTTAATCAAAGGTCTTGACTAGTAGCCACCTGATATTTTGATTAATCACTCAGACAAGCATGATAAGTCATTTCTTAGAAATTCACGAGTTAAAGGAGGAATAGAAATCCTGGGAAATGCACTTTCTTGTTGAGGATTAGATGAGAAGATCGGTGCCACACTCACTAACTGTCTGTTAAATATGTCGCTGGTGCAAGCAGCCAGATAGCTTAGCTTAGCACAAAGAGTATAAACAGATGGAAACAGCTAGCCTGCTCTTCCAAACGACACAGAGGGTTATGTGGCTTTTCCTTGACCGGGTGCAGTGGCTCCTTGGGGTCTTCACGAATCATCACTGAGTTTGTCAGGCAACCAGCAGGCGCTTAGTGTACAGGTATGAAAGAGGCATACGTCTTTTCACCTACCTTTTCAGCAAGAAAGTGAATAAACATATTTCATAAACCTTTCCTCAGAGACTAATAGAATCTAAATATAATCCACATTAATGATGAAACAGAACTTTCTCCTCTTCCTCCTGAACAAATCCTTTCTATTTCTGTCTTTATCACACATGCACAAATTGATGCACCTCTCACCATGGCTCTTCTGTCTGTTTTTCTGTGTACTGCAGAGAGCACACACTGATCTCCCTCCATGTTTTCATTAGTCTGTTGGTCTCATGGTGCTTGGCCCTGCAACATCCATTAGCAGGCCTTACATAGTGCATAACACAGCACACCAGGATATCTTCCACATGCGCTGATAGAATGGGAACATTTTCTGCCATTTGGACGAGCGCAGTGCTGTAAGAAATGAAGTGCTGCATTAAGCAATATTATATGTGGAATATATATATATAGAAAAAGAACAGAAGAAAGTTAAACTTGACTGACAGCCTTCAGAGTGATAAGGTTCATTCAAATAAAACTGCACCTCAAATTCTTCTCCTCCTATTTTTTAAAAAATCTTCCTTCCCCTCTTTTTTCCACATATTAATAAATCATATTAATATAACGATCACATGTAGGGTTTTCTCCTCTTTTTATCAAAAGTACCCTGTCTTTCCAAAATGAAATTGGACCAAAATGAGGGTGGGACAGATTGTATGTGATGCTGTGTTCACTCTACACACCTGCCATCACAGTCAGGTTTTGCAGCCCTGCAGAGGAGCAGAAGCTGATAATCTGACTATGCAATTGTCTTGTTACATCTCTCGACTTACCCACATGTATCACACACCCTTTTCCATTGGCCACACAAAAGCCGAGTGTTGATGGAGGTGCTGCCCTGAGACTCACCCACCTGACTGGTGGAGAGTGGATGCTGCATGTGATGATGATGACGTCTCGGGACGTTTTGCTGTGGTTTATTTTTGAGTTGCAGGCTGCTGTGTAGTCGGTATTCCACGCTGTGGCTGTTGTTAACAATTGTTTTGAGCTTATTCTGTGCAAGTCAGTTCTCTTTTGTGTTTCATGAGACTTTGAAGACATGCATGCAGTCTTTTTTTTCACTGTCTGATGATTGACAGTTTTTGATTTTGGTTGGTATTTTTATGCACTGTTAAAAAAGATACACAGAAAAGTATGGTTTAGTTTTTCATTTGATGTGTGTATTTGTGTGTGTTTTCACGCTGGCACATAAATGCGTAGAAGAGCATGTTGCTATCTTTGACAAGTTTAAAGCACACCCTTCAGTATCTTGCTCACTCTCTGCAGAAACAAGACTCGTCCTGGGTTTTGTGTGTTTAATCACAGATTCTGTTTTCCCTCCTCACATCCTCTGGCTCTCCCTTACTCTCTCACACACACATACACACTAACCACCACTGGTGTTATTAGGAAGCCCACCAGGGACCAATTTTCCCACATTCCTCCCTCTTCTTCTCACCCTCTGCCTGCTCTCTGTCTCACTGCTGACGGCTCTGCAGGCACTCTGGGACTCTGGCCTGTCAGTGGGACGCAGATTGGGAGGGTGAGGGGGCCAGAGGTTCAGCAAGAGAGATTGAGTGCACAAGATGCTGTGTGTGTTTGTGCATGTGTGTGTGTGTGTGTGTATGTGTGTGAGAGAGACAGGGAGACAGAAAGACAAGTGGAATACCAAAGCAGCTCTTACTGTTGTAGTACCTTAATTGGGCTGTTCCACAACAAATAATAAGGAGGGATGGGGAAGTGGAGGCAGGTTGGAGAGATAAGACAGGTGTGCTCAGCAAACCAACAGGAAGTTGTGTGTGTGTTTGTGTGTGTGTTATTTCATATGTACATATTTTCTGAGGCCAGTACATCATCTATATGTATCCAGAGAGGTTTGTATGGGTTTGTATTGTCTCTGTGTAATGGAAAGAACATTTGTACTTCTGTGTGCATGTTTGTGATCGGCCTGTGGTTTACAGTGCATACATCTGTAGATATGTAGACAGAAATCAGCCTCTCTTATTTATATTGAAAAGACTGTAACACTGTGTGTGCGTGTGTGATCTTCAGGGGTGTGATCAATCCCATCGGGGGTGTGAAGGGGGGCCGGACAGCACCTCTGCAGTGTGTTTCTGTTGCCGAGGGCCATTCAAAGCCGGTCCTGTGTGTGGACGCTACAGATGAGCTGCTATTCACTGGATCTAAAGGTACACACACCAGTGACTATACTGTTAGCTCTTTCTTTCACAGGGTATTTCACATAAACCTCAAATGGCCTTAATAGCTACTGTTTAACGCATTGTCTATAGCAATTTTAAAGCTCTTCTAAATGGATCTAATTCACATTAAAGGAAATAACATAAAGACTGTAAGCTTGTTATCACAAAACAATTACATCAGTAAAAGATTAGTTTAGTGTTTAAAGAAATACAATTATTTGTTCTCTTTCTAAGCGCGAGATGAGAAGATTGATGCCACTTTTATGTTTCTGTGTCTCAGTACAGAACTGGTGCTTGGAGCATTAGCGTAGCTTAGCATAAAAACTGGAAACAGGTGGAAACAGCTAGCCTGACTCTCTCTGGAGATGTAAAGTCTATCTCATTTGTTTAATTTGTAAACAATAAACAGATAAAATGTTTGATGTTTTTTTGTACAGATAAAACAAATGAGATGAAGTGTGTTAATTAGTGTTTTTCAAATTTTGTTACCTTTAGACAGCTCTTGTCTCCAGTCTTTATGCTCAGTTAAGATAACTGGCTGCTGTATATAGCTTCATAATTTACCACACAGGAGTGAGAGTAGTATTGATCTGCATATCTAACTCCCTCTAAGAAGGCAGATAAGTGTGTCTTCTAAAAATGTTGAACTATTCCCCAATTTGATTTGCGCAGATTAATCAAATACAACTTGTAACTTCAAGTTTTCTGGTTTTTAACAATTTCTTATATCAGTAGAATCTACCTTTTTCAGTAAAGTTATCAAAGAGTCAGATCACTTAGACATGTCGACAAAATAATAGCATAAGTAGAATCATCTGATCCATTTGATGCAGTATAATATGCATGCAAGTGTCAAGCCAGCATGTGCGTCTGTCCCACAGAGTGTTTAAATTGCCTTTCTTCCCTCCTCCAGATCGCACCTGTAAGATGTGGAACCTGGTAACAGGTCAGGAGATCGTCACCCTCAAAGGCCACCCAAACAACGTGGTGTCAGTGAAATATTGTCCTTCCTCTTGTCTGGTTTTCTCCGTCTCCACCTCCTACATCAAGGTGTGGGACATCCGCGACTCTGCCAAGTGTGTCCGCACGCTAACGTAAGTTTTCTTCCTTGCAACCAGCCAGATGAAGCAGTTTGGAACTGTTAAACTGAAACATTGCAGCCGAGGAGATATTTGATAGAAGTGATTTAGGGACATGCTTTTCCTGTTCAGTGATGTGCTTCAAGTTGCAGAGAAGTGACAAATGAAATGAGGGAAAATCAGATGTGAAATACATCTCGAGGGACTGAAAAATTAGACTTATTACACTTGTCTCCGTCTCTATTACTCTTATTTGTTTCTCCTTCTCGTACTCTTTGTCCATTTCTCTTACACTGTTTGTCTTCTCTTCTTCCCCTACAGTTCATCGGGGCAGGTGGTTTCAGGTGATGCGTGTGCTGGCACCACCACCCGCACAATAACCTTTGCGCAGGGCGAGTGTCAGATCAACCAGATAGCCCTCAACCCATCAGGATCTGTGCTCTACGCTGCGGCTGGAAACACTGTTCGCATGTGGGACCTCAACAGGTACATTCATTCATGTTCATTCATTGAACTGCTCATCCAGTAATTGATTAGTATTCAGTCATTCATGTATGTATTCATTAATTCCCCCACTGATTTATATGCCAAGTCATCCTCACATTCCTTGGTTCATTCATGTGGATAGTTTCTTTACAGCCAGCTCTAAATTCTTTCAGACATGGAGGTGGATGTATATATTCACTTGTCAGATGTTAATCAACCAGTGAGCTGATTAACATCCGACCAAGAGATTAAAAAGGCTGTCAAAAGAGAAGCGCAGGAACTGGTGATATGAAGTGTACGTGTGTGTTTTCCACAAGGCGCCCATGTCTGAAAACCCATGGTAACACTGTCTTCTCGGTTTTTATGCTTCTAGAGGGAAGTGATTAACAGATTGGCCTAGACAGTTTATGCTGAGGGCTTCAGACCCATTTAATGATGCAGAAATTAAAACTGAATGTATTAAACATTTCTTCAGTATCATGTCTGCCCACGGCACTGTTGTGTCTCAGCAGTTTTACTTCACCCTTAAGATGGAAAGTGATTCCGTTCAGTGAAACTGGAACCTTGAAAATCAAATTTGATCTTTGCTTCACCTCTGTCGCTGCGTGCCTGTGTGTGTGTGTGTGTGTGTGTGTGTGTGTGTGTGTGTGTGTGTGTGTGTGTAGGATGCAAGGAATGGGGAAGCTGACAGGCCACATCGGCTCTGTCATGTGTCTGACAGTGGGACAGTCTCTCCTGGGCAAAGACCAAGTTATCACTGGCTCCAAAGACCATTATGTGAAGGTAACACCCACCCAAACACACACACACACGCAAACATATTTAGACCATACACAATTGTCACAGATGCATATTTCACAGTCTCCCGCTTCCTGTTCTCTCCTCAGGTGTTTGACGTGGCAGAGGGAAATCTGGGTAACGTAGGTCCAGCTCATAACTTTGAACCGCCCCATTATGATGGCATTGAATGTTTGGCGGTACATGGAGATGTGCTGTTCAGCGGGTCGAGAGACAACGGCATCAAAAAATGGGATCTGGAGCAGCAGGAGCTCACTCAGGTGTGTGTGTGTGCCTAAATGTACAGCGTGTGTTTTTGTGTTATAGATTTCTTGAAGCCTAAAACATCTCTTTCACCATGCTGAATACATATGATGCTCCTTAAGGCTCATTTTAAATTAATGCTGTATGCTTTGCGTGATCCTGCACAATATGTGAAGCCAGCAGGGTTGAGTTAAGCAGGAAGCAGAATGTTTTATATTCATGTGGATGTAGAGTTCATACATCAAAGTTTAAAACCCTGACATTATGTGCTGAGAGCCTAAAGGTAGAAATAGGCACAGTCCATTTTTCTCTGAGGCTGTTAATTCATGATCTCTTGACCCTCATCATCCTGTGAGTAAATCCATTCTTTCTATATGATGTATGCAGTGCAAATACAGTGCAGACACAGTATAAAAAGGTCCTGGGAGATTATTTATTAGTCGTGATTTTAATAAACACTCTTAATAAGTAATTTATCAAGCAACAAAGCTTAGAGTCTACAGCCATGCTAGCAGCTCTGTGAGGCTGTGCTTTGAGCTAAATTCTAACATGCTCACAATGACAATGTTAACATAGCACGTATTAAGTTTATTATGTTCGTCTTAATTTGGCGTGTTAGAATAATAACCTGTTTATTTTATTTAAAAAAAACAACACAAAGTACAGCTAAGGCTCATGGGAATGTCATTAGTTTGGCGGTAGAGGAAAAGTAAAGGGATTACCAAAGTTACTACAATGAATCCTCAGGGGAACATGAATGTCTTTCATAGCGATTCATTCAATAGCCAGATTGTGTAGTAGTGCAGCTACTTCCTCTAGTCACATTCATGATGCAGACATGACAAAACACACAAACACACCTTCTGTGGCCATACAGTACTGCTGTATGGTTGTATGGAGACTGCGTTTCACTCGTTATTCGACACTGACGCTGTCACGGCAGCAGAAAGCTGCCAGTTGAGCGTTCAGTTGGTGGACAGCTCCCTTCATGTCTTCTTTTACCCAGAGTGTTCACTCTGTGGTGAAAGTCAACAGAGAGTTGTCAATGTGTAATGTGGCAGGAAAGCACTGTCTCAACATTGGGGCGTTTGAGCCCGCACGCCTCACAGCCACCAGGTACCAGACAGGAAAGTCATTGTGCGTTACTGTGGACTGTGTGTGGACGTCTGTGGTGTCTCTTGTGTATACTCTGTTTCCTGCATGTGTTAATAATGCATGATAATGCACCTGGTGGGTGGATGTGGCTTACTCATTTGCATGCACAGTAATATGCATATTAAGCAGCACTTTCTCAAGTTGTTTGCATAAAAGTTGTTTCCATTTAGCCTTTGTTTATCCGCACAGAGAAAACAAGAACATAAGACATTATTATTTCCATTTAAAGGCTGAATTAAATCAATTCAGTCAGTGCTGTGGTCTGCGGCATATGACCTTAACCTCATCAGTGAAGCAGCCAACACAATCCATTTTACAGCCTCTCTAACTCAGTAGTCTCTGTCTAATTATGTAATCGGATCAAATTGTGGCTTGGGGTATAATAGAATATATTACAGCAGACTGAAACTCCTCGAGGATCGCTGCTGTGAGCTGTTCTGCTATGACCCCTCTGTTAAAATGCATACGCTTTAGTGAGTTTCTCAGGACAATATGTTAAACAATTTGTTCATAGTTACTCAACACTGTAGTTGTGTGATTCCCAGTTGCTTGATAAACACCCTAATATACCTTCCAAAAAAATCTCAGTTTGTGTGTTTTCGCTTGTTTGACAACATGCAACTGTTGCTGCGTTGTGGGTTTGCTCTCTATGAGGTGTTAGAAAAAATTAACACGTTTTTATACACCATTGTAAAGTTGTTACAGACACTGAGGTAGATGTAATGTATGTGAGGACTTTCTCTTCCCCATCTACACCTCTAATTGCACTACCAGCTATCCTTGGATGAGGCTGGAGGGAGGTCTTTGAATTTGCTCTCCCGTGGTTTTGTTTTGTGTTAAGGAAGCATTTCTAATTTCTCAGCCTTTTCTGGTTCTTGGCTCATTTATAGGAGCTTTTATCCAAAGCGACTTACAAAAAAGGGAAACAATCAAGGTACAGTGCAACAAGGACATATTAGTGCAGCAATAAGTAGTGTCACAGTACTAGAGGCGATAGATTTAGCATGTCCAGTTGTTGGTAGTGCTCAGAGAGGTGGTACTCTCTGAAGAGCTGGGTCTTTTTTAAAGGTGGAGAGGGATGCCGGGGTTCTGGTACTGGTAGCACGTCCCACCAAAGGGGGTAACATATAAATGAACAATCTACACCTAAACTGAATCACTGAAATCACTGAATTCCAGATGTGCCAGATTGCCAGAAACAGCTGACCTGCAAAGATCAAAACAGCATCTAGAGACAATAAGAAAAGAGCCTGACCCATACTGGATTTTTCAGTGGGACTTTTTATAGTTATAGTTACTTCAATACTAATATATTGGCGATAAGCTAATATCAGACTATATATCGACCCTGCCAATTTATCAGTTTGGCTCTAATGGACAAAATGGACAAAGTCCATTGTGTCATTTACAGCAGACAATAAATCCTTGTTTTCTGCTATGAAAGACTCTCTTCGGCAAACAGGAAGGCAACTAAACACGCAGCTAAAAGTATTAGTTTTATGCTGGATATATCTATAAACATGAACTTTAAAACAGTCAAGATGTTGCAGCAGCAGAAACCTCTGTGGGGTGTCACTGCTGCCTGCCTATAAGAAGATATTTTGCGATGAATTCTATGATAGAAAAAGATTGGAAATATCCTCCTGATCCATCAAATCCTACTTATGGGATGACGCTGATGCAATAGATCAGACTTTCGTGGTATGAATCCAGGGATTTATTCTACCTGCTGTCTACATGGTTGGCTGTGCATTGCAGCCGAACATTTCTGCTTCTAGATGGATAGTAGCAGAAGGAGAACGTGTGGTCTCAAATAGCACTACTATGTTCCATTGTGAACCATGCATTTTTGAGAATGTCTGAGTCATACTGATTCTTTAAATGTGCACCTTTGTTTATACAAAACAATGTGATATCTGCAATAGATTATATGGCACACAGCAAATTATAGCCATTTGGATAATGTCACTCACAATATTGAAACTGCTCTCGGCTCGGCCTATTGTTCAGTAAGAAATCACTTAACAGAAAACAACTCGGAGCTCCGTGTCAAGATGGATTCGCCTTCAGTAAAATAATACTGATTTCTTTTTTTGCTTAGAAAGCTAAAGAAAGAAAAACAATGCTTTTATTTAAGCTTGCAGGTCCTCTGTTTAGATCATGAGGAATTGGGCTAAAATAGACTTGCATGCAAATGAGGAATTGATGTAGATTTTATAGCTTACTGACTATAAAAACCAAAGGAAACTGCAAACTGCAGTGTGGAAATATGTACACAAAGATATCTGCAAATAAATTATTATGTAAGATACTTTATGGAAACAATTATGGAGAGGTGAGGACCTTTATTTGCAGTGTTACTTGTTCAAATGCTAATCTTGTGCAACATGAAAATATCAATAATGACAGAAGCGATTAAACAGGAGAAGGTAGATACATGTAATAAAAGTTATCTTTCTCTGCATGTGTTCTGCAGTACAGAGCTCAATTATCTGCAGCCCAGTTGATTAAAAACAAAGAAGAATAGAAGAATAAAAAATAGACAACAGCAAAAACCTGAAGTGTAGGTATGATGTAAGTTTGGTAAAGCCTCATATGAATTAGTTTTTGTACATTTGTTCTGCATTTTAAGGCAGTGTTAGTATTTGGACAGATTATATTCTAACATCTCACCTCTGCTGTGCTGCATCATCGTTGACATGGCTGTTTCTATTCTTCTACTCTCTTAAATTCATACAAATATGTGTGATTAAAAAGCTATACGCAAATGTTTGTGTTAGTGTGTTACAGTTTGTTCCTCTCAGTTGAAGTGTGGAGCCGAAGTGAGTTACAGATGAGCTACAGGAACAATTAATCCATTAAAAAACTAACACTGTTTTTATGTGCAATAAAATAAGCTGTTACATAACATTTATTAGTATACAAACTCTTAAATCTCTCTGATAGTGATTATATCTGCCTGGAAATTACCTTGCCAAGTACCTGCTCTGTAATTTGAAAGGACGACAATTAAAACACTTCTGTTACTTCCTGAAAACTTTCTTCTTCTCTTTCTTTTACAAAATCTTTTTAGCCTTTGTTTGCTATTTTTCTGCTGTTGCTTTATGAAAAAGCGTCTTGTGTCAGTGCTATTGTCTTAGTAATAAGACAGATGCATCCAATCTTAGTTTGTGAATCACGTTTGAAAGCAATTGTAAAATACCAAACACAGACACATGAGCTAAGAAGATGGCATTGAGTCTGAATACAGGGTTAGTCTCAAGCCACACTTGAACTTGTATGTTGCCTAGCAACGATATGCATTTCCCATTCAAGAAATGTAACGTCAGTGCTTTACTGAAGATGATTTATATCCGTAAGAAATGAATCACACTGAACAATTATGTTTTTCTGCTGCTCCTTTTAGAACACTCGCATTGTTGTAACAGCTGTAAAATTACTGGAATATTTTTTAATGTAAAAACATGAGATGTAATATCTCTCCGTCTCTCTGTCTTGACTCCACAGCAAATCCCCAATGCCCATAAAGACTGGGTGTGTGCTCTGGCTTATGTCCCAGGACGGCCCATGCTGCTGAGCGCCTGTCGGGGCGGCATGCTGAAAGTGTGGAACGTAGACAACTTCACCCCCATAGGAGAGGTCAGAGGTCATGAAAGCCCCATTAATGCCATATGTACCAACTCAAGACAGATCTTCACTGCGTCAAGGTAAAATAAAACATAAACAATGTTGTGGACTGAAACACCATGAACCTCAAAATGTTCTCTATCTACCTGTTATGTCTTTATATAAATGACATTTATTTATTTATTATTTATACACAAATTATGTGTATGAAAGATGAAAGAGTTTGTAGATTAAAGCACCGTCAGTTTGTAACTGAGTCGGTGGTTAGGGCATTACAAGATGAGGCTGGTGATATTCTATATTTTTCCTTTTTTCAGTTAACTCCATGAAAAGGTTAACTGTTAACAGCCTGATATATCTTATTCCTCTGTGCCACAGAACTTGATTGTTGTCCAAAAACTATTGCAAACACACTAGTGATGATCACGTTGTCCTGTTGGACATCAAGTGTGTGTGTTAATCCGCTGCTGAAAATAGTCCCAGACAAATGCAGTGTTTATTCCTGTTTGGGTAACATTTTCTTAAAACGACTGTGCTGGTTGGTTTTGGTGTTTTTGTGGAATTTGTCGATAATAACAAAAGCCTTATGACCCTGAGAACATAATATTTATATATTAATATTTTAAATTGGTAGAGAGAGAGAAAATATATGTCCTTTATCAAATAAGTTGCCCTTTTCTCAATGAAATACTGGATCATGATTCATGGTTGTTTTGTCTCAGCATTCATCTGCAGGTGTGTGTCAGCCTGTTGTAGCTCAGAAAGAAGGTTATTCTGCATCCTGTTTTTCTGAGCTCATGGCTGCATCTGACTGTTTGTGTGTCTGAGTGGGTCATTGTGCGGTCTCGTCAGTGTGTGTGCTCATTTCACTTCTCATTGAACTGTTGGGCTTTCACTAAAGATGACCAACTTTTCTTCCCCTCTTCTTCCTCTCACTTCTTTAATCTTTATCATGTCTTGCTGTTTACCCACTCTACTGTCATTTGTTCCTGTGGACTCTCTCCTCCTCCTCCTCCTCCTCCTCCTCCTCCTCCTCCTCTCCTCCTCCTCTTCCCCCCACCCCA
Organism: Argyrosomus regius; assembly: GCA_946959425.1. Classification (NCBI taxonomy): domain Eukaryota; kingdom Metazoa; phylum Chordata; class Actinopteri; family Sciaenidae; genus Argyrosomus; species Argyrosomus regius. The sequence continues at coordinate 11,566,490 of OX336885.1, forward strand.
TTGTCGACCCCAGTGATTGCAGGGTGAAGTTGTGGAGCTATGTGCCAGGTCTGACCCCGTGTCTTCCTCGACGGGTCCTGGCCATCAAGGGCCGAGCCACCAGCCTCCCATGATTGCCTCTTCTCCACTCACGAACCCTCCTTTCCTCTGGTACTATCTTAACTAATTTCCACCTTCCTTTCCCTGACACGTTTCTGTTCCCCTGCTTTTGTTTTTCTCTACCTGAGTGGTACCTGCACTTTTCTTGTTTGCTCCTGTTGTGTTTCTGTCCTCGTTTTCATTTTTTTGTTCTAATGTGTCATTTTTTGTTCTTTTCTTCTGTTTTTTGTTGTTTTAACATGCTGCTATGTTTGGCTCAGTTTGACATTTGTTTTAAAGTAACCCTATCATGGTTTGCGGTTCGTTTGCACACCATTGCCTCATTGACGACGAACAGCTTCTCGTTGAGTGAACAAGTGACTCATAGTTCTGCTCAGAATAACTTTTTTCCCCTGTGGCTCTGCTTAAAGGAATAATTTGACATTTTGGGAAATTTCGATTTCCTTTCTCCACAAAGAGTTAGATGAGAGCATCGATAACATTTTCATGTCGGTCTGTTCATTAAAAGGCTACAGCTGGCAAATGGTTAGCTTAGCATAAAGACTGGAAAAGGGGAAACAACAAGCCTGAAACAGTAACTTGAAGTTTTTATACTTTACAGTTGAGTTTTTGTTGGGATTGATCAAATGAGATGCTGGTAGGTGGATTGTGTCGCCTTCTATCAGAGCCAGGCTAGGTGTTTCTCCATTTCCTGTCTTTATGCTAAGCTAAGCTAACTCCCTGCTGACTGTAGCTTCATATTAATCATACACACATGAGAGTGGTGTCAATCTTCTCATCTAACTCTGGGCAAGAAAGCTTATTTCTCAAAACATCAAACCATTTACTGAACGCCTTTGGTATTACCCTTTCAGACAGAATACACTCAACTGACATTTAGCATCTCCCAACACTAACCAAAGTGCACAGCTAACTTCTTTAGCTAGTCTTAATGAAAAATGTGATGCTGTCCTTTGTATATCCCCATTTACCAGTGCAAGGTGTTGCCGTGTGAATGTGCAAGAAAGTGCAAATTAACTTGTCTGGTCAGTTGGGAGTTGTGGGCAGGTTGATTAGATTTACATGCTACAGAGTTATGAATCATACTTGTCTACACTTCTCTGTGAGGTTAGAGGGGTGTTTTCTTTCTGACACCGTGGAGAAGGGTCTTTAATGAATAGTGCGTGGGCAAGTGTGTGTGAAGCGTACTTTGAAGTCAGTCTCTATGTTGTGTCTAATGTACAATGGGCTGTTTTGAAAGAGAAGACTGCCTGATTGATGATCTGTTATTTTCTCCCTTTATTGTGTTCTCCTGGCTTTCCTTTACTCATCATCTCACCTCCCTCTCTCTCTGTTTATCTCTCTCTAGTGACAAGACAGTGAAGATCTGGTCGTCAAAGGTGTGGAGGAAGAGGTGACAACTGAAGTGATTCCTTTGTCAGCTATCTTTGCTGATACCTCAGCCGCTGATCTGTGACCTGCTCACTTCTAGCAATGAGATGGGACACTGAAAACACAGTTTCCAAGGCAATCAAGGTGTTTTTTTTCTTTGTCAAGGTGTAAAATAACAAAGCCGAGACAAAACACATATTCAAAGGCAAGAAACTATTTGCCTTTCAGATGTTTTCTACTGCCAATTTGAAAGTGCCATTCAGGTGTGATGCTACTTGGACAAGATAAACCATATCTTCCAGGCAGTGGATACGCCAGGCTGAACTATTTCTTTCATGACATGAAACTACATTAGCCTGGGATTAAAAGTGTCCTTCTGTCCTTTGACCAAGGTTTCAAAATCTTTGTGGAACGATGATAGATGTGTATTCATGTGTCCATTGTCAGAAAGTCAATCTAAGAGGTGAATTTCAGTCCCCAGAGGGACGTTAACAACTGGGACCTCTGTTCCTCCATTCAGAACGCTGAACAAAGTGGAGGGCCATACTTGGTGTTCATTGTGGTGGATGTTCAATAGACAATTGCTGACCTTGGCTTTGACTGCACTGGAGAATTATACAAAACACCATCACTTTTTATTCCGGAAACATGCTCCAATCATTTTTAGTTGTTCTCAGTACATCACTGAAACTTTGCGTTCCACAAGTCGTGTCAGTTTTTTTGAATAACTTTTACTAATTTATTATTTTCCCTACCTCAGTTGTTTTGGACTTTGACGTGAGGTGGGAGGGAACATTTTTACGGGTCTCTGTGCACAAACACCTGGTGCTTGACATTTTTGAAGTCTTTTATTTAATGCCTGGCTCTTCATCTCTGCTCGGATGTGTCCTCTGTGGCTGTCTGGCTATCACACCGTCTAGCTGCTGACCTTGCAAACAGGAAAGCACACGTCCAGCAGCACAACTATCGTAGCACCGGCCCCGAAGGATTCTGACTGGATTGTATCATCTGCTCTGTAAAGTGCTAACTGCGGGGAAAATAATAATAAAAAAAACACCCCTCCAGATGCACAAGACACAAACATTACACACCTACTACAGTACACACTCCTAAGCCATTTGTGAGTCGGGTACTCCATTGAGGCCAAAGTGCCAGATCATTAACTTGAACATACTACAGTATGTGGCCCATACCTGCCATTTATCCTCCACACAAATGGTAATAGGAGCCCTACCAGTTTCCCCCCGCCTGCTTCCTGATCCACTCTGATCTTTAAGGTTAGCGTCTGTGTCAGACTGACCAACTTTACTGAAAAGTCCTTGCCCTTCCACGCTACTCAACTTCTCTGAGACACCTATTTAATTAGAGGTCTCGCAGCTCTACCGGCTGCTTTTCAGGCAAGATTACTTGGGTAAAAGTAGGTCATAACTGAGAGGGATTTCTTATTAAAATCGCATTTTTTCCCCCACCCACTATTTGCTGCTACATTTAAAAGCGGGAAGAAACTTCCTGTACCAGTGCACTGATGTACAAATCTGTTTATGTGGCAGATTATGTGTGGGCAACATACACACACACACACACACACATATGCACAAACTGTGGACTCACACAAACACAAGATTTTCAGTGGATGTTGCGGTTATCCATCTTGCCTGATAGGTCTTGGCATCCCTCACTGTGTTGATTTAGTGTCTCTTTAATGAAATAAATTCAGCACCGCAGCACTCCACTGACACACACGTATATGCATATACATACACACTCCCACAGAGTAATAACCCAAGACTTAAAGAACTTCAGTTCAATTATCTTTTTGTTCTGAACACAGATAACAGCGCTCTCTTCACTTTCAGTTTGTGAACTTTTTCATGTCTGCTAGTATCACAATATCACAGCTGAGTTTTTTTGCTCAGCTCTGAAATGTCACTGCTTCTGTCGGTTTTGGTGATTTACCCTGTAGTGCACTTTTCCTTATAAAAGACCCAGAAACATGTAGTTTAATTAAAGGAAGCTTGGATCACAAAACAGCAGTCATTGCTGCTGAAGTTAGTTTCAACATACTTTCTGCACTCAGAAGTATGTACCGCCAACATGAGTTTGAAGCTGCTTACACTCTGCAAAAGCAATTATATGGGTTGTAGTTATATGTTGGGGGCGGGATGTAGTGAATGGTTGAAGTGTTTTAATATTTCTAATGCTTAAAACTCAGGTAAAGGTTGAAGGAAAATGTTAGTTATACTTTAGTGATTACTTGACCCTGTGAATTTAGGTAGCTCTTTGAATCGACCAAATGCCTTGTTTGAGAGATTTTTATTTTAAGGTACGATTAGTGTACCATCAACCCCTCTTTGGAGAAGACTCATTTCCATGTTTTGCTTTTGCATTTTATTCCCTTTACTTATTATCTTATGTACTGTGCTTTTCTGTACAAAACGTACACATCTTCCCAATCTGGCCAAAGCTGAAGTCTTGCAACTCTGAGAAGATATGCACTGATTTTTGATCATATTTGCTTGTTTAAAATATGTATAAAATATGGTAATTGTATAGTAGTGTGTTTATAAAACTGGCGTGAGCGGTACAAAATGTGGTCAGTAGGGAAATTAACCTCCATAACATAATGGGTTATTTACCTTGACCTTGAGTCAGACTCCACTGGGCGCTTCACTGTACACTATGTATTTATCTGTGCTAATTAGCCAAACTGACTTTGCTCACCAGCTCTGTGGTGTTTCGTGTGATAACAATGCTAAGACTGCATTTATTATCTGTTTTTTCTACTTCTCCAGACTCCTACTTATTGCTAGAGAAGATGTTGTAGTACTGTAGCTTTAGGCCCTCTCTAAAGGTGCCCTGTGCTTGTACATTTGCTGAAGGATGCATGATGGAAGTGGTGCTCATCGGCTGATTGGACATCTCAAAATATAGCAATTAAGTCCTCCTCGTATTGTCAGTCATAACTTTTAACACCTGAGTTGATTTGCTATCAAAATCTTAGATGAATTTGACCTTTTTTTATTCATTTGAGGCACTGGCCATCAATGAATTGACTCTTCCCACCCCTTATTGTCCCGTGCTCAAATAACAGTTGAGCAAGCCTCGGTCAGCTCATCCTTTCCTGTACTGAGATATGCTATGTGCTAAGCTCGTCTATGTTGCAAACAAAGCCAAATTTTCAAGATGAATTAAAAGAGTTAAAAGATAAAAATGACATTTGCATCAGTAGTTAGCTAATGTTAGCAAAACGCTAGCTAACTAGCTAACTAATCCACATAAATTGTTTGCTAGTTACCTAACTAACTAGTTAGCTAACTAATAATGCTAGCTAATTAATGATATGTTAATTAGCTAGCTAACTAACCCTATAAGCTCGCATATAGCATGTCTAAGTACAGGAAAGGAGAAAGTTGACAAAGTTTCTTATCAAGGTTTGCTTACCTGTTAGCGAAAACGTTTGGGATATAGGAAGGGTCCGTTATAGGTAATTATGTAACAAAAATAATAAGTGTGCTTTACAAAAGATGCTTGCTTCAAAGATTTATCATAGAAAGCAGAAGCCCTATATTATCATCTGGCCCCAGTCCCATCCAAAGTACCCCTGAGTTCTGAGGATTGTATTCTGCTGATGTCTGCACCATTTCATTACTTGATGATGTGTAAATAGGTGTGTCATACCTCTTTTAATATTACAGAGGAGATTTAGTCGAGGTTAACTGACTTCTTTTTCATCAACTGGCCTCAGAGTAATCTCTGCAAGTTAGGATTTACATGCACTTTGGATAATGAACACTGCTGTGAATACTCTGTGAAGTGTTTTCCAGATATGTATTAAGCCTTGTTTTAGACTTAGTTTACAAAGTCAGACTTTACGAGTCCCAAACGAGGCTTAAAGCACTGAAATTGTACTGAAAAGAGCACATCTGTTTAGCTCCACAGTAGGTTTAGAAATCAATGATATTAATGTTTGTGCTGATTCAGTATGTAAGATAACAGTCCAGACATAGAAAGACAGTCCCCAGTATGTCCCTGCCTTTAAAGCCCCTTTTTATAGAAAATGTTACCTGAGATTGCAAATTTTCACGTTGGCAGCATGCCATCGTTGTAGATGCTCAGGAGAGTCCAGCTCCATCCTTTATTTCCCTGGCTGTCTGCTGGCATTCAGGCATTTTCTTAATATTCCTGACCACAAACAGGTCATATTACTCTATGAAAGATATAATCGGAGACACAGGATGACAAGATCTAACCTTAATCTATTTGTCCTTCAACAATTAACCATGGAAAATACCACCCGATGAAATGTCCTCTCAGAAAGGGATATTATCAGACTAAATGTATCAATGATCGATGCCCCTCGCCGATCCAATGTGGCCAAAAACAACATCTGTTGTAGGTCTCTGTAGCCCGAATTAGCCTTTGGTTTGAATTGGAAAACTGCTTGACCGAAGCTAAAAATCACTTGAACAGCTGACAGCTTGCTTGTGTGATTACCTATAGTATGTCCAGCCCAGCCCAGCCCAGCCCAGCCCAGCCCACCCATCTTAGGACTACTAGGAAATGAAACCTAAGTAGTTGGTGTCTCAGCTTCAGCCTCGTGCCTCAGCCAACAGGTCGTACTGCCTTAAAACAACAGAATGTGTTTGTTGGACATGAACGATCATTATTCTGAGAATTGTAGATCGTCCTGCAGATTGTTGAATTCTGTTTACGTCAGCTGACGTCTCTGCTCACTTTATCAGTACGGCTGAAAAGACTTTCAACTTTGCCTCAGGCTGCTGAGGAGATGGGATCGCATTTAGACACAATCAAGAAGGCTGCAGATCAAGAGGGCACTTAACTGCTTTGCGGCGAATCACTATCTCACACAGACACACATCTTTTCCACAGCTGCTCAAGTAGTTTTTCTCCAGGTGTGTGTGTGTGTGTCACATCAAGCTCAGATATGCTAATACAATATGTGGCAGTGTCTGTGAAATATGTACTCATGGGACATAAATGCAGGGTCAAAGGTCATTTGTGCCTTTTATTGCACAGACTGCTCCCTCTCTTGAATGAGTGTAAATGTGTGTACAGTTTTTTTTTTTTATATGACAATGTGCATGTGACCAAGCAATGTAAAATATCTGACTGTAAATAATGTAAGTAAATATTTAATGAAGGATTCAACGTTCCCTCAAGAAAATAAATAAGTTAAAAACACGTGTCGTTTGTGTGTTTTGGTGTGATGAATCCAAATCAGATCTTATCATAAAGAACAATTTAAAAAGCTTTAGTCATTGAAAAAAATAATCCTTCTATTATTTCAAACAAATTGTTGTGAACCAGATTGATTTGATTTTTATGGTGTTTACCCAAATGTCTACAGATTACAACGCTTAGCTCTTGATCTCCTCTGTCTCATGCTAAGACCAATGCAGCTGACGAAAAACACGATCCTTTCCCATGCAGATGGACGAAGAGGTTATTAATCACTCAGGATAAAGAGACAAACGGGTTTAAAGGGATTCGACGTAGACATGGAGGAATGTTTTTAATCCAGATGCAGTTCTTTTCTACTTTAGGGCTAGAGATACAGACTCAAAACTCATACATCTTCATTTCCTTTGCAAACTCTGGTCATTAACTTGTGTCGGGCTGCGCTTGTCCCAGCAGCAGCGGGAGTCACAAGCACTGTGATGTACGACGGCCATTAACGCCACAGAGGAGGCAAAAACCATTTTTAAGATGCCAGTCACAAACAAATAAACATCCATACACAAACCCTGTCACGTTCCAGCTGTATGTGCTCCATCTGCTCTCTCCATATAATAAACTGAAATTTCATTTGAACGTCTTCGTCTGTTTCATTACACCACAACGCTCCAGTAAGTCTGTTCTGACTTGCTGATCCATCAATCCTTGTCCTACTCTATCAATCACCCTGTAAGTATAAAAATCTATTTGAAATTCAGCCAAATACCCCGAGAGGAAATGTGATGTTGTAAATGTCCCACAATCATTATGCTTACTTACGTGAGTAGTAAAATGAATTTAACTCCAGTACAAAATGCTGTAATTTACTAAGGATGGCAATGTCAGTGGGTCAGTTGGTCGTTCCACCACTTTCCAGACAGAAATACCTCGACAAATATTAGATGGATTGTCATGACATTTCACACAGACATCGAACTTAAATGTAGAGAAGGACTGAGCTGCATAGATGAACAGCAACATGAGGAAGAAGTTCATCCAAGAGCACTGCAGGACCGGCTGGGGAATGAGAAAAATGCTTTTTGTATAAAAAAAAAAAAAGAGGCAATAAATGAGCAGTGGAGGCTCAGACTATTTATGCTATTTTTAAATAATGGAGGATGCAGGATGCTACAGAAATCCAATTTATTAATTGTTTAGTAATTATTGCATATCCTTTCCTGTACTAGTACGTTCTTTAGCAGTACTAATACCACATTTTTCACATTTGTACTACTAGTAAGGCCAAAAATGTCTACTAGAACTAGTAGTAGTACTAATAAGAGGAAATACATTATGGAAAACTGTATGAGCATATCCATAATATCAAACACTTTTTTTTACTAGTCCATACTTTAGCTGTACTACATGATATTTTGGCATACTCAGGTATTTTGACCTTACCTGTAAGGCAAAAAGCCCTACTAGTGCTACTAATACTAGTAGGGCCAATAAGCTCTCCGACAAGCAAGGTAAAATGAGAACACTGTTGGAACAATTCATTCACTTTGAATGGTCTAACCTTGAAAGAAGCAGAAGCTAATAACAATACAATCTTTATGGTGAATACTTATGACCTTAATTTACCATCATAAATTCACACTTATGGGAAGAGAAATAAGGGAGAGACACTGTGAGAGACAGAAACACATCCAGAGGCTGGAAAATTACTTCATACAACATGAACGCAAAGGGGATTTTAAAGCTGAGGGAAGTCATAAACATCTTCAAAAAAACTCCCCCACTGTTTCTCAGATACACACAGCGACACATCTGCATGTCCACTGAACAAAGCCTTGGACTATCAACTAAATAGCATGGTCTAATCCCATTATACACTCTCTCTTTGAGTCTGCTTTTACACAGCACTCTCCACACTACCAGGTTTAGCCACATCAGAGGAACACACAGTCATTCATGAACATCGGGGGATAATTAAAAAATACAATGCTGTTTATAATAATTAGGTTTTTGTAGGGGGAGATTTGCAGGCAGTGTTCATGAACGTGTTTAATATTTTATTCATTCGAAGATCAGTCACATTCATGCTAGTTAGGCTGGATTCACACAGGATCCAGCGCTCCGGCAAAAACTGAGGTTTTTCTATTCATTTCACTGGGGGTGGTCCGTTTGTTCTAAAATGCAGGGGTGTCAGCAAAAAACTGCACCGGCGTGCGTGAGAGAGGTTGATCCAGATCCAACTTTTGGGAAAATGGAGCCCGATGTCACGCTCCGCAAGCCAATTAGACACTCAGATCGGTCAAACCTCCACAGACAGCCATACAGTAACAATAACAGTGAGCGAGCGCCGGCCTCGATAAAGCTGTTAATCAGCGAAATGAAAAGTTATTTCCTGATTGTTTCACAGTGGTTAAATTCAGCACGTACAGTATAGACACACTCACAGCAACCCACCTACGCTTCCCTCACCCCGCCACCACCGGACAACCCTGCTACAACTTGCCGCAACGCCTGATCCTGTGTGAATGCACGCTTAGGTACCCATTGAGTTATAATAGTGTTTACAACACTGGCTTTTCAGACTCATCGTAGTTTCTCCTTCATGCTCGAAAGAAAAGGGAATGGAGGGTGTTGCAGTCCACAACTACAATGCTAGATGCTACTAAATCCTACATACTGGTCCTTTAAAGAAATAGTTTCAGATTTTGGGAAATGAGATTATACTAGAAGATAGATCACACGCTCATTGTTGTCCTGTGAATATCTAGCTAAAACTGATTAGCTCATCTTAGCATAAAGGTGGAAACAGTTAGCCTGACTGTCCATAATAACAAAGTCTGCAGAACCAGAACCTCTAAATCTCTCCTGTTAACACTTTATTGCTCTCTTCTTGGATATTTGTGATTACTATAAGGTTGCCAGGGAACCAACATAGACTCCTGGAGGTGACTGCAACCAGACATGTAATAATCTAATGCAAAACCACTTTGGTTGTGTACAGGTTAAACAAATGAAATATAATATGTTGATTCATGAGCTCTAGAGTTTCTGGTAGGTAGATTTTGTTGCCTTTAGATAGCACGAGGCTAGCTTTACTGTACATTACAGTCTACATTAAAAAATGAACTGATGTATTTAACCTTGTTTTCCATTTTGGAACAACAGAGTGATCTATCCTGTTTTTTACTCAAATACATGATATTTCTGCAGCAGGAATCATTAAATTAGTCACTCCCTCTGCAGATGAGGACTGAATGTACTTTTTCACAGATGTTTATGACTACAGATTAAAAACATTTTATGGAAACAGATCAAATATCTACTGCATGGTTAAGCAGGGTAGAAACACATTTATTTATTCATATAGGACAGGATTATCACATTGAATGCTTAATCCTACATAAATATTTTTCTCTTTCACAACCTGTTTGAATCCACTGTCTCTATATCTCCATACAGTGTATGTTCCTTGTTCTCACTTTGTCTTCTTCTTTGATTCTTTTCCCTTTGCAGGCTGTGCTGTCTGCCTCCAAGGCAGGAAGTTGTAGGAGACCAGAGCTGTGAGGAGGTATGTAGCCATGCCAGTGTATCCTCCTATCACCAGACATGACGGCTGTGCCAACACGAACAGACAGAACACGTTCATCGAAGCCCGGTCATCCAGCTCCACCCGATCGTCCTGTGTGGCTTTCATCACTGCAAAAAAATAGATCAATGCCACCGCCGGGTAGAAGGCCAGTTCCACCATGATGCTGAAGACCAGGAAGCTCCCACACACTAGAAAGCATTTGGATTCAACATGTGTATGTGTTGGAAAGCAGTTTGTAAGATCCACTGAAGTATTGAGTGAGAGTATTTTGAGAGACACACTCACCCGGATCAGATTTCCACTAACCTCCAGACAGAAATCCCTCTGAAGTGTGAAGGTGGATCTAACAGGAAAACAGACTTGGACCTTTGATCCGTCATCACAGCAATCCTGTCAAACATTATCCACCGCCTGTGCTCCTTATCAGGACACTTGATTGTTGTTACCTTCTAACACAATCTGCTGTTGCGTTATTAATAAATACAAAACTTTTAAACACTAACAACACTAATTATATTGTCCTTTTATGTGTATCATATAAAAGCCACTCAATGAAATGTGGAAGAAAGGGCAAGAGTAGTCTAGCACTAGGACCCAGGCAAAGGTGCAGAGTCTATAAAAAGGGGAGGGAAGCTCACCTGGGCCTTTCCTGCATTGACACACACCTGAGAGAGCAGCTGACGTCAGCCTTTGTTTGGTGTTTGATTTGGTAGGCTCCATTTTTAAAAATATTTACAAGCATGATTTTAATACTGAAACTGTAAAACCATGAAATATTCTTTAGCTCACAGTATTTGTCAAACAAAAATGTTTTATTTGTTAAACTCTTCATGTTTGGTCAGGGATTAAAGCTTTGCACTGAAATATTTTACAATGGGATTTTAATCCCTTTAACACAATATTAGCATGGTTATTAATAAATATAGGTTCCAGTCATCCGCATGTTTCTAACTAGGGGAGAGGGCTGTCTTCCAGTCTAGTAAGGTACATTATTTTTGTTATGTCACGTCTTGTATGCTTCTTGTAAGTTTCCTTTTGTACATTGTGCTTCTGTTTCTTTTAGTTTTTCAACAAATACCATTAGAGGAACTAACTTCTGTTTTTTCCTGACTTATTAGATTTTTAGTTTGCATTGAACTAATTTTTTCATCAGTAATTTTTTGCTGTTCTAAAGGGGGGAAAGAGTGGCAGTGTAGCCGTCTTGCATGTGTGCTTTTTTTAATGTGATTTGAGAAGAAAAAGTTGTGTTGAACAGTTTTGCTCCGGTTCAAATTGGTTCGTTTGTAGTCGTGGTTTAATCATAATTTGTCTACCTACTTTGTGACAATGTCCTCTTTATGCATAACTCTACACTAGCCTCCCTGATTGCGCCCCACAATGTTTGTTTTCTTTTTATTTATTAGCTATATAAATTACACCACCTAATGGAATGGAATCAGTATTTTGTTTATTTGATACATTGTAAATAAAATCTGTTTTGGTACAGCAGTCTCTGGTTCCAGTTTATTCTTGTGCAATGAGTAACACCGGTTCACATAAAACATCAGTGACCTTTTCAGAACATGAGTAAACTGGCTTGAGTGAGCTGAATAATGTCATGAATTTATGTTGTAAAAACCTGAACTTTACATCCACATAACATGTTTTATAGAGATTGTGGTCTTTATTTTGTGTATGTGTACATGTTTCGTAATCTGAAAGTGCTTTCAAACACAAATATTTTCAGATTTCTTGTCACATTATAGATAAAACACAGCAGCATTAGTTGGAGTTTAACATGTCACAGGCTTACACCTGTGCACTATATCCAAGTGATAGTTACACTGATTTATAGAGGTTCATGATTACCTACAGTGTGAGATACTAAAACATAGTGTGAATATAGTGTATTTGCAGCAGGTTCTATGAATATCTATCTGCATTTTGTAAGGGTGTTAATGTTTCATTGATAAAGGCTTTTTATACTGTATATCATGTATCTTGTCTACAGCACTGAGTTTAAGTTGTTATGCATATTTAAGGCACTAAGTCTACTAAACAAGGCTTGAAATTGTTCAAAAGCTTTCGGAAATGATCTTTGGAAACGGATTTGGTTTCTTGCTGAGTGTTAGGTGAGTAGATCAATACCACTATCATGTTTTTTTTATTTATTTTTTTGGCCTTTTTTCAAGCTTTATTTTTGTCAGAGACAGCTTGAAGAGTGACAGGAATGTGGGGAGAGAGAGATGGGGAATGACATGCAGCAAAGGGCCGCAGGTCGGATTCAAACCCTGGGCCGCTACGGAAAGGACTTGTACATGGGGCGGATGCTCTACCAACTGAGCTAACCGACACCCCAATACCACTATCATGTTTGTAGACAAATGTGACTGTGGACAAATGGATTTGGAGCCATCAAATAGTTAGCTTACCTTAGCATAAAGACTATGAACGGAGGGAAGCAGCTATCCAGGTTCTGTAAAAAATATATATATATCAGCACAGCTAAAGCTCATTATATTGGAACATTATACAGCCAGTTAAGTATGAAAATTACATTATTTTTTATTTTTTATGGACCATTACGAACTAGAACTATTTCTTGGTCAGAAAGTCACTGCACCCGGCCAAGAAATAGTTCCAAGTGTTAATTAATGAGGTGCTGGCATTATTTGCATTGTATCCACATGGTTGAATGCACTTATTAAGTTGTCAGCTAAATGTGATATAATACGATGTAACAAAGGTTTTGGTAGGTGGATTGTTTTTTTGTTTTTTTTTTAAAACTTTGTGCAGATTAATGGTAGCTGTTTCTCCCTGCTTCCAGCTTTGCACATATATAATAATGTTCACTATAAGTATTTAATAATAAATGTTCTATTTGCAATACTTACTCGAGTTTATTTTAAGGTTATGACCACAGTCTCAAAGGAGCATTAAGAGGCAAAATAATGTGTAACTGTGTCACCATCCACCAGTGGTGACATGATGCAGCCAGTCAGCAGATTGCTCTCTTGCTTTCTTCAAAAGTTCCTGGTGGAAACTTTGCCTGCAGGGAGTTCTTTTCTCCTCATTCTTCATTTTCAGCGTTTAAACTCAACCACAATATGCACTTATTGAGATAAACCTACTCAACATAAAACAGGCAGCTACCCTGAAGAACTCTGCAGTGAACTTTCCCCACAGCGAAGAAACTGTTCCATTAAAACTTCTGGATGAGTATTCATCTATTTAAGGGCTCCAGCAAGTAGTGTTAAATCAAGTAGTTCATTATTAGTTTGAGCACTTGAGTATCTATTGTGGACCTGTTCAGAAAAAAGTATGATTACTTTTTTTTATTGTTTTGCAGCTCTAATCCATCATCCACTTCTTTGAATCCCGACTGCTGCAGCCTGAGGGAGCACTGGGCTGTTAGCCAGTCAATCAGCCACCTATGCTGCTCTAGCCTTCCCTAAATACTGCATGGATGCGAGTGTGTGTGTGTCTGTTTATGGGTCCTTCTGTCTGTCTGTTTGATTGTCGATCTCAGAGCAATCGTTCATAAAAGGTTCCTCTGATGTTTGCCACCTCAGGAGGGGTTTGATTCCGCTGGGCCACAGGACAGGATTACGCTCTGGGGGGGAACATGTGGTCTTTTTGAACTGGGGTTTATCAAACCTTCACCAAGCTTCACCAAATGGCTGTTACTGCAATAAGAGGAAACTGCGTTTCCACATTAGAAAGTCTGTTCCCCATGCTGTTTTGAGCACACTGCTCTATCTCAATTTTCAAAATGGGAGCTTTAAGGACCTACTTCTTTATGCAATAAATGAGACTGTGGATTTAGTGTAGTATTTTTGTATGCACTACAGTTTAAACAAAAGGCTTCCTGAATGCTGCTTTTTTAATCCTCAGCACTGCATAATATTAGTGTTTTTTTGTGATGTGTTAATTTCACATTTCACAGACGACACCAGTTGAATATCTGACTTGAAATATAAAGCAGAAGTTTTCAAGTTGAGGAAATGAAGACGAACCCCTGATTTTAAACTCATTACAGTTGCCCAGGCTTCAGTGCATTATTTTTTGAGATATGAGGTAACTTTGTGGGCGGCACGGTGGTGCAGTGGTTAGCATTGTCGCTTCACAGCAGGTTCCCGGTTTGAACCTCTGCCATGTTCTCCCTGCGTGGGTTCTCTCTGGCTTCCTCCCACAGTCCAAAGACATGCAGTTAACAGGTTAATTGGTGACTCTAAATTGGCCGTAGGTGTGAAAGTGAGTGTGAATGGTTGTTTGTCTCTATGAGCTGGTGACTTGTCCAAGGTGTACCCGCCTCTCGCTCAAAGTCAGCTGGGATAGAATCCAACCCCACCGTGACCCTGATGAGGATAAGTGGTTACAGATAATGGATGGTAACTTTGTTGGAGGATGTATCTTTCTCAAGGGGGGGTTGATGAATACATAAAAAAAACATTGCTCTTTAATTGTGAGGTTGTTGTTTGGAAATACCTCAGCATTAAATCATATCATCTTCACTTGGACAGTTACACATAAGAATAAGAACAATACTCCAACAAAATGGGCCCCAGAAATGAAAAATGTTTGTGCAGTGTGAGACTTTTCCTTAGGAAATGAAATACAACACAATTTCCTACACAGCAGAGGGCATACCGTCTATCAAGAGAAAACTACACTAAAAATCGACTGCTGCTCCTTTCCATTACCTCCACCAGCAGCCACAAGTTTGACAAAGACATAGTTAGCCGATGTCAAATTTAAAGAAGACTGAAAGTGTGCGTCACAGACCTAAAATACCAACAGATTCCCTGAGTATTTGCTGACCACTGCCGTTAGGACTAAGTCTAGGGTTGTGCATCCAAAATGTATTAGTTAATTTTATGTTGGTTTCTACTTAAAATAATGTTAAGGCAACTGAAGAATGAGATTCAAGGAGACAACAAATGTCTTTATTTTCCAGGTTGTGGTGGGAAAAAAAATCACACATTTTCTTGTAAGGAGCTTCACTTGTTTGACAGGGCATTTGTCTGTTTTTGCATAATTGCTTCCAGAAAGGCGATATTTTTGGACAGCATGACGCAAGTAAGCATAAACACAGTAATTAGTGCTTAGGAAACCGCAGGAAGCTGAGAGAATAGGACAGAGAAGGAGGAAAAGGGACATTTGAATCCACCATGGTGTTATTAATGTGAACAGCAGTACAACGCATTGACCACCTCCTGGTCCTTCGCAATTAGATGGCAATAGCATTTAAAGGAAATATCCAGTGTTTTATCAGTCTTTGCTTTTGATCACTCAACAAGTCAACACCTTGAGACATTCAGAAATAGACATGATGCAGGTTTTGTTTCTTAGGAACTGGCTGCAGCTTAGTGCAAATAATAATAAACTCCTATAAAAACGCCTTTCAATGGTTCTGTTATCTGACCCACCATTTCTGCCACAGAGAAATATAGAATAGTCTACTGGCAGAGTTGAAAAACAAAATCTGTTTGATGCTGCCAGACAGAAAGAATGTGGAAATATCCAAACCAGCCTCTTTTTGCAGAACAGTCAACGCAGCAAGTCTTTCAGTGTTACTGAGTGTTAATTTTTCTGCGTTAATTATTCTGAATCGTCACCTGTCGATTGGAGTACTGTTTGTTACAGAGCTGATCTGACTCTGCGAAGTGTTCAAAACCACCATATGAATTATGAACTATTACCATTTTCATTTTAAATCTTGACTCCCAGTTTGTGTGCGTTTGTGATATCAAAGATTATTAATGCAAAAGATCTGTTGTGAAGGTCTTTTTCCTCCTCTTCCTTCATTTTTTTTCTTCTTTTCTCTTTGTCCTCTGGCCCTGCTCCTGCCAACCCACTCCTTGGAACATCTGCAATAATATGTTCACCCACACTAAACAGCGAGCCTGTAAAATACATGAATCATCCTGGAGAGAGAAATGGGTGTGTATGTAGATGTGTGTGCCTCTTTATTCCTGTTTACGGGTAATTCAGTAACATATGAGAAAGTAATTTGTTTTTTATATGTCTACATTCATGCGTACCTTTCTTTGAAAGAATGATTGTGTGTGTGCGTGTGTGCGTGCGTGTGTGTGAGCTGGAGGGCTGTGTGGGCAGAAGTGTCCTGTGCCGGTATAAATTGATTTCCAGGATCCAGACACTAGGTCCTCTATGCAGGAGTGAGCTGTGTGCTTCTGCACCCATTTATGAAAGGAGGTAAAATGGTTTATAGCTGTGTGTGCCTCTGTGTATGTGTGATGTGAGCCCGAATAAGAAGGGAAGAGAGAGCGAGACAAACAGAAAAAGGTACAATGATACTGGAAGTCTGATGTCTCTGTTTCCATATCGACCAAAAAGTGACATCTGCAGTTTTCCAAGTTGGTCAAAGTGATTTGTTTCATCCAGCAATCTGTGTGAAACAGCTGGTCATTTATTTATTCATGACAACTAGTGTTTACGTGCATTTCATATACTGTATGTGTGTAAGTCCTTTGTTTATGCATGAAAAAAGACAGAGAGATATGGAGTGTCAGAATGAGTGAGATAAACAGTGAGGCAGTGGAGAGAGAGGATAACACACACACACACACACACACACACACACACACACACACACACACACACACACACTACATTTAGCAACTGTAGTTATCCAAAAATGACAAACCCATCACTTTCTTGGCAGGCGGTTGCACCAGTTTAGCATATTCATTACAATGTGGTTTACAGGGCAGGTCTTACTCTGCATATAACAGGCTAATGATGGATGGTGACCATTAAATCTCTATGTAATTCCCTCCCTGTAATTAATATAGATTTTTAAATCAGCCAGCATGAACACATTTTAATTGGTAACTGCTTTTCTTTAAAATGTCATGCACATGCCTCCTCTGAAACACAAAACTACCAAATTCCACACAAAGGGAACTCCAAGTCCAAATTCATTCATTCATTTGGATCAAACATATTAGCTTGAATGTACAGACTAAAGAAGTTTCTGGATCCTCCTCTGCTGGTTTCTCACCATTATGGAGCTCTTCTGGGAGCTGTCCGTGGCTGCGGTGCTGAAATATTTTCTTTTTTTTCCCCCTCAAAAGTTGCTCTGCAGTAGCCCTTCTTAACTTTTTTTTGGCATGTAACCCATTGAAACTAAGCTGTGTCTACTTGAGAGCCCTTGCCCTACAGGATGAGAGCAGTTCAAGTGATTGCTCCCTTTCAGACTGATTCATATGAATAATTTCAGAGGTTGACATGATCCAATAATCCACATGAAAGGATTAGAAGAAAGTCTTTTTTCTTTTCTTCCATCTCAGATTTACCCTGCGACACATCAGGGGGTCCCCACCACCAGGTTTGGAACCACTGCCCAGCACCATGTGCCTCAACAGCAGGGTCTCAACCTGATCTTTATTTAATGGTTTTGAAGGATTTCACGCTACATCTCCTCTACCACACATCAGATAGAGTCTTCAATATTAAATAGCATCAATGCGTAATTAAATTACCATTACAGTCACTCGCACGCGCGCTCTCTGCGAGCAGCACAGAGTGACAGCAGCAGCAGCAGCAGCAGCAGCGGCAGCACCGGAGCATGGGCAGGGTTGCCAGCACTTGAGTGTAATTCCGTGTGGGAGGAGAATGGGTGTGTTTGAGAGTATCTAGCCTTTTTTCCTCTTCACACGCTCTGCTGTGCGCGCAGACTGAAGACAAAGCGCAGAGAGGAGTCCACCTCTCCATAAGATGTGCAGCCGGTCGGTGAGGGCGCAACAGTAATTTCAGACACTGTCCTTTTTTAAATTTTTTACTTACGCTGTATGGACAGTTAACCAAGTGCGCCTCTGCCTTTTGCTGCTGTCCACTCACTCAGTGCTCCCCCTCTCCCTGCTCCTCCTCCTCCCTCCTATCCAGCCTCAACATTTGTGAAGTGGCTACCTCACCCAGTCGGACCGGAGGCCGTCTGGTCTCTGATCTGGTCTCTGGAGTCACCGGAGACTCGACGCGCGTCAGGACCAGGCTGTGCGGCTCCCGGATCAGACCCGAACCACCCCGAGATCTGGCGATGGAGATGATGGAGGGAGACGTTATGGACAAGCTAGAGGACATGTCATCGGTGTATGACTTCGACCCGATCACCGGCAACATTCCCGCCACAAAAGTAGAAATCACCGTCTCCTGCAGGTGAGTCGAAGCGTCCGACAGAAAGCCGAGAGCGCAACCCGACGGTCAGAAAAGTTCGGTGTGAAGACTAGAAAAGTTGTGACGGAGCCCCACCCTTTCTGTGGGATTCAGTTAGGGTTGTTCAGTGAGAGGATGAGCTGTAGTGAACAGCGACAACTTGTCCAGCACACTGGTAAAACGCATTAGAGCTGCAGGTTTTGGGTGGGGACAGAGTCAGGGTGGTTTTTAGTTTACTTATCAAGGATGTTCATCCAATCTGTCACCCAAGAATCTGTCTTCACAGTGAGTGATTCGTGCGCATTTCTGTGAGAATAAGTCCAAAAACACCTCTCACTGAAGGCGTTTCTGACCTGTGCCATCACAAAGGAAGTCTGAAGATGTGCAGAACCACACATTATTCATGCATGTAGGTGTTTTACATCAATTCTTGTCAGATATCAAAGAGAAAAAGGGCGAATCACGTGAGACAAACTCATTTTAATGTAGAGTGATACAAGTGCCTACCATATACCATATGTGGTTCGGAGTGCATTACATCATACCAAAAGTCACAAAATGTGAAAATTTAGGACTCCTGATTGAGGTTTGGCTTCCTTTTTTGTGGACATACTACTATATGGTGGTGCATATCATACATACATACATGTTTTGATGTGAGATCTTTTCAGGCAGAAGCCTCTTTCATATTTGTACCCAATGTAACAACTGGCTGCTTTCAGCACCAGCAAAGCCCCGAAAGCCTCCTTCCTTCCTCTCCTGCATTCTTAACAAAGTGCTGGATGTTAAAGATTCAAAGGTTTACGTCACACCACACAGTGCTCATGTCCCTGACCTCAGTATAAGTCCCATTCTTTATTATTATTTCCTTTTCAGACAGTACTTCAGCAAAATAAATCCTCCTTCTCCAAATGAGTCTCCCTGCAGGACTTGTTCAGTGAGAATAAACACACTCCCCTTCCCATTAGGAAAGGTTTTTAAAGTCGGTGCTTTCAACGCCTTTCGCCTCTCAGACATACACTCAAGTGCTGGCATGTGTGTGCATCCTCTCCCACACACACACACACACACACACACACACACACACACACACACACACACACACACACACACACACACACACACACACACACACACACACACAGACACATCTCTCTGGTCTTTGATGCTGGTCTTAGGTTGGTAAGCCATGGAAGCGGAGTGAGTTTGAGCTATAACAAGCTGTGTGTGCATTATTGATGATTTCTGACGTTCTCAGAAGCTCGAGCTGCCACATCTCTCAACTCAGAGTAAAAAAAAAACAAAATGAAAAAAAAAAAAAACTGGCAAGAATGCGTGTGTTTCAATTTGCTGAATGAACAACCGTTTGCTCGTTTGTGTTGTGTAGGAACTGGTGGGCGATAGTGGAGAATCAGTTTAGAGGTAGAAAGGAAGGCAAAGTGCTGCTTTTCAGTCAAAGCCCTGCATGCTTCATCTTGTTACGATGAGGCGATTGGGATAAGCTACATGCCTCAGTGATGTGCAATTAAGCACCATTCAGGTAAATGATGAGTCCTATTCTGACAACCCCCTGCATTTATGCAAATTACTTCTCTGACAATGTGTGTGTGTGTGTGCTGACAGATAGGCAGAGTAGCTAGTGGTGCAGATGCATCCTACCAGAAAGAAGAGGAGTTTGGGAAGAAGAAATCTTTAATGGAAAGGGGAGGGTGGAGGGTTGATGCTTTTCCTTCCTGCTTCAGTGTGTTCAGTGTGTGTGTGTGTGTGTGTGTGTGTGTGTGTGAGAGTGAGAGAGAGGAAAAAGCAAGAAAGGCTGAAAGCGTTCATCTTAGACAAAATATGCATTTGATTCAAACTTTCAATGAAATGTGATTATGATGTAATATGAACAGAATATAATGTAACATGGTTTAATGTGGTAACATGCTTGATAGAGGAACATTTTGCAGCCTTGACTATAATTAAAGTGTCTTTTAAGGTCCAGTTTTCCTGCATACACTGCAATTGCTTTGGTGTTATAATAGAAATTTGATGGTAGGCAACTGTATAGAGCACTTTTGAAGCAGAAGAACTCAACAATTAAATCTTTCTGCCACATTCAGTCACTTCCATTAACAGTTCAAGGCCTCACAAATCCTCTAAAATCCTCTGTACAGATGTTGTGTGAGTCAGATTCCTATTCAAGAGAAACAGGCTCCCTGTTGGGTCTCCTTTGCTATTCTCCCTTTGTCATCATGTACATGCACTCTCTAGAACCTCCAAACCATGATGATAGCTGTTCCCTCTGGGTTAATACCCCTTATTATGGGCTACACTCCCTGCTTTTGACAACGTATTATTATCAAGACCAATGACAAAATGAAGGGGGGTGAGTGGGTGCGGGATCCGTAAAAAAAGGGGGCAAATGATAGGAATTGGTTTGTCTTTCATTAAGGGAGGAAAGAAGACTGAATGGTTTGGTAGCAGGATGTAAAAAACAGTGTTAAATTCATTGTGAGTAATTCTGCATTTGCAATATAATGCTAATTTAGGAAGTTGTGATTTTCTTTCATGGTCAGAACCTTTACCTTGTGGCTTTAGTTGACTAATATTACTTATATGAACAGACAGTTGTGGGGGTTTGTCTGTCACTATGTTTGATGTGTCATTTCCAGCACATTTGTTGTGTAGAAAAGCTTGAAACTGTTTGACAGTATAGCAAAAAAACAGGAGTCGTGGGGCCAAAATTCAACCTGTTTTTTTCTTAAACTGGTGTTTACACTCCCACAGGGCTTGTCAGTCACTGGTTTCTGGGGAGAAATGAAGGAAGAAGGGCACAATTGGCATGTGGACAGGAAAGCAGAGGTGTAAATCCTCCAGCCACAAAGATAAACCGCAGTCCTCTGTTCAGCCCTTTCTTCAATCCCTCTGTTGCCATTCACGGAGGTCGAAGTCGAAGTCTGTTGTCCCATTTCTGCTCCACTGTCTAACTGTCCAGTCAATTCAAACATAATAAAGAAGTACTTATGTGTCTAATGTGGCAGCCATTTACCAATCTCTCCAGTCAGCTGATGAGAGACTGTCTGGCTTGTGTATTGAAGAATAGGTCAGTCAATGGAAGAGCACCAGCTTCTGAGAGTGTTATTGATAAGCAGTGAGCCCACCTGACATTACTGGTAGCTGTGTTGCTGTGTGCCGGAGTGAATGCAAGAATCAACAAAACTACGCAACTACAGGTTTGAGTTGCTGAAGTCAATAATTCAATTTCCTGTAGACACACAAGCTCCCAGTTTGTGTCTCTTGGGCTTATCATTATCTTAGTTTGAATTAAGCATTTTGAAAAATACATACCCAGTGATCTTTGAAACCCAGAAGGTAGTTTAACATCACTTACTGCTCTCAAGGTATTTCCAGACTCCTCCAACCATCTGGATGAAAAAAATACTCGGCTTGAAAAAAGATGTTTACAATCTGTTTCCTGAAGTTGCGACTCTTGATAGATGTCTTAGCTCTAGAGCTCTGCTTGGACCTAAAACCAATAACCAAACCAAAACCCTACCCAAAACAATGCTGTATTACAAAGACCAAGTTAAGTAAGATAACAAGCCATAGGTTTAGTGGCAATACACATTGTGTCATCTTCTAGCATTTAACACTGTAGCATCTCAAAACAATAAATCATTTGTTTTATACGTAAGTAAGAGGGAAACTTCCCCTTTTTCTAACATCAGACAGATGAACATGGCTTTTTCACTCAAAATGTCATCCCCAGCTGAAGTTGACGACAGTCCAAACAGTTATAATCCAGAACAGAGTTGTGAGAGAAGGTTAGAGGTTTTTATCTGCAGTCAAAACAAGTTTTAAAATGTTTCCACAGTGCAACAGCCTTTGCCAAAAGATTAAGATTAATAGAAAGTAACATCAATATAGAGAATTCTAACCAAATTTCTGGCATTTTTTTCATCCAGGTGATTAGCAGAGTCCTTAAGGATTCTGAAAATACCTTTAAAACAGAGGGTTGTTGTTAAATGGCTTTATGGGTTTTTCAAATGTCACTGGGTATTAATTTTCCAGGAACTCAAATGTAATGATAATAAACAAGAGGCACAAATTAGTGCGAGGATGGGCCCACATAGTTAAGATAAAAATCAAATTTTTGCTTGGCTTAGCTAAAGCCTTTAGCTACTGGAAGAGATTTACACCAAATTAAATGACCAAATAAGGAACTATTTTTAAACTGTGGCAGGACAAAAAGTTTAATTTGTTAGAATAAAGGGTGAGAAAGGTGTTTATAACTGCTGCTTATATAAGAATATTATGGGATGCATCTAGGCTCTTACAATAGGTGAAAGGGGATGATTGATGTGAGGCAAAGGTCAGGAAGAGTGAGGTGTGACTGCCAACAGGCACCAGGTCAAAGTTCACATTGACTGAACAGAAGCAGAGAGAACCAATTAAACCATTAATGGATTCCTAGAGAGTGACACCTAATCTAAGATCTTCGATAAGGTGAAGATGGGTCTTGTAGCATCTGAATTTTACTCTAATTGGTGGCTTGTGGTTGTGAAATAATGATTCTATTCCTGTAGTCAGCGCATGCCCCCCTAACACTGCAGATGTGGGATTTCTCGGCTTGTTTCATGAGTATAGGGCAAGCATTATATGTTGCTACTATTAAATTCCTCTGCTAAATGTCTAGATGGTCTGCATTTGCATATATATTTGTGCTTATGAGGACCCTGGTTTCAGCATCTGATTGATTCCTTTACGGATCTGGGACAGATATGAAAGCCTCTCATACAGTGTAGAAAACCCCTCAGGAGACCCAGCGCTGCAGCTTCTCATCGCTCTGATTTTCCTTGCTCTTTCACATCACATCTCTCTAGGCCTGAGCACTTTTGGTGTGAATATGTACTGCACCGCAAGCACCACTGAAGCTAATTAACCATATGAAGAATGTGGTGTATAAAACATGAGCTCAGCTTTGCAAAATGCAACATAATTATCTTGCAGATGACACACCACCACCAACACCACGACTACCACCATCAAAAGTAAGATAAACCTCTCTCTCTCTCTCATGCACATTCACATGCATTCAGTAATGTTGTAGCACAACAGATTCAGCACACTACCCAATGTCACACAGCCTGACTTTAGTTGGGAAAATTAGATGTGGAGAGAGAGCGAGAGAGAGAGAGGGAGAGAGGAAAAATAGTGTGGATGTGGGAGCAGATAAACGAAGGCAGGCTGAGATGAGTAACATATGGGTGTGGGTATGCTTGTCATTGCACAGTAACTGGGAAGTGAATTCATTAAGAAATGCAAATAAGACGGGCATGTTTAGAGAGAAATCGACAGAAGTGATAGAAATGTTAAATTACCTCCTCTTGGCATGTGATTTAGTTTTATTATCACCAACAGCCCAGGGGCTGCAGGTGAGTCATTTATATGACGCAACATTTCTATGGAATGTGAGCATGAGCAGTAAATGAGAGGAAATAAGAATAATGAGAATGAGATGTTAGAGAAAAGGCACAACTTAAATGAAGTGACACTTGACAAAAATCATGAAAATTGATTTTTATAACAAGGACTTGACAATAAAACATTGTCGGCTGTTTTTGCTATTTAAACAATTATTTTCCACTTTTGAGGAACACTCTATGTAAATATTTTGTATATACTCACAAAATTCCACTTAAATGATCGAGTACTAATGAATAATAACAACGCACAAACAAGGAACTAGCAAAACAGCTATGTAACAAAAAGAAGCAGAGCCATGTGTGCTATTTAAACATATATAAAAAACCCAGCAATTTTTTAATGAACCTTAATAAACCCTGTAACTACACTATAATGAGGTGACCAATGGCCCACTTCATTTTACAGCCAAGTATATTATCTGAACTGTATACTGTAACAGTACTTATAACTACAAACTATTACAGTTTAAATAATATTTTGACTTTGACTCACCCTCAGTTACTTACTGTACTACCGTGGGTAAGTAAGGTAAGAAACACGCTAGAAACACGCAAACACACTATTCCCAACTCTTCTGTTCTCATATTTTTGAACCTCCAAACTCTTCAGATACAGAGTAACGCTCTGGCACGTTGAAAACTTGTGCTGTACCTAATTATATATGCTAATTATGATATTGGTTCCAAAAACGCTGAAATAAATGCACACGTTATATATAGATTTTAGTTCTGCAGCATAGCAGAACTAAAATGAATTAATTCATTAATATTCTATTTAATACTTTGAAAATTGTGCTAGTTAAGCATGATTATGGGCATGAAGCCTAGATGAGAGCAAGAAAAAGACAGATAACAAAAAAAATGAGAAAATAGAGACTTCAGCAGCGAGAGAGAGAGAGAGAGAGAGAGAGAGAGAGAGAGAGAGAGAGAGAGAGAACTAAAAATGACAAAATTAATGAATACAAAACTGAGGAGGAAAATCAGATTTTCTCCTCTATAGACAAATATCTGAAAAGTAAAACATGCCCATAACAACAACCCTAAAATACTCACAGGGAGAGAGATAATGTAATGACCTGATGCTTTGTACAACCATGGGGGACATTATACATACACCTCTACCTACTAGCTCTTCACACTCCTGAACATGCACGCACATTTAGATAATCTGTGCAAATCATCTGCTTATTGTTTATTAACATTCATTTGTAGTGAAACAAACAAATGTGAAACATTTCTGTTTTTTCTTTTCTGAGGCCACACAGATGTTGCTCCTTTTCCTTTGACTTCACGCTGTGCAAGCTGCAGTATTATTAAGACCAGGATGCTCTAAGACCTGCAAAAACTGATGAAACTGCTTCTCTGCCTCACTCTTACTCTAACCATCTCCCACAGACCTGGCCTCATGGGAGCTATTGCACAAAATCTGGTGCTAGCAGCGCACAACCCTTTCTATTACCCCTCTTGTGCTTTGTTCTGCTTTGCAGATAGACAGTGGACAGCTGTGTGTGGTCACTAATGTGTGTGTGTGTTAAGGCTGTTTTGTCACAGCAACACGGTTGATTTGGGAGAAAAAATTAAAAGACTTTATGAAGCTTAGAAGCAGCAGACTGAAATTAAATATGCATCAGAGTTGTTGTTGTTTCTGCTAACAAAATAGTTTTTTTCTGTTTCAAGACTGCATTGATCTACAAAAAAACATATTTTGTGTCTGTGTGGAGTTGTTTGCATACAAAAGACATTTGGATGCCTTTACAGCTTGAAGCACTCTTTTCTCCTGATCTGGCAGAACCAATCAATTATTTTCTCCCCTCTTACTTACTAACACCTCGGCTGAGTGCATTATAGACAGCAAACATCGTTTCTGAGCAACATATACTATCTTTCACAGTTCAATACAGTTACTTGCCTTTTTAAATGCTTTCTTTTCAGTGTGTTCTGTACACTGGTGGACAGACTGTGACTAATGCTTTCACTAAATCAATAAAGTAGACTGTAGGCATGCTGAAAAGATTATGAATGTGCACATGGTAAGAGCTTTTATCCGCACTTTAAAAGCAATATTTTCCTTTACTGGTTTGTTTTGCATGATTAGAAAACAAAATGTCATCATCTTTGCTGTTAAAAAGACTTTTTAATTATTTCTTTTATTATTTCATTATCATGATACTATAAAGATGCTTGATTTTTATCTGCCACTTTTCACTCGACACTCAATAATCCCCTCCAGCCCTGACAGCAGCACTGTTCAGTTGTCAGCGTCTTAACGCAGCAATGGCTATAATCAGCTCTGTCAGCTCTGCTGCCGAGAGTTAACTGTCTCATTCCTGTACCCATCAAAATTCTTCCATCCACACTTGTATCGAGCTTGTGTCTTTCAGCTCTTAGAGAATCTCCTTGAATACAAACCAGGCTGTGGTCGACAGCGGATGAACATAAGTGATGTTAAGTCCAAAGGAAGAGGGGTAACGCTCTCCGCGTGTGTTAATGATGGTTCAGTGTCACGCTGGCTTTGGTAGCTGAGAGGCTGAAACGGGCCTTTGATCTCTGCTCTCTGGCTAACAGGCTTGCTGGCTGACTGGCGAGAGCAGAGGAGTCATGGGAAGACAAAGTCAAATTTATTGGTGAAGGACTCTCTCTGTCCCAAATACCTAAGACTGTGACCAGTAAACATGTTAGAGTGGGGATGTGAGTCTGTGTCCTGTGTTTAATGCTAAGAGCCATGAAATGTAACTTTTGCTGTGAAGCAGATTGCCTAACAACTGCCAGTCAAGTACATACAAGTTTTATCTGAGGAATGAACTGTAAATTCAACTACAATAACACTGAGTCTTTTTTCCCTAGCCAAGATTTTTTGGCATACTTTCACTGTGGTCCATAATTTATTAGATTTTTGGCTGAAATGTTTAATTTTTGACATCCTAAAAAGCCGACCTTCAAACCTGTTTTCCTGTTTGCGAAAGTAAGCCGGACATTTTCCATTTCATTTTTTATCATTTCAGTTTGACAACAAATTTTTATCACTGCTCTTTTCATGATATCAGTGATGTTGCAGCCAGCTTCATTGTGGTGGGTGAAAGCTCCAGAGTTCATGGCTTCAGAGTGACACAAACACTACAGGAACTGCACTGATGTTTTCATGATAGCAACATGTGCTGAATTCTGTTCCCAAAGACTAAATCATTTATAATACTGTAACAAGTTCACAGGACCATAATACAGCAATGTGTTGGAATAACACACTGTTTGCTTTTCACACATCACACAATAAACACTTTCAAACAAGGCCTTTGCACATTTGTAAACACACGCCTCAGGTCAGGGTTTGATGAGTGCTTGTACATGTTTGACCTGCATGTGGGAAATCATGGGGTCACCTGAGTCATCTGTCTAATTGGAGGAGCCATTATTAAAATTGGACAGGGGGTCTACGACTTGTTTGTCTCTGCTTCCCGATTAGCATTTTATCAAAGTACCACTGGACTGACTTCCCATGAGTCTTATTATTTTATTGCATAATTGGATTAATTTGCCTTTTCAGTTGGAGCTACAGACAAAGCTAAGAGGCCACATCTCTGCAGGAACTAAACACCACAGAGCACACGGCGGATAAGTGCAGTCTGTAGAGAAACGGACACAGTATTTGTAAAAGATTACCTGTTTTTAAAGCTTAGAGATAATTACAGATGGGTGATCACCAGCAGCCTGAGGGTAATTTACCAGTTCTTCACTTTCTCATAAAGGACACATTCATTCTTAATGCAAACTTTACTTCCACTGGCACCATTAGTGCCATTCATGAGACCAGATTCAGGAATGTTTTTATACTGTAGGTTCTGTTAGTAAGCAAGGCCAGTGAATGCAAACACATACATACTGATTTCAAAATCTGAATGCACACGTCATTAAATTCTCTAAATCACTGTGCTCTCTGTGCTGCAATGAATCATTGTTAGTACTTCAAACATGCGTGATATGTGTGAAATTGCATATAAAAACCATTTCCCAGGAGATGTATTACAGCGTCACTTTTTCAAATGATGAATACCTTGTAAGTTTCCAAAGACATCTCAAAGACATACCTGCCAAAGAAAAACAACAAAAAAGTAAATGGACTAAAACTCTCAGCATCAAAACCTTCTGATAAACAAGACAGGTGCATGAACAGTCATTTAGCTGTGTGAATTGCACCCATTGTGCGGCGGTAGAAGCATCTGTCCTCAGCATATGCGATGGAGTAATGGGAGCTTAATAGCTCTCAGTCAGAGCTATTGAGGAAAGTGAGTCACAGCTGTGGACAGCAACCTTCACCTGGCAATTAGAAAGATGGGGCTTTTTCATCTTTGCTATAGGACCACATCCACCACAAGTCATGCATCCTAATCGAATACAATGAACTAATTTGTTTTTAATGATAG
Source organism: Argyrosomus regius (assembly GCA_946959425.1). Lineage (NCBI taxonomy): Eukaryota > Metazoa > Chordata > Actinopteri > Sciaenidae > Argyrosomus > Argyrosomus regius. The sequence continues at coordinate 11,594,782 of OX336885.1, forward strand.
GCTAGTGAATGCAGGTGACTGGACTCTTCCAGTCATTGGTGGAACAACAGCAAGCATGCTTTTGAGATTAAGTCTCTTTTTGGGAATATCAGTAATGTCAGTCACTCACTGAGCTGTTCATGTTGCAGATTCTTATTATCCTTAGTTATATACTTATTTTGACATATTCCAATAATAGCATCATGCTTATTTGAACACATTTTTCCAGACCAGGTGATGGTACTGTATATTGAGCCTGTATTGCTTAAAATTAGAAACAATATCTGGCATGCTTCAGCTAATGAGCTCAGCTTGCTGCAGGTATGTGGCCCCAGGTTTGGATCTGCCAGTATTTCTCCCCACTGGCATCTGATGGAGCCACGGAGCAGAAACATGGCAGCCCACCACCAAAGTCACCATGTGTCCAATTTAACCGCATCACATAAGATCTGTGTGGAAAGGTTTTTCAGTTGAAGACATTGAGCATTATTTTCAAACTGGAAACACACAATGTTCATTTGAGGTGTCACTGTAGCAGCTGTAGCTTTATTTGTCAAGGCAGAGTCGGGATACTGTTAATTTGAGATGACAACTAATTTGCTAAACCTTCACATAATGTACCTGTAGAATCTTCAAAGCTGACGCCGCGCACAAAGCCTCAGAATAAATACAGACAATGTAATTAATCAAACTTTTTTTTGGTGCACAAGCAAGACTGAATGAAAACAGTCTAAAGCTGTCATTGTTTACAATGCCAGTTTTGTGGGCTAGTCAGCATCTTGTAGTGAATGATACATGATTGAGTTCATTCCTCAGAGTAGATGTTTGCCTTTTCTGGGCTTGCAGTGCTATTTCAGCTCTGGCTCTGTGCCCCCTAATGCAGGACAGGCTGATTGGGCAAGAACGTCCTGTGTGGTACAGCAAAGCTGGAAATGTGTGAAAGTGTGTGGGAGAGATGACTGGATTTGATTATGGAGCTACTGGCCCCTGAGGGGAAATAGATGATGGATGTGTGTGTGTGTGTGTGTGTGTGTGTGTGGATGTGGATGTGTGTGTGTGTGTGTGTCTTGTTCTTCTGGCTGCACTCATAAGGATGTAATTCCACTCGTTGGTTTAGGACAGTTATTGTTCAGGATTTTAATTCAAATGAATGACTGTAAATAAAGCTGTATACATTATTTTTCCGTCAGCTCTCAAAGCAACTTAGTGCTCTTATTAAAGTATCATTGTAATTCTAGCATTTTTTAATCCTATTTGTATCGGCTGAAACCCTCATTTGTCTTATTTAATAACCTCTGCAATTTATTTAAGGATTTCTACAATTTGACCCTGCCAGAAGCGTGGCTCTAGGGATGGAAATGTCAGTCTGTTGGAGTGAAATACCTATAAAAGTATTTAATGGATTTTTTAAAATTAAATATGGGACAGACATTCATGTTCCCCACATGATGAACTGTACCTTTAGTAATCTCCTGTCTTTTTCCTAGTACCACCATCAAGGTTGTGCAATACTTTATGACCAAACACCCACAAAAGTTTCACATCAGCCTCAGATGTATGTTGTCTTTAGTTCTAATGTGAATGCTAACATGCCAAACTAAAATAGCAAACATGGCAAACATTAACTACTAAATACCAAAATTCTAGTCGTGAACAATTGTGAACATGCTAGCACGTTGATGTTAGCATGTAGCGCAACGCACCAATGTGTCAAAGTGCAGCTTCACAGAGCTGCTAGCTTCACTCTAGCTAGCATATTATGTGTGCCAATAAATGATTTGAGCCACGAGTCAGTATCTCCTTAGCTAAAGAAGCATGTCTTACATACGTGCAAAGGAGGGACATCTGAAAAACGAGATCCTATCTCTACAGTGACCCACTTCACTGAAACAATCACACATTTTGCACTGACCTACTTTGCAACAGTTTCAAAACTTTTTATCTAAGGACATTATTTTTACAATATGGGCTCACTTTCATTTCCATTTTGCTTTTCACCTCAAGAGCCCTGCTGCATTCACTTCCAGTACCATGTAAAACTTAAGGCAGTAAGCTGGAAACTTCTTGGCAATCTCTCAGTCATACAATATGATACAGTTTCTTTTAGTATTTTGTTCCACCAACAAAATACAAGCTGATTTATGTTGTGTGACTGCATCTGAAAATCCAATGTTTTTGAAAATGAACATTTAAATGTAAAGTCACATTTTGCAGCTCACAGAAAAAAACAGATGACACAACTCATAAATAATCTCTGATCTGTTTGTCAGGGTCCAAACCATGCAGTTTGTAATGCTGCCCCATTACCTGACCTGTGTTGACTTGGGCTAAGGCACAGTTGGGAACTGTTGGGAATTTTGTGATGATCCAGAGCTTCCGTACCAGCCTGCAAATTGAATATGTCTGTCTGGCAGGCTGAGCAGGAATCTCCCCAGAGGAAGTCCTGGCCTGAATAATTCAACAGCTGGTGGGAAAAACGATCCTGCTTGGTTTTGCTATCGATCCGACGCTAAAGCAATGCCAGCACTACAGTTTGGACTCAGATGATTGAGGCTGTTTAGAGAGCTTTATTTATGAATTGCTACTGCTCATTTTGTTGCAGGCATAAGATACATTAGAGAGCATATTTTGTGGAGAAGGTCTAAACAATATGTGGTTGTTTATGTCAGTATTAATGCAGATATATCCAGGTGTATCCTGTGAAATCTATAAAAGGCAATAAAGGCAGCCAAGTAATAAGAAAGCACAAATGACAAGATAGTGATAAGATGAGAGACAGTGATGAAGGGCCGGTGAAAGTTTATTTTGATGCATCATCCAGCTTTAATAACACTGCGCTGCATAATGCTTTACCCAACGCTCTTATAAACAGATTATCATCCGTCTTCCACTTCCATATTTTCCTCTATCGTTTCCTCTACGGTACCTCTTTTCTCCCTTCCCCATCTCTTTGCTCCTTCCTTTTCATCTTCCACTATAACTCTTCTCTCTAAGCTCACCTCTTTTTTTTTTTTATCTTGTTCTTTCCTCCTCATTCCTCATTAACTCCTCCCTTCCTCTGTCACCCGCTGCTACAATCCACGCGTCCCTTTCATTTTGCCTCACTCTCAATGCTTTTTCAAGAGTGTGAGGATAGCCGCCTCATTACAATCCATCCTTGTTTAAATGTCCTTGAGGAAAACACTCTTCTGTGGTTGTTGTTTAGTGACAAATTGTCAATGCTAGATGAAAAGCACCACGCTTTTAAGAGATAAAAAGCATTTTTTGTACTTCATTAACAGGATTTTTTTTTTAACCTAAATAAATTTGAAAGGGTTTGTAATACAACCAATAATGGAGCTTCAAGGTGTACAGTTATCTCTTGCAGTGACATTTAGGATTATTTAACAGTTTAAAATTTGTTTAACTAATACATGTTCACCCATTAAGTACAGTGACGCATAGAGTTTTCTTCTCAGCACATACTAGGACAATGCCAAACATGCTGTCAGTGCTAGATGACAAATATATTGTGTTTTCTGTGACCCTCTGTTTCGCCACTTCTTACGATCTTATCTGGTAGCAGCAGAAGGAAATGTTGGACTTGCCGTAGCAGCAACTCAATACAGCTTGGATTTTCCATTATGACAGTATACAGTGACAGCAATATTAATTAGATACTGTACAATTTAAAAAATAGCAGTGCTGAATTACACACATGCAGGGGTAGGAGGGCAATTTCATTCTGATATAGAGAGGTAATTAGAGAATGCACATACATTGAATAGTCATTGTTGAAAGAATGCAGACAGTAAATAGTAAAAAAAACAGGCCCGAGGTAAAATATTGAGGAGGTACTGTAAAAAAGAACATCAACACCTCCCTAGTGTGAGTGCAGCCGAAGCTGCATGCTTCATCCTCTGTTGTGTGTGTAGCTCAGCCCCGCCCTTAGTCTAACAAACACACAGCCCATGCATCCATGACACAGACAGCAGAGAGATGGAGACAGTGATGTAACCTGGTCACTAGGTTTTCACAGAATTGCGAACTCACACCCTGCCTACTGCCCAAAGCTTGGCACTCAAAAAAACCCCTCCTGAACACAGCAAAATAATAAGAAAATACAGGCAGAGAGGGCAGAGTCTGTGGCGATACAGACACTGCCACACACTTCTAGTGGGTCAAAAGATTGAGTGGGATTATAGTCTATACAATGGCCTTTGAGTTGATATTGCAAACTTGTTTTTTATTTACACAACAGCAGTTACTCAGCAACATTCATTTAGAGTCGTTTATGTGTCCACCTGATGAATGCAAGTCCTATATTCACTCTCTTTCAGCTCTGTCTTTGCTCTCCACCAAATCCTGATATCTAAATCTCTCACTCAATATCTCTACCTGCTTAATGCTCCATTATGTTCACCAACTTTGTCTGCTGTGAAAAACGTTTTAAAAGTTTTATTAGCTTAGGTAAATTTTGCAAAATGTGTTTAGCTCCATTTCAGTTGTGCCTTTCATTTAACTTCCCCCAGTCTTGAGTTGTGCTGCATAATGCACAAACAAGAGGTCAATATGAGGTCTGTATGTATACAGTATAGATTCTCTCTACACCCACAAACTGTCCATACTGAACCATATAAATACACCCTCAATGGAAACCTTTCACCCTCGATGCACACAGGCATTTCACAGTCTTTTCTTAGATATAAGATTTCCATGGAATACTGTTCGAAACATTCTTTAACATTCTTGTGTGCAATAGGGTGATATGTTGGCTATATTTCACAACAATCTGGTACATGTAGCTACTGTAATAATATGTAACGTATGCAATACAGTGTAAATGAATGCATAATTTTAGAACTGAGCAGTATCAGTGAGGACTCCTTAAAATCTATGCGCTCCCAAAGTTTCAATTATTAGCTGGTGGCAGCCTATTTATGCTGACTTGTGCTCTACTCCAAATCAAGAATCTCATCAGCTCAATTTCCATGTCTTGAAACGCCTCTTCAAAAAGAAGCACTCATCCCTAGATATTTATCACCCTTTTCTCAGCCTGTACTCAGTGCAGAGTTGGAGAGCTGAGGAATCTCCTGCAGGTTAGATGGAAGGAGCTGTCTAATTATTGTGGTTTGTGTCAGATCTCTGTAAATAAAGTCAGCTATGTCTGTGTGTCTGTCTAGTGGGGGCTTGTTTCTTCTCCCTGTGCTAAAGGGATCTCTGCTATACTCTGTCTATTTCTGATCTAATCTCTAAGGACTTCATTTTTCTCTCCCTCTCTTTCCAGTTCTCTCTCACACACACGTTCTATGACACACATTTTCTCCTCTCCTTTTCTTGTTCTCACATTTGATTTTTTTCTTACATTCTTGCTCTCTTGATTTCACAAATTCCCATGTGCACTGAGACATACATACCCAAATCCTGCCCCCGCTGCCTCCGCGCATCTCAGATCTTTTCATAACCTCATTTACATAAGGGAAGTTGTGTTTCAGGAAGTTAGTTTAAAACCCCTTTAGTATTGCCAGTCCCTTTGAAATGGATTATGCAACACCTAATGCAAATCTGGTGACACATTTTAAATATTTAATGTCATGGCAGTAGTTGTTATGATGTCCTGGTGCAAAGTTTTGTCTTGTTCTTAAGGGCATATTTGAGGCTGATTGAAAAAGGTGACATGCGATTTTTTGAGCCTTTCTTTTATTGCCTTTCTATGTAAAATGCAGTGACCTCAAATTATTACTTATTAAGTTACATCTCCGGTTCACTGCTTTGTGAAAAAGGAACAGGAGATTTCAAGGGGGCTGTTTACAGTAATTACCACAGTCTGCAACCCTGAAAATACACTTTTTAAGATCATTTGCGAAGTCTCTGCTTATTTAAGAACATTATTTTGAGTTTTCTGGGGGCTCTTTTGAATATTATGCACACTTCTGCCTTAAACCTGGTGTAACTTTCTCTGGAGTTTTGATTTAACTGCATATTTTTGTAGACAAGCACCTCATCTGATGAAATTTTGGGTGAGGTTTACTCCAAAATTTAGGGCAGGACCGTTGTTGACTTGGAGCTGGTGTGTAGGAAGACATATGCTGTGGTGCTGTGGGGGTTGCACTTGACACAGGGTAATAAAAGAATCGCTTTGATGAGGTTTTGTTTCAGCAGACCTAGATTTGAATACACTCAGGTTGAGCTGCTGGCTGGATATTGGTGTTTGAAGCTTCACTTGATGCATCCTTTTGTTGTGTTCCTGTCCCACTTCCTGGCTGAGTGTTATTTGCATGGTTAACATGAGGATTAAATTGTGTGTACAGTACAAAGTGTTACATGTAGACTTGCTGACTTTGCTACTACTAATCACACCACTGTGATTACACAAAACTGCCATTTTTGCCATGTAATTCTGTCTGTAATTGCGCCTGTATAGTTTCTTATTTTTGTTTTATATACCTCTAATTATTTATTATTTCTGTCCTTGTTCTGCTGCAACAACGGAATTTCCCCTCTGGGAATCAATAAAGGCTTATCTTATCATACTCTCAAGTAATTGGCTTCACTTTTTTAAAGTGCCATAAATTCTCATCTATAAGCTGGCATTGAAATAATAACCAGGGACATGGCCAGCATGAACAAAAAAAAGGCAGATTAAAAAAAAAAACAACACATTACAGTGGGTGAAATTACCTATAGCCTACCACTACAACTTACATTGTAAATTCAGATGGAATTAGTGCTGTAAAAATGAGCATTATACTGAATTTATCAAACAGATAAACATGGAGCAAGATTTGACTTTACAGTAACTGGGAAACAGGGGAAATAAATAATAAAGGCTGTCCCAAATAATAGCCTGGTTGTCTGTGCCACAGTGGTAAACTGTTTGTGGATAAAACACCTGACTAAAACAGTCAAAAAAGTCAACAACACCATTATAGAATTATAGCAGTATTGTTGCAGGGTATAACAGATTGCACAGGTGGTCAAAGGATCCATACTCAGACACACTGTGTATCTATGCTTTCTCCATTCTGAGACCAAAGCCTCTCCAAAGTTACTCTTACTTTCAGTAGCAGCACACTCTCCTTTTTGACCTCTTTTTCTATCAAAGGCAGTTTGGGAGGCACAACAGGAATATTTGTGCCTTACAAATGGCTGCTCCATCCACCATAGTTTGCACAACGCACATGGGGGTTATTTTAAAAAAAATGATGGGTGATTGATGCTTCATGTAGGTATCTCAGAAATGAATTGTAAAGATGAGCACCAGTTACCTTCTGATCACCTTCTTCAGCTGTCATATATGACAATGATTCCGTCCTCCATTGTATTTATAGCAGTAGTAAAACCAAAAGACAGTTTGTGTTTCGACACTGTAATTATCATGCACTTCAGATTAAGTGAGCTGACATGAAATTGGTTTTGCTTGAGGTCCAAAGCACACGTTTTAAAATGTGCTTGTCACAAAGTAGAAGCTTTTAATAATTTAATGGCACTAAATGCTTTTAATTATTCAGTGGCAGACTGAAAATGACCTCCTCATCGTAAATAAGTAAAAGTATCTGTTGTTGGCTTGACTTTTTTGTTGCTGTCGTAATTATAATGTGTAATTAAGCTGTAATTATGTTGTGATTGTTTTTTGTTTTTTCTCCCCATTGCGTTGTTTGCTAATGGACATAAATCAAGTGTCTCTCGTGTTGTTTGTTTTCATAAAAGTTTTATTTTAGAGAATTTCTTAACTTTTCTTTGATGATGGTAAACACCATAATGGACATTATTCATTTAATCTTTTCAACATCCAACATAATGTGTCAGTGATACAAATAAATGCACCAAATGAACTAATCCTACATTGGCCCTGAATCATTTAGATTAGATTAGATTTAGATCTGCAAGGAGAGAAAACACAACCAAATTCAGAAACATGCTGCAAAAACAGAAAACCAAATACTTCTTCCTGTGTTTTCCTCACCAATTATCTCTCTGGAAAGATGGCAACACCACTCCCAGAAGACCTTGTGGCCCAAACCGCAATTGGTATACAACACCGTTTTTGCCTCAAGCAGATAAAAAAAGAGAATGTACTCCCTCATCACATGAAGATGTACAATGTTTAATTCAGAGTGTAACAATCATTGTATCTGTGAGTACCAGACCCAGTTTGCTTTCCATCATAATCTATTAGATTAGAGATATATTGTATGAACTGTATGTGCCATTTTCACCCTCTGGACACAAAATGATAAAAGATGGTTTCCAATAAAAAGCTAACATGAGATCACTAAGATATCAGTCCTGAAAGAAAGTTACTGTAAGCCTGAAATGTGTTCATAGGACAGCAAGAGTGATTGAACCACTAAATTACATCGACTTTGCCTCAGCTGCAGCCTGAAACCAACTTTTATTACATCATTGTAACACTATATTGTTGATGGTGCAGAGATTAAACTGCATTTTACACCATCTGCAATCTGAACCCGTAATCTTGCTACAGGTTACATCTAAAAATATACATGTTAACTGGGTGAATGTTGGGAAATAAAGCGCAGTGGCACAGGGGTGAAAGCAATTGGAGGTACGTTTCACATAGTAGATAATGAAGAGACCATTAGATGGATAATGCACAGCTGACAGATAAACAGGAGGTGGAACTGATAAATATAGAGCGGAGGCAGCGGTGGGGGACATATGGTCTGATTCATTGTGCACTAGTGTGCAGGAAAAACATAGCCTGCTATTGCCAGACCAATTCACAAATGCAAATCAGTCTGAAACCTCTTAGTCCATTTTTGATTTCCAAGGGGCGTTATTAATGGACACGGACCAAAATTCGTCTGGATGCGATTTCATAGACCTACAGTATCGAGAGTAGATGGTGAGCTTACTGTAACTTGTCAAATCCTGTCAGAAGTACCACAAACACATCTCTCTTATCAACAAAAGCTGTGCTGTGCAACTGTTTGTTCTTCTTTTAGAGAAAATATACTATCCAGTTTGTTTAATACTGAAGCAATAACTCCAAGATTGTGATTCCAAGAGACAGCTCCACATCAGCAGCAGCTATTTCGGTTGTTTACAAAAATATGCTCATGAGGTTGCACTCCTCTTTACAGTCACTGTATCAAACTTCCCCTATATTAAATCAACAGTTGTGATTGGTCAGACCGGATCCAGAACATGCAGAAATCTGCCTGAATGGAAGGGGGTCGTGATGCTTTTACCTGAGTGAATAAAGCATGAGTATGCAGATTCGTCTGGTTCCCAGGCTTGGAAAAACATGAACTATACTTGGAAAAAGAGAGAAAGGGAGGGAATAATATAATGGGTTGGATGCTAGCGTGATAATGTTTGTACACATACACACACAGTTATAACAGAAAAATAGAAATCTCCACTGTGAATATTGCTGTAAACAGAGCAAGGCACCGACCAATTAACCAGTACACAACAAACAGCTTGACATCAGTGTCATGACTCATTTCTTGACATATCTGAAATGACATATCTTTAATTTAATAATCTAAAATGCACATATATGGGGCTTTGGTTTCCTCTAATTTGTACTGATAGTCTATACGGGTTCAAACACTATCTGATGCACTCAGAGTTAACAGCTTGTAATACAAAAATAGAATAAACGAAAGGTCAGGTAGACTCCCACACAATATATATTATGATGAAGTATCATTTTTAGATGAAGTGAGAAAAATAGCATCCTCCTCTGCTGCCTCCACAGCTATCTCTTTATAGAAGAAGAGACTAAATGAATCTTCCATGTGTGCTGATTTGTGGAAAGTTTCTAATTTGCTTTATTATACATCTGCTCACTGACACCTTCTGAAGTGTGCAGTGAAATTTTCCAGGTGTCAAGATTCCAGTTATATTTAGGTGACCACCAACCCTTCCTACTTTATTAAACAGCACTTAATGTCATAAGCTTGTGGGTTGTATAGAAACTAGTGCAGGACAGCATGGGTCGAATGTGTTTATTTGGATGTTAGTTTACAAAAACAGCACGATGGGGGCGGTATGGGTGAAGGGAAAAATATCTCCTTCATTGCGCTGTGAGAGGGGTATTTCACTGCAAATGTCTCTCCAGCGCACTTTTGAGAAATCATATCAAATCCCTGAATAATTTGATCAAATCATGCTCGAAATTACTTTTTAAATTAAATTTAATGCTGTAACTGCCATTTCACTAGTTCTGCTAAAGTGTTAGCAAACAGTGTCAGCAGAAGCAGAACAACATCCCATTTTCTGGGTCATCTGATGAATGTAAATCCAATATTAACTGTTTTAACTCTGGCTGGGAAATAACAAGGCCTCTTTGGCCCATTAACCCCCATGTTTTATGTACCCTGGCATTTACTTGGTTTTGTCTGTATGATCAGTCTGGATATTAGAGTCATCGGTGTTGGGACCCAGAATGCAGAGATGGGGGCCAATACTGTTTTCAGGAGTTTATTGTGAGAATTAACACAAAAAAGGCAGATGGCGGCGGCTAATGGCTGGCTGGTGTTGCAGGTGGAAAAAGACAAGCAGATCAAAGGATTCACTGAGGCAGAACAGTTGAGAACTTGAAGAACTGCACACAGGAAAAACTTATGAGTCACAACATCCAAAACACTAGAAAAGTACTGCTACGCTTGCAGTCAGAAAACACACTGGAACACTTGAGAATAATACTGGTAAATCACTAGAAGCTCAAAAATTACAAAAGATTTAGTCACGGCACGTTTCCGACTGCAACAGGATAAACTGGCACAGGAGCAGTGCCTTGACCAGACCAGAGTGATTGCCGGATGAGAGACAGGTACACTTTGGTGCTGAGACAAACCAGCCATGCCCTCTGCCACAAACACACAAACACACACTGCCAGGGAGAGAAACAGAAAATGGAGGGGAAAAGCACAGAGAACAAACCAAACAGCAAAACAAGCATGCCTAAACTTCATTTTGTACAGTTGTATTTTGATGAATTTCTTAATGAACTGATGATGATGAACTAATGAATCGATCGTTGACTTATTGTTCCCACAGTTTCAAAAGATCATAACACTGCACAGAAGTTTACACTATTTATAATGTGTAATGTTGCCAGAGTATTAACTTGAGGACTAAAATTGTAACAATGGAGTAGAAATAAATAGGAATTGCTGCACCACGTTGTGTGCTAATGTACCCTTTGAGGGTTGTTGGGTTGGTGGATGGAAAGAATCCAAATATAAACGAATATGTATTTGGAGAAGGGCTGAATAAATTAAAGTGAACAAAGCATCCAATCATTAGAAACAATACATTCCAGAGACATTTAGCATACAAGCATGATGAACTGAAAACAAGATAAAGTCAGCATAGTGGCTTTATCTAGTTATTTAGTTATCTTGCTTTAGTGGTTCCAAAACCATTTTTCTTTTTAATTCTGATCAAACTGTAATGAAAGACACTTTTGCCCAGACCTTGGACTCTGCAGCTAGAAAATGCTGCACCCCTTCAATTGAAGGCACGGCAACAATCACAACATCAGCAGGAATAATCTTTTTCTTTTCAGTAAATGTCTTCTCAACTTGCTCTTGAACACCATGAAGGGAGGAAGGAAGAAATACAGAAGCAGAGAAAAGATCAAAATTGATTGAGGCTGATGGAAGAACACAGCTGAAGATTTAGGACAACCAAAACTGCAGAGAAAAATAAAACATGCCTGAAGCCAGCAGGCTTTGGCATCTCGAGTGAGGCCTCTCATGTCACTGTAGTGACTGAGAAAACAAGAAGGTTAATAGTGTTGGGTACACAGTAGCCTCTGGCAGGCATTATGAAAAGGTCAAGCAAGCATGATGGAGGTGTTACACAGACAGTGGAACCATGGGTGAGAGATTAAGTTCAAGAGAGAGAGAAAGACAGATTTATAGAAAATGGATTAAAATGAGGCTCAACAATAGACCAGAAAAGACAGAATAGGAAAGAGAAGAGGCAAGTGCATGAAAATGTGTTATTGCAGTCGACCAGATGGAAAAAATGTAATGCACGTGTCAGGTGGGCTAACAGTCTGAAAGCCTATATGCATTGGGTGAATAGATTTAAATGAAAGACCTGGGTACCCTCATGGAACACTTTATACAGTTCTTGTAATATATGTATGGCTGTTTCCTGTACACTGGCTCAGGTATGAAAAGAGTTTATTTGTATTGCCAGTCAGACTAGATGATATTCACTCTTCTATATCCAGATTTAGTCCTTGTCACCCTTTTGTAACCTTGAAGTGATTGGATTTGATTTGGTCACCTACAGTAAGACTTGAAGCCACCCACACCCACACACTGAAGCCCACAATAGCTTTTTAACCTAACCTTTATGATATTTAGAAACTATACATGCATTTGTCTGTAACTCTTGGCAACAAAAGAACAGCTTAATTTGCCAAATGGGCTATTTTCCTCTTGTTGAGCTGCTCGCTAAACACTTGGAATAACATATAATTTAAAATTTTACTGAAAGCCATTAGAGTTAGAAAGTCACACTCAGCCTAATTCTATATACAACACTGTGTAATCACCATCATATATATCATCAAATTAACCAGTAAAACTGCAGTTTTATGGGGTTTTTTCAAAGATACATAAATGTCCTTGTCCCAACAGCATGAAGCAAGCTAAATGGTTGATCCAACGTCTGATTTGTATGAATACGAAAAAAAACAAACACGTAAAGGTTATACTCAAAATTCGTACAAGTGTTAAAGAAATGGAAATGTCTTCCAATCCAAAGGCTTCCAGCATCTCACCACCAAGAGTCAAACTGTTAATTAATATTCAGTGTGTTCTCAGATAAAAGACATAATGTATGTTTGCGTATGTAACACACGGCACATGAAAGAGGCGCTCTGTGTTTTGACAGTAATGGTAAAAGTTCTCAAAAAATGAATGAATTTTTGATTCAGTGAAGCATCACATTTCTTCCACAACAGAGAGAGAGAGAGAGAGAGAGAGAGAAAAAAAAAGTCTATATTGTTAGTGTAAATAACACTTCTAACATACTGTTATTCCTATGAACATATGCCCTAATGCTAAACTATCTATGTTTTATTAATAATGTGGTTGAGCTTCTTATCTTGTCTCACTCTTTTCACTATTAAGCACACATTAGCATTTAGAGAAAGTCAAAATTTGGAAGATTGCACTTCACAAATTAAGCTTCAGAGACTGGATGCTGGCGGGGGACAGATAGGCGGAGAAGCACACAGTTTGAAAGAGACCCTTGACAACGACCTTTTTGGTCTTTCTCTTCGCATTACACAAGCCTGTAATTTTCTGTCTCCAACATTTACTATAAATCAGCGCTGCAGGCGCTAATCAAACTACAGGTTCAGCGGATTCCTTTTAAAAGTGATCTGTAATAGGTTATAGAGATGATGACTCCTGACATTTAGCTGTCACTGTTAAAAATTGCTAATAAATAGTTTAGGAATTAATGGTACTAATTACAATTTAGGCTAACTGGCATGTTTTTAAACTTTGCCTCTAAAATCGACAGGATGATGGACTTCAATAAATAGTCTAATTCACAGAGCAAAGCTTACACAAAAGTTTGTTACCCTGCAACTGTTTTTACTTCAATATAAAAAGTGTAAGGTTATACAATGAATGCCATGCCATGGTGGATGTTTGGACGTCAGAGAAACAGATGAGCACCCAATAAACACACAGACATGTGTGTAATCAGGAAGCTATTGTATGAGATGCCAAACCCAACAATTTTCTCCACTGATATGCCTGCCAGCCAGTTCAATTTGAGTGTCTGTTGGTATAAAAATGAGCATATGTGTTTGTGCACATTAAAAAGATCAGAGTTGCACATGAGATTGAAAATCTAAATAAATTCACGCACCCAGGCACTTCATGGCTGTGGTTTCATGTTTAAGTGCTCTCTTATCTTTTAGACTTACAGAACTGGATCCCTGCTATTATCCCCAGACAGTAAAACTACCTTTAAATAGGCTAGCACATAAAGTAATTGATTAAAACTGGAACTAAATGGGTATATCGATTTAAACTTGCTTTGAAAGTGCAACAACACTGTAGGGTAATACAGTCATACGATAGTACTGTATTTTAGTTAGCATTTTTCCTTTATTGCACAATATACAGTAGGGGGACTATAAAATGTAAACAGCTTATATAAAGACAATATAAAGAGACTGACATTTCTTTGGCTCTTCGGTTAGCTGTGAGGGTGGAACAACTGACATCATAATCATACTTAATCATTCTATGGAGTCCCATGACCTCAACGGGCGACATTGTTTTTTAAAATGTGACCGCAACTGTTCCCCAACCTCAACTGTGTGTTTATTGTTGTAACCACGACAACATACTTGCCCTGACCTTAGTCATTTTAATCCAAACCATGATGTGTCTTCCTTGTGCTTAAATTTAACCAAACCTTAACCAGAGCATTGTCACATCCTAAAACAGATGAATATGTCGGGCATCAAAAAAACATCTCTATGTGTTTTTCCTGAGAGACATGCAAACAGCATAAGAACTTGTTCCCCACATAACTCCACCCACCTTCAGCAGAGGTTAAATCAGCCAGAATGATTAAAAAACATGTGTATGTGACAATAAGGTAAAATTATTGGTGTGAAAGAATCCTTGAATTACTTTAATACATTGTTTTGGAATCAGTCAAAGACACTGCTTGTATTTTGAACAAATAGTCAGAAGCCAACAACAGAGCAAGAGCCATCAATAATAATGTTGTAGAAGTGAAGAACTTTAAAGTTGCATTGCCACCTACTACTGTGTTTTCTTTTCTGTATCCTTGAGCTATTTGCAAGGTGTGAGAAGTAGCTTTTGATGCCAAGTGTGGTGGTGAATAATCTCTGAGAGGGAGAGGGGGAGGACAGCTCAATAGCCACTTAACAGAGTAAAGTTGTTTCATTTGAATCTACAATTAGACAGTTTACTCCAAACAACTTTCTTTCTTCTTTTTTTTTCAAAGATATTTGTTTGGCCTTTTTGAGCTTTATTTGACAGAGACAGCTTTAAAAGTGACAGGAATGTGGAGGGAGAGAGATGGGGAATGACATGCAGCAAAGGGCCACAGGTTGGAATCGAACCCTGGGCCGCCACTCCAAACAACTTTCTAATGTAGCAATTGCATTATACATCATTTGAGACTGCAGAATTTGAGCTATATAAACTGTAGCCATGTATACAAAAGTCAAAACATGGAACCAAGAAAAAATACAATTTCACCAGAAAGTGGTTTTGAAGTGACTGCCTCAGACCTCCATGATAGCAAAATGTCAGCATGAACAAGAGGTTCTTTGTCACTGAGTAACAATTGTTTCTTTTCTCTTTGTTCATTTTCCAGAAATCTGCTGGATAAAGACACATTTTCCAAGTCAGATCCATGTGAGTATGTAGAATGCATGCGCTCTTCTGTCATCTCTCTGCAGATCCTCCATTCTTCAAAAGATATACTGTTCAGTCCTACTCCATTTTTGTCTTTTGTCCTTCTATTCTGCCCTGTTCTGTTGGTTTTTGTCTGTCTTTCTGGATATGTTGCCCTCTGATTTGGGAAATCTTTGTTTTACGGTGGCTCTTTATTCACTGTACTGGAGCTAAAACCCTCACACTGATTTCCCATTTGGAATCTGCCTGCTTTTCTCTGATTGTCTCTCTTTTTGCCTCTCATTTTCTTTCTTTCACAACATTTTATCTCTTTCTGTTCCTATCTGCTACTTTTTTGCAGTATGCGTGCTCTATACGCAGGGTGTTGAAACCAAACAGTGGAGAGAGGTGAGTGCGCCACACACACACACACACACACACACACACACACACACACACACACACACACACACACACACACACACACACAAAGAAGAAAGGACTGATGTCCAATTAAATTCTTGCTGTGCTCACTGTGTGTTTGTTGTAATCGTGTGTGTGTGTGTTTTGGTGTGTGGGGTGAGAAGGGTGAGGCTCTAGTTAAGACATTTCCATTTTTCTTTTTTCTTTTCTTTGTGAGAATCTAGTTGGCTTTAACATATCAGTTGTCTGAAAATGCCAGGGAACTATTCTCTAATTGGACGCTTCAGCCAGCAAAGAAAAACACCCTCACAATGTAATGATCAATATGTTGACACTTTGGGGACTCAACAGCTCACTGGGGAGGCATTAAGCCAGATCTTTTTGAGTCTTGTTTGATTTATGCAGTCCATGCATTACTGTCCACTCTCTTGACTGATCATCTGACCGATATGTCCATTAAATCTTTTGTTCTGCAGGTAAAATAAAATCTGAAAAGATAAAATGAATTGAGGGACTAATAAACTTTACATTACTGCCGTCTCCAGCATTGATTAAACATTTATTATGGAAGCTTGTGTTGAGTTTTGAACAAGCCACTGCAAAAATTGTGAAATGGGGCAGATGAGAATAATAATCTATATTTCTGTGGATGGCAATATTACACATTGTTTTTATTGTCCACACATCTCATAAAAACAAAATCGATGAATATTTCCTGTGTATCTAAAGTCTGAGATAGCTCATTCCTCTGTGCCTTAAAGTGTCATTGTTGTCCAAATACTATTAAAAACACATAAATCAGCCATAGTGCTACACTGGGTGACATTTTCCTTATGATAAACTGTACTGTAGTTTTGTTTTTGTTTTTTTTAACTTAATCTTTCAAACACTGTCTTGCTCCTGTAAATACTCCCCAAAACAACAAATCTATGGTTTAAACTACATATTTTTGACACCCTTTTAAGCATTTGGAGTTTTGTTTTTTTCAGAATGACAAAATAATAAAATAATAGACTATCACCAGCCTTATTCTTTGAAAAGGAGAGTCACAAAGTGCTTTTAGAGGCAGACTCAAGATAGACAGACAGCGACAATAAAATATTAGACAAGATAAAATAGGACATATTGTTGGGGTGTCGTTTAGCTCAGTTGGTAGAGCAACCGCCCCATGTACGAAGGCTCAGTCCTTGCCGCGGCAACCCAGGGTTTGAATCTGACCTGTGGCTCTTTCCCGCATGTCATTTCCCATCTCTCTCTCTCCACATTCCTGTCACTCTTCAGCTTTCTCTATCAAATAAAGGCCAAAAAAATATCTTTAAAAAAAAAAATAAATAAATACAAAAAATAGGACATTGTAATAACACTTGGGATAAAAGTTTTAAAAAAATGAAGGCGATATTAAAATAACACAAATAACACTGGGACACTTGTATGATTAAGTAGAGGTGTAAGTAGGTTAAAGAAAGTAAGTTTGAAAAAACAAGTCCTAACTAGACATTCATAAAGTTATTGGTTAAGTTTTCTGGCCTGATATTTTCATGGAGGTCGTTCCAAAACTTTGCAAAGATAAATAGCAAATTGTGATGCTGCTAGATTTTATGCTTGACTTCAGTGCTTGGAACATAAAAACATGGTGTCAAATGCTGCCGGCGTGCTAGGTCTACATATTATAGTTATATTTGCTAGTTTGTGTGTTCCGTTTTTAAGTTAATGCTTGTGCCTGCATACATCCATCTGAACATTTATGAGGAATTGCAAATTTGAACAACTTTTTGTTTTCTGCATTTCGCATCGCCATAACAGACTGCTGTATAGTCAGTAGCTGTCTTCGATGTCTGCCCCCATGTTTAACACCATCCCACGGTGCAAATTGTCAATGCAACAGTGGCTGCAGATATTATTTTTACAGATCTAGTCCACTGTAGATGTATAATGGATCCATAAATTCATATTGTATTTATACAGTCAGATGACCCTCATCTCCTTCTTGTGTTTACCAGCTCAAAACAGATGGCTGTGTGGGCTGTGTTCAAGCGGGGGATTTTGTTGTTGTATTTGTGTGTTTGTGAGAAAATGCGTATGCATATGTATATATACTGAAAGCATAGGCGTACACATATGTAAAGATCTTCCCATCATAAAATTCTCTTTAACACTTCTCACAGCAGGCACTGTTTTTTGACAGGCTGTTATTCCTATCAAGTGCACCAAACATAATTAATATAATGAGCATTTCACTTGACTTTCTTTTTTTTTAAGACAAATAAACTTTGTTCTTTCATGTTCACTGTTTTTTTTTTTTCTAAAAATAGAAACAGTGAAGCAGTCAATTAACTGTCACATCTATAAAAATATCGTTAAGAAGTGGTGGCGGCTCCAGGTAACACTGTGTGAGACCAAACACTTCAAACCTCAGACTTAACAAGCAAAGCCAAACAGGTGACTCACTGGGGGCTCTTGAATAACATTTTCTGACAGGGTCTTCTAGCATGCTGGTCAGGTTGTATAAGATGTTTATCAGGCACCAGGTAGGGCGACTCTCTTGCGACAAACTGTTGACTAATGCAACTCCAGTGGAGTACTGAGAGCACTGTCAAAAAAAAGAAGAGAGGACTGTCCGTAAACAAGTTATGTAAACTCTCTCTACACTGTTGGCAAATAACAACAAAATGACCAATCTCCTCTTGGTATCCAGTGCTTTACCTTTTCACCTTGCTGCTGTGATGTACAGGTGTATTTCAGTTCCCTGTTGGGTGTGGTTATAGGTGCGACAAAGCACACTTATGAACACACCCAATCACGCGCAGAGTGCCTGGTTGATTGGTTTTAATCTTCCTCATTAAAGCATGCATTTTGTCTGGCACTTATTTGCTGGCTTCCCTCACACACATGGAAATAATTTACTAATATTGTATCGGAAATTCTTGGCTTTTTTGGAGTTGGGAGTTCTTTGTAATGATTGTCCATAGTCAGAGTCTTTTTAGGCCAGTTGGCGTCACCTGACCTGCAATTCTGACTTCCACACCTCAAAATTGCCTCACAGCCCAGTTCTGGTTCTGTGAGCTCAAAGCAAACCTTGTTAATTTGCCCTTATTTCACTCACCGCCAAATCATTACAACTTTTGGTGCACTGCAGCCCATTACTGCCCTGCGTACGGCAGCAAACAGGACTGTTGTAGGAGAGAAAACCCTACACAAAAATGTGAAAGTTGGATGGTGCTAATTTACAGTAGCTTTATGAAGATGTAACGTGGCTGACCTTTTTCAATTCCCACTCTCTAATTTGCTTGTGACATAATTCGTTCCCACATGCTATCAGTGCTCTATGTGAGTGTGTGTAGCTGCACCTGTGCGTGGTGGTGCGTATTTCTATTTCTGTGTATTTCTACATATACATGTGTCGTGTTCTCAGACAATCACAGCTCTGGCTCAAGGCTCTAACAAATTGTGATTTATTTTTCCATGAAGCTACAGTATGTCACACTTGTCATGTGTGTAAGAAAAATCATTTTGTTGTTTGCCAACTAAAGTAACCTTAAAGTGACACTACATAGAAATGAGTATTTTTTCAGTGAGTCAACAATTTTGTTAACACACCCAAACAACAAGCAAGTACAACACAAGACATAGCTGCCAGCTAATATTACTTAGTAGTCCAACAGCAAGAAGTCCAGCTTGGTGTCTGTCTTTTAGCTTTTCAGCCAGCTTTATTTCACGAAGCTCTTGCCAACGACTAAAAGGCACTCTCAGATTTACTCTTCTTACTCTATAGAGACTGCTGAGCCCAGTTACATTCCCTGCTTGCCCAGTTCTGGCACGACACTGGCTCCATTCACTGTCAGCATTAGCCCACACTTGAAAACCAGTGGTCCAAAACGCCTGTGGTACTAACTCCCAATCAAAATCACAGAGAGTTGATGCGCAGCAGCCAGAGGAAATTTCAGGGGAAAACCAGAAGACATTTTCTCCATAAGTTATGGTCCAGTTTCACCAGAATGAGTTAAATAGTTGCTGGCGTGTGACTTAAAATGCCATAAAGCATTACGTACTACTCACAGGTGATTGTACCCAGAGCACAGTTACATAGTGTGAGAGCAGACATATAAGGTGCACAATTCATCTGTTTACACGCCAAAATGATTTAAAATCTGTTAATTATTATAGTTATAGATAGAAAAGTTACACAATGGGGCTTAAGCTCTATCATTGGAGGGGCTGTTCATTATTCTGTGTGTTTTTCTCTCTGTCTTGGGGAATTGTAAACACACCGCAGTGTTTTTTTTTAATTTATTTTTTTACTGAAGACCAAAACAGAAACAGGAATAAAGCTCAGTCTATACTAATTCACACAATTGTCATTTTCCTCTCTCTGTGAGAAAACAAGACTCCACAAACTACTGTCTACTGAATATGCTGTTAGGAGAATAAAACTCCATTTAGGGCAAAGAACTACAGGACATTCAGATGGCATACATCCACAGTGGTGGTTCCTGTGTGCTTTAGGGAAAAAGATAATGAAATCTTTGTCAGGTTTAGAACCAAAGAACCACAAAGATAATGAAGGATTACTCACGACCTGTTATCACTCTCCTGTGCTCAAGCCTTTATTTTGCTCCATGCTCTCTTTTCGGGACATGTTCACATTTCAATATCAGACACTGCAGGTCTCTGCAGTAGCTGTTGCTAGCCTGAAGATTTCAATTTGCCATATGTTTGTGTGTGCGTGTGTGTGTGTGTGCGTGTGTGTGTGTATGTGTGTGTGTGTGTGTGTGTGTGTGTGTGTGTGTGCTAGCTGTTCAGCATCTGTGTGTGTGTGTGTGTGTACATGTCGAGTGTGCGGGTCAGGGACTTCATGCCAGATTCTCATTAGCCGGCTCCGGCAGCCCAGCAGTACCTAATGAACTCTGCAGCGCGGTATTGTCTCTTCCACTCAGCAGGGAAATCACATTATGGAGCTCATCTTCACCATCACCCGCCTCTTTACTAACATGTGCTCACAGCCTCATCAACACCTCAGGGTCTCTCAAAAAGTCTGGGTGGCTCACAGTTTCAACATCCATGTCCTTTTCTCCTCTTTTCTCCCTCGCTGGTGTTAAATTTAGATCTTCAGTCAGTGGGTTCACACGGAGAAAAAAAAACACACAACCTTAAAAAACAGAGTTCAAAGAGGTGTAACATTGTGTAACAGCACAAAAGCACATGGTTTATAGCAGATGTCCTAATTGCCCACAATGTATTGCATTTGTTGTTTTTACTGTATTGATTTTAAAGTCAAGGTTCACTCACACATCTACCTACAATACCTGCCGTCCACATTATGGAAAAACAACACTGACACCTACTTGCAAATGGCTTCCTTGACATTGATTGAAATCATAGCGATTGGCAGTTTTCCAATAAAACAGGGCATGTTTGGCTCAAACATGATATGAAGCATCATGTTTTACATCTTTATCACACACAGCACAGCAGTACTGATTACTGCAGGAACTGAATCACCACTTCAGCAATTGTAACAAAATTAATAAGTGATCAAGATAAAGATGAATTAATTAAGATTAATTGAATTAAGATAATGGGATATTGTGGGGAATCCTCCAAATCAAATGAGAATTATTGAGAAGCATTTGTGGCTGGAATTAAGAGTTCCTCTTTAAGTTCCTCTTTGTGAAATGAAAATAAATATGAAAGACTTTCTCTCAAAACATGCAGTGTTATATTTTACCTGGAAATTCTATTTTTGTGAGCTATAATCAAAGATGGATTAACAACATGGAAAACAGGACAACTGTTCCCCCAAAAAGCCTCAGGGTCCCTGTGTTGGTTGGTTGTAGTTCATTTCAGTAATTGCACAAATATTTAGGAATTAGAATTATGTCTAACAGCCCTATGTCTTGATGGAAACACAAAGCTACAGGGCACATACACAAAATAACAGGTGTTTGGGGTGTAATGGGCATCAAATAACTACTTATTGCTCTAGGCATTCCAACAACTTAATCCGGCCATGGCTACAAGGGCATTTTGAGAAACTCTTTTCAATAAGTCACTCAACTCAGCGAACAAATAAGAAGAGGCAGGGGTGCACTAAAAGTAAATGACTTCATACAACATGTTCTTCGACCTCGTTGGAAGGTAAAAGTGTTTACAGCTGTTCTGGATGGCCACACTCGAAGGTGGCACTAAAAACCTGCTGTCAGAGGGACGGGTGAGGAACAAAAATCATTCAAATGGTGATGAGGATTCATGCTCATTCACGGTGCTGCACTCCTTTCATCACGATAAAAGTGATGGAAAGAGTTGTGTCGTGAATGAGAAAAGAAAGCTTGAGCGAGACGTTCAAACCCTGACATGGGAAATACTTCAAAGCATACTGGTCAGTCATACTACAGGTCACAAATGTTGACTTCCTTCTTTCATTCATCTGCAACCATCTCACTGTATTCTGTATTGTGTTTATGCAAGTTTAATATAATATTGTATAATTAAAAGAAGAATTACATTTCCAAACTTCATTTTGATGGAGTATTTGAATAAATAGGGTAGATCCAGGAGGCTTTAAATGATTTATGTATGTACTGTATCTCAAATTTGAAACTCTTAATCAGCTTTTTGTACATTATAAGCATGTGGCATTGTTGGGTCTGTGCCAGCCTTTTCTCTGGCATATTTCCCTGCATTTAACGCTTTGGGAGTGAGAATCCCACTAATTAGGAAGCCTTAATCACTGCCTTTCCCCTCCTCTCCTTTCCCACTGTTTCCCCCACTCTCCCCCCTCATTTTTTCCCCAAACCTTCAACTCTAGTTTCACCCTCTTTTCATCCCTTTGCTCTTCATACCTCTTTTCTTACTCTCTCTATTTTTCTCCAGTCCAAGTCCACCCATGTTCTTTCTCTCTCTTTCTTTCCCTCTACACATTTCCCTCACCTCTTCCTTATCTCTTGCTCTCTGTGGGGTTGATGAGCGAGTTATCCTGCTGTAATTAATGTGGGAGAGGAGTGAGGATCAAGGAAGCAGGAAACACACCCCTTGTTTCCTCAGCAGCAGCAGCGTGTGAAGACACTTCCATTAATCAGGCCTCTGCAAATTTATGTGTATGCATGTGTAATAAGCGAGAGTCTGAGAAAGAGAGGAAAAAAGCGAAAACAAAGATAAAGTGCAAGGAGACAACAACACTAACTGTATTTGTTTATTAAACAGTATTTTGTTGTCTTGCTTTTCCCTTTCGCTATTTTTCTCTCCTGACAACCGCCATCTGTCTTTCTCCTTCCACAGTTTGGCAGAACGGAGGTGATAGACAACACCCTAAACCCTGACTTTGTTCGAAAGTACATCTTGGACTACTTTTTTGAGGAGAAGCAGAACCTTCGCTTTGACTTGTAAGTGAAGTTGTATCATTATGGTATCTTCTCTCCTGGCCTCTGCCCTCCATCACTGTGATGTATTTTTCTGTTTTGTGCTGACTGAGAGCTCTGCAATTGTAGTTAAGAAATTGCCTGTTTGGTTTACCCTTTGAACAGCGATTGCCCTATCACAGCTTGGCAACCGTAACTAGACAAAGCAGGCCTGTCGAGCATTTCTCCAAACAGTGTGCATGAGGCTTTAATAATATATCAACAGTTTGGAGGCTGTTATCCATATATATTTGCTATATAAAGTTTACAGCAATGATTGCAGCTCTGTTCTAATCTGTTAAAGTTTCCATACCAGCAGCTCATAGCAAAGCTTGCACTGGAGAGAGTTACATTTTCTAAACTCATTGGTTAGTGAACATTCAAACCATCCAATAAGCATTATGTTAGAAGAGAGGACATTTTAATTATATTTTTACTTTAGTCTATATTATAATGCTGAGCCTAACCTTTATGTATTTTATAGATCATCAGGCGTGAGGATGCTTTTGCCTGGGACATGTAGTATT
This sequence comes from Argyrosomus regius, assembly GCA_946959425.1. Classification (NCBI taxonomy): domain Eukaryota; kingdom Metazoa; phylum Chordata; class Actinopteri; family Sciaenidae; genus Argyrosomus; species Argyrosomus regius. The sequence continues at coordinate 11,618,473 of OX336885.1, forward strand.
AGCATTGCATACAATTGCATATATTTAACGGCCCTTTATGGAGGTTTTAGTTTTAAAACATGCCAGCTCAGCAAAGTATAACAGTAACTAAATAGGCTAACTTGACATTCGCTCCACTTAGTTACTCTCAAGCCTGTCAAACTTTTTATGCAGGTTACAGTGATAATAGTTGTGGCAGATTCACCAAACCCTTCGAATCTACACAGAAGAAAAGTATAGCAGGTTCCACATGTCAGGCTGATAACCGTGGAACATGACGACTGCTACTGTATGCTGATGTCAATGCTTACACACCATAAGTTAAGCAAAAACTTCATCTTCATCTTTACGTTCTTATGTTTGTTAACTTTTTCAATGTTTTCAGCTGACATATTTTAAAATGAGAACCTCCATTAAGTACTTTTAAATACATACATCATGCAAAAAAAAACTGTGGCTACATCTACAGTTCACTTCATGGTTGGTTTTGTGACTTATAGGTGATTGTGATAGATGTTTTAAGCAAGCAGTTTCTTTGTCTCTCTCTGTCGCTTATGAATGATTTTTCAGTCCAATTAAATCTCAAATCTCAGCACAAGAGTGCTATTCTTCAAAACATATAGCCTATATACACAAAACTGCAATTTCTGTCATTGAAAATCCTTGTCTTGTGTTTTTACTCATAATGTTAGTTAATTTCTGTCAAATCGTGCTTGATTAATCTCCAGGTAAACAGGATCTATCGTTTCATCAGATGTTTAATCTTGGTACATCACATATGGTCTATTTCCCTCACTTTCATAGCTTTATATTCACATGCAAATCAGACAAGGCCCACCGCTCATTATTATGGAAGAGGATAATAGGTCTTGTTGAACAGTTGTCCAATTATGCTGTCCTGTATATAGTAACATCTGACAAGATATGGAGATCCTGTCCTCTTTTTATCTTGGTTCATTTCTGACCTTTGTTTGTTCCTCACATCCTGTGGTTTTTAATTTAGCAAATTGAATTGGTCTTATTTTCTTTTATTTTGTTATCCATCTTTCCTCTGTTCTGTTTGACTGTAATTCCCCAAACTACCATACCCTTGACCATCGTAACCTAACACACTAGGTGGAGGTAGCTGTGGCTCAGGTGGTTGATACTGAACCCCAAATTGCTCCCGTTGGCATGTGAGTGGGCGAGCCTAATATCAGTATCAGCGCTTTGGATAGGAAGCACTGCACTGCTCCTGATGAGCAGTTGGCACCTTGCATGGCAGCCTCAGCCATCGGTTTATGTGTGTGTAAATGGGTGAATGTGATAAGTGCTGTTAAAGTGTTGAGTGGTCGGTAGATCAGAGAGGTGCTATATAAATACAAGTCTATTTACCATCCGTTGATGTCCTTAAACCTACAAACGAATAAACAAGCAAAAATGAGATAAGTGTGTTTTTCTGCTCCCATGATGAGAGTCAAAATGCTTTCATGCTTTCATTTTGTTTCCTTTTCAGGTATGATGTCGACTCCAAAAGCCCAGACCTTTCCAAACATGTGAGTGCACACATATTTTAACCTTAAACCACAGATAAATGGAGGCCGGTCTTCAGTAAAATTTTGAATTTTTGGCTTGAATGCCTCTGAAAATGGAAAATGTGAATATTGCTTGATGGAATATAATGTTCCAAGTGATTTGAGACTGGGTAAACTCTTTTTTATCAGTGGTCTAATGGTGGTGATGCTTATGTCTATGTTGTTGTAATTCGGTGTTGCCTGCTGCATGGTTTCCTCTTGATGGAATAAAGCAAACCCATTTTATTGCCTGATCATAGAAGCATCCAAATACAAATGTTTATTTTCCTCCTTATTCAGTGTCTTTGTTTTTAGACTTTAACAGGTGCCCATGTCGATATTGTGCTGTAAATATGCAGTTTCTATCTCTACATATCTGTGACTGAGTCTTATATAGGCTTATTTTTTATTTGTTCTAGTGGTAGGCATTGTGCAATAACTTGGTATACGTGCTATATATAGAAAAGCTTTGATTATGCAATGCTTTTATCCATAAGTTTCCATTTTGAAAGATAACTTTGGTGTTTTTTTCAACCTGGACCTTGTTTTCTCATGTTTTTCTGTCAAAGTGACTAATGGGGACAACAATTTTTGAATTTGGTCCACCATTGAGTGAGAGTGCTGCAGCATGCAGCCGTGAAACAGGCTACAATATAATACTTGCAGCCAATTGCGCACTGTCAAAATACATACATTAAAAGTGCTTGTTTTTTTTGTCACTGAGAGGCTCAGATTGTTATTTTAGGTGTCTGACAACACTGTGAAAAAGGACCCTACAGAGAGATGATAGCTTTTCAGTTTTCAGAGACTAGGCAGTTAGGGGTAGGCAAGCAGTCTGAATGGTTATGGTAAATCTTCAGCCATGACACTGAAAATCTTATACATAACACTGAACTACACTTTCTGTTGTCCAACACAACAAACTTGGTGGTTGGTGCATTACTACGCTCACGTTTCCACTGTTGACTTCCTGCAAAAAGTCACCTCACCTCTCTGGAGATTTTGACTACTCTGTGAGTGAGACTTGGTAAGACACACAGCAGATAAAATATAAGGAACAGAAAACTTTTCTCCATAGGTTCGTGTTTTTAGACTGTCATTATAATCAAAGCAGTCAAAGCAGTGAGCAGAGGTAAAAACAAGCTCTTTTATTCGACATATTTTGTGTGTGCAATTGTCCATAAGGATTCAATTGTGGCTACAGCACTCTCCCTCAATGCTGGACCAATTTTAAAACTTGTTGTCCCCATTAGTTATTTTGACACAAAAACATGAGGAAATAATATCTGAGTTGAAAAATACCAAATTTTTCCCTTCAGGCAAAATTTTACATTGCATGGTATTTTTGGTTTCACTAGTAAAAGATTATTTGTTTTTTATCCATAAGACTGGAAACTATGGTGACAGAAAGCATTGACAATAGTTCAAAATAATCAGTTTTGATGATTATTTAATGTATTTGGATGATCAGGGTTTGCTTTTTTTCATTACTAGCTTTAATTCCAGGTCCTGGGTTTTAGTTATGACAGCATTTTGTCTTTCCACTCTCACTTCAACATCTTGAGCAGTTCTAGGAGTGCTAGGTATTTGGTCTAGTGTTGTGTGTTGGCATTTGATGTGTTCTGTTGTTGTTGTTATTGTCATTGTTGTTGTTGTTGTTGCTGCTGCTGCCCAACCTTTCTGGAAGCCCGCAGAATTCAACGTAGGTCCCAGCACCTCTCTCACTTCTGACACTGCATGGCTGCTGTCTCACATCAATGATCCTTTACTCAAGAGGAAGGATGGTGTCACTGATAAGAACAAAAAACTGAGAGCCAAGACAACCTGTCTGTGCAGCTCTTAACCATCATCACTGTCTCGACAAAGATGAGAATGAAAATAAATATTCAGTCATGTCTTTCAGCACTTTATGTAGCATGTTTCTGTAGCATGATGGAGATGGTGAGATCTTCCAGGCTCTTCCTTAAAACATCCGAATCAGTGGGTGTAACAGACCAGAACACTGAAATGAAACACACAATAACCTGATGTTGAATTATTTAGTGTGCCCTGTCTGCCCAGGCCAATGTTAAAGAGTCTTTGGTTTGGATTGTCACACACTCTTGCTGTGATTAGTTCCAAAAAAGATGAAACCAAACACACAGAATATTTTTTTTTCATCTGTCCTGGTCCAATTACCAGATCAATGCTGAGAGACTTTGTCTGATTAAAGACATGATTATGGCTAAAACTATGTCACTCTGTCTCTAAATCAGCATTAATAGTGCTGTGAAACATGTTTCATGTCATTGTTCATGATGCTTTAAATCCCTCCATCTTCTCCAATGTGTCTATATTACTCAGCAGTTCATTAAAGCAGTGGTTTCCAGCAGGGGGGTTGTGGTCCATAAGTGAGGTCAATTATTATTTTGAAGTTCATCAAAAAAAACAAAACAAAAAACATTTTCACTTTAAAATTTACATCTGGAACAGTGCTTTTATTTTTTCTGCTTCCTAATGAGTCGACACACAACAACATGCCACCGTACAGTTCAAATAACCTATTGATGCTGGTGTCCAAGTTTGTTCCCCCTTTGGAATAGTGCTTCCTTCCTATTAGAACTGTATTATGGTTAAGTCATAATTAGACATAAATGTCAGTATTGTTCACAAAGTAGTTACTGCTATTGCAGTGCTTTTATTATCACTGAAAGCCCCAGCTGTAATTAAGTTCTTTTATTCATTTATTTATTATTATAATCATTAATTTTGAGAAATACCGGTTGCCCAGTCAGTGGTTAACTCCTCACAGCAAGAAGCTCCTGGCTTTGTAGCCACTGACAGCAGGATTGGATGGGTGAAAATGAACTAAATGGGTGGTAAGCTGGTCTGCTATACTGTACGTCTGGACTCTGACCTGATGTCTAAGGGAAAATTCAGGCCCTGTGGATAGACCTGTTGGGAACCACTGCATTAAACCATGCTCACCGTGCACACAGAGCCTTCATGGTTACAGTGTAGCAGCATTTGAGTTCTGTTCAACAAAATTTGCTTTACATTTCACACAAAAACTGCATATAATGTCACACTGTAAAGCAGAGTGTAGTAATAGTGTCTTTAAGCAAAATAGAGAACGCTATTTCTGTTTTACAGCTGACAGAAAGCCATCAAATAATACATTTTGTAGCCTGCAAGTGGAATATGCAGTAAAATGGGTTCATGTGACAACTTTACACTCAATGGCTTATCCCTTTATTTATAACTAAAGATACTGCACCAAAAACCATAATTTCTTTTGGATAAAGTCTGACTATGCTCTGGTTTGTTGTCTTTCCACTTCACATACTTCAACCTGTCATCCCTCCTTCCTTCCTCCTTTCTTTCCATCTTTCTTTCCTTCTTTCCTCCCTTCCTTCTAGGACTTTTTGGGTCAGATGTTCTGTACTCTTGGGGAAATTGTTGGATCGCCAGCCAGTCGACTGGAGAAACCGCTGGGGTGAGTTTCAGTTATTCAGTCATTTTTCCACTGCCTTACTACCCCTGTCTCCAAATGTGATTGAGGAGCACAACACTTTGCTTCGGATCCTAGTGGTTTGGCTTCATTTGTAGAGAAATGTATAGAAATGAACTGAAGAGTGTATTTCTTTGTTTGGTGGAGTATGAAGGAAAGGACTGAAAAATGAGAGAATCTGAGTTAGCGGCACAGTGAGAGTTTTAAGAAATGAGGGGAGGAGGAAGAACAAGAGACACGGTGGTGATTTGGTGAGACACGAGAGGAAAAGACATTGATCAGACAAAGAAGGAGAGGAAGGGAGGGGGAGACAACACATCCTACAGATGTTTTCCACAGATAATTATTGTCATTAAAGAAAAGGGTGAAGCGCAGAGCAAAATTACCCAAATTACTGCTCGTCTCCTCGGCTTGTGCTCTCACACCGGCTGAGGAAAATGTAGTGTTAATGGGGTATCCTGTAATCTGTCTTTATACATCTCTCATCCATCATCATCATCATCAGTCTTCTGAGCTTTTGTGTAATTCAGGTGAAGTCATTTAAATGTTGTATTCAGTGAGATATGCAGGCTCTTAGCTCTGAACATCTTTCTTGAGGAATGACTATTTGAATACTGATATTCAATTTTGAGTTGTATGAGATGTTATTGCCGTGTCTTAGTATTGGTGACCAACACTTCAACATTCATCTGCAGTTCCCAAGCTGATTTAGGAACAAACTAAATTGTATATTAATTATCACAAGTGTTTAACATAAGGTGATTAAAGTGATGACCCTCACTCATCAAACTCATCGTATAAAGTATAATTCATGTTTATCACAGCTTTGTGATATATTCTGCAACTCCTCATATCATACAGCAACTCTGAGGTCATAAGTAATATATTCACTCAAAGATATATATTTATATTGTGCAAAAACTGCATTTGTATTGCATATGGGAAAGCGCAGACAGGAAATGTTATGCTTGAATACTGATTGTTTCTGGGAAACTGCAGGGCACAGAGGCTTTTAGACATGCATACACCTCTCAATGCATGTCTAAAATCTCAATGACATGTAACGTGTATTTGCAGTCCTGTTTGGAAACATTCATCTTTTCATGAGCTTGTGAGCTACTTTTCAACAGCCTTATTTACAACTTTGTGAAGATGCATTTTAAGATAGAATTTTCTATCTAACTTAAGAACTAGGACAATTTTCTCAACCTATATTACTTCAGTTTTTCAGAATAAATCTGAATCACATATTCTGTATTTGGACATGATTATTTTATACATTTTGTGAGTCTTACTTATTTTATTAATCACTGATCATCATTTGGTTTGTAACAGGTTTCCGTTTCTGGGCTTTTTCTCTTTGTAACCATCATCTAGCATTCTTTCCAAGTATTGACTGGGTCATCATGTGCAGGAGAGGCAAATGCCTCATCCTCATATGTATGCAGTGTGCGGCATTAAGGCAGTAAGAATAATCTATATCATATTACTAACCCTCTCGTTTCACCCTCTCCTGAGGCTAATTCTACAGTAACAAAAACTACAACAATTCTTATTTTCTCATGATTATGCACAAATGAAAACATAGTTATTCATGTTATATTCCATTTTCTTTTTTCCATATTCTGTAAATAGAGCCCCTGAAATCTTACGCACTGGACCTTTACTAAAGAGGACTTTAGCAGAGCAAATATAAATGTGCCTTAGCCTGTACTGAGAGCGTAAATTTAAAAAATGTTAATATGAATTTGATATTACACCAATTATTTTTTAACAGAAAATGTATATAGCATGGTTAGAAAAGGAAATAGTGTTCTTGCCAAATTGTTCATTTTTAAGTTGAGACAGTCTGCAGCTGAGAGATAACACAATTGCTTGCCAAAATTTGTTCTTATGGCTGCCTTTAAAGGTTGCAAAAATAAAGCTCTCCTCATGGTGGAAACCTCTGCAAGAAAAAATATTAAAGTTTTGGTTTTGCTATTTCCACTATACATACGATATGAACCATTTCCTTTGAAATGGCCACAACACTACCATAACTCTGGGTGGAGCATGCAGACATCAACAGTTTCACATGTTTGTTTCACTTTTTATGGCTGTTAATGACTGATTGTAGGATGTACGTTTCATGAAACAGTTAATGGGATCAGTTCTGTTCTGGGCTCTTACGCAACAAAGTTTGATGAATGAGTTGAGTGTTTCCTTGAAACATTGTCAGATATTAAGAGGAGGAGAGGTTGTGCAGTGGCTTTGTTTTACCTTGTTTGAGGGAGAGTCAGTGAGGTGGTGGAGCAGCGGGAAACACACATAGGCCCGCCGAGCACACTACATACACACACAAACACAAAGTGATGCATTGCCCTGGTAGATATGCTACCCAGTGGAGTTTGTTTCTGTGGAAATGAAGCATGATTCATGTTATATTGCTTGGAAATGTCAAGACATTTGTCTAAGCTTTGCTGAGCCAATGGGAGAATGTTTCAGTGTGTGTTTGTTTTTCATGACTGTCTCAACCAGTCCTCTGCTCCTCTTTTCACCTGCACACACCAGACATAAAATGGAATAAATCTTGGTCTAAGAAGTGAGTGAAGGGCTCTTTGGTAGCAAAACTGTCTATCCCCTCCTACCTAAATGTATACAATATATCACAAATACACAACAAACTTGACTTGAGATGAGCTTTTTCTCTGCATGCATGGGCTATGTGTGCACACACAAATTTAATTAATTGAATTGATAAATCCTGTTCCTTGGTTAAATGGCATATGAATTCATAAGAGCTGTATTTCATTCTTGTTCCATGTTCTCTGTTCTCCGGCTAATTGAAATGGCTTTAATCTTCTGAAAATGAGTGCTTGTTTAATTAGGCAGCAGCCGTTGTGATTTTCATTATGAAAAAAAGGTTCCCAAAGGTAGAGACAGAGAAAGAGAGAGAGGGAGGAAGAGAAAAGGTGCAACCATTTTGGCACACACCACAAGTTATCAGGAAATAGCAAAAAGAAGCAATAGAGTAGCGGTGAAGAAGCAAAAGAAAGTACTCGGTGTCTAAATGAATGCCTTCTCATTCATCACGAATCTTCATTGAAATGTGTTCATAACAAAGAACTAGCTAAAATAGCATCTCGACGTGACTCTTAGTGGTTTTTGTTCATGTGTCATTTTTGGATGTGTCAGATACTAAAGCATTTTTCCTCTTGGGTGAAGAAGCTTTTGCCTCAATGCTAAAATAATTGCACAGCCCAGGGGTCTTGATATCAACAGAGGCCTCCATGTTGATTCATTTTGTATCCACTTGTTTATTTTTGTATTCCGGTATCACACAAAGAGGGCTGAATTGTATTGTACGGCACAGAGTAATTAACATTGACTAGTAATGAATGTATCAGATTGCATGGCCTCAAAGGCTCTTGTCAGTCTTTGTTTACTGCACTATTATTTACAGATTCCCTTTGAGTCCACTCGAGCACACACGAAACACACAACATCATACAAGCACAGCCAGTGGAGTCAGTTCAAAATAATTAGATGCACATGCTATAACGTGTGTGAGTGTGTGCTGTGTGTGCTGTGTGTGCTTTGTACTGGCATGCTCAGAATATTCTCCTGTCACAAAGTTATTGATTCTGCCTTTGAGAAAGTGAACCACATGACATTCTTTGGAGCAACAAGACACTTGGCTAATTCGAGATCACATGTTGTGATACTCAGATATCCAAAGACGCACAGAGTGGGGCAGCTGTGGCTCAGGAGGTAGAGCGGGTCGTCCACTAAACAGATGATTGGTGGTTCGATCCCGGGCTCCTAAAACTGGTGAGCAGTTGGCTCAGACTGAAAAGCTATGATAGATAGATAGATAGATAGATAGATAGATAGATAGATAGATAGATAGATAGATAGATAGATAGATAGATAGATAGATAGATAGATAGATGATATGTATAATATGCATAATAAACACTTGACTATACAAGATATACATGCTATAAATAATATACTATGAATGTAAATATATAAATAGAATGTGCAAAAAGACAAGAATATTGTATAAATATAATATCAATATGGTTTATATTAACACATATCACATATGATATGAAGCATATGTTCCAGTATTAGGTGACAGGCAGTTCTGTGATGGTGGCTCTGACAGAGGTAGATGAGTTATAGAGTTTTATTGCAGTTGGGAGGAACGATTTCCTGTATTGTTCATTAGAGCAGCTGGGTTGGATGAGTCTGTTGCTGAAGCTGCTCTTTAGTTTGTCCAGTGTTTTGTGGAGGGGGTGAGAGGGATTGTCCATGATTGCCAGCAGTTTTGCCAGCATCCTGTCCTCCACCACCTTCTCCAGGGTGACAAGCTTAGAGCCAACAACAGACTCTGCCTTTCTGATAAGTTTGTTCAGTCTGTTGGCGTCCTTTGCCTTGATGCCTGCACCCCAGGACACCGCAGCAAAGAAGATGGTGCTCGTCACAACAGACTGATAGAAAATCAGCAGCATCTTGTTGCAGAGTGAAGGACAACTTCATTCACTTTTTGACCATTAGCAGAGTTCCTGGAATTAACTTCTAATAAAGATTAGGTTAAGCAAACGTGTCTTCATGTGGACAGGGAATATTGAATGGTTCATCTTAAATTTAGTTCGATTATGATGAAGGTCTCATGGCACAAAGTAGTTAGTACTGCAAGTGCTGCTGGATCTTCCTGCTTTCCCCAATGCCAGACAGAGGCTCAAATAAATATTCATGGTTTTACTGAGACCTTTAACTATTTTGTTCACTGTTAATAACTTCATTTATATTGTTACATTGATATACCAACCTAAATTATTTAAACCATTACAACAAAACTATCAGTTATGAAAAAGCTGTAACATAAAATGGAGTTTTAAGAAGCGAGAGGTTACTGAGTTTACCTGTGTGAGATCGTCAGCCGAGTGGTCCAGACAGTAGAGGTCTGGTCACCTTAAGTGACAAGTGCATGACACATTTATACTTAAAAGTACAGCCAAGCTGTCCATTTGTGGCTGTAAATGGATGCCATTAGTAGGGACTGTTACCTTGGCAGCGTCAACTACCTTGTCATTCACTCGGCAGGTGTAGGCAATCATAATTAACAGTTGTTAATTTAAGTGTGCTGAGTGTTTGTTATGTTGAAAATCTTGTTGCTTTGACTTCTATGATTCAGACCCTGATCAGTAATTTAAAAGTTCTTTCACTTTATCACACCTTTTCAACAGAAATATCCCTTTGGACTCACCTGAAAGACAAAAGAACCTGAGACGAGAATATCAGACCAATACACCAGCACTGAACTGGAGACTTATTCTGTCATCGAGAGTCATTATTAATCTTATTAGTTGCACCTGTGTTTTTTAAAATGCCATGAAAATGATATTAACATTTCAGCAAACCTTCTGTACAAATACAAACACAGTGTAATAGATGAACTGATGAGCTTCTCAAAGATTTTCCTGATAAAACACGTGACCTCTCCACTTCCTAAATGCTAATGAAACTAAATCAGTCTGTGTGTGTGTGTGTGTGTGTGTGTGTGTGTGTGTGTGTGTGTGTGTGTGTGTGTGTGTGTGTGTGTGTGTGTGTGTGTGTGTGAGAGAGAGAGTCTGTGAGACAGAGAGAAAGAAACAGAGAAAAACAGAGCTTCCGCCAAACAAGACATTTGTTTCATCTGAACATCAAAGGCGCTCTGCTCTTTTATGCTTGCCTCAGATTTTACAGTCCTCTCTTGCCACAGGCCTCAAATGCATATTTCATTAAAGAGATTACAATTCTCTTGTCATTTATATTTACATAGCAAAATAATTTAAACTCAGAGCGCAGTGACGACGCTAGCTGCACATGTGCCATTTGTTTACTTTGCTCTTTAATATTTGGGAAACAGTGACTGTTACATGTATTGATTTACAGTAGAAACCTGTGCATGTACATTTCCCAACAAAAACAGAACACAAAGTGAAAGTGTGCTATGAAATGCTTCATGCTGTAATGTAATATGCAGCATTTTCGGTTGTTAGCAAGTTGCATTGTGCATTGTGCATGCGAAAATTTCCTTTGCAGTCCTCACACATATCTACACTATAACCAAAGCAGCAATTATAAACTTCTTATTAATTCATTCCTTTTTTGTGCTCAGTGATATTATTTTCTAATTAGTCTGCTGTAATTGTTCAAAATTAACAAATATATTTTCATTCTTTTCAATTTCATGTTACTTTTTTAAGCATTTGATGATGATTGATAAATCACTGCTGGTGATGGTTTTCAGATGCATATGTTATGAATTAACGACACTGCAGTAAGTTTGCTATTAATAGCCACAACTTTACATAATAATAATTATAACAATCGGTGGTATGGAGTTGTTTGAGGCCTTTGTCAATCCAACATATACACGTCGGGTGAGAATGCGTTAGAAAATAATATTCAAACAGTCGACTAAGGGTGTGCCTGCAATCATCTATGCCTTTATGTGCGAGTGGGTGATAAGACTTGAGCACATGTGCAGGTTTGGGATTTATATAACAGACTCATCTATACACATGACTTTGAAAACCTGGCGCAAAGAGTGTGTCAGCATATTTCTGCCTTTGTAGAGGTGCTAAACTAAAACTCTACAGTATACACTGTGTGTGTAGGCGTGTGTGTCTCAGAGGCAATTTTGCTGCATTTAGAGTAAACAGCACTTTGCTGTGAGAGGGAAATATGGTCTATTATATTATCACATCATATAATCATTAGAAGTATGACTTGAAATTATCCAAACATCCCAGTAGTTAAATTAACACGCTGCTGCTGTTCTTTTCAAGAATGACTGCAAAATGTTTCACACAAGTGAGAAATTCATTGTGCAAAGGATCTTCAAGTTTTTGCTGCATTTGCAGTGAAGAAAAAAAGTCATTGCAGGGAATAGCAACAGTCAGTTGCAGGTTTGCTGATAAAAGTATAGAAAAGGTCTGAATGCAAATTGATTACCAGCTAATTTCCCTGCTTAATTTAAATCCAAGCTTATTCCTTTAGAACAAATGACAAACAACAGCACTGGAGAAAACTCTATGCATTAAAAATTAAAAAATCATTTGCCGTTTTTTTCTTTCTTTCTTATCTGTTATTTATTCTGTGTTTATCCTCACAGCAGTATTGCTCCAGGCTGAGGTTTATCAGTAATTTGCTGAACATCTGATATCCACAGGTCACAGACAGAACATCATTAACACAAATCTGAATGCAATCCAGTACAACAGTTCTGCAAGCTGCTACCTGTGTGAAGCTTATACATGGAATAATACATTTACGTTTAGACTTTTAGCTGTTGATTCAACTTGTAGTGCCAAATTTTTAATTAATTAAATATTTTGGTTTGTGATCAAATATCTGCAAAACCAAGGGCATTCCCAACGGCCTCATCTGCACAGATTTGTGTTTATTAGCAAATGTTAACTCACTAAACTAAGAGGATGAATATGGAAAACATATCTGCACTTGAGCATGTTAGCACTTAGCTGAGGGTAAGACTTAGCCTTCCACACACATGGAACAACTGACTAGAGAGAGACAGGTGAAGTTAAGATAACTACTTGAGCTGTGTAATGATATATAATATACTAAGTACTACATGTACTTATACTAAGTACATGTAGTTCTTAGTATATGTATTACAAGTATAACTACATGCATGTAGTTTTATCACAAAGGTTAGCTGCAATTGAGTAGCTAGCTGAAATGGTTGGAGTGTTTAATGGCCATTGTTTTCTGTTATGCTAGCCACACAGTCGGATGAAATGTAAAGGTTAAAATGAGAAATGTTATGCTGGGGAATCAGACAATAAATTAAATATGTGTGAAGACTAATAAATAGGAGTGAAAGAGTTCAAAATAGCTTAGAGTTTAGAATTAAATTTAGTTTTACTTTCATCAACTAGTTTGAAGAAATGAAGCTTTCTGTGTAAAATAAGAATGAATATGCGTTCTGAGTTTGTCAGACCAAAGAAGAAAGTGTTATTAACCACCCAGCCAATTTTGAATGATTAAAAATATATATTATGAAATTAGGTGTCAAAATTGGGTAAAAATGAATTCTCAGCTCCAGGACTGTGGGAGCAGTCAGGCAGCAATTTTAAAGCGACTGAAACGTGTCAGATGAGTTCAGAAAATGACATGACTAACTTTAAAACACTCTGAGTGAGATGAATTAATCTCTGTCTCTCTGCTTAGAGTGCAGGGGTATGCTCAGGGTGGCCTCAGCGTGTCATCGAGCCACACTTTAGGACCGCCCAAAAAATCCTGGACTGAAAACTGGTGAAAAACTGTTTTAACCTCTAACTCCACATTTCAGTAATATATCATTCAAAGTCTTTTCACGTTTTCAGCAACTATTTTCCAACATATTTAATGTATTTTGAAAGAAATCTCAGAATTTCCTTTACACAGACTTTAACTCAATATTATTAATAATGTATTTAGTGAAATGTTTGACTTGTTTGATAACCTTTTATTACATTACATTACATGTCAGTTTCTGGGCTCCAACTTGTAAAATAGATCAAAGATCTCAGCAGGAGACAGATGTTAGAAGCCTTTAACTGTTTGTACTCAAGTTTATTGACCAAGTACATTCATACTTACATTGATTTGTCAAATGGTAATTTTTGTTTTTACATGAGCTTTTTTTGATCAGAGTATTTGTACTTTTACTTGAGGAAAGATATTCAGTATTACCCATCACTGCCCCAGACCCTGAGCCAAAGACAAGTAACAACTAGATACATCTTATGAGTGAACAGTGTGGAGCAATTCAAACAGCAAGAAATGTTGTTATTTTATTGCTTTCATTTATTTAGGGTGGTTCAACTGTGTACACATACTCTTTTCCTGCAAAGTTAACACCGTGGAGATGACCATGAACAGCACAGTGTTCAACAAACGCACACAGAGCAGCTCCACAGCAGGAGATGGGGGTTAAATGGCTCACTCATGGGCAGCCAGAGAAAAATTATTGTTATTCACTTTACCTTTCTTCACAGCATTACTCCAACTCAAACATTCAGACTGCAGATTCTCTAGCACTGTGGTTATAGCTTTTTCCAACTAAGTAAGTGATTTTGTTTATGGACTATATGCCAGTGAAATTGTATTGGACTAACCACAAATTGTTGGCTATATTTTATCAAAGATCATTTGACACTACTGGTTCAGACAATGGATTATGTAAGCCTTAATGCAGTGAATGATTGCTGTGTTGCATCATGTAGACACAATATTCTCTTAGCACTTCAGCGCAAACGGTGTCATGATTAAAAACACAGGGAAGACTTCAGAAAAATCTTTGGGGAGGTCAATGAGGAGGTGTGTTTCAAACAGCCTTTTAGCGTTCTGATATTCCCTGAATGTCGGTGTAGATTTCCAAAGCACAGTCGCGAAATGGAAGGAAATGATTTCTGAATGTGAATAGAGGCGTGTGCGGAGAGGCAAGATATCCAGCTTGGTATGATGACAAACCAAGCTTGACACCATAGCCTCCCCATCTCCAACACGTGGCCCCAGGCGCTCCTGGATGAAGTGACAGATACTGTAGGAGATGGGATAGTATTCTATTTACAGAGTGTACACGGATTATCACTGTCAGTTGTTTTGTAGCTAACTGTTATGGATAGCTCGGTGTTGCACAGATTAGAGATCAAAAACGGGACATTTGTTCTCTTTCATTTAAAGGGTCAGTTCACTAAAATTGGTGGCAGATTGGTTTTGCAAACTCTGACACTTGTGCTGCAACCAAGACAATGGAGGTGACTGGGGTTTTGTTTGTGGTCCTTGAAGCACAATATCTTTAACAAAAAACAACATTACTTTCTGGAAACATTTTCTCTTAAATCACAGACCTCTCTGGCAAAACCTCGGCACATAAAACCAACAATATCTGCAATGCTGGATAACACCAGATGTGATTTATTAAGTACATCTATACAACCTAATCCAATCTAATACAACTGTTCTGCCATAAAGTCTACTTTCATGTTGCCTGTAATCAGTTTTTGCTTTGCATTGTGGTCATATTTACTGGTAATGTTGTACTAGATTACATTATATTGAGATGTGTTTTTAATATTCTGCTATGGCAGGACTGTTATATTGGATTGTACCAATGAACTTAAGTCAAATCATCCCTTAGTCCCCCGATAAATAATGCATGCCTCCTTTCTCAGCTGTACTGCAGCATAAAAATGCTTGAAATTTGAAGGAATTTTTCATAAGCACTGGCCAATCCAACATACTACACAGATTTGTGTTCAGGGCTGGGAATGCTGCCGCTCGCCAGGGTAAGTGCAATAAAATGAAATGCTTTCAACATGTATGATTATTATTTTCAGCTTTATGTAAGCTTTTTCCAAGCTCACCTTCTGCAAAAAACACAAGGCAAGTAGGTCTGATGCTTCTGTGGCTTTCACAGCATTTTTCTTCCAAACTCTTTAATTGCACGTTATTAAAATATTTTCCCCTCAACATTTATACTGGAAATGGAATAGCTTAAATCGTTCATGAAATAGCACAACAAAAATTCAAGCAACTATCACATATTTAGAGTGTTAAATTTTGGGCTGCTTAGATAATTGTGAAATCTGCAACATCCTGAGCTGCTGAGAAGTCACACTGGGAGCGGAGGCTGCAAATATGGCCTCCAGCCATGCCTCAGTTCCCCTCATGTAGTGTTGCTACATGTGTTGGCGACGTGTTTGAGCTCATGTGGTCAGAGAAGGTGAGAAACAGAATAACAAAGAGGAGACGCATCAGAACCTGACCTTTAACAGTAGACTATATCTTCTATCCACTATCCAAAATGCTATGAATATTTGCACTGAATTTACAATTATAATGGTGCCACATGTTAAGTTCATATATTTCTATTTTATTGTCAAGACCCTGGTCCCAGATGGGTCCATTTAACTCTGGAAGTCATTTCCATCATTGCAGCCGCCATCATTGGACCCTCTCCCCTCTGCCTTCCTCAATTCTCTCAGACCTTATTTTAATTTAAGGCTTGAGCTTGAGATCCACTTACGTGTGTCAGAATAATCTGTTCTAGATTCTGTAAAAATCGAGTTCAGACATACAGTACAGCTGTGGGTTTTTGAGACTTCTTGGCCAGTGTTTTTTTTTCCCCCAGTCTGTCTGCATCAGCAAAACACTGCATCATTATGCATACAGATGCAGTAATACACATGGATACCTGTGGGTCATGCATCTCAATCACACTCCTTAGTCACTGAACAGTCCTGCTGGTGGCAGGGGCTTAAGTGCCTTGCTCAAGAGCAGCTCAGTGATAGCTGTTGGGGAGCAGGATTTTCATTCACCATATATGTCTAGGCTTTTTCAGCAGATTTAAAAAATTGAACAATTTGATTCTCCCTGCAGGCCAGGTGTGTCTGTCTGACTGTGTCTATTTCTTTACACTCATCTTTTTTCATTTTCTGCTTCTCATATCTGCTCTCTCTATTCCCCCCTCACCTCATCTGTCATAAAACCACATATCTCTTTCTGTTGGTATGGCTACCAGCTATATCCAACAAAAGCTTTGAGGGAGCCATGCTCTACTGTGCCTCATCATTACCTATCTAGGGTATGCAGATGCACACGTACACAGGTCCTGGATAAAAAAAAAAGAAAAAAGAAAAAACAGAAAAGCCAGCTGTAGTTGGCGTCTTCTCTGGGTGACATTTTTGTGTGATAAGGCTCGTATATTTTTGGCTCCACTAGAAAAAAGTGACATTTTGTTCTGTTTATGAGAATTCGGTTTTTCAGCTTTGTGATCTGTGGATTTCATGTTGTTGGCTGCCTTCATGGTTGAATTATATGGCTTGTAACAGGTGCAGGTGCAGTTTCAAAGTGCAGATAGCTGGTGTTGCTTTGTGGTAGGTATATGCTTTGAAACTGGTGCTACCATAGCGACTAGGCTTGGTTCACAGGAGGTTATCAGTAGTATATATATATATATATATATATATATATATATATATATATATATATATATATATATATATATATATATATATATATATATATATATATATATATATATATATATATATATATATATATATATATATATATATATATATATACTGTATATAGTTGTAAGTTTTTTACTGAGTGCATGTGCGTGTATGTGTGTGAGTGTCTTACATATTAGTTGTTACTGAATATTTACACCAACCTACTGCCAGATATAACTGACCTGAGTGGCAAAACTAGCTTTCCTATATATTGAAAAAAGTATAAGAGGCAACATGGAATGTGGTCGACATAAATGCTGTTTAATATTAATGTAAACTGTGAAGGTTTTGAATTACATTCCATGAAATAATACATCCATCCATTATCTGTAACCGCTTATCCTCATCAGAGTTATGGTAGGTCTGAAAATGCTACATACAATAAGCTAGTAGTCACTAAGAACTTATAAATAAATTTATGAAAAGCTGGTACAGCTTGGTCCCATCGCTGCCCATAGCTCAGACTTGTTCAGCAGTTCAGTTCAAAAGGTTTGTAGTTGTGCTCAATAAAGGCTGTTTCCCTGTTAGAGAAAAGGTTGATGAATCATAGTTTTATATGAGAGAATAGGCCTAGCATCATTCGTCATAGCTAATCTTCATTCATGAGAAGTAATGACTGAAAAATGGGCACAAAAGGGCAGCCTGCATGGACGACATCATCACAGCTATGCAGGCAAGTTGTTGTGCATAAATAACAACTCTTAAATCAACATATGTCTTTTATTTTGGTGAATAGGTGGGCTCAAGGTCACTGGAAGCCTGTCACAGTTGAGGGCTCTGAAACAAGGTCAATCTGTACAATGTATTTTGTATTAATTTGAATGACTATGATAGTTATTAATAATAATTTGAGAATGTTTACATTACAGCAAACTTGAACACAAGCATACTGTATGTGTACTGTCACAGCAGCCACAGTAACTACGCAGCCAACAGCATGGAAGTAATGAAAGAGAACTGCAAGGAGATAAAGATGGAGAGAGATGTGACCATGGACAGTTCATCACAGTTTATAATAATGCAGCACAGTGAAGATAGAGACGTTTCATAGAGGAGTTCGAGTGTATATAATGCAGATCTATCTGTCTCACAGTCTGCAGTGTAGTTCACACACTTCACTGATAAACCACAGTAACATCAGATTTTATGATCAAAGAGTTTTTATATCATGTCAACATATTCACCTTCTCTCTCTCTCTCTCTCCAACTCTGCATTGCACCTTTTTATCATTTGATGTTTTTTTTATAATGCCTGGTTTTAAGGGGAGCTGCAGCCCTTTAAGCACCCATACTTCCTGCGACTATGAGTGGGCTAACACGCAATTACTACAGGCGCCTCTGTGTCGACTAGAAGTGAAGTGGTTGGGACAGATATGTCATTTGCTACTAACAAAAAACACCTTCCTGTTCCGACATTAAATCAGCTAACATGAAAATTATATAAGGCTGAATGAATGAAGTGAAAGGAAATGGGAGGAATACACGAGAGCAACTGTGAGTATCAGTATGTGGACATTACAATCCAGTCTGTTAGGATTCATCCCTGAAATTTTCTAAAGATACACACGGACATCCATCTGTGTTTCCCTCCTCTGGCACGGTGTGCTAATGGAGGTCTGGAACAGCGGACTGATAAAGCTGTCATACCGCCTCCCTCTCTGCTTTCTTCTTTCTCTAACACAGAGTGATAAATCAAGTCTCTTCAGTGGCATTACTTTCACAAAGAGACTTCTGTCTGCCAACACATGCGTACACTCAGATGTGCACACACACACACACACACGCAATCATCACAGACAAATACATTAGATCTGTGCTCCTCTGCTCAGGCTTTGAGAGATGCTATTCATAGCTTCTAAACACAATCCCCTCACCTATCCCTCTTTGTTTTACGCTGTCATGTATCTTTCTTGCTCTCACCCTCACCCTCTATCTCTCACTCAAACACACTGACAGACTCGTGACTCCCTCTCTGATTAGACTACATTCCACTGGATCCAGTGGCAGTGGTGGTTTGCGCGCTCTCAGGGGAAGCCTTCATTGGTGGCCTGGGTCACTGTCACAAGAGTAATGTCTGTGCTGGGAAAAACTGCACTGTAGAAACAGGTTTCCTTTGAGACAAAGATCATACAGTAAATATTAGATATAAGACTTATTTCCTTGGGGGGATTTTGGTGGTCAGAAAAGAATAATGGGCAAGAGCGTAATTACTACTACGAGGCTCCTTTTCCACATGAGTACCTAACCTCTTCCTCTCCTTCCACTCCACTCTATCTGTCTCTTTTTAAGGTCGCAGCTGATGGTTTTTTCTAAGGCTGCAGCTGCCTGTCTGTCTTCTGGGAGGTCGATATTGAATATTGTTGCTGCAGATCTTTGATAAAGGGAAAAGGGGAAACATATAGCTCTCTGCAACCAGGTCACAAGGTTAGATTCAAGGCAAGTCACTAGATATCTTCAGCTTAAAGGGGTATTTCATGATTCTTTTCCTAAAACTGGACTGTCTATGCAGTAGAAAGAGACAAATATATATATATATTTTTATATATAATATAGT
The DNA here is from genome assembly GCA_946959425.1 of Argyrosomus regius. Classification (NCBI taxonomy): domain Eukaryota; kingdom Metazoa; phylum Chordata; class Actinopteri; family Sciaenidae; genus Argyrosomus; species Argyrosomus regius. Next base: position 11,638,108 of record OX336885.1, read on the forward strand.
ATATATAATTTTTTTTTTAATTGGTGCTACATCACCAGAGGAAAAAAGATGGTGTTATTCCCTTTCACTCAAAAGGTAGAAAATCTACAACAACCAGAATGGATTAAATGTTACTTTTCAAGGTCACTCCCAGGCTGCTCCTAATGGATAGGCTTGACCAGCCGGTTTACTGGCGTCAGGCTAAACTTTGATAGCATTGCTGTGTTACAAACTGGGTTAGTATATGTGCTAAGCTAGTTTTAAACACGTGTTGTATGTATTCACACTGTTGCTGTGTTAGTAAAAAAAACACTGTTGCTATTGTACTTACTCGATGCTCAGACATCCGTCTAATCCCCATCGGCTTTGGTTGTTTTTTCCAGATTTATTGTGGGAAACATTATGCTTATGCCCTTTCCTCTGTAGATTCAGCAACTTCATTTAAATGAAAGAAACTGGCCCCAGTAAAGTTCACTGCATTACAGTGGCCCAACCTCTCTTTCCATTGGTGCACATTTATTGCAACGCTCATTGGATGGTGGTACTTGACTCTGCTCTGCGGCGTCTTCCTCTGCTGTAATTCCTCCGCATTATACTCTGATTCCAGCATTACACTATTAAAATTATTTTGCCTTCTGCCTGGACAGGATGTTTTGATTTGAATCCAACTGTCTGTGGAGGTGGGCATACAAAATTTTTAACAACAGCACTAAAATTGAGCAGATGAAGTGACTTTTGCTGGCAAATGAGCGCTCTGGGTGCTGGCAACATAGAGGGAAGTTAAACAGAGTTTGTTTGCCAACAGTAACAATACAAAGTTTCCCTTTAAGGGTATTACATGTCTTTGTATGGGCTTGTAGAAATTAAAATAATAGAATTTGTAGGAGGTTGACAAAGTTGAGTCATTTATTACTCAAACGTTGATGAATCAGTTTCTGAGATTTTGTGCTTTTAAAACGTACTTTTGCACCCACACTCACCCAATTGACCATTCACTAAATCCTCCCCCCTAGCAGAGATTACCTAATCATAGCCCAGCAAATAGTGTGAAACTTCGACTTTCTCCACATGTCGTAGTAACATGCATAGAGCTCTTGTAAGAGCGATACTCTGCATTTAAAGAGTTCTTGGAAAACACAAGAGCAAAAGTAGAATGCCACATTTAGACTGTATGATATTTTGTCTGTTACAATGGTCACCGCAATTACAGAGTAATAAATTATTGCCATGACTTGACTGAGAGACATGACAGACTACTTGTTGCTCCCTGAACAATCGCAGTTGTCTTTTCATGACAGGCAAGAAGGGCTTGTGCTCAGAAAAGCTTAAAAAAGAAAGAAAAAAACGACTGTGACCCTCACAGGGACCGGTTGAAGAAGAAATGCTTGGTTAACACTATTCAATGATTACATTATAGTTTGTGGGGTTACAGAAGGTAGATGCTTGAAATCATCTATGCAGAAATTCAATGCATGCTGAAAAATCTTTTTTATAGGTTATTGTTTTTAAAAAATAAATAAATAAATGAATAAATCAGTTGTAAATATTAAAAACCGAGCCAGAGATGCGGCTAATGTTAGCTTAATGTTTCAAAAAGTTTGAGAGGTGAATCTGCCACTGTTATAATTGTAAACTGTGATGTCATGTGATGTGTGATAATGTAAAGCTTTTGGGTGGGACTTAATGGACAGTCAGATGGGGGCCATAGGGTTAGAGGACAATTATAATTTTTTTCTTAATTTCTAGCTGCTTTGTTTCATAAATTAGTCAGTGCTTTAATCTTTGAAGTTACAGTAAACCAGCATTTCCTTGAAGGAAGGAAGGAAGGAAGGAAGGAAGGAAGGAAGGAAGGAAGGAAGGAAGGAAGGAAGGAAGGAAGGAAGGAATGGTTGGAAGAAACGAAAGAGGGAGGAAATATTTTCCACTACCCCCTCCAGCTTCTGCTTTACAACTGACAGGGAAGTCTTTGATGCTGTGATGAAAAGTGACGGCTGTAATGCCCTTGGCAGCTCGTCTTTGAGGGACTAGGTGAAGTGAAACGGATGGTTCAGGGGTGATGGGCTCCATGGAAATGTGCCAGAGAGGAGTTCACCCCTCAGGAACATCATCAGCTTGATCCAGGAACCTCTCTGATAGCAAGCTGAAATCAAAAGATAAAATGTTTGAACAATGCTTTATAGAGGATCTTATGCATTAGAGGGTCATAATAATAGTTTCATGATTGTCAGAAAAGTGTTCATTATATATATGTGGTAGCATAGTGGGCATGGTGAGTTGTTAAAAATGTATTTTTTACTTCTGACACTGTAATTCTTTAATTATGATAGCTATAGATAGATTTGCTCATGCTGTGAGAAGGTTATAAAAAAGTTATATAAGGTCATTACAATCCCATAGGTTAAAGTTTTGTCTTAGTCATAAAAGTCAACATTGTGATAAATTATACTGTCCCTCGCATTTCCTCTTTTAATTACCTTTCTAACTTCTTAAACAAACTTCCCACCTGAGCCACAGATACTCTACTACTACTACTACTACTCTAATACTTCAAAAACAGATAAGTGTAGCATATTAAACATCTAGATTTCCTGGATCAGCATAACTGAGTGGCTCAACTGACGTTAACACAAATAACCTCTTTTGTTGGTTATTTTTAAAAGAAGCTTCAATGTCTCACTTGAGCACAATGTTTGATAGCTGGTACACTCTTGTTCTTATCACATAGGTTAAAAAACTGTAAGGGTTTAGGGTACACATAGAAGCTGAAGGCAACTGCACACAATGTTATGAAGTGATTTGACACTGGGAAGATGTAACAGATGCTGTAATGTATTTTATATCTGAATTACACGTCACCTTCCAGCACTGTTTGCATATTGTTTATGCAATGTTCAAAGTGGCTCATGCAATATGACCATAATTCAATAATGAACCTATGTTAGAGCCTTCACCAAACACATTTAACATATTATGTATTAAAAGTAGCAAGAAAAATAAAATCCCTGGTGACTGATCGCTCTCTACATTAAGGTCTATGTTCTTTACCTTTTCTAAGAGGCAAGAGTAACTGACAGAGATGAAACCTATTATCTACCATGCTAATTTAGTATCTGTGTGGCAATAGCAGGAAAAAAAGATACCTTGGAGCAATTGTTTGTTTTTCATGAGAATATTTGAAAAAAAAATAAACCGATAAAACTCATTTGAAAAAATAAATGAAGGCAGTATGATAAGAAGTTATAAAAAAAAACACATTTCCTCTTTTGTGAAAGAAATTGAACAGTTGATCAGGAAAGATAGCAACGATAATAAGAGTTTTCTGTGTGGCTGCTCAGTTTAATTTGTTTTCTTGCCCTAGAGTTTGATTCATTTACCTCAGAGCAGAATTTACTCGAACCTCATTTAAACAAGCAACCCTAATAACAAGAGATACAATATGTGTTTTCACACATTGCTGTCCCTGTAGTCTGTTGGTTGCATTTAGATGATGATTAACTACAAGCAGCATTAGGATAGCATCTCTGATGACAAACAAACTCTTCATTAAATGTTAAAGAACAACTTACAAACAACTAGTTATGTATGACAGAATATCAAAATTATAACTCGTTCAGCATTGATACTCTCTGAACTATTTGCTTTATTACTATAAACCTTATATGATTCTGTGTTTTTAACAGTGTTATCATGTTTTATCATTCATTTTTTGGGGGAGCCCTGGTAGCTCACCTGATGGAGCAGGCTCTACTGTCACTGTCAGTCTGATTTTTCATGCAGTCATGTTCAAAAATAACTCTAAGAGGGTTTAGCAGGGTTTGGAGCTGAGATGGTTAAAGACACCCTCAGTAGCTGCGGGCGTTTGCGTTATGTAAATTTCATAATCTTACAAAGATCGGCATCTTTGTAAGGGTCAGTCCGATCCATCCGCATAAAGCCCAGAGTTTAGATATGGCCTAATTAAACCGCAAGGGAACATGTTTGTGGTTATTTGAATAAACACAAACAATTTTAATTTGCAATTAAAATGATCCCAAATTAAATGAATAATATGTGGCCCTTGTGTCCCCTGAGACCCTGGGGGTGTTGCGCACTTTGCCCAGTTGGTAATGCATCACAGGAAGACACCAGTGTTAAAACAGAGCCGCTGTCTGCATCAGTTATTTGGTCTCTAATACTGAATGAAAATGGGGTGGAAATGATTTTTCAATGTGAACGATGCGACTGTTGAGAAAATGAAATGTGATCTTGGACTGCCATTTGAGTAATAGATCCATGAGTATAAAGGCTGATACCAAAACACTGCAATATAATACAGTGAAGATTGTACAACTCTGGAAAATAATCAAGGCGGCAATCATTTTATTCTCCATCTCGATGATTGTGAGATAAACAGTAAAACTACAGCTCTTACGTTCGTTCCCAAATCATCTGCCAGTAATGTGCTCTCACACATGAGAGCACATGCCGGATAATGACAAATTATAATAGTTTGGCCAGGTTCAACTTTTTTGACTCTGCATTGGTACCCTTGCTGTGCCAGTGTAGTTGATGAGTTCATTTTTCCACACAGTGCTTTTGTCAGTCCAAACATGGCCGGACTGGTTCTGAGCAGGATCATGACTGATCATGATGAGGTTGGGTGACCCCTGCAGATCCATTCGCAGCAAATGGCAAGCAACATTTTTTTTTCCTGCACGTTGTTTTGAAGCGAAAAGAGTGTTTGTTGTCTGGATGCGAGCTCATCCAGTATTAATACCCTTGTGTCTAATATCTCTGAGCAAAACTCTTTCCTCTTCCTGCAGGCAGCAATTGATCACGGCTCACTCTTTCTCCAAGCTGAGCCATCTGTTCGGAAAGCAGTTTTTTCTGTCATTGTGGATTCAATTGGAGCTATCCATCAATTTGATGTTTCCTGCACTAAATTAACAAATTCAGGAATGCTGTTGGGGATTAACTGTTTTATCGGGTTACAGAATATTCTGAATTTAAACCTTGCAGTCATCTTGGTTTGGAATCAGCAGACTGATGGAAATGGAAAGACTACTACCACACTAAGCCCAGCCTGTTTAAACATTTGGGGACAGCTATTTTGGCAAATAGCATTGATTTTCCTCCCAAACGAATTTGAGGACTCAGCAGCATTGATGGAAAAGAACACGTTAGAAAGATTAGCTGCCATTGTTACGATGCTAATTGCCTGAGGTGTCATTTGCTCCCAAACAGAAAGAGGGAAAAAGGCTTTTTGTTTTTTTTTCAATTTCACCCTCTGTGTTTGTGGCTATAAACAAACAAGAAGGGAGAGAAAAGAGTCAGAGAAAACACATGTAATGAAATTTGTCGAGCCTGTTTTACATGCTCTTTTTCAAATGTTGACTTCCCTTTAACACATTTGCTCATCTGGCTTGTTTTGAAATCACTTTTCCAGATGTGTTTTTTTTTCGGCAGCTTCTGTTCTGGTAGATGAAAAGGCTTTAGTGGGAAATGTAATATTAATCAAAAAGAATAATAAGACACATCAATCAAGTACCACTGCCCCTAATTACCACATACCTGTCTCTAACTGCTTTCATTTCCAGGTATGAATGTGGAGTGCCATAAACCACAGCTCCTCTACCTTGACTGACATGGCAGCGCTGCCTTTTGATGCAGTGTGTGCTTCATTTGAGGTATGATGGATGCTGGTTCACTCTCTCTCAGGCAGAAGCAGCCATTTCAGTTCATTTCTTGGCTTTCCTGGGTGGCTGCTCACTCTTTCCCTTTTCTATTTGATTAATGGCACCATCTCTCTCGTGGCTGTTGTAATAAAGTCAAATGAGGTCTCCAATGGCTGAGGCTTTGTAGAATCAGCAGTAGGTAATTGAGGAGGTGTAAGTCTCAGGTGGGAGTCTGTGTCTGTTCTCTGTCCTTACGGCAATGAAATAGTGTTTCACTTTTCCCTTTGGTGGAGTTAGTGAAGTCGGTAATTGTGTTAGAGCGGCCCTGCATCACTGCACATCGTTGTATGTTTGGATGGTTGTCCTCGTGTTCGGTTTGAAAGGTATCAGGTTTTGTGGTGCGGAAGAAACATGCCTCTTCCCTGAATGCACGAAAATGTGCTCAGTTTGTTTTGTGAATAATACATTAGCAGAGAAGTGATAATTTAAATGTTGTAATCCACAGTTTCTTCTCTAACAAACACTGATGTTCCTTTGTCAGACATGTTTGGCTTCCCACACTGAAATCTGTCAGAGGAATATACAGAGAAGTCCTGTCTGAAATCTCGTAATCCTTCGTATCTCCTTGCACCAGGCAAGATTTTACTTTTTTGTACAGATACTTAATTTTAAATGGTATTGTCTGTGAAACCAAATAGCTTGTTTGCAAAGTTAATGAGTACTGTAAGGTGTAGCAGAGCACTTCATTCCTGCTGGGAATATGGCTCACCAGTTTCCCCCCTCTTGGTTCAAATTCAGTCTATTCTGGAAAAAACCCAACCAGCTCCATCCAATATGACTTAAAGACAGACAGTGATTCATGAACGTATCAGGTCTGACATTACAACTTGACTGACTCTTTATTGTTCTATTGTGTCAGTATTTGACAGCAGCAATCAAAATATCAGGTCATCACTCACACTGAAGACATTTATAAACTCTTTACTGTTATGTGATGAAGGGACGCTGTCTTTCAAAGTGGACTCTTTTTAATAAGACTGTTGAGAGTCACTGTCAAGGCCACACACGTTTACGTGATCTATCAAGGTCAAGATTTGCGGGAGATTTAACACATTCCTTAAAACTCTTTTGACAACATTATTGCAAAAAAACTGATTAAAATGTATTAAATTACATCAATACAATGTACAGGATCTGCTAAGAGAATTTGAACAAACAAAATTTCAAGCAGATGGTCAATGAGAGAGGCAGTGAAGTAAAATTATGCAAAAAATAATAGACTGCTACTGTTGGTGTGATGTGACTGTAGACGGTATAAAATTGTGACGTCACCCATAGGTTTTTGAAACGGTGTATGTGAAGCTCAGAATGTGGTGACTCTGGCCACCTCTGCCACCTCCCTGCTAATCTAGAAAATCGGCAAAGACGTAGATCATGAGTGGATCTGAGGCGGGCTGAATGAGGCCTGGATGCTCCAACAAGCCACCTGTAACAGCACTCACCTGTCGATCAAAACGGCCATGCTGCATTATGCATAACTTTAAGCCTTAATATAATTGAACAGGCGAGTTAAATAGAAATTTACCCTCGGTCAAGTTGTTGTAGCTATAGAGACCAAAACCTTTTTTTTTTGTATCAGGCTGTAAACCTGTTTATTTCTGTTGTGAAGTTGGACATTTTAACATGGGGCCTTATGGAGACTGACTTGTTCTGTAGCCAGCCTATAGGGGACGTTCGTGGAACTGCAGTGTTTGGCACTTCAGCATTGGCTTCACTTCACAGCCACAGAGGTTGGTTGGTTGGTTTTTTTCGCTGCAGGATTTGACAGTCACTGGATTTCAGTTTAAATGTATAATTGGTGATCATGATAGACTAAACAGAAACTGCAACAAGTATCTTAAACAATCACCTTGTAAAAACACAATTTTTAATTTACGAATGTGCAGCATCTTCTTTTGTTCTTTTGCCACCCCCTACCAGCCACTGATTGTTACTTGGTGATGTTGTTCCACCTAATGCCGCTGATGAAGCTGATAATTTTGCTGCTTCTAGAGTTCAAAACTGTAACCCTCTGCTGGGAAAATTCCCTGTTCTTTATTGAAGGAGGACCTTGTAATTGCATGTGTAACTAACAGAGAAAGAAATGAGTGCCACTAGAGGAAATTAATCAACAGAAACTTTAAACACTGCAACAATACAGTTTTAATTACAAATTGATTAACTGGCAGAGCAAAAACAGCACCTGCCCACTACTAATTATCGCTTAACCACCATTTAAATGGTAGAAGTTTTTTTTAACCGATTTAAGGTGCCCAACAACTGCACAAACAAAGACAAGCTTTCAGGGTATAATGCCTGTAGATGTACAATTATTAAACTTTGTTTTCAGTACATCCAACACTTCATTAATGTGCTGTTCAGTAACTCCAAGCTCCAAGACAACAGACATTTTCCATATTATACTTAATGAGACAAACTCAGCAGGAACTCATGTCCCAATCACCCCTGGCCCCAGTCCTCATTTATTACTTCCCTTACTTAAAATTCAAGAGACACGGTACATTTTCTTTTCAGAGGAAATGTCATGTGAAAGGAACAGAAACTATGTCATGCTAGAGAAGTAACAGTGTATCATGTTGATGCTTGTTGAATTTGAAACCCCACAGTAAATTCTCTTTGGCTCTTGAGTCTGAATAGAAGCAAAAATTAGATGAGAACGTGTCCCTCTGCTTTTCCTAATTGGTATCTCGACTGGCCTGCTGTGCTGAGGCTGCGTCACAGAGTCACTCAAAAGGGGGACGAGAGAAAAGAAAGGTCAATAAGGTGTCTGATTCTGATTAAGACCAAGACAACAACCTCTGTATTGGACGCTCCTCCTCCTGTAATACCTTCAGTCAGTTTTTTTTTTTACATCTTAATGAAAATCAAATGTTAACCCACAAGTTGAACATAGACAGCAGGAGACATTTGCCCTGCAAAACCTTATCCCTTGTAGGACTAGTCCTCCCCAGGAGTCTTGCCAGTACCCTCGTCCCCTTTTGCCACAGCTCGTCTTTTCAAAGATGCGCTTCCAGTGATTCGTGTCCGCAGGCTAGAGCGCCTCAGGCTTCAACGGCAGCTGCAACCCTTCTAACAGCAGCATGAGAGGCTAATACACCACATACACACCACTGCCCGCTCTCAAACGTTACTACCCACTGTTTGTAATCAAACCTCTCTCGCTTGTTGATACAAGCACCATGGCATTGAACATAATGAGCTGAGCTGATGATCATATTTATGTTTAATAGAAACACAAAAGTTAATTGCAGGTCATTACATGAACTGCAGTCTCCTGCTTGAAAGCTCGACTTGTAATACATCCACCCACCACCTTGAACTCCACACTCTTGCTTTGCTACATACTGTATAAGAAATACTAATTTCAGCATAAGCAGTGAACATTTGCACTGGACATAAATCTTAACATGATTCATATGGACGTGTTTCCTAGGGACAGTGGAATGAGCTGGTGTTAAAGAAATACCCCCTACAGCATGTTAAACAGATGCTATGTTACAACTCAGTGGGTGTTTAACACTGACACTGCGTCTGTGGGCATGTGGAGTGGGCCAGAATTCATACACCTCCTTTGGCAACGGTTATATTGTTTTAATTTGTCTGTGTCACATTTTCTCGCTCTGCCTCTCCATCTCCTTCACCTCTTTATTTTACCATTAAATTAGTCTTGTTAATTGTAGTGAATTATTCATGCCAAAGATGCCATGTTTTATAGCTAAATTACTGTTGAAACTTTGAGTTCTCAACTTTACTATATCGGAACAACTTTTGGCTGCGCAGCATGACTTATATCATCTGGAGCACAATGGAAGCTGTCTGCAGATGTGGTTTGATTGTACAAAGAGAATCTGACCTGACAGTGGTCAGACCTGCATGTGATCCTGAAATGATCAGATGATGAAAGCTGCATTAAGTCAACCATACTGTAACCTCATCCAGAAATTGTTATGAAACCAAAAACTAAAAAAAAAAAACAAGACAAAACAAAACAAACCGATCTGCCAGCTGTGTTTAAGTTTTTTGTTCTCAAAGTATGGCATTACAATATTGTTATTATATTTTCCAATGCCTATCTCTCTGCTTTAAAGTTCGGTTTAACTGATATTTATATTGTTTTGCCAAAAATGTTTGTTACACATTGTTGGAAAAGGCCCTTTCCAAAAAACATAACCATAAAACAATCTGTGTTCACTGCATTGTTTTATTCACAAGATAACCCAATTTGCAGAGACTGTCCATAAAATGAACTTTCCACAAGTAGTTGTTACATTATTCTAAGAACAGCAGGCAGTATTCATCATCAGTAAGTGCCTTCTAGAGTTGAAGCCTCATTTTCAGCACCGATTCGCCTTCCCGAAACATACTGATGAGCATTTGGTCCATTTTAATGGCAACCGATAATCACCACCTCCAATAGGCTCCCTAAAGGACTCCCCCGTGGTGCTTTTGCTTTGCTGCCTCCTACTCAGCTTGGTCACAGTGTGTGCTTTGTGGCCTGAAGATCAGTAAAAGCCAACAGGAGGCTAAACGCTCAGTCTGCTTTTATTCTTGATCACCATTTTAGACAAAAGCTGTGGAATGGATTAGGTGAACTGTGGGTGTGAGACAAACCCGAACACTGATGCAGCAGGATGGCAATTCACTGACCAACATGCAGTGCACCAAATTGACTGTGTGCACTGCGTAACTTCTTTAGGGTTGGACTTTGTTTGTGGAGTTTATGTGTATGTATAGTATTTTACATACATGGCAATCATCAAAGAAAATCAGTACCTCATATGCAGTACAGAGCAAAGATGTGCACAATTAGATAATGTTTCCAGATGGTTCTGTGTGATGGGTAGAAAAGGTACCAACATTTGTGATGAAGTTGCTTCAGTTTGAGAGACATTTGGAGACTTTTTTTGCAACCGATGGCTGTCTATATGTGTAAGGTTGGTGGCTGTCTCATCCTTGTCCAATCTGGAGTCGTGCAGTCCTTACTGGTAGCATAGAAACAACATGCTCAAGGGTGTGAACCCCATTCGGTTCATTGGACTAATTGGACAAAGTCTATTTGTGTCAAGCTTCTTATTACCAAGAAAGGAAAGTTCCTTTAGTTCTTGATTAGGCAGATGATGTTTTCACTCTGTTTGATGGGGCCATTGATGGTCTACAGGAATGTGAAGTGATCCTGCTCCTTTACGTGACCATTGTTCTACAGGCGTGAATTAACTGCTCATAATGACAAGGCTTGTACTAGAAGTGAATTCAGCTGAAGGTGATGACAGCACCCCTCGTTATAGAGTGAGCTGCCTGTCTCCGGTGCTTGAAGTCATCATTGTTAATGATTAGGTCCACAAGGGCATTACCATCTGCAAATATTAATAAATTCACTGATGAGTGACAGGAGCAAAATCATTTGTGTATAGGAGTTAAGGTGGTAAACACGTTGTGGGAAAATATCAAGAAAATGTATATGTCAGGTTCTAACTCCATGAATTAATTTCAGTCTGTCCAAAAATGCCAGAATATTGAATGATGATGTACCCTTGGACAAATGTCTATGGCACGGTGAAAAAGTGGTTCTTCATTATGTCTGAGCTGAGTGATGCTGGCCTGAAGTAAAACGGTGGCAGGTAACCCTTATTTTTTCCAGAGCCGGAAAGATCTTGACAGTTTCAGGTGATGATTCCCCCAAATGTAAAATGCAATGGCTTAACCAAACAACTCGACTCACTGTCTTACAATAAATCCAAACAGGAATTATGAACAACTCAGAAAACTTGGTAATTAATGGTAATCAATGTAATCCAACAAAAGTACAACAGATCACAGATATCAGGCAATAAATAACAACAATGATACAGAGAAAACCAGTTCCAAAAACTCAACTTGTTGCTCTGACATTTAATGTGTAATTTATTCTGTGTTCCTGCTACACCTATTTGTACACCTATTGTGTAGCGATATAATGACTTTGGTCACCAACAATGGAAAATGCCATAACCATTTACAGTATGCAAATACGTTGAATGGCTATTGTTGCACACTGAGAAAAGCATTGCTGAAATATCTGTGCATTTTCCCCCTGTGCTGAATTTTGACATTGAAAGCTGAATAAAAGTCATCTCTGTGATTTGAGTGTGCATACACTCTTTCTCCCTTTCCTTTTTGCGCTTGAGTTTGCCATAGTCTCACCTGCAACAACTGCAGCAAACTGAAACACCTTACATAGCTGTTGTGTTGTGCTGTCCTCAGGCTCAATTCATTCTTCAACCTTTTTGCCCTTCTCCCTCAGATGAAACTTCTCATTTTTCTGTGTTAGTCACTTTCACAGTGAATCAATGAGGGGATATTCTTTACTGCAGACCCCCTTGGTGTAGAAGTGCTCTTCTGGAAGGCCTCCAGCAGGACCTCACACTCATGAAATCCGATTTTGAACAATAGTCTTTGGCGCTGGATTCAAACTTTATAGGTAGGTATATAGTATAGTATGTATAATCATTATAATGTAAAAACTTGGACTGTAACTTGAATCCAGAACTTTAAAATGTTAGACTACATGTAAATGGTACCATAATAATCATGCATTAGTTTCATACATTTTTTCCCAAAAAAATCACTATTTATGCATGCCTTTAGTTTTAGAAGACTGTTTTGACTTTTCTGTTCTCATATTTCACTGCAATGCATTGACGTTTGTGGTCCACTCTTAGTTCAGTGGTAAACGGATCAGAAGGATCACAACATAAGGTACCAGATACTCCAGACCAGCCCTAGGAATGGGAATTGAGAACTTGTTCCAAATTGTCTGCCTCCGAGTTTATCATTGCAGGCACATTTTTTAACAGTTGTGTATGTACATTGCAAAATGACATGTCAGACATACATCTATGCTGATCATACACACGCAGTCATGCAGGGCAGGAGAGGCCTTCACAGTGGCTTTATTTCATGAAGAAAATGACAACACTGTTACTTATAATATCTGTGAAATTACAGATTGGAAACATCAGCAGACTTTATTTATTCCAAGAATGTTAAGTAACTGACGCTCTTCACAGAAGTGCCACTGCTTCACAATCACAATCGAGTAGCAACAAGTGTATTACAAAGGGTAACTATCCTATATTATGTTAACACTTGATCCACACAGACAGACTTTGTAGAATTTTTCTTGAAAACAAATTGCTACAAATTGTTGCTACAGCTAGCTGCCAGGAAACAGCTAGCTCAGTGTCATTCACTGTATTCAGACTCAGAGATAATAAAACTGTTGCAATGATGCTGAAACTGTGTGTAAGCCTACTTTTTTCCATGCAAAAATTGATCAGGAATTGATCAAGGGTAAATCAAGAATCAGACTGATAATCAAAATCCATAATAGCATTGCTATTGAGGCCACACCTAAGGACATTCCTATCATCCTCAACTATTAAATTTGATACTAATTAACAATGTTAGGATGGTGAAATTGGCAAACATTATACTTGCTTAGCATCAGCAAGTTAGCATTGTCATTGTGAGCATATCAGGCTGATGTCAGCATTTAGCTCAAAGCACCACTGGCTGCAGACTCTTAGTCTTGTTAATCGTAGACCAGAAAGAGAATAGCTTCTAAATTTGCCCTAGTTACATACTTTTAATCCTCTCTTCTTTTCTTATCCATCTCATATCCCCCTTGGCAAAATTAATTTAGCCTTTCCTTATTCACAGCAGCTTTGTTAGTTTGCTTTAGTCTTTGACTCCCTGAAGATTTCTGTAATTACAGATTCTTACCACTGTGAACAAAAATGCTGTCCTTGTGTGTGGCTGTATCTGTGAGTGTCTGTGTGTGGGGCTTTGATGGTTTTGTTTGTAATTTCTATGTTTACATTATTTTATGGACGATAGTATGTCTGATAATCTGTCTCTAGTGTTTGTGTGTACAGTATGTGTGTGTATGTGTGTATTACAGCCCCCCTTAATATCGGAGTTTCAAAAGCGTTCCTGTCTGTGCCCTGTGGGTCTTTGAAGCATTGTTAATGGATAGGCTGTATTATGCATGCACCACTGCTTTGACTCTTCTAGGACAAAAAATCGATTTTTTTTTTCTTTTCAGGCGTCCCACAGTAAGTTATTGCAAGAAGAGCGTTTTCTAATTTGCCCAGGTGCAGTTCAAAGAATAAAATTAGCCTGACAGGTTTATCAGATTACTGTTTCAAGTTTTCAGTAATATGAGGTATCTTGAGTGTGGCACCCTGGGGAAGTCTAGCCTCCGTAACTGAGAAAAATTGTAAATCTAGTCAAATTGAACCTTCTTTTGTCTTGTTTTTTCGCTGATAAAAATCAATAGCAAGGTGCAAATGAGATCTTATTTGTTCATTTTCATCTCCTTCTACCATTATATTCTTAAGCAACAAGATGGGTGGGATTTTTTGGCATGCACAGGCATACAAGGAGGAACAAATCCAGCATGAGACAGATTGTAGTTTAACACCAACTGATTTGTTTTCCTTTCTGTGACTTATCCAGGACCAGAATTATATATAGTATTATATGTACAAAATATGATTGTTTACAAACTCAGATACAGAGAGATCTTGTCGATTGCTGCTTACACACAGATATACACAACATACGTAACAAAAAACAACATAAAGTGTCTCAGTAAAGTGTTTGACCACCACATGCTGCCAGAACAGCATCCATGCACCTTGGCATTGATTGTACAATTCTCAAACTCAAAGGGAGGGATGGTTGAATACCATTCTTCCAAAAGAAAACACCGGGATATAGTTCAAAGTCTGTGTGGCTCTACACTGCACTGTTCTTTAGCCACAGCTTGTACACATTTATTTTGTCTGTTGCCTTTCACTTTTCAGTAGCTTTAGGATAACATGCTATTTCTGTGAAGGCTTGAGAAGGAATTGATTTGGTTACAGAAGGTGATAGAAGGAATGAGGAAAGAAAGACGTATATATGTGAAGTCATTTGTCTTTTGAATGCTGTATTTTTAAGCCAGTGGCTGATAGGGTGCCAAAAGTCTGTGAGTGTGTAAGATTTTAGGTGATAAAAACACACAGTTTCCTGCATCCCTCACTCATGCGACCAGGATGGTTTCCCCACCTGAAGATCGATGGGAGCTTTTACTGTGTGGATCAAAGGTCTCCATCTAACTCTTAAAACACACTCAAAGCAGAAAGTGCACAGCTGGAGAGCACTTTATCCAGTCTTTTGACCTCAGAATGTTGTGTGCAAAACCTGAGTGCATCAAGTCTGTCTGTCATTCGTGGAAATTGATGGAAAAATTGCCTCTCGAAAAACCACTGTTATTATGAGTGTAAGGTAAAGCTTAAAGGTGGTTTAGTTACGTGTAACTTTGTTGCTTAACACCACTACCTTTGCTTTGTTGAAAACCTTTTAGGTCTCCCTCACTAATAGTGCCCCTTGTGCTTTAAGAGGAAAGAAAATAGCTGCTTGGTTTACAGATACAATTTTTACAATCCAAGAATGAAGATATTATTATTCTGCAGCACCTTAAAATTTGCTAAAACAGGTTCAGTTTTCTTATGCATTTTAAATGTTGGTACATCTAAACACATCTCATCTCGAAGACTCTGATCTTTCCTTAAACCTAAAAAAGTACAGTACAAAACACAGGTTTTTCCATTCATTTAAGTGGGGGTAGTTTGTTTTGGCTGCAGTGGTGTGGATTGCAGGAGTGTACACCAAAAAAAACAGCAACCTGTGCAGAGAAGTTGAGCCGGTTCATTACATACGTACATTTGGAAATAAAAAGTTGTTTCGTGATCGTTTCACAGTGGTTATGTTCAACACAAAGAGACACCCCCAGCAGCCCATGCCATGCAAACTAGTTGTAATTAATGAATTCTGCACTTTTTTAGAAGACAGCCCACACCAAGAAAGTCGTCACCAAGAAAATCGGCAAGTGTATATAGTGAGAAAGTGCACAAACTATTCACTCGTGTGCATTTGGTATAAAATCAGCATTAGATAAAGAGTCAGAGTCTCCACTTTATCATCTTTGGACTGTGAAAGGAAGCCCATGCAGGCCACCCACGACCACAGTGCGGTCTGACACAGAACACTTTAAAACTAATAAGACACATCCCTCTTGCTGTGTCACAGAGCTGATGAATGAGGCAATTAACATGCGTGCACAATAACCACTATAAACTTCACAGTCCCAAGGTGACACAGATAATGGCTGGGGAGATTTGACATTTAGATAAATTAAATGTGATACATTTTCTGGGGAAACAAAAGGAAAGTTTTGTTAATATTGTTATAGGGCTTAAGTGGGATCATATTTCATACAGTACACAGATCTCATATTGACAAAAAGGCGGGATGGATTTTCTTTGGATACAATTTATAACACAACTCAATCCAACATGCTTTACAGTATAGACACAAATAAAAAGACAGAGAATAATAGCTATGAGTAAAGTCACAAATTTATAATGTACACGTACATAATCAAGCGACCAACTGAAGACAATAGATACACTGGGTACTTAGAGAGCTCCAGAGAACCATTGAGACCTGGACCTACAGCATGGTATCAAGACAGAAGTTCACTTATATAAGCAGAGGCAAGACTATTCAGTGCTTTGAGGACAAGAAACAAGCTTTTCAGCTCTGTTCTATACCTACAGTAAGAGAGAGCCAGTGAAGGGAGGAAAGAGTAATATGTTCTCTTTTTCTTGATAATGTTAAAAGCCTTGGCGCAGCACTCTGAACAACCTGCAGACAGAATTAAAAGGTCTGAGTGACACATGAATATAAAGAGTTGCAGTAATAAAGGTGGATGGATATAACAGTGTTGATAACTTTGTCCAAATCAGACACACACATGAAGCTGGATCATTGAAGTTCGATGAGTTTGTTTTTTCCATCCAACTTCAGTGCAGAATCTAGTTTGATTCCCAGATTTTTCCTTATGGCTACATGGAGAGACAAGGTTTGGAGTAAGGACAGCCAGGACAGTCAATTCATATGGCAAAATCAGTTCCTTAGGGGAATCAGTGGATTTGCTCAGGAGAATAAAAAAAAAAATCCACTGACCATCAGCAAGCTGTCTCAACCATGGATGTATAAATGATTCTGTCTCTCCAGTGCTGCCACTATGTCCATAGAGGCTGTTGAGCCCAAATACATTGCCTGTTTGCCCAGCTCCAGTTCTGGCACACCAGCTCTGTTCCCTGTCAGCATTCCTCATAAATTGGATGCAGAGTCCTGGGCCTGAAAACCTCCACTTCCCAGTGGTCCAAAACGCCTGTGGTACACCAACACTCCCCTGTGCTCTGAGCTCACAGTTGGCTGTCAACCTGAGCTAACATTAGTTTACAGCGGCTTTAGTTTGCAGCTGTTTACTTTACTGTCAAGAAACTCTGTAAATCTGATGCAGATGAGCTGAGGGAAAACCAGAAACATTTTCTCCATAAATTATGATCTAGTTTCCCAAAAATCAGTAAAAAAGTTGGTGGTGTGTGACTTAGTGCCATAAAAGTTATATACTTCCCACAGGGATTGTACCCGGAGCACAAAGTTACATTTGATGCATTTCATCCATGTAGAACGTATGTCCTGCAGTTTTTGGAGACATTATAGTCTATTACAGTACTTTGCTAAATCTAGGTACATTTGTGTGTGATCAACAAAACAGTAAAAATATTGTAGTTTCAGATCACGTTCAGGTAGCTTTACCCCTGAAGTACTGATCTGATTTCAGCTTTTCCCTTTTTACATCTTTTGCACAACTCCATCTTCTCATATATGAATTCCATTTCATGGGCATTACAATTCAATTCCACCTATCACCTTGAGCGGAATAAAGGACAAAGGAGATTTAGTCCTATTTGACAGCATCTAAAATACCTAAACACAAGCACACATACATTCGCACACCAAACAATAGGATAGTGTTAAGTGAGAAAGTAAGGTGAAAAAGACAAAAGAAAAGTGCTGGACACAAAATCCAGAGGAAAAAAAAAATATATATATATATTTTGGAGGCTTCAAAGAAATTAGCCCTTGTCTCCCTCTGCGCTCTGTTTGAGTCCAGTGTAATAAGCAAGACAACGGGGTTGAGCTTTTGATGGCCTCTCTGATTCTCAAATCTCCACTTCAGTCTTCACCTTCTCCAGTGTAAAACAAAAATAATACCAAGAGCTAGAAAGTATAACATAAAAATAGTAGCAGGAAAATGAAGAAAAAAATACATTAAAGTAAAAGAGTAATAACGCACAGTGGTAGATTACTGCTTGACTCCCCAAGTATTCAGTATTGGATCTTTTCTCAAGAAAGAAATTAGATCAGTTGAAGAGATACTTTTATTAATCCCTCGAGGGGAAATTCTTTTCTTTTTCTTTTTTTTTACATGCATTTTAACCCCGAAATACAACCACACAAATACAAAGGGACACGCAGATGTGGAGAGAGATGGTGGAGTGATGGGCAGCCACCCAGAGCAGCGCCATGCGAGCAGTTGGGGGGGTGGGGGGGTTCAGTGCCTTGCTCAAGGAGGTGAACTGGCACCTCTCCATACTTTGATCCATACTGGACTTGAACCAGCCACCCTCCGGTTCCAAAGCCAAGTCTCTATGGACTGAGCTACTGCTGCCTCCGAATATAAATCCTCCTGAAGCATTGAAGCTTCTGTCGCTGTGAGCAGGGTTTGAACCTGCGCGGGGAAACCCCATTGGATTTCAAGTCCAACACCTTAACCACTCGGCCATCACAGCTTTTGTACTTGCTTCATATTCAATATTTTAAAACAGACTACTGTAGAAGCTGCTGTATCAGGCTTGCATTCTGAAGTCAAGAGGTGATGGATTGATGGATTTGTCATTACATTTTAGTGTAAAACTTCTTGAAGAATACGAATAAGAGTTTTCCTAATATCTTTATATCTATTTATTTTTTGACAAATAGACCTTATGCAACTTTACACCAAGAAAAGATTGCTCATGACTTCCCTAATAATAGCTAATACTGGCGCTTTAGTGATGATAGTGATTTCAGCATATTCTATATGGATTATGCTGTCTGCTCTTGGTCTTGACTCGGTCTCAACCCCTCAAAGTCTTGTCCTTATCTTAGTCTCAAAGAACTCTGGTGTTGGACATTACTTGGTTTTGGTTTAGGTGATCTTGACTACAACACTGCCTCTCTCTTTATGAGCTGTGATGTGATCTGGGGAAACAAACCCATCACTTCACCTCTTCAGTCATGAATATGAACTCTTTATGTAACATGTCTGCCAACAACAATGATGACTCATTGCCTACATTAAGTATACTTTAATTAAAAATAACTAAATTCATGTTACTGGACCTTTGCCCTGCTATCTAAAACTGCTGACACATTGAGTTACAAATATGTCCAAACAGGGTAATCACCAACTTGCACAAGACTTTATGTTGAGGTATGAGTTATTGTGCGAAAAAGTTTTTTTAATTTATTATTTATTACAGTTAGTTAAAACTAAATTATGCCTTGTTGAGTAATTAGAAAATTGAAAAACACTTAACTGATCTTCCTGACTTTCTGTAAATGTCAAGAAATGTCAAGTATGAAACAAAATCAAATTGTCTTTTTTGCTGAGTATGACTAATCCACAGCTGGAAAATGAACATGCTTTTATTCTTGCAGTGGCCTTCATTGATCACTTAAGACCACCGACATGTGTTCCCTTTCATTTCTGTGCAGCTCTTATTGTTTTCTCTCTTTGCTCCACAGAGGGATCCCAGGGAAGAAATGCGGCACTATCGTCTTGTCTGCCGAGGAGCTGAGCAATTGTCGAGTGAGTAAGCCATAATAATCTCCCATGCCCAACACACATTAGCAGGCAAACATCTGTTAGCAAAGCCTGGTTAAACAGACTATGCACATAAAGTGGATTGAACAGTATGGAAGCTTAGAGGGGCAAATGAAGTATAGGCACACAGCCACAGAAGAGGAAAACTTCCTGTTGACTTTGTTTATCCTACTTGGAGAAAGAATCCCACAGGAACCAAAGAGCTGAAAAGGTCCACCTGCCCTTTAAAAAACTGTCTGGCTATTTGCTTCAATACTCTTTGAATACTGACCGAAATCTGTCCGTAGTATTTGGTCCTGAATTATTATTAAATCATAATTTTTGCTTGTATGCCAGGTTTATATTTATGTTATTTGTATTATTAGTAGTATATTGTCCTCATCATTATTTTATTTTTTCTTTGGGTATAATATTGATACAGGTAAGTTTACCACAATTGATGTACTGTGTGCAAAAGAAATGCTTTAGCTGCACAATACTAGCTTGTTCTGTCTCCTGGGAGTGAAAGGTCATCGTGACAAAAGTCTCTGAGGTATACCTCTCAGGTACTGTATATATAGCAGTTGTCATGCTAAGTATAAAAAGCCAAACACTGGCTGACTCGCTCTTTTCCACAGAGAATATAAGAATGTAATAAATTCAGGGTAGCTAATACCATCATACTGTACTATTGGAAGTGAATTAAACATTAAGCTAAACAACACTAGCTTTTCCCCTGATGTCAGCTGTCCTCTCTTGGACCTCCATGTACTCGGCAATTACAAGGCCAGCCACAGAGGCAAAACAGTAGGTCCTCCACCTCATGTGATCCTTCTATGAAGCTAGTGTCCAGAGTGTTGTCGCTATCCATGTTAGCTAAATATGGCTGATGTGATAGTGATGGTTAATCTGTCTCTGTCCCTTGTTGTCACATACTATGTTGCCAAGTCTCTGCACAACTGTTTCCCCCGACATCACCTTCTTTTAAAATACACTCGCTTGTAAGAGCCAGGGAGAGATCTAACCACCTATAGTACCAATCACACTTACACACTTAACCCTCAACCCCCTCCCACACACACACCTCTGAAAAAAAGCAGACAGGAAAGCTGCTCTCACTCTGCAGAGTGTCCCCCGGTCTAATGAAATGGCCCAGGAACATGATGGGGTGAGTGCTGACTGCCCCCTAAACCAACACTGCTCTAAAGCTTTGGATGCTTCACTGCGCTCCGAGCATGGAGATACTGAGGAGCAGGATATTGAAAAGCAAGAGAGTGAAATAGTGCAAATGGCAGAGGCAGAGAGAGAGAGAGAGAGAGAGCAAACGAGCAGAGTGTGTGTGTGACAGAGTCAGACAGATAGAAACAAATACAAAGACAGTTAAGTTGATCAATAGATGATTATTTCACGCCTGTCATGTACCAGCTCTTAGAAATAAGAACAGCATGGCTGATGATAGTGTGAGACAGAGCATTGGTTAATTAAAACACAGCCCTGCCTGACCTTGTAGCCTATAGAACACACACACACACGCACACACACGCACACACACACACACACACACACACACACACACACACACACACACACACACATAGCATACACTCACTTTCTCTTTCAGATCCTTGTTCACATCCTTGTTTTTTACATACACACACAGGCACATACATTTACATGGCAAGCTGCAATAATCAATATTTTTATATTAACAATAGATCACATGACTACTTGTAAGCGACCAACGTTGCTTATAGTGATGAACCAACAGAGCTTTATAATGTCTTTCAGCTCAGCTTGGTCCACTTTCTTTGGCCTGCTCTTATAGTATTGTCACAAAAGCTACTTGCAGCAAGAAAACTCTGAAACCGATTGTATGCTCCCGCCAGCACCAAATGACAGATAAAGTTAGCAACTAGCTGGTAAACATAGCAGTAAACAGCATTTAGCAGCTAAAAGCTGCTAGAAAGAGAGTGAATACTGACTTCCATTCAGCTATCTAGTGGACACAAACATGACTCCAAATGAATGCTGATAGCTATCTCAGACAAGTTTGCCATCAACTTGTAAGGATATAGTTTTTCTGTTCACTTCTCCAAGCCTGAACTTTAATAGCCTTTAAGTGAGACTAAGAAATTATATCCTGACTTAATGACAAGAACATATAATGCATTTTCTTTTGTTCTAACACTATGCTTAAGCTATGTGATCTTCACATTGAGTAAAATATGCAAATCCAAGATTCCCCATGCCTAGTTTTACATATTCCCCTGTAATTCAGATACATTTGGTATCTTGACTAGAATTTAAAATAGAGCTTTTGAGAACATGAGTTTGGATGTATGGATGGGCCTGCTGATGAGTCTGACCGAGTTGAGGAAGTTAACTTGCATTTAGCATTCACAAAGGTGACATTATTCATCGGTTTCTATTCATGTATGAGTGTTTTTGTGTTTGCTGACGTGCCTTGCAGTGAGGAAATGTAAAATATTTGCACACACTCATGATTAAACCTCACCAGCCAACATTCTTAGTGATGCAGAACGTGTGTGGTGCACAGTTTGTGTTTCTCTGATACCAGGTTTTTATCACGTTATTTGCTTATTTATTTATTTTGAAATGGGCCTTGGCATCAAACAACCCTGGTTGGTATCTTTAAAACTGTTGCATATCAGTACTTAATATATTACAAATCCTAGATGACAAAAAGATGAACACTCTTTACTCTTTACTCCAGGTAAGATACTGTAGCTCAAATCCTGTAATTATCTTGGCACTGGGGTTTTAAGCTTTTATTGACTTGAGTTGGCAGGTGTCTTAAGAGAGACACATTATTACCTAGAAATCTCTCAGAAATTTCTCTCACTTCAGGTGTTGAACATCATTAGGATAATAATCAAAGAAGGAGCAGCTAAAGTTAATTAAACTGAGCTTATGCTAGAGCAGTAGATCATTGAGCCCGCTTTTAACTTCCCTGTTGTGGTCTTCACAATCTCCATCGGCGCAATAAACTTGGAGGAGAACACCAATCACATTGTATGTGGTCTTCATATGGTATCTCATAGTTGTGATAGCCCTGATGTGTGATTACATTTTTGAAGAAGTGTGGATATGGTGTAGCTACAAAGGCTATGTGCGTAGGCTCTTTAGCTATGCTTTTGGTTATTTTGCAGAGAGTTAGGGAGGATTCACACCTAAAGGTCTTGAAATGAACCAATGTGAGGATGATGCATTGTTTTGGTTTTTCAAATGGTCCGGGTCACACAATTCTTGGTGCAGCAAAACAAACTATTGTCATTTTAATATATAAGTTAGGCAATACTTTTCTGCAACTTATTTTATGCTGCACACAGCATGAGTCTGCAAAAGTGAACAGTAGTTAGTTACCTCACTGAGAAGTTGGAAGTTTGCAACCTGTCGCCTGCATCTCTTCATCTAACAGCTCACTGTGACTGCTCCTTCTCGTCCCATAACTCCCTGCATAATTTACAACTGATCTGCTGTCAAAGAAATGAGAGTTTGAGTCAACCCAAACACCAAGGGGTTAAACACCGCAGGGTTCGGTTAAAGATTGGAATCAGGGGGGAAACAGTCAGCACCTCTAAACCCCCAAAATTACACACTTCATCTTGTAATATTGTTAAGTTCATAAAAAGAACAAAATGTAAAAATGTAGTAGTTTTACAGGGAGTTAAATACTGAAACCTTTTTTGGAGCTTCTACAATAACTCAGCAAGAACGTGATTAAGCACATTTCCCAAAACGTCAAGCTATTCCTTTAACACAAAACTAAAAATTATTAACTAGAGGAGTTGCAAAGAAAGGGTGCAGTCTGTGATTGCGTGTGAAAACCAGGATTATGATTAATATATGATATATGATTATATATTAATATATTAATACAGGATTAATATTATGGCAGCTGTTACTATTATATTATACAATACTTCTCTAGTCACCCAGGAAATGCCCAAGTGTGTAACATGAATATTGCTGCAAATGTCCTATGTATACGACCCTGCACCCCCTACCTGACACAGTTACTGACTAAGTTTGAATTATTTATCAGATTGGACAGATTGTAACAAATCCAACAACCAAATGTTGGGTCAGAGAAGACATTTCTGATCATTTCTATTAAACCAGTGTCCAAAACAGGCTTTCTTTGATAAATCTAATCCTCTAAACCATGTTTAAGTATACTGAAACATTTCTCTAACTCCATGTGCTGAACTTTTTGCAGATATCACTATGACTATCAATATATTGGGTTGCATAAATTAGACAATATTTTGGACATGAGGGGCTCAAAATAGAGGTCTTTGACAGCCCTTCCTAATGCAGCAACAATCTTTTTTTCTTGTCCTACAGGGAAAATAAGACTTGTGTTCTTCCTGTGGACTTTTTTAATCTAAAGAAAGAATACAGTAGAATCAGTCAGCTGTTGTTAAGATACACATTTAAACAAAATGGAGTTAAACCTTATTAAATGTCTTTTATATAATAAATGAAAAAATACTGTAACCTCAGGCAGATTCTTACAGTTAAGTCTAATTATATCTCAGAATGTCGTGTATGAAATTTCATGAAATTATTGACTGCCTGCTGCTGCCCACTTTAGAGTAATTATGCTGTATTATCAAATCCTACAGGACCAACATGACCCCAATCCAGCTGCATTTTTCTTCTGCAAAATACTCCAAGGCTGCTCTATGTATGAATTCTTTTTTTTTTTTTTTTTTTACAACAAATTTGCAACAGGATATATGAGCAGTGCTGAGTGGGAGCAGAACAGCGTGATTTTGCCTGGAGCATTTTTCTGTTACGTCTCGCTTCAAGATAAAACTCCATCACATGAAAAAGCTGATACAACCCCGAGAGGATTTTCATTTTGCCTCATTTGCACAAGTTTAACTGTTGGACTGTTTTGTAGACTGTGTCTTTTGGTCATTAACAGCCAGTGCAGATGACTGGATGTTTGATGTGATAGTGTGGTGAGTTTATATGTCTCTACATGAAAGGAACTCCATGTTTTCTTTCATGCATCATCCAGGCCCTCTACCTTTTTTATCCTTTAATCGTACATTTATGTCATCAGGACAGCCACACATTTTGAGCAGATTCATTGCATTACCTCACACACCAGATCCTCGTCTGTTCACCTCACTTCCTGTGCCTTCCATTCACTTTGCTGTCTTCTTTGATGCCTCTATATTTCACTTCACATTGTGCATTCACCACATTTCCTTACCGTGCAAACTGGAACAGGTTTTCTGTTAGCATGGGCAGAGAACAAGTAGGATAGAGAAAATATCAAATGTAGAAAATAGAAAACCTGGAGCAGCTTGGAGTGGAGCGATTAGAAGACGCTTTGAGCAGGGAGCAGAAATTGTTGATGCTCCATTCCCCTCACGTACACCATTTGACAATCCTTATTAAATGCTGCAAACTAACAAGACAACATAAATCACACATTTCTTATCCTGTGGCTTTAACTCGAGAAAGAAAGAAGGGAGCTAATCCAGGCAAGGAATTACCTATTCTTAAAATCACGCATATACAATGCATTGAATCACTGAGGATCATGTACCGCATGTTACCTAGCATAAATCTGAGAGTATACACTGTGAACATACAGAGAACTGCCATGCAAACAACAGGGAGTCATTTGTCATTGCTTATCACGTTAAGTCCACCTTCCCTATCTCCATTACTCCCCTTTTCTCCTCCCAACCTCATCCCTGTGGTCTTTAATTGAGTCACTACCCTCCCGTTTCCACCTTTGCTATCTATCTTTTCCCCACATTTAACCCCAAGAGACACAAACACACGGGCTAACAATAATTCATGCCTATGTGATTCGAATGTAAATGCACTTGTTTGACCCATGCACTATACTTTTATTACCTCTCCTCCTCATCTTGTCTCTCTTTATTAGTGCAACTATAACTCTTTCTGCAGTAACACTCACACACACGCTGCTTGTCTCTCCTGTCACAAACACTCTTTTATTACCCCCCTGAGGGTGTGAATGTGTCTCTATCCAGCCTGGCCCCCTGTTTTAAATATTGATACTCTGATTCTCTCCATATTACCAAATGGCTGTTGATCACAGACCTTTGTGAGAGTGTGTGTTCGTGCTACAGAACCTTAATGAGGCAGGAGCAGATGCATATTTAATATCCTCAACACAGTCCATCACCATAAATGCTTTTATATGCCTATTAGCTTTTCCTGGTGTGTCCTTCCTATTGCTGATGCACAGCAGCAATGTTGCCAAAATTTTGCCACTGAAACCTGCATTTACTTTGTGAGTACGCCACTGGAAGTCCATTTAATTCCTGCAGAGTAAACCAGTGAAACCTTGTGTTTAAAGTTAATAAGCTCTGATATAAAGCTTACAGAATGACAGTATGGTGGATTGGTTGATTTAACCCATTTTGGCCCATTTCACAGTTAAACTTTATTGGTAATGGGGTTTGTTTGAGAAATTGCAGTTTAATTTATTGTCCTGTTTTCATCATGTTGATTTCAGTACGACTAAACATGCTGTGGAACATGAAATTGTCAGTGTGGGTAGTAAGGTAGCAACGTGACAAGTTAAACTCCATTAAGTTTCAGCAGGAGAATCCAATACACTCCTTCAGGGCCATACAACAGGGGCACAAAGGTATTACATGTTGCCAGTGAGCTTGCCTTTGATGTAGTAGGGGTCTACAGCAAATCCCAGCGAGCTCAGAGAGCTGCATACATGCTAAGCTTCAGGTAGTGATTTAACACTTCAACATCCATACATTTGAATTAACACCTCAATTAGCAGTTATACATAACATGCATAGAGTAACTGATTAACTTTGGTCTTACACTGCATGGATTTAACACTTGCTGTTGCAGGATTTATGATTAATCGCACATTTTCTGTCTTCCTTTTCTTTTATGGTTTCTTTCACTCAGAATATAAAATATATAAACATACAATAGAATTTAGAAAAATATGACTGAATGAAGGCGCCGTGATCTCGCAGCACCGTATTTTGCAATTCAGCCATAAGTGTAATATAAATGTCAATCTGTGGATACAGACAACTGGAGCTGTTTCTTTCATCACTTTTATGAGATGCAGAGACAAACATTGTTCATCATGAGTTTGCAGAGTTTAAAAAATGTATACACGCGGCAATCCAGTGAATCATAAGCTCGAATGCTACTTTCATGTGTAGAGAGTCAGTACTTGTTGAAGTTAGGTACTTGTTGAAATAGAAAATACATACACACAGACACAGAGTATCCGGGGGTAGAAGACAGAAAGCGACAGAGATTAAGTAAAATCTGTTGCTACAGCAAATATTTCTACTTTTACATGTTCAGATGACACAGGCATTGAACTGCTTGTTTGTCAATCAGTACACAGCATGGGAGCCAACATTTCCCAGGCGGATTAAAGGAGTGTTTTTAAGAGAAAGAAACAGAGTGAGTCTTCTGTGTAGGAGGGTTGTGTGAAATGGCAGACATGTGGTGTGTATGTGTCCTCAGGGTAAGGGTAGGAATACAGATAAAGTTCCCCCTCGCTGCTGGAGTGGAGTGGATATGTTCATGAATGTGTCAGAGGGAAGTGTGTGTTGTACGGTGCCTGGCTGCGTCTGATAAAGACACAGAGGGGGCACTGTTGCAAGATTCCTACAGAAATTAAAACAGGCATCGGCACATGTGCACAGAAATACTCTGGCTCTCACTCACAGTCTGTCACACTTGTAACCTCTCACACTTTTTTTTTTTGCTGATTTGCCACTCGGCACCCAGCCAGATACAAGGTGCAAGCGGCAACATTAAAAAGCTATTAAGTTGTCATTAGTGGCAGTGCGGCTGCCCAGTATAAGGCCTTGGGGTTATAGCATCTACTGTTATAGCATCTGAACATACTGTAATGAACCCACTGTGTTTCACAGATTAGCTGCAGCCCATATGCCAGAGATAAGTCGGGGGCCCCTTCTCACCACACAGGGAGAGCCGAGAACACAGAGGGGTAATAGTAAGCAAGTAGTACAGGCGTCAACAGCAGGCAAGTGATTTATATTTGGGGTTGGTAAAAGCGCTACATTTCATCATAAACAGCTGGTGGAGAAAATGCACATTCAGGCTTATTTGTTAGAGAGAGAGAGGGTGTGCTACAGAGAAAGAGTTGGTTTGCAGTGTGAATTAATCTCCTAACATCTGCTGCTAGTCTTTGATTTATTTAAGTTACATATAATGTTTTTATGGTCTTCGTTAGTTTATCTTTTGAATCCACAGCTGATTTATTGTTGCCAAGCTACTGACAACAGTAAACTGACAGCAGAATGCTGTCCTCAAAATAAAATGAATGAGGAGTAACTGTAGAGATGATTGTCGTATTTCAATGGCCTTGATGTGAAAAGACGACGCATCGCTGTTTTATGGGTCTTGCAGGAGTACTTCCGCATACATGAAAATACTTGTGTGTCTTGTGTGTTGAGTCAGTCAGATGAGTCAGTTGGGACTGAAGCAAAAGGAAACCTCCATGGCTGAGAAATGAAGCCAACGCAGAACTAGAGAGTCACTTGAGGCTGGCTCCAAAAGTGAGTTCATCTCCAAAAGCCCTCATATAAAAATGTCCATTCACAGCAGAAATAAACAGTTTTGGTCTCTATAAATAATTTCCCTGTTCATGGGTGTATTTTTATATATCTCATCTACTGTATATCTGTTATTAGTCTGTTTTTATTGGTCATTTTCATTAGACTAGAAGTTTGGGGGGAAAAAATCTGGGGGTATTGATTTAAAAAGAAGAAAGGTTACCACATTTCTGTAGTCTGCTCAAGGCTGCTAACCACTACTGCATAGCTGCATAGCCATGACTGCACAGAGGAAGAAGAATGAGTGGAATAGAAAAGAAGATATCTCTGATTCTTGTCCATAGATTTTGAATCTTTATTAAAGGATTGTTCACCATGAGTCTTTTTATAGAAGCACAATGCTAGATAAGTGGATAGTTCTTACATTTGAACCATATTTGCTATAATTGACCTAAACTGTGCCCAGCAGTTGCTGAGCTGAATTAAAGTTTATTGACCAACTAACAGCTTTGTTTGTGTTTAGCTTTTTTACCACTACTAAATAGGTAGGTAATAGTAATTTTATAATCTTGCAAGGCCAAGACGCACACTGAAGAAACATTCTATGTTTACCAATCTAGGACATATTTTATATATTGTATATAACAGGGACTAATCATAATCAAGAACAATTTCTGTGATTAAACTAATCATTTGCCAACCTTAGTGTAGAGGTACCTAAAAATATTTTTCAGGATAGGATGCATTGAGCCTTGCCTATAATTTGATTCTAAAATATAAAAAATATTCTCACCCAAATGATACCCAAATGTTCTGGCTCTAATTTGAGAACAGCTCTAAGTTCGCCATCATGTTATTTCATTAAAACAGGAAGCAAAGCAGCCTTTAAAACATATTAGAAGAACCCAAAGCCCAAAGCAAAAACTTTTTTTTGCTTGATGTTTCTCTGAGGCTGAAATATACTGAAAGCGTCTGATGTTTTCCAGATGCTGTGACAGGTATCAGAAGAAGTTAGCTTGATGGCCATTACTCATGCTAGAATTAGACTTGGTAAGCAGCTGGCACTAATGTTAGCAGGAGTGCTGGTGGGTGGATACGGCACTATGGTTAGGGATTACAGTGCCTGCATACTTGAGCACACACACACGCGCGCATGCACACACACCATTAGGCTGTGTTTATAGATAAAGTTTGAGTGTATGGTAGGCTGGCCGCCAGTAGATCATCGAGTGAGAGCATTTAAGCAGGTGACATTCACACTGCACAGACTGAAGTCATATACTACACCCACATCCTCATACAAATTAGTGAAGAACATTTTCCCAAATTGTTAACTAACGATGTGATTCATTAAATAATCGTTCAGAGCCTTTCTTTCCTTCTTTCACCAGCTATGTTACATTTGTGGGTATTTGTATGGGGTGTGTGCGTGCACACTGTCTGTACTTGTATGCTCGGATGTACTGGACAGAAGTCTGACTATTCTCACACTCCTGCTAAAACTAATTGTGCTCATCTCCAACAGTTAGGTGGTGACTCATGATGGCTGTGACATATAAATGTTGACATAAAAGAGACCAAAATAAACACCTCACACTGAACTGAACATTCACTGGGTCTTCTACTACTCAACCATGTTTATTTATAGCAGCTTAACTTTGATTATTCTACGTTGGCTTGTGCTAATATAAAATCATCTACTTCATCAGTTATCGCATCAGTTGCTCCACATTGGTATTGAGGGACCATTTTAGTGCTAGTCAGATCTCCAGTCCTACAGTGAATCAACACCACGCTTGTGTTTTTGGTTAGCTGGACTTACAGTTGAGGTTGACAAAATGCAGAATGGATGCACAAAAGCCGAGAAAAAGCTGAGTTGAGCAAAACAAGGTGGCTCTGTGATGTCCTCACCTTTGGGTCAGACTTTACATTTCTTGCCCCATTAGTAGCGAAGATATTAGTAATTGCAAAATAGCAGTTATCTGATTTTCTTCTGTCTGGTTTTCTCGTGTGTCAAGACCATGACGTCATCACAGTATTTGCTAATGTGGATATTTCTACAGAAATATCATTTCAAAAGCTCTTCTGTTTCTTTATTAAAAAGAATATGCCAAGGAATGCGAATAAGAGTAAACACAAAGGTACAAACAACATTTGTGCAGTATTCATTATCTTATCGTGTGATGCACAGACATCTGCCTCCATCTGCCGTCCCACAGTAAGCTGTGAAGATAAAAGAGAAGAAGTACAGGAAGAAGCTCGAAATAGGCCACATAAATAATACCTCACTCCCAAACCTATCTCACACTTGTCTCTCTACATCTCTCTGCATGTGTCTCTGCAGGACAGTGCCACTATGCAGTTCTGTGCCAACAAGCTGGACAAGAAAGACTTCTTTGGCAAGTCAGATCCTTTCATGGTCTTCTACAGAAGCAACGAGGATGGAACGTGAGTGCTTGATGTGATTTCATGTTATTCCAAGTGTTTCAGAAAGTAGCTGTAAGTGTGCTGCTCTTTGAGGAAGCCCCCTGAGACGCAAGATGTAGTCCTGGAACTGTTGTCAAAACCACACTGAAAATGACAGTTGCTGAATTTTGTGTTACCAAAGCTTTACAGACCACGGGGAGAAGATACTCTCAGATAACATGTTGCTGTTCTTAAAACAGGGTAAATTAGCTCCTATGAGAACCTAGAAAATCAGTTTTGAGACATGAGAAAATTTAGTTTTAAAGTACAATATCATAAAGGTCACAGTGACATATTAAAAAAATCAAATGGAAATCTTCTGGGGAAAAGGGAGAGGTAAAAACAGAAGGAGCATTAGAGCCGATACAGAATAGGAGAGAGAGATGAGAATATATGTACAGTATGAGAGGAGAGCTGCAGTGGTTATTGAGGCATGAACAATTTAAGAGGCTGCATACAGAGGAAAGTATCCTGTTCACAGCAAAACTACTACTCTCATGACTATGTCTTAGGTAAATTGCTCCAGGAGAGCAAATAACAAAGAGAGGCAATTATATGGAAAGCATAAAAGCAAGAAAGAAAAGAAAAAAACACAATCTGCATTTTCCATCAATAAGAAAAACACTGTCAGTTTCTGAGGCAATTCACGTAGGGATGCATAACACTCCCCCATCTTCTCACTCTTTCCCAGAGTGCTGTTCAGCCTCCCGAGGGGCTGCGCAGTTGTGGCAGCGTCAGCCCTATCCAGCCCGAGATGCTTTAGCAAGTGCTTCATTAGCCATCTTCTAGCTTTTCTCAGTATTTTTCTTTATACATAACAGGGTGGGAAACACTCCCCACAGCTGCACTAGAAGTATCCCTTGTTGGTACCAGAAGGAGGTACAAATTAGAGGCTGGTGTGGCTAAAAGAATCACAGGGCTTTAAAAGTCTTCAGGCACTTAGTGGAGTACAAGTAATCCACAGCTTAGGGTGAAAAAAATAAAGTGATATGAGTAGTTGCGTTTTTTGAGAGGATTTTTGGGGGGCATTTGAGAGGAATTTATGAGGTTTGGCTCTGTGAAACATTCCAGATATCAGAGAAAATCCATTTGCATATCATTGTCACACTTGCAGTCAAGGGAAATGAATTAAAAGGCAGACTGAAATATTAAAATATTCTCTGTGGTCTACAACACAATATAGCTGGGAGACAGGCCAAGCAGTAAACAAAACTGGGTACAGCCCTATTTAAAGCATCTCTCAGATGTGACATTGTCTTTTCTGTTTCCCCGTCTCTTCAGTTGCATGCTCCTCCCCTTATTTATCTCTTTCCCCGGGCTTGTATAATTAACAAAGAATTATCTCTTCTCTTTTTGAACATATCTTTTCCTAACTTCCCTGCTCCTCCTCCTCCTTCTCCTCCTCTAGGTT
Source organism: Argyrosomus regius (assembly GCA_946959425.1). Classification (NCBI taxonomy): domain Eukaryota; kingdom Metazoa; phylum Chordata; class Actinopteri; family Sciaenidae; genus Argyrosomus; species Argyrosomus regius. Next base: position 11,670,052 of record OX336885.1, read on the forward strand.
TACTATCTGTCATAAAACAGAGGTGGTGAAGAACACATTAAATCCAGTGTGGCAGCCTTTCACTATCCCAGTGCGGGCACTCTGCAATGGAGACTATGATAGGTACAATGCAACACTTCCTGATCCCTACATCTGCTGTTAATCCTTTCACTGTTGCATTTGACTCCATTCCTGTCTGTTTCTACCACATCACACATACTTTCACACACACCTTGAATAATGTTAGTTAGTTAGTCAGTTAGTTATAGTCTGTCTTCATTGATTTCTGTTGGGTCGGTCTATCGATTTCCTTCATGGCCCCTAATTAGAATGTCTCAGACTGACAAAATGGTGACAGCCATTTCTACACCCTGAGCGTTGATGAGTTTAACCAGCAGAAATCAATACCAGTTCACATTGTACAGTATTAAGCCTCCCATTCTTTCTATTGTCACATTATTTCTGCTGTTGTGTGCTTAGGATATCCCTAGGTATTGATTTTTGCTAGAACAGCACAAATCAGGCACAATGAGCCTCTTTAATCTCCAATGACCTCCTTGTGGTGTTTCTGTTATCAACCCTATTCTCCTCAGATATAATCTTTTTTTGAGTGATTAAAAATGTACAAGTAATACACTTTATTTACTTGTGTGTTTGAGCTGACAGTTCACTAAACCCCTGCCCTGACCAGCGTTTACAATCCCGTTTGCAAACTTGTTATCAGATGTAGCGACACAACATTAGTCCTCATCCTAAAATTATAAAGCATACATCTTTAAGTAGCTACACATGTGTTTGATGTATGTTTCCTCATCATAATACTTGAAATACAAGAACAGTGCTACTTCCTTCAGTGGGCTATGTAGACCTTAACATGGATCGTCAACTTGTGAGCATGCTAACATTTTGCTTGGGACCTGTAGCTTTAGCTTTTGGAATTATATCATGTATGTAGCATCAATCAAAACTGTGAACAAAAAAGTTCACAACATTCTCTATTCAAACCAACTCATGGAGCGAACGTTAGCTTAGTTAACTGGCTAGCTACAGCTGAAAAAAAATCTTCACCGTTGTCATTTTTATCAAAATCAGTGTTCACCAATGAGGAATGAGCAGCCTGCTTGTGTCTTCTTCTGTCTGAAGAACCTTTAGTTTAAAAGAGTTTTTTTTAGTGGTAAATCTGTTATCATTGTAAACTGAATTCAAGAAATGTAAGTTGTAGCAGTAACTAAGGGGGACATGACTCAGTGTTCACTTGATAGAGCCTAGTGCGAAAAAGAAGAAAATCGAAGGAATCAAATCAATATATAAACAATTCAACAGATATGTTGAATACTCATAATATAATCTGGTTTATTCATCATTGTTTTGGCCCTAGAAAACACTGGATTACATTGCTGACTAAATATCTAAAATAATGATGGGTTGCGCTCTCAGTTGGCACATAATTAATGCAGACATGTTGTGTCAGAGGAGATATGAATTCATTTTTCTCCCAACTTATCTGCCTGCCTCTAATTTAAAAGACAGTGCTGGGAAGAAAACAAGTTAAATCATGAAGGAGCCATGAGGAAAGATGAAAAAGGAATGACAGACAGATTACTTTTGTGGTGGGAAATATTTCAACTTTTTTCATCTTTCCCTCTCAAAGGTGTTTGCCCTATCTTCTTTGTATGCTGTCAGACTCTAATTACTGAGAATGCTGAGAACCTGGTTTGAGCTCCGAAAATCTGAGACAACACAAACAGGAAGGGAGCTACTGATGGGGTTGCCTCTAGAAGTATTTGATATTTGGGAAATATTAGGTGAAATTGTGTGAGCTTGCCAATCACACATGAAGGGTCACTACCCTGTCAGAGGCAATCATACACAAGAGACTGAGCTGGCCATCAAAGGCGCTTCCTAAAATGCTCCTGTACCATGCGAACATGCACACTGACACACACACACACACACACACACACACACAGAAAACGCCCACACTTAGAGTATAATAAAATGTGACAAGCCACGAGCTGAAACAGCCTGAAATGCTGCAAGTCTTGAAATATCACCAAGACAGCGCTATAAACAGGTTACATACTTGTGCGTGGGTGAGGAATAAACTTTGTGTGTCGCTCCTTGCCTGTTTTCTGAGTACATATTTCTATGAGAGGGGAGTGGGAAGGACTGTCTGTCTGTCTGTCTGTCTGTCTTTGAAATTATATAGTTTTTGCGACCCACTGATAAATAATTTTTTCCGACCTCTGTGATGGTACGTTATCATCCAAGCTGTATTCATGCAACAAACGCGTCTCTTAAAAGCTGTCAATGCTTTTGATCTATGTAATTACTGTTTATATCTATCTGCTGAAGAAAAGCGCTTCCAGTGATTTGACAAGGGCTAGCATGATGCCCATACACTGAAGAGCCAACAACTAAATCAGTTTAGAACATTTTTTATTACATATATCAAATCTTTTTCGGTTATTTCAAGTCCATTTTAAGAATGTCCTCCACGATTATGTTGATTTGACCCTCAGAAGTCCTGGCCAAATGACCGGACTTTGACAGAGGCAGCTTTGTTGTTTCCTTTTGTCCCTTTGGTCCACTGCGTGACCCAAAGAGTTCTCGTCAAAAGCTGAAGCCACACGTCCACCCTCACAGACCCTCCTGTCATACATTATGTGACATGCTCTCCATCATCACATCAAGCCTGCAAGGGTGAAGGACCCAAGGGGGAAAAAATGTATTATAAGACATGACTTAAGACCTAGACTGTTTCCATGGAGATGAAATGAAATTTTTTAATCTGCATTTCAAAGTATTTTTCTGAACGGCTCCTCTCTGCAAAAAGTGAGGTTGGTATGTAAATGTTTCCCTTCATCCCCCTTTAAACCCTCAACTGAGAATCCTGGCATCGCACACTCAACAAAACAACACTTTTGTTTTTGCTTCCATGCACGCAAAAGGTTTATTTATCTAAAATTTTGTTCACAAACTTGTTACAATCCATGTTAGTGGGTACAAGTTGCAGGGTAGTTGTATAAGAAACATTACTATGTTTATTGCTGTTGTATCTGGGTGGAGAGGCAGTGACTGTGGCTCCAACTGCTTGTTATCTGGGTTGGCACTTTGTCTACTCTCTCTCACTCCAAGTCCAGCACAAGACTGATTTACTTTGCTCTAATTAGAGTGCTTCAGTTTACTGTTAGGTTCCTCTCATTAGATGCATCAAAGGGCAAAAGGAGAAGTTGGAGCGAGTTCAACAAATCCAACTGTGTTGGGTAATCCAACTGATATCCCTGAAGGAACAATAGGAGGAAGACGCAATGCCTTGACTTTCTCTCTCAAACCACACACCACAGGCACCTAAAAAAATAGTGCTGCACTCTTTTCCTTTTGTAACAAAGCGCAATCTACTCTGATAGAAATTTGAGTTCCACTTTAAATTGATTGATTTTATCCTTTGTTTTTCTTACATTATGTGAGAGACAGTGCACTTCAGGCTTGTATCTACAGAACTCTTTTAAAGAAACTCTCAAGCAAGAAAATGGAAAAACTAATTTGACATCTCAGTTCCATGGTGTCTATTAGCGACAGTCTTACAACAATTAAAGTCCCTGTGGGGAGTGTATGGAACGACACATACACTGCACATTTGTGCTGACTGCCTGCCCTATCCATTCACAGATGTTTTCTTTAAGGTCAGCATGATGTTGCATCTACAGTTTTTTGTGCCTGGTGTAAAGTGCTGTTTAAAAAAAATCGGATTTGCGTCCAAAACAGTTTCCAAGGTTAAAAGCTTTTGATGTTCTCTCCCACAGCTGTTTGAAAAGTATATACGGTATATACATTTCTCAACCTGGACATGTAATGAGCAAGGTATCCAAAAGCTCTCTGTGTTATGATCATTAGCGACATATCAATCTGATACTTTAGTATCTATGGCATCTTTGATCTTATTAAGCAGATCAGGTATCAGTCAAATGTGAATGTAAATACAGCTGTTGACAACAGTTAACATGAAAAAATTAGATTCAAATGCCCAGTAGGAATAATGGTGTATGTCCTCTTATAGTTACACATAAAACACCTTACACATCAAATGAACATTTTTACACAGTGAGACATGAAATACAGATTTTAAATTGAAGAAGAAAAAAGCACTGGTATTGGATTGGTACCTTGTGGTGGTCATTATAATTTGCTTTTGTATTGTATTAGGCCCGAAAAAGTGGGACTAGTTCATATCTAATGACCAGTATGACAAATAAGAGTATTTGTGATTTGGGAATGAACATTTAATAATATAAAAACAACCATAACAATGTGCAGCCACACAGAGGCTAAACTGGACCAAGTTCAATTGTCGCTGCACAAAATCTGTCATTGGGAAAGTGTTGCTTGTTACTGCAAGGAAACAACACTCTAAAATCCCTGATCTAAATCATGGCCAAAGGCTATCTGTCCACCATATTTTACTCAGATCTGTTGGTAACCTTTAAAAATATCTTGCAAACAAACAGACAAGGATAAAAACACCTCCACCTTTCAACTTTGCTGGCTGGCGACAGGGTGGCGCAGTGATTAGGCTGACTGTCCTTCAAGCAGGAGGATCCAGTTGAGTCTCTGGTGACAGCGAGCATTTGAGGTATCCTTGAACAAATCCATATCTCCATACGCACATACACTCTGCTTTGGAAGCAACAGACTACATTTTGTCAAAGGAGAGGAGAATGAAAGGAAAGTAGGGAAATAGGAGAGGAAGGCAGGAGGAGAAATGAAGGAGATAACAGATAACAGGCAGCAAAGGCGTGTATACTTGAACAGAAGGAGAAACAGAAATCCAATATGTCAAAAGACGCCGTTCCAGATGAGTAAGTCAAGGGGGAAGAGGATGAAGGAGCGTGAAGAGAGAGGAAGGAAATACATGGTGGTTTGTATTCTGCTCAACAACTGACGTGTGAAGAAATATAAATTCCCTCCGTCTTATATATACATACATACTCACACCCCCTGTGTACCGTGCTTCCTCTGTGTAGGTGGTACCTAAAGTACCTGCATATATTTTTATGCTGATAATTCATTAAAAACATTAAAAGAATCATTTCTTTCTCATTAACATGGTCGCCCAGGTGATTCAAACATATCTATTTTGGTCCCTGGCAAGAGATCACGGACAGATCAGTGTAATTGGAGCTGAAGAATTGTTCAGTGTCAACTGCAGTCTCCTTTCTTCCCTCAATTATATGTGCCTACATCACTGAAGATGGGTCATGTTCATTAAAGATGCCTTAGAATAGTAGCTGAAGATATCTGTGGCAGATTAGTTTTGGAGTGTATATTGTTCTGAGAATTCAAGGGGCCACTCAAGGGTCTGAGCGCCTGAGTCCTCTGATGCAGCTGTAAGTTAGGATTTGAAATAAAATGATGGCAAATGCTTTGAGCCGTCATAAAAACAGCTACCCTGGTACTTTATTTGAGTAATGCGGCATGCTCTAAAACCGCACCACTTACGCATAGCACTAGCACTGTGTATTGGTCAGGGGAAGGGATTTCTTTCTGTGTTTCTGCTGTCTCTTTCTGTCTTATACCTCTACTTTTTCTCTGTCTTTTCCCACGCGGGAAGAGAAGCATGATGTTTCTACCACCTAGGTGACAAGCACATTTTCTTTAGCTCACAGCCTTGAAGATAACCTCAAAAGAACAAACTGTCACCATAGAACGACAGGGGCCAGGTGGCAGGCAGGAAGTTGGGCTTATTTCAGGGATCTTTCAATTCCTTAGTGACAGGAAAAAGTCTCTGATGTGCCGCTTGCCGCTATTTTCTTTGGTTCTGGGCTGGTGTCAGTACTTGTGTAAGATGAAGTGGGGGGGAGAGGGGGGGGCATGGGAGTGAGATCAATGTGACTCGGGAATGAAAGTGCTAAAAAAAAGTTTTTTCTTCTTCTTCACTCTGCAGGGACATTGTGTCTGCTGCATTTGTGTAAAATGTCATCAGTGTCTCTTTTTTCTGATGTTCTTCTGAATGTTGGAAGTTAACATGTGCTTCAGTTTGCAAGTTAAAAATTTTGGAAAGGCGTGCTTTAAACAAGTTTTTCTTTTGCAAGATTCAGCCAGCTGCTCCGCTTTGTTCTAAAGCTGGTCACATTTATTTTTAATTGATTTTGGGGTTCCCTTAGTTCTGTTAAATTAAAACACTTACATATAAATGAAATCATATCAATGGCCTCATTACAGTTTTCTTAAAATACTTTGAGGTGTTACCAATGATAATAATTAAGGTTCCATTCAGGTCAAACAGAGTCAGGGTGCTGCTGTGGTGCATGTTGACTGACTGCAACCTTAATTAGTATCATTGGGAACACCTGCGTTGACCCTGCTATTTCAGGTCAAAATGGCTGCTGTAAAAAAAAGTCCAGTCCAAACCCAATTATTTAGTTATTGACACACCAAACTGAACAGCAGACACTTTTAGGTAAAAAATAATAATAATAATAAACGTCCTCAATGTTTCTTTTCCTCGTTGCACTCAATAGTAATACTGAGCCTTGTTCATTTGACACAGGAAGCTCCAAGGCTCAGATGGTTGGTATGAATTTCTCCTGTCCTTGTTAACCACAATTAGTGAATACACTAATTAAGTTTTTAAAAAGGTAGTTTTTCTAGAAAAGTCATTTCTTCTTTTCATTTTTCTTTTAAGACAACATATATAAGATATATTTAAAGGTACCCTGTAGAGTTTTTGACCACTAGGAGTGCTGTGGATCTTTTTACAACTGGGTGCAGATTTTGTTTGTACAGTGGACATGCACGAGGACGCACATGCTCACATGCAAGCACAAAGGCTGGAAAATTTACATCCTGCAGTAGGTTTCACACGATTCTGCTGATTGACAGTTGGTGGCAGTAATGTGCCAACAGACGTAGCAATGTGCCAACAAGGGCAGTAAAGAAGAAGACTGCTGGAAGGTAAAAATTGATGTAAACAACGGAAAACAAAATAGGCTTTGCAAATGTTATATGAGGATATTCACTAAACATGTTTGTTAGACTCCAAGCATACACACACTGTGGTATAAAAACACTAAATGCAACGTTTTGTTTGTTTACAAGAAAACTCCAGAGGGCACTTCTAAATGCTGTGCCTCAGAGATAATTTTGAAGCAGTAGAAGTCAGACACTGGTGAGCTACACAGCTTTTGTAGAAATGGCTGACCGAGTAACAAGACAGCTTGGCAGCATGCTGCAGTAAATCATTTCTCATCTCATCACTGTTCTGCACTGACTAGACCTGTGTGCAAGATCCAAAATATCGCCCAAGCTTTGCCAATCTGTTGTAGCAGTACTATCATGTTTGAACAACACTGAACAATACAGAGTCTATATATAACTATAACCCTGGGCCGCTGCTGAGCCTTCGTACATGGGGCGGATGCTCTACCAACTGAGCTAATCGACACCCGTCTACATATAACTTTAAGAGACAGGTGGACCCAACAATGTCTCAGATTGCTGGCCTGAAAGGAGCTCATATATACTTTCTTTCCATCCTGTTTGAATTGGTCTCCTTTTTTTTTATTGATGGCTCATTGCAGAGTAATCATTCTATACATACATGCGTGTTTGACGGGGTGTCTGTTCAAATACAGAAAGGTAATACATTTGTCACACGATTCATTGCAATTGTGTGAACAACTGTCATGCTGAGATGTAAAGTTCATTCCTGACCTTGTTGGCAAAACAATCTCACCAGAAGATCCATTAGTAGCATTACTGGAGCTTTCATTTGTTGATGTTCAAGCATCCATTTTCTGAGCACTTTTTAGGAACTTCACATCCTAGTTGGTTTAAAAAGTTGAGAACATTTATAATTTCATGACAACTGAGCAAACTGCATTGACTGTGTGATATGACTGAAAGCTTCAGAACGAGCTACTGGACAGACTTTGTGGTAAGATTGTTTGGACATATAGCACAAAGCACACTGCTAAAATCTAACCTGATCTGTCTGTTTTTTTTCCAGAACAATCAAGGTGGAGGTGTATGATTGGGATAGAGATGGCAGGTGAGTATGACTGCCAAGACTTGGTATTAAATTAAGGAATCTTTAACCTGCCGTTCAACAAATAATTAAAGAACCACCAATCTTCAGTTATAAAATATGGATGCAAACGTAAGATAAGTTTATGGTTAAAGTTTTTCAGAGATATTCACGCATTTCCTGTCACGATTTTGCCTCAAACATCTGTCCTGTTATTTGTGCCTGATACTTTCTCACTCACCAATGTTTCTCTACCTTTATTCCTTCTCACAGCCATGACTTCATTGGAGATTTCACGACCAGCTACCGAGAGCTGGCTCGAGGGCAGAGCCAGTTCAATGTGTACGAGGTGAATAATTCCAGTGTTTTCACAGTTCAATAGCGTGCCTGTTGGCTCTTGAGATCAGGATTCCCTCTACGCTGGGTGTCTTGGATCCCATTTCTGACACGAGTGACATTTCTATCTCTGACATCACTGTTGTAACATTTTCCATTACTCTAGCACATTCCTTTCCATGGATAGCTCCTACTCCTGCAGCCAAAAAAATGCATTTATTCAAGAGTTAAAAAAAAACATGTTCTAAAAGTTATTCCATACATACCTAATTCATTTCTTTAAAGGGCATTTGTGGGTGCAGTATTTGCATGTCTTCCCACCTTCCCCATGCAGTTATACTGTACATCCAATTAAATACTATAAGATTTATTTTGCCATAATAATCAGCTGGATGCTGACACACATAGAAATGGAGCCATTAGCAGCAGCGTGAAACAGGATTAATAGGAGAACAATCAGGGATTTAGAATGATCACAGCTATTTCTCAGTACTTCTCATGGGATAGCTAACAGTGTCTCTTAAAAGTACACAATACAGCTGTGTATGCAAATCACAAACACTTATTTAACTCACTTGAATGTTTCAGTATCCCAGAATCCAAGGCTGATGAGCAAGGGCTGAAAATGACATAGATATACAGAGTTTATTATGGTAAATTCAGCTGTAAGATTATGAGTATCAAGGCTACTGTTGAACATTTAGCCTTGATTTAAAAAAAATGTAAAGCTTGAAAATCTTACCATAAAGGAGGACATGTCAATACCCTCATGCCTCTGTGGTTTGGTGGCCTTCAGCCGAAGGACAAATACCTGTCTTTTGGATGTCAGATCCATTATACGCTGCTCTTGATTCCTCTCTACCTCCCAGTGAGACTGAAAGGGCCTTTAGTTTTTGCATCAGCAGATTGTTCAGTGTGTCAGACAAATTGCCATCCCTCCATGTTAAATTAGTGGCTGTCACTTTCATGCCTAGCAGCCATAGAGAAACAAGGTAATGAGCTGAGACGTCTTTGGTCTCCAGATTGACATTTCTCTCTTGTTCTGGAGTCGGTAGAATACTGGTAAAGTAAATGTAAACCTTGCAAGCTAAAGCCTGTCTGTACCCATCAAGGCTTTGTAGTCTCAGATTTGTGTTTGAATTTCCAGTCTTGTCCCTCAAGATGAGTGTTTATAAGTGATCTTACATGAGCTACCCTCTCCCATAATACACATTACCCTTTACTTCATGCACACAAATCATTTCTCACCTTCCTTCTTTATTTAAATCCTTCCTCTGTCACTTGCTATTCATCTTGCTGCTGCATACATCTACTGTAAGTGATGGCATGCACTTCCCCTCATGTCGCCCACATACATGTCTTCAGTACATGTGTTGCACCCAATTAGGAAAGAATTATATAGTAAAACTACAGGGTTTGAATGAGTGGAAAAAGGGTTGAAATGAATTCTATTGTGAAAATACATTGTAGCTCACTAAATCCAGCAAGCGAGAAATTATAGGGAGTTTTATAATTACACGCTACTAATGCAGCATTTTGCTTTGAGGGATTGATTTATTAACTCTTATTTTATTTCATATAAATTTCATTATTGAGTTTGCAACCACTGGCAAAAAAAAAATCAAATATCCTATTACTGGCACTGCTTTCCACAAGTCTATACAGTATGTGCACATATAGTAAGGTGGATTTCTATATAGATATGTATGTGTGTATGTGAATAGTACCTATTATTTATATGGAATAGTTCAGCAGTTGCATTTAAGCCAACATAGTCGATCTAAGCAGACATTGTGGTCAAATTAGGTTCGTTTAAAACATCTGTATCTCTTATTTTTAGGTGATTAATACCAAGAAGAAAATGAAGAAAAAGAAATATGTCAACTCTGGAACAGTGAGTATAGCTCCAAAGCTGGCATTGTGCCTCTTTTCTGCTCCACATCTACTTCTCTTTTGTAAAACAATTCCCTTTCATTATCACGCAAGCATTGGCTTCTTGCCAATCCATGAAAATTTCTTCTCATAAATTACACCAATTAATTAAAACATTTGGTAAAAAGCTAAATAATAAGCATGTTAATTCAGTAGTAGTTGTAGTTTGGAAATTCAGCCAAAATACTAAGAGTTAAAGTTACAATATATGGTACTGTAGGGGATTATTCAACATGTATACTGTTCCATGTCATATTGGAGGAAAGTAGTTGATTGTTGAGTTTCATTCCCAGGTCATCAAATACAGATGTAAATGGAAAAATAGGTGGCGTCTGTTAACTATGCTTGAGCCCCCAACCCAAGGCATGACCACCTTTTTTTGTGACTCATTTATATCTGTATTTGACATCCAGGGAACGAGACTCAACAACCAACTATCATTCTCCAGTATGACTGACCCTATGTTTAAGTATAAGTGGGACAAAATGAAAGATGAAGGTGCTTCAGAACTTGAAGAACATAAGATCTGAAAGATCAGAGTGGGCAGCACCAGTGACCAATTGAAACACCAATTTTCACGCAATTTACACAGCAATGAGGACATGTGCAAGCAATGCATACAAACGCATCTCATGCTCTCTTCAAACTTGAATCTGTCATCAGAAAACAGCCGGCACCCATCTTTTACCAAAGTGAGTGTCAAGTGCTGAACCACATCCAAGATGTGGAGGTTTTTGTATTTAGTAAAGGATCATTACTTTAAAGTTTAATCAAATGTTTCTCCTTGTCTTTAATTCCAGGTGACCCTGCTCTCATTCTCAGTGGAGTCAGAGTTCACATTCTTAGATTACATCAAAGGAGGGTGAGTGAGATTGACTGTCGGCATACTTAAAGAAACCTTATAGGACCGGAACACCTATAAAAAAACAGAACGTGATTAAACATAACATGAACCAAGCATAGTTGTGGGCAGTAAAGCCAAAATGAGCTGATACTGTAATGATTGTCCATTGGTTTGTCATTACAAGAGAGCCTTTCAGATAGCCACATAGCAATGAGCAATTGTTAATATAAAGATATTGCTTATAGCTGCTGCTAAGAGGATAATTCTGAGTAATGACTGATAGCAATAATGGCCTTACTAAAATGAGGAGGAAGTTGCAAAAAAAATTACATGAATACTATTAATGAATACTGTAGTTAATAGTTAATGACAGATCTGTCATTAACTATTAACTACAGTATTCATTAAAAATGAATAAATGAATGAATAAAATGCATATATCTCTATCCCTTTATCTTTCATGTGTTGGCACCATAACTGTTCCACTGCAACTTTGTTAAATTGATTTATAAGTTCACAGTAAGTGCTGTCTGGGTGATTTAGGTGTCAAATATATTTTAAATGAGCTATCCAAGGCCAAACTGTCTTCACAGTGGGTACCAACCCGTCGACCTCAGCTTAGTTTAAGAGCCTGAAGTTGACATGAGAATATCAGGTATGTTTCAGGTGAAGTGTGCCTTTCAGTCACGTTGGGCTGTGCTTTGATCTCCACTGTCCTATCACAGCAGGTAGGCTGTCATGGGTTTTATGGTCTGTGGCAGAGCTGACAAGAGTAACAGATTTCACTGACAGTTTCTGGATTTGGCTGATCTATGATACAATAACCTTAAGGTTTAGTGGCTTCACTTCAGAAATATCATTCTCATCGGTCTGTCCCCTAGCATTACTCTGGCACTTAGAGCACTTGCTCTTTAGAAAATGGATGGAAGTTACAAAAGTGTGTCACTTAAACTGTCTAAGCTCTCTGTGGCAAAACAGGAGAAAGACCATATATTTCTACACTGTCTTTGATGCCCTTTTCTGTTATATTTGGTGTTAAAGCTTTGTGATACAAAGTAAACTCTTCTGCAAGCTTTTATGTCTGCAATTCCACTGTAATCACAAAAGGAAGAATGATGTGGCTGTCCAAATAACTAAATATTTCATCTGAGGTGAAATGAAATGTTGCCAGACAGCCAACGGGACAGCTCAGGAGTAAGGAACAAAAGGACATATGCTTGGTATATAATGATATAAGGGCCAATCGCTCTATGGTGACTATGGTTCAGTGCACTCACATCAGTTTAATAATTTGAACATTAGCTTTTACTACCATAGACTTTGAATAAATGAAGCAGTGTTGTAAAATAAAAAACAGGAAAAGAAGACATTTGAGTAATAGTAGAGTAAAAGTTGATATTTTGCCCACAGATATTGCAGTTGTGTGAGAAAGCATCAGTAAAAAGGATGGTAGGGGGAAAAAAGAGTCAAATTACTATATAACAAGACGGCAGTGTCAAGGATGCTCGTTTTTCAAGGGTTCAACAGAGTGACAAGAGTCTGCAAGAGAGAGGTTTTTTTTTAAATACTGACCTTTAGCTCAAAGGCTCACACAAACACACACAACCTCAGACACACACAGAGTGGACAGAGAATCCACATCTAAAACTTCAAAGAAAATCCCAGTGAAAATTTCCTTGGTGCATGTACAATTTGCAAACCTGCCTTCAGCAGAGATATGCAGAGATATAATACATTCTCATGAATTAATAAAATCAAGTTTGATTAACGCTAAGGTTAGCAGAGTCAGGCCATGGCATATTTTCCATTCCCACCACAAACTGAAAGGTTAATGTGAATCTTTAACATGTTTATTTTTATTATTATTTTATTACTGTATCATTCTTCTGCCTTCCTTGGTGACTCTCTTATACTGTCGCTCAGGCCCCCGAAGGCCTCGTCTCATTGTCATAAATTAGCAAAAGGAGTGTAGTGCTTCATCAGCAGAGAAAATTGGATTATGATTTGCTCTTAAGTGCTTCATCAGTCTAATTGTTTGTTACCCAGCTGAGTGTCTCCTCTGTACCTCCTGCTATTCCTTCTCAGGCAGGTGTAAGTCAGACAAACGGAGGAATGTATTTTTTGACAGTTGAATGACTTCAGTTTTGTCTTAACGCAGATGAAAAACACAAGATATGGCAATTTTAATCTGTTTGTTGTTATATTGTCATAAGAATTAATTGCCATATTTTGGGGTATGATGTTCCTTCTTTTTAGATATCATATTTTCTTGTATCAGAAAATGTGTGTGTGTGTGTGTGTGTGTGTGTGTGTGTGTGTGTGTGTGTGTGCGTGTGTGTGTGTGTGTGTGTGTGTGTGAGAATGGGTGTGAGTACTTGAATTTAATGAGGCCTGGCATGTTGTTATTGCTGGCTGGTCTCTGTCTTTAATTTTTTTTTCCATGTCCTCCTTTCCATCCCCCTTCTTCTAGGACGCAGATCAATTTCACTGTGGCCATCGATTTCACAGCATCTAATGGTGAGTGATACTCATTGCAAAGTGTGTGTGTGTGTGTGTGTGTGTGTGTGTGTGTGTGTCTGTCTCTGTGCATGTAGGGGGGCAAGAATAGATAGTAGTGCTCTTTGAATGTGGCATGTCCAATTTGAGAATCAATCATACAAACACACACAAGCAGCAGACAATGTGGGCGCACACACTGTACACATTGTCACCTTTAAGTGATAGCCTTTCCTGGATTGTTCCTCCTCCTGAATACTTTGTCAATACAGCTTAAATAAAGGTTAGGCTACAGCAGGCATTTTAGCACAAAATAAAATAAAGACCACATGTAAACCTAATTACACAACTTATGTCATTATGACTGAACACAATGTTCCAAAAGATTTATCCGCCAGTTATTGGAAGAAAAATTTCCCATTTCCCAATTGATTGTTGATAAACTCAACCATGAACAGCATCCGATCATAGCCTAGCAGTTAGAATGACCATGTCTGTGAAGCTTTGGATTTTTCAAGGTGTTGAAAAGGTGTTCTTGAGGCTGTATTAAGAAAAATACGAGGTACACAAGGAACTGTACAGTACCAAAAGAAAGTGTAATAAATTAAACTGCTCTAAAAGTTACGTATCTGGCCATTATGTTCATGTTTTTTTGCTCTGTCACTGTCAGTTGGAAACATTTAAAAGTGAGTCAGAGAGCATTTTCAACCAAGTCATGGAGCTGATGTTAGCATAATAAGCTAGCTAGCTACACTTGATCAAATCAGCTGGCAACAGATGTTTCAGCTGGCAAAACTGAAGGTCAGTGACTATGAAATGTCTGTCTGTCAGAAAATTGTTTAAAAGTGACTAATTATTGACCTTATGCAGCCTGTGCAATTTTGTAATTTTGTGTTTGACGTCTGGGACTGGGAACTATTGCCAACTACAGTAAATACAGATAATATATTACTCAAAGTAGGAATCACATAATCAAAAATAATACATTACAATAGCTCGATTGGCTTATTGTGTGATACATTACATTGGCTTGATGTTTCTGTTGAAAGAAAACTGATGCTTAGGTCTATTATCAGTTTGGCGATCCAGATTATTGTGCATTATTTTATAATGATCAATAAATCAGCTGAATTTTGCTTTTGCTCTGCTCTCTTGCTCTTGAAGCTGTTTTATAAATATTAATTAAAATGCGACTTTTCATACAACTATGCAGTGGCCCAATATATTTTTTATTAATAATATAATTATGAATAATAATAACTTAATTTAACTGGGCTGTGAGTCATAGTGAAACTAACCAAATGGTGATACAACTACTGTTATGATATTATTAACACATAATAAAACACAAATATCAACACATTCTGGGCAGTCACCATGACCATTGTAACAATAACTTAACTTGCTGATGAATGGGATTCACTGCAGTGATTTGCAGAGTTAGAAGATGGAGATAGGAGAATATTGTCTGGGGATTACAAAAAGGAAAAAAGGAGATAATGGAGGTCGGTGGAGAGCGGCTGGATCAGAGTGAGGCCAGGGTGAGAGTGTGGCTGACTGCAGTGAAGCAGAGGCGAGGTTGTCAAGCAGGCAGGAAGGCAGGTGGGAATACAGTGATCCAATTGTGCAAGTGAAAAAATGGCACGAGAAACAATTTTTCAAAATGACTTGGAGTGAGGAGGAGAAGTGGCCTGAGAACATGAGTCTATCACAACAGCTGAAATATCGATCTGGTGAAGAATGGATGAAGAACCATGGATGATATACTGCATGTGGATGAGCTGATTGAAGGCAGATAATCACACACCCAGTGAGGAAGGGAAAACTGCAGCACATATAGACGCAGATATAGGGAAAGACTGAAATGACAGGAACACAGGGAAGTGAGAACCACAAAAGACACTGGGGATAAGCTTGGACATCGATGTGTTAGGTGGGGCTTAGTAGACGTTCACTTTCCCCAATCTGTTGAGATTTCCAACAGTGGTGTTAATCAAGGTGACACACAATTTGTTGTTACACTCCAGATAAGATTGCTTACACAGCCTGACCAGGCAAACAGCAAGATTTCTGCTGTCAGATAACAGGTGCGACAAATCAGATAGTGAGCACACATCACCTGTGACCTCACTGGGTGAAATGACAACAGTATTTTCTGAAACATCCAAAATATCCAGCCTGAAAACCTTCACGGTGTGTTATTACAGAGGGGATATTTGAGAAGGTCACGGTTAATGACAAGGTTTCTAAATGCTCAATTAATTTGTCATTCAGAGGTATTCAATTCTGAACAATGGCTTTCTTTTTTCTTCCCACTGTTTGATAATGATTCATCACCTCTGAGGCCTGACGTGAGAGCTCTACCTGGCAGGAATCACATTAATTGTGATGCATGGCTGCAGCAAAACAAAAGAGTGTTTTAATGTCACATCAATGCAGAAGTGGTGCACAAAAACTGCATCTTACACTCTAGAAGTGACGTCTTTGTCCCTAAATGACCTTCGACATTGATTGATTGGTCAACAGGTAACCCCTCCCAGTCCACTTCACTGCACTACATGAACCCCTATCAGCTGAACGCCTACGCCATGGCCCTGAAGGCTGTTGGAGAGATCATTCAGGACTACGACAGCGACAAGATGTTCCCTGCTCTGGGCTTTGGAGCCAAGCTGCCCCCTGATGGACGGGTGTCACATGAGTTTCCCCTGGTAAAGTCGACCTTATTTCACCTTTGATTCACCAATTCAATTCAGTATGTTATGCTTTTCATTTCCAACTCTGAAACTCAAATTTTGTGTATGACCTGATAAGAAACAAGTAAATCACACCTAATGAAAACAGTGTACTTTGGTAAAAAAAAAAAAAGATTTTCACTGTTTTTCTCTCTTTTTCAGAATGGAAACATAGAAAATCCCTACTGCAATGGTATTGAGGGCATCCTAGAGGCATACCACCAGAGTCTGAAGACAGTGCAGCTGTACGGTCCAACTAACTTTGCTCCTGTGGTGAATCACGTTGCCAGGTGAGAGAGCAATGCAGCTGGTGAACAGCTTCAAGGACAAAAAACTGCTCTATGAAAAAATGTAAGATCTTTCATCATCAGACTCATAAATCTATCTATTTGTCTGGTTTATTACTGCCAAACACGCACTAAAGAAACAGTAAGCGTCGACTCACGCTTTGATGAATATGAACTGGCCTAAAGCAGGAATACGCAAATTCAAAATACAAGTTTGGATTTTTTTATCGTGTTGTTTTCTTTTTTAATTCCCATGGACATTCCTTTGAACTTTTCTCTGCATGTGATACATCATATTTTTTTTATTTTTTTTTGCATTATTCATATTTCCATAAGTCAAAACACAATGATAAAAACAGTGAAGCCGGCACATATTCCCACATAAATTTATTCTAAAAGTGTCTAGAAGAGGTGGAGAAATTGTTCAATGCTTGTCCAACCGATCTACTGATATGATGATTTTTTGTGCCGCCATGTTGGCACACAGACAATCAAGATTATAATCTTTAAGATTCCATCAAAAAAAACTCTCACATCAATATTTTTTTGCCTGCTGGCCTCAGTTTACTTTGATTTTCTGTGCCTGACCTAGCACATTAACACAACAATCAGGATGTAAAATGTATGAATATTAATTTAGATCAGCTGACAGTTATCAAAAGAGTGGAGGATTTAGCTGATGGAACAAATGAAAAAACATTTGCAAACTGTGATATGATCTGAGTGGAGTCTTGTGCCTCCGACATCCACCTCCACCTCCACCTCCACCTCTCACTGTTGCTGCTTCCCTCACGGTCCCATTTGTCGAGCCATATCCAAACAATTCTCCATCTGATTACACCAGTGCTCTGTTGTAATTAAAAATGTCATTCTGATAAAACAGAGTCACACTTTTTGAACCATGGAGGAAACCATAGCTGTGTGAATACACAACCAGTATTGGTGTTTAGCATTTGAATAGGTGAACTCAAGTAGGAAGAGATTTTAACAAAGGTGTTAATCTGTGAATCAAACGGTGTAAGGCAGCTTTGTTTTAAACTTGATTATTTGGAGTGATTAATCGATGTGTGTTTGTCATTTGGCATTTTAATGAGTGTGTTATCTGAGGCGAGGCAATGACAAAGAACATTTTTATTGAATTTGACCGTGGTGAGAATGCATGATAAGACATGTATTGTGATAGATTTATTTTCTACATCAGTGTTTAGATAAATCCGTCAATAAATCATCAAGTCAGATTTGTTTTTGTATTAAGAGATTATAAAGCATCTAATTTCTGTCTCTATCTGTGTGCAGGTATGCAGCTGCAGTACAGGACGGCTCTCAGTATTTTGTGCTCCTCATCATCACAGATGGCGTCATTTCTGACATGGCCCAGACCAAAGAGGCCATTGTAAATGTAAGAATGGGGAAGGCGGGAGACACAGAGCTTCATTGCACTATATAAGACTAGATAATAATCTGGTAACTAGAAGGAAAGGCCTCTGAAGTCAAAGGTGCTGTGAAATTAAGGGTTTTGCAGAGGTTTTCAAAGTGGGAGGTGGGTTTTCCCAGGAGCGTAAATGGAGGTAAAAAATAAATAAATAAAAATCTATATCACATAAGTTATCAAAAGCAAATCACATAGAATAGCCTAAATGTGTTAGATGTTGTAAATGAAGTTTAGGGATACAGTAGTTTCGGCAAGTTTTAGAGTTATTCCCACTTTCACAGAGTCTGAAAGCAATAAATGCCTTAGGATTGACTGTTTTTATGTATTTGGTGCAGTCTGAAGTTTTGTCAAATAGCAATATGCTACCTTTGCTCAATTGTTGAATGTCTATGGGATCAAATAACATAATCATAATCCCAGAGCCATTCAATAATTGATCTGAGTGGAGGCCGATACTTTGAAAACACCTGGTTTAAAGCAATACTTCAACATTTGGGGAAATACACTAATTTGCCTTTTGTTCCAGCAAGAGTTAATTAAGTGTTAATTAACTCTAAAACCAGGCTAGCTATTTCCACTGTTTCCAGTCATTATGCTAAGCTAAGCTAACCCGCTGCTGTCTGTAGCCTCATATGATACAAACACGAGAAAGGTTCAAAAACACAAGATCAAACAGCTAAAGATTATTTACATTATTGTTTAATTTGTTCAATGAATCATTAGGTCTATTGGAAGTCAAGAAATAGTGAAAAAGGCTAGTCACAGTTTTCTATTTCCTAACATATTTAATGTTTTTTCTTTGATGACCATTCTAATACCAGAGCAGCTGAAACCAGCAGATGTATGGCATTATTACTTGATATATTACTTACTTACTTACTAGTAAATTATTAACTTTGATGTCAAATGATTGATCAACGAATTGTTTAAACACTAGTAATGGATTGTGTGTTTCTGATGAGCTCGATGTTATTGTGGTCACTCAGATTCAAACACAGCTTATTGCAGCAGCAATTGTTCTGCTATCTGTAAGTTCCAAAACTTCTGAAGCAAGTTAAGTATTCCCCAGATCCACATATATACAAATGATTTTCCTGACAACTACACCAAAGTAGCACGACACCAGGTAATGTTTTTGTTCTAAAAAAAATGTACAGATGCTGTGAATGAATCCTCTACTGTCCTTCAGGTACAAATGTGTTCCCGTCTCGTCCATTAATATTGTACTGCACATATTTATGGAATACAGCATTTGAAAAGATGTGCCTGTGTCGGTAAATAAAAAAAACATTGTGCCTTATTCCTCTGAGCTTTCCCCCCAAACTTCTCTCTCCCAGCTTTAAATAGCAGGTGGCTGGCTTCCTTTCCTTTCCTCTCCCTTTCTCTCTTCCTCTTTTCTCCCCTCTTCCTCCTTTTCCTCCTCGTCAGTCCGCCATAGGCACAGAACACCCAGCAGACTGGATTTAAAGGGAATTTGCGACTGTTAGTCAAAACATTAGAACAGCCACACCTTCCTTTTAAGATCTTGCCTGCTGCTCTATCTCACTGCCTACTGATGCTTGCCGCTTCCACTGCTTTTCCCTTTTACTCCCCACGGATCCTGGGCGATGGAGGACACACTGCTGAGGTTATATAAGTCTTTTCTCCTCACTACTTGTTCATGCTAGGAGGTGTCTTCAAGAATGCATGCAAGTGTTTTTGTGTGTTTCAGTGATATAGACCCGTGTGGTGGAATAAAGGGGGGGTTATCAGTCGTAACAGAATCTGCTGCACGACAGAAACCCACCTGTCAGTCACTTAGCATCCTCCTCCTCTGCTCACGACTCGGGTCCCTCTGCTGCCTCGTTCTCTTTCTCTCTGTGGAGCCGAGAGACTCCCTCACTCACAAATACAAAGACTTTTGCTGTCTGCCTCAATCCCTTTCCCTCTCAAAGATCTAAATCTCTTTGTCTTCATCTGCTCACTCCATACTTCTGTCACCACATTCAGTCTGTTAGAAAATCATCTGCTGCCTTTGATTCCTTTCCTTTCTCATCTTCTACTTGTTATCTGTCAGTGCTTCGTGTTTCATCTCTGTATCTGTGCCAGGACCCACCAAACATAATTCACTTTACAACCATTTTATCTCCATTCACGTTGTATTGGCTGTAGGACTTTGGTGTGTAAATGGGAAACCTGGTGATGAGAAATCAAGGAAACCCCTCAAAAATGTCACACAGAGCAGCATCAAGTACAGTCCTCTCCATGACTAAAAGAGGCAACATATTTTCTCTGTATTAACTATTCACAGAGCTCAAAGATGATTTCAAATACCATGTTATGTCAATACCCTGACATGATTTCTTTTTACACAAATTAATAAAATCATACAATGACCTAACTGACCATTAGCTAAACCCTTCCCCCTTAGTTACTGTTGCTAAGCTTGCCATGATTTCAATTCTCACATGGCACATCCAGTTTACAGTGACGATTTACTAACTATAAATTAACTAACTAACTAACTAACTATATATTATTTTTAAACAAATGAGAATGATTTCAGACATCAATCAGACAGAAGTAGCTTCTCATTTAACTACCGCTGTCAGGTTTGATCAGTTGTAGTCAGATAGCTAATTCCCAATGTTAAATCTATAAATTGGCTGAAGTTGAGCTAGCAACTATGTATTATTATAAGTATGATAAGGAAATATAAATGTCTGATTATCATCTGAGTAATATATTCACTAACATTATTGTTTGTTTTGTTTTTTTCATCTTTGTTTTCACAGATATTTGCCAACATGAACAGGGTTTGGCTTCACTAATGCAGGACCCTCTGAACATATGTGACAAAATACAGAACCCTAATTGGCAATTACTACTTAACAAAGGCTGTTACAGCTGCCAAGAGTTTTGTTTCTCTGTTTGTTTGTTTTTGTCCTGTTAATTAGCAGCATATCTTCAGTAAATTTGTGTGGAAAGTTGGAATAAGAAAGTATACGTGTTTTGAAGCCGGTCTTTTACATTGCATTTGTTTGGCAGATGTTGCAGATTTATTTTAATTGGTTTATATTCATAACAAATCAAAATAACTGTGCTCTCTTGGCAGAGGTATATGCTTTCTGGGTACTTTCTTGTTGCAGCATGAATATGATTAAACTAATTACAAGATGAAATTTTATGTTAAATAATTGAAGCAGTGCAAGTGAAGAAACAGAACCCTTAAATAAAAATTGATAAATTGAAGGTATGCTCAGATACTTACAGCATTAATGAGTATTCTTAGCTTTTATTTATATTAAATCACTTTTCAACACAGTTCAGTCTGTCAGCATGTCAAGAATAGGACTGTGACAGTTGCTGATTTGCTGATGCTCTATTCTAATAACTGGATGTGCTACTCTTAATGCCAGGGTATTGCTGGGTGGTAGCTTTTTTAAGTATCCTCAATCTGCAGCCTTAAGCTTTTCTCTGGACTGAGCTCTTAAATTGTTCATTGGATCAGAAGACCCCTGTACTGACAGACAGCCACCTCTTCAGGCAAATATCCCAAAACCTGTTCATGTGTGCAAGCATGCTGCCACCCATCAAAGCATGCACATGCCTGGCAATTTGAATTTAAGCAGCACATTCAGTGAGTTGCCGGAGTAATAAGTGTTGATTGACGCTTTGTTTTGTTGTCTTATTACACTGGATCTCGGCTGCCTGTCAGGGTGACAGGAGGATGGTAAAAGTGGGGCATGGTGGATTGCCAGGTTATTTTTGGTGGCATTTGATGCTCTGATGTGTGTGCATGTCTCCAGCTACGCACACACACACACACACACACACAAGTGTTTGTGTGTGCATGTGCGTGGGAGGACAGGCACTGACAGGAGTTGTGTTGAACACTGATAATCGCGTTGATGTGCTGCAGCTGAGGTGGTGTCAACAGAAAGTGCTCTCATCCCCGTGGCAAAAGAGGTTTGCCTGATTTGCCACAGTACATTTGTGTTGTTCCAGAGATAAAACTGCACTTGTTTCACTTTGTGGAAATATGTGACTGCAGAAAACTCATTACACATAATAGCAGCTTTTGCATCGAGCATTTCTGTTGCCATCTATCCTGAAATTACAACAACAGACAATGACATGGCCCTTCAGAGTGCAATCCAGTCACTGTCACTCAAGCGGAATGTAAAGAAAATCGCTTTAGTTGACTATAATAAGTCAGATCTTTCTGTTTGGTTTGGTTATATAACTGCTTGACGAAGCAAATGTACACATACGGTGTGTAATCATATGGGCTATAAGAGCTGGTTTGGCCAAAATCAATGTCAGGATATTGATTTTCTCAATGCTGCTTTGGTCCACACTGAAATTTCTCAACAAATATTGGATGGATTACCATGAAATTTTGTACAGACATTCACAGTGCCCAGAGGATGACTCTTGCTGACTTTGGTGATCATCTGACTGCATTTTTCATTTCAGCAGCTCGAACTTGTCCCTTCCTAGTGACATATCTCAATATTTGCTCAGTGGATTGGTACCAAATTTTGTGTAGAAGTTCATGGTTCCAAAATGATGTATATAAGATATGTATGACTTGACTTTGATGATTTCCTTTCTTCTCCTCTACTTTTGCGTGAAATGATTTACATCCTCATCAGGGGTAAAGTTCAGCGTGTCCAAAACTTTGGTTTATGTGCACATACATGAAAGAAATAATAAATTAAGACTTGATATGAAATAATAAATGCTAACATGCTAAGCTAAGATGGTGAACATCTTGTGTGCAATGCAATTTCATTGAAACGTCAATATACCTTGACGTAGAGAGACTAACAACAGTGTTGTCTGACTGCTGTGTGGCTTGGGAGTGGCTGGGCGGGTGACTGAGGATGGTCGCTGTACTGGCTGAAGTTTGCACCTCCTCCCTGTCCCTCCTCTCCTAGCTCACAAATGCCACCATACCACACCTGCCGTGTGAGACCTTATCAAGGCGTCGGCAACGGTTTCATCACTTTTATTCCCTACATGTGAATAAATGTCTCCTTATAGCCTTTGCCTGTAAAATGTCAAAACACAGTTCTTTTTGCAGATCAGCATTTCGTCAATCCAGGCTGGGAAATGTGGGGATACATTTGATTGCTTTTTTTTTACTATCAAAACAGCTTAAGCACTGGTATTACTGACCTGCTGGTCCAGTATCTCGGGAGACACTGTTAGTTTTGTCAGTGAGTTTAATCTTCACACCCCAGCCTGATAACCAGCATTCAGTGGCCAAACACAAATTGTCATCCCAAGATAAGAGCCACGGAGCAGCGATATGACAGAAAATTGGATTCAGGGAAATAAAACATCTAGGATAAGGAAAGCAGAGACAAAAACAAGTTTTTATGGAGTCATTTGCCTGTTTCGCCCTCTTCCTCTTTCTTTCTGTCTTTAATTCGCCCTCATTTTTATCCCTCCTGGCCTTGTCTTATTAAAGGTCATTCAGCTAGTTTAATGGGATAGAACATTAGTGTAGCTGTAACGTAGTCAGTGAGCATGTAACTTCTGCAATGTCTGATATACAGTAATGAGTGCTACAGGTCAGTGCTGATGGGACGAGCTTCTCTCGTCTTTTTGAATAAAAGAAATGTGTAGGTTGATTGTTTTTTTGTTTTTTTTATGTCTCTGCAGGGTGCCAAACTTCCCATGTCCATCATCATAGTTGGAGTGGGTCAGGCTGAGTTTGACGGTACGGTGAATTTAATAATGTAATTATAAAATATTCATATGGCAGCCACATACAGGAGATAATAGTAAGGAAAGTGTCTTCTAAAACTTTAGCAGTGTCAAGTCAGTTAAACAGATTAAAACACGAGCCAATAATTGACTATTTAATTCATACAACTCACAGTCTATTACTGTTACAGCCAGCTCTAACCTCTCTGGCACTAATTCAGAGAAATACCGGAGAGAAAATGACTGTACAAACTCATTTGAGTCCGTCGAGAAAGGAATGCGTAGGTGTATGCAAGCATAATTGTAGAAGAAATGGCTGAGGTTAATTGCTGGGCTTGTGGTGTTTAGTGCAGATGATTCTAAATTGCACAGAGGCTACAATAAAGAACCTATTAGTTGATTAGGCATGCAAAAAAGACAGATTACAGCTGCATAGCTCAACATCCTCTCTCCTACTGTTGCTAAGGTAAAAATGCATGCTATAAATATGATGTACGATAACTAAACCTTTACATCAGTAGTGTATCAACCATGTCTCTGTCCTAAAGGCAACTGTCTTCACTTCCTTCTCACACTGTGGGTATGTGCATGCTGTGTGTGTGTGTGTGTGTGTGTGTGTGTGAACTTGTGTCTTCCAGCTATGGTGGAGCTGGATGGAGATGACATAAGGATCTCATCCCGGGGGAAACTGGCAGAGAGAGACATTGTTCAGGTGACTGCCCTTTACAGCATGAAAGAAAGTTTCCCTTTGGCAATGAGATCCGGATCACTATACATAGGCCACACTGTTTCCAATTGGTTATAGAATGTATGTGTCATATTTTTACATTTTACATTCACACTGTTACCTCAGTTGTGCTGCAACATTAACATTTTGACAAAACACCATCTGTTGGCATTGACACCCCAAACAGATTAGGTCATCTGTGTGGTTCCTGTTAATTCCCATGATGACAAGATACCCACTGATCATGTTTTTGTTTCTGTAGTGTCAAAACGTGTGAGTTAAGTGACTGATGAAGTGTAAGGTTTCCCAAAGTGGTTTATAGTGGAAGTGGGACTATGCCTGATGTAATTTATGTTATTTAATAGCTATTGTTTCTGCCATCATCTATTGTACTGTGTCAGGGCTTGAATGGCATCAGCTAAAAACCTTCCTGGGGAAGACTTTGATGTGCTATGACAAATAATACAAAAGACGGGAAAAAAACAAAGTATTTTTTATCAAACCATAGTAGAAAAATCTGTTCACTTAGACCCATTCATTTCCTCTTACTCCTGAGGAAAGCCAGAGTACAGGATTAGTGACAGATCAGCATCCTAAAGCTTGCAGGATCTGGCAAATGTTGACTAACATGGGGGCTTAAACATGAGCCCTCTGGATTTCTCCATTCAGTATATCACCCTGCTCCCAAAACCTGCTTGTGTACATTGTCAAAACGTATTTAGAGCTTTTCAGGAATCACTGCAAAAACCACTCATGGTGTTATGACAGAGGAAACCATATGCTGTAAAGTCCTGTTCAACACTCTATTAAAATGTTAATATTTCAGATTATTTGTCTAATCATGACATCTTTATCCACATGAGCATTAAGTTACTACTGTATATAAGCATACTGATATAACACTTTCTACTCTTCTTACTCAGTTTGTTCCCTTCAGAGATTATATGGACCGGACAGGAAATCATGTGTTGAGCATGGCTCGGCTCGCGAAAGACGTGCTAGCAGAGATCCCCGACCAGTTCATCTCTTACATGAAAAGCCGGGGGATCAAACCCAACCCGGCGCCACCCCCCTACACACCGCCCGGACACACACACCACCACACACAGCTCTGAAGCCCCCCTCTTGGCTTTTCACTGAGGACTGACAGCATGCAGCAGCCACTCAGAGTCCAATGGGAACTCTCTGCCTCCTGTTTTTTGGTACAAACAGGAGCTGACCCACCAGGAAATGGGTGTTGAATTTTGTGCCGTATCCTCCAAGTGACTATTGGAGCAGCATTTTGTTGTTTTTTGTTTTTTTCTTTTGGTTTTCTGTGATATATTTATTTAGCCGATTTCTCTTAAAGAGAGACTGGAAAATTTCCAGGACTTGTTGGTGAAAGCCTTTTAATCAACACTGAGGCAGTGACTGTTTCACGTCTGATTTGACAGCAGGTTGGTTCAAAAGGTCATGTTGTGGTTAAAACTTGTGCCTGTCTGTGGTTGTTTCTCTAAGTGTATCAGGACACGTGAACTTTGACCTAAACCTTGCTCGTCAGTCATTGGTGTGGCCTATTACAGTGATATTTTTTAGACACCCTTTCCCTTCTGGAATTAGTTTTTATATTTGGGGATTATCTCCATATCTGCTAATACAGTAGCTATGATGGAGGACCACAGTTTATTACGTTGAACATGAATCACTCTTTTCATACTTTGAGGTGTCACATCTTCTCTTCTTTAATAGGTAAATGTTTATAAGAGCATGTTTTATGAAAAATTTAATTCCCCATTTCCCAATATATTTATTCTCGAATATTATTCAGAGTGGCATGGACTTATGATAGATCTGTCAGAAATGTTATCCATTTGAAGTGGTCACCAGTTATTTTTATGCAATTGCATCTAAAAAGCACAAGACAACCTGTCTCTATACCAAGGACAAGATTATGACATTGCTACCAGGTTAATCATATTCAACCATTTTGAGTGCTGCTATTCATTGTTTCTGAAGAAAGTACCCAGTTTATTCATGCAATTGAAGTATTGTATTGTACTGCAGCTGCAATTCAGCATGTTGACCCAGGCTTGTTTTTGGTTTTTATTCAGAAAGGATAAATTCCCATCACAAAAGATGATTGTGCACAAGAAGAACGTGAACTAGTTTATCATAGCCTCTTTTTTTTATACAGTAAAGATACAGAAAATACCATAGAAATAAAAGACAGACCATGAAACAGGACAAAGATATCAATGACACAACATATAACAAAAACATGTTATAGATATTATTTATAGCTGGATTAACAACTTGTCAAAACTCCACATTGCTTTAATTTCATTGATTTTTGATCATATATACCACTGAAGCACAAACAAACAAAAAGTAGGGGTCTTAAGGCAGTTACTACCTAATCCTGAAGACTTGTCTCTTAGAGAGGCATCATTTGAAATGCTAGGTTTCATATGTATACCATTTTAATTGATAGATGCGTATATTAACATGTATGCCTATTACATATTAATAAAATAAATGTGTATTTTATAAAATTATCACTAAATGATAGACAGCAAACATACAGGAAAGGTAGCTCTCCACTGCAGGATAGTTTACTCTATCTAAAATGATTTGGGTGAACCGGAGAGGGACGATGATTAACTAGGGGCCATTTCTAAATTTTGCCCAGGGCCCAATAGCAGGTTAATCCGGCCCTGGTACTATGCCAAATGCACCATCTCTGCAACCCAGAGATTCCCATGTCAGGGCAAATCCGCAAGCCCCCAGCGGCCACGCATTAGCAGCCAGATAACCTCAGTCATCACAGATTATGAGTCAGTACAATTACAGCCACAGTGTTCCTCCCTAGAGATTTACATTTTATATAGCCCAGTCTTTGCCACAGTGTATTACAAGTCTCTGGTGGGAAACCTTTTTTAAATGGTCTCCAGAGTTTTAGGATTTATTTTCATTACATTCAGTACATAATTCTTTCATGTGTAAACATATTAATAATCTATCTATACTGTAGGGTACAGAGGGATTCTAATCTTAGTTTTCTGTAGCCTCCGACCATGTGCGATGTCAGTTTAGTGTAGAGAAACAAACTGGTCTCCAAACAGCAAACTATTTTACCGCCTCAATAACAAAGCTTGTAACTTGAGATGCATCTTTGCACAGTGATGCAATAACGATTTCCTGACAGTCCTAGGATGTGTCTTATGAAAATGCAGAGATCTAAAAGTTAAGAAATTTAAAAGGAATATGAGGCACATAGGGATGTTTTTATCAGGAAACACACATGAGACATACTGTATGTAGGATTATAATAGCCACGATGGGAGAGTTTTTGTTAAAAGTACTAAATACATGCGTATGTGTAATGTAACACTCAAATCTAATTTTCTTTCTCATCATGCCCGTCTGCAGAAACAATTTTTCTATCCTATTTTTCTTTCTCTTTTTCTCTAGTGACACAGTAAACTTGCTACATCATTAACCTTTCTACTTTAGGCTTTGTATTTAAAAGAACAGAACATCCTAATACAAAAATGCTGTATAAAAAGGGATTGTCATGGGATGTGAATCCTTCATTTACTTAGTTTATTGAAATTTTGGCGATGCTAGCAGTGGAGCTATAGCATGACAATGTCAGACAGTAATGTCTCCACAGTTCTTGACTGGATTGTCATGAAATTTGGTTTCAGTTTTCCTGTAGAGTCATCAGCAGGTCAAACTTTTAACTTGTTCATTACCTTTATTTAGGACGAAATGCCAAAAAAAAAACTATTCTTAAAGCCGTTCTTCGTGTTTAGTGCTAATTAGCAAATGTTAGCATGGTAACATGTTAAATTAAGATGGTGAAAAGGGATACCTGCTGAACATCGGCAAGTTAGCATCGTCATTGTGAGTACTTTAACTGAAAGCACATCTTTGTTCGACCTCACAAAGTGCTTTCAAAACTTACTTTTCCCATCTTTGTCATTCTGTTACCACAGCCACTGTTCTGAACAGTGGATGTGTTTACTACCCTGACATTCATGCACCCCTCATTGCCGTAGAACAAAACAAAACAATGTTACAATGAGTACAATAGACTGAAACCCTTACATTTTAAACTAACAAAGTGATGCAGACAAAGAATTAATCTGAGCTGAAATGGTTCTATTCAAATGTCTAATGTAGCAAACTAAAAGCCTTAATAATGTGAAAGGCAGTCAGTCAATCTCATTTAGTCCTGTATTGGAAAGTAGTTTAGGTAGATAAGTATGGCTCTCAGCTGGAGGAGAGATGAGTTAATGGTGGTCAAAATGGCATACAGCAATTTGCTTGTAAATCATTGTGTGGTGTCAGAGAGAACAGTGGAAAGATAAGAGTGGACTACATTATAATATATAAAGTGTATGTAACAGCTGGTTTGCATCTAGATCCCAACAGCACTTTATCATCAAGAGGAGTGCTTACTGTATATGTTTGATATATTTTTGGGAATACTACTGTTTTGAAGATATTTATTTATTTATTTTTGGAGTTTTTATGACAAGCCATCACTCCCATCTTTGTAATTACGACTTCATCTCCTCTTAAAGCAATTATTTTATTATTAGTGTGATGGATCGACTGCATGTTTTCTTGGGGTATATCAAAGTGTTTCACCCACAATGTCGCCATCTGTAAAATAGGAACCAGCCCAACCAGATTACATGCATGTCAGTGCCAAAACATGGCAGTAAGCTCTGTGGACTGTTTGCTATTTCTTCTCTCTTGTGCCTGGTTCTCCAAACATTTCTTGTCTCACCGGTGGTTAAGAAACTGTAGCTAATTAGCATGTTACAGTTAACACTTTTTAAAATTTTATTATTTGTCTAATCCCGCAGTTTCTCTTTGTTGTTTATAACTCTTCAGTTTTCTGAGTTGCATGACTCCCTACTTTCCTTTAAATGGGTTTTTATTGTACATGATTATTGTCATATGGTGGGTTGTGAAATGCTTTGTATTGGATTGCCTTAACTGAAAATTAATTAAAAAACGACTACTTTTATAAAAGTGATTTCAGTGGTCAATGTTCTAATTTGTGCAATGATGAGGTTAAAGCAACATTGTGGAACTTTTCTACCACAAAATAAGACATTTTAAATAATGCTACACTGACTTATAATCAGGTGAATGGTGTCTCTGTCATTCCCACTCTGCGCCCTGTTTCTGCACTATGTATGGAGTGTTGTGCCAGAACCGGAGCTGGGCAAGCAGGCAATGTAACCGGGCTTTATGGACATAATGGTGGAGGCGAAAAGACTGAAGAGTGGAGGAATGATGAGGAAGGAAGGAAGCTAAGAAGACAAATGGAAGAGTGTTAAGTTAGCCACCAAAGACTAACTTGTTGCTTGATAAAGTTTAAGTTGGTTGGTTTTTCATTGATACTAGGATAATGGTATGGATAATGTTTAATTCCAGGATATTACATCATGTATTTGGACTATCATCTTCAAATTCACACGGGAGAATGTAATATTACATTGATAATTCATTTACTTTTACTTCTTATGTCCAGTGTGTATTAAAACATCCTACTTCACAAGTTACATGTTTTTTAATACACAAACTTTATCTGCTTTATATTGTTTTTTTATAAAATATACTGAGTACAAGATTCAAGGTCTTTTGCCTTCTATAACAACTGTTCTTGATTTTATAACCTCCCTCATAATGCAGGGCAGATAATGAGACAACAGACAGTGCAGATATAAGTCATTACAATCAGCGTATGCAGAATGATGACAGAGTTTTAACCATTATCTCTCTGAGCTATAATCAGTGAAAACTATGATTAAGGATTTTTGCAAACTAAATGAAAGGTTATGTATGCCTTTACTATAATCAGTCCTTTAGTCTTTCACACACTGGAAGATGTACAGACAAATGAATGTAGATGTTTCCATACAGAGCAGGAGTTTGATTTGATGAGTTCAATTCTACCGCAGAAATTTCTGCAAAGTCCATGAATGAATCTATTGTGCAAAGTTGTGCACAGATGGGTGAAAACAAGGTGCTACCTGGAGTTCATTTTATTAAAAACCATCAACAGGACCACACCTCAACTTTACCACTTCCAACATTCCTATGAATACCTAACCTATGAATTCTGCCCCAGTACCCCTGATTGTCGAATCCCAGAACTCCATCAACAGCCACTGTGTTCATGACCAGTACAACATAACCTTCCCAATCGTTTGATCTCGTAACAATAACTATCAAAACACCATACCATCAAGTTTACCTTAGCAACATTAGCTTCTTCTCTAAACTCCTAACCGGAAGCCAGATATCCAACCGCTGTCACATCTTCACTTCACAGAATACTCTTCATTCAAGTGCCGCCTTCCTCACTGGCACTAAGTTACATGAACTTGTTCTTGCTCTTGATTTGCTGAGTTTCCAAATGTACTACTTCACTGCTTAGACCCACTTCGTCATGCTTGCATTCCTGAGTAGTTTTATTTCTCAGACAACACCATCTATTTAAAGTGAGACAAAACCTTAAATCCGGTCGGCTTATACCCGTCTTCACTTCAAAGTTCAATCACTGCCAAATCCTTTTGAGAACGTTCATCTCTGACTCTAGACAAGTGGCTACTCAATTCTGGATACATCGGCACTCCTGCACGTACTCTCCTTGTCCATCATTTCTCCCGTCTACTACTCCGGTCACTTCTTCAGAATCTAAGCTGTCACCTCAGCCTCCTACAATGGCAGCCCAGAGCACTTATGGACCTACATAAAATCATGGACAATAAAAGAGGACAGTGGACTTCCAAGTTTCCTTCTTACCAAGATGGGAAGAAACTTAGAAATGTCTTTCAGTTTCTTTTCCAGCTTACACAAGTTTGTCCTTCTTAAATTATTCAGTTTGCATCATGTCCTATGTACGTGTCTCGCCTCAACAGTCAGTGGTGGGGGTGGCATGGGTGACAGCTGTCATAAAACTGAATCAAACCCAAAACTGAATGTAAAAAAAATACATTCACTTCAGCTGACAGTAGCTTCTCTCAGCAGCAGAGTACTGCTTCTCTCAACACAGCAGGTGTTGTATATGTTATGTTATATGTTAACGTATACATTCAGTCATTTATTTAATGTTTTTGTTTTTTTCATCAAATGTCCATTCATCTTATTTCTAAGAAGCATGGGTTTTTAACTGGGTTTTCCTGTTCACATTTCAAGTGTAATTTCCTGTCTGGAAGGATTCACTTGAACACACTCCAGAGATTTCTGGAGTATATTTAGTTTCTGGGTCATGTAGAAATAACAAGGTAGGGAAACAGCGTAATTTCCAAAGTTTTTGGATGGGCTTTTTTTGTACTTGAAAAGTTACCTTATAATTCACAGGGTAAAGGAATAATTCAGACAGACTGAGACTAATGAGTATAAAAGGTTATCTAAATAATGGTTGGATAAAGAATGTATGCTGTATTATCCTCCTCAAATACCTTGTTGTGTAAGAGCTCTTTGCTGCACTGCTTCTACATTTCAGAAAGTGCATGCACTTGCTTTCAAAATTGTCAAAACATGCTTTTGGGGAAATATAATTCTACCAAATTACATGTCAAGCATAAAGTTTGTGTTAAATGTACTGTATCTACAAAAACAGTTTGTTCTTCCTACAATGTCTCTGTGTAATGGTTTGCACCTATAATCACACAAGGGACAGACACGAACACTTCCTTAAAGGAAAGAGCATGTGTCACATGTCCTCAGGCTGAGCCCTTACCACAGTGCCCCAGGTCTGATCTCAGCCCGTGGC
This sequence comes from Argyrosomus regius, assembly GCA_946959425.1. Taxonomy (NCBI): domain Eukaryota; kingdom Metazoa; phylum Chordata; class Actinopteri; family Sciaenidae; genus Argyrosomus; species Argyrosomus regius. The sequence goes on from OX336885.1 coordinate 11,702,320, forward strand.
CCTTTGCTGTCGTCTGCTCTCACACTCCCCAGTTTCCTGTGGATCCTCAGTAACGAACTCCACCTACCAGCACCACTAAAGCTCACTAATTTACATATCCTATCTTGTCTGTTTAATCTATACAAATGTGCAAATATTACACATTGTGATTTTATGTTTAGGTGCACCCTTTTCTTGGCCAAGCATAGTCTCTTCCTGGAGTCTCCATAACCTCACAGTGACAGTGACAGCTAAACTTGAAGATGTCATTGCTCACAGCCAAATAAACAGGCCAGAACAGAAAAATGCAACTTGTCATTTTTGCATTTTGATTTTTATACAGATTAAAGGTCCAATGTGTCAGATATAGGGGGCTCTATGTACAGAATATGGTAGAATTAAATATATAATATGCATAACTATGTTTTCTTTAGTGTATAATCACCTGAAAATAAGAACCACTATGTCTCTACACTTAGTAAAAGCAAAAGTATGTTAGTTTTAAAAGAAAAAATTAATACAACATTAACTGAGAATCTCACATCCCAAATTGTAATTAAGGCACCCCTAGTCAGACTGTACTACAAGGTTTTTACCCATGACTTCTACTCAGGACAATGGAGCATTGCACAGAAATTCTCAACACATCTATTTTAGTTCACCCAGATTCACTCTTTGCCCTCACTGTGTTGCCCTCACTTGTTTAATGGCCAACATCAAACAACACTTGTGCACTGAAGAGCAGGTTGGCCTTCAACCTTTCTGTAGCAGTTCTGTGGACATACTCAGGTTGCTGCTATTGTGTCCACAGTCTCCCATAAATGAGATGGAGATGGCAGAAGCAGCTGGGATGTTAACAAATATCTGACTACTGCCAAGAAAAGAAAATATGACTTGGCAGTCACTGGAATAATCAAATGAGTGGCTAAGCTCACACACACACACACACACACACTGAACAGCCAAAACTTTACATCACTGTGAATGTAATCTCCCGCAGAAATGTCACCCTACAAATGTCTCTGCCAATGAATAAATTAAATATTTTCTTTGAGTGAACTAATTACTACTACAATCATCAATCAGCTGGCTGATGTCAAACTGCCTGTTTTTTTAAAGCTGGCCATCTTATTGACTACCTGTCCAGTATGTACAGTAATGTATTTAATGGTTTCTAGCTAGCTTTACAAATTCTAATTCCACTAAAACACACTCATGGAGTGTGCTATTGATTTGTTTGTTTGTTTGCTACTTCAGTGCTTTTACTTAACCTGACAACAGCATTTGTCAGCCATAACATTCCCAACCCCAACTAATGTTTGTGGTATTTATTAGAAATATTAGCATATTGGCTACTACTTCCAAGAACGGACACACATTGCACATCTACTCTCAGTGATTGACAGAGTTTCCTGATGGACAGTAAAGTAAACTGCTGCAAACTATAGCCAGAAATGTTTGCTATAGCTGCTGTTAGCTTATGTTAGCTCAGTTTATTAGCCAGGCTGCCCAGACTGTGAGCTCAGAGCTCCGGAGAAGTGTTAGTGTTTGTTCCACAGGTGTTTTGGACCACCGGGAAGAGGAGGTTTTCAGGCACGTGGCGCAGGCAGATGCTAACAGAGAGTAGAGCCGGTGTCATGCCAGAACCGGAGCTGAAAGGCGGGCAATGTAACCAGGATTAGCACCCTCTAATGAGGCCAAAAAGGCCAAAGAGTACGTTGATGGAAGAAACAGAGAAGAGAAAAAGAGAGAGTGACCAAATAAGAAGTCACCGGAGAAGAGTATATTTGGGACTGACTTTTAGTTGTTGGTGAAAGCTTTGTGAAATAAAAGGCTGAAAGACAGACGCCGAGCTGGGCTTCCTGCTGTTGGACAAGTAAGTAATGTTAGCTGGCTGCTATGTCTTGTGTTGTTGCACTTGCTTAATGTTTGGTAGTGCAGTAATATAATCACATGTACAGATGTCTATATTTACAACAATGGTATTCCACTCAATTGCAAAAATTCCAATTGCTTTAAAAACAATTGTAACAATAAAACAATTGTAAGTCACTAGATGTGGCTTACAGAGCAGCAAATCTCTACAATAACCCATTTTTTCCCAGAGTGAATCTGTTATTATCCAGAGAGAGTGCTAAAAGTTTTTGCTAAACACAACTTGTTTCCTGCCCCAGTCTGTCTCAGGGCAGTTTTCAGCTCAGTATAGATTCAAATCTGCCCTGGACTTTTGTCATACGTCATTCCTGTCATGATGAGGCTTAGCTCCAACTGGATTTTTTTTTTTTCTTGTGTCTCAGTGTGTCTATGTGTTTGTCTTTATGGACCTTATCTTCCTTCAGGGAGTCCTCAGTGACATTTAGCCCTAAGAGGTTTAGAAAATGGATGGATGGATGGATGGATGGATGGATGGATGGATGGATAGATAGATAGATAGATAGATAGATAGATAGATAGATAGATAGATAGATAGATAGATAGATAGATAGATAGATAGATAGATAGATAGATAGATAGATAGATGTTCTACCAGTCACTAATAGTTATTTGTCAAATTGTCTATGTTGTTGTCAGTTTGTTATTAATGTCAAGCCTGCCTCACTATAAGACTCATTTCAAGAAATTTATATCAATCACTTGTGCAGTGGTGGAGGAAGTATACCACGCTGTAAAAAATATGCTGTCACAAGTTCTGCATTGAAAGTAAGTAATGTATTTAAGTATAATCAGGAAAATGTACTTTGTAAAGTATCAAATGTTAAATCCAGAAACAAAATGTCCTTTGTGACTGTTCTAATATTATGTAGTTGATTATTAGATTATTATTACTCAGCCATTAATATAAAGGCAGGACTTACCTGTTGTATTTGGTGGAGGTGGAGCTAACTTTTATCTATTTAGTATTGATTGCAACTAATGATTTTTTTTCTATCATAAATAGTGAGAAATGCTATCACAACTACCTGGAGTCCAAAGTGACAGTATTACATTGCTTGTTTTGTCCAACCAATAGTACAGCATTTAAAATTATTAAAATTACATTTAAATAGTTAATAATAATAATTACAAGGAACACAGCAAATCCCCAGATTTGAGAAGCTGGAACCATTAAACGATTTTCAACTACTTGATCAATAGACCAATTATTTTATCTGTACTTAAATATTCTGCTGGGTAGATTTTATAACCTCTTTATATGTTTTGTATCTAGTAATTACAGTAAAACTGTCAGATCAAAAGTAAAAAGGTCTTGTGAGGTCTACAAGTACCTGAAACTTGTACAGTAAGTAAAGTACTTGAGTAAATGTACATGTAAAGGTACATTCCACCGCTGCTGTTGTGTCCTTTGTTTTGGTCCATGTTTGTAACACCAGTGTAAAGATTCCTCTCTGTTTCTCTCAGTACCATCTCTCTTAAGCTTTCTATAAAGGGAAAACAGTTTTCTACACTGAATCACATCGACCACTGACTGTTATCATCTTGTTCATTACAGCTACAGGCAAGTCTTTGTGGACGAGGACAAGGATAAGTGGAAACCTTCATTCCTGAAGGAGCTCACTGCAACCACAAGACCTCACTGTCTATGCTACTGTCCTCCTAACTGTGGCTGCTACAGACTTACAAGTTTAGTCCCTGTGGCTACAGCTGCTAGGTAGTGAAAGAGACTGCAGATACAATCATTCAAGGTCAGGCTTCTCTGCAGGGGTACTGACTTCACTCTGCGTAATACAAAGTTCAGTCTGATGCAGCTGCTCCTCTCGCAGTAAGAAAACCCAGCCAGCTGAGGTGCTTTAGATGCCTGGTAAGGGTGAGCAACCTTTGAAAGAGTGTCTAGCATGACCTACATTGAGAGGACCTCGGGGTAGACCCACATGTAAGTTGGTACCGGAGTTATAGTTTGTGCAAGTTTTGGATATTACACTTGACAGCGAATGTTGGTTGAGATGTTGTTTATGTGTTCAACTTTCTGGAACAATGGATCAGGTGGTTTTAACTGGTAACAAAGGTCACCAGTCTGAATGCGTTTTTGTCTACTAATAGTTGTGGAAGATAGAGGAATAATTAATATTCCTTTTTATACTGTTTGAAGACAGAAACTGAGCTCATGATGAGAAGTTTTTGCAATCACCATATAAAACAAAAGGTTTTAGCTAAATTAGCAATATTTCTTCTATTTCAGGTAGATGACAAATACATACAGCCAACGAATAAGAAAAAATGTTTTGATGTGCCATTTGAAAAGAGCACTCGCACCCAGACAAAAAGGGCAGAAGCTTTCCCCAAGCTCTTTCCTATTCAGGCTACTAACTCCATGTGGGACTGGATATCACAAACAACATAATACATGTGAGATGACACACAGAGGTCACAGGTATTCAGCTGGAACACTGAACCCAAAAAAAAGTTCATGTTCAACATGTCCATGTCTGAGAAATGCTACATGATGAACTTGTGTTCACACTACCACAGCATTAGAGAGGGAAGTTCTATAATTATATGTTAATTACAACTATTTAACAAACTGTATGATTTTAGGGTTAATATGAGGATATGTCCAATCAATCAGCAATACAGTTACACTAATTTGTCAATAAGCCAGTTCACAATTCACAAGGTTTCCCTCTAAGTATCTAAACTAACAGGGTATATGAAGAGGGAATGTCAATGTCTGTTCCCCCCAGACAGAGAATCAAAAATCCACAATGAAAAAGAAGACCTACCATCAAGGAGAAGTTATCATGTGGATGTAACCTTGTTGGCAATCATGGTCCAATTTGTGCTCAATAATTCATGAGCTCCACCATCACCATCGCATTGAATTTTTTTTTTTTTTTTTTAAGATTATTTTTTGGGGCTTTTCAAGCTTTATTGGATAGACAGCTGAAGAGTGACAGGAATGTGGGAGAGAGAGATGGGGAATGACATGCGGGAAAGAGCCACAGGTCGGACTCGAACCCTGGGCTTCCGCAGCAAGGACTGAGCCTTTGCACATGGGGCGGCTGCTCTACCAACTGAGCTAAACACCGCCCCCATCGCATTGAATTTTGACTCCAAAACAAAAAGGAATGCCTTGTTCAGGTGTATATTGATACTATAATGCTCATTTGTAAATATATATTTGTACAAGTCCAAAAGTTGGACCAGTATTGTTTACAACACTGAAAATGTTAGATATACAGTAGCTCCTTCATTCACAAGATGACGAAGACATTTAAAAATATTACTTTATGTAAGTCCAACAATAAATATTAGTTCACTTCAGCCAGAGTTGATATTGTTGTTGATAGTTGATGGCCCTGACATCAAATATCAAGAAAACAATAAGCTCAGCTCAGCACAGCAGAGATTGAAGAGTGACAAAAATAAACTACATTAGATAGAGAGCTATCAGCATCAGCTATTATATGGACTCTAGCATGCAAAGGCCAGACATTAATGAACTGAGATGGACAAATGGACTAAAGCCAGAAACTTACTTGATATGCAGCGGCGGGCTAAGAACATGTCCGATATGTTGCAGATAATCATTGACATAGACATATAAAACACATAAAGGTAAGAATTTCCACATTCAACAAAAAGGCATGGCTTGGAGAAAACAGCAGCACAGCAGTGCTCCCACTGTCAAACATCACCAGTCTCATTTTATGGTGGCAGACATAGGATCATGTCACACTGCAGCAAAGGCACTCCCAACTTAATATTCTGCTCCACTGAGTGCTTAAAGACAAGATCTCTCTGTCTCTCTGTGTTTATTTATTTATTAGTCATAAATCAATAAAAACATTGCATCTGGGTTTCAGTTATTGATGGCATCATTAGCCCTACCTCAGTATATACATATTCTTTAATCTGTGTTAATTCTTTGGCAGATTGTTTGTTTCTGTACTGCTAAATTCACTTGTCTAGGTAGACTGCTTTAGTGTTTTAACCATCACCATCATCTGTTTTGAATCTCATGCTGCTTTGTCTGAGGACATTTACTATTATGTCAGAGGAGAAGAGCAGAAGAAGTCCTTTCACTTCTTTTTACTTTGTTTTGTCCTTGCATTAATGAGGCCACCTGTCTTTTTTTTTCAGTTTTACACTAAATGTGGGCTTGTGAGACTTGACTTGAAGGCAAATTCAAACTGCATTAATTTACTAAATCATTATTCATTCAATGTATGTTGTCAAGTCAAGAACCTTGAGTTCTCGCACCTTGCATTTTACTTCTGGTCTTTTTAATTCATCATTAAACTTCATAACTGAGGTCTTTTTTCTTACACTAACATTCTTATTCCTGTTAAAGTTTTCTGAAGATTTGCACATATTAGGTGGTTCAGAAACTTGTGATCTCCTTATTTGTAATGTAAATCTTACATATTTGCATGATGAGCAGTCACACCCATGGGTTCTGTTGGACAGCACCACCGCTGTATCAACAGATGAGAACAAGGATGGGTTGATAATCCTGTTATGGAAAAGTAAATGAGCTTTGATCCTATTTATTTAATCTGCGAATTGTAGTTACCCAATATTTGAATATGTCTGTGTGTGTGTGTGTGTGTGTGTGTGTGTGTGTGTAGTGTTTGTGTATGCCGTTGTCACAAAGCACAGAAGTGACTATGACATCCCTGCTGATTATCTTGGTGCACGATTTATAATCAAGACTTTATTCTTTCCTGAAGAGATGGAATTGCATGACTGGGCAACCCAATTTTCATCTCATACTCTGTGTACAATGTGTGGATGAAACATGCATTTTCATTGTTCTCATCTTCTCTGTCAGTCCTCACAAACAAGCTGCCATGGCAGCGCGAAAACAAGACACTTTTACCAAAATGAGCATAATCTGGTGAGACGGCTTGTCAAATATACAGTATATAAATATATATTGGATGTCACGTTGTGAATTGAATGCAGATTAGATGGTGGGGTTAATGCAATGGTCTGTAACATAACCCCTCTACTTGGCCTTAATCAAATTAATTCTGAGTGGTGGGAAAGGTTGTGGTTGGATTTTGGCATCAGTGTCACAAGATGTATGCAGTTTTACATGTGGAGGTGGGTTAATAATAAAGTGCGTGCTGATTAGTGAGTGGCTCCTGTGTGGTGAGAGAGAGGAATACAAAATTGTCTGAAATTATATGAACTGATGTTAGCCTCGAGAGATGACAGACCCTGAGAAACAGAATGGTGCTATTTGGCTTGGCTAGTGGTACCAAATAATAAATAAAATAATAATTCAATCCTACTTTTAATTGCCTGAGTTTTGTTGTGACAGGAATAACTAACTGGGTTCGAACATAGAGCTGCTTGTCTATGCATGTAATCCTCTCGATATGTCTACACATCCAGTTCTTGATGTGCATGAACACCAGCATACACCTGTTGTAATTAGGAATGTGAATGATGCAGATGCTACAAACAAATATATAATTGTTTTGGTGATCAGCTTCAATTAATTTTCAGTCACTGTGTGTGTGTGTGTGTGTGTGTGTGTGTGTGTGCGTACGTGCGTGCTTGTGTGTGTGTGAGAAAGAGAGCGAGAAAGAGAGAACTAGGGTGGGGCAGCACTCATTAAAGGACACCATCAGTAGGTGAATGTCGCCATCTTCTGGATATAAATTGCTAGTACTAAACAGCTAGTGTGTGTGTGTGTGTGTGTGTGTGTGTGTGTGTGTGTGTGTGTGTGTGTGTGTGTTGCCTTCAGTTGATCGGTGGTAAAAAAACAGTGTTTTGATAAAGTCTTGACTTACTTCCATCTCTTGTCTGGCTTTCAGAAAATGATTCATGTTATCATTATTTGTTATAATTATTCAGTGCTCTGTATGGACTGGAGTTCCCTTGATGTGAGCAACAAAAATTACATTAGCATATGATAGAAGTCTGAATCAGTTTTATGTGTCCCAGTAGTTGTCACCCTGACTGTTAACTACTGTTCCTATCTATCAGCTTCTTAACATTCATTTAACCAACAACATGAACCCATACAAAAGTATTTTCTCTTGAGTTTTAGAGATAAACACAGAGCTTCACTTTGAACTGCATTTGCATTATTGCAGTAGTTATCAGCCCCCATGCCTCAGACTGAAGCAAGCTGTCCCTGTAAGTATTTAATTACAGTTACATCCACCTGGTACTGATCCAGGAAGCTCAGGTTTAGATAAACCTCTGATTAGATAGCTAAAACCAAAAAACAGCAAGCTTTATGCCCCAAAAGTAAATACAAATAGTATAATCCGCATGCATGACTTAACAAGTAGTAGGAAAGAGATGTGCTCAAACAATTATTTGCAGTATCAGTGGCTTTATAAGCTGCTCATTGTAAGCTGTATAAAATGCAGCAGCTTTAATGTAAGTTAAGTTTATCTGCCTCTGAGATTTCTGCCTTGGTAAAAACATGGTATCTGTAGCCCTATGTGAAATAACCATAATTCATCGCCTAATGAAGGCACATTTTAGAGTGATCAGTCCAAGGCATACCTGTGTCATAGTCATGCTGTGTATTCAGTATCTTGATATGCCACACCTATCAGGTGGATGGATTATCATGGCAAAGGAGAAGTGCTGTGGATTAGCCTCTCGCCTCATCTGAATTGGGCACTGATTCTGGAAAGAGATGTTGCTGTTAAATTGAAATAAATTTTTTAACACTGTGAGCATCACAAATTAAATACTATTCACTTCATTTATAACGAAAGTGGAGGCAGCAGCCTCAAGGAGACATTAGTGATGAGGCTCATTAATCTACTTGTTACAGACAGCCACGACCACAATACAAGCTACTTTTTCATTTCAATTTGTAATAGATGTGAAATTGTGGAGAAGAGTGAATGAGCAAAACTTCATGTGTGTGTCTCTGTCCACTAAAGCTTTCTGTGATGTTCATAGACTATCGCTGGTGCTTAAATGTTGGAAAAGAGCCTGATGTTAAGTCTTTACTGAGGTGCATGGTTAACAGCCCTTTCTCATATTTTCCATGACAGAGTGGCTTTGTGGCTTCCACCTGGTGTGACACAGAGTGCTAACTAACGCACTAAGTCAAATATTGATTTTAATTTCCTCGCTTCAGTATAGAGCATTTCAACTGAACAGATGTTTTCTTTTCCTCCTCATCATTTAGCTCTGGGAAATAAATCTACATGCTGTCCCTTTACGAGTTTTTTACAGATCTTTTATAGATCTGGTGGAGATATGGTATATTAATTTTTCATATATTATTGGCATATTATTAGTGATGCAATAACATGTAAGAAGCATGTAGGTGGAGCTTATTTTACCACTGTTAGGTCATATTTTATGAATGAATCTCATGGATTACATGTCAAATCTACTAAGAAATATAGTGGAGTAAAAATTACAATATTTCCCTCTGAAATGTAGAGGAGTGTAAGTGTAAAGTAGCATAAAATAGAGCCCACGCAGTCAAGTAAAGTACAGCTAGCTCAGATACAAGTGCAGTAGTCCCACCATCGCTTACAGTGAGTAATAAACCGGAAGGGGAAGAGTTATTTTGTGCGGCTGCGTGCGCGAATGTTCATCCAGAAAAAAAAATGGCTCCAACAGAGACTGACGTCGAGTGGCAGACGCGTGAAATTATCAAGTGTCTGTTTGAGGACGAGGACGACGTTACCTGTCGTACACTACCATTAGATGCTGGACTGGAGACTGACGGCCCACCGGGAACCAACGGTTAGTTCTGTTCAGTTCTAGTTCTGTTTGTCTGACGTTAACCGTTGACGTTAACCGTCGGCTAACAGTCGAGTACACTTTCATTTTCAGATACAAAACGAGAAGTCGAAGAGGTCATGTCAAAACAAACGTGATAACATAATGTAGTGTTCACATTTACTGTATACTGCAGGTATTGTCATCTGCTGTGGTGTCATTTTATGTCAGTTGTTTGTGTATTTAACCCTAAAATAGGTGACATATTACCTCGTATAGGCTACAGGCAGTTATTCAAATAAATACGTCAGTTACGTACGTAAATACAGATGTTCCGCCTGATGTAACACTTGACACTACGTGTGCTTCTCTCTTTTGTTTTTCCAGATAATTTTGACCCAGTTATTATAGCTGATAAACTGAGGACTGTGGCTGATGCCCTGAATGAGGACTTGAAATTTAAAGCTGCACTGGCCAGCTTTAAGAAAGCAGCACAACAAGAGGTACACACACACACACACACTGCATGCTTTATATCAATCTATCAGTGTCTACCTGTTGAACCCAAATGCAGTTTTTCACAGTTATCTGTAGAATAATAACATTTGAGTCTCAAAACTGGGCACGAGAGAACTAACAATCTGCACTGCCTGACACCACCAGATGTAAGCGGGGGAATATATTTCCTTGCAGTTTGAAAGGCCTGTATAAACACATTTGATTTAAGTGGGTATTGCTCAATAAAGTATTAATCTACTGCTCGAACAAGGAGTGAAACATCAGCAGTCTGGCAGGTCTTATGCGTGTCTCCCTCAGCCATGTATTTTAGTTATAGCTCCCAAAGGACACACTTTATGCTGTGTGCGTATATTGTAGGAATAATCAATTCAAGTCTTGAGAGTGGATGAGTGCTCTCTACATTATGAACATAATAATCATTATTCTATTATAATTACGATTAAAAAAAAAAGCCCCGTTTTTTAACAGTTGCATGAAGTTTCATTTAATTAGTATCTTACTCATGTCTTAGTCCAGGCCTGCCCGGAGTCTGCCTCAGCATGGGCTCAAGACTTGGAAAAAAGTTACATGTGCAATGCAGGAAATACATTTATGTTCAATTTGTGCTTCCCCAGTTCATGCTGGTCAAAATAAAGTGCATGTCTGTCATACCAGTTGTAAAAGGGAACAAACAAAACAGTTAGAAACATATCCATAATTAATGCAGGGTGTGTTTTTCTGTTTCTAAGCTTTGAAAGGAGGTTAAATGGAGGGTTATAGCTGTAGTCAGGACTCCTCTTTATGTCAGCTATGATGTCTTTATATTGAATCTCCTGCTGTGTAATATCTGAACCCCTGTCTCATCTCTCTGCAGGTCACAGAACAAGCATTTAGCCAGAGCATGGAGGCCTTGTGTCAGACTCAGGTCTTCCAGACTGCTGAAGTGGCTCCAGAGCTGCATCTGATCAATGCCACAGTGGCTTTTGGGCTTTATGTCATTAAATCATCTCCAGAGCTGAAAAATCAAGTCAGAGGAGCCATGGCTGCATTTCTCAACAACCGTGTGCGCACATGGTTGACTAAGCAAGGTGGATGGGTAAGTAGATTTCCTCTTTTTTATTTTTAATTGCGACCAGTTGCACAGGTCTGAATGCTGTAATACTACAGAATAGAGATAGCATTTTAATTTTGATTCTGACCCAAGTGACCCAACTTCTTAGACTTTCTCTTAGATCTTAGACTGCTGCAAAGCAATATAAAAGGTAGAAAGGTTTGATATTATTCTGATGAGATTATATATTAATCATTGCAAGGGTCAATGTTTTTAACCACTGCACCAGCCCTTTGCACACGATGAGTGTTCATATTTATGACACCTATTTGTATGCACCAAACCCTGAGGAGCAAATATTGCGAAATACTGCACAAGCTAAATTATGTCAGTACAAGAAGTTGTTGGAGTTGTGTTTCAGTCATGTAAGTTTCATTTTCATTTCTTTTATTTCCCTGACTTTTCACAAGAACTCATTATGTATTCAAAGTGTTTTCCCTTCCCTTTTTTTCTAAACCACAACAGCTGATTGGATGTTAAATGTTAGATATGACTTCATCGTGACATCATGCTTTATTGCTTAATTGGTGGTTATTATCGCACTTCCCTGATGTTATGTTGCCGGTTTAATTCTTGTGAAATGAAACAATACTGAACTTGTTAAAACCGCTGCTACTTTAACTTCACAGGAAATAACAGAGAAGCTGTTTTAAAAGTGTAACTAAACTGTTGTCTCGAACACGTTTGTAAATTTCAAGTATGCTGGAAGTTGATAATCTGTTTGGATTAGATTCAATTTGTGTTGTTAAACTTGCTTGGCAGCTCCAGGTCAACGTTAGTGCAGTCTAGTGAAGAAAATGTAGCATTGTGTGGGGGAGAAACATTAAACTGGGCTCCACTTTAACAGCATCATCATCGGGTCAAGTTGCTAAAATATGCGCGAGCACATACTTTGTGAGATAAACATCATGTTTCTATGGTTTACCTCACATTTCTCACAACCAGTGATAGAATGATTGTCACCATGACTTCCTAAACTTGTAAATTCCTCTCTTACAGTGTTAGATAACCGCATCTGTTGTTCAAAATACATTGTATTAATACTGCAGTTAAACCAATCATTAGTATATATTTCAGCAACTTTAGTGTTGAAACTGTAGTGTCTCATGCAAATGTGTCTGTAATTTTCTTTTTGTTTGGTTTCTTTCAGGATAAGGTCAGCATTTAATCTCGCCAAACCAGCCTATCTGTAATGGAATTCAGCCAACTCAACAACAATATGTCACCTGACGACCTCGTGGAGCAGCTGTGTCAGTCTAATCAGTTTTTGTAGGGTTCTGTTGTCACACATGAAGACATCTGATTGCACACTAAACCTCTTCGTTAGAATTAAAAAGCACTTTCACACGGAGTTTCTGTCTGAGACAATCTGGCATTAACCTCATGTTCTAATGATGCAAATGTAAGTCACAGGTTAATGCAATCATGTGTATCAAGACCGTTTCTAAAGTTGATAAACTGGATTTCATCTGTAATTGAGAGAAATAGTTTCATTTCCTGCTGACTTACATTCCATGCTCTGGTTGATAAATAATGTGATTACCAAGTCGACTATTATGAACAACAATTTAAATAAATCACTTTTTCAGAAAACACTCAATCAATCACAACCTCAAACTAAATGAAGTTATTCTCAACTACGTCATAATTTGTTGTAGAAAATTCTTCAGAGAAGTTTTCTTACTGATTGGTGATAAAGGCTCCAATTTTGTATATTTATTTTTATCCATGTGGGTTATTCCATATGTGGGCTGAAGAATTTCTCACAAAATTAAACATTCATTTTATATTAATTTGAGCTGTTTAATTTTGCTGATGTGTCTCTTTTCGCTTGCCTTATTATATACAATTCACAATTGCAGAAAATCTCTCACCAAGTGACGTGTGGCATTTCTGCACCGTTAACAATGCAACTCTTAAACCAATCCAGTTTACACTTTGCATGCAGCCATATGCATTCGAATTTGTGTGTGCTTAATTAGGATATGCCATTTGGAGAGTTCACAAGCTGTGATTTGGAGTACTTGATTATGTTTTCTTCTGGTCTTATACGGGTATTCTAATATGTCTTACGTTGTTAAACTCTTATTTTCTTTCTCCTTTTTTTATATGCTGAATGACTTAATCACATACAGTTATACAGACTGTATTCAGGTTATATTTCCCCAACATTGAAGACAATCTTTACATTGACTAAAAGTGAAATTTTCATACCCAGAAAAGAAAGAGGGATGTTGGTTTTAACAGTGCTTGTATGCTGATGTGCAGGGTTGATGCAACAGTTCACTAAATCATTTAAATGAAACATTTTACAAGTAGCTTTTTTGTTATTCACAGCTTATTTAAAACCTGATAAAAAATTGAACTTTTTGTAATTTTTTTTAATGATTTCAATAAAATTGGGAAACTTGGAAAAATGATCTGTGTTTTATTAAATGGCATCAATATACTTACACCAAAACTAAATGCTAATAAGCAAAATGTTTGAGGATTAAATATCTATATTTTACAGTACAGTAATTTAGATGGCTCTGTTTAGAATATGGCAGCAATGGATAATCAAATAGATAAACTGGAAATATATATATATCAGTTAGAGAAAGGTCCATCAAGTAGGAAAGCTTGTTCTTTTACCATGTACTGTATACATATAATAGGTGTATCCACAAACATAATGCTTTTGTGAATAACCTAATACCTTAATATGACTGATTTCTGGTGACTGGGTCTTCTGAGAAACTTCTACAACTCTCTCAATACCTCAAATCCATTCAAACCCTCAAGAATAAAGTGTTTAAAGGAGGCATATTGTGCTCATTTTAAGGTTCATACTCTTATTTGGGATGACTAATTAATTAATATTCAAAGCAGGATTTATTCTTGTGTCTATAAAAATAATATTACTGTATGTAGATGTGATGTTTTTATCTGATACTGACTGCTGACAATACATTACATATACTTTAAACCCATACTCTCCAATACTAGATCATAGATTTGTTACCATGCATTAAGACATTTAGATAGTGTCTTTGGCGTGAATAATTCTGTACATGAATCTCAGTGTCTTTTTCCAACGTGCAAGTCCAGAAAAATATATCTTGCTTCACGTTTTAAACTTTCCACATCCATGTGTTGCCTCTTGTTCTTTCCCTACTGGGCAGTAACCAGAAGAGTGCAGCACTGAGCAGGCTCTAGACAGATGCCAGTGTGAAATATGCCTCCCATATTTTGTAACCAGCCATGATGCACATGGAGAAGGCAGATTGTGATAGTAAGAGACAAAAAGAAGAACCAAACTAGCAACTTTGCAAGTTTCTCTTCCTTTTCCAGATCTTTTTTAGTTTTTCTCTGTCCTGATTACAGCATTCAGCTCTGTGGCCGCAGTTCACACTGGAATGTAAAGGCATCTGAGTGTAGATTTTCACCTTAGTGAGAAAGGTGGAGAGTCAAGGGTGCTCATCAATATGTGAGAAATTCTTGCTGACAATCTTAACACAACACACACCTAACTTTTTCTTCACATAACAAAGTAATAATGAACAGCCTTTGCATTCATGGCCTCGCAGATATTCACAGACACTAGACAGTAACACCTCGCTGTGCTGCTGTTTGGCAGCCTGCGCCGCACTCCACACTAACTCTTTGAGACATGACGGAGGAGTCCTGAAGCCTACGCACAAACAAACTAGCTGGGAGGCTGATTCACAGCTAATGACCTTAAAATGTGAAGAAGAAAATTAACCCCCAGAAAGAGGAATCCATTCACTCTATTTATAAGGTGGATATTTCCAGCAGACACTATCATGCCTTTAAGCATGTGTTTTCACTTAAATCCATAATCAAGGGGATTCATTTAAAATAAAACACACCTCATTAATACATCGGGGAAAACTACATACACACACTGCACACATGCAGTAAGATTAATGGGCCTCAAAAAAACCTCATCATACAATGAAGCTTCAGCAGTTCACAGATATATAAACAGTACAAACAAGTTTTGTCTTGCTAACTGATTGTCGATAAGCTCCCTGTCATCAAAGCACTCATAAAATATATACGTGAAATAAACGTGTCTTGTCTTGTATGAGGGGGTGTATTTGGCAGAAAGATACTCTTCTGGAGAAATGAGTGTTTTAACAAGCTGACGCAAATTCCTGTTAAATATTGAAATGCAAAACTACTTGACAACACATTCAATGAATCAGTTATTTGTAGTCAGTGCCCATGATACAAGAAACTTTATTTTATTTCTCCTATGTTTAATACAAAAGTGTATTTTCCAACAGCACAGCAATTAACACCATCTGCATTGACACAATGTACACATTCATTCAGGATCAAGAGATTTCTGTGTTTTGATGTATTCACTTATTCCTTCATAATTATTGACTGACAAAGCAGTTCACTATATTAGCACTGCTTTGAGCCTCCAGCCCTTGATTCTGATTAACAGTGTCTAAACTATCTATACTTTCCTTTGATATTAGTTAATATATGTTTGAGAATATTGCACAAATCATGTTTAATTTATCACACTGGTTCAGTAAAAGTCTCAAAAAAAGCTCAAAACTTAAAGCCACTATATGTTGGAAATAAAAATGTCAGCATTTTGTGGCCCCAAGTGGTAGCAACAAAAAAGACACTGTGTTAGGCCACATTGCGACAGGACCTGGCGAAAACGCAGGTCTTCTCATTCATTTGAGCGGGGGTCGTCCATTTTGGTTGCGGTGGTCGAGAGACATAGACAGTAAATGACAGTGAGCGAGCACCAGCCTCTATAAAGCCGGTTAATCATCGAAATTAAAAGTTATTTCCTGATTGTTTTACAGCGGTTACGTTTCAACACGTATAGACACACCTGCAGCAACCCCCCCCCATACCCTCACCACCACACAACCCTGCAATGCTTTGCTACAGCGCCTGATCCTGTCTGAATGATGTATGAATCCTGCATGAAAGCAACACACAAACTTCTAAATCCATTTTCCTCTGGATCGTCATTTTTTTCTACAAACAAAAACTTATGCCATCGTAGTAGTTTGAAATATGTCTTATATCTTGTATAATATGATGCTTAAAACATTAATACAAAAGCCACATTGGAAATACAGTTAATACAATTGTCTGATGAAGACATATGTATATGTGTCTGTGTGTGTACTGTATACGTTGTAACACACAGTGCCACAGCAGGTTAAGACAGAGATCAACAGGGTCACATTAATAGGTCTCTCTTTATTTGATGGAAAAGCATCAGAGGGCCCTTGATGTTGATCGCCACAGAGATGTAAAGTTCCTGGGTTGCACTCTCACCTTCTGGTTACTTTTGTAAACAGAATAATCATTTCACCTGGTCCCACTTCATCACTGACCTTCATAACCTACTCACTTATTCCCACATGAGCCCACTCTCTGCTGAGAGATTGATGTGTGCACACAAAAAATGTCCTCACACCACTGATGGCTTTAGCCTTCATACAGAGAAGAAAGTGAGTGTGAATTTTGATGCTTTCACCTTCAAATGCACATACAGCATTATAAATTTAATTCAAGGCTCACCATATGCTGACACATTCTTATTTTTTATTATCTACATTTATCTTTCATAAAAATTAAAAAAAAATCTAATGAGGTGCTTGGAGGGTGACTTTCCCAAGTTGATTAATCAACAGCTGTACGACGATGTGACAGAGATAAACAGCTGTTTGTTCATTGGGGTGAGTTTTTTACATTAGCTTCCATTCACATTTTTACATATATTAGTTACATACAGTACATATTATTTCTGTCAGCAGTCCTGTCTCAATATGTATGTTTCATGTCAAATGTAACACCTTTTACATGGCAACTGGCCAGTTTAACCAGACCTGTAACCAAAATGACAGAGTGGATATGATGATGCTACATTGGTCACAAACAATGTGAAAGAATGTGAAATGGTAACCGGCAACACCTGCAAGTAGTGCAGGTAACATGTATAGTAGAGGTACATTAAATGGTTAAAATGATCCCCAGAGTAAATGAAGCTTATTGGATGGAGCAGCTCTAACATTCTTTAGATTCGCAATCCTCCATTAAAAAAAAAATGATTTAACTAGTTATATACTTACTATATGTGGCTCCACGTTTTTTTTTTTTACCTATGTCCATGTCTACAAATATATATCTAGGAGCGTCGAGTAATTTTTCTTTCAGTGTGGATGCTGTTTTCAACTACAACTATTAGCTAGGGTTAGTCAGGGTCAGTCATATGGTCTCAGAAATGTCGTCACATGCACAGGATTGCACCACACATCTGTAAAGGCCATGAGTCTAAGGCCATTTTGAAAAGATTCAATATCACATTTTTTGATTCATGCAGCCAGTATCCAGTATATTCTGTATCTTGGTCCATCTCAAAGCACCAAGCTGGTTGCGCAAGCTTCCTTCTCCCAACCACTTTTTAAAAAGCCTTAGTCCCTCTTCATTACATTTTCTGTCCTTAAGGCCACATAACTAAGCATGTAAATGTAGAACATAATATGATGCTTCACTATTTGAGATCATTCACATGAAAAAGGCCATGAGTTTTTGTTAAGGTCAAAAATACAATACATCATATACTACTATTGTATCATGTGTGCTACAGATATACACTTACTGATTCAAGTTCAACAGGTCGGCGTTGAACTGAGAAGCCCCTTATCCCATACGACATCATCATATTGTCAGCTAGTGGAGAAATAAACAGTTTTATTTCAATCAAAGTCTGATTTAGTCTTGTGTTTATGCTGTCTCCGTGCTGATTTGTCATCCTGTCATCTTACATAGTGCTGTCATCACTTTCACCGCTTGACATCCTTCAATGCCACTAAGGCTATTTTGACAGGTAATCCCTTGAGCATGAAAATAACAATTAAGTCTTTTCCATTCTGTGAACCAGAGGAGTGAAACTTAACAGTTACACAGCAATCCAATTAGTTTCCAAAGGTCACACATCATCATCGTCATCATCATTGTGCCTCAGCCTCCTCTCATGGCTTTGTCCTCTGTGGCTCCCCCTTTGAGGAAGCTGTCCGACTGGATCCTGACAAAGCACATACAGTTTCCAAATTTTCCGAAATGTTGTGCGAAATTTCTTGATGCGGAAAGCGTATACTATGGGATTGACGGCCGAGTTGCCATGGCTGAGGATGATGGCAATGTGAATGAGGAACGCTGGTTTATCACAAGCAGGACAAAAGAGCGTGATGCTGTTGAGGATGTGAAGAGGAAGCCAGCTGACCGCAAAGAGGAAAAGAACAAGGGCGAGTGACTTAGCAAGCTTGAGCTCCTTGCCAAAGTAGCGGCTTGGGTCTGTGTGACTAGCTGTCACCTAGAGAGAGATAAAGAAGAAGATCATCAGCGTATAAATCTAGCTTTAGTCTAATCATTTAACGTTAACATTTATTAGCAAAGTAATTGGCTTTTGAATGCTGCACATCAAATAAAATGAGTTGTCCTAGTCACCTTCTTGTTGAGCTGCTTGTGGATCATGTAGAAAATTTCAACATAGATGGCCAGCATGAGGAGCAGAGGGGGCAGCACCCAGCCAAAGAAGTTGAAGTAGACCATGTAGTCCATGCTGATGACTGTCTCAAATCCACAGGTCACTACGAGGTCATCAGTGATCAGGGTGCCATTGGCATGGAGATGCTGCAGGTTATTCCAGCCCAACATGGGTGTGAGCCCTACTATAATGGACACCAGCCAACACAATAACACAGCTGTGCCAGCTCGCCGAGGGGTCACGACCCGCTTGTAACTATAGCAAGAACGGAGAATGATGTATCATTAAAAAACACCTTAAATGGGAAAACTAACAGGAACATCTTGTTTTAATGTAGTCCAATAAAACATAGCACATGATTTATAACACGTACTCCCTTTGTAAAACTTATTATGTTACTTTGTGAGTGTATCTTAGGGTGTTATTTCAGTTGTCTCAACTCTGGTCATACTAGACCAAATAAGGCTGTAGCAGCAAAACCTTTGAGTGTGTGAACTGTTTTATTTGTAAAAGGAGGTATGTGGTATTGCTGCAGTTTGTTGGGTTGTTGTTCCAGTTCTGCTCCAGTTATTTTGTCCTCCTATTCCAGTTTCTTTTTAATCTTTGTGCGGAATGGCAGCAAGTGATGTACTTTCAATTTGCCTTTTCCTGGAAATCATGGCTGCATTCTTAGGAACAATGAGACATCTCTGCTGTTCAAAAGAAAAAAACTGTGGGCGTTGTGGTATATAACATAACAGTCGGCAGTTTTTTGGTATCTTCATAGGATGTCACTTGTCCGGTCTGCTATGTGGACTGGTCCATGAATTAGTCATTGTAGACATAGTAGACTGGGCTGTTTATTTTTCTAATTCCACCTCTACTCCAAAAGAGTAAGTGCTGACTCAATCAGACAAACGGGGTGAGTAAATCACCTCCGGGCTCATTCTTACTCTCTTGCACATATGACGTACAGTTCTTTCTCTCCTCTTGCCTGGTCCCTTGCTAATCCTGCTAACGCTGATGAAAAGGCATAAACACACACTGAGATCTGTGCCAAACTGTCATATATTTCTCTTTTCCCCTCATTTGCTTTCTCTCAGTCGCTCACTCCCTGTCTCATAAAGCACACAATCACAAGTTCAGCCAGCATGAGGCAGACACAACACAGGATGAACGAATACTCAGAGGATGTTCAAAGAGACTCTGACGAAGGTCTTCCCAGACTTGACAACAGTTTTTATCTCAACTCCCTGCACATCTGCCTGAAAAGCTTGGCTGTCTGTCTGCATACAGATCAGGTGTCTGTCTGCCAAAAAGTACCTTCTGGGGTCTTCTTTCTATTTCTATGTATTTCAACGATTGTTTCCTTCTGCTAAGCACACTTGCAATACTTGGGACATTTTTTAAATCTCATACATACCACCATTATCATGGTAGAGTGCGTCCAAATCATTGCCGCTATAAAAAGCAATCAGTGCCTGTTAAACTCTGTCCCTCTAGAGACCCAACTCAATTTCTGGCTTCCATTATCACTTACTGTGAGAAAAATACTACTGGTGGTTTAGATTGAGACTTGTCAGGATAGGAGTATCTAGCCAAATGTATCAGCAGTGAGATGGAAGTAAATTTTAGAGTAAATTTTCTTTCTCTATGTGTCTATAAAATATGCTTCCTTTCTTTTTCTTTTTTTGTGGAAGTACCTTACCATTTTTTCTGCTGTTGGTGTCAGTCCTGATGAAACATATTGAATGACCTGATACAGAATATTTTTTTAAATGATAATAATCATTACAATGCAATATGAATGCAATATGTGCCTTTTAAAGCCTATACTATTAAGTATAATACCATACATAAATGTGTGAATGTTCTCTGAGTGACAGACTGCAGTGTGTGTGTGCATGTCTCTGTGTGCGTGTTGGTTGCCAGCTTGAGAAATTATGCAGTCCATCAACCAGCCACCGTGAGCTATTGACCAATCATGCATTCTCTTGCCAGACTCGTCAGGCTTATTGTTAAATGAGCCAAATTTAAGTGGAAACTTGAGTTTTCACTAAATCTCTTGTTACCATGCAACAGAAATGCCAGCTTACCATCAAGTTAGCTATTAATCAGATCAGAGTGTATAAAGAAAAAAGTAAAAGACAACATGTATGACTTACACATGCATTTTGTACATGTTTACTGGCTGCCTGCCTTCTCACAGATGTTAAACTCAACAGCTTTAAAAGTGCCAAATGGGTCTTGATGTATGTTTGGACCTCAAGCTTCTCAGTGTAAATCCTAAATATATACAATTTGAATTGTACCCATCTATCTATAGCTTCCTCTGTGTGGTGCAAATGCATTTGCAGCTGAAAAACACATTTATACATCCAATAATCATTTAAATCCTACAACCTAAATATTGTTTACAGAGAAAATATTTAACAATCAGATGATCTGTACATTCAAAGTACTAACAGAGGCAAACCGTGTATGTCGTGTATGTATATGACGTGTACACTTAAGCACATTGATAACTAATGAATGAATAAATCTAAATTTGTATTAAAATCAGGTAATAAAATAGAAAAGCTTTAAAAAAAAAAAAACACTGACTGAATCACTGACCCTAACACCCCCAGTAAGGATATTACAGAGCAGATTAATGTGGCCCTATATCAAGGTTAGACTACTGTAACTAATTCAAATAATTACACACACACATTCAGGTTGTACTGTAAATTACAGTCATCTGTGGTTGTGGCTAGAATTAAAATCCAGCATGACACTGTAACGACCGTCCTGGTCGGTGCCCTTGGTCCAAGCAGCGGTCCAGACACAAAGGCTTCCTCTGTAAACGAGACATAATACTAAAAACTAGAAGAATTCACCTTTATGCCTACCTCATGGGTATTTTGACTCTCAGATAGCGGTCGATGGCGATGGCCAGCAGCGCCAGGATTGAACTTTGAGTGAGGACAAGTACCGTGCAGGCGACCAGCAAGCAACTGTAAAAGTGCGTCTGGAGTCCGATGCTGATGGTTATGGCGAGGGGGATGACAAGAGCCCCGACCGCAATGTCAGCCAAGGCCAGTGAGACGATGAAACAAAACGTGGTGTCTCTCAGGGACCGGTTAATGCGCACAGCCCAGACTACCATCACGTTACCGATGACCGACGACACGGCGATCACCACCTCCATCCCGATGTAGAGGGCTGTAGAGGCAGGCAGACCCGAAGGCATGTTCACGGATGCTGGAGGAGTGTGCGCTCAGCGGAGAAAACAGCCTGGACACGTCGAGGGAGTTCCGTGTTTGAGTTTGTGCGCACCAACTGAGACACCCCGACTTAGCTTTCACATGTTTTATGCCCCCACATGGGTAGCATACGTAGTGTCTGTTGCTCTGAATTATTTTAGGATCAGGTCCAGGATATAGAGGTGCGCGCCAGACGCAGAAGTTGGTCTCCATACGGTCCAGAGGCGGCGATTCCGAGAATGAAGTGGCCCCTGCAGTCCTGCTGGCGAAGGGACAGGACGGGCCGGGGGTGCTGAATGAGTCACAAGCAGGTCTCTAAAGCGCAGATTAACAGAGCTGCTCTCCTCTATATCCGGCATGTGTCAAAGGTCGGAAAAATAAACAGAATTAATCCAAAATAGTATTTCCTGCTTAATCAGAGTCATTTTTGTAGTTGCGCAATCAGCCAATTCAAAAGAATACATTCCCTATATTTGGCTTCAGATGTGAGCCAGTGTTTTCAGTTTCCAGTTCAGTTATGGTGATATTCACCAGGGAGTTCAAATGATTATGTATAAAAAAGACTCTTGTGTTCTTTCTGCAAAGTCACATGTGAATGAAAGCTCGCCCTCTATGGGAGTGGACAGTCCTGAGGAGGAGAATATCATGTATTCATACGGTGCACCTTACTGTCAGTGATACACAAACTAACTGAAATGCTTTCGTCATTTAAACTCACCTTTATGTGATAAAAAACTTATTTTGACCACAAGGCTCCCAGAAATGTGATTATTATCTGATGTTTTTCTTCGGTATGACTACAGGCTGTGACACAGAAAGAGAGCAGGGTAAGGACAGCATGTGCTTTGTGTTGGGTGGGGGGGGTAATAAAACAATATTGGACATCATCAACTTGGCATCGGTGAAAAACAGCAGGACGCGCGAAAATGCACGTAAATGCATGTAAATGAGACACAAGCTGCAGAAACGTGTGTGATTGCATACATGTGCAAATACGTGCTGTTCACACCAATAGGTATAGTGCCTTCATCTGCATTTGCAAATGGGACTGCAGTTTTTGAATGCACTTTGGACAACCTTAACCAACTTCTCCAGTTTAGAGAAGAGATCAACACTTTGACAGCCTGTTAAGAGAAAATGACAAATGTGGAGACCTCTTTCGTTCACCTTGACTACAGTGAAGGTCTTCCCCTGAGAAAGATTTATGTCTGTCTCAGTCTTCAATCATTCATGCGTCTGTAACTCCTGTCTGACTTTTATCAAGCCTGCAAGATCATTTCCACCACTGCTGATGAAATAAGTCAGGGGAACTCAACTCATGGCCACTGAAATACTTTCCTGGATTTAAGCAGCCTCTTGCTGATAAGTAAATACAACAATTCATTCCTGAGCTGATAGGAATGCAGAAATAATGAGGAGGTGCCTAAAATATTTTGGATTTATGACGTAAGAAGGTGCAATTTTGTTAAAGGTGCTCTCACACTTTATTTTACAATCAAATGGCAAGAAGTTGACTGAATTGGTGGTTAAAAGCTTCATATATAACCCAGCTGTCTACTCTTTTTCTTTATTTGCCATAAAAATTAGACAAATCATACTGTATTCTTTCTTTGGTAATGTTCATTAATTGAGTGGTGATTCAGGGTCTTATGAGAAAACCAGCTGTCCCTTGTTTGTCATAGTATAACTTGTTTACGTCTATATAAAGATACTTTACTGATAAGCAATGTGTAATGAATGGAATGTGAAGTGTCCTTTTAAGGTGAGGAATTCATTCTCTTTCTTGAGAACAGTGCTATGTCGAGCCCAGAAAGTGATATCTATTCTTTTTCAGTGCTGTATAACAACAATAAAAACTGACTTGGACTGGCCCACTTACCAAATATACAATATGTTACTGCTCTTAGACCTTATGTCAGGAGAGCTTCAATTTATTCACCAGAAAAAGCAAAAGTTAAAAGTTAAAAGTTTTGGATCATGGGATATATTTTTTTAATTAAAACTTTACAGTGTATCATGCTCATATCTTGTCTGTGATTTTCATACGTCTAAAATGAAATCTTGGTACTTTCCTTGACTAATATCAACAGGTGTACAGAAATGATCTGACCGGCACCCTACAAGCGAATCACCATAAACAAGGGTGTAAAGGGTGCTATATTACTGCTTTTTACCAGCGAGTTGACATCAGTGACAATTTTATAATTGTGATTAAGTAACCTTGAATCAGTTTACATCGTGCTCTTAAAGCATGATATGATGATGATAAATCTATATTTAAAAGTTGGTGAGATGATGACAGGTAATACTCAAGGTCATGTTGTATTTGCAATAAAAGAAAATTCTATTCGTTTTTTTCCACTGTAATCAGAATCAGGCTTATGTGACTGAATCAGAGCTGATGATCTTATCCAAGCGTTTCTTTGTAAATGACTGGATAATAAGATGAGCGTGGGACACAGGAGACTTGTGATAACTAAATATTTATGATAGATGACCATGTTTTTTATGTGATTCATACATCCTGCTGCTCTGCAGTCAGTAGAAACAACAGAAATATGAAAACATTTACAAAACACTCCCTTCCATGTAACAGTGCCTCACTCAGTGACACAATAACAGTTTTTTCATTTTTTAGGCATCAGTTACCCTCCTAACTGCTGTCTACGCTTGTTGCTAGTGCTGTGTAGCACAGTGATCCAAACTTTACTACAGAAAGAGGGGTCTATACTAATCCCAAGAGTGCCACACAATATCTGGGAGTTGTTTTAATTAAGACAGATCAGGGCGTAGACTATTTGTCACAATGTCCCACTTTATCCGTAGGCTGTCAGCTCCAGTCTGTCGCCACCGCTGAGCCAACAGATGCAGGTAAGCAGCATGAGAGCTCAGGCTGAATGGGGCTGCGTAATCACAGAATAACTGAACTGAATCGGTTCCTCTGTCACATCTGACACAATCAGGACACTCCGGGTTTGGAGAGGACTTCAGATTTTTTTCTACAACGCTGTCATGATTCTTCCACACATCTCTGTAAATATTTGCTCAGGGCGACACATACACGAAACAGTAAAGTACTGTATTTAGATGTGGCGTGCAGAAGTTGTGTGCAATTATCCTCTTTGTATAGCATTGCACTACCAGACAGAGAGCTGTGTTGCTTGTTCAGTGTTGGTTGCAGATCAGTTTCACTGAACTGAAGGCCAGTGTTGGGAGTAACGGCGTTTAAGTATAACGGCGTTATTTTTTCAGTAACGGAGTAATCTAATTAATTACTTTTCCCATCGTTGCAACGCCGTTATCGTTACTGAGAATGTAAAGTGGCGCGTTACTACAATTTGGTTGAATGAAGCGCGAGGTGTCAAGCTTTGGCTACATCAGCTGCCTGGAGAGAGCAGGAGTGGGGGTGATGCGATGATGATGGGCTGGGTGGGCGGATGCCCTGCTCACGCTGTCTCACTGCACGCTCTGACTTCCACCTATGACTACCTCTGAACACACAGGACAGCGACAATGGCGACGAGCCAGGGAAATTCAAAGGTAGCGTTCTCCAACTGGAAGTACCGGCACTACTTCTCCCTCGTTGAAATTAAAGGCAAGAATGTATCATGCACGCTATGCCCAGGAAAAAAGATTTTATCCACGTCTGCCGCAAGCAACTCTAACTTTATGAAGCACCTCACATCTACACATGCTAACACGACACTTGTTGCTGCTGCTAACCCAACCCCAAGCCCAAATGCAGCTAGCGTGAGCTTTATTCAGTATTTCTTTTTTATGTTTTTACTTCTATGCATATCATATGGCAGGCTGCAGTCTAAGTTCAAATAAATACTAAATGTTCTAAAATACTGTATATAGTGTTTTTATTCTTCAATCAGTTAATATAAACATCTTCGACGTTAAAGATGTTATAGAATGTAATAGCGTTATAGAACATAAAAAATAACGTCACAGTTACTTTGCTGAGTAACTAATTACTTTTACAGTGTGGTAACTGAGTTACTAACTCAATTACTTTTTGGCAGAAGTAATTTGTAACTGTAACTAATTTATTTTTTAAAGTAAGATGACCAACACTGCTGAAGGCTAATGTGATCTTAATGCAAATACGGAGGCCCAGTACATCTGTAACATTGAAAATGATAAGGCAAGATTATTACTTCACTGTGTTATAGTTTCATAACACTGAATCATTGATCACACATGTTGCAATCCAACAGTTGTTTCACAGAGACTTATTTATTAAAAACGAGAGTTTGTTTTTAGTGCTGTTCATGATGACACTGATCTATGCTCTTAAGCAGTAGGTGTCTATCAGTGGTGGAAAGTAACTAGGCCTGAGTACATTTACGCCATTTAAGTACTGTATGAAAGAACAATTTTGAGTTACTTGTACTTTACTTGAGTCTATTGAACTACTTCTTTCTACTTCTTCTCCACCAAACAACAGAGGGAAATATTGTATTTTTTTTACTTGTCAGTTACATTAGTGGCTTTACCAATTAAAACTGAACTAAATTATCCGACTGTATAAAAAGTAGGTAAAGCTAGTTCAGCCTTGACCTTAAAGGACCATTGTGTAGGATTTAGTGCCATCTAGCGGTTCAAATCTCTCATTTGACCCCCTCTATCCTAGGGCCCGTCCACACGAGTACGTTTTTGTCGAATCCGCATAAATACTTTAACGTTTCGGCCTCGCGTCCAGACGGATCCGGCTTTTTCGAGGTGTGAAACCGGTATTTTTTGAGAACGGGTCCCAGAGTGGGAAAATCCTAAAACGCCGGATAGCCCGGAGTCGTCTGGACGGCGAATGTGGATTTTTTCAGAAACAATGACGTATAAGCCCCGCCTCTCTAACCTTTAACCTCGGCCCTAGTGTGAAGGAGAAAATACGGTGGCTGAAAAAAATGTGAAAAACATGAAATGGACAGTCTAGAGCCACCGTTTAGTTTGTCCATTGTGGGCTACTGTAGAAACATGGCAGACTTTGTGGAAGAGGACCTGCAGTGTCTGTAAATATAAAAGTCTCATTCTAAGGTACCAAAAACATAGTGGTTCTTGTTTTCAGGTGATTGTACAGTAATGAAAACATTGTTATGCATATTCAATTTTCCTAAATTCTGTAGAATTTAAATGTAAATGTAAATAGAACACCATTAATCTTACAGACTGGACCTTTAATGACAACCAGTAGTTTTACGTTTTATACTTTACGTGTGAAGAGTTGCTTCATTTGAGCAAAGGGGTAATTTACATTTTAGATGCATTTCAATGAAGAAGTATCTCAATAGTTCATCATATCAAGTAAAACTGTGGGTGTCAGTTACAGTTTATCATTCTTAACATCTGTGCTCATCATGTTTTCTATGGACTTGAGATCAACATAACACTTAAGCTGGAAGCAACTTTTACTCTGTTTCCAAGAAATAAACCCTCACAGGCCTGCTGAATATTTCCCAGCTTGCACTGAGGTCTATTGTTTTGAATCTCTATAGCGGCTGTTGAAGCATGATAATTTAAGGAGAGCATGTGCCGCTCCTCATCAACCCTCTGCAGTCCTGCCTAAATGGAGGGAATTGTTCAGACACTTTACTGCTGGGATGAGCCTCATATTACGGGTGCTTCATTTTCTGACCCACAGCATGCAACAGAATATAAGCTGAAGCTGAAACCTGCAATATGTGCAATACCTGATAAGTGATGTTCCTGTTGCTCTCATCATGGTATGAGTCTTGTTTTCAAGTTTCAGGGCTAAAGATTTCAAATAACGGAGCATGACAGAGACAGCAGAGATATCCTGATTTTTAGTGCACATCAGAGCGAGTGATGTTATACTAAATATCAGCACGGCTGTGATACGGTTGTTGGCACAGGGACACAGGCCGAGTGCTGAAGTTAATCATAGCGCGCCGATGCCAGCGTGTCAACACAAATAGTTCTGCAACTGCACCGGGACTGCACAGTTGCCAAGTAAGCACTGTGTAGGTCTATATGTTACCACAGGCGAGCTTCTTTGTATCATGTATGCAACCAGTGAAATGTGATGTCTGTTGACATCAACTTTGGTAGACATATCTCTCATTTCTTATCATCTTGAGGTTCTGATAAAATTGAACGCTCTCTTCAGCACCCAACAGGAAGCAGGAAACCAGTTTTACAGTTTATCTCATTGATTATATTGATTCCAAACCAGCCTGTCGACATATGATGTCCTTTATCTTGTGTTTCTAGAGTGATGTGTTTTTACGGACACGTAAGGAAAAAAATATATCCCTTAGAGGAAGTTTGGTGTAGCATTTCCTCTGGACGTAGGGTGCTTTAGTTGAATTCAAACTGAAAATGTTTGACATATGACGTTGACTGCTGTTCATTATTGGAATGATTGATGGTTGTGTATTGATTACTGACTGTGGCTAATCAGGTTTTAGTATCAGCTAATTGTATTTAGTATTCAATGGTAGTATGCATTAAATAGCCACTTGCCCCTTGTGTGTTTATATATATTTGTATATGTTCATCATTGTGGTGCAAAGTTAGATAGATAGATAGATAGATAGATAGATAGATAGATAGATGACTGTTAATGTAACGTAAATGTAACGTCATTAGAACATCTGTGAAGCGGAGTGATAGCAAAGCAAGGCAGGGGCCAACTACCTAACTGTAACTGACCAAAGCTAAGCTGGGGTTGGCAGGTTAGCTTTGGTTTAGCTGTGCAATAATGCATGAATAAATAATTAGTTCAGTTCAGTCAGGAAGACTATTATTTGTATGCTAGGCCCGTAATCAGTCTCTCTTTCCATTCTGCCATTCACTCCTCTCATGCATGCTCACACAAATTCTTTTGTTGTCATCATCTGATGATGATGATGATGATGATGATGATGACGATATTGTCCAATACCACAGCAACACACCTGCATTGTTAGCCTATCATCTTGCTGCTGTGTCTTTAAATATAATTTTCTCTCTCTCTGCCTTCAGTACATTCATGATGCTGTTATGCACGCCCTCCACCTCCCCATCTCCACCCAGTCTTCACAGATTAATCAGCTTCATCATTTCATCCGCCATCAGCCTTAGGAGAGTCATCAGCCACCACCATCAGTGTCTAGACTCCATCGCCCCTCGATCACATAAAATTTCCCTGTAGTAATAACAGTTATTTAATAATAATAATAATAATAATGATAATAATCAGCACGACACCATCATGGTTATATTTTTTAACTTACAAAAACCTTCTCCGGAGCCATGAAAAATATTTTATAACAGCCCTTACAGACTAAGTAGTGCTTGCCATGATATGTAAATTCAGTGAAGTGTTATATATGTTTTATAAGACAAAGTTATTCTATTTTTTTTTTTTTTTTTTTGGTTTGTTTTTTCAGTACCGAGTGAAAATGTTATGGTAGCCAAATGATTGCATTATGGGTCAAATAGTCAGCTGTTTCCCTCATTATCTCCTATATCTGTTTGCTGAAACATAAGAGTCTAGACTAACATTAAAACATTGTACGTGATTAAATAGTGTAAACCATCTTCTGCTTTTTTTTAATCACTAAGAGGAAGAATCACCAACTTCAACATTTTGCAAGTGTTAGCTAAAGACTTGAGTGTCATTATATGTTAAATTGCCATGATTGATTGCTACTGTAGAATTTTGAGGAAGCTGATTGTACATTGCAAAGCTATACTTCACGAACACTTCCTTTTTACAGAAATCTTTCACAACTTTGCCGCTGTTCCAATGTAACTGAATTAGCATCTGTCTCATTTCAGTCAACATGACACCTTCTAACAGATTGTTCTGTCCCATCGAGAACTGTGTGTGAAGCTGATTGATTTTCATACACCGAGGCCTGAATCTCCTGAAGCTCTGGGGCCTATTTGTACATTTGAGTCTAATCCAGTATGCAATGTTTTGGATAATACATCATTTAGCATCCTGGTGTTAATTACCCTGGAAGAATTTATAAAATATAAAGATATTATTCCTCTTGGGATGAGATAGTAAATTTAAATGTGTTCCCACACCTCAGAGAGTTCACAGAGAGGTCTGTGGGTGGATTTATTTTTGAAATATGTATGGTTTTGTGGATGGTGCAACCGATCAAATGGTGTTGTGGGGACCAGACCTCTTTTTTCTTTTTTTTTTTTTTTTTTTACATTTGATGTCTTTCTTTATGGTGTTTTGTTGACATTTTTTACACTTGTCCCCAGTGACATGTCATTGTTAATCTCAACCTCCTTGAAGCACCAAGAAAAATTGTAATTCTAAAATCTACTACTCCAAACAGGGCTAACTCCATCTGCTGAGGAAGTTTGTGTGATCCACTGTCCTTTGATCACAGTGGCAGATTGTGCAGATACAATATTCTGGTGAGATTGTTTTTCTCAACTTGCACACAGTTGGTGCTCTCAACTAAGTGGTTGTGCCAGCCTGATCCTCTTCACATGTCACCAACTGTGCTGTGAGCTGGTTTCAGAACCAAACAGCACTAGAGATGAGGCCATGGGTCCATATATCTACTTTGTTTCTCTTCTCTCTCTCTGGTGTCTGCCTTCTGACCAACTCATATAGCAGGTATGGCAACCAATCGATGACAAATAACAACCTGCAACCGTGACATTTGTCTCTAGTGATTGCTTTCTGTTTCCTTGGCCTGGGGGGAACAGGTCATGCCAGGTTCATACTAGCTCGATAATGAGTGAAAATGGGCATCTGAATGATTGCTGTAGTGTATCATAATGGATGAACAACCAACACACATGTGCAACAATAAGACTAATGGGTTCACAACAAATTCCTTGATGAGTTTCAGACATACACTGACAAACATGGCGAAGCGAAACTAAAGTCCACATTCATTTTTTCTTTATTTGTTCCAGCTTTTCTGAACTCAAGACCACCAGTATCATGCATATCAATTCGGACGCATTGTTTGTTTCCGTACCCAGAAGTCAGTCACTAGCACCTGCTCCCTGATGACATCATGCAGGTCTGTATCAACACAGCGTCTTCTTGTGAGGCTGGTGGTGATAGCAGCTGGATAGCTCCTCTTCAGACTCATCATTCAGCTCTTATTTCTTTTGATGAAGGCAGTTTAGGCTTAATTTTATTTTGGGTGAAAGGTGGATGGAAATGTGCCAAAGAATAAATCAAACAGCTCACCCTCTGAGGATCATTTTGGCGTGGCTGCACTCAACAACACTGTTTGCTCTCCTGGCATCTCCCCATAGCTTCTTTCAGATGACACACACACACTCTCTCTCTCTTTTTTTCAGTATCTCTAAGTTTTTATATACTGCATCACTGTTTCTCAAACTGTGGAACGTGTATCACTGGTGGTACGTGAACTTTTTGTGGTGCTCCTTGGATTTTTAAAAGAAGCTAAAAAGTGACGGTAACTTAGTAAGCAGAGGCAAAATGAATGGTTCAAAAACTTGGCTCCAAATGGGAAATATTAGGAAAAGTTTTTCACCAAATGAGCTCTGGTTTCATCCATGATTTAATAGCAGTCAACATTAAATGATCTTCTTATTAGGATCAAACCTCCTGCATGAACTGTCTGTAGCTAAATACGGTCTGCTTACACTGCTGTGTTTTAACGTCTGTCATAATGGTGGTACTTGGAGAGTCTGACATTTTCTGGGGTGGTGTAAAAAGTTTGAGAAACACTGTAATACATAATTCCACCATGGAAAGACAGCATGACAATTCTTTCAGCCACTAACTGAATGTTTTTACCTCACTTGTTTGATGTGAAGAAAATAGAATGAGCATTTTCCCATTCCTTAGGGACACATAGCAGATAAGCTCATAGGCTCACAAAACAAAATCTAACACTATGTTCCAATAACAAGACAGTAACAGCTATGAAATTGTACTTTTAACTTTTATCCTGATCAAAGCCATGTTAAGTATTCCAGAGGGACACATTTCAGTCTCTCTGGGCTGTGCTGACATGCTGTACAGACTTGTGTTTGTACGCACTTGTCTGGAATTCCATACTAGCTCATATTGTACCAATCCATTACACCACATCCAATAACAAACAAATATGTACAATATGTACTAAACGTCAAAAATATTACATCCTGTGACTGGAAATGAAATCGTCATTTGCATGCAGTTGATAAACACAGAGTAGATATACAAAAAACAAAACACTTTTTACGTTTTCCACTCTGTGGGAAGCTGACACATTATATAAAAGACATTTAAGATACAGTGGTATGCAAAAGTTTGGGCACCCCTTAGGAAAATCATTGCATCAGTTTGTCACTTGCTGAGCTTTTGAAGCAGCAACTTTATTTTAACATATGTTATACCTTATGCAAACAGAAACATCTCAGTAGTGAAATCATTTTCATTGGTCCAACAGAAACATTTTTATGTGTATTTAAACAAAAATAGGCATGTGCATAAATTTGGGTACCCCAAAGAAATTATTCCATTAATATTTAGTAGAGCCTCCTTTTGCTGCCTGAACAGCCTGTAGACGCCTCCTATAGCCACAGACAAGTCCCTGAAGTCTGGCAGGTGGTAGTTTGGCCCATTTCTCCATACAAAACGCCTCCAGTTCAGTCAGGTTTCTTGGCTTCCGTGCGTAAACAGCCTGCTTCAAATCAATCCATACATTTTCAATGATGTTAAGGTCTGGGGACTGGGATGGCCATTCCAGAAGATTGTACTTGTGCTTCTGCATGAATTCCTTGGTGAATTTTGAACAGTGCTTAGGATCATTGTCCTGCTGAAAAATCCAACCCCGGCGTAGCTTCAACTTTGTGACAGATTCTTGAACATTCTTGTCAAGAATCTGCTGATACTGAGAGGAATTTATGTGGCCCTCAACTATAACAAGGTTTCCAGTCCCTGTGCTAGCCACACAGCCCCATAACATGATGGACCCTCCACCAAATTTCACAGTAGGCAATAAGTTCTTCTCATGGAATTCAGTGTGTTTTTTTCGCCATGCATACCTCCTCTTGTTCTGACCAAATAACTCTATCTTAGTCTCATCTGACCACAGTATTTTTTTTCCAAAATGCTTCTGGCTTGTCCAGATGTGCTTTTGCATACCTCATGCGACTCTTCTTGTGACGAACACTCAGGAAAGGCTTTTTGCGCATCAGCCTTCCAAAGAGCTTTTCCTGGTGCAAAGTACGCTGGATTGTGGAACGATGAACAACTACATCATCGGTAGCCAGATGTTCTTGTAGTTCTCTGGAGGTGGTCTGTGGCTTGTCTGTGACCATTCTAACCATCCTTCGCCTGTGCCTTTCCAGTATTTTTTTTGGCCTACCACATCTTTCCTTCACAAGGACTGTTCTTGTGGCCTTCCATTTCTGCACCACATTTCTGACTGTGGAGACAGACAGTCCAAACCTTCTTGATAATTTCTTGTACCCTTCTCCTAATTCATGATAATGAATTATCTTAGTTGTTTGGTCAGTGGAGAGTTGTTTCGATGCCCCCATGTTGCCACACTCTAAAAAAGAACCTAGGACAAGCACAGCCAGCAATTGCCTCTGTTAAATAGCCTTTTTCATGATTGGTTCCACCTGTCTTTGTAATTGAAGGTCTCACAAGCTAGTCAAAGCAATTTTGTGCTGCAACCTGTCAGCTATAAATCCCTACAGGTCTTGAAATCAATGTGATTAAAAGGGTGCCCAAACTTTTGCACATACCATTTTTTACATTTTAATTTATCATAATGTATATGTCTATGTAATGCTACTCTGAGAATTTTGGTCTGGAAAACACTCAAATGTCTACATCTCTGTAGGAAATCAAATCTTGTTGCTGTGATCTTCTTTTTTAAAGTTAGAGCAAATTATCATGAAATCTTAGAGGGGTGCCCAAACTTTTTCATACAACTGTATACTGCATTGTCTCTGTTGCACTTCATCAACAGGGGAACTTTAAAGCAACATTGTGTAACTTTTCTACCATAAAATAACTTTGTGCTCCAGGTATAATCACCCATGAGAAGTACATAACACCTTACAGCACTAAGTCACACACCACCATCTATTTCCCTTACTTTGGTGAAACTGGATCATATTTTATGGAGAAAATGTTTCCTGGTTTTCCCTCAAATGTTCTCCGGTTGCTCCGCCACAACTCTCTGTGATTTACAGAGTTTCCTGATGGACAGTAAAGTGAACTGCTGCAAACTATAGCTGTTGTTAGCTAATGTTAGCTCAGTTTGTTAGCCAGGCTGCCCGGGCTGTGAGCTCAGAGCACCAGGGGAGTGTTAGTATACCACAGGCGTCTTGAACCATCGGGAAGAGGAGGTTTTCAGGCCCTAGGTTTGGAAGAATACAGATGGGGAGCGGAGCCGGTGTCTTGCAGAAAAGGAGCTGGGCAAGTGTGCAATGTAACCGGGCTCAGCAGCCTCTATGGACATAATGCCAGAGGCAAAGAGAGCAAAGTTGACATTAATGGAAGAAGAGAAAAGCAGAGAGTGACCAAGTAAGAAGCCACCGGACAAGAGTAAATCTGGGACTGACTTTTAGTCATTGGTGAGAGCTTGGTGAAATATAAGGCTGAAAGACAGACGCCGAGCTGGGCTTCTTGCTGTTGGACTTGTAAGTAATATTAGTTGGCTGCTATGTCTTGTGTTGATGTACTTGCTCGCTGTTTGGCTGTTTGCAAAGTTGTCACCTCGCTATTTTTTAATCATAAGTAATGTAATCATAACAAATTCTATTTGCAACAGTGGCATTGCACTCAGAAAATGTGGGGGTGCTATTTTGCATAAATTTCTACATAATGTTGCTTTACAACATAAAGTCAAGTGCTACTGTGTGACTTTGGCTGCTCTTCAGATGCCCATAACAAACACCGTGGAATAGCAAAGGAGAGGGGAAGGAGAGCAGGTAGCATCAATCTGGATTAAAGTGGAGATGGAAAGATGACTGTTAAGATTGAAAATTGAAAATGTCAACGATTGGAGGGGCAAATTGGTTCAAGGCAGATAGTGAGCAAAGAGATTATTGACAACTGATGCCTATTTGTCCTCTTTGCGCATATAAATACTGTAGAGCTCCAAGATTGGCAAAACTCTATCAAATTATAGATAGATATTCTAAATCTATTAAATTAATTCTTTACACATATACAGACAGACTTTATTGTCATTATAGTTATGGTACATAAAACATTGCAGAGGAGGCTTAATCCAGAGAGCAGGAGAGATTACCAAAGCATTACATTCATTTTGTTATACAGTACATGAGGAGTGGAGGTGAGAAGAAAGAGAGACAAATTTGTAATCATGGCCTTTTGTGGAGTGTGCAGTGTGTGTGAATGCATGTGTGTTATTTACTGAAGCTTGTACAGAAGTGTCACCCCAAACCTCACTGTCCCTCGACTGACTGACTGCCTCCATCACAGCATTCTTCCACATCTTTATTCACAAAGTGACTCACAACAATACAGGATTGTGACGAATGTAAATCTAGAGTAACAAGAAAAGTCAGATGAATTCTGGTATAACTGTAAAAAGGTCAGATATCCCTGTGATTTGTGCTGTTCACACTGGATTATATTCAGAGGTATTCTGCCCTCCTCATGTATGTAGTTAAGAATTACAAAACACCTCTCAATATACAGCAAAGTAGTCCAGGAAAATACCGTCCCAAAAAAACACTTCTAATTGAATTTCCAAATTTCCAACAGTGTTAACAAAAACTACCATAAACTAACTAAAAAAAGGTTGAATTTATGACAGAGCTGTTGTATTGACTTGGAATCAATTTTAAAAGTGTACCTAATAAATGTATTCTATGGCTTTGGAGCCAAGTCAAAAGAAAATAACTGAAGTGGCATCACTCACATAATCTCAGCTTGCTTTTGGAAACTATGGCCTTGACCATACTACCAACTAAAATTTGCAGCCTTCACAGCATCAAGTCTAAAACCTTTCTTCTTTTAAAAAAAAATCTAGACCAACTTTAGGGAACAGCAACATTAAAAAACTGAAGTAACCATTACTAACACATCCAGTATGGTCAGTTAGTAATCAAGAATGTAATCTATGTGTTGAAATCTGTTTGGTTTTGTTCTTCACTGACATAAAGTGAAACTGCTTCACAAAAATGTCACTTCCTTCCTCTCCCCATCAGCCTGAAAACCTCCTCTTCCCAATGATTCAAAACGCCTGGGGTACAAACACTAACACTCCCCCGGTGCTCTGAGCTCACAGTTTGGGCAGCCTGGCTAACAAAGTGAGCTAACATTAGCTATAACAGCAGCTATAGTTTGCAACAGTTTACTCTACTGTCCATCAGGAAACTCTGTAAATCGCAGAGAGTTGAGACAGAGGCCATCAGGGGGAAAAGCAGAAACATTTTCTCCATAAAATATAATCCAGTTTCACCAAAATAAGTAGAATAGTTGGGTGGCTGTAAAGCGTTACGTATGTCTCACAGGTGATGTCTACCCGGAGGAGGAAGTTAGTAAGTATGCAAGAACAGGCGTAGGGGGTGAGGAGTGGGAATAACAGATACACCATTCACCTGATTACATGTCACTGTTACATCAAACTGATTTAAAAATCTGTTATTTTATGGTAAAGTTGTACAATCTTGCTCTAAGAAGAGATGAGGGCCACATTATTGTTCTAAAAAACAACCATGTGTGCTCTTCTCCCACTATAATTATTTGTATCCGCTGCTTGTTAAGTTTGCATTTAGAAAAATAATCAATATCAAATAGTATTTTTCTATACATGAAATCTTTGTTTGT
Source organism: Argyrosomus regius (assembly GCA_946959425.1). Classification (NCBI taxonomy): domain Eukaryota; kingdom Metazoa; phylum Chordata; class Actinopteri; family Sciaenidae; genus Argyrosomus; species Argyrosomus regius. The sequence continues at coordinate 11,739,078 of OX336885.1, forward strand.
AAGTCTGGCCAGAGAACCACAGAGTATTACTGAGATGATTTGACCTTCTTTTTAAGTTTCGAGTATTCAATTTGAGAGACATCAGAGTGAATCAGATATAACCACTTGAAGTCTCACCTTTAAACTTCAAAGGTTTAAAGAAATGTCTGCCAGGATGTCCAGAACTCCACTTGGATTGTATTTTCTAGGGGTTTTGTTAGAAGTTGTGCACCCTTTTATTTTCTCTAAATCCACAACTCAGTAAATTAAACATAACTGAAACAATTCCAGTAAGACTAACACTTTACAAGGCTTAATCAATGACACATTTATGGCATCTTCAGGATAGATACAGAAGTCCTGGAGGCTTTTGGATAGTTTGGGATTTTATCAAAACTTCCCAGAACCTTAATGATAACATTGATTATTAACATAATTAGTTTGTATCTATTCTGGAATCATCCTGCATGCTTATCTTATTTAACCAGCAGTGATCTCTCAGAGATGAGATTTCTTGTGTACTGCCTCTCTTATTTAGTTTTACTTTTCATAGCAGTAGGTAATTTTAGAAATGACAGTTTAAACTTCCTACTTGGGAATGATTACACAACTAGCAACTCTCTCACGGCCAGAAGACCCGATGTTAAAAGGTTGATCAGTCGAAGTAAGGCAAATGTCAGAGTTCGCAAAGGAGTCATTGAAAATTCATGCCCCCATAATGTAGAAACAAAATTCCACTTAAAACTTTTCTGTAACAATCAAAAACATCATACTGTATAATAATATGTGGGAAAGTCAGGGAAGTCATCCATGGCTCCATAAATATCACATTTCTTGGAAAATCGTCATGTTGTGACATTTCAGTATTGACTAAACTGGTGGACTGACAACAACCAGACTTTACCATCCCTAGAGCCACACTGCTAGCATGCTAGCGCGTGAAAAGACTGCAATTCCAGTAATAACACAATTATTTCAATATCATTCAGCTTTTATTAGTTCAAAACCACCAACTTTATCTTTGTGTAGTCCAAAAATATGCAGTTTAAATAAACTGAGACCTCGTAACTGACTTTAAATGTGACTATATTTATATACTGTGTGACTATGTTTGTGTTTGCCATGTCATGAATAGGTGACCTGTGAATCATGGGATAGACTCCAGCCCCACATGGCCCTGAACAGGATAAGCACTTTCAAGAATGGACGGATGGTTGCATTTATTCCCGTTGTCTATTAAAATTGCTGACAGTTGGCATTATCCAATGACAACCTGCTGTGTAAAGAGCAAACATTGGTAGTGGATCTTGATATTGTCGGTATGGGTATGTTCAATTCTTAATGTGTATTTAGCAAATAAACACAAAGATCCTTTGTCATGAAGTGTAATATGTGTGAGAGCGTGTGTTTCTACAGTATAAAACATGGGTGTAGTCTCTGTGACGTCGTCATATGTTTCTGAAGAGCTATTGTGAAGCTCAGTGTGTGGTGACTCTGGTCGTGTGTTTAGGAAAGTAGGATTAATTATCACTATGCTAACCGAGGTCAGAGGATAGGGCTGTCTCACTCCACTGACAAAACAGATGGGTAAATAACATAGAAGCCTCTACGGGGACAGATTCTGAAGGCATGCAGACGAGCCAGAGAGGAGAGGACAGCTTCTTTAAAACTGGGGTGGAATCATGTCTGACAAGTGTATTTATAAATCCTCCATTCTCCTTGGCCAAGCTTCAATAAACCTATAAAATAAAGCATAAAATATCTTGGACTCCTGTGCACTTTCTATCCACTGACTGAACTGGAGAATAAAATCCTCCACAACAGTTTCTATGCTGCTTTTCTCACTTTTGTTCATTGAACCTTTTCAAGTAATAATACGCAAACACATTCCTTCACTGTCTAATTATTGGTTTGAATATATTTAATTGCAGATATCAGTTTGACATTTTCAATAAAACCTTTCACACAAGTGTTTTTTATCACCGCATTTCATTCACAAAGATGTCAGAGTTGTGCATGATCTTCATCTGCACCAGGAAGGGAACAAAAAAAAAAAGAAGTTGTTTCATGTCTCTGTTTCTGGTAAACAATATGCTAATTATGCATTTAGAGCCATGGAGTGTTCACAGTATATCTTTTAGCAGTTCCCACATGGAGCATAATAATGAATGTACACTAGCATTTCACTTTCATTTCTTTGGAAATTGTCTGAGTGTGTGTTTGTCTCACGTCTTCATGCACCTCAGGCCTCCTTTGTCACCCCTGTCTCCATTTCCACAGTATATTCAACTAATTTGTTTTTACAATAAGCTTTGAGAAGGCAGGGTGACCTTGGTGGAAGCTGAGATAATGTAACATCATTACCAGAGAGGTGGTTGCTGATGAGCCTTCACAGCTAGTGTCTGTGTAATTAAACAAGTCATTTTATTTCTCATTTCTAACATTGAAAAAATGAAAAAATATACCCATCTGTTGTAGAGTGAAGTCGTGTGTTACAGGATCAGGCGATATGTAAATGCTGAGCTCTGAGCCAAGGCTGAGTTGGTGTCCAGTCTGACTTGTTAATAACATTCACCAGTGGTGTCTCTGGGCCATGAAGCTAATACTTTGCATCAACGGTCTGTGAAAGGGGGATCTTTAAATCGCTCTTGAGAAGATACAAAATAAAAAGACACATATCTGCTCATTATCATTGCTCAAATACTTGTCACAGAAACACATCGATGTTTGACTCTGAGAAAGAGATTAGTGGCTGTGTTTGTTTGTTTATTCTCATTATTTAAATCTTCAGATACAAATTTTCTTTTTTGAAATATGTCCGTATAACTTGTCTTCTTTTTTGTTATACACATAAAATCACGACTAGTACTACTAGTGTATCTCCTGATTGGCTTTATAATTTCTTTAATCCTTCTTATCTGAATTGGGGTGAATCATTTTATAAAACAATTATATAGGTACATTTATTGTCTATATTATTTTCATTATAAATAAGGCTGGTTTGCTCACGATATGAAATGTTGCATTTATGGTCACTCTAACAGGACCGAGCATCAGTCTCTCGCTGGCTGCCAATCTCCTCTTAGTGAGAAGGAGGTGCTTTTGGGTGTGCTCTCTTTTCATTGTTTGCCTTCCTGAACGCAGTGCACCCATCCATCAGTCTACCCCACCTCTGTCCCACATGGCATGTTAACAAGAAACAAACGTGTGGAAATGATAAACCTCTGATGGAAGAAGCGGGATGCATAATAATCAGACTCTTATAGTCTCAGCACGACCTGGCAGATTATTTGCAGTCTGCATGTATTGGACATATTTTACAATAAGATGTCTCACAGCAGTTGGGATATCACATCACCATCAATGTGATGAGGGAGATTGTTGCTAAGCCAGAAATTTCACAGTCTGCATACAAATAAGTATCTGGGCAGCTGTTGTGTTAGCTTGATTCATTGTGACAGTTGGGCTGTTAGCATTGTGTCATCAGAGGGTTCAGATACAACTGGGACTGATGTGACGTACTGAGCAAACACCAGATCTCTACTTCAGATTTGTAATGCCAGAGCCATAAATAAAGTCTAAATAAAGTCATTTTGTGGTTATATTTATTCTCATGTTATTCATTCAACGCACTGAATGCATTAATTCCACTAATAGTGTGATAAAAAAAAAAGAATCCTGCCTTACAAAGTACAATTTAGACTTGAATCTGTGACTGTTTTATCATTTAAAAATATCATTATATCAAATATCAAATACCATATCGATAATATATGTTAGCCATGTTAGTTAGCATGAATGTAAGACAGATTTACCTACATTCTGTGAGAGAGCTAGCATCAAACATGTTTCTTCCTTTACAAAAATGGGAGAATTTGCTGCTTTTATCTATTTTATAAGATCATCATATGAATTTAATGTTTTACACTGTGAGTAAGACAAAACAAGTAATTTGAAGACCTCTAACGAGCCCAAAAAGTCGTAATAAAAGGGTCAAACATGTCAAAAATATCAAAAAGCTCAAACAAATTAAACAATTTTTATTATCTCTTATTTTGAACTCCTTCACTCCTACTTATTTGGTTCTGACACATATTTAGTCAATTATCTTTTTAACCACTTATCCTCATCAGGGTCACAGTGGGGTTGGAGCCTATCCCAGCTGACTTTAGGCGAGAGGCGGGGCACACCCTGGACAAGTCGCCAGTTCATCACAGGGCACATAGAGACAAACAACCATTCACATTCACATTCACACCCACGACCAATTTAGAGTCACCAATTAACCTATTAAGTGCATGTGCCTGGACTGTGGGAGGAAGCCGGAGTACCTGGTAACTGAAAACACTGACAGCTAAACACACTGAGCACCAGCCATTTCAGCTAGCTACCTCACTGCGGCTAACCTTTGTGATAAAACTACACCAGCCAGTGCAGTTAGTGTAAATCATTCACATACTAAGCATATTATATATTATTGCACATACGATAATGTAAGAAGTTGTTGATAACTCGCGTAATATTATCTTCACTTCACCTCTGCTCAGCAGCTCCGTGTGTGGAGGGACAGTCTGACAGCTAAGTAGTAAAACAAATATTTAAAGCTGTAAATCAGGTGTGTCGAGCCACATATGGCCTAATTTGATAATTTCAGTTAATAATAAATTAATTGTCCATTCTCCTGGACGATGTATCATCGCTCACATTATTTTACTATTATTTACTGCTGTTTTTTTCTGCCTGTTTAATGTTTGAAAACTAAAGAAAGATAAAGCCATGACTAAAGATGCAACACACACACACACACACACACACACGCACACGCTAACCAACTAACTTTCTCTCCCCACACAAAAAGTGTAAAATATCTGGAGGCGCATAGCTATTACATAAGCATCATAGCTATTATTGTTGGTGTGAGTAAGTGTGATGAACTGGCGACTTTCCCAGCATATGTCTGTGTATGCCAATTAAGATGATAGAGAAAAAAGCTATGACAATGCTGGTTTTGATGATGCTCATTACATCATTTGTGTTTGGCTCTTTGGGAAGGGAAAGTAGCTCTGGCCAATCAGCCGGCCCTGCTGGGCTTTGTAAAGGCCTCTCTGCCACCTGCCAGCCTATTTCTTCTTTGTAATTTTGGTAAATATGAGGTCTGCTCCTGTGCTGTGTCCTGGAAAATTGAAAGGCTTCAGCATCTGCTTCAGGTCAATAGTATAGCTGTGACTGTTGCACATTTTTTTGATTTTTTTGCAATCCAGGAGCAATGTTTGGATTGCGGAGGGATTTCTAGGCAAATTATGTTTGTTGCAAAAAGCCAGTGCAGAAAATGAAGATTCAAAATGTAAATAAATGAGTATAGAGCAAAATGTTTGTTCTGTCTGCTTGATTCTGTCATTTGGCTTTCTTCGGATTTCTAGTTTTTCTTTTTTTTTCTGTTTTTACATTCAATTTCTATATAGTAAAATTATTGTACTACTAAAGCGCCTTTTTAGTCTTTTGACTACTCAAAGTGCTTTTTCACATTCATACACTGACACCATTGGATGCCATGCAAGTTGCCAACAGCTTATCAGAAAGGAGCTAATCATTCACAGAGTATCTTGTCCAAGGACACTTCACAGACTGGAGGAGCCGGAGATCGATCCACTGATCCTCTGATTGGATTAGATTTATGATTAGTGGACAACTCAACTATCTTCCGAGCCACAGTCAGCCAGTCACCCACTTTACATCATGTTTTTATATATGACTGACACCTTTATCAAAAGTGACTTAAAATAAGCACATTCAACCCTGTGAATAAAACTCCCAAATTTGTACGTCAGCTTTATCAAATATGCTGCTACAATAAGAGAGCAATCCTTATTTTCTGCCTTCATATTCTGATATTTCCATAACATTTTTAAATTACAATTAAATTAGTTTCCGTCCATTTTTGGACACTGGAGGAGTTTTGTCAAATCTGAAAAAAAAAAAACCCCAATGATGTCACCAGACATCAAGTTGAATGGTGGGAACAGACAGATCCAATATTTTTGGTGGTTGACTCATACTTTTTATATGCTTCTTCGTCATGCAGCAGTTTCTTTCTTTTCCTCTGGCCTGAAACCAAACAGCCTCTGATGTCAGATGACCAGATAGTTTGGAAATTTGTATACCATGTTGACCTTTCAGCTAAAGTGTTGTTGTAGCATGTGTCTTTATTACTGACTAATCTCAACATCATAAGATCATGGCTGAGTGATTCCATGTTTCTAATGAAAGACAATAAATGTGTAATCAAAGTCCCGTGCATCATGCATGCGTTCATAAAAAAGTTTTGCAGTGGCCAAGCTCTCACTGCAGCCTGGTCACACAGTTAATGAGACCAAAGCAATCAATAGCCAGAACTCTTTCTCTCTTTTTAAAAAAACTGGTGTGAGAAAACTTGCCATAAAACAAGAAAAAGTCCTTCCCTGCCAAGCAGAGTTTATGCTTTTGCTTTCTTTAAATAGATGTCAGATTTCACCAGCAATGAGCTATGCGTCTGTGGTTTACCCTGGCACTGTCCATCTATCATTTAGATGAGTCCCCGGGGAAATGAATTTGCCCACGATAAAGGATGTTGAGCTTTAGATGTGCTTAAGATGTAAATAGATTTATATTGTGATTACTCATTTCTTAACTCAGCTCTCCAAAGTCTTAATCTCCAAACTGTCAGCCACAGTTTGAGTGTTGAAGCTCCAGTCAAAGACATCTGTGACTAAGATTGTTGAAGCGTGAAAATTCTGAAAATGAAAAGATTAGATGATTTTCACACAATTAGGCAAATTAACCGTCTGCACTGTAAATTTCAAATTATCATAAATATTGTGTGACAGCTGAGGCATTTATAATATCAAGCTGTCAGCTTTGTCCACAGAAAAACAAAATGAAACAAATAGTTCAGCTACTTTAAAGATTAATTAAAAAACACTTTGGACACTTGATATGTACATCAGGTAGTTTTTCACCTTGTAATAAAACAATATGAGAAGGCAAGCTTTCTTATCTCATGCTGCTGTTAGATTAAGCTAAAATAGCTATTTTCTCCTCCCTAAGACCAAATCACAAAATTGCTCCCTCTCAGTGGTGTACTTTTATAGCCCGGCTTCTGCACCATATTGCGTTCTACTGTGAAATCCTCTGGTGACGTTTCTCCTTCATGTCAAACCTCTCCCCTTATAAACAAAGTCAAGCTGTTAATGTTGAAGTTGAAACATGTCTATTAAACTGAGTAAATGATTGTACCTTTGTAACGTCTACGTGCAAAGTTATGAAGGCGTGATTACTGAGACTGTCACAATGAGAAAACACTTGAGTGATAAATGTTATCTGAGAAACAGACTGATTGCAGAGTGATTCAATAATGTTTCTATCTATTTGTAGCCAGAGAGGGTCTTGAGAAGGCAATAAAAACAAGCTATTACCAGAATATTCTTTAAAGCATTCCTGGTCCAACATCAGTTGCATGGAGACTCGTCACAAACTGGTCAAAGAAACAAAAGCATTAAAATTAAATCAATAAAATGGACACTCATAAGTTTCAGATTTACTGAGACGACTCTTTGTTTCTCTGTTGCTTCAACTAATATCACGGGCTTTCCATTTTTATCAGAAATGTATGCAAATTAAGATGTAGTATAGGCAAGGTCTCACTCTGCATGACAACATCTCTGCTCAATCACACCTCACAAGGTCATTCTGTGTACAGAATATTTTAAATGAAGCTATACCGAGGCCTTCCAGAATATACATGAATTAGGCACACACCAAAAAGCCTTTGGCATTATATTGCTCTCTAAAAGATTTATTGCTGTGTGGAATAGATGTTGTGTTGTTTCACTTTTAATAAGATCAGCCTCTTTCATTACAGATTTTTAGTACACAATGTGACATTCACTTTGATCATTGTAAAGGCTGTGTTCCAAGACAAACCTTTTACTAGTTGGTGCTTTGAATCATTTGCCTTTCCCTTTTTATCTCACAAACAGTTCAGGCTGTTTGAAAGGAAAACACATTTTTAACGACAAACAGAGCTCAAACATTGGGTGAAAATACACTGGAAAAGTTGGTAAAATGAGCCATTGTGGGGAAAAAAAATAGGATTATAGATTCAGATGTCTGCAGAGACTTTTGAATTGACTTGTAAGTTCAAAGTGAAGTGAGCTGAACATCATTAAAAAACTGATAAAACTGACATTTTGGGAACTATGATGCTGCAGACAGGAGACAGTTAGTTTAGCTTAGCATAAAGACTGAAAAAAGGTGGAAACAGCTAGCCTGGCTCTGTCTAGTTCAGTGCAATGTGCCACTCAGCATTTCTTTCATCTGCTTGAAAAACTGAAGCGTGATCCTGGGCCCTATATTCCAACACATTGGCATCCATACAAAAACTACAACTCCCATGAAAAAGCCAAGCGCTGCAGCATGATTACTTACATCCAGGCACCATTGACTGCTGACTGCCTCAGTTTGGAATTATGTTTTCGCTGGGGACAAATGGTGGAATGACAGCTAGGCTAAAAACAAGGTTACTGTTACATCTGAGTCTTTGCTATGGCACAACATCGATAGACAAGACATCTATAGAAAAGTTTGGTCTCAGCTTTAAGATTAATGAATACCTGATATGTTATGATTTAGGTTACACATGCAGGAGGGATGACTGAGTGAGATTCAACTTTGATATTGCACATGTATTTATTTATTTATTTATATATTGTTATTTTTATTATATTTTATAGTCTTTGTAATATTTTTTCATATTTTATTGTCAATGCTTTTTGACTATAGCACTTGCTCTCATCTTACATTACATTTCTGTCATACTATGTGTACTGTTATGAACCAATAAACCAAGGCAAATCTCTTGTATGTGAAATCCTACTTTGCAATAAACGTGATTCTGATCCTGATATCTTCCTGGAGTCTTGTCACCGTGCGGTTGCCAGGCAACCAGGGGAGACCAAGATGTCACTGTGCTTGGCTGTAAAGAAGGTCTTCTTCATTACTCATATTTTAGTAGTAGTTAGGTGTCAGCTGTGGCTCACAGTATTAAAACAGTCTGTATTATAATGCTGTATGTCTTAGTGTTGGTCTGCACCTAACCTCTGCTTAAAGCCTGTTGCTTTCCAGCCACTACATGTCCATCCTAACACTGAAATGTCCTGCACATGAAAATAAATTCAGCTGTCGTTTTGACACTTTAATTTTTTGTGCAGATGAAACAAACTCCCAAAATGTCAAACTATCCATTTAAATCCACACAATAGTAGAACTGATTTAGCTCATGCTGAGGAACAATAGGGGTTTGCAAAAGTAGCAATTTTGCTGAAGGTCAGTTTCATTAAGAAAACTGCTTACCTAAGAGGCAACTGAATCAACGCTATGTTATGGCACACTGATGCGAGATTAATTGTAAATTGCTGCCCACACATGTTCTTCCTGTCAGCAGATAGAGGCTTTGTTATGGCTGTTCACTAAAACAGCTGCTGTCCATCTTTCTTTCCTAAAGTTTCCACCAACCATGAAAGCCCTGTCAGAGTTGGTTGAACACATGTATGTGAGAACCGCACAGAGAGAGATGATCAGTGAACCAAAACAAGCTTTAATTAAGACAATTAATAAAAACATTTTGCAGGTAAAAAAGAAGAAAGTATATTCATCATAACAAATTATTTCCTAATAACCTAATTTGTCACATTTAATTAGTGCGAATAGAAAACAGATCTACTTTTTCAGACTATCCTCTTCTATTTCCTTCTCTTTCTTCTCCTCTGGCTCCAGTATCGACTGAGACAGACTGGTGAGCCGAAGCTCATTGTCATGCTGCAGACAGCAGCACTGGAAGAGAACCGTGACTGAACTGTTGGAATGACCTCCACATATATCTGTGGTATATATGAATGTTATTGATTATTTTTATCCTCTACTTTTGGGTCAAAACGTACCAGCATTGTGATTTACTGTAGACGGAGACATTTACATACCTGACAAACAGAATTTGTTTTTTTTAAATAATGTGTTACCAGATTTAAATTCAGTTCATGTTGCCTTATGTGTTTAAAGCCTCTGGGAATTTGGCCTGAAATTGTAAAAATGCACATGCAAAAGTCGAGCATCTCATTATGCATCCACAAAAATCAGAGTGAATAAGAGTGAATAAATGTTAGAAACCCCTGTTCAAAGAAAAGACTGGGTATAGGCATGCCAAAAAAATGTGCACCAGCGACCAGCCTTTTTCCATGATGAAATGTTGAGTTAAAAAGACTAAAATGTTAGTGTGCGATCAGAAAACTCGACAACTTGTTGGTCTACTGCTGCCTCAGTCGGACTTTGTGAACTACATCTTAGTTCAGTTTTCTAATGAGGAAAATGGAGGAGACACAACTGAAATAGATTTTTTTTTATGAATGGTTTGCAGAATTTATTGCATAGTTTTTGTAATGAATATCTGAGCATAACCACCAAATTCAACCCCACATATATAACGTTTACAACAACTTACAGTAACAATGTGTAGAAATTGATACTTTAGTAATTTGGTGATTTCACAGTGCAATACAGCACTTTAATATGTACATATGGACAGTTGCAAAACCTCCTCCTTTCAGCCGTCCAAAGCTCCCTTTGCTAACAGTGTAAATCCCAACACTCCCCCACGCAGTACAGGCAGTGTGGACTGAGTTAACTAGCTTGGTGGTTAATTTACTTCAGGTGGAGCAACTGAAGGACATCAGAGAAACCAGAAAACATCAAATATGATCCAGTTTTAGATCAGTGAAATAGTTGGTGGTGTGTGACTTAGTGCCACAAAGTCTTACATAGTGCTGTTATTTATTTATTTTTTAAAATTTTACATAATGTTGCTTTAAATGACAACATTTGACCCTGAATCACACAGTGAGAAGGCTATTGTGGATTTGAGTGTCCAGTGGCATTAAATATTAAAGTTAAGAATCACACAGAGAAGCAACTGAGATTAACAATACATGTATGTCACTCACTGAAGGATGAAGCTACAGCCAGCAGGTGGTTATCTTAGCTTAGCACAAAGACTGGAAACAGGGGGAAACAGCTAGCCTGGCTCTGTACAAATGTAAGAAAACCCCCTACCAACACCTTTAAATCTCACAAAATTAACATATCTTGTTTGTTTAATCTGTTACAAAACTGAAATGTGTTATGTGTTTTTTTAAAGTTTGGGACAGGACTGGAGTAGCTGTTTCACCATAGTCTTTGAGCTAAGATAATCCAAATGTTTTGTGGCTGTAGCTTCATATTCAGCATACAAAAGCAAAGAAGAATATATTCCAGCATGTCAGTCTGTTTCTTTAAACATGGATTTGTTCTCATTATGACTGGTTGTCTCTACATTCTGTTGGATCTTCCCTTTGCTTTCACAGCCCAGCTTTGATTTGTTTCCATTATACAGACTGTGAATGTCATGTTGCTCTTTGTGTGTTATGATTGTTTTGCTGTGTGAAACCATCAAGGTGTTCTACGTCTGCTTTACTCTGATCTGTATGCAGCTATGGGGGTTTAGTGCTTGTTGCCCATGCTGAAGATTTTGAATACTTGAATTTGAATTTAATAAGTGATGTTTACTGCATTCACTGACTCACGGCACTGACATTACATGTGTCCACACTGTCTGTGTCCTTTTGTCATCGTGCCTGTGATACCACCCTTTTACAGCGACAGATGTCAGCACTGCAGGGTCTCAGATACAATGTTAGTTACAGATCAGAAGTTAGGAAAACTGAAAACTTACTAACAAACACAAGATGAAGGGCATGTTACTGTTAGTTTAGTTCAAAAGGTCAACTCAAGTGCTGACAAAGTAGGTAGAATGAACAAAAGGTCACTTTAACCACTTAATGAAAAGGCAGTTTAACACAAAGTAATAAAAGGTGACTCCAGGTAAAAAAAAAAAAAAAAAAAGGAGCAACACAAGGAGCAGACACATGGGGAGAAGCACTAAGACAACACAACACAGGACTGGGAAACAAACACAGATGACCTGACGAACCAAAGAGGGAAAACACATGGACTAAATACAAGAGAACTATTTAACTAATTAAACACAGATGACAGGAAACAAGCAGGAAAAATACAAAGACGGGAAACAAGGTAACACAAGACATCCTAGAAAGACTCTTTCAACATAAAACAGAAACCCAAAACCATGACAGTCAAATCCAACCAGGTGACTTTCAGATTTGAAAATGTTGATTAAGAAATAAAACACAAGTCATGTCTGTGTTTATCTGTATACATCCACATAAAAGGTTTATCTTAAGTGAAATCTGCATTCAAAATTCAATAATAAGTGCTCGTAAATCATAGGGAAAGGTTAAGCACTACTGTACTTTGCATACTGTGTCCCTCTGGAGCTTTATGTTTCTCCAAAAGTAGGCTGGCGTGCTGAAAGAGAAGTGGGATATTATACAGAGAAAAGAGAAGAGAGCAGTGTTACCTCTGTAAATGTGGTGGTCGGTGCGCTGACATTTGTTTCATACGTCACTGCCTCAAAGAACAATCTGAGCATTCATGCAGAAACACACAGCCGTGACTGGCTGCTCCTCTCCGAGGCACCGAGCCGAGACGTTCACTGACTCAAAGGCCTACGTGTGTCTCTTCACTCTGTCATTCTGATTGACCAATCTCAGTGATTGACTAGACTAAATCTAGAATTACCTCTATGTGGGATATTTGTGTCGTTGTGACCGAGCTCACGTTGTTAACAAGATAGTTTTTACTTCTTCTACGGTTTGAAGTTTTTACTCTATGCCTTTTACATTTTAATATGTTCCAGAGTTTATAATGTAAGCTGCTATGACAGCATCTTTTACATTTTGGGTTTGGTGAGTCCTCTAAGGTCTGAAGAAACCCTAATGTGACAGGTTAATCTGTGTTTGTTAAATAAACTGGAAATTTTTAAATTGTAACATGAGCGGTAAATTATGTATCTGCCATGTTTGATTAAATGTATTTTGTGAGAAACTGTATACAAGACAAAAAAGAGGGACATGTTTACTTTCAGCCATTTAGCAGCTGGAAAAAGAAGAGGTCTCTGACAGATAACAACTAAATGCACACATAACCAAACAGACTCATCTAAGATCTAAGATCTCTATAAACCTGTTGTGTGTGAGGTCATCATTTCAAAACAAATCTATCTAGAGCTCTTACACTGAAGTATAATAAAGTAAAAGGTACTGGCGTATGTGTAAATGACGCAGCACATCTTGAAATTGAACAGAGATGAGGATGAAAGAGAGATGGTTGTTTTGATGTAGAGCAGAAGAGGGGGCGCTTTGATGATACACCCAAGTGGAGTTTATTGATCTTATCACTTGTTTTGAATATTTTTCTAAAAAGCCTCTAATTGCATCCGTGCTCCACAGAGGACTGACATGAACCCTCCCTGCAAGCTGGACTAAAGGATGCCTCATCAGTGAAAAAGCTGCAGCCTGTAAGAAAATAGTTCAAAAAGACAGGAGAGTTAACTGTTACCTTAAGGTCATGATATTTCAAAAGACATGTGAGCATAACCCCTAAAAGACCAAATGAAGTTTTAAGATTAAGATTAAGATTGAATTTCATTCAGTCTCTTCTGTGCTTCAAACTATGTCTTTAAATCATCATTCAATCAACTCTCAATAGTTTTTAAGAACCCAGTTCTTGGCAGGATGCTGGAGAAAGAGTGCTTTACATCATTTCCATACATTGTGTGCCTGAAATCCTTTCTCCTCTCCTGGAACTTGGCCATGTTATTGATTTTCAACAGAGGAGCCCCCAAGGACCCAAGCGGGGCACCACTTATCCTGATGTATTCATCAAGGCCTGTCCTCTCTGAACTCTGTCGCCCCACTGGGGTCAAAGCACCAGGTTGTTAGTGAGTATCCTCTATTATGAAGCTTCATCTCTAATGAGGCCCACTAAACTCTGTGCCTACTGAACCAAGGCTCCCTCACCCTCTCATTTGCTTTCCTTCTCTTGCCCCCTTTTCTCTCCCTCTTGTACTGTCAACACAGAGTGACCAGCCTGAACGTAGCATTTCAGTGACTTCACACTGATTTGGTAACTTCTGAAAAAAGGGATTGACCACGGGGAAATAAACCTTATTTATAAAAAAGAAACTTGAACTGATAACGATCTTAAATTAAACAAAGTAATTTAAAACAAATTCAACATTGTTGGCAAAAGTTACACAGACGTTCATGATATCCAAACAGGAATAAAACTAGACCACACCAAACCTAGACAAGCAAATATTTAGAGAATGGGCTGTTACTGCAGACCAAGACTGCCTCTGTGTGTGACTCATACGTTGTGTGTTGCCTGTCCATCCCTCTCTTGCAGCCCTCATATCATTATGCACTACACGACTGTCCAGGGAAACATAAGATGTTACGATGCAGTGTATGAATGCATAACCAACAAGTGGTAAACAATAACAGGAGATAAACAACATCGTTCAGGTCTTGGTAATAGTCTTCAGTGTAATATTTATATTTTACTCCTATATTTAATCAAGTCTTTTCTCACTTCTCATTTTGCTTGTATGATCATCTTTTGTAGATATTGCATGATCATTGTTAGGAACAGCCTGAGAACAAGAATGTCATTGTCAAAACCTGTCAAAAGGTCTTCAACGTGATGCTTCATTTTCATATGAAAAGGGAATTCAAAGATGAGAAATATAGACTTATACCTATACAGTATATAGATGAGTTTGGCAAACACGCAACCCAGATTTGGCTGAAGTTGCTGGACAGATCTGGTGTCATTACTCAAGCTAGCATCTTAGTTCCTTAGATTTGGAAGTGACCAGACATGCTAACGTTTGCAGTCAGCATGTCTGTTGAATGTATTCCTGACAATTTTGCTTTTTGGTTTCAGTTGTGAAAATGCTTTTATCAGGCCCATGCACACCGCTTCAATATGTCGAAATCCTGGAAGCTTGACCTGACCTGCTGTGCCTAGTTACGGTTGCTAAGCTTTGATTGGACAACTGCTATTCGGGGATGCGAACAGTGAATTGCACCTGTTTTGTCAAACAACAGGTGGTTGTTAAGGAGGCACAACAGCATGTATGTCATCTAATGCTTTTTTGTCACCGTCCCTGTTGATTTGCTATCCCTCACAGCATCATAAATCTCTAAAGCTGGGTGATTTATTTTGCCACTTACAGGCGATCAGCAGGTCGGTAGGTGGAAAAACACACAGATTTCCCTGTTTGTCTGGATAGTAGCATCAGAAATATGACTGTGCATGTAATCTTGGAGATTTATGGCCTCAGACAGTGCGTGTGCATGTAGGCTGACAACAACATTAAAAGGTGGTTGTGAAATATGATGGCAGGGCCAAGGGACGTCAAGGCTGCAAGAGAGAGTGAGAGTGGAGGTGCAAGTGATGGATGGGGTGAGAGGGGGGACGAAAGGGAGGAGAGAGGTGTGGAGAGGGGATAAATAAAGGATACTATCATGTAAGGAAAGAGTTTGAGATTAAGTCAAATAGAAAAAGAGGGGGAAGAGTAGAGCAGGATGACAGGATGAGGCCTAGACAGATGTGAAATCAGCCTTAGCTTTATTAGCTGTGCACTGAGGAATATTTATTCTATTATTTTTATTTTATTTTTAATATTTATTTGAAAAAATGCAACTCATCAGTGCTGGTGAGCTCCTGATGGAAAAAACAGATGTGCAGATGGACAATGCGTGGGATGAAACATGATCACTGACATTTCAAAAATGGGTAACTCAAATGTGGTATGAAGACACGAGTAAGAAGCCTGAATACTGTGTTCTGACTTCCCTATGTCTTATTCGCTGTGTCTCACCAGTACAACAGTAATTCTCCAAATGCCTCCTAACTCCTAGACTTTTTGTCACACATATTCCCAGTTTTTCTTTATTCCCTTTCACTTTTATGTGTTTCACCCCTATGTGCCTTTGAACAGCTCAGTTTCCCTCCAGCTCTTTCCTAAAGCTGTTGCAAGAGGAAGAAACAAAAGTGAAGTAGGTACTGTAATGTGGATGGTATTTGTGGCTGAGCTTTGTAATCCTATTATGGACAAATTAATTCCCTGCAATGCTTATTATGGATTTTCCAAGAGATTATAAATAGTAATTAGTCTACATGGCAAATCATATTAATGTAAAACCACAGCTCTTGATGGCATGAGCGACTTTGGCCTCAGTGACTTATGAGGTCAAAATCAGAGGGAGGGAAGGGAGGGAAAGACTTTTCAGCTATTTTTGACGTAAAAAGTGACAAACCTACAGGGAATTATTCCTTTAGGTCTAAGTAGCAATGACTTCATGAGCTTCTTTAATGATAAAATTATAACTATTAGAGACAAAATTCATCACCTCTTGCCCTCAACAGGCACTGATCTGCATTCTGATACAGCAAGTTTGGAAACAGCTGTAAAACCTGATATATATTTAGACTGTTTTTCTCCCATCGACCTTCATCAAATAACTTCAATAATTTCTTCATCTAAGTCGTCAACCTGTCTCTTAGATCCCATCCCAACCAGGCTGGTCAAGGATGTTTTACCTCTAGTTAGCCCTTCTTTATTGGACATGATTAATCTGTCTTTATTATCAGGATATGTACCACAGTCCTTTAAAGTAGCTGTAATTAAACCTCTTCTTAAAAAGCCCACTCTAGATCCAGAGGTTTTAGCCAATTACAGACCGATATCAAACCTTCCCTTTCTCTCTAAGATACTTGAGAAAGCTGTAGCCAATCAGCTGTGCGACTTTCTCCATAAGAACAGTTTATATGAGGATTTTCAGTCAGGATTTAGAGTGCATCATAGCAATGAGACCGCGCTAGTCAAAGTTACAAACGACCTCCTAATGGCATCAGACAAAGGACTCATCTCTGTACTTGTCCTGTTAGATCTTAGTGCCGCATTTGACACCATTGACCATCAAATTCTTTTACAGAGACTGGAACATCAAATTGGCATCAAAGGAACCGCCCTAAGCTGGTTTAAGTCTTATTTTTTAGATCGTTCTCAGTTTGTTCTTGTCAATGATGAATCCTCCATGCATACCAAAGTTTGTCATGGAGTCCCACAAGGTTCTGTACTCGGACCACTTCTATTCAGTTTATATATGCTTCCTCTAGGGAACATTATTAGGAATCACTCCGTTAATTTTCATTGTTATGCCGACGACACCCAATTATATTTATCGATCAAGCCTGATGAAACCAATCAATTAACTAAACTCCAAGCATGCCTTAAAGATATAAAAAGTTGGATGACCTTCAATTTTCTGATGTTAAATTCAGACAAAACTGAAGTTCTTGTAATTGGACCCAAAAACATCAGAGACTCTCTCTCTAGAGACTTAGTTACTTTAGATGGGATCACCCTGGCCTCCAGCTCCACCGCAAAGAATCTTGGAGTTGTTTTTGATCAGGATTTGTCCTTTAATGTCCACATAAAACAAATTTCAAGGACTGCATTCTTCCATTTACGTAACATTGCTAAAATCAGACGCATTGTATCTCAAGCAGATGCAGAAAAACTAGTCCACGCATTTGTTACTTCTAGGCTGGACTATTGTAACTCATTGTTATCAGGCTGCTCCAATAAGTCTCTTAGGACTTTGCAGCTAATTCAGAATGCTGCTGCACGTGTTCTGACAGGAACCAAGATCAGAGATCACATCTCTCCCATTTTGGCTTCCTTGCATTGGCTACCTGTTAAATCTAGAATAGAATTTAAAATTCTTCTCCTTACATACAAAGCTCTTCATGGTCAGGCACCATCATATCTAAAAGAGCTCATAGTACCTTACTACCCCTCTAGAACACTGCGCTCTCAGAATGCTGGGTTCCTTGTAGTTCCTATAGTTTCCAAAAGTAGATTGGGAGCCAGAGCTTTCAGCTATCAAGCTCCTCTTCTGTGGAACAAACTACCATTTTGGGTTCGGGAGGCAGACACGGTCAACACTTTTAAGAGTAAACTTAAGACTTTCCTTTTTGATAGAGCTAGGGCTGGCTCAGGTCATCCCTTAGTTATGCTGCTATAGGACTATACTGCCGGGGGACTCCTCCTTTCAGGGTTATGCCTAGCCAGGCATGGTATTGGTTGAAGATGCAGTCACATCTCCCTTTACTGAAAACCCTCTCTCTCTCTCTCTCTCTCTCTCTCTCTCTCTCTCTCTCTCTCCCTCTCTCTCTCACCATCACCACCACCATCTGTAAACATACATGTCTGTCATACATGTACATTAATGCATCTTACTAACTAAACTTCTTCCCTGGAGTTTCTGTGCTCTTTCGTCCAGCAGGTTCTCGTGGATCGTGACTGCTGATGTGGTCCTGCATGACGTCCACTACATATATTATTACTGTCATTAATGTTATTAGATCTCCATTACAGTTTATAGTAACTTAGTTAATGATTTGCTGCTGCTGTGCATCTGTGTCTCTCTATCTCTATCACAGGTTCCACTGCTACTGTAATCATTTTATCATTCATTGTAATCCATTGTCATTTTTCATTGTAATTACACAAAATGTTTCTGTTGACTTGTTGACTGTACACGTGACATCTATTGCACGTCTGTCCGTCCTGGGAGAGGGATCCCTCCTCTGTGGCTCTTCCTGAGGTTTCTTCTACTTTTTTCCCTGTTAAAAGGGTTTTTTGTGGGCAAGTTTTTCCTCACTCGAACCGAGGGTCTAAGGACAGAGGGTGTCACTCCCTGTACAGATTGTGAAGCCCTCCGAGGCAAAATGTATTTTGCGACTTTGGGCTATACAAATAAAATTTGATTGATTGATTGAATTATGACCAGCATCTTTCAGCTCATTGTTTAGCTGTCTGCAACATTTCAGCCAAAGAACTGTGCATCTGCCCAGTAAGTCAGAGAGAGCAGAGAGCGAAAAGGAGACTGACTATTCCTCAGGTGACATAAAACATGACTCAACATGAATGATAATATTGTTTCATCTGGTGGGTGTTTAATTAGCCAGCTGTTTGCTTACAAGTTTGTTATATCATGAAAAATGATATGTCAGAGTTCAGTTATTACAAGACATACTACCAAAACTAACACACATATTCCACATGCTTATGAGCCCAAATATAAGCACTAAGTGAAATGAAACAATAAATACAGTTGATTTTATGTTTCTTTACTGTTTTTTATGCGATAAATAAGGATGCACCAATTCAACTTTTTCTCTACCGATTCCAATACCTTATCTCAGGATATGTGCAGTATCCAATACCAGTGCTTTCTTTTCCCATAAATTTGTATAACTCACTGTAGGGATTGTAATATTGAAGTCAGTTTTGTGTTGAGCGTTGTGGTACTGTTAGTTTTCAGGAAAGTTAGTTTTAAGGTAAACTTGAAGGGGAAGTCTAAACACAAAACATAGAAATTATTACTTAAAATATGCAGTATATGTCTTCATAATTCTGTTCAATTTGACTCTATTACACTCACAATATGTAAAACTCTATACTGCTGCAGCAGCAGTCACTTCACCCTCTAAGCTGGAACAACTTGTTTCAGGGCATCACATTACTGAGTACACTGTCAACACATTACTGACTTACTACTACACATTAGTAGTTACTGAGGAAGTATCATGCAGCCACATCGTTCTGGCTGGTCCTCGAATCACTTAAGCTCCTGTGAACATGCAATATTATACTTTCATTTCCACAGTGCTCCAGAGGTGGTGTTTCACCCAAGATAAAACAGGGATCATATAGATACAGGCGTAATCCTACCGTCTCCTCTCTGAAAAACAGATCGAAGTGTCATCGAGTGGTCAGACAGAAGCTGCAGGATATGTGAGGTGTTAGAAACTAGTGACACATCATTATTATTTTCAGCTCTGTGTGTGTGTAGACACAGTGTAGCTGGAAAATGAAAACATCTCCAGGGGATATCATGTTTGCCACGAGTACTATCGGATTGATTAGAGATACGAAAAAAAAAAAGGAAATGTAGTAGTAATTTATCAGCACAGATGACAAGTTATTTATTTATACCCAAAAACAGATCTGTAATCTGTAAAACTGGAGTTTCCTGTCAAATGCTTTTCACTGTGTGAAGTTCATGGTGTAATGTAGAAACCAACAAAACGTATAAATATTTAGTACCTAAAAGGGACCAGTGGTTACGATACAGTGGCTTCTAAGGGTGTAGTTGCTGATTGCAACACCCTTGTCTCTCCTTCTTAGCATGTAAGAGAAACTATAGTGGCTAGTGTTAAGTTTATCCATTCTGGGCTACTGCAGAAACATGAAGGGGACCCACAGTATCTAGATATAAAAGTCTCATTTTAAGGTAAGAAAAATATAACAATTCACTTATGAAAACACCCATACTATATTCCATTTTCATGCCATATTCTGTATATCCTATACACTGGACCTTAATGTAAACCCTAATGTGATCATGGTGTCACAGACACAGCTGTGAGATCTGCTTAATACAAATAGTAGTGATTTATGTTGAGACACTTTGCATGTCTGTTTTACCCATTCAATCAAGCAAGGCTTGTCAGGGCTGCTCTGAATCAGCTGCTCAGTAAATAAAGAGGGAAAATCTGGCATTTCTGAGCGAGCTCTTTCTATAAACATTCTTCTTGACATAAATGAACAAATTTTTTTTTTTTTTTGGCATTGGCATATCTTTCTGACAATGGTGTCACATTAAGGCAGAGAAGAAGAAGGCTGCTTTTAAGAGGATATGAATGTAAACAATGTGGGATTTAAACTTTTAGGAAAAATCAGTTTTGCAGATGTTTTATAAGGAAATGCATTTGTCATGTTTGTTTAACCTTCACAGAAACACACAATTGGTTTTGAGGAGAAACACTGAATAAAAATATTTACAAGACATTTACATGGGACATCTTTAAGACTGGAGACAATAGGAAACAGCTGGCTGGGTTCTGCACATGTATCATCACCTCTACAGCTCATTAATTTACATACTATATTGTTTAATTCATACAAAACTGAAAGTAAAGTAAAAAAAACAAGCTATACAAGGGGTTACCACACGATTTCTTACCTATGCACTGTGACTTCCAGGAGTCTGACTCTGGAGTGATAACATGGTACGAAAACAAATTTCCCAAAATGTCAGACTATAGCTTGTGTAAGATTAAGGGGCTTCAGAATATGACAGAATATGGCTGAAACAGAATATAATATGCGTAGCTGTGTTTTCATCAGTGTATAATTACCCAGAAATATGAATCATTATGTTTTTGTTCCTTAAGAATGAGCCTTTTATATCTATAGACAAAGCGGATCCTCTTCCATGTTGAACCGCCATGTTTCTATAGAAGCCCAGGATGCACAAACCAAACACTGGCTCTAGATCAGGCATTTGAAGTGTTTTGTAGCCAGCAGGTTTCTCCTTCAAGGATGAGGGTGAGGCGAGCACATCAACTACACAACTAGTTACCACCAAATCCTACACACGGATCCTTTAAGGCTGTTTGACATTTGAAATGATGAACCATGTGTTCATGATGTGTGAGTAAAAAAAAAAAGAGGAAACATGCACATGTGTCCTCTCAGCAGTCTATCAAACTAAAAACTATTGACGTGCAGGAGTATATTACTTAGTCAGGCTTTGCGAAAGTGAATGTTCCCATCTTTAGCAATTTACTGGAATTGAAGCAGGGAGTGTTGTGGAGAAATTGCTGAAGTCAAAGGTCAATAGTGAGGTCAGGAGGGAAGAAGTGTTCAGGAGCCTCTGATGTCTTATGCTGTAATATTTATTGACATTTGGCCAAGGAGAATTAGGGACACTCTCATAGTGCATCAGAAGTGCCTGAGTCGGTCTCACATTCTGCCGAACTCGTGCTGGTGGATAGACTTTAAACCTCAAGATAACACCACAAATACTATACGCCCCCAAATGAGACAAAGAGAATGTTTCTACCAAGAACGGTGTTATCGTCAACATATTCTAGTCTGGAGGCACAGATGTCTGTTTACGTCAACGGCAAGCTATCTATTATGTCTAGGAAGGCAGCAATAGGTCTCTTTGACCCTGGCCACCACAGTGTTTGAGATAGACTGGCACCTACTGCTCCCAGTCAAAGCCAAACAATTAGTACTGCCGAGGACCTCAAGGCCCACACGTGACCTCGTGTAACCTAAGGATAGAAAATTCCATAACAGGGAGTGTTCTTATGATAAACTATGAAGTTTTTACATACACAGTGTGGGAAGGCCCGGAGTGGCTGCCTGGAGGGCCAGAAGAAGACAGCGTACAGGCTCCCTGCTAACATGAAGAGATGAATGCTGCTGCCCTGGAGCGACAGACACACTATACATTTAATGTCCAAGACCTCTCAGTGGATCTGTGACTGAGATCAGAATCTATTATAGGACAGACAAACTTATTTCTTCTGTTCCTTTCTGTCCCGTAGCTTAGGTTCACTTGTTAAATATTAGATTCTTTACCTAATTATCATGAGCTATGAATTACTGTTCTGAGGCTGAAATATATTCATCTTTAGAGATCTATTTACAAATGTGACGTAGACGCTTGTGGTGTGCTGACTGCAGCTATGTTTTCTTGCTCAGTCACATTACTCTGTTTTATAGACCCCCTGACTGATATTCATCTCCACTCTTAACCTATATGCAGCTACTGACAACAAATCCTATTTATGAAACTTAATACTTATGCCAGCCTCATTCAGCTTCACTGAATGTTTAAACTGGAGATCAATCAACATTTGAATGAGCTCCCCTGAGAACACTCTCGTCCCATCACTCACTCAATCAATCAACAGCTGTCAGACATTGAAACCTCATAAAATAATGATGCTCTCTGCTATTTTTAGCTACTAAGGCCGATAGTGATTGATCAAAATGTCCCCTTTATGGGAAGTTAGGAAACTACAGTGTGTTCCTAAAATGATTTCTGGATAAAAGTGTCGGCTATAGTGGCTTTTTGGGTGTACCCTTTCAAGAATTCATGTAATTGCAAATGTGTTTCAGTAGACATGAGCTATGCTATAAAATATAAGCTCAATGAAGGCAAGCATGGTTGCTGATGAATTTATAAATATAAACCACCAAAAGAAGTCCTTTATTTTGAGATCGAGGCAGAAAAAGCTTTCGAAAAAAAAGGGGAAATAAGACAAAACAACGATGTGCTTGGCTAGATAGCGCTAGAGTCACAGTAAGTGAGAAGATTTATTTTTTACATAATTTGAAAATGTATCACATATTTTAGTTATCAATTACATGACAGTTTGTAATTAATCTCTGAAAAGCCTCCAGCTAAAGCTCACTGTGAGATTTAATTACTTTTTTAGTCATAAACGATGCAGTAACTCATCCCGGGGTAGATTAATGAAATGTTGAAGTGTGCAAACATTTATGGTGACAACAACTGCTGATGAGAAAGATGAGACATGCTGCACAGTTTGAATTGAGTGTAATGTGTATTTCTGTACTATTTATTTAAAGATGGGTGCCAACGCTGGTACTGATTGAATGATATGGATCCAAATAAATCTCCTTACACAGGCCATCATTTGATTTTGATGTCTGATTACACTGCAGTCTTCTGATTTGAGTGCCTGTGATTGGGTAATGTAATCATGATAACTTAATAAGCTTGTTACATTGGATTGCTTTTTAAGTCTACCTCAATAACTTCTGTTTGGCAGATACTTAAATTTTATATGAGTAAATGAAATTTGCATATCAACTTCATCTCCCTGAAATCTCCTGACTCTTCCTACTCCGTGCATCCTCCATTTCCTATCTGCCTGCACCACAAATAACAGGATCGTGTCCAAGTTTGATCTGCTCAGTCTTGGTTTTATTAGTCTCAATATTCATGGCTGATGTTGGCAGACACGCTTTTATTGTCAACACAGCAAGAGAGTACATTGTTATGACTGTGTTAAATATCAATCACAGGCATGAAGATGTCATTGGACACATATTCAAGTGGCTGTCAATGATTAACTGGTGCATAAACCTTGTTAGGGTTTTCAGTGAGTCTTACTGATGTACTCCCTTCAAAGATAATAAGCTTGTAGGCCGTCACGTGTAAATACATGGGTTAGCACAAGATTGCATACAATTAAATATGTTTAAATTAACAGCTGTCAGTGAATCCATAAAATGTACTACGGGCAGGTAACATCTCTGCAGACCCATCACACCCTGGTCACAACCTGTTTAAACTTCTCCCCTCTGGGAGGCGCTACAGAACTCTGTACGCCAAAACATCCAGACATAAGAACAGTTTTTTCCCTCAGGCTGTCTCTGTGATGAACAGCTAAAACCGGACTCAAATGTCAGTAACATCACCTGTAATATATCTGTACACTCATACTGTGCACACTGTATATTTATATTTATTTCATCCTTGCACTATGCACCATTGCACCAAAAAGAAAAAAATCTTCTTGTCTATACACACAGATATTTATGTATATATATATTTACCTGTTTACCTTTTCACATGTACATAGCTTTGTCTTTGTTCTTGTTTATGTCTACGTTTTTTGTATCTGTTTGTACAAAGAGAGCAAAGTGAATTCAAGTCAAATTCCTCGTGTGTGTTCACATACCTGGCGAATAAAAGTGATTCTGATTCTGATTCTATATGAGACAAAGGCAAACTCCAGTTTCAAGTTGTTCTTTTCTTTGGAGGAATACATGTAGTTGGAGTCACTAATTGCATTTAACCAAGACAATTAGCCCTCGCAGGTAGTTGTATACTGTCAAGTACACTTGTGAAAAACAGTGAAATGGAAAGTACCCCACCAGGTGTTGCATATATGTTACTACAAAATAAAACAGAGTGGATCCTTTGCTTCTTTACACAGTGCTTGTCAAATACTAGCTATGGATGCGTGAAGGGTTTTAATGTGGTTTGAATATTAATGCACAGCAGTAGAATTTAAAGCTAAAATAGCATTACCGCATACGAGAACAGGAATTATGTTCTCCAGTAGAGCTTTTTTCACAGAAGACTGTTTGGCCTGTCGTTGTAGGAAAAGCACAGGTGTTACTTATAACATTATCGATGGATCTGTGCTATTTGTGTTCCAGTAAGTCATGACAGAGAGCCAATATCAACACTGTGAAATGTCAAGATGTGAAAAGGCCAATTTCTCTAAATATATACCAAATGATCAATATTTAGAGTTCTGTTGTTCAATTGACTGTTTTCATGGCAGACATGTGGACTTGTCAAAGCAGGACAAGCACAGGTGTAACCAATAACATTGGCCCCATTCCATTACGTGTCCCAATAAGTCACGGCAGTGAGTGAGCAGTGCTCACATATAATACAAGACAATTACAAAAGGATACTCAATTACTACTTTATTAAAAAATAACATTTAATACGCAATGATACAACACTGTACAGTAGAGTGTGTGTGAGAGAGAGTGTGTGCAGGGGGAACAAAGGTGTCCCAGTGTGTGAAAGGGCTGCTGGTCAGCTGTGAGGATGTGCTGTCTCATGCTGCATTCATCACACATGGTGGTTTCACTGGTGTGCATCCCAGAGCAAACTCTGAAGGTATCATATTTTATTTAGTTCATCTTTCTGCAGGACATTCAGATGCAAATTGTTATTCTCGTCTTTTGTCATCATCATGTTTATTCCTGCAAACAAGCAGGGTCTAAGTCCCAAAACTCACAAACCCTGAGTTTCTGACTTTTAGAATAGCTGTAGTCAGACGTTAGTATTTATGGTATGCCCTCATGTTATGAATGCAGCATTAGTCCTGAGAGGAGAGAGTTAACTGTAGGGTCTACTGTTCAGGACATCAGTCCAAGATGGGCAGAGGAAGTACCTGATTCTATGATAAATCTGAAAAATCAACCACAACCGAGGGCACTCCAAAAATACCTCACATGTGAATGACTACTGAGGTCAAAACACAGGTGAACATAAATCTTTGCAGACTGAGACCCCTGAAAAACCACAGTAAGGTTCAGCTAATACTGTCTGGTCCTACTGTAGAGTGAATTTCTGCATCATCTTAGACAGATGCCATAGTGCATGTCATAAAAAAAAAAAAAAAAAAAAAAAAGACACCACAAAATTTCTAAATGCATGGTAGATCGAGACTAGTGGTATTTTACAGAATATCACATTATTTCACAAAGTAGTGGAGCAGTCTCACGATCGATTTGTCCATCAGTGGACAACATGAAGCACTGACGATGTGAGATGGCAGTATTTAGCTCTGCAACAATGTAACAACACTCAGAAGAAAAATGAAGTTAAAAAAATAAAGACTAAAATGGAGATAAGTGCAGAGTCAGACTTCTCTTTGCAAGTCGGTCAAGTCCACAGTTTAGGGGGGCATTTCAGTATCTTTTTGTTTGCACCATTTTTTATTTTTTATTGCTACAATTAAAAGAAAAAAAAAAAGAAAAAACTACTGGCAGTGTCAGATAAGCCAGATGAAACACAGGCTTCATTTGTCAGGCCATCATATCTCTAGTTAACTGAGAAAAAAGGAGATTGTTTCATGCTTCAAATAATAACTCAAATAATGAACACAAGATGGATGTCCGGCAGAAGTCTGCAGATTTCAAACTTACGTGTAAACTTATGGAGTGACTGGTTGATAATGAGCTGTGACTGTGCTGAACATTGTTGCATTTCTTGATGCATCTCAGTTTCAAGGCATGTGTGGAAGACTTCATCATGCTAATTATATGACTACGGAAAAGGCTAGATAATTCAGAAAGGCTAGCTAATAACTCAAATTGTGTCTTAGAGATTTAATACTCAGTGACAAGTACAAAATTAAGTAAATGACGTACTAAACTGGCTAATACAAATTCTATTGAGGGACTATGGCGTGGAGAAGTATTAGGTTAGATAAGAAACTTTCTCTAAGAGTTGCAGAATCCATAGTTCTTTGAAAGTACAAAAAAAAAAGCCTTGTCCTAATGGCAGCAATTTTAGCTTTTTGTAGGAAAGTTACCCACATCAATATGATTCACAAACTGGGCTGTTTAATAATAAACTTGCATCATTGCCCTGAGAAATATGTTCCCTCTCGGCTATGGGTTTGGAGATGCCTTTTGATTTTGTCGGACCGGCTGAAGCATTTGCCGCACACAGGGCAACTGTATGGCTTCTCCCCAGTATGGATCCTCATGTGTACCTTCAAGTGAGCCATCTGTGTGAAGCCTTTTCCACAAATCTGGCAGCGGAAAGGTTTTTCTCCCGTGTGGCTACGCTGATGCTCCTGGAGCCTCCCGGAGGAGCTGCAGCATTTCCCGCATACTCCACAACGATAAGGTTTTTCTCGCGTGTGCACTTGTACATGCACATGGAGGTGGCCAATATGACTAAACGCCTCGCCGCAAACCTTGCAACAAAAGGATGACATGTGAGCTTGTAGTGGGGATTTTTGATGGGGGCAGTCCACGGCATTGGCTCCTTGGTTACGCATGTGTGAGGCCTGTCCTCTGTTAGCTCCAGTTCCAGTTCCCTTAGCACCAACCATCTGTCCTCCGTTCTCCACCCCGATAATGTCAATGTTGTTCTCATTTGAGCAGTTTGGGTTGACCGGTGCAAGGGGCTGAGCGCTACTGTTGGAGGAAGAAGAGCCTCTGTGGCCTCCTCCACTCTCTACCTTTACATGCCTAGAGGGGCCTCGAGATGCAGGGTCCCTGTCCCTGTTCTCCACACCTTGACTCTGAGGGAGGTTGGATGTGTGGGGGCCTTCCTGGGGATATTCATTTCCAACACGCGGGGGAGTAAACATATTCTCTGGTGTGCTGCAAGAGCCATGGCCGCGAAGCTGATCTTCTCCTTGGTTGACCCGTAGATCCCTTTTATCCTTAATCTGAATAGGGATACGCTCTTCATGCCCCATGCTGGGACTCCACTCACGGCGTGGATGCTCGCCATCCTCCTCATCCAACAGCGCCATGGACGGACGATCTGAAAACGTGACAGGGGGAAGAGGCTCAAATGAAACCATCAACTACATAGGTGCAAACACAACAGCGTGAACTTTAGCTTTTGCCACATTCAAAATTAAGACTCTGCTTATGAAGGTTGTATTTTAATATTAAAATTAACCTGCTCGTCAACTTGGCTGCAGTTGAACACTTTAAGGCTATGACAGAGCCATCAGGGCATGTGGAAAGGTTAACAGCGGTGTTCTGCTTTACCAGACAGCTTTTCCATTGAAACCGCAAACAGCCGAACACACTGCAACTAACAGATAATGTTTATAATAGAAATAACTAAACTGTGGTGACACATGTCATGTCAAGCTGGTCAACATAAAGAACAGTACCATGTTTTCCTGCAGGAAGCTGTTTAGCACAGGCGGTATTTCTGCCAAATCTTGACAGACGATCAAATCAATAACAAAATGATGGCTGAAACAACAGATACTCTAATTAAACACATTTTAATCCGCCATAAAAAACAGTCTTGGCAACCTTGAGTACGTATATAATAGTCACTAACCCTGTGTGTAATACCTATATGAAGTTGAACTTGTAGCTAAGTGTTGTTGTTATTTCACAGTGGTTGTAACTGGGATGTCTGTCAATGCAAAGCTAAAAAAAACAAAACAAGACTGATGTTAGGTGAAAGTGTGCGTAAAGAAACGTCTACAAATGGACTGACATTAAGAGTGCATGGCATCTTTATATTACATGATCAATAGTGGCACCTTTGGCAACACTTTATAGTTTCACTTCGCAGCCATGGGTTTACGTGGAGTACTAAAATTGGAGTAAACAAACACTGACACAACAGGTGAATGTGTGTATTCATTTAATCAACGTCCACATCTACCTGTCGCCGTCAAACAAGTGCTGAATTACTACAAACGCTGCGTCAAAACGCATACAAGTATCCAGATACCTATAGATAGCTGAATGCTAACCCGGGTGTCGGCTAGTCGACGAAGCTAGCATGTTGGCTAACGAACAAAGGTTGCTAACGCGCTAGCCGCTCCACAACAACAGCAGCTAACGTCAACTAGCCTGCTAACAGCTAAAGTTAACTTGCTTGGAAGTGGTGTAACATTATTCTGAGGCTGTTTATTGTGTTGTTACATTGGTCCTGTGCGCAGATGTTTCTATTTGGCTGTCTAATGGCAGCCCGTAGACTCAGCTGATAGGACATAAAGAGGCGCAGCTGCACCGTTAGCTTTCAGCGGAGCTAACCTGGCCATATTTCAATCCCAGCGTCTCGCAGCCTGCGTCTCAGATGGTCGTTCTCCCGCTCCCGGATCGCTATCTCCTCCTGGTACTCCAAAATCGTATCCTCGACAGATTTGTAAATCTCCTGCGCAGCGAGCATGAGCCGCTCAGTGAGAAAGACGTTTAAAAACTGTAGTTTGGTCATTTTCTCGGGTCGCACGGAGCTCCTGCTATCATCCAAAATGGACCAAAAAAAGATGCTCGACCCAATCACGTGACCCGGAGTTGTTGCTTCTTCTTCTACTACTACTTCACCCCCCCCCCCCAAGATTTCCCGTGACCTCCCTAATTATAATACACCATTAACAAGTTTTCTACAAAGTGCCTTTGGTTATATTTGCAGAGATGACAGGTTTGGGTTAATTGAAGTTAAAATCAGGTCACAGAGTCTGATGTAACACCTGCTACTATCACCACAACAACACACCTTAATGCTGGAAAGTGCAACTTTAGCAAACTGCAATATTTTGCAACAGTGGAAATATATTGAATTTATATTATGATTGATGATTATGATTTATGATTGTGAGAACTCTGTGTTGTCTATGTTTCTTATATGGCTGCAGATAGTGGTTTAATATTTAAATGAAGCCATCACACAATAACCACACATACACATGGATACCAAAACTCATCAGCATGTTTATCATCAACAGTGTTTGTTTTTTGCTGCTTGTTTGTTGTTGTCTGTCTGTCCTGATTGTCATGACGTGTGCTGCTGCCTTTCTTGGCCAGGTCACCCTTGTGAAAGAGGTCTTGATCTCAATGGGTTTTTTATCTGGTTAAATAAAGGTTATAAATAAATAAATAAAATAAAACATCAGTACAATTGTTAAAGTGTAGAAGTAGACCCCTGCACCGGTCACCACACTTCTGAAGTATAACATTTGTCATACATTTTGGTATTATTTACCTTGTCTAAATAGTAGAAATCAAAATGCACCTGACAATTAAATGGTATGAAAACACACGAAAAGTAAATGGGATCCTGTTTGGCAACTAGATTAATAGTTGAAAGAAAAGTTAGACAATTTAGGTTTGGGTCTCATAATAATCTTAAAAGATGATTCTCACTTTTGAAGAAAACGTTTTGAAGTGTCAACTAGCTTTAACATTTTTACATGAAGCCCGAACAATGAGTTCTGCATCTCTGTGTGACAATGTGTGACACATAAATAAATATCTAAGATTCTTAAATGAATGAGTAGTGAAACACAAATGTATATATATATATATATATATATATATATATATATATATATATTATATATATATATATATATATATATATATATATATATATATATATATATGAAAGTGCAAAATATTTTTGTCATTTAAATAACGAGGTGATGTCTTATTTTTAAAACGTTTAATTTACCGTTTCTTTTTATACCAATTCATTCTTTACTGAAGAATATTTAATTAATTATTACGTTTATTAAGAACATTCTTTTTAAATTATATATTTACATAAAGTATATAAGCAGTAAGTACTCCAGGCCAGCAGGTGGCGCGTCGTGCGCTGACAAAAGCGGAAGTGACAAAACCTCAAAACTTGTTCGCTCCTCCACGTGTGAGAGCAGAGCAGCAGTCACATTGGCAGGTCCGCAGCTTCACCATGAAACGACCGAGTAAGGAAACACTTGATAGTGATGTTTTATTTATATGTGAGCGTCTAAAACAACAACTCTGTTCTGTTTTATCGTCCCGTTTATTCACTTAGATGACGTGCGAACTGTTTTAATCGCTGACAACTGCCAGTGATCAGCCTGCATTAGCTTCAGCTAACTGTTCAACCAACGTTAATGTGTTGTAATCTTTATCTTTTGTCTTTAGAGTTAAAGAAAGCAAGTAAGCGGCTCTCCTGCTCCAAGCGTTATAAGATACAGAAAAAGGTAAGAGCCTGACTTTATCATTCACCGCTGTGAATATTAAAGTGTACAGCTCCACGAGGCCCGTGTGAACGAGGCTGCCGCAGCCTCTCTGTTTTTAACTCGTTTGTTTGTCACAATCTGGTGTTGTGTATTTGTGTAGGTCCGTGACCACAACAAAAAGCTCAGAAGAGAGGCGAAGAAGAAAGGAGTGAGCAAACGCGTGAAGAAGGACCCCGGTGTGCCCAGCAGTGCTCCCTTCAAAGAGGAGGTCCTCAGGGAGGCAGAGCAGAGGAGGCTACAGGTTGGCAGCCATTTGGTCTTCAGATGCAGTTTATCACAACGACTATAAAGGCATTCAGACTCATGGACTGATCTAATCTGTCTCCCAAAAGTGGATTAAGACTAAAATAATCTTAATCTTATTGTAGGTTTATGAGTTATGACCATTCTATGTTTTGGAGAAACAGGGCTGGACAGTGTTTTTTCCTTGGTCTTTTTGTGCCGCAGGATCAGCGGTAGTCTGATTTCCATGTTGTTGTTTTTTTTTTTTTGTCTTACAGATTGAAGAAGAAAAACAAAGAAAAATACAAGCTAAAAAAGAGGAGCGAGCCCAGAAGAGGAAAAAGGAGACAGAGGCTGCAAGTAAAGAAAAAGAACCCAAGGCCAAGAAGGCTCGGCGGGTAAGAGGCTAAAACTGAAATCATTCATCAGTACCAAAATCTGTCACTCTACTGTTGACTTACTAGTTTTGGTGCATCTATTTCCACAGGAAGAGGTTCCAAAGAAACAGACCGCCCCTGACAAGAGCTCAAAACGGCACCTTTGCTCCGAATTAAACAAGGTAAAACTACCCAACCCCAGGCAGTGTTTTACTGTAGAAAGGAAAGGTTTATCTGATTATCCTCAATCTGACGCCTGCCCCTCTCTACTTTGTTTTTTGAGGTGATTGATGCCTCTGATGTAGTGGTTGAAGTCCTTGATGCTCGTGATCCACTGGGGTGCAGGTGTCCCCAGCTGGAGGAGGCGGTGCTGCAGAGGGAAGGCAACAAGAAACTAATTTTGGTTTTAAACAAAATAGGTAAATGGACTTGAGATGCTTCCATGTTAAATGCAAAACACACTGATGTGTAAGTTGGTGTTCAGGACTCTTATGTGTTTTGATTTTCTGTGTTGTAGATCTGGTACCAAAGGAAAATGTGGAGAGATGGATACAGTGTTTACAACGAGAGTTTCCAGTTGTGGCGTTCAAAGCATCAACACAGATCAAGGACAGAACAGTGATGGTAAGAGATAGCAATGAAAACAACAGTACAGTAACAAATATTTAAACTTGGAGCATATGATACTTTATATGAAGGAAGTTAAAGGTAAAGTGCTGAACTCGAAGAGGGAAGTGAAGTGTTCATCACTCCTCTCCTCCTACAGTTTGAATCAAACTGCTGCTAATTCTGTGTTTTTCTTGTAATATGGAGGACTGAGAAGGTTGAGCAGCTTGTGTTGTGCTGTTATAACTGGTTATAACCTCCAAGAGCAACAAACAAAACACAGATTTATGTGGCTCTGTCAGGAGCAGAGCTGATGTGTGTTTTGTGAACAAAATATGACAAAACATGTAAATGTTGTAATATTCAGACAGTGGGAAGGAGCTTCAGTCTATTTGAAATGCAGACCAAAATACATGAGTTGATTTTACTTATGTCTTTATTCTGTCTTCATCAGCAAGCCAAGAAGAGCAGGATAGTGGCCTCCAATGAGGTCATGGACAAATCCAGAGGAGCAGCCTGCTTTGGAAAAACCTGTCTCACTGAGCTCCTTACAAGTTTGGCTGCTAACACGCAGAATGAAGCTTCACTCAAAGTGGGCATAGTTGGTAAGTGCAGCTGTTCCCCATGATAAAGTGACTTTCTTTGACTTTATATGATGCCAGTTGTTGATTTAGATGAAGTATTGACATCTGAGGTCTCAGAATAATGCACTCTTATACAGCTCTGGGGTACAGACACCTGTGTGTTGATTCTGGTTGTGTTCATGTCTTTGAATTTGTTTAAAGGACATAGTCTGTTCACCTTTGACATGATCTCCTTTTACGCTCAGGTTTTCCTAATGTGGGGAAGAGCAGTGTCATTAACAGTATGAAGGGGATCCTTGCATGCAATGCCGGTGTCAAGAGAGGCATCACAAAGTGAGTGCATAAAAACTTCTGACAATCATAGCATTTTTTTGGGATGTGTCATGGTGCATATTTAGCAGTATTCAAGTTGTAATTAATATATCAACATATTTGTAGCTTATCCTCATAGTCAAATGTTACCTGTTACCACCTCCTCAGATCCATGCAGGATGTGCACATCTCAAAGACTGTGAAACTAATAGACAGCCCGGGAGTCGTGGCCTCACCATCCAACCCACCAGCCTCTATGGCACTGAGGAGCCTGCAGGTGGAGGAAGGACAG
Source organism: Argyrosomus regius (assembly GCA_946959425.1). Classification (NCBI taxonomy): domain Eukaryota; kingdom Metazoa; phylum Chordata; class Actinopteri; family Sciaenidae; genus Argyrosomus; species Argyrosomus regius. The sequence goes on from OX336885.1 coordinate 11,772,650, forward strand.
GAGAGCGTGCTAGAGGCTGTCAGGACTCTGCTCAAACAGTGCGACAAGACTCAGGTAGGAGGGGAGTTCCTCTCGCATGAGAGATGTAATGTGTGAACTGGTTATATCGGTCTGGGCGTCGTCTTGTTCATTAAAATGTTTTAATAATATCAGGTCACTCTCTCTTGTTGTTTCAGATCATGCTTCAGTACAATGTCCCGGATTTCAGGAACCCTCTGGAGTTTTTAAGCTTGTTTGCCAAAAAGCGTGGCTATCTGCAGAAGGGTGGAGTCCCTAACACAGAGCAGGCAGCCACAACTTTCCTTGACGAATGGACAGGGTGAGTGTTTGTGTTATCTGGAAGGAGGAAGGGTGGGCAGTTGTAGTGCATCAGTGTGGAAATGAGGACAAAAACGCAAGTCTTGATTTCTTATGAAGACTTCTAATCCAACTCTGATCCCAACACTGTGCCAGGAAACCTGCAAATGTACGTTCATAAAGCAGAGTAGGGAGTGCTTGATCTCACAGGAGTCTCTGATTTGGTGTCTCCTCAGAGCCAAGCTGAGCTACCACTGTAAGGTGCAGGAGAACCACAGCCTCCCCGCCTACATGTCCGAAGCTGTGGTCGCTGAGATGCAGAACGGCTGGGACCTCAACAAACTGAAAACTGGCAACGAGGAGACACTGAAAGGTACAGGTGTTTTTAATTGAACTCTTTAAACAGCAGGGTGCTGGTGAAGGTTTACCTGTTAACAATACTTAAGACAACTCAGTGTTTTCTGTTTGGAATATTCACAGGGTGTAAAGAGCAACATGGCCACCAGAGTGGGCAGTTAGCGAATAAAAGTAGTCACTTCGAGTGTGTGTTGCTGAAAAGAACTTTTTGCTTTTGTTTTCTTTAGGGGTCAAATTCCCAAACCAGGCCAGCAGTATAGGTTTCACCTCTAAAGGCCCGACTGCAGGCCTGTTGAGTGTCTGTGACATCTCTGAAGAAAAATCTGGTGCTGCAGCTGCAGAGAAAGAAGCAGAGCAAAATGATGAAAATAATGAGGTAACTTTGTTTTTTTGTTTTTTGGGGAAATTGCCAGACAATACAGCTGCTTCATATAATGCTCACAGTCTGGTCTCCTGGAAATGAGGACAAAAATTCAAGTCTTGATTTGTTTATGAAGACTTCTAATCCAACTCTGATCCAGCTGACTGAACCCTTTATTTATTTTATTTTGAAATTACTGTGTATCGTGAGGGTTGTTGGACTTAAACATTTGCTCTTCTTGCAGCCTGAACAAATCACTGAGGAGACAAATGAAAAGGAAGAACCAGAGGAACCACAGAAAGCATCTCTCAAAAGTAAATAGTTTGTCCTTTTTTTTAAATTTATTTTACTAAAATCAACTCCTTATTAGGTTTTTTTTTAATATCTTGCCTTGTCTTTCAGAAAAAACAGGCCGTGTGCAGTTCAAGTCTGTCCCCATTGACATCGGCCTCTCTACAGATGACGCCTATGACTTCAACACAGATTTCAAATAGGCTTGGCTTTCACGTGGTTTCTGATCTTGTGCTCACGTAGTCTGGTGGACCCGCAGACCTGGATTTGTCAAAATGCATGAACATATTGACGTAAAGAATCACTGTCTGCCAAAGTTGAATCAGAATCACAGTTTAAAAGAGGCTGCCAAGTCTGTTTTCACCCTTCTTCAAACTTTGACTCTGGAGGACAGGGACAGTTGGCAGACTTAATCCTTGACTACATTTCAGCTGATAACTCCATTGAATTTGTATGTCTAGGACTAATCTCTGCCCAGGAAATGGACTTTCTCTGTAAAGTGATCAAGGGTGTGTGTATGTATATATCCACTGACTTCTCCTCTCGGATGTTGTCAGTGAGTTTTAAATGTCCAGAGGTCACTTGTAATATTGTGTTCATGCAGAATACTGTATATAGACAACTTACTATAAATGTAATAAACCCTCTACAAAGTCTCAATCTTGTAGTTTCATGTTCCTTTACTGGCCACCTTACTGTGTTGTTTTCTCTTCTCTAAAACCTTAATTGAACCTTGAATTTCCCTCAGGATCAATAAAGTATTTATCGATTTATATTTCAAAGGTGTAGTGAGAGTTTGGCTCTTTGGTTGTAACTCTTCTTAAACGTCCATTTTCACTAGAGACAATCTTAGAAATTGCAAATCTTAAACACCAGGTCCATTACAGATAATTGAAAAATAAAATCACAAGATTTAAATGGTAAAAATGTTTTTATTTCATGTACTTTACAAAAGACGACAAATATTTACACCAGTGAGGTGAAAACGTTTTTCGACGTGGGGAAGGGGATGTAACACGAAAGAATTTTATGCAAACATGTTCTTCAATTTCTGCAGTGGTGCAGTTAGCTTAGTGGTCTGAATATAAAGTCATTAAAAACCACACTGTAACAGTTCAGAGAGGCAGTGGAGTACTGCATTAGTGTTCATTTATGGCAATCATGTCAAATCAAAAGAGTTAAAATGTGATATAATAATCTGACAGAAAATGCTGAAGTAAGCCTATAATATGTAATAGACCACAATTAAGGTCAAAACAGGGATCTAATTAATAAACCTATGTGCAATTAGGAATAAAAAAATTGTTACTTTTCCACAGGAAGTACTGAATTGAGGTAAAGACATGGCTAAAATGATTACAATTCAAACTGTAGGGGAATGTGTTTGTACAAGTTAAACTGTAGGGCCAACTGTGCTACACCATTAAAGCTGAGGTAAGTGTATAAACTGCTTTAGTAATGTAAATTAGCCCGTATGAAGCTGCATGTAAACAGGCCTAAGTTGTAAATGCTTGTCTTGGCACGTAGTCACAAGTTTACAGCTGACTGGAATTGATGCATACGTGTCTGTTAAAAAGGTCATATTCACAAATGTCTGCCTCCTTAGTAAAAATAGTTTCAATAGTTTATTAAAACATTTTTTAAAAAAGCGTGTCAAAGCGATCTCAAGGCAGCTTCTGAGCTAAAGAAATGTGACATGTGTGTGCGCTCTAAGCCATGGTAAAATGTAGTGGGTATTACGAAAAGGTCAACTCTGTGTGTTTAAGGGAATGAGTGCACAGGTCTACATGTTCGGAGGATGACAGAACTAGTAAAGTACAGGGCTGTGGGAAGTTAAAAGGCCTTACTTAGTTCCTGAGATATCACAAAGAGTGGCCCTGCTGGGACTTGGTTGGTCAAAAGTTCCTGAAACAAATTTTTCAATCTAGTTGTCTCCTGTGTGTCTTCGCACTGGTTGAAATTTCCCTGTGGGGTCCGCAATGAACCACTTATCCCACACGTCAGTAAAGGCTGATGTTCTGCTCCAAGGCTTATAGTGTCCATTCCAGTGGAGGAGTTTGGCAGCTTTCACAAACTGTGGGGAGTAGCGGTTTTGAGCTCCTGTAGTGCCTAAAAAAACAAAATCATCATATGATCATTTAGATTTAAGACATGCTGTCCATTATATTTGGTGTCACAAACATTCAAATCAAGCAGGAATCATTTTCTGGTATTTGTACTTGAAGAAAAATGAAAACCTGCATCCATCACAGAGAACAGAGCTTCTGAAGTCAGCTGTGAATTCAGGTACAATTAAACTGATTTAATGTTACCTCAAATCTGTTGAAAGGAATAGTTCAACATTTTGAGACGCACGCCTACACTAGAAGATCAGTTAGCTAGTTAGCTTAGCATAATGACATAATGGAGGAGGAGGAAATGTTGCAATATTCATGAAAACACTTCAACATACTCACACAGTACATACTGTATGTATGTACTAAAGTCAATGGTTCACTGAAAAAAAATTTCAATGTACTCTAGTTTCTTATCAGTAACTAAACAGAACTTACCGAGGTGCCTGATGTGCCACATGGGGTCGATGTTGGAGTGGCGTTTGTAGAAAACAATGAGGAGTGGGGGCGTGACGATGCTCTCTGCCAGTGTCTTACTGTACAGATCCTTCCTGAGGAAAGCGACAAATTCAGCATAATAAGAAAAGAAAGGACCAACTACATCATAGTCACCCATCTTTTCACCAGTGTAAACAACATACTGTTTGTTAAGTTCCATCCAGTGCTCCAGCTGCCGTGTGATGTTCTGGTTCCTCCACTCAGTTAGGTTGGCGACGATGACCCCGGGGTTGAAGGAACATGTATTGGCCCTCATCCCCAGCTTCTTAATAGCCTCCTTCTTGAAGTCCAGGAAACCCATATAGTTATTCTAGTGAAAAAAAGAAGATTCATTATTCAAATCATATTAATGATACATGTTTTAGATAATTGAAAATAGTCACCTCAGGAAAGTGTTCCCCACCTGATTTCCAGCTCCTCGAACAATGCCCTTAGAAGAGGCTGAATCACAGTCATCTGAAAAGGCAGCAGCGTGTCCTGGTTTGAGGTTGGTTTCATACAGTTCCTGAATATCCCCTGAAATATAAAAGAAAAGACAAAATCCATTCATTAAAGAGACTCACATTTTCAGACTTTTTAATACATGTTTCAGAATATATTTGACATCTGAGTACAACTAGCTAGATGTTTATTATGTAAATGAATGGTTTTTAAATCCAACCATTAATGTGTGTAACAATGGCTGTGCCAAACACCATGAGAAACACTTTTGCTCGTGTGATCAATCAATTTTAGATTTTAGGGGCAATACTCTGGGAACAAAAATATTTTTCCATATTCTCTTTTCTTTTTTCTATACTTACCTTCTATACCAGGAAATTACTAAAATGAAATTCTGTACTTTTTCATACTGCGTAGGAACCCTGTCTCTTACTGTTGTAGAACACATTTCCTGAATTAAGTCTGCTGTAAACTCTCGAGGGATCAATAAAGTATTCTTAAGTTAATGGCCAAGGTCCTTCCTTTATGTTAGAGTCTTACCTTGTACAATGACATCGTCATCCAAATAGATAGCTTTCTCTGCCTCAGGTATGTATATAGGTAGATAAAACCTGGTGAAAGTCAACTGTAAGACAGAGCGACAAAGTTTGCAGAAGATTACCATAGGTAAACAGTAGCATGAAAACTAATGATGGCCCAGTGGTGACTGTTTATGTTGACCTATTTTAGTGTATGCAAGTTAGTTGTCTCACCGGTTTTGCAGCCTCCAATGTCTGTGGATCTTCAGATATCTTCCCTTTGAGCAACTCAGGCTTAAAAATAACTATTTTATGTTTTACATTTTTTAGCTTTGTTTTACTGAGCCACAGTCTGTTGGTAAAACAAAGTGAAAGGGTTGTCAGACAGTTACTTAAATCAAATTCAATCAACATTTTACAAATTCCTCTTAGCTTTAGACATAGATACATGCATTGATACGCACAAGGTTATATAATGGTAGGCCTAATCATGGACTTGCTTTATTGTCTTACTTTAGGTGACCCACTGTGTCATTCAGGGTCACTATGGTGAAGACGACATTGGCTTTACTGTTCTGGTAGACGCTGTTCATGGCAGCGACCACAGCACCGAGCCTTTCCTCGGTAGCAGTGATGAGAACAGGGATCTCCTCTCCTTTCCTCACCATCTCTGATCTGAGGTCTGGAGACAACTCAGATTCAAAGGGAAGAATCATCCCCGCATCTGGATGAAGACACATTTAGGGGTTAAGCTTAATGCAATGCATTTGTCTGATGAGATGTAGGTAGAGAGGAGCTTCCACACAACATACTTCCCCAGCCCAAAGTTACACATACCTGGGATTTCCTTGTGTAAAAAGTCACTGAGGTTCAGGAGATTTCGTTGAACTATGATCAGGAAGGCCACAGCCAGCAGCACAAGGATGAGCACGTTTACTGAAAGACACAACAAAGGGCTGATAATAATAATAATAGCTGCACTGTTAGTATGGGAACTGTGAAAGGCACAGGTTTCGAGAAGTGATATTAGATGTAAATGGAAGCCTGTTTGCCTCAGTGTTAGTCTATTGTTGGTTTCTATTTAACTAAATATATATACACAGATGTTTAAAGGATGCAAATAAGCAACTAGTTCATCCAAAGTGACTCACCTCTCCTCAGAGTCATGACAACGACCGCATCCGTCCCTCCAGCACGCCTGATGTAAATCAAAAAATAAAAACAGCTCTAAAATCTCAGAGTTGACCTGAGGGCAACCCGAGGTGTGTTTGCTGGCAGGCTAATGAGGACTGAGGTGAGCCCGAGCTGCTGCTGCTGCTGCACCGCTGCGTGGCGAACACACAAGCACACAACGAGACCGCCAGCAAACTAGAGCCTTTCAACTCTGTCCACACGCTTATATGGAAACACACACAGCGCAGGTGAAGTCAGGTCTGAAAAGAAACTGGACAGACTCGCAAAAGTAATTAAGACTGGAGCCAAACTGCCAACTCAACATCAACAAGTTTATACGATATCAAAATTGCACGTAGTAATGGACGCCCATGCGTTTGCCTGATTGTAAAAATTACATTAGCCTGCTATTCCCACTATATAAAACATATACAGTTTAACTTAGTGCGTATATATGATTTCATAGCTGGAGACACAAGATAAAACTGTATGCTTAAAATATAATAGCTAAAAGTACAAGACATTTTGACAGGCAGTTATCTGGGCAGGCAGCGCCTTCCGCTAACGCCAAACCAAATATAGCGTCGCCGTGCAGCGCTTTACCCGATCCACACTGTTCACAGAGCTGCGCGGCTACCGCGCTACATTATCACAGCCGGGGCCTCTACAACACGACGTATATGTTTGAGACCGGAAGTCGAACTGCTTCGTTTTGTCCGTTAAAGCTTGTTCATCTTTAGTGGAAAGATGTTGTCTATGTTCAAGACCATTCCAACGCACATGGTAGGCGATAATAAGCTTATTTGATGTGGAGCAGCGTAGTAATATCAGCCGTTCATTCACGCTTTTATACCGAGCTAGCGTTAATCTGTAGCTCGCTGGTGTAGCGGTTGAATTAAAGTTACATTGGCAACAGCTGCTAGAGCAACGTTAGCTCGTTATTGTAACTTCAGTATAGCTAATAACGTTTTAATTAATTACTCCAGCGTCACTTCACCTGTTTCTAACATTAGTGCAATGTTAAACAAAGCTATCGGGCAACATCCTAGTTTCACCCGCTATGTAAATGAACCCGCGACCATCCTCTCCCTGTGAAGTGACTTGTGTTATTAATGTTGTCTGTCTCTTGTCTTACAGGACTATAAAGGCCAGAAACTGGCTGAACAGATTTTCCAAGGAATAATACTCATCTCAGCGGTAACTAACCATGCTATATGCAAAAGCAGCCATTCAAAACATCCCACTAAGATGCATTGTTTTCACCTGTAGTCAGGTTTACTGATCAAACTTGTATGGACTTCCTTGCAGGTGATCGGATTCGTGTATGGTCTGATCATTGAACAGTTTGGGTGGACAGTCTACATTGTCTTGGCTGGTTTTGCTGTATCCTGTGTGGTAAGTTTTTGTTGTGTTTTGTTCTGTATTGTTGCTCGATTTATTTATAAGAATGACAATATATATTTCTGCTGTACACTTCTTGATTAACACAAAATGACACAGAATAGGACAATTATATATATTTCTTATATCTTGTTGGCTGTTTTGTGGTTGCATACCATGTAAAAACTTGAGAGGCATAAACAACAACCAGCATCATATCATGTCTTGTTTCTGTCCTTCATTTTAGTTGACCCTGCCTCCATGGCCTATGTACAGACAGAATCCTCTGTCCTGGCAGCCTGCTATACCAGAGACCAGCGGGGAGTCCAGCCAAAAACCTCAGGAAAGTCTCAAGAAGAAGAAGCACAAATAATTCAGAACTATCCCTGCCCGGCTGTCAGTACATCCTTTTTATATCGGAAATGATTTTGAATTTTGTCTCACGCTTTATTTGGGAAAAAAACGTTGTTACAGTGTTCATCAGTCAGTAATTCAATTCTTGTGTCCAAATAATAAACATCTAATACAGTCTATCTTTTATAAATGGGATGTTTCATTTGTACTAATAATTGTTGGTGCGTTAGTGTGCACAAAAATATCTTTGTTTGTTTGTTTGTTCAGTGTTTTTATTATGGTTCTGAACATTATGGATAAGTAGGTGTAAACAAAAATACATTTAGGATTTATAAGAAATAATTCAAATGTTAATATCTACAATACATCTACATTACATTATTTTGTAAAAAAAAAGAATACAACAGCAGAAGTGAGAGCTAGTGTCTTCAAAGATACAGCATAGGTACAACAATTGCTGAAATTCTGTCCTGCATTATAACTAACCAAATTACTATCCACTACAAAAAGTAAAGTCAAGGAGAGCTTTAACATGACACAAAATCTTTGCATAGGCATCCAAACAATAACTATTGATTATAAATTCTGTTTGAATAATGAGGTAAAAAAAAAAACTTTACACAGTAATTTACATAAGATTGTTCACACAAGGACAATTGTTGTCAATTCTGTGACAAATGCATAAATGATTATTTGCATGCCAGCAGAAGGAGGAATGTAGTCCACACAAGCAGGGTGGCTACTTCAGTACAAGTTTACACTTGAAAGCTGAAACCTTTCTCCCAACGACAAAGTTTCCTGTTATACAAGATCTCTCAAGATCGTGGACACGTTCTTGCAAATGATGTCAGAAATGCAGTGTACATGCTTCCTTATATACAGCGTTTTCTCTAAACTTTGAGGGCAATATCCTCAAAGAATTTCAGCTGTCTCACCATCACAGCATACGCTTGGTACTTCTCATCTCCCATCTGGTCACGAAGGCACAGCTGCAGTGAGAAAAAAAAGGATGCCAACTCTGATCATTTTGGAATTAACTCTATTGAGTTTGCACACACTGGATTTTAAACTTTGCAGACAAATTTGCACAAAAAAGAAAAATTGCATGGACAAGTTTATATATTCTAAAAGATGTGCTAAGAAGTCAGTCTAACTTTTAGTCTCAATGGGCCCCATTTACAATATGTCTACATATGTCAGAATTCTAACAAAGAAAGGACTCAATCAAAGCATTGGAAAAGTCAAGGTGTCATTTCTGTATGTAACTTGTACACCTAGCTTACATCTTACATAATACGTCCTGATGTAATAGTACATATGATTTGGTGTGATGTGTTCTACTAAAATCATACTTCTCGTTTGGTGTCATCCTCCTCCTCCATGATTTCCAGGACTCTGTCCAGCAGCTTGACCCCCAATCCCTTCACCACATCTGTCCTCAGGTGTTCAATAGCTCTCCTTATCTTGGCTGGACCAGACGTGGAACCTTTAGGAGAGACAAGCTGGTTAAACACAAGGAAGCACCAGAATGGCAGACTGATGATGATACAGTTTGCTCAAAGTATCTAACCCATTGGTATTTCTCCGAGTGACAGGTTTTCTGCTTCCTCTCGAGCCTTTCCATGAAGCACCAGGGTGTCCCTGTACTTCCTGTTCAGTTTAAATTCTGGCAGCGCAGTAGAGCCAAATCTGCTTTTGTCCATCTCACTCATACCGTCTCCAATATCCATTCTCAATGTCTGGGTCATCATGTGGACTAAATCCTGCATGTCACTGGATTCAGTCTTCCTGTAGATGATCCATAAATCATAGATTATGCAGTAAATTTACTCAAGCAATGTGAATCAGCCAATATGTTAACATTGTCTCACCTTTCTCTGCTGTCTCCCTCTGAACGTTCTGTGGAACTTGTGGAGTTGCACTCATCTTCATCTGACCTTCGCTCTGGCAACTTGTTCTGCTGTAATGAAACACATCCCATCATTGTGACACAAGTTTTGACAAAGGCTTGTTTTACTGTAACATTATCAGATTAGACTGTACAAAGTACAACTGAAGGTCACAGCGATGGGATGTCAGTACCTTATAGTCGGTCTCAGTGATAGTGTCTGAAACAGATCTGATAACTGGGGTATTGTAGTGCTCATCCTTGGTGGAAGTGACATCATAAGATGCCCTTCTTCCAGCACTAACGCCTGTGGGAAGAGCAGAAAGTAATCAAGATCAACTACAAACTATGACTACTTTGTTTTTATAGAGCCGTAATAATATATAGAATATTCCATATAAAATGAACACGACCTATAACTTTAGCTTTACAGTTCTGTGGTTATAGGTCCAACGATAATGTTTCGGTTTCAGTTAGGAGACAGGAAGTACCTGGTTGACTGGCGCTCTCCTGGGACTGCCTCAGTCTTCTCCTCTCTCTGGCAGACAGAGGACGAGACTGAAAAATAAAAGTGACCCGCATTTTCTGTGATGGATAATAGGACTGCACCGGTATGGGACATAATTACTATTATTTACTATCAGTTACTATGACCGTTAAAATATGTTTGGTTGAACAAAAACTTTATCATAATTTTAGTATAAATATGAAGTCCTACATTTTTTTAGTAACACAAATATCGTAGAATTCAAATTTTTTAAAATGACATTAATACAGCAAAGTTTAATACTATAGATCATCAAATGTACAACGTTAATTATCATAATTATCCTGTAACCCTGCTGGATAAACTGCATCTACAGATTTCAGCAAGAATACACCAATATACCAAAACCATTAGCCATAATTACAAAATAATTAAGACAGAAACTTTTTTTTAATATTGTTTTGTACAAAAATGTTGATACAGCTCATTATTTCACCAGCATACAAAACAGATATATAGATAAATACATATCTTTGCAGTGTGGTTGAATACAGTATGTGAGTGGAGGAGCATTGTCACCTGTGGCAGTGGTAAGTATCCGTCCTTACAGGAACTAGCTGATGTGGAGGTTGTGGCCACACTAGCTTTCTTGCTCTCTGTGCTCCTCTTGCCCCTCTTCCTCACCTCCACAGCTGTGCTCTCAACAGGAGGTGGAGGTAAAGGTCTAGGAGGGGCCACCTTGGACTAAACACAAGGCAAAAAAAACGATGAATAAAAATTAAGATAATTCAGACTTATAGAAAAAATAAATGTAATCAACCCTGCTGATTATATCTTTACCTTGTCCTGATCTCCATGTGTCCGTCTTATGTCCCTCCCTTTGTGCTGCTGTGATACAGAAGGTTCTGATGAAAAGTTCAGTGGGGTTCTGTATGGAGTGGTCAGATCCGGCTTACTGGCTGCTGGGAGAAAATCCTCTTGGACAGGCTCCTAAACAAACACAATTACACTTTTTTCACTGTAGCATAAATCTTTCCACATTACAGGAGAAACTTCCTGTGCTTTGTGCCATTGGATCTTATCAGTGCTACAAAGTCAGCTTATGGGCTTTATTCTGGCAGGAGTTCAAAGAATAAGTACAAGAATTGAAATGCTCACCGGTGTTGGAGGAAACGGCTCTAACAGCTTTTCAGTAGATTCCAGGTTTTCCTGCAAAGACATGAGTTATCACATGTAAACAAATAAGACTGCAAATAAGAATACTTTAACAGATACACAACTGTATCACTCAGAGCACTTACTTGGATGTTTGAGGTATGTTGTTGTGGCAAAGCTCCTTTGACAAGGGTAACAGTGTTATTTTTATCATCTATATTCACTTCCACAGACACTCCAATGTTTTCTGTATTGGATTTGTGTGCAGATTTTCTCTCAGAGACATAAAAGTTGGGCTCTTTCTCCATTTCCATCTTTGGATTCTGCATGTCAGCCTCTTTAAGTAACTCCATGGTGTCATCCTTATCATCCATATCTGACATTTTCTCCCCACAGACAGAAAATGTCTCCCTCCGGTTTGGCATGGCCTGTGGATGAATGTCTAACAATCCATTGGATGTCCTCCTCTCATCTCCTCCCCTACTGCCAACACCTGATACAGACTTCAGGGGGGGCTGAACAGGTGAAGGAGGGGGGGAGGGATCTGGTTTCCCTCGTCCCTTGTTGTCTTTGTGAGTCACAGGTTCATTACCTGCCTGGTGTGGGGACACAACTGACTGGGGCCCTTGCACTTGTCTCTTTATCAGGTCCTCATCATCCTGCAGTTGGACATCAATATTAATGTTGCTGATGGTTGCCAGGGAAGCAATGCTGGCTTTGAGAGCATCAGGTGAGGAGGGTTTAGGTGGTGGAGGTGCTTGGATTGGAGTGCAGTCGGGGACGCCATTCCGAACTTTATGTTGTTGTGATTTATCCTCTTTCTGAGGATGAAGGAAAAAAACAAAAAAAACACAATAAATACTCAAGATAAATACCATATTAATTCCATGTCCATATTGCTTGGTTTTTGTTATTAGTGAATTATAAGATATAAAATCAGAAATGTAAGAAAATTGTAGGATACAGTTGTAAGTGACAAAACAGAGTAACTGACATCTTACTGCATATTACTGTAGTAGAGTTGTTCATATTAAACCAGCCTTGCTCCACTCACTCACCCGTTTCACCCTGGCTGGAGGTTCAGGCTGGGGACTTCTCTCAGGTTTTGGCTGAGATGACCCTACAGGCGAAGCACTGTTGGTCCTACGATCACCACAGCCACCCAAAGCTTTCTTTTTTGACTTTGCAGTTTTTCTGATGAGAACCAAAACAAAAAATAATTCTCAATTGAAGTGTACAGAAAAAGAAATGACAACAAACAAGCATTGGGTATTTTTTTTCCTAATAAATAAATTGCTTTAAAGAAATAAGAAATAACAACAAGGCAGTCTGCCGTCAGTGCCACATACTCTTTAGTGGCCTCAAGGAACATGGCAATTTGTCGTTTGATGTAAGGCTGCCGGAGGATAAGTTTGACATCAGGCCTGTCTTCGGGTCTCTTACACAGCATGCTCTTGATCAGTTCTCCCAGCTGGGGATCATACCTACTGGGCATCTGTGGCAGCTGATAAGAAAGACAAAAAAAATATTAATTACTGCAAAAATACTTTTCGCCATCAATCATATTTCTATATTATCGAGGTTCAGAAAAATAACATACTGTATGAACTAGAAAAGAATTAAAAAGAAAATTAAATTCTTGATCAAGATGGTGGAAGTTATGACAAGTCTATGGTTATTTGGAAAGGACAAGACTATTCCCAATTTCAGTCACTTCACTGAATTTTAATTTCTTAAAAAATAAGAAAAATAAGTAATAAGTAAAATAATAATTCAAACTTCACCTGCGCATAATATCAGATAAAATATATGTTAAAAGATGAAACCAACCTTTCCTTCTACAATGCGATACACCAGTGAGTTCATGTCCTTGGCGTTGAAGGCATGTTTCAGTGTGGACATTTCATACACACAGCAACCCAAGGCCCATACATCTGACTAGAAAAAAAACCAACAACATTCATTTGTAAAGCAGTTCCGGTGAGCATAAAACTACACAGAGTAACAGCAGTCGACCAAGTTACCTTGTGGTTATAGGGTTTATTAGAGAAGAGCTCTGGACTCATGTAGTAAGGGGTTCCTATGAGTGTGCTGGCCATGTCATTCTGGTTCTCCAATACTCGTGCAATGCCAAGGTCGCCTACTTTGATGATGTTGGTCTTCGTCAGGAAGATGTTCTGTGTTTTAAGGTCCCGGTGAAGAATGTTCCTCTCATGCAGGTACTGCAAAGCGAAATCACAACAGTGACTTCAGATTAAAAATAAATCATGTGTGACCCTCACATCAATCTCACAACATACCTGGAGTGCCATGGCTATCTGGACAAACCACTCCACCACCTGCCTCTCAGGTAACAGTTCGCCCTTTTGCTGTTTGAGTCGATGATAAAGGTCACCGCCTTCACAGAAACCCATCGCAATGTACAGCTGGCAGTCATCTCCTTCCCAAGACTCCCTGTATGTCACAATGTTAGGGTGTCGAAGCTGAGACAGAAGCTGCGCCTCCTGCTCGGCAGCACGCCGTTCCCTCTTGGAGGAGGAGATTAAATTCAGCTTCTTAATAACGTACTGGGGGGAAAAAAGAAAAATGCACAATCACTCTCCCTGGTTTGGAAATCAAGGAAATGATATGATTCTATATTCATTTGGCACTAGCAATCAAACATGTAAGGTCACCATAGGATGAAAAAACTGAAACATTTTCAACTAGATTGCAAAATCTAGTGACTAACGTAGACCAGGGATTCACAGATCTTGTGAATGTTAGTGATCGACATATGAATTACTTCACACCCGCTGGACCGTTTTCAACTTGTCGAAACCGGATCACTGCAGGAAGGACTCCATTCAAACAAGGGGCACTCTGGTGGCTCAAGTGGTATAGCGGGCTCCCCTATTTATATTTTTCTTATCCACCTTGTATACTGTGAGCCTGTGTATCTTATGAATGAGTACTTTTTGCGCCATGAACACTGACACAGGAGCTCTGCACCTGAATTTATTTTTGTACTTTAATGACATAAGTTTAAACTACAAAACTTTCTCTCTAGGAGTGGAATAACAATCACCATGATGCTCAGTAATATTAACCATGCAGCTACAGCTTGTTAAGGCTGAATGGGTTGAATTATATCATCCTTGTTGTCTTGTTGACTCTTAAAGGACCACTGCAGACAGTAAACAACTTGTGTCTGCTGTTAAACTGAGTATTATTGCCCTGTAAATAACAGCATAGCCTTATACATTTTGACATTATGTACAAGAGTGTAAACAAATCTGAGGTTTTAGCCGACTGAAGCTAACTTTGAGCTAATACTTCTCGGGGTCTTAATAGCGTCAAGCTACAAACTTCAAGCAAGCTAAGTTGGTGATTTTAACTGGCTGTGTTATCTTTCACACATACTTTGAGTCTCTCACCTGTTTTCGGTCTGTTTTGTGTTTGACCAAGTTCACCTCCCCATAGCTCCCTTTCCCAACGACCCTGATGAAAATATAATTATTCATCATTCTTCAAAATGCCTCATACCGCGACCTGAAACGCCGAAATATTACACGATATCCCGGATAAGAATAGCGTCTTTATTTCGTCCCATTCTCCGGCAGCAGAGAGATAAACATGTGAACAGTCTGTTTGGTAAACTTCGCACAGGTTAGCTCAGTGCCAGCGATGAGATTTTGAAAACGCAGGAAACCAGCAGCTGTCGATAGTTTTTCGTCACTAGGCAACTGGCAGCTCAGTGCCGACGATGGAGACAGAGAGCGTCCACCAGGAGCCGAAACACTGCTCTGTCTGCGCCACAGCGCCACCCAGCGTCCGCAGCAGCTTCATTACAGGGACGGTTTGAAGCGTCCTCCGTGAGGGGGGGGGGCTATGCGATATAAATGCTCAGCTTTTATTTGAGATATTCGTTATTTACAAATGTAGAAGTTTAAAAATACACACGAGAAGCAATTTCTCCCATTTTCTTAAAGATCCAGTGTGTAAGACTGGGGGCCTCTATTTTCAGAATAAGGCAGACATGGGATATAATATTCATAACTATGCCAATGACAGTATAAAGAATGGACAGAGCCTGAGTGATGTCACCCATAGGTTTCCGAAGCGCTGTTTTGAAGCCGACAATATGTGCACAACACTGTTAATTATGCAACTTTAAGCCTTAATATAATTAATTTAAAAAAACCTCACAGTTGTCATGAACGGGGAAATTCACTCTACAGCCGGAACCAGGCTGTAAACATGTTTGTTGGGCATTTTAATATAGGCACTTATGGAGATTGACTCACTCTGCAGCCTGTCTCAAGCCACTGCTCTAGGAATTACGGTTTTTAGCACTTTCGCATTTGCTTCATTTCCCAGCACCGGAGGTTGCCACTTGATAATCACCTTAAAATAACAATCTTTTTGTTTCCTGCTATCCTTTTATATCTACGGTTGGAGTGGCTCCTCTTCCATGGAGGCTGCCATGTTGAAACACAGCGTTTCTACAGCAGTCAAGATCAGACAAACTGAATACTGACTCTAGGGCCTTTCAAGTGCTGTTTCTCCTTTATAATAGGGAGGCGAGGGTGATGTGAGGAGATTGCAATGCAGCGATTACACCACTAGATGCAACTAAATCCTACACACTGGACCTTTAAGCTACCTGATCCATGCCAATTTGTATTCTATGCCCTGTTTGATTTAGCAAGCACACACGATGGATTGTGGAGTTGGTAAATGAGATGCAACCTCCAATAATTCCACTCTTGAGCTACACTTCCTACTATGAATAAACATATTCAGTAAATGAACATTAAAAAATGCAAATTGCAAATGGTAGACTTGCCATCCACTAGATGGAGCACTAGACCACCGCAAGCTGACACCGCACAAATTCAGTGTATCCAAATGGTGCGCAACTAGCAGGTGAATATAGTGTAAATAGATTATTTAAACTGGTTTTGTATTGATTTTGTTCTGTTATACAACAGAAATACAAACACACATAAAACACAACAACAAACGAGACAAAAAAAGCAGATTCAAGTGAGCATGGATATGGACAACAAACAACTACAATCAAAAGAAGTGAAATTAAAGAACAAAACAATGTAAGATGCATAACATACAATATAAACAAGATGTCCTGCATGAAATTCAAACAGCAAGTTAAGAAAACCCTTTCTGAGTCGAATAATGTGGTCACTTTGATCAAACTGTAACATCTATTAAGTCTGTTACTACTACCACCAGCAGGCTACTACTGTAACAGTAAGAGGCTTTCCTCTGAGTGTTTGTACACATTAGCACTGGATCAAATCTATATCTTAAATAAGGGATTATGTAGAGATAAAACGTTTAGCTGTAAGTCCATTACTGTCACTGTGACTACTACAAGACTAACTTTGCAGCCGCTACTAAGTGGTATCACCCCCATGTGTCATATTTATTTATTTATATATATATTCATACATAGTCTAAACGTATTAGGTTCTATTTACCTATCTTTGTTCAGCGTTATTGTCCTTGTTTCTATCTTCCTGTTCTTGTAAATGTGTGCAAGTACACTGAGAGCAACGAAACACAAAGTTGTTCCATAAAGCTGACGTGATCAGGTCTCATTTATTACACCCACTGTCACAAACTGCACACCGACTCCACCAACTCACCTCCAAGCGTTTTTCATCCAAAGTACAGCACACACAGCATCGGGGAGTCACGGGGTGGAGAGAGCTGACCAATACTGTAACAGAACTGTTTACCTGTGCGCCACAGCTCGGCCGCTGATTGGTCCGTTGGGCCGTCCTGCCCTGAGGTGACGTCAGGGGCTGCTGGTGAGGTTGCCAAGTACAGATTCCGCGTGAGAGCGCGCTGAGTTGGAGAGACAGACGGACACTGGACACGGCTGCTGGATCGTACTGACTGTTACATTTCAGGTAGGAACCACCGCCGCCACACTGTCATGACACAAAACTTTAAATTCAGGCTCCTCCGTGGAGGATAAACGGATGTTGGAGCGCGGTTTTCTCGCTAAGGGGGTGTTTGTCAAGCAGCGTTTATCAGGACTGACAGCCAACATTAACCGGCGCTTTACATCCACCCCGTGGTTATGTGGACTTCTCCTTTTAGAGAAACTCATGGAGGGAGATTTACTGACTTTAAAACTGTTTTTAGCTTCACTGCTGAAGTTTTAACAGCAGCCGCCAGTTATGCAGATGGACTCTCATTCACATGAAGAGGACCTGTATGTAACTGAAGCTGCAGTTTGGAGGATCAGATACTGACATGGAATATGCGACTGAAGTGATATCTTACCTGTCTTCTGACATTCAAAACAGTAGCCTATAACCAGACTGCTGTAATGTCATGTAACAAAGCCAAGTGTGTACAGTATGGTGTGACCATATACAGATAACTTAAGTTGGGTCTTGGGAAAAAGCCTGCAAGGTTTTGTTATTCATTTTTTACGATAGATGTGGCGCCAAGGTTTTCTTCATAAACTGCTCGAGTATTTTTAGATTTTTTTTTTTTTTTTACCACATCACCCATTTCTCATTTCTCCTTCCTGTTTCTGCCTTCCTTTCACTCTCCTTTCACACCTCCCCATCTCTTCTGTCTGTGGGATCGTGTCAGGAGAAGTCTGCTTATCAATTAATAAGCTCACTTTGAGAGGAGATTTGTTGTGCGTCATTGACACCAGCTGACCAATCAGACAGCCGTTAGTAAATCTCCTGGTCAGCCAATGGGTGCATGCATGGGGTTGATAGATGGATGGATGGATGGATGGAGGGGGTGCATGTAGTTTTGGATAGGCACCATGGCAAGCAGATGACATGTGTTGAGGGGAATGGTGGTGATTAGTTGGATTGTTTTCTGATTCCTATAATAGTTAATGTTGATGGACAAGTTAATAAGCAGAACTCCCTCTTTGCTGCTCTCTCTGTGTTCATGCTTTTTAAACATGTTGCTCTTGGCACAGCAGGGAAAAGCACTCGCCCACCACTGAATCAGTTCAACCGTTTGACCCAGTGAATCATGCTTTATTTGTTGTACTAAATATGTGAATGGAATTGGGTTGTGCCGGCTCCAGCTTTCTTTGAGCTGCATATCACCCCGGGTCCGTGTGCATCTGTCCGCACAAATCTTGGGATACAAACAAGCAACTAAAATGTATGATAATAGGGAATGTGCTCCAAAACAAAGTCAGCTTTCATCTTCGGGCCAGATTTCAGATTGATGGTGTAGATGTAGCTTTGCACCTTTCCTAACAAAGCTCTGCGAAGAAGCTCTCGAATAAAATCATTTAAAAAACTGTTTGGCCTCTGGTGTAGTGACTCTGCTTTAACAGGAATGCAGTTTTTCAGGCGCGAGTCTTTGTTCATATCTTGGCAGCAGATTACCTACAGTTTGATTATCTGCACAGACATGAAATAATAATAGTAAAAGTGAGCCAAAATCAATATTGTCTATGTCTGTGCTTAAAGAAAGAGGAGAATTAACTTAATGTGTTAGGTTATCAACACTTTTTGTAGAGACACGAGCCACCCAGTTTGTTGTTGCTGTTTTGTGGATGTCTCTGTTTGTATGTTTGATTCTGGGTATGTGCACGTGTGTGTGTCAAAATGTTTTAACACCATTGCTGATTGAATTTCACGCTTAAACAACGCAGCCTAACCACATGTAATTTTTGTCACATTTAACTGTGGTTGTGTGTGTGTGTATATGTGTGTGTTTCTTCTGTCCACTGCACATCACAGGAATGGGAAACCAGTGAGTACAGCAACTCTCTCTGTGTAAACCTTTAAACAGGGGTGAATGCTGCATGTCATAAACTACTCTGGGAATGTGGTTATGGTATTGTGCATCTCCCCTATCTCAAGCCTCTTCAATCCTGTTGCTTCTTGGGTTTTGAGTAGCATATGTTAACCCTCTGGCCAAAAGTCATGTCATCAGTGGACATGGAGGGGCTGTTTTTGGCCCTCTACATGCTCATACGATACCTGCATGTGTCTCTACCCTCTACTTTCCCACGTTTTAAAAAAAAAACGTGCCCCCATCTGCCCCTGCGTGTTTTAAACTTCAACCTTATTCTGCGGTTTATAGCATTTGCCTGTTTGGAAAAACAGACGCCCCTTGCTCAACTTTGTCCTTAAAACTCCAGTTGTTTGAAATGTGTTTTTTGAAATGTGAAGTTTCCTCATGTAATACACCTCCAGATGTTTGTGCCACTGAAGTGAAATCCAAGTAGATTTAGGTGCATGTTGGTATTTTCCCGGGTACCCAGTTGCTACCTGTAGATTTCTAAAACGAACACAGCCAGTGATGAGCAAATGTTGATGCATTCATAGATTTTAAATGACTTTGATGTTTAAATGACTTTGATGTTCAATATCACCCATTCTCAGTGTATGAATTAACATGAATCTCCATGAATCTCCATATGAGCAAGGTGGGATGCTACAAACAAGCAGTGCGTGAGAGGTGTTTTCACTTCTCTAGCTTCAACGTCCTCAAAGCTGTTGGAGTTATTTTTGGCCTAAAGGTTACTGCTCTTTAAACAGGACAAACATCATGCCCCGCCTAAAAAATGCTGGCCGAGGTCAGAGCTGCAACTATTATTTATTTTTCAAATTAATCCTTCTTTCTTTTCAATCTATCCATTAATCATTCATTTGATAAATACTGACAAATCTCTTGTGAGCACACCTTCATATTTAAGGCTGTAATCATATGTCATATTTGTACTTAATTAATAATTAATCAATGGTTATGTGCATAATTAATACAAACTAAATATTACTGTGTTGGCAGGCCAGTCAGTTAGTTTCAGCACCACAAACACAAGATCACAATCTACAAGAAACTCTTTATTCTTTGCACAAAAAACTGTCCTGAATTATTTTGTTTTTTCAGATTAGTACACAGAGACTTACTCCATTAGAAAACATTGGGGGGGAATCATGCTCTGTAATGGATCCTCAATTTCCACAGAAAGAGACTGGTGTCAAGTTGAAGATGTACTTAGGAATAGAGTTACAGTCTGGTATGTATTGTTTGTTTGTCCCCTACAGTAGTTATTAGACTACAGGAACCAAAGCCCCAAGATTTACCAGCAAAGCCTCCACACACATTCGACTGGACTTCTTCTTCCTGCTTCCCCTAAGCACATTACTTTGCATGCCGCTTTTTCATGCCTAATTTAGAGGTACTTCCTTTTATTTCAGATGGCATGCAAAGTGGTGTGGAGGAAATGATGAATGACTCAGATAGAAGTTTAAACGTTCAACTGTAAGCTTTGTTCCTAGTAGTATTGGTTGCATTGTTCAGTCAATTTATATGCACATGCAAATAAAGTTGTGCCTCCAATCAGGAACTGAAAGTTGTCAAAGTACTTGTGAGTTAATATGACATTTAAAATGAAACCTGTGGTCACGTGGAATCATAATGAATGAAATGTTCTGTATGTAGTGTATACCTGATCAGGTTATATGATTTTTTTCACTGCTTCTTGTGTATGATATGTGCTCCTAATCCATATCCAATAACCACTCATCAAAGTTTTATTTTATTTTTAATTAAACATAACACACTTTAGCCATCGAAGTGGCCAGAATGATTTCCACCTTAGCTGCCACCTGCCATTAGACACTAAAGCAATTTAGACTCAGATAACATAGCAGTGCCTTTGGGTTTCCATGACAACAGGTATGAAGCTGACTTCTGCCATTAGTGAAGGCAAGGAGAGGGCCACCACAGTTATGTGTGTGTCTGTGTGTGTGTTTTTATGTGCATAAGACATGGAACATGTGAGAATCTATGAATCTGTATTAATGCGTGCATCAATCAGTGGCTGTACCCTGCACACAATGCAGCTAGAAGGGGCCACATCCTATTAACATTTATTCTGAGATAACAGCAGTGTTAAGCCTTCCCCCCGCCTGTCGCTTAACGCCACTCATACACACAGTTCGGCATTTAAATGAGTTGACTCTGAACTGATAGGGAAATGATTAACCATGCTATTATATTGTCTTTGACAAAATGGCTCCTGTACAATCCAGAACAATATGTTACATCATCTCATATAGACGGACTGTGAAGTTGCCAGGCAGGCAGCAGGAA
This sequence comes from Argyrosomus regius, assembly GCA_946959425.1. NCBI lineage: Eukaryota > Metazoa > Chordata > Actinopteri > Sciaenidae > Argyrosomus > Argyrosomus regius. Next base: position 11,794,068 of record OX336885.1, read on the forward strand.
CAGAGGAGGAGTGAGGCATGCTGATATGAACAGGGCTATTTTAGTCTACCAGGTCTTAGTTATAGACACTTTCTGGGTTTAGATTATGATAGCGGTGACAGCAGGTTCCTCTGTGATTAGTCCCTCTCATGGGTATGTAAGTGTGGTGAGGACAAACATCTGAATAAGTTAGACAAATAATTAACATTGTGTCTTTTTCTAACTCTTAAATCTAGGAGTGCCTTTATACCTTATACCATGGTATGATATTTAATTTGGTTAAGTTAATTTCTATCACCTCTCTAAAACTTGAGCATTACACAAGCTCAGTAAAGTCACACACATTTTATAGAAATATAAGCTAATGAGTTTGGTTCTTCACTACCCTTTGGTGTAGCATCTTAGTTGCTACACAAAAGGAAGCTCCAAGCAAAAACCTTTGTTGTTTTTGGGAATTTCTCTACTTATCTTATGTCATCTGGGTCCACAACCCTGCTCACAACCAGGCTTTTATGCAGCTCTGACATTAAAGTGAACCGTGGTATACTTGAAGTCATAAACTTTTACAGCAATAATCGGGTCACCAAAGTGAAACTATAGTTTACTTATTAACCTATAGATAAAGACCATGACTTTTAGTCCCTTCTACCATAAATTACACTCCTGTTGGTTATAAAAATCATGACTACAAGACATAACTTTTCACAAAATGTCCGAACAAAGATAAACAAAATAAATCTGGGGTAAAATAAAAATCTTCTACTTTCTGCCATGTTGAACTATCCTGATGTTGCAGATGCAGGACTTGCAACAGAGACACAGTATTTACCTGTGACAACTGTGTCAGTTGACGCGATGAAATGCAGCCTGAGCCTGTGCTCGAGTGTCACATGATCTTTTTTTTGTGTGAAAATTGTATTAGGGAGGAAGCAGGATTTACCGCATTCTTAAGTAACCTGAGACACACGCATATGTCTTTGTAACAGACTGACCCAAAATGTTTGCAACAGTCTGTTTGTCAAGATGGGTGTAATATCATAAGTAACTAGGAAGTTTAGGACAGTTTCTTGCCTGAACCTTTGAAATATGAAATAGAAGTTCTCGTTTTGGCGTCATAAAATGTGATTGTGCTGAACAGTTAGTTGGTTACGAAGTGCTCTTCTCCAATACACATTCACAGGAACACAAAAACAACAAACACAGAAACAATAATGCTCACATAACAATTGGACCTGCCTCTAACTAGTTTGTTGTGAAGACAGTGAATTAAAAGATATATTACAAATAAACCTGCCCAGCCTTACAATGGAGGATTTTCATGTATTGCATACTACTGGTGTTGCATCACAAGTGGCAAAAACTCCACCGATGTCAATAATCAAAAGTTATCAAAGGTTAAAAATCCTCGAAGAAATGTGAGCAGCACTATATGTCATTGTAGTACTGTATTTGCTGCAGGTGGGGGATGGAAGCAGTTAAACGTTTGGTACTAATGAGCATTCCCTCCTTATCCTCTTTTTCTTCACTAGTATTGTTTCTGATCGCAACAACAAGAAGATGCCACTGGGTGACGATTGCCATGCCTGGAAAAAGAAGACCACAGATGTGAAGGATCAGTATGACTTCAAAGAGATCCTGGGAACGTAAGTGTGTCAGCACCAGAGGCAAAAACCCTTTTGTTTCAGCTTTGTATGATGGCTTTTTCACACTCTGGGAAAAACTGCCATGATTTGAATAAAGCCTGTGTGTTTTTTACATTTTTAATTATGCATTTAATGCCTGTTTGTTATGTGTTCTCTCAGATGGACAAAAGACAGAACATTTGCATTTGTTTTGTTCCCGACGCTTTTGTATGGATTGAATTTTCATGGAAGTATTTGGGCAGATAATTATTGCTGCGTAATGACTGGATAGACCCTATTTGGTGAGGAGTGATTGGCCATGAATTGACAAGGCTTCGGTGTGTTCCGTAAATGTGTTACTGCTCCAAGCATATCTGTGCTGGGCTGCTTCTCATACTGTTTCTAGATAAACAGCTTGATGCTTAATTGGAACTTAACAAGCTCTAATGTGAACCTGATCTTCTGCAAGCAGCACACATGTATGTGGCCCAGTATTTGGTAACTATGTCAGTGCAAAGCCAGCGGCAGCAGGAATGCTGTTTTCGCACCTTTATCAGTTTGATAATTTCATGGCTCCAAACAAATCTGTTTATGCCGATGTAACAGGAGGGGCACAGACGAGTTTGTATTAATGTGGATCAGGTGGAGCAGTGCAGTTTGGTATTTGTTTTAGCATGAAGTTGGCATTGCATTTAGGGCTTCTCAGGTCACCTCATAAAACAATGTTAACGCAAACAGCTATTTTTGTGCTTCACTTGCAACACAAAGACTCTCTGACATTTAAAAACACATTAAAACACAATATTTAAAGGCCGTCTCTCAACTATTTCTGACCTGGTACATTTTTCTTATCTACAAAACACCATTTGTCAGGGTGATCAAAAATATCTCTGTCAAATAAACAGGATTATTTGGGAGCGGTCAGTATGTGTAGTCTCATGTTATTTAATACCCTAATGCTGCAGTAAATTTTCAGTTAATGACAGCGCTGCAGTATATCTTTGTAAAGCTCCTAATGTTCGCTTGTGTTGACACACAAGCCTGTTGATTTACCTCTTGTACACAGTGTCAACAAACCAGCCACAAAGCATGACACTGAAGCTGATATTCTGCTCCTGGCATGTAAATGAGTGTGGACAGAACATTAGAGAACACCTCTTAAGGAAATACAGTTCACGATGAAACAGCCCCAGTAAATATACAGTCTCGTAAATGACCACGGAGTTGAGTCACCTCTGACACGAACATGATACACACTTCACAAAGATGAGAGATATTGCTGGGCCGCTGTATTGGATTACATTCGATTGTAGATGTGTGCTTAATAAACTGGTAACTCTCAAGGACTTTACATACACAATACGGCTCGACCTAACTAATCAACAGTAATTTATATAAGGTTGGAGTGGCTGAGAGAGCTTCACACAGTGAAAAAAGTCAGCCTGAATGATGCTGTTGATAACTTGAAAGCACAAACTAATGCTTAAGTTAAACTTTGTCATTGAATACCTGCATTTTTTCTTATCTACAGCCCTTTTACTGATAGTCACTGTATACCCAGGTGACTGTGCATCCCACAGCGAGCTGGGCAGTAGCTTCATACGGTGAACAGGCCAGGATGTTGTGGAAATTATAGGTCATAGCCCAATACCATGGTGTACCGTTGGGGTATTTTGGCATAAGTTCTGTTTGATGTGTCTGTGTTGTGTCTCCTTATTTGCTTATTCTGCTCCTGTTAAACCTCTTAAGTTTTGAGGGCATTGTGTATTGTGTATGTGTGTGTGTGCGCGTTATTCATTTGTCTCAAAATGGTCATGCTTGGTTTTTGGAGTGCATAATGGCATGCTTACTGCTTTTCATTTGTAGAATCGTAATTCATTTGCTGGATCTCTCAAACCCGACTTATATGGCAGTCTACTTTATATTTATGCGAGTGAGCAGGAGCGCCATTCTGGTAGCTATACAGTACACTTGTCCAAACCCAAATGTCATTTGGCACTTGCAACAATAGAGCATATTCCATCACAAAGACAGGGACACTTGGTTGACTTAGGGTTGACTTGGTCCTCCTGACGAAATGATCCTGCTATCCATCCCACGGTGAAACGTTTGCCCAGCTTTCCCAAACTGGCAGACACAGTTTTGACCCTAGTCTGTTCTCAGAGAACAAATTGTCACACAGCACATCAGTTATATGTAACTTTTAATCCTACTACTCTTTGTTTTATGATCCTTCATCATGGATGCTGAGAGTCATAAGACTGCATGTTTGTCCAAGGTGTCTTACCTTATACATACACGCACATCCTTGTTAGTCCAGGATAAGTTGTGAGTTTACTTACTGAATCCAAGACGAAACCTAAGCTTGTTTTGTGAGTTTGCGAAACCCTCTGTAGTTTCACTGATGCACAGAGGGTAGAGAAAATATTGTAGGACTTAAACTCTGAAGGAACCATAGTAACCACAAACACTGCCACTAAAGTCAGTCATAACAGCTTGATCTTTCTTGACTGTAAACCGAATGTGAACACTGTAGGCAAAATGTTAGCTACTTGCAAGTTTAAGTCTGATTCATGAAATGTTTAGGTTATTTTGTTATATGTACAAAATATGTTAAATACATGTAAATATAGCAACATCAAGCCAAACTGAAGTTTATCAGCAGAACTGATGGCTGCGTACATGAAAATGTTGTCCCTTCCTTTCAACCCTCTCATTGTCATCCCTCCAGTTTTCCACCTGCCCCCTGTTTTGGTGCTGAGCTTGTTTATGGAGAGATCACCAGCTCACCGCATCACTCAGCTGTGTGCCACGTTCATTTGCCATTGCTGGATTGTTGTCTTGGTAACAACAGGAAACACTTTCCATAATGGACTCAAACAGTCACTATGGAAACAAAGTTTTTGATTTGCTATTAATAATCCACCACCGGGTGCATATGTGCGCATTGTGCAAGAGATAAACTCGCTCTCTCCTTCACAAGAAAACTGAAAAAAATGACACACATGCAGATCTTTCTCTCCAAATGTGCTCATGTTTCTGGAGTTTCCCTCACTCACATTTTAACCATGAAAGAGATGTACTGTAGGTGCTTCAAATCCCACTCTTGAATCAAATGTTTATCACATCTCAAATTAAAAAAAGCAAATCAATTTACCTGCTTTGAACTAACACAAGAACTATAATGTACAGTGTGAACACTTGAAAACAGCTCAGTATTCTTTGTGGCAAATCAGTGAACATAAAAAAGAGTATCACTTATTGGCCTTTCCATTCAACATTCAGCATTTCAATGCATGTTAACATATGACAAATACACCAACAACAAATAGTTCTTACATTTGATTATTTTCTTTCACGTCTGTCTAAAGTGACACAAATGTTAATGATAGGAGGGCTTTAAACCGTATACCAGTGGCACGCATGGGTTTGCACTGTGAATCCCCAGCTGCTGCCACATGCTTTTGTAATCAAAACAGACGGGAATTAATAATGCACAAACAAGCAGCAACACTTTCTCTGCAATCAACTCAAATCCTCTTTAGCCTTCCTTCTTTTCTCATTTCTGTTACTCGTGTTAATCTATTCCTCTCTCACACACACACACACACACACACTCACACTCTCACTCTGCTGTCAGAAATCCAGATCCATTTTGGCTCCTCATCCCGGTCACCTGTTCTCTAACTGTTTCACACTGTGTTCACTATGGAACGGGGATCCCAGTTTGTCCTGCCACCATTTGTGTTTAGACAAAATTAAAAGATTTCATTCTGCGGAAATCAGTACAGACAATTAAGCATAAGGCTGAATCATTATTATTGTCAATAAGACGTGGAATACAGCCAAATAACAATATATTCTTACAGTTAAATTGTTGGTAAAATAAAAAACCTTGATGTCACAGTTATCTGTGATACCAAAACTAGCTATACTCTGCCTACACATACATACAGACATAAACACACCCATCTAGACCGTCTTGCTAGGAAAGTTTGGACTTCCCTGGTGCTTCCCTTGGCTTCATTTCAAATATTGATGTACCCGGCACTCTCCAGCGTATGTTTCATCATTCAAACCTGGCTGGTTGTAGATTAATAGGTCACGTATGTGGAAAATTGATATTGATATCTGTATAAATGCTGTAACTCTATTATGTTAGCAGAAACTATTTTTAGCATTGTACCAATTCTACTTTCATTTCCATCTCGAACAGCTCTTACCAGCTCACAGACAGATGACACATGTTGTCACTAGAATAAATATTATTCAGAATTTCCTGTAATATTGATGTCATTTTCTGTAGAATACAGTATTTTAAAGACTATTGAATTCAAATCAGCTCACAGCAGCTGTGTTTTTTGTGTTGTTGTTGTGTTTTAGTTCCCACACTCGGCTGCCAGCTTAGAGGTTCCTTTAATGATGACAAACTGCACAAGTGGATTTTTCGATGGCTGCATATGTTCACACGGCAAGAGCAGCAAGGGGAAGTTCTCAGCATTTTTAGCCCAGAATATATTGCAAAACACAGGAACGGGGCATGAGAGGGTGGAAGTGCAGGGTAAGAGTAGGGGAGCGTGGTGTAATCATCTAAAATCGTTAGGCCTGATGGATTGGCTCCTGCCTGTTTCTGTCACTCATGTCGAATGGTGACCCAGTAGCCCCTGCCCTCTATGATCAGCTATAGGCCAATTGATTTGGAAAGAGGAGTTTGTGTCTGAGGGAGGGAGAGGATTCATAACAACAACACAGCTATGGTTGTATTTTTTCTTTTGTTCACGAGCACAGCGTTTACATTGAAAGTTGGTCTGTCCTCACTACATTTTCTACTTGAAGACGTTTGCTTCCAGCGTTCCCATCTCTCTCTCTCTCTCTCTCTCTCTCTCTCTCTCTCTCTCTCTCTCTCTCTCTCTCTCTCTCTCTCTCTCTCTCTCTCTCTCTCTCTCTCTCTCTCTCTCTCTCTCTCTGCACCTCTGAATTAACACATAGCACCCATTCACCACACATCTTCTCTTTTTACAAAGCAAAGGAGCCCTCTCTCGCCCACGGCCTGTTATTTTTGATTTGACAGACTGAAGATCTCTCATTAAAACCTTTCTCAGGCATTTTTTGTGCATCACGACTTCAATGTGAGCTTTCCTTTTCATACGAAGACCACAGAGATGAAATACCTATGGTTTTAGTGCTTAGCATGTCCATTAGGCTTGTATGCTTAACCTATATTTTGATAGCTGTTGTCTTGTTAATGCCTTACACTTCTCAGAATGTCTAATATTTCTAATATAACCAAATTGTAGTCTGGGCTGTGACACAATCTGGTCATCAAAAGAGGGACCGTTTGCCTCCTCACTTTTTCCCTTACACTTTGCTACATTACACGGGTTTTAACACTGATTTACCACTTTGTCTGAGGGCTCTCTGCTTCTGAGTGGAAAGGTTCAATAACTCGACACTCATTGGGGTGTGTGTGTGTGTGTGTGTGTGTGTTTGTGTCTGCACTTGTACTTGCAGATGCATTTCGAGGGCTTGGAGCCAAAGGGACGTAAGTGTCATGTTGGGCGAATATGAGTATTATATATCAAATGAAAGCTCTCAGTAAGATATTTTCATATGATATGATTTGATATGAAGACCCATAGATTGAAATTAAAAGAGAGCTTAAAGGCGTAACAGTAAGAGTGGGGTTTTTGTTCATTGCCAAAAGGATGCAAGTGAGCTTACGGCCATTGTTATAAGGAGTTTTATACTGTAGCTCTTTGAATGTTACAAATCAACATGAGTTGCCAAGACACATCAATAAATGATACTCCAAGAATGTATTTAAAAGGTTGATTTAGATGCAGATATACTGTTTATAGAGGGTTTTTTGTTTTTTTATTAAAAAATAATTAAAAATCAGTATTTGTTGATTTGATACCCCTTGTAGCCCAGAATAGCCTTGGTCCTGTAAAGATGACCCAATTTGTGAAAGACTCTAAGTTGTGTGACAAGGGGTAAGGCTTTGACTCTGCCGTAGTGTCAAACGCACTTCAATTAAATACAGATATAGAACAAATAAGTCCTAAATAACTGTCTCCCAGTGTTGTGAAATTTAACTAAAGGTGTGGGACACAGCTCCAGGTCATGTATGTCTTAATGCCACAGATATTAAATGGACACAATAGGTTTTGCAGTTTACAGTGATACAGTTATTAGGAATGTGCTGAAGGTTATATATGAACCTCATTCATTCAGAGGTTGGTTATTGTCACATTTAAGCAGAAACAGCTTACTATGGCCACAATTGATTAGAAAATACGTGAAACTAAATATATAATGCATTGTACATCATGTTGAATCATGATGAGTAATTAGTATATTGCTAATACCAACAAGATACTAGATTTTGGCTTTAGAAAATGATCTTGAATCCCTGTTGTTCAACTTAATTTGCTTCATTGATATGATGTCTGTCTTCCTGATTTGCAGATGGGGAGTAGGCAAATCAGCCTGCAATCACCCATCCCTCCCCGTACTGTAATGTCAGCCAGTAAAATTTAGTTCAGGTGTAGACACAGCGAGGAGGCCAGAAATAGGAAAACCCTAAAGTCTATTTAGGTGTTATTTTGTCACTTTGTTATTCAGTGTTTGTATGCTGAGTCAGAATCAAATGAACTCAAAATGATCATTAACAAAGTAGTTGAGACAAAAGGAAACAGCCACCTTAATGGAGCAGATGAGTCTCCCAGCATGAGAGCTGTCCCACCTCATCTATTTTTCATCTCCATCTCTCTACGTGCTTCTCTTTTTCTCTCTGTCCTAACTCTCTAATCATATTTATCCCATTATATTCCTGTGATTTACTATCTCAGTTGTCTTTATCGTCCCCTAATCACGTCTCCGTTTCTCCGCGAGGGTGTCGTCCCACATGCACACCACAGGCCTTTCTAGAGAAGAGTGACTTACTTTCCCTTTTTAACTTTTCCTTGTTTTGCTTTTCTCATCTTTTCTATATTGTCTCATGAGGTTTTATTGCGCCTAAGCTGTAGGATGAGATAGAGCTAAGACCTTCCTTCATTACACCGTGCCCTATTCCTGTACTGCACCTCAAAGTACAGGACAACACGTTACTGTCTGCCCTTGTAATTCTGTCTCAAGCACTGATAAGACCATACAGGAGTTATGAGTAAGGCTTGTGGCACGCTTCTCTGTGTCTCTCTATCTCTCTCTCCATCTTTCTTCTCATCTCTTCTCTCTACATCTTGTTTTGATTCGGTGCTCAGAATATTTATGCTCAAAAAGTGTGCAGATACCCTCACAAGGACCAGTGGAGTTGCTGATTATAACCACCTGGCCTCATCCTCTCCTTCTTAGCATGAAGGAGAAACTATGGTGGCTGTGAAACGTGGGAAAACAGCTAAAGGTCCATCAAGAGCCAGTGTTTAGTTTGTCCTGGACTATCGCCCAAAATCCCAAAATCTGACACACTGGACCTTTTAAGCTACGTTATCAAGATATATTCCAGAAATAAAAAAAACTGAGTCAGCTGCTGATTCATTCTCAAACTACATCATATTGATTCTGACCCTACATCATTCTTAGCAATGAGAATTCAACCAGTCTTTTGAAAAATGATAGTATGGAACCGTTTCCAACTCCAACCCAATCCTGAAAATCCATCCCTGCTTATGGCACCCTCAGCCCTTCAGCCCTGCCCTGACCTAATTCGACCAGAAGCCTGTGTCTCAGCACAGCACAGCTCAGCATGGCAGAGCCTGCTGTTCCTGGAATACATACACACACACACACACACACACACACACACATACACATATATACCCTGTCTGGTCCGTTTGTGCCTCTCCATCTGCTCACAGCTATATATCCCCCTTACAGTTTTAAGTACACTTGCAGGCTTGTCATGTGAATCTTTCCACAGTCTTTCTCCATTGCTATAATCCCTTATTGCCTATATTCCCCCCCTCATGACAAGCTGTCCACATATCAGCAAACTGGCTTTAGATGACTTTCCTTTTGCTTTTTATCTCTGGCCCTAGAAATCCTCAGCATGTTCTTTGCTGTGCAGCTTAATTGCAATCCTTGAAACGATTTGGTTAGGGACGCTGTTTTTTTTTTCATGTGTGTGTTTCAAAGCAGTTCTTAAGTGGACAGTAGAAAGTTGGTTCTGTTCTTCTCTGACACTGAGAATAAAGTACTTTAAGTTGTATTAATTGAGTTTAGGCCCACTAAACTGCTAATGTGTTAAGACACAATTGCCTAAGTCCACAGAGCAACATTATTCTTCCATTGGAGTCGTGTTTCTCGTCGCCAGACAAATTTAAGATTCCACTTTCACCCTGCTTTTAGCTGCACTTTTGTCTCCATTAACTCCTGAGCAAAATATTTGTGTTTAGATCAACATTCTCCAGCAGCAACTTGCTAAACGGGCTGGCTTTGAAAAGAGTTTCTGGATGTTGAGAACTATGAGACTAGTAAATGCACAGAAAGTAAAACCAAAACAACGAGCTGAATGTGGCTTAAGTGTTTGTGTAGAGATGGAGAGTAGATTATAATTCTCTGTGTATTAAAGTTTCTTTCGAGTTTCAAAGGAATAGTTTCTATTAAAACCATATGTTCTTTGAGCTATCCTGGGCAATCTGGATACTTAAGATGTTGTAATGTAGAAGATCTCATCACACACTGGCAATTAACAAAGTCAAAACATTGTTCAGCACTTACGTACACCTAAATTTAGATTTACAGCTGTTTGCATTTTACTTACAAACGTTAAGCACTAGATAAGATGAGAAAATGTGTTTTGCAAAAGGTTCATGGTATCTGATGTACACACCAGATGTCCAAATGTAAATTGTTAGTCAGTCTCACGTTTAGTTTTACTGATGGACAAAAATGTTTGTGAAGGTGGTTGGGGAGAAAGACCAGGAGGAGTGGTGGAAAACCAGAGTCACTGTCTGCCTCGCTATCACCATCCTCCCCACTGGACCTGATAACAGTGCACAACCATACAAAGGGCAATATTTGTCTTAAGGTATTTGATTTATCACTTTACTCCTGTCAGTGCATCTCCATGTTACTCATATTTCTTCATATAGTCAAGACATTTCCTCTCTGCGAGCCATCGTGTGGAGTGCACTGAGGTCTTCAGCCAAAGGACACAGTTAGTGGCAGTGAGTCAAATATAGCAGCACCATGGCAACACACATATTAAGGGATTATTAAGATGAAAGTGACAAAACATGATGATATCAGCAGATTACATTTGCTATCAGTTAAATATAAATTCATCACTTTTTTTTTCTTACAGTTGTGATATTTGGGTTGTAACAATGTACACAACCAAAGCAATAACGAACAGCATAGGAATGTTTATTATCGCAGATGTGTGACTTTAAGTGGAAAACATTGTTTTCAAGCGTATGGTTTAGGTGCTTCAGAACCACTTTAATGTTCCCTACTCAGCATGTATGGATTAAAGCAACGCTAACATACTGTTGACTGGCTGCATTTCGTATAATGGCCCAGCAGACACTATCTTATATACATATATATATATATATATATATATATATATATATATATATATATATATATATTATTATGTTATATATACCACATGCTAGCAAAAACATCACCAAAGCATGGAATGTATAATAAGTATCAGACTTAATAATGTATGATTAAAATGCAACATTGACATGTCTACTTAATGAATGAAAGCCCAGTATTTACTCTCCTTTTAGCTTCGTTTTTCGTTTTATCAACTCCTGGGAGAAATGCTCCATTTTCACCAGCTAGTCACGAACTTTGCTTGTTGTTTGGTGCTGGGAAGGTACCGTACAGTGAGTTTTTAGAGCTTTTTCCTTTCAAAAACAGCTGCCTGCTGCATCTGGAAACTGATTAGAGTAGTGAGAGTGAACCGAAATAGTAATGTTTTGGTCATAAACCGCAGCAATGAGCTAAGGGACGCTAAAATGCTCCGTAGAGTTGAGGGTAACTGCTGAGTTGGATGATAGTTCTCTGTGGGTTTATCACAACAAGTGACCCAGTAATTTAATCATTGTGAATGTAAAATATTGATTATAGCAGCTTCAAGGCGTCACCTTTTCACTAAGAGATCAAAACAGAATTATTAGGTAATTACACTTGTGTATATATACAGTATCTCTTCAATATTTTAGAGAAATGTGTCTAGAATTTTCTCCGTATATTTCATTGGGGCTTTAAATAGCTCATAAGACTTGCTTATGCTAAGTTGTTAAGCATTGTATTAGTTCTCAGATAAGGAGAGCAGTTGTGGTTTGGTTTTTGTGTTTGGAGGGCCCACGGAGCAAAGATGGTCTTTTTATGTTTCAGGGCCAGTATCACAGTTGGATATCTCTCAGTTCTGATTGGACCAGATGGTCCTTCCCTATGTCTCACTGACCTTTCCACAGTTACCATTTTGTCATCTGCTTATATACCTTCTTGACCAACTTCTCAGCAGGACAGATGGCACAATTGGTTGGAGTTTGAGAAACGTGGGATATTTAGAAAAAAAAAACATGGCAGATAGTCAAGGAAGTTCTGTATTCTCCAAACACCACAGCATACGAGGGAGGCTTCCTTGTTTATTATCAGCATGGATATTAAAAACATGTACTTTAACACTGCATATAGTATATATCTACATTGCCACAGACACCTAACACAGCACATGGTAACAAAGGACAAACAGTTTTCATAAAAACAAAGTGGGACTGCAATTCAGATTGCATTTGTCTTCTGATGACTGTATGAGTATCAGTGATAGTTATCAATATGTTTATAGTCTTTGTTGTTGTCATTGGAAATCATTATAGCTCAGCTGCTCTCATCTGCGTGAATGCGGCATTTTATAATGGTATGCTAGTACACGTTTGCATCGGTGTCATGTGCACGTGTGTTTGTTGTATGGGAGTGAGCTCACATGCACGCAGGATGGCATTTGAGATCCTAATTCCTCAGTTTTAAATTCCTTTGATGCGCTGAGTGAGGCATCGTGGGACACACACATGAAAAGGTTGCTTGTAGCGACAGAAACTAAGCAACACAGAGTCTGTATTTTAAGCATGCAGTGTACTCAGAGACAGAAAAGAGTGATGTAATAAAGAGATTAACTGAGGGGAAGAACTATGCTAATATTTGAACTTTATGAGCAGTGAAAGTAGAAAGGCTGCCTCTTATCCTCTATTTGGGCAGGATACACAGTGTTTGGATACTGGATTTGTGCACAATGGCACAATGTCAATCACTGAAATATATGTTGTTTAAATATTTATTCTGTTTGAGGCTCCACACATTTAATATTGCAGCCTGTCTATATTTAAACTCTTGTGTAAAGTATTTGAACACACCCTACTGTTTGGATAGTGGCAGTGAGCGTGTCTTTATTGTGTGTGTGTGTGTGTGTGTGTGTGTGTGTGTGTGTGTGTGTGTGTGTGTGTGTGTGTGTGTGTGTGTGTGTGTGTGTGTGTGTGTGTGTGTGTATCCTCTTCCTGGACACGGGTCTCATGGTGGTGATAAGAATGTCCTGTTAGGAACAGGAACAGCTCAGTAAACACAGTTGTTTACCTTATAATCCAGCTGAAACCTTTGCTGGGACTAAGCTCTCAGCAAACTCACTCACACACTACTCAGCACCCATCAAATATTCATCACAATTATGCTGCTCCTATTTTCATATCCGGAACTGTGTCAGTGGCAGGCTAAAAATTGACTTTTGTTTGCAGGTTTTCTCCAATACAAGTTTTTTGCCCTGTCTCTGTTTTTCAGGGGCTATGTTGTGTTTTGGGCGGAATTTTGTCACGATGTCAAGTAATCAACTAGGATTAGTAAAACATCTGTCCCCTCAACAGACTTGTTCTTCTACTGTTCCTGCATCCTTATAGTTAAAATATAGTTTCTTTCCACAGTATAGTCAGTAGAAACATCCTTGGATGAGTGAGTCTATGCAGTCCATGAGTGAAGGGACAGGGCTCAAGTGTGGTATCTCCCTCCTCTTCATCAGTGAAAATCTTTCTAATCTCAGACTTTATTCTTTGGCAGTTTAACTAAGCAGGCCATCTCCGGCAGCCAAAAGCAATATCATTTTTGCCAACATGCCCAGAATAAACATTGTCGAGATCATTGTCCAGCACAATGAAAATGTTACACTACAGTTTACTGACGTTGAAAAAGAAGGAAGTCTCTTCTGTGACTATGTGTAAACAAGGGCAAGTGCCATTTGGGAACAGGAAGTCAGGGGTAAAAGGCTTCTGCTTCTGATAAACAATATTGCACAACCCATATCTGCAGTAGGGTTGTTGTGTCATGTAGTTTGCAAGTACAAGCAAATATGTATGAAGTTTAACCAACCACTTAAATGATTAGAAATTGGTAGAATTCCCCGCAGTGCGTCATTATTTCACAAGAAAAATATGTCCCAATGGAAGGGATTTGCTTCCAAAACAACAAACAGACAATGGGACTATCCAATAGTAAAAGACACATTAGCGTTCTCGGATTTTCCCAATGTTTGTGCAAACCACTGTATGACACTTCCCCAGAGCCCCTAGCACTGTCAGTGGGTGCATGGAGAATGTCAACTAAATCCTCCAGATGCTGCACAGGAATTTGCAGCACTGACAACCTCCTCCACACAGATGGATTTCTGCCAAAGCTAATGGCCTTTCTGTGGCAGTTTTACTTTCTTGTTGAGATGGGACATCGAGGCCTCACTCCCAGGATAATTGTTACTTTGATCATGAATGGCTTCAGTGTTCTGATAACTTCAAGGTTAATAACACCAGAGAAGCTGGTGAAGACATGATTTGATAGAGCAGACATCACAAGAATCCACCTCCAGTGTTTAGAGAGGGAGCCACCGTAAATACAGCAGCAGTCTCAACAACATAACAACTTTATTGCATGTTTATTACTCAGAAAATAGACATTTATATTCCTGTTAACGTCTGCATGATGAGAAGATGTTTTCCAAGTAACACAGTTGTGGAATAAATATCATCATCAATAATATTCCAGTATTCAGGTTCACAAATTGTATTGGTAGAGATAACCAAATAAAATAAACACATTTGAATTCATCCAAATAAGTCCAACCAAACAGATTTTTTCTGTAGTCCACTGTAAGTAACTGAGCAACTTTAAAGCTACCTTATGAAGGAGGTATGGTCTGTAGAGTCATGCACTTTCTTTTCTGGACACATTAGAATGCAACCAGTCCTTCCTTATTTGTTAAGCTGATAAAGTATCTACAAACAGTGACTGTCTCTTCTCTGCCCACACGTGCAGCTATATGTGGTTGAAGTGATACTGTTTGTCACACACACACATGCAGATACCAAATACACTACATATACAGTAGTATACATACACATACAGTCGGTTGTTAAAAATAGAACTTCAGGGCATGTTTTTGCAAATTGAAGCTTGTAAACATGCCAGCAGGTAGTCGTGTCGGATTGTTCATTGTCTTTGTATGATTTCCAACACTGATGCAAGACTCACATGTCACATGACTTGATTGGGGTTCATATTGCAGCTTCAACTGTATGTGTTGTGAGAAGACATGCTTGAACATGTTGATGCCAACAAATGTTGGCAGCACTGTTGTTGTACTGATAATAGCCTGTTCCAAAACAAATACAAGAATGCAATGTGAACTAACATCTGATAAACACACTTCCATGTAAAAAAAACAACCACACAACAGTCATGACTTGTCCAGTGAAGTGAACACAACTTCATATCCATGAGAATCTCTCCCATCTCTACAATCCATCTCATATGAGGTGATTTTGTGTTTTGCGTTGGGGGCTAATTACTGGAATGTCTTTATATACTCTTGAGTATCCTGTTTGCCCCATATGCCTCAAGGAAGTCTATGACCAAAAGTGTATCTATTAAAGTAGAGTAAGCAGATTTCAGTGTGTGACCTTATTTACTATTAAACCATCTGTTTTAGAGAAATATGTATGTTAAAGCAGCCGTGGAGTAATGGAGGCTCTTGTGCTGTTTTGTCTAATAGCAGCATTTCTTTCACATTTTGCTCACACTTGACTAAATCTGTATGTTAGAAAGTCCCTTTACTTGCTGTACCATGTCTTATATACCAAATACTGCTGTATGTAAGGTTCAGTTGAAACCTGTAATAGCGGGTCGGGGTTTCATATAGTTATGGTGCAGCTCTGGATCTTAGTCAAATTCTCTGGATCTCGGCCAAAACGCTGGAGGTTGTAAGAAAAAAAAATGTCTGCCTATTACCATTAAATAGGTCATGGGAAAAAGCTAAACATTTTTTTTTTTGCTAGTTGGAGCTCTGCAGCTTTGCTTGTTTTCCCTTATTGATTTTAGTTGGTAGGGAGACACAGAGAGAGAAAAAGAGAAAGAAATGTGGTTGTTATTGTTATTGTAGAAGGCGCCAGGTCCCATCTAGTAGCTATGAACTGTTCATTGTGCTGTGTTATCTGTACAAATGTGACAACATACTGTACTAGATGGTTAAATATAAAATGTTACTACCAGTACATGAATAGTTACAATGGAATAGTTGCTTAACTGCATATAAACTACTGAAATACACTGTTTGGTATCGAAACATCAGTTCAAGCACGCACAGATATATTCAAATATTCAAACAAATCAATGATATTGTGAGAATCTATCAAACATATCAGTTAGCTGATGCTTTTGCAAGCATTATTATTATTAGCTTTAGTAAAGCATGTTGAAACAAAAGAAAGACGCCTGTTACTATTCATTATGTTCCACAGAATGATGTACGCACAGGTACACTGTGTGATTGATGAGCATCACATGGATGAAACAGTTTTGGGTAAACCTCACCATTTGATATCTGTGCTTCTAAATCATCCCACTAAGTTGTACCATCTCCAAAGCTTGACTCAGCAGCAACCCAAAGACTTCAGGAGGAGGTTGAAGTTAAAAATAAACACAACCTGGCATCAGCAGGCTACAATTTCTACCAGCACTTAGATGTAAGTTGCCAAGTTATCACAAAAGTTAGGCCAATTTAACATCAAAGTAGGAACAGTGTTGCAGACGCCTGTGAAGAGCTCTGACTAAACACCCAAAGATAAATGGATGGAGGCCTGACAGACTGACTTGTGTGTTTGTGTTTCAGGGGAGCTTTCTCTGAGGTGGTCCTGGCTGAGGAGAAGAGGACCCAGAAGTTGGTGGCTATCAAGTGTATCCCGAAGAAAGCATTAGAGGGCAAGGAAAACAGTATCGAGAATGAGATTGCAGTCCTGCACAAGTAAGTGGAGAGATTTACAATAATAGACCCTATATCATGATGATGATGTATAGTAATATGTCAAATAAAATTACATTTCTGAGGCCAGTCTGTACTGTAAGCACAAACTATTAGATGTCCGTGCAGCATAAGCCTGCATCTGAAATACTAGCCACAAGGTTCAAGATGGTAAATTTTTCATTACTGTATCTCGATTACTGCATCATGTAAGTTGTATCACATTACTGGATATCGTATAGGTCATATATGATATATTCTGTAGTAATATGATAAAGTATGGTATGTGTAACATGGCTCATATTAAGGCTTGGATCCATATATTCAGTAAAGAAACAACAGTGTCCAAACAGAGGGGATTAAAGGACCAAATTACTGAGACATCCGGATAGTTCTGGTTTTATTTAACCAGGTGTAGAATAATTTTTTTTCAGGAGGATGAAAAAAATCGTCCTTTTTTTTCAGAAACTAGCTCACGAAATAAACTTAAAACACTGTAATGAGACACATTCAAATGGATTTACGTAGATTGCAAGCAATGCTGAGCCTTGACTTTGTCCACCTCAGTTGGTAAGCTATCAATAGCAAGGCTGTCCTACATGTTTCCACAGAGCACATTGGCCTAATGATGAAATCTATTTTAATATTTAAGATTGAAATCAGCATAATCCAGGCTAATAGCCATCTGACACTGACTTGCGTGCATCAGTCTGACTCGGTTCAGAGAAATCACAGAGCTCGTCGTCTATCATTAAATCAAAACTCAAAACCTTATTTATCCAAAGCTATCCTCCTTCTGTCTATCCTACATACATGATGTAACAAAACATCTTTTTTAATGATCAATAAGGTTCTAATCGTGGATTGTAAACGTAAGCGAATAAGCACATATAAGTCCATATATAGAAAAAATATGTGCTTGAGTGTATTTCTGGTTAAAAAAAACATCTCTTTGTGCTTTTCATTGGAACTACTAAGTTTTGACTAAAGAAATTTTCATGTCAGGTTGATTAATCCGACTAACAGCTTCTGGAGAAGAGATACTGCAGTTGTTGTTGATTTTGTACATTTTCAACGCTGTAAGCGTCTGTTTGTTAAACACAACAGTATTTACTTACCCTTTAACTTAATAATAACATAACAATAAAAAATACATACAAAATTTATTTTATAATAAAACTTCTATTAGCATTTGAAGATCACAGCGCTGTACGAATCGTTCTGTGATCTTGTTCTTAGGCTTTTCATTTTGCAAATAAAAGAGGTTTTGATTGTAATATGTAGTCATGTGCCCACATATAATGGTTTATTATAAAAAGAAAAAAGCCAAGAGACAAAAAGAGTCCCCGTAATTGTGGAGCAGTTCAAACGTACTTCTCTTTAGATGTGGGGAATTACAGGCCACGGTGAAAATGGCTGATCTACATTGGGTCCCAAGTTATTTTTAGTGCTCTTGTTGCCTGGGTTACAGGAGAAACAACTCTAGCCAATATACAGCTATGATCCCTCCTGAGGTGAGGATGGTGGAATGAAAATGAAGGGGGGTTAGTTAGCAGTTCGGCTACAAATTTGACAAACAGAGTAAACTGAGGTAAACTTGGCCTGAAAATCATGGATTGCTTGGTCTGTCTAAAGTTTGTATAGACTCGCACGAAGGTTTCATTACTCATTTCAACACGTCGTCCTCAACACAGAGCAAGACGACAGCGTCTGACTCAGACGTATAAACAGGTAGAATACACATTTCCTTGAAGCTGCATTAATCAATATTTTTATAACAATGGATCAAATGTGAAAGTTATGACTCATAAGTAGTGATATCACCTGACTCTGCAGCTCCCCTCAGCCCTGCAGTCACATCATTGTTTTGGTTTTACAGTTTGTGACAATACTGTTTAGATTGAGTCTCAGCGCTGCCTTCTGTCTCATTTCAAGCATCATTTAGTCGTGTTCAAGTTATGAACTACATATTTTCTGCTGTGTCGCATAGGTGTAAGCAAGAATAGTGTAACATCTTAACATTTGCTGGTTTCCATTGGTTTGTCAGTGCCTCCTGCAAGACATGAAGTTATCAGATCGAAAATGTATTTCCTGTCTTTGGGTTATCGAGTCTAATCCAATATGACACCCAGATCCATCTTACAATCAGTCCGAAGTATTGACCACACAAAATTTAACACGTACCAGTGTATATGTTGAAAATCAAATCCCACCTTTGTGTCTATGATGTAATGCTCCCATTGAATGAATTTCACTGTCTATGTTTTTTTTTATCTCTTTACAAATGAATAATTCAACTTTCCAGTGGCACAACACTGGACATTTACAGTGAAGTTAACCTGCTCTCTGTTTCAGACGGCAGAAATCTGTAATACTCTGAGATTGAAAAGGTGGCAGACCCACTTAATCTCGCTTCCTGTGATGCCAGAGCCAAACCCGTCATCTTGACGTTTCCTTAATGACTCTTGCTGTTAATTTATCAGTGTTTATTTAAAGTTTCCAACCTGTGTAAAGCACTTGTTATGATTTCAGTGATATAAAGATTAAATGATTTATTATAAATTTAGTTTCTAATGGCCCAGTTTATGATGGTACTGATGCAGAGCCAGATGATCCTACCAAGATGAACTTACCAGTGTTTGTAAGAGGGCTCTCCAGCCTAATGGTAGTTTAATATACCACTGATATAGCCATATGACATCATCACATTGGTTAGCTGGCTGTTCTTCCTCTTCCAAATATTTAGTGAAACGCAGACATGGGCAAATACAGTGACTAATCACACTCTGCTAAGTCATATGTAGCCGTGCCAATCAGAAGAGTTGGTGTGAATTTACTGGGGAGGCTCTGTTGAAAGTCTGAAAAGACTTTTTAACATGGCTATAGCATACATGTAACATGTGTCTGAGCTGCAGATGTCCAGTGGATCTAACACCAAATGTCTCCTTTTACTGACTAAGTCTGCATTGTTCAAAAGTGCACATGTGTGATGAGGCATACAGCAAGTCAAGTGATAATGCATCCTCTTTGAGGGATTTGTATGCACTTAGCAAGCAATTAATGGGGCACAGAGCATTCATCCTAAGTAATCGTATTACAGCTTTCTGCATTACCCCAAATTTTAAAACATTATGTAAACCAAAAACACAGTTAATATGGTTAACGGAAGTAGATTTCTATTGGAGAAATCTGATTCTCTTTACTTTTAATGACTGAATCCCCCCTGACCTGAGAAAGAAACCATCTCCGTCATTACTGTAAGACAGAGACTTCTGCAACGAAACCAAGCTGCAACATGGCTTCGAAGTGACGTCTGTGCAAAAGTGTCAAAAACTGCTGTTCCGTGAATGGCCACTTGAGGCAGGCTACAGAACGAAATGCTGTACTGTGAGTCTGAATTTCTATTTAACTCACCCATTCAAATTATATTAAGACTCAAAGTTTTGCACAGGCAGCTTGTTTGAGCACCCAGGTGTCATTCAGCCCACCGTAAGGCCAAAAATGATCCACGTCTTTGCCCATTTTTAGATTAGTCACCACACTCTGAGTTTTGGGTGACGTCACAGATGCGACGTCCATTGTTTATATTGTCAATGGACGAAACACTCTGCAAAAACAGAAGACATTTTAGAAAACACTCCTCCCACCACAGAAACTGTACAGATATTGTAAGAAGCACCCTGACACTAAGATTTAGTGACGCACTAATCCAAAATGTCAGTTCAACTTTGTAACTATTTATTGAGAAACTCGACAGAAAATGGATTTAGGAATCAGCAGATCTGCCAGTTTCATCCAGATGTCAGATGTAGTTGTTACTGGCTGCAGAGCTGACCAGTCTGTCTGTCTAATTTGCTGACTTCTATGTTCTGATACCCTGTGAGACCTATGGGTGCTGACAGAGGTCAGCAGATGACTCACCAGCCCTCAACAGACATTTCAGCTCTCTGACAATCTCCATGACCAGTTTCCACCATAAGGTCACCACCCACACAAACGCACCTGCACAGAAACTCAAGTTGCACCTTTACCACATGTATCTGACCTTCTGTAATTGTGTGTGAAAGTGCACGCTCGAGCTCACATGCGCTCACATGTGCATGCTCACTCTGCAGGTTTAATCCATCATTCATCCTTGAGTGGGTCCATCTCTCCTTCCGCAATGAGCTAAGCAGATGAATGAAGGTGTCCATGCATTGTTACAATCTGGATAACAATCATTGCTGTAATCCAGCATGAGCTCAGGCTGACGCATACACAGTTACCTCCAGTACGGCTCAGGCACATGCCTTTGTGTTGTCTTTGTCTTCCTACCTTCAATTCAACTCAATAACCCTCAAACACACATTCATAGTTCAGGTACTGAGGTAAATTAAATGAAGAGGATACACACAAACAAAATCAGGAAAATATGAATGTTAGAGTTAAAGGCACCCAGTGGAGTTTCGGACCTTTACTTTTGGAGGAAAATGTTTATGAATGGGGCCCTGTTTTGTTTGCATCACATGCACACGAGGGCACACTTGCAGCGCACACTGCGTGGTTCAAATCTTGTCAGGATTCCACTGATCCACGGTTGGTTGATTTAATATGAAAGTATTAAAGTGGGGAATAGGATGATAACACGAACATGTAGGATTGGGTATCATACTAATGACGTTATAAAACCAGAGTTATGGTACGATAACAACAGCTTTCGACCATACTCTATCTCATTTTAAGAAATGTACATGTTATCTATAAAAACATGTTTTCTTTAATAAGAAGAAATATGTCTTAATAAGATCGGGAATCTTTAAAATTGTTAAAATATTGACTTAAATCCAGATCTACCTGATGGTAGTAGTGAGGTTTAATACTCAACTCTACATTTATCCCTCTAAGTAAATTAACAGTTTAATCAGGAGAGACAAGTGAATGAAGTAAAGATAATTGTTATTATTATTGTGATAAGTGATGATTAAGTCTTGACAGAAAGTCTTTGACACTCAGACTCTACAGGGAGGTTTTATGTGGATACTCCCCCCAGAGAAAATGCTACTTGAAAACATAGCAACAAGGTGATGAATGCTAACAATGCAGGCATGTTGCTGTGCTATTGGGTGGATGTGACCAGCTGATGAGAACAAACAACATCACGAGTGACAGCCCCAGATAATGACAGCAAGGATTTTATGAGCAAGAATAGTCTTGACTGACCTTTCACTACAGCTGCTTCATTTAATGGTAAATAGACAGAAAGTGTTTGCAGTGTCATTCAGTATTGAGTGTTAACGTTACGTGACTCTTGATCCAGTTAAATTGCGTTAGATTGCACAGGTGCACTTAATAAAGTGGCCACTGAGTGTAATACAGGTATGGGAACAGTACACGCCGGTCAGACAGAGAAGTACAATATCAATTCAGATGTAGTGAGTCATCTTCTCACTCCTGTCACTGCTCCCACGGGTCTCAAGGGGCAGCAGAGCCCAGCTAAGAGTTCAGCCAATTAGGGAGCTGCATGCCACCACACAGTGTAGCCTCCTCTACAATCAGCAAGAAGTACATGTGACTGTTGGATGAAGCTCCATGGCTGGTACATACACTGACTATCCCAACCCATTGCCTCTGCCTCCCGCAGACAAAACCTTCAGAAACTAATTGCTAAAATAAAAATGACTTGTAGAATCATTAGTTTTAACTTCTTGCTTTATTCCTTTTCTCTCCTTCTTCACAGGATTAAGCACGCCAACATTGTATCTCTGGAAGAGATATTTGAAAGTAAATCACACCTCTACCTTGTCATGCAACTGTGAGTATTCACATGTGTGGGTTTGTGTGATTTGTTGTTTTTTTTTTTGTGCAATGTATGTTTCAAACTCCCTACTTGTGCTATCTCCCACACACTGCATGTCACATGCCATTAATTGCACTCTTGTGTGCGCATGACCACACACAAGCAAACACTGTACTCTGCCTACTCACGAACACCAGTGGGGAGTTCGCCCTCACACCTGCAGCCTGTCAGCCTCCCACCCACCTCAAATACCGAAATGTCAGAGAGAGAGCGAGAACGAGAGAGAAAGGACAGATCAGGATCAGGAGCGCTATTAATTCAGAGGCTCCAGAAAATAGAAATCATTTATGCATTAATCACAGTCGCCACAAATCAGAGAGATTAAAGACAGAGGCTGAGAGGGAGGGTGCACATTTATCACAGGAAGGAGTAGAAGGAAATTCCTGTCTTGACTACTCTTGTGTTTCTTCACAATAGTTTTCCCCTGTAATATATTTGTGTTCCCTTATCATAGTTTTTGTTTGTCCTTGTATTCCCTCTGATTTATGACTCTGAGTGCTTCACCACAGTAATATATCTACAATTTTAGCGTTGTCGACATCAAGAAAACGCGTTGTATCATGAGTAGATTGGCAAGGTGACACATGGTTGTCCAGTGGGCAGTTGAAACACACATCACATACCACTAAGTTTATTTACTGCAAGTCTTGTTTTTCTTCTTCATTTTACCAGATAGCAAGTTGTTTGTGTGGGTTAATACTGGAGGCTTAAACTAGCTGCTGCTGATTTTCCTTAGACGGACTGAAGTCTCCATCTAGTGGTTTCTAAGTCTAATATCAAGCAAACATCCTCATACTGTATGTGGTTTCATTCACACTACAGTTTGACTCACACAATAAAATGCTTTTGTCTTTCTATTTCCATGTATTTGTTTGTTAGAGAATATTACAGTATAACACGTAGAGTATTATAGTAGTTATTTGCAACAAACAAAACAAATTCAAATTACTAGTAGTGATAACAGGAAGTCCTGAGAAGGAAGTCCCATATTTTATATTTTGCTCATGCGCTCTCTCTCTCTCTCTCTCTCAGACCCTGGAGGTTTCTTGCAAATATTTTCAAAATAATATGTTCACCTCACGCCTTTTCACACTGTTCCTCATTCCAATGTGAAATCTTTAGCCGTCCTGACCAATCACTGGGCTTCTTCCATTATTTCCAGACCTTTCAGCCCAGTCTGTTTTTGTGGCTGTTGTCTCCATTTTGTGCTTCATATTTCTCACGCTTCATTTCACCCCAGTGAATGAATCTCTTTATCCAGGGTGTCCGGCGGGGAGCTCTTCGATCGTATCATAGAGAAGGGCTTCTACACAGAGAAAGATGCCAGTAAGCTCATTCAGCAGATTCTGGATGCTGTCAAATACCTCCACGACATGGGCATTGTGCACCGTGACCTCAAGGTCAGTCGAAGGGGTCAGAGATGTGATGGAAACTGAATGTGAATGAATTTTCTCATAAAGTCTGAAAAAATGTTTCACATTTTGCCAAAAACTAAGTGTCTGCAATTTTATATTCTAGCATGTCTTTGCTGAAAGTGCATGTGTTGGTGGAGGTGCATGATTTATTTGATGATACTTTATTAATATTTCTGGTTTTGCCCCTCCGCCATCGCAGCCAGAGAATCTGCTGTACTACAGCATGGATGAGGACTCCAAGATCATGATCAGTGACTTTGGTCTGTCTAAAATTGAGGGCTCTGGCAGCGTGATGTCGACGGCGTGTGGAACACCTGGATATGTTGGTAAAGATGCCAGATATCTATCTTCAGTTAGATAAATCTGCTTCTAATTAATCAGCGTTACATGACAGGGAACACCATGCAATATTATTACAGTGCCAATATAAAACTGTTGTGTTAAATATTTGTATTTTATTACACATCATCTACAGCTAATCAATGGCTCATGTAAATATTCAAAGTCATAATTTCCAACCATTTTGACAGTTGTTTAAATCCAATTTCATCTGTAAACTACTTTTGCAGCCAAGGTCACGCTCTGATTGCACTTAATAACAGATGCTCAATTATAAAATTTAAATCTTCGATTCGATTTTTACAGCTAACATACAAAGAATGCTGAACATGTGTCAAATATTATCAAAGGTCTTTCTTGCCTATTATCTGGTTTTGTTCTTTTAGCCCCTGAAGTGTTGGCTCAGAAACCCTACAGTAAAGCAGTGGACTGCTGGTCTATCGGCGTCATAGCCTATATTCTGTGAGTAGATATTAACCTAGCCTAGCACAAAATAGAGATTTTGTTTTAAATTTATACTAGACATGTCATTTGGATCTTTGCCTTTATACCTGCATCTGTGAGGAAACATGACGTGTGTGCTCTCCTGTGTGTCTCAGGTTGTGCGGTTACCCTCCGTTCTATGACGAGAATGATGCCAAACTGTTTGAACAGATCCTGAAGGCAGAATACGAGTTTGATTCTCCTTACTGGGATGATATCTCTGATTCAGGTACAGTCCATATCAGCCAGCTGCTCGGTGTGATGCCACTTGGACAGGAGCTTGAACTTGAGGAACTTGAACAAATGTCAGACAATAACAATGGAACAATAGAAAACATTTTTTTATGCAACAAAATTAGAATCAGCTGAATTTTTTTCTCACTAGGCATGATATGAACATTTTCTAGTACATTTATCAAAAGTTTTCTGTCTCCAGAAGCCACAAACCATCAAAGGATTGAAACACTTTGCCTATAGCCCTTTTTAAACAAAGCACAAGGCACATTGATGTGCAAACAACCATCAAGTTTTCCTCTCTGCAACACAGAGACCCTCTCATACAGCAGGAAAAAACCCCAACGCAGAAGTAGGCAGCCGGGACTTGTTAGCTTCCACTCACCTACCTGATACTTCTTACCTTAAGCAAGTCCTGAGCACAAGACACCATTTATCCAAGACTTTGTTCCCAGAGCCAGTCAAGCTCTTTCACATACAGAGAAAGTGATGTCTCTAAAGTTTTCTAAGCCAGTAAATATTTTATCCGAGCCCTACCTTTCACCATGCAGCTGTTGAGCCAACAAGCCAAGGCAATGATCCCATATTGATGTTTTTCCCAGTCCTGGCTCCTGGACTGGATCCCTGTTTCCCTGCTCTGAGCGAGGATCTATCCAACTGAAATGATACAACTAATGCAGCAGGCCAATTTTCTGTCATATGGGAATCAACTCAAGTTTGTTTTCTCTTGTTTACAGTAGTTAAATACTGAAATATGATTCAATTAATACGTTTCCAGTTTTAAACTGATGTAGCATGTGCCTTCATCAACAAATATATTGCATCAGTCTTGTGCAACAGGTGATTTTGTAATACCGACCTTTTAAACCTTTCTTTTTCATTACAGCTAAAGACTTCATAGTCCACCTGATGGAGAAAGACCCCAACGTACGTTACACCTGTGACCAGGCTCTGCAGCACCCCTGGTACTGCTCCTATATACCTATAATCTACAATAATGCTCACATTGGAAAGAATATTCTGTTATATTTACTTGTTTATAACTATTTTAACAACCCTTGGTGCTAACAAAATTGTGACTCTGCATGTGACTTCTGTCTGTCCATTGCATAGAGACACTCTTATGTTTCTTTACCCCTCTGTTTGTCAGGATTGCTGGAGATACTGCTCTGGACAAGAACATCCACGAGTCTGTCAGTGCACAGATCAAGAAGAATTTTGCTAAGAGCAAGTGGAAGGTAAGTCAGATTTCCAGTTTATCTTGGATGCATGTTAATTTTCCTTATGCGTGATGTATGCCACATATTTCCCCTTTAGTGCACATGGAGAGAAAACAGTTTAGCTACAATTAAAAGTCTCGTCACGGTCTGAACTTCAGGAATCACTCCAGCACAGACTTTTTTAATTTAACCTATAAGAATGGAGCTTGTTTGAATTGTTAGAAACATTAAAGACTTGGGGCTGCTTCAAATCTCAAGGCAAGTTTCCAACCTGGGTGTCAGGACCCCCTCAAGAGTTGGAAGATGATTACAAAATCCAGCAACACTAAATTGTTTTTTCTAGCCAGATACTGCACAGTCTTTTGATCTCTAAAAATGACTAAAATGAAACAGTCAGAGAAAGTAAAAATCACTCTCTAGGTGAACTGCTCACAGCTGACGGACTTGCAGCCTGTAGCACCAGAAAGCGAGTAGACATTGCTTCGTATTGAGCAAAAAATGTCTGGAACCACTGCTTTAGGCTGCCGTCCAAGTCCCTGTCAACTTTTAGTTACAGATTAATGAGATTTTACAGTTTTCTAGGTTATATTGCATTTGTGTCTTTTCCTCTGCAGCAAGCATTTAACGCCACAGCAGTGGTCCGACACATGAGGCGTCTCCAGCTGGGCACCAGTTCCGAGGGACCCAACGCCACCCTGCCCAGCCCGTGCCGAACTCACCTGCTGGAAGATGCAGGTACAGGAGTTATTTTTTTTTAGTTATTGTAACATATTTAGTGCTTTTAATGACAAACAGCTCTGATAGTATGTCCTCTTTGTCTCCCAGAAGCTTGTTGTGAGGGAGGGTGCTCCCAGAACGTCGACGGCGGAGCTGACCCTCTGTCCAACTGCACCTACCGCTGCCACCCGACCAGCAGGGTGTGATTCCTGTGCCTGCTCCACTTACCTGTCTAATCAATCCCAGTGACTTTCCAATTTTAACCCCCTCGGTGGAACCAGAGGCACCATCTCCCCCTTTATCTGGTTAGGAATACAGCGTCATTCCAACCTCTCACCTGCAGGGGGAGCAAGCCTGTCCAGCCTGAGAAGGAAGACATAAAATGGATGAAAGGAGGAGGAGGGAGACTTGATGATAAAGATGATGATGCACCAGAGAGGATCACTTTTACAGACTGGGTTGGTAGTTTGGGATGAGATGAAATGGGAAGACGATACAGAGGAAGGAGGGGAAGATAGCCTCCTCCACCAGCATGTCAGGGGGATTGTTTTTGCCGAAGCAGGACAGAGCTTGTTGGACACTGTTTTAACTCATGATTCAACCTGTCTTTGTTTGTTTTATTGTTTTATATATTTTGTGCTGTCTTTTTAACCTCCTGCCATTAGACTTTGGAGTGTACATCCAGAAACAATATCTGCATGATCAGGAGAGAGTTTCCCGCCCATGCATGTTTTGTTATCTTAGAAATATACCCTGTTGCAGACATGCAGTATGATGCAAATGATTGAGTGTTGTGTGCAAAATTGTAATGGTGGAAAGGCATAGAGCATTTTGATATGTTGCCGTATTTTAAATGAAATTGAGTCAAACCTTGTAATTTTAAAGATCTGCATTCTGCGTGCTTTTAGACAATCAGTAACACAATAGTTTATGCAATGAAAACTCTCATCAATGTAGCCTTTCTTGTGGCGATATAGTGTTTCCATGCAGTGATTAGGTTTTTGAGAGGAAAAAAAAACTTCTCCCTCCCTCCCCCCTTTTTTTTTTTTTTACCCCAAACTTCCTTAACCTCTCAAGCACAGGGATATATCTTTTGTCTATGGTGCCTTTAGGATATACAGTATGATGGGTTTATTTTCGGGTAGCTTCTGAAATGTTTCGTCTCTTTCTGCAGCACACTTGCTGTAAATTCATATTTTGTATGTATCGCATTTTCAGCTTTAAAATGCAGTTTTATGCTTTTTGTGTCAAATTTAAGTACTGTAATCTCAGATGGAAAGGCCTGCGCACATACTGTACACTGCCATTATGGTCAGGTGTATTTTGTGAAACACTGGTTCATCAATATGACAAGGTGAAATGAGTAAACCTACAATAATGTGGGCTTTACCAAGAGCCTCGTCTATTTCAAAAAAATCCTTCAAATAAATGTTTTTCAGAAGTATTTTATAGTATTTTGCCACATCCCCTCAATGAAACATATTAATGAACTATGTTTATGTATTTCAATACAAAGCGTACAGTACATTTTTGCAAACAGATGTGTATTTGCAAACCTGAAAAGGGATTGATCAGAGTGCTTAGCCATCCTCAAGACTAGGCTGACTTAGTGGGATTAAATAGGTTGTGTGAATGCAAAAAAAAACAAACAAAAAAAAAAAACTGCAACCAAATTTTGATATGCATCTGTCACCATGTACTGTAAACGTACTGTATCATACTGTCCTTTTCTTTTTACATTCTTACAGGCATATTTCCACCACATGCAGTCTGTTCACAAAGAACCTGGATTAAAGAATGTGAATATGCATCAAATTGACTCATTTCATCTTCTTTTTATGACATTCATTTTTCATTCATCCGACCCATTTTTTTTAAAGACATGCATTGAAAAACACGTAGCTGTGTTGGTTTAGAGGAGAATGGTTTCAAGTATCAGATGTAGAGAAGTTTAATGCACATTTTTTCAATCCCCCGTACTTCATTTTGGGGTTTGTTACAGTCAGGAATTGAAGGAGTGACCTGGACAGCTCACAGTGAAGGTGATGCTGAGATCTTCCACCAACATAAACTTCATTCATCCTCTCATCCACCGTCTGTTTCATTCTCTCTCTCGTACAACAGTATAGACATTTGGTACTGCTGTGATCTGGTACTGATTGTGTTTGCATGATGTGGCTTCAAAATCCCACAATCAGCGATGAATAGTGTGTGCCCCTCTTGTGATAATAAAACAGTTACCATGAGATGAGTGCTGGTAAAAGGAGAGATTTTACTCTTTAACTTTTGGAAGTTCAAAATTCTCTTCAAAAGTTGGTCTTGCAAATGAGTTAAGACTAATTAAAAAACTATAATAATGTTTCAAGAGGTTAAAATAATTTTAATGTGCTGCTTCAAAAAGTCTTTCTGAGCTTTATTCTGCATTTCTATTGGGTAGGCATTGTAGTGCATTTGGACAGTAACGTAACTGGTGATTCCAAACTGTAAAGCGTAGTTAAACGAGTGATTATTTTTTCTGGGATTTTCAGTGTGAATTGTTTGTATCTCATGATTTAATGTGACAGAGGAAGACCCAGGCAAGCACAGGAAAGCTGATGCTTATTACTGTTGGCAGACTGACAGTCTGATAATGAAAACAACTCTTCTAATTTGACGTATTGCCACAGATGCTGTCATTAAACTCCTGCTGTATGATTTATTTGTAATTTACCTACTGATGATGATTAATTTTGTAGTATTAGTATAAATTGTTTGGGTTTTTTTACGTACTCCAACTCCTTCTGGTTTAGCACACCCAATCCCAAAGGTACTCAAATGAAAATGTTTCCCACAAACCCTGAAAGAAAAACTAGAGATATTTACTAAGAGAATAGTCTGTGAGTGAGGAACAAACCAAACAACTCTGAATGTTTGTTCTTGTTTTGTGGAAACGGAAAACAAAGGATTATTACATTCCAGTGCAATGAAACAAGTGATGAAATATAACTACGTAGTATCCTATTACCTCACCGCTCAACCACCTTGGTAGGAAAATAGCAAGAATGATATTGAGAGCACGGTTAGGAAAGAGAAGCGATGCTGAACTTGCCCATAGTGTTACCTAACTGCAGGGTTTAGATCAATTACTACAACTTTTACATTCAAAATCAATATTTTTACAGCACATACATTTCATTCATAGAAGAAATGATTTGTGACGATCCTTTGATTGCTCATTAACTGCTTTTAGACAATGACTATGTTGCCTTTTAAGAAATGCTATTTTGGACAGTGGTACTTATTCACAGATGCAATGCATCATCAGTTGTTGAAAAGTGATTACTGCTCAGTGTGAAAGCCAGTGACTTTGTGTTTGGAACAGATTTGTAAGCGAAACATACATTAAAATCCTTGTCTATGCATTATGAATCTGTCTGACTCCATTTGTGAAAGACATTTTGCATGCTTATGTTTCATGTTACACACATATTTAAGGACACATTCCAGGTTTAAGCAAATGTTATTATCAAACAAAATGTGTCAGCTTTCCATCTATCTATTCAGATCTATTATTTATTACCTTTAAACAAATCTAATAAATCAACTTACAAATTCATACATTGTGTGTAATAAATATAATCACATGTGATTTAAAAGTAACGCACCAAATTGTGTAACTCCATTAGTCAGAGCTGAGGTTTGTTACCTGTCTTGTAAGCAGGACTAGTTGAGCTGTTTTTAACTTAATGACTGGATTTCACTGCTGCTTTTTTTATCTGAGATAACAAATGAAAATACCAACATGTTAGTTCACCAAATTTTATATATTTCAATTACAGAAAACAGCTAAAGGAATTAAATAGATTTCGACTGAGCTGTGGATAGTTTTAAATTCACTTACTAAGTTGACTGGTAACTGCACGTTTAAAGCAACACTGCTTAGAGAGTGCAATACTGTACCACTGTCGTAAATATGGACAGTTGCACATGTGTATTTGTTCTGATTATATTACTCATGAGGAGTTGACAACTTTGCTAACAGCCAAACATCAAGTAAGTGCAACAACACAAGACATAGCAGCCAGCTAATATTACTTAGTTTGTAGAAGTAGTCCAGCTCAGCGTCTGTCTTGCAGCCTTTTATTTTACAAAGCTCCCATCAGTGACTAAATGTCAGTCCCAGATTTACTCTTGTCCAGTGGCTTTTTGCTCATTTTCTCTTCTTAGATTCTTCTCTCAGCCTCTTTGCCTCTTTCATTATGCCCATAGAGGCGGCTAAGTCTGGTTACATGGGTACCAGCTCTGGTTCAAGCATGAAACCTCCCTAAGTCCAAACACCTGTGGTATAAATATGAACTCCCCCGGTGCTCTGAGCTCACAGTCTGAGCAGCCTGGCTAACAAACTGAGCTAACTGTAGCTAGCAGCTACAGCAGCAGCTATAGTTTGCAGCAGTTTACTTTACTGTCCATCAGGAAACTCTGTAAATCACTGCGAGTTGAGGCAGAGCAAACGAAGGACATCAGAGGGAAAGCAAAAAACATTTTCTCCACAGAATCCAGTTTCACCAATATAAGCATTTCGTACTTCTCGTGGTTGATTGTATCCGGAGCAAAGTTACAGAAACAGGCGTACTGGACATACTGGAGTGATAATGACAGCAATGCCATTCAACTGATTAGATGTCACTGTAGCATCAAAATAATTTTAAAGCAGTTATTTTATGGTAGAAAACACAAGACACAATGTTGCTTTAACATTCTGTTTTTTCAAAATTATATTATTATCTTAGTGGCATAAAAACATTTAGATGCTAAAATAAATGTCAAGTCAGATTCTGGTATTAGATAAATGTTGACTAGATGTGTAATTAGCCTACTGGATTTTGGCTATATAGTACAGAGTAGTGTAGTATAGTGAAATAGTATTATTATCAAAAAACAGAAACCTGTAAGAAAAGTTACAATAAGAATGATGCTTTTCTCAATGATGAAATTCTGCAACTGTTTCTCACATGAAATAGTTTTGTGGCTTGAGAGGTTTGTCATGAATGTTAATTTCATAGTCTGCTACATGAGGCCTCTCTCGTCCTCTCCAAGGAATGCTGGGTAATTGAGGCTTGTGGTTTGGCTGCTGGAGCATTTCTCTGGAGTAGACCAGAGAGCGGAGCGAGAGCGGGAGTCTGGTGGTCGACCTCATTCAGGAGACAGTAGACAGAGTAAAAATTATGCGGTCAAACCAGGAACAAGGGACTGATTCAAAATAATGGGAGAGAAATTGCATGGATCACAAGGTAAAGAGTGCTGAAAGATGCAGGCAGTGTTTAGATGTGGAGGAGTGGAAAAAACTGAAAGTGAAACATGGCCAAGGGTGAAACCTGGCACCATGTAGAAGAGTACAGCTAAATCAAGGATGGGACCAGAAGACAGTGGACCTACATCTTAGAGCTAACACATATTTTTATGCCTGTGTTCAGTTTCTCCTAAAATATGAGAGCAGAAGCACATTAATGAAGTTTGTGCTCATAGTCCACATCCTCCTCCCAGCATGACCTCGGAGTGCTGTTGCCCATGCTTGCAAGGAATGTGAAACAGAGACAGCAATGAGCCAGAAGTGAACCACACTGGTATGACTGACTCAACTTCTTTGTTTGCATGTTGATTTATTTTGAACAGTGTCAGTAATTCAAACCTTTAAAGAGCAATAAAAAAAACAACAACTAAATGCTGATTTGGAAGTCTGCAAAGATTTAGTGGTTGGTGTCACATCGACAAACCACAAAATCACACCTGCTGTGAATGCTGGATGCAAACAGTATCATGAGTGTATTCAAATATTCATAGAAAATTGAGCAAGATTAAAAACCAGTTAAAAGACCAGTGAGTAGGATTTACTGGCATCTACTGGTGTTGTTGTGGATTGTTGATTGCAACCTCTCTTTCTAGCGTAAATGAGGCTGTAAAATGTGTGAAGTGCTCAACTGATTATCATGATTATACAGAAAATCCTTCAGCGTTCTAACCCATGTTTAAAATGACAGTGGTAAGATGGTGTTAACATCATCATCATCATCATCATCATCATCATCATTATGTATTGTGAGACAGATGTGCTACCATAATGTTACAGACATCTTACTTTGGTATGTTAGCATGCTAACATTTGCAGCTGGTGGGAATGTCATTAGTTTTGCAGGATTCATTTCTGGGGAGAAGATTATGTCTGCACCAAATTGAATTCATCCAATAGCTGTTGAGACCTTTCTCATAAAAACACAAATATCAACCTCATGGTGGTGCAGATGTCGATCAATCGACAGACCAACACTGCCATCCCTTGAGCTTTTTAGGACAAAAGATAAAAGCACCGTCGATCTCAGTGAGTTTGTGACTAGCACTGCTATCTCACAGGTCCACAAGTCTTAGTCACTCCTATCCAAGGTGACCTGCTGTACCGGGCATGAAGTTATATTAATTATGAAGATATTTGTGAAGATACTATAGGTCAGTGCAAATGTGCTTTAGTGGGTTTATAATGATATCTTTCGGGGAAAGGTTTTCTGAAATCAATCCCTTCATTATTTAAGGTTACCTGTTTGACCTTATGTCAAAGTGTTGAGTTAAGTTTTGAAATGTGCAGAGTGAAAGAGCGAGCACACACTCTGCCCTCCTGTCTGTCAGCAGTAATCTATTGTGCTTCTGTCTGTCAGTGCTCTCAGGAGGTTTATGCTCCCAGTAAATCTACGTTGTCCTTCAACATGTGTGCTATGTGTCAAAGATATGGAGAGTTTCACTCTTTTCTAGTTTTTCTACATATTTCAGTAAATATTTGGTAAATCTGAACTGGACTATGCTTCATCTATGAGGCCATTTGGGAATAAACTACATTAACTAAATTCTGGAAACATTACAAGGATTAATTGAGTGACATTTCAAGTGAAGCAGACTCATCACCAGTGAGCCATATACAGTAAAGTTATAAAAGTTCTGTCATGCCAACTATAAGCATCTGTGATTTGTCAACCCTGTCTCCGAAAAATTGGGTTTAAGTAGCACAAATTTGTTTTGCTAGTTACAATTTAGAGGGAAACGTAACTGCTACCTGTTTTATGTTCACTGGTAAAGCGTGGGCAGTGATACAGTGCTACGTGCATGTTTACACATATGGTTGTAATTTGTAAAATAATTGTAGCATTTTATGTTAAATGGTGCATAAAAGAATAGCGGGTATGTACTGTCAAATAACACATGGATAATCTTTTTGTTATGTGCAATAAAAAAAAAGGGAATTTAGCTTCTACACCTCAGTTCAGGTGTCACGAGTGAATACACAATTCTTTATAGTGTAAATGCCTAGATCATTTGATCATTTGATAATTTGTTGTTGTTTGATTAGCATCAATTTGAAACAAAATGATTTAAATCTAACTTAAAATAGCACTTTTATGTTACTTTTAAAATATTCTTGACTTTCAGATTGACACTATTAAACATAAATGTAGGTCTTTTTTCTTTTTTTTCCTTTTTCTTAGATATTTTTTGGGCTTTTAACCTTTATTGAACAGAGACAGCTGAAGACTGACAGGAAAGTATGGAGATAGAGAGAGGGGAAATGACATGCAGCAGAGGGCCACAGGTCAAAATTCACAGCTTACATGATTCTTCAGTGTCTCATCTTCATCATCACATGCAGCCCAAGATGAATTTGCACACCATGATCCTTTCTACATGCAACAGACCGCTTAATGTCATGCTTCCACTTGCATGTGCACCTCAGGATGCTGCAGTCCGTCTTGCAGGTACATCAGATGACCTATAGGAGTTGGTTGTTAAGTCAGTTTGGACAGGGACAAGCCCTCCCATAACTCTCTTTCATCTGCAGTTTCCTTTCAGTTTTCTTTCTGTTGCACCTGGTAGTACACACAAAAACTGTGGTGCTTTGCTGCTGCTGACGTAGGTGGCAGACTCTGTGGCTCTACTTGAGAAGTGCTAGTAGCCACCTTCTCACAAAAGTGCTTGTGTCGTAGTGAGTCGAGTCCCTCCCGAGGCTTTCCATTGTTCAGGCACAGCGAAGCTGCATTCTCCCATGCTGACACAACATCTGCTGTGAAAGCTGACTGTGTGTCAAACACTGGAGATTGCTCACAGAAGTCAGGTGACCGCTGAGAATGTTGATGAACTGCTGCTTGTTTGTGTTGTTTGCAAGGAATTCGCCATGCATTGTTAAAAGCATGTCCTCATTCATGGTTATGGTTGCTCCAGTCCTCCCACCTGCTCACCTGCAGTGTGTCATGTCTTTGGCAGATGTGCCCTGATGACCATCAAACACAGCAACCACGCCTGTCCATACTTATTTATGACATATGCGCTGTGCAGCTTGCAGATGTCCTTGTATGTGGATCCACATGTCCATGGGATATGCTGAACAACTGCTCCACCATGCAGCACATACTGAACATGGCCTTTGACCTCTGAAGGTCAGATGGGTGGAGCGCCCAGATGGCATCTGCTAGGACTGGCTTCTGTGTGCTGTTGAAGCAGCATGGAGGTGTCAAACAGTGCTGGAGTATGACAACACACCTCCCCTTAAAACACAAACCAATCTTAGGTTTTTATAACCTAATAATAGGTCAGTCTAGACAGGGCATCAGCCAACACATTTCCTAACCGCTTTGTGATGAATTTCCAAGTTGTAATCTTGCACGATCAGAGCACACCGCATGAGTCGCTGCTTATGGTCATACATGCAGGACAGGAAGACGAGAGGGTAATGATCTGTGAAGATTACAACAGGCAAAGGACTGGGCAAGACATATATACCTCAGGGGTGTGAGACTGAAGACCGTCAAAGGCATGTTTCTGGTTGATTGTGGACAGTACTGAACTTGTTGTGTGGACATCAGACAACAAAAGACATGCATAAATCAGCTTTTTAACATGAGTTGCAATGGGAAATTGTGGCATCACCGATTTATAATATTTTCCAATACTTTCCATCACATGGATTTCTTTGGACTTTTGATATGTTATGATATATGACATATTGTATTTATGAGACTTGAAAGAGGATCTGTTCTAATGTCTGCAGGGTCATGGAGTATAATGCCTGTACTATTGGTGGAAGTAACAACAAATTCAATGACGCACCATGGCTGTTTATTTTCATAAGACACCCTGGAGGACATCCAAAATCGAATCTTGTTACTACACAAACAGTGTATAATTTCATATGCCATGTAGTCTACAAGTAAAGAATAAGACATTTGTGTGTGTTTTGATTGGAACAAGACTAAACTGCCTCTCTCTCACACACACACACACACACACGCCACAGCGTGCAGCCTGGGAGTTTAACTTGAACAAATAGTTATGTGGATAGATTTAGAGTGGCTTCATGAACAAAATACCAAATAAACACACACATGCACACACTAATTTTTCCTTCTTTACACAATCACAGAGATATTTTCCTTGTATCTCAATTGTGCATTTGTTTTGGATGCAGCGTCACAGAGCTCAGAGCATCTTGGCCAAATGTTTTCTTTGGACCAAAACATGGAAAAACAGACACAAATCATTAATGTAAAAGGATTTTCCAGTTCCATTTCTGCTTGGTCCTGTGGCCTCACATTGTTTTAGGAGCGAAACCAGGTTGTTTGAGTTTGAGCAAGTCAAAGCCCCTGAGGTGCTGGAGCACTGTGGAGGGTGAGAGACTAAATCATACAGTGAGATCACCCTCTTCTTCATGCCCAGGAGATGAGTGACGTGCAGTTTATGAACAAATCGCTCACAGTAAATTATTCATTTTAGCAGATCGGAGCTGGAGATATGATGAGAATTTCAAATGCTAAACCTGAATCTGTTATTGTTATTGATTCTTTATTTGAATCCAAAAAGATATTCTGAGATTTCTGTCTGAAAAACATGGAGTGACTTCTAAGCCTTCTTGGAGAATCAACACACGCTCCTGAAGCCAAAGCAGCACAGTTTATGAAAGGTTGCAGACCCTCAAAGTCCTGCATGACTGTGCAAACCACAGTTGGTAATAACAAACAGGATGGAGAGCAAGATGGAGAGTATCTGGCAGTATGAGAAGAGCCACTAATTTTCCACTTTTGGGAAGATTCAACCTATAATTAGGGTCAAACATCGGCAGAAACTTGACATCCATGTTACTTGCATTAGTATTACATCTGATACTGGTCTGAGCTGGGAGTTTACCCCGACTCTGTCCATCAGACAACACAGTACCCGACCACAGCAGATGAAAAGCAAACACACTGTCAGGAAGAAAACATGAAAAGAGCAGGATAGATGGAGAGGAAAACCATGAAAGACTGCTGTTTCCACACCTTTGCACATACAGAATGGGATTTGACTGATTTTGGGAAGACAATGGATCAAAGCAGACATCAGACAGGATACAGAGTGGAATTCTGGGTCATCTGAGGTCACATTGTGAGGTCAAAGTCACTGGGGATGCAGACACAGAAATATGTGAAATGTGTGTGTCAATGTGAATGACCTCCTAATAATTCAGTTTCATTCATTCATTCATTCACCCTGACCAGGTCACCACCAACACAGCAGCTACTTTCAGTATTTTTGTTTCTGTTCACATTCCCACAGATTTTTATTCTTGTTTACATACTAAAGGTTTAAATTCGCCTCTTCTTAATGTCTTGGCCCCTAAACCCTTTATTCAAACTGGGATGCTTTAAGAAATAAGAGCATTTTTTTTTCAGTTTTACCACTAAACAACTTTGTGCTATGTTCTGCCTCTCATTCCCAACAAAAGCAGCATCAACAAACACTAAGAACATTGCTGTAGCCCCCATTTAACTGCCCTAAATATGCTAATGCTCTCTCGCACACACTCTGCATTTGCAGACTACAGGGCTGTGCTTTTGTAAACCTTTTCTCAGTCAGTCATTTATGCTCAAATAATCCACTCAGCCTTATTATACAGGAGAGGTTTGCACTAAAATGCAAGAAGCACTGTTGAGATCAAGAGAGCTGCAAATTAAACCAGCTCTAAGACGCCCAGTGAGTCATGTCAAATGGAACATTATAAAGATCAGATTCCAAACAAAATATTATTTCTCTGTTTCATCCCATACATGCTAATCATTATTATTTCTGTTCTTGACGTTAACTCACCCTTTATTTGATTCATCCACTACTGATTCTTACTTTACACATCAAAAGATCGTAATATGCCTCTAAAAAGTAAAGTTAGTTACAGCTGTGTGTATCGACATTATTCTGGCACAGTGGTTAGCACTCTGGCAACTCTGGTTTCTTCCCACTATTCAAAAACATGCAGGTTAGGTTCATTTGTGAATGGTTGTCTGTGATAGACTGTGTCCAGTGTGTACCTTGCCTCTCTCCTAATGCACGCTGGGATAAGATACAGCAACCTTCTTAATTGAAAAATGACGGCCTTTAAGGTATAAATGATGCTGCGTTTTTTTTTATGATTTTTGGTCAATTTAGTATTCGTGAGTGAGGCTGCACGAACACATTTGGTGGAATCTGTTGGCTTGCATAGCTAGCTAGCTTAGCTACATTAGCATATTAGCATTATCATGAATGTATATAAAATACAGGATATAACGTTGAAAGTGGGGCTCCATTCGTTCTTATGGAAGCTGGTCAGTAGCACATGAAGCCAAAAAAGAGCCCATATAGCAAGCGAATTTACACCGGCAGAGCCACAAACCTTTGGGTTAGCCCTTTGCTAACTTGAACAAAACAATTTAATCGTGCAGCTCTTCTAGACTTTACAAATGTAATGTTATATGAATGTTGGAAAAAGTCTTTTGGGGCCTCTATTGCTTTCATTGCACAGTTTGCCCACTTCACTTGGTCAAACTGGCCTCAAAGCCTGGCACTCTCTTGGTATATACCTTAGTGTTCCAACAATAAAACTGATACTATACCTGACAGATGTTGTTGGCCTACCGAACTAACTAAAGACTGACATACTTATATGCTGTGAAGCAGTACTGATGTGTTCCAAGACTGTTCATCAGGACCTTTCATCATCACAAACAGGATCCATCCTGCCCAACCACTGTCTCAAAGATTGGCCTCCCAGTCAGCTCCACCTCCAAACCTCATTGCCACTCAGCTTTGACCCAGCTAATAATACTCAGATCTGAAGCACTGACGAACTCACAACTCACATCCGAGATGCACACAACCCCTCAGTGTTTAGCAGAATAGTAACATCAGTCACCAGTAACCCATAAAACTGGTGCATTTACAAAGAACAGTCAACCCACAGTGGGATACTCTTCTCTCAGAACTAAGCAAAAACTTTACATGCAGTCCAGAATGAAACACAAAAAAGCCTCAAGTCCTGAACATGCACTCGCTGTAAACATGCAGGGTGGAAAATATACCAACATAAACCTAACGTCCTCAGGTCTAACAATTAGATATAAAAACAGCTTGGCAGCACTAACGACAAACACATGAAGGCAAATTCCTCCAGCTCGACTTGTGGACCGTCAGCGGCCCAGATGAAGAAAGGAATAATTACAAGTGAAGGATGGAGGGAGAAAAAGAGGGGGGAAGGGAAGAGAAGGACGAGAGAGGGGGGAAATTAGGTTGCTTGGCAAGATAAAAACAATAGTTTACACAAATTAAAGTTTAGACAAATGGTAAAAAAAATGGAAGAAAAAAATACACTTTATTTGGATAGACAGTTTACAGAGTATTCTTATAATTACAGCTATTTTGCTTTTTCTGTATAGATGTTTAACAGATTATCTAGATCTTATCTATAGAGATGTGTGAAAATTCATGAACATGGCATAACTGAGATGTTTTTTGTGCCTAAACTAAAATCTTAAAGGACCAGTGTGTAGGATTTAGTGGCATCTAGTTATGGATTGCAAATGAAATGTTATAAATGACATACTCTATGACCTATCTGGAGGCGGACTATCCAAATAAAGTGTTACCAGAAGAGGTTGGACAATGAGGGAGTGACAGAAGAACACATACACACTTGTAAGTATTACGCCCAAAGTGATTTCCAGCCTGGAATAAAGTTTGTGTGTCTTTAGTCAGAAACTGTGGACATGAAAAATTATTTCCGAGAGTGAAAAGCAACAGTGAAATCCAAATTCTCAAGTGTGAACCATGAGCCTTTTTGCATGCCATAACTGGGCTGTGGAATTTAATCTGGTGTTGGTCATTATTGTAGCCTGAAAGTGAAATACTGAGCTCACTCCTTTTGGCCAAGTTTCTTCTCTCTTGTGCTGAATTTCTCTCCCTTGGGCTTACAGTACGGGGCAGTGGCTAAAAGCACAGTATTGTGATTTTAGTTAGACTGGAACAGCAGAGGTCTCTCAGGCCAAACACACATATCAGTCATTTTTATTGAAGCTGACGTGGATAGGCAACAATGAATGAAAAATCACCAACCCCTCGCCAGAGTACAGCTCGTCATGTGTAAAGAGATGATGAGGAAACGTTTCCACTCAAATCGTAGCTATGGTCACGGAGGGGCTGGGTAATGTTCACTTTGTGAAGACAGGATGACAGTTTGTGAGGAAGGTGCAAACTGACCACCAAAAGCACCACCACGCAGCCTCGCAGAGCC
The DNA here is from genome assembly GCA_946959425.1 of Argyrosomus regius. Lineage (NCBI taxonomy): Eukaryota > Metazoa > Chordata > Actinopteri > Sciaenidae > Argyrosomus > Argyrosomus regius. The sequence goes on from OX336885.1 coordinate 11,834,793, forward strand.
ATTTGCGTAACTCGTGTAGGCTCTGAGTCTTGATTTAATGTAATAAGGGGTAACCAATTCAAAACACAAAGAGACGGTTTTCTTTTCTTAAAAGGAAACGCTGGCTCTCCACGTAAATACAGGTTAGGAAGTTCAAAGAGCTCAAACGTCTCTGGTGGCTTTTTTCATGCGAAGCAATGAATGAAAGATAGTGACAGACTAAGTGTAGCTGCTTGAGAAAATATGAACACAAAGGGAGAAAAATGGAAGAAGATGTGGCATTATCAATACAAAAAAATGAAACCAGAGCAGCTAGAGAAAGTTACAGCATTTGAAAACATAAAACAAGGCAAAAATAAATAAACTATGTCCACAGATAGCCAGGTCTTCTGAAAGGGACCACCACTGTGCAGTCGTATTGCCTGACATCTGTTTTGCAGCTTGGCTGTGCACGGTGGTTTATGTTGAGAAAGCAGAGTGTGTATATCATCTTTGGCCCACATCCATGGGATTTTGACAGTTGGCTGCAGGCAAGGTTGTCTGATGAAAAAGTTAACCAGGAGGCAAGATGAGTTGTTCCCCGCAACACTTTCTCTGTTTGCTCCAGAGGTCAAGCGATACGTGAGGAAAAAAGCTTGTAAATGCCTCCTTCATATCAATCTTCACTGCCGAACAATCCGGCTGCTGGAGCTCCTGACATATAAAACATTTGAAATGTGTCCATTTCTTGTTTCTCCTCTCGCCATGCATACTCTGCCTCTCATTCCCTCGGTTTTATGCGACAGCACCATATGGAAGAAATTTGGTTCAGCTCTCCTGGAAATTGTGTTCAAAATTTCTGAAATGGTCCTGTGTTCTTTCTAAAAGTGCACCGGATGTAAACTGGACAAAAGGTTGAGAGGTAGAGGTCAAAATAGGACCAATTTATTTTGAGGATTTATGTTGCTTTTGAATTTGCACCAGTTCTTTGAAAACGTTTGATTTATTAGCAGTGAATCAGGTTGAACATGGAGTACATGCCAAGAAGCATTTATCATTTCTGACTTGAATACAGGGAAAGCAGGAAACATTACAATTGAGGTTTGAAGCCTTCACTTGAAGTCATTACCCCTCTGCATCCCTCTCAGTAGTCGCTTTGTTCTGGTGTTTGGCTAGACACATTTAAAATGAAACTCTCTTCTGCAGCTGACTGGACAAGTCTGGAAAAGTCAAGAGATACAAGCACAAAAACACAAGTCCAAACACACCCAGACTACAAAGTCTGCATTTTGAGATTGCAACTGTGAAAGCGCTCCAACCCTTTCCCCGCTTGACATTATTCTTTATTATGGTTTGATTTATATGTTAAAAGCTTCTTTGATTCAGTGTTATGATGACTGCATATTTAGAAAATGTTTTTCAATCTGTAGATATTATCTAGATTGAAATCATTAATGTTTTCCTAATTCCATGTGAAAAGTAACATACACAACGTGCACGATCAACTGAGACAAATGTTGTAAAAAAAACAACAACAACATAGTAAATTGTGTAAAAGTTATTTTTTTTATTTAAAAAAAACAATAACTAGCACAAATGATTATGCTATTGGCAAAGCAAACCAGATGTTTATACTTTATAGAAAGCAAAATAATAAGAAAAGCAAATACAGAAAGTATAATAAAAGCAAACTTTGATTTCTGACACAGAAAAAGACAATCCTGTATCGCACCAGGCTCACTGGCTGGACTTAATGAGCGCTCAGCACCCTGTTTTCAAATACAAAAAATGCACTCCTGGGAAACAATTCACTGAATTTAAAGAATTAGTACACTTTGGGATTGTTTCTTGGGTATAAATAGATCAAACATGTAAACAGAAAGCAGGCAAAGGTAGAGAAAATATGATGTCATGTAACGTTAGGTCTTTTAAACTTTAGCTGCTCCTCTGTAACTATACACTAATATACACTGTCAGAGCAGTATGTATTTCCACACAAACAATTAATGCTCACAATGTGTTTCATACTTTATTACACTCATTGCAATTAATAACTGGCCATTATAAATGATAGACTCTAGTTCTCACTGAAAGGCCTTGCCCAAATGTGGACTCTCAAAAGACAGAGGTTGATTTGGAGCATTTTGACGAGATTAAACAATGTTACTTATATTTATACAATGCATAATGTGTCCAGCACAGAAAAAAGCAAGATATTAAATTTTCAATGCTTTAACATCGCCAACATATTGTTCAACAGTGCATTTGCCAGCTATGAGCTCTGTCTAATGTTAGGAAAATGTTTTGTGCTGCCACTGAATTAAACAAAAGACAAAGGTAAAAGTTAAAGGTTAACACGAGAAACAGCAAGAGTTATTCAAACAGGATGATCGTATTGGACTAATGGGGTGAAATAAGAGTGGAGAAGATTTAGATGACGATCTCTTACTCCTGTGAAACCATTTAAATCCTTTATCTCCGAGGCAGTTAATCCTTCACTTTAGTTCATCTGGGGACACATAATAGGTCAAGTGTAAGCCCTCCTCTCCCAATACACACACCGCACACACACAAAGTATACAGATAAGAATGCAAATCGGCATGAATGGTCTCTTTGTAGCTGACAGTCTCAATGGCACAGGACAATTTCACCACTAACTAAAACAACAACAGTGTTTTGCCTACCAAATGGCCAAATTTGGTTGTGAAGTTTCTTGAAATTTGTTATGTTCCTTTAGAAATAACCACTGAATTTTCATAGAGAGCAAAATTTAGTTCGCATACAACTAAAAAAGAAAACAAATCTATTTTTTTAGCCTCTTGGAGAGAACCTTTTTAAGTGGCGTTTTCTTCCGGTCCTGGGTAGTATCCTGGTCAGGGTGAGTCTGGGGCGTCTTTGGCTCGTAAAGCTGTTTGAGGCTGAGGGTCTGTTGCTCCTTAGTTGTTTCTCGTTGGGCCTGACGTAACTGACGTTTCATGTTCTTCACCTTTTCCCTCAGGTGGTCGTTGGCTTTCTCCAAGGAACGCACCTGCTGGGAGAGGGTCCTGACCCTTTCCTCCTCCTCAAACAGAGCTTTCTGCACCGCGGAGCACAACAACTGTGAAGAGAAGAGCAAAAGATAGGAGTTTGTTAGTTCAAATTTTCCACAGTAAATACATTTTAAATGTGTGAAAAGGACAGGGAGTATTTTATTAAATGCACTTCCGGCAAATATGTGATTGACTGTCATCCGTTTAAAGACTGATCTGTAAAATGTGATCAGTTACTTTTAGGTTACTTGAAAGTCCCTACTTGAAGAAGGCCATTATCCACTATATAACAGACTTTTCCTCTTGCACTGGCTTTTGAATTAAATTTGTTATTTGGAGTTTTATCCCATAATAGCTCATACTAAATACTAGTGTCAGATGTGTTTTTTGTAACACTGGTTACAACAGATCTGGTGTTTTTGATACTGGATTTCCTTTGCACAAGTGAAAAGAGAGAAGACTTCTGGCATGCTCTTTGGGCTGTTAAACAGTGCCAACAGCTCATAAGTCTTTGAGCATATTCCACTATTTGTGTATGAGAGAGCCAAAAATGGTTGTTTTGGCTGATTGTGGCCTAAAAAAGTAAGAAAAGGGAAGGGAAAAGAAAGAAATTAGTCATTAAGTATTTTTGAGATTATTTTTCTTGCTGTGGAACATTTCATGGAAATGTATCAGACTTTAAGAGTTATGCCCTGCTCTGTATGTACCAGCCAATTTATATAAGCTAAAAAAAACACTGTAGCTTCAGGTAGGCACAAAGATGAAGCTAAAAGTAACAAAAATGGTTACACAACATGCTCCATCTGTTTCAGTGAGATGCCACTGTGAGATGAAATCCAACATGCCTGCGAACCTGTGACAGACGATCCAAAGGCCCAGACCTTTCATAGGTGAAAAAATTAGCTCCAGCTGCCTCTGACTGCATGCCTGTCTGCCTGAGTGTGGATTTCCTTCACAGATCCTAATGCTTCCACATGGGCCAACAACACTGATGTATATTCCCTGCCATCAGATAACAACCGCTGAGGGTTTTGAGGAAATGTTAAAAATGTGCTGCTGGCTGCTGGCCCACATCACTGGTTAGTACATTACCCAGTGTAATATTAGCTGTGGATTTTTCCCATGTGTGCCTACTTAGGTCCCATAAGGGATTTCAAAGGGGTATGAAACTTTATAATGCAAAGGATGAAGTTCAGGAGAACAACCAAGTTATGTAAAGCAGAGGGTGTAAAATGGCACATCACTGTTCTAGTACTTTCAGTCAAACACAAGACACTTTTAGTTGGTTACTATATCCAGGTTTATAGTGTTGTTTCAGGCTAAGCTACAGTACAGACTACTATATAGACTAATATAGAATACTTAGAGTGGCATATTTTGCTAATGATAAGCTCATGGGCATTCAAACCAGACAAGAAAGGTACATCCATCAATCCTGCAGCAGGCTCAGCAAGGTAGTCCAAATGACCCTTCACATTTTCCAGGTCCTCCTGGGGGATCCAAGGTGGTCCCAAGATAGATAAGACATATAAATACTCCAGTGTGTTCTGGGTCTACACCAAATGTCCCTGCCAGTTGGATGTGACTGGAAAATCTCCAAAAGAAGGCGCCCAAGAGGCATCTTGATCAAATGCCCAAACCAAGCTTTGGGGACTTCAGAATTGCCTCCCTGCTCTTGGGAAATGTTATGGTTCTGCTGGCTCCTTCAGACTGTGACCTTCAGCACACATTGAAGTGGTCAGGATGAGAGTCAGCAGCACTCCAAGTCTGAGGCCATGGTTTTCTGCTGGAAAATGGTGGATTGCTCCCTTTGGGTTGGGAGTGTGTCCTAAGGATCCTAAGGTGTTCCCAAGCCAGATGAGATATATTAATTCTCCAGTGTTATTCTGGGTGTACCTCTGGGTCTTCGACCAGTTGGATGTGACTGGGAAACTTCCAAAAGAAGGCGCCCAGGAGACATCTTGATCAGACGCCCAAACCACAGCTTAGGGACCTCAGAATTGCTCCTCTGCTGTTGGCAAATGTTGTGGTTCTGTTGGCTTCTTCAGACCGTGACCCGCAGCACGCACTGAAGCGGTTGGGATGAGAGTCAGCACCACTCCAAATCTGAGGCCATGGTTCTCTGCCGGAAAATGGCAGATTGCTCCCTCTGGGTTGGGAATGTGCTGCTGCCACAAGTGAAGGAGTTCAAGTATCTTGGGGTCGTGCTTATGAGTAAGGTTAAGATAGAGCGTGAGATCGATATGTGGATTGGTGCCAGTGTCAGCAGTAATGGAGTAATGGAGCAGTAAGTTCCTGGAATGCAAAGTTTTGGATTTACCAGTCGATCTTTGTTTTAACCCTCACCTGTGGTCATGAGCTATGATGAAAGAATGAGATCAAGGATACAAGTGGTTAAAAAAATGTAAAGTTATACCCACGCAAAATAAGGGCACTGGCAACAATAAACACTTTCTTGTACCACATGTCTGTGATACAGCTTGGTAAAGAAGTAAATCAGGTAAAAGTGCATGTTACATAAGCTAATTACATTCATAATTACAGTTATATTGAAAACTAAAATAATAACAGAGTTCTAAACGAGACAAAATTATAGACGATAGAGAGGACAGGCTCAATTAAAGTAGTTATAGGCAGGTAAATGATTATTATTGAAAGTGGTTTTGAAACTACAGAGTGGTATAAGTGTTTTGAATTTTAGGTGGTATGGCAAATTATTCCACATGACCAGTGAAAAGCAATCTTTCCTACATTAGTTGTAATATATTGTTTCATAAGCATTAACCAATCATTTGGACAGGTTAAGTATGGGCCAGAGTTCCAGAGCAGCAAAGATGAGATATGAGATGGCGATTCTCCAAAAAGGGTTTTGTAGATAAATATATACCAGTGGTTATTACGTCTTTTAATCAGAGAGGGCAAATCGATCTTATTTATGATAGAATATGCAGCAGTGAGTATTTAAATTACCTCCAAGCTAGAATAGAGCATATGAAATAATCATATATCAATAATGTTGAGAGACTGAGAGAGAAAACTGCTTCAGTAATCCTATTTTCAACTCATGGGTAAGCTTGTTTTGATTCTGTACAAAAAGTCAAGCTTTAAACAAGATCACAATATCACAATATCTCTGTGTGAGATTTAAATTAAAATTGCCATCAACATGCCAAGATATTTGCCTTCTGTGAAATTCTCAATGTTAAAGAGTGAAAGGAGAGATGCTGGATCTGGAAAACAACATACAGTTTGTTTTATCTGAATTAAATACTAATCTAATGCTCTAAAGTCCAGTTAGAAAAAAAAAAAATCTTAATGGCTGTTTGGACAGAATCAGAGATTAAGAATATTATAAAAGAGTGCTGCTGCATAGAGATGAATTTGTCAAACACATAAGATACAATGAATTGACCCAATCAATTGAATTTAGTAAAGAAGGCTTTTTTGTGAAAGATTTTTAGTTTACAGGCCCAAACTTAAAATTACTTAACTGATGTCACTAGAGTAGTCTTATATTTTTACAGGCTCTGTAGTACTTGTCATAACTTCATCACAAAGTGAAGACAGAGTAAAAAAGAAGGCAGGAATATTCTGACCTTTAGACCCTAATATGGTTCAAGCTCCAAAAACAGTGATTTCCCGATTTTCCTACAATGAAACTCTGTTACAAAACGCACATCTCCAGTATTTGACAGGCCCCAAAATCGATCCATGTGGCACACCATCAGTACCCAGCAGCATTTTATGAACTTTGTTGTCACACAACTGCAACATAGACAAAACAAAAATGTTAATATTTTATGCAGGACCAAATCCTTCTCCAAGTGTAATTATATTAAAATACTTTTCTGAGGAAAAACAGATGGGTGTCTGCTGATCTTGAGTATAAAAGTACATTTTAGTTGGACCACGTTAAATGAAGCTGAAATCTGTGGCCACCATTAGAATTTTCTCTTTGTGTTCAGCCAAGACAGGACAGTGTTTGTAGTCCTTCAAAGCTAATGTTTCTGCATTTGTGTTGAAACCATTAAATTGTGGGAAAGACCCTTGTAACTTGTTAAAATAATGTTTTTATTGCTGATTCTGTTTGTGTTCAATCTTAAGAAGACTACATGACATTTGGATTATAATATGTTATCTGTCCTGATGTGAGTTTGGGTCAGTTGTCCAAACAATAGTTGCGCAGTACCAGTAAAAACAATGTCTGTTTTTTCTAGGAGGAAATCTAATCACAGGAATGATGTAAGAAAGCAGCACTCATATCTCAATGTTGCTCTGTAATTATAATCACAGACCTGACCCAAAAGTATAATGGAAATACAAACCATGTTTTCATTCTCTTTACCCATGGCGGATTTTTGCTTTTATGAGTAGTCAGCAAATGATTGGAAACAGACAGAAGAGCACTGACCTAAATCAGAGGGATTACGCCAAAGGTTTAGATTCATTAAAGGGGATAAAGCAGTGCTGAGTGACTGGAAACCATTTACATACTGACACATGGACTCGGAGACAGAATGCAGGGAACTTACAGAGTCAAAGAGCACTAGATGTTAGTGTCTGCAGTTTGTGTTACAGAGAGCAAAGTGTGTACTGGAGCCTGTTGATTCGGGTCATTTTTAAATCTGATGTGCATCAATATGAGTGACATAAGCATTAAAAAGAGTAGTGACCTCTATATACTCTCTCATTGTCATCAATCTGCATTACCCTGTGTAATCCTAGGACTATTTTGTAATTAAGAGTTGTAATTTACTTTTAATAATGTATCCACTTTCCCTATTTTTACTTTAGTTAATGCTTTTCTACATTTCCACAAACTCCTCTCAGTATCCCCCAAAGGAAAGACATGAAATTGTTGTTGCAGTAAGTCATCATCTCTACTCAATATTCATCATATCTTGTGGCTGCACTGTTTCTTCTGTAATGCCTGATTTTTAAACATCTGTGTGCACTTGATTGTGAGGAATGACAACCATAACTTACTTTAGTGGTTCATAAGCTATCAAAGACCATTGTAGTTGCAGTGTATACATCTCCATATGATGGCACATACTTACTATGTTAGGGCTCCTGTCTTTGGGAATAAGAAATTTCGCCATTAAACAACAAAATAGTTTGCCAAAGAACTGTTTCGGTGTACTTGAAAGTAGATTTTTCCTTTAAACATAGGAAGTTCTTTGTGTAGCAAAAACCTCAGGAAATGTGTGTTTGGTTTCTAACGCATTAAGAACATATTTAACTTGCCAGTGCCTTCGTAGTATTCCTTTGAAAACAACAGAATGTAATATTAAATCCTTTATGTGTGCACCGCAATACTTCCACTCTTTTTCCCAGGTTTCCAGATTTGTGTAGCCACCATGAATACACAACAATGCATCAACTGAATCAAAATAGATGTCCTTTTCAATAACTGAGTGTGAGAAAGGCATGGCACGTTCTCTCAATACTAATAATAAGAAACTGGTTTTGTGGTGTTGGTTCTGATGGGCCACATACCCGGCTGTCCTCCTGAGCCTCCCACTCCGGAGTGTAGCGGTGGAGCTGAGTACCAGACGTGCAGTTGGAAAACTGGAAAAGGCTGGCAAACATACGGTGCATCTCTGTAGTGTCAGGGAAAATGGGGTCCTGGAAGTTCACTCCATGAGGGACAATATTGTAGTTCTCATCCATCCTAAAAACAGAAGCAGACGCACACACACAAACAGTCTTCAAATTTAAGTAAATGCACAAGTTTGATCTATTTATCCTACAAAGTCGACAGACATATGTCAATAGTAAAAGTTAGAAATGTTTGAGGGAAAAAAACATATCTATGCAGAATGGGTTACAGACCCTGGTCTATTTTTATGCAAATTCAAGCATTATGTGGATGAGTCAAGCCAGCAAATTACAAGCCAAAAGGATTTACTGTGCATGTTTCATATCTTCTCCTACAATGTGAAGTGTGTGAGGGAGGAAGTCTTGAAGCAGCGTGTTTCCATACATCTGGATTCCATCTCGTATCCCTCGAGGGACATCAAAAATTTGGTTGTCCCTATCAGAGACTATGTGTGTGTGCGTATATGTGATGTGTATGTGTGTGTACGTGTAGGTATGTGTGCATGTTGAGTGACCACAAAAAAAGCTGGTGTTTTTCTTCAACAGAGGAGGTCAAAGGTCAAATGTAAGCACAGCAACCAAGAGGTTAGAAGGAATTGTGAATCCATAGGAACCACCATCAACCGTGATGGAAACAAAACTATATAACACAAAAAAATAAATTGACCAGTCACATAAAACCCTTTTGCACTGTTTTTGGTACATGTAACAAATGAAACACATACGCATCTCAACAGATTATAAAAACTTTTGGAGTGACAGTTTAAGTTTTAGCTCCTTTAAGATTTGATATTCGGTTGTTTTCTTTTGCCAGACAAGTTTAAATTCTTGAAGCAGTGAGATATAGATTTGTTTTCATAGCGAATATATGGCTCAGACAGAACACTCAATCTGTCTCTTTTAATGGTCCTGAGGGACATCCTGGGTTGCATTTTTCTCCATGCTCGGCTCTGATTTGTCCTGTCCTGGGAGCTTATACTCATGATTGATTAGAAAAACTATTTTGGTCTGAGACAGTGTTGTTGGGTCTTTTAAAACAGGAAATAGACGTCCACTGGAGACAGTGATGAGAACTCTCAGTTTTGGCTTGTTCATAAAGTGTCTGAGACTTTGTGTTGCAGAGTGTCCAAAACAACGCTCCTTTGAAACTCTACACTGATCTGTTTTACGTTTATGACCGCGAGTCTCACATCGGACTATTTGTTTAGCTTGATCTAATTTCTTTAAACCAACAGATGGACAAATTTCATTAATTTCAATACCAGTATCTCAATGATGAATTGAAAGAATAGTTTAACCTTTTGGTGAAATATACTTGCTTTGTTGCTGAAAGTTAGATAAGATTGCTACCACTGCCATATTTGAACTGTAAATATGAGGCTAAAAACAGCAGATGGTTAGCTTAGCTTAGCATAAAGACTGGAAACAGGGGAAACAGCTAGCTTGGCTCTGCCCAACGGTAACAAAATCCACCTACCAACACCACTAAAGCTCAAGCTTGTTTAATATGTAAAAAAAACTGAAGTGTAAAAATGTAAAGTTGGACAAAGCCAGGCTAGCTGTTCCCACCTGCTTCCAGTCTTTATGCTAAGCTATGCTAAGCTAAGCTAACCATGCATTGGCTCTATCCTTTCATTCTAACTCTAACGTTTTCATTGTAAATTATTTTAGAACAAAAACTGGACTGATCTCTTAAATAGCGTGCAATTTGGAGCAGTTACAGGCCACAGGAGCACTTGAAAATGTTGCAAATCCTTGGTTTAAAACAAAAAATCCCTTGTCCCTTCTTTTTCTTCTGCAACGGAAAATGTGGACAAGCATTTTCGAGGGCGTTGCGTTCTCCATTGTATCTCTAAACACTGAGGAAAAGATTACTGCTTTGGTTTACTGGAACAATTGTTGCTTCTTAATTATAATCAGGTCTGCATTTAAACAGAGCTCTGTTGTGACTCCAGCTTCAGGAGGTTTCCGATGGTGGTCGCCTGGCTGATTACAGGGATAACATCCGGATGTTTTCAACATCACATCAGGGGACAGCAAAGTTACCCCTGGAGGTGAAATTAAATAAAACCAGGGAATTCATCTTAAAAGTCTTTAGGCCGTCAGCAAAGCCCAATCACACATGTGAATGTGATTCTGTGCATATGATGTGTAACATATGTTATAAAGAATACTATTGTAGTTGGCCCTGCTGTAGACCCTCATATGGCACAGCCAAACATTACACTTCAGGAATGCTTTTCAGTGCCCCCCTCTGAATATCTAACTCCTCATCTGTTTCTCTCAGAATATGAGAGAAATATCGCTAAGGCCTGTCAGCACATGTTCCGTTCATCAAGTGGCAAACTGGTGCGTTTCAGCAGGACAAAAGGTGGTCCCACCAGCCGTTGGCGTACTGATAACTCTCCTGAGTGAAAATTCTTTGTAGGTTTACCTTCAAGCTGTTGGGAAATGTCTGGCTCTGTAATTATGCTGGCTGGAATGCAATAGACGTTTCCTGAGTAACAGTGTTGTTTCTGTCCAACACAGACATTTAAGAATTAACCTGCCACATACGTTTGTGAAATCTGAGTGGAAGGTTTGGCAGGTTATTAAATATATGATTAACCTGAAATCACATGGACAAATATTGATTAAAAGAGAATATGCAAGGACGGTGCCAATCCTCTGCTTTGGACTGCAAATGTTTTACTGGCCGACAATTGATTGAACCCTCTTTACCGCCTCTCTTTATGACAGATCTCTGCACACGTTTGAAGAGCTGCTGCTTTTCATTGGAGACACTGGCCAGACAAAGAGAGGAGGAGGTGAATTTTATATTGTACTCACAGAAAATACATTACTGAGATCTCCTGGTGGGATAATGGTTAAGACATATATAACAAACTGTGATAGCAACCTCCCTGGTTCAACTCATTCCCCCCTCTCTCTCCCTTATTTTATGTCACCTTTGTAATTACATCTATTTTGCTCTATTTTGTGGATTTTCAGAAATTCCCTCAATGTTAACAAACAGTTAGTTGACTGAACTTGACTGTCCTCTAGTTTAAATATCTAACTGTCATGGATGTGTACACTGTGTCAAAGAGGTCCCGAGCTCAAAAGGACAGATGTCGCCGCCAGCGATGATGTAATTCAAGTGTTTCAGTGTGAGACTTGGAGACAGGCTGAGGTCCTTGACGGCGCGGCCTCATGGTCTAATCCAAAATAAACTAAACAACTGAAAAATGTACATTTGAGTTGCTGAACTTTTATGTTTCACATTGAATCAACTATACTCACTGGATATCTCAAGTGAGCAGGCGGGACTGATGCAGCTCCACCATGTGAAATTAACATTTAGCTTTGCAAAAGACAACTTCACATCACCCCTTTGTTTCTTATGTTCGTTGAAACTGAAATATTTAATATATGCATGTTGTTTCTTTTTGCTGTTATCATTATAATCAAATCATATGATCACTCAGGAACTTTTTGCCATTCATGGTAATGCATTCCAATAAAAGGGAGGCAGCCCTGACATCTTTACTGGCTGAGATCATTAAGTGTCTTCACAAAACTTGACTAAGCTGAAGCCTGAGTCTCAAGCACCCAGGGAGATTTCTGCAACATCTGTTCAAGCATTATCTTTTATCTGAAACAAAGTTTCTAATGTCTATTCTAGCTGTAAAACACATTTGGACAAGATGGTGCATCCATGTCATGATCCCTAGGCAACAGTCATAAAGACAAACTTTTAAAACTTTCAACATATCATAAAGCCTTTTACAAAATCATATTTATATATAGGACATACATCTCTGTGATAAAGATTAACTGATGCAGTCTAAACGAACAGTCGTTTCTGTTGTGTGAAATTAATCTTACATTTTTGCATAAAGCAGACTGACTGAATCTCCATTCAGTCTGTAGGGGGCAAATAAAACTGAGTGCATCAATGACATCATTTGATTAGATCAATAAGCAATGCCGGCGTTTCTCACCTCAGGAAGAAGTAGTAGTTGTTGTTTTTGGTGACACTGTAGGAGAAGCAGGGGAAGTAGCCCAAGCCGGTGACATTAAACCTGGAGCCGGCGGGGACCTCCAGCATGCTCCCCCACGCCTGGTCGCACAGCAGCTCAATCTCGGCGGAGAAGAACAGGTCGGTGTCATACTGCCATGGCAAGTAGTTATACACACTGTAAGACTCCTCGTGCAGTGCCAACACCTTGGCAAAGACTATGATCTGCGCCAGCTCGGCACGGCAAGCTTCTGTCTGTGGTCTCCAGTCGTGGGGCAGCTGACATCCCAAACTTCCACCAGGACCAGCAGCTGCCAGAATAAACGCCAAAATAATCCACATGTTCCGGCAGAGAGGAGACGACTGTGGACCAGAGAGGCGCACCGACGCACACGATGCTGCTGATGGATGAAATCACGAAAAAACAAACTGCAGGGCTCTCAAACCCTCTTCATACTTCCACCAGTGCTGACACAAATGATATTCACAGTAAGTCAATTTAAACAAAAGGTTTTAAAACACAAAACAGTCCCGGGCAGTTGGTTAACTTCTCTGCTCCCTTCTCCAGCCACAATACCTGCGATCAGTGGATCAGCCCATCCACGGCAGCATCCCCTGCAAAAACTTTGCCTCACACCTTTGAAGTGAGGCCAGGAGGAGCAAATAAAAAGCGTGCACTCAGGCCGTGTGTGAAAAAGATTAGGTGGCACTCGAGGCAAAAAAAACAAAAAAACATCTTGAAGTCTCTAAAGGAAACAATAAAAGACAAAGGTCAGAATTTAAATTTAGGGAAGATCCACGGCGCCCTCTAGTGACAATATGTAAGGACACAAATTAGGCGTACTTCACTTTCCTTTTGATATGTTATTTCCCTATTAATTAATTCAACTTTATAAGTATTCCACACACACTAGCACGCTCCAGACTATGTTCCACTTGTGCTCAGGCTGATAGTGATATGTGAAACAATCTGTTGCCTCACAAGAAAGCACCTGGTAGTCATGACCGAGGGATTACAGATTAACTGTTAGTCGCGCAAATCAGTCCTGTGAGAGCCAATCAAGGTGTCCATCACTACCAAGAATTCTAGTGATGGACACCTTGTGATTTGATTTGACCAATTGGATAAAGGTTCAGTGTGTAACATTAGGGATGTCTAGTAGTGAGGCTGCAGATTGTGACCGACTGTAGGAGAAACTTATGGTGGCTGTGGAACAAAAATACGAAAGGCCCTATCTGGAGTCAGTGTTTAGTTTGTCTTTTCTGCACTACTGTAGAAACATAGTCGTTCAACAATATCCTGTGAGACATTTTTTTATTGTTTTTTTTTAATAACATACAAAATGAAGGAATCAAACAAGTAAAAAGAAAGTGACAAAAGTCAAAGATGTTCAGAAAAACTAATTCTGTTACTGAGATAGGATGTAACTCAATCAGTGCATTCGTACCCACGGTGTACAGCCTACATATTTAAGTTTACTGTAGTTTGTTGATCAACCATCCATCCATGCATTTGGCGTTAAAGAAGCCAGAGAATATTCCATAGAAACTCAAACCCAGGATGGAGGAAATGGTTCATGTGTTCATCGTATGGAGAGCATTTTTGTTTGTGGCCTACTGTCGTAACAATCCTGATCAGCCTGTTTCTGATTATACCCATAACAGACAGAGGTATTAAAAACAAGGATGCCCTCTATCAGGCATCACAGTCACGTAAATCAGTTTACACTTCATTTACTGTTAATAATTCATTGTTGTTAGTTTTGTCTTATTAAATGAAGAACAGAGGATACAGCATTTCGCACATAAGCCGCTGTATGTTTCATTAAACCAGCTGTCTGTTTCTCGCTTTCTTTTCCATGAGATTCCAAAACTTTCTGGTCTTCTTCTTTCCCTTTAGTTGACGCCCTCTCCCCCTGCTGCTGCTTTTGATTGACTGTTTTGCCTGCTGCTCATAGACGTCCTCCATTACGACGTTTCCTCTGGGAGAGTAGCTGATGGAGGACCAGGTGAGGACGGAGCCACGATGTGGCCTAAAAAAAACACAATTACACTTTCAAATGATGGACTTCATTCAATTCAGTTTTATTTATATTGCACTAAATCATAACAAAAGTTATCTCATGACACTTTCCATACAGAGCAGGTCTAGACTGTACTCTTTATAATATTATTTACTGAAGAGTCAATTTATTTATGAATATTATATTAATGATTATTATCATATTAAACTGTATATGAAAGGACATTTAAAGGTAAAATAACTGTTGCAGTTTAAACAACCTACACACGGTGGGTATTTTTGCAGGCTGAGTCCAGCTTGTTACATTGTTTCAATTGGACTACTTTTGAGCCAAGAAAAATATATTAAAGGTCCAGTGTGTAGGATTTAGTGACACCTAGCAGTGAAGTTGGAGATTAAAAACAAATTAATACTTGTGAATACTCCACGCCTCACCCTTTTTTTTTTTTTCTTCAAAGCATGTAGGAAAAATTCACATAAAAAGCAAAAGGTCATATCTAGAGCCAGGGTTTGGTTTGTCTGCTCTGGGCTACTGTAGAAAAATGACAGTTCAACATGGTGGACTCCATGGAAGAGGACCCACTCTCACTGTAGATATAAAGGACTATTTTTAAAGCAATGAAAACACAATGATTCTTATTTTCAGGTGATTTTACACCAATGAAAACATACTCATCAGTATTATATTCCACTCCTGCTAATAGATCCTCCTGAATCTTACACACTGGACCTTTAATAAAGGACTACAGCTGGGCATTGGTGCCTATAGGATAGCTTACCTTGGCTGAGTTTAAACATACCGTACCAGTCAAAAGTTTGGACATACCTTCTCATTCCGTGTTTTTTCTTTATTTTTAATATTTCATTTATTCAACACTGTAGACATCAAAACTATGAAATAACACAATTGTGTGGTAAATAAAGTGTTAAACAAACCAGAATATGTTTTATATTTTAGATTCTTTAAAGTAGCCGCCTTTTGCTTTGAGGACCACTTTGCACACTCTTGGCATTCTCTCAATCAGCTTCATGAGGTACTCACCTTGAATGGTTTTCCAACAGTCAGAAGGAGTTCCTATATGTATGCTGAGCACTTGTTGGCTGTTTTGCCTTTACTCTGCAGACTGACTCAGCCCAAACCATCTCAGTTGGGTTTAGGTTGTGTGATTGCGGAGGCCAGGTGATTCATCACTCAATCATTTCTTGGTGAAATAACTCTTGTATGTGTGTGTTTTAGGTCACTGTTGTTCAAAAACGATGATCTCACTCAAACTAGATGCTAAGTGCAGAATGCTATGGTAGCCATGTTGGTCAAGTGTGCCTTGAATTTTGAATAAATCAACAACAGTGATCATGTGAGCGTCAAAAAATTTTTTTTCTGAAAACAACAAAAATGTTTCAGCGTGCCAACTTGTTTGAAAAAAGGGTTGTATGTTGAGACATGGGAATAGTCAATATATATATTTAGTCATAATGTACTAAGCCCTTCTACGTGGCACTTACTGTTGACCTGCTATCTCCCCCTAAAGATCAACTGTCCTCGCTAAACAGGACAAAAATATGTTTATCATATTTAGGGGTGGAGTGGACTTTGTTTGAAGGTTTGCGACCCGACACAAACACATACCCGTAGATGCCAGTGACCATGTAGTTGTAGATTTCTCTGTAGCAGAGAGGATAATTCCATATCTGGACGTCTGTCACCTGTCCATCAAAACCTGGGAAATCAATCACAGGCTCACCTGACCAGACATACTGAACACACACACATACGAACATGGACACAAAGATAATATTAGAGACAATGATGAGGATTAAAGATCATTGCATAGAAATCCAACAGGTTGTTAACAGTTTGTAGTCTCACAGTCAAAGTATTAAAGCCCTTTTCAGACATGGAGAACGAAACATTGCATGCTTCTTTTATCTGTTTTGTTTTTGTTTCACAAAATTTGCTTCAATATGCTCTTCTCTTTCCTTACCCGATAAGGCAGAATCTTCCTGACACTCATGTTTGAGCCACTAAACACCTGGGCCACATTCTTCACAGTGTCCACAGTGAGACAGAGTCTGGTCCAGATGTTCGGTCCAATGTTAGACCAGAACTTTATGTTGGGTTGAAGGAACAGGTTGGGGTAGCTGTAGGAATTAAAGGACAGTCCATACGAAACACCTGATCTGCTCATCAGCCTTAGAGGTGTTTTGGATGGACTGAGTGTGAAGATTACAGGGGTTGAATCTTGCACGTAGTCGGTGAGGTATCGCAGACACACGGACACACCTGCAGTTGACAAAGTTATGTAAAAAAAAACAAAAAGAAAACACACACACATGAACAGCTAAAAATACACAACAAATACACAACAGTACAGCCAGTAGAAAGAAGAAGCAATAATAATCCACCAAAGATGGAGGTTCAGATCTTCTTTCATGCTTCACGGAGTAGCGATCAGTTTCCCAGAGCAAGCACACCAGCCCAGGCAGCAATACCATAATTCTCCTGCTACTATATCGAACATCACAACAACCATTAATGCTCACATTATTCGAGACCGGTCTCAAGAGATGATTGGAGCATGAATAGATTACTGAACAGGTCTAGTGGGCAAAAACAACTACAACAACAACTTAAAAGTCGACAACAACTACAAAAAACATGAATGAATGAGCAGACTTTCAGTTTCTGCTGTCTGTGCTGAAAATATCACAATGGATGTCCATGCTCTATTTATTTGCTGTGTCTGGTACTAAGAGACCCAAACTATCGTCTATATTTTTAAAATACACATGACAGCCTTTTGAGCTCAAATTTGACAAACAAAACAAATAATTATCTTTGTATTCATATGGTATATTCAGTGTATAAATATTGCTGATAGCTGATGTAAACATTTTGAAGAAGAGACTGATACCAACCAGTGATACCAGATTTTACCACTAGGTGTCACACATGACACATCAGACTGGCAAAACCAGGAAACCACACTGTCAACCAAGACTGCTGCTGCTGTGCCAGGACTTGATATTTTATGCAATACTGTATACACTTGTCACTTTACACTTACTCTCAATCTTCAATTTTCATAGATTTTAATTTGTGTATTATATCCTATTTATATAGTATATTCACATATATTTATATAGTGCTACTTCTCTAATAATAGAAACAGATAGGTTGTCCACTAATCAGACGATTGATGGTTTGATCCCCATTTCCTTCAGTCTGCATGTTGAAGTGTCCTTGGACAAGACGCTGAACCACAACGGTGTGTGTGAATGATTAGCATTAGCAGTTAGCACCTTGCATGGCAGCCAATTCTCAGGTATGGTAATGTAAAAGCACTTAAAGAGGTCAGAAGACTAGAAAGGCGCTTTATAACTACAGTCCATTTACCATACTTGGCACAACCTTTTCACATCTATACAGTGTATAGTATACTTGTACACATATTCTTCATATTCTATTTTGTTTTATTTTATTTATATTATCAAAGATTTTACTTTTTTTCTTTAGCTCACTCTTCTTCTGAAACTTGAACTTGAAACTGACCCCTGAACTCCACCGATTATATATCCTTCCAAGTTTGTAGTTTGCTACTTCATTTTTAAAACATAACTAGACGCCCATGGATGGACATAAAATTTATTGGCGTGTGGATTTCATGATTAGTTACGTTTTAAGTCTATCTGTCCCGGTGTGGTCGGAATGCATTGAATAAAGGTGGGGTCGGCACACAAAATGACTGACCCCACCTTTAATCTGAACTTCATTCTCGCCTTTTGACAACAGGAGAAGAGATTTCTTTACAGGAAAAATACCAGCGAAAATGTTACATCTTAGATTTCATATCCCGACACTGTGTTTTTGTTTGTTTATGTAGTTTGTGAATGTACTTACCTCTAGTAGGAGGTGCTGTGGTCCACTGGGGGTAGGTGGTCCAGGAAGGGTAGGTGGTCCAGGAAGGGTAGGTAGCTGAGGGGGTTGTTGTCTTGGTTGTGGGGCGGGTGGTAGACTTGGTCGTAGTAGTTTGGGGAAAGGTGGTGGTGGTGCGGACAGTGGTGGTTTTGTATCTTTGGGTTGTGGGGGTGGTGGTAGGCTTGGTTGTATTGGTTAGGGAAAAGGTGGGGGTGGTGCGGGCAGTGGTGGTTTTGTATCTTCGGGCTGGGTAGGCAGAGGTGTAAGGCCAGGGGGTAGAAGCAGGAGAAAAATAAGAGGGATAGAAGGATATTCCTCCACTGTTACGAGACAAAGTGAACATTTTCCCAATTAAATTTTGTCCACGAGGTCCTGGAGGAAGAGATAACACACAAACAAGTTGTCAGCACAGTAGGACATCTTTTTACTCATGCATCCTATAAATGTTTGCGGTTTTTATGTATTAATTGCTTTGTATTGTCAAAGTTGAAGATTGTAACATAACCTTCCCTGACTTTCTGGGCTGCATGCTAATAACTGCTTGGTCGACTGTTTGTTCTAGAAATATCCAAGGATGTAAAGGATGTATGAGTCCAAAGTCAAAGCTAACGTTACTGCAAAGCGCGTGAAGCATTGTGAAATTGCCGGTTTTCCTGGCTAATATCAAGGCAACCTCTGTGGCTTTGAAGAAAAGAAAGACGTGCATCATCGACAGACTTCAGATGGGCTGAATGAAGCTTGGTTGCTCAAACAAGCCATCTCTAACAGCACCTACCTGTCAATCAAAGCGACCACGCTGTTAATTATTCATAACTTTAAGCCTTAATATAATTTGAACAGGTGAGCTATATAAAAATTCACCCTCAGTACAGTTGTCATGAACGGGGAAATTAGCTATAGAGACCAAAACAGTTTTTTGTACCAGGCTGTAAACATGTTTATTTCTGCTGTGAAGTTGGACATTTTAACATGGGGACTTATGGAGACTGACTCATTCTGTAGCCAGCCTCAAGTGGACGTTTGAGGAACTGCAGTTTTTGGCACTTCTGCATTGGCTTCACTTCACAGCCATGGAGGTTGCTTGATTACTGCTAAAAGTTGTACAGAAGTTTGCTATTTTGAAAGCCTGTTGCACCCGCCTTGGTGTCCGTAGCTCTTTTTATTTATCTTTTGTTTAATTGTCAGAGTTTTGTCTCTTTTCTGGTTAATTCTGAAGAAGGTAGTTGTATATTTACAACTGATAGTCAGTTGTATGCACCGGCTGCAAAGTGCAGCCTAAAGTTGTTGAGCCCCTTTACTCAGAGTACTATTTATCTGATCTACTTTTATAATACACTATAATATTCTCTTTCCATCCCTGCCACCATCCACAATTATTATCTGTTTTATAGGTCCTCCATTTTCTTTCATTTCCAGGAAGAACGACAACATAAGTTATTCAATCAAGAAGTTAAAAGTCTTGTTTTACTTTGAAACCCAATTGACCTGTTTGAACATTTGTTTCCTGACACTCATGCACTCACATACACACTTGTTATATGACTGTAGCACTAATATAACAATATTCACTTATTTTATAGTTGGACATGTTGCACAGTTTGCAAAATAAATACATTCCTAAGTGTGAGCCTGCATTTGTGTCTGTGTGTGTGTGTGTGTGTGTGTGTGTGTGTGTGTGTGTGTGTGTGTGTGTACCTCTTGTCGTCGTGAATCCAGTAATCGTAACGACCAGTGCCATCACCATGGGAACATAAACCAGCTTCATCTTCGTCCTCACCAGACCAGAGTGTCTGCAGTGAAGTGTCCGTGTGTCCTCGTTTTTATCTGCCTGAACAGGCTCCTCACTTCCTGTTCAGGCCAATTTAAGTTTCATTTCTCTGTGAATAAACTCCCCCCCTCTCTCGCTGATTTATTGACCCTCCCACCAGTGTGGTGAAATTTGATGCTGAATCTTCCCATTTACATTTACTTACTGTTACATTGCACAGCTTTAAGGCACTTTTTACTTCTCATTTATTTAAAATTGGTGATTAGTTACTTTACATATTCAGATTATTATTAACGCTATCAAACGAGGGGGAGGACTGCTGTTATACTGAATATTAGCACATCTGTGATTAATCACAGCTGTGTTGATATTCAGTATAACATCACAACCTCAAGTGTTTTGAGTCAGTGTTTAATTCGGTGTGTATCTGATCATCCAACCGGCTCTTACTTCAGAGAGAAATCTTAATTTTTGAAACAGTTCGCCTCATTCCTACGGTCGTCTCCCACTAAAATGACAACAAAATCCAGAAAAGTTTGAATGGATGGATTACATTGATGCCGAATTAACAAGAAGTCTGTGGACATATGCCGTCCTTTATCTCGTGTTTCTAGAGTTTTTAAGAATATGTAATGAACTATTCAAATGTCATATTTCTTAAAGGGAGTTTGGTGTCATATTTCCCCGGACACCGCAGGGAGCTTTAGTTTAATTCAGACTGCTAATATGTTTATTTTTGAATGTCTTGTCGACGCTACAGAAACACTAGGTAACTGTTTAGTATGATCAGGTTGTCTGACGGTGGCTGATCAGGTTTATTATCAGCTAATCGTACTCAGTTTCTAACAGCAGTATGTAGAAAATATAGAAATATCTTTGTAGTGCAGAGTTTGTTATAATCTAAGATAGTTGATGACTGTTAATGTAACACTTGTTAGATATACATGTATGATGCGGCTTCCAACACAAACCTAGCCGCTGAAAGTATGAGGTTGGGTCCTCAGGTTCGCAGATTTGTGACGCGCTATAGGAGGTTATGATAACAGATACGCTGAGATCCAAAGATGCTTTTGGTGCATTTATTGTGACCAAACAGCACAGAGCTATCACAGCGCAGCAAAGATGGATAAATGGAAAAAATGAGACCAGTGGATTAAACAGATTTTAAAAAAGGGTGATGAATGAGTAGCGGTCAACAAAAATTACGGCTACTACCCAACCCTGACTCTCTCTCATCTGTATCACCGGTGAGTGCACACCTTTACGCACACACACCTCCGCACACACACACGCCTACTCCCACGTGAACCACCCCCTCTGCAACACACACACACACACACACACACACACACACACACACACACACAAACAAGCACCCCGCGCTCCTCTCTCTCTACCTGTATGTCTCTTACAATGTACTATATGTACGGTATATGTACTTAAAGGTCCAGGAGCGAGTTGAGACATCTCTTCTTTGCTCTGTGAAGCCCCAGTGGTTCCTGTATTCAAACAAAAGGTATACAGAAAAAAGAGAAGAAGGGGTTTGGGTGGAAGGGATGTGAAAACTGAGACAAAGAGGAAGTGAACGGATAATGTGTGGAATGGGATGAGTTTGGGATGTGGTCTTTGTTCCCGAACCTAGTTATAAAGCTTCATACATGGAATATAATACAATACCAAAAACAAGTATGTTTTAATTGATGTATCATCCTTTCATGTTTTTGCATGCATTTAGCAGCCACTGTAGTTTCTCCTTCATGCTTGGTGAGGCGAGGGGGGTACAATCACCAACTCCTAAATCCTACATACTGATCCTTTAAGTAAGATTTTGTTAGGATGATGTCAATTAAAAAGGGACACAGTAGCTTGGTTGAAAACATGCCTCCATATAGACAGCAGGAAACATACACAGTGTGACGTACTTCAGTACTGGCCATTTCTAGGAAGGAATTTGACCCTTTAAACCCCCCCGAAGATTTCAACGAGTGAAAGGCAAACAGACAGTGTCCGTTTGCAGCTTGTGCAATCTTCACCCAAAACTAAACAATGAAGTTCAGCTACAGTTTTTGTACCTGGGCCTTTTGGTTCACCTACAAAATGCTGAAGTCTAGTTTGAGTCTCTTAAAGTCTGGACATGTTGCTCCTTACTGTATGTGTGGCTGCTCCATCTTGTTTAAGGTAATCCGCTGATGATAATATGTTAAAAATGTCTATTCTGTAAACAGATATCCTGTGTTTTGCCTACTGAACACTTTTAATATGAAGAACCAGATAGATACTTTATTTATCCCGAGGGAAATACAAGCATCCAGTAGCAGCATGCAAACATACAGTAAAATTAACCTATAACACAGTAACTATACATTGAATCTCTATTGAGCCATCCATTCCTTTAGGTCTAAGTAGCAATGACTTCATGAGCTTCTTTAATGATAAAATTATAACTATTAGAGACAAAATTCATCACCTCTTGCCCTCAACAGGCACTGATCTGCATTCTGATACAGCAAGTTTGGAAACAGCTGTAAAACCTGATATATATTTAGACTGTTTTTCTCCCATCGACCTTCATCAAATAACTTCAATAATTTCTTCATCTAAGTCGTCAACCTGTCTCTTAGACCCCATCCCAACCAGGCTGGTCAAGGATGTTTTACCTCTAGTTAGCCCTTCTTTATTGGATATGATTAATCTGTCTTTATTATCAGGATATGTACCACAGTCCTTTAAAGTAGCTGTAATTAAACCTCTTCTTAAAAAGCCCACTCTAGATCCAGAGGTTTTAGCCAATTACAGACCGATATCAAACCTTCCCTTTCTCTCTAAGATACTTGAGAAAGCTGTAGCCAATCAGCTGTGCGACTTTCTCCATAAGAACAGTTTATATGAGGATTTTCAGTCAGGATTTAGAGTGCATCATAGCACAGAGACCGCACTAGTCAAAGTTACAAACGACCTCCTAATGGCATCAGACAAAGGACTCATCTCTGTACTTGTCCTGTTAGATCTTAGTGCCGCATTTGACACCATTGACCATCAAATTCTTTTACAGAGACTGGAACATCAAATTGGCATCAAAGGAACCGCCCTAAGCTGGTTTAAGTCTTATTTTTTAGATCGTTCTCAGTTTGTTCTTGTCAATGATGAATCCTCCATGCATACCAAAGTTTGTCATGGAGTCCCACAAGGTTCTGTACTCGGACCACTTCTATTCAGTTTATATATGCTTCCTCTAGGGAACATTATTAGGAATCACTCCGTTAATTTTCATTGTTATGCCGACGACACCCAATTATATTTATCGATCGAGCCTGATGAAACCAATCAATTAACTAAACTCCAAGCATGCCTTAAAGATATAAAAGTTGGATGACCTTCAATTTTCTGATGTTAAATTCAGACAAAACTGAAGTTCTTGTAATTGGACCCAAAAACATCAGAGACTCTCTCTCTAGAGACTTAGTTACCTTAGATGGGATCACCCTGGCCTCCAGCTCCACCGTAAAGAATCTTGGAGTTGTTTTTGATCAGGATTTGTCCTTTAATGTCCACATAAAACAAATTTCAAGGACTGCACTCTTCCATTTACGTAACATTGCCAAAATCAGACGCATTGTATCTCAAGCAGATGCAGAAAAACTAGTCCACGCATTTGTTACTTCTAGGCTGGACTATTGTAACTCATTGTTATCAGGCTGCTCCAATAAGTCTCTTAGGACTTTGCAGCTAATTCAGAATGCTGCTGCACGTGTTCTGACAGGAACCAAGATCAGAGATCACATCTCTCCCATTTTGGCTTCCTTGCATTGGCTACCTGTTAAATCTAGAATAGAATTTAAAATTCTTCTCCTTACATACAAAGCTCTTCATGGTCAGGCACCATCATATCTAAAAGAGCTCATAGTACCTTACTACCCCTCTAGAACACTGCGCTCTCAGAATGCTGGGTTCCTTGTAGTTCCTATAGTTTCCAAAAGTAGATTGGGAGCCAGAGCTTTCAGCTATCAAGCTCCTCTTCTGTGGAACAAACTACCATTTTGGGTTCGGGAGGCAGACACGGTCAACACTTTTAAGAGTAAACTTAAGACTTTCCTTTTTGATAGAGCTTATAGTTAGGGCTGGCTCAGGTCATCCCTTAGTTATGCTGCTATAGGACTAAACTGCCGGGGGACTCTCCCTTTCAGGGTTATGCCTAGCCAGGCACGGTACTGGTTGAAGATGCAGTCACATCTCCCTTTACTGAAATCTCTCTCTCTCTCTCTCTCTCTCACCATCACCACCACCATCTGTAAACATACATGTCTGTCATACATGTACATTAATGCATCTTACTAACTAAACTTCTTCCCTGGAGTTTCTGTGCTCTCTCGTCCAGCAGGTTCTCGTGGATCGTGACTGTTGCTGTGGTCCTGCATGACGTCCAGTACATATATTATTACTGTCATTAATGTTACCATATCTCCATTACAGTTTATAGTAACTTAGTTAATGATTTGCTGCTGCTGTGCATCTGTGTCTCTCTATCTCTATCACAGGTTCCACTGCTACTGTAATCATTTTATCATTCATTGTAATCCATTGTCATTTTTCATTGTAATTGTACAAAATGTTTCTGCTGACTTGTTGACTGTACACGTGACATCTATTGCATGTCTGTCCGTCCTGGGAGAGGGATCCCTCCTCTGTGGCTCTTCCTGAGGTTTCTTCCACTTTTTTCCCTGTTAAAAGGGTTTTTTGTGGGCAAGTTTTTCCTCACTCGAACCGAGGGTCCAAGGACAGAGGGTGTCACTCCCTGTACAGATTGTGAAGCCCTCCGAGGCAAAATGTATTTTGCGACTTTGGGCTATACAAATAAAATTTGATTTGATTTGATTTGAATTTAAATTAAAACCTGCGCTAAAAAATGAAACCAGTAGTATTCTTTATATTTGCAGTATGTTCAATGTCAGTTTAAAGTTTATTTATCGCAGAGCGAAGAGGAGAGGAGCTGCTCACACAATGTAGTGTGGAGGTACAGCAGCGTACAGGTACCTGGAAACTGTGAGGGTCATGTTTTTTTACTTTTCTAGCAGATAGTTATGTTATAGTTCATGGAGTACCAGTCAGCACTGACCGTGTTGTAATAATCTACGTGGAGAAAACCAGATCAACCAGAGGAATGTGTGGAGGATTGCACGATGTCTCACTCTGCTGTAATTCCCCTGAACCACAAACACACCACAGTCTGCTCTGAGTGTGATAAAGGTCTCACAAACATTATGTCGTCCCTTTGTCTGTTTGTTTGTTTTTTGGAGAACAGCTTTTAGACGTTTGTGTTGGAAAATAAAGTCTCCAGAAAATATACATTCAACATATACACTCAAATGATAAAACTTGTTGAGATTTTGTTCCAGGTGTTGTGGGATAGTCTTGATTTATGGCCTCCTGTGTGCTGTCCTGTGTGTGAACTTCTCTTTTTTACAGTAACCACTCACTGATTCTCAGTTCCAGTTCCTGAAAACTCGTCTATTACAGCCACAGAGCAGCATTTTTTCCACTGGCCGGGCCAATGATTTGTTTGTTTCATTTGACTAAACACACATTTGTTTACAGGTGCTACAATTACTACAACTACTACTACAAGAATTACTACAGCTACTACTACTACTACTACAAGAACTAATACAACAACTACTACAGATACTACTGCAACAATTATTACAAATATTACTACTGCTACTACAACAACTACAGGAACTACTACAACAACTACTTCAACTACTACTGCTACTACAACAACTACTACTTCAAGAACTACAACACCAACTACTACTACTACTACTACTACTGCAACTACATAGACATGTAGACATGTTGTCAAATATTCATCATCTGTTTACAGGCCTGTATGGATGGTTATTTTAGTTAAAGCTGACAAACAGATTAATAAACATTTATAAATGACTTCATATCTGTGTACGAAAACATTTGAATGTGTTATAAACCTTCATTATTTGTTCTACAGCTTTTAAATGTATAACATGCTCAATAAATCAATATATCAGTAAAGTCACTGTGGGCAACCAGAAATACACAAACTAAATATAGACTGAGTGAAGACAATCAACCTGGCAACACACAGAAAACAGACTGTGTCAGCTCTGCCAACAGCAACAAGAGGAAGAGACAGAGCAACACTTCCTGCTATACTGGAAGACACAGGAACTGAGGTCGTGCTACCAAAATAAAAGCCACTCAACTCACCATCAGAACAAAACCAAATTCAATATTCAGACAGAGAAAAACTGACTTACTACACTTGCTACATTATTTTGTTTTTGTATAGATGTATAGTCTATAAGTATATTCTCTTTTTCATCATAACAGTTAACACAAATAGCAGTTATTATTTTGCATTTTAACGCCCCCAGTTTCAGAGTGTAATACCACTGTGTTAAATATGGACAGTTGTACTTGTGTATTTGTTATTATTATATTACTTATGATCAAAAGTTAGCGAGTCGACAACTTTGGTAACAGCCAAACATCAAGCAATAGCAAGAAGCCCAGCTCAGTGTCTGTCTTTCAGCCTTTTATTTCACCAAGCTCTTGCCAACGACTAAAAGTCAGTCCCAGATTTACTCTTGTGCTGCAGCTTCGAGCTCGATCACTCTCTCCTTTTCTCTTCTTAGTTTCCTCTGTCCTCTTCAGTCTTTATGCCTCTGTCATTATGTCCATAGAGGCTGCTGAGCCCGGTTACATTTGTCCAGCTCCGGTTCCAGCACGACACTGCCTCAGCTCCCTGTGGTACAAACACTAACACTCCCCCAGTGCTCTGAGCTCACAGTCTGGGAAGCCCGGCTAACAAACTGAGCTAACATAAGCTAAAAGCAGCCACAGTTGGCAACTTCACTGTCCACCAGGAAACTCTGTAAATCATAGAGTTGAGCACAAAGTTACATAGTACAGAAACAGTCATATGAATGGCAGAGAGACCATTCACCTGATTACAAATTAAATCTGTCATCTGTTGTCTTCAGTAGCTTTTAGCAGTCGTAATCTTATCTTTATTGCTTAATTACGTTCATGTCAATAAAGCAAATTTCAAACAGAAAAACAAAACAACAAGCGTACTTTTATTCTGAAGGTTGTATGAGCGGAAGTATACATAACACACCGGTGTTGGTGCTGCTGCCTCCGCCTCCGCTGCCACCGTGTACCGAGCTGACAGCAGCCGGGATGACATGGATAACACACACACACACCTATCCTCTATAAAAGCACACACACTCACACACACCGACATAAACACCGACGGAGAGACTCCACGAGCTGTCTGAAAGTTTTACCTGAGCCATGGGCGGCATCATCTCACACCTGTTCACCAGGTTCACCTCCAAGAGACCGGTCAGGATCCTAATGGGTGAGATATGATGGTCCTCTGCTGTCACAACTATTATTATTATTATTATTATTATTGATGTTATTATTATTATTGATGTTATTATTATTATTATTTCTGTTGTTGTTATACAGTCTGTGTCCTGTGTGTTGCCATTTTACTGCTTTATGGCACCTGTAGATCACCCCTTTACTCTTGAAAACACTGATTTACAGTTAGTGCCACATTCAGGTCACTTTAGAAGAATCAAAAAGATCAAATGTTGTTAAAAGTGTCATATCTGTGCCTATAAAGCCTGTGCTGTGCACTTTATAATCACTTTACAAAGCAGGCATGAATGTTTGAAGCTGGGAAAGTTTTTTTTTTTTTTTTTTAATCTGTTTGAAACTCATTTTACAAACTATGTTAATATTATATGTCTTTTGTCATTAGTGATTTTTACACTTGAAATAAGCACATCTGTAATTAAAGTATACTTACTATACTTAAACTTATATACTTTTACAAGTCAACTGTGTTTAATGTCTTGCTGGTTTTGTTGGGTAAATTTCTAAACTTCTTCGTTTTTCATGTATTTTATTAATTTTGTTTGTTCATATTTATTTAATAATAAAATTGTTCTGTGGTCAGTTGTGTGTTCGTTTCACAGACTAACCTGTACTAATTCTTAATCCTCATATTTAGAGGTGGAGCACCTCAAAGTGTGCTTAAACTAGTTAGCAAATGAGCAGAGAATTTGGCCTAAAAGTAATAGATAAGAACTTAAAATGCAGACAATCAGTTTAAAAAAGCTTAAGGCATCAACGATGGTAAAATAGCTAACAGTTTAAACAGCTAACAGGTAAAGTTAGCCTTAGCAGTTGAAAGATTAGCTTAATCTGCTGAAATATCTTAGTAGTTTTGCAAATAGATTATTAGTATAAATAGTTAAAATTGAGCAAAAGTATGCATATTGTTAGCTTAAAATAAATTCTGAAATAATGTAAGACAAAAGCAATGGATGACACCAAAGTGTTGAGTAAGACAACATACAAATTGTGATTCCTCCTAGTTTGTAATGTTTCTATACACTTATGTAAAATATTTGGAAAAAATGTTTTTGTATGAAATCAAATATTGATGTACAACAGTGTGATGTTCTGAAAACGATAACTGATTTTCTAATATTAATAAAATGAACACATTGAGGCAAATTTCACAAGCTGGAGGTTCATTTGATTTGAAAACATCAGCAGACTGACTCAGGCGGGTGGAGTTAGTGCTTTATTTATCACTGAAAAGCATTTTTTTTATTATTATTCATGACACTGAAACAATTATCGCTGGAACATATTTACAGCTCAACACCATCGATCCCGTCGTGTTTTCCTGCGTCAGTAAAGTGCAGCTCCATCGACACGAGTCCTTCACCTGGTTACAGTGAGAAAACATCCTCCCAAAGAAACACATAACAAAAAATAAAATCATCAGTAACTGCTGATTTAGAAACATCGTCATCCGATCTGAAGCTTATTTGGATGTGTTTCTACAGATAAAATGTGTGATTCGCTCTGGATGAAGGCAGATTAATGAATAAAACAATGACCCTCATTAACACTTGTCAAAGCACAGATGAACATATTGATGTCAGATGTCAGAGAAGATGCTTTTAAAATGAAGATACAGTCAATGTGATGAGAGTAATTGATCATATTTGTGCTTGTGTTGACAGATTTCAAGTTTTCCAAATGTCAAACAAGTGTTTCACAATAAAACAGAGCAGGTGTGAATCATCTCTGGGTCTTTTCCGAGGCCTTAAATCAGTAAACAGTTGGTTGGACGGTATACGATTCTTATTAATGAGCACTACTTTCATGCAACTACTCGTTCAACCACCTTCACATCAGCGCCAGCAAGACGAAGGAGTCCTGACAACATGCTAACGCATACTGCATACAAAAACGGCATGAGATGCTGGGGGTACTTGGACAAAGCATTGATAACGATATGTTAATATCGGTTAATATTGGCACAGAAAAAGGAGGTCAGGGCTGAAATATTGTCATCAAAGAAGTAAGAGTCGACCTTTGACCCTGGCTGATCTGCTGAGCTCTCAGCGCGTCAGGTGTTTCAATCATGAAAGGAAAACGTAGTGCAGGAGTTTCAGTGGTCAATATTTTAAAATAGTAAATAATTTTGTCTTCAATACCAGTGTTTTCGTATAAAATCACAGTCAACAATATCAGAGATTAAATCAGGGAGCACTGATTTAATAATTTCCAGGTCAAAAAGTCGGACGTCTGGTAAAAACAGGGATGGGTTGAAAAGTTAGTCCATTTTATGGACAACTAAAGTTAACTTTTGTTTTAACAGCATTAGACTATATCTCGCAGTGAAGCAGATTGTAATATGTTGAAATATCCCCATTGAAACTGCAATCATACTTTATGAAATACGGTGGCGCCTCACACCAAGATGGTTCCTAGTTCGAACATCGGCTGGGGCCTTTCTATGTGGCGTTTGCATGTTCTCTCTGGGTACTCCGGCTTCCTCCCATAATCTACTTAATTTAATTTGTAACTCTAAATTGCCCGTAGACTCTCCATAGCCACCCGCAACCCTGATACATTCAGACAGAATCCTGCGCTCCCTCTCAGTCATTCACTGTCTCTCGACCACAGCTTGCTTTTTTTCTCTCAAACCATCAGACGCAAACCAATTTTAACTTCTTCGTGTCACTGTTTTGCAGCATAAATTGTGAGCCAGGCACATTTAGAAGCTGGGTACATGAAATAAACAAAGCCAGAACACAACAGCTAGAGTATCAGAGTTTAGAGTCTCAGTTTCAGAGACATTTCAGGCTGACTGTGGAGGTTTGACCAGTCAGATCGTCTGATTGGCAGCCACAGCATGACGTCAGGCTGCATTTTTCCAAAAGTTCGATTCGGCTCAACTTCTCCACGCAGGTTTGCTACCGTTTTTTGGTGGACACCCCTGCGGTGGATGGATGGATGGATGGTTAATTTACATTAACCTGATGAGGACCTCTAGTGGATGAACAGGTCAACAAAGCGAGTGACTGACATCAGAGATTACTGTTTGTTCACACTTTCCTCCAGTCAATGTTGATATTTTTCAACCCTAACCAGGATTCTTTTGGGGGGGGTTTTGAACCTTTATGTTGACAGTGTTCAGATGACAGTTAAGAAAGTTCAAGAGAGAGGGGAAATGGGATGTTGTTTAGCTCAGTTGGTAGAGCAGTACGAAGGCTCAGTCTTTGCCGCAGCAGCCCAGGGTTCAAATCCGACCTGTGGCTCTTTCCTGTATGTCATTCCCCATCTCTCTCTCCCCACATTCCTGTCACTCTTCAGCTATCTCTATCAAAAATAAAGCTTGAAAAGACCAAAAAAATATCTTTAAAAAAAAAGAGAGAGAGGGGGAATGACATGCAGCAAAGAGCCACAGATTGGAATTGAACCCTGGGCCATTGTAGCAATTGACATGGGGTGCATGCTCTACCATTCTAACCATCAGCCCGTAACATTTGGGTGACCAAATTCAGGCCATTTTTAACCTAAGACATCTAGAATATCTTTTGACCTGCGAATCACCAAATCCACGCTGACCCGATGACGTTGTCGACCTCTGAATAAGCTTCTTTTCACCTTCCACACAGTTGCTGCCGCTGCCTTCAGTTCATATCAGCAAACTAAACTTGTCGAGTCAACAACTACAGGAAACTTGATCAACGGACAATTACTTTTTATAATTGTTTAATCTCCTGATCATCTTTTCAAATTAGTCGATCGGTCTATACAACATCTGAAAACCCACAACAAATTCTCACATTAGAGAAGCTGGAGACACGTTCGAAGTTCCTTTTTATCGACTAGTAGCTAATTGTTGAGGCTCTACTGTGATGATGATTCAAGGCTTTTCAAGTTAATTCTGCAGTGAAATTAATGAAAACCGCCCTGAAGGAAGGAAACTGGACACAACAGGAAGGACATTTCAAAATAAGACTCCATGCTCTCTCTCTCTCTGTCTCTTTTTTGTTTACAACATTCTGTCTCAAACTTTTTGACCATCCACACTGAGGTGTTTTGTTGCCCTTCTGAATCTCTGAGTGGCCAAACTGTCACCTTGCTCTTGAGCAAAAGTCGACACTGTCCAAATCTGACTTCTCCCACATCTCCTGATCCTTGTTCATTATTCTGCACGTGTCTTTGCTTTGACTACTCATATGTTGTAGCCGTTATCTCTTTTTATAAAACGAACATAAAAAAACAGAAACTTGCAGGTTAATCTATATCTGTGGAGCCGGTATAAAAAGCAGCGTCTCTGACTGTACTCCCCTCCTCCTCTTATAGCGAGGGTGCGTTTCTCCTCTGTTTTCAGAGGCTCCACCACAAACAGAGTCCAGCAAAGAGGGAGCACATGTTTTTCAGTCCCAAGCAGCCCAGGCGGGCGGGTGTTGTTCCCCTCCTCTGATTCCTGAGCTGTTGCTTTGACAGTACCAGCTGGGATTTGCCTGGGTGATAAAAACATGCATCCTCCATGCTTTTTGTTAGGCTTCAGACTCGCCCTTCTTCTTCCCCTCCTCCCCGGCATCGCTGTCCTCCGATTGGCTGTTGCTAAGCACTAGGAATTGTCCGTCAGAGCCGGGCGGGTTAGCGGGGCGACTTGAGGCTGCGATCAAACGGCTCTGCTCCTCCAGATCCTGGAGGCAAAATAATCAAAAAGACAAGTTTAATATCAATTTTTAGCGTTTATCTATTTATCGTGTCCAGTTGTTGGTAGTGTTCGAGAGGAGGTACTCTCTGAAGAGCTGGAGGTCTTCAGGAGGTTTTTGAAGGTAGAGAGGGACGCCCCTGATCTGGTAGGAACTGGTAGGACATTCCACCAACGGACGAGAAAAGTTTGGATTGCCCTGAGTGTACGGGTGGCAGAGCCAGGCGTCGTTCATTGGAGGAGCTAACATATGTCTGTATAAGGACATTCAAGTAAGAACCGGAGACTACTTTGTAGTCAGCATTAGGGATTTGAATTCAATGTGGGCTGCTACAGGTAGCCAGTGGAGCTTGATGAGCAGCGGGGTAACATGTGACCTTTTGGGTTGATTAAAGCTACTGTGTTCTGGATCATCTGAAAGGGTTTCACTGTGCAGGCTGGGAGGCCCGTCAGGAGGTTGTTACAGTAATCGAGTCGTGAGATGACCACAGCCTGTATCAGGAGTTGGGTAGCATGTTGAGTCAGGTAAGGCCTGAGGTGGGAAGCGGCATGAATGGGCAACCAAGGTAAAGTGAGAATGTTAGTTGGTCATCGATCATGACTGCAGATAGAGCTGTGTGTCGTCTGCATAGCAGCGATATGAGGAATCATGCGGGTGGATAATCTGACCCAAAGAGGGAAGGAGTGATGTGGACAACTGTCCAAGCGAGGATACGCTGAACGAGCGCCCTGTGAGGTACAATCTGAACCAGGGGTTGAAGGTCACCGAATGTATTTGTTAGTTAAGAGTAAAGTATGTTTTAATGTGTCAATGGGTCAAGTGTGGGGTTAAAGGTTAAAGGTCACCTTCTCTATCTGTCTCTGTTTGCTGAGCTCTTCCTGTTGTTTCTCTTTGGCCTTGTCCTGCTCCTTCCTCTTCTCCACAGCCTTACGGTCCTACACAACAATACGACGAAAATAATTAGCCACCACAGCAACACCTGAAGGTACCATTACCATTACTAGTTAGCATTAGCTTCAGTCTCACCATCTCAGAGTGGAAGGCTATCTGCTTGGCCAGACCGATACTGTCACATATCTGAAACACATGAAGAAGACAAACAGGTCAGACTGACCAATCAGATTGTTAGACAGTTACAGACTAACAGGTGAACACACAGACGACCTTCTCTCCATCGTTGTTGGACTCGAAGATGTAGCAGACGGCTCGGCTGTCACCCCGTCCGCCTGCCGGCTGCAGAACGAAACCAAACAGCCTCTTGTTGTCCTGATGAGACGAACACTGAACCACAGTGGAGAGAGGGAACTACAGGAGGAGAGAGGAGGTGATAAATCACCAGAAACATGTCTGAGACTAAAACTATCGAAGCAGAGAAACAGAGATCATCTTACCCTGAGTCGAGTGACTTGTGTCTGAGGATCAATGAGCCTGAAAAGAAAAATATATCGACTCAAGACTTTTCCAAAATGACAAATGTTTGTTACTAACACCCTCTCCATATCAGTGTTATGGTGAATTCTGTCGTCTTTGTTTGTTGAAATGGATATTCGTAGTTACTCTGGCCCCCAAATCTTTCAACTAAAGCCACTCACATGTCCATCCATTTTACATAACTGCTTATCCTTATCATGGTCGCAGGGGCTGGCTCAAGCCCAAGAGGCGGGGTACGCCCTGGACAAGTCGCCAGCTCATCACTGGGCTTACACATAAGAGACAAACAACCATTCACACTCACCTATGGGCAATTTAGAGTCACCAATTAACCTGTTAAGTGCATGTCTTGTACCCGGAAAGAACCCACACAGACCCGGGGAGCACATGCAAACTCTGACTGGGGGTTCAAACCAGGAACCCTCTTACTGTGAGGCAACAGTGGTAACCACTGTACCGCCCCAAGTCGTTAAGAAAACAGACGGCATGACTTTCATAATATTTGCTGTTACAAGTTGTCCAGAGAAGCTGTAAGTCTCGGGCACGCATTTATTGTTATTTTATTTCATATAGAGCAGGTGTAGACCGAAGTCTTTATAATATTATTCACAGAGACGGGCAAGCAGTTGGCGACAGTGGCAAGAAAAAACTTCCTTTAAGAGGCAGAATCCAGCTCATGGTGGGCGACCATCTGCTGCGACTGATTGGGTCATTTTTTCACAATGACAGCATAATCTAAAGCACACACACACTCTGTGGTTCATACTTGAGGCAGTCACAGGTGACCAGCAGGTGTGATTCAGTCATCCTGAAGATGTTGTGGATGGCTCTGGCTGCCAGGATCTGCCTCATGGTCTCAGGGATGACGTCTATTGACTCGACAGTCTTCACCTCCATGGAGCCCAGAAAGCGAACAATGAAGAGCTGGTGGAGGATCGAGTCTGGACGACAGAAAAAGATAAATAAGCCAAACAATAAAATAAACAACAATATATCTGTCTGCAATTCCATTCATAATTCCAGGTTGGTTAATATTTCTCTGAAATATTATTAATGATCATCAGATAACAATCTGAGCCTGTCAGGGGCAAAAACAAGCACTTTAGGTGGACGGACTAGCCGGTTTAACAAATATTTTAAGGTCTCAGTAAATTAAGAGTTTATTTTGACCAAACCAGAGTTGGCTGAGTTTGTTGAGGTGCATTTTACAATTATCTGTGAAGTAAAATGACTGGTCAATGAAATCCGGTGGATGTAGCACCCATTTGTTTTGATCTAAAGTGCTGGTGCTCGATTGTGACATCTAGTGGCAGCGAATTTTGTATATTTAACATTTAAATCCTATTCTTATCCAACCAGACCTTACATGTACACTAATCCAAAAACGGACAAAGACGTGTATCGTCTGTGGAGCGGAGGTGGACTGAATGAAGCCTGGTTGCTCAAACAAGCCACCTGTGACAGCACCCACCTGTCAATCAAAGCAGCCACCCTTTAAATTCTGCATAACTTTAAGCCTTAATATAATTTCAAAGGGTGAATTATATTAGAAATCACTCCCACTACAGTTGTCATGAATGAGGAAATTAGCTATAGAGACCAAAACCAACATTTCTGCTGTGAAGACTACAACTGCCAATCATAGTTTCTACCCCCCATCCACAAGGGGGCAGTAGTAGTAGGGCCTAAATTGGAGACAGACAGACGGGCAGACGGTACCTTCGCTGTCTTCTGAAGTGCTGTCTCCTGACTCTCCGAATGGATTACTTCTTCTGTGGACACACGAACATCAAACAATAACCAGCAGCTGCTACAATAATAGACAGGACACATTTATACAAACCCTCACACACTTACACAAACTTTGATTAATCAGGTGAGAATCAGTCACTATTTATCACAAATGACTTTATTAGTCACTCCCTTGTTCACTCATTCACTACTCCCCAATATACTCCCCTTTCACCTCCTTTGCATTGGGCTGGAGGCAGAAATCTCAGAGACTGATGTCTCAAAACCTGTATCAAAAAAATCTACCTGCTTAGAGAGATACAAACAGTTTTTTGTTTTTCATAATTTGGGTGAATTGACCCTTTAAAATCAGTGAAAATAAGAGGGAGCAGACATGAGTTAACTTTAGCTACCAATCAGTGATTTTAGTGACCTACCTGCCGGACTGTGCTGCCGTCTTGCTCTGTCCTGAGTTCTCCTCGCTGACGGGGGAAATTATATCAAACTGGATGGGTGTTTCCGGATCAACCAGAGCATCCAATGAGAGCACAGAAAGGGCAGGCGACGGCTCCGAGCCCACAGAGCTAATACTGCTCGCTCGGCCAGCACGCCCTTTACTGGAATGGAGAGAGACGATGGTCTTACTGGTGAAGGTTTGACTTGATATATAAACCCTATCATATATATATAGGTTTTGGACACCTACCTGCTGGGTCTCATGCTCTCGTGTCTCTGCTGGAACGACGGCGATGGTGTCACGGCTTCAAGAGCTGATTGGTTCACTCTGGCTGCCAGCTCCTGCCAACAGGGTTTCTTTGATTAAGATACACTACATGGCTAAAGTTTGTGGACTCATCAGTGAACATATAATTCCAAAACAGTGGCAAATAAGCTGCTGTTGAGGGGTTAAAGGCACCAACCATCGACTAGTTGGAGGACGACAGGACAGGTCCCCAAAATATATAATATATAATATATATAATCCCTTTCCCAAAGATGGTCTCTGTTGTTTTAGGTAGTTCTTATCATGCTGATGTTTGTTGAAGTGTTAATTTTTCTGATAGGTTTGGTTTTAATTAATTATTTGACCTTGATACCGCAGCTCCGACCACAATCATGACTGTGAAAACTCCAATCGTCACCAGTGCAAAATGGCAGCAGCCGTATCTGGGCTACTTTGGTTTAATTTTTCTACAGTGGGAGGAAGTAGAGATGCGTTGCATCTTTATATATGTCAGTGGCGCCGACCATCATTTCCTGTCAGCTAAAGATGGCTGCCAAGATTGCCACAATGACCTGTAACCAGGTAAATAAAAGGTAAATGAGGATACAGACCTCTGCGTTTTCACTCAGGTAGATCCTTTTGGAGATGTTGTTGATGGTGGAGATCCACTGGTGGAGGAAGCAGCAGAAAGACGATGTAAGGACACGACAGAACAGCTGACAGTCAATACAGAGCAGGTCATGTGAAGGAAAAACACTTTACCTCCTCGCAGTCCTTCCTGCTCTCCGACTGTAGAGTCACAACCCTGACAGAACATGAAACAAGACAAGTGTGTTCATTTCATGCTCTCCCATAAATACAGTATGAAAACTTGGAATACTCATGAGCCCTCTCACTTCTTGCCATCGAAGGAAGTGACCTGGAAGCAGAAGCGGCGGTCGTCACAGTCGACCGCCATAACGGAGCAGTTGTCGAGGTCTGTTACCAGCCCGCCTGCCACCTCACCCCGGCCCTGCTGCATCAGATTACCACCCTGCGTAAAGAAGTACTGGCGCTCCCAGGACGACGACACCAGCCCTGTTTTACTAAGAGACAGACAGAGGAGCTAATTTAAATCACAAAAAAAAAAACACATGGGTGGTTTAATGTGAACATTAAATAGCAATATTAAAATGTGTGTGTGTGTCTTACTTGCGGATGTACAGGTAGCCCTGTTTCCTAGTCAGGTTGCGACACACAGGTGAGTGGGAGGGGTCAGGGTCACACGGTGCATACAGCGGGTCACATGATCTCTCCATGTCCTGGATCGTCTGCTGCATCTGCCCAACCTCCTCCTCCATCTCCCGACGTACACTACAAATACACACACCAAACCAAGACCAAGTCAAGACCAAGACCTTCAAAAAGTGGTCT
The DNA here is from genome assembly GCA_946959425.1 of Argyrosomus regius. NCBI lineage: Eukaryota > Metazoa > Chordata > Actinopteri > Sciaenidae > Argyrosomus > Argyrosomus regius. The sequence continues at coordinate 11,872,480 of OX336885.1, forward strand.
CGAGACCAAGACCAATCTCAAAGTAGAACAAACAAAAGAAGAAAAAGACTTTGAGTGTAGGGTTCTTACTTCTGGACACTGGTTCCTATGGTTCCCAGGAACTCCTCCCACTGCTGGGTGAGATTTTCTGAACCCAGCTTAAAGAAACTGATCTGCACAGAACAAACACAGACAAACATTTTTTGCTATTGTAGCAAGGTGCTCATAAATAGTTCTGGGGAGAAACTCACTAGTTAACTCAGAAACAAACTCCATAGCTGATCTGGATGAATGACAACTGCTCCTACGGCCCCTTCACACAGCCATCACATTGTCACAAATGGGTTTAATAACACTGTGGTCAAAATTTGGGTCACATTTTAAAATGTCAGTTATGATCAACCTCGCTTGCAGCAGCAAAAAACAGCTTTGGCCAAAGTGCTGATAGTTTTTGATTATTCAAAATGACACACACAATGTCTCATAGACCGGTGTATACTGCGTCATTTTATGCTGTATTCTGATTGGTTGCTTTGTCGTTGTGGGTCACCAGCAGACACATTTGCTGTGTTTCCATTCAAATTATGTTGCAAATTTGAACCAAATTTCGAGGGGAAAAGAAAATGCAAATAAATGCTCGTTTCAATCCACATCCGTTATGCGAATATGAGGAGTTGAGCAGTAGGTGGCGCCAATTCTACAGTAAGAAACCAGAAGAAGGGGAGGGCACAACAAGATGTAATTAAAAGAGCGGCAGTTGAACCTCAATCTGTGAAAAACAACACTTCAAGCGAGCGTGAACACTATTTTTGTGAATGCTTTTCTCTCCTTGTTGTGATTTTGTAGGTGCTGAATGGAGGTGTCATCAGTTAGATGAGCTGCACCTGGGCCGGTCTGCACCGCCCCATAAAGGTCTCCCTAATTCTGCAGAGTCTCTGCTCGGCTGCTCTGTTCTGGATCTAGCTCTTTTTTTCTGGCTATGAGTGACGACAGCACGTGTATTCTTGTTGCGTTCTCTACATACACTCAATCACACACCCATACAAGCTTTACACTACTGATGGCTACAAGTTTTCCTCATTTATGTGTGTGTTTGTGTGTGTGTGTACCTGGGCCTGCATGTAGCCCAGCAGCGGCTCCAGCAGAGCCGTCTTCTTCTTGTACTGTAGTGTGTTAAGCGAGCAGAAGTAGTGCATCATAGTCTGGTGCTGTTTCTTGCGGGAGGTGTAGACATCCTCCACAGCCTCCGCCCGCAACTACAACACACAAGACTCTCCTGTTATTTCAGTGTCAACATGATATCATATACCTCTGTTGACTGTTTCCCTTTCAGGCAACGGGTGGATTGAATTCATTTCTATGACAAACAACCTGCAGAAACGTGATCCTTCCTGCAGATATGTAAAAGAGTTAACAAAAAATACAACTGACCAAAGGTTAGCTCTGAAGCAGGTTTCTGTATGAATGAAGCATTGTAAGTATTATATATTATATATTTTAGTATTTAAGTACTGAAATGTAAATGTTATGACGACTGTCGTTGAATGTCGTTAAAGTCACCTGAGGTCCGGCGTAAATGACGGCCGTTGAGGTCACCTAAGCTCTGGTGTGGACGATGGTCGTTGGAGTCACATGAGGCCAAGTGTGATTTGCTGTGCTCCTCCTGTGTTCAGGACGACCTGCACGACTGTCGTTCACAACAGACCTCAGGTGACTTTTACGGCTCTGATGACAGTCGTCACAACAGCAATGAACACTAACAAACCAAGTGGAAATGACTGGGTCAACAATCCTGCCTAGGCTAAATACTTAGGTCTCCCCACCAGTCAGTCAGAACTGAAGAAGCCTCTTGGATGAGAGGTGAAACATATTCAGGATCTGGATCCATGAATACAATAAAGTTCAGTTGCCCTAGATTCAACCTTCACAGACGTAATGTGCGGAGTGTTTCTGTTACCTTGTCGTTGTCTCTCTTCTTGGACAGACGGCTGTATCTGTTTATGGCTGTGTCATGATCTGCAGACAGAAACAGCCACAAATCTTTTGGTGATTAAATATGTTTTCATTATCTTTTCTTCTTCTTTTCAGTGAAACACAGGTTAGAAAGGAACATAAAAAAGTAACTCACATTATGACAGACAAAAAACAAATGCGTAGCTAAACCTCATCAAATGTGAGTCACTGAATGTGCAGGCAGTCTAGAGCCAAGAGTCACGCTGACACATAGATCTGCACATTTTGTTCTTTTAGATTAGTTACTTTACTTTGTGGTACATCAAGCTAACACAAACAACATCTCTGTCAGTGAGTTAGCAGCAGTAACTTCTCATCTTATCTTCATTACATAAGGTCAAACTCCCCTTTACACACACACAATACACAAGAACAATGTTAATTGATTGACTTTTTTCTCTAGTTATTCTAAACTTAAACCTTTTGGGTTTATAACTGTTGTTCACAAAATAACTGATCAGTTCTTAGCCTCTGTAGTCATCCAGAAACAATAAGTAACTTCATCCTCTTTGAACATTTGCATCAACTGTCTGCTTAAAATCTTAGCTCAGTTCAGATAAGACACTACTTTGTCTTGTTTTACTTATCTAAATTTACGCAACTGAACTGAGCTGCGGAGACATAACACTTATCAGCAGACGTGATGTTAAAGCGTAACTTCACCTCTCTCTCTCCAAGCAACTTTAAATGACAGACAGGAATACAGCTACCGGTATTCATGACAACCTGAGCTCACCAGCCATACGCAGCTGCTGTCAGATACTCTGTGAGAGTCTGCTGGAGCTTTGACAGTCACGAGAAGCACATTCACGTCTGTTTGTGAAAGTTTCTGTGTGGTATTTGTGTTTGCCTAGTAAACTAGGCTAACGGGTTAGAGAGGCTACGGTGTCTGTGGGGGAGTGTCATCAGTACATAGCACAGGCCTCAGTCTGTTGAGTCAAGAGAGGTTTTATAAGACGAGGGGTTGACTGGTGACATCACTTGCCTCCAGATCAGCTAATAGCACGATTCACTTGCAATAGCCAGGTTTCAACAACTAGAGGGAGGTCACTATGCATATTTATAGCACAATATGAATAAACAACACTAATAGATACCAATTTACATTGGTTTTCAGCTGGAAAAATAGGGGTTGGGTAATTATAGACCTATAGGTCCAGTGTGTAAGATTTAGGGGACAGAAATGGAGTATATTATTCAGAAGTATGTTTCCATAGGTGTATAATCACCTAAAAATAAGAGTTGTTGTGTTTTTGTCACCTTTATATCTACAGACAGTGTGGGTCCTCTTCCATGGAGTCCACCATGTTGCGTGACCATGTTTCTACAGTAGCCCAGATCAGACAAACCAAACACTAACTCTAGAGCCATTTTTTCTTTTTTTTCCCACAGATTTCGGTTCTCCTACATGGGGGTAAGGTTGCATCTGCAACTTCACCAGTAGATGGTACTAAATCCTACACACCGGACCTTTAAGTAGCAGCACTAACTTACCATCACTGGATATTTGGAAGACTTCTTTCAGAGTGAGGATCTCTGGAGAGAGACAAGACAAACAGCAAGTTATAGTGTAAGGAATATTTATGCTGTCTCTGTTTATATACTTGTGTTTATAAGAGTTATTTTTCTGAATGTGCTGATAGTTTTGACAGCCATTTTAGGGAAGACTGGCCTGCACAGAGCCCTAACTTCAACCTCATGTTTGGAATTAACTGGAACACTGAAGGCAAGCCAGGCGCGATATCAGATTTGCCAACAGATTTGTGGCAGGGTCGGACTATTAGTGTACTACTTATGTGTTTGTGCTTCCTACCTTTCAGGTCTCTCTCTTTAAACTGAGTGATGGGAAACATCATGGCATCTGCAAGCTGGGTGGACAAGACGGCATGGCAGGAACTCAACTGGAAAGAAATGGAGAGAAAGAGAGGAAGTTAAGGAACATCCATGACCATGAATCAGCAGAACGACCGCAGTGTGACCACGAAAGACGACATGACGACATTACGACGTGACCACGACATTAGAGCTGTATATATGTGTAGACAGAGCTCTGGTATGTTTGTATTCTCTCTCACCTCATCAATGACTTTTGCAAACTGCTGCAGGGTGGAGCTCATCACTTCATCATCGCCCCCTAGAGGAAAACGCTGCAGACAACAACAACAACAACACGGCGGAACGGATTATTTCTTGTGAGGACAATGTGTTGTTTCTGCACCAGCAACAGAAGGACCTGATATAAGGCTGATGGCTGGCGATATAATGCTGATGGCTAGTGTTATTAAGCTGTGTTTAATGTTATATGGTCTGTGGCTATTGTTATAAGGTTGGTGGCTTATGTCATAAAGCTGATGGCTAGTGTTAATAGGCTACTGTAGGCTAGTGTGATAAGGCTGTGCCTAAGGTTTTATGGCTGATGTGTATGGTCAAAAGACTGATGAGTGGTGCTTCAGCATAACTGGCTTCTGTTATAAGGCTGATGGCTGGTGTCATATTGTAGGTGGCTAGTATGACTTGACCTACCTGTTTGTCGTACTCTTTCAGCAGTCTGGAGGTCAGGTGTGTGGCAGCACTCAGTTCATTCTTAAAGAGAAAACAGCAGACGGCTCCCACATATTAATATTCCTGTATGTCCTGCCCATACCTGCACAGCCAGTGGCAATACACCTGTGAATCGTGTCTGTGAGTGTGTACCTGTGCATCGTAAATCCTCTGCATGGCCTGATAGAGCTGTGTGCAGTAGTTGGAGATGGCTGCAGTGTCCTCTTCAAACACTCCCAGCAGAGAACGTGTCTACGAACACAAAATAAAAAGAAGTCAGTGCTAATCATCTGACCAATCCTCAAATGATCGACTGTATAGCTGCCAAAAAAAAAACCACACCCACACCTATGTATGTATATCCACACCTATGACCTGTTCTCAAGGTGTGACTCAACTACATTTTTATGACTACAGTTCATCTGTCATTGTCATGTGAGATAAGATAAATAAGATGTTGAATGTGTTGATGTCGGCTGCGTGGTTGATTTAAAGGACATGTGGCGCCCGTATTTGTAATAATTACTGAGTTATCGCATCCCTTAGGCATGTATCACAAAAAGAGGAGTAGTAGTATAGTGGAGCTATATCACATTCTTGTTGTGTGGTTATACTGTACATATTTCACCTCTCTGCAAGTCAGTTTACTACAGCAATGACCAAATCATGTCAGATTACTGCTTTTGTAGTTTTGATGATGTTGCTTATAGTTAAAGTACGGAGTGATAAGACAACCCTTTTTCACACTACGTACCACCACCAGAAAATATTCGGTTCTCCGACACACAAAATATTGTAGCGTAGGCTGATCCTGTTCAGACAGGTTTATTGCTAATAAGAAGATCATTTATTGTTGACTGTGCCTTTATAGATCCGGTTCAAGAACCAGAGCTAGTTTGTTGTAAAAGGGGTTCTCATGATCTGCACTTATCTTATTAATATTTCTCATGTGGAGCCACGATTGCAGCGTTTTTCAACCATTCATTTTACCTCTGCTTACTGACTTCCAGTCATATTTAACTCATATATGTGGGTAATAGTGTGAGAATGTGACATAGCAGAGTGATATTGAAACAAAATATTTCAGGAAATGTAAACGTTATTTTAAATTACTACTACTATTACTAATACTTTAACTATAAGATCCTGTAATATTTTGTTTCAATGTCGTCCTGCTCCATAGTCATGTCACATTTATGCAGGTACCGTGCATACATTCATGATTAGTTACAAGGAGACAGGAAGTGGAGGTCAAATGAATGGCTCAAAAAAAAAGCGAAGTGTGGATCAGGACTACAGCCAGTGCACCTCCTGGGTACTGCTGAGGTGCCCTTGAACAAAGGGCACTGAACCCCTGCTATGTCGCAGCCCATCACTCCACCGTCTCTCCACATTTGCACGTCTATGAGCATGTAAGCAAGTATGTGTGGTTGTACTTCGGGCCTATATCCATCCATCCATCCATCCATCATCTGCAACCGCTTATCCTCATCAGGGAGCCTATCCCAGTTGACTTTGGGGGAGAGGTGGGGTACAGCCTGGACAAGATGCCAGCTCATCACAGGGCACACAGAGACAAACAACCAATTTAGAGTCACCAATTAACCTGTTAACTGCATGTCTTTAGACTGTGGGGGGAAGCCGGAGAACCCACGCAGACACGGGGAGAACATGCAAACTCCACAACCTTCTTGCTGTGAGGCGACAGTGCTAACCACTGCACCACCGTGCCGCCCTCAGGCCTATATATGTAAGAATAAATCAAATGTACCCCCCTCCATGGAGTTCATCTTTATTCTGTGGACACACCCCCACACAGTGATGTCACAGCAGGTGTTTTGCCCTGCAGAAAACAACATCACAGATTTGGGGGTGTTTCAGCACATCTCAAGCTTTCCACCCTGTGTGACTCACATCTAACAACAACACTAAGCAGCTTCTTGGCCAAAAGATTAACAGCCATCAACTTACAGGAGGGGGAAACTATGAGGGAAGATAGCCAAGTGGCTAAGGAAGTACTCGGCTAACTATTCATTTAACGAGTTTAAATCTGTGCAAACCAACACTGAACGCTGTGCCTCCGTTTGACATTTCGACCTCGCATATTGACGGAAACTCCCCATCAGCTGATCGGTATAGCCGTCACAATTTGACGCCGATGCACAGCTGCCATATCCCCGTTTAAAGTGTCCGCTTGACAGCTTTGCTTAGCTGGGCCGTTAGCGGTTAGCACACTGCTGGAGCTTGGCATCTCTTGGCTGGCTGTTGGCAAACACTGAGCCTACAAAGACAGTTAGCTTAGCCCTACGAGCGGCTAACGTTAGCCCTCCAGGGAAGGGTGCTGTTACCTGCGGACTGTCCTCCAGCGTCTCCTCTATCGGCAGCTTCTCTATCCCGGGCATGGCTGCGGCTGGCGCGGTGGTAATCGGTGCGAATCGACGGACAAAACTGCAACAACAAATCGGTCCGACAACTCCCACTCAAGATCTCTTTGCTACACGAATTCACAACACCCCAAATCAGCCCCGCCCAATTCCACATGTCCCGCCCTCCACGCTGATTTTGATTGGAGCATAAAAAACTTCCTTTAATTTAATTGGTTTCTTGTTTAAAGGGGGAAAGGCGCCATTTTGGCTCCGACCAGGAGCGCCCTTTCACTGTAGTCGTGTACAATTCAGAGCCATAATGGCGATCGGTCCGGTTAGTTTGCAGATGAAAAAACGTTATTTAAAGCCGATATTTATTGGTAAATTTGGTATCGCCATCTTGTTTATCAGGTTTACAAAGTTATATTAAACTTTTTTATTGTTTTAAATATATTTTGTGCAGTGTAGATTAGTATACTTATTGAGTATGTTGTATAGATTGCAAAGACTAAATACAGAAATACAAATGAACATTTTTAACATTTCAGCACCCATTAACCCCACTCCCATGTATCTCATCTAAAAATTGAAAATAGACATTCACTTATGGTGGTTTTTATGAAACATTTTCATTGTCGATTCATGTGTTATTTATTTATTTGATTAAATTGATTAATTTCTTTTATTTTTAATAATTCATCTTAATCATGGATATAAAACAATGAAAATCAACAACTCGGAGAGGTCAGAAGCAGAGAATGTTTGACATCTTTAATTTAAAAATTACTTAAATGATTTAATTGATTCTTAAAGATAGTAAGGTTGTAATACATGTTGAGGCAGGTTCATAGTCACTATCTGCTGTTAATCTGCAGTTAATGCTGTCCAAGAATGGGCTAGATGATTTCAAAAACATGTATTTTAGCCAATCTCATGTTTAATATATTTAATACATTTATAAAACTCTGTTTTCTCAGTATTTTTATAGGTCGCTTTTATTTAATTCCTGCAATTTTTATCACTTAATTTCTTCATTTCACTTACTTATTTTCTCTGTATTCATTCATTAGATTATTAATCTTTTCAGTGTCTGCTTAAAAACTGATATTAAACATTCATAACTGAGTTAAAGTGTAAAGAGAAGAGAGAGAATAAAAAGTTTTACTTCATTCATTCATTAGGTCAGTCAGTGAACTCAAATGTTACAGAAGCACAAGAAACAGGACAAAAATATAAAATAAACCTAAGAAATTATACTCAAATGCAATATATACTTTATACACATTATAATAACTATAATAACTATAAAAATAATTCTGCAGATATGTGCAAAATGTTGCAAGTTAATGTAAGTTTGAGGCAGAGCAGTGACCTGTAGTAGCTTGTATCTGTAGTGTATGTATCCATAAATATAAACAAAGGTAAACATATGGATATTAAATTCAATAAAACACATTAAGATATATATTTAAAGGTACAATATGTAAGATATTTACTGTATTAAATCATAAAATGAATATGCTGTGTCATCAGAGATTAAGGAAACATGCTCTACTGAAATACAAGCTTCTTGATAAATTACTATAGTCAGTATGTTTCTTATTTTGAAATTTGCCTTGACGGACCGGGCGGTCTGTTTGTGTTTTGTTCTGTGTGTCTTGATCCGGCTTGATAATTACATGACTCATGCCAAAGCTCCGGGTTTCCAGGTACGAAATGTACTACAGCCATAGAAGCAAATAAAGTGGATCAACAGAGTGAGTGTTAGATTCTGTCTTCGATCTGGCAACCTGCGTTAGCTGCAGTCTGGGGATTGGGGTGAGGGGGGAGACTGCTCTCCAGTGTTTGGGATTTGAGCTGCAGTGTCAAATCTTACATATTGTACCTTTAAATATAAGGAATAACAACAGCACCTCTGATTTTAAAATAAATAAAATAATTTATTTAAAAGTGAAACTTGATGCCAGTCGATGGATTGGTGTCAGGTCTGGGCTGAGGGTCAGATGGATCCTCCTGGGGGAGCGTCAGGGGACCACGAGGGAACAAGTTCTCCACCATGTTGTAGAGTCCATACAACACGCAGCAGCTCAGTCCACTGCGGGACACCTCAGTGTGGGAGGCTCTGTACCACATACCAGCCTCTTCATCGTAGCGCTCCACAGTGAGCAAACTGTTGGAGCCGTTGTATCCTCCCACCACAAAGAGTTGGTCATCCACCACCGCGATGCCAAAGTGGCTGCGGGGACTGTACATGGATGGCACGGGGCTCCACCTGTTCGTCTCGGGGTTGTAGGCCTCAGCACTGCACAGGAAGGTGTCCCCATAGCTGCCACCAACCTGGGATGGAGTGTGAGTCCAGCTTTTCAGTAGAGTAAGGAAAATACATACTGGAGTTTGGAGGACACCCTGAGCAAGTCTTAGACCATAATTTCAAAGTTAAAGCATAAGAACACCCAGGCTAAAACTTTTCAATTCACAGCTGAGAAAGCTCTTAGAAACTGTGGTGGAAGGAGAGGTTGAGGTGATGATGTTGCATGTGATGACCATTGGCATCCTTCATCTTGTAAAAAAAAAAAAAAAAGTGATCTCTGGAGATTGGAAAAGAATTGGTCCAGAAATTTCTGCTCTCAATTAACATGGGAGTAGGTGGGGCAGTTGGTGGGTGATCCTGACACATCTGAGCCATTTGAGCCAAAACTATAAGTCTGACAGCTTCAGCAGATTTAAGTGAGTGAAATGACAAATTTTCCTACAATTTAATGTTAAAATTGTGTCTGTGGAGTGAAATTTGTGGCCATGGGAGCAGTTTACAAATTTAGAGACAAATTGAAGAATTAGAAGAATAAGAAGAAAGAAGAAGACGTATGGCACATCAGGCACACTAACCACACAGCTAGATGCCATTGAATCCTACACAGTGGTCCCTTCAATAGTTATTGACCGTCCTGAGGAGTGACACTCCTCTCAACACTAACATGGTACAACAAACCCTCTGAGCTACATAATTTATGCCACGCACTTACTGCATAGATGTGGCCTTTGTAGGCAGCGACCCCCAAGCCAGTTCGGCAGGTCATCATGCGGCTGATCCTGGTCCACCAGTTGGTGTTTGGGTCGTAGCATTCAGCAGTGCATAGAATGTAACGGCCATTGAAGCCACCACAAATGTACACCTATAGAAAAGTTCAGGACAGTTACATTTAATGTGGTTTGCACTAGAGATACAGGACACATAAATTCTCAAAAAGGGAATCTGCAACACACTTTTTAGGTTTCTCAAGGTCTATAATGTGAATGCCTGCAAAACTGAATTTGGTTTTTATATTGTAAAGGCTTTGGCTTTAAGACGTGCTAAATTGCCAATTTGTGCCTATATACTCTTAGACAAACATGCCTCATTTAGAGATTGTATAGCCTTGTATTCAATATCTGAGCATTGTATTGCTCAGATATTTACATGTGAATAAAACAGTGGAATAGACCACTTCAGTGACAGGTGGTAATTGTAAAATTATTCTAAATGATCAAACGTGTGTTCTTTATTTTGATTTATTCATTAAACTTTTATTTGCTTCTCCAAACTCTATATTGTTGCTTTCCTGAACCAGGTTGTAACATAGAAGAAGCACAAAAGAAACTGACCAAGTATGGTATTTTGTAGAGGGTTTACACTAATTACCTCAAAACTACTGGTCATACCAAAGGCTATAGTCTGAACTAAGCAAACATGTTTTGCAACCACTACCACAACCTATGTGTCCAATTAAAATGAAATTGACAGGACATTTACATGACAAAAACAAAACAACTCCCCCCACATGAACATGATGTCAGACTGAATAATGAACTGAAAACAAAATGGCAATTAGGTCTGATTATCAGTCTAGTTTGGTATTTAAATTGACAACATAAACCCTCTCAGTTATTGCTTGTTTTAGTCTTCCCTGCGTCACCCACCTTGCCATTTAGAGTTGTGGAACTAGCACCACTCCTCTTTTCACGCATAGGTGCCACCATGGTCCACTGGTTAGTCTCAGGTTTATAGCACTCAACAGTGTTGCAGCAAGCTTGTCCACTGTAGCCTCCCATGGCATAAATGCACCCATTCTGCACAGCAACACTGACAAAGCAGCGGCAGTAGTTCATTGAGGCCATCACTTGCCATGTGCAGGAGACGAAGTCAAACTTTTGCACTGTATTCAAGTAATTCTGCTGGGTGCAGCCACCAATTATGTACACAAAGTTGTTGAGGACAGCAGCACCATGATAAGCGCGCCTAATCCCTTTAGTGCTCACAGTAACCCAGCAGTCAGCTTGGAAATCATACGCCTCAAGGCTGGTTCCATAAATGACATTATCTTTGCCTCCAGTGACCAATAAAATGGCTGAAGGTAGGCGTGGGCGGTTCATCATGCTGCTGCAGACATATTTTGAGCGTCGGTTGGCCCTGAAATCTATAAGTGCCAACATTGCATCATTGAAGATGGGTATACATTCTCTGTTGTCCTTTATCATGGCATTGTCCATCATGTTTAGGAAGGAATCAGGGGTCATCAAGCCTATCCGCATCTGGACAGATATAAGAAGAAAGCAGTTAGAAACAATCTGACACTGATCTTATGTCTGTGCGATAAGTATATAAAGACTGGAAGCAAGGTTAGGGTTTGGCTTTGTCCAAAGATCTGTCTGAAGTCCAACCCTCCTCCCTGATCTGCTTGGTAAAACATTTTGTGGCAGTGTCATCAACAACATCAACATCACACAATGTGTTTTTATGTGCAGCATCAAGAGTTTGCATGTCAAAAAAAAGCATAATCATGGGTCGCTGTAAATGTTTGAACAAACCACCAATGTTGTCCTTTTGTTGCTAGTCTTCAGCAGACCAATTAGTCTGTTGTAACCCAATGCTCTGTTAAGCTGACTACATCTACAGTTGGCTTATTGTTTAGTTACCTTGGACAACAGCGCAGACATGTGACCTCGTCTTTGGTCCGGCAGGTGGTTAATCCAGCGGAGGACGGCCTCAAACACTATGTTTTCTTGTTTCACTTTGAGGTGATCATTCACAATGATAGCAACCAGCTGCTGCACAGGAAGCTCAAGGAACTCCTGTGAGTCACAAACTAACTCAAAGTGGTACAGGATGTAGAGGAGGACCTTGTGCCTCAGCTCAGGGCAGTGGTACATGTTCAACAGCCTCCAGATGCTGATGCAATTATTCAGGCATAGCTGGTCCTCCAGAAAAAAGCAGCAGGTCTGAACAATCCCCGTGACCAAGAACTGGTCTGCAGCTTCTAAAACCTCCACCACATTATCCTTTGTCACGGGAACAGAGTTGGTGTAAGCATAATTGATGATGAGGTGCATCATCTCAGGTGACACCCCAGGGATAGTGTAGATTTGCTTCTTTGAGGTTGCCCAGGGACCGGTGAATAGAGCACTGTATAGGATCAGGATTTAGAGGACATCAGAGTTTAGAAATTAGATTTGGAGAATAGAAGACTAGGACAATGGTGCAGAGTGCAAAGGATGCTAAAATAAATGTATATATGTATTAGGTTGCTTTATGCATGGGGTAGTTGGATATGACAGTATATACACTATGAACAGCATGAGTAGATTGTGTATGGGTGATAATATATACATGTTTAAAGAACAATGAGAATAAATAACTTACAGGTACATAGATCAATAGTCAAAGGTGTGATGTATAGCATGTACACAATGATCATACAGTTCATTTAGTTGTATTGAAGCTGAATTTCTTCCAAAGACATACTCAAAACTGAGCAAATGTGATAAAGTAACTTCTTTTCTGGAGATATGACAGTGGCTTATCATGACGCCTCAACACATGTCAATCTGTCAATCTACTGTATGATTAGAAGATAGATAGATGGATGGTGTGGTAATCCAAATCTGAAGGGGTAGTAAAAAGTTGTCTATAGTTAAATAGTCTTTGCTTTTTCTTGCAAATTAGCAGATTATATTACCACCACAGGACCCCAAATATTCTTAAAATATAATTTGTGCAAAGAAAATAAGCTTGTTTGACCTTATTCAACCAGTGACAGTGGGTCATACAGTAAGCAGGCACTGCTTTGCTTTAAGAGATTAGGAACAACATCTGCTCTGTCAAAAACAGTGAATTGACATGAGTAAATGTAATTCAGTAAAAAATGATTATGAATTTTGTGTTGGTTTTCAGATACAGTTCATACACTGATTATTTTAAGAAGTTTGGATCTGTTTACAAGCTTGTTTGAAGAGCCTGTCAGGATAATCTACTCACCGAAAGTATGAGGTGCAGCGACAGAGGATGATCTTGTGGGCATTGAACTCAACGTGGCCGACTTTGATCACCACATCGCACAGTGTTCCTTCCAGACGGAATTTAGTTAAGACTTCAGATGCCACGTCACTCACTCTTTTCTCCATTTCACTTCTGTGAGAATCTAATGTGGCGGTAGCTTCTCCTTGTTCACTCATTTTGTCTTTGTCACATGTTAGTATCTTAACTCTGCTTTGCAAATTGGAGATGTTTTTCAGATGTTTTCTTTTCAGCAGACAGTTGCCATGACTATATTCTTATAACAGAATCTGAAACTGAAGTAATTTATTTGAATACAACTGTATATTTATATAAACTCAGCTGCCAGTTTCTTAAGTATGCATAGCTAAATCTAATTTTTGCTTTTTGACTTGTGAGTACCTGAAGGTTCAAGGTAATCTTTATTATCCTCAAGGGGCAATTTGTGGTGCAGCCAGCAGTAAGAACACAAACAACAAACAACCAATGCCACATTACAATTGTATGTGGCACTCACATAAAGGAGGCCAATGGCAACAGGAACAAAAGAGTTTTTTTGTCTGTTAGTCCTGCATCTTGGCAGACTGTATCTATATCTATTCAAATTCAGAGTTCAGGTGGTGGCTGGGGCCTTTTTCAGGGACCTAGCTATGTACAAACTATGGAGGTTGTTCAGAGTGTAGTGTGTGATTTTGCAGCACACCTTGACTACACTCTGCAGGCTGCTTTTATTTTCAGTAGTAAGAGACCCGTACCAACTCACAAAGGACAGATTCAATAAAACATTTGCATAAAAGTCCTGTTGACATTAGCTTTCTCTAAAAGAACATGCACTGATGAGCTGTTTTTACTTACAGCATTGACTTGTGAATCAAAGGTCAAACTTTTGCACCAAAACACCAATACAGATTCTTTGTATGTGAAAACTTACATCTCAACAGGAAGAGTTGATGAGGCATTGTTGCTAATCTTTGCCACAAGAGGGCGTGTAGTGCTTGGCTTTGGCTCCTGTCAGGAGTATACAGAAAGTGCTGGCTCCAATGCAAATGAAAAAGTGACGTCACACCTTGCTTCATATATTTTATAAAGCTTAATATACATCATATACAGTCATTTAATGCCTAAAACACACTGAAGTGCAGTCCTGAGACAAAAGGATGAACAGAAATGACCGTGGACAGTAATGTATGCTACTCTTATTTATTTTGGCTGAAAATCATAATTTAGAGTGTCTTCTATTCAAGTGTGCTACATTTGTTATTTTCTTTTGACTGTCTTGCTTTGTGTTGTGGTATAATTATTTGTCTGACAATCGACAGACACATGAGTGAATTTCGGAAAGGACTTAAGAAACACAGGAGACAGATTGCCCTCCACAGAAACAATTATACACAGCTAAAAGTGCCTAAACAGTTTTACCTATATACAGGCTTCTATAAAGGCCTAGAAAGTGCTTATATACAGGCTTTTATACAGATTAGGGTTGATCATTTTGAGAATTTCAGTTAATTGATCAAGCATCATGGTTTCCCAGAGTCCAAGGTAGTGACTTCAAACTTTGTTAGATCAACAGAAATTACAAATATATGAAACAGAGAAAAAGCTATAAACCTCATGTCTTAGATCCTGGAAACTGAAAATGTGATGAATGACCGATGGTTGTCCTGTCAATTTATATCAAGATTAATGATCAGATTTATCATTTATGTGTTTGTTTGTTTGTTTGTTTGTTTACTTTTGGGGAGAAAATGGTTTCTGCTTTCCCGCTGATGTCTTTTGACAACTCTCTGTGATTTACAGAGTTTCCTGATGGACAGTAAAGAAAACTGCTGCCAACTGTAGCTGCTGTTAGCTAATGTTAGCTCAGTTTGTTAGCTGGGCTGCCGAAACTATAAGCTCAGAGCACCAGGGGAGTTTTGGACCAGTGGGAAGAGGAGGCCGCTTTCACCTCCCGGCTAATCTAAAAATCGGTAAACACATGGATCATCGGAGAACGGGAGGCGGCTGAATGACGCCTGGTTGCACAAACAAGCTATCTGTAACAGATATAATTTGAACAGGTGAGTTCTATAAAAACTTACCCTCAGTACAGTTGTCATGAACGGGGAAATTAGTTATTGAGGCCTTTTAACCAGGCTGTTTATTTCTGCTGTTTTTAGCACTTTGGCTTCAGTTCACTGCCATGGAGGTTGCAGCATGGCCAATACTTGATTGACTGGATTGACTTGTTCTGTAGCCAGCCTCAAGTGGACGTTTGAGGAACTGCGGGTTTTGACACTGTGGCTTCATTTCCCAGCCATGGAGGTTGCCACTTGGTATTTCACTCTGAAACTGGCAACAAATGGCAGTTTCTACTAGTGTTAAACTGGGAAAATAACTTTTAAAAAATCAAATCAAATTGCCGATTTAGTAAATCATTTTTGTTTAAATTTTCTATCTTGTAAAGTAAAAAAAATAATGATGATTGTTTGTTCTTCTTTCGGTTTCCATATAAAAAGTCTTCAACACTCAAAGAGGTCCTTTGAAGAAGTGAGGACGGACAAAATGTTCTCACCTCCAGTCTTTAACTCAAGACACAAAGATAGTAAACACACACACACACGCACACACGCACCCACACACACCTCCTTCTCTCTCCTCTCTGCTCTCCCTCTCTCAGAGTTGTTCAGACTTGAGGGAGGAATGGCGGCCCCTCGGAGTTTCTTCATCTCTCTCTGCGGTTTGTTTCTGGTTTTATATTTCTCTTGTGGATCTACGACCTCAGGAAACAAAAGAGCAAACCAGGAGCGATGCGGTTACAAGGTAAAAGCACAAAAATGATAAGTTTACCACGTTGTTTTAACGTTGTTTTAACATTACGTTGAAACTGTTCAGTGCTGCTGCAGCGTCGGTTCAAATCCTCCAAAAAAAGTTCATTTTTTAGGAGATGGTCGGTTCAGCTTCAGATACGTGTACAGACAGTTTGTCAAACTAAGAAAGGAGATTAAATAAACTGAAGTTTGAAGGTAGGTTTGTTCAAATAGTCTCTTCAAGTCAAGTTGCGTCAGTCACGCTACCTTTCCTCACCTGTCTGTTGGAGCTCCGGTGTGCGACACATTTTACGTAAAGGTTACGAACCAAACTCCACTTTACAAAGTACTAATTAAATATAACTAAGTCTACTGTTGGTATGCACACTTTAGAAAACTTTAATCAAACATTTTCAGAATAAATGAGCTGTTTTACTAAATTCGGCACGCGTCTTATCTACCATAGTTAACTTGTAAAGCATGTAGCATCATGCAGCATGTAAATATGGTATAGTTAACGAAAACACGTTTGATATCAAGTTTTATGCTGTATTGAAAAGTAACTCAAGATTTTGATATAAATAACTTTAAACTGACCTGTACTACCTGTCCTGTTTGTGCCATTCTCTGCTCAAACCAAACTTCCATAAAGGAAGTTAGAATTTGACATTTTCTCATTTAAGTGTAATTGTAATTATCCTAAAAGTATTTGTTCTGTACCTGGTATATCTTAGGTTACATTTGTCATTGGCATTCATTGCAATAAAGCCTTTACTTGTTAATTAAATCCACATATTTTCACATATTCCACATTAGTTAACTTGAATCCAGTAAAATCTCAATGTTACACACAAAGTCTAGACTAATCACTCTCCTGTCCTACCCGTTGATATCAAGTTTTATATTGCAATGGAAAATAATTCAAGATTTTGACATTAACAAGATATTTAAACTGTAATAAGACAGAAGAAAACATTTATCCCATGCAGAGAGATAAGATGTTAATAATGTACACAAAGTCTAGATTATTCACTCTCCTGTGCTACCTGTCCTGTTTGTGCCATTCTCTGCTGTAAATCTTAGTTCACATTCGGCATGTATATTATCCACTAAAGTGCATATAATACAATAAAGCTCGAACTTAAACAGCCATTTACAGGCTAAACAAAACAAGATAATCAATAGTTAAATCAGAAATGATGAAATAGCTTCTGCTCTGTGCTGATTTACATGATTTCAGAAAACACAGTTCTTCCACTCCTCACCCTGTGAGTTTTGTGGTTTAGGTAGTAAAGCTGATTTCCTGCCTTTTGTGTGTTCTGTTAAAAACATTTGATGTGGAAAACAGGAATATGTGAACTGATGCACCGCCTCCACACTGCTGCTCTGATTTTGCACTTCACAGCAGCTTTGTTTTCTGGCCATGAATGAGCCACTATTTAGTCTGCACCGTCGTTTGAGATCAAGATGTGTGCCCTTTGAAAAAGTTTAGCCGGGGGAAAGCTTCAGAAGCTTCAAAAAGACGACTTGGGTCGGCAGATACACCAAATCCTGAAACCACAATATTCTTTACTCTTAACTCTCATGAAAATAATAATTTTAAGTGCACACATTTTTTTCAAACTATAAGCAGTGATTGGTCCTTTTTCTTACTGTTTTGTTTTGCTTGTCAGATGAACTGTGTGAAATGTTGAATCTCTAAAATTCCCAAACTAAAGTTGGGATTTGGAAGCTCTCACACAGACAGTAATGAGATGTACCTGACCCAGAGACCTGAGTCCACATCATAATACAACTTGTTGAATGGTCATGTTTAAGTTATCATCGAGAAAAGGGAAGTTGATGTTGCTGCCAGTAGATGCTGTAGAGTTACAGGTTACTGTAGTAACAATAGAATAATCCTATAGTCACTATAGTAACCATTTTTACACCAAAGCTGAGCTCAGGTGACGTTACCTGAGTTTAGACGTTCACACGATTAAGTTGGGCTTCAGGTAATGATTATTTCCATCAGCTACCAACCTGAAGATTGTTTTCTAGCTCAAGTGATTGATTGATCATTATTATTATTATTATGATTTGATTATGTTTACTTTGCTCATTTACAGTCAAAGCTGATGAGATGAGATGGGATATCTTGTGTGAACTTTGTGCACGAGTCTTGACTAGTTAAACCTTTGAAAGCGACAAATCTACAGCAGCACTGAAACATTTTATTATTTAGTTAGTTCATTTCGCACACAGCCACACGTAGCACGTAAACTGTAAAAGCATTTACAAACTGTTTCACAGAGCTGATGGTAATATCTTCAAATGTTTTGGTGCTTTGAAGACACTGGAGAAACTATTTCTGGTTGTAAAATTACTGATAAATTTGAATAGTTTCCAATCAATATTCAGCTCATCTGAAGTTTCAGCAGTGTCAAAGAAAAACGTTTATGTGAAAATTTTTGGCAGATGTGTTTAAAAAGTGACGTGATTTTCTTTTTGCGTTTGTTTGTAATGTGGAAAGTAGAGTTATCTGATCGAGCGTGTGTGTGTGTGTGTGTGTGTGCTCTCTACAGGTTTTAATTTTCCTGTGTTGATAGATGACTCCTACCTGCCTTTGATGCTCTCTTTCTCTGAGTGTGTGTGTGTGTGTGTGTGTGTGTTATCCTGGTTTCCTCTCTCTGGCTTTGAAGTGTTTTCTACAGGAAGCTTCACACTGTTTACTCTGCTGAAACATTCCTTCCTGAACGCTCCCCCCACCCCCAAACACACACACACACACACACACACACACACACACACACACACATTCTCTCTCTCTCTCTGTCTCTTTATCACCTCCCCCTCTCTCTCTCTCCTGCTTCCCCTCCTCTTTTTCTTTTCAGACACACACACTTCAAAGGCTGCTGAATGGGGGTGTGAGGACCTGCTATTCTACAGGTGTGAGGTTATTAGAGCTCTGTGTGTGTGTGTGTGTGTGTGTGTGTGTGTGTGTGTGAGAGAGACCTGTAAAGGCTCTGCTGGTTTTTCAAGTCTGCATCATGTTTGAAAGGCCCCAGAGTTGTGCTGGGACCGAGCTGACATACGGACTCGCTTATTTTGATACTCAGTTGATCGTTTTTAAAAAGAAAAAAGTCCTCAAACATTTCCTGGTTTTATTTTCTCAGATGTGATGTTGCTGCTTTTCTTTGTCTTATGTGATAGTGTGCTGTATCTGCGAAACGCTGCAGTGTTGTGCGACGGTGGGAGGATTGAGGTGGGCTGCTGGAGGTGTGTCCATTTGTGTTGAATGTAACCGCTGTGAAACAATCAGGAAATAACTTTTTATTTCACTGATTAACCGGATTTATCGATGCCGGCGCTCCCTCACTCTCATTCACTGTCTATGTCACTTAACCACTGCTTGCTCTTTCGCTCTCAAATTACCGGACACAAACCAAATGAAACTTCTTCGTGTCTCTATTTTACCACACAGACATAGAAGCTAATACATTAAATAAACAAAGCCAGAACACAACAGGTAGAGTATCAGAGTTTAGTCCATGAATCCACCTGGATAGTCTCAGTTTCGGAGACATTTCAGGCTGACTGTGGAGGTTTGACCGATCTGATAGTCTGATTGGTGGACGTAGCGTGATGTCGGGTTTTGTTTTTCCAAAAGTTGTATCCGGCTAAACTTCTCGGCTGCAGGACGCTGCGTTTTCTAGTTGACACCCCTGCGGCCGCTGCACCAAAACAGACGACCCCCACTCAAATGAATGGGGAAAAACCTGCGTTTTTGCCGCAGCACCGGATTCTGTCTGTACAGTGTATATACAGCCTTACAATCAACGAAGCTGCAATGAGCCAAGAGTTTTAGCACAATGTAAACCAACCGTCTATAAATGTAATGCTTATCACTGCGTCAATCAATCATGCACCTGCACCTGCTTAGTGTTTCCTCCTTTGTTTCCTTGTAAAAAAGAAAACAAACATGATTTTATACATCCGGAGTGTTGTTAGATAAACAAACAAATAAATTACAGTCATGAAACCAGGATTTTTCCTGACTGTAATTGTTGCATCTCCAGCTTTGGCGGGCTACAGAGGTCTGTTAAGCTCACTTTCTAACTCCACACCCCCAGATTTCTTTCATTTTCCAACTTGTAGTCTTCAGCCCCAACAGACACTGACTCAAGTGACTTGATCACTTTATCAGACTTCTCGCAGCTTCCTCTGGAGACACAGGAGGCTTCATACAACGTCCTAAGACCTGTTGATGTGTAAATCAGTGGAGTTTGTCCACATGGACAAACAATCAGGCTTCTTCAGGTGTGTTTTAAAAACAGAATTCATTTAATCCCTGAACCTGATGAGGGAAACGGTCTCCTTTTTTTTATTGGATGTTACTGCAGAAGGCCAGAATGATAGATGATCGAGGTCTGTGTAAAAACACATCTGCTGAAGCCATCACATCTGTCTCAGTGGAGGAAGACGCACCAGGAAATAATTCAGCTTCCTCCTCTCTTTGTCCTGCTCTGGATTCTTCATCCTTCTTTCTCTCTCACCCACCCATCGTCATAAAGTAGGTTTCCACTCTTTATCCGTGTCACATATCCCATCATCCTCCTTGGCCTCGGTGTGTTTTTGGCATCAGAGAGCCTTGCAGGGCGTCACGGATGGGTGGGCGTCCGATGTGAAACACGTGTGTTTTCTGGTTTTCTGGCGTCTGAAACAGGCAGAAGGTGAAGAGCCGATGCTCGAACTTTACCTCTTACATAAAAACTGAAGTTTTCAGACCCGAGGAAGTTTGTTTTTGTCCAAAGTTTGTAGGTGAGTGAAGTAGAAAACAACCGAATGGGTCATTCATGAGGCAATCAAAACAGAGCAGCGGGTTGTTTACATGAAGTTGAATCTTTCTCAACTTCCCCACGTCGCCCTTCTGGACAACTTTGGAGTCTTTGAGCTGTGGCAGGCAGCCATTGGAATAGAAACAGCATGTTTTAAGGGGTTCAAGGAGTGTCCTGTCCTTCACCATTGTGTGAGTGTGTATATGAGGTGTTAGAGTCATGGGAAAAACTGTCGGAATATATTAAAACTAGAGCATGATGTTTGAACCTCAATACTTTTTTTTGGCAGAGGCGAAAATGTTTCTGTAGTATTGACTGTCAAGTACTGAAAGCTGCCCTCAAATATCTGCTCACATTCATCTTTACTTACTCTTTTTCTCAATAAAATACTTCTAAACTTGGCAAAATTATGATTTAAATTGGAAACTGACAAAGTTCTTGTATGCCTGCTTAAGTTTAGACAACATTTAACTGATATTAGCTTACTGCAGGCATATCTGTATCGGTGTATATCAAGTCGCAACCTCTGTGAAGTGAAGTGAAGTGAAGCCAATGCAGTTAGTAAAAAAAAACTGCTGTTCCTCAAACGTCCACTTGAGGCTGGCTACAGAATGAGTCCGTCTCCATAAGTCCCCATGTTAAAATGTCCAACTTCACACCAGAAATAAACATGTTTACAGCCTGGTACAAAAAACTGTTTTTTTGTCTCTATAGATAATTTCCCCGTTCATGACAACTGTACTGAGGGTGAATTTTTCATTCAGCATGCCTGATTTCCGCCGATGATCCACGTCTTTAGATTAGCCGGGAGGCGGAAGAGGCAGGACTACCAACATGGTAGCCAGCGGCACATATATTGAGCTTCAAAATGGCTCTTCAAAAACCAGTGGGTGACGCTGTCCATTCTTCAAACTCTGTGGCGTATATGTTATATATTTAAAAGCTTTCAATCAAATAAAATGCCCCCTTTAATAAAGTGTAAACGACATTACAAACATCAGAAAATCAGAAAATGTCTTATAGTTAGTAGTTATTGTAGTTATTTCTGCTCACGTGACATGAGCAACAGGAAGTGACCTCATAGAAGTCTTCTGAACAACATGGTGCAAAAAAAATCAAGTTACCGCCTTATTTTGTATCTGTATTTTTATCTATATTTCAGCAAAGTGAACTGCGATTGATAAACAATTCTTGGCCTGTTCAGTCACACTCGTGGGTCCGCCCACCCTTGCTGGCTCAGTTGGTGACTGTAAGTCCAGGTCACATGACTAAATTCTCTCTTTTCTTTGGGTTGGACCTTTACACATCCACTTTACTGCACATTTCTGCTGATGGTGGTGACTGACGTTTGGTGGTTTGTGTCTTTTTTTTTTTTTTTTTTAAAGAAAGTCTGGGTTTATCCTGGTCCTGTCTCTGTAACGAGAGAGAGGACAAACCGTCACAGCAGGAGAGGAATAACTCCTCCTGCATGAGGAGGAGTTGTGATGAAGAAGAGGGGTGGGGGGTCATTGAGAAGCAGTCATGCAGGGGGAGGAAGCTGCAGGTTTTGTTCCTGTGGTGGGAAATCTCTGGTTGGCTGCTCTCGAACACACACACACACACACACACAAACACAGAGTCTGCATTGTTGCACCTCACTTTTGTTTCCAGCTTTTTTCTTCTGGAGTGGACATCAGATTTTTTTGTTTAGCAGCATCAATCGGCAGATCAAAAATAACCAGAGAAATGTCACCTGAGGCACTTTACTTTTCACTTTTGAGACACAGGGCAGCATTTATTTAACATTTTAACAGGCTACAGTAAATCTAATACATCTGGTTGTAGTCAGTCAGTTAGTTCTTTTTTTAAAAATTTAAATTGTGAATCATTGGTAAAGACACTGGAAACCTCACATCATCTGTTGGATTGACGTCTTCTCAGGCTCGCTGGCTGAATGGCTGTTCACTGTGTGGCAGCAGTCAATTTAACAGTATCTGGTTTTTCCATCAGTGTGTACTTCCAGATGATTTGCAAATCTGCTTGACACACATGGACGAATCTAACCTTGTTCTTTACAAATTTTCTGTTAAAACTGAAACTCCAAAACAGTAAAACAAATAAACTCCTCAGGCGCGAGGTGGAGGTTAGATGGACACCTCGGTTTGTTCTTAAACTCGATTCTCTCTCTGTGAAGAAATGTTTTGTGTTTCAACGCAGCCTGACGCACAGTTTATGTGTTCATAGTGACTGACACAACTGAAAAGAAGCTGACCAGCTGATGTAAAGCTTTCTTTTTAATTGTGGAAAACACCAGGTAACGTGGAGATGGTGTAACAGGTGATCGGATCTGATCCACTTGGGTAGTATATAGGGGTGCACCAATTCTTTCACCTCCGATACCGATACCGATATCTGAGGTTTAAATTTTTCACCTCTTTCCTTCATCTTCTTCAAAGTTAGCTGCTTCATACTGCCTCAGTTTTGTTTACTCAGTTCAGTGAACTCTGCGTGCTCTCTGGCGTGAAATTTCTGTAGGTGCTTGATTAAGTTGGTTGTGTTATAACTTGAAGTTTTACCACCGCCCCTCGGAACATTTACTGCGCAGGTATTGCAAGTAGCAGTCGAGTTTGTTGGCTGAGGTAGTGTGAAAAAGTTCCAGATAGCCGATCCTTTCGCTCGCTCCATTTTGAAAACAATGTGGGCTTCCGCACGGCGTGTTGCTTGCTTATGACGTCACTCACAGCGCACAGCATAGAATTAGACTGAATAGATTGGCCGATATGGATCGGCCCATTGTCAACGATACCCGATCTAGAATTTTCTTCAATATCGGGACCGATACCAATATCGGATCGGTGCATCCCTAGTATTATAGATATCACCCTACCAGAATATAACTTTGACCCGGGGTTTTGGTTACTAGCAGCCGATTGAACCTTATCAACACAGTATTGTACCGTCTAGCAAACTGCCCCAACCCCCAATACATCCATAGATATTCCAGTGTAGCCATATCATCCCATATGGTAGTGTTTGGAGGTGTGTGCTTGTGTGTGTGTTTGTAAGAGACAGGAAGACATTAAGAGGATTGGGGCAGAGTTTTTAGCCCTAAGGCCTTTGCATAATAAGTCCCTTATCAACCACACACACACACACACACACACACACACACAGTGATAGTATTTGTTTCTTTCTCACGTTTGTAAGAATAAAAATGAGTTTTAGGTTGTTTGGTGACTTTGCTAAGCAGCAGGTGTTCATCTTCTTTCAGACCAGAAATTTAGAAATTTCAGTTTTATATCCGAAATTGATCAAAAGAACTCGCATTAAGTTAAGCCGCCATCAAGTGACTCTTCTGTTTGTTTCCAAGTTCTTGTTATCAGAAGTCCCTCCTGACATCCTGACATTAAAAAATGTGTTTCTGAAGCTGTTCAACCATATGACATGCAGTTCAGATGAGGAATACGGACAGCTTTAGAATCAGAATCAGGTTTATTGCCAAGTAGGTTTGCACTTACAAGGAATTTGACTTGGTGTAGTTGGTGCAGAATAAACATTTAAGTAAAAAATATAGGAAGATTAAAAAAAACAAGTATTAAAAAATACAAATATATATATATATATATACAATGTCTTTGAAAATAAAAGAGCTGTAGTGCAGAAATGTGATAGTATATGACCAGTTATAAGAGTCTGAGTTCAGGTAGGTGTTGGTTAGCTCAATTGGTAGAGCATCCGCCCCATGTACGAAGACTCAGTACTTGCCACAGCGGCCCAGGGCTCGAATCTGACCTGTGGCCCTTTGCTGCATGTCATTCCCCATCTCTCTCTCCCCACATTCCTGTCACTTCTTCAGCTGTCTCTATACAATAAAAGGCTTGAAAAAGGCAAAAAAAGAGTGAGAGTTCACAGTAAATTCACAGAATACTTTAAATGTGCAGGCATACAACAGGTTGAAGTGGTCCCAAATAAATAAAGGCTGTGCGTTAATGTAATGCAGAGTGAAGAAAATCAAAAATCTTTTCTACTTTTTCTTGTCCTCGTTCCCCAGACAGACCTTTTCGAGCCTACTTCAGCTCATGAGCAGTATGTTGATTAAAGGTCAGCTGAGAGTGTGTCCCATGTTCTCTGTCCCACATCTGGAACTGGTCTGGTCGCCCCAAACAAAATGAGGGAAAGGAGAAGTCTGCTACGTGAACCTTGAAAGCTGTAATTGAAGTAGTTCCTGTTTAATCAGATTCCTCCTTCTCTTCTTCCTCACTTCCTTCCTCCTCTGCAGGGTTGGTGATTACTTCTCCCATCATCCTTCGCTTCCCGTCCTGAATCTGAAACCTCCTTTTCCTTTCTCCTTATATCCTTTCCTCCCTCCCTCTTTCCTTCCCTGCAGCGCTGTGATTAATTGCTCTTGATGTTCGGCTAACTGAGCCTGCAATTAGCTGTCTGATTACCACAGGAACTGATTCTGTGTGTGTTTGGGGATTCCCGGGGGAAATTTTGCTCTCATCAGGGTTCAAGTTTGTGTGTTTCCCTGTGTTTATAGATCTGTAGTTGATTTCTGTCCTTTATTACCATTTTAAAAAGTGAACCTCAGCGAGGGAGTCGAACCCACAACGTTTCTCAAAAGTTCAGTGTGTCTGCTGACTGTGTGTTGGGCGTCCTACAGCTGGTTTTCAGCTCTTTTTTTGTTCCTAATAATGAACCGGTCTTTTCTTCTTTTTGCTTCTTTTCTTTGGTTGTTTACTGATGTGATTCAGTCTGTTCAGGCCTCAGGGTTTGCGTGTGTGTGTGTGTGTGTGTGTGTGCGTGTGTGTGTGTGTGTGTGGGGAGGGTAATGATTATTATAGTGAGAAACACCTGGCAACAGGAAGGAAGAAAAGTGTCTGTTTGAAAAATTGTTAGTTGTTAAGTATGAGAGTTTGGCTCATGGCGATGGACAGGGTCACAACTGACGTACAGTGGTAGAAAAGACGACCCTGAATCTAAAGACGAGGATCCAGGACTTATTCGGCAGCACTCGACACCGTCAGCCGAGTCAAGCTACAACTGTGACAAATCAGCTTGGGCTGCTTGTGGTTTATCTACAAGTTTGTGAGCTTGAAGCAAGTCTCAGTAATGTACTTCTTTTTAACCGGGACCAGAATGTGATTTAGAGGCCTTCTAAATGTCTAGCTGATACTAGAAGTTGACCGATTTGTCACTGCTGATAAGATGTTTTACAAACAAATCATTATCATTGGCTCCGATAGAGGCTCATGACTCCACCAGTTAGGTGGAGACGTGCTGTAGTGAATGTTGTCTGTAAGCACACTGTGTCAACACAGAGAATATCCATGCCTGCAGTTTAAACCAGAAGGGATGCATCTACTCACCAGTGGAAGACGCCCAACCCCTAACAACAAGCCAAAAACTAGCTGTGAAATCAAAGCTCAGGCCTGGGGAGCAGAGCCAGTGTCGTGCCAGAACAGGAGCTGGGCAAGGGGGCAATGTAACCAGGCTCAGGAGCTTCTATGGACATAATGGCAGAGGCAAAAAAATCAAAGTAATCAAAGATCAAGTAATGTATCATCAATCATAACAAATACAGGAAGTTTCAGGAAGTTAGAGGATTTTCCAGCGCAGACCCTCATTCTGGTATTGTAAAATTGTTGGGGTGGGGGGTGGGGTGTCTGACAAATGCTTCTCTTGGAGTGCACTGATTCCCTAATATTGTTTAGAGAGACAACAGCACTGCATGGAAAATGCTATTTCATGCAGTGCTGTTGTTCCTTTTCCACTTGATTGACACTGTGGGGGTCTAGACACAGAGGGCTTCAGCAGAAAAAATGTGGTGTCATCAGGCAAGCAAAGTGTTGTACAATTAAATACATGTATACTGTTTACTTGCCAGTTGTCACAGTGAAAGATGAAATGATTATGAGCTATAACTTTTAAGAAATGTCTTATAAACCTTGAGACTTGTGGATCTGTCACTAAGACTGGACTTCATGGATTTCCATGGATGTCCCACCATCATCTGAAGCAACATGCCCCGACCAGCGAAGAATCTCTTTTGAGCTCCATATTCCTGGTGTTTGAATCCAGAACCGCCCAGCTTGAACCTCTCTGTGTGGGGGTTTGCCTGTTCTCTCTTTGTCTTGTGTGGGTTTCCTCCAGGTGGTCTGGTTTAACCTTTTATTTACTAATCTACATGCTCCAGGAAAAGTCCTACCAGAACTTTTTTTTTTTAGGGTTTCGGGGGGAGGAAATAGTGTCACAATGCAACCAATCAGGAAGTCTGAGTTTTTCTCCTGTCAATGAGAAACTCCTTGATTTTAATTAGCCTCCCATTTCATGCTGCCAGCTGGACGTCTGTGCACAGCAGCACGTAAACCTCTCAGGGTTAAGGGTCAGCAGTGGAGGTAAACTGAAGTATTTAATTCTTTAATTTAAAAAGATAGTGTCAAGAGAGTCCTCTGTTTAAAAAATCATTGAACGTTTAAAAAAAATTGAGAACTTAATTTCAGATTTCTTTGGAGCTCCATTTGCATGCAGCAACTAAGCAAGTAGGCGGTGAAATCAACAAAATAAACTCAAAATGTCAAGAAAGGAAATCTTCTTCTTACATTTTCCTTATTAAACATAAAAATACATCCATACATCTGAATTTAATCAAACAAATAGCAGCTTTTTAACTCATCGTAAAACATATTTAATGGGCAAACGA
Organism: Argyrosomus regius; assembly: GCA_946959425.1. Classification (NCBI taxonomy): domain Eukaryota; kingdom Metazoa; phylum Chordata; class Actinopteri; family Sciaenidae; genus Argyrosomus; species Argyrosomus regius. The sequence goes on from OX336885.1 coordinate 11,899,977, forward strand.
CAGACTGAAACTCACCTAAACTTTCTTGGTTTAGTCTTTCCACTATTCCAACAATCACAGACTAAACTCTTAATCTACCGAGTTACACATGAAGATATTCTGTCTCTAAGCTGTTTTTCCTCTCACTCTTTCTTCGGTTCAGTCTGTTGCTGACTCGTTCTTTGGAGGCAGACCATTTAATTAATTTAACGATTATTATAATAGTAATAAACTTTATTTAGATTTAAACATATTTAAACATAGTTACAAAGGGCTTCACAATAAAGCAATAAGCACATTTAAAATAAACCACAATGAACTGAAGCGATGAGGGACATCGGGCACTAAATGAGCTGCTAAATAACTTGGGGCAAGGCCTCTCAGGGCTTTATAAGTAATCACTAAAATCTTTAAATAAACTCCTATAAGCAACAGGTAGTCAGTAAGGAAGCCAGAGTCTGTATGTGTGAATATGTCTGTAGGCAGCGGAGCTGGAAAAGAAAATGACAGACACCAAGAAATTACAGTAATTTAGCTGACTAGTTGTGTACTCAGCTGAAGACTTATTCAAATTTCAGTGTGAGAAAGAGGGACAGCTTATGCTAAGATGTCCTTTGACCTGACTTTGTAAGTACTGTATGCAAATCTAACAGAGCACAGAGCCGAGGTAGAGGCAGATATTCCAGTAGAGCATTATAAATAAACAACATACAATGCTGCTCGTTTCTGTTTGTTAATGAGAACCATCCTTTAACAGGTCTTAGTCAGATCAAAGGTCCTATTCAGATCAAATCAAGCGTTGTGGTAAATAACTGCAGGGTTGTGTGGTGGGTGTGTCTATTTGTGTTCAACATAACTGCTATGAAACAATCAGAAAATAACTTTTCATTTTGCTGATTTTTGCCGATTCACTTTCTTGATGCCGGCGCTCCCTCACTCTCATTCAATTAACATGTCGCTCAATCACTGCTTGCTCTTTCTCTCTCAAACTATTGGACACAAACCAAAGGAAACCTTTTCGTGTTTTAGAGACATTTCATGCTGACTGTGGAGGGTTTTGACTGGTTTGATTGGTCAGGGTTAAACGTAACTGCTATGAAATAATCAGAAAGTATGTTTTTATTTTGCATACCAGCGCTCCCTAACTCTCATTCACTGTCTATGTCACTCGACCACTGCTTGCTCTTTCTTTCTCAAATTAAACGTCTTGGTCTCACTATTTTGAAGTATAAATTGCAAGTCAGACAAGTCAGAGATTTAGAAGCTGGGTACATGAAATTAATAAAACCAGAACACAACAGGTAGAGTATCAGAGTTTAGTCCATGAATCCACCTGGATAGTCTCAGTTTCAGTGATATTTCAGGCTAACTGTGGAGGGTTTTGACCAGTCTGATCGTCTGATTGGCCACAGTAGCGTGACGTTGGGTTGCGTTTCTGCAAAAGTTCAATCTGGCTCAACTTCTCTGCCTCAGCCAAATCTCACCATCCCCGTTCAAATTAATGGAAAACCTGCGTCTTCGCGGCAGCATTGGATACGGCCTGAAACGAGCCTGAGCCTTGTAAAGTGAAGACATTTCATCCTGTCCTCACTTCTTCAAAAGACTTTTGATAGTTAAGACCTGGTCTTTGGGTCGATATTAGTGTTTAGGGAATGTATTCTGGCAACAAGGGTCTTCACAAGTATTTAAGTACAAACGTGTGTGTGTGGATGGGTTGTTGAGGTACAGTGGCTGCTAATAAGCATGGTACACTTTCTATAACACACACACACACACACACACACACACACAATAGGGGGTCTGTCTGATTGGTTTCAGGTGTGTGTAGTTGTGTGTGTGTGACCATAGCCTGACACCTCTGTAATAAGGCCTTTGTGTGTGTGTGTGTGTGTGTGTGTGTGTGTGTGTGTACATGAAAACAAGGTCAAAGCTGTAAAATTGCTGAAACAGTCGAGGCTGAAACATACCTCATGAGAATCCACGTCTTTGTGTTTGGGTGTAGGGTCACCGAGAAAAGGATTCTGGGTAACTGTAGCCCACAAGGGAGTCGATGTTCACACCTCAGCTTATCTCACTACTCATCATGTGTCACTGTATCTGCGGTCCTTTGTATTAAATAGAGCTGCTGGGTGGAGCGTGGAAGGATGATCCAGATCCTTTTTTGAGTGAAATAACAAGTTTCTTTTTTAGTTTTTTGGCAACTTTTACCTGAGAAATGTCAGATTCAGACGATTTTTCTGGACGCCATCTGATTGAAGTTTGTTGTTTCTACTCTGATCAGCCATAGAGTGTCAGCAACAGGTTAGCAGCTGTGCTATGTGAGGTGTTTACATAATTAGTCCATATGTTGTGAAGCTACACTGGATGTAATTTTAATAAATCTGGTCCCATTTGAAGCACATGCTGTCAGACTAATCTAAAAGAGCTGCTTGGATTACTTTTGATTTAAATATTTAACATGATGTGGTTGTCTTTCTTTCTCTCAGGTGCAGTCTGGTACAGATGGAGGTCGCAGGTTGGCCGTCACCTTCAGAGCTGACAGTGAGTTCCTCTCTTATTCTGCTCATGACTCTGGTTTATCTTGAATTTCCAGGTGCTGGAGCCCTGTTTACTTTAGGTAATTGCCCAGATAGTGGCTCAGTTCCAAGCAACCTAATATTTTGGTATCACTCCTATCAACTCCTATCAGTAGAACTTATCTTCAGGCCAGTGGTGGGGGTGATTGTGATGTCAGCCAGTCTCTATTTATGTCTCCGAACATTTCGACACCTGAAAGTCTCTCAGAAGAACGAAGCTGCAGCGTCACGACATTTAGGATAAACTCAATCACACAGTTTGATCAGAGCCTGAAACCATTTTTCGATTTTCTGTCATGTTAACCAGCAGAAAAATCCGAAGCCCCCTCACCCCCTTCATCTCCACCCCCATCCTCCTCCTCCTCCTCCTCCTCCACCTCCACCATCCTCCTCCTGTTCATCTTTTGTTCTTTTCTCTCTAAAAGTCAAGTTCCTCAGCCGTAGCCGATCCCTGCCTCCTGCCTTTGTCCGTGACCATGAGCGAGAAGCACTTTCAGATTACTCTTTGTGTGTGTGTGTGTGTGCGTGTGCGTGTGCGTGTGCGCGTGCGTAAGCAATGCCTGTATCAAACTGCAAGTTTTTTATTTTAAAGGATTTTCGTTCCTGAAAAAAAACAAAGTGAAAAAAATCAGAACAAATTAAAGTGTAATAACAAACAACAGGTTAATTTGTTTTCTTATATAATAACACACTGAGGACTGTATTTCTATCTATCAGGTTATGATTGTGTGTCTGGGTTGTTTATAATAAAACCTAGATTTCTGATTAAGAGTCCAACTCTGCTGACTATTTCTGTTTTTAATTGAATCCTGATTTAAAAATAGAAAAAAACCCATGTTCAAACCACCTTTAAAATCTGCAATAAATCACATAAATCCAAAAATGTATTCACATAACTTCGGTACCCTGCTGGGCACGCCTACGTCACGTTGCGGCCGCTACGCTGTTTTGGTCCGTTCTCCACACAACTTCCAACCTCACCGGGAGCGTTTCAGAAGCGACTTTTAAAATTTCAAAATTTTTAATACATTTAGTGTCGTTGATCCTGTCATCAAACTCGTTTATCATCACTGTTCAGCGTTAACAGAGGGTTGTTCTTTCAGCTGCATCCAGGACTCCTTTTCTCGTGTTTCATTTTCATTTAATCTAATCTTTAATACATATCAGGTCACCAATAATGTGGAGGTCAGAAGTTCATGTGACACTGAAATGATGTATCCTGTTCTTAACAGATGAAATGAAAAGTGTTGAAACTCACAAACTTTAAGCCAAAGTGAAGCGCTGAGGTGTTTTAGCATGACAATCAGGACTAGCTCATTGTGTGCGTGAAGGAGTGACACACCTCACTGCTTCCTTTCCGCTTCTTCGTCCTCCAAAAGCTTCATCCTCGGCTCCTGGAGGATGAAGGAGGATGGAGGCTTCCTCTCTATCCCTCTCTGTTTGCAGCAATATCAAGGGGTTGACCTTTGACCTCCATTAGGTCACCAATAGAAGGTGATGAGATCAGCAAATCTTAACACACACATATGTGTGATGAGATTCTGTGCCACAGAGCTGCATTGTTGAGGCACACCGTTGCACTGGGTGTTCCTAATACGATGAATCAGTCAATCCCACATCTTGCGGCTGGAAATATTACTCCTAGAGCACCAAGTCCGAATTAATCCGTGGCTGAAAATAGTCCCCAACAAATGCATTATGCTTCTGTTTGAGTAATGATTTATAAAAATGACAGAGACCAGCTGTATTAGGGGAAAAAAAACTATGAATTTGTGAGCCATTGTAGCTTCAGCAGGGATGCACTGATTGGGAAATTCTGGGTCAATACCACTGACAATATAAGGAATGGACGCCGTATCTGTGAAGCACCCACAGGTTTCTCAAGGCTGGCTTGGCCAATGCTGATGTTGAAAAATAACAATGTGGCTAATGCAGATCTTTTTACTTGTTGGTATTTATTCACCTTTTTGTGCACAGGGAACAAAATAAAAAAAACAAAACAGATTTGTTAGGAACAAAGTTGAAGTAATTAAATAATAAGAATGATGATGATGAGGAGCTTTTCATCCACAAAGAGTTTTATTATGAAAGGAGATAAAGTACATGAAGAAGAGAAGCTGGGAGCTGTGACTGTCTCCTTAAACTTCGAGGAGCGTGAGGAGGAAGAGAAGATGAAGATGAAGAAGAGTGTGTGAGGGCTGCAGCTTCTTGTTTCTTAAACTGGATTGAGACGAGGAGGAAGAGGAGCATGGAGGTGAGAACTAAAGATGAAGATGAACTTCTCCTTTAGTCCTCACATCTCTCTTTTATCCTCCTCTTCCTCCTACCCTTTGTCTCTGAATACAAAGAGGAGGAAGAGGAGGCACAAGCTGCGACCTTCACGTCATCCTTACATAGAGGAGCTTTATGATGGAGGATGAGGAGCGACCAGCCGTGACCTTCTCCTTCAGCCCTGAACATGACCCCGCTTTGTGGAGGCGAGAGGAAGAGGAGCAGTGATTCGTGACGTATCCCATGCTCTCCTAACCTCCCCTCCAGTCATCTCCATCCTTCATAAGCTCCTCTGTCCCATCATCCTCCTCCTCCTCCTCCTCTTCCTCACCCCAATCCTCTCCGTCAGGAGGAAAGAGGAGCAGTCAGTCGTGTCTGAGCTCACGCCCCTTTTCTTTCTGCATCCTAAGTCCATCTTTTCTCCTCCGATCCCTCTCAGTTCATGGCTGGCTGCTCCTCTTCCTCCACCTCCTCGGCTCCTCCATCGTCGTCCTTCACAAGATAAAACAAGAGGGATCGGGAGAGGGCGGAGCGACAGCACACAGGGCGATTCAATGAGTGAAGGTGTGGTTTATATAAAATATGAAGGACAGCTGAGGGACAGCTGGGAAATCTGAAGAAATGATCGCTAGTCTGCCACAGCAACTGTTCACGTCTTGTCTTGACTATGAGAAAAATATAAAATATCTCCATTATTCTTTAAAGTTTTTATGTCCCCAAACTTGCTTTTTGAATTTTGATGAAGTAATCAAACAATTCAAACACGGCTGTTTCTTTCAACAAAAGACAGATGAACAGGAAGATGCTGTTAAAAAACACCTCTATAGGGGTGTTGACAGTGGTGCATAGAACTAATTACATTTACTTAAGTACAATTTTGAGCTACTTGTGTATCCATTTTCTGCAAATTTTCAGCCTAACATGTAACTTTTTATTCTGTTACATTTATTTGATACGTTTAGTTCCTAGTTGCAGTTTGGATTAATAATACAAAATATAATCAACAAATAAAATTACTTTATTGATCCTACCGTGAAATTCACAAGATACCTGGCCATATAGGGCGTTCTGGTAGCTGATCTGCTACTCGCAGGTTTCAGAAGCTATTTCTGAAAATATGCGGCGCTGGCTGTTCGATCACGGCCGTTCTCAGACGGATGCTGCAAACAGCTTGTCAGTCTGCACAGAGCAGATCAAGCTGGCCGGAAGTCAGACACAGAAACGGCACAAGAAATCCAGTACAAAACAGTCAAACAGGAAACAATTTAACTATGTAGCATACTTACTCATGGTAGAAGCAAGGAAAATTAACCAAGTTAACAAAGTCTGGTGGGTAAAGTGCTCTGCTTCTGAAACGCTCCTGGTGAGTATGAAGCCAAGCGGAGAACGAACCAAAACTTGTGGTCACAACGTCACAGAGTCATGCCCAGTGGGATCCAGGGATTATACTTATTCCCACTGACTGTTTAAATATGAAATCAGACCTTCCTAGTTTAAATTTGCCATAAAATACATTTTAACAGTCCAGGCTCTCTGCCCAAGCTGTTTAACAATGTTGTGTTGTTATGTTGTGGTGTTTAATGTGTCTGTGTATTTGTACAGGCTGTGGCAACAAATATCCTTGTAAAGACAATAACGTATCTATCTATCTAGCTATCTATTGGGGCCAGGTTTATCTCATCTTTTATAAGGCGGTGTCACTACTTTTACTTAAAAGATCTGAGTAATTCTTCCACCACTGCTGGTTCATGAGGTCACCATCTACCATAGGTGTTAAATCAGGTGTGGTTGTGTATGCTGTTGTTGATCTCTCTCTCTCTGTCACTGTCTTTGTCTCTCGCCCTGCAGACTGCTCTTTAAACTACCCGCTGGGGAAACATGTGATCCATGAGGTCACCAACGTGTCCTTTAGCCATCTGGCTTGTGAAGATCAGGCCGCCGTGGTCGTCCACTGGTCCGCCAGCCCACTAGGTACCTGTTTGTTTACGTGTCTGTCCGTTTACCTGTCTGTCCATCGTCTGTTTACATGCTTCCCCACAGGGAGAGGTTTAGAGAAAGGAAGGGAAGTGAGGGAGGAGGAGCAGGAAGGTAAAACCTTCAAAGTGCTCAAATCCGTAAGATTACCCAGCTTTGTGCGTGTGTGTGTGTGTGTGTGTGTGGTGTGTGTGTGTGTGTGGTGTGTGTGTGTAGTGTGTGTGTGTGTGGTGTGTGTGTGGTGTGTGTGTGTGTGTGTGTGTGTGTGTGTGTGTCCCTTTGATCAGGCCAAGAGAATAAGGGAGAGGATCACATCTCACACTACAATACCACGATTTGACCGTGAAGGAATGTGTGTGTGCGCTCGGTGTAAGGTGAACCTCTCTCTGCCTGTGACAATACAGCCTGTTGTTTTCCCACAGAGACACAGAAAATCTTCCAGAAATGTTCCAACTCACACGTGAATGTCATCTGAAAAATCAGATTACCTCCTCTGCTTCTTCTCGCTGAGAACTTTTTAAGTTTTTAGAAGTTTTAAAAACAAACTGAACTGGAGAGAGCTGAAAATGTGTTTTTCTTCAGCTGTAACAGCTGCAACATGTGTCCGATGTTTGGGAGACCCTGCTGCAGCCTGAACACAGAACGAGATGAATATGTGGATTTTATTTGTGTAAAGTGAAAACAGGATGTTTGATCAGGTCCTGTGTGATTGTGTTCATCTTTTATCAAACATTTCCAAAAGTTGGAGAAAGAAAAAGTGACAGCGAGCAGTGAAAGTTTCTTTTCTGATTAGATGTTACAGACTGCAGCAGCTGGACGATATGGTTCATTTGGTGTTGGATTGTTGAGAATTGAGGATATGACAAGAAATATGTGACTGCCAGAAGTAACATGTTCCTCATCGTATTACATAACCATTTCATGTTGTTTTCATTATGAATTAGTTGAATCAGGATTGGGAATTCGCTGCAGTTCTCTAAATCTTCTTTAGAGACGATAAATACGGCAGTCACTACATGCAGCGCTCTTTAGTTTAGTCCGTCCTGCAGCACCTGGTGTTTGTACTTTTGTATACAATGTGCCAGATGTGTTTTACACTTTAGTCATAATCCTGTATCGACATGAACTTTTACCAGGTGGATGAAAGCTACAGTGGTGGTGCAGCGCCCGCAGGAAACAAAGTCTTAAACACAAAAGATGAGAAACAGTGCATCAAACTCTACATGATGTTATTATGTAATCTAGATCCCCGGCCTTAGATCTTACATAAAAAAAACATTGTGGAGACATCAAATCAACATGTAAAATCATATTTTAAACATCATACCATCACTAGAGAGGAGAAGAGGAGAGGGGGGAAGGAGAGTAGACATGGGTAGCAAAGGGAATAAGCAAGGCTCATAAGAGAGGACAAGAGGATAGCAAACAAGGCCAGAGAAGGAAAGGAAACGAGGAGAGGAAAGAAGGAGTGCAAATGGAACAAACAGAAGGGAACAAGGGAGGAAAGTCCGAGTTAGTAGGGGAAGCATGGTGAAGAGGTAAAGGGTGAAGAATCAAGGACAGAAGAAGATGAATAAGCCAGATATGAGGTGATGAGAGGGGAGGAGAAAAGGAAAGGAAACAAGGAGAAGGCAGAAAACGACTAATGCTGTGTCTGAAGTTGGATACTTCTGGTAGTACACTGTATTTCCTTGTGTAGTTTGTGTAATTTCAGGGGGGCAGTGCTGCTCAACATTTTACAGCTTCTTCTTTGCTAAACTGCAACCTGGAACTCACAGTACACTGTCTTTTGATGTAATTGACTACTTTAGCAACTTTAAGTATGGAAGTACATGAATTGAGACACAGCATAAGAGTCTGCGTCCATGGCTGTATTTTCACAGCAATGCTTTGGGCTAAATGCTCACAGTGAAGATGTTGATGTTAGAAAACTTAATCTGCAACCGTATCTCGAATCGATTATTGTTCGTCGGTGTGAGGATTTGCTGCTTTTCTCTGTTATATCAGAGTGAACTGAATATCTTTGAGCTTTGGGCTGTTAGTCAGATGAAACAGGACACTTGAAGACATAATCTTTGGCTCTGAGAAACTGTGATGGGCACCAAAGTCAGTATAGGATTGATCTTTTCGGGAACATGTAGTGTACATAATTTGTTGATATTTCAGTCTGAACCAAAGTGGTGGAGCGATCGCAAACTGATCTCATCGTCCACAGAGACGTGCTGCTTAGATGTCTAATGAAAAATACCTTTAATCAGAGTTTAAACATGTAGAAATATACCAGATACTGAAGGAAGGGAAAAAACAACAACCGAGCACAAGCCTGCCGTCACGCTGCAGCTGTCGTTAAAATGCAAAAACATCCTCGTCTGTCCTCGACTGCAGGAGAGAAAGAGAAAGAGAGGCTCAGGAATCTGCCTCAAGACAGAAAAACCTGTTCGACCACTGCTCGCTCACTCTCTCTCTCTCTCTCTCTCTCTCTCTCTATCCACTCCCCACAGAGCTAATAGGAAAAACATGTTCTGTGGATGTAAAGGTGTAATTACAACACAGGCATGTTTTCAAAGAGCAGAGAGGAGGAGGGGAGGAAACAAGGAAAAGAGAGGAGGAGATAAAAGGACAGGGGAGGATAGGAAGGGTAAAAGGAAATGAGGAGAAGAGATAGAAAACAAGAGGAGAGGAAAGGAAGGGATCAAGGAAAGGACTGATGGGGATAAGAGGAAACAGAGGGGAGGAGAGAAGGGGAAAGAAGAAGGGTAGAGGAGGAAATGAGAAGAGGAAGGGAGGGAAGGAAGGAAAGAAGTAGAGAAAAAGAAAGTTAACTAAAAGAGGAATTTTGAAGAGTCGGGGGGGGGAGCAGAGGGGGGAAGGAGAGTAAACAAAGAGGAGGAAGGTGAGGAAATGGAACAAGCAAGGACTGTAAGAGAGGAGAAGAGAAGTGGAAACAAGGCCAGAGAAGGAAAGGAAATGAGGAGAGGAAAGAAGGGATGTGAATGGAACAAACAGAAGGGAACAAGGGAGGAAAGAAAGTCCGGGTTGGAAGGGGAAGCAGGGAGAAGAGGTAAAGGGTGAGGAATATGAGGTGATGAGAGGGGAAGAGGAAAGGAAAGGAAACGAGGAGAAGGATGGATGTGAGGCTGATCGTCTTCTTGTGTCTCTGCAGGGATCGAACACATTAAAGGCTTCAGAGTTTATCTGGAGGACAAGAATCCAGAAGGGAAACAGTGTCAACACCTCATCCTCAAAGACCCTCGACAGCTCAACTTCTCCTACAAGAACACGGTACGACCAGAAATAACTAACCAATCACAGGGACATCTCATGTATGTATTTTTTCTTCATAAACTTACATGACACACGTGTGTTGGAGGAGTTATTGGTGGCTGTAATCAGTTCACTCCTCTATGTACTGGCTGTGAAGTGATCCCTTCATAACTTGAGTCCAACATAAGAGATGTGGATGTGTGGCGCCCTGATAACTTACCTGGTGGACCGTGCATCCCAAATACAAGAGCTGAGTCCTTACCTCAGTGGACTGTGTTCGATTCCAGCCTTTAGCCCTTTGCTGCATCTTATCCCCTCTCTCTCTTCACTCGATTGTCAGGACAAAGACAAACTTTCTGTTCTTTCATGATCCCACACCGGGGAAATTCCCTTGTTATAGCGGCTCACAATATACAAGGTGGACTAGAAAATACTCATGAATAAATAAATAAGGGCCGTCTGGTGGCTCAGCTGGTAGAGTGGGCTCCCCACGTACGTCCTGCAGTGACGCTGTTCCGACTCCGGCCTCAACTCCTCTGTTCTCCTCGGCCAAGCTTCAATAAATCTTTCACAATAAGACATCTTGGACTGCTGTGACTGAACTGACCACTGCTGAACAGAAGTCTCCACAACAATCTCAATAAAGCATGCACGTTCTTTCTGTGCAGCACTTTGTGAACTTAAAAGTGCGTTTGAACCCAGATACTTATTATTATTATTGCTACATTATGCTATTTGATATAAAGGGTAAACAGACTAACCCTAACCCTGACCTTTGATGTCCACCACAGTGACAAAAGATGCTCCATGGATCTGTTCATGTCTCCATTGTTATCAGCCTCTTTGTGTTATCTGTTGTTGATTAATTATTTTTACTCACACAGAAGCTGAGCAGCCAGCCGTTCAGCGGTTTGACCTTTGACACCGACTACATGGTTCGTGTCGTTCCCTTCCCGACTCTGATGAATGAGAGCTTCTTCCCTCCATCGTTCCTCAGGACCAACTGTGAGTCCAGTAGTCTGAAAAATGTTTATTCTTATTATAAACTTACCCACAGTTTGATGAGCTCTTGCCTGTGTTTAGCTTAGCTTAGCATTAACACTGGAGGCAGGAGTCTTGTTTTAGCTCCATCTTAATGTACTCTCACAAAACTAGTTAACAAGATGGAACATGCAGACGACTATAGAGACATTAGAAGGGTGATTTATTCCCACTTTGTACAAAATTTAGAACAATTCAAGGTTTCTGTGTCTGTGTGACCACAGGCGTTGTTGAGTGGTCTTTGTTTGACTTTTTTTTTTATCAGCCAAATACAGCGAACAAAGGAACTCTTCAGGTGTATGTGTGTTGAACATGTTTGTATGCAGACTCCTGATTGTAGTATGTATATGCACTGGACACACAGAGATCAAACTGATCTTCATCAGGGGAAGACCTGATTGATACCAGTGCTGTAAATGCCTCCAATACAGCCTAAAATGCTGAATCAGTTATCATGCATTTTATTAGCCCTGAATCAGGACTCTGCTATTTTCCAGCAGCGTCCTGTTCACCATTTCTTTCCCCAGTATGTTAAACTCATGTCCCACCTTACTTTGACTCTGATTGAACCAACTCTGAACCAATCTCACCCCTCAAGGCGAAACCTAATCGACCTAAACCAATGAAGGGAACAAGTACTAGCCAGTCCTGTATGAACGGGCAAGCTGTGCTGGAAATGACTGTTTTACAGCAGCGAAGAAGAGCTGATTTCCAGTTCAGTGATGTTAGACAGAGCTAGCTGTCTTTCTTTATACGTCTATATGTGTTTTAAAGGGTTGAACCTGAGCCAGGCCATGGAACAGTGATCAATCATACAGGATTAGTAGGACATAGCTGTTAAAAAAGGAATATATATGTTTAATACATATGTATTGGTATCAGTCAATAAGCAAAGTTCAAGTATAGATATCGCGGAGGGAAAAATGGTATTAAAACATCTCTATGATTGTTTGGCTGCACAATGAGAAGACAAACAGACCGAGACATGCTGTCTAACCATTTGTGTGTGTTCATCTTACAGCGTGTGAAGTCCTCCTGGGATCAGACAACCTGGTTTGCAAACCATGTAAGTTCCTCAGTGTCGTCGTCATAACCAGAGCCACATGTGGACAGAGTCAGTCCATGGTTTGATTGTCTCGTTATTAGAGAAAGTAAAACTTCTCCCCAAACTACTTTTAAACCTAAATGAGTTGACAGATTTTCTCTGTGGATGGAGCATTTTATAAAGAAGGATGTTGTTGTTTAAGATATTAAGTTGTATATTCTATATTTTGGTGCAGATGTTTCATATTAAAAGCTTACCAGGAAAGATTAAAGCCATGTTTTTTCCACATTTTTGACACCGATTGAATGCACACAGTTAGTGTTAAAAAAAGAAAAACTATGTTGGACTCGACATATCCAAGTGATTAAGTAGTAAGTATTAATTAACTAGATTAAATTTAGTTTCTGTCTGTGCAGTCTGGAAGCCAAAGACCCTGAACGTGTCCCAGCTGGGGTCGAACCTTCACGTGGCGTTCGACCAGGCTCCGGCCTCCTTCGGCTTCCACTTCTACTACCTCTACTACAAACTGAGGCAGGACGGACCCTTCAAGCTGCAGCGCTGCAAACCAGTAAGTGTTATCAGGTTCTCTGATTCTGGTGTTGGAAAGAAAGTTTCAGACATCGTCTTTTCTAACTTAGTGTACAAAGCACTTTATGTCAGTTTTTCTGTGGTCTTGTGATCAGTTTGGGGTTCAGTGTCCTGTTCAGAGACACGTCAACATGTGGGCAGGAGGAGCTGGGGATCGACCACATTTATAGGTTTTTGGTAAACAAGTTGTTGCTCATTTAAAGAAAGGAGGACTTCATTCCAGCTCTGAAAAACATCATGACTGTTATCTGCTCTGATGTCAGCGACACCCTTGCGAGAATTGTGGAAAATAAATTGCTAGCTGAGTTTTTAATTGATAAGTTTACTTTGTGCAGGATGTAAACCAGCCCAGAACTACATGCATCCTCCAGGACGTCACTCCGGGGACCTACACTATAGAGGTACTTAAACGCAGCACAGGACTGAGCTTCTTCATCACTATTTTCATCACTAGTTAGTGTTCAGTTGTGGACTTCATATATACTTGAATGATTTAAAGATAAAAAATGTAACTCTAATCTCACTGTTCATACCATCAGCTTATCATTCTTCTCTCTTCTGTTCTGTCGGTTTGTTTCACTCTTTTAACTCTTCAATGTGTCAGCTGAGAGACGACAGTAACACGACCAGGAGGCAGACTCAGTACCACGTCAGCCAAGGTGAGACACACAAATATAATATAACTGTTTAGGGCTGCAACTGATGATTTTTTTTTCATTATTTCTGTACATAGTAGTTTAATGTTTACCGGTCAAGATCCTTGTTCTTTAGCTGTATTTATGTCTATATCTGTGTGTGTACGTTGAGAACAAAGTGAAACCAGAGTCAGATTCCTTGTATGTGTACACATACCTGACCAACAAAAGTGATTCTGATTATCTCGATCAACTGTTTGGTATATTAAATGTCAAAATAGTGAAAAATGTCCATCGTCTTCAAATATCACTCTTAAAAAATGCTCTAAAATGTCAATCTGTTTAAACATTGTAATTTAAGGACTTGTTTAATCTGGGTCTGCCATGTCATGTTGGACAGGCAGTGTACACGTGGGTCAAGTGTGGGACTATAGGAAATTATTTGACTGAAAGAAGAAATCCGACTCTTCTCCACTTGTGCTTCTGCTGCGCTATGTTCAAGTTAGATAGATGTCACATATTTGGATTATTACATACTGTTAATTTTAATTACCTGATTCTTTTGACTCATGCTGGGTGCGTTTGTTTCTTCTCCAGTCCACTCCCCCTGGGCAGGGCCTATTCGTGCGATGGCCATCACAGTGCCTCTGGTTATCATGTCTGCTTTTGCCACTCTCTTCACTGTCATGTGTCGCAAGAAACAGCAAGGTGAGAGCGTCGATTATTGATGATATGCTTGGGGGTGTAACACCCTGCCAGGTTGCCAGGCTGAGACTGTAAGTAACATTATTTTAATACATTAACTCATCTTGTCCATTAGAAAACATCTACAGCCAGCTGGACGAAGAGAGCAGTGAGTCGTCCAATCACAGTGCAGCATTGAACGCGGAGCGGCCGTGGCCTCGCCCCAAAGTCTTCATCTGTTACTCCAATAGAGACTGTCCTAAACACACCGGCGTCATCCAGAGCTTCGCCTACTTCCTGCAGGACTTCTGCAACTGTGAGGTGAGGACAGCTGGATGTTCAGGAAGAAAAATTTAATTGTTGTTATTCTTTTTTAAATCAGAGGTTTAATTTTGAAGGTTGGTTATCAAATCCTTCTTCACTCCTTGCTCAGGTTGTCCTTGATCTGTGGGAACACCTGGAGATGTGCAAAGAAGGTCAGATGTCGTGGCTCAGCAGACAGCTGGACGAAGCCAACTTCATCATCACTGTCTGCTCAAAAGGCCTACGGTACTTCCTCTGCCTCCTCTACTGTCTGCTGTGTGTCTGTCAAAATTACTGGTGATGTTTTCAAAGTGCCTTCAGCTGCAGTTCCTCAAGTGACCACTAGAAGTCGCTAAAACACTCTGACTACTGAATATGGAGGGAAAATATAAATACTTAAACTTCTATAAGACGTAAGATGCTCAGTAGTTACTGTGTGTTTGTGTAGTAAAAATAAATAAGAGTTTAAACAGATTTTTTAACAAATGTTTCAACCTATCACACCTTTTTTCCTTCCGTCTTTCACACTGACCATTCTTTCTCATCCTTTCTAACCTGTCTCTTTTTTCCATTTCACATCTTTACATTGAGTTTATATTAAAAAAAGAGTTCAAGGTCCAAATGTCATGTCATGGCATGTCAAACAATGCAGAAAAGATATATGAACATAAGCCTGCTCTTTAGTTATTACAGCTATAAAACATGACTGAAGTGTTCCTTTTAAACACAACAAACATAAAGCACTCTTAAGTTGTTGGTCAGCATTTAACACAAAGTGAACAAAGTGAAATGCATCATCTGTAAACAGGAACTTTAGTCTGCATCCATATGTCCAATCAGGACATTCTGCCAACATTTTATGAGAATATATCAGCAATAACAAGAAGATTTGTCAAGACCATCACTGTCCAAAAAAGAGAAAAAATGGGATTGTAATGTGTATAATATCCAGAATGCTTTGTGCGTAACACACATAATTACCCATGTCGAGGATGCCACATCGTGTTGGATATAGTTCAGCAAATGTGCCTTATACATTTATATACTGTATGGTACAGCCAACCAATTTTATGGCCACTTGGGGGCAGCAGAAACAAGTTGTGAACACTGACATATCACCACTTTTTAAGTTGATAGAAGTAATTGCTTATTTACACATACAGCACATACATTATCATTAATTTGGGGTCGTGTTTCCGGCCACTTGATGAATGTTAGTCCAATATTCACTCTCTTTTAGCTCTGCTTATGATCTCTTATGGGGGAAATATCTGTTTCTTTAGCTGCTAAATGCCCCACTGTGTTCTCCAGCTGGTTACTAACTGCTTTTTGCTGCTGTTTTTAGAGTTTATGTCAGCCAGACAGCAAAAACAAAGAGCATAAAGTCACTATAAAGCTGCATAAAGCAGATTTGTTTGGTGTGTTTTATTATGTTGTAGACTCAGTGGTTATAGTGGATGTTTTCTTTCTCCCCAAACATTATAATTTATTAACTCTAGACTAAGATATGACATTAAGCCTTCGGTCTGTCCATCCATCTTTCCTTGTTTGTTTACATCTTTAAATTTTTATTTTATTCTTTTCTAACCAGCTTGTTCCTTTTCCTGCAGCTACTACGTGGAGAAGAAAAGCCGCAGAGGGAAGACACCAGTCAGTCGCCGTAGTAACAGCAGCAGCAGCAGCTCTCCAATTGGTGGATCAGGTGGCGACCTGTTCATCGTGGGTGTGGCCATGATCGCTGAGAAGCTGCGGTTGGCGAAGCAGAGCGAGGAGGGCGGAGCTCAGGAGCTGAACCGCTACATGACGGTTTACTTCGACTATTCAACAGAAAACGACATCCCCACCATGTTGAGTCTGGCTCCCAGGTAAGTACAGCACTCTGGACAAAATAACAGAAACACACGTCCATGTGACCATTGATTTGTCATGAAAATCTTTTTCTGGCGTTAAAGTTAAAAATAATTTCCCGTGTTTAGGTTTAAGTTGATGGACCAGCTGCCTCAGCTCTACAGTCGGCTCCACTCCAGTCAGTCCAGTTTGGCCGATCGTGAGTCGCAGCCTCTCAATGTCTCCAGGAGGAACTACTTCAGGAGTAAATCCGGACGCTCGCTCTACGTTTCCATCTGCAACATGCACCAGCACATCAGCCAGAACCCTGACTGGTTTGAGAAGCAGCTGGCTCCTTCGGGAGCTTCCTCAGCCTCCTCCTCAAAACATTCTCCTGTCCCTGCTGACCCGGCTCCAAGCCCTCCACCAAAGCCTCACTGCTCCTCCTCCTCGTCTCAACCCGAGCAGAGGTTTGACTCCGGCTTGGTGCTGAATGAGGTGGTGGTGAAGACGCCATCACTGGAGGGTGGAAAGGGAGAGTCGAGGAGGAATATGCTCCTGCTAGCACCCGGCTCCAGTCCCAGCCTTAACATAGGATCCAGTCATAGTCCCAGTCCCAGTCCTGGTCTCTGTCCAAGTCCAGGTCTGCCACACTGCTCTCTGTCCATGCTGGGACCCAATTCGAGGTAAAGTGAGGTGTAACACAACTGTTTTTATTACACATATGAGACCACTCTCCAGTCTGATGCATGTTGCATTTTTGCTTCTCCAGGTCTACTTCTGGAATATCTGGACTGTTACCAGAGGAATCTTCCTCCTCCTCCTCCTCCTCCTCCTCCTCCTCCTCCTCCTCCTCCTCCTCCTCCTCCGCTCCGTCCATCCTCGAGGATGTGGTTTGCCCCATTGTCTCCGCTCAGGCAGAAGAAGGCGGTTCTTCCCCTCCAGAGCTCCCTCCTCCTCGTGATTCAGGCATCTATGATTCGTCGGTCCCATCCTCAGAGCTTTCTATTCCCTTAATGGAGGGACTGTCACATGACCAGGCTGACTCCTCCTCCCTGGCCGACAGCGAATCATCTTCTTCCGGGCTGGGTAAGATTTTTGGGTTTTTTTTAGAATCTCACCTGATGTTTTTTCAATAAAATCTAATTTTCTGATATTATCCAATGTAGTTAAAATTTCATTCTGATTTATCACATTTCATGTGCTCTTTTTTTCCTTGTGTAACCGTTGATGATGCCACTGATGATGCTGTGTCTGTTTCAGGTGACGAGGAGCCGCCTGCTGTCACATCGCTGCACTGCAGCGCCGCTACAGTTTGTAAAGCTGAGCTACACCACCATCACCACCTGGAGCACAGTGATGGACTTACAACTGTGGCGTCATTGTAGGGTACAGACACCTCCTGCCAGTCAAAAGACAACCAGCCCAGTGATGTCATCACACGGCCAAAGAAATGTATTGGTCTTGGATCTGGACCCTTTCTTAAAAGTGCTGTCGTCCCTTCATCATGGAAACAAAACTGGAATTAATTAAAAGGCACTGCAGTGGTTCACCTATGGACATTACTAGGGAGAGTTCTAGGTTGTTGGTCCCAGTAACTATGGTAACTACAGAGTTAGACACTTACTAGAACACTAGTCACTGGTGACTATAATAACCACTGTATCAAGAACACTAATCCCTATTAACTGTGGTAACCTTGGAGTCAGAACACTAGACTTTGGTAACTGTGGTAACTGCAGAATTCTATAACACCAGTCGTTGGTAACTGTGGTAACCACTGAGTCTAGAACACTAGTTGTTGGTAACTGTGGTAACTGTGGAGTTCTAGAACACTAGTTGTTGGTAACCGCACGGTTCTAGAACACTAGTCGTTGGTAACTGTGGTAACACATGAGTTCTAGAACACTAGTCCTTGGTAACCATGGTAACCACTGCATTCGAGAGCAATAGTCCCAAGTAATTATGGTAACCACTGTTTCTAGAACACTATTTACTGGTAACTATGGTAACCACTTTGTCTAGAACACTTGTCCCTGGTAACTATGGTAACCACTGCATCTAGAACACTAGTACTTAGTAAATAAGGTACTTTGTTCGCCTCGCTGGTCGCCCTGCCTGGATGATTTTTGAAGGACTGGATCTCCAGATGCTGCAGAGTGGATCAGGTCAAACCAAAGACTGCCTCAGCACTGCGTCTTGATTGATTGATAGACAGCTGGCTCGTGTATGACTTCATGTTTGGTACCAAATGCTGAAAAAAAACTGTTTGTTCAGGCACTTTTTGATGCAGAAACACAGGAAGACAACGCATCAAACATGTTCAGATGTTCCGTGGAAACACCAAGGTGAAAGCTGCTGAATGTATCAAGGACGTAGTTTAATATGGCATTTTTTGTATTATTCTAAACATTTAGGATCAAAACCAAGTAAGCTCTAAATACTTTGGGGCAAACCACATGTTCATCCATGAATGTGAATGGAGGAGCATTTTTCATTAAGAAGAGAACTGCCCCGAAACAGTTTATAATAGAACATTTTATCAATATTCATCAGAGTTTAAGGAGCAGTGAGTTTCAACGGCATACCTTATTTTATTTTTCTAAATGTTTGTTGACAATGACTCATTCTTAGAGCAGCAAGTAACCCGATGACCACTGCCTAATAAATCAGAAATCATTAAACTGTCAAATGTACTAAAACCTGCAAATGTGATATAATATGGTGGAAGAGTTGTGTGAATTGTGTGTTAATTTGAAATTTAGTTTTTATTAAATTTTATTTTCTCTGCATTTTTATTCACAAATTCGGAACGTACAATTCAAATGAGTTTTTCTGGTGGCGCCCCTCCTACACCGTAACGTATTGAGTGCTGTGGTTACATTGTTGAAGTTTGTGGTTATGTATTTTAAGGTATTGAATATTAATGTTACATTTATAGTTATGTATTTCTCAATGCTTTGTAATCCTTTTCTAACATTGTTGCAGGAAGCAGCGATGATGAGGGCATTATGAAAAGTGACTCTTGTTCTACCATTACTAAAGATGCCACTATGGAAGCCCAGTTATGCCAGGACAAGCAATAAATTCAAGTGTCAACTCGTCAAAGGAAATTACGAAATAGTGTCTCAATTTTAAATTACGTTTAAGTAAGAATTACGAGATATGAAGCTAAAATTTTGTCAGACCCCACAAAGTAAGTCACTATTTTGATTTTAACAACTTGCTCCTACTTTTTCATCATTTTCATGTCATGGTACAAATGGGCTTCCATACAATTCCCAATTAATGATCTCATGAGCATATTTCATATCTGACATATTGTATGTACAAGGCTGTTTTGTTCTGTGTTTAAAGTTTTATAAAGTCTTTTATATTTTCTGACTCAAATGTTTGAGTTGCTGCTGAAGCCTGAGCGACGACTTCTGGTTTATTGGCAGGTTTGAGTTTGTTGGAATGGAAGATTCAGCATTTCCTACTTGTAAATATTTAAAAAAAAACATTTTTTTCCTGGAAATGTCTGTTCTGCTTCAATTTTGGATAGTTAGACTTTTGTTTTACTATTTTTTTTTTTAGGAATGTACTGTTTTATAGTACCTAGGTAAATCCATCTAATAAAACATTCCTCTTTTATCATCTTTTTGTCTAATCTTTGGCTGTTAAGGGTTTATGGTTATAATAGTAACTTTTGCTGTTACTTAAGCCAGATTAGGCAAAAACAAATGTTATCAGGTAACTAGAAGCATAAATACTTGAGTATAATACACATTCTTGAAGGAATACTCAGTAAGTTTTTGTATGGCTTTACAACTGGTAATAATCTCTCGTTTACTTCAAGCAGACTAACAAGTTTTAGTTTCTAACAGTAAAACACACACACACACACACACACACACACTTCTCTGACATAAAAGTCAACAGACAGCTCTATAGTGTGTGAGCTGTGAAGCCTCAATGCTTAAAACAACAGACGCCTCTAAAACTCACAGACAGCCACTCCAGCACTGGTCTACCTTCAGAATAAAAGCACCACAAGCAGGCCATATCTGGTCAGATTCATAACCTTGTTTATTCACTCTGTGAACTGATAGTTTCTGATTTAAATCAAGCTTTAGACTGTACTTTGTTCATTTATGTGTATGGCTGCTTTTCAGACATGCTTTATCAGACATTTAACCCTTCAGAACTTAATTTGTTAAATGAAGAATGATTTCATAGAAAATCACAATCCTCTTTCTCAAAGTAAGGTACGGAAATCAGCATTATTTTGGTTATATTATTGAATATATATATATATATATATATAAAACTATTGTATTGAGGTATTGTATCAGCAATAGAATTGAAAATACCATAATGTAATGTAATTACATGTACTGATACAATCTTACCAGAAGTGCAACAAGCAGTAAAGTGTAAAGAAATGTGTATATGTATAGAATAAACAGTAAGGGGTAGATATGGATATTTATATATATGTATATATAAGTTCTATACAATATGAACAAAATACACTGGGATATGAATAATAAGATGTACAGTACAGGTATAAGTACAAGTAATGGCAATAGTTAGACATTATATACAGAATAAACAGCTGGAGGTCTGATATGAACATGATGTATAGACCATAGGCCAGATGTATTGGCCTACTTTATGGACAGTAATATAAATGTAGGCTATATGGATATGTGAGTGTATATAGGGTGGAGGCACTGGTGGACAGTAGTATGGAAGTAAGCCAGCACTAGCCTGTGAGGCTAGTAAAGTTGTAATACTAATAACTAAAAATATTGTATTTAATATAGCCCTACTTTAGATACTTAAAGTAAATTCTGCTGTTAATACTTTCATACTTTTACTGAAGTAAAATTTTGTTTCTGGGATTTTCACTTGACTTACACTTCACTTTGTATTTTCTGTGATACTGCTACTTTTATTAAAGCAACATTACATAAAAATCTGTATTTTTGTGATTTAGTGCCCCAGTTTCAGAGTGCAAAACTACTGTGGTAAATATGAGCTGTATACGTGTATTTGTCATGATTACATTACTTACTCATACTCAACAACTTTGCTAACAGTCAAACATCAAGCAAGGACTACAACACAAGACATAGCAGCTAGCTAATATTACTTACTAGTCCAACAGCAAGTAGCCCAGGTCGGCGTCTGTCTTTCAGCCTTTTATTTCACCAAGCCCTCCAACGACTAAAAGTCAGTCCCAGATTTACTCCGTCAGCTTCTTGCTCACTCACTCTCTCCTTTTCTCTTCTTAGCTTCCTCCATCAACGTCCTCTTCTGTCTTTTTGCCTCTGTCATTATGTCCATAGAGGCTGCTGAGCCTGGTTACATTGCCTGCTTGTCCAGCTCCTGTTCTGGCACAACACTGGCTCCACTGCCCGTCAGCATTCCCCCATGACCCAGGCCTGAAAACCTCCTCCTCAGTGGTCCAAAATACCTGTGATACAAACACTAACACTCCCCCGGTGCTCTTGGATCACAGTCCGGGCAGCCCGGCTAACAAACTGAGCTAACATTAGCTAACAGCAGCTACAGTTGGCAGCAGTTTACTTTACTGTCCATCAGGAAACTCTGTAAATCACAGAGAGTTGAGGCGGAGCAGCCAGCCATCAGAAGGAAAACCAGAAAACATTTTCTCCATAAAATATGATCCAGTTTCACCAAAATCAGTGAAATAGTTGGTGGTGTGTGACTTAGTGCCGTAAAACGTTGCGTACTTCTCGTGATTGTACCTGGAGCACAAAGTTACATAGTGTGAGAACAAACGTACGAATGACAGAGACACCATTGACCTGATTACAAGTCAGTGTATCATCAACATGATTTAAAAGCTGTTAGCTTATGGTTGCACAATGTTCTCCTCCAATGACTCTTATTTTGAAGGCGCCACCGGAAGACTGACTCTGACTGGAGCTTGACGGTGGAGATGAAAAGAGGATTTTCAGTTGAATCACAGCGACTCACAGTTTGTTGTTCAGCTGAATCTTCGGGCTGAAGTTTGACTTTTCTCAGAGGAAGATAAAGTTTGTTTTTAACTCACCGGGTAAAGGCGACAGAAACCGGAAACATCTCGGTTTGTTTGTTTGTTTCTTTTGATAATCAGTTGATTGTGGATCTGCTTTGGATCGTTGGGAGGAGCTGCAGCCCGATGCAGGCAGGTGATGGATGTCAACGAGGGTCAAGGTGAGGAGCTGCACTGATTAAAGTTTTAATTGAAATAATCATGACAATGAGCGTTTTATATAAGGGTAAGAGATAAAGAATGTGAAGAGGACAGACAGAGAGTTAACTCTTACACTGCCTTTCTGTCTGTTACATTATAACGGCTGTGTGCTGTGCATGATCAGTGATAGAGAGACCCTGAAACATACTATCCACTATAGAGAGAGAGAGAGAGAGAGGGAGAGAGGGAGAGAGAGAAGGAGTGGAGGGGCAGTGGAAGGAAGAAAGGAGGTTTTTATTGCTGCCCTGTGAGTCACAAGTTTGCCTGAGAATGACTTATAGTCTGCAAACACACACACACACACACACACACACACACACACACACACACACAGTGTATTTGCCATCATGGCAGCTTGGTGTGGAAAATGATGTTTATTTGTTGTTTTGCTCACAGCCTGCTGATACTACCAGAAATACTCCGATCCTTTATTTTAAAGCAACACTGCGTAGAAATCTATATTTTTGTGACTTCACACCCCCAGTTTCAAAGTGTAATACCACTGTGGTAAATATGTACATGTGTATTTGTTATGATTGTGATGATAGCAGCCAGCTATTATTACATATTTGCCCAGCTCGGCATCTGTCTTTCAGCCTTTTATTTCACCAAGCTCAACGCCTAAAAGTCAGTCCCAGATTTACTCTTGCTCGCTCACTCTCTCCTTTTCTCTTCTTAGCTTCCTCCGTCAACGTCCTCTTCTGTCTTTTCTCCTCTTTCATTATGTCCATAGAGGCTGCCGAGCCCGGTTACATTGCCCGCTTGTCCAGCTCCTGTTCTGGCACAACACCAGCTCCACTCCCCGTCAGCATTGGGATAAACATTAGGTGCATGAATGTGACTATATATCAGGCTGATATTGAAACGAAAATATTACAGGAAAGGAAACTTTTGAAATGTTGTTGTGTTTTGATAATATAATTTGTTTTTAAATTAATTAATTTAATTAAAAAAGAAAAGGAGGTTGCGTGTCACCAGTCTCTCACTCTCTTTTAGCTACTTTTGGTCTCTGTCAGCTTCTGAGGCAGCGAAATGATCCACTGTGTCACTAACTGTATCATGTACAGTCAGTTTTCTGAGCTTTTTGTCTTTAAATAGCTACCTGTTTTAAAGAAGCGTGGAAGCCACTAAAGCCAAGTTGTTTAGTATATCCATTCAGGCCTACTGTAGAAACATAGTGGCTCAACATAGCGGACCTGGTGGAAGAGGACCGGCGGTGTCTGTAGATTCAGTTGTTATTTTCAGGTGATTATGCACTAATAAAAACATAGTTATGGATATTATGTTTCTAAATCTGACACACTGGACCATTTAAACGATTAATCAATTTTTAAAACTTATTTTATTTTTTCTTTACTCAACCACTCAGATCATTTCAGCAATAAATGTTTGCGTGAAATGTAGCAGATATGTAATATAGATCATATTATTATGAGTAATAATAATGTGGAGCCAAATTTAGATACTTTTTATTCTACAGTGTAGATTAGTCCTGCATCACTTCATGTATCAATTGTAGAACAAATATGTTGGATTAAAAATTACAGTCTGTGAAATGTAGTGGAGTACAACTATAAAGTAGTATAAAACAGAAATAATGAGCAAAGTAAATGAGCAAATTGCACTCAAGTTGAGTACTTGAGTAAAAGTATTGTATCTAGAGGTTGTAGTACAGTAATATCAGCATTAGTACTAGACTACAACATTATCCGCACTCATAAAAACATACAGAGCTGCTGTTGTTATTTCTGAATTAAACATGTAATTAATAAATTCTTTAAATTCAACCATTCATTTTTTTAAACTGTCCACAGATCGACATCGACATAGGCCGTCTGCCGTCAGGCTTTTTTAGTGAAATGTAACTGACACAGTTATATATAACAAACAGCAAGTCCAACGTCCACAGACAGCTGATTGTCAACTGCAGCGCTGCAGATTTTTATCTTTACGTTTTCAGGATATTTGTGTCTTTTTCCTTTCAGTATGAAAGATTTGTCAATGCTCTGTTTTTCTATTAATGCTTCTGGACTTACAGTACTCATTTTAACATACACCAATATACCATGCCAAATTCCTTATATGTGAAAATATACATGGTGATAAACACAGACTCTGACTCTGAGTCTGTTCATAGCAGACACCTGTTGGTTTATGATAATAAGAGTTATCTTATCTTTTCTTCTGTCCATTTTTCCATCCATCAGTCCATATTCTAAGATCAGTGCCAGCTGATGTACTCGATAATAAAAATTGAGTGCCTCGTCGTTTAAACAAAGATAAAACGATATATATAAATATATCTAATATCAATATGTATCATGCTATAGTACATTTTTCACATAATTAATGGACAGACTGGTTCTCAGATGTCAGATAAACATGTAATCTTTTAAGATAAAATAAAGCTGCTTCCTCATATTGATGCAAATCTACTGTAAATCCAGTGTAGTTCACCTCTGTGTAAAAAGCACTGAAGAATCTGTGATGTTTGACAAATTTCGAGCATCTAACACATCATTATACGTCCTCATACATCCAAACATTGTCCTATTTCCTGCTGCAGAGAGGTGTTGTTCACTAGAATCCCTCAACATATTAAGTAAAACAAATGATTATTTTGATTATTGGTTAAATTGGTTTGTCTTAAAATGTCACAAAAAGTTAATGATGCTGTTATAATGTCCCACAGCCCGGGGAGATGTCTGCAAATGTCAAAGATAATGTTTAATATCATGTATGACAAAGAAAAGCCCTCACAATTGAGAAGATGGACCCTCCAAATATTTCTGGGTTTTTGCTAAAGAAAGAGACTTGAACAAATTATCGTTTATCAAAACAGTTACTGCTTAACTTTATGTCCATCAACTAATCCAATAATCAACTAATTTTGGCAATTTTAGTGCCTTTTACTCATATTTAAATAAAGGATTATCTTATTATTTTAAAGTTGCATTGATTGGCACAAACTCCATAACAAGATGGCTGACAAACAGACCTGATATATTATCATCTCATGTTGAGATGTTATAACTAACATGTTAGCAAACTATTTCCATATAAAGCAAACAATTAAATGATTGTCCAGGCAGAGTGGTGTGTTTGTTTTAATATTCATGCTCTCTTTTAGCTCCTTTTAGCTCTGTTTTTGGCCTCCTCCAACTCTGGCTCTTGTAGATTTTCCACTTTCTTCACCAGCTAATCTCTAACTTCATCTGTCTGCTGTTTGTGCTCTGAGCTCACAGTCCGGGCAGCCCGGCTAACAAACTAAGCTAACAATAGCTACGTGCTTGATCGCAGGTGATCGTCCCCGGAGCACAAAGTTACATAGTGTGAGAACAGAGACACCATTCACCTCATTACAAGTAAGTGTAGCATCAACATGATTAAAAATCTATTATTTAATGGTGGGAAAGTTACAAAATGTTGCTTTAATATAAAGCTATTGGATTTGTGATGAACAAAATAAACTCCAAACACATTCAGTAAGAGCAGAAGCAGTGTGAATGCAGGCGAACAGTCATAATAACAGACGTGGAGACTTGAAGCTGTTGATCTTTGAAGGAATGTGGTTCAGCTGCTGTCGAGGGACAATGAAGATGTTGTTAAGGTGATGTTTGTTCTGCTGCTTTGTTCTGTCGATAATCATCATGTTTCTAGTATGAGTATGCTGCCCTGCTGGTTTGCAGGAGGAAGCTGGAGTGTGTGTGTGTGAGTGTACTAATACCACACTGTAAAAATACTTGGTTAAAAATAATGTAATGTAAAAGTATAATCAGGAACATTGTGTTACTTTTTTTTACCATTAAACAACAGATTTTAAATCATGTTGATGCTACACTGACCTGTAATCAGGTGAATGGCTGTCTAGGTCTGTTCTCACACTATGTACATGTAACTTTGGGCTCCGGGTACGATCACCCACGAGAAGTGATTGGGGTGGGTTCAGTTCTGACCCTTGTAGGTCTGATCTGGGATCTGGGAGTCGAAGAAATGCAGGGTTTCCTCTGCTGTTTCCTGAACGATGTCATCACATCATGATCAGTGTTTTCCACAGCAGGAAATGATGTCATCCCACCTGCCTGTGAGATAAAGACGTTGACAACATGCAGCAGCCATGAACGTCACATTATTTACATCTGTTTGCCTGTTTTATTGGTGTTTTATATCACAGAAAATCAAAGAAGCTATTTTCCTCGTAATCGCAGAATAATTGAGCTCACAGTTAATAAAACATACTCCACTCAAGGTCCACTTACTCGCTGGAGCTTTTGACCACATCGTCTTCATTAGCAGATAAGTTTGCTCACTAATCAAACTCAATTTTTCTGACCATTAGAATAAGTGCTTGGTGCTGTTGCCTCACAGTGAGAAGGTTCCTGGTTCGATTCCCTCATTTGACTGGTGCCGTTCTGTGTGGAGTTTGCATCATCTGCCTGTCTGGTTTAGTCCCACAGTCCTCCTGCTGACTTTAGATTGACCATAAGTGTGTGTGGTAGTTTGTCTCTATGTGTCAGCTCTGTGATGAACAGATGAACTGTACCCCGACTCTTGCCCAGTGTCAGCTCCAGTCCCACTACGACCATGATGAGGACAGGCAGTTACAGAAAATGGATAATAATAAGACAGTCTGGACATGACTCGTTCATATGTTGCTGGTCATTGTAGTTTTTATCAAACCTTTTCCTTCAGAGAAAACTGCGCATTTGTAGGGGATTAATACACATTTGGTGCTGTGGCGATTATTCACAGGAGGAGGACTGAAAACTCAAAATAAACAGTGTATGTTCATGGTAATGAAGGAACTTGTCACTGAGTGTGACTCACTGATGAGCTTTTGGACATCACAAGCTCTGCGGCTCAGAGGAAGAAGATATATCACACATCACTTGTTATTAGGAACATTTTTGGCTTTGGTCTTTTCATGGTTTGTTGACAACAAGAAAAATCTCGAATAACATCAGAATTATAGAAAGACATAAAAAAAAAGCATGAAACTACAAAATGTCTCCCAGAGTCAGAGTTTGTGAAACTGTTACTGAAGTTAGGTTCCTCGTGAGAACATCAATAGTGTTTGGTGTTCAGACTGGAAACCCGAAGGTTAGAGAGACACAGACAGAAAGACAGACAGACAAAGAGAGAGGGAGAGATTAAAAACAGATGGGGGGTAAAAGATTCAACAAGAGAAAAGAGAGAAACAAGAGAGCCTGCAGCCAAACACACCTCTGATCTGGATTATAAAAGTGTGTTTGTGTGTGTGTGTGTGTGAAATTTATGTGTATGTGCGCGTGTGTGCACATTACAAGTGTTTAAATATGTGTGTGTTTAAGTGTGTGACTCATTCGTTCCTGGGAGTTGCAGAGCTTTTTCCAATCGCACAAATCATCCCACCCTGGATGCACACACACACGCATGCACACACACCATGCAGGCACACACACACACACACAGAAATGCAGAACAAGTTTCAGGTTTGTTTATAAAACACCACCGATGTTCTGTTAGCATGTGTTAGCATGTGTTAGCATCTGGAAATCTGGAAGCACATTTTGTTGCCCTACAGAGTGAACTCAAGTTACCCTGGCTGCAGCACATTGAATTGAATATTAGGTGTGTGTTTGTGTATGTGTGTGTTTCCTATTGTAGGTAAGGTGACTGAGGGCAGGAAACAGAACCGGACTGGGTTGCCTCCTTCCTCAGTTCTTACTCATTAGTTTCAAACTGGTGATTCACTGAATCAGGTTGCACTTGTACAACTTGTAATGTCCCAGATAACAATGACTTAAGTAATGTCTACATCGGTTGCTAGGAAACGTCTACATAAGCAAGAAGTTACTGCAGCATCACAAGCTGTAATATAACCTTCAAACTAACATTTTAGGAGATCAAATAATATATTAATCTGAACTGCCAATCCTCTAAAAAGGATCAGAGTGTACCACTGTGGTAAATACGTTTATTTGTTATGATTATATTACTTATTATCAAAAAACTAGCGAGTGGACAACTTTGCTAATAGTCAAACATCAATCAAGGTCAACAACACAAGACATAGCAGCCAGCTAATATTACTTACTAGCCCAACAGCAAGAAGCCCAGCTCAGCGTCTGTCTTTCAGCCTTTTATTTCACCAAGCTCTTGACAACGACTAAAAGTCAGTCCCAGATTTACTCTTGTCCGGTGGCTTCTTGCTCACTGACTCTCTCCTTTTCTCTTCTTAGCTTCCTCTGTCAACGTCCTCTTCAGTCTCTTCTCCTCTATCATTATGTCCATAGAGGCTGCTGAGCCTGGTTTCATTGCCCACTTGCCCAGCTCCTGTTCTGGCACGACACCAGCTTCGCTCCCTGTCAGCAGTCGCCTGCCTGTAAACCTCTTCTTCCTGGTGGTCCAAAACACCTTTGATACAAACACCAACACCTCTCTGGGCTCACAGTCCAGGCAGCCTGGCTAACAAACTGAGCTAGCATTAGTTAACAGCAGCTACAGTTTACTTCACTGTCCATCAGGAAAACCAGAAAACATTTTCTCCATAAAATATGATCCAGTTTCATAGTGTGAGAACAAACATACGAATGACAGAGACATTATTCACCTCATTACAAGTCAGTGTATCATCAACATGATTTAAAATCTGTTATTTTATGGTAGAAAAGTTACAAAATGTTGTTAGTATTTACATTTTTAAAATGTAATTTAAAGTCTTGTAAGTTTACATTTTGTAGTTTCAGGTCAGATATAGTCAACAATACTCCCTTTTTACAGTCATGGAAGAAGTAATCAGATACTTTACTTGAGTAAAAACAGTAATATTTTATTTTATAGTATTCAAAATATTACTTAAGTAAAAGTTTGAAAAAAGTATTATCATAAAAAAATATTTAAGGCTTCAAAAGTTAAAGTGCTCACCCTGCAGCAGTGTTATATTGTATTTATTTTATTTTATAATTTTAGTATTGGTGCATTAAAGTGTACGCAGCATTTTAATGTTGTATGTAATTACCTGTTACACTGTCTAATAGTTTATTAATAATAATGCATCATATTTTGTTTTTGGTATATTGTAAGGTACGAGTATACAGTTGCATAACATGGAAATATTTAAGTACAAGTACCGTACAGCAGCATGTACTTTGCTCCTCAATCTGAAGGGCTCATTTGTTAGCAGATATGATTACAGTAACTGAACAGTTACACCCAGCAGAAATATTGAGTAATAACAGATTTCTGTGTAATAAAAAGTTTGTGATGCATTACTTTAATGATGCATAAATCTACACATAGTAAAGTTTGAATATAGGAGCAGCT
The DNA here is from genome assembly GCA_946959425.1 of Argyrosomus regius. Classification (NCBI taxonomy): domain Eukaryota; kingdom Metazoa; phylum Chordata; class Actinopteri; family Sciaenidae; genus Argyrosomus; species Argyrosomus regius. Next base: position 11,929,716 of record OX336885.1, read on the forward strand.
GGTGAGACCGACCAGGTCTGCTCTCTCTCTCACTTTGTACTATCTGTTCACTCCTGCCTCGACCACTCGCTCTCACACACACTCAGACACGCACTCAGACAAGGGTGTGTACGATGATGTAATGTTTTGAACAAGGTTCGTGACCACCGATATTTTTTGACCTTTGTTTGGGTCTTCATCTTTGACTTTGTGTTTCCTCTCAGTCTACTTCGTTCTCTGCAAGTGACGTCCAGATAAATCTTTGAAATAAATAAAATATCTCATGTCTCAGACCTTTTAGTTTGTTTACATGTAGTCACCAACAGATACCACCAGGGGGACCTCTGGTCAAACTCAAACCTGAGCCCTTCAGTATAAAAGTCAACAGATTGTTTGCTTCCTCTTGGATTTATATTTTTTCTGGTTACACACATGTCCATAGCAGCCATGTAGCGGTGGCCTGGGAACAGTTAGGGGTTCGGTACCTTGCCCAAGAGGTGAACTGGCTCCTCTCCAGCTCCATGCTGGACTTGAACTGGCCACCTTCCGCTTTGTAAGCCAAATCCCTACAGACTGAGCTACAATCACCACTAAGCAAACTGTGAAGGGCATGGACATTTCTCATGAGACAAAGGAAAGCAACAAACACGATCAAATGAGAAACAATATTTTTAGTATTAAGTATTAATGGATAATCAGAACAGTTTCATTCATTCTGGAAAGTGATTCATCAACTAATCATCAATCAATTCATCCATAAGAACTTACTTTATAAAAATTAACCTGTGCACACATGTACATGTACAAACAGATTACCCAAAATGAAAGAATTAATAATTTTAATAAATAATATTTTCAACTGATTTTGACAGTCAGGTTTGAAGGATCATTGATCACATTCAAATTCTTTTTGTGATTCTCTATTTGAAGTTTGACAAGTTTTGTTCTGTTTTTCTAATCTTGTCGGACCAAAGTTTCATCAAAACAAGTTCATATTTTAATAGAAATGTCTTTATGTTGTGTGTGTGTGTGTTCAGGAAGAGTGAACGCTGAATAATTCATCTTCTCTCCTTCCTCCTCCTCTTTCTTTTTCCTTCCTTTTTCTCTTCCTTTCTTTCATCCTTCTCTCTCCATCCTTCCTTCAGGTCGAAGCTGCAGAAGAAAACTTCCTCCTTCTCTCTTCTCCCTCCTGACGGCTGGTCCCTCAGAGGGGTAAGAACAAATCTGATTCACATTATTCACTGCATTGTGACAACTTCAGGCAAAATGACATGAACAAATGAATCAAATCAAACACCATACTGAGTCATAAAGCCATGCAGGTCCCAGTGGTTGTGCGGTGATGTGATGCTGTGCCAAGAAAGGACCTCATGTCCCCTCACATCTATGCAGACACAGTTTTTCCATCTGTATAATAGACAACATTTCCTTGATCCGTTGTGCAAAGCAGGGTGGGGTGGTAGACTTCCAGGTCAGGAGAATAAGTTTCTTAGCAACCACCATTCCTAACTGCAAAGCAATGTGCATGTCATACAGCAGCTCTGCAGGGCATCCAAAGGAGACCAGGTCATGGTTGTCTCAGGAATTTACAGTCCAAAAGCTGAATAATGAAGGACAAAACCAGAATAGATGTGCTAGTGATGCTTCAGCAGGTCAATACTTGTTACATTCTTATGACAAGTTTAAGACATAATACACAACAAAGTAAATAATACAGGGGAGACCTCAGAGTGCAGCATGGCTCTAATATCAAGAGAAAAAAGGAGAATCTGATTGTGTTTGTCCTGTTTTATTTGTGTTGACTTTAGTTTCATCAGTGAGAATTAATGTTGTGTGAAACATAAAACAACAAAGAAATTAAATTTGAAAAGTGAGAGACCAACAGAAACAACCAAAGTTTGAGATTTTAGGGGGAATTTGGTGCTGTAACTATTTAGTTGGATTCATCCTCTGAGAACTATAAATGTCAGCTGACAACAGCTCTTAACAATCCATCGTGTAGTTGTTGTTGGTCTGGACCAAAGTGGACCGATGCTGACTGACATTGCTGTCCTTAAAGCTACACGGCTAGCACGGCTAACGAAATGTGCTGAATGAGTAAATGTTTTCCAGATTCGATATAAACATTTTTCCTCACAGTGTTAATAAGATGTGACATCTGTTGTGGAGAAATTGCTGAAATCAATGGCAACAGGTCAGGAGGGAAGAAAGCGTTCAGGAGCCTCTGATGTCTTATGCTGTAATATTCATTGAAGCTTGATCAAGGAGAATCAGAGACATTCACACATACAATCAGGTGTGCATATGAGTCGGTCTCTATTCTGCCCAACTCATGCTGGTGGTCAGACTTTAAACCCTTACAGATGACGCCACAAATACTATACACCCCAGAAATAGTCAAAGGGAATGCATTTACCCATTTTAGTGTTCACCTTCAGCACATTCTAGTCTGGAGCCACTATTGTCTGTTCATGTTAATGGAACGTCAACATTTAGCTATCTATTATGTCTGGGAGGCCAACATTCAGTTTCTTCGACCCTGGTCACCAGGCAACTTTGAGATAGGCTGGCACCCGCACTCCTTCAGCACTCCAAACAGCAGCCTCGCATGCCAAAGAGAGAGAGTCTTCTCTGATCTGGCTTAGTGCCGTCACCGTCTATGACCCCAAGGCCCATGCGCGGCCCTGTGTAATCAAAGGATAGAAAATTCCATAACAACATCGAAGGGTCCTCCTGTAAACACAAAAGGCACAAATCCTCACTAGGACTCCTCTGTAAATGCAGTCAAAGATTTTCTATAAGATAACGCATCACAATCTCCACCAATGATATGAAACAGTATGCACAAGTGGACGTGGTCTCCTCGAATTGTAAATGTTGTGTAGATGGATGTAAGCAGATTGTGTTATACCAACTAAATAATCTGTTGGTTTAGAGGTCAGAGTCTGCCGATAAAAAGACACCACATGTGTATCAGAGCTGTGATGGCCGAGTGGTTAAGGCGTTGGACTTGAAATCCAATGGGGTATCCCCACGCAGGTTCAAACCCTGCTCACAGCGATGGAAGCTTGAATCTTTCTGGAGGTTTTATGTGTCTGATCACAAACGTCTTTCGTGCTCTTAAGACAATCCCAAATGAACAAACACAGTAAGACTGACTCAGTGCGTTTTGAGGAGGGTCAACCCATGTGACACAGATACAGCAAGTGACTCTTCAGGGAGGCGTCTCTTTTCTTGACCGTCTCTGATGCAGCTAATCAAGATATCTGTGTTACCAGATTTTCTGTTTCTGGTCTTGACCAAATTAAATTTTCTCCTGATTTGTCTGGGAAACGCCATTTTAGTCTGAGAATGTTCAGTAGATATGTAGAGCATGAAAGTTGAAGCCTGTGGCCGTAATAATAACGGATACCTACCAAATGAAACATGTTGGCTTAGAGGTTAGGGTGTGGTGATCAACAGATGCAAGACATGAAAAAAAGCTGTGATGGCCGAGTGGTTAAGGCGTTGGACTTGAAATCCAATGGGGTTTCCCCGCGCAGGTTCAAACCCTGCTCACAGCGACAGAAGCTTCGATGCTTCAGGAGGATTTATGTTTCACCCAATAAATGTCTTCTCTGCTGCCCAGGCTAGCACGGTTAACGAAATGTGTTGAATGAGTAAATGTTTTCCAGATTCGATATAAACATTTTTCCTCACAGTGTTAATAAGATGTGACATCTGTTGTGGAGAAATTGCTGAAATCAATGGCACCAGATCAGGAGGGAAGAAAGTGTTCAGGAGCCGCTGATGTCTTATGCTGTAATATTTATTGAAGCTTGGCCAAGGTGTTGATGGTTGTGTGTTGCTCTAAAGAGTCAGCACTCTGTAGGAGAGGCTGCACACACACACAGCAGTGCTTTGAGCTAAATGCTAACATCAGCATGCTATAAGTAAATGGACTGCACTTAGCGCCTTTCTAGTCTTCTGACCACTCAAGGTGCTTTTACACTACACGTCACATTCACACACTAACAGCATTGACTGCTATGCAACTGCTCATTAGTTTGGGAGCTAATCATTTATGCACATTCACGCCACCGATGGTGCAGCCTTCAAGAACAATTTGGGGTTCAGTATCTTGCTCAAGTGTCAAGGACACTTCAACATAAGTATAAGACAAATTAAAACAATGACATGATGAACATGAACACTCACCAACGTTATTGAGGTACTTGTGCTTTAATTGAATCTTTTCTTCTTGTGCCAACTTCTACTTTTACTCCACCAGAGGAACAAACACCGCTCATCCGGTGTCAGACTGAACTGAGCTATAGATATCTAACTGAATGCAGCAAAGCATCATGAAACAAGACTCAAATCTGTGCAAAGATTTCTGCATTGTAGCCTACTCATCAACTACAAATGCAGAGGGAAATATTGTGCTGTTTTCTCTACCACTTTTATCTGACAGTTTTAATCACTAGTTACTTAAAAACTTATGACAAGCTTAAAAAATATATGTTTTGTCATAAATGAAACTACCCAACAGTATATAGTACAGCTGAAATGATTATTTGATTGAATTGGCAACTATTTTTAATTTTTTTCATGCAAAAAATTGCAAAAATTATGATTGAAGAAGAAGATTGTTGCTTTTACTTTTTAATTATTTAAAGTTATATTGAATATTTTGGGGAGTATTTGGAGAATTATAAAGGTGCCATAAGTGTTGTAACACTTGAGATTGTTCTTGGTCTCGAGAACGGCCTCGCAACCACTTTTTGAAGGTCTCTGTGTCGTCTCAGAATCGACAGCATTTTACTCAGTCTCGTCTCGGTATCTCGGACTCAGGATTTTATTTCAAGACCAGTCAAGACCACAACTGCAGGGATATCACGACACACAGAAGTCTGTAAATCCTGCACACAACATTAGCTACATATTAGCTACCTAAGTAGGCTATGTACTGTCCTGTCTTGGACTTGTCTCCTCCTTGGACTGTGTGTCATCGGCATTTCTCCTTATTTTCATAATTTTTGCAAACAAAACAATTGATCGATCAATAGAGAAAATAATCAGCAGATGAATCTGCGATGAAAATAATCAAAATAGTTTGAAATGAGCTCCAACTACAACAGAAAAATCCTGCTTTTAGATGAATGCAGGAGTCATAATAATATAAACATATAATATATAATAATATAACAGTCAGTACTCTCATTTTGAATGCTTTGAGCACATTTTCCTGATTATATTTTAACTTAAATACAATTTTTAATTACGTAAGTACTTTTACAGTGTGGTATTAGTACTTTAACTGTAGTAAAAGATGTGAATACTTCTTAAACCACCGATGAAGCGAGTACTCGTTACATTTTGTGTTGTTGGATTTATTTTTCTTTGCGTGATTTTAGTTAAGAGTTTGAGTAAATGTCCTTTGTGTCTCTGCCGCTGGTGTCTCCGTGTCTCCTGTAGCTCCTAATTATAGACAGCCTGTTTCCCCCAACGACCGTCACTTCCTGTTTGTCCAATGGGAACTGAGTGGACACACATACATACACACACACACACACACACACACACACACATTGTGAGGTGTTCCTGTTCCTGAGGGTCTGTAGATCCACTCAGTGAGGCGGTGAAGCTGATGAGGAGAGAGGGGAGCTGCTGAAGAGGTTTAGACTGGGTCTGAGGAGGTGCAGAAGGAGGAGAAGAAGGGTACACAGAAGAAGGTAGAAAACAGGAGGTGAGAGAAGAGAGAAGGTGGAGGAGAAGAGGCAAACTGGAGGAGGGAGAGAAGAAGAGGAGTTGAGCAGGAGCACGGAGAGAATAGCAATGTGACTGTGAAGGAGGTGATTGAAAGGAGGAGAAGTGTTCACAGACTGATGTGACTCTGGGAGGAAGAACAGGAGAAGAAGAAGAGGAGCAGCAGATGACTGCAAAGAGAGTTAATAAACACTTGAACTGTGTTTGAGGAGCAGATCTGATCTTTGATGATGGGCTGCTGTCTGTTTGTTTATTATCGGGTGAGTCTCAGAATGCTTTTTAAACAATAATAATAATAAAGAATTCTGGAGTTTATCAAACAATTACAGGTCGATCACAAAGATGTGACACCGCAGAACCGCTGTCTTCTTGTTGTACAACGCGTTTTGTCGCTTCATGTTTGATTTGCATGAAGTATCTTCAAATGTTCCACACATTTGTCATCGAAGTCACGCTCAGATCAAACTGTTTCAGGTGCTTTACATTGTTACATGCAATTCCTGCATCCATGAGTTCCTGCAGATGTGTTCACACTTTCATTGACACTGTAGCCAGCTTAATGTGCAGAGAGAGTGATGCAGTAAGTGTGATGTTTAGCACAGCTACAAGAGCAAATGGGATATTATCTAACATTGTGCAAACTACTTTATTATATTCATTGCAACAAACAAATAAAAAATAAGAAAAAACATTAAACCATCACATTAATTTCAGCGTTAAGAGATTTATTCACACTATAAGAGTGCAGGAATAATTTACCAGACTGAATCTTCATATCATCAAAACCACAGTGTGCTGCTGTCGAAGCTGTCACAATGTCAGATTTTCTCTACATGATTATCGTGGCCAAAAGAGTTCACGATTACAATATTATTGTAGATTACAGTGTAAAACTCGTTAATTTGGCTTTCATTCCTCCACTACCTTCTGGCTAATCTAAAAATTAGCAAAAAGGTGGCATATGGGTGGAGCGTCATGGTGCTCAAACAAGCCACCTGTAATGACACCCACCTGTCAATTAAAGCATCCACGCTCTTAATTCTGCATAACTTTAAGCCTTAATATGAGTTGAACAGATGAGTTCTATAAAACTTCACCCTCACTACAGTTGTCATGAATGGGGAAATTATCTATAGAGACCAAAACAGTTTTTTGTACCAGGCTGTAAACATTTTTATTTCTGCTGTGAAGTTGGACCTTTTAAACTGGGGGCTTATGGAGACTGACTCACTTCTGGAGCCAGCCTCAAGTGGATGTTTGAGGAACTGCAGTTTTTGGCACTTCCAGGTTTGCAGTTTTACAGATTTTTAAATTTTTAAAAAATTATTATGATCAAAAACTTTCAATACAATTACGACATTAAAATTTGAATAAAAAAATTAGAATGTAAAAGCACACATAAATATAAAACTAGTAAGATTTACATATTTAATTACAGAAAGTTGCATGTAATTTAAGAAAGCAGGAAAATACCGTATAAATAATATAGTGATATCTGTTGTATAAGAATAAGAAATAAGTTTAATTTGTCATTAATGTCATAATACTTAAACCTTAAAATGAACTGTTGTTAATTTACAGATAATATCTGTAAGTTTTGTATATAATTTAAAAGTAAACTACTGAGAAAGAAAAAATGTTAGTATGTACATAAACATTTATGTAATTGGTGACATATTTATTTTATTGATCATTATTGTCATTTTACAGAAATGTGCATGTAATTTAAAAAAGCAGAAAAATACCATATAAATAATATAGTGAATTTTCTATACCAAAAAGAGAAATAACTTGTCATACTTAAAATAACAGTTTGGTTGTTGGTATGTTATTTACAGGTAATGCAATTTAAAAAAGCGGAAAACTACTGTACTGTAACTTGTAACTTATTTTCCATATATATATGTATATATATACTGTAAATATACACGCACGGATAATCACATTCACTGTGATATTTAAAATACAGTCGACTTGTAGCCGTGATGTTTAGAGGATGACCCTATATGGACTGGAGCATCAGACTCCTCCTCCTCTTTGGTTTCCATGGCGACAGTGCGTTAAAGGTAAAGTCTGCCAGGTTATATAACGTCCGGCCAACAACAAAGTCTCAACACAATACTGAACAAACAGCAGACTTCCTTCTATTGTTACACTCTGCTACACTGATCCCAACATCCTCTTCTCCTCCTCCTCCTCCACCTCCTTCTCCTCCTCCTCCTTCTTTCCTTAACTCTCCTCTCCCCTCTCCTCCATCTGTCCTTCTCTCATGATTGTTCCTCTCCTCTTCCTTTTCTCCCCCGCCTACTCTCTTCTTCTTCATTTCCATTTCCTCTTCTCCTTCCTTCTTTCCTTCCTACATCTCTTTGAACATCTCCTTAGTTGCTCCTCTCCTCTCCTCCCTCCTTTCCACCTTTCCTATCCTTCCTTCCTCCTCTACTCCTCTTGCCCTTTTCCCTCTCCTCCTCCGGTCAAAGGTCAAGGTCGTCACCCCTCTTTTTGTCATGCTTCTTCCCTCTCCTTTTAATCTCTTCATCTCCTCTCCTGCTTCCTTACTCTTCATGTCCATTTTTCCTTTTCTCTCCTCTCCTCTCCTCCTCCTCCTCCTCCTCCTCCTCCTCCTCCTCCTCGCACACATACAGCTGTTTGCCCTCGGTGACCCGGTTCATCAGGTGTTTGTGTGATCTCTTCCTGTTTTTGTCGTCATGGCAGTTTGGCTCCATCTCAAGTACAACTGCACCTGCGCAACTTCCTACCAGATGACTGGTGGTTGCCGTAGTTACCACAGAGATTACCTGGCCTTCACAGAATGTGATTTGATTTTTTGAACATTGAATTTTTATAGAACTCACCTGTTCAAATTATATTAAGGCTTTAAGTTATGTAGAATTAACAGTGTGGCCGCTTTGATTGACAGGTGGGTGCCATTACAGGTAGCTTGTTTGAGAACCCAGGCTTCATTCAGCCCACCTCAGGTCCACCCATAATCCACGTCTTTGCTGACATAATTTTTGCTATCATAATCTTTGCTGACATAATCTTTGCTATCATAATCTTTGCTGACATAATCTTTGCTGTGTTTTGCAGAAGAAGAGGAAGCAGGCGAGCAGGGATGCGGACTCTCTCAGTCTTTGCAGTCTGGACATCAATGTAAGTTCAGCTCCTCCAAACTCATTTCTCTATTGTCTGCTGACTCTCTGCTCTTGTCTCATAAAGTGATGAAATGTGTCAGAAGAGCTTCAGTGTCTATTAAGAGCTGCTGACTTTCACTTTGACAAGGCAAAATACTTCCTGACTGTGTTAAATACAGCAGCTGTACGCATGTATTAGTTTACTTTACTGTCCATCAGGAAACTCTGATGTTTCAGTAATCACAGAGAGTTGAGGCGGAGCAGCCATCAGAGAGAGAAAACATTTTCTCCATAAAATATGATCCAGTTTCACCAAAATCAGTGAAACAGTTGGTGGCGTGTGACTAAGTGCCATAAAACGTTACGTACTTCTTGTGGGTGATCATACCCGGAGCACAAAGTTACATAGTGTGAGAACAGACGTACGAATGACATCGTGTTTTGATTGTGACTTAAAGGCGCCCTGTGGATCTTTCTTGTAAAAAAACAAAAGTTGTGTTTACATTCAGTGCTCAAAGCATTTCCTTCCTCAAAAAACATTTGCAGACTGGATTTACTGAAAAGCTTCAATTCTGCATTGTTTACATCCATGTGTACGAGATGGCAGCCTTCTTCTTCACTGCTTTTGTTGGTGTATTTTGACGTTTGTTGGTGTTTTACTGCCACCTGTAGATGAGTGTGAACATATTCCTGAAGCAGAGTAATGTAATTTAAGTCCTCTTTACATTCAAGTAAACTGTTGGCCTTTTTGTGTTCCTTTTCCAAGATATATACAAAAGAAGTATATATAAACACACACACAGGAAAATAATACTTCTTTTCCTATACCTCTACTTTAAATGAATCTTTCATCTGCCTGGCACAAGAAGCTGATTTTGGATTTTTTTTCCAATTAAATAGGACAAAAAACAGCGCTGTAAATATTTGTACACGAGGCAGTGACTGTACTACATCATCTTCAGCTCTGACTGTAGGTTATTGTTGTATAGTCGGACCCTCAGGGGCCCTCGGTCCTCGTGTTGGACCCCTCCTCATGTACTTATCTGTATTTTTAGCCCTCTGCCAGCAGCCCGTTCCTTCCCGGGCGTTTCCCCTCTCTGCTCCATCTAACACAGGATGTCCACCCTGTTCAATACACCCCAGTGTTTATGTGACAAACAGACCCAAACACACCATCAGTCTTATTTTGTTAGAGATAGTGAACCTGGAGTAAATTACTTTCTATTGTTTCTCTACTGTTAATCCCTGCAGCAGCTCAGTGAGTCACACACAGATTTATTGTGCTTTTACTGAAACTCCGCGACGTGGAGAGGATTTTACAGTGTTACAGTAACTGTTTAGGTACACCTGTACCTATTGGTTCCCATTTATTTTCCATCAGGGACCTTGGAGTCTTTCTATCACTGAGTAAACTGACGACATATTTGGATATTGGATTTGGATATTTCTTATTATATTCAGTGCATAATAATAACAGAAAAGAACAACTGATGAACCGGACAATTAACAGTGAATGAAGTAACTGGAGGAAGTTTGTGTAAAATAAGTCATTTGGATGAATTCTTAGCAGAGTATTTGCTGATCAGAGATGAGTTTTGCTGATATTTTTTTATTAATTTTTAATACAATTTATACTACAATATAATACAATTTTCTGTGACAACACGGTTTAATTCTCAAAAGAATTAAACTCTCAAAATCTTTGGGCTTAATTTATTCTACAATCTTTTTTTCATGGGTAGAGCACCCATTACACCTCATACTAGACACTTTAAATCAACAACAGACCTGTTAGGGAGTCTGGAAAGATGCATCAGCACATTCATGAGGCTCACTACAAAAACCCTGAAAAGTGAATAAACATTTCTACTGTCAGCATGCTATTCATTATAAAGTAAAACAGTTAAAAGGGCCGTGCTGTCATTTAGAGCTGCATCTCATTTACTGTAAGGTTTCTGATTGGTTATAGATGTTTTCATGGGTTAATTAATACTTACTGAGCCCCTCAGGGTCGATTACGGGTCGATGGTAGATTAAAAGTTATTGATGTGGTTTAGTAAACTGAGGTCAGCAAACTGTGAGGGAACATGTACATGTTTTCGCATTAACTCTTTCAGAATTAAAGCCTGCTATTTTCTTTTCTTTGACAGTTTAAAGTGATTTTGTAATTTAACAAAGCTCATTTCAGACCCTTTAATCCACTCACAAGGTTTTCTTTTTTTTAATTATGAAGGCTTTTTAGGCTCATGATGAAGTACTTTAATTATCTGGTACTAAGTCAAAACTGTGACTTATTATCTAACAATTACAATATATACATAACTATGAGATACTACCATTTTTATAAGACTTTTATAAGTCATAATTATGACACAAAAACTGCACAAACTGTGCAATCAAGAGTGATAAATGTCAGATTTTATAATCCGGTTGTTGAGGGTTTTGAGGTTTAAGCCACAATCAAGCTGAAGTCTGCTTCACTGTGATGTTTATTTTCACCTGCATCTCTCTCTGTAATTGTTGTTTTTCTTTCTCCATCCATCATATCATAATTCTTTTTCCTTTTTCTTTAACATTTGTGAAATAAACAACAACCCTGTTACAACCCTGTTTCCAAAAAAGCTACACGCTGTGTAAAATGTAAATAGAAACAAAATGTGATAAAGACAAAGACACTTATTAACTGTTGAAACTGAGGAATGTTATTGTTTTTGGAAAATTATATGCCCATTTTGAATTTGATGGCAGCAACACGTTGTACAGGGTCATGTTTACTGCTCTGTTCATCACCTCTTCTTTTAACAACACTCTGTGAACGTCTGAGGAGACTTTACTGTAATCTTGAAAGTGAAATGATTTCCCATTCTTGAGGATTTCAGCTGCTGATTTTTCAGTTTTGATTTGACATTTAGTTTGACATTTGATAAGTTGTCTTTGTACTATTTAGAATTAAATGTGGGGTTTTAATGTCTTGCTCTTTATCGCATTTTGTTTCTGCTTATTAATTCACATAGTGGCAGTGGCAAACCTTTTTCGAAAACTGGGTTGTGTCAGGACAGAATGCCTCTGATGGATGTCAGTTTCTGTTTTAGTGCAGACATGAATTTGTATTCAAGGTTGGCTTCTGAAGTGACTCTAATCCTAGTCTACCTGTGTGTGTGTGTGTGTGTGTGTGTGTGTGTGTGTGTGTGTGTGTTGATTGAAATAGTTATTGTGTGTATGTGTCTTGTCTTTGTAGGTTTTAATAATCGTAACATCTCGTCTCCATTCTGACTATCATGTTAACTTTTCACTCACCACCTCCATTGCGGAGATAACATATACCAGCACAAACAGCATGAGCCGTAAAGAGTCCAACTATTCAGGATTAATGATTGCACTGAACTCTATTGGAATCTACTTCTGTGGTAGCCAACCAGCTAACCAAACTAGCTGCCTGTTCATCAGAAGTACTAACAAAGATTTATTACTTCAATTTTATATTTTGTTTTATTCTTATGGCAAAGTATTTATGAGTATCTTGTTACTCATTTGGTCATATTGAACAATAAATACCCGTCATCCTGTCTCATACATTCTGTTGAATTTAAAGACGTCTCTTTTTAATGTACATGCGATGCGTCACAGTACAGGCGAATTAGGCGGGTTTGTCTGAGTCAGACACAATTGAATCTGTTCTTGGATCTGTTGGTCACTCTTGTTCGTCTCTGGGTGTCCATGACCCAACGGGCCTATTTACGGACAATGGAGCTGAGTCAGAAGGGCAGTTTTTGTTGCCCGAACATGATGCCTGTTTCATGTCGTGTCAGAGGTCAGTGGTGACACTCTGACTCTGATACGAGTCACAGGAAACCATGGAGACGTTTCTAAAAATGACACAATAATGTTGTTTTGATACCTCCAAACTTACAGCTGATTCAGGGTGTGTGTGTGTGTGTGTGTGTGTGTGTGTGTGTGGACATTAAGTAATATTCATTTCCTGGAGAAATACCCTAACCTTAATCATGCAACAAATTATTATTTTCATCATTGTTTAATCTGCCAAGTCTGTTTCTTGATTCATTGATTCATTGTTTTGCACCCCATCTTTGTTTATCTCTATTGTATTACATTTTAAAGGAGTGTAATCCCACTGTTGTAAATATGGACAGCTGTACACATGTATTTGTTATGATTATATTACTTATGATCAAAAACTAACGAGTGGGCAACTTTGCTAACAGCCAAACATCAAGCAAGGTCAACAACACAATATTACTTTCTAGTCCAACAGCAAGAAGCCCAGCTCAGCGTCTGTCTTTCAGCCTTTTATTTCACCAAGCTCTCGCCAACGACTAAAAGTCAGTCCTAGATTTACTCTTGTCCAGCGGCTTTTTGCTCACTCTCTCATTTTGTCATCTTGGCTTCCTCCATCAATGTCTGCTTAATTTTCTGTCAGTATGTCCATAGAGGCTGCTGAGCCCAGTTACATTGCCTGCTTCCCTCTGATCCAGTTTCCCCAAAATCAGTGAAATAGTTGGTCCTGTGTGACTTAGTGCTGTAAAGAGTTACGTACTTCTCATGGGTGATCGTACCTGGAGCCCAAAGTTACATAGTGTGAGAACAGACGAATGACAGAGACACCATTCACCTGATTACAAGTCAGTGTAGCATCAACATGATTTAAAATCTGTTATTTTATGGTAGAGAAATTACAAAATGTTGCTTTAAACTGTCAAACATGATGTTTGTTGAAATTGTGCATTTGTTGGGGACTATTTTCAGTGGTGGATTAATACACATTAGGCGCTCCAGGTCAGTGTACATGAGTTCTGGTTGACATAAACTACAGTGATGTGTTTTTAATAGTTTTTAAACAACAATGGAGCTCTGTGGCACAGAGGAAGAAGATATATAAGGCTTTGGACACAGACAATACTTGTTAGGAGGATCAGGTCATTGTATATTTTGATATTTTCATGGGATTTAACGACAATACTTCTTTAATAATTAAATAAAAAAGGGACTGACTTAAATAAAAAAGAAACAGAGAGTACAGAAAAAAGGAGGAAGGAAGTAAAGGGAGTAAGTGGGTGAGCCAGGCAGTGAGTAACTGAGTCAGAGAGAGAGAGAGAGAGAGAGAGAGAGAGAGAGTTAGCGAGCATTGAGTTGTCAAACAGAGTCCGGAGGGGGACGAGTGAACACCCATCACTGAGAGTGGAAAAAGCTTTAACAACTCTTTAATAAGAGATCCAAGGCACCAGATCTGATCTTTGGTGGGGCCAAACATTTACTGTAACCTAGACCAGGCTATTTCTGGCAGCACCAGACTACCAGAGCTTGGTTGTTAGGAAGCTCTTCTAGTACCAAACTCTTCCTGGACACCAGTTTGAACATATTTCTGGATGCTCTCTTGGTACTGGATAAGGTCGAGATCCTGTGCTGGGCTGTGTGGTGAGCAGTATGGTGATGGGGCAGAGCCCCCTCTGCCTGCTGGTACACCAGTTTAAGTCTGGATGCTCTGTGGACTTCGGCAAAGGGAACAACAACATGGGGAAACAGGTGGAGGTAAGATGGAGGAAATATTTTCTCCTCAGTAAATATAAGCATGAGAATTATTTAGTTGGACTTTAGTTGTAGTTTTATCAGCTGATTCTCAATGCTGAACTTTATTCATAGATGCAAAGATTTACAGATATATAATCCAATCTGATTTAATGTGATCTAATCTGACTTGATCTGTTCTAGTCTAACTGAACTTAATCTGATCTGGTGTAAACCAATCTAATGTAATGTAATCTGATTTAATCTAATCTAGTTTAATCTAAAGGTCTTCCAGTCTAGTCCAGTTCCTGTAGTGTGTAGTAGAGCTGTTGTTCGCCTGAATATTCTGGGGTGTCTTGACACCAAAAGGTTGAAAACCAATGCTGTTGTTTTTTACTGCCATAGTGTTATTTTAGGGTCTTGTGCAGTAAGAGTTCTTGGATATCTTTCTCTTTTTTTTTTTGAATACTTACTTACTACTCAAATTTTCTCAGACAGACACTAAAGGTGGGGTTACTTTGGCTCAGGAAGAAGTTAGATCAGTGGTTTGATCCCTGGCTCCTCCAGTGTGCATGTCGAAGTGTCCATGGGCAAGATACTGAAATTTCTCCCAAAGGCTGCACCATCAGTATACGAATGTGTGTGTGAATGGGTGAAGACAAAAAAACACTATATAAGTATAGTCCATTTACCATTTACACACAGTAAACATACAGCAGACTTGAAAAATAGCAATAATAATAATAAAAAAAACATACAGGATCAGAGAATGCTCAGATACAAGACGTAACGTAGCACAAAACACACAGTTAGACAGTTAAGTCCCATCATACAATGCCTATCCAATCCTTTCTTGGATTGTTTCTCTTTGATAAACGTTACCATTCACAGTTTCTGGATTTGTGTTGTTGTTGTTGTTTATTCCAGCTACAGTTCGGCCACAGTGCCGTGACCTCAGAGCCTTTATCTCTTCACAACTGGTAGGTGATACTTTGGAGGCCAAAACCACAGCACCTTTGTTAGTAGCTGTGATCTTTGCCACTTAAAACCCCAAAACAGTAGAGGTGAATGGGAATTAGTTGTGGTGCTGAAAACTTTGAATTATTACACTTGTATTAGAAACAGTGGAAATATTCAATGTTTTTTTTAGTTTGTTGTATTAGTTTTGAGTGCTCTGTATTCCTTATGCCACTAATAATCACTTCTAAAGACTATATGTGGTGTTAAGTGAGTTCTTTCATAAGTTTTTTATACAGGTCACTTGACTGTTTTGTGACATCTGTGGCAGTTGTAAAAACAGATTCTGCTTGAGGCTTCACAACAATCAGGACAGCCTGATAACACTGCTGCTTGCCCCCAGGGACTGTTTTCCCCAACTTGAACAAAAAAAACAGTGAAGTGGGAAATACTAAGATATGTGAGAATATCTGAGGGAACATCTTGTTTTTCATGATGTGAATTCAGCACGGATTTTAACGTCCTTTGAGCTCCGTTCTTCACTCGTCCATCCATCAGTTGTACGCTGTCGTCTTTTCAGGTGTCACTTTGGCCCTTAATGCCTCTTCTTGTACTCTGAATTGCCGTCCACATCTCATATCTGATGTTGTGTTCATTGACAACTGTTTCTCTGGTTGGAAAAACAACCAAACCAATCAGATCTTTCTAGGTTAGGAATGGGGGCATCACCTTGCTGTGCTTCAAAACATGGATGAGATGTTTGCAGCTGCACCTCATTGTAAATGGACTTACAGAGACAATAACTTTTAGATTAACACATTTCTTCAATCAGCAGGACAAATGTTAAGTTTAGTGCTTCCAACAACCTCAAGCACAGCTTCTGTCCCAACTGAATAATGAGCCACCTCATTAAACCTGTCGGTAACAGTTGGTCAATTCATCTGCTGATTATTTTCTTAATAAATAATTCATTGTTTGGTCAAGGTAGTGACCAAGATCAATGATCACTTGGTATGAAACTTTTTGGAACGGTGCAGCATGGGCCAAGGAAGAACCCCTTCAACTTTGAAGCGAACCAATTCACAGGACTGAACCACAAATTATTCATCAACTTGACAAGATAGGTCCAGTGTAATACAGACATACTGTATTTCATGGCTGACGAGACTGGATGTTTGGCCTTGGCAAACGTCTGTGCTCTCTGAATCCTCTTCTTGTTACTGATGCTTTTTCTTCAATATACTTTACCCACGATCATGAAAAATATATTATTCACGGCCAAACCCAGTTATGGCAGACACATTAAACTCCTATAACAGCCTGCATGATGTAATGTTTTACCCGGTCTTCTCAAATAAATAACACAACCGTACAACGATGCAGCTAAAAGAACTGAGATTTGGTACCTCGACCATTCAAATCATCAATGTTTAGGGAGCAGTCCTACATGACACACATTTTATTTATTTGACTGTGTGGCAGTTTTTGTCACACATAAACAAGCATTTTAAAGGAAAAACATGAGGGATGTAACAGAAGTTGTTTTGGGGCCTCTGGGGTGTTGACCTGAGAGTCAGTAAACCTGCTGTAATTAGATAACCAGTCTGTTGTTGACCAACTGTGCTGAATTGATCTGTGTCAGATCGAATCAAATGAATCGCCATCACAGCGAGAAAACCAATTACATAATGTCCAATGGAAACTTCTCAGTTGTTAAGCAAATAAACTGATTATTTTTTATCCTCACTGAACCCCAAAACAACATTTATATCTTTAATAAATACAACAGTATCATCTGTGAAATAAGAGAAAATACCAGTGTTTACCAGTGTTTTCAGTTTTAGAGACTCATCAGACCTTGCCTGGGTCCAGACCTTTGAATCCGCCCACTCCACCGAGATGACTGATTCTCTGGAAATGGAGACAACTAAACTTTACTTAACTAAAGTTTTTTGGTAAATTCGTTGAAAACTGGGATTTCTGTTGTCAGATTTTCTTGTTGAACTTGAAGCAGAACTTGAAAAAACAAAAAACGTCTGCTGGAGGCTGATTTATTTCTGGTTGACTGGTTCCTGACTGTGAGCGCTGATGGAAACAAAGTTTGATGGTTCCTGAGTTCCAGTAGGTCAGCTGACTGTGGGCTGCAGGGCAGAGTTGAAGATACACAGCACACACACACATTTATATTGATTTATTGTAAGTGTATCCAGGACAAGCAGCCTGGTGGTCACACACACACAGACAGGTCCGGACTGATATCTGTGTTTGTTTTTGTATGTGTGTGAGAGTCTAGCAGAGAGGGAAAGACTTTGAGTCACACCATTGTTCAACCTGAAGTATCCTCACAACACTTTCCCGAAAACTACTAGAACAGTTTACTGTACTCATACTGTTTAAAAACAACTTCTTACCAAAACATTTTGTCATTGACAGAAAATTCATCAACATATTTTAATAGTTTGGATTGAGGGTTGGGAAGCACAAACACAGACGACATGGACATCATCACACGTGGATCACAGGTTTTTGTGAGAAAATGTGAAAATAGTTTGTCTCTGTTCTCTCCTCCAGGAGCCCAGCACCAAACGCAGTAAACTTGTATCCAGGGTGACATCTCTGGCCAGCCTGCTGCCGCCCGTCAAGACTGCACCGCTGAAGAGGATTGGACAAACTCTGCAGGTGAACCACCAGTCAAATGTTTCCACCAGTTGTTTGCATTAAGTCAGTTAAGCTGTGAGGTGGTAGTGGGTGCTGGTTCTGATGATGCTGATGGTGTCTCTTTCTCTGCAGCGCTCCATCAGTTTTCGTAATGATAGTCAGACGGAGAGAGCCGCTCATCCTCCTCCCTCCTCCTCGACAATGAAGACACGTGTTATCTCAGCGACGGTCTCCAACCCTTCCTCCTCCTCATCTGTGACTGCGACACGGGTTTCTGCTGCAACAGCCCCAGCTGCCAAGCGCCGTGACAGCAAGCTCTGGAGCGAGACTTTTGACGTCCGACTGGGAGCGACACAACCTCTGAGCCCAAAAGAGATAAAACGACAAGAGGTGAGAGAGATTTCTGCAGGACTGAAGCTTGTCAAGAAAAATACAACATACAAAACAACAATACTAACAACTTTTGAGAATAACTTTTACAAAATACAATAATTATTCTACATTTATGAAAGAACCATGGTTAGTCCACCCCAGCGTCAGGCTGAGGCAGTAGGAATACAACCAACTTCAAAATCCAGCATACTCCACTCTTCTGCAATGTGTTTAGGAAACACAAATTAATTTCTAAGACTCTCTCTCTCTGCAGGCTATATTTGAGTTGGCTCAGGGTGAGCAGGACTTGGTGGAGGATCTGAAGTTGGCTAAGAAGGTAAACAAACAAATACCTTAACTTTTCCTTGACTTTCCTCCTACATTTACTCTACAGTATCTGTATATTAAGTATGCCCGTGTGTGTACTGCAGGCCTACCATGATCCAATGCTGAAGCTGTCAATCATGACTGAACAGGAGCTGAACCAGATCTTTGGTACTCTGGACTCACTGATACCTCTGCATGAAGGTAGGTGGCAGCATCTGATAGAGGTGGTCCATCAAAGGAGTCCTATAGCTCCTTTCAAACTTGCACTCCTTTACGTTAATCTGTCAGCAAACATGTCGGCCTCATGTCTGGATAGGCTCAAGTCACTTTTACATAAAAGTCGTGTCAGTACTCGGTCCTCGTAACATTTCCGTATCTTTTAATACAGCACAAGTCTGAATTAAATACCTTCAGATGAAAAGGTTTAAGGTTCAGCTCCAGCAGCAACAGGTTAAACATGCACACAAACAGAGATTTAATGTGTCATATAGTTTTCTCAATATTTATCTCTTAGGCACAAAGAAGATAAAAGACATCAGTTTAATAAACAGTTCTTTAATTTTCTGTTGTTGAGGAGATCAGTGTTCTCATATCGGATCAGTCTGTAAAAATGATGTTCCCATACTGCTCTGTGTCCTGACCTCTTTAAATTGTTTAATTTTAAGACTGTCCTTCTGTCCTCAGATCTACTGAGCCGCCTCCGAGATGCCAGAAAGCCTGACGGGTCCACAGAACATGTGGGACACATCCTGGCTGACTGGGTGAGTTTTTCTTCTCAATATAACACACTGAAATTTCAATCTGCAGAATTTTAGATGTCTGTAAGTCTCAAGTTCATCCATCAAAGCCTCACCAAGTCTCTGTTTCTGTGTCCCTGCAGCTGCCCTGTCTCTCTTCCTACACTCCATACTGCAGTAACCAGGTGAAGGCCAAGGCCTTGTTGGACCAGAAGAAGCAGGATCGACGGGTCCAGGACTTCCTGCAGCGCTGTCGTCAGTCACCCTTTAGCAGAAAGTTGGACCTGTGGAACTTTCTGGACATCCCCCGCAGCCGACTGGTGAAATACCCACTGTTGCTCAGGGAGATCCTGAAGCACACGCCCAATGACCATCCGGACCGGCAGCACCTGGATGAGGCGGTGAGGAAAACCAACGTTAGGATACTGTACACCTTTGTCTTACAGGTCTGGTTCACCCAGACTGTTTGGGATGGGCTTAACTCATTAACCCTCCTATTGATCACTTGTATTGTGGGACCCCAGAGAAAACAGATGGAAACAGCTGATATATATTGTGTCTGGATGGGGTTACATTTTGTCTGTTTGCTCTACAGATGCTGATGGTTCAGAGCGTGGTGGCGGACATCAACAGGCGGACGGGGGAGTCGGAGTGTCAGTACTACAAGGACCGTCTGTTGTACACGGAGGACGGGCAGAGGGACGAACTCATTGACCGGTCCAAAACTCTCAGCTGCCACGGAGAACTGAAGAACAACAGAGGACTCGTCAGTAGATTTCTACAGTTTTATACCCACAATCCTTTTCTTCCATACATTTTATACTCTCTCTGTTATACTACACCAAGTGAGGAAAAAATAACTCTCTCTCTGTCTCTCTTTGCAGAAGCTCCACGTGTTTCTCTTCCAGGACGTCCTGGTTATCACCAGGTCCATCTCTCTCAACGACCAGCCAGTCAGTTATCAGCTCTGCCGCCAGCCAATCCCCATCCGGCAGCTGGACTTGGAGGACCTATTAGACGGAGAGATGAGAGTGGGCGGGTCCATCAGAGGAGCCTTCAGTAACAACGAGCGGAGTCAGTAGATCTCAAATACTACAGATACTACAAATGCATGCATGCACTTGTTGTTTTCTTTTGTTCACTGTGTCCCACTTCCACACTTATAGGTACACAGTATGTACTAAAAGTACGTTATTGTACTTTGAAACAAAGATTTGTTTGATGTCAATAAGAAACAGTGTCTCCATTACATAGTTTGTCAACCAGACAACACTGACAAATTAATTTTTATGCTGTAAAATTTTCCTATTAGTACGTACTTTATCTTAAGAACCACATTTAAAGGATCCTTATCAAAAATATCTGTTTATTTTACGTGTTTATGTACGAAAAATACAAATTTAAGATGTCTGACCATACTAACCACCCGTGTCTCTTGTTGTCTCTCTCACAGCAAAGAACTTCTTCCGGGTTTCGCACCGTGCTGGAGGTCAGCTGCAGAGCCACTGCTTCCAGGCCAGTGACGCTTTCAACAAACAGCAATGGATCAACTGCATCAGACAAGCCAAGGAAGCCGCAGCACTGACAGGAGACCAGCCACCAGAGATGGGACAATGTCTGGAGACGGGGCTGGGTGGACAGATAGGGCCGCTTAGTGAAACGGTTTGTCTGAGTTCGTGCCGTGATTCAGGGCTTGAAGATGAAAAAGTGATGTGGGGGGAGATGGAAACAGGGCTGTGTTTGGAAGGAGAGGGAGGTGTGAGCGGAGAGAAAGATGTCGGCTTGGGTAAAGAGGCGGCTGGGGTGATGGAGACAGGTTTGGGTGTGGACGATGGGATGGGATTAGATGGAGAAACAGGGATGGACGGTGAGACGAGGCAGACGATTAGTGAGACAGGTGTGGAGACGCAGACAGGGCAGGGTGTATGTGGGGAGATGGAGGCAGAACCTGGAGCCATAGATGGAGGAGGAGATAAAGAGACCCTCAGCGGAGGTGATAATGACATTCCCACCTCCCGTATCTCTTCTGCTCAAGAGGAGGAGGAGAGGGAGGTGATGGAGGAGGAGCATACAGGTGCTGAGGGGGGGGAAGAGGTCGGTATGGACACCGGTGAGGTTGACTCACTGCAGTGCGAGGAGCTGACCCACAGGTGCTGATGACAGGACCCAACACAAAAAGGATGATTGTCACCAGACATTAACCATGCTCAGAGATGGTGCCCTGCTCCTTCGAGGCACATACCGCAACAACGTTTTTGAGGGTTCCTCAGGCAACTTCCCACACATGGACGGCACAAATTTACTGATACGGCTCTTCAAGACTTTTAATTTTTATCTGACCAAGTAGCTCAAATTCTGATACAACAAAGAGGAGTGTTTGTGATGCTCAGAAGAAAATGTATTTATGGTTTTTACTGCCTTTTGAAGTAGCATTTTTGGGCCAGTGTCACGTGACCTGCAGTTCCAACTGTGACCACTATGCCAAACATTGCCTCACAGCCCAACTCTGTTCCTGTGGCTTTTTTGTCAGGTTACTATGGCTACCGCTGCCACATCAGTACCACCACATTACTATGGTAACACCGTTCACCATGCAAGAGTGAAAGTATTTTCCCAGCTTGTTTGATCCCAGCTTATTTCTTCATAACATTAGCATTATATTTTGCACATGACCTGCCTTTGGACAAGCTGGTTTGCTGCCAAACGTCTTAATGAATTCAAAACTGTCAGCTGTTTGTGCTGTTAAAGTTATCCTGTGGAGTAGAGTGACCAGCGCTAGGCTATGAGCAGGTTGTTTGTATCTCGTGCTCAAAGTTGTACTTTAAGAAAAACACAGTGTATTTTAGTGATAAACCCTGAATGTAAAAATCAACTTCCACAGGGCGTCCTTTAAAAAGCACTGCTCTACTATTTGTTTTAATTTGTCGTGTGGAGAAGACATGTAATTTATGAACTTCTGCTATTTGCTGGAACAATCAGATTTTCAGGAAACCTCTGCCACAGTTCTGTAGTAAACAAAGTCAGCAGCTTTCTCAGGTAATACACACAAATGGTATGAGGTGAAAGACAATAAAACAGCTTTTTGCATTTAAAACACTACACATTAATGATAATGAATCATTCTTGCAGTTGTAACTGCCACTGAGCGCTAACGCAATATTGAAAAATATAAAACTGAGCGTGGTATTCTCGTATTGTGACTATTGGTCACTTACCTAAAGAGATAAATGCAGACTTGGCAAGAACTATGCAAGTTGGAGTCAAAACCACAGCCCTTTCAAAACCAGTCACACCGTAATCATCTCAAACTTCTATCTACAACGTTGGGATTTGTTTCATTCTTTCAGATCAGTTAAAGATTTCTTTGTTCTCTGTTTTAAAACAGACTTAAAAATCAGTTGTAATGTCTAAAAAACACTGGAGAAAACAAAGCTATGCACCCAGTTTTTCGGAGGAAAAAATGCAATCTGGACTAGAATGTAATTGTTCTATTTGCCTCTGACATTGCAGAAGGTAGAGATAAACATAAAAAGTCTACGTTGGCTTGTTCATCATAAATAGACAAGGCTTTAAATAAAAGAGTGGCAGAAGATTAAGTGAGGAAAACGCTGAGGCTGATGAGCCTTCACAGTGGAGTGAGATGAGATCATGGTGGTGCGGTGTGTAGGCGACATCTTTTATGTAGTCATAACCATGATTTTTCTGTAAAACAGCTTTAATTGTCAGTTGCATCAAACTGACATGAATCAATATTTGTTTTTGTTTTAGCCTCTTTTTGCTCCTTGTTTTGGTTTTATTGCACATTTACTGATGACTGTGATTCAATATCAGTGTTTTCAGCAGCAGGAGGCAGCTGTTTTCAGCTAAACAGGCACTAATAAACCGACTGTAGACCAACTGCTCAGCACCAAACTACAGACAGACAAAGTTAGAGACAAGCTGATAAAGAAAGGAGAATACCTAAAAGCTAAACCCTTTTTTCAGGAATTGGTGGGAGGCAAAAACAGAACCTAAAAGGAGAGTGAATATTGGACACATTGTCACTCACACACTGCTAACATGCTAGTGATATGAAGTGGTAGCTGTTTACTTGTTTGATGTTTCTCTATCTAGTTGCCAAAACCTGATTAAAACAGTGTTTACAATAGTTAGCATTTACACAGGAATATTGAAACTGCAAAATGTTGTCAGTGACAGTTATGATGTGAAGAAATGTTTAAGTTCTCCATGTGGTTTGACTTTTCCTTCAAAACATAATTTGCTAATCCCAGAATAGTTTTTTATGAATAGGAAACATGGTTACCGATCAAGTATTGTCATTTTAGCCTGTAGTCCCAAACTCATTTTTTGTCCTTTTATCCACAATATCCTGTAAAACCGGTTTCAGCTGCTGTAGGTGTCGCTACAAAGCAGTTGCAAAGTGAAATGTTCAGTGTTTTATCGTGGCAGTCAGAGAAGTCCTGAAGGAGCCTGTTGTGTATGTACTGTATGTATGTAAAGAATGTATATTAAGTCTATCTGTATATGAATGTAGGAACAAAGCCAAGCATGAAATACGCGTGAAATATGACTTGTGTCAAGACAATCAGTTTGATGTCATAAATGACCATTTTCAGGATAGTTTTGATGCTGATGTTGCTAATGATGATGATTATAATGGATTAAGGCTACCACAGACAGTTACCTGTTTATAAGACATAGAAAATGTCCCAAATAAAACTTGTGCATTGTGTCTGTTGTCCTAATTCTGTTCAGTAAAACTAAAAAGGTGATTTTTAGTTGAGGCATCAACTAATGTGTGGATTGTCACAGCACCAAAGCACCAATAAAATGTGATAAAAGAAGCCTGTCAGTAAATGCTTGGTTACTGGTAGAAAAGAAAATGTTGCCATGTTTAAATGAAGCGAAAAAGAGTTTTGCACTTGATAGTTACAAACAACAAGTCTCATCTGTGCTATCAAATTCTTCACCGAATAATCACGTCTGAAATCAGATTATAGGTGATTTAAAAAACACTGTTTGGTGAGAAACAGCCTCACTGTAGGTGTGCATGTAATGTAGACTATTGATTGTTACAGCAGCTCACAATACACAACGTGGATAAAAAAAGGACTCAAATAACAAATATGTAGAAAAAACAACAACAAACAAATAAAATAATTATAACTATATACACCTCTTAAGTATATGATTTATGGATATACATGATGTTAATGTTATTATTCAGTGTCATTAAAAATATTTATATTAATACAAAATTTGTCCAAATTAGTCAAAATTACATGATTATGCCACAGATACTAAGTTTCTGTAAAAAAAAAAAAAAAAAAAAATGTCTATTTTAATGTTATTATTTAATAAAATAAAAAATGACAATAATAGGTCAAAATTGGCTGCGTCTGATTATTAGTAATATCTGTGAACCCCTTCCCACCAAAAAACAAAAAGATGTGGACAAATGTGAAAAATAACAATATAATATAATATAACAATATTATGCTTTTATTTAATAACATTAACAATACCAATGGTTAAATTAGTTAAAGCTAAAAATGTGTTCAAATTTGAACTTCCTTAATCAAGATTTACAAATTTAGGAAATAACTAGAAATGTTTTATTTATTTATCTCAGAGTTTTGACTTTCCATTCGTACAATCAGTAAGGACGAAATCAGTTTCGTGAACAGTAAACAGACACTGAAGGAGATAATAATAATGTCCAGAGGGTGGCGCTAAAGCCACATCTAGTGAACCAGCTGCAGTCAAATCTCAGTGAAGAAGAGCTCTGCTCACCGGAAGCATGGCGGGGGTTGTGTATCGGTTCGAGTCCCTGCCCTGTGGGATCAGGAGGTAGCAGGGGTGTCATCAAAGGCTCTAGCCGCGAAACAGTGTCGGAGTGACGCCGAGAAGAGAGGCGGCGTCGGTTTGTTTCGAGGATCCGACAATGGATGACAGCCTCGGAGCTCGGAGGGAAGCAGCCGCTCGTCTGAGGAGTAGACTGTCCGCTGCCGCCGAGCTTGGAGCTAATGTTAGCCCGCAAGATGGCGAGATAATCGAGGTACACACAGCCAGAGAGAGTCAACCTGGTCCGGGCAGACTGAGTGCGGCAGGTGGGAGGATGGAGAGGAGGAACTCGCTCACACCCCAAGGCATCTACCAAAGACATATGCCCATGGCGCCGGACAAGTTTCACATACCGAGGAAAACCAAGGAACAGAAATGTGAGCTGGTCCCCTTTATCCATGCAGATCAGTCATATTATCACACAGAAATAAAAACAAATGTGTGTTTATACAGCATCATACTTTAATTTACAAATAACTTAACAATTAATTCGACGTCTGAAGCGTTTAACGTCCGTTGTAACGTTAAGGGAAAAGGTCTTTTATCGGACAGCTAAGCATCCATTCTCGGACATCTCTGACTTGTTTTGCCATGTTAGCTTAGTTATAGGGCACATAATTACACAGATTCACCAGTTTGTAAGCCATGTATTTAATTGTTCGCTCATATATAGTCATTACAATAAACTAAATTTAACTATATTGTAAGTTTTGTACAAACTCATCTGTTTGAGGTAACCGCTAACTCAAATCAGACGATGCTAGCTAGCAGTTTGCCGACTAATGTTAATGACGTGCTTATAATTGACTACTTGACGTCTGTTTGAACTCGACAGCTTATTTTATGTTTGCAGGTGATGATAAAAGTCCACAGAGTTTGCTCTGTGTGTAAACCTTGGTTTCACCTTTGTGATGACGTTAGCTTATGTTAACGAGCGTTAGCTAGCTCGGGGTAACCGCCTCCTTGTTTACGTTTGTGGGCGCATGTGTGTGAGCATGTACGGTGTGCTCGTCTTACAGTAGTATCTGTCATCGCACCGACAATAAGATGAGGGGGAAACTGAGCTGTAACCTCTTTGGCTTGTCACATTTGTTTGCTCTTTGTGTTGCTGTTTGTTCAGACATCAGAGTCTGGCTGAGAGTGTGAGCTGAGCTCCCGTTTTTTGTCCTGATACACCCCAATGAAACTTCAGTTTCATGTGTTTCTTTGCAGACTCATCCCAGGATAATCACTGCCTATTTTCTGTCTAGATGTAACACAAAGTTCAGTACGTTATGGGTTAAACAGTGGCATGATTTAGCTTCACCCATTATGTTTTCCATAAAGGTTTATCCTCATCAGTGTCGCTGGCTGGGGGGCTGAAACCAATCCCAGCTTTCATTGGAAGACAGGCAGTGTACACCATGATCAAGTCACCAGTTCATCACAGGGCTGACCATTTATGCTCACTTTTACACCTTAGAGTCACCAATTAACCTGCATGTCTTTAGACTGTGGGAGAAAGCCGCAGAGGACCCACAGCGGGTGTTTGAACCAGCAACCTTCTTGCTGTGATGCCATGTTGCCCCAGATTTTCTGGATTTTGTATCGGTTATTGTCATCCCTAAATGTATGTAGCAATGCAGGAAAATGTTCAAGTCAGTTCAGGATAGTTTAGACTTAAAGAGAGGTTTGGGTTAAAGTTAGGTCTGGTCTGATGGACAGTTTTGCTGTTGTGGGACTGTTTTGAGCTTCAGGTTGTCTAGAAGTGTTTCTCTATCGATGTATGTCACCTTATCTTGGACCAAACTTTTCCCTAGCCGCCCCAACCAGTTGTTTTCTTCTAAACTTTACCCCAAGCCAGCTTAACTAACCTAAGCCCATGACACAGTTTATGACACAGAGAAAATCTATTGAGAGAGGTCAAACAGGAGTGGGACTGACAACATCAACATCAGTTCAGTATAGTTTTGATTTAAAGAGAGGTCAGGGTTAGGCTTGGTCTGATGGACTGTTTTGAGCTTCATGTTGAAAGATTTATGTCACCTTACTTTAGCCCAAACTTTTCCACAATTGCCCTCCAAGCAGTCGTTTTCTTCTAAGCTTTACCCAGAGCCAGCTTCACTGAATCCTAACTAGTTATATCTGTAACCTAACCTACCCTCCAACCACAGAGGTCAACCTACATGACACAGTATCTGACAGAGAGAAAAAGTCTCACAGCAACATCAGTTTACGATTCATGGTTGGTGCTACTCAGCGTGTGAAGCCATACTGATGTCTCCATCTTGTTTTTGGTGGCAACACATGAACAGAAAACCTGCAGGCCCTGATATTCAGACACGTATGGTTCTTATTATTGATTGTCTAGCTAGGCAAATGAGTTTGTGTGTGAACAGGTGTGAATGTTGGGCTGCTGGCAGATAACCACATGTGGCAGATGATGAAATTTGCATTAGGTGGTTCCCCAGAGAACTGCAGCCAAGAAGAAGAGAGGCTGTTGACTAGCGTTATTCAGTGTAAGGGACAGTGTTCTACCACATTTTGAAGGAAATTTCGCCTCCTGCCAGAGGATTGCAGGAGAGCATCAATATGTGTGTATGGTAATTATGAAGCCGGTTAGGTCAGCGGAGCACAAAGACTGGAAACTAGGGGAACAGCTAGCCTGTCCACCTATCACAAACCTCAAACAAATATATCTTATTTGTTTAATTCATCCAAAGTGTACAACCGTCGGTTTGCTGTTTCATGAGGGGTTATGTGCCCTCAACAACTTTGCACACGAGTATCCTGGTCTGGAGTGACACCCTGCTTTCGATTACATCTGTGATATTATGTAGACATAAAGACTATTAATCTCCATGTTTACATGATGTGGCAGTGCAGGTGTGTGTTTGTCTTCATCTCTGCTACCTGAAGTTATCTTCTCCATTTAATATTGTCTGCATTAGCTGTGTCAGACTTTTATTTTGGCATGTAGACCAACATCACATCATCATATTTTTGTTACTAGCCATACAGCTATATTTTTAATTTTTTACTTTACAAACAACAAACTGTGTCAGTCTACAGTTGTTCCTGTAGTTGTAAAAAGCCCTCAATGCTATGCCAGTGGCACACCAATATTTTGTGAGCTCATTTTTTTTACCATAACGGGGAAGAATGTTTTGTTAATTTTCTGTCTTGGGTCAATGTGATACTCCAGCTGAGCCCTCCGCTCCACACTGAGGGAGGCAGCAACGGCAGGTTTAGTCTCCTGAGTATTTGGCACAAAAAAGGCTGCGGTGGTCCTATTATAATTGGGGCGGGCTAACATTTCCCCAGATACCTAAACCTTCTGTTTGAGTGTTGGGTGAGGCTCGTTTGAAAGGGGCTGATCGCTGCATAAAGAGTCTGCAGTATGGGGACATTTATTTCTGATTTTTAACTACTGATTTTAAACTCTACACCAACTGGCAACCTTTGTGGCTGTCAAGTGAAGTCAATGCAGAAGTGCCAAAAACTGCAGTTCCTCAAACGTCCACTTGAGGCTGGTGATTATTAAAAGTGAGGATTATTAGTCCAGGGAGTGTAAATACATACTGACCTTTGCGTCTATCCTGCCTGTCTTCCTTTTAGCTCTGTTCACCCACGTCTCCACTGAGTCCAGGGAGTACGAAGACATGATGACCATCCTGACCTCCAGCTACATCGAGACCAGCTCTGCTGGCTGCTTCGCTTACTGTGAGCCTCGACTCGTCCACAGTGAGCTGCTGGAGAAAGAGGTGAGAGATGGATGGACGGGTGGAGCGGCAGCGGAAATGTGTCCTGTTGCTTTATGACTACCTGTAGGTGAAATAGAGGTGATATGCTTAACTGTATGAGAGTGTCAAAGAATGAAGTCATCTTCAACCAAGGAATGTGAAAAAGGCCTTTCAGATGAACTGGAATATGCTGTAACTGTTTACTTACTATGGATCCATGTGTGATATCACAAGCTGATCTTATTTCTTAATGGATTACGTGTGTGTGTGTTTCAGTTTGTGGAGAAAAGGAAGGAGATGAAGTCGGATGGGAGGACAGACAAGGAGCTGGAGGAGAGCTACTGTTTCCTGTTGACTGATACTGATAAGGTGAGACTCAGAGACACTTCACAGGAGTTAAAATCATCAAACAACACAGATA
This sequence comes from Argyrosomus regius, assembly GCA_946959425.1. NCBI lineage: Eukaryota > Metazoa > Chordata > Actinopteri > Sciaenidae > Argyrosomus > Argyrosomus regius. The sequence continues at coordinate 11,959,135 of OX336885.1, forward strand.
ATATACAGCACACAGCATTAGTCACATGTTGAAAGCATCAAAACAACTGTGTTGTCGGTTGTTGGTGTCACAACAAGATAGGAAGTAGTCTTAGTTAGATGAGCACAACACAGACAGTAACTGTGTTTTACCTTCTTTATTTGTTTTGGCATTTATCCTGAGTCATAAGAATTTATGTTCGACGTGGCGAGGTACAAGGCAAGGCCACACTGTTGTTATACCTTCAGGACAGAATGATGCGATTTTTCTCTGAAAAAATGAATTTTATGTTGATTGTTCTAACCTTTTTATATTCTAACGTCTTATGTCTCTGAATTGTTGTCTGCTGTAGCTGCCCTGGCTCTGTGAGAAGGGGCTGTTTGTGGCTCAGAGCTGGATCACAGTGCTGGGAAACCCCAGTAAAGGTAGGTGTGAACAGATACATGCTGATACATACATAGAAAATAACATAACATTGTTCATCCATCATCCATCTTTGTGCATCTTAGTGCTGATTGTATAATTTCCAGTGGCGACTCTTCAGATTGAAGTCATGCAGCACTTGATGTAGCAGTTTGTGGAATCGGCCTCCTTTGTGCCCACAAGAAAGTAAATGACCTGTGATCTTAATTTTGTTCTTCTTTGTTGGTGTGTGTGTTTCTAGGAGTGTATCTGTCCAGGTACTCAGACCTGCTCCAGCTTAACACCATAACCCCTGGAGCCACGGGGGAGATCCTCATCTTCAAAGTGATGAAGGTAAATCAGCTGGCCGGTGGTTGTCGTCATCGCATCTGTACAGTTCAGACTCTCTTTTCTCTTGCTCTTTGCTACGTTTTCATTATTTTTTTCTAGTGTTTTTATGGCTTATAAGGTGGTTCCCTGTCACAACTAGGTCATTGGGAGGATATGTCTTGACGTTAACGTTCTCTGGGAGGATAATCTATGCCATAAATTACTGCAGAGGATTGGCGTCCTTGAAAACAAGAATATTTGCACTGGAATAGACCATTGTATCCCGTCTGTGAGTTAGCTCAGCAGAACCCAACACGACTGAAATGAGCAGCCAACTTTCTCCAGACTCACTGAAACATCGAAGCCATGTAAAGCCATGCAAAACCTAAAGATAATTGCAAGACTTTACTCCCACAGAGTACAACATTTTATGGCTTCAGTTCAGCCAACTGCAGCCACGGACATATTGGTGGATGGCCAAAGGTTACATTAAAACTATAAAACAAGTTTGAAATGTTAATAATTCTCCATGAGACAGAAATGGAAATGGGTGCTGATTTAAAAAATGAACAGCGGAGAATTAGGAGGAGTTGGAGCAAACGGAAAATGGCATGAAAGAAACGCATGGGAATGGAGGACAGTTTAAATAGTCCTCTATTGGTACGATTTTAATCCTCTAAATTGTACCAATCAGAGAGCTCAGTGTCTGATTACTAACCAATCAGGAACATCCGATTTCATTAGGAGGAGCTCAGTATTGTAGCGGACTGTGAGGTTTAAAAAGATGATGCTGGGAAAATGTTCTGAATCCTGATCTTTGATTTTCCAGATCTGTATTGTACTGCCTGTAATCCAAAGAATGAAGCACTTCATACTAAAGTTTCAGTCTTCTATATCTCAATGTTCAGTTCCTACATTGCAACCATAAAAGTGGCTTTTAATATTTAGAAACAGAAAGGAGAAAACCAAAACAGCAGACCCTTTCTGCTGAGTTGTTCCTCTTCAGTTTGATTGTTAACTGTCTACAGGCCACCAACTTCTTTGATGAACATGAACCCGCTCAGTCTTTCACAGTGGTGTTGTATCTATTTTTGGTTTCAGGGCAAAGTTAAGAGTATCTATGAAAACATGAAGAACCTTCTAGATCCAACGCCTCGCTTCGACAGTCACATCTCCAAGAATGCCAGCAAAGTCACCTCGCTCGCTTCCTACCGTGGCTTTGAACTCACACAGGTAAATACACACACACACACACACACACAGGAAAAGACATCTGTGCAACTGTAGGCTCAAAACAAACGGTCACAGAAATGAATATCCTTTCATGTTTTTTGTGTGTTTTCAGACGACTGTAGTAATAAAATTAGGTCCTACACACGGGTACTTTTAATAGTATTTTGTTAAAATATTTTAAAAAGTAAAACATGGCTTTGAACGCTGTTGTTGTGTTGTTTATTTCAGCAATACTTCTACGAGTATTTATTCGATGAGGTGCGGCAGCGGCCTCGCCAAGTCTGTCCGTACGCCGTCATCTCTTTCCAGTTCAAAGGAAAAGACTCTGCACTTCCCAGCAAACCTCTGGCCCTCAGCAGGTGCAGAAATTTACATATTTAAAAATTCAGATTCAGTTTTCTGTAATATAAATCATTTGTCATTGATGTAAATTACACAGGATTTGAGGCTGGCAGACACACTGAGTGCTGCATGTGTTATAATCTTGATCTCGGCACTAAATATCTGAAATGTCGTGTCCTTTTTGTGCTGTGTTTGATGGACAGGTTGAACAGCCAATCAGCACAGGGGATTAAAGGTGAGCACAGGCCCCTCTTTCAGTTCCGACTTACAGATCAAATATAAGACAAAATTGGAAGTCCTCCTTTTCCTGTCTTACCCTGAAGCTGACAGTAATGTTGATGAGCTGTTGTGTGTGTCTCTCTCTCACACAGAGCGTGCTCAGTTCACAGTGTGGTCTGGAGATTTGGTGAAAGGTGACAGAGTTCTCTTCCAGGTCTCCCTTCGCTCCTTCTCTCCTCCCTTCCTGCCCCACAGACTGTGAGTACTGAGCTGACTTCTGACTGTTGAAGCAAAAAAAAAAAAAAAGTGCCTTACATAGAGTCAGAGGACAGGATCAAATCAAATTCATCTGTGTCCTGTACAGGGCTAGGAATGGGATGTGACAAAGTCAGAAAGTAAGGTCACAGTCCTATTGAGGCAACCCTAACCTACTCTGAATGGCTCATATGAGAGGCTGATATACAAAATAAATGGCAAAATGGAAATTCCATTTATGTTATGTACAAAGTCTGTTGTAACCAAGCCATGTTTGTCTGCTGGGGTTTGTTGTTGTCGTCTTCTTTTGTTTGTTTAATTGGTTGTTTTGTGAATAACTATCTGTAAATTGCAATTGGAATACGCTTTTGGTTGTTTGTAGAAGAAACCATAAAAACTGTAATCGAAAAAGAAAGTAGGGACACAAAGTGTTAGCCGTGTTTCACAAAAAATGAGAAAATACATTTTCAATAACCGTGCTATACGTACATTTCTGTGACGCATTACAGCTTTGCTTTGCCTTTTAACTCAGCTGTTTACCTCAGATTGTATATGTACAGGGAAGATAAACTCGTCAATAGCAGCAGATTAGATTGGTTTAATGAGAAGTAACTGTGTGTGTGAAAACTTCAGAGCAACGACATAATATAACGTACCATATGAAATCTCACAAAGGCCTCAACCTTTGCAATGCTTCCCTTTGGCGACATCACCACCACTAGCTACGCTAGTTCTCTGTCCTCTGATGACATGTATCCTGTAAACTCCTTAATCAGTAGTTTATCTACCCACTGGATGACTCTAGATGTCTTACAGTTAAAAACAAGTGAATAAATTAAAAACCGAGGAGTCTTCATAGATGGTGATCTTAGTTTTCAGAGTGATATCAACAGCACGGCTCAGGTCGACTCTGAAAGTGGCTTCACGGTATGTTCAAGACTTTTAAAGGGGATGTGACGAGACACTAAACATTTGATCAGTCTGCCTTTCTTGGAAATGTGGCTGTTAATTTCTTTGATGTTGGCTCGGTGTGTCAGGACCCCAACAGACAGATTGTAGTTTTAAGCAACACCCAACCAGAAAGCTTTACAATGGTGGTTTGTGTACTATAACTGCCAAGATAAAAATAACAGGACCTCTTTGTGGGAGGATGCTGTACCCTCATCATACGTGGAGCGCTCTGATGATGTGTGGTGGGTTGGTTGATGTTGATGTTTGGGGGGGGGGGGGGTTGTGGGTACTGTTGGTGGTGGCTGATGGTTGCTGCATAGCAGATGATACCTGAACCAACTAAAAGTTTTTAGTCGAGCAGTACCAAAAAATTTGAAGCTTTGTTCAGAAAAACGCAGTTTGATTAAAAAATATTGACCAGGTTACATCGCTGTCTCCGTCTCTCTGTCTGTATAAAGAGCTGCTGCAATGTGGCATTTTCCAGTCTGGTTGTGCTGAAGTGTGGCTGTGTTTTATTGCTGCTGTTATAACATAACCACAGTGAAACAATTAGAAAATATTTATTTGTTTCTGATTAAAATAAATAAAGATTTGATTCACTGCTTTATTCGCCGCTCACTCGCTTCATTCACTCTCCAGGTCGCTCGACTCGTGCTACACTCGCTCTCTCTGCATGAGGGCCAACGTTGAATCGTGTATACAGCTGACAAATTCTACTCATCCTTTAAAGACCAACTAATTCAATCAGACAAATAATTTAAGTACTAGTTTTCATCCCACTTATTAGTTAACACAGGAGTCTGTTTTGTCCTGAGTGAAAATCCACAAATTATGAGATGATTTGATCTTTGTGTATCTCTCTGCTTGTCTTCTTCAGACCAGAGAAGTTGGAAATCAGTTGCTTGATGAGGCTTGAGCAGGTGACCAAGCACTTCCCATCCGACCTGTTCTCCTACAACCTCTACAACAGCAGTCAAGAAGGTGAGGTCCAGCACGCCGTCACAGTGATAATGCATTACACAGCAGGATGCAGCTGATGGGGCTTTAAAGGCTGATACTTTGGAAGTTTAAAGTTTGTCATTACATGTGAAAAACATTTTAGATTAGTTGTATTCAGCATTTATGAAACTGTCTCAGGATGCCAAACATCCTTTCAGGGTAAAAGAAGAATATTCTGTTTTGTTGTGTGTTGTCTAAATATTGGTAACCTCAAACTAAAACAGAAGTTGAGCATGAATTTTGTGTGTTTTTGTGTGTGTAGTTTTTAAGGACGGTCATTACTGCACTCTGCTGGAGGTGACTGACCGAAGTCGGTCGACGACCAGCGTGACAAAACTGCTGCAGGAGCTGGAGATGAAGAGAGTGGTGAGTTTGGCTTACTTTAATGTTGCAATGAGTTTATTGGATGCTGATAAATTACAGGACAGCTACAGGATCTCACGCATATTACACACAAGACATGCAGCAACAATGTGATCATTGAAACGTGGTAAATTATTAAATATCAGCTGAGGCCTTCAACCAAACTTAAAACTTACAACAAGTACTACTTTTCATTCACTAATTATAACCAGTTTCTTCTACTTTACTGTTTGTTTTTTTTACTGTCTTTGAAATTTAACATTTCCTGGATATACATATTTCACATAAGTCTACAGCTGCTCAGTGAGCTTCACTGAGAAGCTTAATAAAGATGAAAAATAACCCAGCAAAGTAGATGTGGTTGGAAATGTTGAAGTGTTACCATGTAATTCATGATATACTATTAGTTAATTTCACCGCCCTCAATGTGTTTTATCTGGCCATTGTAGAAAGGATTATGACCCCCACACACGAGAGCTTCAATATGAAAAGTACATTTTCTGGAGAATATCTGTGTGACTGATGAAAGTTAATGCTTGAAATGTAACAGTAGAAAGAGCTGGAGGACAGTGGAAGGAAAGAAAGAAGCAGAAGTGAAAGAGGGACAAAGAGGACAGAGAATAAATGTTGAATGACAGTCGTCTGTTTCATCTCCAGGTTCTGGTGACTTCACTTACAGACAGAGGCTTTCTGTTCATCCTCTCCAGTGTTCAGATGGCCACATCCACTGGTATGACATGTGACCGATGGCGTGTACTCATAAATTATGTGTTGGATAATGTTTGACGAGCCACGTGGTTGTTTAAAAAGGCAGTAAACCTGATTAAGCTTTGACGCCTTTTATCACTGCGTGAGGTGAAGTCAATTATTTAATGCTCTCCACAGCAACTTGCTGCTAGATATCAAATTATTAAGTATTGTTGATTCATAATTTCATATTTTGGGCCAGTACTCTCTTCAGATGTTTGTGTTGTCATGTAGACTTCATCTTAGTCATGTTTTTGTATTTCCAGAGCGAGGTGAGAGCTGGAAGAGGTGTCTTCAAGCCTTGTTTGTCTTCCCAGAGTCCAGAGATGTGGCCAAATCCAGTGAGTAACACGGGATAGGCTGCGTGGGAATTTGCAATATTTTCCAAATGATGTATTATCCAGTACGGCTGGCTTTATTTTTCAGATACAGATCTGCCAAAATATGCCAAGATTGGCCTCCGGTATCCAGTGTTTAGGAAACTAACTGAAAAGAATGAGCTAAAAGCAGCTTAAAGACTTCAGAGCGGGGTAGAGTTGCAAAATTAGGCGATGATTTTGTTAGTTTGTCACTACAAGCAGCTCAGACAGTCAGTGAATCCACCTACGTTATGACATTTTTTCTGTTTTCTTCCCACAGCATTAAGGTGTGCCTCCTCTTCCCATGATGCCTCAGAGTCGTTGATATCTGGTGACACGGTGATGCCACGGCTGAACCAGTTTATTCCAGCGCTGCACCATGCTCTGTTCAAGTCCCGCGCCAACCCCCCTCCAGAGCTGTCTGCCGGTGTCGAGCGCCAGGCACGGGAATACCTTATCGGCCTGAACGACGGCAAGGTACGAACCTCTCTTTAAATTGTAACCCCCAGATTTCTGCTTGCATTTTGTCTTTTGTACTATGTCCTCGGTCACAGTACACCGAGGTAGCTCCACCAGTAAAACTGACTTTACTCTGCAGGTTCGACAGTACCCCATGAGCAAATATGAACTCAAATTTGATGAGCAAGGAAAGGTGTATTCAGCTCCCAACCACCACAAAGTGAACATGGATGGTTATCTGCACTCCTACTTGCACAACCCGGCTCTCTACCTGCTGTCGGTGCCCCGGGCCAGGCTAATGATGGAGACGTACTGTAGCACCGAGGAGACGCAGGAGGTGAAGCTCGGCAAGAGCTGCGGAGGCCAGAGAGAGGCGAAGACGACCAGCAACGTGAGAGACGGACAGACCAACACTCAAAAGGTGAAAAAGAAAATTTCTTCATCAATCTGACTATTTAGAAACACTAAATTCTCCTGTGATTCATTTATTTCTGTCATGTCGTAGTGAACTCAAATGTGTTTTTGTTCTGACTCAGATGCAACAGCTGATAGATCTGGTTTTGACCTGTAAGAGAAATGCAGAGAATGAGGTGAACAAGGAGGATGGAGTAGGAGGAGGAGTAGTGAAAGCACCGGGAAGGAAGAGGCGACTGGAGCAGGAGACGGCAGAGAGGGCGCTGAAGTTCCTGAAGGCATCACAGGAACCTGGAAGGCACAGCAAGATTCCAGGTGAGGAGACCTAGCAGCTTCTTTTCCCCTGCAAGCAACGCACTTCTTTAAAGGGATTAATGCCACAAACACACAGCAATTCAACTGCTTTATCTTTATTTCGGCAGTCAAATGGCAGGTGATTGACTAAAACCTGGTGATGTAAAACTATTTTTTGGGACCTACGATGTAGGAACAAGCTCACCTCATCAGTATGTTGCTGCCCCAAGTGAAGGAGTTTAAGTCCTTTGGGTGTCTTCTTGAGTGAGAATGAAAATTTACCTTGTGTATTCATGTAGCTGCAAGACTCTAAAAGACTTACCCACTGACTGCACGTATGCAGATCCTGAATATGAACATGCAGTTTGTACATAATTATATCAGGGATATGTGGGCCGAGTCGAGTAGTCAATTAAATGTACTCATCCTTACTTTTCGACACCAGTCAGTTACAGTTATTATATGTTATTAATGTACAATGCCGGTTAAATGTTGTGTCTTTAGGCAGGCCCCTTCCCGCACTAGTGCCCATGCTGGTTTTACTAGATGTCATCTTTGTCCTCCTTTTAGAAGTGAAGTTATAGTCTTAACATTTCTCTACACTCTCTTACCATCTAACCTCACACAACAAGACGTTTTGAGATGACACTATCAGTGTCTGAAAACTGTTCTCAACTTGCACGGACACATCTCTGCCTCTGTTTGCGCTGCTAAGAGCAAACTCATGTTTTATCTGTAACTTTGTGTACATGTTTGTTTTGCCTCTAGCGTTTCTTTGTGTTTCTGAACACAGATCCTTTTACTCTTCTTATTTTATCAATGGGTGACATGTTATTTACTGACGTTTTCTTTTCTGCTTTTGGCACCTAGTCGAGGGAAACCAAGTTCCTGCCTCTCCTGGCTCTCTTGCGTCTGTGATTGGCTCAGTTGGTTTGAAGGACGTTGATCTGAGGGAAGATGGATCTGAGCTAGCTGCCAGACTTCTCAGCCTCTTGACAGGTGACTGTGGCTACCGTACAAACATGTGGAGCATTCTTTTCTTGTCGCATCAAAACACTGGAGGAACATCGTCATGAAATCATGTAAAACTCTCCTTTCTTCTGCACATTGTCAGGCCTCAACCAGGCTGCCCGGGGAACGGCCAATCAGAGTTTTCCTGAAGTGCAAGAGGAGGCTCAAAGGGAATCCTGTCCATTCGATAGGTTGGCCACCAAGCTGGGTCTGCCCACCAACTGTGACATCGACCTGAGGAAGCAGGAGGAGCTGGAGGTAACTGTATTTTATTATACTGTAATTTTAACGACCGGCTTTATGATGTGTCCTCCAAATACATAGTAAGATCAGCTGCCTGCAGGTTGGTCCAGTCACCTTTGGACTGTTTTGCATACAGCACAGTCACATTAGGATGATGTACAATAGGAACACTGCTGGAACTAAAACGCTTTGCATATGTGCAGTGAAAGCACAATACATCACACTGTTAACACGCTAATTTAGCATTCTAGTTTTTTCGACATATGCTGGTTGGGACAACGGCTAACCAACTCTTTTTTTGCAAAGAGGTTTAATTAATCAACAGTGAAAGGACATGTGTTCATCTTAAACCATCAGTCGTGAAGTGATACCTTCGATAAGACTTCTAAATATTAGCTGACTAGAGTTAGATGAACATTAACTCTCTAAACATGCATTTAACTTGAGTGAGTATTGTCTTAAGATTGACTTCCAAACATATCCTTACAGGTCTCTGTGCTAGTTTAGCTAACACTGCTAAGCTATTATCATTATTAATGATTTATTTTTAATCACAGAGGATTATTGTCTTCCAAATGTACAGGTGCTGCTGTACGTAGCTACAGCTAGATATTACATGAAGAAAACTGCTGAAATATTTCAGCATTACTTATTAGTTATGAACACATTTTGTGTCTCCAGTTGAATCTAATTCATCTTTTATACTGCAGTGGATCAGAAGTTCATCATATAAATACAGAGGTAAGATTAATGAAGTGTGTATATCTGGGTGTGTGTGTGTGTAGGAGCAGACGGCGGGCAGCGTCAGTAGTTTGGAGGGATTCAGTCCCAGTTCCCACAGCGGGGAGATGAATCACCACGGAGGATCGAGTAGAGGAGGAGGAGGAGGAGGAGGAGGGCTGGGGAGGAGAGCAGGAGGATACGAAGAGGAGGAGGAGCAAGTGGGGGAGATCCCGTGGGTCCTCATCCCCATTACAGGTCTGTCTGCCTGCCCAGTCAGGATATACATAAAAAATATGATTTATATAAAATGCTAAAATATTTGTCATTAATACTAGATTTTATTTCATGTTTACAGTATTAGAGCTGACAGTTAAACTGTGTCTGCAGGTCTGTGTTCAGAGCGCTACACCCAGAGAGACAGAAACATCCCTCAGGACCCTCGCTTCCAGCACTTCGCCACGGCAACAAGCATCACCAGAACAACCAAACCTCCCAGGAAGAGCCCCACCCCATCTCCCGAGCCCAGCCCTCCTCCTTCCCCCTCTCAGTGCCCGTCCCCTGAGCCCAGCCCTCCTCCCTCCCCCTCCCAATGCCCATCACCTGACCCCAGCCCTCCCCCTTCACCCTCCCAGTGCCCGTCTCCAGAGCCCAGTCCCCCCGCTTCCCCGTCTCAGTGCCCGTCCCCAGAGCCCAGCCCTCCCCCTTCACCCTCGCAGTGCCCGTCTCCACAGCCTAGCCCTCACCCGTCTTCCTCCAAATGCCCATCCCCCAAACTCAGCCGACCTCCCTCCCCATCACGGTGCCGGTCCCCGGAGTCTAATGAGCTCACCCTGTTTAACAAAGACCAAAGTGGTGCTAACGAGGAGCAGTTAGCCCCGCAAACCTCCAGGGACTTTGCAGGTAACGTCAGACACGCTGAGATGTTCCCAGGGTGAATTTATACATCTGTTCAAGTTTCAGTTTGTCATGCCGCCCACAGTTTTCACAGCCGTGTCAGTTCACAGAACTCCAGGTCCAGTTTAGTTTCCTGCTGCGGTGTTTGCCAAAACCTGGCTGAAAGAAGTTAGATGTGGAGCTGATGCCAGCTGACACATTTCTTCTTTTTGCTTTTTCAGTGGTGAATAAATTTGACATTAAACTGTAGATCAGAGTTAAGTGCTGTCTGCTTTAATTTTTCTTGCTATATAAGTTAAGCTCTTAAGTTCCAAGATATGATGTAAGAAAGTTTAATTCAGGTTTTCTGGGGCACCAGTTTTTGTGTTCTCTGTTGACAAGTAACCTTACATTTAACTCTTCGTCCTGTGATTCTTCCTGATTGTTACAGACAGGAAAATATTGTCTCTGTTACACATGTAACTTTCCATTTTAGAGTTGTTACTTGAAAACGGATCAAGAACGTTTGACTGACGTTTGTGTAGTTTGTGTAAAACGGGAGCTGTTATGTTGCATCTACATTCAGGTTTTGCCTTTTAATTTATCAGCAGTTTGTGTAGTTTAATGGAGCTCCTTCACACTTCACCTTTATTCAAATAGGCCTTGACCACATACTATACTGTTTCCAGTCTAACATAGTCTGCCTCCTGCAGGAGTGTCCAAAAATGGCAAGGAGAAACCTCAGGGGAAAGAAAAGAAGAATGAAGATCCATCCATCTCTGCATCCGTCCAGCCGTCTACCACTCCAGCTCCAGAGAGGAGGACAAACTCCTCACCACCACCCACCGAGCGAGAGAAGGAAGACGCAGTGGAGGTGAAGGAGCTACAGGCCAAACCTTTACAGGAGGAAAAAGACACTCATCCAGTCCAAGTGCAAAAGCGATGGGAAGAGGAGGAGAAGGAGGAGGTGGAAATGATTCCTCTGGCAGAGAGTGATGAGGAGCAAAAGGGAGAAGCAAAGGAACTGGAAGGTGGCGTCTCCTTAACTCCTGCTCGTCCCCTCAGACATATTGACAGCATCGTGGACAGACATCTTAACGACTTCTCTTCGGACATGCAGGTCATCCTGCAAGAGGAGAGCGTTCACTTCAGCTTTCCACAAGCCCCGCATTCCACTTCAAACGCCACGGCACATCGACACACACACTCACACACACCCATATCTCAGTTTTCACAGTACGTGTCTTTCTACCACCCCTGCCCGCCTGTCCAGGACTACGTCTGCTCACTACAGGACAGCATTAGCAGCATGCTAACGGAGCTCGGTGAGAGCTGGCCGAGCCACCAGCCTGGCACCAGCCGGACTAATACTGATGCCACGTTGGCGTGCAAAGTTAGCGCTTTTGTGTCCAGCATCCGAGCAGCTAATGCCAAAACGGACAGAGATGATGATGACGACGGACTCTGCAGTGAACCTGCTGCCGACGTTGGTGCTTCAGTCAGTCAGACTCCTGCACTCTGCAGAGGAGGTCAAGTGTGGCAGCCACATGCAATCACTGAACAGTTTCCTGATGCTACAAACAGGAATCCCCAAACTTCTCATGTCACTTTATCTGTTACTACCTCTGCGTCTGGGTCTGTCTACAAGCCTACAAACTCTCCCGTCCTCACTCCTCCACCTCCGAACGATTCCCCTCAGCTCCACTGGAAACCACAGCAAAGCTGCACTTTAGAAATCAATAGAACAGTCGCTCATAATATCAGACAAACACAAGACAGCAGTGTCACCAGGACCGTACATTGTAACGCCAGCGTAGAAGCTGGGAGTAGTCTTGCAGGCACAAGCAGTGAGATGACTCTGCCAGGTTTGGGCGACGTATCTCAGCCTTTGACAGAAGCATCGCACCCGTCTGAGCCAGCCTCCAGTCCGGCTTCTGTGTCAATCCCTGGGCCCGGCTCGGCGCTGAGCTCCCTGATCAGCCAGCTGCAGCCGGAGGTGTTCAACAGCCTGGTGGAGATCATCAAAGACGTGAGGAGGAACTCCCTGCAGTTCTACCTCCACAGCACAGAGCCAGAGGACCAGGTGTTTGAAGACGTCAAGGTAATCATGGGCAACATAGGCACAAGATTTGATGCCTAGATAGATAGATAGATAGATAGATAGATAGATAGATAGATAGATAGATAGATAGATAGATAGATAGATAGATAGATAGATAGATAGATAGATAGATAGATAGATAGATAGATAGATAGAGAAAAAGGCTCCCGAAGAGCCTTGACAATTAGTTCTTATACACTCTCTAATGGGCTGTCTCGGACACCTCCCCATAGATATAGATAGCATCATAACGTCTTTCTCAGTTCTCTAATCAGTAGTCAGCAGAATATCCCTTAGTCTAAAGGACACCTCCCTGACCTGTCTCCGACCCTTGTTCTGTTCTGAACTTCCTCAACTTATACATATAGTTGAACTTTATTTCTCCCTGCAAACCTCAGCAAAAACGCAAATAAAGGGAAGTGCCCACAAGACATGTAAGAAATAGAAACACACACACACACATTACATGATTTAAAAACATCTGAACCCCAGTATAATCCTAATTTTTATAACAGTCCTTTACAGGAAATTTGTTTCTGCAGCCTGTACGTGCCCTTCATACATACATACATACATACATACATACATACATACATACATACATACATACATACATACATACATAAATACAAGATACGTTGAGACACCACGACATAGCAACAAGAATATATACACATTTATCACATTAAACACATATAACCCTCCCTGTCCTGTGCATAGCACCCCCTACGGTGGTTACCGGGGTGCTTTGTTTAGGGCTGCTATAGCAGAGGGTACAAAGCTCCTGCCATAGCGAGCACGTCTGCAGGTCAGGGTCCTGTATCTGTGTCGCGATGGTAGCAGTATGAATGATGAGTTGAGGGGGTGTCCTGGGGTCGTGTGCTATACTGAGAGCTCTGCGTGCAAAGGGCTGTATTGTTGAGGTCTGAGAGACTGGGGGTGGGGAGACCAATGATTTTGGAGGCCCGCTCAAAAAAGAGAGAGAATGAGAGATATTTGTTTATTTTCATCAATGAATGTGAATGATTGTTTAATTTAGAAGATTCTGGTCACTTAGAGGACTAAAAATGTAACCTGATGATGCCCGACTGTCCTTTGATCAAGTAGCTCTAAAAGTCAGCACTTACTGCCGTAGAAATATTGTATTTTTGTGTATATACAGCCCGTGTTTGTGTGTATTCTGTTGTAGGAACACCTGTTGAAGCAGGGAAACATGGAGCAGAGTCCTGTATCGTTTCTGAGCCAAGAAAACTCTGACAACCGACTGCTGGTCATCATTAAGAACAAAGACATCGCTGGACACGTACACAAGGTGCCTCTGAATAATCAGTTTAACTGTTAAAAAACAAGGTGAACGATCCAGATCTTATGAACAAAGTCACGTGTTTTATATCTGAAGTTTTCAGGTATGAACGTCACTTGATGGGGACATTCAGCGTCCTTGATCTTCTTGTATTGTTTACTTGGTGATCTCTACAGATGAACTGCTCTGTTGATGTGTTTCAGTTGGGTACAGAGTTCAGATCTTGTTTGTAACATGTTTGTGCTGACTTTTCACAAGATGTCATGTTGTTATTGTGTCCAGCAGTCAGTCAAAGGTAGCTGTGATTCCACAAACCAATAAAATAACCTTTGCTGTTTGTTGCGTTTAATTCAACCTCCCCGCAGCAGGGTGGTGACAAAGCTTTGCCAGATGTGTCGCTTGACTAACTGACTTGAGCCCCACTGGGCCAGTGTAACGCCTCATGTCTGTGAATGTGCAGGAGCCTCTCTGTCTTTGTTTGGACTCATTGTGGCAGAAAATGAGAGGAAGAGTGATCTATTGTCGCCCCCTACCTGACACAGCTGCTTTGTGCATGTTCCAAAGGCAACTAACCACAGCACACACCTGGCTCTTCATCCTCAGTGTCACCTGCTACGAGGGGTCGACGCCCTGCTGTTCTGAACAATTCAACAGCCTCACACAAGACAAGCGTTGAGAGTTTTATCTGTATTTTTGTATTTATTAACCACAGTGAAATACAGACCAAGTAAAGTTATTTAGGTTTCCATTTAGTTTCACTTGAGCCTCTTCCTCTCTCTCTTATTTCTTACTCATGCTTATTTTCCAACATGGCAATGTGGACATGAGTTTTATTTGTGTTTTGGAAGCATGAATAGAGTTCACATGCATGTGAACCTGCCTTTACAGTGTGCGTACTGATGAGCAAAGACTTCTGAGTCTTTACTGAGCCTCTCAAGTCAGTTTGGGTGGCAGCAGGTAATCTGTCATCCCACCAAGTGTGCAATCAGCAGTCAGGCCGCCTCAGTGTCTCCTGTTCATAAGTTATAAGTCACGGCCACTAACAGTCAGGTCACTACGCAGTTAGCTAGGACACAAGGCTACATGATTTTGTTCTTATAAGATCTCGATCTGTGTTTACGTGCATCAATCAAACTTTATGTCATACTGGTTAATGCAGTTCAAAGTGCTTCACAGATGATTGACAAACCGATGAAAAGAGAAGTGTCGACCGTAACAGAGTGAAAATAAAAACTAAATAAAAACTGATGGAAAAAAAAGACAATAAAATACCATAACACAGATTTAACAGTTATAATAAATAAAGTTAAATAACAGCAAAAATAGAAACTAACAAATAACATGAAATTGTTATCAGGGCTAAAATATGAAATATTAAAAACAATAAAATGGAATCAAATTTTACAACAAAATACAACGCAGTAAGTGCATAAATTAAAGTTAATATTCTTCTAAAGCTGAGCTGATTTCAACTTTACGTTTGATCTCAGATCTACTTTGTGTGTTTGTACCACCTGACTCACCGTCTGTTTTTCATGCTGCACGGACTGACTTACTGCATGTTCAATATTCAAACTGAAAAGGAGACTAACAGGAAGTGTGTGGACGTTTGTGCTCATCAGATCCCAGGGCTGATGTCTCTGAAGCGACACCCCTCTGTGGTGTTTGTGGGAATCGATACACTGGACGACATCAGGAACAACAGCTACAACGAGCTCTTCGTCGCTGGAGGCTGCATCGTTTCTGACGAGTTAGTCCTCAACCCGGACTTCATCACTCACGGTAGGTCAGGGGTTAAAATCCAACAGCAGATTTTTACGTCATTATATGGAGACTTTTTCTGCATCTTATTTTCTAGACAAATGCATCACTTCTAATGAACTTGTTTGTATTCATTTGAACTGAAGTGATGTGTTGATTAATGGGATGTTGTTCTGCAGATCGACTGGCTGCACTGCTGATGTTCCTGGAACAGCACAGTTCTCCAGAGAGCATCTGGAGGTGGAAAGTTCACTGCAAAACCCACAAGAAACTAAAAGAACAAGCCAGGTACTCAATCTTAAATCTTAGAAACCTGTCCTGTGTTAGTTGGAGTCTATGGTGTGTCCATACATGTGTTGGCAACTCCATCATTGTCTTCATTTGGTATGTTAGCTGTGATTTGTTCTAAGATTTGGGCTCAGACTTGTGGCTGAAAGTTCACACTGAACATTAAAACAGACCAGTAAGTTTGTGTGTGTATGTGTGTGTGTGTTTAGGTTCAGGAGAGAGGCAGCCAACCTGCTGGATGTACTGTCAGCCTATCAGAAGCGGCACATTGTTGAGTTCCTCCCGTATCATCACTGCGACATGAACCATCAGTCACCTGACCTGGACTGTCTTCTGGAGCTCCAGGCCCGATACACACAGAACCGACACACAATCCTCCTGACGGGTACGTGTGTGTCAGAACCTCTTGAACCATGAAACTTGATTTACCACCTGATCCGTCATACTAATGATGTTTTTTTTATCTTTTTTCACTCAGAGCATCATTTTGATAAGTTCCCTGCATACTCCAGTGGCGGCATCATCGTGGCCAGTATTGAAGAGATTCTGCACGACTTCACCAGACTGGTCGGTTACCATGACATCAAAGACAAGCAGCCAATCATGGATGACATGCTGGGTCCCAAAGGTCAGCTGATTTCAATTAGAATATCCTGTTAAAAATGAACAGGTTAAATCTTTTTACAGGACCCTTGACTTTCACAACGTTTAAGTGACCTAACATAAGATAAGGTGGATAAGAAATCATAAATCTATAGAAGAAAGTCATGAAGTCATGGTCTGGTGTTAAAGAGTCTGACAGCTGTTGGAATGAAGGACCTGTGGTAGCGCTCCTTACATGGCAGGAGTAGCAGTCTGTTGCTGAAGGAGCTGTCTCATGCAGGAGGTGAGAGGAGCTCATGATGGATGTCAGCTTTGCTAACACTGTAACACCTCTTCTCCCCCACTTCCTCTATGGAGTCTGTAGGGCGAAAGTCCAGGACAGAGCTGGACCTCTTCACTAGTTTGTTGAGTGTTCTTCTGTCCCTGCATGACTGCATGTCCTGCACACCTCTTGTATAAAAAGCAAAGTGTGTGTGTGTGTGTGTGTGTGTGTGTGTGTGTGTGTGTGTTAGCCGCTAACAGTGACAAAAATTAGAATTAAAAATTAAAATTAGAAAAGTTATTGATTTCTCTTTCTGTGCCATACAGGTGTTTGCTCTATAACTGAAACATCTTTTTAAAGTGTAAAAGTATTTTCAGTCAATTATCAAACTGTGGCGGGACAAACTCGACATTATTAAGTGATTCATATGGAAACACTGGTGATATTCCCACAGCTGTGGTCTTGATATAAAGTTCCAAGACAAGACGGAGTAAAAATGATATTTCGAGACAAGACAAGACCTTCAAAAAGTGATCTTGAGACTGGTCTCGAGTACTATAACACTGCTTTAAACTATATAATCTGCATGCTTTTCCTTCGAGTAGCATAGCGGTGATCGTGGACTGTTCTTTCCAAACTCTTTTTTAAAATCTCTGTCAGTCATCAGAGAAGAATGAATGTGTTCTCTCTCCACGTACTGCTGTTTTCGTCTGCGTTCATCTCCGTGCTCTCCTCTGTCCGCAGGTCTCGGAAGGCAGCTGAGTCACAGTGACTCTGTGTCTGAACACTCTCCCTCTATCTTCCCAGAAAACGTCCATTCGCTCTCATCCCGTGACCAACCCCAACATCTCCTCCAGCAGTCGGCCTCCAGCCTCCCCCCTCTCTCACATCTCTCTGACCAGCTCGTCCCAGACACCTCCTGTAAGGAAGGCATGCCGCACCACTCGGGCAAAGACTTTGAGGACCTTCGACTGGCCATCTCGCAGTTACGGGCCGAACGTCAGGCCCAGCTGCAGCGGCAGCAACACTTAGACTCCCATGCAGAGCTCAGCATCAGCACCCTGAAAAGCTTCATTCCCAATCCTGTTCATACAGGTGGCCATCACACCACCCAAGGAGGCCCAGCTGAGTTGGTACAACTCACTTCAGGCAAAAACGCAGTGGCAGCCACTCTGGAGTTAATTCACTCAGGACTGCAGCCGGAGCTGGGCGAGGAGGAGAAGAGGGAGGCCAGGGGAGAGGGATGGAGGAGCGGAGGAAGTCGAGCAGGAGGTAGAGAGCCTGGAGATCAGAGAGACAATACTCCAGTAAGACTGATCGGCTCACTGGGAGGAAACCTGGGCCTCAGTAATAGTGACACGTCTCTCCCTCCGTCCAATCAAAACACAGCTGCAGTGACAGGACCAAATAACCCAAAAGCAGATCAACATGGAGAATCCGCATTTAAACACGATGCAGCCTCCTCCAGTATCACAGCCTGTCCTGTAGAGGGCGACAGATCAAGGTTAGTATTAATACACACATCATCAGTGCATGGTTTCCTTCAGTTGTGGTAGAAAAACAACACTAACCTGTGCCTCCTTTTATTTGTCTTGTTTAGTTTACCTCTAAACCACCATTATTTTGTTATAACGTTAAAGGATCTTGTTGAATGTGAGCAGTTTGCCTGTATGTTTCTGTTGACCCTCGTCTTGGTTTCTTCCCGAAGAGACACACAGTCGGTTCAGGACCAGCCAATAAGAGGAGACGGAGCACCGCCTGCCACCAGCACAGTGGGAACTGCCAGCAGCACCAAGTTAACAGGAAGTACCACCATGACAACAGACCAGGAGGACAACTCAAATCCTGCTGTGCCCCGCCTACAACAGCCCCAACAACATCTGCAGCAACTGAACGAGCAACATCAACTCCAGCAAAGTCTGTCGCACCTACAACAACCACCTCACAGCCAGCAGCAGCAGTGGGGCGCCGGACTCCTGCAGCCGCCCCACCTGCCTCAACTCCCCAACCAGCATTTCTCCCACGGCCCCTTTCTGACTGCCATGGGTCCTCCCGGCCTCCTTGGGCCAACGCCTGTCTGGCCAGGACCTGCTCTGGTGTGGGGTCCTAGACTGCTGGGGGGGTACCACAACTCTGCAGGTCAGGGCAACAACAGGTACAGGGGAGGACAAAGAGGTGGAAGCTTTAATGGGATGTAGAGAGCCAGTATAACTCCACCAGCTGACCTCAGAGGACAAGGCTGAAACACGCACATCCCAAATACTAACAGGTGCTACAGATGGAGTGACCACGCTCTGTGCAGCTCATTTATCACCACAAAATCATTGTGACGTCCAACCCTGATCCAGGACTGTGATGTGTCATATCAAATCTGGACGTTTTAGTCACTCAAAGAACAGAAAGAAATACAAACTCATCTTTTATTTGATCGTGACAGCAGAGGATCAAAAAAAAAAAAAAACAGACATCAGGAGAGTTTTAAGGTGTAAAGTAACAAAAACACAATTTACTTTGACAGGGAGTGTGTGCAAATCATTTAAAATCAAAGATGGTGGCTACAGATCTCAGCGTAGACACTGAAGACTGAACAGAACACTTGACAGCCCGAACACAAACCAATGACCGACACCAGTTCACATGTGGGAAAACTTTCATTCGGTCTCTAATATGTTGGATAATGGTGAAAAAATCTCATTATAATTCCCCCCCCCCATCCTGATAAGATGTGTTCATGTGTCTTGTTTGGTACGACCATTTGTTCAAAACCCAAATACGTTTAGGTTACTGTCCGATATAAGAAAGAAATGTGCACATCGGATCATTTGTTAAGGCTGTTTGCTGACTGTGAAATTCATCCACCGTACAGTGACGTTATCAGGCAGCAAACAGAATGAACAGAACAACTTGTGAAACAGAGATCGAGCTACACAGGTTTCATTCAAATTATTTAGAATTAATGACTATAAATAATATTATATGTTGACTTCTTTTAAACCAAAGTAATAATTTGTATAAGCTTTACCCACCTGACATTCCTTCCACCTTTTAAAGTCACCAAAAAGATAATTTACCATGTGGTGAATTTGTATTTTCAATATTCTGACAAATTTAATGAACGTCTGAGTGACTGAACAGTCTGAGGTTCAGCAGTTATCCACACCTTTGACAGATTCTGGATCAGGGCTTGGTGAAACAGTGTCGCTCTGTAGAAAACAGCACTGAATGCCCCCAAATAAAAGCCCCACCTTGATTTGATGCAGCTGTTTGGCGAGTGGGAACGTTCTCTTTACCTACCTACTGTAACCACTAACTGTTGAGCTGTTAGTACTTAAGCAGTGAGAAGAACACTGATGGAAAAGGCCATATCTCCTCCTCTGATGTGTGTTCAGGGGATTTAAAGAAAATATGTTGAGTGTGAAATGTTTGTCTGCCATGTTTTATTTATCTCATTGAGAGAGATTGGACCTGACGTGTACATAAGTTTAATTTCTGGAGGTGTTTTTATAAACTCTGCTTCATAGAGGTCGTGTTCTTACTGAATGATCTCTGCTTTAATAAGTTCAAGAGTACGCTGCTCTGAGTCAGAGCATTGACTAAAATGTTAAACAGCACTGGTTGAATCCTTTCCTAGCTTTCTTGAATGCACCACCACCTTGACTGTTTTGGTGTCTTTGAGCGACGGTTTTCTAAACTCTGGTTCACTTGAGGATCCCTGACGATGAATCTCTTAAAGGGAACCCCGATGATGTTTTCTACAGCGAGGAAACACGAGCTGCTCTTTGCATCGAGGTGCACGCTGGTTCTTAAAGTGAAAACTGAGACTTTGGAAGAACTTTAAAAAAATTTAAAACATGGACGGACTGCCTTACACGTCTTCCAGTGGACTCTTTGTCTTGTAAAACACAGTTTTTTGTACTGAATGTTTGGTTTCTTATCTTGAGAGCTGTCTGTATTTAGTTGCTGTTGTATGTACAGTAGGAAGTGACTCTGTAACAGACTGGTTTTAACTCGTCATTTTTATGTTTTGTTTTTTTTTTACATCAGAAGTTTTTTTGTATTAAAACATGCCTGCGTAAACGAGCGAGTCTCCGTCGAGAGTTTGTTGACGCCAGACTGAGCTACGACGTAAAACACAACAAGAAATCAGTCTCAGAATTTATTGTAGGTGTTTGTACATTGGAATTATTTTGGACCTTCAGAGTCCATCTTTTTATTTATTTGTTTATTATAATCTAAAATCCACAGAGTCCATGAAGTCCTGTAAAAATGTAGATTTTTGTAAAAGTTAACAGTTAAGCTGTGTTTACATCCTCAGTATTTATTCAGAGTTTTGAGATGTAGTGTAGTGACATACTGTGGACGTCAGCTAGTCGGGAATTCAGGAATCAGAGGGCTTCCAAACTAAAGTAATTCAAAACGAAGTGCAGTTGTAAGAAATGTAAGAGTCAGTACACATTACATTATTTATTACATCAATAAATTAAAAAAAAATACACTAGTACAATAACACAGAGACATAAATGGAAACACGGAGCTCCTCGGCCAGCAGGAAGCTTTCATTCATGATTTAAATAAGTCGACTCTGCAGGAAGGATGATCAAAGAAATAGAGTGTAGTACCTTCAAACCTCCTCAGTAACCGCTCGGTACATGTCATTCTTATGGAAAGTGCAATAAAATAGAATCGTCACATTAAAATGATGCTCATCCACGTAAAAGGAAACATCTTTGTCTTATTTTGTACTCTGTGGAGGAAAGATAAAGCAGAGCGTGTGGTATAAAAGATCCTGATGTGAGGTAGAACTGATGGAGCTTGTAGTGAAACATTCAAAGAGCTAGTGTTGAACCTGCAACTCACTAAAAAAAAAGAGCCACGTGTTTTTTAACAATACAAGAATTGAAAAGCACTTTGTAACGTTTGTGTTGTTGGACGTCCCTTCTGTGACCAGGCGGCGGGATGTGTTGCCCCAAATCAAGATTATCTGTCAAACTCACTCTGATATCATCAAATTTACTTCAAAACTCCCAAAAAATCAGCTTCAGTCTGTTTGCAGATATGCAAGTCTGTAAGTAGACTCCTCGCTGTGGTACGTACATCCAGTTTTCAAGTGTTGAATGATCCTCAGAACACTGAAGGTTTTCTGTTAAAAGTTCTCCATGATGGCTGGAGGAAACACTGCAGCGTTACTTCTTCATTCTGACTCACACACACCGATCACTGTCAGCACACACACACACACACACACACAGGTCAGAGGTCACCGGAGCTCGTTGTCATGGCGTTTCAGATCTGTCTCCAACTCCCTCTGTTTCTGTAATAAACCCTGAAAACACACACAAACATCTGTATGTACATCTGTACATGTGAGCATCCATCAAGTGAGTCTACGTGCACGTCAGTGTGTCTATGATCAGGTTTTAGTAGCATCCTGATCATTCTTTGTCACAGTTTCCACATCATGTGTAAGTCTGACACTGGACCACAGTTGAATTCAGCTCATAGATGAACATTTTAAACTCAGATTTATGACTGATTTAAAGCCTGTGTAAATAGCTGTATGATGTCCTCTGTGGCTCGGGAGGAGTGTGAAATAACCGTGATAATCATCATCATCATGTTATCTCAGCCTTAGGACTGATTTACAGCAGAACTGGAAGTTGTTATGATTGATATTAGTTCAATTTGCATTCATTATCTGCAGTTTCTATACGTTTATTTAAACGTCCTGTTTAGACACGTCAGGTTCATAGTTGGTGTGTTTGGTGTTCATGTATTCAGTTCAAATATTTTGGGCTACAGCTAACCATTATTTTTAATTGATGTGAAATATTAGTTAAGTAGATAATTTGTCAATAAAATGTCAGAAAAGAGTGAAAATTGCCCATTGCATGTTGCATCTTTAAAAGTATTTGTCCAACCAACAGTTCATTCAAATAAAACAGCAAACAATCAGCAACAATTTATTTATAAAATGTGTTATTAGTTCACTTTTTAAAAATGTTTTATAACTCTCAAACACATTATATTATTATATTATGATATCGGCCTCAGAGTTTGTTCAGGCTTTAGAGAGTTACCTGTCGTAGCTGTGCGAGGCCTCTCAGGATCTCCTGCTGTCGGTGTGTGTGTGTGTTACGAAGCAGTTCAGGGTGGAGGAGGGGATCCCGCTGTGAGGGAGCAGGAGGAGACGCTGAGCTCTGAGGAGGAACATCTGACGAGGAGAAAGTAGAGTTTACTAACTGTATAGAGCAGACGACACCAGTGAGAGACGGATTTTACTACTGTCAGAGGATAAAGTGATATTAAAGGCTTTATCGATGACGATGTACAGTAATGTGTCTAACCTGTGTGTGTGCGAGGTGGGGGGGTGTCTGCAGGCTCCAGTGGATCCAGGTTGAAGACTTCATCAGTCCTGACGTAAGGAATGAACTCCAGGCCCGGTGGATGAGCAGGAGGAGGAGGAGGTGTGGAGGAGGATGGGGCCTGCTGACCCTGAACTCTGTGTCTCACAGCAGGGACGGGAGGAGAGCGCCCCCTGGAGGAGGTAACAACATGAGACGTCAGCTCAGTAAACCTAAAACCACTCAAACATCCTGATCAACAGAGCTGCAGACTGCACAGATTGTTATTTATTTTACACAATCAGTCACAACAACAGAGTCACAGCTGCTCATTCGTCTTTGATTGTTTTGTAAAAATACAAAATAGCTGAGTAGTAAAGTTTTTAATGTCTTGACGTTGATCCAAATTTATCATTTCGAGGTTAGTGGAGAGTTATGACAGCAAGACAGAGCAGATTTTGGCAAATCTTTATTCTACTGATCTTTAAATTCTTCATAATTCTATCAGTTATAGTTAAAGCAGCAGTGAGTAAGATTTAGTGTCATCTAGTGGTGTAGTTTCTGATTGCAACCCCGTCACCTCATCTCTTTTTTAGCGGGAAGGAAAAACTATGGTGACCACGAAACATGCAAAAGGGCCTTATCTAGAGTCAGTGTTTGTCTGTTCTGTCCTGTGAAAGAGGACTTACAGCGTCTGTAGATAGAAAACATAATTATGAATATTAAACTCCATTGCTGTCTCATTCTGTAAATAGAGCCGCCTACATCGGACACACTGGACCTTTAAAGCAGGGACAGTGATTAATTCGTACATTTCTAATGATTTAAGTCTAATTAATGAAGCATGTGAAGCTGTCTTTCAGACAGTAAACAACAGGTCGGCTGAAGAAGAAAGATGTTTCCAACGAGTAATGAATAATTATTTACTTGGGTTTTATTTCAGGATACAACATAAAGTATTCCAGACATTTCTCCCTTTAAAAAAAGATGAAGAAAAAGTTTGTTACGGTTTAACTAGATTCTAAGTCAAAACTGATCCTTTGTTGTTGTTTAAGCAGGATTACTATTGCAGAACACGTCATCAGTAAACTAGCTTCTAAACCAAGCTCACGTCTCTGTTAGTGGGCGAACAATCCAACGTTTGGTGAATTCTGCTTTATCAAATTCAGCCATAAGTTGAGGACCAGCTTTTTAAAATTGACCAGCTAAGCATCAACAGAGCTGGGATGAAGCTCTTCTGTCAGTTTTGGCTGTTTCAAAACATTTTTGGGGATCAGGGGTTTAAAATGAAGACAGCTGCAGTCAGAGCTGCTGCTCACCTTTCAGTGTTAATGGCTGCAGAGATGTTGTGTCCTCTGGAAACACTCTCCACCTGCAACCGTCATCAAGGGAAGAGACGTTTCTGAATGCTGAAGAACATGGGGAAGTTTTAAATCAGCTATTAAGAAGCCTCCTACCTTCCTGTTTGGACTGGTTCTGGTCTGTGTGGGGTTGGAGCAGAGACGAGGCTCCTGGTGCTGAGGAGGAGGAGGAGGAGGAGGAGCTGGGTTGGTCCTGGACAGACAGGCCTTCTCCTGCAGAGCGAGGAGCTCGGCCTGCCGCTTCATTCGACTCTCGTGTCTGTTCCTCTGCAGAGAAGCAGGGTAACGCTCCGAGGCTGGAACGAACTGACGACTGGGCCTGGAGGAATAGAACCAGGACCAGGAGATCAGAGGAAGTACTGACAATGAACGCCAATGAAAGAAAAACAGAACATAAAACAGATCTAAATGTGACACATTTCTACCTCTGTGTGTTCCACTCCGGCCTCCTCTTGTCTCTCCTCTCTGTTCTGGCAAACGCCTCATATGGATCTCCTCCTCCTCCTCCTCCTCCTCCTCCTCCTCCTGGCAGACACATGTTCTCCTTGCCTGCTCTCACAGCTCGGTTCCTGCTGTTAGGAGGAGCAGCGGCCTGAGACGGAGGAGGTGGCTGGTACTCTGGCGAGACGTGAGGAGTCTGAACTCTGTCGGCTCTGAGCGGGAGAGAAGGAGCTGGTTCTACAAACAGAGGATGAGCTGTGTCAGATATTGAAGCAACTTTTCTATGATAAACAACAGATTTGAAATCATTTTGAACCAGAGCTGAGCTAGCGGACAATGTAACCGGGCTCAGCGGCATCAATGATCAAAGATGACGTTGATGGAGGAAGCTAAGAAGAGAAAATGAGAAAGTGGCTGAGCAAGAGTAAATCTGGGGCTGACTTTTAATCATTGGCAAGAGCTTGGTGAAACAAAAGTCTGAAAGACAGACGCTGAGCTGGGCTTCTTGCTGTTGGACTAGTAAGTAATATTAACTGGCTGTAGGGGCTGTCAACATTCATCAGTATTTAATGTTGATTTTGTCAGACGATGCTGCTTTAATAAAATATTTAACCTAATATAATATATAAAAAATACGATCAGCAGCTCAGGAAAACAGACATACAAGAATTATTTCATGTTGTCTGACAGCAGAAAAGATTAACGAGAAGATTTAAACTGTCACACGTTGAAGGTAATTCAGGTGTTTGTTGTACAAAACATTCCAGATGTGAAAAGTATTTTTAAAAATTGGTTAGTGTGAATTTATTCTAGACAGTTTCACGGTGTGCCTTAGAACTCGTTGTCCTCATACACTGATGTAGAAGCAGTACTGCCATTTCCTACAGCAGCAGCAGCAGCAGTAGTTGTAGTTGTAGCGCTGGTGACTGTATTTACCACTGACCCGTTTGTACAGCAGTGTCTTTGTACGGGGTGGCTGAACTGCTGACCTCCTCCAAGCACTCGTCCTGTCTGCTAACTTCTGAACACAAACACAGTTAGTGGAGTGGTTATTACAAACAACCTGCTTGTTTTTACGTTCTCTTTCACACCCCAACTCAAAAATATGCAGTAAATATTGTTGCCTTTTAGTTCTGACCGGTTGCCAACTATCATCCTGCTTCAGCACATGGACCCACAGAGGATAATCTAATTCTGACCGACAGCAGGTCATGCATCTGATTGTGAGAAGTGTCCAGAATAAACTGGACCAGCTGTCATGAATAGTGACACACACACACTGATGCATCAGTATTTAAATGTAATGATGCCATGTATAATAATATATCAGTCACAGGGGATATAAGAAGTACTTTACCTCTGATACGTTCAGTAATTTTGCTCATAATGGAGTATTTTAACATTGTTGTTCTCTGCAGAAGCTGTGCTCACCGCTGTTCTCCAGGATCTCCTGACGTCTCTCATCAGTGTGACCTCTGTTTGGCTGCTCGGCCTGATGGCTCGGCTGCTCCTGGGAGGACAGAGGTTTGCACAAAACAGTTCAGTGATGCTGTGGAGAAATTTACTAAGGTGAAGAATCGTCCATCGTTTGCCTCTGCACGTCCTGACCTTCTGCCTCTCCTTCAGTGTGTCCAGCTCGTACCGCCT
This sequence comes from Argyrosomus regius, assembly GCA_946959425.1. Taxonomy (NCBI): domain Eukaryota; kingdom Metazoa; phylum Chordata; class Actinopteri; family Sciaenidae; genus Argyrosomus; species Argyrosomus regius. The sequence continues at coordinate 11,985,439 of OX336885.1, forward strand.
CTCCAGCATCTCTCTCTCCAGCGCCACCCTCCTCTCTTCCTCCTCCTCCTCCTGTCTCCTCCTTGCCTCTTCTCGCTCCTTCTGTTGTCGCTGCTCCTCCATTTGGGCCTCGATCGCCCGCTGGAGGAGGAGGAAACAGTGAAATATTTACTGTAGTAAGCTAAGTGATAAAAGTCTTCTTCTCCTCCCTCTCCCCTCTTCATCTTCTTCATACCTGCTGCTCCAGCTGTTTGAGCCTCCTCCTCTCTCTCTCTTCTATCTGGGCAGGGTCCAGCAGGGCAGTCATGGTCCTCAGATAACTGGACGAAACACAGGAAAACAAAGACCAGCAAACATTTACTCATATACATGGAGCTAGCGATTAGAGAGCTTTGCAGGCAGGACTAACTCTGTGCTGGAGACAGAACACTAGCAGAACTGGGACAAATTAACTGTTAACCAAGCAGAAAAATAAATCTTGGCTGGTCAAGACTAACAAGAGAGCTCTGAAAATCTACGATACACTATATGCTCTACATCAAACAGCAGACAGACACAGTTAGCAACCAGCTAATGAGCATAGATGAGCCAGACGTTTCCCTCAAGAGACCAACAACAGACACATCTATAAACTGGCAGAATATTTTTTCATATGTTCACACATTCATCGATCCACCATACCTGGCTCTGGCTGGGTATCCACTAGTTGTATCCACGCTGCCTCCACCGACACTGTCTGCTCCACAACTGCTCATGGCCTCCCACACCAGAGACAGGCTGGACGAGGGCTCCCACTCCCCTCGCTCGGAGCCATTAGAAGGGGCTGGAGGTGGAGCCGATGGAGCTGTCGTCCGGACAGGAGGCCTTCTCTGCAGTGAGTCAAAGTGTGTGGCCCAGAGCTCGTGGTCCTCCGTCTGCAGAGACACATTAGAAAAACAGATTATCAACATGAAACACAGCAGCACATCAACATGAATCATCTCCCGTCTCTGCTGCACCTGGCTCTGCAGCACCTTCTCTCGTCTCCTGCGTTCAGTCGTCTCCTCTCTCTGTTGGTCCAGCTCCTCCAGCCAGCGTCTCTTCTGCTCCTCTCTCCTCTCGATACTCAGAATCTCCTCCATCGGCGTGACCTCCTTACAGAGTCAACGCAGGTTCAAGACCGGTGTTAAACAAGCAACAAAGTATGGGGAAAGAATGAGGCTGAAGACTTGTTCTTGACAGGTTTACCCCGAGTCTGAGGCTGGATCTGATGGCTGCAGGCTGTTCTCTGTGGCTGATGGAGCTCTGAACTGATAACACACTCTCTGCGTCCTCCTCAGCCTGAAACACACACATACACAAAGATTGTGAAACTTTTTATGACAAGAAGTGTTTCCAATCCGTGTCGAAGTTGGATCAAATCTAACAATCATTATGTGTGCAATCAGTTGAAATAACAACCTGATATATTTACAAGGATACATCAGAGAAGATCTTTTGTTGTTGTCATAATCGTTATTGATGTAAAATATTCAACACATCCTCCAGAAATGTTGCACTATGACTGTGAAAATTTGAACTGAACAGGTAGATGGAGACAAAGGTGGGCCGTTCTTGGCAGTCATTTTGTTCCCACTCTGATAAAAACAACCAACAACGTGGAAAAGACCAAACACAAAATATCCGTTGTACCTGAAGTCTGCTGGGGGCTGAACGCTGCTGCTGCTGCTGCTGCTGCTTCAGTGCCACCTGCTCATCTAACACACACACACACACACACACACACACACACACACACACACACAAAGAAAAACTCATTTCATTTATCAGATTATTTTAATAACGTGCTGCACCTCACCATTATCTTTATCACCTGTATCTTCTCATTTTTGATTAATGATGTTAATTAATGTTTAAATCCCTTCAGATCTAAAGTATTTCTCTTTAACATGAAATAGTTGTGACTAAATAATTAATCAGATTTTTAAAATGTTGGTGTTTATTACTAAACTCAGTTAATCTTCTTCATGTGGGCGTGGTTTGATTGACAGGAACCAAACCAGCCACCTGAAATCAGATCCTGTGCCCACTTCAAACCCGTAAGAAGAGCACAAAGAAACCTCTAATGTGAAATGACTAAAACTGGTTTAAATGTGTCGGGAAAGTGTTGATACAGGATCACATGACTCATAGTAAGAATGTGAATTAGAGGGATCTTTTCTTTTGTCTCTTTGTCATGTGGTGCTGGTTTAACAGCGGTCTGCTGCTGCTGGAAACACTGAGACTGAACCAAGCAGCATATGTGCTGCAAACAGGCTAAAAACACTGGTGATAATTCTCTGTGTGTTTGTCATTATAATGAATATAACTATGCATCACTGGAGTTATAAAATGTTTGTGGGTATGTACCTAGTTCTTTCCTCCACTGAGCCTTCTTGGCGTTGATGGCTGCTCTGCTCTCTGACTGTCGCTCCTCCAGCCAGCTGAACAGACATCCAGACAACCTGAACAACAGCAGCAACAGAAAGAAACACATCAGCACACTCTGCTACACTATGCATAATGGACCTGACCTGCACTGATACTGCTCGAACAGTAGAACCAAATAGGTATATTGTGAAACTAAGTATCTCCTCACCAGCAAACTGTCAGAATATTTCGTGTTGGCTGGTGAGGAAACAAATTTATTTGTTCATTAGAGGCCAGACCCAGAATGCAGCAGGAAAAAGGAGGAATCTATAAATCATACTGAACATCAAACATCTTTTTGTGTGTTTATAATACAGTGAATACAAACAAGTCAAACTCAAAGTGTTGCTCAAATTTCCATTCATGGTTATCAGCTAAATTAATATTTAATGTCTTCTTAATGTGACTGCATCCAGAAGAAATCTATTTATAGATATATAGAGGTGGGCTCTTCACCTGTTGTCTTTATCCTGTGAGCTTCCAGTTCTATCGGTTTCTCCTCCACCTCCTCCTCTGTCTTCCTCCTTCCTCTTCCCTCCTCCTCCGTCATTCACCAAGCAGTCAGATTTTGAGTCTGTCTGATTTCCTAACAGAGAAAAAGACATGAAGATGTTCATTATACAGAAAAGAAGGGAAACTGGTGTTTATTCATTTATACTACCATCACTACCACTACCCTTCGTCCAGTGGTCCTCTCGTGGGTCTTGTCCATTGCTGGTGGTCTGCACTGTGCTGAGGATCTGCTGTAGCTGCGCATTGGTCAGACACACCACGCTGTCCCTCTGGCCTGCTTCCCCACTGGTCAGCGTGTCCTTTAGTCCAACCTTTCCACCCACTCGTGTCCCACCGTTTTGAGGCTGTCCTGTTTTCGCACTGGCTCTCTGGGAGGCAACAGTACTGCTGTGTTTGTGTCTGTCTGACTTCACCTTCAGCACACACAGAAGCAGAGCGGGTTGTATGTTCAATAATACGCTTTGTCTTCATTTCAGATAAAAAGCAAAAAGAAATGGGATGCAGCCTGACACTTACTTTAGCCACAACTTTGATGTGTCCCCCTTTGTGTTGCTCATGTGTCTTGGATGATGTCTGAGTGCTGCTCCTCCCCCCAGTGGTGGCAGTGTTCAGGGTGAAGGAGGCAGCTGCACCTCTGGCCTTGCTCTTGGTTTCTCTGTTCCTCCCTGCCTGCTGCCGGGCTGAACGCTCTTCTCCCTGCACCTCCTCCACACAGGACAGCTGCCTGGCGCTCAGGATGTTGGCTGCTCTGGACCTGCAGGACAGCTGCAGGGATCAAGTGAAATCAGATCAGACGAAACTATTAAAGAAAACGGCCAAAAGTATGTGGATACCCAAGTGCTATTCTGTGTTGAAATGTAATGGCCCGTTGTAACGATGATTCCCACCTTTGTTGGATTCTTGTCAACGCCTGCAGTGGAAAAAAAGACATGTCGGTGAGCAGCCATGAATATTACACCCAGACACGCATGTTAATATTCACTGAAACCTCTGTAAGGCAATGTGAAAAAATATTAAGTCTGAATGTGCTTACCAACCATTTAAAAAGCAGGGTTTCCACACCTTATTAAACATCAAAATCAAGGACTTTTCAAAGACTTTTCAAGGCCAATTCTCTCAAATTCAAGGACCCAGCACAGCCATTTTTTGTCATGAGAATTAACAGGCTTTACAGAAGCTCACAGACAGGAAGACACAGCGGAACATAGCCTATTTAATTTTGTTAATTTACAAAATATATAAATTCAAGCACTTTCAATAACTATGTCTAGCTTTAAACTTGATTTTCCCCTCATCACATTCACAAGCTTACAAGGATTTCAAGGACCTGTGGGAACCATGTAAAAGACTCTTAAAGAGAGTTGAGATTCTAGATTTTTACAGTTGTAACAGTTTTATAATAGTTTATAATGACCTGCATGTATGAATGTTATTTAATGAAATTAACTGAAAACTATTCTATTTATAATAAAAATAAAAACAAATAAATCCCTCTTAAATAAAAGATATGTTTACAAAAGCACTTTGTACCTTGTGTAATGTGTTTCACACCATGAGCAAAACTAAGCATATTTCATAGTAATATAAAGTATTATTGCAAGTAACTAAAATACAATTAACCGAAATGAAAACTGTTAATTTTGATCATCAATTTATCAATTCAACAAAGACAATTTTATAGCAGTATTAGTAGTAGTGTAGTAGTAGTAATAAAAAGAAAAGCAAAGTCAGTGAATTTTTCCCTGGAAAACTAAAGATTATAAAAGTAGAAAGGTCTCACCATGACTGAGAACAATCAACTTGGGTTTTCCATTTTCAAGTTCAAACAGCAGGCCGTCTCTGTCCACAAAAAGAAGAAATATCAGATGTCAGAGCAAAGAACAGAAACACAACAACACATTTGACCGTATTCTGTATTGTGTTTAAAGTACTAGCTCTTTTCATGCTTTCCATTGTTCTGTTGTGTTTATGATTGAACAAATTATGAACTAAACTGAACAGACAGGTCTGTGAGTTCTGGACTCTGTCCTGTAACCGGAGGGTCACAGCTTTCAATCTTTATCCATTTACAGGTGTGCAGAGATTTTTTCAGCAGCCAAACTGTCTCAAATTCACACAGTCTTATTTGTGTGTTTTCCAGTCATATAGGGCATACATACAGTACTTCCCTGCCTCTGGTCTCGAAAACAGAGTTTGCAGACTTTGTCTTTGTGACATTGAGATAGTGAGACACAGTACATACTGTATCATGTTGCCAGGGAATAACATTACACAGTGTCACATGGTCACACAACGACAGACAACATTTAACAACATTACAGATGCATTACAGACTCATGACTGCTTTCAGACTTGGCCTGTTTCATATGAGCTGTCTTTGGTTGGTGGAGTTAACACGAGCTCCAAATCACACCTGTTCACACCTGTCACTCATTAGTGACATGTTTTATGTAAATGAAGTGTTTGTTTTTTTACTTTAACCGGAAAGGATATGCAATTACAATGTTTTTATTATTGTTGTCTTGTTTGCAGGAACGCCAGTTACATTATTGTTAACATGTCGTTATTATTATATCATTTTACCCCCGTATATTATCGACAAATTACAACAAACAGCAATAACTGTGGGTTAAAGGCTGAACCATGCAGCGACTCATTTAAAGACTCTGTTGTTTAAAGTTATATTATTTACACTGTTATGATCTGTAAAACAGTTTGGTCGTGTAAAATAAAGCTCTTGTTGAATCTCACTGCGACACAGTGAGTGAACATGTTAGCCTAGCTAGCTGCTGGTAACAAAAAAACAGACTCACCCGAGATTCATGACGACAAGAAAACATTTACCAAAATGGCGGCACGTTTGCAGACTATCTTTTGAAAACAGAAACAATCAATAAATCATTTAGACTTTAATAAAAAGCGCTTCTTCTGCCAACTCTTGGGCTGTACCGCCGCACTTGCAGGACCACCACACGCCAGTTCCTGGTTGCTAAAATTGTGTACGTTGGTTGCTGACAACGACCAAGAACGGCGTCACCGATTGGTTCGTTCTTTTTCACTGTGGAATTAACGGCCAATCAGACGCCTTCATTTGGATGTTTAAGTTAGAATATGTTGCATTTACGGTAGCTGGGAATTTATTTAAAATATAACGATTACGTACGTTACTACTTGTTACTACTTGCTACTACTACCACCACTCCCGCTATTACTACTAACGGCTACTTATTAAACGATCACTGCAGCTAATATACTTTTTAACTGCTCTTTAAACTGCTGGGGTATTTTAGGCTAGACACCGTATCTCACTAAGTGTGCAGTTCTCGGCTTGTCAAAAGCCCGTGAAGGTAGCCTATAAGAGCAACAGGGCTTATGTATGGAACGCATGCGCATTAAATTGCGTGTTGTTTTTGTATGGATACTCAAAGTCATGTTTTAATTTAAACAAACTTTAACTGTACATATCTTTTTAATGTGGATAATTAAGTCCCCCTATGCCGTGGAGAAAGAAGAGGAAGAAGGGGTAGGTGAGGACGGGGCTGTAGGTGGCGCCAAAGCGTCGCAGTCATGCAAATTAACTGTAAAAGCCAAACAGGCTGCTGCGTTAGCCTCACTGTAATGACGTTAGCCGTTGGATGTTTTTTTCCACAGTTAATGAGTTTGGACACCGGGGGACCGACATCCATGAACCTCTCTGTGCTCTGAAGCATAACCACAGTGACCTCCGTGAAGTCAGCTCGGTGACCCCTTCCCCCCCTCCCCGGTGATCCTGAAGGTATGTTGTTATTGTGACAGTTAACCGGAGAGACTGCGTAACGTCAAACCGCGATGTTAGCTACGGAGCTAGCGTTAGCATGCAAGGCTACTTAAAACGGCAGTTAGTGTCGAAGAAACGTCAGCGTTTCCCATCAGTGTCCGGGACACGGAGCAGCAGTGAAAGAGGATTTTTCAGGCGAGATGGCACGAAGCGGTGTGAAGTTTTACTCTCAGTCTAAGCTCATTTAGAGATGAGTGTAGCTGACTTAGCTAGCTAGCGTGTTGTCAGGCTAAGGTCAAGAAGCTGGCCAGTCTTGACAGCTAACGCTAACTAATATGGTACCCAAGAGTCTATAAATGTGCTATGTGGCAGCCAGCCATAACGTTACTGCTACCAGTTAACGACAACACTGCCAAACGTTATAATCGGGTTAACATTGGAAGCTGGACTCGTGTCGTTTTCAAGATTAAGAGGTGGGTGAGTAAAAGTTTCATTAGCTTGAAAGCTAGCTCGGTGTAAATATGATTAAAGACTTAATGGATGTTGTTGTATCTTGCATAGGGTGATGTTCTGTCACGGGTTATCAGTAATAACTACATTGTTATTACCACATGGCATGTTGACAGTGGAGGTCTTTGACTAGATTATATTAGTTAGCTTCAGCTGCACTAGGTGTGATGATGAGCATGCTGCTAGCCGTGTTTATTTGTTGTCATACAACTGCTGTAGCACTGCCTTTATCATGCATGCTGCTCTACAAACGACAGTAATATCAGTGAATAAACAGTCTGCCATTCATCAGCTGGTTGCCTCTCTGATTTCAGGGAGAGACTCGTGGCTTTACTGGGAATGTGATGTATTTTTGGCCTCTATGCACAGCTAAATATCCTTCTGAACAGTTAACAACCAGTATGACATTATTGTCAACATTTAAGGGGAAAGAAAAAAGGCTACTTCCTTTCTGTCTGCCTGGTTTCTGTCACCAGTCATCAGCGGATGTCAAGGACATTTTTCCAGACCTCCATACTAAAAAGTTTTGGATTGTAATCACTAGAAATTTCTACAGAAGTATAGTTTGCTTTGCAGTTATCAGTGTAGTAGCTACAGAATTATTACACGGTCTCTTTTTCTAATCCTCAAATCTCTATTATCCATCTGGACATTAAATTAATCTGCAAAAATATTTAACAATTTCCTAATTTTCCCTTTTTTTTTTTAATAAAAAAAAAAAAAAAACTGAAAAAAAAGGTTCCTATTTAAATTGTATGGCATCAATCAAAATTAAAGAGTTTAATTAACAATTATATTGTATTATATATCATATTTGGCCATATCAATATTACTATCTTTTATTCTACATTATAATATCCGGAAGCATATTGCTGCCATGCCAAACAAATAAAAATGTACCAGTATCACGTTATAACGTGATTATTTATATTGTTAAAATGTGAAAAATTTCATGTTATAGCGTGACAGTTTATCCCTCTCGCCTTTCCCCCTTCAAACAGGGGTTTAAAATTTTTTAAAAAACAAAAAAATAACACTTTTAAAAATAAAAAAAAAATATTTTTTTTTTTTTGTGGGGAACAAAAAACCCCCCCAAAAAAAAAAAAAAAAAAACAAAAAAAAAAAATTTCATCTACCTGCCTGAATTGGAAAATATAGTCACAGTCTAGGAAACAGTCTAAAAACTGAGATGTACCCTCAGAACAGTGGTAAGTGTGGTAAGAAGGCCAAGTGTTTCAGTTGTTTAACATGGATATAGTGCTCTGTAAAACAAATGTAATGACAAAACATAAAAGGCACAAACTGAGGTCAGTGTTATGGAGCCCTTACAGTCATAAATTCAACCAAACATGAAGTGACTGAAATAATAATAATAAAAATTATCATCTTTAATGATCGGAAAGTCACCAAATGACAAAGTCACCTTGATGAGTATGGAATTAAATTCGTAGATCCTGGTGTGTGTGTGTGTGTGTGTGTGTGTGTGCGCGAATGTTTTGTTTTGAGTGTGTTCAAGTTCATTATCCCATGTCGGCGTAAACAACTCTCTTGTTTGTGTGTGAAAGTCTTATCAAGTCGTTGTAGTTGCTGCTTCAGGAAAAACTCGTCTGACACTTTTTGAGATATAACTGTTGCAAATTTCACCACTTTGTCCTCAGATGTCGGCGACGCTCGTTGTGTACCTGTATTTTTTCTTTCTATTGTGGAAAGTTGCAGACACAGTCATTTTAATAGACGTGGGTTTGGTCACTGAGAAAAACACATCTGATGAGAATTTATGTTTGATGTATATGTGAACATTTCCGCTGAAGTTTACAGGTTTTGTTTTGCTGTCATCTCTGATGGTTAAGTTAGTCATTCAGCTGTAAATATCTTAACATATCTTTGTCACAAGTCTCTCATAATGTTAGCTCATCTCAGTGGTTGGTCCTTTTTTAAAATTTAAAATCTGATGTGTGAGGCTTTAACTACACATCACCTATTTAGCGTTAAAGAGACATTTGTATACTCTTTTTAGACCTGTGCAAATATAATGAAGCTCTGATGATTTATAAAGATACGGTGTTACAATTTTATGTAGTCATAGTGACAACAGAAAATAGTATTTAAAGTCTTTTAGTCACATGTAGCAGAAACCTGCGCTGTTTAATAAGTTATTTGTGCCGACAGTGATCCAGTGTAGACTGGTGCAAAATCTAAAGTAACCCTGACTTGACTACTCCTGTTCCCAGGGTTCCTGCACAGTATGGAAAAGTCTGTCATTTGATTTCCAGGTCTGGATAAATATGGAAAAAGATTTGGGTTTTCAGATTATTGCCCCTTTTTCTGTCAAGGTAAGAAGTAGCAGTAGTCCGACGCCTCTACACCTGTACTTCTCATCCTTTAACCAGACCAAATCCAGACACATGCGACCAAGTTAGTTTGAAAGAAATATATCAGCATCTTTGAATTCCATTTTACAAAGCATCACAAATAACTAAATATTATGCTTGTCTGAACATTTCTGAGAAATGCTGTGATGAAGGCCTAGTTAAAGTAAACAGACATCTTTTCTATGTAAAGAAACCTTTAAGGCTGCGCTCATTGTCGTGTCCATGGACATGTTAGTAAACAAAACTGTAAACAAGACGACGTGAAGATTACTTTTTTTCAACTAATTTTCGAAACGTACTAACTTACTAAATAATATGTTGTTGTTCTATTTTAGAACAACAACATATTATTTATTCAATACATAAATGTGGTGGATAGTTGAACGTGTGGACATAGGTAAAATGCAAATTTTTTTCAAAACATTAAGCTCGGTCAGCTAAGGGTTAAATGGGGAAAAGGAAGCTGATTTGCATGAACTGCTGTACCTCGCTTCATCCTCTGGTAATTATTTGGCCACATAATATCATATATGCTAACAGTTGGATTTACAATCATTTATCTACACAATAAACATCAAACTATCTGTACCCAGGTGTGAAATATGGTCTGAAAAATCTACACGGAAGTCTGGAAAACTTTGAAGTTCTGAAACGTAGCATGTAGGAACTACAGTATGTATCCCTTTAATATCTCAGCAAAGTGGAGATGGAGACAAAACGTCCTTCTTCTTCTTCAACCTCTTCTCCTGCATTGTAGAATGTAAACAAGTCTCAGACAGGCTCGGCGTCTGTTCCTATAAGATGAGCGTGCACTGTCGCCACACTATAAATAAATAAAAAAAAAAAGATGAGTGACAAACTTCTGTCTGCAGTTAGAAGTATAATTTAGATTTTAGTCTGTAATTTAATAATTCCAGGCAACCAACCAACATCTGGAGTGCTTCTAGTCAAAACATGGAGTACTCCATGCAGACTAAAGCAAGGACCTCAGGACCTGGCGTCATTCAGCCCGCCTCAGCTCCCGATTTTTAGATTAGCCAGAAGAGGCCACAGATGTTGAGCTTCAAAACGTGTCTACAGAAACCTGTGGGTGACATCACGTATACGCCATCCATTCTTTATACTGTCTATATTGTACTTCATGCTGGCTATAAAACAGTTACCATGGATGTAATTAATACAACTTCCTGTTGCACATAAAAGATCGTTAAGAGCCGTCAGTGCAGCCTGTTGTATTCATATTTCGATGAGCATGAACACGAGGTGACATGAATAGAAAGTCTTCACATGACAGTATCACATAAATGACAAGCATCCCCGCCGTGAAGTAATGACAGGCAGTAATCAGCCTTTTAGTTGAATTAAAGGAACTCTGCAGTGATTTATTTATTCACACAGACCTTTCTGCAGTTCCTTTAAACTCCGCTCCTCTTTAGTAATCAATTTCCTGCCTCAGCTGCTGCTCTGGCTTATTAACATGTCAAACATGCCTACTGTTTATACACTCTGTGGCCACTTTATTAGGTACACCTGTATGGTCTAATGCAATCCAATACAACAGCTCAGCCAGTTTTTCCTTTACACAGCTTTGATTCACACAGTCAGAGTTATTAATTAACTGTATGTTTATTATTAAGGTTGTAGTTTGCGATGGTGTCATCCACTTACAAACATGAGGGCAGAAGAATGTTATAAACTAGAGATGAGTCTTGTTGAGGAGGTAGGATACTGATACTACTTATCGATACTGACGTCTCCGTCACGTCGCAGTCGTAACACTGTTTTGGGCCGTTCTCTACGCAACTTCAGACATCACCAGGAGCGTTTCAGAAGAGTTTTGCCCACCACATTTTGTTAACTTGCTCAGATTTAGTAGTTTTTCTCAGTTTTTGTGCTTCTAAATATGTTAAATTGTTTTCCTTTTGGCTGTTTTTACAATCGGGAGTTTTGCGCAGGGTGTTTTATTTTGAAAATCGACTGGATTCTCTATGCTGTTTCTGTGTCTGACTTCCTGTCAGCTCGAGCTGCTCTGTGCAGATGGACGCGGGCTGATCAGTAATAAGCGGAGAGCCACTTCTGGAACTCTTCTGAAACGGTCCGCGGTGCTTCTGGTAGGGTTTGAAACATCGACTAGAACCGCTGCGATTAGCCCCGGCGGTCGGTGCGGCCACGGAACACATTGCATCGCCATAAATTGCTGCAATAAATAGAGTTGTGACATAAAATGAAAAGTTAGATTGTCTCCTGTGTTATTACATTTAGTAAAATGGGCCCACACCTTTTAAATGTTTCACCCTGTCACCTGTTTATGTAACCAGTCAGGAACTGGTTTAGTACTGGTCTTTGCTACCTATCCCCGTTTGACAATACCAATTCCACAGTTTTGAACGAAAACTTCAGACTTGAGTGTACGGGCCTCGTCGACATTGAAAGTATGATCATCTGACTGACATGTCAGGGGGGTTGGTTGCTGTGGTAACGCGCCACAGTCTTAGTTATGTGGTGAGAAAGGAGCCCCAATGATAGACACGTGTGGTTTTAGTGGTTGTTTTGACTGATCCGAGCTGTTGTCTCGTTCACATGATTGTTGATAGGACGGATTGTTCTCCTTGTTCTGTGTGTGTGTGTGTGTGTGTGTGTGTGTGTGTGTGTGTGTGTGTGTGTGTGTGTGTGTGTGTGTGTGTGTGTGTGTGGCTTGGCAGCTGTTGAGCTGTGTCAGGGGACACGGGCAGCAGCTGTGTATGAGTGTTTGTGTTTTTCCCAGTCGTACTTTGTGATGTTTGAGACTGACAGATGTGTTTGGGGTTTCTCTCCCACAGGGCTGCATGATCTCCTTTCCTTCACCTTCATTCCTTCCCTGCCTCCTTGTGTTTGTCGTTACCTCAAACTTTATGTCCTTGTTTCCTCTGTCCTTTAGTAGCTTCTCCTTTCCTTCATTAAGACTGATTTTACTTCACTACCTGTTTCTTTCCTCGCTCATGTTTGTCCTTCCTTCACTTCTCCACCTGCTTCCTGTTGCTCATTTATCTCCTTTCCTTAATCACACCCTCCTTTCCTCATTTCCTCCTCAAACCCTCACTTTCCTTTTACTACCTCATCCCCTCTCTCCACTACTTCCTCCTCTTTGTTTGTGAGGATCCCAGGATATTGGTGTGTGTCAGCAGTAGCTACCTCCAGCCCTTATTTAGCATCATTTAGTCTGGTTATGCTACATTTCACTAATGAAACTACTCAGCAATAACAGACACACACACACACACACACACACACACACACACACACACACACAAGCTGCTGAGTTCAGACAACATGATGATGATGATGATGTCTTGGCTTTTGCTCCTGTCTCTTGAATTCTGGGATTTACCTTTTAATACTGAATTTAGAACAGCTGAATACTTTAGATTTATAACAAGAAACTGAATATTAGAACAAAGTAATAACATAAAATTACAGTTTGTTTGTTTGTTTTACTTAATTTTTATTTCAGTTTCAACAGCTTATAGAATCATATACATACATATTCACATTTCAAGTAGATGCTATAGGTTACACGTGTGTGCAAAATCATACAGTTAAATGAGAGTAACACAAGAACATAAAAATAAGTAATTAAATAATTAAAATAAGTGGAAATGAGTTAATGAATTTAAAAAAGGAGAGCGAAGAAAAAAATAAATGATTAAAAAGGGAGAGAGAGTGGTTTTCAGGTAAGAGGGAGTCTTGCATGAATGTATGTAGTTACATGCATGTGTGTCTATGTTTGTAAAGGAAATTCAGATCACTATACTGCACTAGCATAACCATGGCGAATCTGTGGCAGATCCTTTTGAAGTCTCAAGGCATCTCAATCTCAATTTGTTTCATCTGGTAAATTTGAAATTACAGTGTTAAAGTTGCTCATTATATTTTAAATTTTGCGCTCAGTTAAAAGTGTGTGGCGTTAACGTGCATGTCCAATTTGCCTCTGAAGTTTCAGTTTTCCTCTCTCGACTGTTACACTTCTTCATGAAATATGCAGTAATGGTCCATTATTACAGGCAGGAAGCACCTCATATGGCGTTTCCTTTCTTGTCCATCAGTGTCCTCAGTCCATGTACGCTGAATCTCACGTGTGTGTGTGTTTCCTGTCTGGATCCATCCATTCATTTTCTTGCTGCCTAAACAAGGTAGCCCATACCTTCTTCTCCTCCTCAGCTTCATCCTTCGTCCTAGTTCTACCTATTATGGCTGTGCAATATGACCAAAATGTCCTATCAGGATAATGATGCATATAATAATCTGACTTATTTTTTTGTCTTTTATTTCAAAAGATATCTATCTCTGTGCCGTTTTGTTGGATATGTATTTAAGTTGACTACAGTTGTGTGTAGCACTATTGCCCAAGCCAAATCACCCCTTAAGTGACAATAAAGTATATGTTATCTTATCTTGAATAGTTTATATAAAATATAATTATATATGAGCACACTGATCACATGATCTCCTTCCATCTTTGTGACTCTTTGCCATATGGTGCGCTGCAGGCAAAAGCCTCTTGCATCTGAGTCTGGAATAGACATTTTTCTATCATCATATGACATACATTGTACAGCCTTTCTAGTTATGTGTGTGTGTGTGTGTGTGTGTGTGTGTGTGTGTGTTTGTGTCAGGCCAGTGTAGCACCAGCTTTATTGCTGATACCACACCGATCCATCTTACCGCCGTTCGTTAAAAAGACACCCAAGATACTAATTAGTAATTGATAGTAATTGTTTTCCATCAGCAGAGCTCTGCAGGACAGGTTAGGACAGGTAAAACTGTCCACAAGTCAACGGAAAGAGACTGACTATTTTGTCTTCACCTCGTTATTTGCTCATGTTAGTGGTTTTCTCTTTTGGGGATGTTGTGGCATCAGTTTCAGTCATCTCAGAGGATGTGGTAGCGGTTGCTAGGTGCAATGTTTGTCATGTCAATCAAGGAAACATGTTGATTTGAGAGTTGTAACCATTTGAGAGTTCATGTTGTAATCTGTCTGATAGTGGCACAACACAGATAATGTCACCATCCTTAATCCCACCAACAAAGCTCCGATTGGTTGACATAAATATATAGACTCACTATCCTTCAACACTTTCCCAGTGTGAGGCCTGAGGCCCTGACCGTTGCTGCGTCTTGACTGTGTATAAATGTGGTTGCCCTCTGACAGATTATAATCTGATTACCTTGATTTAAATGCAGGTGGAACAGGTGTATTGTTGATTGTAAGCACATTTGGTCAGACTAGTGTTTGACAGGTGAGAGACACCTTTTGCAAGCAACTGAGTCACAGTGCATGGAGCAGAGTAGCGCTGATTAATAGTAATTAATTAATCTTGATCAGACTAAATGAGATATGATTAAAACGACACATTGGGGTTTGTGAACTTGTGTTTCTCATCAATTTGATCAAACAATTAATGGAGTCTTTGTTTAGTTTTTTGTCTCTTTTTTTTTTGAGTCTTCTTTCTTTTGTCTTTGACTGGACAGTTTGAGCGGGAACAGGAAATGTAGTGGGATGACATGTAACAAGTGTCTTTGGCTGGCTCTTTCACCGAACCACCTCACTGTGCAAAAGTGACATAAATAGAGAAAAAACAGTGAGGAACAAGAGTAACAGTCGCAATAGTTAAAGTTCTGTCGAGTGTGGCCGCAATACTTGAAGATAAAGGCCAATGTTAGAAGAAGTACAACTTACTGAAAACATATATAACCGATTGGATAAAGCTAGATGTCCGAAGCCAATCCTAACAGTCGATATGGGGGCCAGTTTGAGCATATTTTAATGGCTGGGTGTAGGCTAAAATCAAGCAGATTAAAATCCGTCCGGTCTTTACTGTGTTCTACTATGTGAGTGATGGAAGACGGCTCTCCTTCACCTCAGCCGGACTTCATAGTGCAGCATTTTGCTGTATATATAATGAAAAGTTGTTTGTGCGCAGCTGTAACTCAGAGTGCCTCTGAATTCAGACACTAAATGTTGGGAAAAATGCACAGATTTGATCAGTTAAAGTGAAAAACATCTCAGGTGACAGGTCATCAATCAAAAAATGCTAATTCATTTATTAATTTCATCAGTAAAATAAATGGAAATTAAACTCTGCTGTTGTCTAGTTAAAGCCCTCTCTGCGGTCTGATGTCTGTGCTTGGCCGAAGATCTTTTGTAACACAGCAGTGTCTTTGTTGTTCCAACAAATCCAATAGAGTGATACGTCTTTTCTCTAGTGGATCACGTTTCAGTCAGCTCGCCCAGTGACTCTTCATATCATAATAATTTAAGCTCATCAACGTAATAGTTTTGAACGAGCACAAGCTTCTCAGATGTTTGATCTAATATTTCAATATTTAATCAACGTCTAGATAAATGTAAGTATTAAATCAGATGTTGGAGGACTCGGATCAGAATGAGGATCACAAAAACTTGATTGGGACAGTCTACACTAACCACAAAGTGCTGTGTGTGTTGTAGGGAGGGAGGGCACTGTATTTTTCTCATGCTTTGTTGATGTTCTGGGAATAGGCCTTCCAAACATTGCTGCGTTGGGACTTTGATCTGGTAATCAGATCCAATGTGAAATTAATTTTTAGTTTGTATTGACTGCTGGCCTGGTTTTGCAGTTTGTCTGTGTTTTGTGGCTCTTCTGGACTGACTGAATAGATGGTTACTGAGACAACAAGCAGCCACCGCTCAGACAGAAAGATGATCTAATTTACCTTGAGATGATTTGATGATGATTTGAGGTTTTTCATAAAAATGCACTAAAGATTTCTGAAGAAATGACCCCTTAAGTGCTCGGGTTAGGATACATTAGGGTGTGATCTTTAAAAGCAGTCACTGTTCATCAAAAGGAGAGCACAGGTTAGTGACTTCACATCATTTTGATTATTACAGGGTATTTACAATGACAAAGTAGATGAGTAGGGATGCTAAGACACATCTGGTGCATTCACTGACGGTACAAAGAATCCCACAGGTTTCTGAAGAGCCGCTTTGAAACCTAAATTCCTCTTCCGCCTCCCAGCTAATCTAAAAATCAGCAAAGATGTGGATCATCAGCGGACATGAGGCGGGCCAAATGACGTCTGGTTGCTCTAATAAGCCATCTGTAACAGCACTCACCTGTCAATCAAAGCAGCCACATTCTGCATAACTTTAAGCCTTAATATAATTTGAACAGGTGAGTTCTATAAAAATTAACTATAGAGAGCAAAACTGTTTTTTGTACCAGGCTGTAAATATGTTTATTTCTGCTGTGAAGTTGGACATTTTAACATGGGGATTTATGGAGATTGACTTGTTCTGTAGCCAGCCTCAAGTGGACCTTTAAGGAACTGCACTTGGGTGTATTAAATGCAATAAAGTACAAAGAAAATGCAAGTTGTCTCTCTAGTTAAAGAAACAAGACCGTTGTTGTTGCAAGAAGAAAAGCTGTGTAGACGGGAACAGCAGTTAAATAAAAAGTCATTTAAAAGTGATTTTTTAAAAAATGTTTTTCAAAGACTTCTAACAAACCAAAGAGTGATATGCAGCCTACATGAGCTCTCCTGTCCTTTTAAACTACCAACCGACGACGTCTCCTAGAAATGGTAGACGTGCTGCATCTCCTCTATAACTCTTGAAGTTCAACACAGATGCAACTCACTGCTAAACTACGCACCTCTACTCTTAGATATTTCTGGAAGTCCTTAATTGGCTCTATGTCTGACTTACTGAAGGACAGGAGGATTCCCTCACACACACACACACACACACACACGGTCCTTCGTTCAGAAATAGCAGCCTAATCACTCTGACGGCGTCGTAGAGCCGTAGTGAGCCCACAGCTTTGTTCCAGTCATGGCTTGATGATGTAAGCTATGTTCACACAGGTCCTCTAAGCTGATTGGCTGGCTGCTCAGGTCATTCACCACACCTGGCAAGACGCACAGCGGGGCGGCGATTAACAATTGGGTTGTTTGTCTATTTGTTTGTGTTTGGACCGTGTACTACTGCGACGCCTCCCACGGTTTCAGCCTGACAGACGGTGCTCTCACTGGCAGAAGGCGGCGGAGGTGGAGAGTGTGAAGGAGATGTCTGTTGTTGTCAGGCGACATGGACTGATACCAGTTCAGTATCCTTTTCCAGTTTCCGTGATATTTTCGCCCACAATAATCGTAGCATGAAAATGTGATACTGCCGTATGTGTATCATAAATATAACAACAGTATATCAATACACCGTATGACTCTTCAGTGTCATCAAGCCCTACGAGACAGGAGGATTGAAAGAGGGGTGGAGATAAAAAGATGAGGGGATTTGGGAGAGGGATGAAAGAAACAGGAGGTGGAGGAGGTGGAGGCGGTGAGTGTGTGTCTATACAGGAGAGAGCAGGGGGGAGGCAAGTCGTCCTTGACTTTGACCTCCACCAGCCTATTCCCAGCCCTCTGCATCACACCGCATACAGGACGCTGCCTGCTAGAAACACACACCTGTTGTCTGTGTGATAGGAATTCACTGTAGACACATATAGATCCAATGAGAGCAACAAGACCACCGTACAGAGGGGATACCATACACCAGCTGTTCACTGAATACCCCAAATACCTACCCCGGTGTGACCAGATACTTTTTACTGTTCAATGAGTCTGTTGTTTGTTTTATTATCCAGTTTTTTCCTCTTTTAAAATACCATTTTTTGTGGAAATCTTGCAGAATGTTTTCATAAGTCTGCTGACAAACCAGATTTACAACAGACTTGTCTTGTCTTTTAAACTACCAGACGATGAGATCATTGAGACGATTGTTACCAAGTTGAGCAACATAAATAGCTGATTTCACCACATTTCAACTGTATGACAGTGGTGGAAAAAACAAAAGTGAACATGACTGAGTCTAGAGTCATGCTCGGGGCCCTGTGAGGCTCTACTTGGGCTAACATCAGCATTAGTGACCGTATAAAGAATGGACAGAGCATGTAGGTCTCTGAAGCGCTTTTTTGAAGCAGAAATTATGTGGATCTGGCACCGCCATGTTGGATGTACTGGTTCTTCAGCCTCCCGGCTAATCTAAATATTGTCAGATCATTTGTGGACCTAAGGTGGGGCAAATGATGCCTGGGTACTCAAACAAGGCATCAACCTGTCAATCAAAGTGGCCACACTGTTAATTCTGCATAACTTTAACCTTAATATAATTTGAACAGGTGAGCTCTATAAAAAATTCACCATTAGTACAGTTGTCATGAACGGGGAAATTAGCTATAGAAACCAAAACTGTTTTTTGTACCAGGCTGTAAAGATGTTTATTTCTGCTGTGAAGTTGGACATTTTAACATGGGGACTTATGGAGACTGACTCGTTCTGTAGCCAGCCTCAAGTGTTTGAGGTGTTACAGTTTTTGGCACTCCTGCATTGGCTTCACCTCACAGACACGGAGGTTGCCTCTTGATCAGCATGCTAACATGTAGATTTTTAGCATTAACGTTTAATGCTAAAAACCTTGTTTTCTTTCTTTGTTTAGTTTATCTTCTTAATTTGCTAGTTAGCACTAAACACAATGTACAGCTGAGGCTAATGGGAATTTCATTAGTTTTGCAGGAAGAATTAAATGTCGATGGTGGCGAAAGACCATGACCATTATTCATATCATCCTCTGGTGACCATGAACCATTCAATAGTTATCTAAACGTCAACCTCATAGTGGAACTAGATGCAGTATCTTGATCACCAAAGTCCACCAGATATACACTCTGGGAACCATGAATGTCTGTTTAAAAACAAAAAGAAAGAAGAAAGTCAAAAAGGCGTTGAAGGAAAAGTCAGAGGATCACCAACTGACAGACTGACATTGCTGTCCCTAGAGTCAGGCATGCAAACATGGTTAAAACATGAATTTTCTTTTGATCGCTGTTGAATAGTCATCACATTTTTAGCCATTCAAACTTGAAAGTTAGCATTAATTAATAATCTCTTGGCACATCCTAAATATGTGAGTATTTAGCTGGACGACAGTCCTCCCAGTCACAGCGGACGTGTTTGTATTTTGAAGTGTTTCTGTGTTTGTTGTTGAATGCACTGGAATGTTAGAAGTCATGGATCATCAGGGTGATTTCACTGATCCAAGAACAGATGTGAGCTGATGTTTACTGCTTGCTGCTAATTTTAGATTTCTTTGCTCATGGGAAACACTGTTTACCTTCTGTGTGTGTGTGTGTGTGTGTGTGTGTGTGTGTGTTCCAGCCTGCATCTGGGGCTCATGCTTGGTCAAGTTTGGATCGTGACTTGAGATCCGACTGTTTCCATCGTGGCTAAACACGTGCTGTGAATGGTCATGATCGGAGCCTGTGATGTGGGCCCGGTGCCACTGTTTTTCTACAACAGGAACAGCGTAGTTAAAGGCATTTCTTACCTTGATGACATGTTGGAGGTTTGAGGTTTTTTCAGCGTCTGGTGCCTGCAGCTCTGCATTTAAGCAGCTCACTTATAGCACAAAGAAATGTCAAAATCAAAAATTGAGTTGAGGTTTTTATTGCGCAAGCAGTCAGTGATAAAATCACAATAAAAGCTGGCGTAATTCTGGACGCTGAGTAGTAGTTTTACGTTTATTTCCAAGATTTTTATCACGCCGCTTCAAAAACAAGCTCTTGTTTTGGTGCAGTCACTAAGTGGCATACTTCATCTTTGTGGGGAAGTTCATCCCCTTTCTTGTGGACCGTAGCCCTTCAATATACAGTGTTTACATGATGTAATCACCTCTCTATATAGTAGTTTCTTTGCTACTGTTGGAGTCAACATTTCCCTTGTGTGCTGTCCACACTTGGGCCGCTAACAGGTTAATCGACTTGTGGTGGCCCAGTGGTGAGAGACGGAGCAGTGAGGGTGGTCAATATGACGTAATTTTAAATCACAGGAACTTTTTCATGCCTCTTTTCATTCTATTGGAAATGTAAAGAAACTTTCTGATTCATTAAAGGAAGTTTTTCCTCACCTCTGTCGCCAAGTGCTTGCTCATGGTGGGAAATGTTAGGTTTCTGCAAATAATATTTAAAAGAGAGCAGACAGTCTAGACATTCTGCTCTATATGAAAAGTGTCATGAGATCATTTTTGTCATGATTTGGCTCTATATAAATAAAATTACAGATGAAATTATAATGTATGCGGTGAAAATGAGTTGTCTTGATATGTTTTCTCAGAGTTAAACAAGATGTAGGATTAAGCATCTCATCAGCATTTATTTGGAAGAAATCAAATATTTGTATGTTATTGAAGTATTTTATTTGTAGGTTATTTATTATTTACTTACACACATCCCTGCACGTCTTGACCAAGCGACAAGAAATTAAGCCAATGCGGAAGTGCTAATAACTGTAAGTTTTCGAGCGGCCACTTGAGGGTGGCTACAGAACAAGACAGTTTCCACAAGTCCCCATGTTAAAATGACCATCTCTCTGTCTCTCCCAGTGTTTATCTGCAGAGCATGTGTGATTGTCAATTGACTGTAGATAGTGGCTGGGGGAAAGCGAGGGGGCGTAGTCCACTAGTTAATTGATCGGGCATGGCTCTGTTGTCTCGGATTGATTAAAATGAAAAAATACATCGCCATATATCTGGACGTATGTTAAAATACCTGAACCGCCCACTCAAGTAAAGCCTGTGTGTGGGAAACGCTGTGTTAACTCCATTATTTTGAACCCGCATCATGATATCATCAGTGAGCGTCATGCCTCACTACAACTATGACACTGACCAAATGATGCCTTCGGGAACACACACACACACACACACACAAAGCAGGCTGTGACATCATTAGTGGGGCTGCTCCTCTCCTCCAGTCCTTCTTCTTCTTTCATGTCTTCAGGCAGGCAGTGATGAGTCATCTTATAGCAGCTCTGAGGTGCATGATACGTGCATTTCACCCGTATGTGAATATGTTTGACATGATTCCAAAACCATGAGCATTAATCTGCTGATATAAAGCTGCATTCATCTGATCATCTGATCGGCAGCTGCAGCGTGACAGCGGGCTGGGTTTTTCCAGAAGTTGGATCCGGCTCAACTTTTCGACCGCAGGTCACTACCTTTTTTGGCGGAAGCGTTTTCGCTGCATCCTGTCTGAATGTAGCCTAACAGCCTCCACTCTTCTGGGGAGGTTACCCACAAGAATTTGGTGTTAATGGTGTTTTGGTGATCAGTTCTGGCTCACAGGCAGTATACCAGTTCATGTCTAAGATATTGGACGGACTCATGTAATCATCGAGTTTGCACTATAACCATGATGATTCACCAGATCATATGATTTTTTCAGGAACCTTTAGATGACTTACATATTATTAATATACATTTTTAAAGAGTAGACCATCATCTCTTTCGTAATTTGAATGAAATAGAAATTCACATGGTTTTCCAAACAAGCTCGATGACATCTTCAGCTGTTTGATGTGTTAATTGAAAAAAATTCTGCTGTTGTACTCCATTGTTATCATCTCTAGTGTCTTTGTTTCAAATGCTAATTATATATAATTGTGTTTTTTTTATTTTAGGTGTTACTCGGCAACAGACAGGCTTTGATTTCATTCACGTTGTATTTGTGAAAGTGGGTGCTGACTGCTTACTGGAGCATAAATCCTGACTCAGAAAAATATCCTCTCAGATCACTGATGTTTTAAAATTCAAATCATCAGCAGAGAGCTCAGATGAAGTTAAAAGGAGTCTCATTGTAAATACTCCACATCGTTACAAGCCAACAGTCGAGCAGAAATCATGTACAGGACGACGTTGTGTTGTCATGCTCAACCAAAACATGTGTTTGTGTATGCTCTGTGGTTGAAGTTGACGTGTGGAAACATTTGATGTCAGATGTAGTGACGTGCCGAGAAAACTGTTTTTGTTTTGGTTCTGACTCAGTTGGATCAAAACTGTTTGATGGGTAACATAATGAAACATACTGTGTCAGAGATCTTCTCATGCAGTTTTTCCCAGGATATATGTCACTGCCAGCAACCTCCAAAAGTTTAAATCAGAGCTCCTGAGAAAAACTCAACCTTTATTTTGAAAAACAACTTTATATTAAATTAATCATCAATCTAATGCAGTGTTTCTCAAACTTTTTACATCACGTACCACCTCAGAAAATATTCAGCTCTCCAAGTATCACCATTATAACAGAGGTAAAATACCGTTACACTTGAGGCAGGTTTACTCGAAAAGAAGAGAAGTGTTGAATCCTGAACAGAACTGTTTCCAGAACTTCTCTTCTATATTAGTGTTTTTGATCCATTTGTTTAGCCACATCACATTTTAGCTCATAACTAATCATAAATGTAAGCATGCTCTACGCGTTACCTGCTCAAACTGGTAATCAAAGTATTACCGGAAATGCAAAACATATTTTAAATTACATTCCTGATCTCATAGTTTTAGAAGTTTCATTCAAAATTGTATTGTTTTGTTAATTGTTTCTAAATTAGTTAATTTAATTTAAAATATATATATATATTTCAGAGTTTCCTCCACGTACCACTCGAGGAGTCTTGCGTACCACCAGTGGTACTTGTGCCACAGTTTGAGAACCAGTGATCTAATGACAGAAAATGATCTCTCTCATGTTCTCCTCAACTCTACAGAGCGCTTTAGCCTCTTTCATCTCATAGTTTTGGTTTTACAGATCAATTGACAGCTCAATTAAAGGTGCAGTGTGTCAGATTTAGGGGACTCTATTTACAGAATATGGTAGAGATGGAATATATTACGCATTACGAATATATTACCTTTAGAATGAGACTTTAATATCTACAGACGCCACGGGGTCCTCTTCCACTGAGTTAGCCATGTTGAACTGCCATGTTTCTACGGTAGCCCAGACTGGACAAACCAAACACTTGCTCTAGTTTGGGCCTTTCAAGTTTTTTTACATGTTCTGCAGCCACCAAAGTTTTTCCTTCATGCTAAGAATGAACGGGCGAGATGTGTGGATTGCAAGATGCCACTAAATCCTACACTGAAATGCAGCTTTAAATATCCAACAATTAAACTTAACATGGTGTCATTTCCTCTCTCTACAGGAAGCAGTGACCTTGCCTAACAGAAGACACCCTGCTTCTCCTGCCCTCCACCCAGCCCTGCCCCCCCACCCCCTGTCCCGATTGGGTCTCTGTGCTGCCGGCGGTGGAGTGGAGCACTGTGATCGAAGGCTTTGCGAGGTGGTTTTTCGGTCTGGCGCCGCCTCCCCCCGGGGCCGGCGTGCGCTCCCAGCAGCCCGTGGTGCCCTGTGCCCCCCCCTCCCCGTCACTGCACACCAGAGCCCATGCCGAAGGTAAGACCAGTACCGCGACTACTTCAGTGTGTTACAGTGGAGATCCCACAGATGTCTTTCGCCAGTAGTAGTTTTTAAATGTTGAGTTTTTACTGTTCACAGGTCGTTAGTAGGATCAAGGTAGCTGTTAACTGCTGTGGCAAAGTTGCCCAATCATGTTACCCAGGCAAGTACAGCTGTAACAACCTGCTTGTACCTTTATTGTCTCTTCTAAACAGAGATTAAAGAGGTAACAGAGGACAGCAGTGGGAAAGATGTTGCTTAGGTTGATTTTGTGTGTTTCATCTTCGCTCAAACTGCAATGAACGAAGTGTCAAAGACATTGTACACTGAGAACTGAAATCTGACAACAATGTCTGGACAGATTTGTAGTCTTGTTTTCTTGCTTTGATCAGATTGTTCCTGATTTAATTCATGATATTGCAGCCGCTTATGTTTATACACTGTTTAACATTTGAAGACTTTTACAGGTTTTGTATAAAAACTTTCCAATTCTGAAATTAAGGTTTAGAGTATCATTCTGGCATTGACTGATAAACTTTAATATCCCAAAGAGAAACTGATGTGCAGCATCATTACTGAGACTTGTATCCTAGTAAGAGCAGCTGCCTGAGAAAAACTATGCACCGGACCTTAAAAGTAGTGACCCTTTCAGACACAACATAACAACAGCAGCTGTGGTTCAGCAGCAACAAAATCACACTGTATCTGAACAGACTAAGAAGTGGTTCAAACGATGCGTAGTCCGTTGTCGTTTCTCGTTCTGACGCCCGTTTGATAAATCCTTCTCACCTCTGCAGGAGGAGGTGCGACGCGTCCGCCAGGAGCCATGTGCCTCCCTCACACCAACAACATGGACAGCAAGCTACAGGGGGTGGGGTCAGGGGGAGGGGCTTCACTTCGACCACGAGTAGGAGGCGTTCCACTGGAGCCCTTCATACATCAGGTGGGTAGGAATGACGTGTGTTACAGAAAAACTGCAATGAAAGGTTTGAAAAAGTTGGTATTTAAGTAGATATTTAAGTTTTTGTTGCCTGTGTGTGTGTGTGTGTGTGTGTGTGTGTGTGTGTGTGTGTGTGTGTGTGTGCAGGTGGGAGGTCACACCAGCATGATGCGTTATGACGACCACACAGTGTGCAAGCCTCTGATCAGCAGAGAGCAGCGTTTCTACGAGTCCCTGCCTCCAGAAATGAA
Source organism: Argyrosomus regius (assembly GCA_946959425.1). Lineage (NCBI taxonomy): Eukaryota > Metazoa > Chordata > Actinopteri > Sciaenidae > Argyrosomus > Argyrosomus regius. The sequence continues at coordinate 12,010,521 of OX336885.1, forward strand.
GGAGTTCACTCCAGAATATAAAGGTCAGTCTCTACTCACTGATGGATTTGTTGGTGAACTCCCTCTATGAACCTCTACTTTTGACTGATATACTCACACAGCCGTATTGTCAGATGGGCTTGAGCCTCATGATACGCCTTCTTGGAATTGTTCCATAATATTTCAACGCAGAGAAGATGTTAAATATTAGTCTTGAATCATTAAGATGTTACAACTGACTCAGGACTACACGTCTTGTTCATTTAAATTTGGTCTGTCATAGCTGGAATAGTTGTTGGTTAGATAAACTAAACTTACTTGTAGCCACTCTAGATTGTGAACGCACATTCAGTTGAGTTTATTCACAAAAAAGTTTAAATACAAGTACAATCGTATGTGAAATGGGACACCGTGATAAGTTATCTAAAGCTTGAGAATAGACACATTTCTCATTAGCGTATCCTTGTAGTGTCAACAGCTGTCTTGTTGTGGCCCATTCCTATAGAGCCACATCCCAAAATTACAGCTGAATTTATTTATAAATCCATCAAATGTGACACCAGAGTCACAAACAAAACAGTACAATATGAAAGCAGGCCACAGTCGTAATACATAAAAACACACCGTGCTAACATCTACATCAGTTATGTTATCGATGGACGATAAAGGCCAGCTCAAAGAGCCGCAAACACATTTAAAACGACTGCACTTAAGGGACGTTGGATCCTATTTCTGTTGGTTATAATATTCATTGTAGGTTTAGAAATGTTTTGAATAGAAGTGACTGTGCACACAACGTCTTGCTTACTGCTAGACTGAATTCTTCTGACTGAAATGCTTTATTAAATATAAAATAAGACGGTTTTATTCAGCTTTTACTACCCTGCAATGCATCTGTCTCACATTCAGGTGTGCAGAGATACCTTTGCTGTATTACAATGTAATAGTGGGTTATTAATCTCAGACAGACAGTTTTGTTGCCTTCAGAGGAGCCCAGGTCTCTTTTAGGGAAGCTCAGCCATCACCCTCCCTCCAGCTACCCATGATTCAAACACTGCTTTAAACATTCTTTACTCCCTGGATTTGGTGGCAGACTGAGAGGCAGACAGGCCGAAGAGAAAGACGGAAGTACGGATGTTTACTGGCAGTGAAGTGGTTTAGCTGCTCTGCTCTTCATCATCAGGCACATACTGTAGCTGCTTCCACTTGCTTTTGCTGTAGTAACAGACCCAAACACACTTTGACAGCCAGCGAACACACACCTCTTCCTCTCCTGCGCGTATGTGACCTATTTATCATTTTAGCAAACTATGTAAGAGATGAGACACTGACGAAAGACGGAGGCGTGGGCAGGCAGCAATGAAGTGAGGTTGGGAGATGAAGAGAGGTTTGATGGTGGATGGAGAAGCTGGAAATAATAACATTAACGGTGGCTCTGTTCCACTTAGATGTCACGACAGTGAGCCAACAAACCAAACCCTGACACTGAAACACTTCAATGGAATGCAGTCATTACTGCGATACATTAGTTTGTCTGCCTTGAAGAAGGTTTGGCAGGAAAGTGCTACGAAACACGAGCCGTGTCACAGTTGAATACTACATGCTGATACTAAGCAGGTTACGTAGTGAGGTCACGTAGGAAACTATGCAGTAGGGGTGTGCAGTATGGCGCTAAAATAATGATGATATTCGAGGTAATTCGTGACGACATGACCACCTCCTGGCTAATCAAAAAATGGGCAAAGACGTGGAACATTGGTGGACCTGACGCTGGCTGAATGACGCCTCATTGCGCAAACAAGCCATCTGTAACAGCACCCACCTGTCAATCAAAGCAGCCACGCTGTTAATTATTCATAACTTTAACCTTAATATCATTTGAACAGGTGAGTTCTATAAAAATTCACCCTCAGGACAGTTGTCATGAACGGGGAAATTATCTATCGAGACCAACACTGTTTTTTGTACCAGGCTGTAAACATGTTTATTTCTGCTGTGAAGTTGGACATTTTAACATGGGGACTTATGGAGACTGACTCACTTCTGGAGCCAGCCTCAAGTGGACGTTTGAGGAACTGCAGTTTTTTTGCTTTACCTCACAGTCATGGAGGTTGCTGCATGACATAAACAAAAAGAAAAATTACCAAATCTGAGCAAAGTAAAAAGTCTTGTGGGCAAATTGCTCCACGTCTGAAACACTCCCGGTGTTGTATGAAGCCGCGTGGACAACGGACCAAAACAGCATCGTGGCTGAGACGTCACTCAGCCGTGTCCAGCGGGATTTAGGGGTTGTTAAGGTGCCCTAATCTCCAACTGAACTGTTTATGGTCAAGTTGCATTGTGGCATTTTTATTTGTGGCATTATTTATATGTTTTTATATGTTTTCATGAAGTCGTCCTTGGTTTTAACCAGACCAGACCTAATCAGACCACCTAGCAAACAATTTCTGTGTTCGCTGCACGCACACTCAGAGCCTTGAAAAATAATAATGTGCCATCACAAGCAGTGATACTGTATTTATGTTGGATCTGCAGTCATTAGTTTTTGATGCACAGTTTGTATTTTTGTTTGGCTTGCACCTTTATTAGTTATTTAAATGTTCACCCTGTGATCTGTGACTTTTTGGTACTTGTGCATTGACTTTATTTCTACTAAAACTAGAGCTCTCCCTCAATCGGGCCTTACTCAACAGGGTGCAGATGGTTGAGGTGGTTAAATAAGTTTGTTAGCCGCCTTCCTGCACTTTGATATTATCATGGTTTCTTGTACATCTGATATTTGTAACCAAACCACAGCCACACAGCCACTACTGAAGTCGCTCCTGCTTTTGAAACTTTTCGCTTTCAGCCACACTTGTTGCTTTGTGTGTTAACGGTTTGACGTCATTACAGCAACACGTCCGAACATTTTTCTTTCATCTTGTTGAAAATTATACAGGTATTATCGTAAACAACATGATACAGCACACCCCTAGTCCTTTTTTTCTCAGTCCAGCTTCCAAGCTAGCTGAGCTGATACAAAAAAACAACTGGCCACTGACTCATCCAGCAACCAGGGTCATCTTCAATATCCTTTGTTCCTGTGTTTGTGTCGTGTCAAAGATGATGTCATGGCAGTTCCATGCAACATTGCTATGACGATCAGCCATACCATGCAGTGGAAATGAGGCTTTAGACTGTGTTTCTATCAATGACAGTATAAAGAATGGACAGAGCATGAGTGACATTACCCACAGGTTTCCGAAGCACCGTTTTGAAGCCGAAAATATGCAGCACTGGCCGCTGCCATGTTGGATGCACTGCTTCTTCCGCCTCCCAGCTAATCTAATTATCGACAAAATCATTGATTATTGGCAGATCTAAAGCGGGCCGAATGATGCCTGGGTGCTCAAATAAACCATCTGTAACAGCACTTACCTGTCAATCAAGTGCTTGCCTGTCCACGCTGTTAATTCTGCATAACTTTAGGCCTCAATATAATTCAAACAGGCGAGTTCTATAAAAATTCACCCTCAGTACAGTTGTCATGAACGGGGAAATTAACTATAGAGACCAAAACAGTTTTTTGTACCAGGCTGTAAACATGTTTATTTCTGCTGTGAAGTTGGACATTTAAACTTGGGGACTTTATATAGCTTTATAACTTCTATAGCCAGCCTCAAGTGGCCGCTGGAGGAATTACAGTTTTTAGCACTTCCGCAGCCACGGAGGTTGCTGCCTGGTTTCTATCCACCTATTTGTATCCGAATTTTAAATTTGGGAAATCAAAATCAACTCAAATTTCCATTGAAGAAACAGAAAGTAATGAGGAGACTGTAACCTCCCTCTTCTTCTGCAGTTGTTTAATAGCAGTCGACTGGAGAATTAGTGGCACAGACTGTTTAGCTCTTAATATTCACGTAACAGATGTAACACACGTTAACTTGTATTTCATTTTGCTGATTTTATATCAATTAATGAAAATAAAACTTGGTGTGGACTTAGATTACATACTGCCTGCTGCTTAGTGCCTCCAGCATACTGAGCTACTTTACATGACCCATGGTGGATATATTCCCAGTACACTGACCTGCAGTTACTAGTATGTCTGTATTCCCACCAGTTCACCCTGCTGGTGTTGTGGGTTCCAGTACCATGACAACAGTGGCCCATAAGGAGTCTATATTTAGCGCTGGATCTCTGCCCACTACCATTGTCCTGCTGATTAAATAACAGCAGACAGACAGCTGCTCAGACGACTTTTTGAATCTGTCAAGGTTGTTTCATCCAGAAACTGTTCCGACGTTATCAGATTAAATTTCTTCTTGTGTTGTGGAGGTGGAGGTGGTGAAGGAGTCCAGTTTCCCAGCTTGGTCTTGATCTTTGGAGTTGATTTCCCACCAGTGAGCAAACTGAGAGCAAAATTCAATTTGAACAAACAGGGAGGATGTTCAGTGTCTCACTTAGCAGGGAAGAGATGCTCCTCGCTTTGTACAGCCAAAAATAACATCTTAATGTTTAAATAAAACCTATCTGGGAGTTGAATCTATAAACAATCTCTCAATTGAATTTCCAGTACTTTTCCTACCTCTTGATATACAGATGGATGACTAATTACATCAAAATCCAACATTAAGTGTTGTGTAAGGTGTTGTTCCACCATGAGCCTCCAGAAGAGCTTTGGTTCTGGAGACTTCCAGAAGATATTCCCTCATTTCCCTCAGAGCACTGTCTTACACTTACACATTTCTCTGTTTCTGTCATAAATATGTCCGTTATTTCTCTGTATTTTGCTCCGTCCTGTCAGGTGTGGTGCTGGTCTGTTTCGAAGACGACTCTGACGGTTACATCAACCTGGTGGCCTACCCCTACGTGGAGAGCAACATGGACGGAGGGATCGCGGAGCACGAGGAACGTGACCCCCCAGAGAGGGAGCAGCCGAGGAGGAAACACTCCCGGCGGAGCCTCCATCGCTCCTCTTCCTCCTCTGACCACAAAGAGGACCGGCCCGAGAGGAGGGAGGCGCACGACACAGACTCCTCTGATAAGTAAGATTGTATTAAAGGAAGTTATTGTGTGACTGTTTTAGACATTTGAAGACATTTCATTTGGATCTAGCATCCAGGGTGCAGCTGCTTGTATCTGCAATATCAGTGATTTTCAAAGAGTATATATTTTCTCTCCTGCAGGAATGCTAAGACCCGCTAATTTTAGATCTCTGGTTTGATGGCAGTAACAAAACATATCAGATTTTTCCAACAGAAATCCCTCCAAAGCGGAGAATTAGTGGAAGTAGTCTGGGTTTCAATACATGAAGCCACATTTCCTCTAGCTTCATTTTCCCAGCGCTGCCTTATATCATTTGTAGATCTTTTCTTCATTGAGGTGAAGCCCTTGTGTAGTTTGTCTACAATGCCTTTAGTGTTATTTTGAATTATAAGCATCATGAGGTATCTGAGTTACCGTGAATCAGGGGTGAGTCTTTAAGTACCAGTAAACATCCTCTTTGTCCAGCTTGTAACTCCTAAAGTCCACCGGGCACGGCTCTGTGACCGTTCTTCATGCAGCTGCATACCCTTCCAGAGTGTTTTGCCTGCCAGACTTTGTTAACTTACTCAGATTTGGTAATTTTTCCTTGGTGTATGTGTTTCTAACATAAGTAAGCAACGGGAGTCTGCACAGGTTGTTTTATTTTGAAAATTAACCGTATTCTCTATGCCGTTTGTGTGTCTGACTTCCTGCCAGCTCTATCTGTTCTGTGCTGCTTGACAAAGCTGGTCTATTTTTGGGGGGATGCCACGACTAGAGCGGAGAGCTGCTTGTCAGACTCTTCTGAAACGCTTTGGCGGCTCTTCTGCTGGAATCACAATCATTGTCCAGAATGCGATCAGCTCTGCCGGCCATGCCGCAGCCGGAACATGTCACAGCCGGAACACATTGCAGCCGTGCTCGGCGGATTTTAGGAGTAAGACATCAGTCCTCAGTTATAAATATATTAATTATCCTCTGTCCTCTTTTACCGCAGTGTTGCAGAGCTGAAAAGTCCCAGGCTCGACCCAAAGATCCACTCGGAAGTTCCCTTCCAGATGTTGGACTGGAACAGTGGTTTGAGTTCAGAGAGGATCAGTTACAACCCCTGGAGCCTCCGCTGCCACAAACAGCAGCTCAGCCGCATGAGGTCTGAATCCAAGGACCGCAAACTCTTCAGTATCCTTCCTCAGCAAACCACTTCTGCCGAAATTCTGCACAACCAGTAACTGTAGTGTCACCACACCTGAATGACCATAGCTGTATGCTAAAGTAGATATGTTTATATAAGCGCTGATGTTTTACAGAGTAACTATTGCAAATCTGTAGCCCACAGCTCTGACTAGTGGTTTTAGTACTCAACTATTTGACTAGTCGAGTAGTGGAGTAGCATAATAAGAGGCAGTGAATGTCAGTGAGACTGTGAGGAATAAAGGGGTGGCTGCGAGGTGTCAGAGGTTATCAGGTCAAGGGTTGTGTTTTGATCTTCGGCTTCAAAGAGGACAGACTGCAGCTGCCTGGAAAACACAGCGACATACACTCTGTCCTCAGTGAGATCCAACGGGGCTCAACAGATTCAACAGGGCTGTCAGACACTATTCTCTGTGCAGATAACATTCAGAGTATTGAAATTATCAGCATCCAGTCATCAAACAAGTACTTCCCTTTTAATTGTAAAGAGACAGTATCAGACATGAGTCAAATATAGGCGCCATGCTACGTGACACAGAGTGGTTATCTCACTGATAACCATGTTTGCATAGTTCCATACAATGTGATAATACATAATAAAGGGAAGGAAGGAGGGTCTTTACAGCAACTGTGTGCGCTCACTTAGAAATATTTACAGTAGAAGACAGTGTTTCCTCAGTGAGTAAATTGTAGAGATTAAAATATAGAAATATGTTCATATATCCATGAATGGACCACACCATAAACCCCCAAAGAGGGGTGATGGTTTTATGTACTTCATCTCCACACAGAGTTTGTTTGTTTGAAACAGGTTCATGTCACAGACGCACTCTGATCAGCTACTTTTTTAGTTTGCTATTAATGAAAGCTCAACACCGCCTCCTTGTACTTGATGTCTGGATCAATTTAGCATTAATTTCAGTACAACAACACTTTAACTTTTTGACAGAAACTTCTCATTGACAAATACATTTAAGTATCTTTTACTTTGTCCTTTTTTTATTGATGCTAATCTAAAGTTTTACATTCGCTGCAGATTACGTTAAAAGTGTTACAGCGTTAAGGACCGAAAGGCTTCAGACAAATCCATTAACCTTTTGATTTACTATATTTGTTTCTAAAAGCAACTTTAGTCAACATAAGCAATGCAAAATGTACATAATTAAATGTGATTCAAGTACAGAACATTATAAACTCTTGTATCTCTATCTATAGCGATCAGGGATGGTGCGGTTGTCAAACAGAAAGTTGCTCCTTAACTGCAGCATTTCAACCAGAGTTCCTGTTGTTGGAGAATGTGGTTCACCACTTCTCTTACCCCTGCATCCTGGACCTGAAGATGGGCACCAGGCAGCACGGAGACGACGCCTCCGAGGAGAAGGCGGCCAGGCAGATGAAGAAATGTGAACAGAGCACGTCGGCGACGCTGGGAGTCAGAGTGTGTGGCATGCAGGTACAACAACCGCCGCTACTGCTCAAGTCAACACCACAGAATCAATCGCAGTCCTGAACAAAAGATAATCGCCTGTAAAGACACAGGCTTGTTGATCTTTAGGACATCCAGCGTAGAGTAACGTAATCTCAGATTTAGAAAAGAAAGATTCATAGAAAACATAATATAATGTAAGAGACCTGATGTGTAAAAGTGAGATGTGTGTGTGTGTCTCTGCAGGTGTACCAGCTGAACACGGGTCACTACCTCTGCTTGAACAAGTACTACGGCCGCGGCCTGTCGATCGAAGGCTTCCGCCAGGCCCTCTACCAGTACATGCACAACGGAAATGGTCTGAGGCAGGACCTCTTTGAACCAATCCTGAATAAGCTTCGTAGCCTGAAGGCCGTGCTGGAGAGGCAGGCATCCTATCGCTTCTACTCGTCTTCACTGCTCATCATCTATGAGGGACAGGTGAGGCGGGACTTGAAACACTCTGAAGGTTTAAGATTTGTGTGTCTGTCAGGAGACTTCACTTTGTCGTGTTTTGTATTCATTGCTCTTCATTTTAATGATAACAATAAAAATGACTTGACTTGAAGCTCAGATGAGGTTTGTTTACACTCTGCACCTGCAGCCAAGCCTGGATTACCAACCAGGCCCGGGGATAAATTGGTGAATTTAAGTTGCTTTTAATCAAATTATAATCAAACTAACTCAGGGCCCATCAGCAGTTTTTACCTCAGGTCCACCCCAGTGATTTAGTCTCCTCTTTAGTCTCTTAGTTTCCCACCCACAAACACACACACACACACACACACAAAAAAAAAAATATATATATATATATATATATATATATATATATACTTTGTTTTCTATGACATATTCTGCAGATATAGACATTGAAGAGGTGTAATGTTGCTGGTATGATGTTACTATGACTATCAACAGATGACACTAGACGAGGCTGTGAAAGTGAGTGCACCAGAAATGTCGCAATTATCGCACAAAATCAAAAACTGGCAGGTTTAAAGAAGAAAAACTGAATTTCTCTGCAGGTTTAAAAGATGAAACTTTTCTTGTGAGGTGATGTTTTGTTTTTTTGTCCTCACTGTAGGAACCTGAGGGCCCTTCAGTCCTCAGCTCTGGGCAGCATGCACCCTTGCAACAGAAGCCTCCTGTGGCCCCTGCAGTGTCCGATTATTGCCCCGGACCCCACGCGCCTCCTGCCCCAGACGCTCCCTGTGAAACGGACATGAGCCAGAACCCAAACCCGGGGTCACTGCCCTCTCAGGGACCTGGACTGATGTCTCCGCCCGTCCCTTCCCCGAAGGCCCCACCCAACAAGTCAGACTGCCACTCCTTCCTGCCCCCTCTCTCCTCGTCTCACCCCCATCCAGACTCCTCCTCCTCCTCCTCCCCTGCTCCCAGCCTAATTTCCTTCCCCCCTCCTCCTCGCCCGCAGTCCCAGCAGCCCCCTCTGGTGGATGTACGTATGATCGACTTCGCCCACTCCACCTTCAAGGGTTTCCGTGGCGACACGGCGGTGCACGACGGGCCGGATCGGGGCTACGTGTTTGGACTGGAGAGCCTGGTCCAGATCCTGGAGAGCCTGCGGGACGACAACCTGCCGTAGCTCTGAACACACACACACATAAACACACAAACACACACACACAGAAAAACACATGAAATAAACACACAGCTTGTTGTGAGTCGGTGCAGGTCGTGTCGTGGTGTTCTCAAGAACTGAAAACGGTTTTTGGCTGTAAATATGGAACAGGGTTCGTTGGGATGTCGCCATGGCAACATGGGCACTCTACAGTCGTGTTAGTTACTATGGCAACGGCCAGGAGGTGGGACAGTGGAACCGAAATGGCTGCAACTTGGAGCTGATATGGAGAACCTCCGTCTGTCTGAGGCTCTGCGCAACACACACACACACACGTTTGTGCTTCTATACTTGTGAGGACCCTCGTTGACGTAACGCATTCAGTAGCCCCTCACGCAAACTAAAAACCAAACCACAACCCTCAATCAAATATGTGTTTTGTGTCTTTGAGTTGGATGTTTTTGACTTTCATCTGCTGAAAAGGGAAAGTTTCATGGTGCTCAGCTTTAATCTGAGTTAACATATGAGCATCACAACTTGGTCCTGGTCCAATTTGAAAACAAGGGACACAGGTTAGATGTAATCTACCTGATATTATATTTAAGGAACACACATGAAGTGTCAAACATGCTTCATTTTGCACAGTGAAGCTCAAACATCCACGTAACAAGAAGCAAAACACACTTTAACAAAAACACCAAGTCAAACTTTGAAAGATGTGAGGACCATCCAGAAATGTCCTCACTCCCCAGGTCCAAATCTTTGGTCCTCACCAGGATAGATGAACAAGATCACACACACACACACACACACATCCTGGGAACAGTCGTCTGTGGAGCTGTTTGACAACACAGCGGGACAGACTATCCTCTCTGAACGACCAATCAGCTGCATCCCAGGGGCCACCCACTGAAGTTGGCCAACACTCACTTTTAACCCCACCCCCCCACTCTCACTCCCTGACTCCCCCCTCCTCCACCTCCCCACACCTCCACTCCCCTTCACTCCTCTTTCTCTACAGAAACCAAACCTGGACAGGTGACCTGGACACTCTTTTAGCGTTACCTTGAGAACGCACCACTCAGAAACACAACCAAGCATCTGTTAAAGCAATAGATGGCGATGGTAGACCGGCAACTCTTTTCTTCAGCAATGCAGAGGGCAGCGTCGCCCCGTAGGGAGAATGGCGATGAAGTGCATCATAGAAGTAGGCTTTAAGGAGAGAATATAGATAATTTCTAAAACGCTGTGTGTCCGTTTATCGGGCGTAATTAAAAAAAAACATTAGTCAGTGTCCTGTAAAATCATCCTGTGTAACATCGAAAGTATCAGTGTCACTTTCCCAGATCTGATCTGGTGATTCTTCATGTCAACAAATCCCATGAAAACCAACAACAGGCTGATCCAATTAACAGGTACTGTGCCTGATGTATCTTATTCCTCTGTGCCATTATTAAAAACACATCAATCAGTCACACTGTTGCACTGGGTGACACGTTCCCAATATGTTGAACACACACACTGTAGTTTATTTTGACTCAGTCCCACATACACCGCCCTAAATACTCACTAGAGCGTCAAAGAAGGATTAATCCACCACTGAAAACAGTCCCCAATAAATGCACTATTTCTTCCCCGTTTGAGTAACATTTGCTGATGAGTTCATTGTTCAGCTGTTTGGGGAAATAACTGAGCCTGAAATTAAAGTTATATATTTGTGAGATTTATTTTTGGGGGAGTATTTCATAGCTGACAGTTGAGAGAGATGACAGGAAACTTCTGGACAGACTCTATCTGTGGATGTTGTGGTACATGGTCAGAGCCTTAACCTCCCCCCACAGAGGTTGAACTTTTTAATCCAGATTTTAAAGCTATCATGGACAATGAGTCCTTAAAGTGCTCAGAAAAATAGAAACAAAGGATCAAAAGCTTCAAAAACAGCCACTCAATGGACGTTAGAGCAATATATTTGTAGGAACCGATGGGTTTGGAGCTGAGACGTCCAGCTGAGACGTTGGTTTAAGTGTTTTCATGGGATTTGTTGACAGTACAAAAATACAAAATAATACTAGCCTTATTCTTAAGTTAGGGCTGGGTGATACGGTCAAAAACCAAGAATATTAAAGAAGAAATCTATTCGTACATATATTCTATACGTACGTATATGTGTTAAAATGCCCACTGTTATCCTCGGCAGGTTTTCCAAAATGAAATCCTGCTTGAAATCTTTCATTTGGACAACAGAATGACAACTTTAACGACCACGATCACTTCCACTGGATGTTTTTAAATAATTGAATTGAATTATTGCCCAGCCCTGCCTCAAATGTGTCACACGCAGAAAAAGAAAAAAAAAAAAAAAAAATTAATTAGTCATCCTGTAACTACAGAAGCAGAATCGGCCAGTGTCTCATTTAAAGATGTCACCGTTTATCTCATCTGATTGGTCCTGATGAGACAACGTTAGCCAATCACATTTGTCCGTTTTATGCTTCCTTCAACAAGTTCCAGAGGCCGGCTGTGACGCAGTGCCGCCCCCTGCTGGACAGCGACAGGAACTCAACCCCCAGGAGCTGGAATAAGAGAGAGCAAATATGAATATTTTATTTTTGGTTTATCAAGGTGATAATTTATTTTTTTATTGTACCTTTACCCACATGTGTGGGTAAATGTTTTGTCTTTTACATGTGTCCTCTCCTCCCCCCTCAAATGTATAAAATGTAAAGAAAATTAAGTGCATCAGAGACACAATGTGTGAAATGTCAGGAGAATACATAGTATTATTTGAGCTAACTCAAGTCTGTTTTATTTGCTGCTGACTCGGCCTCAGTCTAACGTTTGTTGGGTATCAACAGACAAAATCAGATCGCCGTTTCGCAAAGAAAACCGTCGCAGCAAATCCAGACTCAAGTCAGCTTACTGAACCCAACACTTGTGCCTGCTGTGGAGTTGTTGCTCAGGTGGGAAGCTCTGTTGAACGTGTGTGTGTGTGTGTGAATGTGTGAGAGAGTTAGATCAGAGGTAGACGCCATCTTTAGTCTTTTGTTTGTTTCACTTTACATTTAAGGAGTTGGTAAAGAACTGCATGCACATTAACGTCCTCCTGTCTGGGTCAGTTTTTCACCACACAGCGTCAAAACATTCTTGTTACAGTCATCGGAGTCAAAAGCAGCAATGGTCTCTCTCAGATCGTGATATTTCATCATGGATATTAGCCTCAATGATTGATCATTTATTTAGCAGCATTTTCTGCATCTGACGTCATCCTGACTGTTTGTTAGAACAGTGAAAGTTAAGTGAGATTAAATCTTTTCAGAAGCTTTTGGGCTCATGTTGTTATTACTGCAGATTAAATGTTGAAATGTTGAATGCTGAAATTGAACTCAACACTCTTGTGACAAAAGAGGTTTTCATCACAACAACGAGAAGCCTGTGGTGGCTTGACTTTAGCAAGCTGCTTGGCATGCTAATAAAAGCTAATATTAACGACGTAAAGCTAATAAGCTAATCTATTGTCGGAAGTCTGTGAAGGTTCTCAGTGATCCAGGTCATATTCCAGGTTAAGTCTTAACCTTTTTTGAAGATCTATTGTTGGAGTTTAGTCAGATAGCGACATAGCGTTAGCAGGCAACAGGTTTTTTTCTTCTTGTTTTTAGTGATCATATAAACAAAACATTAGCAGCAGCTGATGCAGAGAGAGACTCACAGATTTCAGGAGAACTATGTGGTCAGTTTATCAGAAAACCTCAACACAAATTTCCTCGGCCACACTGACATCCATCCATCCATTTTCTGTAACCGCAAATGATATTTCTCTAGCTTGACGTTTGCAACTCTGCAAGACAAGGTGTCTAAATTTAGCCTTAAGCTATTGTCTGTTTCTAGTTCAATCTTGGACCTCACTGTAGTGTGTTGGAGGTGTACATGTAGATCAGTAAGGCTGACTGACTGAGCAGTAATGCTGGCACCAAACAACTTTTCAAACGATTTCCCTGACGCTGACAAATTTCCAATTTCTGTATAGAATCCTGAAAGTTTGGTGTAAACTCAGTCTGAGTCGGTCAGATTCTCCTCATGATGTTCCAAAGAAATCATCCATCCATCCATTATCTGTAACCGCTTATCCTCATCACGGTCACAGTGGGGCTGGAGCCTATCCCAGCTGACTTCACAGAGTCCTTCCATTCACATAGTGGCCTAATTTTTCCAGAGTCAGCCTCAGAGATCAGAGAGGAGGGTCTATACCAGACCCATTTCACCGTGATGGCTTTCCGTGCTAACATTAAAAGCGATTAAACTGCTTCACTTTAAATTGTTTAAGCGAGTCAGAGACCCTAAAAATGGATTTGCTGACACGTGTTGCTTCATTGATGTTTGAACATATTGCTCTCCAGAATAACCGAATTTAGTTACATTCCCACAAGCAATGCAACCTCTTACCTACATGAGTTTTATGTTTGAGATAATTTGGTGAAGCTCCTGCTTTATATTTAATATAAATATAAGGTGATATATAAATATTATGTATGATATAATTTTATTTTATAATATCTAATGTAGATTGAAATTCTGTAAGGCAACATATCACCTTCTGAAGATGATACAGTGAACTTGGAGTCATGTTTATGTCCACATGATAAATGTAAGTTCAGCATTCACCCTCTTTTTGCTCTGTTTTTGTCTCTACCTACTACCAAAACATATCTGGCTCTTTAGTTGTTCAACAATGTTCACCAGCTAGTATACAGTAAGTGCCAAAACTATCTATTAGAGCTGTGAGAGTGAACCAAAAGAGTAAAAGTAAAGACAGCAAAAACATAACTTAAACTTCAAGACTTACATGGAAATAGGTATTTTTGTGATTTAGCTCCCTCATTTTTAGAGTGTAATCCCACTGTGGTAAATATGGGCAACTGTACACTTGTATTTGCTATGATTATATTACTTATGATCAAAAACTAGCGAGTCGACAGCTTTGCTAACAGCCAAACAATCAAGCAAGGTCAACAACACAAGACATAGCAGCCAGCTAAAGCAAGAAGCCCAGCTCAGCGTCTGTCTTTCAGCCTTTTATTTCACCAAGCTCTTGCCAACGACTAAAAGTCAGTTCCAGATTTACTCTTGTCCGGCGGCTTCTTAACTCTCTTTCTTAGCTTCCTCCATCAACGTCCTCTTTGGTTATTTTTCCTCTGCCATTATGTCCATAGAGGCTGCTGAGTCTGGTTACATTGCCAAGCTCAGGTTCTGGCATGACACTAAAACTCCTACGGCGCTCTAAACTTTTGGGCAGCTGGCTAACAAACTGAGCTAACATTAGCTAACAGCAGCTACAGTTGGCAGCAGATTTTTTTGTTTTTCTAGCATAAATGAGCTTCTAAGAGAGAGAAAACAGACGCTGACACTGTAAACAGCACAAATGAGTGACAGACACATGGTGTGATTCATGCTAAGAGGGTAAAATGTTGCACTGTACAAAATATCATTTGTGCTAATCATGGAATAACAGGCTGATTACACATCACCAGCAGTCAGTCACATGCATGCGTGCACCTCTCCTACACAAAGTTAAAATGTTGATCTCAGTCTTGATGTTTCACAATAAACAACTTCAGCAGCTGGATTAGATCCAGAGATTTTGTTTCCATCAGACAATCAGGACTCCTGTGGGGATGAACCTGTTCGAGCCTCCCATCGAAAACCCCGCAAATCTCCAGCTGAAATGAGACTGAGCTGTGATTTTCCACATCTTGTCCGGTTATTGAACTCTGTCCTCTGAGACCTCCTGAGACCTCCAGCTGTGTGTCCACATCTGTTGTTGACTCACAGCGGAGAGATCAGATCAGTGTGTGACATGTAGAAAGATCATGAGTCACTTCATGTTTTTTCTTCTGTTCCATCTTTAAAGTATTTTTTTTTTTTCATAAACAGTTTGAACATTTTCCTGCAGGGGTCAAAATAAAATCTGTGACTTCAGTGTGACTCGGCTCATTTCATCAGATATCACTTTGTTTAATGCGGAAATCATCACATACCACCCGTATATGCTGTTTTACCAGATCTCAAGATGCTGAGTAAGCTTCAGTGTTGACATATTTATTTAATGAAAATCCATTTTTTGTGAATTTAAGCAGTAAAACATGAAGTCCAGGAGAAAGGAAACATTTAAAACTTGTAGTTTAGAGCAGGTTAATGCAGCAGGTGAAGGTGCAGGTTTAATTTTAGAAGTGGTGAATGCTTTTTAATACATACATATATATATATATATATATGCTTTCCATATTAATGGTAGCCTAAAAATAGGAAAGCCATGTAAATAATGGTATTTTTACTACTTACTAACCCTACGTTTTATTGATATTTGATCATAGATATTGTATTTGCATCTATACTTCAAAGACCAATGTTCTTTTGAGGTCACAAAAATAGCTTGAGAGAACAAAAACTTTGCACACTTGTTTCTCAGAAACTCAGAAATGTTATTGTTTTTGGAAAATTATATGCACATTTTAAATTTGATACCAGCAACACATTTCAAAAAAACTTGGAACAGGGTCATGTTTAACACTCTGTTCATCACCTCTTCTTTTAAAAACAACGTCTGTGAACTGGGGAGAATTTGCTGTATTATTGAAAGTGAAAAGATTTCTCATTCTTTTTTGATGTAGCATTCCAGCTGCTCAGCAGTTCGGGGTCTCCTTTGGTGTATTTTATATTTCATAATGCGCCAAACATTTTCAATCGGTGGTAAGTCTGGACTGGATTGTCTTAATGAAATAAGCAAGGTCGTACCTGGAAAAGACGTCGTCTTCTTGGCAGCAAATGTTGCTCCAGAACCTGTACATATCGATCAGACAAATGACAACCTGACAACCTGTACAAATGTACAGGTTACCCATCATGCATCATGCATCATGCCATGCGCACTAACACAACCCCATACCAGGATCTGCGAACCGAGAGTATCAACATCCGATCGTAGAGATCTCTTGATGATGAATTCATCTCTGGACTGTAAAGATGTTTAATATCAATATCAAACAATAACAAGCAAGGTAATAAATATTTATTTTTATTCAGTAGAGTCACACAATGAAATAAAATGTGTACAAACTGTAAAGCACATTCATGTTTTCAAATTCGATAATAAAATACAAAATATCTGAAGAAAATATGAGACAGTTATATGTTGTTTTATGTTCATTTGCTGTCCTGATTCACAGTGAATTTAATCCTCCTCCTTTTTTTTAAATTGAGATATAGAAGCAGACAATAAGCAGCACTTTTTTTTTGTTCTAGTTTTTAATAAATAACAATAAAAATAACATTTCTGTTGGCTCTTTTTTGGCTCAGTTAAATAGATGAATGAATTAACAGAAAAAGTGACTTTAAAGGCAGAGTGAGCAGAAATAATGTTTGAGTCAAACAAAAATAAGTAATTTTAATCATCATTTATGACCCATGTGATGGTGTCTGTATCTGCAGAGACTCTGAAGCCTTCTGCCTGTATTTATTTTGATGTGTTCAGGAGGTTTTTGGGCGTCCGCCTTTGGGTGGAGCATGTTGTCTTACTCATTCTGCCTTTAAAGTGTGATTTTAAATCTTTAAATGTTCATATTCAACTATTTTGTTTGAATTTTGTCACTCCTGTGTCAACTCAGCTCGCTGCTCTGTCGCCCGTACAGGTCATACTCCCGGTACAAGACGTAGTCCTTCAGTCGCGGTGGCAGTGGCAAGAAGCTCATGAAGGTGGGAGATCGGAGACGAAGCCGACCGAGACAACGACGGATCCGCAGACGACAGAGATGCTGCAGACAGCAAGCACTTTCTGGAGAGGAGAGACGACTGACTGAAGTCACAAGTCACTGTTGTTTATGTTGTGGGGATTGTGAAGTTGTCACTTCATTTACCTTGCAGCCTGCAGATGTCGGGCCACTGCGGCTGCTCCATCAAAGCCCCCTTCAGTTTGGAACACAAGGTCACGTGATCCACATAGTCCAGCATGACTCGAACTACATGACCTGAGAGGTCCTTCAGCCAGTAGACGGTGATCACCTCGCAGAACTGCACTGACAGACACACAGACAAGAGGTTCAACACAAGAGCTTCATACGTTACCTTGTCCAGGGTGTACCCTGATTGTCGCCAAATGTCAGCTGAGATCGGCTCCACCGTGACCCTGATACAGTCATGGGTGGAAACTGGTGTGGTCCATTACCAAAGTGTCTTTGATCACAGTGTCGGTCCACCCCTCGAAACCTTCAGGGATATGGAGGCTGTTGCCATAGGGACAGTCAAAGCAGCGTGCCACATCGTAACCATAGTTGCACAGCATCCTGAGAACCACCTAACACACACACACGTAACATCTGTTAATTTAAATACATGTTTTAATAGGAAGAGAAGAAGAAGAAGCAGGGTTTACCTCGTCTTTGAGAGCGTACTGCAGGGCAGAGGGGAAGTGTGTTGTGTTTACTTTGCAGTAGTAGTTGACGTTTGCTCCATGCCTCAGCAACAGGTTGATCAGCTCATAGTTGCCAATACGCAGAGCAACCTTAAAGACACAGACACTGGATTAGAGATCAGGGATCAACATTGTCATCATTGGTGTTACTATTTCTTGACGAACAACCCATACGCCTTTCTGTGCAGCATCTCTGACTAAAGCATTGGTTGCCATGTATGATCTGTGAGCACAGGTTTTCTTTTTGGTTTCTATACAAGCACAACGGTACCAAACCCGGCAAGCTCCCTGTGCTGAAAAGACTTCAGAAAGCTGTGGTCAAAAAATAGTTCCACCACGTAACGCCACAAACAGATCAGTTTGTGAACAGATCAAATAAACGAGATACAATTAGTGAGCTTTGGAGGTGTCGACTGTCGACAGAGCCAGGCTAACAATTCCCCTCTGCATCCAGTGTTTATGCTAAGCTAAGCTAACCACATCCTGACTCCAGCTTTTATCTAAGGAAAGGTTTGATATCATGTTTAGAGGGAAGTAGATTTCCTTTTACATCCTCCTTTAAAGGGACACACACACACACACACACAGGTACCTGCAGACATTTGATTGGGTCTTGGTTGGCCATGGCGCCAGACTCCAGCAGCATGCGTGCAGACGCCACGTCGTTATTGCAGACTGCGAAGAAAAGCGCGGACTTCCTCTCGTCGTCGTAGTTACGGCGAATCCAGGGTTGGAGCATGTAGTTGGGGTCGTAACCTGCATCCAGCAAAGCCTGATGGGAGTCGAGGAGGAGCGACATTCAGATGTTGTTCAACTGTTGTGTGTTTAACAGACAAATGTCAGACAATCAGAAACAAGTTATACACAAAGAGCTGCAACCATATTCCGATATCAACCGGTCACGGCAGATGTCAGCCCACCATGAGCCGGGTTGTGCTCGAGGCTTTTTTTTTAGGTTTTTAATTCGTCACCTTGGGTTTTTCAATACTTTCTGCCATTTTACAGACAGTTTATTATTCCCTGTTGATCTCAGAGTCTCTGCATGAACGAGGCCTGATCCAGCTGCTGATTCTGTTGCTTGCTAGATTCAGTTAGCAGCAGTTAATTAGCAGTTAGCTACTTTAGCAAATTGTTCAGAAAAACCCTGTAAATTACATAGAAGAGTTGAGTTGAAACTGAGCAGCCCAAGGACAAACCAGCAAATATATTCTGTATAAAATCTGATCCAGTTTCACCAAAATCACTGAATAAAGTCATAAAGTTGTGCTTTTGCAGTCATAGACTGTATCAGACAGGAATCACTCTGCTCTGGCAGCATCATAAGAAAGAAAGCAAAATTTGTACACATAGTTCAGGATGAGTCACTAACAACTTTTTATCGTTTACCAGGAAATGACAAACATTATAAAATATCAAGAATACCTGAAAATACCTCAGAAATTACTTTTATGTCATTGTTGGACCAGGTACTAGAGTATAGGTGACATATAGGTTTAGACAAATGTGACACTTAAACTTTGACTTCATGAGGACGTGTAGCAGTATCACAGTGTAGAAATACTCTGTTGCATTAAAATATACTTAAAGTAACAAAAGTAAGTGCCTATTATCTAGAATGGCCCATTTCACATAATTGAATATAAAAACACTCAAGTACAAGTACCTAAAATTGTACTTAAGTGCAGTACTTGAGTAAATGTACACTTTCCACACACACCTTGAGACAGTGTGTGTGTCCTCCTGCAGCAGCAGAGTGTATAGGACTCATCCCGCTGTCGTTTACCTCTTCTTTAGAAGTGACTGGAATCAGCAGCTTCAGAGCTCTGATGAACACACACACACACACACACACACACACACACACACACACAGTGATATATATACATATATTAAAATCTAAACAATTGTTTTTGTTTTTGCTTTGTGGGACAGAATATAGCATTTACTGCAGGTGCCCTCTGTGTGCCACACGGTGGATCGGCATGTGTCCTGTGTGTTTGGCGACGTTGGCATCAGCGCCGTACTCCAGCAACAGGCTAATGACAGATGGAACTCCAGACGAGGACGCCTCATACAAGACGGAGGCCTCATCCTGCGCCTGGGACAGGACGTCCGCCCCTGCAGGACGACAACAAGAGAGCATTTTGTACCAAAACAGACTGCAAGTTGGGAAAATACCCAATTGATTTATGTGTAAGACTGGCAAGGGCTCTTATTAGCTGCAGCTGAACTCCTTAATGCAGTTTTACACAGGACAAGTATCAAAGTACAAGTCCTCTGAAGTGTATATTTGTGGATAAAGTAGCAAAAAATGGTGCATTGTGCAATCATTTTTCATTCCCACTTGTTACCCCGTACATCTGTTCTCACACTATTTAAGTACATAACTCTTTTCGGCACTAAGTCACACCACCAACTATTTCACTGATTTTGGTGAAACTGGTTCATATTTTATGGAGAAAATGTTTTCTGGTTTTCCCTCTGATGTCCTCCGGCTGCTCCGCCTCAACTCTCTGTGATTTGCAGAGTTTCCTGATGGACAGTAAACTGCTGCCAACTGTAGCTGCTGTTAGCTAATGTTAGCTCAGTTTGTTAACCGGGCTGCCCGGACTGTGAGCTCAGAGCACCGGGGAAGTGCTAGTGTTTGTATCACAGGCGTTTTAGACCACTGGGAAGAGGAGGTTTACAGGACCGGTGCGCGGGGGGATGTTGACAAGAAATGAAGCTGGTGTTGTGTTGTTGCGCCAGAACCGGAGCTGGGCAAGCAGGCAATGTAACCGGGCTCAGCAGCCTCTGTGGACATAATTGCAGAGGAGAAGAGACCGAAGAGGATGTTGACGGAAGAAGCTAAGAAGAGAAACTGAGAGAGTGAGCGAGCAAGAAGTCGCCAGACAAGAGTAAATCTGGGACTGACTTTTAGTCGTTGGCGAGAGCTTGGTGAAATAAAAGGCTGAAAGCCAGACGCTGAGCTGGGCTTCTTGCTGTTTGACCGGTAAGTAATATTAGCTGGCTAATCAAGGTAATACTGTAGAGACATCCCTGACCTCTCTTCAGTAGAGTCTCCACCACCTCCAGGTGTCCTCCCTGAGCAGCCAGTGCCAGCGGTGTGAGGCCGTAGTGGCTGCGAGGGTCTGGCTGTGCTCCGGCCCCCAGCAGCAGGTTCACCAGCGCTGCTTTACCCAGCCGTGAGGCCTCGTGGAGGGGACGGCGGCCGTGGCAGCATTCATGGTTCACCCTGGAGCCACGCAGGAGCAGCAGCTTCACCAGGTCGATGTAGTCTGAACGGATCGCTGCAGAGGGAAGTAGAAATATGGTATTTGTCAGTGGTTTATTGTAACTAAGTACATTCACTTAAGTAATGACAGGCTTTGAGGCAGTGAAATGTTGGTCAGCGAAATGTTGGTCAGCTTACCTATGAGCATCGGTGAGTCCTCTTCTTGATCCTGGCTGTCCGGCTGAGCTCCATGTTGGAGGAGGAAGGAGACGTTTTCTATCAGACCTTGTTCTACTGCCAGAAAGAGAGGCGTCTGACCACGAAGAGTACAACGCTCCACAGAGTCTGGACCTGAACCTAGAGAACAAAATCACTGTTTGATTTGATAAACCTCTTTATCACCCCACCTGTTGTTGTATGTTATTGTGAAGCTGTACAGAAAGCGAATACAAACCTTTGAATGTGAGCTCCAGGATGGTTTGGTTGGTCTGAGTTGCTGCTTCATGGATGGGAGTCCAACCTCTGCTGTCTGTCTCTGAAAACTTGTCTTTCTGTCGGACACACAGATCCTTCAAGAGCTTCTCATTACCTGGAGGGAGGTGCATGTGTGTCATACTCCAAATCAGTCCACACCCACACAAATGTTCATATGTGACATAACCCAGGCACCTGGCGCGGGTCTGCATCATGACTGTAAAACAGTTCTCAGTCCAGATATTGGCGCAAAACTACCCCGATTGCTGCTATATGAAAGAAGCTGCTTCTTAGCTCAAACCAGCCAAAGTACCCAATTACCCTCAGTTTATATATCAACACACTGCTGCTGCCTCTAGACTCGTTTAAAACACTGCTCTAAGGTTCAATACTGCTGATCAATAAACACTTGCTGCTGCGCTTTCCAATATAAAGTTGGTTGGCCTTCTTATCTACAAAGTCCCTGTTGGTAAATTGCCATTTTATAACTCATCTTCACTGCTCTGGCCCAAACTTAACCCACTCCAGTTGATTGGTTGATGCTCCAGGAGAAGCAGAAAAAGATAAGATCAAGATTCATTTTAGCTGAACTTTCAGTCAGACATTCAGTGTGGAAACCAATCTGCAAGCTTTGCATCCCCCTCACTCACCTTGTCTTATAGCAGTGAAGATCGTGCTGCTGTCTACAGACTCAGGCCCAGAGCTGTGAGAAGAAACATGTCGAACACAAATTCTGTGAAACTGAACAGGAAAAATCATCTGAGCTTCATCTGCTGGGAATAATATTACTGCATGAGATCTGAATTTCAACACTGATCATCCCAGTCTCTCGGCTGAACACTGAACTATTAACTCCATACTGTCTGCAACTGTTTCTTTTTACAGTGTATATTGAGAGGACTAATATTTTGGCCTCATTTACAGACATGAGAGGGCCAAAATATTAAAAAACGTCAACAAAACTGAAACATTATGAGCTTCGTAAAAGTTGAATTTATGGCAGAGTTGTTGTGTTGGATCACATTGGATCGTACAGGTGTGTAATGTGTGTAATCTGGGTTTCCAGACCGACCTCCTGCTGCCTCGTGTCGTGGAGTCTCGGTGGGTTTCCTTCGGTTTGTTGCTCTCCAGCAGACTCTGTTCGATCATGTACTGAATAGCTGCATCTTCTTCATCATCATCATCCTCCGTCCTAAATCGTTCAAACTCCATGATGCTAAAGGCTCCTGTTCAAAAAGGGGGAAACATTTTGTGAAAGTATGTTTCACTGGACTGGTGGTTTTTGCAGTACATGTACACCACATGGCCATAATGTGTATGTGAACCTGAATATTGAAACTTTGTGGGAAAACCATCAGAGTTACTCTGCTGATAAAACATCTCCGCTCTTCTGGAAAGGTTTTCCATGAGATGTTGAAAACTGACTGCAGGAACTTTGAGAAGAGTCAAATCTGGGTCGACTGTACTTAGTTGTAGATTTAACTCTTTTCAAATAAACGCCCTGAATGACTTTGAAACTTTACAAGAGCATTAGTGAGGTCCGGCACAGATAGGTAAGGTGATCAGGTTCGCCGTTCAAGTTGATGAAAGGTTTTAGTTGAGGTCAAGGCTTGTCTGAGTTCTTACACCCCAAACTGTGAAAACTTTGAGCATGTTTGTCATGTTAAAACAATGAAGGACCAAACACAAACTGTTGACACACAGTTGAAGGAAAGTTTCTACTTGACTTTAGACCTTGAAAATCTCAGCAAAGCCAGATCAGTGCCCAAACCCGTTTGCTGCGGACCTTTGCTGCATCTTGCTATCCCCATGTTTCCTTTCTTCTAGCTCCACTGTCAAACACAAAACGTCTTTTAATCTTGTCTCTGAACACAGTATATATTCTGTACTTTATCATCCACTCTGTCTATTTTATCAGAGACGTGCTGTAGTACATAACTACAGTTTGCATGCCAAAATATCAACATATGGTGTTGGATTAAGATTTCCCAAACCAGGAAAAACAGATCCAGATCAAATGCACACTAAAGTATGTGGACACTGGAAGACGACATTCATATAAGTGATCTTATTGAGGTCAAGAAGGCAGAAATGTGACACGAGAGTTCACATTTTGTATCAGACTAGCAGTCAACGTTGGCCTTCCTCATTATATGACAATAACCTAACCTAACCTTTGACAAACTGTAGATAATTTACAAATACTGTACTGAGATTTAAATTCATTAGTAAAAATGGAGGGATGAATAGGACATTTGAACACAGAAAACACGTTTTACCTTGTGGTTTAGTGTTGGGTCGTTTTGGTTCCCTCTACTCGCCTGTGGACTCTCTGCAGATTAAAAGTGAATCTGTTGTTGTTGTTGTTGTTGAAGATGGCAGGAGGAGCAGAGGTCTGACCTGTGACTGAAACCAGAGCTGTATGCCTACGTGGGTTATATCAATGAACCTACGGTGGTTAAACAGCGCAAACAACAACCTGTCTGCACATACGGCTGTGATTCAGACACAACATTAACACATCTGTGTTGGACTAGTGTCAATAAAGTTCACAATAGATCTGCAGGAAAAAAACTGTACATTCGTGTGATCCCAAGACTTTAATGTTTCAGCTGTTTAGCTACAGCACTCTGGCTGTAAGGGTGGACATGGGATCTGATATGTGTTACTATATTTACCCCCTCCAGCTAAGTTTATGCTGTGAACTAATCAGCAGACGGTCAGTGTAACACTCCAGGGCAGACTACAGCTGGATTAAGCTGTAAATTTAGTGTCAGGCCACTGTTGACCACCTACATCGACTCCCAGCTGACTGACCTCTGTGCAGTGTGTGTGTGTGTGTACTCTGAACAGAACAATTAATGATTATTTTCATTATCAATTCATCTGCAGCCTATTTCTGATTAATGGATTAATCATTTTATCTATAAAATGTCAGAAAATATTGAAAAATGTCCATCAGACGTGATTAATGATACAAAACAGTAAGAGGTTGTTTGGCATATTTGCTCAAAATTATTCATCAATTATCAAAAAAGTTCTTCTTCTTGTGTTCGATTAATTCATGTATCAACTAATCATTGCTGCTCTACACCCAGAGAACAAAAACAAGTACTGCTGTGTAGTAGAAAATCATGTGAGCACAATTTAAGGTAGAATAAATGGTCTGAAAACTAGATTTTGACACATGGCTCCTCTACAAAAACACAGCTAGGGCCACAAGAGAAGCTGCAGCACTGATAGCAGAGTTGACAGTTAAATCTCCAGCTCCTCCTGTCCACATGTCCAAGTGTCCATGAGCAAGACACTGAACCCCAAGATGCTTCTGCTGGGCAGGACAGCACCTTGCACATCAACCTGGCAAACTGCACTTTGACCAAAAGGTAGGAAAGCTACAGTTCACAAGTTACAGATTACGTGACAATGTAAGACCTGCATTAGTCAAATTTGTATTTTAGAGGTTTTAAGTCTAACAATTCTGCAATCTTCAGATTTTTGAGGTCCGTTTTGTTTTCCAACCTCGGGAAAAGGAGGAAGACCGAGGAAATCCCATATACCTGAACTACTTTGTCCCCTATTATTTTTCATTTACAAAATTGACTCTGGACTTGATCCAGCAATCCTTTGACACACAATAGCAGGACCTCCCTGAAGTGGAATGCAGCCATCATTAATACACCTAAAGAACACGTTCAACATTAAAACTGGCTGCTCAAGTTTAGATATGCTTGGACAAATGCTTCTAGTGCCACATTTTTCAATCTTTCATCTTGTGTGCATCTGATAGTACAGAGGGGTTTTAATTTCACCCATCTACACTGACCACGTTAACATGTACACTTACATTAAGGCAGTCCATCTAGTTCAGGCATGTCCAAATGCCCGGGGGCCAATCACGGCCCGCGACAGATTTCATGTGGCCCGAAGCTTCATTTTTATAATATATCATTTATGGCCTGCGAGGATTGTCAGATACTGTATGGCTGGAAGATGTGGCTTTTTTGGTTGACATAATGAAGCATTTGAACCTCTAAGGACATAACTGCTGATGTACCTGTAGATGTGACAAAATATTACTTTCTGAATGATCTTGTGAAAGACAAGAGCAAGAGTGATACGTTTTAAACTTAAATGTTAACAGATTTTGCATTACTCATAATAATTCATGTTTAAAATGAACATGAGGTTAAAATTCGTATCAACTTCATGCAAGTTTAACGTGTTCCATACAATTTATTCTTTGTTATCTGACTCCAGATGTGAAAGAAAGGAAGAATTGGTTTTTAGATTTATTCATGCCTGATTGGCTTAGATTGGGTGACATTGCCATTTAAAAAAATAACTGTGACAATGAAAATATAATTGTTATAGAACATTTGTATGTAACTTTTTATTTTAATTTGTTAAATGTTAGTATTGGCCCCCTAGCATCTTCACATCAAATCTGGCCCTCCTTAAAAAAAGGTTTGGACACCCCTGATCTAGTTCATTTAAATAAAAAAATCTTTCAGGACTTCAGAGAATCCATAATTTTTTTTTCTGTCACACATGACTACACTGAGTATTGGACTCAATACTTGCTGCAGTGTATACAGGAATCTTTCCAGTCTAAACCAAGAAACAGAATTATTACAAGCAAGCATACTATAAACTGTTTTCAGGCTTGATGGATTACTACACAGCCTTACTAATAAGAGTCAGAATGTGTCCAAACCACATTTGCTGACTTGCAGCACGTAGAGGGTCCAACCCCTTTTCATGTGTTTTTTAAGTGCTGCTTAAAGTAACAATTGTGAGTGACACAAATGAGAACGCGAAACAACCAGTCTGTATTTGAAAAGATGTTTATTTTATTTTCTGCCTCAACTGTTTATGATCTGGGTCTCTCCTTCTTGCCTTTGTAGAGAGCCAGCAGGGACACGTTGGCCACCTTGACCACCTTAAAACGAACTCCGGGAATATCACCCACGGCATGACCTTTACGTCCGAATCCTGCCACCAGAACCTCATCGTTTTCCTGTAGGATCAAACAGAGGAGAGACGGTGGTGAGGGGGAGAGAAAAGGCAGAGGAACTACTGTAAACTGAGCATGGCAAACAAATTCTGTGCTTTGCAGCTAAATTTCATATTGAGGAAATAAAAATCAGATCTTTGACAATTAGTTTCAGACAAAAACTAGACTTGGGAAAAACTCCAGAAATCCAGATTTAGTTAGAGAAACCACACACATTAATTGACATCAATACATTTTAGTGAAAGCTGTGAAATTCTGTTTCTCTGGCCGATTTGAACTCAGGATTACAGTCAGTAACAAATCTTCTGCTGCAGTTTCCGCACGTAAACCTCCAGTCACCAGTGGCACCACAACTGCTTGTTTGGCTGTTGTTTAACGATGTATACATGACGGAAGTTTACCTCGATGAAGTTGAGGCAACCGTCGTTGGGGACGAAGGCGGTGATCTTCTTGCCGTTCTTGATGAGCTGAACTCTCACACACTTCCTGATGGCAGAGTTGGGCTGCTTAGCCTCAACACCACTGCAAACAGTAAAAACACAACACTCTTTAACAAGTTGAAACTAAGGAAACGTGTCAGAAACGTGTGTGTACATTTCATATAGACTTTCACTCACTGCAATGAAACAATGAAAAGTGCAACAGTTTTATGAAGTGGAACACACCACAACACTAAATATGGTTAAGATACCTTCATATACCGTAACTGCCGTGCACAGATTTAAGATATGTTAAAGACGGCAACTAAACACTTAATGACCCAATTTGTTTCTTCTGAGATAAAACACTTCAATAAAATACTAAATCAAATTTTTCAACAACTCACAGGGAGGAGAGGGAAAGACTTTCCTGCTCGCATCCCGAACACAACAACTTTGCTTCCCTGGGTAACAGGAGTTTAGGCATCTGATGTAAGGGGTTGAATCAAGCTCCCTTGTTTACCTCACCCACAGGGGGTGTCTAAATTTAGGATCAGAAATCTGGAATAGTGCAATCAGCCTTCTCTTCACCCTCAAATGATTACAGTCTTGTTGTACTCACACTTTCTCAAGGACGATGCCTTTAGCGTGGGAGGCTCCTCCGAAGGGGTTAGCCTTCAGGGCAGTGCCCAGATGGGCCTTCTTGTACTGTTTATCGTGCCATTTCTGCTCACGGCGATGGTTACGGAGCTTTCTGGCTGTGCGCAGACCACGACACTTTCCTGAAATACATAACAGAAATGAAAAGTTAGAGCCAAAGTAGAGCCACTGTCTAGAAGTTACTCTGAGATTTGTGTGCAATTCAACACATCTGAACCACATTTATGAAAATTATGCAGAAGAAAATGCACAAACAGATGCTTCCATAGTCTTACATTTCACACAATTTGGACTATAAAAGTTTGAATGAACGTCACCAAACTTGTGATAGGATTACTGGTGTGCTCCTTTGCTCACCGGGCTGCAGGAGCAGTACCTTGTTTTTACATGCAGTTCAGGCAGCAGCCCAGCTTTAAGATCAGGGATTTAACTTCCAGGAAGAAACAAGTGTGTAGCTCAGTGACTGGACTGCAAGATTATACATAAAGAAACTACGGCTACACAAGGTGCATTGCGATCTATTGACGTCTGTCACAAACAAACAGGTTCAAGTGTCTCCCAATTTCACACAAGACGCCAAATACAGTAGAAACACTACAGGAGGCTCAAACTGAGCACAAAGCGATTGACTGTCAAGATTTGAGGCTGCTGTGGCTGATCAGTGGTTCCACCCCTGGCTCCTCCAGTCTGCATGTTGATGTGTCCTTAGGCAAGATACTGAACCCCCAAAATGCTCCCTGTAAGTCGCTTTGGATAAAAGAGTCAGCCAAATGACTAAATGTAAGATTCCGGGTTTGTCTTAAACTGTGCAGCCCAATAAGAGTGAAGATACATGTTTTACTTTACTGTTCATTAATATTGGACAAGCATGACCTCGTACAGCCTCGTAAATGTTGTCTGTGAGAACATTTATAACAAATCTATCAAGTCATCTCAGTTTCACGTCATTAGCTGTGAGCGGCGCTAACACAAAGCTAACCAGCCTCACAAACACTCACAGTGTGACACTTTACGCACATTAATAGCGGGAATTCTGTCATTTAACTGTCCGACTTGTTTATTTAACAGTATAATGTGATAAACGACAGTTTGAAGAGTGAAATGGGCGCATGCTAAGTGAAGCTAACCGCGCTAACACGCCGCAGCTCTGACCCGTCATGGCCGCTCCACGTTGCGGGCAGAGAGAGCTCTAAAAACGGTCATTTTTCTAACAGATCGAGGAGTTTTTTCCGTCACAAATAGACCGAAAACAGTTTGTAAGATGTTCATACACCACATCGATGTGAAATATCTCAGCAGAATAGAGATTTGAGCGGGTCTGAGGCGAAGTTAGAGACGTACCCATGATTACAGCAGCGAGCCTGGGAAGGAAAGGAAGGACCAGGCTGCACCGCGGCAATGTCTACTCACAGGACCCCAGCCGGGCGTGGCTACAGAAAGTGCCTGACTGAAATGATCACACTAATGGAGAACAATGACTATGTATGTATGTCTTTATTTTTAAAGATTATTTTATATTATATATTATTCAATGTCATTTTGTAATTTTTTTTGAGAACCTCTTCATGCAGAAATGTAACTATTTTATATTTATTATTTATATTTTATTTATTTAAAGGTGCAGTGTGTAAGATTTAGGGCCTTTATTTTCAGAATAAGGCAGACAATAAATATAATATTTATAACTATGATTTCATGCATGTATAATCACCTGAAAATAACAATGTTTTTATTTTTGTTACTTAAAAATGATCCTTTTATATCTACAGTGGGAGAGGGTCCTCTTTCATGTAGGCCGCCATGTTGAAACACCGTGTTTCTACAGTAGCCCAGAACAGACAAACTAAATACTGACTCTAGACAGGGCCTTTCAAGTGTTGTTTCTCCTTTACAATAGGAAGGTGAGGGTGATGTGAGGAGATTGCAATGCAGCGATTACACCCCTAGATGCAACTAAATTCTACACACTGGACCTTTAAGTTTTATATTTTTAAAATATTAATAAAATAAATAAAAAAATAACAATTCATATTTTTTGTACAATTGACACAGACAGGTTTAAGGGAAAGAAAACAAAGATTACAAACTCAGCTTGATTTCTTGTTGTCCGTCCTTACTAACAAAACAAATTTACCACCCAGTGTTTTGTTTGGCTAATGTGCTCTATCGATTATTTTTGGCTTTACTCTTATTTTGAAGAACAACCTGTTTCTGGTTTATGTGAAATGGCAACCTCTGTGGCTGTGAAGTGGGGCCAATGCAGAACTGCAGTTCCTCAAACGTCCACTTGAGGCTGGCTACAGAAGTGAGCCAGTCTCCATAAGACATGGCAACTTTACTAAGGGTGAATTTTTTATAGAACTCACCTGTTCAAATTATATTAAGGCTTAAAGTTATGTATAATTAACAGCGTGGCTGCTTTGATTTAAAGGTGGTCCATGTTTTATACAGTCTATGATTTCTGCCTGTGTCAGTTGTACTAAAAAAACAAATAGTTAAAACTTTGGTCTCTGAATTTGTCTGAAAAAAACAAACAAACAAACAAAACAAGAAAGTTTCAGTCAAATTTAGTTTTAATTAATAAAACTTGTATATTTACGTTAAGTTATTGAGAAAAGATAAGTTGATTCCACCAAATTCCTGTACAATGTTTTACAGTGTATGATCAGTACATGGTGCAGCCTCACAGAGCTGCATTGACTCATTTCCCCCTCGTGGTGCAGCACAAAGGAGATAAAAATAAATAAATAAAGCACAGTAATAATCAGGCCAACACTCCCTCCCTATAATCTCAATTTCTTTCAGTCAACATGAATGAAATAATGAATATTCATCAACACTGCATCAACAAACAGGAAACTAAATGAGTCCCAACTTCATGTTTTGTTGTTGTTCTTATTGCTGGTGCACTAAACCAGGCAGCAGGATATATCAATCAGTGATTAAATTAATGATGTATTCCATGCTTGTATTCTGTGAAAATTGTAATTTGAGCCTTTTCATCAGACTGTCTGAAAAACTATGAATCAAATACTCTATGTTTGCTAACAATCTGCTGTAAGACAATGTGTTTTGACTGAGGTGAATTGAAAATGAGAGAATGTGTGAGCAGCAAATGTCTTTTGCTGGTGTGCAGAGGCAGAGCTCTCTCATCCCTGCATGTCTCTGCTCTGCCCTGATTGGCTGATTCCTCAGTCTGTCGGGGGGGGGCTTAAAGATGGTGGGCTGATTAAAGTAGATTACGAGGGGGGGAGAGAGCGTGCTGGCATCACACTCCTGTCACCACAGCGATGGCTTCACCATGGAAACACTGCTGCTGCATCCTCCTCCTCTCTCTCCTCGTCCTCCAGCTGCAGTCGACTACCTGTCTCGACCGACATCCAGCTGACAGGTAAAGACACAAATGATGTGTGACCATCATGTTTGCTGAGGTTGCTTTTGATCTTTTCTCACACTCTAATCTCTGACTCTTCACACGTTCAGCTCACAGATTACTGATGGCGTGTGGTCTACCAGGATCTATGACTGATCTGTTATTTCTTTAAAGCTGCATTAAGTCATTGTTATTTGGTCATTTGGAAACCCCAACATCTGGTGTCTTATCACCTTATAAAGCAAACAATCACCTGCTTTGACATCTGGAACACACAAAGCAAATTTATCATTCCATTGGAGCTGTGTTTGTGTCCACCCGATGGATTTAGGTCAAATATTCACTCTAGTTTGAGGTCATGTTTGGTCTCCACCAGCTCCTGAGAGAAATATCTGCCTCTTTAACTGCTGGATGCTCCACTTTCTTCACCAGCTAGTCTCTAACTTTGATTGTCTGCTGTTTGGTGCTGAGCAGGTGGTGTAGAGCGGGTTTATCAGAGCTTGTTTGCTGCTGGAAACAACACTGAAACATTCAGTAAATGTGTCTAAAAAGAGTGAATATCCACTTTAATCAAATGGATAACAACTGACTGATAACTGACATTCGTGCAGGGGTTTGAAGTTAAGATCTTTTCCATGTTTTAGATGCCTAAACATGCCTTAACCACTGATTTGCCAGCCATGATCTTTCTAACCTTCACCAAACCGTAACTGCTGTGCACAGATATTATGCACAGATATTGTAGACAGTAAGAAATGTACAAATTTTGGCAATGGACTTGAACTTGACAGACACACAAAGGGGCTGATAATGCTGCTCTGTGTCTGCAGTGGTTTACATTTTTTACAGTGTGCAGCTGCTGATGGAAACAGAGGGAGAAGCTGCAAAATCTCCTTTTGGCTAAAAGCCACCCCCATCCTTCATGTCCTGACTCTGTTGTGTGTGTGTGTGTGTGTGTGTGTGTGTGTGTGTGTGTGTGTGTGAGTGTGTGAGTGTGTGTATGTGTATGTGTACTCATGATTGTATGATGACATAACCAGTGCAATCCCACAATCCACAGTCCTGTGCTCTGTGCACAAGAGGAGCTAAACCCTGTTTTTGGCTGTAAGGAGTCAGGGAGGATTTGACAAATCTATTCCTATTGTTGTAATAATACATTTATAATACATTTAGTGCTGAGAGAAATGTGAAACACATTTCATTTAATATCCACTGAGAGGATTTTGACCCTGACAGTGAGAAAGTCCCCGGACTGAGGTGGAGTGTCCAGATCAGACTGACACAGACTGACATTTAGATTTTGGACATGTATGGATATACTTCAGATTTGGCCCATGAAATAACAGTATGTTATGTTAGACATCATTTAAACATATTGTATGTAGAAATGTCAACTATTGTTTAATGCTGTGTTGTGTTAAGGACCAGATGAACATTTTGACGCAATCAATCTGATTGGATCCTTGCTCACATGGGCAGATGATAAACTTTACATCACTCAGACTATTCTGACCAAGTGGATACAGAAAGTATAATTAGGCGGTTTAATGTCAGATCACAGATTAAGTGTACTCAAAATTAGTTCTTTTTTCTCCATGCTTCCTGCAAGGTTCTGTATCACTTTACACAAAGAAAGAGGGTAAGAAAAAAAAAGAAGTAATGGCTTTTCTGCCATGCAAAACAAATATCCAACCTGAGATGCAATATTCTCCGATGGCAGGGCCCCCAAATACAGAGCTTCCAGTTTAAATGTGACGTCTACCTGTAATAAAATGTTATGAATCTCCTGCCAGAAAGGAGTCAGTAAAGGGAAAGACCCAAATACTTCTTCTTTGCACACAAATGGTTTATTTCTCTCAGAGCTTGTCCACTTCTCCTTTGCAAAGATAACCCATCCACCTGACAGGTGTGGTATCAAGATGCTCATTGAACAGCATGACTACGACACAGGGACTGGTCATAATAAAAATCTATTTAAAGCTAGCTGCTACTAGCTTGTTGCTTGTAGCTGCTACTAGCTTGTTCACATTGGTCGACAGATACTAGTTTCTTTTCTCCAAGAGGTCAAAGTCATGACCCGACCTACTCTGACTCTGATTGGCTTACCCTGATTTACAACAAAGACAATGAGCACTAGCTAACCAGAGGATGGATTATCTTTGCAAAGGAGCAGTTCTCACTGACGCAGATTTTAAAACATTTGTGAACAAAAGTGTATAGAAAGAACATGTGTTTCCATGTACCAGGTCAGATTTGTCAGCTTGTGTTGTTTCTGCATCTTTCAGCCACATCTCATGGCTTTCCTCAGCAGTTGGAGTTGCTCAGTTGTCACGGGAGATGGTTTAGTTGTTAACAGGTGGGGCAACAGGTGGTTGTTTAGTGGTTCAAAGGCAAATGCAAATCCCGCTTGATGACCTGTCGTGACTGGTTTTGATTTGGAGTTAACAATGAACCTTCAAACTGTGTGTCAAAATGTGACGGCAGTTGTTGGTCGGTTGCCACTACACACCTGCACAGTTCAGATGAAGAACATTAGCTGCATCTTTTAGTCTTACTTACTTGATGTTTTTCTTATTTAGCCATGAATTTTTAATATTATAGATAGATATAGCTGATGTTTTTGCTCCTCTCAGACAGCTGATCTGCACAGGCTCAAGGTTATTTACATAAAACCTGAATGTGCTCCATGTTTTTATAAAAAAGTAATCAGAGCTGTTGTTTGGTGTTAAACTGATTCAGGTATTAAATCTTCAGATCCATTATTTTTCCCACTATAAGAGACTTTGTCTCTATAATCCGGGTCAGAGTGGGTCCTCTCAGCAGCAGAACATCTCTGTCCCAGACTGATCACTATGTAACCTTAAACGTTAATCCACAGGGTGAGCGACCGGGCCACCAGACGACCCAGATGCTTTCTGGGTACCTCACAGGTCCATCTCCTACCTCTCTTTAATTTTATTTGAATTTATTCTTTCATCATTAATTTTGGTTTTGGGTGATTTGACATTAAACTGAGGTTGATTTGTTATAAAAATCATTTTGGTTTTGTTATAAATATTTATTATTATTATCTTTAATCTGAATCAGACTTTCTTTTGCAGCCTTAAATGTAAACTAAATGGTGACTATTAGCATGTTAGTACAGTCTTTTTGAGTTTTCACCAAAATAATATCAACATATTTGGATTTAACCATATTTTTTGTCCCTAATTTTCAAATGATAGTGAGTCAAAATTGGATTTTGAT
This sequence comes from Argyrosomus regius, assembly GCA_946959425.1. Classification (NCBI taxonomy): domain Eukaryota; kingdom Metazoa; phylum Chordata; class Actinopteri; family Sciaenidae; genus Argyrosomus; species Argyrosomus regius. The sequence goes on from OX336885.1 coordinate 12,044,603, forward strand.
TCTGCGATTGTAATTTTGTATGCTCAAAATACGAACTAGAATAGGAACTATTGAAAGTTTATTAATTACAACAAATATATCCACTAAAAGAGACCTGATAATAGAAAAGAAGAAAAGAAGAAAAAAGCTGAATATAAAACTGATAGCACGTATATAAACAATATCTCAAAGACCAAAGAATTATGAGAGGAAGATAACAAGACGTTTTTGAGATTTCTGACCTGACTGAAGACATGATTTATCAAATATGTCACCTGAAAATACAGAAAAATAAAAGAAACATGGAATAATAAAAGAGAAGAATCAAATAAATGAAAACAGAGGATGCAGTGTGAGATTAAAATAAATTCAGTTATTTATTGATCTTTTCACTTCTGTTCACAGCGCTGCTGTCTCTCCAGTCCATGGTAAGTACTGTCTGTCTGTCTGTCTGTCTACTACTACTGCCCAAAATGACACTAACAACAACAGGGGAAAGAAAAGTATAACCGATGTGTTTCATGATATTCTTTCAGTACTGGTCAACATGAAACATGAAAGTATAAATTTGCCCAACTGCTACATTAATTTACATTTTAGAAATAACTACAGTACACATGCAGCAACAAAAATAAAACTCCTGTAGCCAAATGTTTATGGAAAATAATCTTCAACAGATGTTATCCTGAATACCTGCATAAATATGAGGATGTGTCAGCTGGTTTCTGGTGATTTGCAGTAAAAAACGAGTCACTGATGGTTGAGCATGAATGAAATGGATCTGATATTTATTTTATTGGTCTGAAGCAGCGATGTTTATTTGAAGAGGCTTTAAAGTATATTCTGTATAACCTTTATATGATTGTTCTTATTTTATAAAATGAGAGAATTCATCCTGTTATTGATTTTCTCTCCAGATGAAGGCGTGGCACAGGGTGATGGAGGGATGAGGACGGAGGAGCATCTGATATCTGCAGAGCAACCGTTCAGACAACTGCAGGTAAAAAACAGAAATGAAAGTTATTAATTTAAAGGTGAAAAGTGTAAAAGTTAATTTATATATGAAATAATGTTTCATATGATATATAAAAAAGTAAATTTACTTACTTTCACTCACTCTATGTTTCTACTTCTCTCCCTGCAGCCTCTTCTCCAGTCTCCGGATGTATCTCGGAGGAAGTTGCTTCAAACACCAGGAGCTGCACTTCCCTTCCCTCCCCTCAAGGTGGTGTTGTCTCTAGAAGAGTAACACTATAAAGAGAGTAACGGCTCAGAAAAAACATGTCACATTCAGGGGTAACATTTCAAACAGTATATAAAGCTGACCGTGTATATCTATTCACATAAAGTTCAATAAATCCATGATCTATATCTGCTTATCAGGATATTCGGTTTTATTTAGACTACACAAGGTTAATGGTAACTGAAGCTGCTTTTGTTTACAATATTATTGATCATTATTTCACAATTTATAACCTCAGACTCTGTGTATAGAAACAGCAAAAAAACAAACAAAGGATTTCATAAAATGTGACAGTGTGGCTTTAACATAAGTTATCCTCCCTGTTTCGGCTTAAGATTGTTGTAGTTTATGTAACAAAGCACCTCTTAAAAACACACCTCTTATTTGCCAAGTTGTGAAAGTTAATATTTGAGTTTTATTCTGTGGATCTCAGGTGTAATACAGTTGTCTCTCCACCCATCAGGTGTTGTCCAATGGGGAGCCGTGCGTCCTTTTCCAGGCCAGGAAGTTGTCTCTTCGCTATGAGAAGCAGAAGCAGCTGGACCTGACAGAGAGAGCTTTTTCTACTCAGAAACCTGTGGACACCAGCCAGTCTGTCTGCAGCCAGGATAAAGCCACGTATGTACACCTGTCTGTCTCAATGACACACCTGTGATTTCATCTCTGATGTACACAATCCTTTAAAAGCATCAGAAAACATAAATAATTTAGATTTGGCTGAGAAATGTCACGACTGGGGGAGCTGTTGGAGATGTAGGTGATTAAAATAACTGAAATATAGTTTTGTTTGGAGTATGGTCACAGTTAGATAAAATAAGACCAATGTACAGACACAATGATTGGGCAATAAAGCATCAACTCTCCTCACACCAAACCAATAAGCCCTGCTATGATTGTTCGCAGACAGTCAAGTCTGAAATAGGACTATAAAACAGACTATAAAACTGAAAAAGTCCTTCTCTTAACTGTCCAATGTTAGGAGGTTCATCTGACACATTAATAAAATACATCTCCCAGCACAGAAAAGCAGAATTTTAACTGGTTAGAGGGAATATTTAGATGATTATCCAGGTAAGAAATGCAAGATGAGAGAGAAATGCTCAGTGTTTGACCTGTTATGTTATAGATTTCTTTAAATACATCTTCCCAAATGTTTTGTACAGATTTTAATAAATAGTGAAAGTATGCACCATTTATTGCAAGACTTTGATATCCTCAGGTTCACCCTGTTTTGCTTCAGTTAGGTGAAATGTAGTTATTTATCTTTAATTGTAATTTGAAAATAAAAAAGCACGACCCCCACTGAAATGAATGAAGAAACCTCTGTTTTTGCCGCAGCGCCTGATCCTGTGTGAATCCACGCTATTTCAGTGGGGGTCGTGCGTTTCCGCACCGGCAGTCTGCAATGCAGGGGTTGCCGCAAAAAAACGCACCGGTGTGCGGGACAGAAGTTGAGCCAGATCCAACTTTGGGAAAAACGGAGCCACACGTCACGTTCTGCAAGCCAATCAGACACTCAGATCAAACCTCCACAGACAGTCTGAAATGCCTCTGAAACTGAGACTATCCAGGTGGATTCACCTCGGTCAGGGCCGGCCTCGATAAAGCTGTTAATCAGAGAAATAAAAGGTTATTTCCTGATTGTTTCACAGCGGTTACATTCAGCACGTACAGACACGCCCACGGCAACCCACTTACACTCCCCTCACCCCCCCACAACCACACAACCCCACCACCGGTTGCCGGAACGCCTGATCCTGTGTGAATTCATGCTAAGTCTGTCTGTCTGTCTGTCTGTCTGTCTGTCTGTCTTCACCAGGTTGGTCATGAGGTTTGGAGATGTGGAGGATTTGAGAGGCCTGTCCATCAGGTTAGTCACCCATAGGCTGTATAAACATGGACGTTGTGTCTGTGATATCACACACAGATTTCTGAAGAGCCGCTTTGAAGCCCCACCGCCATCTTGACAGTCTTGCTTCCTGGCTAACCTAAAAATTGGCAAAGACAAACACAAACAAGTCCAACCACCTGTCAATCAAAGCAACCACGCTGTTAATTCTGCATAACTTTAAGCCTTAATATAATTTAAATAGGTGAGTTCCATAAAGATTCACCCTCAGTATAGTTTTCTCGAAAGGGGAAATTATCTATAGAGACCAAAACAGTTTATTGTACCAGGCTGCAAACATGTTTATTTCTGCTGTGAAGTTGGACATTTTAACATGGGGACTTATGGAGACTGACTTGTTCTGTAGCCTCAAGTGTACATTTGAGGGACTGTAGTTTTTGGCACAGAGGTTGCTGCTTGGTCGTACCATCTATCTGCTGATCATGTAGTAAAATATCACTTCATAATTTTAATCAGTCCCTGCTGTTGTTGGTGCAGTGTTGTGTTTGCTTCTGACACTAAATGCATATCATATCATATCACATGAAAAAAACTGCTAATAGTGCTCATAGAAAAAACTACACAAGTCTACAGCCTTGCTAGCACCTGAAAAGTTAAATGTAATATTCAAACTTTCTCCTCTTGTCCCTCATGTCAGACTCCAGCTGTCCAACACTTTCTACGAGTCTTCAGATCAGTGGTGGTTCTCGGTGGAAAGCGTCTCTCTGCTCTACAACACCTCTGAAGAGGCTGTGTTCAATGCCAGTGAAGTGTACGCTCCAGCCTCCTCCTCCTACCACTGCCTCCATGTCAGCAGCCTGCAGCGCTACAGCCCCCTGCTGCTGCCCAGCACTGACCACGCCCGCCGCTGGGCTGTCACCTTCACCAACTTCCAGGTACCTGTTTACCGAGCTGACACACTGTCTGATAGCAGCACCCATTCAGCACCAAAAAAACACCCCCCAAAAAAATCAGTTATTGCAGATTCAAACTAAAAGGATGGATGACAACAAATATAAATATAATAATTTTCAAAATGTCTGTGTCTCCTCCTCAGATTCAGGCGTTCAATGTCACCTCTGGTAAATTTTCCCCTGCGAGTGACTGTGCCACCTTCCTGACGCCGGCTATCCTGATGGGACTTGTCACTTCCCTCATCTTGTTACTGGTCCTGGCCTACGCCCTGCACATGGTCATCCACCTGAAACACATCGAGCATGACGATGAACACAAGCCCGACATCTACTTCCCTCAAAACCCTGAACATCCTGAACACTGCTGCCTGGAAAGTGTTGATGAGAAAAATATTCTGTAGGAAAGAAGAAAATTAGAGACTTTTAACACATTGACTCCACAGCTGATTTGACCCTGACAACTTTCAGCTCAGGATTAGGTTTTTAAAATATATATTTCTAGTGTTTTGTTTTTTTATTTGTCCATTAGTGAATTTCTGTTTTTGTCTTTATAACAAAATTAATAAAAATGTATATATAAAAAGAAAATGTTGCAGACACATTGTTACATGTAAGACTGGACTGAATCACCAGTGCGTATCAGTGCTGTGTCCTGTCTACGAGGCAGCAGGTGATGCTGGTTGTCACTCAGGTTAGCAGGCCTCATGTGAATACAATAGAAGATTAAACTGTAATGTGGTTAAATAATTTAAATGTAATATTTGTAGCCTCAGACTTCCATAGACACATGGGGGGGCATTTATCAGCTGTGAATAGAATCAGGAATACTTTTAAGAAGTGGTGGAAGCTTCATAAATGAATATTATGAAATAAATAATCTGGAATAAATATAACAACAAAAAAATAACAACAAAATTGGGAAATAATCATTTTTTAAAATTTAGCTCATTATAAAATATTAATATATCCTGCTTCTACTTCCTTTACAATAACAGAGGTTATGCAGGTCATTTTATTTTATGTTTTTATGTAGAGATTTTATTGATCTGGTCGTGTAACTGACTGTTACTTTATTCCAAATGCCAATCACAAACTGGCTTTGCTATAAATAAATAAAACTGACCTATAAAATAATATTTTATTCTAAAAATAAACAGGATTAAACAATATTTCATACTAGTGAGCTGAGCTGAACTTTCTTTGATTACTTTGTCATTAAATATTGTATTTGATATTCATATGGCAACACATATAAAGCACAGCAAAGCAATAAACAGAGCATACAAATTCAAATTTATAAAATCTAATAGTATATAGCTAATAAATGTATCAAAATGTCCATGTCATGAAGGTTTGAAATTGGTGTAATCTTAACAATGCAGAAGTGTTCAATCAGTTTTATTTTATTGAAGGTGAAGAAGCTCATCTTGTCTAAGTTCAGGGAGAAAATAACAGAAGTGGAGAAATAGTAGCTCTAACAGATAAATAAAAGGCTAATATATTGGGTAAGAGTATATACACTTACACATCACTTAGATAATCTGCAAAAAAAGAGGAAAGAGTAAGTGCTAAGTGAAACCTGTGATGTAATTAAGAAAGGAGATAATGACGACTCTCGATACTGAGCTGTGGGGCAGTGGTCCAGGACAGGAAAACATATACATGGAAGATAGATGTTGAAAAACTAGAAACAAATGTTAAAAAATAATTAATCTAATGAGAGTGTTGTGGCAAATTTTGAAGAGACGAAGGTTTATCACATTAATACTTAGAGCATGGTACACAAGACAAACATTCATTTTTCTCTTTACACCTGGGCTTGGGCTCGGAGTTGCTTTTATGCTAGCATCTTGCATGCTTCTGTCACAGTCAAATATCACTGATGACAACCAGGTGGGCAACAATAGTTAATGCAGTCAGTCAAAGGTTCAATTGAATTCAGCATGATCAAACATAAGGGTCAAGATTTTTTCTTAATGGGGCAGCTGCCAAATGCAAAACAAAGTTTTGAAACTTTACATTGGTACAGTGAGGTCAACTTCAAGTTATGTTGTGCTGGTATAATAGACCTTTTTTTCACAGCAGCCATTTTGACATGAAATAGAAGGGTCAACACGGGTGTTTCCAATTATACTAATTAAAGTTTGTTCCCTTTATTGCAGCAAAGATTTTCCAGTGAGCCAACATGCACCACAGCAGCACGCTGACTCTGTCTGACCTGAATGGAACAGATCCTTTGTTAGTATCATTGGTAACACCTGTGTTTACACTACTGGTGGAAAGAATGAGAAAATGAGGATGGGATCAGAACTGTATCCTAGGAAAGTGGAAATAAGGTGTAGTAAACCCCAAAATATAGCAGCTATACCAGGAAATACCAGATTGTTTTCGCTCCCTTTTTTTTCATGAGTTGAAGTAAAAGATCCAAGATTTCCTCTATCCAGCTTTTATTATGATCAGTCTAACGCACACCTGTGCAATAATCTATAATATATATAATCTACTATTTAATCAGCATCTTGATATGCCACACCTGTAAGGTGGATGGACTATCTTGGCAAAGGAGAAGTGCTCACTCACTCACATGGATTCTGAATAGCTCTTTAGAGAAATAAACATTTTGTTTGCATAGAAGAAGTCTTAGATATTTTATTTCAACTCATGAAAAATGGGAGCAAAAACGTTGGTCAGTGTAGTTGGCTATTTAAAAGCCTGTTGTACACACTCCGGTACGGTAGGTGGCGCTATGCAGTTAAAAGTTGGTATTGCACTCCGCTAGAATAAGACGATTTAGAGGCATGCGAGGCTAGAGTCAACGGCTAATGTACCAACGTGTGTGGATATAATGTATTTCACGTTATGTGAAGTCGCAGTTTGATTTCTGAAGCCCACGTGTTGTTTAGTATTCAGCTAGAGGACGAATTAAACGCGCCATTTTGCCGGTTTCTTCCCGTTAGCTTTGTTGGTTAGCATTCCGGCTAACCATTTAGCTGTAGGACAGTTCCACAGCCAGGTAACGTCATGACGTTGACCGTTGACGTTACCGGTATTCTCTATTAATGTCCGTGTAGTTTAGCCCTGCTAGCCCTGCTAGCCCTGCTGTCACTTTACTGCCACCGAGGACTTCATGTTTAACCACCTCTCCGCTGTACTGAGACTGTTTCCCCGCCGCCTGCTCCCCTCCTCACCCAGGACTTTAACACAAAGCTGCCGCCTCCTCCGCAGGATGGAACCCGTCACGGTGAGGTGCCTCCCCGGGGAGCCCAAGCTCACCATCTCCTTCTGTCTGGACGGCAGCCACAAGCACATGCTGCGGGACCAGGACGAAGCGCTGGCCAAGGTCCTGGCCCGGATCTCCAATAGCATCACAAAGGGTCAAGGAAAGGCGAAGAAGTCGAAGAAGAACCGGGGACAGCAGCCGTGTGAAACTCCGGAGCAGTCCACCGTGGTGAAGCTGTACTACGACGGGGCTGAGGTGGCCGACACGGTGCTGAACTCTGCGGCGTGGCAGGACGGAGCTGTGCTGCAGGTGGGAGACGTTAAATACTCGGTACAGAGGAACGCTCCCACCTTCACCACCGCCGAGCTCCCGGCGTCCATCCTGGCTGGGTTCCCCGTCTGTCCCAAGCTGGAGGTGGAGTTTGGGAACCTCCAAGACTGCGAGTTCACCTGGTTTAAAGAAAATACCGCAAACACAAGGTAGATACACTGAGGAAAGTATGAGTTATTGACAGTTTGCACTCCAGATTTTGTGCAAAATAATGCAAGAAGATTTTCAGATCTGTTTTCATTTGGAGTCTGTAGGTAGGGATGGTTGATCGATTGATTGATAAAATAGTCTTTATAAGTCCTGTTTGTCAGTCCAGAACACACTGATATTCATGTAAAAAAATATTTGTTTACTGTGTGGTTTTGTTAAAAAACAAGCTGGCCGATACATTATCATGGTCGTCGTCATCATATATCGGTGTGTGTATCTGCCTCAGAATAATGGATTTTAAAGTGTCCCTGGGCTGCTGAAGAAAATTAGTGTATTAGTATGTGTAAATTATACTTACAGAGTTGGTTGGGCCACATAAACAATCTGAGATGTCAGAAGAATGTCATTTAGTTAAAGAAGTAATTGAACACTGAACACCTTTGTCGTTATTCACCTCTTGTTCTTGTTCTTGTTCTAGCCCTGAAGCTGCTGAATCTTCAGGTCAGGACGATAGTTGGACCGAGGTAGGATGCGGGAGAGTCCACGTCCCGTCCAATCAGGATATCGGCTGCAGGCTCAAACTTCGCTGCACACCTAAAGGTGGAAAAAACAGCGGCCTGGCCAAGGAGCTGGTTTCTGTGGGAGCCGTAGAGGCCGGACCTGGCATGTGCACGTTCGACAACCGACACGCATATACTCTGAAGGAAGCGGAGTGGCCGGCTGTGAGGGTGGTGTCGTACAACATCCTCGCCGACGTCTATGCCCAGACAGAACTGTCCAAGAATGTGCTTTACCCGTACTGTGCCCCGTACGCCCTGCAGCTGGACTACAGACAGAACCTGATCAAGAAGGAGCTGGCAGGATACAACGCTGACATCATCTGTCTGCAGGAGGTCGACAAAGGTAACTAAAACAACTAGTTTATTAGCAGACATTACTCATTGGAACCCATGTTTAGAAAGTTAGTCTCCACCTTTATGTAAAGTGCTGTGATCTGGAGAATACGTGACTTTGGTTTCTGACTTTCTTCATGTTCTCTGGACTTTTTAGGGGTATTTACAGACAGTCTGACTCCGGCTCTGGATGCCTTTGGTCTGGACGGTGTTTTCAGGATCAAAGAGAAGCAGCACGAAGGACTGGCCACTTTCTACCGCAGGTCAGATCAGCCAGCAGCCAGAATCTGAAGAAAATTAGATTTTCAATGTTCTGGGCACTGAGGAGTGACATTTTACTTTTCGAGCTCCACGTATGTTATTGGAGACTGTCATAAAGTAAACAGATGTTTTGGTATTTATGTCTTCCTGTCACACGTGTGGGATTGTGACTGATAAACAGCTTTCCTTTGTGGTTGGTGGAGCAGGTTGGCACGTGTAGAACTGGTGTGATAGTTACTGAACGGATAACCTTGATGGGGAATCTGCAGCTTGATAAATGTGAGAGTAAAGGTTGAGTTGCTCCATCAGAACTTGTCTATAGTTTGTTTTAAAGCTGTCTGATTGTCAGACTGGCTGTAATCAGCCCCCTCTATTCTTTCACAGACAGATATTTTCTAACTACAGTGTTTTGCTGATAGGACGTTCAACTTTTTAAATCCAGGATGAAGTCAGGTACCATCCTGTTGTTTTTTTTTTTTTTTTTTTTTTAGGTCAAAGTTTCAACTGCTGAGCCGTCATGACATCGTGCTGAACGAGGCGTTGACCTGTGACCCCGTCCATTCTGCGCTGCTGGAGAAGGTTTCTGCTAACAGCACTCTGAAGGATAAAATAATGCAGAGGTCCACCGCCCTGCAGGTACTGCTGTTTACCTGCTGTAGTCTTAGATGTCTCATGGGCTCTGGAACATTTGCTGCTAATTGAATCATTAAAAATATACCGAATAACAAGGATAATTGTTGCAGGCTCAGTGGTTGTACACAGTTCAGTTTTGTGAATCTGCAGTCTGACATTTGTCTTTCCTGACTCATTTCTCTGCAGGTCAGTGTGCTTGAAGACCTGAACAAACCAGGCAGGAAGGTGTGTGTCGCCAACACTCACCTGTACTGGCACCCTAAAGGTAAAACAACTCATCCCTCTGCATGAGGCACTGATATGAGAGACCAGAGTGACAAACTCAAGCTTAATCTACACAAGAAGAAATTTCTAAAAACTGAATTAATTTCCTTTAAAGGAGGGAACGTTCGCTTGGTCCAGATGGGCGTGGCTCTGCAACACCTGAGTCATGTGATCAGCGAGGTTGCACCTGGAGCTCCGTTGGTCTTTTGTGGTGACTTCAATTCCTCTCCTGACTCAGGTAAGGCCACAGTAGCACCAGTCTCTGCCAGCATTCACTTCATCTTTATTTAACTTCAGTTGATGCTCATACCTTTTGATATTAAATGTGTATTTCTGTCCTCTACCTGTCTGCAGGTGTGTTCCAGCTGGTCAGCGAGGCTCTGGTTCCTCAGCAGCATGCAGACTGGAGCAGCTCAGGGCCAGAGGAGTCCTGCAGTATGGAACTGCTCTCAGCTTTCCCTCCAATGCTGAGCGCCTGCAGCCAACCAGCCTACACAAACTACGTTGGAGGATTTCACGGCTGCCTGGACTACATCTTCATACAGCCGGACAGCATGCAGGTACAAATACTGACACTGCTGCTAACACTACTGCAGCTACCAATATTTATAAGGAGGTGGTGTAGATGTAAATAGTTAAACAAGAAGCTAACATGCGGTGTGTTTGTGTGTGTCTGTGCAGGTGGAGCAGGTGATTCCTCTGCCCAGCCACCAGGAGGTCACCACCTATGAGGCTCTGCCCAGCGTGGCTCACCCCTCTGACCACATCGCCCTGATCTGTGACCTGCGCTGGAACCCCTGATCTCAAACATCACCAGAGAACTGAGCGTTCAGACTTTGAATGAAATCTGAGCATGGAAACGTGTTCCTTCAGGTTTACTGGAGGCCAATGAAAGACTACAGAAATCATGGCCCATTCACACACTGATTCATAGGCTGCCAACTGCTCATCAGGAGCGATCCAGTGCTTTCTATTCAAAGCCCTCACAATGATACTAACCCATACATACACACACTCACACATCGACATCACAGCCATCGGGTTCAGTGTCTCGCTCAAGGACTGGGGGGAGGTGGGAATTGAACCCCGCATCATCTCACACACTGTTTAAATTACAATATGACTGACATGTTGTGATTAAGTTCATATTGTATTATTTACAGTACAATAATTAATGAATTTTAATCACTGATATTCAGTGTCGAGGTTATTGGTTAAAAAAGTAATGGAAGTGTACATTACTTGTTTTTCTTAAAATGAATTACTTTGGTTGGTACATATCCCCAACAGAAATCACATGACTGAGTTAATAATTATTATTGGTCCGAGCTCATTTTACTAACATAAAAAAGGGGACTGCTGCTGGTTCCTTCCTCAAACTGCTGTTAGACTACATGGACACGTATTGGCTTCAATACCCAGTGATTTGGTTAATGAGTAAATATGAACATTTTAATAAAGATATTTATTATTACCATTATTTTGCCCAAACAAACTGCTCATTGGTCCTTTATTTTTAAAATAAAGTTTGAGTCTATGCATGATTCAGATTCTTGGCTCATTTTTCTGCAGTCTGTTTTGAATTCTGATACTTTAACAACACTAAAAGGCAGCAATAATTCAAATTTATAAAACAACATTGTGTAACTTTTCTACCATAAACTAACCACCAATCATGAGACCTGTAATCAGGTGAATGGTGTCTCTGTCATTCGCACGTCTGTTCTCACACTGTGTAATTTTGTGCTCCAGGTACGATCATCGCATCACATACCACCAACTATTTCACTGATTTTGGTAAAACTGGATCATATTTTATGGAGAAAATGTTTTCTGGTTTTCCCTCTGGAAAACTCTTTGTGATTTATAGAGTTTCCTGATGAACAGTAATGTAAACTGCCACCAGCTGTAGCTGCTGTTAGCTAATATTAGCTCAGTTTGTTAGCCAGGCTGTCTGAACTGTGAGCACAGAGCACCGGGGGAGTGTTAGTGTTCGTACCACAGGTGAGCTGAACTGGTGTTGTGTCAGAACTGGACCTGGGAAAATGGGAAATATAACCATCTCTAGGGACATAATGGCAGAGGTGAAATGACAGAAGAGGACGCTGATGCAGAAAGCTAAGACAAGAAAAGGAGAGAGTGAGCAAGCAAGAAGCCGCCAGACGAGTAAATCTGTGGCCGAATCTGAGGCTGAAAGACGCCGAGCTGGGCTTCTTGCTGTTGGACTAGTAAGTAATATTAGCTGTCTGCTATGTCTTGTGTTGTTGACCTTGATTGATGTTTGGCTGCTAACGGCCAAACATCAATCAATTATCAATTGTCAACTTGCTAGTTTTTGATAATAAGTAATCCAATCAGAACAAATACACACGTACAGCTGACCAAGTAAAGTAGCAATAAAATAAGGTATTCCACCAAATATGCGTAAAGCGGATGTAAAACCGGAGGTATGTAAACAAACTTTATTCTTCATGTTATGACAGTATGTAAATATATAGACGGTATGCTGTACGTGCATTTTCCATCGCCACGCTGTTTTTCTCTGATTGGTCAGAAGTGGTAAAGAGGTGGGGCCGGAGTGTTTGGGACGTACCATTGTGTCATATCGCGGGGATGCAGAGAAAATCTTGAATAAAGGTTACGGAATAGATTAGACCGCCGTGACGATTTGAACTATTTTCCGTCAAGACAATACAAATATTTTATCATGACATTATTTCTGTAAAATTTACGGACATTTTCATTTTTAGTTAAGGCTCCGGTGGATTGTAACATCCCCGAGTCAGTGACAGCAGTGAGAGACACACTGTCAAGTTATCCAGCCAGACCGGAAACTGTGTTATTTGGCCTTTAAAATAAAAGCATAAACCGCAAAGGCTATAGTTCCATTCAAATAAACATAGAAAATAAAATGAAATAAAATAAAAGCAGAAAAAATACATTTAAATTATTATACATTAATTATCTAAATTTAGGTTTGGGTTACTGCCAGTAATGAAATGAGAAGTAAAATAGAAAAAAATGTAAGATCGAAATAGATAACATGAAATATTGAATACAATAAAAATTAAAATAGGCATTTCCTCATCTTATACCTCTGAAAAAACAGATTTTTTTGGTATATCTTCTTGTAATGGGTAATATTTGTGCTTTGAGTTACACTTCACTGTTAAAACGACTAACTTACCCGTGAGTGCTTATACTCTGAAACTCCGGACCGGATGTTTGTCTGGCCTGACGCTGATCGTCCGGACAGGAAACCAAACAGGGAATGCGGATTTGAACGATCTTACGTGTCACTCCCAGAGTTTGAGTGATTCAGAGACCTCCTGGAGACTTTAGGTGAACACATCTCTGTAAGTTTTCATCATTTTCATTCACTTTATCACAGAATGAGCACAGGCGAGGGACGCTAACTGGTTAGCAGGTAGCTTCCAGGTAACTGCTGTAAATTAAGTCAGCAGCAAGTTAGCTAGTTTAGCTAACGTGAGTTAGCTGCAATCAGTTCATTTGTGTCATGAGTACAGTGTGTACTCACCTCTGTACTTACAGTCTAGACCTACATACTTAATAAATGATATAATAATAAATCAATAGTGTCATTTTTATGATGGGGAAAGCTTTGTATCACTGTGTTGCTAAGGCGGCTAAATCAGCTGATGGAGGTGTACCTGCCTTAATCTGTGTCTCTCCCTCTGTATGCCCTCCTTTTATCGCCTGTGTATGAAGCTGACACTAAACAGAAGCTAAAATAAGACATTAGTATAGTAACAGTAACATGAGAGCACAGGCAGACCCCCTTAAAGAATGAATGGACTCGTGATCTGAAGCTACTGTGACTAACAATCTGAATGTGGTTCATCAGGAGGTCACAGGTTTCCGCTTTTTAAAAGACTTTTGAACAAATCGTTAAAGTTCTGGTCCAAAAATATGCAAGTTATTACGTCAAAGTTATACCATGACGTGTTATAGACTCCTTTGTCTGTCATGAATATTGTCATGACTGTATTGGAGCTCTGGTTCAACAAGTTTTACAACATTTCTCAGGTGGGCAGCTGTAGTTTCTTATGACCAGTCTTGTTTAGATCATCTCTGTAGCGCCTCTCTGAGGCAAAATTATGAACTTTGCACACAGCAGACTGATGGGTTACAGATTACAGGAGAAACTAGAGTAAATAATCGGGACAAACTCACAACTAGCATGGACAGATCTGATGACCTGTTGACTGTGAGCACACAGTGTGCACCTCCCTTTTAAGGTTTGTCATCACAGTGACGTTGCCAGGTTTTCCAGGTACCATCTAGCTTGAGTTTGTGGCTGTTGTTATCCGATGTGACTCATCTATTACCATTATATGTGAGTCTCACAGTGCATGAAATGATGAAATGTAAAAACCCAGTAATATATGAAAAACAACAGCCTGGCTGATACTTGATTTTTGGGGCCGATGCCGATATTAGGGAGTAAAGAATTATGATATCGATAAATCAGAGGATGTTGTGTGTATATAGTCACAATTTCTGCAATGTGTAATGGAGGCAGGATATTTTACGATAAGAATTAGTTATAATAATAATAACAATTTTGACAATAAACATTATTGTCCAAAATGACATCAGTGCACTGAAACAGTAAATTTGTCTGGGAATTAATGAATTAAACTATAAATAATAGTTATACAGTATATATGTTTAAAACACAAATAGAACATAATCAATACATCTTAATGACCCCAAGCATCTTCTTCTGAATTATGTTCTGTAAAACAAACAAACAAACGATATATCTGATCAACATCAGCCGATATATTGGTTTTATTTGGTATTATATAAAAAAACGTAGAAGGTAATTTAACAAAGCTTACTGCTGCTCTGAAGGTATTTCCTAAATCTTTAAAGACCTCCTCTTCTAATCATTTGGGTGCAAAAATATCACGTATCCAAAAACCGATAATAGCTGTTAATGACAAGCAAATTACTGATGCATTATTTTGTTTGAAATCATAAATAATTGGAAAGAAACCAAGATAACTTAAGTTATAAAAATTAGATCAAGCAGCTGGTGGTTTCATAAAAATCAACTTGAAGTTCAATCACAGACACCAACGTTATATTTGTTGCTTTGAAAATCTTCCTCCTCTCTCCTCTTCAAGGTGGTTTCGGTTGCTAACAGTTGCTAACAGCAGAAGCATGAAGGCTTTGATTCTGGTCGGGGGTTATGGGACCCGGCTGCGACCGCTCACCCTGAGCGTCCCCAAACCGCTGGTGGACTTCTGCAACAAACCCATACTGCTGCACCAGGTGGAGGCACTGGTCAAGGTACGGAGGAGGTGGTGTGCAGTGAGCGTGAAGCCAGCTGCTCTCACAGTTTTGTGCTGCCAAAGTCAGATGTTTTGAAATCCAACACACAGGGCTTTAACTTACTGTGTGTGTGTGTGTGTGTGTGTGTGTGTGTGTGTGTGTGTGTGTGTGTGTGTGTGTAGGCTGGGGTGGACCATGTGGTTCTGGCTGTAAGCTACATGTCGGAGCTCCTGGAGAGAGAGATGAGAATCCAGGAGGAGAGGGTACGTACAACCACACTGACACACTACTAGAGCTGTGATCGTGTACAGGAGCAGAGCTGTGGGTCAGTCCATTCACTCTCCTGGACTTACCTGAAGGGTCACTTCACACAAATCACAAAGAAAAACACATTTTCCATGAACCCACAGTGGTGTCAAGTCATGCAGGCAGTTTCTGTTTATTGTCTGAGATTTGACCTTGGGCTCCATCACAGTACAAAAGAGGTGGATTTAATTTCATTTGCCTCTCAAAGCATCAAATAACATGACATTTGAACATCTCTCTCTGCTGTGGACAGTTTTCTTCTGCTTGCACCTCTTTTATTTTGAAGGCCAGATATCGGTGGGTCTATCCATCCATGCGCACAGATTTCTTTCTGCTGTACGACTCCCTGAGAGAGTCTGTTTTACCTTTTTTAATATAAAAATATTTAATTTGAATTCAAAGTCAGGAGCAACAATTTCTCGATGAATAGATTAGCCGATCAACCATGTTATGTTTTATATCGCTGTAGATTGAATATCTTTGGACTTTGGTCTCTTGGTGGGAACAAACAAAAAAATCTGAAGATGTCAACTTGAACTCTGGGAAATTGTGATCAGTGTTTTTCACTATTTTCTGCACTGTAATCATCAGATTTATCTATAATGTTGACAGTCATGAGTTGCAACCCTGAAGTGGTTAATAATATGCATTTGTGTCAGGCAATATTAAAGAGTTCCTCTTGTTGTGAATCTGGTCAGTTTGTCCCTCTGGCAGTCTGTTTATGAACATTTGTACCCACTCTGATGTATTCAGAGTATTACTCACATGATCATTGTGCTCAGTCTGCTGTATCCTGATTGTTTCACTCTTTTCTCCTCAGCTCGGGATTCGTATCTCTCTGTCTCATGAGAAAGAGCCTCTGGGAACAGGTGAGTTTAAATCCAGACAAACAGGAAATTATTCAGACTTTAACATTGATATTATTTGGAAGATAAATATCTCTGTTCTATTTGTGTTTACCCGAAGGACGTTCAGTACATCCCTATTTGTGCAATTATTGCTGTAATTGCTTCACAACAGAGAAAGAGAGACGTTGGTGTCTCTAATTTTGTATTATTTGGCTGTATGGAATCATGAAAATGCTAAATATAAGGAAACACCACACAGCATGTTAGTCCTGCTGGGATTCGCTCCCATTCAGTCACAAGAATATTCATGAGGTCGGCCTCTTATGTTGGGTGAAAGATCTGGCACCCTGTTGGGTTCATCCCAAACGAGTTGGATGGGTTTGAGGTCAGTGTAAGGGTGCAAGTAAATGTTGGGCAGGAAAGGACCATCCTCATATTGTTGCCACAAAGTTGCACTATACGCTGTAGATCATGGGAACTAAGGGGCCCAAACATAAAAACATGCTCAGACAAAAGGTACATATAGTGTAGTTTCTGACCTGAAAAAAGGCCTTGAATCACTTTAGGACTTCCTTGTATTGTAAGATTGATTAGAGCTATGACTGAAAGCTTGATATAATTTTTATTATGAGAAAATAATAAAAAGTGAACATGTTTGTGTGCAGCCGGTCCTCTGGCATTGGCTCGAGAGCTCCTGAACATTGACAACGAGCCATTCTTCGTCCTCAACTCGGACGTCATCTGTGATTTTCCCTTCAAAGATCTGCTACAGTTCCACCGCAACCACGGCAAAGAGGGAACCATCGTGGTGAGTCAGACAGAGAGTGCAAAACTGTCCCAGACAAAAGAGAGAAACAGGCTGAAATCTTTGGTCTTTGGTCGGCAGTAAAAAATATAGTTATGATGTAAGACTGACTATTAAAAGCTGTTGAATGTGTGTGAAGGTAACGCGGGTGGAGGAGCCCTCTAAGTACGGTGTGGTGGTGTTTGAGAATGACACCGGCAGGATACAACGCTTTGTAGAGAAACCACAAGTCTTCGTCTCTAACAAGATCAACGCCGGCATGTACATCTTCAATCCCAGCATGCTCAGCAGGATCCAGGTAGCTCTCTCTCACACATCACACACACACAAAGGTTTGCAATGAAGGACCAAGTAAATGTGCAGTGGGAGTTTAAAACACCAACGTGAAAGTCCATACAAAGTGCTCTTTTGATACGTACTCCTGACATTTAACTTACATGTTTGTGACTTTTGTGTTTGTGCAGCTGAGACCGACATCCATAGAGAAAGAGATATTTCCCGTCATGGCAGGGGAGGGACATCTTTACGCCATGGAGCTACAAGGTAACTATTACTATAACACAAACATATAAGACACACATGTTGTTTGTTTTACACACAAAGAAACAAGATAAAAGTATTAATTAGTGATCTATAGAGGTGGATCTTATTACCCTTGGACAGAGCCAGGCTAGCTGTTTCCCCCTGTTTTCAGTCTTTATGCTAAGCTAAGTTAGTTGATTACTGGCCTCATGTTTAGTGTACACACATGAAAGTGGTCTCAACCCTCTCATCTAACTATGGAAACAAACCAAATAAGAAAGTTTCCTTTAAATGATGTCACAATGTTCCCAGTGATTTAACTTATTTGTGTAAGAAACACAATGGTAACATGATAATGACACATATTGTGAAAAGTGGACTTATGTGCTCGCTCTGGACTCTGCAGCTCACAGCTCGACCAGACGTAAGTGTTTGGGCTTTTCTTCACACCCGAACTCGTGTAGTTCTGGAGAGGAAGTGTTTGTAGAGGAGCACCGATACCAACGAACAAAATCTGTAACACGCCGTCTGTTTCCAGATAGTTTAACCAGTCAGTCCTGATCCAGGATTCTGGATTTATTCAGACAAAAATAATAGATGAGAACCGAACATGATGAAAATCAGTAATTGAATCTGGAATCGGTGCATCTCTAGATCCTCATCCCTCTCTGGGAGCGATCAGACTTGTCTGTAGCTGAGCAGTTAAACCTCCTTCCCATCCTGTAGTCCAGGCAGGCAGACTGGTCCAAGTCACTGTCTCTGGTCCATGTCGTAGTGGCTTTGTTTCCCTCAGAAAACTTCATGAATGAAACACACTAAGAATAGAGGGTCTTTGCTAGCTTCAGATTTTTTGGATCTGTTGTCAGAGTAAGAAGTCCTTAGCTCAAACCTGCAGACAGAGTCTTTAGGTTCGTGTGATGCGTTTTGTTCAGATATTTGTACAATTTAGTGAAAAAACAAAACTAACCAGACTAACATTTATTACATGTTGGGAAATATCAGTATAAATATCATACAGTTTAAATTATTTATCTATTTTAGTCAATTTAGACAGATAGACAGCTAAATTGTTCCATTTCGACAGATTATATGACAAAAAATTAATCACACATTTTAATCTCCTGGTTGTATTTGTGCTTTTATATATAAGTTGTGCTTATATAATCGTTATCGTCAGGGTTTTTTAATTCATTTTGCGTCCTAGTATCAGACAGGACAGAAAGGTCACAGGAAATTAGTGAAAACTGGTTAGATCACATGACCTTGTGCTTCAGTACTTCACCTGCAGATCAAACTCATAGTTTTGTGTCCCCGTTTCCATGGTAACTAACTGTTTTCACTGTCTGTATCTCTGTATGCTGTCTGTCTGTCTGTCTGTCTGTCTGTCTGTCTGCCTGCCTATGTGTCTCTCTGCAGGTTTCTGGATGGACATTGGTCAGCCTAAAGACTTCCTGACAGGGATGTGCATGTACCTCCAGTCGCTACGACAACACACTCCTGAGAGGCTACGCACAGGACCCGGTTTCCTAGGCAACGTTCTGGTGGTGAGTTCAGCTCGTCTGCGCTACACATCAAATAAAGAACCCTCGCTCGGTAATAATCCTCCATCCATACCTTCCTCTGCAGGACCCAACGGCGCAGATTGGGGAGAACTGCACCATCGGCCCGAATGTCACCATCGGTGCCGGCGTGGTTGTGGAGGACGGTGTGAGGATAAAACGCTGCACGGTGCTGAAGGGAGCGCGGGTTCGATCGCACTCCTGGTTGGAGAGCTGCATCGTGGGGTGGAGCTCCTCTGTTGGCCAGTGGGTGAGTACAAGACGGAGGCGTGCAACCTTTTCCAAACAAAGATCATTTAATAGACGAATGAGGTCACTGATTTACATTGAAAGCATTGTGATTGTAACAGCAATGACAGTAATTCCGTGTCAGCCATAGAAGTGATGTTTTCTCCATCTCGTCTCATATTGAATGTGTCGACACTTTTTATGATTGTTGTCAGGTGTGATGATGACTTCAATCTGTGTTGTCAGGTCCGTATGGAGAATGTGACGGTGTTGGGAGAGGACGTAATCGTGAACGACGAGCTTTACCTGAACGGCGCCAACGTCCTGCCTCACAAATCCATCAACGAGTCGGTCCCAGAGCCACGAATCATCATGTAGCATCAGGTGGAGGAAAAAAAATCCCAGCGCCTTTTTAAATACGAACACCTAAACTGTGCCAGCGAGAGAGGGGACAAAGTGACGGGTGGAGGAAAAGAGGAGCAGAGAGAAAGAGGAACAAAAGAAGGGTCTTTTCTCTTTTTTAAAAAAAAAAATTATTTGGACTTTTTTTGCCCTGCTTGGCTGCACCGTCCATCAATCATTAATGATGAGCATATAATCTGTCAAAAAGCAGCCTGGCCCGTCAGAAACTTCTGTCAGAGCTGCAGGTAAAACAAACGCAAACCTCCTGAATGTGACAGAGGGTAATTGTCCCGCTTTAATAGAGAAAAGGCGATGGAGGGGGTCGATACAGTATACTTGGGCTGGTCGTCGGTCAGATGGTGGAGGGACTAATGTGAAGTATATTTTTGTGGGGAGCGGGGTTAGTCAGTGATACGAACACTGCTGGTTAGATTCACTATGCATTTACATTTCCTGGACAGCTACCGAGAGTGAATAAGTACTGAAGGATCATACTACATCTACATCTGCTGCAGCAGACACTGGAATCATGCCTGATGACTCTGAGATTTATGATTTGACATATTAAACAAAATGCAGTAATGGTTCTAGTCAAAGCTCAGATCAGTTTTTGGCCTTTTGGGGGCAGCAGAACACGACATTAAAGACACATCACCACATAAAGTTGAATGTTTTAGAAAAGAGTTTTATATTTACACATCCAGCAGACACAGAGGAACATTTATCTTCCAACTTCAGTGATGTTGTAAATGTAATTTGACCCATTTTTATGTATGATTAATGATTAGTGCAGCTTGAATCAGTTATAGAGTAGTTGTCTTGTTGCTTTGGTTCTTTATTTTTATCATGAAAACTGTGCAC
This sequence comes from Argyrosomus regius, assembly GCA_946959425.1. Classification (NCBI taxonomy): domain Eukaryota; kingdom Metazoa; phylum Chordata; class Actinopteri; family Sciaenidae; genus Argyrosomus; species Argyrosomus regius. The sequence continues at coordinate 12,065,210 of OX336885.1, forward strand.
TTCAATGCCAAACTGGTTATTTCTGAACAAAATGTAGCAGGCTTTTATAACAAATTGCAGTTAACACACGTATATTGAGTCAGTCTGCTTCTGAGATATTCTTTGGAATAATGTATTGTTCCACGTTTAAGTAAGAGCAACTTAACACCCTCGGAAATCTTTTTTTGCTGACCTCCTGTGGTTTACCTTCTCACCTTGCTGCGGTGATGTACAGGTGTACTCTGGCACACTATGACATCACCATTGGGTGTGGTTAAAGATGAATCTTTCAGCCAGAGAAGACAATGAAGCACTGCTTTTCAGTCTGCTGTTAAGTTACTCTTTAAAGACAGTTTGTCAGAACATAAAGTGGATTTATTTTTCAGACTAAATCGCATCTGTCTGTCGGGAAAATATCTAAAACATTTAAAACTTTAAATCCCGTTCATTACACACCAGGAAACTGAACCAGTATATGAGATGAAATATCGAACAACTTACACTGGTGGTGCTAAAAATGTAAAATTCGTCCCAAGGTTGGAGCAACAGTTAAAGTAATTTTGATCTCCAAATTAAAAATCTTCTGTACGGTGGCCATTTTAGGCCATCAACTTTTATCAGCGTAAGCACTAAAAAAATCTCAGTTGTACCTAGCATCCACCTATTGGATGTTAGCATGTTATCATGTAACATTTAGCATGTTAGTATGCTGTTTTCATCTCAAGCTGTGGCTGCTGGGAAGTCAGACTTTACTTTTCAAAGTATCTTTGTCATGAACTAAACTGTCGGAGGATCACTAAACTCATTGGGGTTCATCCTTTGGGGACCATGAATTTCCAAACCAAATTTCATGGCGATCCTTTCATGTTGGACCGACAGACTAACGTTGCCAAATTTAACATCAGACGTTATGTATTCGACAAATTAATGAGCTTCTCACCAAAGGCGTCCATGCCCAGAGGTTTTAATGTGTCTTCTACATTTGACTTGTTACTGACCATGGAAACATGCAGCAGGTGAGGTCAGGTGTCCGTCTGTTCAGGTACTCGACAAAACTGATCTCTGAACTCAAAACTGATGAGCAGAATGCAGTGGATCCATGTTGTTATGCAGTTAGTGATGAACAGTATTCAGAACACTGTACATGTTAAGACTTTGACTGTGTGAATGAATGAAGTTGATTCTTGTAATGAAGTCTTTTTTTAAGAGAATAATATAATCTACTGACCACATCCACATCTCGTCTCTTTCTTTCTTGTCCCTCCAAAGGTCAGTTTACCGGTGAAGGTTTGTTCTCCTCAGCCCGTGAAAACAGATGTATTATGAAAATAACCCTGATGATGTCACAGTGATGTCATCAGGGTAGTGTCTGTTTGAGCTTGGAGACTACAAATAGAAAGTCTTTGTTACAAACTGAAGCAATGTTTACCAAGTAGGGTGGGCCAGTAAAGCCAATGTGGAAGTGCCAAAAACTGCAGTTCCTCAAATGACCACTTGAGGCTTGCTACAGAAGTGAGTCAGTCTCCATAAGTCCCCATGTTAAAATGTCCAACTTCACAGCAGAAATAAACATGTTTACAGCCTGGTACAAAAAACAGTTTTGGTCTCTATAGCTAATTTCCCCGTTCATGAAAACAGTACTGAGGGTGATTTTTTATAGAACTCATCTGTTAAAATTATATTATAGCTTGATGATATAAATAATTAACAGCGTGAAAGCTTTGACTGACAGGTAGGTGGCCTTACAGATGACTTGTTTGAGCACCCAGGCATCATTCTGCCCGCTTTAGGTCCACCAATGATCCACGTCTTCAAAATGACTCTTCATAAACCTCAGGTTGACATTATGCATGGGCTGTCCATTCATTTAACTGCCATTGGTTTTACCATGTATCTGGTCATGAACATAGCATGGTAATTTCACATATATATAAATATATTGTGGAATTTTATTTTATACAGTCAGTATCTTAAATATTGTTCCTTTAACACTCACTTTAACAATCAACAGTTTCAAATGAGATTTTTTTTTTGTTTCAACATCTCCTCAAACATGTAATTATAATATACAGCATGCTTAGCTAATACTGGAAACCAGGCCATAAGTCTGTTAATGCTGGATCTGTTTTGTTGTTACAGAGACTGTCTCAGATAGTATCTTCAGTGGGCGGTCATTCCAGCTGCTGATGTGTGCAAACAGCCTGTCAGTGAAGGTGTGTTTGAAGGTGTGTATGCGTGAGTTCGTATCAAGATCGTAGAATGACAGTTTCCCTTTGTTCCAGTCCAGATGAATTCGGATCCTCTGGAGCTTCTTCACTGAAAGAACTTTACTTGGCTGAGGTGGAGAGACTGCCATGTATTTTCCATCAAAGAGACATATTTCCCAGTATCCGGTCAGTATTTGTTCCTTTCTCCGGACAGACTCCTGTAGGACACCTAAAGCCCAAAATGTATCATTTTTAACCTCAACAGCCCAGCTGTGAGTGCCTGAGTTAAAGCCATCAGAGCTCAGGACACAGGTGTGCATTTCAATCCTCTCTGGGTTTTCAGGAAGCTTCTGGCTCTCTCCATGTCTCACGCTGGTCAGATCATCAGACAGGAGCAGTTTTGGGTTGGCAGTGTTTGGATCCAGAATCACAGTAGTGTAGGAGACCATGTCCTTCATCTTGTTCCAGATGTGGAAGGCCAGGTTGCCTACATGTTTGGCTACATCTATGAGAGCCCCTGAGGGCAGCTTTGGATCATCCAGCAGGGGGCGCTGCTGGACTCTTTCCACTGTAGCCTTATAGTTCAGCAGGAATGAGACATCTTCAGCTTTCAGCTCCTCCTCTGTGGCTCTGACTGTGTCTGAAAGAGCTGCTATCTCTCTGCTTAGAGACTCCATCTTCTCCTTCATCATCTGACTCTTCTGCTCCTCTTCCACTCTTAGAGCAAAGATCCTGGCCTCCTCTTCCTCCTCTAGAAACTTGTGAAGCTTCTCAAACTGCTCCTTAATCTGCCTCTCTGTGTGTTGGGCCTGGACCTTTATGTACTCTGCTGTCTGATCACAGTTTCCTTTAACTTGTTCATAGAGCTTCAGTTTCTCCTGTAAGAGCTTCAGGGATTTCTGGAGCACCTTTCTGTGATCCAGTGCAAATTCATCGATGGGTTTGAATCTGTGGTCAGTGTGTGTTTCTGAATCTCTGCAGATGAGACACACCGGCTGCCAATGATCCAGACAGAAGAGTTTGAGCTTCTCAGAGTGCAGACTGCAGAGAGCCTCTGAAGCTCTCTGATCTCCCCCCAGTAAGAAGGTCTCACACAGGTTCTTTAATGCCAGGTTACGAGGTGGATCACTCAACAAAGATATGTTCTTACAGAGTGGACACTCGTGTGTTTGTTTCCCCCTCCACCATCTCTGCAGACAGTCTTTACAGAAGCTGTGGCTACACGACAGAATAACAGGATCCTTGAAGATGTCATGGCAGACGGGACAGGAAAGATCCTTTTCAGATTGAGAAGACATTTCTAGTTTCAGGCAGAACAAAACAAAAGCAGAAGTCAGTCAGTCAGAGAAGAAAGTAAACTTTCACTTTGAGTTGTAGCTCCTCTAAATCCCCTCTTTATAATGTGGAATCAGCAGCAGGTTGACGTGAAATCCAGACCCACAATAATCCCATTGGTATCGGTGTATTTTGTTCTTTCTGTGGCAGAAAGTTTCCGCAGAAATCCTCAGTTTGATTTGGTGGACACTCGACATAAAGAAGCAATGTCACATGACTGGCATGTCATTTGATGCCCACATCTGTAAAAAGAGGAACACACGTAGTACATCCAATCATATGATGCATTTGACCATGCCTTAAAGCAATATTACATAGAAATTGGTGATTTAGTACCCCCAGTTTCACAGTGTAATACTACTGTCACTACTGTATAAACAAGGACAGCTGCACATGTACATTTGTTATTATTATATTAGCAGCCAGCTAATATTACTTACTAGTCTAACAGTAAGAAGCCCAGCTCGGCGTCTGTCTTTCAGCCTTTTATTTCACAAAGGTCTCACCAACGACTAAAAGTCATTCCCAGATTTATTCTTGTCTGGTGGCTTCTTGCTCGCTCACTCTCCTTTTCTCTTCTTAACCTTCATCCTTGGGTTTCTTCTCCTCTGTCATTATGTCCCTAGAGTCTGCTGAGCCCGGTTACATTGCCTGCTCACCCAGCTCCTGTTCTAGCACGACACCAGCTCTGCTCCCTTTCAGCATTCGCCCATGCTCCTGGTGGTCCAAAACGCCTGTGGTACAAACACTAGCACTCCTCAGAGCTCCCAGTCCAGGAAGCCCGGCTAACAAACTGAGCTAACATTAGCTAACATTAGCTACAGTTGTCTGTCCATCAGGAAACTCTGTAAATCACAGAGAGTTGAGGCGGAGCAGCCGGAGGACATCAGAGGGAAAACCAGAAAACATTTTCTCCATAAAATATGATCCAGTTTCACCAAAATCAGTGAAATAGCTGGTGGGGTGTGACTTAGTGCCGTAAAGCATTACATGCTTCTTGTGGGTGATTGTACCCGGAGCACAAAGTTACATAGTGTGAGAACAGACGTACGAATGACAGAAACGTCATTCACCTGATTACAGGTTAGTGTAACATCAACATTATTTAAAAATCTGTTATTTTATGGTAGAAAGGTTACACAGTGTTGCTCTAACAGTTACCAGGACTGATGACATTGGGAAAGAAACACCTTTCTGTAGCCAAAAATGCATGTGACCGTGCATTAAAGCAAAATTGTGTATAAATTGGTATTTTTGCAATTTAGAGCCCCCAGTTGCAGAGTGTAATTCCACTGTGATAAATATGTACAGCTGTACACGTGTATTTGTTCTGATTACGTTACTTATGATAAAAAACTAGCAAGTCGACGACTTTGCTAACAGCCAAACATCAAGCAAGGTCACCAACACAAGACATAGCAGCCAGTAAGTAATATTACTTACTAGTCCGACAGCAAGAAGCCCAGCTCGGCGTCTGTCTTTCAGCCTTTTATTTCACCAAGCTCTCACCAATGACTAAAAGACTTTTGTCCTGTCTGGCTTTGTTTGAATCTGGGTGTCCTGCTTGGCTCTATCGATCCCTGTTGGTCTTGTCTAGCCCTGTTTAGTTTAGTTCTGTTCTGCCTGGATCACTTTATCCCTCTTTTAGACTGCCTTGGTCTGTGTAGCCCTGTTGGTCTCACTGGTTTTGGTTAGCCTCTATGGACTGGCTGGCTTGTTTAATACCATTCGGCCCTGCCTGGCTCAGGTTAGCCCAGTTTGGCCCTGCCTGGTTTTGTGGTCTTCATTCTTTTAAGCCACACAAACTAAAAATGTGCAGAATGAGTAGGAGGAGGAGGAATCCCTGACATTCCTATTGGCTGAGGAGTTTTTCAGACTCACTCTGATTGGCTGGCAGAGAGTGAGTAGGGAATCCCTCAGGGCTCTCTCTGTCTTTGTCTCAGATTAAAAACACAAACAGTCCAGTCAGGCCTCACTGCTTCAGGTAGTCCTTTGCAGTCTCCTGAAGACCAGGACTGAATTCACAGCCTGGTCTGCTGAAAGCAACAGTACAGCTGCTGTTTGTAAGACCATAAATCTCCCTCATGACTGCTACATGGTCTGCAGCTGTAACATAGGAGGTACCTGTAATATTTAGCAAAGCAGGGTGAACTCAGTGCTCAACAGAGTCATAAAACAGAGGCGAATGAGAGAGCTGCTATTTTACTGTAAGGCAGAAATTGTTGGGAAACTTATCAGTTTCCCTTCAGGGGCGTGTTGGAGCAAAATCAGGAGGTGAAGACCTGGTGAGTTCATGTTGCAGAGGGTGGAGAAGGAGAGCTGGCAACAGGACAAATCAGAAGGGAAGAGTGGAAGGAAAACAGAAAAGAAGAAGCCACAGCTGAGGAGAAAAGTAAGATTTGTTGTTGCTGAGTTTATTTGAGGGAAAGAAAGTTTGAAAGTGAAGTTAAGAACCAAGTAGAAACTAAAGAACTTTATAAGATGTTTGTCAGCACGAATGGGATGAAAGTCTAGACAGTTAAATTGCAGTGGTCTGTGGAGAGCCGGCGGAGCAGAGCGGCGGCAGGAGCGACTGTGGGCGGGGAGAGAGGAAGTGTGGTCGACAGGAGAGGAATTTAAAGTCCCATTGTTCTGGAAGAGCAGAGGCAGAGAGAGCTGAGGAGCAGAGGAGTCGAACCACCGGCACACACTTGACAACATGGATGTGAGCTCAGCCATGGAGAAGGTAGGACAGATATATTTATATTAATAGATACTTCCAGATTAATGACAGTAATGGAGGAGGTCAAGGGTCAAAGGGTCAGAAAGTCTGATGTTTCTGTTGATGCATCTGGAGAAACTTTTATCTTGGATTAAGGAGACTTTATTGAATTCAAGTGAACTTATTTGCCATTCCATATACAGTATATACACGCAAACATTCATGTCAAAGTCACCTCTACGTTTGAATGATAATTTCTGTACAAGTACCCAGAAACTTCTCACAGTTCTGCCCTGTTCTACTGTTGCATTAAGATAGCCTGCTAATTAGATTGAATGGCCATTTTGTTTCACTTTATTATTCATTCAGCTTTGAGTTTATGTTAATTTTTATTCATGTTTCTGTTCAAGAAGTGAGTTATTTTGTTTCCAACACAAGACATAGCAACCAGCTAATATTACTTACTAGTCCAAAAGCAAGAAGCCCAGCTCGGCGTCTGTCTTTCAGCCTTTTATTTCACGCACTTTCAAGCTCTCGCCCACGACTAAAAATCAGTCCCAGATTTTTACTCTTTCAACATCACCGTCAGTCTTTTTGCCTCTGCCATTATGTCCATAGAGGCTGCTGAGCCCAGATATGTTGCCTGCTTGCTCAGCTCCAGTTCTGGCACGACAATGGCTCTGCTCCCTGTCAGCATTTGTCTATACCCTGGACCCGATCAGTGAAATAGTTGGTGGTGTGTGACTTAGTGCTGTAAAATGTTACATTTTCTCACGGGTGATCATACCAGTTTTTTGTTGTTGTTATTTTATGGTAATAAACCTACACCCATGTTTATAGGTAGTTCTACTATGTGGTTGCTGTTTTCATTTGTAACCTCGCACACTAAGCTCTAAGAAAAAGGCATCAATGAGCTCAACACCTGACCTGAAAGTTCTAATCCTAAAGAAGACTTTTATAATATCAAACCAAATTTTAGCTACTTTTTCCTGCAGTAACTACTTAGAGTATTTCAGTTCAACTCAAAATATTTGATATGTGCCTCAAGGATGAATTTGAGACATGCAAGTTTGGAAAACAAAACCAATTCATTCACACACATAAACAATCCAGAAATACAATTATGATCATGTAGTTTTCAGTCCAATGTTACTGGATTTACATTGTGTACAGAGGATTCACAGGAAATTATGCATGCATGTCCTGGATGTGATCACTGGACCATGAGTTGTGTTGAATGCCCTTTGTTATCTGTTCCTCAGTCTTTATTGAAACAACATGAGCGATGCTTCGTTTAACTCCACTGAAACATCAGTTAGAGCAACTTTGTAGACAAAGCAGAGAACGTTCCTCTGATTATGATTATGTTGAATTCTTTGGCAGAAACTGATCGACTACGCTCATGATACTCCTCATGATCCAAAGAAGTCTGTGATAGAAAAGGCATCTTAGCTGCCATGGCTGAACTGTTTTTAAAATGTTTTTGGAAAAGTCTTTTCTCGTCTTTTCAATGCAATTGATAAGACTTTATTTGCTGGAGTTAATTTGGCCAAAAAGAAACTAAAAATGAACTTTTTTGCTTGAACAGTCACCGGCTGAGATGTCAGTTTCAATGATGGCGTGAAGTCGAGATGTTGCTCTGCCTTAAAAAAACAGTTGACTTCTTGTCAACATGATCATTTTTATAAATCAAGTTGGGTCTCTGACCTGCAATAAACTCTCACTGCTGAAAAAACAGTGAGCCTCCTCATAAATAAAAGCTGAAGAGAGGAGTGGAAACACTGCATCATTGCCATTTTCTTTGAGTTGATTCAGATTATTTTGACATGTACAGTATGTTCTACAGTTAGAGATATGTTTAATTAATTTTGGGTGAATCTCTTGGACTAGTTCACATCAATTCATCTCAAACAGCTGGAGATTTCTAATTCAGTCAGTGAAGTTAATCCAGGACCACGAGGACCTGATCCCCCCCGCTGGGTCTGCTCTGGCAGTCTCCCACAGATCCGTCCTGTAATTCCTCCTCTGGTTGTCCATCCAGAGGTCACATCAGTCTGAGGCAGATAACCTGCCTGATGGATCAGTGTCACCTGTCAGGGGTTTGATCCCTGTGCCACCCCCCTTTATATCCCAGAGCTGGAAAAGCTGCCATCACCAGGATGGAAATAACTCCCAACACACACACACACACACACACACGCACACACACACACACACGCGCACACACACACACACACACACGCACACACACACACACACACACACACACACAGAAACACACAATGAGTGTCAGGATTGCGTGGAGGCTTCTCTGTAACCAAACAAAACAAAACGTTGACTGCAACTAAAGTTTCACTCGTCATCACTGATTAATGTGCCAGTTATTTTCTGTTAGTCGACTAATCATGAGTAAAAAAATCATCATTAAATTGTCTATTTTGTTTGATAAACATTTATATTAAAAAGTCTTGAATTTAATAAGATGAAGTAAAGCAGCAAAATCCTCACAAATGACGAGACAGAATCTGGACATTTTCACGTTCAAAACAATTAGTTAATTATCAAAATAAAAGACAAAATGTTGATATTTGATCGTTTGCAGCTCTAAAATTGAATATGTTTTTTAACAAAGACAAAAATCAAAGACAGTTTTAGCTTTCACCAACGCTGAGAGTGGTTTTAGTTAAATTTCCGGACAGAGTTTGAAAATATAAAGAGTATGATCTCTGCCCTTCCGCCCAGTGTCAGTTGCTTTACTCCAGATTCCAGATCATCTGTTGCATATTGACTGATTTTTCTAAATGGAAAACAACAGGAAATATCCAGCATGCCATGTGACAAAACTCTGAACTCTGGATGTTAACTGCAGCAGGTCGACTTTAAGCTCCAGCTTCTTATCTGACTTTGTTTCCTGCAGTTTCCCCTTCACATACCCGACATGTTTAGAATGACTGAGTCTGCCTCGGTCGAATCTGATCCAGCTATGAACATACTCGCCTTATCTGACTCCTAAATATAGAGCTGCCACGCTTTTCCCTCTTTCTGAAAAAATGCATTTCCACGTTGACTCACATGTATTATTTGGCAAAAACTCTCAGTCAGAGCATCTAATAATACTTTGCTGCTCAGTGTTTGTGGTGAAGATAACTCCATCAGAACAATTAAAGTTTGTTAGTGATCACCTGACAACAGAGGAGACGTTTGTGCTGGACAAAAAAGCTTAAATCATTCAGTCATTCAATTTCAGCTTAAATTGTTGCACATCATTCTCCACCTCTCTCTCTCTCTCTCTTTCTCTTGTTTCCTGTCATCTCTCATAAAAAAATCCCTCAAAAAATATTACAAAAAGGGAACTTCCAAACTCATTTAACTGTATGTGCACAAGCAAATTTAGTGGTTTTTGCAACACCATGACAACATTACCTGCGTCACATCACCTGTGTTACGACTGGCTGCAGGTTGAGTAATTGGTTTAGTTTAGTAGTCACGTCTGCGCTTACTGTGACTCACAAGAGTGACAGTGAGAACATTGTTAATCAAACTGCTGGCAAACAGGATTTCATTGGGTGTGTATTACCTGCGTTATCTACCTATCTAGGAGTACTAAAATACTGAAATGTCTTAAAGAAGTCAAGCTCATTGCCAACAGCAGATTTAAGTTGAATGTTTCTTCAAAGCTGATTATTGACTTCAGAAAGGTGTTTCTCTCCTGACGTCACATAATGCACCAGTCCTGGTGACTGTTAGAGCAACATTGTGTAACTTTTCTACCATAAAATGACAAATTTTAAATAATTTGTAATCAGTCGAACGGTGTCCCTGTCATACGTATGTCCTCTGACGAGGAGTACGTAGCGCTTTACGGCACTAAGTCACACACCACCAACTATTTCACTGATTTTGGTGAAACTGGATCATATTTTATGGAGAAAATGTTTTCTGGTTTTCCCTCTGATGTCCTCCGGCTGCTCCACCTCAACTCTCTGTGATTTACAGAGTTTCCTGATGGACAGTGAAGTAAACTGCTGACAACTGTAGCCGCTGTTAGCTAATGTTAGCTCAGTTTGTTAGCCGGGCTGCCTGGACTGGGAACTCAGAGGAGTGGTAGTGTTTGACCACCGGGAAGAGGAGGTTTTTAAGGCCTGGAGCATGGGCAAATGCTGAAAGGGAGTGGAACTGGTGTCGTGCTAGAACAGGAGCTGGGTGAGCAGGCAATGAAACCAGGCTCAGCAGCCAGTATAGACATAATGACAGAGGTGAAGAAACTGAAAGATGGAGGTTAAGAAGAGAAAATGAGAGAGTGAACAAACACTCTTGCCGCTGGACAAGAGTAAATCTGGGACTGACTTTTAGTCATTAGCTGACTGCTATGTCTTGTGTTGTTGACTTTGCTTCATGTTTGGCTGTTAGCAAAGTTGTTGACTTGCTAGTTTTTTTCATCATAAATAATGTAATAATAACAAATACACATGTACTGCTGTACATGTTTACCACAGAGTGATTATACTCTGAAACTGGAGACGCTAAATTGCAAAAATACCAATTTATACACAGTGTTGGTTTAACTGGTGTCAGCACAGTAACATAACAATGAAAACAAACACACTGTAGGTCATATGTGTATTCCAGAGGGATGTAATGAAGTTCTTCTTCAGCTGTTTCCATTCCAGCCGTCATCACTGTGACCTTTTCAACACAGACCGATCAGCAGCCTCTTCACTGTCACACACACCTACACACTTCACACCTCTAAATACACTCATCTGTCCTCTGTCACAGCTAAATGACTGCTTGCACTCTCACTGTCAATGAAGCCCATTAGTGACATAAGAAATGTGAGCAACAACACAACAGAAGCTGGAGTTTCCTTTTTGTCTTTGTGTAGTCTAGAGTTATATGAGAAGATTCATAGCACAGTCAAGTTCAATACTAGTTGTCGCTACTATACAAAGGATGTATAATGTCTGTGACATAAATGGTAGCTACAGAAAGCTAACAGCTTAGCACAAAGACTTAAAACATGACAATGCCCCCCTACACAAAGCCAGGTCCATAAAGAAATTGTCTTCCCAGATTGGTTTGGAAAAACCTTGATTGGCTTGCACAGAGCTCTGACATCAACCCTGTCCAACACCTTTGGGACGAACTGGTACGGCGACTGTGAGCCAGCATCAGTGTTTGACCTCGCTAATGCTCTTCTGTCTGAATGGGAGCAAATCCCTGCAGCCAGTTCATCACTTTGGACACGCTTGTCTCTCTCTATATATACGATATATTACGTGTATGACTGTGTCTCCCTGAAGAGAGATAGGCTTGTTAATACCTGGTGACAGATGGACAGGTGGACAGTCCGTCTCTCTGTAAGACAAATAGCAGCAGGTTATTTTAGCAGAACATTCATTAGGTTGCCTGCCAGAGGCTTTAATCAGGAGTTGTTTCTGATTGCATCACACACACACACACACACACACACACACACACACACACACAACTGAAAACAAACCAGAAACTAACAGTTCACTATATTAAAGCAACGTTATAATAGTGTAATACCTGGAACCCCAGAAAACATTTTCTCCATAAAACCACGTCTCACAGCCTTCATTACATTTACATTTACATTTAGTCATTCAGCAGACGCTTTTATCCAAAGCGACTTACAGAGAAGGGAACAATCAAGGTACAGTGCGAAGGGAAGCATTAGTGCAGCAATAAGTGCTATGACAATTCTTAAAGGGGTAGCTTTCCCATGTCCCGTTGTAGATAGTGCTAGGAGAGAAGGTAATCTCTGAAGAGCTGGGTCTTCAGGAGATTTTTAAAGGTAGAGAGGGACGCCCCTGCTCTGGTATGAACTGGTAGTGCGTTCCACCAACGGGGAACAACAAACGAAAAAAGTCTGGATTGCCTTGAGCGAACAGGTGGCAGAGCCAGGCGTCGCTCATTGGAGGAGCGCAGTGGTCGTGAGGTAACATATGCCTGTACAAGGGCGTTCAGGTAGGTAGGTGCAGTACCGGAGACAACTTTGTAGGCGAACATTAGCGCTTTGAATTTAATGCGGGCTGCAACAGGTAGCCAGTGGAGCTCGATGAGCAGTGGGGTGACATGTGACCTTTTGGGTTGGTTGTAGACCAGGCGCGCCGCCGCGTTCTGGATCATCTGAAGAGTTAGTGTGGAGGCTGGGAGACCCGTCAGGAGGGCATTACAACCATCAGTGTTAGCATATTCCTCTTGTTGATGAAGTCTGAGAAATGTAGTTGTAAGCCCACGAAAAAAAGCTGCTAAGTGGATCTTGAATTCCGAATGAATGAATTTTTAAAAACTTTATTTACGTTTGTTAGTTCAACAACTATTATTTGTTCATTGTGACAAAACCTGAGAGTGAGACAGTGTGAACAGATAAAAGAGGAAAAAAGACTCATAGGGCGGAAGAGGAGGAGGAGATGAAAAATTAAGTGTTGGGACGATATGATAAGAGTTTATTTGTACTGTGATGATGTAACTGGGTGGACCAATGAGATCATCCACCCTGCATGTGTGTGTGTGTGTGTGTGTGTGTGTTCACTCCCTTCTCGTCTTCCCACACTCAAAAGTTCAAAACAACAACTCTTATTTCTCGTCCAACACTTCCTCTCATGTCGGAAGAATCATCGCCACCTCAGGCTTCTCTGCTAACTTGTGGCGTACGAATACATTTCTGTTTTTAATCAGACAAACTGCAAACAAACACCTGTTCAGTTCGGTTCTGGCTCCCTACTTCAATGTTAAATTTGTAGTAGTTTTGGTTGACATGCTGGCATTTCCCAGAGCTTTTATTTGCATCTCATCAGCAGACAAAGTTGGCTGAAAGCTACAGCAAAACATGACAAGAAATTTATGATTTCAAAGTCAAGGATGAACTTTAATGCTCAGTGTTTTGGCTCATCAGGATTTCGTTTACTTCAATCTAATCTAATGTAGAAACTGCTCTGAAAAACTAGCCTGCTGCGTCTGTGGCCCTGAGCCTCAAGCCTGCTGGTTTTAACCAAAGACGTCTTTAAAAACAGGTCACGAATATTTAGTTTGTATTTTTATTATTCAAACTTCATCAGTTCTTTGTTTTCCTGGTCTAAATAGTTTTCAGTTCTAGCTCTTGTCAGGCTTTTGTGACCTCCGATCTTTGACACAACTTGAATGGACTTTACCTCACAGGATCTGAGTCGTTCATATAAATGATTTGAATGTATAACGTCATTGTGTTTTTACTGTGTCTCTTGTCAGATGTCTATAAAACAGAGCGCAGGAGGAGCAGCAGTGTGTCTCGTATGTGATGGCAGCTGCTCTGGATTTCAGCCACATTCTTGGAGGTACAACTCTTCTCTGTTTTTTTTTTTATTACTGTTTCTGTTTCTTGAAATGCAAAAAAAAGAAAAACAATAAAAAGAAATGAAAAATGCTGGATACAGTCTGAGTGGTTTCTCCACTCCTCCCTCGCTCCTCAATGCAACATGTTAGTGGTTTTGCATATTTTAGCCAACTGACTGAAGATGAGTCAAACAGCACTGCACTCACTCACAAGTTTACAAACTACAGGGAACATTTGACTTTGGTTGTAACCTGTGAGCAAGGAACCCTGCTAACAAATAGGAAGCCAGTGAGGGATCCTGCCCTCGTCGCTACAGTAGTGACCCCTATTAGTTGTGATGCCTGTATTTAGAGGAATTCAGCTTGCATGCATATAAATATTGGTGAACTTTGAGGTGCAAATTTGTGCCATGGTACGTTGCAAGATTGTTGACCTCAATCCCACCAGGCCTGGCCGTGACACATTTCAGCTGCACCGTGGCTGGCAGAGCAGATCGTGATCATCAGACAATGCTTGTGATTCCACCCGAAGCAGCTCTCCACTCCACAGCTGTTGTATTTTTGATTAACACTATGATCGAGTTGGCCGGATGTCAGACACAGAAACACCCTGAGCAGACTTCTGATCATAAAAACAGACAAATGGGAATCAATTTAACTATGTAGATGACTTACTCATGGTAGAAGCACACAAACCACCGAAAAACAACCAAATCTGAGCAAGTTAACAAAAACTTTTGGTATGAAGCCGTGCCTGGTGGTATCCAGATTAAAACCGCTGTTTTAAAGCTCTGTGTGGTTTGATTTCAGCTGTGATACACGATCAAGGCGACAGTATAACTGAGTTGCAAAGAGGGAGATTTTTTAGGCATCCAGGGTCCATATTCTGACAGAGATTTGTTACAAAAATACAACTGTGTTGCCCAAATAGGCAGAAAAGTACCAAATCTGGCAACACAGCCTTTAATTCTACAAATTTGTTTGATGTCTCATCATTCAATGCCCATTTTCTTGACCTATCCGCTGTGCAGGAAAGCCTGCATTGCCTGCGGCTGCAGCACAATTGACCACGCTCCTGGAAGTGACGTTGAAGATGACCAGCGAATGGGACGCCTGCTCGCAGATTCACCCTGCGCCCATTTGACAACGAAGATTAAAGGAGGTGGCGGCCTTCGCTTGTACAAGAGGAACCGCATGATCGTGACCAATCCGGTGGTGTCGCGTAAAGACCCGACCTTCAACACCACGACGTATGATTGGGCGCCAGCCGGCCTCAACCAGACACTGGTGAGGATCAGTGTGAAGTACAGGAGGTTGGTTGTTCGTATGAAGCTGCAGCCTGTAAAGTCACAAGTTACCCACCAGAGATTTACAATCACACAAAATAAATCAGGTTTTATTCAATTTAATCTTTTAATTTGTAACAACAGCAAATGTTTAAATTAAAACCCAACCCATCTCCAGTTGTATCCCCATCCTAAAGGTGTACTGCTGGGATTTACCACCTTACTCATTAGTTTATTTTACTCTCGTTTCTGCAGCTCTCTGTACATGTATGTGTCGAGCTGTCTACAGCGTCTGGTTTCCATTAAAAACAGACTCAAGTATGTTTCAGGTTTCACAGCCTATAATTATGAGGATGACAGAGATTATTGAGCACTGGGGGGAGTCACGGGGGACATTACTGTGGTTGGACTTGTAGAGACAGATCCAGATTCAGATCCAGCACTGGGACGAGATCTCCACATCTTCAGCATGTTGTTTGTTTCATCCAGCACTTTTGCATTCTGCTACGACGCAGCATATAGAGTCTGAAAGTCTGTTAGTCACTGTCTTACTCTGGTGCAGTCATCTGACAACAGACAGATGTGTCACTGTCAACACCTGGGCGGTGTGATGACAACTGAAACACAGACCGTATGTCATTCATACATCATACGTCACTGCAATGTGACATCATGGTCTTCTGATTTATTTACTTTAGAGAGCATTCCCTTAGCCGAGATGATATGAAAATTGATCAGCAGCATCATGGATATATAAAGACATAAGATAAACAGGCAGAGCATATTGGATATGAACTTGTATTATAGACGTGAGGAGAACACAAACTTTTTATTATTTACCTCTGTGCTAAAGGTCTGTAGGTCTAAAGGTCTGGCCAAATAATGACCTAAAGTTGATCTTTAGTCTACTATAATTTAGTTTAATTTAGTTTAGTAGTTTAATTTAGTAGATCAGCCAATGTTCCTTCAGTGTTATGCTGTCAATCATTTCTAAGTGGAGTACAAAAGGCAAAGCTAACACTAGAAAAAATACTTGAATGCTTGACACAAAGAACAAGATGAATTGGCAAAGAGACGAGAGAACACACAGACTCAATACACCGGAGAGGAAACAGGTACAGATGGAAGTAATCAGGGCGGATCATGGTGGTGGGGAACACACAGGGAGGAGGTGAAGAGTCTGAAACGAGAGGAGCGATGAGCAAAACGAAGACGAGAGACATCACACTAAAGGGCTGGTATCATATCATCTGATTTAAATGCTTTATTTTTACTTTTAGAATACTTTACTAATCTTTTTTCACTCTATACTTCTAATAAAATATTTAGCTTTTGCAACTGTACTTACATTTTACCTTGTGCTACCACTACTTTTACATAAGTTAAAGATCTGAACACTACTGACTAAAAGTACCCTAAACCCAGCCTTGCTAACATCATCATATGTTTCTGACCTGCAGTTTCAGTCCAGCCTGCACCACCTTAAACTTAAAAACAGAAATAGATAAATAGATTAGCAATAAATAAATAATTAGAAGTTAATATATATATAAAATGTATTTGAATAAAAGTTTAAGTGCATAGAAATGAGGACCAATTCGAGACCAGGACCTTAAAACTGTAACAATAAAATGTTAAAAGTCCATTGAGTGAATAAACACAGGGTTAAGAAGTATCAGAGAGGATGATCGAGGCTTTAAAGCTCAGCAGTAAATGACGAGGCGTGCTAAAAAGATTTGTCTTGAGGTGAAGGACTGATCTGATAATGACCAAATTAACTGTTGTGAATCTGCAGCCTGATAAATGTGAATGAGTAAATTTATCAGTTTTTCAATGAATTACACGCTAGAAATAACAACAAGTAAAATGTCCCTCATCCCCTCTCAGGCCATGCAGTACATGGAGCTCATCCCGGAGAGTCAACGTCCTGTCTTGGGGACAGAGGGAGCATCGGAGCGACGCAGGCAGCTCTTCAGTCAGCTCCCTGTCTACGATCAGGACCCCATGAAGTGTCAGAGCCTGACCAGTGAGGAGGAGGTACAGGACCAAACTATTTATTACTGTTAGACTGTATAAAACATGGAGCTGACTGAGCTCTTACATCTCCTGTGTCATGTTGCAGATTACCTCCATGCTGCTGTTTGTGAAGCAGTACAAACAGGAAGTGCTGGGAGTCGGAGAGGTGGCCTTACCTGGAGAGGGCAGAGCTCTGAGGGAAGCGGCCATTCAGAGGACAGCAAAGGAGGCCAAGGACCGCAGCAACAGCAGCAAGAAGGATGCTGTGGAGCACCAGGGCCACGGCTCAACCAATAGCAGCTCGGCTACTGGATCCACTAATGGAACGGATGAAACCACTAAGACTGAATATGTAAGTCAATAAGGTGTCTGAAAGTTTAAATATTAGTTGCTGTGTCAGGAAACCCCAATTTTGCTTTGGTTAAGCACCAGACAGACAAGAAACATCAGCTGATGCATTAATTTGTTAGAGAGCTACATATGTAGAACTGGAGTTATATCCGGTTAACTGTTTTTCAGTTGCCCTTAATGACCCCTTAATGTTCTGCTGGATCCCAACACTGGCTCTGACAATTCTAGACAATGATTGTAATCCCACCAGAAGCGCCACGGCATGTTTTGGAAGCTTCCTAGAAGCGGTAGAGAAACAGCATTGTGCATTTGGTCGTAAAAACAACCAAAAGGGATACAATTATTAACTACATAGCCTATTTACTCACGGTAGAAGCACATAAAGGGAAAAATGATCAAATCTGAGCAAGTTAACAAAGTCTGACACACTTCTGACACACTCCTGGTGGATAATGAAGCTGTGATTAGCTTGCTTTATATAAAACTAAATAACTAAGTAGAGATAAATAATACCAAACAAATAGAGCTTAAAAACTTTGAATTATGGTTGATGAAACAGATCCATGCCTGGTGGGACCCAGGTGTAATAGATGACCAACCCCAAATATATCTGCATATGAATACAGATAACTAATAGCTAATAGCTAATAAAGTAGTTTCAAGATTGCATTTTGGCCAAAATCTTTGTTCCTTGTCTACAGATTCATATCTGTTTACAGAGATGACACTCAAAGTATATGAAAGTTCCCTCATAATGTCACACTGTAGTTTGCACCAATAGTTCAATACACGACCTTCTTTCACGTTCATATTTTGTTGTCTCTCTCTGTGTGTTCTCTAGCGGTGTGCTGGTTGTCAAGGTGAGGTTGCTAAGGAGACTCCAGCTGTTTATGCTGAACGCGCAGGTTACCATAGCGCCCTGTGGCATCCCACCTGCTTTGTATGCTCAGAGTGCAGCCAGGGATTGGCAGACCTGGTCTACTTCTGGTCCAATCAGAAGTTGTTCTGCGGAAGACACTACTGTCAGACGGTCTGGCCGCGATGCTCTGGCTGTGATGAGGTGAGACGACATCATTTTTGGACTTCTAAAACAATAAAAATGATGATATTTGTCTATCATGAAGTTAATTATCTCCTCTTTCACGTCACCTTGGACCCTTGTCTTGTTCTCCTTCCTCAGTTGATCTTCTGCCAGTCTTTCTACACGGCGAAAGACGGAAGGACGTGGCATCAAAATCATTACTGCTGCTGGAAGTGTGGGCAAAACCTGGATACACCCTGTCAGCACTGAGACACACAACGTAAACTTAAACACAACATGGTTTTAAGAGTCAGTGAAGCAAGACTGACTAAAAATAAAAATGTGAGACAGGACAAAAAATATTAATATGCCATAATGATTGTTTTATATAAAACAAAAGAATTAAGTACCAGATAAATAATACCAAATAAGTAGAGCTTAAATTATGTTTAGTTGACTTGTAGTATTTAAAATACTCAACACCAGTTGATACATCGATGTTTAAAATATTTAAGCCATCTAGCTGACACTGAAGTACTCAAAGATTTGTTCAGTTGAGCCTACTGGTGTTTCAAGTACTTAAGAAAATGTTTAGTAGACACAAAAGTGTTTAAAGTACTTCAAGAAACATTTGGCTGATTTATTAGCACTTAGTACTGACAGTGACCGGAGCCAGATGTGCTGGTTTCAGGCAGCAAACAGTAGATTACAGGATGAAGGTCCAGACCTGACAGTCCAGGAAACAAATGAAATGAGAAATAAATGATTAATAAACATAGATTAAAAAAAAGATGTGTGACTCAAAGTCTTCTGTGAACCACACAAGCAGGTTCCAGAGCTTTCAACCAGTCTTCTTCAGCAGCTGTCATTGAACTGCACATCTTCAAAGTTTTCTGAGCACTTTTATTTGTTACTTTCTGTCCTGTGTTGGCTCAAAAGTTGAACTTGAAGGTTCATTCTTGACCTTTAAAAAGAGCAGCTTGAAAAAACTTGTAACTGTAACCTTTAAAGTTTTATTTTCTTAAATGATGTGCAAGTGCAAAGGGAATATTTTCAATAGAAATTGACTTATCCTAGAAGACTTAACTAAACATTGAATTGTAATTAATGCATAACATGTCAGGTTTAAACAGATTTCACTTTATGTCAGGTAGAAATAATTGACCTAAACCTTAAAGAACTGGACAGGTAAAAGGCTGGAAAATGCATGTAACTAATTAGTAATTAATAGTAGACCTCTTTTTCTTCGGTAGATTTTACAGTAGATTTTATGCCTTTTATTACCTGCCATTGAAGATGGGTTGTGTTTGTTGTACAAATAGAAAGTATGAATTTTACATTTTCTTCATTTTCCTTTCTGCTTGTTGTGTTTTTGCAGTCAACATTAAACATGGATCTCTGGTGCTGCCAAACGCTGCTTTATTCCTGTTAAAATTCTCTATTTTGCTAACATTTAACAGTTTCTGCAAAGTTTTGTTTAAAATCCCTAAAACAAGTTAGCCAGAAGCTAATTAGCTTTCCTTTTTATTCCATGAAATAAACTTCATCAAACAGCTATCATAACGTCTATCCTATGAATCGATAGCTGTTTGCTGTTAGCAAAACGCTCATTCTTAATCTAGAAACATAGACAATATTTTAGCTAGAACTTTCTTTGACGTGACTGGCTAAATATCTAGCATATAGACAACAGTACTGTTCAATACGATGTTATCTGTGACAGACAAGATGATAGCAGCATAGTAGCATAACGTAGTAGTTTAATCTAGCTGTGTGTCCAATATGACGTGTTTAGCCTAGTTTAGCATGAAAACTGGAAGTGGGGGGTAAGCCGCTAATCTAGCCTAGCTCAGTTAGTTATGAAGTAATAAACCTTTGAAATGAACCGAGTGAGATGAGGTAGGATACAAGATTTCTATCAGATCTGCTCTGGACCTTCTTGAGCAGCCGGTGTGAAAAACTGTAACAGTTCATGTTTTAAATAAAGAAGTTTGATTTTACGACATTACAGTTAAATACTGTAAATAAACAGTCATGGACACTCATTGTCTAAGACACAGATGTTGTTGCTTTTAAGGTAACCAGGACTTGGTGAGAGCTTGCATTGATTTAAGTCATATTTTACTGTTTTAATCAGCAGTGGTGGTATTTTTATAAAGATGAACCAGGCTATGGCTGCATGTCATGTTTTGGCATTTGTTTTTACATCATCACAAGTCAAAGAAAGTGAAGACATTTTTTCAACTGATTGTGTTTGAATTAAAGTTACTTCTGATTGAACTTTCTGTCTGTCGTCTTTATTTAGAGATGGATGAGGGGGAGATCACTTAATTACAGATTACAGCTTTCAATATAGGCCTACAAATTTACAGGAGCAAAGACCAAAAGGACTCAGTAACCTGGTCAGATGACTGCAAAACAGCCTTCAGCACCTTGAAGACTTCAACCGAAGG
Source organism: Argyrosomus regius (assembly GCA_946959425.1). Taxonomy (NCBI): domain Eukaryota; kingdom Metazoa; phylum Chordata; class Actinopteri; family Sciaenidae; genus Argyrosomus; species Argyrosomus regius. Next base: position 12,085,900 of record OX336885.1, read on the forward strand.
TTTCTGGTTCAGGTGGACGTCTCTTCACTCAGCCTTGGGGCAGTCCTAGCCCAAGGAGACCCTGAGAACACCATCCAGTCTTGTAGAGTTAGGTCAGAAAATATTTGGACAGTGACACAATTTTCATAATCTTGGCTCTGTACGCCACCACAACGGATTTAAAATGAAACAACTGAGATGCAACTGAAGTGCAGACTCTCAGCTTTAATTCAATGAATGTGTGTAATGTTTAGGAATTACAGCCATTTTTATACACAATCCCCTTTTTTCAGGGGCTCAAATGTAATTGGACAAATTAACATAATCAGAAATAAAACGTTTATTTTTAATACTTGGTTGAGAATCCTTTGCAGGCAATGACTACTTGAAGTCCTGAGCACATGGACATCACCAAACGCTGGGTTTCCTCCTTTGTGATGCTTTTCCAGGCCTTTATTGCAGCTGTCTGCAATTGTTGTTTCTACCTTAAGTTTTGTTTTCAGCAAGTGATATGCATGCTTGATCGGGTTGAGATCAGGTAATTGACTTGGCCATTGCAGATTATTCCACTTATTTGCCTTAAGAAACTCCTTGGTTGCTTTGGGTCATTGTCCATCTGTGGAGTGTGTTGTGGAGAAATTGCTGAAGTCAATGGTCAATGGTGAGGTCAGGAGGGAAGAAAGTGTTCAGGAGCCTCTGATGTCTTATGCTGTAATATTTATTGACACTTGGCCAAGGAGAATTAGAGTTATCTATTATGTCTAGGAAGGCAGCAATTGGTCTCTTCGACCCTGGCCACCACAGTGTTGAGATAGACTGGCACCTACTGTTCCCAATCAAAGCCAAACAATTATACTGCTGAGGAACTCAAGGCCCACACGTGACTTTGTCTAACCTAAGGATAGAAAATTCCATAACAGAGTGAAGCAGCGTCCAATCAACTTTGACTGTCTTCTGTCACATCATCAGTAAACACCAATGACCCAGTGCCATTGGAAGTCACATATGCCCATGCCCTAACCCCAACCCTAACCCTGTTTTACTGATGTGGTATGCTTCAGATCACAAGCCTTCTCCATACTGTTTTCTTCCCATCCTTCTGGTTCAGGTTGATCTTAGTTTTATCTGTCCAGAGAATGCTCTCCAGATCTGGGCTGTAAATGTTTTTTGGCAAAGTCTAATCTGGCTTTTCTATTGTTGAGGTTTATGAATGGTTTGCACCTTGTGGTGAACCCTCTGTATTTGCTGTCATGAAGTCTTCTCTTTATGGCGGATTTGGATAATGGTATGCCTTCTTCCTGGAGAGTGTTCTTCACTTGGCTTGATGTTGTTAAGGTGTTTTTCTTCACCATGGTAAGGATCCTTCGATCATCCACCACTGTTGTCTTCCGTGGACGACCAGGCCTTTTTGCATCACAGATGTCACCGGGATACCAGACTGAATGTACCAGACTGTTGATTTGGCCACTCCTAATCTTCCTACTATCTCTCTGATGGATTTGTTTTTCTTTTCCACAACAGCTGCTTGACCCGATATTACCTTTTGCTCCAGCCGTTTAGGCTCACCATCTGACATTGTGGTAGCATAGTACCTTTCCAGGTTGACGTAAATCCTTGGGGAGGAGGCTGGGGATGTAAAAGTTTACAAAGTTTACAAATTGAATTTGTAAATACATCCTCATGCTGAACATTTGACACATCATCACCATTGTTTTACCAGTATGTTGTGAAAGTTTTGATGAGCAGTATCAGCAAAACTACCTTTATTTTCAACAGTTAAGCTGTCAGCAGTTTTTATTCATCAATGATGACATATTTTACAGTTATTTAAAGCAATAATAAACAATAACTAATAATCTGCAGCTGCAAGCAAAAATATTGACATTCTTTCATTGTTTAAAGTCTACATAATCACAAAAGTAGGTAGTTTTATACCAAATTTTAACTCATTTCATTATCCAAATTGCATTTAAAAGTGTCTTGTAAAATGCCGAATAAGATTTGGATCCAAAAATCATTAGTTAAATGTAATGACTGCACATTTCAGAGAAAGAAATCAGGTGATTCAGACTCAGATGAGATCAGATCCAGAATCCATCCAGCTGGAGTGAAAAGTTTCACAGCTTTGAAACAGAGTTACACATAATTATTTTTAGAACGAGGATCACAAACCTTCATTAATTTATGTGTGTGTGTATCTGTGTGTGCTGACCTACTCCCAGCAGGAATGTGAGCTATTTCTTGTGGTTTCTTGGCCAGCATTCCTGAGCAGTTATGTCACCCAGCTGACCGTCTGACAGCAGCTTCCTGAACCATGAAAGAAAAACCAGAAAAGGATATTTTTAGTCCCAAACAGAGACAAATTTATTTGCTTTGCAGAGTTTTATGGCCTTTAACAGCATCCAGCGTGATCTGTGGGCGTTTACAGAAATGAGTTCAGCATTTCCTCTGATCCTACACGCAGACTATCTGAGGTGCTGAAATCTTTTTACATTTAGAAACATTGCACAAAAGCCATTCCAGTTTATTAACAATTTAAAAGTCACACCCTAGGGTGTGTCCACAGTGATGAACTGCCTTTACTGAAATATTTAGACAAGTGCTGGTGTTTGGTTTTTTTTTTTTTTTTTTTTTAATTAATGGGAGTAAATCAGAGGTTTTAGCTAAACGTGCTTCAGAACAACAAGATATTTTTTCAGGATTGTGAAAATGAAACCTGAGCTGAAACAGTAAGACATTTTTTCTCCATGACCTCCCAAGGAGATATAGACATAACTACGTATATATGCAAGAAAAGTAAAATTATATAAAGTAAATGTCCAGCTTCACCTGTTGCACCAACAACACTCAAATATAACAAAATAAAAAGCAAAGTAACAGAAAGGTAAAACAACTTTAACAACAAATAAGCAAACTGAGAAATGCTCAACCATCAACCACTTATCAAAGAATTAACCACAAGAAATCTGATCAAATCTGAAGCACTCCTTCAAGTATTTATGGTTAAATAGGTAATAATTAAATCTTAGCCACTTACAACCTACTTGGCAATACATTTTATTCTGATTCATAGTCCAAAGACATGCAGGTTAATTAGTGACTTTAAACTGCACATAGGTATGAATGATTGTTTGTCTCTATGTGTCAGCCATGTGATTAATTGGCTACCTGTCCATGGTGTACCCCACCTCTTGCCCAATGTCAGCTGGGATTGGCTCCAGCCCCGATGACTCTCATGAGAAAAAGCAGTTATGGAAAATAAATGTTTATCCTATATGTGATAATTCACTTGAACTTGTTTTTGTATTTGTAGTTGAGCTCTACAGATGTTTCTACCTAAACTGTCTGAAGCTGTGTGGATACAAAACACGGACCTGAGATGGTGGCGCCCTCGTGTGGAAGGTGTTTTACTTCCACTTCTCAGATATACGACAGTGCCTGAAGGCAGCACGGTGCTTTCATGGTACTTTGCCTTTAAATCCAGATGAAAGGCTGTTGGGTAATTTGGGTGAAAGTGGAGGAGGAGGAGCTAACTGAATGGAGGACAGCTTTCTGTGACAGATCGAAGAGGACCCTGACAGGTACGATACGACTCCTGCACAGCTCAATATAAACATTAATTATAATGAATATTAATATAAGCTCACTTCATCTGCTGACTGATTATATAACCTACAATATCCGTGTTGTGTTCATGTTTGAGATGTTTTCTTCATCACTTTGAAGGACTCTTAGAGAATCATCATCAGGATACGTGTTTATGAAATGTTATATTTATAATATATAATATAAATCCTCTGCACAGCTGAACCTTCCGGATAAAATATAAACATGTCTACTACAACTAAAACAGGAAACCAGCGATGATCGGGTTTAAGGGAAGTTGTCTTTTCCGCTCCGGTACTTTGACACACCTCCTGGTTGCTACTGACGACTTTTACATAATTTATGTACCTTTACCACAAAACTCAGGTTCCTGTAATGCACCTGTCTGTTTTGGCTTAAAGCATCAAAGTTCAGCCTTTCAATTCTCACTTCTAGATCCAGTTTTGTGGATTATGTTTTCATAGATAGATAGATAGATAGATAGATAGATAGATAGATAGATAGATAGATAGATAGATAGTACAGAGTACTTTATTGATCGCCAAAGAGGAATTCTTGTGTTGCAGCTGCAGTTATAAGTATTGAAAACACAAAACAGGCACACGATATTTACAAAAGGCATGGGGTAGATAGGTTTAAAGTGACTACAGTATAAATAGAATAAAATCTAAGGATGGCAGAACATATGGTAACCATGTAAGAATATACACATGAACTCTCTGTGCAGTAACTTTGTGCAAAAATGTGTAATCTTATTCAGAGAAGAGTGCAAGTTGTGTGTCCATCATTCAAAATCAACTGTAGTCTCCATGTGTACACATATATATTATTATTATTGTATGTCAGTTGTGCACAAACTGTAAAGCATATTATTTTTGTAAATCAAAAGAAAAGATATTAAATAGATTTACATGGAGATAGTGTTCATGTTAAACGGTTAAAGTGAGTCATAACTTTAAAAGAAGTTTCTCCTCCTCTTTGTAAAACAGGCTTCCTGTTTAAAAATCTTAATAACACACTGAAAATAACTTGCTATGACTTCATCTGGGGTTTTTTTCAGACAAAATTTCTCAAGAGTCACAGAAGACGTTATACAACTGTTTTCACAATCTGAGTAGGACTAATTCTGCGGCTGGGTTTTTCCCCACTTCTGATCTAAATGCATCCCAGTACATCTGTTCTGGGACGCATGGAAAACATGGACGCCTGCAGCAAACTGATGTTTGTATGGCAAGTCTCTGAAATACAAAACAATCCACTCACCACTCTTTAAAAGAGACGAGAGGAGGAGGCTAGTAGTTTTTTAGTCTTTTTTAGTGGTGCCCTTGGAGCAGTTAGAGTAGTACTCAAAGCTGAGCTCAACTCAGAGCAGTTAGTTAGACTGACCTACTGCCAGCTGCAGCTTTATAAATAGCTTTATACAGGTATCTTGTCTTTATTAATTTATTATATTATATCGATATTTGAAATGATTCGGCCACAGTGACCTACCTCTATTAAACATTGGATTGCAAAAAAATTTAAAATAAAATAGTTGTCCTCAGATTTCTGAAGCAGAGACATTTTTTGAGAGACAGCGAGCTCAAACAGTCATTTTTTTGTCTGGACTTTTGCAGAGACGTCCTCTGCAACAAGAACAGTGCCTAACTGTTTGTACTGGTAACACAAGCTGGAGCTTCAAATGTACTCTGAACAGTGAGGTATCTTATCATGCAATGAGTATAGTTTTGTATAAAGCATGGTAATACAGTTTGCATTTCTTAGCTCTGTACTCCTTCATGCAGTGTAGCCAGCTGTGTGGTCGGTTGTTGGAGAGATACCTCTATGCTGCAGTGCTCTAATATTACTTCCACACAAGTTTCACATTTAACTACACAAAATTTACTATTAACTTGCTAGGGTGCCACTGTGTAAGAAAAATGATCTGACTGACGCTAGCAGTTTCCCTCTGATTCCAGTCTTTGTGCTAAGCTAGGCTAAAGACAAAACTGATCATACTGTTGACAGCATTTAAGTATTCCTTTAATGGTTTATTTAATCTGCCTTTTAGCTCATCTGAACCGCACATCTTTATTCATTTGATCACTGGTCTATATTCAGAGACACTTACTGGTTTTGCTGGACTCATTGCTCTGAAGTCAGCAGCAGCCGGACCCATTGAACGGTGGGTCAGCATCCACAATTCAGAAACTGATCTGAGAGAAATAACGATTTCTGTTTGTGTGTTTTATTTTAAAAGGTGCGATGGAGCTGATAATAATATCAGGGGGTATTGTGGTTATCCCCATCCTCACCTTCGTCACCTCCGTCCTGTTCTGGCCTGGAGCGCTCATCAAAGCGTACAACTGGTAAAAACAAGACCACACTCATACCAAAACAACGGATTTACTATATTGATCCATCGTTTTTCACATATATAGACCTGAAATACAACCACACACACACAAAGCTGCAATTTCATGATAGACTTGAACCGGCCACCCTCAAGTTCCCAAGCCAAGTCCCTACGGGCTCATACTACTGCTGTCCTAACAGACTGGTTAAACTGGTTTAGTGTTAGTTAGTTTTGTGTTAACCGGTGTTTAAGATAATACTGGTTATACCACCACAAATTCACATCACAGGCTTGTTGCTTGAAAAGCATCTATCCAACCATTTTCTGTAGCCGCTTATCCTTATCAGGGTTGCATAGGCTGGAGCCAATCCCAGCTGACACTGGGCGAGAGGTTAGGGTACACCCTCACACACACACACAGTCACACCTACGGGCAATTTAGAGTCATCAGTTAATGTATTAACTGCGTGTCTCCAAAATATGCTTTTATTGTGAAGAAGCAGGACTCTCTGTGTGGCCTTGCCTACTGGACTTTGTCTAAGCTTTAAAAAAACATGTAGGTCACTTCGCAGGTCAGGTCGCAGATTATTGCTGCTCTTTCACTCACACACACACATTGCTGAGTCACTGTCATGTAATGGCCTGTTTGTTAGCAGCTCAATAATGAATAAAATGTTATAAAACACAGAAACTTTACATGAGATAAGACAAGGATTTAAATTAGGTCAAAGAATAACAACATGACTAACAAGAAGAAACAGAAACAAAACTTGAGCAGCACAAAAGTAGCACATGGTCTTCATGTGACTTTCACAAGTTCACAAGAGGTTAAACGGGTATTGTGAAAGCCTGAATGCGTACCTAATATGTTGGAGTTTTTCAGATATGACTTACTGTGTGAATAGTGTGGATCAATATCTCTACTGAGGGAAACATATTGTATTTTTATCCAAAAACTAGTGAGTCGACAACTTTGCTAACAGCCCAACATCAAGCAAGTGCAACAACACAAATTATAGCAGCCAGCTAATATTACTTACTAGTCCAACAGCAAGAAGCCCGGCTCAGCATCTGTCTTTCAGCCTTTTATTTCACCAAAGCTCTCACCAGTGACTAAAAGTCAGTCCGAGATTTACTCTTGTCCAGCAGCTTCTTGCTCGCTCACTCTCTCATTTTCTCTTCTTAGCTCCCTCCGTCATCGCCCACTTCGATTTTTATGTTCATACAGGCTGCTGAGCCCGGTTACATTGCCTGCTTGCCCAGCTCCTGTTCTGGCATGACACCGGCTCCGCCCCCCGTCAGCATTCGCCTCTTCTTCCTCGTGGTACAAACACTAACTACTAGCTACAGTTTGCACCAGTTTATTTTACTGTCCATCAGGAAACTCTGTAAATCTCAGAGAGTTGAGATGGAGCACTGAATATCAGTGAAGTGGTAGTTAGTGTGCTGCGGGCCATAACAATGAGCCCTGGATCCTCTGGGATGCTAGTGGGACTTAAATACAATTCTTGAACACATTAGGCAAACATATTCAGATGATACATGCACATAATAACTACAAATGATTGCTTTGATCCTCCAGGTTCACGCGTCACAAGCTGGGGCTGGTTGTCCGCTACTCTCACAGTGGAAGTTACCGCTTCTGTTATTCCACCCGGGGGACACCAGGGGGCGCTACGCCATCACTTCTACTGCTGCATGGCTTCTCTGCGAATAAGGACATGTGGCTACCTGTCATCAAGGTAACTGACACATACAGCTACAGACACAATTCTTCTTATCGTGTGTGCACGCTGAGTATCTTTCTTAAACACACAAGTTAAGATGGTTAAATGGAAGGAGAGATGATGATGACAGTGACAATGGTCCCTCCCCTTCCGATACGTAGCCAAAATGGCGACCAGAAGTGCGAGAAGTGTGAACTTTCTGACCGTTATCAGTGCACCAGGTACTCACAGTACACTAAATTTTGCTGTAACTCATGCATGCACTTATGCATTCAAAATAGCAAGTGTAAGTATGGAAGTACACAAAACAGATCAATATATACGAATTGTATACAACATTTACTGCATACTTATCATCGTAGCATTAGCATAGTAGTAGCAGCTTGAATACAAAAACATGCTTAAGCATTTCATCAGAACAGAAAATGAATCGCAACATCAAATTGCGACTTTGGGATGCGTCTTCCAATTAAATTTCACAAAGACAAAAAGCAAAATGTGTTGATATAATAATACTAAATAATAATTTATAACTTTAATTTTTCCCATTTTTCCTGATACTTTTCTCCCACAATGCAATGCACAAAGGAAATGGGAGATCATTTCCTTTGTGCATTGCATTGTGGGAGAAAAGTATCAGGGGTCAACAGCACACTCAGTATTTAGTCTCCATGCTGTCTGCTTTGAGTACATCTTCATTTTGTATTCAGTTGGGTGTCTTTGTTTTATTCTCCAGTACCTCCCCAGAAACCAGCATCTGGTGTGTGTGGACATGCCGGGGCACGAGGGAACGAGTCGCACCGGGGCAGAGGACTACAGCATCGAGGGCCAGGTTGCCCGAATCCACCAGGTCTGTATGAGTGGAAGTGATGATAACACACTGTAATATAATACAGATTGAGGGACCCCATTGGAGCAGAGACATAAACCTGTCCAGGTTTCTAACACCAGGTTTGGACAATAATATCAACAACAATAATGTCCTGATCATCAAGTCTGTCCTTGGCACCGGCTGCTCACTCATACATAGTGCATGAACAGAGCCTGAGAACAAGATGTGCTTAACTGTAATTGTGCATATGACAAATATCTAACTTAACTTTGCTTTGCAAATTGAGTGAACCCTGTGAGCCGGTCACCTTAGTTACTGTTGATATGTTGATAGTTACTTAAAGAAATCTCTAGTCTGTGTGTGATGTATGGAGCTGGAATTAGGGTGTGGTTAGCTTATCTTAGCGTAGCATAAAGACTGGAAGTAAGTTGAAACTGCTAGCCTGTCCAAAGTTAAACAAATATCTTGTTTGTTTAGTCAGTACACAAACAGAAATAGTTTGTAGTTTTAGGTGGAGTTACACGTAGTTTGTGCAGCTTCCTAACGTTTTGGTATCACTGTGAGGTGGTGCCACAACCAAAACCTGTGGTGGAGACGCTGAGGGGATAAATTGAATAACACCTCTCTGTATTTTTGTGTGCAGTTTGTGCAGAGTATCGGTCTGGATAAAAGACCCTTCCATGTGGTTGGGACATCGATGGGTGGCAACGTTGCAGGGGTGTACGCTGCCCGCTACGCTGCCTACCTGTCCGGAGCCACCTTGATTTGCCCGGCAGGTAAACTCAGCTGACATCCGCTTTCCATGATGTTTCAGTTTTTACCTCCAGGATTCAAACCTGATACTGTTTCATGAAGCAGAATGACCCTCCTTCTCCTCCTCCTCCTCCTCCTCCTCCTTCTCCTCCTCTGTCCTCCAGGTCTTGTTTATCCTAAAGACTCTGACTTCATCAGTCGTCTGAAGAAGCTGGAGAACAGTCAGCAGGAGGAGTCGATCCCTCTGATCCCCACCACCCTTCAGGAGCTGGAGGACATGCTGAGTCTCTGCCTCTGCAACTCGCTCAGCTTCCCCCGGCCGGTACAGAGCTGTGTCTAAAAAACAGATTAAGACATTTCAAGGCTTCACACAACTTCATTCCTCCATATAAAGTATCAATATTTTAGTTAGTAATAGCATTGTTGCTTCTATTTCTGCTGCTGCTACAGTATTGGAAGAAGAATACTCATGGTGTGTTTGTGTGTTTGTCGTCAGGTCCTACGGGGTCTCCTCGCTAACAGGTTGCCCAACAATGGATTTTACAAAGAAGGTCAGTGTTCCTATATCCATCACAACACTGCTGATCTCTTTTTCTGTGACGTCCTTCTTTCATTTACAGTTAATAACTGCTCTGCTTGTGCTTTGTTGATGTAAATTAGAAATTAGTTTTAGCACAAGGATCACAAACCTTCATTGATTTGTGTTGTGTTGTTCAGTGTTCATGGAGATTGCTGGAGAGAAGTCTCGTCACTCACTGCAGGAAAACCTGCATCTGATCACATCACCTGTGCAGGTCATCTGGGGGCAGGAAGACCAGGTACGAATTAATCACACCAACGGTCATTAAAAATCTAGAAAAGACACAACAACACACCGATGTTTAAGACGAATTTACTGAGTACAGCAACAATTATTTGACATTGCATGTTTCAGGTAACACTCAATGTTATGTGACCAACATGCTCCATGTAACCTGGTTCAAACCAGAGGGAAGTGATGGAAGGATATATTAGATAAGATAATTTACTTTAGTAAAAGTAGAAAATACTGAAATGTAAAAATACTTCCATTATGAATAAAAGTCATTCATTCCTAATTTTACTAAAGTAAAAGTATTGGCAAGAAAAGATAAGATAAAAAATAAAAGTATTCATTATACAGAATTATTATTTATACATGCGAGAAGGACCGAAATGTTATAGTTCTGTAAGGTGAACAACTATAGCTGTGAAATATATACGTAAATGTAGTGGAGTAAAGATACAGTATTTTCCTTTGAAATGTAGTAAAGTAAAAGTACAAGTATCTCACATCCATACTTAAGTACAGTACTTGAAAAAATGTAGTTAGCTACTCTCCCCCACTGTCCAGGTTTGGATCCTCAGCCTAACCGTCCCACCATCACGACCTTAACCGTGTGTTACCATTTATCGTGTTAGCACGCTAACAAAACTAAACACTCAACAAATTAAGATAAATTAGAAATATTAACTTGATTATGACTTGAGGTGGAAAATAAAAGTATCACCAGAGTTATTACACTTCATCGTGGCAGTGGACAAAAATGTTTGTACCAAATTTCATGATAAGCCATCCATAGTTATTGACACATTTCACTCAAAACAACAAATGTGAACCTCTTGGTGATGCTATAGGATCAACAAAGTCTTCAGGATTTATCCTCTGAGGAACGGGAATCTCCGTACACAAGTTTTGTTATAAGATTTTGATATTCCCACAGCAGTGTCTGCTAACGAGACTCTTAAACCTGTCTACTCTCCCAGGTGGTGGACGTGTCGGGGTCTACGGTGCTGCAGGCAGCGCTGCCAAACTGTCAGGTGGAGCTGTTGGACAACTGTGGTCACTCTGTGGTGCTGGAGCGACCCAGAAAGGCTGCAAAGCTGATCATGGACTTCCTGTCTGTGGAGACAGGCAACGGTGAAAACACTAAGAAACTTTCCTGAAGAAAACTTTTGAACCATGACCATGACATGAGTATGGATGATGAAGGCGAGGAGAATGAAGGTTATGATGAGGATGATTTAAGAGTTTGTATAACAGTATTTACATCTTGAAGTGGAACAGGCTCTCTGATATTCCTGAAGTTTTTACATGTTCAGTTTGCAGCATGCAGGAGGCTGCAGTCTCTGTTTTAAATGTTAATGTTGATTAAAAATATTCCATATTTTGCACATTTCACTTACCGAAAAACTGTATTTCAGTCTCATGTTTCATGTAAAGTCTCCTGCTGCATATTTAACCTCATAAAAGCACAATCAGAATGAAAAATGTACTGTAAGCGAGTTCAGATTCATTAAAAGTTTGATAATTGAGCCGATCTAATGATTTCAACTGTACAAAGATTGTCTATAAACTAAAGGAATATATCATCTGAAGAAAATTGTAATTATTTTATTGATTGATTGATTGAGTGTAGTGTTCTTACCTGTAGTAATACCCCCACAGACCACTAGGTGGGGAAACACTATACCAAAGAGTAGATAATTTATTGAAGATGCACCACTCCTCCAGAAGAAGTGGTACAGAAGTGTGTAATTTGGTCCAATAAACCAAATATTATGTTAAATTCTGAATTACTTATTATTATTTTCTTTTTCATTATTTTAAGATGAATAAAGACAAAAATTCAATTGTGATAGAAAGACAGCTGTAGCGTACACTTTACACATACAGTTTGGATAAAATAAAAAGAATATGTATCATGTTATATGTTATGTATACAGTCGTATATACAGTATTTATCAGTTACAATGTGTGTGTGTGTGTACATACAGAGGATAATATTATTATTTAGGGTGACATATACAGTGTGTGCATGTCCACTTTTTATTCATAATATTTAAAATAAATGTATAGAGACATAATGTATGCTTTTATAAATAGATATATCTATTTTTATACTGACAGGACAAACCTATTTCTGCCAGGAAAAGAAAACAAATGAGATGTTCGGTGTGACAAAGGTACAATAAACTTATAGTATGTCATAATTATGAGATAAGAATAGATTATTTTGACTTATTTTTCCCATTTCTAACTTTTAATGTGTATCATCGTTCTGATGGTAATGTAATGTGTTTTCAAACGTCCTGCCACATTTTAGTCTGACTTCTGTTTTTTGTCTTTAAGAACTTTGTTTATTTTCTTAGACTCAAATGTTTTCATCATTACAAATTTCAATTTACATGACACACACAAACGATTCCTGTATATTTGATGTGACAGAGTGATCCATCTTACTGTGTAACACCTCTTTGACATACGTGGCTGTGTGTAGACCGCGCATGCGCAGGCTTGTGATCAAGCTGCGCACTGGTTCAAAGTTTGCACGGTCGCAGTGTTGTTCATAACACGCTGTCAACTCTCCACGTTGATGCAGTTGGTGAGTAAAAAGCTGAAGTCTGACTGTATTTTTCATATTTCATCAAAAACAAACGTCAGTTTAACTGTCAGTGTAGCAGCTACGAGTCAGCTTAGCTTTAGTTGTTCAGCTAACTTAGCTAAGGGACTGATTGACCTCCTGTTAGCTAGTGTTAGCTTCAGGCTGTGCAGACGTGTGTGTTATTTCTCTGAGTCTGAGAACTGTTTAATTAATATTATAATATTTTAGATATTCAGCTGCTATCTTGCTTGTGTGTACAGGATTTAGACATTAGTGTGCACGAACAACAAAATAAATAATTTTAATTATTATTATTTTAATTATTAAGAATATGTTTTAGCTATTTGCTGTAAATGTAAGTAAAATATGAACTTTATTATGAACTTATATTATTTTTGTTGTTGTTGTTTTTGTTCATCTGTTTCCTGTAAACACATCCTTATCAGTGTCATGTGGGTTTGGGGCCTCTTCCAGCTTGCATTGGGTGAGAGGCGGGTACACCCTGGACAAGTTACCAGTTCTCATTGACACCTACATGGAGAGATTTAGACTCACTCCACAGTTAACCTGTTGATTTCACGTCTTTGGACTGTGCTGTGTTACACTGCATGAATCTCCCGTGTCAAAATAAGGACAGACTGCAGCACTAAGACAAGTTGCGGAGCTTTTGGGAGCCTTTTCATAAGTTTTCTTCTTTCCTCTGTTTGTTGGTGTTCTCTCATGAGCAAAATGAATACAAAAAAATAGCAACAACAAGAGTAGACTCATCACATATATGTGGAGACGTTTGTACACATCTTTTACAGGCTTGTGCAAATTAAATCCTGTTTTTTTTAAAAGGGTTATGAAATAATTACAATGCATCAACATCATAACAACAGACCCGCTATCACATTTAAATGTCATACACACTATAGACGAGCACTAAACCAGCAGGCGGTTACAGATGTATGTATCATATTATATGTTGTCTGATATGTTTTTCGCAGAACATAATGCCGGATAAATTCTATTAATGATGTTCACACACAAAAACAGACATGCATAGTTTAAAATCACATGACTTGATGTCTGTTTGTCTGTGTAACCTTCAGTGGTTTGAAATCAGCTGATCGACCTGCTGCCCGTTACCTGTTGGAGTCCGAGTTGCTGATGCTTTAGTAGAATGAGACACGCCGACGAGAAGGACGAACCTCCAGTTTACCAACGGGTCGTGTCGAAGAACGCTTCACCGTACCACTACATGAAGGTCTGCCTGTAAGTCACCATGACAAAAAAAATACTGTTTATTCAGCACAAGAGTGGGGTGATCATTTATAGAAGTATATTTATGTATAATTCTTTTTCTAGTCATTGCTCCTTGAAGTCTAATTTAAACGTTTTTTATATTGATGTTGTGGTTCTTCTCCCTAAACAGATGGTATACATGTGTATCTGTGTATGTCAGTAATACTACAATAACTTCATCCCACGTTATATTTCTGTGTGTGTGTTTAGTGTGCTGGAAGATGCATCTACCAGACTGAGCGCAGTTGAACTGAAGCAGTTCATCATCACAGGTCTAAAGAGTCTGTACGGAGAGGTGAGATCAGGGTCGACTGTTCGATTCCCACCACAGCTGAACACACTGTGGTGTTAAAAATAGCAGATATTCCTCGCGTTAACTTTTCTTCAACTTATTTGGTGTTGAATTTCTTATCTTTGGAGATTGGAGACAAAACTGATTGATGATGATGATGACATTTTCACTATTTTGTGCAATTTTATAGACAAAATGATCAAAAGATTATTTGATGGATTAAATAATCATAAATTGCAGCCCGGTTGTTTTTGTAATTTAAGAGGTTATGGTTTTTTCTCTGTGTTAGCAGGATATATCCAAAGCTTCTTGAAACGTAGAGACAAAGTTCTTTGTTTTCATCTATTTGTGTATCTATGTGTTTCAGGTGGGAGCAGCGCTGACCTTTGACCTGCTGAAATACGATGAAGACACCCTCATTGCTTTTCTGCGTGTTGGCAGCAGGTGAGGTCAATAGAAACAGGATGGGACGAAACTTTCACTCCTCCTAAACAAGATGTTTGGGTTTTTTTTGTTTTGTTTTTTAAAAATGTGTGTCTTTGTGTGTTTTCAGGGGTTTGGTGAAGCTGTGGAGCTCCCTGACTCTGCTAGGCTTCTACCAGAACCAGGCCTGTGCCTTCAGAGTGCTGCAGGTGAGCAATCTTTAGCTCAGTGTCCAGAAATAAATGCATCAATGTGTGTCTCACTTCAGAGGTCTCTGCCTGGGATTCACGTCCAGATATATGTGGCTAATGTATATGTGATCAAGTTTATATTTTATGGTTTAAAAAAGTTCAATATTCTCTCTGAAATGTGGGGTGGCGGTTTAAAGTAGCTGGACCTCTAAATTACCTCTAAATTGTACTAAAGTACAGTACTGTACATGTCGTAAATGTGCTTTGTTGGATTACACTGCTGCTCTCTGCTAAACCACACATTCTGTACTATCAAGTTATCTATGAGATTCATACTGCAGCTTTGTTCCTTGTTACAAATCGAACCATCGTTTCAATGGATGAACTCTAATTAGAAATGCTTTTTTCCTTGCTGATCAAAACATGTCATGTTTAGCGATATGTCACTGTTAAATTTGCTGTCTAGAAGTCACAAACATCGACTCGTGTTTCAATGCTGCCCAAGTCAAGATATGATCAGTGCCCCTGCTATCTGTGGAAAAACAGACTTCCCGGTGACGATTGTGTTACCCTGCGGATCGTGCTTAGTTGACGTGTTTGCTATTTTATGTTTTAATGCAAGTTTTTACCTTTTGTTAGTGCTTATGTTTGTAATATTTCTGTTAGTGTCCGTCAGCACATTGTGCTTTTTGAGCTGGTTTATCTTAGCAAACATTAGTGACTGTTGCGTTTCTTTAAACCAGCTGTAGGAAGTGTAGTGACATTGTGGGGAGCTTCTTTGTCTCACTCAGTATTGATTTCTACTATATTAATAAGTACAGCACCCTGTGCTGGAAAACTAAAGCAATTACTGCAATTTATACTGAAAATAAACAGTATAAAGCATCAACACATATACCGATATATCTGCAATTGAGCAATATCTGCTGACTGATAAATCTATTGGTGAGTTTTTCTGTGTTGAATGTACAAGCTATGAAAAGACGATGATCTTTCTCTTGTGTTCAGGTGTCTCCGTTCCTGCTTGCGCTGACAGGAAATAGTCGTGAGCTGCAGCTGGACTGAAAGAAGAAGAAGAGAAGGAGCGTTGTTTTCTTCAGGATGAGTTTCACGTGGAGCAGTATCTTTAACAAACCTCGGCTATGCCTCTCATCCATCACAGCAGCTCTTCCTTCCTGCCGGCTGCTCCACATCGGCCAGCGAGCCTCCCTTACCAAAGCGTTCTCCTCCCGAGACGTGGAGTTGTTCGCGGAGCTGACGGGCGACACCAACCCCCTCCACCTGGACCCGACCTACGCCAAAACCACCTCTTTTGAGATGCCCATCGTCCACGGCGTCCTCATCAACGGCCTGATCTCTGCCGTGCTCGGCACCAAGATGCCCGGCCGCGGCTGCATCTTCCTGTACCAGGAGATCCGCTTCCCGGCACCGCTCTACATCGGCGAGGAGGTGCTGGCCGAAGCAGAGGTCCGCAAGATCAAGATGTCATTTGCCTTCATCGCAGTGACGTGCTCCGTCAAGGACAAGGTGGTGATGGAGGGCGAGGTGATGGTGATGATGCCCGAGGAGCAGCAGCAGAAGACGTAAGAGGACGACGGTGGATGTGACAGTTGTATTGATCTAAAAATGGCCGCTGCAGCACACCGTGTGGAGCTCGGCTGAGTCTCTCAGGATAATTTAGTTCCAGATAATTTGGTTTGTTTGCTATTATTTTGTTAAGAGGTGCGTTTGGACAGAGTGGTGTCACACTTCATGACTTATTGTTTAGCGTGTTGAATTTGTAAGATCTGCTCTGTGTTTTGTTTGTGTGGAATAAAAACGTTAAACGCTGATTTTTTTTCTCTTTGAATTAAATCAAATACATTCACATCTTGTCAGAGTCTAAGTTCAGCAGTGTTTTTCAGTCCACTTAGGTTTCATTGCCTCTGTCTACAGAGATGTACTTGAAGGGGCCTTAATTAGTTTGACCAACTGTAAACTAACACACTTATTATTTAACTATTGTCACACTGGTTTTTGGTGGTCTTGAATGACCCTGAAATCATTATGAGGACAGAGTGGATCGTCCACTAATCAGATGAGCGATGTTATCCTCAGCTCCTCCAGCCTGCATGTCAAGGGGCAAAATACTGAACCCCAAATTGCTCCCCAAGCTTGTGCCATCAGTGTTTGAATGTGTGTGAATGCAATTAGATCCTCAACTGATAGTTAGCAGTAGGCATTTTACATGGCAGCCAATACTGTGTGAAATTAATTTTAAAAAATTAATAAAGTTTTGTAGTGTAAAGCGACTTGAGTGGTCGGAAGATTAGAAAGGCAAGTCCATTTACCTCTGATGGAAAAAAAAGTGTCTGCAGGACAGTGTGACAGTGAGCATGTTACAATCCATCCATCCATTTTCTGTAACTCAAAGGGGCTGGAGTGTATCCCAGCTGGGCCTGGGTAAGTGGTGGGGTACACCCTGGACAAAACGCTAATTCATCAATCGATGAGCTTTGATCCGTTCATCAAAGCAGCCACACTGTTAATTCTGCATAACTTTAAGCCTTAATATAATTTAAACAGAGTTCTATAAAAATTCACCCTCAGTACAGTTGTCATATGTGGGGAAATTAGCTATAGAGACCAAAACAGTTTTTTGTACCAGGCTGTAAGCATTCATGTTTATTTCTGCTGTGAAGTTGGACATTTTAACATGGGGACTTATGGAGACTGACTCGTTCTGAAGCTTCAAGTGGATGTTTGAGGAACTTTGCTCCAACTTTATGTTTTTAAAGCTCAGCTCAACTCCATCGACTGATGAAAATCTGGCCTAAAGCTTCTGAAACAAGAAATTAGTTTGGCATTTTGTTATTTTATTTTATGATCACTTTTTATATTTGTTCATTTCATGTCTTTGCATTTTTCCCATCCATTACTGGGCCAAAAATCTCAATTAATTCCTCCTCCTGACCACCAGGAGGCAGAGACGCACGCTCACGTGATTTCCCCTCCTCTTATTATGATGACGAAGCAGCGTGATGACGTCTGAGCGGGGCAGCGTTTCCTGGTTACAGTAAAGATAACCAGCTAGCAGCTAGCTTGCCTCCTCCTCTCTCCGCTTGCTGGTGTTCCTCCTCCGCTCAGCGGGGTTCCGCCTCGGTGTCTTTCCCCCGCTGCGGTTTCAGTCAGTGACAGACGGACGCTCACATCAAGACGTTCACCGTTTACCCCTCCGGGATGTCTTTCCTGGAGAAGCCGTCCCCCGGCAGGCTGCTGCTGGACGACACCGTACCCCTGACGGCGGTGATCGAAGCCAGCCAGCTCCTGCAGTCCCACACGGTGAGTGTTCACTGGAAATAGACGACATTTAACCAGTTAACAAGCTGCAGGTTTAACCGTAAAACGTCTATCTGTGGGTCACTGTAGTCTGACGGATACACCACTGATGGTGTGTGTGAATAAAGTATATTTAAGGGGGCGTTAAATCGATCGCTGCGTCACCGGTTCCATTATCGGACATTGAGATTGTAGCTTTAATTTTCTCCTCTCCTGCAAACTTCATACACAAACCGCCTCTGACGACCAAAGTGCCCAATAAAGACACAACTATATAGCACTGTCAGTCAGATGACAGTGTGTTTTAACGTGATGCAACGTTTTTTAGGGTTGCATCGTAACTCCATGACAGGCAGCTGACCCTGGATCCGAAGCGCTGTCACTGATTAAGCAATTTCCTGGAGGCACTGAGTAAACTGCTGATATAAAAGGATTTGTAATGGAGTATTGACACAGACTGATTGGAGGCCCAGGAGCAGAAATAACACACATAAAGCCTTATCTGTTGTATGAAGACCACTGGTGCGAATCCCATTTAAAAAATATTGTTTTATTCATTTATTTCAATATTAACAACAGATACTCGATATAAAACAACGTATATGACCTTTTTGAATGTGTAAAGATCTTCTGTAACCTTCGGCACACACTCCTTTAATCAAACACCTGTAATAAAATCATAATTTTTATTTTTTCACACTTTATTGACAGCTTCCTGCTTACATTTTAAGACTATAAGACGGGCATAAATTATGATGTTTTTATTGAAACAGATGCTTCGTTTTGTATCTTATCTATGCCGAATTAAAGAGAGGCTGCAGCTGTATTTATAGTTATAAAAAAGTCTTATTAGAAATATTACACCTCTGCTGTAAGCTACTAAAACAATGAATATTGTGATTTTATAATGGAGTTTGGTTTGGCATCTATCCAAACATCGACAATCCTGCGTGAAGCGTTACTTTCTACTAAAATATGAACTTTGGACTCATGTGTGTAGTTAAGAATGATAATAAACAATGTGACTGGCATGTTATTAGGACGTCCGCCGTTTGTCCGATAATGGGCGCATTGGCAGTGGGTTGTTGTTGACACCCCGGCTGGGATCAGCTGAGCTAACCAGTTAGCTTGGCATGCTAATGTCAGCCATCCGAGCATTGTTGTTGTTGTTGTTGTTGTTGTTGTGGTGTTGTTGTTGTGGTGTTGTTGTTGTTGTTGTTGTTGTTGTTGTAAAACAGAACAATAACATCACAGGAGAGACTTAGACATATTTATTTAATATATTTTATATTTATATGTTTGTGCTAAATCATTACATCTCTCTGTGTTGGTAGTGTTTCCACAGGGAGTAGCTCTCCCCACATTTGAAACTAAATTATTGCAGATGCAGATGCACAATCTGTCAGGTGACTTTCCAGAATTTCTGAACATGTAAGCAGCTCTGAAATGAATGCGACACTGCAAGGACAGGCCTCTACATGCTATAACACTGTGTGCAGGACAAAGTTGACATCTGTCAGCATGCTTGTAGTTGAGGTCTAGTCATTACCTACTAATAAAATACAAGTCATTGATTAGAAGGAAAGAAAGTCTGAAGGTCTCTCCACATGTTTCTCCTTATTTACTATGAAATAAACAAAAACAGTGTGTTGTTGATGGAGGCAGTGGCTAAATTCTTATTTATTTCTGGCATGTTTTCTTCCTAATTCCTAAGTCACACTGATTCTTGACATTTTGAGGAACACCAATTATAGAAAATCCAGGACTGAATAACAACTTTGTTCAACAGTAAATTGTGAGGTCGACTCCATTAGTGTAAAAAATGGATGTCCAAAAAACATTAAACAATCTACTATCATTCTTAATTGAATAGATATGTATTGATTTGTCTTTATTCTCCCAGTTCCAATATTCTAACTCAGGACATCTGCTCACATCGCTGCTTTTATTTTCCTAAATGTCAGTCTTTATAGTTCACTGTGTGGGACTCATTGAGATCATTTACATGTGAAGTAACATGAGGCTGGGGATTACCGTGGCTGCAGCTTATTGTGACTGAATGTAGCAGAAACACTCTGATCTACTTCATATGGTCAATAAACAGTCCAGCGTATTTCTGCTTCCCTATGGTTTAATATCTCTGTTTTTCACGACTTTCACAAGCCAAAGATCAGTGCTGGTTAAAGTTCACCAGCTTGACAGACTCGCACTGAGTGATTTACAAAAGAAATACAAGGAAATCTCCAACAACCCTTTTAGACAGCCAAGTTGGAGAGTTAGAAACATCACAGTATAGGGTGGATGTCATGATTAAGAGAGAAACTGTTATGATGACCTTTTAATATAAAGCACACACTGTTGCTGCACTGAAATATTCAAGTAGATGAGAGCCAGACAGGAGGTGATGTCAGGACATCATCTGTTTACACACTGACTGTGAAGCTGCTCAGCACACATGAATGATTGAACGCAGATTACAGCAGAAACGAGAGTTTGTCTGAAAGTATTGGACTGCAAGAGGACTGAGAGGATTAGATTGAAGGAAAATTCCATGTTTACAGCTCGGCTCTTGTTTTCAGAAGTTTCTCCATCATTTGTTGTCGGTTATGAAAATGTTTTACTCAGCAGCTTCATCGGAGAGATCTGTGAACACGGTGACATGAGCAGACAGATCCTCTGCTGAACACAAGTTATCTGAACCATTTATTTAGAAATGAAACAGAAAGTGAACACACTCGAAATGTCAATCCTTTTCCTGATGAAGGTTCAGCGTGGCCTTTTGCTCGGCACCACCCTCATTTTTGTTTTTAGATTTGGGTAGATGAATCACATGAATCAAGTGATGACACTTCCAGTTTTCTTTCCTTTTACTATGAAATTAAACAGCTGATATGATCAGTCAATTCAAGCAAAAACTTAGGAAAAATTATGACGTTATCTTGTATTTTATGATTTAATCTTCTAAAATTACAACTCTTTACAAAGGTCTTTCTCTTTTAAAAAAAAAAATTAATAAACTTATTACTTATAACTTAACTTACAAAAAATGGATGGATGGATTTTAGTTTTTAATAAAAACAGTGTTTTGACGTCTGTGTTCTTTCTTGTCTCTCAGGAGTACATCATCCGAGTCCAGAGGGGCGTGTCTTCAGAGAATAGCTGGCAGGTAAATGCACCAATCACAACCTCTGGTGTCAGCTTTACGATCCACAATTCTGGTTGTTTGACAGAAATACTGACTGATGAAATTGTCCCAGTCAGATAATTAGATCAATGAGGATGTGTTAGAAGATGTAACTGACCAATCACAGCTGTTTTGTCGATAACTGACAGGTGTGCGTGTGTTTTGCAGGTGATTCGGCGTTACAGCGACTTTGATGTTCTCAACACCAGCCTGATGGTGAGTTCCACATCTTTCCGTCACACATCAATCACTCTGATTTGAAGTAACTTGTGTCCTTGGGCGGTCAGGGGTGTTCAACCCCAAGTTCAAGTCATTGTTCTTACAGTAATCACTGTATGTTCCACTCTAGAAGTCAACTTTTACACACACAAACAGCCGATGCCGCACATACCAGCCTTATCTTAGCCAATCTCCTTCCTGTTTGGGAAATCTCAGTGGCGGTTCGTTACGACACGCTGAAGGTTTTTGCTGTTGTCTCATCGATTTCCCAGAAGTCTCGGCCGGTGCTGTCAGAGGGCAGTTTGCAGATCGTTTCTGTGCCGTCAGCTGTTAGTTTTGGATTGGATTTAAGGCTGCACTGCATCTCAAAGCACTGCATCACTCTCAGTCTGTGTGATCACGCTGCATCGCAGCTCATCTTGTGATTAATTTGTAGTCATGCTAGTGATGAGGCTTGTGTGATGATAATGTCAGTCAACCACTTTGGTTCAGACTGAAGTATCTTAAACTATGAATGGATAGCAATTACAACAATACCACAACCAACACAAAAATAAAGTAGATTGTGATTTCGATGGATGAACTCTCAAGTCTCTGTAGGTTGATTTTCATATAAATGAACTGAAATGAGTGGCTGCCTGGAAAGAAATCTAAAAACTGATGAATTATTTTGAAAAATGATATGGCATGTGAACGTTCCCAACAACTGAGGGGGTGACATGAAGATTAATGTTAGAGAAAAGGAAATAAAAACAAAGTTCAAGCAAACATTCATCTGTTTATGTAAAATATTGGATGTTTTTATGTCGTTTGGCCTCAAACAAACATTCAAATGATACGTAGAAGCTAAGATGTAAAACTGCTCACAACTCGTAATCATCTGAAACTTGTGACCAGAGGTTACAGGTAAAAGCTGTCTACAAAAATGCAAAGTAAAGCAAGAGAGATCTAATCTGATTTGTTTAGACTATGGTTTGGATTAGCTTGTGCTGATTATGCAAGGTTGACTTAATTTAAGTAAACGTCTTTGTTATCTAGAGACAATAATGATACTAGTCTTATTTTAAGTCCTTTTATCTTGTTTTAAGATTTCTGGTGCTGCACATCCTGAATCTTATCAAGTTAAATCTAAAATGTTTATGTTACATGTCAAAAATGTGAGTTTAAAACATAAAAATCAAATCATCGCATATTCACACACACATACCTGAACCAAATCATCAATTGGTCCTAAGATATTCAGCATGTCATTTTTAGAGGTTGATGGAACAATCAGACTGGAAGTGTTCTGACTTTGGGATGTATGTCAGAGTCCTGGTTGTGGTCAGGTCTCATCATTCCTGGATAACAGGAAGCAGTTTTTCTGCTGAGCTTTCGCCTGCTCATTTCCTTTTTGGGGTCTCTCACTGACCCCAACCTCGAGTCCAGACCCTGATCTTAAGTCAACATGCAGCGAAACTGTCGGAAACCTTTGCTGCTGTTCTGTCTGTTTGTTTTCTCAGTTCTGCTTCTCTCTCTTTCTTTGTAAATGGATGAAACGTTCAGAAAAAGAAAACCAAACATAAGTATGATGACTTCTCTCTCTCTGTCTTTGTCCAGGTGTGTGGCATCAGTCTCCCTCTTCCTCCCAAGAAGCTAATCGGAAACATGGACAGGGAGTTCATAGCAGAGAGGCAAAGAGGACTGCAGACCTATCTGGACTCAATTACCCAGCACCCCCTCCTCTCCAGCTCCCTCACTGTCAAGAAGTTCCTGGACCCCAACAACTACTCTGCCAACTACACAGGTTTGTTCCCTCGTCTTTACTGAGAGAATATTTTCAGTTTGTCTTATTCTGAGGTGGAAAGTAACATTAAGTTATGTTAATTAATTAATTAGTTAATTAAATGGTTATGTTAATTTAAAAACATTAAACTTTTTTATGACATTACATAATGAGGTAAACAGCGAGCTGTGTCTGAAGCTGCCTCTGGAGTTTAAAAACAAAAAGCTTCATGAAATGAATCATTTAATTGCCGTGCTGTCACTGTTGATGATTTTGAGGTGTTGAGAATTCAGCCACCATCCAAACACAACAGAGCTGACGGCACTGATTTATTATCATTATTATTATTATTATTATTATTATTATTATTATTGCCTTCATAGTGACAAATAAAACCACAGCAGCAGCTCTGCATCTGGGAGAGGATGATTTAGTGGACGACTCTTGTTTTGTGTTTTTTAGTTGACAGTTGTTGGAAGTTTTCCAGCTCTGCAAACACAGAAACCACATGAAGGAAAAAAAGGCCTAAAATTATTTGTGACAGATAAACCAGAATTATATGAAACCCATTCAGCAGTGAACAAAGATTCACTTTACAAAAGCTGGATGATCTCATATTGAACAATAAACAGGCGTAGACAAAGAGTCTCATTCATTGTTTGAAAGCAGTTACCATTGTCTTTTGTCCTGAAAGACAGTAAATAAACTTAAAAAGCAAGAAAATAATGTGTGTGTCTGTATGCCTGTCTGCCTGTATGTGTATGATTTTATGTGTCTGTCTCTCTCTAGAGATCGCCCTGCAGCAGGTCTCCATGTTCTTCAGGTCGGACCCAAAGTGGGAGGTCCTGGAGCCTCTTAAAGACATGGGTAAGACTCAGAGTGGTTCTGAATCTGACTAAAAACTGCTCTTTAACTTTTAAAAAATAATGTATGCAGTGCTAATGCTAACTGCAAGCACAAATGTGAATATAAGCTGATGCTTACTTTGGCTCTGAAGTATTCATATATTCATTATTAGGGCTGCTAACTACTGATAATTAAATTTATTAATGATTAATGTGAGTTATTTTCCTGATTAGTCCAGAAGCACGAGGTGATGTCAACAGTTCAAACAAGATGTTCAGTTTAATGTGACAGAAGATGGAAATCTTCACATTTTAGGAGCTTAAGTTTCAGTTTGACTCATTATATTCATCTTGTATAATTAAAATATTCAAAAGAAACCAGACTGTTCTCATTTAAATGATTGATGACTGTTTTAGTCACTTTGAGTCGGATCTCAACGTGGGAAAGTGTTCACGTGAGATGAGTATTAATTTCTGATCAAATGATTAGAAGGAAGGTAAATACGCTGATTAACGAGCACTGTTTTTAAGATGAGCTTAGAGACGGTGTGTTGTTGTTTCATCCAACTGCTGTCGTCATTAATCATCATTGATCTAATGACGGTTTGTTCATGAAGATAAATCTGAAATAACCAGACATAAACACATATAAGACGGTACATTGTAAAGTTAACCTTCAAGTTATCGGCTCTAATGTTTTATTCTTGTTGACATGATGTTTGTTTTTCAGGCTGGAGGATCAGGAAGAAATATTTTTTAATCAAAAACAAAGAGCAGTCCAAGGAGAGGTATCTGCTGAGCTGGGTGAGTGCAGGAGACACAACAGTGACGCTCAATTCCGCTTATTACATTTTTTTAAATGAATGCCTTTATGACGAAAATTTGGGGGTGACCGAGTGGAGCAGTTGTAATCCACAGCAACACTCTGAGACACGATTCCTTTAAAGACTGTAAGATCTGAAGTTTAAAGTCTGCAAACTGATGATGGAAATGAAGTTAATGTTTCTTTTAAAAAGCATTTTGCAAATGATTCATTCACTGACACATTTCACATCCTGTAACAGCAGGAAGGAGTTTAATGAAGCAGCGACTGAGAACACATGGCAAAGTTTTAGTTGTTTAATAAACCGTCTTTCTCTTAGGATAAATATATATATATATATATATATATATATATATATATATATATAATTATATTTGTAGAAGAAAGATTTTTTATCTTTTATGTCTCTCTGTTGGTGGAACATTTCTCGTACTGAGTGATTCCCAGAGTCAAGAACAGATTAAATTTAAGTTCATGGAGCTGCAGCTGATCCCAGCTGACTTAGGGCTTCGGGCAGGGTATACCCTGGACAAGTCACCAGCTCATCACAGGGCCTGAAGAGAAAATCAAATTATCAAAATAACGAATCGCTTGTCTGTGTGTTTGTTTGTGTTGGTGTGTGTGTGTTTGTGTGTTGTAGGTGGACCTGGGTCCTGATAAGTTCCTATCAGACAAAGACCTGCAGTCAGCCATGAAGCTGCTAACCAGCCTCTCTGTACGTACACACTCTGTCTGTATGTGTGTGTTAATACCAGAATCTGACTTTTGAAGCATCTGTATTAACGTGAAAAATCCACATGCCATAGAAATGTATCATCTTTGTGATAATGACATAAAATGAGCCAAAAAAGGTGAGTTCTATAAAAATTCACCCTCAGTACAGGAAATTAGCTATAGAGACCAAAACAGTTTTTTGTACCAGGCTGTAAACATGTTTATTTCTGCTGTGAAGTTGGACATTTTAACATGGGGACTTATGGAGTCTGACTCGTTCTGTAGCCAGCCTCAAGTGGACGTTTGAGGAACTGCAGTTTTTGGCACTTTCGCACTGGCTGGAAGGTTGCCGCTTGTTTATGACACAGATAGACAGTAGAAACAATAGATTAACCTTCAGTCATCTCCGTTTTGCACTCTAGTGGATTTTATATGGTTTGCTGTGTTTAAGATACCTTTAAATCACATATTTAAATCACTATAAATATTGAGAAGACAGAAATATTTAATTTTATTTTTAATATTTAATTAATTAGATGTTGTGAAATAATCAAACTCCTCCTCCTCCAGACTCCGTATCTCTGTCCACTGCTGTTCTCCAGCACCAGTGAGTCTTCAGCTCTGCTCATCCGGCCGTTCAGTGAGAGAGGCTCTCTGAGAGACCACATCTGTAAGGTACTGTGTGTGTGTGTGTGTGTGTGTGTGTGTGTGTGGATGGCTGAACAGCATCTGATGACCCCTCACCTTGCTCTTTCCAACGTCGGAAGAAAGTCGTCCTGTTTCTCCCCCTGCAGGTGAAACCCAGAGAGAGTTACCTGAAGAAGTACTGTAACCCGAAGAAGAGTCAGGGCCTCGAACTGCAGCACATCAAACTGTACGGCCGTCAGATCCTGGAGGTATACAGACAGACAAACGCACGCACACACACACACACACACAAATCACATGAAGAAATAAACCACACGCACAACAAAGTGTTACTGTTATTAGAGCTGTTCGTCTGTGTGTGTGCAGGGCCTGAAGCTCCTCCATGATGGCGGAGTGTTTTTCGGTCACCTGCATGCGTCCAACGTAATGGTGGATGATGGCGTGTGTCGACTAATGGACGTAGAGAACGGCATGCTGGGAGTTCCCTCAGCGCTGCGACCTGCATTCACTCAGCTCAGGAAGATCAACGTACGTAAACACTGAGTTCAATTAGATAAAATTCATGTTTTGTTATAGAAATCTTATAGACGTCCCCCTTGCACTGGCTCTGTGCCCTCCAGGGGCCCCGCCCCACAGTTTGAGAACCACTGAACTGGCCTGTGTTGCTGTGAACAACCGAGTCAAGTGATCTGTAAATACACTAACATACTGTTTGTGTGTATTTGCAGTCCACAGAGAGCATTGACATCTTCTGCTTTGGACATTTACTGTACGAGATGACATACGGCCGTCCACCAGACAGCGTCCCCATCGATCAGTACCCCACTGTCCCCTACACTGCTGTGGGTCAGTATATTCACACACACATACCTGAAACATCAAGTTTACTGAAAGATCCCAAAGTTTCTGTATTATTCCCAAGCTGATCTGTTGATTTATTTTGTGTGTGTGTGTTCAGTGTCAGTGCTGCAGTCCATTCTGTCCACAGAAGCCTGTAAGAGTGGGATGCCGACGGTGTCAGCGCTCATGCAGACACCGTGAGTTCACCGGTTTTTAGCCGCTGTCCTGTTATTATTCATTCTGTTGTGTGTTTGTACTCCAGACAATTGAAATATCTCATCCACACTGAGACAACGAAATCTGAAAATGCCCCTTTTTTTTCTCCATCGTCATCATCTTTCAGATTTTGTTTTGTATTTACCTAAATTACCTTAATACCTAAATATCTGCCCTGTCAATGAACACTATAGACAACTGGATGTTTAGTTAATCTTCAAGGCTGAAAGGCAGCATAAATGTCAAAGACAGTTGCCAGGCTTATGTATATGATTCACTTTAATATTTACGTCAACCTTTTTTGTTGCTGATGAGTCACAGTTTGTGTTTTGCAGGCTGTTTAGTGACGTCCATCTCCAACACTCAGAAAAACTCCAGATCAAGGTGAGAGGCTCAGTTTGAAATGACTTTTGAGAGCGTGTTCACACATTTGCACGGTTTGCTTCAGAATATTCACAAGCTAACTAAAAAGGATGAAGAAAAAATATTAAATATCTCAAACCCTCTCCTCTCCTTCAGGTTCCCAGCCGGCTAAAAGAGGCGCTGAAGACGGCGAAGGAGAGTCTGGAGAGGAGGCTGCAGGAGGAGCAGAGAGTGGTGCGTCACTACTCTAATTTCACATCGTTCACACTTTTATACTGCTGAGCAGCTCAGCTGGAGACATTTAGGAGGTCATGTCTCTCCTTCGATGGTATATCAACAATCCCCAAACCTCTGTATTTCAAATCAGTGACCTTCTCGATAAGGTTGATGTGATACTCGCTGCAGAGAGGAATTTTAGCTGCCTCTAGTGGGGGAAAAAGGGCTGTGGAAAAACTTTGCAGCATAGTTTCCCATAACCTTTTCAAGATGCCAAAACAAAAAGTCACTGCTGACTTCAATGTGGAATTATTTTAAGATGCTCTTCCTCTAACGGCCACTGGATGCCGACTTTCAGGAACCTGTGGTGTGTTGTTGCCTCTTAAGGTGCAGTTAGACCAGCTGTCACCAGCTGAAATTTACTTGTGTGCAGGATAGGAACAACATAAGTGGGGTTGTGAACATTAAGTCTGGCTAGCAGGTTAGTTATGTGTCCATCCACATCCACATTTTGAAGTTTCCTTGAGCAAGACATTAAATCCAAAATTGCACCTTGCATTGTAGCTCGCTGCCATCTGTGTATGAATGGGTGAAAGAATCTCAATTTTCAGTGCAGGTTTTATGAAACAGTTGCATAAATGCAGCTCATAAATATGAGGTTTTCTCTGTGTATGGAGGATAATGTTGTATATCGATGTTTGATGGAAGCTCCACCAGCACAGGAGGCTGACCAGAGCTCAGTCTCACCACGGCTCAGAGGAGGAGAAGAAGAGGAGGAAGATTCTGGCGAGAAAGGTTGGTACAGAGTCTCTCTCTCTCACACACACACACACACACACACACACACACACACACACACACAAACAATACAAGGAAACCTCATGACATCTGAACATCAGCATGACAGACATGTTGGCTGGTTGCTTGTCAGTTTAACAACTACAGCTCGAAATACACACCGCCTGTACCTCTGTGACTAAGACTCATGAGATATGCTTGCATTGTTTTGTCTTTGTTAGTCAGATATGATTACTCTGTAAAGAAGTTAATAAGATAACTAAGTAGTTACATAAGAATGACAACAGACACCCACATGTGAAACATGTTTCAGCTGTTTACAAAGACTCAAATGGATTACATGTGTTAAATGCGTGTCTGTTTGAGTTTAGTGTGTATGAAAGGCATCAGACTTCAACTCTTTCTGATACAAGGAGAGGCGCATCTTGTGTAAGCAGAGTGATGCATGTTAACTTTAAAAAAGTCTTACAATGTTTTTCTTTTGTCTTTGCAGAAGTCCAGACAGTCGGCGTATGAAAATGAAGAAGACGTCTCTGTCAGAAACAACAATAACTCTGGTAGGTCACAACTGTTACTCTCAACAAATACTTAACCACGTTAGTTATTTAATTAGCCAGCAAGCAAGTCTTTTGCTAATTAATCAGTTAGTTAGCCTGATAGGTGTTGTTTTGGTTACCTGAGTAGTTAGTGTTGTTTTATTGATTTATTTTGTTAGTCTGACAGGAGTTACAACATAGCAAAAGAGGTCTAACGATTGCTCCAAGAAGTTAGCTAAATAACAGCTAGGTAGAGTGTAGCTTATTAGTTTAATATGTTGAGGAGTTAGACTTTTAGTCAGCTAATTAGAGAGCTAGTTAAAGTCTTAGTTGTTAGCTTGTTATCAGGTTAACCAGTGTTAACATCTGCAAAATGTGTTCAAACCTATTGGTGGACTGTAAACTGTAGATAACTGCCTGTCTGATGCTACAATGTTTCAAAGTGTCTTGTTCTTCACTGCCTTTGTTGGTGCATAGCTACATTTCTTTGCATGTCAATGCCCACCAACCGTAAATCAGTGGAACAGCGTGCAATCATCAGCAGAACGCAAAACAGACAATTCTGTGTGTTTTTATTTTTTAAGATGAGTAAAATGGTGGAGATTAATTTGTCTGTCTTCTTTCTGTCTGTCTTCAGGTTCTGGAGCCAGTTCTCCTCCCACATGCCCCTCCTCTCCCACCCCCCCATCCACCACAGGTATGCCTCTGTCTGTCTGTCTGTCTGTCTGTCTGTCTGTCTGTCTGTCTGTCTGTCCTCCCACCTGTCTGTTCAACTGTTTGTCTTTCTCTCCTCCCACCCACCTCTTTGTCTGTCTGTCTGTCTTTACTGTGTAGCTCCCCCTTGTGTTGAGAACGTGCTGAGGCTGTGGTGTGTCTCAGCGTGCTGCTCACATCAATAACAGCATCTTTATCATTAACTCTGAATTTCTGCCCTCAATAATCTGAAATCTGCATGTGTGATGATGAAGACTAATTGTTTGACTTGACCTGTCTGTCTGTCTGTCTCTGTCTATCTCTGTCTGTCTCTTCACCTCTTCTCTTGTCATGTAATTACCTGGTTTTCAGACAGGTATCTGTCTCTGTTACAGCAGTGCGTCTTATTCACTTTGTTGTAGCTGTATGCAGGATGGGAAACACTGATGTTTGATTTTATATTTTAAAGTCTGGCAATATTTTTCTTATTGATAACAAACCCATGAAAAGACCAAACCAGCAATGTGTTTGCCTGTCTCTTAAAACTTCTCCTTCTCAGTCTGTGGCTCTCAGACGTTTATGTCAAGTTTTATGTTTTTCACTTAAGATGTAAATCTTTCAAAGAGTTCACAAATACAATATTTAGTTTAATTTTCACAAAGATTCAACAAATTTCTGTTTGTTTTCTGTGATTGCTGAATCGATTTTATGCATGTATTGAACAGAAATTAGCATTGTGATCGTTGTAATATTATCCTAACAAATAATCCATTTTAGTTCACATGCTCAACATTAAACAACATGTGTGCTCACACGAAATAGCTGCTGACTTCACATTGCTAACTCAGTCCGTGCTGCTGTGGGTTCAACAGTACACATTGACCAGCTACAGCAACCTTAAAGGGTCAAAACTCAAACTCTATAAAAAATACAGCCATCACTAAGTAGAGAGACTGCATTATTTTTAAAGCCTAGTGTTTGGTGAGCAGGAAATGTACTTTTTTAACAGTACTTTACTTTACTAGGATTAAAAACCAAACACAAATCGCAATAAATCATAACAGTGTATTAAAAACTTGTTGAATAAGAATCACAGTGTATCTTTAAAAAGGTACCAAGTGTCGTGATTGTATTGAATCGGCAGCACGTCGTTGCAGCTCTGCAGTTTTCTAAGTTGAAGTAAATAGTGCATTTTTGGGGGACTATTTTCATTGGTGGATTAATACACATTTGGTGCTCTATGTGTAGCTCACTGATGTTTTTAACAGTGGAGCTCTGTGGCACAGAGGACCACACAGACAATACTTGTTAGTTGGATCAATTCTTTGATGGTTTTCGTCTTTTTCATGGGATTTATTGACGATAAGAAAAATACAGAACATCACCAGACTCAAGTTTTTACACGCTGACATGAATGTGTCATCAGTTTCCCACCCTGGTATTAGTGTCTCCTCTCCTCTCTCCTTATTTGCTCTCCTCTTTCCTTGTTCTCTCTTCCCTTGTCTCCTCTTTATCCTGGTGATACTGTGTAAATGCTGATTGGTCCACTGAACAGATAACTGTCATCTCCCTCTCTCTCTCTTCTTCCTGTGCTGTCTCCACCATAGAGCATGCACCATTCTGACCGTGTCGTTGGGTAAAGTAAAATGTCGATTTATAATGTCGATGATGATGATGATGATGAAGAAGAAAGTCTCTCGCGGTTTTTTAAAAGATGTCATACACTCTGACGTCCCAGCAAGCTCCTGGTCACAGAGATCTGCTTCATGCTACTAGTAAACTCAACAAAAAAAGGAAAACTTGTCATCTATAAGAAATAACAAATTTAGTAGTTACATTGCAACTCTAAATGTTACATCATAGTGTGCATACACATACACCTGTACAAATGAGTGCATAACAATAAAGAAACAATTTCATTAAATGGCTTTAAAGTAGCAGATGATCCCCTCAGTGAACACCTGATTTCTTTATCTTTTATCCACAGTAGAAGTGGAGTAGAATCAGATGTCTAGCCACAGAAGTTACAAAAAGCTACACTTAAAAAAAAAGAAAATTAAGAAGTGGATGGAGTCAGAGGACAAGCTGTTTGTGTATATGGAGCCATTGAAGGTTTCAGACCCTGACACCCAGAATTCTTTCAGTATGGACAAGTGTCATTTTGAGTTTGTGATTTCTAGATAGAAAAAAGGGTTTAAAGCACCGACATTAAAAACATTTGGACAGCGTATGCGTGACGTCACCCATAGGTTTCTGAAGAGTTGTTTTAGAGCTCAAAATCTTGTGGCTTTGGCAGCCGCCGTGTTGGCAGCCACCTCCTGGCTAATCTAAAAATTGGCAAAGATCGAGATCATCGGCCGACCGAATGACACCTGGTTGCTCAAATAAACTATCTGTAATGGCACCCACCTGTCAATCAAAGCGACCACGCTGTTAATTATGCATAACTTTGAGCCTTAATATAATTTTGAACAGGTGAGTTCTATAAAAAATCACCCTCAGTACAGTTGTCATGAACGAGGAAATTAGCTATAGAGACCAAAACAGTTTTTTGTACCAGGCTGTAAGCATGTTTATTTCTGCTGTGAAGTTGGACATTTTAACATGGGGACTTATGGAGACTGACTCATTCTGTAGCCAGCCTCAAGTGGCCGTTTGAGTGCAGTGCAGTTTTTGACACTTTGGTGTTGGCTTCACTTCACAGCTGCGGAGGTGGTTGCCACTTCTGTCAACTTCACCTCAGCGATACTCATATTGATATTTGTTATATATATATATATATATATATATATATATATATATATATATATATATATATATATATATATATATATATATATATATATATATATAAATAATGCATAGTTATGCTAACAGTATATCGACCAATAATATATATTTTAAAGTAAACACATAACAAATCTTGATACAGATCCCATAGAATTGTTTGCTTGTTTTGGTGTCTTTTTGATTGTGTATCATATCTAAGTGTTACACTAAGTGGGATGTCCTACAGTATGAAAATAAACAAACTAAATAACGGTGACACTGTTCTACTTTTCTCATTCAACAATCTCAAACTTAAAAAACAAATGCAGAAGATGATACCAACATCGTCTCTCAAACTAAACAGCTTGAGGACTGTTAATCCGATGAATTCCTCTTTTTCAAACTAAGTAGCCTGAAAGTAGAAATCTGTCGGTGTGAAGACGCCTGATGTGATCTGAAGTCGCTGCTTGCCTGGATCGGGGGTGTACGCACATCTTTTATGAAAACCTCACAATCTGCAGTGACAGTCCAACTCCTCCCTGATTCAGACCTGCTGTTCTCATTGGAGATTGTGATCTGTCAGTTC
The DNA here is from genome assembly GCA_946959425.1 of Argyrosomus regius. Taxonomy (NCBI): domain Eukaryota; kingdom Metazoa; phylum Chordata; class Actinopteri; family Sciaenidae; genus Argyrosomus; species Argyrosomus regius. Next base: position 12,119,262 of record OX336885.1, read on the forward strand.
TGTCTGTCTGCTCGGTCAGTCGGTTAAAGCATGTCTGTGTCTGTTTTCTGTTTGTTTTTGTCTGCTTGTGTGTATGTGTTTGGGACGGGGTGTCACAGTGAAGACGTGTCAGATCTTTGAACGTTCATTAATACTTAGTTTCTTTTGTACCTGTAGGTTTTCCTCCCAGTCTTACAGAGCTTTTCTACAGTTGACTAAATCTTCTACACAGATTTTCTATTGTTTTGTTTCAATATTTTATCCACAAAGATTTTTTTTGCACTCCTTTTGGTTTCTTTACATCACCAGGTTTTCATTTTTTTAATGTCCACTGCAAATTGTGTATAATACACATAATTGGTGACCATTTTGGAGATCTGGGCCTGTATTTATCAAGCTTCTTTGAGTAGAAAATCAGTCCTAACTGGCCAAAAATTCTCAGAGTTACACATTTTTGGATCTACTTTTAGGGCGAGGATTGAAAGTATTTCATTGACTTTCTTAGCGACTATGTCCGCTAATGCTTAGGAGCACTCAGGATGTGTCCTAATGTTGTAGTGACTAGCAGATGGCGTTCAGGCAGATCATTCTGTGGGAGGAGAGATGTTCAGTGATGACAGTGACTTCATCAAAAGATACTGCTTTGACAGAAACTGAAACAGTTTTTGAAACTGACATTGCAGGTCATGTAGATATATGGAACTCTCACGAGATTTGTATCTGTTAGTTTTGCATGAGTGAGAAATTTGCTTTAAGGGCTCTCTACGAGAAAGCTAATGTTTGTGTCCCATTGACGTGTTATTTTAATCCTTCTCCTAAACCTAGCCAACAAGCTTGTAGCCTAAATCGAGTCAAACTGCAACTGAAAACTGAAAATAATTTTTAAAAAACAACAATAACTTCCCCTCAGAAAATCGTGACCATCTTCCAGTGTGTGAGTTATAGTACCTCACCTGACTTCCCGAAGCCTTTGTCAAGCTTGACAGTTTCAAAACAGAGAACTTATTCTTGGTTCTCCTCTCATACAACTGCATATGCATTTCAAACTAGACAAGCAAGACAAGAATATTTCAAAGCAGAAACAAAGCACACAACTCTCATGAGAGGTTTGCAAATCTGTGGCTACCATCTAGACCAGAAAAGATCCTCGCAACCTCGCTTTGATAGCAAAGAAAATGTGATGATGACATGTGATCATGTGATTCTGTCACAACCAACAATTTCAGCAGTAATATTAAAAACAAAACACTGACTTACTGTGTCAGATAATAGAATCATTCATTTTTCCACCATTCAGCATGAAATTATGGAAAAACAAGCTTCAGGCATGCGATAGTTTATTCATTTATTTACTGAATATTCTTCTTCTGTAAATATTTGAAAGATATGTTCTCATTGTTTTAGTAATATAACAGAAATACAACATTTCCCCACCCATAAAGGACACACACTGCCCTTTAACGAGGTATGTAGTTGAAATAGAAACTCGACAGTGGAAGAGTAGACTTCACGTTCTTTCACATCATCACTTTGTGGGAAATATTGCAGAAAAAGCTGTGACATTAATATTGACATCGTGAAACAATGTGATTGTATAGGACTGATAACGAGATGTCACACAGCTGAGTCAAACATCTTCCTCTTTTAAATGACACATACATTTATGTACATAGGCTGACTAAGTGGATATTTATTTGTGAAGCTGTGCAGTTATTTTGGTGTTTTAGTTTTGTATATATAAGATATATTTTCCTAGGCACAAAAAGTCTACACATAAAGACGTCACATACAACCACAGGAGTCCCTGCTGAAAGTCAGTGTAGGAAGCTTTGTCAATATCTCACTTTGCTTGACTCTACTGACTAACTTTCGTAACTAGTTTAACTTTCATCATGACTTGTAGAAGATATTCTGAGCTGTATGATAAATACGGGACCAGATCATTTGTTTTTAGATTGATTTCCTTCCTTTCAGGCTGGTTTCATCGAGCACTGTCAACATTTAGTCACCTTTATTTTTTTTTTTTTCAAGTTTAATGTAGCAGGGGCCATTTTGAACCGATTAGTCTGATATTGTGTGAGAGATTGATCACAGATTTGAGTGCAGATTTTCACATTAGATTGTGAAACCTGGCCGTAGCTGAGCTCTGATCTGACACATCTGATCACAGAGGTCTCAGTGAAAGTGTAACTTTGGAACGTGACCGACGAGTCTCAGTCGAACGTTAAAGGTAACTGCAGCCGCTAAACGTAATGGAAGTTTGTTCCACATCCATCCTGGAGATGATCCGTCAGCAACTGCAGGCTTTAGTGGTACTGCAATTGTTAAACTACAAAAACAAATTGCATCCACAGCCTTAAACAGATTTTTTAATAGTAAATATCAGCTTCAAACAACCTAACCGTCTCCTGCAGTGACGAGTTTCTCCAGGTTTGGTCACTGTCATCTGTCACACTGATGGATGCCCTTTCATTACGTTGCAGAAAATTCACTGTGCAGTCAGACAGAATGTGGAGTCTGGACTCCAGTCGCAGCTTTAAGCCTCTGCTTCACCTACGTACATGTTGAAGCTTCCCAACATTTCGTTTCTCACTGTGCTCACTGGGTTTCACTCAGTCTGGGATGCAAAATGGCACAAACGGAAAGGGACATACCAGGTTTAAGTTCAATTCACCATCAGTTCACCATGTGTCTATCAAAGCATGTCGCAGTGGCTCATTTAGTATAGTACAACAGAGCTGAGAAATACATGTCCCAGAGGGCATTGCTGTAAGAATTATCCAATCAGAGAGCTTCAGATTCTGTCGCTGTGAGGTGAAGTTAGAGGTCGAGCCTTGTGGGACTTGTTGGATAAATAGATTCCTGGCTACTGAGGCTCATGGGTACTGTAGTTTTTAAAGATATTACAGGGACCGAAAAACACATTTTTTAAAACTGATCACTATATGACAACACCTTAAAATAACTATATACAAATGTATTTACTTAAAGATCCACTGGGCCTTTAAACGCTGTATTCTTGGGTATCGAACCTCAGTACTTTCTTTTTAGTCCTGACCGACGTGGCTGTAAAGTTGGGTTGAAACTGATGGTGGACTGAGTTCAGCCTGGAAACCGATCTGCAGGTGCTGGTTTCACAAAGATAAACTCTTTCCAGGGTCAGTGTCTCCATTACTCTAATGGAACTTTGTATGCAGTCAGTCTCTCTAAAGGGTTCACAGGTTGTAACTAATAGCTTTAATAATAGGTAATTATCCTAAAAACATTTGGTTAATGTCCTCCAGCATCAAACCTGAAGTTTTTTTTTATCTCTTTAGTTCACTTGGAAGAAACCTCCACTGCTGAGTGTTTGGATGCATCTGCAGTTATAAATGATAACAGGTTTGATGTTAATAAATGGATTTTGCATTTATAAACATCAAACTTATTAACATTTATAACTGCAGACGACTTGATAACTTTTGCCCATTGCCTTTTATTAATGACTATAAATCAGGTATATTTGACAACCTGGCAACCCAACATGGTTCATATTGATGGCTTATAACTGATCTACAAAGCATCAGCAGATTATCTACCTATTATCTAAGCCATTAGTTAAAACCCTTTTTAAAGGGTGCCTTATAAGAAAGTAGTAATAGTCTTTATTCAAACTACTGACAGTCAACAGCCTCTCTTCCATGTGTAATCTTCCAGTGAGTTGCTGTGATGTCAAGCGCCTTCTGTAAGTGTTTGAATTGAAGTGAAAGTAGCGTGAGAGTTTTATTTGACTCTCATCAGACTCATCTTACAGTAAAACTATGACTCACGTGAATCAGTAGACCAGATTAACGCATCTTTGTGCAACCAGCTCCTAAAGAGACTGAGTGTTACCAGTAGTGTTGTTCTCTAACGCTCCCTTCTTTCTTTCTTCTCTCTTTCATCCAGGAGCTCCTCCCCCTCCTCCACCTCCTCCGCCTCCTCCCCCTCCTATGCTGGACTCCTCCTGTCGTCCTCCTCCTCCTCTGTCCTCATCTGATGGAGTGGGAGGAGGTCGCAGCGCCTTGCTGAGCTCCATCCAGACCTTCAGTAAGGGCAAACTGAAGAAGGCAGAGACCGTCGACCACAGCAAACCCATCATCTGACCCTGGGCCAACCACAACGTAGGAAAACTATCACTAAGGCAACACGACTCGCTGGTTCTGCACTGTGGTATGGGCTGGTTCACTTCGTCACTTCTTGAGATGTGAAAAGGAATGACTAACAAACAAAAATCCAAGTACCATTTTAGTTTTTATTGCTTTTCCTGCTTTTAATTTTTTAAAATCTGTTGCTGTGGTTAGAGGAGTGGATGATGGACGGGACCTGCTGCTTCAGCAGACAGCCAGATGGCTTCTTTTCTGCTCTTCGGTCTTGTAAAAGTGGCTGTTGAACGTTTGAAATTTGAACTTTCGGAAGCCACTGTGGATGCTTCATCCCACTGGATGATGAGCTTGGATTTCCAAGATCCAAAACTCTGTTATGGCGCTGTACTGAAACTAATCCTGGAGCATCAAATTCAAGCTTTCCCTCTTTGAATTCATCTCTGAACTTTGACATGTAGCCTTCAGGCTCTACTGGGACTGTTTCACTGCAGGATGACAGTGACAAAGAAACAACTCCAGAAAATCAATAGAGCTACACTGCAAAACAATCACCATCAATAAGTTATTTCTCTGTATAATTAAGTCCAAAAACAATTTTCTTGAAAAAAGTGAAAATTTAAACTCCTCAGTTTAAGAATTTTCTGGATATGTCTGCATCTTAAAACAAGGCAGGATGCCTCATTGCTCTAGAGTTTGAAATACAGATTTATTTTCACTTGTTTTAAGAAAATAAGACTCAAATTACAGACACAAATGACTTGATAAGAAGGATATTTGTTGAAATGCGTCCATCTGTAAACTTAACCGCAGTCCACTTAAGATCGTGAGACTTCCAAACACGCGAGAGCGAACAGTTTGCACGAGGTAGAGCGCAACATGAAGAACAGCACATAATCCTACAAAGCAGCTAACCACAACGCTACAAACAAAGTGTGTCTCCATCCATCTGTTGTTGTTGTTGTTTTTTTGCACATAAAAAACTGAGTGGAAACGCTGAAGATTGCTAGAAAAAAATGAGTACTCTTGGCTAAGGTGCCAAGTAAATCTGACGTACATGAGGCATGTGGCAACTGAAGAACTGGCGCCACCAACTGAGTTAATCTTGAGGCTCCCAAATTGTAATATTCGCATATAGGAAGTGGATGGAAAGGCCTTAATTTGCATTTTCTTTTGCCAATTTTCTCTTTTATTTGCGCTAAATCTGGATGATTCGGATGTATCGGATGTAAACAATGACAATATAAATTCTGGTATCCTCATCCTGAATTTTTCTTTTCACTCATGTCCTGGTCAGACTGGAGGGTAAAATTACAAAATTGCTGGAAAACTGAGATGCACAAAATCAACTTTTCCACCGTCCCTCTCTACAGCGAAACGATCATCAACGTCCTGTGACTTCTGCCTCACATTATTAGGAGCATACCATCGGACGTGTGTTGAACTTTGGCTGCTAAACGTGGCAGAAAATAAGCATACGGCTTGCCACTGTGGGTACAGCTGCTCTCTCCTTTGGTTTGCTCTTTGCACTTTTGGTGTGAAAGCCTGTAAGAGATACAGATACTAGTCAGACGTCCGTACTGTCGCAGATCAGAGCAACGTGGATCCACAGCGACGAGCTCAGCTCTGATTGTATTTAGGGTCTGAAATGAATCTGAAGTAAATTTTTCTCTCCACCAGCTTCTGTGGCACGAGATTAAAAAACAACATCATTACTGATTTGTAAGATTTTGATGATTTTGCTCCTTTGCAACAGAATAAAACTTTATTATTCCACATGCACTGCTGCTTTTGCATGTTTGGGTCCATCAACTTCAAATCACATCACTGCTGATCACATCCTGCTGGTGTCATTTCTCTGAAAATCAACCTGCAACAGAGAGAACAGAACAGTCAACATCTAGTTACCTTTAGTTTTACTCAACATTACTTAATACTTATGTTGTCACTCAAAGTTGCTTGCAGGGTCTGTAATGAACAATCGTTATAATCGACAATCATTGTAATCTGTTGAGCAGCAACTTCTCGTAATGCAACAGATGACCACCTTCAATTTTTGCATGTCATAGCCTCCATCTTCACTCATTCTTCTCGTTCTGATTTAGTTCTGTCAGCTGGTGTTTAGATCTAACCCCTAAACAATGAAGACTCAAATCAACACTCAAGGATCTCCAAGTCAAACCTTGAAAAATCATGAGTCACGGTAAGGTGTATTGATGAAAATACACCCATAAGATTTGGGAACAGCTCGACTCATTAACAGGATTAGATGTCAGAGTGTCATTAACAGCATCACCAAGGAATGATTTTAAAACAGTCCTTGCTCACAGATGATAAAGTAATTTATATGAAATGTATCTTTCTGCTGAAAGTTTCCCACTTTTCATAGAAATGACCTGAAGTTGTTGGTAGCCTGGAAAGACGGACATCAGTCAGAGAATGTGTGCTGAATCTGCAGTGACTTTTAACTTTGTTCCACTGAACTCAGTTTACTGTTGAAGGTTCATTTCAGACCCTTATTGTGCTTATTCCTGTTTATTTTTAATTGTTTTGCTTTTTGTTTTAATTCTGTTGTATTTTAATGTTTGCTGTCATCGCAGAGCTGAGATTCTTTTATTTTATTGTGCCATATGGATCTTTGTGCCTACGGGAATCTGAATGTCTCTTTTTTTTTTGTTTAAAATATTGTATGTGTCAATATCTGTAACCACATCGTAGATATATAGATATATATAAAGCTCTGTCTGATGAAGATATTAACACTTTAGCACACAGGATGTTATTACTGGCAGAAGAGTTTGTGTAGATCAGAGCAACATCCTTAAATAAATAACTAATATTTATTTTCATTATCAAAATGTCAGAACATAACCAGATATTTAAAGACAAAATGTCTGAAGCTATTCAGTTTACAATGATGTAAAGCAGCGAATCCTGACATTAAACAAAATGAAACGAACGCTTCAAATGACCAATCAATTATCAGAACTGTTGAACAGTTTTTTTCTGCCATTCAACTAATCATTAATTAATCAATTAACCCTAACTATTTTCAACGATTGATTTGGTATGATCCAAAATAATCAAGCCCTTAAAGTTTAAATTGGGATTAAATGTCAAATTCTTGGTTTTGGACTCAGAACTGACTCGAGTTTCTTCGTAAATATGTACTGTTGTTCTCTCGATGCTGTCTATTTAGTAGCTTTTCTGGAGCTTTTGGTCGTATCACACGATCTTCCTCAGTAGACTGAGTTTTGTCTCGTTGTCATGGGATTATACAGATTCAAATTTCCATTTTTCATGGTGGAAGGAACTGGGCAACTCCGTCTGCTGAGGAAGATGGTGTGATACAATAGAAAGCTCCAGAACAGCTACTAAATGGACCTTTGTGAAGCCTAGCAACACTCTACAGTCACTCTCTGGCTGTAGCCTTATGTGTAGCAGACGGATATGAGAGAGATATCAAATGTCAAATTATTCCTTTAAAAGTGGGTGTGAGCTACCATGGACTCTCAGGGTAGAAACGCAGCACCATAAGGATCTACTTTACTCGTTAACAGACATAACAGAGGAGCAGCAGTAAGCTGTAATTAATCTGCACAGTTAAAGTTTTGTTTCTCAGTTGTCACTTCCTGACTTTTGCATTAATCCTTCTCACCTGTGATTACCTGACATCCTGTGTGCTAAAGTGTTAGCCTCTGTGGGCAGACAGAGCTGCTATTGGAGCAGATTTTGTTGTGAATATCGAGTGTAGACGAGTACTCCTGCCTGATGACTCTGATCACCACAATCCAAGTTTCAGCACTCAGAGCGTGTTTTTAAAAGACCGCCCAATGCTGAAATCGTTTGTTTTTTGTTATGCAGTGCAATCCGGTCCAATGTGATGGTCTTCACGTCTTGAATGGTCCTTAAATTGTGTCAGAATGTTTCTCTGCAGCACTTTACCCACGAGGGGCGGAGGACAAGTCCCGAGGTGCGTTCAGAGTCCCAGAGATGGTGGATGCTGGATTAAAAGTTAATTGGTATAAAAACCACTCTTCACTCTCCAGGTCATTTACAGTTACCACACACTACATGCATCAAATGTTTTGACCCAATGTCACCCTTAGATACAAATGTCTTATTTACATTTAATGCAGCTGCAAATATCCTCGTCATCAACATTGAAATAAAAACATCTGGCAACCCTGCTGTGATGAAATGATACCTGTATCAGCCAAATGAATATTTGATTAAAAATTGAGTAAAAATGCTTGTGCTGAACTGTATTTTTGAATGCACCTTAGTAATACGGAAGATTTAAAATGCCTAAATAAAAACATTTCAAAGAAATAAAAATAGGTACACCTTGTAATGTGTTTTGATTCACATAAAAAGGAAATACAGCTCGTGCTCCTCCTTGTAAAAACTCATGACAGTGATTTGTGTTTTATTGTGGACCTCCGCAGGGCAACGCTGAAATACAATACACCTCCTCACTTTGTTTTCCGTGTTGTGATTTGATTTTTACGTGGCATGGAAAAGTCATAACGAATATCGCATTTGTTTTCCATTTAATTATGATGCAGTGAATGCATAAATAAAAATAAAATGCATATTACAATGTATATTGAATTTTACATTATTTCTTTTTTATATTTTGGCATTTTAAATGTTAAATGGGTTATCTATAACATGTACTTTTGAATTTGAATTTGAATTGCATGCCTGAATTTGTTGCAGATTCGGGAGGTCCTCTGCCACCCAATAAACTTTTCTACACATACATCCACGGAGACGTCTATATGTATATTAAAAGAACCATAATATTAGTTTAAGCTCCATGCATTTACAGTATTGTAGTTGAGGATTCAAACTTCATCTCAACTCTCAGGTTTTTTTTCAACCCCCTAAAACTAATATTAGTATTAAAGCAACTTTTTCTCTCACTTCTCACCCACAAGAAGTATGTAACACTTTACGGCACTAAGTCACACACCACCAACTATTTCACTGATTTTGGTGAAACTGCATCATATTTTATGGGAGAAAATGTCTGAAAAAATCTGGTTTTCCCTCTGATGTCCTCCGGCTGCTCTGAAGAGGATGTTGACGGAAGAAGCTAAGAACAGAAAAGGAGAGAGTGAGCGAGCAAAAAGCTGCCAGACGTGTAAATCTGGGACTGACTTTTAGTCGTTGGAGGGCTTGGTGAAATAAAAGGCTGAAAGACAGACGCCGAACTGGGCTTCTGCTGTTGGACTAGTAAGTAATATTAGCTGGCTGCTATGTCTTGTGTTGATAACCTTATTTGATGTTTGACTGTTAGTAAAGTTGTCGATTAACTAGTTTATGATCACAAGTAAAGTAATCATAATGAATACTCGTGTACAACTGTCTATAAATAGGGCAATAGTATTGCACTCGCAAAAATCTCAAAAACACACCAATTTTCTTTAATATTCTCTATATCATTAAATGTTCATAATTAATTGAACAATAAATGTGTTACCATAAAAAAGAGCAACTGCTGTATTGCATAGACTATAAATCTGAATGTCTTTAAGGTCAGAGGTCACAGTGGCTTCATTATACTGTATGTGTAGTATGATTCTAGACTCTGTGTCAACTATCAAAACCTTCAACCACATTTGAACTTTAAAGTCAGGAACAGATGCATCAATAACACACTCACACAGGTCTTTTTCCCATCTTCCCCTTTTTTTTTTTTTTTTCTTTTTGCATGCACAGAAACAAGAACATAAAGGTGATACAGCAGAACAGCACGTCTTGGTGTCACAAGGGCCACAGTTTGAGCTCTGTTATTATTTAAGTCAGGAATCAGTTAATAATCATAAACATGCTGATCAGATTTATGTACGCTTTCCACTGACTTGGTATAAACCTTCTTGTAATCCAGCTTCTTTTAATGTAATATTTTTCCAGTGATCAAGGATTTCCTGTCATAAGATGGGCCTCCTGCCTGCTGTATGCGAAAAAAGGCAGAATGATATTTAAAAAAAGGAAATATAAAGAATTGTAAAGTTGCACTGATGTGTGTCCTTCACACTGATTGCTGGAGTCAGGATATGATAAGCTTAGCTTTCCTGAAAACAGGGAAGGGAAACATCTAGCTGGGCTGTGTGAAAAATACACCTCTAAAGAAACACAATTTAACACTTTGTATACTGTATATTGATGCAACGTTGATGTGTAATCAATTGCATGGTGTCTGCCATTCCCACTCTGCGCCCCGTACTTCTGTTTCTGCACTATGTAACTCACCCACGAGAAGTACGTAACGCTTCACGGCACTAAGTCACACACCACCAACTATTTCACTGATTTTGGTGAAACTGGATCATATTTTATGGAGAAAATGTTTTCTGGTTTTCCCTCTGATGTCTTCCGGCTGCTCCGCCTCAACTCTCTGTGATTTACAGAGTTTCCTGATGGACAGTAAAGTAAACTGCTGCTAGCTGTAGCTGCTGTTAGCTAATGTTAGCTGAATTTGTTAGCCGGGCTGCCTTGACTGTGAGCTCAGAGCACTGTTAGCATGTGTGTTCGTACCAGAGTTGACCACCGGGAAGAGGAGATTTTCATGCTGACAGGGAGTGGAACCGCTGTTGTGCCAGAACCGGAACTGGGCAAGCAGGCAATGTAACCAGGCTAAGCAGCCTTTATGGACATAATGACAGAAGAAGATAACGAAGAGGAGGTTGATGGAGGAAGTTAAGAAAAGAAAAGGCGAGTGACCAAGAAGCCGCCGGACAAGAGTAAATCTGGGACTGACTTTTAGTTGTTGTCGAGAGCTTGGTGAAATAAAAGGCTGAAAGACAGACGCCGAGCTGGGCTTCTTGCTGTTGGACTAGTAAGTAATATTAGCTGGCTGCTATGTCTTCGTTGCACTTGCTTGATGTTTGGCTGTTAGCAAAGTTGTCGACTTACTAGTTTTTAATCAGAAGTAATCATAACAAATACATGTGCACAATATTTATCATAGTGGGATTGCACTTTGAAACTGGGGCTGTTAAATCGCAAAAATACGTATTTCCATGCAATCTTGCTTTAATGTCTTTTTTGGAAAACATACAAATATTGGGTGGCTAGTACATTAATTAATATATAATAATATATATAATATGACTTGGAGTGACTGACTAACCACTTCCATCATACTAATTTCTCCCTTGTCCTCCTGATCTTGGTGAGGAAAATGTGGGTGTTGACCAACAGCCCTCCATAATCGTAGAATAGGTGGTATCCCTCTCTCACCCCTCAAACTGCTATCTGCTAGCTGTTTGTCCCCCGCTTCAAGTCTTTATGTTGAGCTAAGCTAACCATATCTTGACTCCAGGCCTCTATTTTATGCATTTTCTCATCTCACTCTTCTTCATCTTTATAAGGAAACATAGGTATTTTTCAACCATATTTTAGTGACTGAATGATAATAACAATTTTTGAAATTGGTCCATCAGCTGCAGTTATAAAATAGACTGCAATTTGTAATCACTTTTTTGTGTTGTGTTATCGCATGACTCGCTATGATGTTTTAACATTTTAGTTCAAACTCACCAGTCACAAAATAACACAAAGTAACCAATCAAGGCAATATTAGACAAGCAACTTTAGTATTCTGCGATGTAAAATGACTGTTTTTCCAGTGCAGTCTGGTGGGTTTGAACAGAGCGATATCATGGTTAAACAAAAGCTACTGAAAAGTTTTTCAGTAGCAAAAACAACCACCTTTCAGTGAACGCACATTGATGGTGTGGAATTACTCTGAAGGATTGCACATTGCAGCCCAATGCACTGGACCAATACTGGACCAATTTCAAATATGAGAGTGGTAATGATTATCATCCAAGTTTCACCATAGCAGTATTAGGATAGTTCAAGCATAAATTGTGGAATTGAGACCTCCACCAAATCACAACTTTGTGAGACTAGAGAATCAAAAGTAGTATTATCGAAGATATTCAGGCGTCCAGACTCTTGATCAGGAATAATTCTGGAGATCGAGACCTTGTTAACCAGGCATCATGGAAACAACCTGAGAAGACAACTCTGGTAGTAAGTTATTACAGCAGGAAAACGTTTCTCCTCCATCTTAAAGATTGTAAGATAAACAATAGAATTGTAAAGGCCCTGATAAACTGAGAACAAGAGACAGTAGGGCGGGCCTAGAATGGGCCCTTGCATATGTGATCAAACCCCTAAACACTAGACTAACTCAGAGAATCGAGTAGTTAATGAGGCAGATCTTTCTGTTCCAAGCTTTCATCTGGACACGACAGTGATATAACCTGGGGGATGTTTCATGTCTTTCAACATCAGACACACTTGCCCAGGGGACCCAGTCAGGGTCACGGTCCAGCTTGTGGTACCGCGTGGTCCATGCATCTCCTTTCTTGATCCACAGCACATCTTTATGTTGCATCACTGTTATTCCTGATGGCTGTCTTCTTGTGCAGTAAGTCATGATGCCAATACACTTAAATGCTCTACATAGGGACTGATTGGGAAAGGCTTTGTAACCAACCTCAGTGGGCACACATTGCGCCCACCTTCATCTCCATCTCCGGCACTTACCTACTTGGAGTTCTGTAATTCCAGTAGGACTACTTGCCTTGCTGTTTTTGACATCTTGGACATTTCCCCCCTTCCTGACAAAGTCGATTGTCTTCCCTATTAGGTGTAGTTTTTTTGCTGCCTTGTGTAGATGTTTACCCTCAGCATCTGGTCACGATGCTTCCTGGAGCAAGGGCCTTTAGACAAGACATCTGTTTCTGGTACAGTGGGCTGCATGTTTCTGCAAGACCCTAGAAAAGGTTGGGTGGACTAGCAAAGTCGTCCTAAACCTCTTGCAAAACAGATCTTGATCTCAATGAGATTGCCTGATTAAATAAAGTTCATATAAACTATCATGAAGTTGATCTGGAGTAGCTCAGCCTTCCAGAACTCAGATGGGGTCCATACGCTGCTCTGACTTCATGGTAGTCTACAAGAAGTAGCCCTCAACGGTTGTCAGTTTGACCTCATAAATCAGCACTGACTGCAACAGATGCAGCTGGATTATTTGTTGATAGATCCATAATTTGAGTTTCTATTGCGGAAAAAGTTCAGATTGTTTTCTTTTGTTTCTTTCAGCTGCATTCTCAGAAAGTAGGAACGCAGCCTTGTGTTTCACTCTTGCGTTGGTGATGTTGATTGAGGGGTTCCATTTGTTCCATCTCAGGATTCAAGTAACCCTGAAGCTCTTCTTTGCCAAACTCTGTACTTCAAACAGCAGTCGAAAATAGTTTTGATCATGATAATGCCATTTCTGGGGTTACACATTCCCGTGGGATCATGTATGTACGTTGTCAAGGATGGAGCTTTGGTGATGTGATAACAGGTGGATGTATGTGCGAGGAGATGGTAACTCTTATTTTATCTTACTCATCTGTCCAGTGACTCCCGGTTGATGGCCTTGACCCCCACCCAGTTTTGCCTCTTAAACCCTCAGTTCACATTTATTGTCAAAGTTTTAACTTGATTGTACATAAAAATGCCATTATTTGTTGTTTGTAAGGTTTTCAGTAGAAATGGAGGGGAAGCTCATTATTCAGCAGCAGAGATGTGTCTTACCTAAGTACTCCAGGCCATGACGACGAGTGCTGGGTTTATGTCTTCATGTTTATACATGGCAGATCTACGTCTCCTCTTATTCTGGCTGCAGTTCTATGTTAATGTTAAAGACATAGAGAGAGATTGAGAGAGGTTCAGTCAGTACATACTTTAGAAGCAACACTAATACTCATGGACTAAAACCGCCAAAAGAAAATACTGAACTTAATGTCCTTAATCTAATGTTTTTAGCCACATTAGTGAAGTGGATAGCATGGATAGCAAGGCCAGTTGGTCATCCCTGTCACATACTCTTGTGTAATTCTTGTGATCTGGCTCTGTTTCTTTCTGGTTTGGGCCTCTTTGTGTCAAATGCTACATCATACAGTACAATGTTGTTTTAGTCAACAGTGTGCTTAGAACTTTATGGCTGTTTGTGGAAGACCCTTTCCTTTTTGGTTGTTTATAGACTTGTCTATTTGCAGAAAATGTGTACTTTTGGTCATTTAGTGTATCAAATGTGGACAACGCTGACTGATCATATTATCAATGAACGCACAGCCTGAGTGATCTGAAAACTGATGTTTTGCCTTAAGTCCAGGCTGTGAAATGAAGCCTAGATGCGGTAGTGAAAACTGCAGTCAAACGGTCACTTGAGGCTGGCTACAGAACTTGTCAATCTCCTTAAGCCTCCATGTTTAAATGTCCAACTTCACAGCAGAAATAAACATGTTTACAGCCTGGTACAAAAACAGTTTTGGTCTCTATAGCTAATTTCCCGGAGGCAGAGTCAGGACTGCCAAGATGGCGTGGCCAGAGCCACCACACTGAGCTTCACAATGCCTCTTCAGAAACCTGTTGGTGACGTCACGGATAAGACGTCCATATACATATATTATACTGTCTACTATTAACAGGATAGGATGAAGGGTAGCTTGCATGTATTTGTGTCTGTGTGAGTATTTTTGGAAAAGTACCGGGACGCAGGAGTTGTTCTCATTCAAACACAGGGTCAGGTTGCAATGCAGGTAGACGTTTGCATTTTTCCCAGTGAACCGGAACATTTTGAAGGAGAAGTAGTTGGATGCTGACTCTCCGTTGCTCTCAATCATCACGGTTTGGTCTGCAGGGCTCGGACAGCTGCCCAGAAACAGAAAAACACACATCACTAACTGTAGTAGTTTTAAGGTTTCACAGCATTTATCATATCTGAATCCAGCATCAAAACCTCCTATGAAACCTGACTTCAAACTTCAAATCTTTAATAAAACCTATTTAGGTTGACCTTTCAACATATCTAACTAAATCTGAGAAGCTAGCTACTCCGAACATCAGTAGTACAAAGGTTTAGTTGAGAGGTTATGACCACCAAATAGTGTGTAATCTAATGCACCTCTGCCAGACAGGTGTGTAGGTGAAACATGTGGTAAACTCCTATGCACTGTCAGCACAAAATTAAAAAAATAGTTCCAATTTTGTCCAGTTGGGGGCAGCACAACAAGCTGTAAACACATTTACTTTCTCATCATTGTGGATGTGTGATGCCAGCCAGTATAGTAGGCTGTATGAATTAATAAGGACTTAAGCACCTTTGAATAATATTTAGAAATCTCAAGTCACCCCAGTCTAAAATGTATCCAAAGACAAACACTCACTTGCTGGGCATGCTCGTAATATGACCATCACGTGTGGCTTGCTGGTCTTTGCTACTATCTCAACCACAACATAGCTAGCCTCCAGTACTTTTTCTGCCACTCCATCATCACTTGCTTTGTCGATTGCGTTGAACCTACATCTCTGCTAGCTAGTGAAATTCAACTCCTCTGCATGCATAACACAGCAATGAATAAAAAAACACTTGGTTGAGTTAGGAGACCATAAATACTGCAGAACGAACAAAAAAAAAGTGGGCATAAGTTCAGATGAGTTTATATGTTAACCAACAGTTGCGTACTTTGACAGCCTGCAGACACAAAGCAACATCCCACTGGAGTTATATTTGTATCCAGCTGATGAATTTAAGTCCAATATTCACACTCCTTTTAGCTCTGGTTTGTGCACCACCTCCTGAGAATCCAGGAAATTATTGTTCTCGACTCAAAGATAGTTGGGCACATAGCCCCCAATTAAACGTATATTTATAGTTTTTACTCTTTATTATTTGTACTGATTAAACAAACAATATATAATATGTTAATTAGAGCTTTAGAGGTGCTGGAAGGTGAATCATGTTACCTTTGTACCAAACCAAACAAGCTTGTGCTGAGCTCTCCGGTGCTGGCCGTAGCTTCGTATTTAGCGTACACAAGGGTGATATCTCTATAATAATTTAATTCATTATTTCTCTATATAAAATGATGCCTCTGAACCAGATCCAACTATCACAGCAATGAAAACAAGTGCTAAAATCGCTAGTGAAAGTGCTTGATTGGAAACCCCACAAAACCACTGTTTCTCTCACCCATTTACAATGAGGTTGTATCTCAGACTCGAATTGGCAGATGGTTCGTTGGTTGCATAGCAAGACTGCGTCACCAAAACAACCTTCTCATAATCCATAATGTCCGCCTTCAACTCAAACCAGACCCTCTGGTTCAGATGAAGCATGGTGTTAGAATCCACAGGCTGTGTACGTCTCGAGTCGATGAAGGCCGTCATGGTCAGAGTGTAGGTCCATCTTCCAAATGTAACATATGCAACTGAAGTGCTGCAGAAGAAACACAAACACATCAGCTCTCTTATACTCACACTGCAGACACAAAGCAACATCCCATTGGAGTTGTATTTGTATACAGCTGATGAATTTAAGTCCAATATTCATCATGGTTTAGCGTTTCTTGTTTTATTTTGTCCCCTCTTCTTGTGTCATGTGTTACCTTACTTCTTGTTTGTATTTTTATATAAGTATATTGTTTGGATTTGGACTTTCTTGGATTTATGGATTATGTTTATTTTTGCCTGGACATTTCAGTCGCTTTTTGTTATTTTGTGTTTTCCTATTCACTAAGTTATTAAAGTTACCTTTTTGTTCACATTCATGTACATTTGGGTACACTTCCTGAACTAAAATGTGACACTTTGAGTGAAACAATAAATTCAGCTAATGTATTGATATTTTGAATTGTTTAATATCTTTATAGTACTTTTCCAAAGCAACTTACAAAACAGGGAAACAATCTAGGTACCGTGCGACAAGGACATGGTAGTGCAGCAATAAGTATTACTGGTTCTAGAGGGGTATAGATTTAGCATGTCCGGTTGTTGGTAGTGCTCGGAGAGGAGGTACTCTCTGAAGAGCTGGGTCTTCAGGAGGTATTTGAAGGTAGAGAGGGATGCTCCTGATCTGGTAGGAACTGGTAGGATGTTCCACCAACGGGGAACAACAGACGAGAAAAGTTTGGATTCTCCTGAGCATACAGACGTCGTTCATTGGAGGAGTCTGTATAAAGACATTCAAGTAGGTGGGTGCAGAACTGGATACTACTTTGTAGTCAAGCTTTATAACAATTAGAGACATTAGGGCTTGATGAGCAGCGAGGTAACATGTGACCTTTTGGGTTTATTGTGAAGGCTGGGAGGCCCGTCAGGAGGGCATTACAGTATTCGAGTCACAAGATGACCACAGCCTGTGTCAGGAGTTGGGTAGCATGTTGAGTCAGGTAAAGCCTGATTTTTGTTATGTTGTGAGGTGCAAAATGGCACAACCGGGCAACCATATCAATAAAAGGTTTTTGATGTTTTATCTGAGGAAGTCAGTGCGATCATTGGGACTTTGATTTAAGTTTATTGCCAGGTACAAATTAATGATAATCTTAAAGAATTCTTATTTTAACAACAAAGTTTTACTTTATCATATGGCATCTGAAGTTTGGTTTACACGAAGATCTGAATGTTCATTATACATGCTATCTGACCCACAGAAAGAGGACGTTTATTTAAATTAGGACCGCCACATTTTGTGTCTTGCGATATACTGTGCCACGACATGTTGTTGGACCCCTACCTATTGGTTCCCTCTTTGACTTTGATGTCCATTGAAAAATCGATGGTTATTTCTGGAATAACAAATGGACATGTGAAGTCCATCACTTCCTCACTGGTGCTCTCCAGGATGACACCATTCTTGTTGATAATTTGGTTTTCATTGTTCATCTGAAAGGTCACAAGGAGTCAGACATTGAAAGAAAACCCAGTGAGTTACTTCAGACTGAATTACAGCTGCCTCCTCAATTAGCATACAGGCACAAAAACAATGAAATGAATAAATGTAGTAATGCAGAAATAGCCCTTTGTATCGCCAAATTCTTTTTATTTTTCATTGATTTATTTATACTTATATAATCATTAAAAACTACAGAGGACAGTAAGAGACACTCACTCTGATCATCGTCCCACATGGATTGGTTTTGGTGTCGAAGCCTATGGTAACCATGTGGGTCACATCGTCCATTTGAGCTTTGCAGGTCTTGTCATAGAGGTGTAAGTCAGTATAGTGGATACCTTTGTCCTCCAGGAGACAACCAACCAGAGTAGCCAACTTAGCTGTGTTATTGCAGACCACCGGATCACCTGAATGCCAGGGCACACGAAAGTAAACATTTGTGCTGTGTTCAGAAAAGAACCACAGTGAGTACATTTTGAGGGTGAAGCCAGCAAGTGGTGCTACTCAATCTCTGAATATTGACTGTTCTTAGCCTCAGCTTAAAGACACAGTAGGTGAACTACTCTAGCTGTCGAGCAAAAAGTTAGGAAAACATGCTAAAGCAGGTTGGGTCAGGACGATAAGTTAACACACTTTAATAGACTGTCCCATAACTGTTTGTGATGTGGGTTCACAGCTTTGAGAAATGTACAGCAACCTGTGTGAGGACCAAGATGTTTGACTTTAGTTTACTATCACCAGACAAAAAGTTAAAGGACAAATTCAGAAATTAAAAAACAATTAAATTCTGTGTAAAGTAAGAATAAATATGTGTTCTGAGTTTGTCAGACCAAAGAAGAAAGTGTTATTAGCCACTCAGCCAAATTTGAAGGATTAAAAATACCAACAAGTTTATGAAATTAGGTGTCAAAATCAGGTAAAACTGTTTTAACCTCTAACTCCACATTTCAGTAATTTATCGTTCAAAGTCTTTTCACATGTTTTCAGCAACTATTTTCTAACATATTTAATGTATTTTGAAAGAAATCTCAAAATTGCCTTTACACAGACTTTAAAATTATTACTAGCTGCTATATAAGTGATATAATCGTAACAAATACATGTACATAGTGGTATTGCACTCTGAATGAAATACCAATTTCTACGCAATATTGCTTTAAGTTAATTTTTCAAGCTGTTCTTTGATCTAGAAACTGTCGAGTGGAGTCAAAGAACCGCAAAATCCCAAAATAAATAACAGACATTGAATTTGAATATCTCTGCTTCCAAACTACAAAAATTACTTTACCTCTCAGTACCATTAAAAATTTGTCTCTCATATGTTTGCACGAATGTGGGCCTCATGCAAGACTGATGTCACTCACGAGTGATTCAAAAGAACTTCACCAATTCTTTTGTCGTTTTGATTACAGTTGAAGTAGTCAAGTTACAGGATAAGTAAAGATATTGCAAATGAACAAATTGGCCAGCTTAGTGTGAAACTGAATATTGTGACTTGTGTTACAGCTGTCTTACCTAAAGTGTTTTCAGATCTGTATGGGGAGGCAAATATGGCCCGACAGTGACATCGTGTTCCACCATTTAAGAAATCATCACCGCAGAACTCGTGAGCACTGCAGAACCGGTCCTGACAGAAGGCCTGAGGAGTTGCAACTGCAGAGAGATATTTTTATAATGTTACCGGCTGAAGAAAAACCAGTGGAACATGTGAAACAAACGTGAAACAACACATGAAACTTGTGTTGCCTTCCACTGAAATTACACTTAATTTGCATTGAAGTCAACATAAATAACAAACATTTAAATGTCATGCTATATGATACCTCTCCCTTTATTGGCGCTGGTGTGAATTTTTGTGTCAATACTGTAATTTAATTGGTGCTCTGTCTGAGTTGGGAGTAAATTTAGGCCTTATAGATGGCAATGTCAGTCCAGACTGAAATACTATTGGATGGATCACCATGAAATTTGGTACAGACATTTTAAGATAGAAGGTTCAAAAATAAATTCATATTTTTGTTACAGAGCATTTTTTATATATAATCCACATGACAGTCTTGAGTAGGAGGTTGTTGTCAGACCTCCTGCATATAGTGTTTTTATTCTTCAATCAGTTAATATAAACATCTTTGACGTTAAAGATGTTATAGAATGTAATAGCGTTATAAAACATAAAAAATAACGTCACAGTTACTTTGCTGAGTAACTAATTACTTTTATTTATCCTGTGAAATAATATTTAGTTTAATAATCCCCTGAAATTTTGGTGGGACCATGAGGTTTGCATTCATGGTATTTAGTGAAATGTCTTGACAACAATCGGATGGATTACCATGGTGCAGTCATTCTTCCTCCTCAGAGGATGAATCCTACTGACTTGGGTGATCATATAGTGCCACCATCATATCAAAATTACTCTGGTTTATGACCAAATACCTTCACAACTAATGACACTCCCATTAGCCTCAGCTATACTTTGGGTTTAGCACTAATTAGCAAATGTTAGCATGCTAACACAGATGGAGAACATGGTAAACATACCTGCTAACATCAGTATGTTATTATTGTCTCTGTGAACGTGTTAGTATGTTGTTGTGAGCATTTATAGCCTATCTACAGACTCAATACTAAAGGGCAGGCTTACGGCAGTTGGCCATTGACCTCCAGCCGTCTTGTGTGTCATTGCTGTACAGGCTGCAGGCCCTGGCATAGGCCTCCAGGAACTGACAATTCAGACCGTCCACTGCAGGATATTTGCACAAAGTGTTGGTGCAGGCAGTTACATAGGGCTCTGGGTTGATGTGACAAGCGATGGAAGGCAGGAGATTACACCTGCTCCAGTGAGACAGAACGTCGGAGATGAAATAAGGAAGTCCACTCAGCAGGGGAAAAAAAGCAAATGTTCAGCAGCATAAGCTACAAGACAAAGGTATTTTCTGCACATTGTTGTGTTATGTTCAATGTTGTTAATTTAGTTAGCTTTGTGTAAGGCTGTCTTCACCGTTCAGTTGATTTGCTGCAGTTGATCGTAGTGTCATTGGTGCCCTCATACTTCATCTCACATCTAAGGGAAAACAAACAGCAGAGGTTGTCCTGCTATGCCATAAATGAAAAAACAAAGCACCAAAACACCCAACCCCTTGTAGACTGACCCTACAGTATATATAATCCATCACCAGCAGTAATTGGTTCAGAAGTCAGTGGTATGTTCAGGTTGTGATGGACTTACAGATTAGCGTTATCAGAGAGCCTTGCTTCACTGATGCTGGAGTTGCCACATAAACCCTCCACAAAGGGAACTTGTCTGCTTGGTCCTGGAGAAGAGAAGAGAATCTGATCAATAAACTGGCAAATAAAACAACAAAGCACAGCTTTCAAACGCAGTCCCTTTTAAAGATACAAATGAGGGGAAATGAATAAGACTGTGGCTTCTGCGGCTTCTGCAGCTGTTTGCACACTGCCCACAACGATAAATGTTTATATATTTGCACTATCGCTCTTGTAAAAGTGAACTATGACCATTACTTTTTCTTCATCTGTATGTTGTGCTTGAGTTCAAAACTCAAAACAGCATTTAACTGCATCAAGCTGCACATTGTAATCCAGTAAAGGAGGCAGTCCTAAAATGTATCAGACATTGGTCTGATGCCTGTTGCCCTCAGATGTGATGGGATGTAATACAAAGCGAGATTCATGGGTTAGCAAGGTATGTTGAGCCTAAAGCCAGAGTTTTTAATGTCTTGAAGTTGTGTCTCCTTCAGCCTGGATAGATGCTAACTTAGGCTGCTCACAAATGTTTGTCCTGACGATATTGTCTATGAATGATATAGAGTCTCAGATGAGGAAAAGGCTTTAAGATGTCCTGATCCATTTACCTGACACCTTAATAATGCCACTAACTTAAACCGCTCACAAAGGCTCCGGTTTTCTACGTGGCTTCTCCAACTAAGAAAATAAGTAACAACAAAAAAAGATGTGGCTAGTGTTCCCAAGGTGTAAAAACCTGGTTATTAATTTACCTGTTTTAACATGACATCTTGGTTGTGTCAGCACTGTGTCACCCCACAAGAAAACCTCAATCTTGTCACAGACATGTAAAATTTTATTTGTTTAGAGCTGCAAAAAATCATAGTGAACCTTCTTCACACTTGTTACAGTCAAATTGCAGACTGGTTCTTTGTTAAAAGACAACTCGGTAGTTGAACCCAAGAGACATTCATCCATCTAGATTTTAGTGTTTGGTACCTTTAATGTGTATCTGTGCAGTGTAGCCATCAAAGAAGACAGACATTGTGTAGTTCAAGTGGGACATCTTGGCAGTCACTCCAGCCTGGTCCTTAGAGAGCTCCACACCGTGAACCGTTGTGGTGTTGAAATTCATTGTTGTGTTACCTTGCTGCATCACAGCAGAAGAGATAAGGAGAGGTAAAGTTAATAACTTTTTTTGTTTTTTGGTCCAGTGTATATCTATGGGACAGCTAGAGTAGATGATATCATCAGCTAAAGGAGAAGGTTTAAATTATATATACAGTTTTTTACTTTTAAAAGACAATCAAGCTCTCAAAGGTTTGGTTAATCAGATTTCTCCTCAGGAAAGTGTGTGCTTGTGTAGATTTTCCTGGGTCGCTCACCAGCAAAATCAATTCTTTCCATTGGAGCATGATTAGTGGATTCATAAGTGTAAATCTGCGCAAATCAACAGTCTGTAGCACAGTGTAGCTTACCTTAACTCTCCCGCCTTGTTCCAGATTAATTTGAACACCCAACTTGTCCAGAGACAGGATTACAGTGTCCAAAAAACTAACATCTGTACGACGTTGTTCCTGGAATGTCGCGAGAACTTGAAGATCTGGGATTGATGAAGTTTTCATCAGAGTGTACCCACACCGATCCTGGACAGAGTTCACAATGCCATGGACATCAACGACAGAGGGGCCAGTCACAGTGCAGAGGATACACCTGGTGGAGGTGACGAGGGACAGGTAGAGTAACAAAATATATATGTATATGTATAAATATATATACAACTGGCCCTTGGGATGTAGAATACCATCTCTCTGGCGGGGAAGATGCCAGAGCTTATGCATATGGTTGAGTATTACCAACTAATTACAGTTGGGTTCACCTGTGTGTAAAGTTTTAGCTCTAGAAACAAACTTCTGAGTCCTAGATTGGGTCTGGGCTATTCTTCTGAGGTGCCATGCAGGTTCGGGGATTCTCAAGAGCCCTGAGCTGAGGTTCAACTGCATCAATTGATGAGTAAGACTTTTATGTCACTGCACTGGAGAGAATTATAGAGCATCAAATGTTCATGTAGTCTCTGGCTGGGTTCCTGAAGAGGGCACCATCTAAAAACGCCATAGTTCTTGCAAATGTCATCTGCATTCACTCAAACAAACCCAATTTCTTTCTAGAAGGTAGGGAGATTAAGTCTTTGTTTGGTCCTGATGATGAGATTTCATTTACATCATTTAACTTAAACCTTTTCATAACACTTTCAATCAAATATGAAGCAAACATATTTACTGATAGTCTCCCTGGCAAAGCTCCATGGAGCCACAGGTACTCAGATGGAGGACTGCAGTCAGGTAGAGCAGCAGGTGAAACATGTTGGAGGAGGCAAGTCACAGAGCTGGAAGAGACAGAAACACAATGAATGTGTTAAAAATCTTGTCCTTTAAGAAATTTAAAGGAGCTCGGCCTTGACCAGGTAACATTAAAAAACTGTTTACACATAATTCATTAGTAATGGTAATTTAAAGGTATAATATACTGGAAATCAATGGTCAATGTAAGTTCAGGAAAGAAGAAAGTGTTCAGGAGCCTCTGATGTCTTATACTGTAATATTTATTGACGCTTGGCCAAAGAGAATTAGAGACACTCTCAAAGTACATCAGAAGTGCCTGAGTCGGTCTCACATTCTGCCGAACTCATGCTGGTGGTCAGACTTTAAACCCCTACAGATAACACCACAAATACTATACGCCCAGAACTAGTCAAAGAGGATGTTTTTACCCATGTTAGTGTTACCGTCAGCACATTCTAGTCTGGAGCCACTGTTGTCTGTTTATGTTAATGAAACGTCAACAGCAAGCTATCTATTATGTCCAGCTAGGCAACATTCAATTCCTTGTTAGACTGAGCCCAAAAAGCAGCTTGAGTTGCTTTTTTCTGTTTTCTTTCATTGATTATTTATTTTAAAACAAAACAAACAAAAAAACACGAGGTAGATCCTGTCTAGCTTTAATCAACCTGTTTGTTCAGACAAAAGGACCTCTTCAGTCACACGTCTTCCTCCTTACACAGCTGATGGAAGTCTGAGTTAATCAAAATAGCTAATAAATTAATAAATTCTTAGATGTCTCATCAGCTAAATAAATGATCTAAATTCTAAAATAATTAGACACAAAAAACTGTCTCCAACAACAGCCATCGGGACTCATTTGGGGTTCAATATCTTGCTCAAGGACATTTCTTCTGGGGGAGACAACCAGCTTTACCACCTGAGCCACAGCCGCCCAAAATGCTTCCATTCCTTAATTAGTCCCTCTTATGAGAGATTGTGATGTAGGGCGGAGACTCAGCAATTTACGTATTACCTCTAGTCTGACAACCTATATGAACCTCAATGATCCAGTTTTAGAAAATTCCACCTTCCGCTCTGACAAAAGTGGTTAATGACTTAAATCTTCAATGTCGGCACCTGAAGTGCAGCTTTCAATACAATCACATTCAGCTACATGGCCTAGAAACTATTCTGTTCTCTCCATCATACGTATCCAACATATCTCACTTTGTCTCACACAACAAATGCTTATCAGACCACAAGAAAGTAAGATGTGGCATGCCACAGGGATCTATGCTTGGCCCGCTTCTTTTTTTTCTATTTATATTGCCGCCTCTCGCTTCATTAATCAATCATTACAAACTAGGTTATCATTCCTTTGCAGCTTTACATTTTCATTAAACCTGGCGCCTGTTATAAGCTGGTGAAGCTGGAAAATCAAATAGAAATCAAACAATGGATATCATCTAATTTTCTTCTTCTTAATGAAAACTGAAATGTTAATTCTTGGTCCAAAGCAGGTTTGAAATCAATTCTGTGATCTCATACTGAAGTCAGCTGGCTCCACAGGTTCCCATAGCTCGTATTAGCAATCTTGGTGTTGTTGTTCAAACACATATATACATATATACATACATATATTTAATTTTCCATAGTGGCAAAATCACTGATGTTACTAATATCAGCTGTCTTCTATTCCCAGTCACTGTGAGCCATGACAGTGCAACAGTGAAGCAGTGATATCATGACCGTGAAACCTTTGCTATTTACAACTGTGTTTTTCCTATCATGACATGTCAAAATGTCTTCTGTGGAAAAGGTTTTTGGTTAAAGCATCCCACTGTTATGTTTTTGGCTACTTGGCTTTGCTTTAATCACTGTTACTTCCTCCTTTTTTCTTACCCTTAGAGACACATCAGCACAAACACTCTTGATGCTAGTGATGGGAAATTCTGTTATTTTTAGGGAGTCTTTTACTCCCTAAACTTTTTACTACTACTTTTTAACCAAAACTATTAAAAAAATTAATTATTCCATTATGCATGAACTTTTTATCAATCATAAACACATACAGGCTAATAACTCAGTATATAAATAGGTTAATAAGGTGAATAAAGTAAATATAAACATTATTATAGGCCAAGCTTAAAATGTGGGGGTCCCTGTTCTATTTGTCTCTCATCCAAGGGGTCCTTGTGCAGAAAAGGTTGAAAACCTCTGATTTAAATTATTCAATACATCCTTTCTGCGTATTCAAAAGTTAAAATTACATTTACTAATATCAATAAATTGCTGTAGCCAATTGTTTTCATTGTGTTTACAGACCCCTGTAACTCTCTGAAACCGACCAATGAATGCACTAATGTGCTTGTACCACTATGCTACACAAAGCAGGTAGAAACACCTATAAAAACTATAAAAAGCATAGAAATGCTGCTTCTTTTTCTACTATCACTCAACGGCTCACGTACCGGAGCCGGCTCCCATCGTTCACTTAAAAGAGCCGGCTCTTTGAACCGGCTCGTTCACGACGGACACATCACTACTTGATGCTGCTTGAGGAGGAGAGTTGGTCTCCATTTGTCCACTTTCTAAGGTAGCAAAAATATTTTCAGGTGATTATACACAAATGAAAACAGTTATGCATATTATATTACATTTTATGAAATATTCTATAAATAGAGCCCCTTAAATCTGACACACTGGGACCTTTTTAATACCCTTTTCATGACAAAACATTTTAAAAAACAGGATCCTGTATTGTCCTGTCACTCATACTCACTTTTACATGCACAAGCAGAACTGGTCACACACAGCAAATGCCATATAACAAGCTGATGTTGATTAACTAAGTTAAATGAATTCAACTAAACTTGTAAGACAAGATACCACCTCCACATTACTCTCCATGACTATTTAAGGTCACCTTTACACACAGAGATAGTCTTAAGTCTTATGATGCTTTTAAAGAGTGTTAAAAGGTTGTTTCAGTCTGCAGTATTTGTTGATTGAGGATGCACAAAATCACAGCTTCCCTCTGTGCATTCTACTTGAGTACCTTTTTGCTTATCTGCTGTGTGTTTAAAGAGGCAGAATACTGAAGATGTGCAGAAAAGAGAAGCATGGTTGCCTTACCCTCAGAAATATGAATCTCGATGCTGTTGCCTCTATGGATTTATATCTTGTCTCTTAGTGGAACAGCATACTCCCTCACACTGCCGTCTGTGATAAGACATACACATTCCTCCTTAATTTCCTGCCCCAACTGGTTTGGTTAGGCTCTTGGGGGTTGGACTGTGATGACTCTAAAGGGCAAAAGTTTCCTAAAACAAAAAAACGAACTATTTTCTCAGTTTTATATATCCCTATTATTGATTTATTTTACTTTCTATGCTCATCTCTACTTCTTTCTGTCATCGAGAATGTTCATATTTTAAGAGCAAACTTAAGACTTATCTTTTTAATCTGGCTTTTACTTAAACTACATTTATATATTTTTCTGTTTATGTATTTTAATCTCTTACACCATTTTCACTTTTATCTATTGACTTATTTATTTGGTTAGCATTTGTTTGTCTATTTATATATATCTTATCTATCTGTACCAAGACTGTGAACTTGGTGACATGTCGTTGTATGCAAATTGTACGAAAGGGTCTTGAATGTAACTGAACAAGAAATACTTGAATATACCTTTTTGGTGTGACCATTGGGTTGACATTTAGAACAACTCAAGATTCCCCAGAAATTATACAGCAGGGATAACTATGAGCTTGTGTCGTGTATAAGTGTAGCTTGGCTATTGTAAAAAGAAATAACTTGATTTGTCAAAGGTAGAAACTGGACTTGGTTGTAGAACTGGATAAGACATTTCACTTCTCATCTGAGAGGCTTCTTCAGTCCAGTTACCCCAGATTTAACTCTTCTCAAATAAATATGATCTTAATGTTTGAGAACCTTCACAGATTTCTCTTTTATCATAATAAAGTTGGTTACCATGACACACTATGACATGATAACACAAAGTTTTCAGCTTGCAGTGTTTGTTTATTCAACAAGGCACAATGAGCCACATAAAGTATGAAAGCTCCAACTAGAGGTGATGATACATCACAACAACAACAACAACAACTTGTAGATTTCTACAAGACACACTGTACTCAGAGAGAGTAAAGGAACAACTGTCTTTATAAAAGACAAACAGTTTACAATATTTGAGGACACAGTACTCAATTTTTTACATTGTCACTGATCAAAACATTTTGTGAACAAAACAAAAAACAGAAAAAGCTGACCATGAAACAGGTCACATTGTTCCAAATAATCTTTAAATTCAGTTGAATTTAAAATTTTAGAAATGACATTGTCACTGTAAAACTGTGACAGTGTGACATTAAACAAACCTTTAACAGTAAAAGGATAAACATATTGATCTTAAACAGATCATTTTTCAATAATCACATAAAGTGAGAGAAAGTCCACGATGACAAAATGTCCATAAAAAGAACAATTCATGATCAAATCGATCATTACTAATCAAGAGGTAACAAATATCACCATTGCATTATATTCTATCAATACATGATGCTCATTGAATAACAAAAGTGTCACAGGAAAATTGTGACATGAAGCAAAACTTTTAGAAAAAAAGTAAAAACATTTGGATCTTACAACAGATCAGTTTTGAGTAATCAGAGAGATTAAACTGAGGTAAAGTCCATTATGACAAAATGTCCATAAAAAGGACAGTTAAAGTTTTTTGATCAGTGTGATCAATAACAATCAAAAGATAACAAATGTTACCATAGCATATACTACCAATACATGAAGTACAGTGAGGTATAATAATAATTGCAGATGCAATCAGATTTGGTTCATGCAACATGCATGACAAGATGTTCTCTTTCTTAACTTGAAAGATATTGTTGCTGTCATTTCCTCAGGAAATGTCATCTTCACAAAGACAAACACACAAAATACAGCCTTCTGTACATACAGAAGAACAAGTCCATCAAACTTGAAAGAATTCAGTCCAGTAATCTTTGACCAATATGGTCATCTGAGTTTGTCTGGTAGTGACTCCAGACTGTAGGTGTCTACCACGGCCTCCAGACTGGACTCTTGTCTTTGGTGATGCTGGTCTGGACTGTGGAGCTCAGAGGAGAGAAGTCAGCCTCTCTCAGGTTCTCATCAGAGGAAGGCTGCAGCTTGTTGAAGTGGTTCAGCAGTCTTCTCTGCTGTTGATGCTGCTGCTGCAGTCGTCTCAGGACACACACTGTCATCTCCAGGATGTCTGCTTTCTCCAGCTTGGAGTCTGGCTGCTGTTTGAGTAACTTTGGACCCAGGAGAGACTTGAGCTGCTCAATGCTGCTGTTGATTCGCTCTCTGCGTAACTTCTCCACCAGAGGCTTTCTGAGCTGCAGAAAGAAGAACAAAGTCATTAATCAACTTATTCTGGAGTAAAGTGTTAGCATGAACAAAGACAACCTCTCATTAACCATATTTAAATCTTCTTGAATCTTCAATTTACCTTGTGGGTCAGAGTCAGATGCTCCTGAGATTTGGTCATAGCTGCAGTGACTGTAGGTGCCATGTCTGGATCTCTGTGCTGTAGAGGTCTCTGTAGAGAGAATCTGCTGTCTGCTGGCTTCATCCCTCCTATTTATAGTCCCACATCTCCATATGAATGTGTGGGTCTTGGTCTGGCTGAAGTTTCTCACAGTCTCAGCCAATCAGAGAGCTTGGTGGCACAATAAAGGATTACACACGCCGAATGGTTATATTGGTGTGAGGGCAATGGTTAGATCTCAGGGGAACAGGTGGAGGACTGGGGGGGGTGATGTAGAGAGACTCACAGAGCTCTGTTTGAATCTGGGAAAGTGGTGACCCTGTAGAGAGAGCAGGTCTGCTGCCTGATGCTGGGATCAATGACTTTGACTGAGCACACGCTCATCATTACATAACACACGTGGGAGAGGTGACAGTTAGTTGCATACGTGGCAAAATACATGTTTGCATAACCTTCTCAGTTTATTTATCAGTGAAAATTGATTTATTTCTAGATGATTTTATTCTAACGAAAACTAAAAAACTGCAAGTGACATGTAACGTGTCCTTCAGTTAAAATTTTTATTTATTATGATTTGACTTTCTTTTTTAAATATTGAAATGAATTTCACATAAGGAAGTCAATTCTCTCCTCAGGTTTTTAACTAAGATTGTGATGCATGTTTTGTATTTAAAAGTTATTATAATAGACCTTGAGAACAATAATCACTTTCCTGTCCAGATGTAGCTCTGTCTTTTGACTTGTGCCTTGTGGTCAGTGTGGGTAGAAAGTTGCTCTCAGTTTCCCACACTGACTCCCTGAATGCTGTGGTCAATGAACAACAAAAGGACTTTGAATGGAGCTTTTGTGACTGATAGTGGACGTGTGTTGTAGTAGAAACAGAGCCTGACGTCATCAACCATCTGGAGGGAAAGAACACCATTGGCTGGTTCTGACTGTTTGTGAAGTTTGAAATTTATCAAAATGTTTTCTCATAATGAATCAGCAAAGCTGATTTGTGTACAAATTGTTTAGTCAAGTTTCAATCATCTTCATACACTAATCTAATGTTTAACTGAGGCTTTATCATCAGTAACTGGATAAAAAATTCAGCTGTATAGATGAGGGTGGGAGGTTGAGGCAGCTGTCTCCTGAAGTGTGCCAAATCCCTTTGGAGAATCGTCTGCTGCTGGTCCGGTTGAGGGTGCTAATCATGTTAAACTCTCGAGTTCTCCCATACTGTGTCCATTGACAGACATGAAGGCATGTGCCTCAATCCACATATAGGTTTGAGGACTCTCATTTTAACACATGGAGTTCATTTAGGTTTATTTCTTTTCTTTTTCCAGTTTACAGGCTAACCCAGAGTCAAGTTAAAAATATAAAATCAAAATTTTGATGAATGCTGGGTTCCTACATGGTAGAGACTTTGATTTCATTAATTTTACAGGTCCTGATGAATATTGAAAAAAGTAAATAGAGTATTGAAACATATTTCAGTTTCTAGACTAGTATATCTATTTCTTTTTTCGAAAATATAAAGACAGAAATTCTAAAAATAAATTCATCATATAAGCAGTGTTTTTCATGGTGTTTGGATCAGGTGGCAATTGTAGTCAGAAATTTTACCTCTATGTGAGAAAGTGCAAGCCAGAGCGAGCTTGATGTCATCAAAAACAAAGACAAGTAGTATGGTGTGCAACTCAACACACACTCGCACAACAAGCTAACTCTGTGCCTGTATGCCACAGCCTGCAGAACAGCTCTACCCAAGTGTTTTCTAACTGTACCAAATCCAGACATCATCAAATTAGTTTGAAAGAAAATGCAGCAGTGTCTTTGAATTGCATATATATAAATAGCATCACAAATACTGCTCTTGTCTCAACATTTATGAGTTAGGCAGAAAAATAAATGGTCCATCGTTTTTGCAGAAGGAAACTTTTTAAGGCTGCATTCATCGTCGTTTCCATTAACACAGTTTAGCATACATGGTCAGAATGTAGAGCAAATGTTAACAGTTGGATTTTAAAACTATTTATTTACATGAGAAACATCTAGCAATTTGTATTTCAGATGTCAAATATGGTCTGATAGATCTACCAAGAAGTCTGGAAAAGTTTAGACTTTTGAATTGAATCATGTGTTGGAATCCTGAAGTTAGGAAGATTCAGTCTTAGTAGCAAGAGTCCTTTTAGTCTCTTAGTCCCTTCAGGTCAAAGGTCTGGATCTTTTGTCCCACAGGGCTCTGTGAGTGAGTTTCCTCTGGTTTCCCACACTCTGTCCTTTCACTGCTTTCACTGGAGGAACAATAGAAGTGTGTCTTATTATGCATCTCATTAGAAACAATGTCTGACCTCTTTAAAGAGAGAAATAGTTAACTTTAAACACTCTATATTAAAACGCCTGAAATTCATAGATTATACCAAAACAATGATGCAGAAATGAACATTTTCTCATTTGGTTTGATGATTTGAGTCACTGCACATCAACAGATTGACATAACATTTACAATCCCTGATCCAAAATGAATTAAACTAAATTCCTATGCTTAGTTTCTACACGTTCTGGACAACAACATATTTCATCTTGATATTTGTCAAACAAAGGTTCAGTTGATTGTAGATAATCAATGCATAGTTTTACACTAACCAGTTTTGTTCAAGATGAATAATTAATGTTTGAGCTGAATTTCATATTGATTAGTCAATAGATTGAAGGAACTGATGATGGAGGCTTCTATCAATTAAGTGACAATGACAAATCAGTGTGAAAGTCTCCCTTAAATCATAATTAAGAGGGTAACCATGAGCACGCAATGACACGAGAAGCACAAAGTTTTCAGCTTGCAGTGTTTGTTTATTCAACAAGGCACAATGAGCCACACAAAGTATGAAAGCTCCAACTAGAGGTGATGATACATCACAACAACAACAACTTGTAGATTTCTACAAGACACACTGTACTCAGAGAGAGTAAAGGAACAACTGTCTTTATAAAAGACAAACAGTTTACAATATTTGAGGACACAGTACTCACTGTCCTTTGAGAGTTTCTTCACAAGTGGATCAAAATATTTGACCTTTGTGAACAAAACAAAAAACAGTGAAAACTGACCTTAAAACAGGTCACATTGTTCTTAACAATCATTAAATTCAAATGACTCTCAAAATGTAAAAAATTGTCACTGTAAAACTGTGACAGTGTGACATTAAACAAACCTTTAACAGTAAAAGGATAAACATATTGATCTTAAACAGATCACTTTTCAATAATCACATAAAGTGAGAGAAAGTCCATGATGACAAAATGTCCATAAAAAGGACAATTAAGATTTTTGATCAAATCGATCATTACTAATCAAGAGGTAACAAATATCACCATTGCATTATATTCTATCAATACATGATGCTCATTGAATAATAAAAGTGTCACAGGAAAATTGTGACATGAAGCAAAACTTTAAAAAAAAAAAGTAAAAACATTTGGATCTTACAACAGATCAGTTTTGAGTAATCAGAGAGATTAAAGTGAGGTAAAGTCCATTATGACAAAATGTCCATAAAAAGGACAGTTAAAGTTTTTGATCAGTGTGATCAATAACAATCAAAAGATAACAAATGTTACCATAGCATATACTACCAATACATGAAGTACAGTGAGGTATAATAATAATTGCAGATGCAATCAGATTTGGTTCATGCAACATGCATGACAAGATGTTCTCTCTCTTAACTTGAAAGATATTGTTGCTGTCATTTCCTCAGGAAATGTCATCTTCACAAAGACAAACACACAAAATACAGCCTTCTGTACATACAGAAGAACAAGTCCATCAAACTTGAAAGAATTCAGTCCAGTAATCTTTGACCAATATGGTCATCTGAGTTTGTCTGGTAGTAACTCCCGACTGTAGGTGTCTACCACGGCCTCCAGTGGGCGCTGTTGACTGGACTCTTGTCTTTGGTGATGCTGGTCTGGACTGTGGAGCTCAGAGGAGAGAAGTCAGTCTCTCTCAGGTTCTCATCAGAGGAAGGCTGCAGCTTGTTGAAGTGGTTCAGCAGTCTTCTCTGCTGTTGATGCTGCTGCTGCAGTCGTCTCAGGACACAAACTGTCATCTCCAGGATGTCTGCTTTCTCCAGCTTGGAGTCTGGCTGCTGTTTGAGGAACTTTGGACCCAGGAGAGACTTGAGCTGCTCAATGCTGCTGTTGATTCGCTCTCTGCGTAACTTCTCCACCAGAGGCTTTCTGAGCTGCAGAAAGAAGAACAAAGTCATTAATCAACTTATTCTGGAGTAAAGTGTTAGCATGAACAAAGACAACCTCTCATTAACCATATTTAAATCTTCTTGAATCTTCAATTTACCTTGTGGGTCAGAGTCAGATGCTCCTGAGAATTGGTCATAGCTGCAGTGATTGTAGGTGCCATGTCTGGATCTCTGTGCTGTAGAGGTCTCTGTAGAGAGAATCTGCTGTCTGCTGGCTTCATCCCTCCTATTTATAGTCCCACATCTCCATATGAATGTGTGGGTCTTGGTCTGGCTGAAGTTTCTCACAGTCTCAGCCAATCAGAGAGCTTGGTGGCACAATAAAGGATTACACACGCCGAATGGTTATATTGGTGTGAGGGCAATGGTTAGATCTCAGGGGAACAGGTGGAGGACTGGGGGGGGGTGATGTAGAGAGACTCACAGAGCTCTGTTTGAATCTGGGAAAGTGGTGACCCTGTAGAGAGAGCAGGTCTGCTGCCTGATGCTGGGATCAATGACTTTGACTGAGCACACGCTCATCATTACATAACACACGTGGGAGAGTGACAGTTAGTTGCATACGTGGCAAAAATGTTTGCATAACCTTCTCAGTTTATTTATCAGTGAAAATTGATTTATTTCTAGATGATTTTATTCTAACAAAAACTAAAAAACTGCAAGTGACATGTAACGTGTCCTTCAGTTACAATTTTTATTTATTATGATTTGACTTTCTTTTAAATATTGAAATGAATTTCACATAAGGAAGTCAATTCTCTCAGGTTTTTAACAGATTGTGATGCATGTTTTGTATTTAAAAGTTATTATAATAGACCTTGAGAACAATAATCACTTTCCTGTCCAGATGTAGCTCTGTCTTTTGACTTGTGCCTTGTTGTCAGTGTGGGTAGAAAGTTGCTCTCAGTTTCCCACACTGACTCCCTGAATGCTGTGGTCAATGAACAACAAAAGGACTTTGAATGGAGCTTTTGTGACTGATAGTGGACGTGTGTTGTAGTAGAAACAGAGCCTGACGTCACCAACCATCTGGAGGGAAAGAACACCATTGGCTGGTTCTGACTGTTTGTGAAGTTTGAAATTATCAAAATGTTTTCTCATAATGAATCAGCAAAGCTGATTTGACAAATTGTTTAGTCAAGTTTCAATCATCTTCATACACAATCTAATGTTTAACTGAGGCTTTATATCAGTAACTGGATAAAAAATTCAGCTGTATAGATGAGGGTGGGAGGTTGAGGCAGCTGTCTCCTGAAGTGTGCCAAATCCCTTTGGAGAATCGTCTGCTGCTGGTCCGGTTGAGGGTGCTAATCATGTTAATCTCTGATCTCCCATACTGTGTCCATTGACAGACATGAAGGCATGTGCCTCAATCCACATATAGGTTTGAGGACTCTCATTTTAACACATGGAGTTCATTTAGGTTTATTTCTTTTCTTTTTCCAGTTTACAGCTAACCCAGAGTCAAGTTAAAAATATAAAATCAAAATTTTGATGAATGCTGGGTTCCTACATGGTAGAGACTTTGATTTCATTAATTTTACAGGTCCTGATGAATATTGAAAAAAGTAAATAGAGTATTGAAACATATTTCAGTTTCTAGACTAGTATATCTATTTCTTTTTTCGAAAATATAA
Organism: Argyrosomus regius; assembly: GCA_946959425.1. NCBI lineage: Eukaryota > Metazoa > Chordata > Actinopteri > Sciaenidae > Argyrosomus > Argyrosomus regius. Next base: position 12,154,129 of record OX336885.1, read on the forward strand.
AGACAGAAATTCTAAAAATAAATTCATCATATAAGCAGTGTTTTTCATGGTGTTTGGATCAGGTGGCAATTGTAGTCAGAAATTTTACCTCTATGTGAGAAAGTGCAAGCCAGAGCGAGCTTGATGTCATCAAAAACAAAGACAAGTAGTATGGTGTGCAACTCAACACACACTCGCACAACAAGCTAACTCTGTGCCTGTATGCCACAGCCTGCAGAACAGCTCTACCCAAGTGTTTTCTAACTGTACCAAATCCAGACATCATCAAATTAGTTTGAAAGAAAATGCAGCAGTGTCTTTGAATTGCATATATATAAATAGCATCACAAATACTGCTCTTGTCTCAACATTTATGAGTTAGGCAGAAAAATAAATGGTCCATCGTTTTTGCAGAAGGAAACTTTTTAAGGCTGCATTCATCGTCGTTTCCATTAACACAGTTTAGCATACATGGTCAGAATGTAGAGCAAATGTTAACAGTTGGATTTTAAAACTATTTATTTACATGAGAAACATCTAGCAATTTGTATTTCAGATGTCAAATATGGTCTGATAGATCTACCAAGAAGTCTGGAAAAGTTTAGACTTTTGAATTGAATCATGTGTTGGAATCCTGAAGTTAGGAAGATTCAGTCTTAGTAGCAAGAGTCCTTTTAGTCTCTGTCCCTTCAGGTCAAAGGTCTGGATCTTTTGTCCCACAGGGCTCTGTGAGTGAGTTTCCTCTGGTTTCCCACACTCTGTCCTTTCACTGCTTTCACTGGAGGAACAATAGAAGTGTGTCTTATTATGCATCTCATTAGAAACAATGTCTGACCTCTTAAAGAGAGAAATAGTTAACTTTAAACACTCTATATTAAAACGCCTGAAATTCATAATTATACCAAAACAATGATGCAGAAATGAACATTTTCTCATTTGGTTTGATGATTTGAGTCACTGCACATCAACAGATTGACATAACATTTACAATCCCTGATCCAAAATGAATTAAACTAAATTCCTATGCTTAGTTTCATACACGTTCTGGACAACAACATATTTCATCTTGATATTTGTCAAACAAAGGTTCAGTTGATTGTAGATAATCAATGCATAGTTTTACACTAACCAGTTTTGTTCAAGATGAATAATTAATGTTTGAGCTGAATTTCATATTGATTAGTCAATAGATTGAAGGAACGATGATGGAGGCTTCTATCAATTAAGTGACAATGACAAATCAGTGTGAAAGTCTCCTTTAAATCATAATTAAGAGGGTAACCATGACACGCAATGACACGAGAACACAAAGTTTTCAGCTTGCAGTGTTTGTTTATTCAACAAGGCACAATGAGCCACACAAAGTATGAAAGCTCCAACTAGAGGTGATGATACATCACAACAACAACAACAACTTGTAGATTTCTACAAGACACACTGTACTCAGAGAGAGTAAAGGAACAACTGTCTTTATAAAAGACAAACAGTTTACAATATTTGAGGACACAGTACTCACTGTCCTTTGAGAGTTTTTCTTCACAAGTGGATCAAAATATTTGACCTTTGTGAACAAAACAAAAAACAGTAAAAACTGACCTTAAAACAGGTCACATTGTTCTTAACAATCATTAAATTCAAATGACTCTCAAAATGTAATAATTGTCACTGTAAAACTGTGACAGTGTGACATTAAACAAACCTTTAACAGTAAAAGGATAAACATATTGATCTTAAACAGATCATTTTTCAATAATCACATAAAGTGAGAGAAAGTCCATGATGACAAAATGTCCATAAAAAGGACAATTAAGATTTTTGATCAAATCGATCATTACTAATCAAGAGGTAACAAATATCACCATTGCATTATGTTCTATCAATACATGATGCTCATTGAATAATAAAAGTGTCACAGGAAAATTGTGACATGAAGCAAAACTTTAAAAAAAAAAGTAAAAACATTTGGATCTTACAACAGATCAGTTTTGAGTAATCAGAGAGATTAAAGTGAGGTAAAGTCCACTATGACAAAATGTCCATAAAAAGGACAGTTAAAGTTTTTTGATCAGTGTGATCAATAACAATCAAAAGATAACAAATGTTACCATAGCATATACTACCAATACATGAAGTACAGTGAGGTATAATAATAATTGCAGATGCAATCAGATTTGGTTCATGCAACATGCATGACAAGATGTTCTCTTTCTTAACTTGAAAGATATTGTTGCTGTCATTTCCTCAGGAAATGTCATCTTCACAAAGACAAACACACAAAATACAGCCTTCTGTACATACAGAAGAACAAGTCCATCAAACTTGAAAGAATTCAGTCCAGTAATCTTTGACCAATATGGTCATCTGAGTTTGTCTGGTAGTGACTCCCGACTGTAGGTGTCTACCACGGCCTCCAGACGGTGCTGTTGACTGGACTCTTGTCTTTGGTGATGCTGGTCTGGACTGTGGAGCTCAGAGGAGAGAAGTCAGTCTCTCTCAGGTTCTCATCAGAGGAAGGCTGCAGCTTGTTGAAGTGGTTCAGCAGTCTTCTCTGCTGTTGATGCTGCTGCTGCAGTCGTCTCAGGACACAAACTGTCATCTCCAGGATGTCTGCTTTCTCCAGCTTGGAGTCTGGCTGCTGTTTGAGGAACTTTGGACCCAGGAGAGACTTGAGCTGCTCAATGCTGCTGTTGATTCGCTCTCTGCGTAACTTCTCCACCAGAGGCTTTCTGAGCTGCAGAAAGAAGAACAAAGTCATTAATCAACTTATTCTGGAGTAAAGTGTTAGCATGAACAAAGACAACCTCTCATTAACCATATTTAAATCTTCTTGAATCTTCAATTTACCTTGTGGGTCAGAGTCAGATGCTCCTGAGAATTGGTCATAGCTGCAGTGATTGTAGGTGCCATGTCTGGATCTCTGTGCTGTAGAGGTCTCTGTAGAGAGAATCTGCTCTCTGCTGGCTTCATCCCTCCTATTTATAGTCCCACATCTCCATATGAATGTGTGGGTCTTGGTCTGGCTGAAGTTTCTCACAGTCTCAGCCAATCAGAGAGCTTGGTGGCACAATAAAGGATTACACACGCCGAATGGTTATATTGGTGTGAGGGCAATGGTTAGATCTCAGGGGAACAGGTGGAGGACTGGGGGGGGTGATGTAGAGAGACTCACAGAGCTCTGTTTGAATCTGGGAAAGTGGTGACCCTGTAGAGAGAGCAGGTCTGCTGCCTGATGCTGGGATCAATGACTTTGACTGAGCACACGCTCATCATTACATAACACACGTGGGAGAGTGACAGTTAGTTGCATACGTGGCAAAAATGTTTGCATAACCTTCTCAGTTTATTTATCAGTGAAAATTGATTTATTTCTAGATGATTTTATTCTAACAAAAACTAAAAAACTGCAAGTGACATGTAACGTGTCCTTCAGTTACAATCTTTATTTATTATGATTTGACTTTCTTTTAAATATTGAAATGAATTTCACATAAGGAAGTCAATTCTCTCAGGTTTTTAACAGATTGTGATGCATGTTTTGTATTTAAAAGTTATTATAATAGACCTTGAGAACAATAATCACTTTCCTGTCCAGATGTAGCTCTGTCTTTTGACTTGTGCCTTGTGGTCAGTGTGGGTAGAAAGTTGCTCTCAGTTTCCCACACTGACTCCCTGAATGCTGTGGTCAATGAACAACAAAAGGACTTTGAATGGAGCTTTTGTGACTGATAGTGGACGTGTGTTGTAGTAGAAACAGAGCCTGACGTCACCAACCATCTGGAGGGAAAGAACACCATTGGCTGGTTCTGACTGTTTGTGAAGTTTGAAATTATCAAAATGTTTTCTCATAATGAATCAGCAAAGCTGATTTGACAAATTGTTTAGTCAAGTTTCAATCATCTTCATACACAATCTAATGTTTAACTGAGGCTTTATATCAGTAACTGGATAAAAAATTCAGCTGTATAGATGAGGGTGGGAGGTTGAGGCAGCTGTCTCCTGAAGTGTGCCAAATCCCTTTGGAGAATCGTCTGCTGCTGGTCCGGTTGAGGGTGCTAATCATGTTAAACTCTGATCTCCCATACTGTGTCCATTGACAGACATGAAGGCATGTGCCTCAATCCACATATAGGTTTGAGGACTCTCATTTTAACACATGGAGTTCATTTAGGTTTATTTCTTTTCTTTTTCCAGTTTACAGCTAACCCAGAGTCAAGTTAAAAATATAAAATCAAAATTTTGATGAATGCTGGGTTCCTACATGGTAGAGACTTTGATTTCATTAATTTTACAGGTCCTGATGAATATTGAAAAAAGTAAATAGAGTATTGAAACATATTTCAGTTTCTAGACTAGTATATCTATTTCTTTTTTCGAAAATATAAAGACAGAAATTCTAAAAATAAATTCATCATATAAGCAGTGTTTTTCATGGTGTTTGGATCAGGTGGCAATTGTAGTCAGAAATTTTACCTCTATGTGAGAAAGTGCAAGCCAGAGCGAGCTTGATGTCATCAAAAACAAAGACAAGTAGTATGGTGTGCAACTCAACACACACTCGCACAACAAGCTAACTCTGTGCCTGTATGCCACAGCCTGCAGAACAGCTCTACCCAAGTGTTTTCTAACTGTACCAAATCCAGACATCATCAAATTAGTTTGAAAGAAAATGCAGCAGTGTCTTTGAATTGCATATATATAAATAGCATCACAAATACTGCTCTTGTCTCAACATTTATGAGTTAGGCAGAAAAATAAATGGTCCATCGTTTTTGCAGAAGGAAACTTTTTAAGGCTGCATTCATCGTCGTTTCCATTAACACAGTTTAGCATACATGGTCAGAATGTAGAGCAAATGTTAACAGTTGGATTTTAAAACTATTTATTTACATGAGAAACATCTAGCAATTTGTATTTCAGATGTCAAATATGGTCTGATAGATCTACCAAGAAGTCTGGAAAAGTTTAGACTTTTGAATTGAATCATGTGTTGGAATCCTGAAGTTAGGAAGATTCAGTCTTAGTAGCAAGAGTCCTTTTAGTCTCTGTCCCTTCAGGTCAAAGGTCTGGATCTTTTGTCCCACAGGGCTCTGTGAGTGAGTTTCCTCTGGTTTCCCACACTCTGTCCTTTCACTGCTTTCACTGGAGGAACAATAGAAGTGTGTCTTATTATGCATCTCATTAGAAACAATGTCTGACCTCTTAAAGAGAGAAATAGTTAACTTTAAACACTCTATATTAAAACGCCTGAAATTCATAATTATACCAAAACAATGATGCAGAAATGAACATTTTCTCATTTGGTTTGATGATTTGAGTCACTGCACATCAACAGATTGACATAACATTTACAATCCCTGATCCAAAATGAATTAAACTAAATTCCTATGCTTAGTTTCATACACGTTCTGGACAACAACATATTTCATCTTGATATTTGTCAAACAAAGGTTCAGTTGATTGTAGATAATCAATGCATAGTTTTACACTAACCAGTTTTGTTCAAGATGAATAATTAATGTTTGAGCTGAATTTCATATTGATTAGTCAATAGATTGAAGGAACGATGATGGAGGCTTCTATCAATTAAGTGACAATGACAAATCAGTGTGAAAGTCTCCCTTAAATCATAATTAAGAGGGTAACCATGACACGCAATGACACGAGAACACAAAGTTTTCAGCTTGCAGTGTTTGTTTATTCAACAAGGCACAATGAGCCACACAAAGTATGAAAGCTCCAACTAGAGGTGATGATACATCACAACAACAACAACTTGTAGATTTCTACAAGACACACTGTACTCAGAGAGAGTAAAGGAACAACTGTCTTTATAAAAGACAAACAGTTTACAATATTTGAGGACACAGTACTCACTGTCCTTTGAGAGTTTCTTCACAAGTGGATCAAAATATTTGACCTTTGTGAACAAAACAAAAAACAGTGAAAACTGACCTTAAAACAGGTCACATTGTTCTTAACAATCATTAAATTCAAATGACTCTCAAAATGTAAAAAATGTCACTGTAAAACTGTGACAGTGTGACATTAAACAAACCTTTAACAGTAAAAGGATAAACATATTGATCTTAAACAGATCACTTTTCAATAATCACATAAAGTGAGAGAAAGTCCATGATGACAAAATGTCCATAAAAAGGACAATTAAGATTTTTGATCAAATCGATCATTACTAATCAAGAGGTAACAAATATCACCATTGCATTATATTCTATCAATACATGATGCTCATTGAATAATAAAAGTGTCACAGGAAAATTGTGACATGAAGCAAAACTTTAAAAAAAAAAGTAAAAACATTTGGATCTTACAACAGATCAGTTTTGAGTAATCAGAGAGATTAAAGTGAGGTAAAGTCCATTATGACAAAATGTCCATAAAAAGGACAGTTAAAGTTTTTTGATCAGTGTGATCAATAACAATCAAAAGATAACAAATGTTACCATAGCATATACTACCAATACATGAAGTACAGTGAGGTATAATAATAATTGCAGATGCAATCAGATTTGGTTCATGCAACATGCATGACAAGATGTTCTCTTTCTTAACTTGAAAGATATTGTTGCTGTCATTTCCTCAGGAAATGTCATCTTCACAAAGACAAACACACAAAATACAGCCTTCTGTACATACAGAAGAACAAGTCCATCAAACTTGAAAGAATTCAGTCCAGTAATCTTTGACCAATATGGTCATCTGAGTTTGTCTGGTAGTTACTCCAGACTGTAGGTGTCTACCACGGCCTCCAGACTGGACTCTTGTCTTTGGTGATGCTGGTCTGGACTGTGGAGCTCAGAGGAGAGAAGTCAGCCTCTCTCAGGTTCTCATCAGAGGAAGACTGCAGCTTGTTGAAGTGGTTCAGCAGTCTTCTCTGCTGTTGATGCTGCTGCTGCAGTCCCCTCAGGACACAAACTGTCATCTCCAGGATGTCTGCTTTCTCCAGCTTGGAGTCTGGCTGCTGTTTGAGAAAGTTTGGACCCAGGAGAGACTTGAGCTGCTCAATGCTGCTGTTGATTCGCTCTCTGCGTAACTTCTCCACCAGAGGCTTTCTGAGCTGCAGAAAGAAGAACAAAGTCATTAATCATCTTATTCTGGAGTAAAGTGTTAGCATGAACAAAGACAACCTCTCATTAACCATATTTAAATCTTCTTGAATCTTCAATTTACCTTGTGGGTCAGAGTCAGATGCTCCTGAGAATTGGTCATAGCTGCAGTGATTGTAGGTGCCATGTCTGGATCTCTGTGCTGTAGAGGTCTCTGTAGAGAGAATCTGCTCTATGCTGGCTTCATCCCTCCTATTTATAGTCCCACATCTCCATATGAATGTGTGGGTCTTGGTCTGAGTAGAGTTTCTCACAGTTTATAGCCAATCAGAGAGCCCAACAAGAGAAATCCATATGCTGAGCTGCCACATGCTCAGTGGTCATATTAGAAGGAGTCAATGGTTAGATCTCAGGGGAACAGGTGGAGGACTGGGGGGGTGATGTAGAAAGTCACAGAGCTCTGTTTGAATCTGGGAAAGTGGTGACCCTGTAGAGAGAGCAGGTCTGCTGCCTGATGCTGGGATCAATGACTTTGACTGAGCACACGCTCGACATATTCACCCTTTAAATAAATTTTGTACATATACATCCATTATCAACTTTTATGTAACAACTAGTTGGCTGATAAGTGTTCTATTGTAAACATATTTGAATTTTATTTTGTAATCCAAGCAGGTGCTTGTAAACAGCATTAGACTTCCATTTTTCTATTTAAACTTGGACAAAGTCATCCCAGTGTCCAGATGTAGCAGGTGTGTCCTCTAGCTTGTAGCTGGTGTGAGTAGAAAGTTGCTCTCAGTTTCCCACACCGACTTTGAATGGAGCTTTTGTTACAGAGCCTGATGTCACCGACCATCTGGAGGGAAAGGACACTCTTGGTGTCCTCCAGGGTTTAACAAAATTTCAAAATTCAAAATCAAGTATCAGCAGATGTACTAAGTTTGGTTTTTGTTTTTCACCCTGTATCTATAGAAATTTTAAATAAACTCTCAAAATTAAATGTTTTTAGTATTTGCTGGATCAGAATGTCACTTCTATATGTGAGTGTGGGAGATAGAGACAGATGTTTCCTGAAGTTTGCCAAATTCCTGTGGACAATAGTCATCTGCTGGTGTCATTAAGGATGCTCATTTAACTGTGACTCAGTTCTTCAGAGTTTTCCCACAGTCTGATCTTTAGTGGAGTATTAAAACAGGACTGTCTCTGGCACAAGCATAAGCAATTCTATTTAATTCATTTCAGTGGATTTTTTTGAGGATAGAGCTCAATATTTTAATCAGAAATGCACTAAATGCATAACATGAACAATACATTTTTCTGCCTAGTCGTGTAACAATAAACATTCTTGAAAAGGTTTACAATAAAATAAATTATACACTGAGATAAAATAGTAAAATTGCTGTTATTTAAAATCCTCACATTGCTATGCCCTCACATTTAAACTGAACAATCAATCAGATTCAATTAACTGGTATCTTAAAACTCAACATTTATTGTACTGTCAGATTTTCTTTGTGTGTATTGAGTAATCGTTTGATCTAACATATGCAACTTACAGCTACTTTGTGACTTTTTTTGGTCTTACATCATAAAAATGTTGTTACCTTCATCAACTTGCAATATTTTCAGAACTGTTGATGCTACATTGTTTCATTTTAAGAAGAGACACACTTTATGAGCAAAATTTGAAACAGATAAGCAGGTTATTGCTTTAATGCCAGCATATTCCCTCTTAACCTCTGTCTGTTGAGGAAAGAGGTCATTTTTATCTGTTTTTTCTCACAAGCCGTCCTCTCATTGCTTTTACTGCATGATCAATACAAGTGTGTCTCATTATCACAGTATCACATCACACACTGGCTTAAATGTGTGGCCTCTTGTGTCAAAGAACAGTTAACTTCAGATGTTTCATATTCCCGTTGACAGATGAGACATGATCAGAGGCATATGTCTCCACTTGGTTTGGTGATTTATGATGAATCTCTTCTTCATCATCACAATGTGTAAACAAATAAAACATGAGCACAAAATGCAGCTGATTACATTCGTTTTTGTAAACAAACTTACTGATAAAGTATGACATCTATAACTATTTTGACAAAATGTCCACACAGTGAACAACTAGTGTATCAAAATGATTATTGACAATTATTAAGTATATTTGATTGCAGATGCAGTCAAATTTGGTCCATGCAATGTGCATTGTCCATCAAACTTGAAAGAATGCAGTGTGTACCACGGCCTCCAGAGGGCGCTGTTGACTGGACTCTTCTTCGTCTTTGGTGAAGCCTCTCTCAGGTTCTCATTAGAGGAAGACTGCAGCTTGTTGAAGTGGTTCAGCAGGTTTAAGCCTGTCATGAATTATGTTCATATTCTCCTTGAATCATCAATTTACCTTGTGGGAGTCAGATGTTCCTGAGAATTAGTAATTGCTGAAGCGATTGTCGGTGGCATGGATGGATCTCTGTGCTTTAGAGTTGAGCAAGAATATATAACCAAACTAAATCAAAATTTACAAAAATGAAATTTCCAAGAAATATTTAAAGGTCCAGTGTGTAAGATTTGGGAGTATTTCTTTGCAGGAACTGAATATAATATTCATTAGTGTGTTTTCATTAGTGTATAATCACCTAAACACAAGAATCATTGTGTTGTTTGTTGTCTTAAAATGAGCCCTTTATATCTACAGTGAGAGCGGGTCCTCTTCCACAGAGTCCGCCATTTTGAACAGCCATTTTTGTACAGTGGCCCAGAACAGACAAACTAAACACTGATATATGTTTTTTATGTGAATTTGGCAGCCAGAGTTTTTCCTACATGCTTTGAAGAAGAAGGTGAGGTGTGGGAGATTCATTCATTAATAGCTGTTCTACAACAACAACAACTCGGGTTGATAACTTTATTAAAGTAAAGGAAAAAACATTTAAATATTATGACAGGCACGGTGTTTTAACGTATGATGTAGAGGGGTGTGTATGTCTGTTCAGGCCAATAATTAAAGGGACTGTGAAGTAATCTGTTGAATTCATCATGTATTGTACATAAAAATGGCCTCAACTAATAATTTATTATAATAATACATTATTCACTTTATTCAACCCAGTTATGAATGACTAAAACAGCTCGACGCGTACTGCTCTACTGCTATCTGATGATCAAGACGTCCCAAACGTCAGCAACGTATTAATGAAAAACACAAAACCACCATGTCATAGCTAATTAAAATCTCTTTATTACAATCACATGTACATCATCATATTCCAAAAAGCTTGCTGTTGTGAAAAGTACCCTTGCACAGACAGATGGAGGTGGTGTTGCAGGCTGGATGGAGGGATTGTCAGATGGAGTAAAACAAGTGTTGAGTTCCCCAGCAGCAAGTGTCTCCGCTCCAGTGTGCTTTTAATTTCACATCACATGAGGACAGCAGTGCTATTTTCAGCTCTCTCTGTGTGTCCTTGTGTAACGTAAGCAAAGAGAGTGAAGAGGGCGAGTGGGAAGGAAAAATTCGTTCTTCGTCATCCATTATTCAGACTGTTTGAGTCACAGCCCGATAGAGAGAGAGAGAGAGAGAAAGAAAGGAGAGAGAGAGAGAGAGAGAGAGAGAGAGAGAGAAAAATGTGGAAACAAACAGGGCGGAGGTTTCAATCCACGTGTTCCACATCTGATTCCAAGTGTTTTAAACAGTTTGACATTTCTGTAAATCCACTTTTTCTCTGTCTTCTCTAGAGTCACATGAGATGATGGGTGCCAGTTTCATCTCTGTGTGTCCAGGACATGCTAAGCTAAGCTAAGCTAGGACACACACAGACTGGAAGCAGGGGGAAACTGCTAGCCTAGCTCAAAAGAGAAAATCCTTCCAGCAATCCTGAAGTTCAGATTTAAACATTCTGGTTGCTTCGGCCTCTATGAGGAAATAATATTATATAATTAAATCCTGTGTAATAGCCTCTTTCACTGATACATGTAGTATTGAAAGCAATGCAAAAATAGCACTCAATTAAGGTCTTAATTTTGGAAAATAACCCTAGAGTTTTGGGTTCATTTCGGCTTTCTGCAGGCCTTTTTTTTTACAGAAGCCTTGTGATTTTGACTTGTCATGGAAGAAAAAGCACAGATGTCGCTAATGACATTTAACTCTGTTCTAATCAAGAGTCCCAGTAAGTCAAGTAAGCCAGCATGTCAGGGCCCTGAAACCAAAGCAGCCAAAGGGAATTCGGCCTTTATTAATTTAATTATTTACGGCTTTTGCTTTCCCGGCTGTGACATGTCTAAATGCCTTCTGTGAAAAAGAGAGCAGAGAGTGTATAAATCAGCTTCCTTCCTTCATTTTGGACTTTCTGGAGGATGCGGCATGAAAATCAGACAGCTTTGGAGTCATTAGAAAGTGTTTTTTTGGTTAGCATTAGCTCAAACAGGCTAGCAGTTTTCCCCAGCTTTCACTCTATACCAACTGAGCTAAACACATCATGTAAAAACACAGCTTATCTACATCAGTTAATAAGATTAAACATTTAAATCAGACAGCTTTGGAGTTGTTGGAAGGTTTCCCTGTAGTGGACGACAAACAGAGATGAAACTGACATCTAAGACATCAAACTGTGGAGAAGAAGAGGAAGATTTACCTAAAATATCATAGTGTACCTTTAAGTGTTACAGTGTGATCCTACTCATAATTCATGGATGCCACATTTAACATTCAGAACAAACTGAACCACTTTCCATGAGTTTTGACAATGTTGTGAGTGTTAAACGTACTAATACTACAATGTAAATCTCTGTGCTGTATATACAGCCTCCATAACACAGCTATAAACCTACTGAATCCAATGATAAACTACTGGAGGCGTCTGATGGCATCTGCATGTCCTGTTACTTAACTCCAGCCTCATCTGCACCCTCTGACAAAATCAATATGTACATGTCATAATGACACAAAACAACAGTAAAATTCAATTTAGCCACTTAAAGAGACATTAATATTCACATTTTGTGTTCATTCTTTGAAAATGGTAAATCAAAGGTTCACCAGCTTTTAAATAAATTAAGTCGATTTTAAAGATCATAAAAACTGTTCACATTGGTTTTGTAACCTTCACAAGAAAAATATTGAAATATGTCCAACACAATGACAATAAACTGATTTTTTTTCCTCCATAAATCACTATGATAGTTTATAAAGAAAACATCAAGACACACTGTCGTTCTATCTACAGTCGTTCCACTGGCCTCCGTCCCCTGGTACAGAAAGGTAGGGAAAACGTTTCGTATAAAAAATGATGTGCAAAAAGTTGTTATCTTAGGTCCCTCTCATGGAAAACAAAGAAATAATGTAAATATCTACAATAACCTTTGCTCTTGCCATTTTTAGATTCTAGGATTACTGCGCACTTGTGGTGACTCGTCACTTTTGTGCATCTGTTTGATTTAAAACGAGTTACTGCATTCGATGGAAACCTGACAGGTAGCGCACACAACACTGTCGTCATCGTTGTATTAAAACTAACTTGAGGTATTATTGCACATTTTCCCGCACTGCAGACCTGGAATCAGCAGATTTCAGATTTACTCACGCTGTACCTGCTTTTAGTGGAATGTCAACAACGCTGACTTGAGCTCTGTCTGTCCTGACTGTAAAAGATCTGACGTAAAGTTGACTTGAGGTGAAATCTGATTTTGTTTTTTTCCCCACACAGTCAACTGTAGATTTCAGTAAACATGCATAAGCTGTTACCTGGGTAGGTAGATCTGTAAACATCCTGCTAACAGTAAAGACAACACCAGTAACAGGGAGCTATGAGCCATGAAGGGCCAAAACTCTAATGCTGCATTCACACTATGTTAGCAGAACAGTAATAATGGGAAAGAAACTGATGTGATTATGACTTTCAGACATTATGTTGGTGTCAGACAGAGAGCTGCTACAGCCACTACACAATGTTGATCTTCTGCATTTAGCCTGGGCAGCGGCAGGGCGGCATCAGCTTTGTACCTACAGTTAAGTTGCTGTTATCCATCTAATCTATTATTTATCTGATATCACATCGTTTAACGAAATACCTGATGCCTCCGACTCAGAGTAACAACTTGGAGGATGGCGTGAACATGTTTTCAAACTCAGTTGCACATGAGTACGGTTTGAATGATGTGGTGTGAATTTGGCGTAAACCAGCTGATTTTACAGATTAAAGGTGCGGTGAACATCTTCTGCAAACCTCGTGGCACATTGTTCCCTATCCCTGATCCAACACGGTTTGACTAATGTTGCACAAGCAAGTAAATCAGGCCGTGTTTTTTGTTTTTCATCATTTACAAAAGCTCCCATAGATTTGATATTTTAATTGTAAACAGAGTTTCTATAAAAACCATTCAGGATTTGGTATCAAATCTTAGTTGTCATTGTCTGCATTGCTACAGTTGATGTGTTCTGGGGCCCTGATGTAAAAGTAGTTGTATGTGATCTATCGTGCGCAGCCAGGTGTATCACGCAGAACAGTATTGCTCCCGGAAATCTCATGGTCTGTCAGAGGATTTAAGTCCAAAACCCAATTTTTTTGTAACTTGTGTCAAAGCTTCTGTGAAATAAATGTAGCATAAGATGTAGCATGAAACACATGATGCAAACATACGCGCTTATCTGACCTTGTTTGTTAGTTTGTTTGTCATTACAAGCCTTGCACTGAAACACACATTTTGTTCAGAGTGCTGTACAGTGGTGACACACACACGCACACACACACACATAAAGCTATCAGTTGAGGTGATGTACAGCAATAACAGTGAGGTTCCCTCTCGCACACACATTCATTAAAGGAACAGTCTGACATTTACGTGAATCCTTATGTTCTCTGTCCTTCCCCCGAGTCATGTGAGAAGATGGATCTCAGTTTTGTCCTTCATACGTGACTACCTGAAGCTAAAGTCCTCCAAAGAGGACGCGGACAGCAGGCAGTACACACTGTGGTGTAGGTGCCCGCAGCCTGTGCAGTCATAAATTTTGGGCTGGTATAAAAACATCCACACAGAGGTCTGCATGGATGTGAGCACATGAAAATTACATCACTCATACCCTTGAAAACTAAAGCAGCTACACAGCATAAAGTACTATTTGGGCTTGAGTTAGCTTGATGATTAAATTTATGTCTATGCAGGTGCAGTATGAAAATATGATTTACTGTACTTTAAAATACCTTAATCCAAGAATGACAAATGGAGTTTGTTGAAATTGTAGTTGCTGGAAGGTTAGATAAAGCTAGGCTAGCAGTTTCCCCCTGCTTCCAGTCTTTGTGCTAAGCTAGGCTAAACACGTCTGGTTGATATCCATCTTCACATCGTTCACTTAGGAAAAGACAGAACAAGGATTTACTCAAATGTTGTGTTGTTAGATTGACATCGCACACACTCACTCACGCACAGAGTTACAGTTACGTGGTGTCCATGCAGTTAGACAGTGGTGACCGTCAGCAGGGAGCTAGGACAGAGCATGTCCTCCTGGTTGTCCAGCCTGGTCCCATGAGTCAGCAGCTCCTCTACTGTCGTCCAGTCATCCAACAGCTTCCTGTTCCTCAGACGACTCAGCTTCCTTTGACTCAGCTCCAGGACCGTGTTGCAGCGCCCTTCTGCAAAAGCTCCGCCTCCTCTGCTGTCCAGCATACCACCGTCACCAACAAAGGCTCCTCCTCCTCCTGCTCCTGCTCCTGCTCCTGCTCCTCCTCCGACGGCTCCTCCTCCGACGGCTCCTCCTCTGCTGATGGCGTCTCGTACAGGCACTCCTCTGGCCTGCAGCTGCTGCTGCCTTTGTTCGCGGGCCAACAGGAAGTGTTCCCTCCTCTCCGTTCGACTCCAGTACCGACCCATCAGCATGTCAGTACTCGTCTCCTCGTCTGTGCTCATCCCGCTGCGTTCATCCGCCAGCTGAGAAGCCCGGTCTCTCAGGAGCTGGTTCCTGGAGATCCGTGAGGTTGTGTTGGGTTTTGAGTTTAGATCAAGTTTTGGTTGCAGACCAAAACTGGGATTAGGGCTTGAACTTGCATTCATCTGTCCTTTCTTTGCATCCCATCCAGCAGCAGAACAAGCCCCTGTGTGGCCCTCCAGGGTACTGTAGAGACCTCTGCCTCCCCCACCGCTCTGTGACTGACGGCTGGCTGGTTTCGGCCACGTGTCGTTGACGTCTCCAGCCTGAGGAGGATGGACCAAACTCTGGAGGTGCAGCTGCTCTCTGGCTCTGCTCCTGCTCAGCTCCTGCTGTCTCTCTCTGTCCATCTCCTCTTGAATCTTTGCCTCCCTCTCTCTCTCCAGCTGTTTCTCCATTTGCATTTGTCTTTTTTGTTCCAGTTCCCTCTCGATCTCTCTGTCCCTTTCTGTCACCATCGGCTCAGGCATCAAGCGCGTTTCTTGTGAGTGCCACCAGTCGTGGTGAGCAATCTGGCTGTTAGGGTTGTTGTCGTAGCATCTCTCATGGGTATTGGCACCCCTCATATGTCCCAGAGAAGCGGGGTGCTGTTGGGGCGAGCGAGCCAGGCCTGCTGGATGGGGAGCAATGACACCTGTCACTAGCTCACTTTCCTCTGGCAGGCCCGGTGGCAGGACATTGCATGGTGTGACACCTCCACAGTGGTGTAGGGTTGCTGCACAATATGAGGGGGAAGCCGGGTGGCTGGCACGGCGGCGGTACTCCTGAGGAGGAGGGCGATGGTGCAGTGTTCGGCTTCTCCTCAGCATCCCCACTGAACTGGAGCCCTGGTGGAGGTGGTGCTGCTGCTGAATGGGTACTAGTGGTCTCCGGTGGCTGGAGGGAGTGCTGCAGGTGGAGAGGATTGGAGCAGTCATTCGTGAGACTGCCGCGTGGGCATGGGAGGGATTGAAGAGGGCTCCACTGCTGGAGCTATGACGGTTCAGACAGGGACGATCAGCTTTATGGAACTGGACCGATGAAACCCTGAAATACAAACAGTGAAGTCAAGACAAATTCAACACAAGTTCAGCTAATTTTAGCAGGTTTAAAACAGTGTCTTTCCATCCGTCTGACAGAACTTTATGAAAAAGGTCAATTATTCTACTAGCTAATACCTGAAAAGTCCACGGGATGGGATGTCCATGACGGGCACAGCACCCTCCTCCATCGTGAGCTGCAGCCGCTGACACTGAGGCTGCATGGTCAATGCCTCGGGGATGGCCTCCAGCAGCTCGCGGTGGCTCTTGGGGCAGCTGTCACGCCGTTCCCGCCTCTCGCAGGGTTCGCCCTGATGTTGCAGCCTGGCGTTGTACAGCCGCATTCGTTTCTCCAGCAGCCTCTGAAAGTGCCTGAACTCCCCAGTGCTCACGCTGTAGAAGCCAGAGTCACTGAGTTCTGAGGAGATAAAGGACTCGGAGGAAGGAGAGCCGCCACCTCCGAAGCCCCCACAACCTCCTGGGGCAAGGGCCCCATGTGAATGACAGTCCTCCAGGCCTCCCTCCTCAGTCTCCAGCCCTGAGAGGTCACCCTGGTGGAGGGAGCCGTCAGTCCAGCCCAGACCACTGTCCAGCTCATGGTGGAGGGGCAGGAATCCCAGCGGCTTCTCCAGCATGAAGTCCTCATCATCGGTCTGCAAGAACAGGCATCTTCAGTTCCAAGGTCATTTACACAAATAGACACACCAAACCATCATAAAACACAGAATAGTTTTACATTATATCTGTGTGCGACCTCAGTGCCTTCTGAGTAAAGATTAATTTTTAAGAAATGCTCATTACTGTCCTAAATAATCCTAAAACATCTGGTCACTGTAGATGTTAGCAAACATTACTTAAACAGGAGGAAGGAGGAAGCAGTGGGACTTTTTTGGGGGACTGTTTTCAGCAGCAGTGCTGAAGAATTTCCAGCAGCAGGCAGCATACATGTGGGACTGAGTCAAAATAGGCTTTATGATGTGTGTTTGTGGTACTGAAGGAACAATCAGTGTGACAGTGTGGCTCACTGATGTGTTTTTAATAGTTTTTGGATTACAGTGAAGCTCTGTGACATTTCTACTCAAAACAAGAAAACTATTGAATAAAAGTATTTTGGTATTAGTACTGAAACTCTGGTATCTTATTGAAAATGACGATATGCTGTAGCTGTATGGAACATAGTTTTGGATACCTGACTGTGGCAACCATTGGGTTCTTCTAAGTTTGCATTGCAACATCCCATCAGGCAGTTCTGTCCCTTTTGTCCACGACCAGTCAGCTCTGGATCCTGTTAGATTCATGACGTGAAACAAAGAAAATGAGAAACAACACAAAGAACCTGTATGATTATAGGTTGCCCATTTATTGCTAATTGCAGGAATTCTTTAAATCTGGACTAAACTGAGCGTAAATATATTTATTACATAATTGTATGTGCCTACAGAGCCATACAAGAAAATTGAGGCAAATGTGTAATTAGCCATGTTTCCTTTGAAAATCTTGCTGAAGTTTTTAGACTTTTTTCAAAATGTATAAAGGACAGCCATGTTTGTTAAATGCAGCGTGGGTAATGTTAGTGCTGTGCAGTCTATTGATCTGCATAACAAACCACATGACATATTTCAAAGGATCTTGATCAGTTCAAAGCATTTGAAAACTGATTGTTGCTTAATGTTATCCAATATTATTTTGTCACCTGGTGGCCGATGTCCACAGTGTCCCGTGGAGAGCTGGACAGGTAGCTGTACCGTCCACCTTCACAGTGATCTTGTGGCAGAGACAGGTGGTTGTAGTAATGTCTGAGGGAGATGACACAGAATTAAGACATTTTCAAGAAATACTCATTCACTTTACTTCAGTTTTTTTTATGCTGTACAGGTCCAGGATATTTCAGTAATGGTACGCTTGGTATGCAAAAACTACAGTATGTTAATGTTGTGTCTGTGTACCTGTCCTGGTAGGAGGGGCTGGATGCATTAAGCCCCGTCCCCATCCGTGGGAGGGGCAGGTTGAGGTGCTGCAGGTTGAGGGGAAGGGGCTCCCAGGATCCCCTGTCTGCCTCTGTGCCACACCCCCTCTGACCCTTGATCTGCATGGTGATTGGACGCTGACTGGCTGCCAGGATCCGCAGAGCATCCCGCTGGCTTAGGTGTGCTAGACTGCGCCCACTCACCTGAGGCGAGCAGACAGAGGTGGAGAAGGGATATGATGTTAGGAAACACACACCTAATCCTCAGAGTAATTTATTTATTTTATTGTATTTTATTGTATTTTCGCTGCTATTTTTCTTTTTTTCTTTGCACACGGGAGCTGCAATGTCAATTTCACTGAACTTGTTCAGCGACAATAAAGACATCTTGAATCTCTTGAATCTTGAGATACAGCGGACACAAAGCGACATGATCATCTCATTGGAGTCCACTTGATGAATGTAAGTGCAATATTCACTCTCTGTCTTTAGCTGTTAGATGATCCACTGTCTTCACCAGATACTTGCTAACTTTGTTTAGTGCTGAAGGACTAAACAAAACATTAAACATGTCAGAAAACCAAAACTTGGAGCTAAAAGAGGCTTCAAATCTTTGCTTGAATATGAGTTGTTCAGACTTACAACAACAAGAGACACTTAACTATATCATCTGACCACGTCAAAGCATCAACACGTGTGTCTCGTGTTTCCTCAAGAGAAGATTATCAGTTAATTTGATGGTAATCAATTAATGTCAAATAGTTTTCTGCAATGATCAGCAATTAATATTCTGCTATATGTGTACCGTGCAGCCTTTAGCATCATTAGCATCATCATTAGCAGGACTGATTCATGGTAATATTTGAATGTCTGCATCAAATCCAACTGACTTCCAGAGATATAACACCTGCTCACCACCTATTTTACACCTATAGATCCGTTTACTGGTCCCTGTTAGCAAAATGAGTCATCTCCCTCAGCCTGTAGAAATATATTTTCTCTGGTTCTGGGGGAGTTTTGTCAAGTCTGAAAAAAAATAACCCTGATCGTGTCATAGTGATGTCGTCAGCGTTATCTCAGCTTGAGCTTGAAGACAACAAATGTAAAACAGAAACTGGAGGTGTGGAGGTTTAAAGAAGGGGTTGTTTACCATGTATTATTGCATTATGGGGAATGTAGGATCTAGTGTTGTGGGAGTTTGACCCATGCTAGAGACTAAAAGTCAACATATCAAGGCCTCTGCTGCACTTTTCTCCTACAAGTCCAACAACTTTTAAGTGACTGATTCACTTGAGGAGCGTCAATTATACTATAAATCAAATTTTTGTCTGAACGCTGCCATTTTAACTGCACTTCATCTAGTCTTTTTGTAAAATGTAAACACTCCACAGACTGAAAACTCTGAATTAATCGACATTATGTAACTGGGTCACAAGACATAACTGTGCCTGCAGACAGATGGTGGATTTATTCCAGTGTGACAAACAAACAGTCGAATTTTAATGATTTTAATCAAATATGATGAATTTTGACATGACCTCCATGTTTGTACTAAAGGGTTAACACCTACGAGCCAACATAAACCTCATCCTGCTTCTCACACACACATGTGCACACACACACATGCACACCCACACCCACACACACATGCAGCTCAGCAGCCACCGAATTAGACGCATGAACAGTATTGTTAACTCCAGCACATCACAACCATGAGTCACCCTCCGCTACATTCAACCAGACACACATACACACGTATACACACACATATACACGTACACACACACACACACAGTACGAGCTGAGAAGCACAAAATGGCACCTGTGTGTGGAGACAGAGGACGGCAGCAGAGCGGCTGTGAGCCTTCAGCAGATGGAGATGACGAATATGAACCACAGGCTTAGAACATGAATTTTCTACATGTTTACAAAAATTATACAGAAATTAGGTTCATTATCCACACACACACACACACACACACACACACACACACACACACACACACACACACACACACACACACACACACACACACACACACAAATGCAGAGCCCTGCAGAAATCATGAAATGATGCCATTTTGCATCTGCATCCACACACACACACACACACACACACACCTTACAGAGCTCAGTTCCATCTTCTTCAAGTAAAACACACACAGCATTTATATCATTTAGGTGCGTTTGGATGCTCACCGTTTGATCACCCATCCATGGTCCAGAGAGCCAGCAGCCCATCGTCACGGCAACAGAGGACAGCTGCTTTGGTTCCTGTGAAAATCGGTGATGCTGCTGCTTCCTCCAGCAGATAGCCTCTTCCTCCTCCTCCTCCTCCTCCTCCTCCTGCTCACTCTCTCCGTCTATCTTAGTGTGGCTTTCACTATCACTCTCTCCTCAGCATCTGTCCTCTCCTCACTGTCCTCCTCCCTTCTTCTTCTCCACTATAAATTCCTCTTTCTTTTTTCATCTATTTCTTCAGCATCTCTGTCCTCGCCCCTCCCCCTCCATCACAGCTTCAGATTGTAGCATCCTGCACACACTTACACACACACACACACACACTCATGCATGCATGCAGCGCTGCAAACATAAAAATATGCGCAGGCTGGCACAGTGCATTCAGAGACGGAGAGGGAAACACACGCAGTCACACAGTAAGTCGGTGCCTGATTGGTGGCCTTTAAATGGTCATCAGCCAATCAGATGCAGTGGTCTCCCTCAGGATGTCTTCCTCTCTGACTGAAACTCCTCATGAAGCCCCGACATGTGCAGGAGGGAGCCTGTACTGCAGCAATACACACGGTAACAGAGGAAACACATCATCCAACCATCCATCTTCTAGCTGTTAATCCAGGGTCCTCCAGCAGATGCTGCTCAAGGAATTCTGGGAGATGTAGTCTCTCTAGTGTGCCTACTAGAGGTCTTCTGTTTCAGATTGGGTCCAGAATTTTGAAGAATATACCCAAACTAAAAGTGACCTGAGGACAGTTAAATCGGATCTAGACAGAGGAGAACTTATTCAATATAGAGCTTTCACTCTGGCAGTTTAGTTAAGATCTAGAGATGTCATGATATACTGTTACTGATGATGATATTGATATCATTTTAATGATACACATATGTTTGATAGTTTAAACAATCAACCCCCTCTTAAATAATCTCCATTTCTTGTGTGGTTCACACTGGTTACAGTTACAGACTCACTCCCTACCTCCCTACCTAAACCTAACCCACAAGAGACAAAATACAATAAAAGTTATAGATGAGTTTGATTGATTGATTGATTATTTTTCAGATTTTCTACATATACAGTACAGACCAAAAGTTTGGACACACTTTCTCATTTAAGAGAATGGGAAAGTGTGTCCAAACTTTTGGTCTGTACTGTAGATATTGCGATAATATCGTTATCGTGAATTATTACGGTCACGATAATCATGTAGTGAAAATCTGTGACGGCCTATTTCCAAGAAAACTCAAGAGTCGATGTAGCATTTACTCGATGAGCTGTCGCTGCAAATTCCAATTTCTGTCTGATCTGATGACTTACTTTCATAAGACTTTGTTTGCCCATTACTAAATGTCCAAACAAAGTCTTACGAAGACAACAAAACGCTGAACTCCTTGGTGGTTTGTAGGAATTACAGAAACTGGGGCCAAAGCTCTTCAACACAATGCAAAGTTTAAGTCCCATGAGTGTGCAATAAAATTCCATTTTGATCTATAACCTTTTTTTATTATGATTCATCATTCTCAGTCCTGTGGTGAACTTGTGACTTGTCCATGTACCTTGCCTCTCGCCCAATGCCATGAGTTGTCATTATTTTGTGGTGTTACAGGTTATGTTCAGAAAACGTGTGGGACTGGAACATCAGCAGTGTGGAAGTGGTTCCTGGATGATATTGTATCAGACCTTAGGCTAATGTTAGTGGCTCTGTGCTGATCTTTATTAGATTTGGGAAACTCAAATCAAACGTGCCTCAGACAGCATCACTGTCTCTGCTCTGCACAACAGCTCTGCTCCTTTATTTCTCTACGTCTTCTACATACTACATGCACAGTTTTATCCTTGTCATTAAGTTACCATGTATGGAGCCACCATTTATTATTTTAAAACTTATTGCACGGTTCTCGTTTTAAACAAATCAGCTGGAAACATTAAAAAGACCAAACTACAGTTGATGAAATCTGCCAGTGACATTTCTATGAATCTGATGGAAATTTAACATGTTGGTCTCATGTCTGAATAAACACCCGCTGCAGATGACGTAGTCACAGAATACGTCAGGTTAATGTAAAAACTAAAGTAAAACCATGAAACACAATGAATGTTTTGAGGAGATTCTTAACATATCAGTCTGTCCCCTCGCAGGTAGAAGGGGTTAAAAATATAAAAAACTGGTGAATGTGGGACTTATTGTCATGTTCCCATTATGTGTTTTCAGTTTCCAGGTTTATTTGTCATGTGCAAGTTAACACAGGGTCAACAATACAATGAAAGGTGTTGGAAGAGAGGAACCGGTCAGCTCAGCATGAAGAGCACTAAGGATAAAAATAAGCTAAAGAAGTAAAAGAAAAAAACAATACAATAAAATTTTAGCTAAAAAAAAAATCCAAAATATAAAATATGCTAAAATAGAATATGAGAAATATATATAATATAAAATATACAGAAGAAGATCACTGTGTAAGCATATGAACATATTATATGATTAGGATATACTACAATCTACTAAAATGCTGATAGTGGGAGTAAAGAGTACACAGAGTAAAGTGACCCGTGTTTTTCAGTATTGCACAAAATAATGTCCATAGCAGCAGTCAGTTAGTGCAGAAAAAACAGTCCTGTTTTAGATTATGTCTGATGGCCTGATAGTTAAAAAAAACTGTTCTTGTGTACCACCTGGAACCTGAAAGAAACCCTCATACTACTGCAGTAATAATCTGAACAGCACTCAGCCTATGAGAGTGCAGAAAACTCTTCTTACCGTGACATTTTTAACTCACCACTGGTCTCACGGTCTGCTACAGGCATAGCAACAGTAACAAAAGGTGGGCAGTGTTTAGAAAACGGTCTCTGGAGTTTGAACTCCTGCTCTAAACTTGCTGAGTTTGAATCTGATAACTCCCACTTGAAAAAGGTTTATATCTGTCTATGAATATCACATCATAGGGGACATCCTTCAGCTCTCACTCTGATTGGACAGCGGTCTGGTTTCCACTACAGACCTCTGTCCAATCAATGCTTAGAGGACACCGAGAGGACAGTCAGAGATGTCTCAGATCTACAATGGACAGATTCAGAAAGCTTCATGCGAGAGGTGCTCCTCTGCTCTGCAGTAACACACACACATACACATGTATGTAGGCTTCATTTCATCTGATTCACTCAGTGGCCCTGCTTTGACTGTTTGGTTGTTATGGTAACCAACTCGCCTGCCAAATATGTGTGTGTACATGTGTGTGTGTGGTGCTTCGCTCATCACTGAATTATCTTTTTAAGACGTGAAGAACGGAATCTGTGCAGAGGAGACCTGCCATGGTGCAGAATACTGGTGATACTATGGTGGTGCAGATTTTACTAATGATCATGTGTGTGTAGGTGTGTGTGTGTGTGTGTGTGTGTGTGTGTGTGTGTGTGTGTCTTGATGATGATGATGATGACGATGATGGCTGCATCTGGATGCCTGTCGCTGAGCTCTGCCATTTCTGTACTGAAGTACGGAGGCGGATAGAGGGAGAGAGAGAGAGAGAGAGAGAGAGAAAGAGAGCGAGTGAGCATGTGTCAGAGTTACATACACACTGTAGAGCCTCAGCTGCAACACACAGACCTGTCTGTGTCTAAAAATGGAAAGCACACTTGCTGTTGCTGAGAAGCCACATGAGTGTACATACCAGGATGCCATGAACCCTTCATATGAACATGCACCAGTCTTTGAAATAAGATGTGGATAAAAACTGTGGCTAACTGCTAATGTCAGATTAGCAACATGGTAGGTGTTACAAGGGTGCAATTAATTAATTTCCTTTTTTTTGTTTGTTATACATAGATGGTAATTTTCACAGAGGATGTAGAGACACGTCTCCCTTCCTTTCCAAGATTCAATTTGACTTTCTAACTAAGATCTCTCTTAACTGTGTTGTCTGAATGTCCAGTGGCCAAAATCCAGGCTAAAGAAAAGAGGGGCTGATAAAATGTTGATACACTCATTTGATTCTAATATATTACTTTAAGCTCAGAGAAATTAAAGACTAAGTATTCCCTCAAATTCTTCCCAGCAACATAAAAATGCAACAGAGGACTGGGGGGATGGATGTGCCATATGGTTGTATATGGCATGGCCTTATGACTATGTAATGCTGCATGTCATTGGTCAGAGCCAGGCTGGCTGATTCTCACTGTTTCCAGTTCTTGTGCTATGCCAAGTTAGCCGGCTGCCGGCTGTGGCTTCATATTTGCGGCACAAAACTCTTCTCATTCTGCAGTAAATCCACATATTGTGCAATATGTCCAAATAAGCCTACATGTCAACTATTTTCAGACATGAAACACCAACATACCATATTTTTGTGGTGTAGGACAACTTCAAGTTCATGCATTCATCCATCATGGCATGCATTTAAATCGGTATCAGGTCAAAATGTTTAGAAGTCTAAGGAAGAGTCTTGTGCTATAGAAACCATTTGGTGTGCGGATTTATCCATTTCATTGACAATGTTTTTTGATGCAACACTTATCCAAGCGGATTAACTATACCCTCCAATACGACCCTCTATCCCAGTATAATAAGTATGCAACAGAAGACTCAGGAGGTGGATGTGCCATACAGTATGTCTGTATACAGCATGGCCTTGTGGCCAGGCAAGCTGATTCTCACCGTGTCCAGTTCAGTACTGCGCTAGGTTAGTCAGCTGCTGGCTGTGGCTTCATATTTACCACACAAACTAAAAGCATTGGTCCTATCATCTAACTCTCACAGATGCCGGTTCAGTGAAAGGAATAATGTTAAAGGAATAATTTACAGAAATTATCAAGGGATTCAAGTCAAGTCAGTTTTATTTTGATTTTTTTTATTCATATAGCTCAGAATCAAAGATCACAATTTCACAGCTGCCCAGGGTTCAAATCCAACCTGTGGCCATTTGCTGCACGTTATTCCTCCTCTCTCTCTCTCCCCACTTTCGTGCCACAATTTTTAAAATAGCTTACTCACTGTAATTGTATCAACTACATCTTATTTTGTAAGAATGTTTGTGTAACTGATTCTTGCCTAGTTGTTTATTATATGTTTTATTTGTTTGTAAGGATATCATAATGATATTTTTGCGATGTAAGGTGACCTTAACAATAATAATGATAATCAGCTGGAAAGGGATGTACAATCTGTACAGCATAGATAACCAGCAACCAGCAGAGAGCCCAAGAATGTACTGCTTCTTAATATCATTTTTATAATCTAACTCTAAGAAAACATTTCCCAAAGTGTCGAACTATACTATAACTATTTGTGCGTTTTGTATCGTTTGTCTCAAACAGGGACCTGTACAGCGGCCCGTCAGCGCATGGGCGCCCCTGATTGGTCAGACTGCCAGAGTAGCGCTGTGATTGGTCAGACCGTCAGCCGCACAGGAGCGGGTCGGGCTGAATGACACACTTGATGATAACTTTTAGCTTCATGTTGTTTAGCTGTCTGTTACCGTTTTAACCAATTTCACCGGTCAATTCAGTGCTGTATCCCCGTCTGAATGAACACCATTATCGGACGCCTTTAACGTCGTTTTCATGAAGTGTTAACCGACATTTAAATGCTGGTTGTTAGCTTAGCAGGCTAACTTACCTTTGGAGTCACAGCTAGTTGTCTGTAGAGCTAACAGCTAACAGGAGCAGGAGGAGGAGAAGACAAGGTGAGTTAGCACAGGATAAGTAACGTTAGATAACTCGTTAACTCATAAATGGACTGATAGTTTTATTTTAGTGAGAACAAACAGCTCACAGTCACTTTGACCTGAACACAGCCGGAGCACATCAACGTTGTAGCTGCCTCTTAACCTTTAAACATACATGTAACATGTTTTCACCCCGACTGTGCATTTACTAACTCACAATTAGATCAGTGTTAAGACTGTAACCACCAGTTTCAGTTCATTTTTATGAAAACCAACTTGCAGAGGCTTGAAGCCTGCTAGTGATGGATAATCCATGAATCAGCACCAGTAGAAGTAGTAACACCAACATACCAAAAAAGGGGTCTGAAATGGTCCTAAAATTATTTGACTTTATGAGTCAAACATTGTCATCTAGAAAGTGGGACTAAGCTGGTTTCTTTTAAAGTAGTTCACTTAAAGGTCCAGTATATAAGATTTAGGGGGGATTTATTGGCTAATTATGGAATATACTGGTCATAAGTCTGATTTCTTTAGTGTATAATCACCTGAAAATAAGAATTGTTATGGGTTTGTTACCTTAGAAAGGGCCTTTTACATCTACAGAGGGAGAAGGTCCTCTTCTATGGAGCCTGCCATGTTTCTACAGTAGCCCAGAAAGGACAAACCACAAGCTTTAGATAGGGCCTTTCACGTTTTTCACAAATTTCATACCCACTTTAGGTTCTCCCACTAGCTAAAGATACCCCTGAAGATCACTATAATAATGTGGAAAGGGTTCAAAACATTTATGAACATTTCCTTTTCCTAAGAAGACAAGTAAATTGATGATATTCCTATAATATTGACACAATTAAAATCTAAATTTTACTTCTGAGTGGCTTTATGGATAGTCTAACTGACCAAAACTAGCTAGAAGTGAACTGTTCTCTGAACTTTGTACAATGTTTCATTGATACAAGCCCTGATGCTTCATCAACAAAACTGTAGACTAACATTTGTTTGTAGCATGTTAACGTGCCTCTTTCCTCCATAGCATGAACTGTCCCCCTACCAAGCGCCTCCGAGGCCTCAATCAGGATGTACCGACGGCGATGGCCTTTGATAACCCGTTTGGAGATGATGAAGACTTCACTCAGGATGACTTGGATGAGATTGACATCATCGCCTCACAGGCCATCACCTCAGCTGCTTCGTCTGGGTCTGGGTCCAAACCAACAGAGCTGGGCCGTGGGTCCTTTTCGTCTGCAAGGCAGAGCAAATCTCTGAGCAGAACCACAAACAATCAGAGCAGAGAGAACACGTTTGGGTTCAACAGAGAGAATGCTGGGATACCGAGCAGAGAACCGTTCGGTGAGTTCAGAGCAACTATCATCACAGTCAGTGTTTAGGAAGCTATTGTTTGTCAAAGTAATGTTACTGT
Organism: Argyrosomus regius; assembly: GCA_946959425.1. Taxonomy (NCBI): domain Eukaryota; kingdom Metazoa; phylum Chordata; class Actinopteri; family Sciaenidae; genus Argyrosomus; species Argyrosomus regius. The sequence goes on from OX336885.1 coordinate 12,181,376, forward strand.
TGCAGTGAAAATCGTGTCTTCAAATGTGCCATTTTAAACAATCAGTGTGAAAACACAATTGTCTGTCCAAATAATTGTAAGTGTGAATTCCATCTCATCTGATCCTGTTAAATTTCTCTTATCACATTACAAAAAGTACAGCAGCTCATCTGGTACAAAGTCTATTTGTCTTTATTTGACCAAGAGCCACTTTGACAGGACACAACACTGTTTTCTGTGCCAAATCCAGATACAATTAACAAACACAAATCTTTCCTTTTTAAAGCAGGATAAAAATGATACAATTACATGAAGAAATATAGTTTTTAATGAATGATAATCTCTATAACACTAATCTAAGAAATAAAATAAAAAAGACTTGACAAGATTGTCTTCATAAAAATTATGAATAAGTGTCTGTACTTGGTTGGAGTAACACCTTGAATGAAAGTGTTAGTCGTATGAATCTATAAATGTAGAGGTGTGGATGTGAGAGGAAAGTTTGCAGAAGAATAAGAAAAACTTTGGGTGAGTTTCTAAATCAGTTTGTCTGCTCAGTCTCTCTATGTAGTCACAGTAAATGCACATAGTGTCAGGTGGGGACCTGTGTTAATAACCTGCAGAATCACTGTGGTGTCCTTTTTAATAAGCAGATGTCAAACTGAAGGCCAAGCGGTGAATACAGTAAAGTTTTTGTGTTGAACTTGTGTTGTGCTGTCTTGTGCGTTCAGGTAACAGGCAGCAGCAGTCCAGGACGGACAGAGAAGACTCGTACAGTGTGCTGGAGGCTCAGCATGCAGAGCTGAAGAGGAAGGTGAGACTCAGCGGTTTCTCACTTCTACAGACATTAATAGCATTTATTTGCATTTGCACATGAGATTCTCGCATGAATACATTTCAAAGGTTTCTTGTGAACCAGTGTAAATCAGTGATTCGGGAAATTCTCATTTTTTTGTCAGTATATCTTTATTGACACTATCATTTTCCATTTTTAATATTGCTCTGCATGCTGCTGATTTATTTTAATGTAAAAAATGTAATCCATTTTATACTTTAGGGTGACTTTGTAACATCTGTTGTGGCCTTTTGGCTAAGCTTACACACATACAGCATATTACTAATATGCACCTGCCATGTTAACCTCTTGACAGAGTTTTTCTTTCATTTCCTCTTTAGCTTTAAAGTTTTTAAAATGATCTTATTCCACATTGTCTGACAGTATCATATACAGTATGTTTGGCATCAGATAGTTCTAGCTCTTGATGGAAACTCTATGATGTTCACACCCAAAATATTTAAGCCCAAAACTTTTTTTTAAAAAGTTTGTAATGGTTAGTTTGTTAAGGAGTTTTAATCAAACAAATAACGTCACTCTTCAGTTCATGTAAGCTTTCATTAGACCGTGTTCGACATTTTACTCTTGATCTAAAAGGTGTTGAGGTTTGATACCCAGATCTAGAGATCTGTTCATTTAAGAGCGACTTGTACCAATTGAAAATGGATAAATATGTCTTTGTGAATATGTATGTTATTAGTTGAAGGAGGTGGAGGATGAGATTGTGTTGAAGAGTGGGGAGATCCGGGTGCTGAGGGACTCTCTGAAAGCAGCCCAGCAGGAGAAGGAGGCACAGAGACAGAACCAGATCCTGGTGGAGACGCAGAAACAGAAAGAGCAGAGTGACAGGGAGAAGGAGCTCAACAGAAAGGTGAGGAGCTGAAACACACACACACACATATGTACATACATATGATCCTCTGAATAACACATTAATGAAACATTTTCTGTATTCAGGTTCAGTCTTTGCAGTCAGAGTTGCAGTTTAAAGAAGCAGAAATCAATGAGATGAAGACCAAGCTGCACAGTTCAGACAAAAACAAGGTGGCCTCTCCACTGACTAGAAACAGGTCAGTTATAAATATTACAGTTTTGATACTCGTTTATATGTTTTATGATGTTTTTCATAGTTTTATATCTTCATAAACTGAATATTTTTCAGTTTTGAACTCTTGGTTTGACAAAACAAGACCTTCAGGGTCAGTCACAGTTTGTGAAACTAAAACAAAAGCTAAACTAAATGTCTGATATTTTCTCCTCTCAGTCCTAAAGTGCTGAGCAGTCTTGCCCAGTTGCATCATGGGAGTGGCAGCAGCTCATCCTCTCCAACAGGAAATGGTTTCATCACCAAGGAGATGTTTGGGGCCAACGTCCCATCCAGAACGACGCCGGTGAAGACACGGAGAGATGGTGGAGACAGAGGGTCGTCCAGCAGCAGATCTGGTGACAAACTGGAGGTGTCTCGCCCGGACCCCTTCCTGTCCGTCAGACCTGCACACCTGCAGCACCGAGGTAAGTCAGTCTGCAGTGCTGCTTTATTAGAGGGATAATATGGGAAATAAAACACCTGCAACATGACAACTGACGGGTTTAAACTAGCAAAAAATGAAGAACTTAGTATGAATATTCAGATATTAACAGAACTTAAATGCATCCTTGATACACTGATGAGTAAGAAAACTGTTCCTGCTCATCACAGAAGAGCACCTGTGAGGTTTAGCACTACCCTACAGCGTTATCCTGCTCAGTGATATCTGTAATCAGGCACTGATACTGGATCAGTTTTTCAAACAAACAGAACATATGTTGAATCAGAACTTCTCTTCTTAATCTACAGAAATAAAAACAGTGTTCGAGACGTTACAGAACAGTTCAGAGAGACTTTAAAGCATCTTAACATCACACCTGAGTGTTTGTACATAAATAGATCTGGTGATATAACCTCTCTGACAGCAGCGGAGATTAAATTACTGTTAATACTGCTCAGCCGGTGAAACAGTTGTTTAATGTTGTTGTCGACTGGAGGAGCTTTGTCAGCTCTGAGGAAATGTCACTAATGATGTCACAGTGATGTCATACGGGTTATTTTAAGTTAGACTTCAAATATTTGACAAAAAACCTGAGTTATAAACTAATGAAAAACACTGTCCACTTGCATTATGGGAAATGTAGGTCCCTGTTTTTGGAGGTTGACCCAAACTAGGACTTTTCTTTTTGTCTTTCACAAGTCTGATGTGTCGCCCTTCAGGTAACGTCCTGCTGGGTCTATTGCTGCAGCAGCCTTTGTCTCCCAGCAGCCTCGGCCTCTCTCACCTGCTGTCGATGAGTCTGACTGACATCCACCTGACATCCAGGTAAACAGCTTGCACTGTAACTATGACAATGTGACGATAATGTAGTCCTGAAACCACATAAAACCATACAATCAGTTTGTGTATTTCTGTGAGCTCCTATAATTTGTTCAGTTCAAAATAAAATGATAGTAATAAGAATATCAAATGTAATACATAATAATTGTTATCATGGAAGTAATGTGAGTAAATGTTTTTTAATGGTAATAACCACTGCAACTCAAGCAGGAACTGATGAAGTGTTTGTGTTGTTTGTTCAGCGGGCTGTCAGCAGGTCTTCTCATCCACTCTAATGCTGCAGTCAGTGGGAGTGAAGGTGGAGCTCCCAGAGCTGCTCTGAGTCCAGTCCAGAGTCTGGCTGTAACTGGACTCAACATGCTGAGTCAGAGCCGACCAGAAGCTGCAGCGACCAGCAGAAATAAAAGGTAGACTGACGGACTGAGACACTCCAGACGCTCTGCTGATCCTCTACGATCTGCTGATTCTCTGCTGCTCACTGAACAACAAAACACAGTTAAAGCTGAACAGTTCTGTGGACAGCAGAGCCCTCTTGTGGCCAAATGGTGTAATAGCAGCACTGAAATTAACTTTAACAACCACTAATACAGACATTCAAACATTCATCTTTTGTGTGCAGGTCTTGTCCCGGAGCTGTCCTCCTCCTCCCTCTGTTGGACCTTCACCTGTCTCGTCTCTGTCAGGCTCTGGACTCACTCCGCTCCACCTCTGCTGGTGGTTCAAACTCTACCGCTGCCAGCTCGTTCCCAGCAGGCCCTGCTGCTCCCGCTACTGGTCTAGGGAGACTGGAGGAGGCTGGTTTAACTGGTTTCAGCGTGGAGGACACTGGTTTGGCTGCTCTGAGGCTTCTCTATCTGGTTCTAGCCCACAGTGATGAGGTGATGACACAACAGTAATACTATAGACACCTGTAATGATCAGAGGCATATCATGTTCTGTGCCATCACTGTTTCATCTCTAGCTTTTCGCTGTTAAAATCACGGTTCACACTTTACATGGTGTTATTTTCACTCAGTGAGCAGTTTAATTGGCTGCACAACAATACAATTATATAAATATATTTTTATTTAAATGTGAGTGTACTCCCACTCACGGCAGAACGACAGCCAGATATTGCTATCACTAAAAGCACACCGCTAGTGTGGCTAAGAGTAAATTCATATTTCTAAATAAAGATGTGAGAGAGTGTGATGTGCGACCACAAAGGTCAGCCTCACCCCACTGGTGCTTTCAAGACACAGCAATGACATTCCCTCTATCAGGCCTCTCTTCAAGTCAACAAAATACCAAACCAACAAAAAAACAAAAAAACCTCAGCAGTAAAGTGCCATTTGGAAGTGCAGGGCTGCAAATTGTGATGAATATCAGAATTTTACAAACTGGAGGATTTCCAGGGATCAAATTTCACCTGTTCTCCAACATGTTTAGCGATCCCCAACAAAAAAGTTCAATTACTTTGTTTAAAAATTCTTAAAATTGCACCTACTGCTTCTCCCTCTGGAAAATCCAGAATATACACTAGACAGTAGTTTCCACATCTTCCAAACTTCCTGCCACAAAAAGTACAGATGGGCAGCTGTGGCTCAAGTAGTAGAACAGGTTGTCTGGTAATTGGAGGATTTTGGCTTTTAATTTCACCTAGCTCCCCCCAACAACTAAAAATCTGTCCCAAATTTACTCTTGTCCGGCAACTCTTTGGTCACTTTTCTCTTATTAGCTGCTTCTGCCAATGTCCTGTTTGTGATGTCTGTCTGATTCCCAGGTGGTGGAGGCTGTGTTGTCAAAGGAGAGTCAGAGCAGAGTCGCAGACAAGAAGGTACAAACAGAAACAAACTTACACTTTAGACTTTATTGTACTATACTAAGTTTATTAACTTTCCCTCCTCGCCCGTATAACAGTCTGATCAGAATAACATGATGAACATAATATTTGTCATTTCTTTATCTTAACCCTCCTGGACAGGTTTTTGAGTGAACTAAACATTTTGCTCCTCCCTCTCTCCTTCGGTCCTAGGCTGAGCACTCTGCTGTAGATGTGGGTCTGTGCTCCCAGAATGCCTTGCTGCAGTCAGTACTGCGGCTGTGTGAAGGCGGCTCACAGAGGGAGGAGCTTGTTCTCAATGCAATGAAGACCCTATGTGTCCTAATTGAGAGGACGCCACAAACACACTCTGACAGGTACACACACACTCTCACAGTTCCCTGACAGCACCATCAGCAGCCATGAGGTCAAAGGTCACAGCCCCTCTATATAATTTTAAGTTGACCAGATTTTAATGGAAATGTGATCCACAGTTAAAAGATATGATCGTATGTGACAACAGATTTTTGCAAATAAGCGTTTTGTTCAGTAAAGTCCAAAAAACTGTTTGTTTGAATACTTTATTGAATGTCGTAACACGTGAATATTGAGATGTATCATAAAAATCCTGCTTGTGGTTAACACAGCAATCATTCTGTCTGAAAGGAACCACAAGAAAGCCATTTATTTTTGACTCAAAGTCAGGACGAAGGCACAAATAATACAGATAAGGATGATTTAAAAAAAGAAGCTGAACAGAGACTGTTCAGAAGGTGATAAATTCACAAGTTTGCCAAGTTGTTTTCATACTGATACCAACAAAAGGCCAATGTTTGTTTTGTTTGTGGGAGCTGTGGGAAGCAGTGACGTGTTATGAAACCTCACCCTTTAGCACACTTCCACACACTGTTTTCTTTTTTGGATCCTCTAATTACAAAGCAAAGAGACACACACACACACACACACACACACACACACATGCTTGTATGATGCAACAATCACCTAGAGGGGAATACTGGAGTTTGAGGAGTGGCTGAGCAGGGAGTGTGTACGGGTTTATGACTTTCAGTGGTTATGTAACATCTGACTGTAAACTGCCTGCAGTGATTTACAGTCACTGCGGTGACGAAGATGAAGATCACTCGTAGAAGTTCCTGGAAATAGTTTGTTTAAAAATAAATTGGTAACAGAGCACAGAGGTGACTCTTTGTACATGATCAGTGCGGTTTGTGTCAAAACTTTCACCACTTCTTCTGTGAATCATAACTGTAGACCAGAGGCTGGCCTCCACAGGGGGGCTTCAAACTGTGTCAGGGGAGACTCAGTGAAAAAATATTACATTAGTTATCAAAAGGAGATCACATATGCGCCTAAATGTGTATGATTTGATAAAGACATTACACATTCCCCAATACAGAAACGGAGAGAGGGACAGCACAGACCTTTTTTTTGATGTATTTGTAGTCTAAAGTTATGTCAAACAGCAATATTCGGCTGCTTTGGCTCAATTGGTGACTATCTATGGGCTCAAATAATATAATCATAATCCCAAAGGCATCTAAGAATTGAGCAAAACTAAGCAAGTAAACTGAGATGGTGCTTTTCTTCCAAGCTTTTCTCCAGTATGCGTTATAAAGTGATTGTTTTCTGTTATCGTGGTCACAGAGCAAAGACAAACTGCCACCGGCAACAATGCAGTATGACTTTTCATGATGCAGACCCACCAACATGAATAACACCCAATGAGTCACATGTGGTCACTTTTCTCTTTCTATCTCTCTCAGGTTGCAGTGTGTGTTGCCGGTGGTGTGTGTGTGTTTGTCAGCAGACAGCAGGTTGCAGACAGTTTCAGAGTGTGTGTCTGTCCTCACGTACATGTCCGACCACCAGAAACTGGCTCAGCAGCTCTGCTCTCAGCACGGTGAGGCTTCGCCCTCGGCTACAGCACTGTCACTGCAGTGACTCCACTATTATCTAATTACATTTATACACCAAGGAACCATTTATCTTTTTTTTTTGGTTCAAATATTAATTTTATTAAGTTTCCTTTCCACATGCACTGACAGTAGTGTTTGATTTTGTTTTCTTTAGACCCGTGTGTTTTCCTGAAGTTGTTCCAGTTCATCAGAAACAGAACAGCCAGCCAGGCAACACACACAGACTGGATTCAGCTGGACCTGCAGGTAACACACATACAGAATAACGGCACATCTTCAACGTCTTTTCAACAAGTGTTTCTACCTGTTCTGAAACTCAACAACTCTGTCTTTTGTGCGTTTGTGTGTGTCTTTTGTTGTGTTTGTGTGTGTCTTTTGTTGTGTTTGTGTCTCAGGTGGTTCGTTTGCTGAGCAGACTGATGAGTCAGAGAGCAGAGAGCTGGACCACCAGGCAGCACAGCACCTGTCATTGTTACACTGAGGTTAAACTCCCTGACCTTCTGTTCGCTCTCTTTATATAGTGACACTAAACTTTCTACACAAACATATAAAGTCTCTCTCTCTCTCTCTCTCTCTCTCTCTCTCTCTCTCTCTCTCTCTCTCTCTCTCTCTCTCTCTCTCTCTCTCTCTCTCTCTCTCTCTCTCTCTCTCTCTCTCTCTCTCTCTCTCTCTCAGTTGGTTCAGACAGTGGTCATAGTTTTCCACCGTCAGTGGTTGGATCTTCGTGATTCTCAGGGACTGACGGACTCAACAGGTCAGATTTAAAACACCGCTCCGTCCCTAAAACTGTTCATGACACCTCTCAAATCATCAATTACCACTCAAAGTTGTTTTGTTGTGTTTTTACTTCAGGCCTGGCCCCGCCCCCATGGCAGTGCCCCACCCCCTCGTTACCATGGTGGCGTGGTGCGGCGGCATCTCTGCTCAGGGAGTGTCTGCTGCTGCTGCACTGGCTGCTGTTGCATCACAGCAGCTTTTCGGAGAGCTGCAGGCCGCTGCTGCACATGTACGACCAGGTGATCCCTGCTGTACGAGACACGCTGAGGAAAATCCCCGAGCTGAGCGAGAGCGAAGGTATGCGCTCAAACATCAACAACTGCAACGCTACTCAGACATTTGAAAAGATGAAAGTGTTTACCAGATCAGTGGTATCAAACTTCAAGTGTCAACTTCAACCAAATTCTTATACATAAATATAGCCTAATGCATAAATCCCACATTTGTGGAGCTCGTTTATCGATAACATCTCCTCTCACAGGCTCTAGAAACAGTCAGGATCACTAGCAGTTAGCATATTTTAGCCTGTTCAGGCTGTTTGAGCTCTTCATCATGATGTTCTGTGACAGAGGTGAGTCTTAACTGACAGATGATTTCGGTCCTTGGCCTGTTTCTGAAGAAAAGACACCGGCAGATGCTTTCTACTTATTTTCAGTTAGTTTCCACCAAACACATTTAACATGTTTAGGACCGATTATCTCAAACACACACACCATAAATGGACTTGAAGAAGCTCATCAGCAACATTAAAGCTACAAATGACCTTACAGTTGTACTCTCTCCGTTTAAATATGTGAATATGCAAATGTCTAGTCTTCATTTATAATATGATCCCCACTTCATTTATTTGTTTGTTTATATATTTGGGTCAGTGTGTTCTGTCTGTTCACACCTGAACACATCAGCTAAAATATATATATTTTTTAGACTGAGGATGTCAGCTGTGGCTCTACACTCATCTTTTTTTATGATAATTTATTAATTCTGATCAGATCTGTTCAGAATATCCAAACTTAAACTACAGTCAGCCCTGATGCAGATTCTATTGTGTAAAACCATAGACTGTATAATAAATATTGGACGAAACTGCTGTGACGTCACTCATTGGTTTGTGCCGTCAGACTCATGTTTTCCTGTTTCCTGTCTGTCAGAGCTGGCGTTGGAGGAGATCTGCCGCTCGGAGGGCGACGACACTGATGACATGGACACTGATACTGTCTCCTGATTGGCTGCTGCCACTGTCTCCGCCAGTGACCAATGAGCAGACAAACTTCAGCAAACTTTTCTGTGATGAAGTGGACGACAGACCACAGACTGTTCTGTATGTTGATTATTCCCCTTTTCTTGATAACTGAGCAAGAAAAAGAGGAAACTAAGAACAGAATGGACCTAAATGTGAACAGACTCACTGCTGGGCGGCAGCTGATTGGTCTGTAAGTCTTCAAGAATTTGTCAAAACAGTTGTCTGACATTAAATTCAGGTTTGAAGAAGGTCAGTACCACTCTTATATCTGTCAATTACAGATAAAGCAAGCAGCCTGTTAGCTTAGCACAAAGGGAATCCGTGGGAAAGCGCTAGCCTGGCTCTGTGCAGCAGTTACAAAAGCCACCTACAAGCAGTTCTCTGACACATTTTGTATCTTGTGTGTTTAATCTGCATACAAACATCCATCTGCTGTTTAATGAGGCTTTTGTGTCGGACTGCTTCTTGCCTCTGAGCAGTTGCCCGGCAACCAGCAGACACTTGAGGAAATTACTGGCTCCAGTGAAGAAACAGTCCGGTAGACACCCCAGACAACGACAGATACTCACTTTTACACTTCGGTTTTGTCTCGGACTTTGGGCACATTACACTTCTGCTTGTCCAAGAGGCATCTGCCACTGATGTCTCCGGTTTTTGTTGCACTTAATGATGACAAGTATCAATGACTAGAGTAAAATGTGACGTCACTTTAGATCATTTCATTCGCTCTGATGTGACCTCACCTCAGCTGCTTACTTTGTGTGCGTTTCATTATTTTATTGCGCTGCTTCTGTACTACAATATGTCTTGAGATTAAAGTGTCCATGAAGTAAACTATTAAAGTAGAACGTTGAATTGTTAATAGGGACATATTTGTACTGACTAATGTACTTAAAAGTCACTTGAACATGAATTTTGTGATTTAATTAAACGTGATGCAGCATTTCATTGATAGAACAAATTACTGTTAGATGCAGTGAAATTATAGAACTAACTAAATGGTGCATTTAATGATTTATTTATTTCCTTTGTGAATTTACAGTCTTGCAGTACTTTGTATCTCTGCTGCACTGCCAGGTCAGAATGGTGGAGATTTTCCTTTTCCAATGATAAAATACCTTGTTAGCCAACTGTTGCCTGTCTACAGGCATGTCAACATACAGAATGAGATACACACTGTAGTCAGCTGATGAAGTTCACTACAGGACTCCGTGAACAAGAAAAATACTCAGGTTGTGCAGATTTCAGGTTTTATACTGACTGTATTTGTACTGTTGATGATGAAGGTTAAAAAAAACTGTTCAATCCAGAAAGTTTGTGAAACATTTTTATTTATTCTCCATCTGTAACTGAGCTCTGAATAACACATTCAGAAGAAGGCATCCTAATGGCTGGCTCCAGGTCTGTTGGGCGGTGATCGGTCAGCTTTGGTCAAAGGGAACATAAAATGACTCAAGTGCCAGGGAACATTTTAACCCGGTTATCTCAAGATTACGACTTCATTATTTTCATATTATGATTCAACACGTGGTGCTCAGATCAGATCCTTCATCCTGAGATTTAATTATGTTGAGACATCAGAAATAGTTTTCTCATGATCACAGATTTACTTTGGGATGATGGTTGATCCGGCCTGCTTACATGTTTTTATTATTATCACAGTGATGAACATGTTTGTTATCCAGGCTAAGTTTGATGAAGAAAAATGAGTAAACTGTTATTTCTGAACCGGTTTAATGAGCACCACAAAAACAATTTAATAAAAATAGCAAATTAAGTTTTGCTCCTGAGATAACAGGCCTGAAAAATATTTTTAGCCATCATGGCGGCTCTCAGCTTCCATTAAACTGTGATCAGTTAGTGAAGCAGTTTGCCAGCCACTTTTTTCTCGTTTTCTCTGATTATTTCTGCAACAAAACAACAAAACTGACCGATCCTCATCATATAATTCTAGGGAGCAACCAGGAAGTGTAAACACTGAGATAAAGTCCCATTTTAGACTCCAAGTCAAATAAAAAAACAAAAACAAAAACAATGGTGTGTTCAGGCGTCTTCATCAATAACTTAAATCAGAAATGATTGTGTAAGCAGACGATGGATGTCAGTAATGAGCCAAGGGAACTGGGAAATACTGCACTTTCTAGCACCTGAACACACCATTCATTCTCAGGTGCTGGTGGAACTGGTGAATCTGTTATGGTTTGTGGAAGACGAGGAGCAGGTTCAGGCCTTCCCCTTTTCAAGGAGGTGGGGCTTGCATTTGATCACAGCTACACCAAGACGAAGGCACCTGAGGGTCGGGTCAAGTAATCCAGGATCAGACTGTCTCTGTAGTGTGTGTGTTTGTCTATCTTTGTGAGGACCAGGTTGAGTTTTTGGCTGTAGGAGTGAGGACACCGGTCTTCAGAGGCCGTTTGATGGTTTGGACTTGGGTTTAGGTTAAGGTTCAGGTTAGTGTTGGTAATGGTTGAAATCATGGGCTATGGGATGGCTGTGGGTCCTCACAAGTATAGAGGTCTGACTGTGTGTGTTACTGTTTTTTTTCTGTCCATGTTGGCACCACCTGGTCATCGTCCTTGTGTTTATGCTGTTGTGTTTTTGGTGAGCTGTGATGCGTCTTGTGTATGTCCTGATGTGGCGTGCAGGGATTGGTCAGCCACGGGTGCATCAGCAGCTCAGACGCCTCCAGCCTCTCTGCAGGCGACTTCCTCAGCATGCAGCCAATCAGACACTTGGCTTGCGGTGACAGCCAATCAGGCAGGCTGAATGTGCCGCGGCGGATTTTGGCGAACAGCGCGGCGGGCTGTGTGTCCTGAAACGGGTATCGTCCAATCAGCATGGTGTACAGAGACACGCCCAGGCTCCAGATGTCTGCGGCACGGCCAGAGTAAGATCCTTTCCCACTGGTCAGCAGCTCGGGGCTGACATAGGCGGGACAGCCGTGTCTGTCCGTCAGAGAGTCGTCGACATGGTTGCCGTGTAGGAGGACGCAGTCGTTGAGGCCAAGGAGGGCGAGGCGCGTCCTGCAGAAAGAAAACCACGAAACGTTTTAATGAAATAGTCATAGTAGTATTAAGATGTACTAGAAGTAGTAATTATTTTGTTTTTATCTATACCACTGATACTATTGATCATCACTACTCCTATTGTAGTGTCTGTTTTAGCACAAGTTCCAAGTTCCTAGGCCACCTAGTCTGCAGAGTGCATCTAATTTTCAGTCGTGTCCATAAACCTAATTCAGTCTTCTTGTGAAAACCCGATGTTATCACGATTCAACGAGGAAGATAAACTCAAGTAATGATTCATTTAAATAGTAACAACTTACAGCATCATAAAAAAATCCCAAATTAGTCATAAATCTCAACCCGACATGATTCTCTACGGTCAAAAATTATCGATCCATAACTCCGCTGACTCCACTGACCATCTTTTTCTGTGCCTATCTGCACTCAAAACTGCCCTACGGCATTGCCAGTAGCTCAGTCCACAAGGACTTGGCATGGGAACTGGAGTGTGGCCGGTTCAAGTCCAGCATGGACCATAAAAGTATGGAGAGTGGACTGGTAGCTGGAGAGGTGCCAGTTCACCTCCTGGGCACTGCTGAGGTGCCCTTTAGCAAAATACCAAACCCCTAACTGCTCCCAGTGCGGCGCTACATGGCTGCCTATCACTCACCAATTGCATGTTCATGTCTATGAGCCCTTTGTGTGTGTGTGTGGTTGTATTTCACGCCTATAGATGTAAAAACTTGTGAAAAAAAGAATTTCCCCTATTTATTCTTCTTCTATTCTACCAAACCTGTCAAACTGCAACAAACTGTATTACAATGACTCAAAACAGAACATCAGCAACTAGAAACGTATACATCGACTTTACACATAAATAACAGAACATCAATTTTTTCACCAAGTAAAGGTATTAGGTACTATTACTACTGATGTAAATAGCAGTATTAAGACAGTATTTTTAGTGTTATTTGTAGTATCAGTCGTGTCACTTTTAGAAGTATCAGAGGTATTATTGCTAGTATGAGTAGTATTTTATATTATATTGTAGTATTAGCAGTATGTTATGCAGTATAAGTAGAACTTATTAATATATAAGTAATATTAGTATTTCCAGTTGCAGTGTCAGTGGTATTATATAAGAGTGTAATCGGCATCAGTATTTATTAGTAGTAGTTTTTTAGCAGTGTCAGTAGTATCATCAGCCTGTATGTAGCTGTAGTATGCAGCAACAGTAGTAACAGTAGTGCTACAGTACTAGTGTGTGTTGATGTAGTGTGCAGTACTGCAGTATTAGTAGTATTATATCAGAGTACTTGTCAGTCTCACCTGTATTTGTCAGTGAAGACGAACTTGCGGAGCTTCAGGTCTCTCAGGACGACTCCATGCTGATGACAGTGCATCACGGCGTTCAGCATCTGAGCGAACAGATGCCCTGCTTCCTCCTCGCCGAGACGCTTCCTGCTTCGCAAGTATGCGTGCATGTCACCATGGTGACCGGGCAGGAAGACATACACGCTGCCCTGCTCGATCACCAGGTCCAGCAGGGGGCAGATGTTGTCATGGCGGCCGATCCGGGTGTAGGCGGCCAAACGCTCCTGGTAACCACGCAGAGGGAGCACCTGTAACCACGGCAACCAGGAGGAACGGTTAGAGTAACATAGTAACTGGTTGTTATGCAAAACTGCATTGTTTGTATGCATGTATTTCTTGCAGTATCAGAAGTACTGGTGGCTCTACCTGGCAGGTGTATTGCTGCTTTGTGAGTGAGTGCTCGGCCCTGTAAGTCTCCTCCCCCTCGATGCGCTCAAACAGGAAGTACTTTCCGACTTTGGATGGGGATTGGTTCTGGTTGGGCTTAGGGGCAGGGCTGCTGGGCAAGAGGCAGGGTGAAAGGCCGGTGGCAGGAGGCTGCAGACTCAGACGGGCTACTTTACATTTGGGTAAATTGTCCTGGGGCTCGTCCAATAGCCTCTTCAGACACAGCTGAGACCTGGCTGTAGTCACGCCCATGTTCATCTGTGATAGGACAGAGACAAGTGACATCATCAGGTTAATACTCAAAACTCTGGTGTTACTGTGATGGAGCTGCAGGAAGTGTTTAAAGTCGGACATTATGTCATGTGACTGGATCAAAGCTGCTCTGTATGAACTGGAACTAGTTTCCTTGAATTTTAATAATCTTTTACTATTCCTGTTTGAGAGTGGAGTAACTTATGAAATGACAGCCTGAGCAAACAAGTCACAACATGTTAGATATGTAGCATTTCTACTTCTTTGTCAAGCTCAATGTCCTCCAGCTCATCTGTCTGCTGTTTGGTGCTGAGCAGGTAGAGTACAGAGCTTTCATTGTGAAAACAGCTGCCTGCTGCAGCCGAAAATGACGCTATGAGAGCCGTGAGAGTGAATCAAAACAGTAAAGTTGTGGCTGGACTGCTAAACAATTCATGCATTGTTACAAAAACATAGATTACAGCTGTCTGCAGATATCGGTGTGCCTAATTCATGAGTTTCGGTTTCAGTATAAACTCAGTCAGGTGATTTATTTTCAGTATGACTGGACAAACTTTTTAGTTCCACTCTTGGTTTTGTTCCTTCACTGCAGCGCCCTCTGCTGGTGACACCGCCGCTGAGCATCCTCCCTCCAACTTAAGTATTTTGTATTATTTTCACACACACACAGTGAGAAGAGTTATATTAGTATCACATCTCGCTGTGTTCTGTGTCTCTGCCGCTCACATGTTACACTGTTAACGTGTCTATAGGCTTCATGATGCAATTTCCTGTAAGCTGACAGACGCCTCAGCTTTCAGATCGTTGCATCAGAGCACAACAGTTTATAGTTTAAACAGGCTTTAAATACAGTCAACACCTACCACACACACACGCAGTGAGAGTGTGTGTGTGTGTTTTCTGAGCTTTCTGTGCCCGCGGTTGCTGTGGTGACGATGTGTGGAAACCTGCTGTTGGCCAATGCTGCTTTCTCTCTGGTGAAACACCCTGAGTCACAGTGTCACCAAGACAACGTCATCCCCTGACACACACTCTCTCTCTCTCTCACACACACACACACACACACACACAATGAACGTGTGCTGTTTGATGGCTCATCTCCTCAGCTGTCTTCCTCCATCAGCCGCAGTTTCACAATCAAAGACATCAGACTTAACAAGTGACTAAAAATCAAACCCAGTTACTGCTTAAGTCCACTGATCTCTGATTTATTCCTGTGTCTGACTTTCATCGTACATCAGCTCTCTGATATCTTTACAAACTCATCTTAAAACTTACAAGAGCTGCAAGACTAACAAATATTATTTAACAATGTTAAAAAATGTCCAAGGTGATGCCTTCAAATATCTTCTAACAGTGGAAAACCCAAATATTCAGTTTCCAGTGATAGAAGACAAAGAACCACATTAATAAACCTGGAATCACTCAAACTAATTACATAAACAACCAACCAAATGTCAAAATTGTTGTTGATTACTTTTTTGTTGATTAATTGACTGTTTGAGCATTGAAACTCACCTTTATACACAAGCTTCACCTGCTTTAGATCGTCCAGATCTTCCATGTTTTGACTTTTTTTTTACATTCACTATATTTTCTCTGCTACTATTTATCTTCTTTTTCTTTTATCTTGTAAACAAGGATGGATTACTGATATGTCAGTAAGAAGTTGAGATGCCCTGTTTACGTTTTACTTTTTATATATTGCAGTGAATGAGTCTTTATGCTCATCTCTTGTGTTCGCAGTGCTCCTGTTGCAGTGAACATTAGTAATTCAGTTTTAATGCCTTTGACAGCAGAATAACTAATAATAGTAATAATATTTACATAGCTGCTGGTCGGTCATCTGTTCATTCTTGTAACTGTATTTTAAATAATGTGAAGCCCTGTAAAGGTCCACTTACTGTTTTCCTGGTGCTTTTAAACTGTGGATGGAGTTTGCTCAGTTGTCATGGAGTCGGTCATTCATAAAAGTTAAGCATCATAGTTCAGTCTTCATTTTTAACTGAATGATCCCAGCTCACATCCCACTTACTGACTTTTTTCCAGAACTTTAACACAATTTTAGTTCAATAAGCATAAAAAAAACATTCAAACTTCTGAGCTCAAGTGCTAACAGACCCATCTCCATGACAGCTGGGTACCCACAGATGAAGACCATGTGATATGGGTGAAAGCACCAGAAGAAGCTAGTACTGTAAGTTGAGTTTGGGATTGTATTTAAGGTCAAGAATGAACTGTGATGCTTTAAGTTGATCTTGTTTTGATCACAAACTCTTCTGACTTCGGTAAAACAACTAAACACTAAAGTGCAGTAACAACAATTTAGATGTAGTTGTCTGTCTCATCACATTTCAGAGGTAAATATTGAACTTTTGTTCCACTGACAGCTGCAGATTTAACACAGAAAACATAGATGATGAACATAGAAGATGAAACTACTATAAATTATATGTGGTAGTTAAAATGAGCTCCACTTGGACAACGATGCTGTTTACACGTTACACCAGTAAAAGTAATCCAATACAGAAACATAACGAGTACATTAAGTACATTTTACTCATAATACTTGTGTATTTTTACCTCAGTCTAACACTGAATGAACGACCTTTAATATATTTAGTTAATCCTCCACCTCTGCTCTCAGATCAGTTTCTTACCTCGTGTTTTTTAGACAGACAGGTCCGGATGCAGCTCAACAGGAAACCAGTAGATCCAATAGACTCAATAGAAACCCAGTAGAGTCAGAGTAGAGTTGGTGATGTCTGTCTGTCTGAATGTGGAGGAGAAGTTATGAAGACGTAAAAATAAAAAAAGGTTTTCTTTAAAAGTCCGACTGGACCCAGTAGGTCTGCTACTGGGAGGACTGGAGCCGGTGATGACGTCTTTGTGTACCTATTGTTGTCGTGTCGGTTGCGCAACCTGTCGTCAGTCAGCTGTTCGTGAGCTTCTTCTTCAGTTGAATGAAACCGACGGTGAAAATTAAATTTGACTTAAAAACAAGCAGAAACTTTTCATTAAAAAATAAAAATGAAACTTTCTTTTTTTTAATTTCCGGAGCTGAAGCGAACAAAGCCGAGTCAGACCGAGTCAAGCCGAGTCCTTCAGTCCTCCTGTCCGACTTTAAAGTTCTGTAATCTCCGTGTTTCGGTGTTGAGTTTTAGATCCAGTCTGACCCTCCGGACTTCGGTCTGCTCTGACTCACGCTCGTCTCCAGAACTTTCAGCCGGACTGCGTGAGGAGGACTCGGTCTGACTGACTGACTGACTCAGGGTCTGTTTGGTTACGTTGTTTCCTCCCGCGGTGTCGTCATCGAGCGGGGGGCGGAGCCTCGATGTTGCAATCCTGAGCAGATCATTCGTCAGACACAGTAAAACAGTTTCGATACGTTTTTTTAAAAACACTCAGCTCGTGTACTCGATAAAAGTACCAGTACTATAATGTAAAAATACAAGTTACAGGTAAAAGTCCTGCATTCAGACCAAAAGTAAAAGTACCCACTGTACAGAGTGGAACATTTATTTAGCTTACAGTGTATCAAGTTTTATCTTAACTTTCAAAAATACGAAACATAATTTATTATTACTTTTTAATTAATTACACTTGTTAATCAATGTAGTGGAGTAAAAGGATTTCCCTCTGAACTGTAGTATCGTAATGGAGTAGAAATAAAAGTAAAACTAAAATCTACTCATGCTGTTCATACTGTATATACTGTCATATCCACCTACCTCATGAACATAAAACTACCTGCTACATTAACCATATTTATTTTAGCATCCTTTGTACTCTGCACCATTTCACTATGTTTTATTCTGTCTACAAATGTTATTGTTGTTCACAAAATAAGATAGACTTTAATGATCCCACACTGGGGAAATGTTACATCAGCTCATAATACACAAGGTGGATAAGAAATTACTCATGAATAAAAATAATTAAATAAATAAATAAAATAAAAGTTTTATACACTATATACACCTTTCTGGCAAGCATACAGATATATGTTGCATCATTTCACAGAAATATTTGTCCTGTATACACACATAGTGTGTAGCATTATGCTAAGATGCATATACTGTATAACATAACAGAAAGTATTGCCATGAAAAAATGGTAGATTTTCTAGCCTATAGCAGGAGGTAATTTTACAGTGTAGATAAATAGATACAATTGCACAGCGTAGTGTAACTTAAGTGAGATGTAAATAAGGATGTGCATGTATAGAGTGTTATGTAACAGTGAAACAGTGCTACATTTTGTCATATTGGTGTTGAATACAGCTAAAAACAAGCTTGATGCTCAAAGCTTGTTGTCTTTTAGCTGTATTTATGCTTCTATCTCTGTATGTACATTAAGAACAGTGAAGTCAAATTCCTTGTATGTGTACACATACCTGGCCAATAAAAGTAATTCTGAAATACTCAAATAAAGTACATCAAAACTGTACTTACAGTACCAGTATATAGATAGATAAATGTGTGAAGTAAAGTGCTATAGTAGTTTTTACCAAGTTACATTAAGCAGACAAAACAAGCGAGTGTATCTTTCTGCTAATAGTACAAGAAGGAGGATGAATGTCACATTTATTTATAAATGTATATATACTCACACATATATGTACACAACAGAGACAACATTGTGATGATGTCAGCAGCTGCAACAGTCAGTTTTAATTTTAAAACGACAGCTGCTTGTTGTATATATGGATCATTATTGCATTATACACTGACACACCGGGCAGGATTTAAAATCCAGACTCAATAAACTTCGGTGTAGTGCCTTCAAAATTAGTTATTTGGTACATCTACACAGAGTTTTCTCTCTGTTTGAAGAGACTTACCCAGAATCCCACTGAATACAGCCTGAGTAACAGCCACTGACAGTATAAAGAAGGTGTGGAACAGCTGTGAGAAGTTAAAATGTCTCCAGTTCACTGAAGTGGGTTCACAATGTAAGAACCATAAACACATCATTACTTAGACTATAAAGCAGAGTAGTCCTAGAAGGAGAATATAATTATAAGATGAAAGTCAAACTATTAAAGGTACCACAGAAGAAAAGAGATACAAATCTCTCCATGTCTCTGCAACTGTTAACTTTAAACTATGACCAATCACAATTAATGAAAAAGGAGCCATTTAATAAAGATTCATGCATTTTTGATCTTTTATTGAAGACCTGTGTGTTATTTTCTCTTATTTTATTTCTTTTATTTCTTTTCTTTTCTTTTCTTTTCTTTTCTTTTATTTCTCTTATTTTATGTGAAGTGACTACAGTTCAATCAATCACTTAATTTCTTTGGAAACTGTAAGTAAGACTGCACTGAGCTTTCATAAGTTCAACTTTGGTGATTGGAAACCATTTTAATCATCTATTATTAACCCTATCTATTCTAATAATCTATTTAATGATCATTTAATGAAATAAAAAATGTGAGGATTTCTTTTCTGTTTTATATCAAACTATACTAAATATCTTTATTCTGTTCGTAATAACCTGTAGATTAATCAATAATTAAAATAACTGTTACATGATATTAGCTGTATTAACACAACGTTATAACACAGTAGACAGTAACGGACCAATCACAGCCTTGTTTGTGAACTTGTTCAGAGTTGACCTGCCAAGCTGCAGTCACCTGCTGACCTTTGACCTTAATCTGTGTTCAGTCTGTGACCAGAGGCTCAGCAGTTGTTCACCTGCTGCACTCGTTCATCTGAGTTTGTTCCACATTCGTACACGTGTGACACATTTCTGCTTTTTCTGATCTGAATCCGCCTGATCGATTAATTAATTAGTGATTCATCAAAAACTCGTCCAGTTCCTCTGACTCTGTCAGAACATTAGTACAAAGTATATTAAACAAACTGCAGGTGAATTCACACCTGTGACTGAGTCATCACTTCACACTCAGCATTTGTCAGCTGATCATAATTCGTTAGTTAATTAGTTTGTCATTTTGGAAGTGGACTTCAGCTTTATGTCAGCTCAAGCACTGTCCTGGTGAGGTGGAATAATGCTGCAATCCACTGTCCTCAGATTGTACCTCTGAACAGTCATTCATGTCAGAAACTTGGGCAAGTTTGCCAACACAAATGTTGTGTCTAACTTCGGATACGTCCTTTAGTACACCTTTATGTAGTACTCTGTGTACTTCTTGGTGTAGTGCACTCATTTCAGCAAGGTAGTATTGTCTCAGTTTGACTATGGCTGCTGTGCACTTACCGGAAATTAACATTTTACCGCTTCTTCTTCTTCGGCCAATTACAACTGGGCGGAGCATTAGCACCAACATTTGACTGCCAAAATATAAATATAAAACAGATGTACAACTTATATTTGTATCTGTATCTGTATTCACTGCAACTGTCTCAGGTCCAGCAGATTTCTCTGCCAATACCAGTGTTTCCTCCCCTTCCGCAATGTAGCCAAAATGGCAACTACTGAGGGCAAGAAGTGTCGAGCGTTCCACACTTTTCACGCAACTTTAAAACCGTTATGAGTGCACCATCCGAGTACTCACAGTACACTGCATTTTCCCATAATGGACACTTTGAACAGACTCAAAACAACAAGTGGAAATACAGAAGTATGCAAATTATGACACAGCAAAATGGCAGCACATACAGTGAACAGTTTTCATCAAATGTTTTACTACATGTCGTGTTTGTGTTGTCAAACATGCTGACTAACTTTGCAATTGCCATTTCCCATCAGCTGATTGGCGCTCAATAGATGTCCTTGCGAACATGCAGTACCACCCTGCACCTCTTGTTTCTTTTAAAGTGTGCTAAGTTGATGCTTGTGTAGTTCAGAGACTTGCCGTACAAACATCGGTTTGCTGGGGGCGTACTTGTGCATCGAGCAGATGCACCGGGACGCATTTAGGATATCGATTTCTGACTTGCAGTGGATTGCAGCATAACAACAGTTGCATCAAATGACCTCACCTCACCTGCCTCCAACCCTCCCCTCTCTGATGTTGAGACAGATTTGTGTCAATAAAAATGTCTTCAGCACGAATCAAGTTTGGATCGTCATCCTGATTATCACATGTAGGATTATTGTCAATGTTTTTGTCCTGATAACAAACCTACAGTGGTGGAAGATGTACTCAAATCTTTTACTTAGTACAAGTCTTTCAAATTCTAAGTAAAAGTACACAAGTATTACCAAATTATGGAGCCCACAGGGTCCCAAAAGTAGTTTGTATACAGATGATCAGGGTCTCTCCTGTTCGTCAACTTTATCATTCTTAAACAACCCTGATTCTAAAAAAGTTGGGACACTGCATAAAATGTGAATTTAGCCCAGAGGACACGATATCCATGATTTACAAAAATAGCACACTTTTCCACTTTCCATTAGTCCATCTGAGATGAGATGAACTTGTATTTGTAGATGCAGTGATGAACTGTGTTTACCAACAAAAGTTTTCTGAAGCCC
This sequence comes from Argyrosomus regius, assembly GCA_946959425.1. NCBI lineage: Eukaryota > Metazoa > Chordata > Actinopteri > Sciaenidae > Argyrosomus > Argyrosomus regius. The sequence continues at coordinate 12,202,784 of OX336885.1, forward strand.
ATGTAGTAGCACCCTAAGGTGTCGAAGGTCATAGCTATTCGATGTTGGTTTTAATGATATTGCAGATTGTAAATCCCTTTCCTTTTTCACATTTTTGACTGAATCTTGGTACTATCACCGGTTACCAATTAACCTGTTTATCTTGTTCCAAACAAGTTGTTTTTGAGCATTATGCAACTTTCACAGTCTTTTGTATTCATTGTCCAAACCTTTTGTATATTCACAATAAACAAAGTCCCCCAGTGCTCTGAGCTCAGAGTCAAGGCAGCCCGACTAACAAACCAAGCTAACATTAGCTAACAGCAGCTACAGTTGTCAGCAGTTTACTTCATTGTCCATCAGGAAACTCTGTAAATCACAGAGAGTTGAGGCGGAGCAGCTGGAGGACATCAAAGGGAAAACCAGAAAACATTTTCTCCATAAAATATGATCCAGTTTCACCAAAATCAGTGAAATAGTTGGTGGTGTGAGACACCATTCGCCTGATTTCAAGTCAGTATAGCGTCAACATGATTTTAATTTATGTTATTTCATGGTAGGAAAGTTACACAATGTTGCTTTTAAATAAAGTACAGTACTTTAGTAATTGTGAAACCTACATGTGATTACACAAAGAGGGACTTTTGTCCTAAAAACACAAACTTTGTAAGATCTCTACTCCACTTATCTTCAACATAACTTTACAAGTTGTTTTCAGATTGAGGTCTGTGGATTTGTTACAGTGTGGTTACGTTAGCGAGGGATCACCTCACAGCCGGCGTGGACAGGAGGAACAGACTAAACAACTCCTCCGACGTATGGACACGTGAGTGAACCTGTCGATTAATCCCTGTAGGAAACGTGGTAAACACCGGCTGCTCTACAGGAAATGAGGTCACACCTTCATTATGTAGATTTGTGTGTGTGTGCATGTGTGTGTGGTGACCTGTGACCTCTCTGTGTGTGTACTCTGATTGGATAGATACTGAGTGACAGGTAAAGAGTCTGAATGACCTCGTTACACACATGCATACACACACACACACACACACACACACACACACAGCAGGTTATCTCCACATGGTTAGTGTGTTTTTACGCCACATGATGAAATATTGAAGAAACAGAGGAGGAGGAACAGTGTGTGTGTATGTGTGTGTGTGTGCGTGTTAAACTTTACTGTCTCTTTCATAACCGACGTGATGAAATCAGAGGCCAAGTGTCTGACTCAACTACGGCCTGCCATGAGAACACACACGTACTGATAACAACACACACATACATTTGTTGTCTTTCACGCTGCCCTCACTCTCAGGATTATCAGCTGTACGACACCTGTGCTGCTGTGACTCTAGAGTTATGACCTCCACCTGTGTCGGGCTGCAGCTTTAAATCCACTTCCTGTGTGCAGATCTGCAGTCTGGTGTCTCAGCTCTGTCCTGGTGGTCTCTCTGTGCTTCAGGGCATCTGTGCCTCGAGGATTTCATGCTGAGTTTAATATTCGGCTAACAGTGGGAGTGTTAAGAGACTCAGGGTGCCTCAGGGTGCCACAGTTTGATCCACTGCACTCGGTGGTCCAAGTGCAGATTACTTTAACACGTTCTTTATTGGGTTTTCACATGAAAAATGTCAGCACTTATATACAAATGTACAGAGTCTACCTTACTATATACTGCCCATTATAGACATAATTTCTTTTCCCTCCCACAAACCTCCAGCTCGTCAAGCTACCGAGTTAAAGTCTTTAAAAGTCTGATTGTATCCATCATTATGGATTAAAGGGGTTCTCAAGTCTGCATGTAGAACAGCAGATATTATTACAACACGCTCAAAAATAAAAAATAAAAAGGGCTGAGGTAAGGGTTGGATTACAGAAGGGTCCTTAGACCATCATTCTCTTGGTCTTCTTCAATAAGAGTGTCACACATAGTGTCTCTTATCCATCTTGTGAAGCTAGGTGGAGACTGCTGCTTCCAGCAGAGCACGATGATCCTTCTGGCAATAAAAGATGTGAAGGCAAAAGCTTCTCGAGCTTTACCTTTAATGGGACGTGATTCTGGTATAACTCCAAAAATGGCTACATGGTCTACATTAGGATATAATAGTCTCGCTTTGGTCTATGTGCAGATTAAATCAGATAACAACAGATTTTTTAACCCAAATAAAGTTTTCTCTTGGTTATAATATTACTAGACTGCTTGTAAACAAATAACTTACATGTAGCCAAGTTATGGTCACTGTTTTTTTAACGCTATATTTATTTTTGTTTTATGTGAGGACATCAATGGCATCACAGTTATTATATTGAGCCAGTCTCCATGTTTGAAAAATGAGCTAACCTCAGCTGGTTAAATGGACTATGTTTGATAAGGATTAGCCACTTCATTCCCAATAAATACAACCGAACCTCACATCAACTAAACAATCCATAACCCTAACAACAAAGCAAAACAAGACCAGAAAACAAAATATATGACAACACACATTTAAACATATGTAAACCAGTGTCTTTATATCTGATATATAAGTAAACCTCATATAAAAGTGATTACATTTCATCCCTTTTGAGCTATCATCTTTTCCATTTTCAAATAATGACACGTCTTTTTTTTCCAAGTGTAGTGTTGGATGTGTTTGAATACAGTACAATTGATGAAATATTAATAATCTAACTCAGCAGGTACCTCACTGTGTTCAGTAATATATCTTGAAGTATACAAATGAATGGATTAAAGTTAAATTTCACCCCCAATAACAAATTTTCTAAATTTTCTTCACATCTTTCTTCATAAGTCTTCACATCAGTATGTATCGACTTAACTGTGGATCAAAGCAAACAAAATGCATTCAGTGACCACCATCTTTAAAATTCATGAGTTGTTTTTTCACTCAAACTCAACCACCAGCAAATCTGTTTATTTACGGACCGTGTTTCACATGATAATCAAAGACACTTTACAGAAGCTAAAATCATCAAACAACACAATAAAAATATGCAGCACACATCATTGATCACACATTAAAGGTGAGTTTTGAGTCGTATTTTCAATGTAGACAGGTTGGTGTTTGTTTGGGAAGAGATTTTCAGACGTAGTGGGCAGGTATGGAGAACGCTCTGTCACCTGAGCTCTGGTGTCCAGAGAGTACTTTGGATTGTGTGCCATTTAAAATGCTGTTGCAGTAGTCTATTCTGGATGTGATGAAGAAATCAATCAAAGTTTCAGCAGAAGAGATGGAGATGGTTGGAGACGAGTTGTGTTTTATACTTAAAAAAAGGCAGTTCTGGTGATTTTTTAAAATCAATTCTGACGCTGTCAAAAATGATTCGAGGTTGAGACTGTGTGGAGATGGAGCCAGAGCGGAGTTATCAATGACAAAGCATGCACAGAAGTTGTGAGTGGTTTTTGGACCAGTGATGTCTGATTTATCAGTTTAGTTTTGAGGACGTTTCCTTGCATCCATGATTTGATTTCAGTGAGGCAGTTGGCTGTTGGTTGAATGAGATGCAGTGGTGATGGATTTACTGGAGATGTAGAGCTGGACGTTGTCGGCGTAGCAGTGAAAGTAGAGACCATGATGACGGTTACCAAGGAGGAGCAAGTAGAGGATGAAAAGGACCACTTAACGAGAACATACAACACTGAGCAATGAAAAACTTGAAGCATCTCATGCATCTTCTAACAGGTTGGACACCTCTGGAGCTCTCATAGCAGAAAGTTTCTAAACATATCATCACCCCGACAAGTTCTGGCCAGTTATGTCTGATTTCCTGCTCTGAGACGCTTAATAAGTATGAGCCCTGATCAACAGGTAACATGCAGCTTTGCACAGTGACGATTTGTCACAGCTTTAAGTGGTAATTAATCAAAATTTGCTCATACAACTCCTCCTCGGACAGGTTCATTGATTAATTTCTCCACTACTCATGAACAAGCTCTGTTCATGCAAATTGTTAATTTAATAGTTCATTCATTCATTTGTTTCAAACTACTAATGGCAAGGCAACATTTAAATGATGTGTTGATACTGTTACTGATACTGTTAATTTGTTTTTAAATGTTTTCAGCAAATTATGCAAATGTTAGCATGCTAAATCCAGTGAACATTATATCTGTTATCACCATGAGAGTGTTATTATTGTGAGCATGTTAGCATGCAGATGTTAGCATTTAGCTCAAAGCTTTGCTACGCCTCTTTTCCTCTTTTCATCCTTATTTTTCATGGCTATCTCATTTCATGAAACCTGATCTTGTTTCAGCCTCTTCATTTCAGTCTCCTCTATAACACACACACACACACACACACACACACACACACACACACACACACACACACACACACAGAGGTCACCAGAGATGATGCAAAACTGAGATAAGAAGACACTTAAATAGCGTGTGTGTGTGTGTGTGTGTGTGTGTGTGTGTGTGTGTGTGTGTAGGGAGGTAGATCTCTCTAAAACACACACACACACACACACACACACATACAGTGAGGCCAGCTTGGGATTGTCTCTGTGATGAAACCAGCAGTAATGTCTGCTGTTGGCATGACGACTCCATCCACTGTGACATGAATCTGTGTGTGTGTGTGTGTCTGTATGTGTGTGCATAATGGAGTGTTTGACCTTTGACCTCTTCATTGTGTTTGTCAAAGAAAGAATATGAGTTTATCATTGGAAATAATAATGTTATAATAACATTATTAATAATGTAACAAAGAGCAGAGTCTTTAAGAGCTGCTGGTGGTAATTTTTATCTTCCAGTTTTGGTTCAGTAGTTTTGTTTTGTTTGTTTTGATTACATCAAACTGAATATCACTTTGTTTCTAAGTGTGAAGGAAAAACTACGGTGGCTGAAAAATATGTAAAAAAGACACTCTGGAGGGCCAGTGTTCATCAGTCACTAATGAGTCTGCTTTGGGACTCTCCTTATTGATTCCTGAGTTTCCTATGTGAAAAAAGTTGACATATACAGGCTTTCAGCATCAATGCAATTGTTTTATTGTCTTTGAGTCTGAACATTGTGTAGAAACAGAAAAACAGAGGCGCTGATGGGCGAGTCAACCTTGGCTGAAGCTTGAGGGCTGTAGTAACAGTCTGTCTGTCATCATGTAAAATGGATGAAATGAGTAAATATTTGTACAGCGTTAATTTTCATTTAGATTTTCTTAGTTAAAGAAAGAATCCGCTATGGCTGTGTGTTATAACACAACATTTACCCTCTGGATATGCACACACTCGAGAGTCAGTGTTTAGTTTGTGCATTCTGAGCTACTGTAGAAACATGGCGAACTCCATGGAAGAGGAGCTGCTGCATCTGTTGATATAAAACTCATTCCACAGTAACAAAAACACAATGATTCTTGTTGATTACACATGAATGAAAACATAGTTATGAACTATTCTGTAAATAGAGCCCCCTAAATCTGACACACTATTAGTCATTTGCAAACAAATTTCGTACATTGCATCGCAGGACACAGTTCCACACAGTTTTGAATGGTCCATGAATGGTCCTAAAAGTTTGCTCAAACGCAGTCAGCAGGGCTTCTATGACAAAAATGTCATATCTGATAGATATAATATCTGAGTTAACATAACTAATTTGAACCTGTTCGGGCCATGTTGTTTTGTTCCTTCAAAAAGGGAACAACAAAGAGGGCGACCAACAAAGCATGTCCTGAAGATATTAATGTCCTGAGTTCAAGGCCTTGTCCGCTCTTCACGTTCTCCTCTTCTTCAAATCTGTTGTGCTTGGACTGCATCGGTTTCCACTTACAGCTATATTATATTCTTGTTTATGTTGTATATGTTTTAATTTGATCTTTGTTTTGATATGAGCATTTAAACAAAATCATTGATTACCTTTTGGTGTTTAATAATAATTGATTGAAATATCACCATAAATAACCACAACCATGTAAAACGGTAGCGTGAGCAGCTGTTTGCAAGACTTCCCAGATGTGACACAATCTGTAAAATTGTGCTTCTTTTTCTTTGCTATTCTTTTGAACAGTCAAATCTTGCAAGTGGTGGAGCAGGTACTAGTTTTAAAGCTTGATTGAGCTCATGTCTACATCCATTTACAGCTAACCGTGGGAGCGAAAGGCTTGTGCTCAGCAATGAAATGAATGTGTATTATTTATGCATGAACGGGGAAATTAGCTACAGAGACCAAAACTGTTTTTCGTAGCAGGCTGTAAACATGTTTATTTCTGCTGTGAAGGCTTATGGAGACTGACTTGTTCTGTAGCCAGTCTCAAATGGACGTTTATTACACAACTTTTGAATGTACCCCACCAGAGAGCTCTTCCTGCTGCAGGTAAACTTGAGGTTGTTCCCGTTTGTCAGTCTGATCTGTATCCCTGTTTTGAATGAACTCATCTGTAGCTGTAGGACTGAATGTTATCCTGTAGGGCTGGTGGTGATACACAAGTCATTCCTGTTTGTCGGTCTCTTGTGGCCTGTTGTTCCTCTCATGATGTCTCAGCGGTGTCTCCCCAGGTGTCTTGCATCGGCAGCTAATTAAGCACCACATTTTCCCCCCATGTGACCCTCTAATCTCTCCCTTATTAAGAAGGTCATGATTTCAGTGCCATTTGTTTGTCTTGGAGTATAGAAAATTTACTGGCTGAGTTCAGCCTGGTTTAGTAAATCTCTGGTGAGGATTTCTGTAATTAGACTGATGGATAAAGAGCCCACACCCAGTGTGATTTATGTTGCATTCACATCATACGGAAAGATTCCCGTAACTATTTACAAGTGTTTTATGACTACAGAGTTAGTCATGTGTATTGACCAATAACCTCCTGTCCATTACATCTTTGTATTACATTGAATGACGATCCTTGACCAATGTGAGACTTGCATATTTGTTTTCCCAGCTTACGATTTGGATGTTGAAACCTATTTACAAGTCAGAGACTTGTAATTATCATAACTCTAATGTGACACAACGCAGCAATCGTCTGAATCCAAATGTCTGGACTTCACATTTACAGGATGTCTGTGATCTGTCCAAATCCACAATTCATTAAGTCTACAAGGAACCTAATACTGACTTTCTGCAAATTTCAGGAGAGTCTGCTTTTGGAATTGATACCAAGACTGGTATCGACTTTCTCTTATTGATTTCTGAGCAACTTTATGTGGAAAAAGAGTAGGTCTACACAGGTTTTCAGTATTGTCTCTGAGTTGTATAGGAACAAAGGAGCTGATGGGCGAGAGTCTGTCTGTCATCATGTAAAATGGATGAATATTTGTACAGCATTTTCATTTAGATTTTCTCAGTCAAAGAGAGAATCTGCTCAGGCTGTCATGCCGTTCCTGGAACTGAAGTCGATGTTCCATAGAAAGATGTTTCAGCATATAGCTGTCATTTCACTTGAAATGAACGTTATACAGACATTTATTAGCACCGTTGTCATCTTTCTTTGTGAAATGAAGTCACGCTTTGGTGGACAGTTTCTTCCTCATTTTTTGCCATGACTCCTCTTGTTGCAAGTTTCCAGCAGAGAGTTTGACTTCATTGTTTGGAATGGGTAGGGTCATGAAAACATGCCGGCATTGATAAAAGGAATCGATAAGTTTGGAGGCATTCGATTCTGATAGATTTGACAGTTTGGAAGCGGTTCTTGATTCCCATCTCTATGCAGAATTCACCAGATATTGCCTAAAAGATTACCCAACATTCATAGCAATGTGGATGCAACGACAAAGAAATTCTGTAACAGAACATACCACATAACAATCTGCGTCAATAATTTGAAATGGTGTCCAAACCCTGTCTCCTAAGTGGTCTTCTTGCCCTCAATCTCTAAACCTTGTTTGGAAGTGTTGTGAACTTTGTGTGGATGATGAAAACAGATTGGGTTGTACCAGAGATGGTTCAGAAGACCAGCTAAACCAGGACCAGAGAGTGTCAAGACCGATACAAGACCAAGACTTTGAGGGGTCAAGTCCAAGTCAAGACCAAGACCAGACAGTATATAGCGTACTTAGATCGCTAACATTTAGCTAATATTCGCCATATCTCTTTTGGGCAGGATTTACAGACAGCTGTGTGTTTTCTTTAGGATGGTGTTTTGCAGATTTCCTCTTTGACGTTTCGGAAGTCAAATTTTGTTACAGGAGGTTTGGCTGACAATCACTTTCTTAGAGTAATTTGTTGGAAGAACTTTGCAGCTGTTGGCTCGTGGTCTTGTGGTTAAAGCTCGACCTGACCTCTCTTTAGTTTTCTGTGCCACGCAGGTGTTTGCTCTATAACTACAGACTGTGAAATAACTTTTTAAAGTATTTTCAGTTAATTATGAAACTGTGGCGGGACAAACAAAAAGTTATTATTAAGTGAACAATATGGAAACACTGGTGATATCCCCACAGCTGTGGTCTTGACCGGTCTTGAAATAAAATCCAGAGTCCTCTTTGTCTGAGACCAAGACAAGGCCGGGTAAAAATGCAGTCAATTCCAAGACGAGACCGAGACCTTCAAAAACCAAAACCAATCTCGGTTACTACAACACTGGTGATGGGGACAAGTTAATTTTCTGTGTGTTGCTCATTGCTGGAACAAGTTGCCTGTGAATATGAGTGTGAATGGTTGCCTGTCCAGTTGTAGGTCTTCTCTGCAGCACCTGTAACCCTGAACAGGATAAAAAGATTGACATAACAGATGGAAAGATGCTTTTTGAAACAGTCAAACATTCAAATAAGAAAAAAAAAATTAATTTGATTTAAAACTGAAACCTGAATTTAAAAAAAACTCCACATCAAAGCAGGAGGTTGTGCATTTGTTTTTGTTGTAACAATGATTCACAGGAGGACGCTGTGATAAAAGTTTATTTAATACAAAAAATAAATGATAAATAAAATGTTTGAAGTGTCAGAATGTTCTCGACAAGAGTTTTCAGCATCAATACGAGAGAATACAAAACTATGACAGCTTATAAAAAGATAAGCAATGTAAATATAGAAGAAACATCAAATATTAATCAATTAATGTGTGAGTGTGGGTGTGTGTGTGTGTGCGTGTGCATGTGTGTGAACGTGTGGCCGTGGTTTCATTGCTCTCCTGTGCAACCATCAAATGCAACTTGAGGCAATACCCTATACACACACACACACACACACACACACACTCGCCCATCTCCGACTGAAACAAACAAAACAAACAAACACACACACTCCCTCCAACACCATCCGGCTGCTTTCTGCCGTAACGAGGTGCAATCAACACGCAATGCTGACCAACACACACACACACACACACACACACACACACACACACACACACTCTGAGACTGGTTGAAGGATGAAGTCAGCCTCTGATTGCAGAAGAGTTACAGAGTGTTGACTTGTTCCTGTGTGTGTGTGTGTGTGTGTATTGACCTCATACTGCCATGATGTCACATCTATACTGTAAGAGTTGCATTAAAGCAATAGCAGCTGTCTTCACGTCCACACACATTAAAGTTTGTAACATTTATGCAAAAAAGTGAACTCAAAGGAAATAAGACTTTTTTATCTATTAAAGAAACACCACAAAGAAATTCATATTTTTACTATTTAGTGCCTCCAGTTTCAGAGCGTAATCCCACTGTTGTAAATATGGACAGCTGTATATGTGTATTTGTAATGATTATATTAATTATGATCAAAAACTAGTAAGTTGACAGTTTTAGTTTAACAGCCAAATATCAACAAGGTCAACAACACAAGACATAGCAGCCAGCTAATATTACTTTCTAGTCCAACATCAAGAAGTCCAGCTCGGCGTCTGTCTTTCAGCCTTTTATTTCACCAAGCTCTCCAATGACTAAAAGCCAGTCCCAGATCTTCTGTCTCTTCCCCTCTGTCATTATGTCCATAGAGGCTTCTGAGCCCGGTTACATTGCCCAGCTCCGGTTCTGGCACGACACTGGCTCTGCTCCCTGTCAGCAATCCCTTGCAACCCATGCCTGAAAACGTCCTCTTCCTGGTGTCCTGTGGTACAAACACTAACACTCCCCAGGTGCTCTGAGCTCACAGTCCGAACAGCCCGGCTAACAAACTGAGCTAACATTAGCTAACAGCAGCTACAGTTGGCAGCAGTTTACTTCATTGTCCATCAAGAAACTATTCTATGACCTATTTTATTATTTTATTATTTTCTATTTCAAATATTTCTGTGTGTGTAGCATGAAGAGAATATTTCTTTGTGCAATCCTGTATTGTGTAATAACAACAAAGTTAAACCTTAAACCTTAAAATACAATTTTAAGGTAAGAAAGAGGATTATCACTTAAGAAGAAATAAAAAATCGAATAATTAAAGAACTTATTTACAGATATTTATTTTTTAGCTACATTTCACACACATCTTTATGATCTGTTTTTGCTGTCAGCTGATTATAAAAAATATTCAGCTACGTTTGAAGATTCAGTGTCAGAGGATGTTTGTCCTCTGAATTATTAATGAATAAATATTAATTAACTTTTTACAGTGTTTTTCTGTTATGAAACTGGTCCAGTTACCTCACATCTGCTGCATCCTGTGTGTGTGTGTGTGTGTGTGTGTGTGTGTATCAGTGGGATCTGCACAGAATGCACAGCATGATGCAACACACACACAATCACCAATAACTCGCCACACACACACACACACACACACACATACCCCCCCCCCCCACACACACACACACACTTTGTTGATGAATGACACTCAGATGTGAATGACTTCAGTCAGATCAGTCAGATGTGAACTGAGTGAAAAACTGTTTTTCAGACGCTGAGCTGTGAAGTAAAGCTCAGGTGATTTATTGCCGTCGGTTTAACATAAAGTCTGATCTGCTGCTGTGTGATTAACATTCAGTCAGTGTTTATTTCTGTCACAGGACTGGATGAGACGTGAAGAGAGAGAGAAACTTCCAGCCACCAGAGGGAGACAAACTCCACGAGCTCATCGGGTCTGCTCTGTGTTACTTATGTCTCTCTCTCTCTCTCTCTCTCTCTCTCTCTATAAAGACACCAATTTTTTCCTAATAAAATATTTCATAGAAATGTGAACAAGCAGTTCAGTAGCCAATGCTACCAAATTCAGTAAGGTAAGTCTGAAGGACATGTCCTCACTTCCTAAAAATGTCCTCACTTCCTAAAAATGTCCTCACTTTACAAAAATGTCCTCACTTTTCGAAAATATCTTTGCTTTCTAGAAATGTCCTGAAGCCCTATATATGAATATGATGTTTGTATTGAGGAGTTGTTGTTCGTATGTATGTCAGGCCTGTTCTTGTTCAAACTGTGCGATTCACTGTCGGCAGTCATGCCAGGTTGCCGGTCAGATGTAAAATGTCCTCACTTCCTAAAAATGTCCCAATTTTCTAAAAATGTCCTCACTCTACAAAAATGTCTTCATGTTACACAGCACAGGAATAGGACTCAGATGCAGCACTCGGGACGCAGGTACAAGAGGTAAACAGTCTTTAATGGCGGACAAAGATTCGGTACACAAGGGGTGCGGTCGAATAGTCTAATTTGCTTAGGAACCTTCCTAAATGAGTGAAATGAGCCGGAAGTATTAACGTAGCCGCCATGATAAGAGCTGTTCGAATTCTCAAACTGTTAAGGAAAGAAGCTTCAGTGCTTCCTTTATTATCTCCTTTAGCATAGGATACACCGGACCATCCTTTACGAAAGGAAAGGAGGTAATGCCGCCCCACAATTCCTTGTGGCAGCGACAAAAAAAAACAAAAAAAAAGACGGCGCACCGTTCAGTCATTCACCTCCAGAAAACATTAATGTATTTAAACGGTGTGATGCAGCGTGTGAATATGAACATACGTGTTGACGTGATGTAAAACTTTGATCAGGAAGTGTGTTCCGTTGTTGACTGTGGAGTAAAAACGAAACAGAGTAAAAACTGTTTGTAACTGTGACATCCAGCGTCCTGCAGATCATCATGAAGTTACCGTTGCTGATTAATCATATCTTTATCTATATGTTTCTATATGAGTGGACACGAGGGTGAGCGACAATACCAGCATAACAAACACTTCATCTGACTTCTGTGACAGGTGGACAATATTCATTTATTATTTGAACTCTGACGTTGATGATGAAGTCACATTTTTCACTGGGTAGTCCACGTTTATATTTGCTGCATTAAACTACATGCTAAGAGCGCACGGGGAGTATCTAGGAAGTATCTCAGATGCGCGTTTTGTAGTCCATCTTCTGAACTTTATAGTTTTACCACAGGTCACGTCAATAACATTCGCCGTCGCATGATGACGTAGTCTAAGTATAAGTGCAGTCGGATTCTCTGAACACCGCGGTCGTCTTCTCCTAACTCCTTGACTCCTCCTTTCCTTGACCTCGTGACGTTTTCTATCGAGGTCAAGGAAAAGTGGTTAGGAAAGGACTTAGGAGCTAATTTTTTGGACTATTCGACCGTACCCAAGAATCCAATCAGAAAATCAGGCAAACAATCCAAAAGGGCAGGGTCAAAAACAGGCAAGATCCAAAAACTGTTAACCATAAATACACTAGGAAGAAACGCTGGAAAATAGAACACGATGGACACTAACAATCTGGCACAGGGGGAAGAGAAAAAAGGGCTTAAATAAACTGGAGAATGAGAGAATCAGGCACAGGTGTGGGTAATTAGGGGCGGGACAATCACAAGGCAGTAAACTAGGAGGCTGGAGTGGGTGGAGAGGGGACCGACTGTGACACTTCACATATCACAAAATCCTCACTTCCTAAAAATGTCCTCCATGTCAAAAATGAGGTCAAATGTCCTCACTTTAAAATATCTTCACTTTCTAGAAATGTCCTCAAGTTCTGCATATGATGTTTGTATTGGGATGTTGTTGTTTGTAGGTATGTCAACGCTGTTCTTGTTCACACTGTGCAGTTTCACTGTCGGCAGTCAGATGCTAGGTTGCAGTGAAACTTGTGATGGTGAGCTGATGGTCACCGGTCATGTGCAGATATCAATTCGGTTGTGGGTTTTGTAAGAAGCTGCAGGCTTGAAGAAGGATTAAGACTGAGTCTCACAATTCTGCAGGGTTTATTTTTTGCACTGCTGAAAATCATCTGATCTCAGTTTATACAATTCTTTCTCTGTTTTTACAGAGAAAATCTGTAAAAATCTGAGATGAATTTCATCTTCTCACCCCTTCCAACAGCTCCATCGAACCTCCTCTCATCTGCAGCTTTCTTCACAAACTCAGTCAAAACAGAATTAGCAGAACGATCAAGTATTTTAAAAAAGCAGTAGTAGTATGTCATCTAATGACGCACAAACACATGATGATCTTATAGGATACGTTTGTTAGAAATTAAATTACCCAACAGTAAATAAGTACAGCTGAAATTATTAATCAAATAATCAAAACTTGAAACTCAGTTGGCAACTATTTTTGATAATTAATTAGAGAACCAGTGTGTAGGATTTAGTGGCATCTAGTGGTGCAGTTGCTGATTGCAACCCCCTCACCTCACCCTCAATGGTGGCAGCAAAACACATGAAAATTTTCAATTAATAGAGGAAATAATTAAAATAAATGGAAGTCATTTGCAGTCAGAATATTTGAAAATTAGCTCCATCTCAACTACAAGAGTAAAATCCTGCTTCTATAATAATGCATGAGTAATAATAATAAAGAAAATAAAATGATAAATATAATAGTATAACTGTCATAAGGGACATTTTTTTCTGTATGAGTACTTTTACTTTTTATAAATTTTCCTGATTATACTAATATACTTTTATAAGCATTCTTAAGCATTCAGTGCAGTACAAATGATTTAATAATACAAAAGTCAAAGAACAGAAGGCTCAGGTAAAAAACAGCTAAGGCAGTCCAAACAAGGAAACAAATCTTATTAGGAGCAGGCAGAAAATCTAAAGTCCATATGACAAACAACTTTCAGGAAAACAGGGGATGTTTTCCTGAATTGTACCAGGAAAACAAAGGAATAGCTGAGTGCTTGAACACAGAAAGACAAACTGACATTGAGACATAGGAACACAAAGACTAAATACAATCACACGCCACACGTGAAAACTAATCAGGAGCACGTGAAGCTAAACAAAAAACTATGACTGACTGAATATTTATTTCGATTTTCTGTCATGACAACTAGATCTCTCTATGTGGTTCCTGCTGCGTCATTCAGACTTCACACTAATAGAAAAAACACGACACTCGTCAGACACACTCAGAGTCCCAAAACAAAATAAACCATCATCAGTTTGTAGAGAAGAAAACATCCAGCAGACTGTCTGAGTCAATTCAGGGAGAATCTAAAATATTCTCTGACGTGTTCAGGATTTTACATACTCACTTTGTTTTTAGAGACACGTCAGTCTCTACAGTTTGCCCTACTTACACAGAAACAAACTAAATACACAACATTTGTCAGTGATATAATATTGACACGTTGACTGAACTGCAAGTATTTTTAAAAATGACATTATGGCTTTATGTTTTGATTAAAGATTGCTGCCGAACTGTGAGCTGAAAGGCAATGCTCTCAATTTTCCACTCTATTTATGTTCCAACCCTCACCTATGGTCATGATCTTTGGGTAATGACTGAAAGCTTGAGCTTCCTTCCTTCCTTCCTTCCTTCCTTCCTTCCTTCCTTTGGAGGTGGTCCGGGCTCGTCCAACTGGGTGGAGACCCCGGGGCAGACCCAGAACCTGCTGGAGGGACTACATAGCCCATTGGGAACACCTCAGCATCCCCCAGGAGGAGCTGGAATGTGTTGCTGGGGAGAAGGACGTCTGGAATGACTAGGCACCGCGACCCGACCCCGGACAAGTGGAAGGAGATGGATGGATGTGTGGATGGATGGCACAAGCTTTTTATAATCTGTAGAGAACTGGTTGCCATTTCTATACATAAAAATTTCTCATGGATGTTACCAAATTATGTAATTGGCCATATATCAAAATAATTGACACATTTTGACCTGTTGATGGTGAAAAGTCACAATTACCATTGTGTCACCATTGTCCAATCCGAACCACACATGTCAACCTGCTGGTGGCGTTAGAGGGAAAGTCAGAGGATCACCACTGTAGTTGGTATTCCTGAGAACATAAATGTCTTCAAAGTTATGGGCTAATCCATCCAATAGTTGTTGACACATTTAATTCTGGACCAAAGTGGTGCACTGACCAATGATGTGGACTTACCCTAAAACTAGAACGCTGGCATGGCTAGAACATTCGTTAACACTTTATTTAGAAAGTCAGTCTACAGATGGTCATGATGCGATTCATGAACAACAACCGTCGTCAACACGAAGCCTGTGAAGGTTCTCAGTCGTCCAGGTCATCTTTCTTCGAGAAGAGTTAAATCAGGGCTAACTGGACTTGGCTGTTGATCCGTGAAGACATCTTACCTTTCATCCACAAGGCTTCTTTAGTTCTGGAGCTCAGGTTACCTGAACGACTGTCATTCACACCAGATTTCAGGTGTCCTGAATGACTCAGACGTCAGTCTGTCGTCACAATGAGCACTAATGAACCAGTTGGAAACAATGGCCTGATTAACGATCCCACCAAGACTAAATACCTGGGTTTCCCCACCAGTCAGTCAGAACTGAGGAGGCCTCTTGGATGAGAGGTGAAACGTTTTACAGATCTACAGCCAAGTTCAGTTGCAACAGATTCAAACCTTCTCAAAGACAAATGATCTGGACAACTGAGAACCTTCATAGACTTAATCAATATACCCTAAACAAGATGTTTTTTATGCCTAAACCTAACCAAACTTAAACCACAGTGATATTGTAATATTAGACAGTAATATTAGAAAACGGTTTTATTTGTGAAACAGTTTAATTGTTGAATCTAAACTAATTGTTGAAACTAATAAACTGTTGAAATGTTACAAATACTCTATAAACTATCTGTAGACGGATTATCCAAATAAAGTTTTACCAACAATTATGGCAGGCGAGTATTTTGAGCAGAACATTGCAAGATAATGCGTCATTTGTCTTCGACTGTGATACAACACGTTACTTCCTGACACCACACGTCTGACCTCAACATTAGACTATTTTTAATCCATAGTTTGAGTTGTTTAATATTAGAACTTATTGGTGACAGTTGAGAGATCTTCTCATGGCTTATAGTTTTTACCACTACTGATAGTTTTACTGTGTTTTGTAAAATACCTTTTTCTGGCTCCATCAAGCAAAAGCAGGATTAAAGCATTATCCGGACACGACAGACTGCTTGTACGTCACATACGTCCAGGAATGCCAAATATCTGAATGACATTTTAATGGATGCAGTCACATTTTTCACATTTTGACTGAGGTGAACGAACGCAGTAATGTTGAGCATTCAGCTGAGCATTAAACACACAGAGGCAGCAGCATCCACAACAGAGAGCGAGCAGAGGAAACTAAAACTGGAATTTATCAGTAAATTCAGCATGTGACAGTAAAACTCGAAGTCAAATGACACAAATTTATCTGTTAAAGTCTTGAACAGAAACAGTAACTATTTTAATTTTGTTTCAAACGGATCTGATTTCTGTTGGGAATGATTTCAGATCCAGTAAATATTTGACTCTTTGATTTAAAATGAACTCTGAATGTGGGAGAAAATCACGTCCCATCTCTGTCCCCAAAAGACCTTTGAGAATGTACTGCACATGACTTACTGAAGAACAGATAATATCCTGAAGTTTTGTCCTGTTGTTTTAGTTACTTTAAACTAGCAACACTACTTACTTGTAAAAAAAAAAAAAAAAAAATATATACAGTTGGCCTATATCTCAGAATTTCATCCATTTTACAGACATAAACTTAAATTAACACAGGACAAGGGTATGGTGAAGAACACAAGTTATATATTTAAAGAGCCTTCACTCTCTGCTAAACAGCCTCATCTGGCATCAGAAAAGTACGCACTTAAAACAACCAAAGCCAAGTCAGGTAGAATAAAACACTGAATTTGTCAAAAAAAGAAGCATAATTAGTGTGTATTGTGTATTAAGTATGTATTAAGTATGTATCACTGATAAACAGAAGTGTCTGAAAATGGCTAGAAATAATATATAAACCAAATGTGATGATGTGCAAAACTATATATAAAAATATACCAAAGACAACTTATCAAACGTTAAAACTGATAAAGTTTATTGTTTTTGAAAAGTTTTATGCCAATTTTGAATCTAATGACAGTGACATGTTTCAAAAACAGTTGGGACAGGGTCATGTTTACCACTCTGTTTATCAGCTCTTCTTTTAACAACACTGGGTGAACGTCTGAGGAGACTTTGCTGTAATCTTTAAGCGAAATATTTTCCTATTCTTGCTAGATTTCAGCTGCTCAACAGTTTAGGTTATACTTTTTTGTATCTTTATTTCCTTAATGCACCAAACATTTTCAATAGGTGACATGTCTGGACCATAGGCAGGCCAGTTAAGCACCTACAGAGCCATGCTGTTTTAATACGTGCAGCAAGGCCGTCCCTGAAAAAGATGTCATCTACTTGGAAGCATTTGTGAAGACTCCAAGGCCTGTATATATCCTTCAGCTTTAATGGAGCCTTCAAAAATGTGCAGGCTACCCATCATGTTTTGTGCACTGCACGGATGATAACAAGCCGGAAGAAACGTGTTGCCGGCATTAAATTTAAAATGTCCACATCATTTTCCAAAACCAATCAAATGTCTCCATTTGTTTCACCATTTAAAGTTGTCTTTGTGCTATTTTCATTTAAATATGGAGTTTCAGTGTTTTGCACATCATCACATTTTGTCTCTGTTACATTTTACGCAGCGTGACAACTTTTTTGGAAACATATATAAATATTATACATATACTGTATGTGTATTATGTAAGTACCAATTTCCTCAGTACACCATGACATCAGTCAGTCAGTCAGTCTGTCTGCCTGTGTGTCTCTAACCACCAGCTGTGCTCTGCTTATTAACCTGCTAACCAGCTACCACATGGCTTCTGTTAAATTAGATGCACATGCACACATACGCACACACATGCACACACACACACACAATGGCACGTGTCAAGCTAAAAGACAAGAGAGCATCATCAGTTTTATGTGAAACTTCTCCTAAATGTGACCTCTGAGTTTTTCATTCAGCTTTGTTTCAACAGATTTTGATTTTTGATTTTTTGAGTGTATTTTGGTTTTATATGCAGACATCTGCTTCTACTGAAGACTTAAAAATAGTTTGATGGACATTGGTTAAAGTTCAGCGCTGGTTCCAGTCCAGCTCTGGCCCTTGTCCATCTGACCCACATGAGCCTTATTAGCAGCAGCTGATCAGAGCAGCAGCAGGATAACATGTGAGGTGTTTAAGTAGTCATGAGATTTGATGTGGAGTTTCAATTAAAACATAACCAGCTGACGAGCTGCTGCTTGTTAAATCACCATGTCTCAGCTCTGATTGGCCGAGCTCAGGTTTGAGTCTAGGTTTGAAGCTAACAGGGTTAACAAGGTTCAGGTGGCAAAATTTTACTGAAGAAATGTTTTCAATCATGCTGCAGTGTGGAAGGATAAAACTATATGACTAAAACTAACATTTTACCATATATGAATTAAAACATTTTAAAGTTACAAAATAATTATAAATCACAAAATGTTCTATACAAGTAAATTTGACTAGATTTGACTCATGCTAAGCTAAGTGTCTGCTGCCTGTAGCTTCATATTTATCGTACAGATATGAGAGTGGTATCAATCTTTCTCGTGCTCTTCGCAAGAAAGCAAATACAAGTATTTATCAAAATGCAGGCTGGGACAAATGCCAAGTGGGAGAAACAACAATAATATTCTGTACAACATATTGTAAGTAAGTTGGTGTATTCATGTTTATTTTGTAATATTGACCACCCAAAGTAGATTCTCCCTCGGTGGGTGTTGCTGGCGCATCAGTGCGTCTTGCGCCAAAGCTATTATTCTGACAGCTTCAGCAGTGATATTGCTGCGTAGCCCACAACTTTCCTACGTTTCTATGTATAAATTATTTCTGTAGAGTGACATTTGTGGCCATGAGAGCCGTTTGCAAATTAATTTTTTGACAAATGTTTCTCTCCCTCGCCACTCTAGCGATGATGTCACCCACTCTAGCTCTCGAACATTCTACCAATACACACTGTCGAAGAAATCATCGAGTCCAGTTGAGATGTTTGCTGTGGTGGTGTGTGTTTATTAAAAAGCATGCCTGGTGAACTGACAGTCACAGAATGTATCTGAGCCAGTGAGTTGACCCAGAGCAAATGAAATGGAGCACTTTTATACAGAAAGACAACCGTGATCAAAGAATATGTTCATGTTCATGTTCATATGTTAGGCAAAACCGTTTGGCGAAACGCTTAGTCATAGCCCGCATCCCCTGGCCGAGCCGGTCGTTTTGATACATTTTTTGTGTATGTGTGACCAAAACTGCAGGAAGAGTAGCGTGGCAAAATTCCTGGGATACATAAGAATAATAAGTATGGGGAATAGTAAATTACCAAACCAAAATACACAGAAAAAAATGAACAAGACATTGATTTAAGTTCTGCAATACATTCATTCATATTGTGTGAGTGTGTAAGTGTGTGTGTGTGTGTGTGTGTGTGTGTGTGCGTGTGTGTGTGTGTGTTAAATATTTGTCATTTTTTATCCTCCGTATACTTACAGCTGAGTCTTACCATATGAGTGTGCCCATTCACATCTGTGTGTGAGCCTCAGGATCAGAGTTAAAGTGAGTTATCACTAAAGTAAAATCACGTTACTGTCAGCGGGGGCGTGACGCAAAACTAGATCCCATTTACACACACACACACACACACACACACACACACAAAAGAAAATGCCAAGAATCCACACACGCACTGCAGCCCCATTGGCTGCTGATGTTGAATGGACAAGTTGTTGACCAATCAGGAGCATGTGACCGGTAAATATGTAGGCCTGTCGGTATCAGCTGGCCACACTCAGACTGGCCCTCCATCCCACACACACTTACATACAAACACACACACAGAGTTGGTGACAGAGGCTGCTCACAGAAACACACACACACATCAGTCTGTTATATATTCATCATCATTGTCGTCTGTTGTCTGTCATCCGTCAATCATGCACAGCAAAGAGCAAATCAGGTAAGAAAACATCTTTTATTATCTGGATTATTTTATCATAAATGTGTGTTTTATTTATGTGCAGCTTTCTCTCAATATACTAATCCAGTGTTTAATCAACCTTTTGTCTTGTGACCCTTCGTCACTGCATATTTCTACTGTGACCAGTTCAACCAAGAAGTTCTTTGTTTTCTTTTAATCATTTCCAGAAACTTAAACTCACAAGAAAAAATCAGATTAGAAGAAAGTCTGTTCAGTTTAATTGTTCTGTTAATCAGTTTATGACCCCAGAACCAACCAGTCTTGATAACATTAAAAAAAAGCAATTTCATCGTATGAATCAGACACCAATAAAATACTTTCTGGTTCCTACTGGTACTCAGCAAAAACTATCCATCTAGAACCAACTATCGAGAACAAGGCTGGGCACAGGCTGGGACAAATGCCAAGTGGGAGAAACAACAATGATATTCTGTACAACATATTGTAAGTAAGTTGGTGTATTCATGTTTGTTTTGTAATATTGACCGCCCAAAGTAGATTCTCCCACTTCACAAGTCTATTGGTAAAGATTTTAAGTTGCCAGGCAACCAATCGAGACATCAGGAAGTTACTGGTCCCAGTCAAGAATGACCTGAATAGTGAAATGATGGATATTAGATAACTACACTAAAATACACACAATACACTGATTTATGTTTCTCCACAAAGTGAATAGTGAATTGAAATTTGACTCAGAGATGAAAACTGTTGTCCTTCATCTTTGTTTGCTGCAACACATTCATATTGTGGCTGCAATGCTAAAGTCTTAGCATAAGTGTGTGTTTGTATATGTTGAACCTGAGGATCAGCGCGAGTAGAGTGACACTAAAGTAAAGTAAAGTAAAATCACGTTACTGTCAGCGGAGGCGTGACGCAAAACTAGATGCCAAAAGAAAATGGCAAGAAACAGAAGTGAGGGAAGTTACTGGTCCGAGCCAAAAAATAGTTCAGCACAAGTGTTTCTACTTATTAATGAGATATAATGTTTTAATTTTAGTGGCGCTGGTAGGTTTTTGTTCACACGTATCATATATGAACCTATCAGTCAAGATATTTCACCAAGATACCTGAGAAACAATAACGTCAATTTGATGGTATAGCTGCATATTCTCCTGTATTTCATCCTAATACTTAACATTTCATGTTTGGACAATCACTGCTCTCAGTTTTGACAACATTTTGCTCAGCAGCTTCATTACAGTGACATGTAAACATGGCAGCATCATGGAGTCCAGCCCCAGCAGTCAGGTGGTCAGACATGCTGTAAACAAATCCACAGTTTAACCAGATTATCTAAACCAAACTGAATGTTAAGGTCCATTTTACAGTGCAGAGCTCTACCTCCTGATTCAACTTAGACCTGTTTGTCTTATGTAATCTTTTTCCAGGAAGAGGAAAGAGATTTTGAGCACATATTTAACATGAACAATTAAAACAGAGGCACGAGATTAGAGCTTGCAAAATATATTCTTAATTTCACTGTTTCTGTAAAATTATACTTGTTAGTTGTATTCCAGAGCAATAAGCATGTTTATTTCCTTTGCTGCTAAATGGCAAATAACATTCCTCACATTATTTTGGTGATTACGACAGCCGACATCTTTGGACCTGATTTAAACTGACTCGAGGAAAACTACCTGGATCCAACATGTATAAATTTATTTAATTCAATAAAAAAAGAGACCTCATCCAGAACAAGTCTGAATAAACCAAAGGATAGACCTGAATGATCCTGAATGTGCAGGACTTGAACACACCCAGTGATACATCATTATGTTGATGATACACCACGTGACCAGACCTGACTGTGTGGTCTGGATTAAATTCACACTTAAATATAATGAATTGCTCCTAAACTAATTTAAAAAATCTTCTCTTCTTCCTGTCTGCAGTCATGATGAATACCAGAAGACAGCCGATTGGCTGTTATCTCAGACGAAGCACCGCCCCCAGGTGGCGATCATCTGTGGGTCTGGACTGGGCATGCTCGCTGACACCCTCAAGTGTCAAGACTCCTTCAATTATTCTGACATACCAGGCTTCCCACAGAGCACAGGTACTGTAGATATACAGTTTTATTTCAGTACAAATTATATTAAAGAATAAATGTATGAAAGGATTATAAAATAATTTGGGGTAATACAAGGCTATAATTTGGAATAAAATGTACAATATCTGCCTGGCATTACAGGGTACAATTAAAAGAATAAACTGAATACGAGAGAGTAAAAAAAAGAAAGAAAAAAACAGGACTGTCTGATTACAACACATTACAACTAGCTTAGCACAAAGACTGGAAGCAGAGGGAAACTGCTAGCATAGCTTCATTGAAAGAATAAAAACAATCCACCTGTCAGCTCCAAACCTGTCCGGTTCACATGTCAGCTGTATCACCATCACTATTTCTGTCTTTCATCCTGACTCTGTTTGTGTTTCAGTGCAGGGTCATGCAGGTCGGCTGGTTTTCGGGGAGCTGAAGGGGAAGACGTGTGTCTGCATGCAGGGTCGCTTCCACATGTATGAAGGACATTCACTCTGCAAGGTACAAACACACACAGATGCATGTATGATTAACCTTAAAGGGACAGTTTGGGAATTATGCTTATTCACATTTTTGCAGTTAAATGTGTGTTTGGCAACCAATACCACCAGCAGCCGGCCAAAGACAGTCAGGGAACAAAATCCACATCCCAGCGCTAAAACTCACTAATTAATTTGTTTAATTTGTACAAAATCAGAGTGTGAAAACAGTTTGAGCAGCTGCCAGGTGACCAGCAAAGACTCCAGGTCGCAGCCAAGAAAAATGGCCCCCCACATAACCACCTGTAAAATTGACAATTGTCGTTTTAACACTCCAAATGTCAAACACAAAATACACTGTGTTAATTAACCAGGTACTGGTACCCCTTGTTTCAAACCTTTATAGATTGAGAAAATAGGCTTTTATTGATCCAAACAGGTGGAGTTCTGGTTTTGTAGCAGCACCAGACCAGAAAGTACAGATAAGATTTTAAAATAATAATAATAATTTGAAGTATATAATATGTAGGACTTGAACTGTCAAGTTCAAAGACAAATGCACAAGAGCACACACATCAGTGTTTCCCCAAGGTTGAGAGTTTATTTCTGGCCATTTTGGCTCTGTGAACAGAGGTCAGACCACTGGAATGCACATGAACGTACTATTTCAGTGTTTTACATTTTTAACTGCATTTACACACAATGAACAGATTCCAAATAAGAAACAATGAACACAAATAAATCCCATGTATGGGAAAGACTACAGTACAGACACACACACACTGTGTGTGAGCTGATTAAAAGCCCCACAGTCATGCAGCCTTGGTGTAACACAATTATGACTGTTTGTAATCAGCAGCGTGAGACCAAACCTGTAACATGACCTGTGTGTGTGTGTGCGTGCGTGTGCATGTGTGTGTGTGTGTTGTGAACCCAGCTCAGGTCATGCATGAGATTGGTCACATGCAGGCTTTTAGCAGATGGCTGAATGCTGCTATTGTTTCTATCTCTATCACACACACACACACACACACACACACTTGTGTGTGTCATGCTGAGATACCTGACTGTCCTCTTGTTGGCGCTCTATAGAAACTCCTTTTTACAAAGAAACTACTGAACTAACACAGTTTATTTTACCCCAAACACATCAGAAGATTATTCCAGATTCTAGTTCTAGGGATTTGTGAACGGGATTTGTACCTGGAAAGCTGCACTCAGGGTGTTAACACCCCAGAACATAACCCCCTTTACAGTCATTTGATTGGTTGTTATGTAACTGTCAGGAGACACTGCCTGAAGAAGTGTGTCAGGCATCCTGCAACACATGAAGAACCACCGTCTCTATAGCAACGAACCTTAACAGGAAGCTTCTTATGTTTGAGATAAACGATTACCAACCTCTCTGTCTGTCTGTCTGTCTGTCTGTCTGTCTGTCTGTCTGTCTGTGTCTGTCTGTCTGTCTGTCCATTCATCAGACAACATTTCCAGTCCGAGTCTTCAAGCTGCTGGGAGTGGAGACTCTGATCGTGACGAATGCTGCTGGCTCATTGGCCGACGGCCTCCAGCCTGGTGACATCATGATCATCAAAGACCACATAAACTTCCCCGGACTGGCCGGTCTGAATCCACTGTGTGGACCCAACAACGACAAGTAACACAGATTTATA
The DNA here is from genome assembly GCA_946959425.1 of Argyrosomus regius. Taxonomy (NCBI): domain Eukaryota; kingdom Metazoa; phylum Chordata; class Actinopteri; family Sciaenidae; genus Argyrosomus; species Argyrosomus regius. Next base: position 12,227,095 of record OX336885.1, read on the forward strand.
CCTTATATACCAGATATCTAAGTTATTAAAGTTTATTGTTTACAGTTTTGTTTCAGTTGTTGATCTTGTTGTTTATTATTTGTTGTTTACAGGTTCGGGCCTCGTTTCCCAGCCATGTCAGGTTGCTATGACAAAGGCCTGCGTTGCATAGCAATGGAGATCGCCAAGGAGTTAGGCGTGGCCAGCCTCATACAGGATGGCGTGTATGCCATGGTGGGTGGGCCAAACTTTGAAAGCATCGCTGAGGCCAGACTGTTACATCGACTCGGGGTGGACGCTGTCGGTAAGACACACACAGACACACACAAAACAGACTGAGAATGTGAAATCCTGAGGCCACAATATGAACAAACAACATCCTGATGATTTCACTATTCTCAGAGCCTTCCTGGTCTTTAAAATCTGATGGGTTTATCCTCTGAGGAGCAAGAAGTCTTTTCTAGAGTTGTAACATTAAATTCTGGTGTTTCCTTCATGGTTCTGTTACCACGGCCTCTGTCATCATGTGCTGTAGTACTCAAGTCCAGATAAGTCCAATCAGACGTACATGGACTAGTCTTGGACTGTGCCATTGGTCTTGCCAAATATTCTAGGTGGTCTCGACCGACTTTCTTTCTGAGGTAACTTCCTCTATCAACACAGTGATATCTGTGTTGCTTAACAGGTTATTTGTTCTTTTTTCCATTGGCAGTCAAGGAGAAACCAGGAACCATAATTTATTTTTATTTCAGCTGTTCACACAGTAGACAGTGGAGAGATGGGGGTGTCTGTGAATTAAAAAAAACTGTAGCTTGGTAAATAAGTCTATGTAACCAATGGAAATGCACAATTTTGTTTGAAAATTTCATTTTTTTGTTATTTACCTGCATACAGAATGTCATTGTTTCACCATAATTAAAGACTCAACATATGATCTCCTGGACTCGTAGGTCCAAGACTTTAGGATGTTGTTGTCAGTTGCAAATTACAAATAATAGTGCAAATTAAGCATCTTAACATAGAAAATAAACTCTCTCTCTTGCATTGGACTCAACAAAGGTGGTCTTGCTGTCCTCTGTGCAGAGTATATTTAACCAGCTCATAAATCAGGATCCTTGAGACTGACTGTCTATATTTTTCATCATCACTCCTCAAGTAGTTGTAAACACAGTAATGGTGTCAGTACTGACTGTATTGGTAGTGTTATCATCAGTACTGTTGTCACGTGTCTCAGTAACTTCATGTGTTGTGTGTTTACAGGTATGAGTACGGCTCCTGAGGTCGTTGTTGCGACTCACTGCGGTCTGAGAGTCTTCGGCCTCTCTCTGATCACCAACAAGGTAAAGACACTGATCAATGCATCAATGTATTGATGGATTTTGACCAGTTAATAAGATAAAATGAACCTTCCAGGGTCAACTTGGTAGATGTTTGATTGATTGTTTGACTGACTGGTTGGTTGGTTGTTTGGCTGATTGATTGGTTCATTGATCTGTGACAGGTGGTGAAAAGTTACGAAGACTGTGACAGTGTGAACCATGAGGGCGTCCTGGAGGTCGGCCGGCTGCGCTCTAATACTGTGCAGCAGCTGGTGACTGAACTGATCAGCAGGATGGATATCAATAACAACACCAGTAATGCTGTCTGAACACACATAAACATACACACTGTGTATATATTTGATTGTTGTATTTACAACATTTTTTAAGAGCTTTCTCCTATTTTCTATTATCATCCTTCATTTTCTTTTTTTTACTTTTGCTGTAATAAAAACTTTATTTATATCAACATGGTGCCTAATAACTCTCTGTCAGGGTAAATTTGAATGTAAGTATTCATTTATGATATTTTATGTTAATCCTACAGATTAATATAACATGACCACTGTGTTTGATGGTGCTTTAATATATGAGACTGTGAGACAGAGGTTTTTCTAAAGATTCTTATCTTGTATATTGCTCCTGTTGAATTATGGGATTTTATTTTGTAAAAAATAAATAAATCACTGACCTTCTGATCCGCGTTAATCTGATTAAAAAATGCTGACAAACCTTCTGTTTCCTGTTTCCTGTTTGTGTTGATCAATTGATCTGCAACTGAGCTGAAGTGTCTCAATCCACTAGATGCTGCTTCGATAAAAAACTGACTGTATTGTATCAAGAAATGGCAAATAAAAAATTATATTAAAAAACCACAACAACAGCGAAAAGGCCATAACACATTTTTTATATATTCAAATAAGACTGAGAGCCTACAGCCATGCTAACAGCACTGTTAGGCTGCACTTGTACTTGCACAGTGCAGGAGTAAATGTTGACATGCTAACATGCTCACAATGATAATGCTAACATAACAGTGTTTTGGGGTATAATGTTTATCATGTTCACCATTTCCCTTTTGTATGTTAGCATGCTAACATATGCTAACTAGCACTAAATACAAAGTACATCAGAGGCTGATGGGACTGTCATTAGTTTTGCACATATAAACCGAAATATTTGCTAAATGACATTTTTAAATTTAGAGCAGATGGTGGTGCTAGATGAAAAGTCTGGACACCCAAAGTCATCAGGATTTGTCCTCTGGGCACTATGGACAGTTTCATTATATCTGGACTGGTTTGTTCTGGAACAAAATGGTGGTCTGAGCGACCAACAGACCAACATTGCCATTGCTAGAGCCATCATGGGTAAAAATACATTCACATACAATATCTACATTGATGAAGTAGTGACTCTTGTTTCACTCTCGAGAATCTGAACCATGACTACTGTTGGTTACAAGCTCCAGGCTCTTTTCAAATTACAACTCTATACCAACTCCATATTATTCATGTCACTATGGTTCTGTTAATTGTGGATGGCCTCCATCGACAGACGTCTGTGATTAGTCAGGAACTTACTGACAGTTGGTTTCTGTTTGTATGTATGTGTCTTGATTGGGCAGGTATGATGTTGTCCTGTACTCTGGGGGTGTGGAGTATCAGATTGTTTTTGGTTCAGGGGAAAGACAAATAATTGTGGTTACAATTGACTTATACTGCTGGGACCAGAATCAACTGATAGTAGCATAAAGGGTCTGTACATATAATTTATTTAAAACAGCAGATTTACTGTGAATTCAGGTTTCTTACTTGAAGATGCTGCCAGAACAAAACAGACTGAGACCGAGACAGAATATTCTTTAGTTTAAATGATAATTTGCTGTTGGCATTTCTGATTGGTTTAAAACATTTCAAACAAAACAGAATGTTTTCTTTCAACTCTTTCAGAATGACAGAGAGTTTAGCCATTTGGATACTTTCTGAACAGCAAACCGATTTCCTTCAAACTACATACACCAAGAGAGACAGGTAAGTTCAAGAGCCTGTACTGTCATTATTATTTGTATTATTTAACATGTTAACATGTTAAATGATCTTCATTACCAGATTTCTCAGTTGTCAAGGATTTGTTCAAATTTCCATTTTTCCTGAGTAAAGAGTACTTAACCATGATAACAAAAGTTTAGGTTCAAATTCCATTTACTAAAGAATATTGCATGACATTTTTGAAAGCTACTGTGTTGTGAAGCAGAGCCCATTGCTGCCCTCTTTTGTTTAGATATCAGCGTGACGATGACCGAGAGGTTGACCGTTGAACTCTTCTTTGTCTCGCTGGTGGTTCTGCTGCTGCTTCTGATAATTCTACTGGTTCTTTGCTGGACCCTCAGACGCAGCAGAAGCAGGTAAGCATACAGACGAATAGCTTGAATCAGCTATTGTGGATTTTGAATTTGTATGGTGCCCCAACTTATGATAAAATAAAGTACAGGTCTTTATGTTTAACATCCTCCCAGCTCAGGCCTCAAATTTGATCTTGTACATTAAGAGTGTTTTCAAACCTGTGTTGCTTAGTTTGGTTGAACTGGTTTTCCCCCTTGGTGTGACTTGTTTGGCCAGATGTTAACACAGCAAACATACTTAGGTACAGCCACACAGAGGCTCCAGGTGGTCTGACCTTTGACCCCAACTACACTGCAGACGACTCTGCAAATTTAAGCTAAATGGCTCCTGTAACCAGGTGCGATTTGCATATTAGGATGCAAATGAGAGAAATCAACAGTCAGCCAAGGTCTGACCTGCACTAGTTACAAAGCATGTTGCCAAGTAGATGGCTGTCCAAATGTTCTGTCAGCAGCTGAAGGAAAGTAAATTTGATACCGGTACACTGAACAGTGCTGCTATAAAGGTATGTGTAGGGTGATTCAGACTTTTGTTGCCTCTGTGGGTTGTGATTCCTCAGAAACTTCACAGAGCTGAAGCTCTCAGTGGGCGGAATTACTCATGTCCTCACCATCAGAACCGAACCAGACCATGCCGACCAGCTGATGGACCGCATGCTGGACCGAGTATTCCTCCAGGTGAAAGCAGATCCAGGAGACAAACTTGGAGTAGAACCCAGAGCAGAACCTGAAGAGGAACTTGCAGAAGCATCAGGATCAAACCCAGAGGATTCAACAACTTCTCTTCCCAGCAGAGGTGGGTGTTATTGAATATTCAGCTGAAGCGAAAGTGCCAAAAAGAACTAAAATTGTTTTGTCAAATTAGCACTGAGAGAAGTTGCAGATGAAATGTGCAAGGCCTGAAAGGAGTTGAAAAGGCATTTGAAGTTGAATTGTTGGTTGAACTGAAAGCACTGAAAAGAGTTGAGGCATCAGTTGTATTGGTGCTGAAAGGAAATGAAGAAAGAGAAACACTGAAAGCAATCTAAGCGTCAGAGATGTTGAAAAGCCTGTTCAGAGACCATGAGGTCAGTTAGCAGCAGCTCCACCTGCTGGCACTGAGATTAACTACGTGTGTGTTGCTGAAACTGAACCTTTGCTATTTAGAGATCTAACAAAACATTGAAATTCTGAAATCAGTTTTTAGGCAGCTTTGGCTGAAGCTTGATGTAGATATGTTTCTTTCCTGCAGCAGTGAATGTTCAAAACATGGGACTGTGGAAGTGGGCCATTCTAAGACCTCCCAAAGGTGAGAAACAAATCAAAAAGAAAATGCTTTAAAAAAATCAACATAAGCCTATAATAACAAGGTGATGTATTTATTTTGAAATTTACTTCACATGATTTTCATTGTTCATTTATTCTGTAATTAATTTTACACTGATGTCCTCTACTCCAGCCGCTCCTCCTCCTCTTCCTCCATCTGTCGATCAGGATCAAATTGATGTACTCGGCGCTCAGCAGTCAAACGTACCCCAGCATGCATCTCTCTTCTCTCAGGGTTCCTCAAGCAGTTCCTCCAGCTAAAAGGAGCAATATGATGTGTCACTTTACAGAGAAATAAAGCAATGAACTGTACATGTGAGGATAAAAGACTTTTATTTTAGTATGAATACTCACTGACTTCTAATTATGTTTATATGTTTATATTATACAGAATAGAAAGTTGTAAACCTGTCTACATACTACAACTACGATTACATATCAAACATTTGCACAGATTCTTGTTTGAATTTTTGCTTCGAGGTAACCTGCATACATAACAAACATGCAGCAGCCACAAGTGTACAGATGATTACAGGAGCAGTATGAAGTCAAATAGCCCAAAACATTGAATATCTGTAATGTTTTATCTGATTTGCTGTGACAGAAATTGTTTAAAGGTCCACTGTGTTCGGATTAAGTGCCATCTAGTGGCGATGTTGCGGTGCAACTAAATGATCGATGCTTGCTCCCTCCTCTTTCCATGGTGTGTAGCAGAAACTGCAGTAGTTGCATAAGAGTCAGTGTTTGGTTTGTCTGTTTTGCAGTACTGTAGAAACATGGTGAACTGTAAGAGGACCCACTCCCTCTGTAGATAAAAGTCTCATTCTAAGATAAAAAAAAAAAAAAAAAACACAATACCTACCCGCATCATCCCATCCCACAGCCTCCGTTCATCTGATGCTAACCTCCTGACTCCACCACCCAGGACTAAACACCGAACCTGGGGTGACAGAGCCTTCTCTGTAGCTGCCCCCTCCCTCTGGAACTCTCTCCCCAAACACATCTGTGACTGTACCGACCTCCCAACATTCAAATCTCTGACAAAAACACACCTTTTTAAAATTGCTTTTAATGTTTAGCTTAGTCTAATGTGTTTTTAGTGTACTGTTTTATGTTGTTTTGCTGCTTTGATGTTTTTTATGTAAAGTGTCTTTGAGTATCCAGAAAAGTGCTCCAGAAAATTTATTATTATTATTATTATTATTATTATTATTATTATTATGTGATTATACACTAAAGAAAGCATAGTTATGAATATATTCCATTTTAGTATATTTTTATATTTTATTTCTGACAATAGATACTCCTAAATCTTACACACTGGACCTTTAAGGATTCATAAAGGTTTTTTGCATCAGATGAAAAAATTCCAGGCATATATCTTTATTTAATGATGTGATATTTCTCCAACAGACTAGAAATTAAAAGAAGATAAAGTAAAAAGAAAAAAAACACAAGTAGAGGATATAAAAGTATCAGTTTGTAATATTAGTTTGTGAGGTTACCAGTGATTCAAACAAAGACCGAGGAGGCAGTGAACAGTCAGTTACTCTCATGGTGACAGAAAAATTCAGCTGTCAGTCACTACTATCAGTCGCCTGCAGAGGGAGTGATGGAACTGCTGGTGGTGGAGCTAGAAGAAGCTGGTTGTGCTGATAAAAAGGGCTGATGATCTGTGATTGGCTTCTGTGCTGGTAACTGAAAGGCTCACTGGATTGGATGAAGTGATAGTGATCTGGGAGGAAACTCCTCCTCTTAAAATTTAAACTTTTAAACTGAGGGGGTGGTTAAACTCTAAACAGCTGCGATGTGTTGAGTTTCAGTAAGAGCACTCACTCTGACAAAGAGGAAGTGATGTGTGTTTCTCTTTAATCTAATTTTCCATTTCAACTCAAGTGGAAACTGTGAAAACCCATTTCTGCCAGAAAAAAGTATGATAAGAATGAAAATAGTCTACTATGATAAATCCAAATTATTTTATACTAAATAAAACTTTTGACAGACTTTTGGGGAATCAGGGCTTCATAGTACAGATCCAGGGCCAGTATGTCATTTCCACTATATTACATTAAAAAAATGGTCCGTGCAGCAGAGGCTGAGATATCCTGACTTTTAGTCCCTAGTATGGGTCAAACACCCAGCATTGGCTACAGTAACATTCACTGGCATTGGACCCTTCCAATCTGATAAACCTTCAACCCTTTCAAACTTTTGAACTTGCCCAAGGCAACCTCCATGGATGTGAAGTGAAGCCAATGTTGAAGTGCCAAAAACTGCAGTTCCTCAAACATCCACTTGAGGCTGGCTACAGAACGAGTCAGTCTCCAAGTCCCCATGTTAAAATGTCAAACTTCACAGCAGAAATAAACATGTTTACAGCCTGGTACAAAAAACTGTTTGGGTCTCTATAGATAATTTCCTCGTTCATGACAACTGTACTGAAGGTGAATTTTTATAGAACTCACCTGTTCAAATTATATTAAGGCTTAAAGCTATGCAGAAGAGCATGGACGCTTTGATTGACAGATGGGAGCCAGTACAGGTATCTTGTTTGAGCAACCAGTCGTCATTCAGTCCTCCTCATCTGATCCATATCTTTGCCCATTTTTCGATTAGCCTGGAGGCTGCAAAGGCAGGACTGCCACGATGGTGATGTCAGAGCCACCACACTCCGAGCTTCTCTTTAGAAACCTGAGGGTGACATCACGGATACTAGATCCCTGTTTTATACAGTCTATGGTCCTTCATCAGCTTACTAGTTAGTAAACTGGTATCTTTAGCAATTAGTCCTTCATCATTCTACTAGTTTGTAAATGCATCCGTGTCAGATAGCTAGTTAGTAAACTGGTCCCTTAGGTAGCTAATTAGAAAACTAGTGTTTATGTCGGTTAGTCCTGAGTCAACTCAGTAAACTGGTGATCCATCAGCTAGCTAGTACATTGGTATTATTATTATTTCATTAACTAGCTAGTTAGTAAACTGGTATCTTTATCAATTAGTCCTTCATCAGCTAGTTAGGTAAATCAAACTAGTCCTTTGCCAGCTCTTAGTTAGCTCTGATTAGTTGGTAAACTGGTTCTTCATCAGCTAGCTAGTTAGTAAATGTGTTCTTGTCAGTTAACATTATCCTTTGTCAGATAAACTGATTTCTTTTTCAGCAGTCCTATATCAGCTAGCTAGCTAGTAAAGTGGTATCTTCATCCATTAGTCCATCATAGTTAGTAAACTGGTATTTTTGCCAGTTAGTCCTTCGTCAGATAAACTAGTATCTTTATCAGTCAGTCCTTCATTAGCTATTTGGGTAAACTGAATTAGTCCTTTGTCAGCTCTTTATTAGTTAGGTAGTAAACTGCTGGTTAGTGAAGTGGTGCTTTGTCTGCTAGTTAGTAAACCCCAAAAAGTGGTACTGCATCAGCCTGAACCTCATTTAGTAACTAATTTACTTTTTCTTCATTAGCCAGTTATATTCTGATAACTAGTATCAGTATCTCTTTTTACTCTCATCACCTAGTTAGTAAACAGGCACAATATTTAAAGCTTTTATCCAGTCCATGTGTTTTCTGTATTTTGGGGGTTTATGTTGATGACTATAAAGTTCATCCATAATCTGTTTGACAAACATTTTTATTATGTTTTTAATACGTTTTATCTGTAAAGTATTATATCCTGACTGAACAGTCTCATGACACCAAACTGTCTCCTCTGGGTCAAACCGGAAGTGACCAATATGTTTCCTAAACCAACTCACCCTCCACACTGATAAAACACACACCCCCACACTCTCTCACACACAGACACACACACACACACACACACACTCCCTCCTCAGTTATCTGTTTCTCCTCTGCTGTCACTGACACACACACACACACACACACAGAAGGAGGTAGATAACTCTGTGATTCCACTGCTGAATTTTTAACGCTGTTGTGGAACTTTTTTTTTTCCAGGCGGGTTACTGTGGCACCAGGGTACTGTTACACCGACAGAGACAGAGAGCGACAGGGTTCCTTTCAGTACTGTTGTTCACTGAGGCTGGACGGAAACAAGGCTGTTCATGGGGTGTATGGTAAGTTACTCTATCTATTGCATGTTATTTTCTGCTGGTGTTTTTATTTCTTTGAATTCCTCAGCTGTCCCTTACAACAACAACAACAACAAAACTTTTTGTTTTCATACATTATTTATTATTTTTAATTTGTGAAATGTCCAAAAACAAATACACACTTTATCGGTACATGTGATTTTTTTTTTTTTTTTTTGAGATATTTTACATGCAAAAACGTCAATTTAATATTTAATATCCCATGACACACATGTCTTTGGATATTTTACGTGATGACATTCATACGATATAGGAAGATGTGGTTTTCAGACATTTGTCATGTACATTTCTTGTGCTTTCTTTGCTTTCTGGTTTCTGTTTCTGCAGTTCATTGACGGATTTAAACTAATGTGTGACATTTTACCTAAGAGACCTGTGACCTTTGACCTCCTGACTGTTGCTTGTAGTTCACTGTGGATAAATAAGCAGAAAATTTAGTGTGATTAAAAGAAATTTTGAAGAATTTTGTCAGATTTGTTAAGCTGTTAAACTAAAGACTCAACCTCCCTATCACTGACTGTCGTACTTAGCACCTTCAAATACTTGAATTATTTATTGTAGTTGGTTTGTTTGTGTGTCTGTGCTCTTTTATGCATGCTAATGGTCTGGGTACATGGGTACGTTTGGTTTCTCGTAACCAGGACTTGACTTGAGACTCGAGTTTGACGGATGGTAAATTGCATTCAGTCTTTTTAAACATTGGTTTGTAAATTTTGTATGAATTTCAACTGATTTTGATCCCAGGTTATACTGTTCATTGTAAGAGACTGAAGGTATGCAGTATGTGTAAACTAGCATGAAATCACACTGTTCCTTTGTCAAGTAACTTTACAACACATACTGCTCAGTGTCATCATAGATTTAAAGGCATGTAGTCTGTCACAGGAAATGTGCTCCCAATGTAAATATCGGAAATAAATTCCTCTGGCTCTTGTGTCATCAGTCTTTGCGGTCTATATCTCTCTAACTGTTTCCAGACAAATCTTTTTTTTAAAGATTTTTTTTTTGGCCTTTTTCAAGCTTTATTGTATAGAGACAGCTGAAGAGTGACAGGAAATGTGGGGGAGAGAGAGAGAGAGAGAGAGAGAGAGAGAGATGGGGAATGACATGCAGCAAAGGGCCGCAGGTCAGATTCGAACCCTGGGCCACTGTGGCAAGGACTGAGCCTTTGTACATGAGGCAGTTGCTCTACCGACTGAGCTAAACAACACCCCCCAGACATCTTTTTAAGGAGTGACGATCTGTTGCTTTTTTATAGTTTTATAGTGTGACTCCCACACTCTGAACTTAAACATAGCTGGCGCCACAGCATGAGTTAGTGCTTCATCAGCTAGCTAGTGCGGGAATAGTTAGTAGTTATTTTTTTATTCTTTATTATTTTATTTACCACAAATGTGGTTGCTAGTCTTCCTGGGGTCCACACAAAAACAACAACAATAATAAAACAACAATTTAAAATCACACAGTATTCATAAAGACAAGAAACTGCAATATAAGCCAAATATAAATAAGAGAAATTACTCTACTCATAAAATAAATGACTAACAATAACCTGTAATAGAGACAAAAACAAAGAGTCGCCAACCAAATAAAATAAACCAAATAGATATAAACAAAATAACATCTATTTGAGATTAGCACATTTTTGTTTTAGTAACTTTTTAATAGAAAATCTGCATTTGATCGGTCTGATGTTGGTATATTCCAGGCAGAAGAAGCTCTGTGATAAAAAAGTTCTCATCGTATCATTTGTTAGATCTTCCAGAAGTGAGATCTTAGGTTCCTCCTTAAAGAACAATATCAGTTTCACATAAGCAAAACACAGAACAGAGCATAGTTTGTGTGATGTAGTGATATGCGGTAGAATGAAGAGCAGTACATGATCCTGCTACATCAGAATGTAAACAGTCATACTACATGTTTTCTATCCTGGTATTTTCATCCTGTCTGATATACTTTGTCAAGCTTGTCCCTGTTGGATCAGAGAGTAAAGTTTAAGAACTCAGGGAATGCAGCGATGAACAAAATAAACGTTTCCTCTAGTCTTCTAACTTCTTCCGTCAAATGCCAGAATCCCACTGGACACACGTTGTGAAGGTCTGCGTATTTTGACCCTAAAATCAAGCAAAAATAAGCTGAGCGAAGCCGCTCTCACCACTGGAAGTAATTTAACTTATTCTTATTTAAACTTTGTTTAAACAGGAAGTCTTGTCATAAAACATAAGACCAAAATGGCTGTACCTGTACCTGCAACCATACCTAGCAGTGATGTCAGAGTGTACCAACCACACCCTGTAGTACACTCCTACATCACTGCAACAAGGTGAGAAGTTACAGTTGGCATGTCGGCAAAGTGGTCTTTACTGAAAATCAAAAACTGACCACTGAACTCTGAAGACCAGACTTTAGCCTAAAATCCTCCTTTGTCCTTTCTCAGGCCCGTCCTGCCCTGATGCCGTTACCATAGCAACATGACCCTCAACACCCAGAGAGAGAAGGAGCCCCTGCGGCGGCGAGGCAGCACGCCGATTCCTCCCGCCCACTTCTGCCAGCACTCGTCTTGGACTCGAGACCCTCGGTTGCCCAGCCCCAGCGCCCAGACCAACCCAGAGAAGCCCCGCACCCAGCGCAGCCACCCTCCTCTGGGACAGTCGGCATCCTACCATCCTGGAGACAAGTCACTCCACTACCGCGCCCAGTGGAGTTCAGACTCGGAGGACGACTCGCAGAGTGACTCGGACTGTGTTTACAGAGTGGTGTTGCTAGGCGACCATGGCGTCGGAAAGACTAGCCTCGCAGGAATCTTTGCTGGGATCACAGAGAAAGATGAACAACCTGGAGGTGGGATGTCGTCCAATTAGTTCGTCTAGTTTGACCGTTTTTTAAAACAAATATTGGTGCAATAAAATGCTTTTGCTTAGTTCAACACACTCACTTGTTCTGGTAGCTCATGGTGGCTCATGTTACCAGGCTTCAGATGGATACTGCTTTACAACCCCTTCAATAAAACAGTGATTTGTTATTTTTACTCTTTGGTTTCTACAGTAGCCCAGAACAAGCAACCCAAACACTGGCTCTAGATAGGACCTTTCATGTTTTTCAAGCATTTTATGGCCACCGTTGTTTCTCCTTCATCCTAGGAAGGAGAGGATGAAACCGAACCAAGAGGAGAATGTAATAAGTTAATAACTTATCCACCGATTTGGACCAGAACAAACTAGCTACAGCTTTGAAAAATCCCTAAATAAACCTGGTCTGATTGGTTCTGATTCCTTAGAAACCTCACAGAGCTTTTCGTGAGTTTCGTTGCACCTTAGTTTCTCAAACACCCTTGCAAGGGGATGATGAAGTGAGGGGTATTCAGACGATTGCAATCAATTTCACCCAATAGATGCCACCAAATTCTACACACTGGAGTCTTAATCACGAGTGATCACTTCACAAATTGTCTTTTGGGGCCTTTATTTGATGGTGATGGTGATGAAGAAAACAAAGAAGGGTAGTCGGCCATGCAGCCAGTCACTGTAACCATTCGGCTACCAAGGCGCTCCATCACTCTTCTGATTTTCCACATTAAGATGAGTTTACTGATCATGGTTAGTGTTACTCTGCCAGTGACCTTTGCTGCACAGATTTCCTCTCTCAAGTCTCAACAACTTTATAGAAGTGACAAACACAATCACGTGAGAACCCCTTCAATGATTGTTGAAGCTTTCACTCGTCCTCAACAGATCAGTGCTCAGTTTCTGTCTCTGACTTTGTTATGATCACAACCTTGACTGACCCAACATCCATCGATCAGCTCCTGTGTCACGTGTTGATTGGCCCGAGGCCATGATTGACAACCTGTATTGATCCTTGATAGTCTGACATGGTGTGAGGGGGCACAGCCTGTCTGCTGCTAGTTTGTTTTTATTGATCTTGTTGTTGTTTGCTCAGTCCTAATGCTCCTGTTTGTTTCAGGTTATTAACTGTGTTGTCGCTGATGTTTATAACACATTTGTTGTTGGTCCTCCATTTTGTTTATTGATTTTAGCCTGCTCAGGTCGTGACACTAGGGATGAATATGTTGGTCGGTTGGTCTACTCCTCCAGTTTGAAATATCTGAACAACTATTGGACAGTAGCTTAGTCCATAGGGACTTGGCTTAGGAACAAGTGGGTGGCTCTGACCACAGTATGGAGTGTGGACTGGTAGCTGGAGAAGTGCCAGTTCACCTCCTGGGCACTGCCGAGGTGCCCTTGACAATGCACTGAACTCTCCATTGCATGCTGACATTATGATTTAGCTCAAAGCATTGCTATAAGCCTAAGTCTTATTGATTATTGTTTGTATTTATTGTTTGCTACAGAGGATACATACGAGCGGACACTGACAGTAGATGGAGAGAAAACCACACTCATCGTCATGGATACCTGGGAGAACGATAAACTGGTACAGATAATCTACATATTATTTTGAGATCACAAAACGCCATTTACCAAGAGACCTTGTTTCATATTTTCAATTGGATTACAAATTACAAATGTTGAATTTCCAAACAATTAGATCACAACACCTTAACACCAACAACAGTATAAGAATGGACAGAGCCTGAGTGATGTCACCTGTAGGTTTCTGAAGCGCTGTTTTGAAGCTAAAAAATATGCGGCTAATCTAAATATTGGCAAAGATGTGCCTGGGTGCTTTAATAAGCCATCTGTTACGGCATTTACCTGCCAGTCAAAGGGGCCATGCTGTTAATTTTGCATAAATTTAAGTCTTAATATAATTTGAACAGGTGAGTTCTATAAAAATTCACCCTCAGTACAGTTGTCATGAACGGGGAAATTAACCATAGAGACCAAAACAGTTTTTTGTACCAGGCTGTAAACATATTTATTTCTTCTGTGAAGTTGGACATTTTAATATGGTGGCTTATGGAGACTCACTTCTGCAGCCAGCCTCAAGTGGCCACTTGAGGAATCACAGTTTTTAGCACTTCCCTCTTGGCTTCATTTCCCACCCACGGAGGTTGCCGCTTGATCACAACAGCTTAACACTGACAAAAAAGTGTCTAAATGGTGATATCTAACAAACTTCCTGTTGCTCCTTCACAATAAAAGCCTTCTACTGGTTCACCAAAGCGTGTGTCACGTGGTCAGCCCACCTCAGCTCCACCCAGGCTTCACATCTTTGCCCATTTTCGGATTAGCCAGGAGGCGGCAGAGGCAGGACTGCCAAGATGGCGGCAGCCGGAGCCACCACACCGAGCTTCACAATGGCTCTTAAGAAACCTGAGGGTGACGTCACAGATATGACGTCCATATTTTATATTGTCTGTAGGTTCACCGCAGAGAGGCCTTTCTTTAAAGCTCTGACAGAGCAACAAATGAGTAAGGCTGAGGTGTTAGATAGCAGATAGTAGAATAATCAGGTTAGTATTTCCACCTCCTCTTCTGTGCTCATCATGTCTCTCTTCCTGTCAGGAGGGCGAGGACAGCTCCTCTCAGGACGACTGTCTGAAAGTTGGGAGTGCTTATGTCATCGTTTACTCTGTCACCGACCGCTCCAGCTTCGATTCTGCCTCTGAGCTCCGTATCACGTTGCGACGCGCCCGACAGGCTGAAAACCTTCCCATCATCCTCGTGGGCAACAAGAGCGACCTAGTCCGGTCCAGAGAAGTCGCTGTAGAAGGTGGGGTTAAAGGTCACAGGGGATATGGATATGAGATGCTAATGCTGATAGAAAATTTATTCCCTTTGTGTGTGTGTGTATTTTTTTCCCAGAGGGCCGAGCGTGTGCGGTAGTGTTTGACTGCAAGTTCATTGAGACGTCGGCGTCTCTGCAGCACAATGTGTCCGAGCTGTTCGAGGGCGTGGTCCGACAGATCCGCCTCCGTCGGGACGGCAGCGAGGTCGTCGAGCGCAGACGCTCCATCTACAAACGCAAAGAGAGCATTACCCAGAAGGCTCGCCGCTTCCTGGACCGACTGGTAGCACGCAACAACCAACGCATGGCGGTCAAGGTGCGGTCCAAGAGCTGCCACGACCTGGCCGTCCTCTGAAAAGTCCTCTGAAGACACGTGTCCACCACTTTCTTTGACTTTGTTGAAGTTCGCTCTGGTTGTGATATAGTGGACGATGACGTCTGCGGTGATTCTCACGCTCAGCGAGTCAACAACAAAAATGACCTGTCGCATACAGAGTCAGCGGACAGTTATGTGCTGTACGTACGTCGTTGTGATCATTGTGACCAACTCATTTTCCTCTTTTTGACCATTTGGTCTCAACATTTTTGTGACTTTTCCTCCAGGTGACCTAAATATTAAAAAAACTGACTGTGGATCTTCACTGTAGGGTTAAAGGTTGGATACGTGTTCAGTTGTCTGTGTGTTAGTGTGTGTGCGTGAACAGGTGACTGTTCAGGATGTCCTGTAGTTTCCACTGTGTCCGCTGTGCTCTTCTCTTGAGGTTTCTACTGTGTTCAGTTCAACACTGTGCAGAATAAAGTCTTAAAGGAACAGTCCTGTCAAAATCATGTTTTACAGACTAATATGATATAAATATGGATTTAATTTCAATTCATTTGATTACTTTTCATTCATATTTTATACATTTTTTTGGTTTGTTTTTAAGATCTACAACCCCCGAACAGTGATTGTCCAATCGTAACTAGACGTGTCAGATTTTTGTCAGTTTTCTGTTGGTGCTGAGTGTTAACCAGACAGTACAAACTATGACCCTTCTCAGTAATAACATTGAAAACAAGCCGGTGACAGTTGTTATGAGAAGCAGCTTTTCTCAAAGGACCAGTGTGTAGGATTTAGTGGCATCTAGTGGTGTAGTTGCGGATTGCAGCCCCCTCCACTCACCCTCCACGCTCAAAGTATGAAGAAGAAACTACAGTGGCCGTGAAATGGGCCAAATCCAAAGAAAAAAAAATGCCTAGAGTCAGTGTTTGTTTGTTTGTCTGTTCTGGGCTACTGTAGAAATGGATGAGGTTCAACATTGCGGACTCAGTGGATGAAGACACGCGGCATCAGTAAATATAAAAGACTCATTCTAAGGTAACAAAAACATAAATATTCTTATATTCAGATGATTATACACTAATAAAAACATTATTGAATATTTTATTCTGTAACCCTGCTAAATCTTACACACTGGACCTTTAACTTCTGTTAGGTTGATTGTATATCTTCTATGTCCAGCCTACAAACTACAAACGTAGTAAATTATTAATTATTAAGTAAATTGTCTGTGTTTCTATCATTTTTTCTTACGTTTTCCTATATTTTTATTCGTTTTTATTAGATTTAGTTTGTTTCATTTCATGTAAAATTACTAATCAATCATGGTTTTTTTTGTTGTTGTTGTTGAAATCTTTTTTCTGCAGGAGCAGCAGGGATCAAATCTCTGTGTTCCCCCTTCACATAAACACACTCTCAGGTCGCAACATCAGCCCCCGGGCCTCCTGGATGTTTATAGTTGCTATGGTGACATGTGGTCCGTTAGCCACAGTGGAAGTTTACTGAGTGGTCGTCACGACGACGGGGTTGTGTGTTGACACCTCCGTGGGGTTGACAGAAAACAGGCCGAGCGTTTGGCTGATGGATGGGACTTTTGGAACTTTTCTGCCCTGAGTTTAGACTCCCAGCCTGCATACAAACCCTGTTGGAAACCACTCACAGCCTGATCATCAGCTGTCTTATCGGCTCTTAGTTTTGAGTAAGAGTGTACAGGCATGCTAGTGGCTCTGTTAGACTGTACTTAAGTACAGTGCTTTGAGCTAAATGCTAACATCAGCATACTAACCGACCCAGAATAACGATGCTAACATGTAATGTTTACCATGTTCACAATCTTAATTTAGCTCAAATTAGCAGGACGCACAAAGTACAACTTGTCATTAGTTTTTCAAGTATTAAACCTACAATGCAGGACTTTTGCATATAAATGATTGTATAACATTCAAGCGCTTGCCAAATAAGTTTGTACAATGCTGATTAATCTATATCACTACCAGGTAAACCTGCCTGTGTTTCACAGTGTACTTAAAAATTTTTTATCTGGTGTCTATGGTGACAATTTTGCGTTCCCACACCAGCAGTGATATTACGGAGTATGTTATAGCAATGGTGGACCCTATGGCGGGAAATTGAAGGCATACATTTGTTGTGTGTTTGTTTAATTATTCTTACTGCCAGAGGGGGGAGACAGACATAAGGCAAAATAATCGACAAATTAAAGAGTTTACCTGATAATGTCCAAGCAGCAATCTCTGTGGCTGTGAAGTGAAGCCAATGCGGAAGTGACAAAAACTGCAGGTCCTCAAACGTCCACTTGAGGCTGGCTACAGAATGAGTCAGTCTCCATAAGCCCCCATGTTAGAATGTCCAACGTAACATGTTTACAGCCTGGTACAAAAAACAGTTTTGGTCTCTATAGCTAACTTCCCCGTTCATGAAAACTGTACCGAGGGTGAATTTTTATAGAACTCACCTGTTCAAATTATATTAAGGCTTAAAGTTAGTTATTAGTGAGCACCCAAGCTTCATTCAGCCCATCTCAGGTCCACCGATGATCCACGTCTTTGGCCATTTTTGGGTTAGTCAGGAGGCAGCGGAGGCAGGACTGGCAAGATAGCGGCGGCCAGAGCCACCACACTGTACGGCTCTTCAGAAACCTGTGGGTGACATCACAGATACTATGTCCATATTCATACTGTGTATGATAATGACACCAGATGAAAAGTTATTACAATCATCCTGAGGGGGGCGTAAGTGTCCGTATAAAATGTTATGGCAAACAATCCCGTCTTTGTTTTCAAAGTTGTTTTCTCAGAGCCACAAACGTGAACCTGTCGGTGTCACAAGAGGAAAAGTCAGAAGATCAGCAAAGTAATCAAACCTTTATTTTTTTAGATGAACAGAAATGAAGCTCAGCTGCTGTATATAAAATAACAACAAAATGGTTTGAATCAGCAGCAGTTTATCTGAAAATCACATGTGGCAGACTGGTTGTCCCAGTTTTTACCGATCAAATATCCTATCTGCTTATTGATCTAGCATTTTGGTGACACATGCACACTCTGTGGTTGTACAGGGACAGTAGATGGACAAAGAGTGCTTAACATTGATTTGATGAGGGTAATGGAAAAAATGCATGACTCTGCTCAACCCGGATGACACACACACACACACACACACACACACACACACACACACACACACACACACACACACACACAGAGTGATGTGTAAACATCCTCTCAGTGGAGGAGGAGCAGAGGCTCAAAGTTGTGAGTTCAGCTCCCTCCTGAATTTGTTGGGAATAGAAACATTATAAAATTGTCCTCAGTGTTTCATCTCCGAGGTGTAAAAGTTGTGAAGAAAATTTGATAAAGGCTGATGACACAGATTTTTAACATTGTTGGACCTGCTCGACCTTCCTCTTCTTCTGTTGTTTTATTTCCAGCAGTTAGGATGAAGCACAAGCATCTTGGGCTGATTTTGTTGAAAATTAGTTACAGGTAGCAGCTTTGGGCTAATGTGGGTCATTAGCTTGTGGCTAACACATACTGTATACACATGGGCAGCTAAAGAAATTTACACCACATGGACTGTGTGACTGATCTGTACAAGTGACAAACGGGTGGAAATTTGGCTGCAAAACTGGCAGATAAAATAAATGAAAATATTACCACTTGTTTCACTTGTTAGTGAACCACTTAAAATATGTAACACAATAAATACAAGTAGCTCATTCAGGTTTAATTTCCTTTAATCCAGTAAGACCACAATGCTGGCAGTGGAGAACTATCCTAGTGTTTTAGCTCAGGGATAACAGGGGACAAAAGCCCCATTCAGATGGGATTAAAATTACCATGGGGAGGTGGGGAATAAAATCCTCACTGTGCTCCTCTGTAATTTATTTAACTCATCGCTCCAGACGGCATTTTAACCATTGGGAAATTGCAGGATATGGACTGTAATAGACATTCAGCTGGACATTACACCCAAATGAGAATCCATGCCTGTAGCTGACATTACAACAGCTCATTGCTCTTCTGATGGCTTTATTTAGCTCAGTAACATATTGGTTTCCAAGTAGGCCTTTATGTTGGTGTTAACAGGCTTCCATCTATCAGATTAGCATAAGTGGTCTCTTCTATCATTTGTGTAAAAGCTAAGTGGACCAACCACAGGATTTTATTTTATACAATATGTGAATTTAGCATAAATTCAAAAACTCTGCACTTAGTAAACAATCTGCATCTGTCTAGGCAATAGCCTATATTTATATAAAATGAGTTTCCCAATGACACATGGTACCACATGGTAAAGAACAAAACAAGTTCACAGCTTTTTAAATTCACACGATTCCATGGATAGGCATGGATACACCTTTATCCTTTGCCTAAAAAATAAACATACCCTGCTTATTGTCTATTTTGCCGAAAATGGGACCACCATTTACAAAACGAACATCATGCTATATTGAAGGAGACTTTAAACTAGCGATCCAGACTATAAACTCATTAAGAAATGTTTCCTGGGCTAATAAATCAAGTGAAAAGTCGGGTCATGTTCTCATAGACTTCTTACCTCTTTTTGCCACCAGTGTAGTCACCCCCTGCTGGCCATTGGAAAGAATGCACGTTTAAGGTACTCGGGCATTGGATTCATTTCACAGACCCAGAAGCTACTTACACTTCTTTTATACAGTTTATGGTGAACACGAATCAGACCAGAACAAACAAAAAGCAACAATTTATTTATTCATTTATTTTTTACATCCTTGATCCGCACCAAATGAACCAAACTTCAGGTGTGAATGCCACCTTAATTCAGGTTTAACACAAGACACAGGGATCCTTTGCTCAGGCCTAACGGGAGTTTTACTTCACATAAAGATACTGCAAAGTAAGTTTTCTCTAAAAAACATTTAAAAACATTAAGAAAAACAGTAAACAGATAGAAGATAAGTAAATACTGTATACTGCTAATATATGTATACGAGCTGTAAAGAAACCTGAAAGCTTCAGACTCAGTGAGAGAAACACTCTGTGGTGTATCTGTGTCTGAATACACCGTGACTGAGCTGAACATTACTCTAAATTACATTTCAAACATTTCAGCTCCTTTGAGGTGCGTTTGATTTACAGAGGCAGAGCAGAGAACACAGAAAATCAAACACCCCCCTTTGTTTATTTAAACTGCACAGTTTCCTCTCTGTCTGTCCCTGGTTCAGTGTAAAACCCTCAGCACTGTAACTCTACCTCTTGATTCATACACACACACACACACACTGACACTAACACTGCCAAGAACTACAGGAATGTAAACTGAAGACCCTGCCAGCAGTGTGTGTTTGAGACTCTCACTCCCCCTGCTGGCTGGATGACGTCTGCTAATGTTTTTTTTTTTTTAACAGTGATTAAAAAAAAACAAACTAAAAGGACATTTCAAAAATCTAAATAGCAATGAAAAATGAATATTTAGACAATAGAAATAAACAACTGAACAACAGTACAATCATTAAAGGAGAGTTTGAACCCCCACCCTTTAACAATGCATGTGGGAAGTCTCCTATCCTAATTGTGTTTATGGAACAGGTAGCAGGACATTCATTCAACTCATTGCTTCTAGTCAAAAGACTCATGTTTACATTTATTATTTTAAGTGTCATGCACAAAAGGTGCCCAACCTGCATGAACTTACAAGACACTACAAACGTAACAAACAAAGGCAATAAACATTATTAGAGCAAAAGAACAAGTAATGCAGCGAGCATGTCACAGACTGTTCCTTTAAACACATCAAACTTGAAGCACTTTCTTACGTTGCTGGTCTGCATTTAAACACAAACTGAGCAAAGTGAAACACTTCATCTGCAAACAGTAACAGAAGTCTTCATCCATACGACATAGAAAGTACAATAAAAATGTATTATGTTCTTCAATGTACAGTGGTGTGACTGTAACTAAACTTCAAGTGTATAAATTTGATTAATGATTAATGTTCCAATAGTTGCTTTTTTAAATAGATAAATGAGAGATGAAATACTCCTGATTATGTTTCTTATTTTATCTTTAGTTTATGTTTTTGAGGCTTGTGAATCACTCTTTTGTCTCTGTGATTTAATGAAAACATCATGCAGTTTAATTAGATATTATTACAGTGATATCTGTCTTGTTTGTACTGTTTGAAACTTGCTTTTTAATAAGTTAAATACAAATGATTGCAACCTAAAAATATACTCCTTTAAAAAATCTGAAAAAGCAAAGAAAAAAGATTTTGTAGTTCTTTATCTTTTAATCTTTTTTTAAATCTTTTTCTTTTTTGTCAGAGTTGGAGGATTCGTTCAGCAATGTGCATATTATATTTACACCGTGACAAAACACTGTGAAAACATCCTAAAAGTTTGCATTCTCCTCAGGGGGGTGGGTGCCTTCTGGGCCATGGTGGAGAACCTCACCCACAGACCTGACATAGCATGCCTGACACTGCATCCAGGCTTTGAAGCATGTTGCCTGAATCCGTTCCCTAACTCCCCTCCAACAAACCATGAACTTTAGGCAGGAGCGTTAAAGGTCAGAAATATTTGATTATTCTGTTGAGTTCAGACTTGTTTAAAATGCAGCATCAGCACCTGATAAGAGCCTGAAACAAGTCCTGTGACAACATCTAGTTTTAAAACCTTCATTAATTTGGTTTAGTGTTCATGTTTAGCAAAATTACTGTGCAGATATCCCAATTCCCAAATCCCTATTTCTTGTATCATAGCAGTTCCATTTGCAACATCACAGTAAGGACAAGAAACATATGTATTGAACATAGCATTACAAACATAGAAGACAATATTCAAGGCTCCTCAACATGCATTTCATCTTGGATTAAGCTCCATATTTAAGTTTAGGATTGACCGGTTTGATGGTTAAATGGTAAATGGACTGTACTTATATAGCGCCTTTCTAGTCTTCCGACCACTCAAAGCGCTTTTACACTACATATCTCATTCACCCATTCACACATTCATACACTGATGGCATTAGCTGCCATGCAAGATGCCAACTGCTCATCAGTTTTAGGAGCTAACCATTCATAGGCATTCACACACTGATGGTGCAGCCTTCGGGAGCAATTTGGGGTTCAGTATATTGATCAAGGACACTTCGGCATGCAGACTGGAGGAACCAGGGGATCGAACCGCCAATCGTCTGATTAATTGGACGACCCTCCTGAGCCACTGCCGCCTTACTGCTGAGTCACAGTGTGCAGCACGCCTCCATGCTTTAACTTAATAAAAAAAATATTATTTTAACCTTTCAAAAAGACGTGACACAAAGGAGTATATCTGAAAGTAGCGTAATCATTTTTTTCAGCTGTTGTAGTCTGAAGAATGAAGAATGAAGCTTAAATGTCAACATGATTGAGAAAGTCTTTAAAGGGCAACTTGCAGGTTGGCATCAATCACTGTCATTCAATCAATGTGTTGGAAAATTATGAAAATATTACAAATACATCTATATACACTAACATCTACATTTCTAAAGTGGGATCTTTATGTCCACCAAAAAAAAACATCATCATATATAAGGGAAAGTTTATTAAATATGGATCCTAATGTTTTGACACTGAGGAGGTTGAAAATGAACATTCATACACATACAACAGACCACAGACTTATAATTATGAGCCAGGAACAGACAAGGTAAAGTACGTCAAAATTGTACTTAAAGGTCCAGTGTGTAGGATTTAGTGGCATCTAGTGGTGTAGTTGTGGAGTGCTACCCCCTCATTTCACCCTCTCCTCTTGTGATGGAGAAAGTATGATGGCTGTGAAAAGTCCCTGTTTAAGTCTAGCTTTTGGTTTGACTGTTCTGGGCTAATGTAGAAACATGGCAGTTCAATATGGCAGGTAGAAGAGGACCCTCAGATTCTGTAGCTATAAAAGGCTCATGGCAGGGTAACCAACATAATGATTCTTATTTTCAGGTGATTATACACTAATGAAAACATATTATATATATACAAAATCTTCTGTCATATTATTTAAATAAAGCCCCTTAAATCTGACACACTGGACCTTTAAAATGGCAGTACTTGAACAAATGTATTTAGTTACTTTCCATCGCCAGATCCTGGGCTACTCTAGAAACATGGTGTTTGGCTCATTTTTAAGTAACAAAAACAAAAAGATTCTTATTTTCAGGTGATTATACATGCATGAAAACATAGTAACAATTGCCTTATTCTGAAAATACAGACCCCCAATCTTACACACTGGCCCTTATCAGGGTCACAGGGGGATTTCAGCTGACTTTGGCTGAGAGTCAGCCAAGGTTCAGACCAGGAACCCTCTTCTTGTGAGGTGACAGTGCTAACCACTGCACCACCATACTGCCCTAAGTAAATATTATAATTTAAATTACAAAGCAAATACCTGTTATTTGTAAAGGAGGAGGAACTGGAGAGATTAACACGGGAACACAGTTTGTTTTTGCTCTGTGTTCTCTCTCATAGGTTCATCAGGCCCTGAGGCCTTTCCATATAGATAGAAGAGATCAGACACAAACTACAAAAACACTCAAACATCTAAACATTTCCAACCCTGAATAAAGCGTGATACCTGCTCCTCTCTGCTTACTGGCCCCCAACCTGATGTTTTAAAACCCTTGTGTGTAATAATATTGATCCTGTGTTAACAACCTGAGAAACTGAGAGACCTCCAGTGTGGCTGGTAAAGGGGGGGAGGGGGCTGACGTGAAATGACATCAGCTGCCAAGATCTCTAGAGCAGCTAATTCCTGTTGACCTGAGAAATATTTCACTTCAGGAGACACAAAGTGTCTGAACATGTCTGACAAGCAGCTCCAGGCCTGACTTTTTCCTTTACCTAAAACCTGTTAACACACCATGAGGACAGGACAGGATAGGATGCTGCAGAAATGCTGCTAAAACCCAAAATGTCTCCTACAGCTGTTCAATAAATAGCACACGTCAATTGTTCTCTAAATCCTCTAATGTCCAGTGTGTAGGTGTTCATGGTATTTTGTCCACCCCATGTGTAACTACTTTTACTTTAATTGCTGCTCTGCTTTGTAATCCATTCCAGATGGGCGTGGCTCACATTCCTGCAGACCTGGTGTCAAGTTGCCCGAACGTCACGTCAACAAATGTTACGTCCATGTCTTTCAAAATAAAAGCCTACTCTTAAAAATTAAAATGATGATTCATTATTCTTTATTGATGGATGGTGGTCCAGTACTGCCAGAGTTATAATCTGTCAAACCAAGAAAATAAAAACAGATATTACTGTAATTTTCAGTGTGGGTAATAATAATCTTTATAGAGATTTAATTTACACTAGAACAGTCTGCAGAGAAGATTTTTCCATTTTCATATCAATCAAATTGAGCAAAACGTGTATTCTGCTATGACATTTTACATAGCTTACCATCCATCCCATCCATTTTCTGTAACCACGTATCCTTATCAGGGTTGTGTGGAGGCTGAAGCCCATCATAGGCGAGAGAAGTTGCCAGTTCTTACATAGGTTACCTTTAATTTTAAATAGTTTTGACTGATGTTTTGCTTTTGACTTTGTATATGTGTGACTGAAATATGCCTTGCTGTATTTTCTTTATGCTTGCATACAGTCTCAGAACCCCATTTGGGATGGGGCAAATGTTTGACATAGCAAGAAAGTGGATAGTGTGCACAATAATTTAAAATAAAAAATATTGCATAAAAATGTTATGTGTATGATGTGTCATGATATGTTGCTGGGTACATTGCGTGTTTCTTTCTGTACATAGCAAATGTAGGGTGTTAATTTTGGTTGAGCTTTTATTTTGTGTTTGTTTGTCTATAACATGTTGTTTGTTTACACAGATATGTGCAAGACAAAGACCTTTCAGATTGAAATTTTGCATTAGTAAAAAAAAAAAAACTTTGTAACTTGGGAATTTCAGTGTGCAAATTGCATCTCGCTTTCAAATATTTGTTATGACATGAACCTAACTTAATTTAAATTTTCCTAATTTATCTCATTTAAATTTGGATATTAGGTAGTAGTAGAAATGTAGTGATATTTATAATCTGTATTTATTTCTCCACATATATCAGACATCTTAGGTATGAAAACTTCATTTTGGATGATAAAACTTAACAGTAAAAATCACCAGTAGGAAAGCTGAAAAGTTGGCTTAGTTTACCAATTAGACATTTATTTTGAAGTTTCAAGCGGAACTCGCCTGTCCTATTGTTGCTGTTTGGAGTAGCGGCGGTGTGAAACTAACGCAGAGATTGTCCACATTTGTTAACACCGAGCAGATCAAAGAGCAGCAGGATGAACAGCACAGGTAAGAATTTAAAAAACACGACAGGACACAACATTACACGGGTCACTGAACTGACCACCACACCACCCAGCTGCTACAGGATAAGGGCTGACACGCATGTCTACACGCCTGCACAAACGCACGCATTTTTATAAAGAAACAAACATGCTTCAGACTTTAAATCTGTCTTTAGGTTCTCGGTGACCATTTAAATTTTGCAGAAATGAATAAAGCTTTTAAACCTAAATCTCAGATGTTAGGATTTATCTGGAATTATTAGTATTAAAGGAAGTCTTTTTAACCACAGTTAATTAACTTAATTAGGTTTGCAGCTTTATTGATTGATTAATCATGTGATTTGTTTGATCTATTTATCTATTTAATGGCACCAGATTGATTAGGTCTTGTCTTCCACTGGACCATCCCCACAGTGAATGACTGTGCATAATGTAATTAGGTTTTTATTCAAACATACAGACATGGGGTGTCGATTGGCTTGGTTGGTAGAGCATCCGCCCCATGTACGAAGGCTGAGCAGCGGCCCAGGGTTCGGGTCCGACCTGCGGCCCCTTGCTGCGTGTCGTTCCCCGTCTCTCTCTCCCCGCATTCCTGTCGCTCTTCAGCATTCTCTGTCAAGAATGGAGCTTAAAAAAGGCCCAAAAAAATTTCTTTAAAAACAAAAACAAAAATAATTTAAAAATAGATATGAAGAACACGTTAAAATAAAGTAATTTGTAATGATGTGAGTAATTTAAGGTGTAACATGGGAGTGATAATATGCGGCAAAATGTGATGTGATCTTCTCCGCCCACCTCCTCATCTCAGTCTCTACTTCCTCCTTTCCTACCTCCTCTATTCCTTTTCTGCCTCCTTCTCTATCTTCTCTCTTCTTCTACCTCTACTTAACTCCTTCTGTCCTCCTCTTCATCCTCCTTCTGTGCCTCATCTTTTTCTTCCTGTACTTTTGCGACTCCTCTTCTTCTTTCCTACCACCTTTGTGTCACCTTCTCTATCTCCTTTTTTCCTCTCTACCGTCTCTCCTTGTCTACCACCCCTTTTCCTTTCCTATCTCTGCCTTTCCTTTCCTATACTACCCCTCTGCTATCTCCTCTTCTTCTTTACCTCCTTCACAACCTCTCATTCCCTTCTGTACCTCCTCCTTTCCTTTTCTACCTTCTCTATTCCTTCTTTATCTCAACCTCTCAACCCCCCCCCATGAATATGAAAGTGACATCAGTCTTCTCCTCTAACTCTTGGTGTATATGAACTGTTGTTTTCCAGCCATGTATCCCCCTCCCAGTGCCCCTCCGGCTGAAATGTTCGGCAATGTGCCTGGCTATGAAGGCACTGTGACAGGAGGAGGTAAGGGAAGTCCAACCCATTACTTTTCATGTAATATTCATGTTGTTGCAACTACTAAAGTTTGTTGTTGTTGCTGCAGGCGGAGGTTTCCTGCCCCCTCCTGTGCCCATGCAGCCTGTGGCCCCGCCCCAACCTGGCCCAGTACCTGATGACTGGAGGTAAGACCTGACATCACCTGTCCCAATCCCAGCCAGCAGGATGCTCGTGTTTCTCTGCTAGATGAGAAAAGGCTACGTTCAGAAAACATTCTGGTTTAACTTATGATGTGATTCTGTGTGTTGTAGCATCCCATCTCTGTCAGAGGATGTGGCTCGTGAGGCGTTCAAGAGCTATGCGTCCTCTCAATGCTGCTACAGTAGCGGTCCTGCCAACGATGGAGTCATCACCAGCATGGAGCCATTCAACACCTACAGGGTAATCTGATGTTTACACTCTCTGTGATGTGTTTGTTACTTAAGGATGCTCCTGTCATGTTCTGTAGGACTGGTATCAGCTGATCTAATACAGATCACTGATTGGTTCACAGAAAGCTTCCCTTTGACAGACCCGGCTCATAACTAAGACCCTATCTTGATCTGTATCTGGATATGTTCTATTTACAGCTAGGGTCTCATAATGGACCCTGCATACTTATGCTAATTTCTATTTATAGAAGACAATTTATCATTTTCTTCTTGTACTTGAGAATACGCATACAGCAACTAAATACCCCGTTTACTTATGATACAAATTTAAAAGCAATACAAGTCCAGCAGCACTCAGACAGCAGGAAGTATTTGAACTGCAAGCACAAGGATATGAATTAGCATTCTTTGAGCCAACAGTGAAATTCAGAATTCAAAAACTGCATCTAGTATACATAGAATCATAGCCACATATGTAACTAAAGTTTTATGACGTATACCAGCCACAGTAATGATTGTAAGCAATGACTATCGCTTTAGATTTTTGGTGGGGTCTTGCTAGACGTTCTCTGGAAAGAGGAAAATAACTTATGATACAATGAAAACATTAAAATTAAACCTGGATCAATTGATATTGTAATTAATTAACAGAAAATGTAACATACTAAACGTAGATTTAGCACTGTGCGCACAACTGTTATCACAAACTTGTTGCTGAAATTTTCTGGAAAACACCCACCAATACAAAGATCTTGAGTCAATCAATTGATCTTTGAAGGTTTTGTCATTTTATTCTTACGGGAGGAACAGTTCTACAAATGCACAAGACAGTCTGCAGAAAATGTTCCGAGTGGGGCAGTCCCACGCTGATTCTTATACACTTCTAGGATTATTCCTCATTATTATGATTTATTATCTAACTGTCACAGGTGGCTACAGTGGCATGTATTCATTGCTATCAAACCTCACTAACAAGCTCTGCCTGACCATGTGAACCAAGGTCAAGTTTATACATCAAACAACTACTGCTACAAACAACTTGCATAAATGAGAGAAATATTTTTAAGTGAAATGTACTGAGTAAAACCAAACAAGACTATAAGGCACAAACTTTTCAGAATTTTAAAGAGCTCAAACATGGCTATATATGGAACATAAAAAAGAACACACAATCATGTAATATAAATTTTCCATTACAGACTCCTTAATTACAGCCAGTTCCTTTTCCACACTTGTTCTGCCATTGGTCTGTTGAAGTTCTCAATGCTATCGTCAAACACATCTCTTCACTGCTGAGTGGACGGCCATTTTGCATTTTTGGCCAGGTTAGCTGTGTGGTTTTAATGATGGCGATGTCTGCCGGTCTACCACTTTTTTTAACTATTGGGTGGGTTTTGTACAGATGTTCCTGGTCCCCTCAGGATGAATTGAACAAATGTTGGTGATCTCTTTACAAGACACTACAAAATCAAGGGTTTTTGGGCTATTTTGCTTCCATAACATGTGAGAACTCGTCTGACACAGAGAGTCTCCTGTTGTGTGCTACATGTGTGAAACAACGACTCTACTCTGGACTTTGTCCAGACATTATCGTACAAAAACGCCACTCAGCGTCGCTCGAAGTTTGTGGTTAGCATGACTGTACAAAATCACTGAATACTGAAAAGTTCTGTACATGGTTGATTGCTGGAGTAAAACTTGAAACAAGCTTTGCACAAAAAAGTTTGATTTCATTGACTGAAAATTACAGTGAAAAGACAAGAAAGAAACGTGTCAATAGAACAGCTGTTCAGTACATCGCTCCAACCGAGTCCCACCACCAGTCAAACTTCCACTGCAGCCATCGCATCTTCTCTGAAAGTCGCTTTGGATAAAAGCGTCAGCTAAATGACCAAATGTAAATGTAAATAACTAAGGGACTGACAGTAACAGTGCATGTGTCCTCCCATTTATCAATCCTGTTTTTGCTATATAACTAGAAGCAAGTTGCGTTGAGGTTTTAAAAAAATATTTAGATGGTATTAAAAAGGTATTAAATGGTATTAAATTTAACCTCAGGATTCCTGCATAAACCCTGTTAAATCTAAACTTTTTGTTTAAGAATGTGTCCAAACACTAACACCTCCTGGGATCTGATCACCATGTGAACCATGCTCAGGATGTGGTCCAAAGGATCTGATGACATTTACACCTGCATTGACATGAGTCTTTCCTGATTCAGATCACATATCCAGACACAGATCATATGTACATACCAGGGGACATACCAGAGGGTGTCGGTGTCAGCCTCTTTTATTAAAATGACCCACTTGTTGAGTCCTTCTGCGCTCTAAATCAAAAGGACTGGAGGCGTCCACGCAGAGGATGACGTCACTTTACACCAGTTTATAAACACTTTAATTATGTGACTCTGATGACTTGCACATGACTGTCATGTGACCTCAGAGACTCTCATGTGACATTTTTAATGTTTGTGAACAAACCTAAAACATCCTGGTGCCTGAAACAGTAAATCCAGTTCAGTCTTGTTCTGCCCTCTACATTTTTTTTCTTGCATGTCTCGCGTGTGTCTGCAGCAGAGACGTTTCTATTTTAGTCAATCCATCTGTCCACACAGGCCTCGCAGAAGCTCGAGTTTCATTTAGATGAATGCATGTTGCAGCGACTTGAAGTGGATTTATACACTTCAAGTGTATTTTCTTTACGTTACGTAAGAGTGCCTGAATGCATCATGAGCAGGCAATGTGTTATGTCCAAGGCTAATCTCTCTAAGTTTTCTCTAATCTCTCTAAGGTTTCAGGCGATCAGAGGCTCCTCCTCATCGTTTCCCTCCTGATCTCTGGCACCTGTTTGGAGGCCTTTAAGAGCTCTGGGTAGCTCCACCCACACTCTCTCTCACACTGCAGCTTGGGCCTGCTGCAATGCCACCAGCCTCCACCTTTTGTCTTCATTGTTATCCTTAGTTTTGACTTTTGGCTATAATAAAAGTTACTTTGGCTGCATTGGCTGTTGTTTGTCCCCTGCGTTGCTTCCCAAGAGCCGCGGTCGTAACAAATGGCAGAGGACTGAAGCTGCTCTTCTGCTTACACTACATAGTCCGTGTGGACGTCGTATCTGAACTCAGTCACCTCGTCCCGCTCCTCCCTTATTATTCTTTGCGTTACTTCTATTTGGGTGATGTTTTTTCATGGAGTTAGTCAGTTAGCTGCTGGCTACAACTTGAGTTTTAAAATGTTATGCCAAATTAGCTATTAGTAGTTCTTGTTTGCAATGTACCCATGGATGTACAGACAGCTATCACCACATTACTTTGATATTGAAGGAAACTTAAACTTTTGATGATTCTCAGGCAAGTTCTGGTGTTTTTAATGGAGCAGAGATGATGATAAATATACTGTATCATCTCTGTGTGTTTAGATTTAACTGAGTTATAACTCCAGGAAGGAGTACAAATTGAGTTGCATCTGTCCCTTTCACCTCACCCCCTATCTTTGCCTCACCTCACTCCAACCACGCCTCCCATTCAACTCTCCCATCTACACCCTGGGAAGGTATAGGAAAGGAATGGCAGAGATGGGAAAGGAAAAGAGGTGGCAGACAAGGAGAGAAGTTAGAAAGGAAAAGAGATCGAGAAGGTGACAAAAGGTGGTAGAAAAGAAGAGGCGGAGACGCAAAAAGACAGGAAAGGGAATGATGAGGTACTGGGGGGTTTGAAAACCTCTATGTTAGACTAAAAGTCTCCACAGTCAAACTAGTTTCTGTTGTTAAATACATGTCAAGTGAGATGGTGATCAGATTCAGACTCTGGTTTACACTGCAGTCAAACAAAACTCTTGTTTATCCAGAAAATTCCTTAAAAGTTGTTTACATTAACAAAACTCTGAACTGTTGGCTTGAGGAATACTAACTCCTCTCCTTGTGCTCACCAGCTGCTAGCAGTTCAAACACTTCCTGCTGTCGGAGTGCAGCTGGACTTGTGTTGCATTCAAATTTACTCTGTATTCTGTACTGACAAAGGTCTGTGGTTTGTGTATTTATTCACCTGAACTGTCAGGCATACTGATCAGCAAAATGTCAGATCAAAATCAAGTCATCTGTAATGAATATTGACTGAGTGGTTGGAGCATGTTTCTTTCTCTTTAAGTTTTTGAAATGAATTGTTGCTGTAAATGGTTCTGTTATTATTATCTTTGGGTTTATCTGTTACTTTTTATATTATAAAATTCCTGTTGTTATTTCTATTTTCATAGTACCGGCTGGAGACGTATACTGAGTCCAGGTCAACTGAGTGGGCCCACAAACCTCATGAAGGTAAACATTTGTTCAATCTGAACCTAATTCTGAGCTCAAAAGTCAGATTAAAAATGGCATCATTGCTGAACAGTTTACTAGCACGTTTTAAAGTGTAATCCATTAATGTCAGGACATTAAACCCACAAAACAATCACCTTGTTGTGACACCAACTGGGGAAATTGCTCTTTTCACTCATTTTATTTTCATCATAACATTCCACTCCATACATACATACAATACAATTTTACATTTTTACATTTCACTTCACAAATTTACAGCTGCTTTGATATCTACATCAATATATACCTACACACATAAAATGAAACAAAATACATAAATAAATAAGTAAATACACAACAAAATTAATAAAAAGTAATAATAGATAAGATTAATAAAAATACAACTTCCTTATTGCTTTAACAGACTCATTACAGGGCTCCACCTCTTTATAAATGTGGGTCTTTTGTAGCCTTATTGCATATGTAATTTGTTCCATCTCACACAGTTCCCAGTTCCCATACTTTTTTAACTTAATTTCCAGCTTGCAGTTTTATAAAGAACTCTTCGATTGGAGTCAGCTTTTTCACTTTTTCCCATTCCTTATGTGTTGTAAGAGAATGCCTCAGCTGTAAATATCTAAAAAATTCAGTCCTTGGAAGGGTAAACTCCTGTCTTAGTTGTTCGAATGACTTAAGCTCTCCATCGTGAAAGATTTGATACTTATAACAGAGTCCATATTCCCCTTTTAACCCTTCTAAGTAACTTATATTGCTTTGGCAGGTTGAATGAAGTCTATATAGCTTTCCAAATTTTTAGGGTTACTCTAGTCCACTCCCCCATTTGGGTATTTTTAAGAGAAAGGGGAAACAGCTCTTTGTCACATTAAATCAGTCCTCAAGTGATTCAGTATTTAATTTCCAATAAAATTGCTGGATTTGTGAGACCATTTTATTTTTAAAATTGGTCAAAATCTGTGCAGCAGAGGACTTTTATTCTCTAGTATGCATCAAATTCCTACATTACAAACAAAGAAATAGGTTTAGCCTTAGTGGTCCGACATTGTTATATGACTGTCGAGGCTTCTATGTTATTATTGTGTCTAGAGAGTGAGACAGACCTATCCTTTGACCTCTGTTACCATAGTAATGATCAGAATGGTGCCTGCCTCCCTAAACACAAATATAAAGCTGTTCTGTATCTCAAGGAGAGAAGTCAGTGTCACCATTACAATCTAAGATTTAACACTGTCCCTACAGCGACATCAGGACATGATGACCCTGTGTGACTATTTCCATTGCTGTTTCTTGGTCCAGTATGTACAGTATAAAGAGTATGTCTAAGGTAACAAAAGCATGCATGTTAGGACAGGTGTTTTGATTGACAGGTTGGTGTCTTGTTTCTCTTGTGTGACTGATAGGTGAGCTAGCTGACTTCTACACCCAGACCGCCCCCCGGCCATGGGAGATCCAGGCCACGGCTCCCAGCTTCTTCACCAATCACACAGAGGAGATCCGCGTGCCCTACACCTCCTCCATCAAGGTGACTGGTTAGCAGGAACTGTCCATCAAAATCTGCTTTGGTTCTCTGGTTGAGTGGTAAACCTGTTGATCTGAACTATTTCTGATTTTAACACACAGCTGGCAGCCAATCAGAGAGCAGGATTCTCTGTTGCTGTTCATTTAGAGTCTAAATATTTTTGGAATCCTCAAGGGCGTTGGGGAGGTCCTTGACAAAGTTCCATATATCTCTAGGGATGTATCAGTGATCCTTGAGAAGGTCCAGGGGTTCACTGAGGAGGCTTTACATGCCTTTCCAGAGGTCCCAGTGGTCATTGGAGACATCCCATGTGTCTTGGAACAGATTCAAATGGTTGCTGAGGAGGATCCACAGATCCTTGAAGAGTAACCAAAGATGTTTTAGAATGCCTTCAAGTTGTTCCAGGAATCCTTCCTGGAGGAAATACTCCTGAGGTATTTCTGGCCTTCTTGGAGATCTTACAGGGATCCATGAAAAGGTTCCTTGAAAGACATTTAGTGTTTCTTGAAAATGTTTGGTTGGGTCTTAAATGGGCTTTCCAGGCATTAATCTAATTATCTTTGAGGAGATTTCAGAGGACCTTAAAGAATTTCCGCAGATCCTTGAAGAGATTTTCTCAGTCCGTGAAGATTTGGCTTGGCTTTCCAAGAGTCGTACAGAAGGGTGGTGGTGGAGGAGGTCCCAGAAGTTCTTGAAAGTCTTCTAGATATCCATTAGGTTTTTCTAGTCCATAAAAATGTTTCAGAAGTTTTTGAAGGTGTTGCAAGTGTCTTTTAAATTGTTCCTGGGACTATGGAAGATGTTACAATGGTAGAATGGTAGAGTACCCAGGGGTCCAGAGGTTCTTTAAAAAAGTTTCCAGAAGTTCTTGAAGATGTCCCAGGGGTCCTTGAAGAAGTTTCTTTTGGGGTTGAGGTGCTCCATTGAGAGCTCCTTGAGGTAGTTTTAAAGGCTTTAGAAGATCCTTGAGGGCCTGTGGGGTTCCAGTATTCTTTGAGATGTTCCAGGGCTCCATGAATAGCTGCCATGAGGTCCTTGAAGAGTTGTCTGTGATGTCTTTAGAGACGTTCTTGGGGTGTGTAGCATCAGTACAATTGCTGTTATTACCTGCAGTTAAATTTACCTCAACGTCTAATTTAGAACAGAGGTGAAAACTGTCGACCTCAACTAGGTTTGAGTTTAACAGAAGGCTGACAACCAATCAGAGACCAGGATTCTGATGTGGGGTATTTTGACAGCTTTAGTGTGTCAGTGTGAATCCAACAGACAAAGTTATTTTTAACGTTGTGTGTATGTGTGTGTGTGTTTTGTAGGAGTGCCACAGCTGCCATGCTACAGGGATGATGCCGTGTGGCGAATGCCATGGAGATGGATATGTAAGAAGTCAATTAGTAATAAGTATCAATCAGTAATAATAAACTGCATAATAATTGTGGTATTATTATACATGACAATATTAAAGGAAAAAATATTTTTATTTAAAAGTAAAAATGTAATAGATTAATAAACATAAAGAACAAAAATCTAATGTGGATGTACAATCAAATTATCCATGTTAATATTCCTCTGTGTTTCTCCAGACAAAAGATTGCTGGGTGTGTAACGGCTCTGGGAGGAGGCTCGAAGAATCCTGCAATAACTGCCATGGTAGCGGCAAAGAAAGGTCCTGAAAAAGGGTCGGGTAGTCCTGGTGCTCCAGGGTGGTGACTCACAATCTTTTTTTGGCTTGGGACCCTTGATCCTCCATCCCAAATAGGAAAAACTATCCAGGTTTTCACAATAAGAAAAGTCAGAAAAATAAACATTGTTTTGATAGCAGCTCAACGAAGCCTCAGATACATCTCTAGACCCCTTGGGGGCTCACAAGCCAAAAAGGCTGAGAAGAACCACTGACAAAGGTGTTTAAAGTTGTAATGCTCAAAGGTCCAGTGTTTAAGATTTAAGGATATCTATTTACAGAATATGACAGAAATAGAGCAGAATATTCATAACTATGAATTATATGTTTTTGTTACCTTAAAGCAAGTCTTTTATTTCTACAGAAGCCACGAGTTGAACCGCCATGTCTCTACAGTAGTCCAGAATGGACAAGCTAGACACTGGCTCTAGATGGGGCTTTTTGTGTGGCCACTAGTTTCTTTTCTATGTGGTGAAACCACAGGAGCAGCTGGTGTATCTGTTTACAGTGCAGCCAAACAAACTCATGTTGTTTTAGATTAAGATGTCTATCAATAATAATAGCATTAACTTTATACAGCTCTGACATGGCTCTAGGAGAGTGAACAGTAAACAGTGAAGCTAATTAGAGTGATGAAATTAGACACTGCATCATTTCCTGTCAAACCTTCATGCGTGGGAAGGTAGTTTGAATCCAGAGCTGCATTGTCGGACTTTGCCACCAACAATTACAAAATATAAATACATTTTATGGCTAAAAAAATTTAGTCTAATTGGAGACCATTGTTGCGTGTCATTCCTCATCTCTTTTGACTTATTTCCTGCCAGCTTTCTAATGTTTACTGCCTAATAAATAGAAAAAGGATTGAGACAGAACAGTGTCACAAGGTTATCAAAGTTCTGTTGTCAAAATATCAAAATGCAGAAGATAAAAGATCAGGAAACATGAAGTGTTTGTGTTCAGCAGCTTTAAATGTGAGGACATTTAAGGGGGAAAATCAATCTAAAAAGATGTATTTTGTGTGTGTGTAGGTGTACATCATGTAATTCTGAGGGAAAGAAGGAGTGTGAAACCTGTAAAGGAAAACGACAACTGCTCACCTACATCAACCTAAAAGTGGAGTGGTAAGTACTGATACTACAACTCTTATGGGTCCTTGAACAGATTCCTAGACTCCTGGAAGAAATCTCACTGGAGGATCCAGGTTTCTGTGAAACCTTAAAGAGGTTCATTGGTGGTTTCAGGGGTCCTTGATGGTGTTCCCTGGGGTCCCTGAACAGTAGAGGAGATCCAAATTGTTTTTAGGAAGTTGTAGAGGGTCTTTAAGAGTTTTTAGAGGTTCTTGAGAAGATTTCTTAAGACCTTTAGGATGATACAGTAGTCCTGGAAGAGATCCTTGACGATGTTCCACTGGGGAGGTTCAAATGGTCGTTGAGGGAGTTTTAGAGGACACTGAAAAGTTTCAAGGGCTGCTTGAGGTGTTCCAAAGGTCCTTGAGGAGATTCACTGAGATGGGGAAAATGTTAGAGTGATGCTTCAGGAGGTTCTATCGGGCCTTAAAGAGCATCTAGGGTGCTTTGGTTGTTCTAAAGGTCCTTGAAATGTCCATTTGATTGGGTTCTTAAGAAGGTTTAAAAGGGAGCCCCAGAGGACCTTGGAGGTTCCCTGAATTACAGACATTACAGTGGTCCCTGAAGGTGTTACAGTGGTGCTGAAATATGTTCCAGTAATCACTGAGGGTCCATGGAGCCTTAAGGATCTCCTATGAGTCATTGGGAATACCAGAGGTCCTTGAAAATGTGTCAATAGGCCTTGAGTCCTTGAAGATGTCCCAGTAAACGTTTGAGGAGATTCCAAGGGTTTCCAAGAGTCCATGAGAAGGCTTAAATGGTCCTTGAAGAGGTTCCAGAGGAAGACACAAGAACTGATCACAGATTTGACCCAGTAACTCTAAAACTGAAGGGCTGAAAGCAAATTTATGGCATCAAACTGATTATAAAGATGATTTAATTATGTTGAACTTCTACAAATAGTAGTTTCATATGAAACTGATTTGGTGGGCAGAAGTCTGGCTCACAGCCTGTAGGCTGTTAAAGGTCTGCTATGTGAGAACTGGTCGGCAGTGATGTCATCATGTGTGATACTTTGATGCCCTCTGGTGGCCTAAAGACAAATCTGCATGATGTGAATTTTAACTAATATGCAAATGTGACGAGAGTATGTATGTGTATATATTTTTTTGTGTGTATTTATATTTAAACATGTTTCGTGTGTATTATCGTGTTTATATTTGTGTATCTGTGCGTTTAGGGTCAATCAAGTGGATGACCACGTGGTGGAGCAGAACTCTGGTCTTAAGATTGATGATCTTCGCTCAGTGAGCGGGAAGGAGTTGTTCAAGAACAACCAGTACCTGGTAGACACACACACACACACACACACACACACACACACACACATGCACACACACACACACACACACACACACACACACACTATACAACTGCACTTAACTCAGAGGTTTCCCTCTTGTTAAATGCGTGATTTTTTTTTTATGTTAGCAAAGGCACTATTTATTTTGGCGTATTATAATATGCTGTAGGAAACTATGACTCCCCTCCCTTCATTATGTTTAATATTCAGTAAATCACTGAAAGACAACATGTAGCTCATCTCAGATAGCTAAAATTTGTCCTTCAGGTGGTGCTAGAGAAAAGGTTATGGGGTAATTAAACAAACATTGCTAATGTCTGTTTAGGTTTCAGCACCATATAAAAGTCTCTCTGTCTGTTTCCTCTCAGCTCAGCCCCCTGCTTGGGTTTCCCAACCCGGGCATCTCTGAGGCCTCTGAGCGACTGCTCCAAGAGCACCAAACCAGGTTCGCCCAGAACTTCAGGATCCTGCAGCAGGTAGGTCCACATAATCAAACATGAAAAGACATCTTTATAGGTCTTTAAAATATTGAATGCGTTTTTTTTTATCTGTCTGCCAGAGTTAGATAAGAATACAGGTACCAGTTTCATATCTATGTGTCCAGTAGCCACCATTAAGGTCCCTGAGGTCTGGACCTCGCTTAAGTTTACAAGCTGCTCTTTTCTTTTGGGTAACTTTTGTAAATAAAAGCTCTTATCCTAAGTAACATCAAGTCATGGGACAGCTGTAAAACAGATAAAAGAGAGTCAATCAAAATCTATTTTGGTCTCTCAGTAGCAATGCACACATGCCTGGATGCTGTGAGTGCACACGAAGGTTGGTATACAGTATAGATAATATGAGAGCGTCATATCAAATGTAGTAAATATGGTATTTGTGTAGATCAGCACTGTGTACATAAATGTGTATAATAAAAACATTTTCACATTAAATCGGCTCGTGTACTAACCGCAAGGAAATGCAGAAACAGACGCACCTCATATCTGCTGCAGTAAACTGATTTTAGTGAGTTAATGAACACCCCGTTTCCATAGCAACCAACTGTCAATTATTAATTGTCTGACCGTTTGAGACAACTATTATACAAATATCACACTGTGTTTGTTAAGTTTTAGATATTTGTTTCCATTATTTACGATTGCAGCTGCTAGTCAGTTGCTTGTTAGCTATTCAAATAATAATAAAACTATAATAAAATGAAATGAGAAAGTCTCAAGCACCGCAGTGATAACACGGCAAGATTTTTTTAATATGTATGACCACAGAGACTAAAGAATTAGAGACTAAACACAACATGATCCCTCCATTACTGTCACATCACACGTTAACTAACAACTGCATTGTCAGCTGATGTATAGTCTGATGTGCCCACTGTGTCAGTCAGACTATAAGAGGTGAAAGCAGTTGTAATGTCAGATTATGTATAAAAAGTGGGGGTCCGGGTGGAGCCTGCACTAAAGGCTGAGTCTGACCTCGGTTTGATTCCAACCCTGATTGTGGGTTGGAATCCCCTCTCCTTTTTATCCTCAGCTGCTCGTACCTAATAAAAATGCAATAAAAGCCTAAGAGATAATCAGAAAAGCAGATGTGGCTGAAACGTTGAGAGCAGCAGCAGAAGTGAGAGCAGCTGAAATGTCAGGTGGCGTATGAGCACGGAAAGCAAGCTTTGAATTCAGTTAGTTTGTCACAAATAATCATAGTGAAATGTTTTTCTGTAAACTCCTCTAACTGGTTCTCTTAAATGTGGGAAATTTTACAATCAAGAATAAACAATGCAATAAATATTGTTTTTTATGGAAGTAATGTGAGTAAATAAGAAGGTAAAAAGTCATCTTAATAGACCTAAGGCGTAAAATAATTGTGTAAAAAAGTATTTTAATTCACAGTCTTAGGCAGTATCCTCACTTTGGATCCTAGTGGCCTCAGTAGATGTTCTTTACCTCTATTGCTAAGCTAGGCTAACCACGTCCCGACTCGAGCTTCGTTCTCAACACACAGAAATGAGGTTGATATGCATCTCACACTCAGAAAGAAAGACAGTAAGTGTATTATCCAAAATGTTGAAGCTGTTCCTTCTCTCTCTCACAGAGGCAGAGAGTTGAGCTGATCCCCATCACTAAGGTGAACTACAAGTGGAAAGGCGACTCTCACGTCTACTATGTCTACGGCAACGAGAACCAAGTCAGCGCAGACTACCCAGCAACCTGCTGCTGTGTCATCCTGTAGACACATAAACACACAGAGAGTCCCTGTTATCCAAACACTACACAAATCTTTTAAGATTTCTCCACAAAAACGGTCCAATCGGATGAATTACTGTGAGCTCTTCAGATATAATCCATCAGTTTAGAGCTGCAATTTGGTGCTCTGGTCAAACATCTAGTGTAATAATCCAGTGGTTTCCACAAATTTACAATTAACATAAAAATGCTCCACTGTAACTAAACAATGCTGGATAGTTTCTCTTTATGTTGCTCAGTTCAAACTCTTAGACTTTGCATACTCTTAGGATGACATGACGCTCCACCAGAGGAAATTAAGGGCTGCCATTTAACACTAATATCAAGATTTAAGAGCCCCTTATTGTCTCTGTTTGGACATCTGTGTTGACCATGTCCTCTGAAGCTATGACCACTTACCAAAGACATTTTTCTATTACAGTTTTACTGAAAATATGTGCCAGTATGTGCCATTTTAATATCCTAAGTACTGCATGGAAACTCAGTCTGTGAAAGTCAAACTTGAGAAACGTCAGAAAAGTAAAAATGGGGGTTTCATCTAACGAGGTTAATATACTATGATATTTGCTGTATAAAGTCTTGCATGTAATCATATGCTGGAGGTGGAGCTGCTGCCCTGTGGGGATAAACACAAAGTTTATAGAATAACAGCAGATCTGGTTCACCTGGTTTCTACCTGTGTTTTTGTACCTGTGGTTTAATGTTGACAGTATAAAAACTTTTCAGTGGTTTCACAACAAGTAGATCAAGATTTTCAGGACTCCAGGAACAAAACAATATGCTATAAGCCCGGTCACACCAGAAAGTGTCAATATGTGACACAGATGTGTCATCTTTAAATATTTGTTATGCTAACTGCTCACAAGGCGGTGGTGAACTTGCGTAGCTGGCGAGCTAACACAGTAGCACTAGTCACAATAGCTCTCTAAGCTTCGACATTGTACATTTCATCGCATAATGAGCTGTCAAAGTTATAAGTTAGCTATCAGCACCATTGTTTGTAATCTCTGTTGTGGAGCAGTTTATACTCCAACTGAGGAGGTTAAACAAATTGGATGATGATGGCATTTTAGCTACGATAGCTTCCACCATTTTGAGCTTCCCAGCTTTCCATTTTTCTCAGGATATTGTACATTTCATTGCATAAAGAACTGTCAAAGTTTGGTAATCTTCAGTTCGCTAACGGTCAGTTAGCAAGCTAGTTATCTCAGTTAGCTATTATAGCATCTTCCATTTTGAGCTTTCTATTCCATCAAAGGGCAGTAATGTCAAAACATTTCTTAACGATCAAGTGAATCCACTGATTTAGTCACAAAATTTTGCTGTCTAAAATTCTGGTGTGACGTGGGCCTATAGTCTTATTTGTTTTATTATTTTTTTTGCTTGTTAGTTTAGTAAATGTCTTGCTGATCGTCTGGACAGGCTAAATGAATGAATGAATTCTCTGTGTGGTCTGTTAAAAACAAGCAGCATTAAATAATCTGCAAGATAGTCACTTTCAGCTGTACAATTACGATAAAAACAACCTTCACCAAAGTGTTGAGACAGTTTACCTCTGTTTTTTAAAAAGAAGAACCCTAAACACCTCATTATAACGTTATAATACATGTTTACTCAAGCAATTTCTTTGAAGTCTGAAACCAAGCAAGCAATTGAACATTTGCATTTCTTTTGCTTTGTAAGTTTATGTGATGGAAGAAACTTTCGTAGATGTGTCGTTTCTTCTTTTCGCCTCCAGTTTTAGCTGACATCAACCGTTCACATCAGGACAAAAATATACATCATGTCCCTTAAAACGGCCGTCCTGCCTTGTAGCAGAGCTCCTGTAGAGGCCGCTCATGTAGCCCTGTGCCTACAACCGGTTTATCTGTGACTAACAGGACAAAACCACTTCAGGTTTATGGGTGTCATTGTTTATGTGTAAGGGGTAATACATACTGTATGTTTATACATATACATAGATATATATATTAGCTTTGATAGTGACGGAGACCTTTTTAAAGGAGAAAATTCTGCATTTTGTACCATCCATGTCTCTTATTGTTTTTCTTTGTGGGTTCATTATTCATTCAAGTTTTATTTGTTCTGTTTTCAGTTTAACATTTTCCAGCAGTTGACCTTTTATTGTCATGTGTCAGAGAGCTCTTGAAAACACTAAACATGACGCCAGCATGACTTAGCTGTGTATTGTCTCAAACTAAAGTGATGCTGCTTTAATGTGATGAACTTTTATTGAGTGGAATGCTCCTTTATCTGCAATTTAACTGCCTTAAAACATTAATCTGATGGATGTCATTACTCCTGTAGTACTCAGTTATACACTGTTGTTACACTATGTTATTAATCATATGTTACTGTTAAAACTGAAAATAAACTCACTTACTTACCTGCTTCAGTCACATCTGTTTACATTACAAACATTAGGTGAAATGTTCGCAGTATGGAGCCGAAAACTGATATAAAATTCAAATAAAATACATACATAATACACAATACAATATAATATAATATATATATATTAAAAAACACAGATTCAGTCCCTCCTCACCTGATAAATGAATTCATCAATCCAAAACTTAGACACCACAACAGCTAAATAAATGATCTAAATTATGAAATAACTGAACACAAAAAATTGGCTCAAA
This sequence comes from Argyrosomus regius, assembly GCA_946959425.1. Lineage (NCBI taxonomy): Eukaryota > Metazoa > Chordata > Actinopteri > Sciaenidae > Argyrosomus > Argyrosomus regius. Next base: position 12,269,127 of record OX336885.1, read on the forward strand.
CAGGCGATAAAGGGGGAAAAATCTTAAAAGTGTTTTGCTGCTTTTGCTGGAGATTAAAGGAAAAAAGGGAAACCTCACAGGTCTTTTTACAGGATAGATCTAATTAATATCAGAAACAATTTATCCGTACCTAATTTATCTCAGCTTATGTTATATTTTTCTGCTATTCTTGTTATATTTTCTGGTGTACACTTTACATACATTTACGTGTGTATATAAATATGGTCAGATCAAACACAGAGACAGAGTGAGTTAGTGCTGCTGCAACACCTGAATTTCTTTTCTGGGGATCAGTAAAAGCATGTTTAATTTTATCTCAGAACACGTGTAAACAACAGAAGATAAGATATGGAGAGAGGAGCTCATGAGTGCACAAGGATAAGAGACGTATTGAGTCTAGCCTCTCCAACAAAACTTAACTTCAACAAGTTTCAAAAAAGATTTGGCATCTCTGTCTGGAGGTGTGTCTGGGGTCATTGAAAAACACACAGTGATCCCACTAAATGGAAACCAGATGGGATGGCATGTCGCTGCAGAATGGTATGGTAGTCATGCTGGCCTTGAATTTTGAATAAATCACCAACAGTGTCACCAACAAAGCACTTCATCTGTTCACCTGCTCTGCGTCTATCAAGGACACGGCAGTTGGACTTCAATCCCTCAAATTGAGACTCATACTACAGATTTCCACTGGTCTAATGAACATTCCTTGTGTTTCTTAGTCCAAGCAATTCTCTTCTTCTTGTTGGTATTCCTCAGTTGTGGTTTCTTTGCAGCAGTTCAACCATGAAGGACTCATTTATACAGTCTTTTCTGAACAGTTGATGTGTCTGCTACTTGAACTATGTGAAACATTTATGTGGGAATCTCTGGTCCTGTTAATTGGTGATATATGAGGCTGTTAACTGTAATGAAGCTATCCTCTGCAGCAGCAGATGTAACCATTGGTCCTTCTTTCTGGGGGCGGTCCTCATAAGAGCTAGTTTTACGTCTTAAAGTAAAGGTTCTCGATTACTACATTAGTTGAATGGGGCTACGTGTTATTTCATAGTGGTTTGTTTTAGTGGACATAACAGGAATTATACAACATTAATTGAAAATATAGAGAAGAAAACTGAAGCTGGTTCTCGTCTCTGTGTCTGTTATCTCTTCTCTTATTGTCAATCATGTTAATTCATTTAGACTAAATCCACCAATCACATCACTCTGTGCAGACTGACATTATACTCATATCACTATCACATCATCAGATCATCTATCTTGTCTCTGTCTCGAGTCCATCCCAGAATGCACTGTAGCATGGAAACGAAACAACACAAACAGTTTGTCGTAGAGAAACTACATTACAGTGCTCGTCTGTTCTCTGCTAAGATCGATGGTAGTTTTCTCCCCGTGCTGTGTTTCCTGTCTGATACATCCTCTCGCTGCTAATCAGCTAAGCAGATGAGCCCCTCTCACTTCCTGTCTCATGTCCTGTCAGATAAAGAAGACATGTGTCTCTCAGCTGATCTCTGAAGCTTTTAACTTATTCTGATCAGTCAGATAAACAACTAATTTTCATCCCCTCAGGGCCTCACAGGAAGTCCAATGATGAAACAGAGACCCGCTAAGAGGACCGCTTGAAATTATTTTTTTGTGATTCACTACAAAATCATTTGTAGTTATGATTTTAAATAGAAAAGGAAATTAAATTACACATTATTGATCTGCTTTGAGAAATCTGTCTTCTCATGAAAGTTGACAGTGAAGACAGACAGGAAATGTGTTGTAATGTGTCAGATGTTAACAGCTCTGTACTGTTTAGATTTCAGGAAGTTAAATCCAAGGTTAACCGACATGAAACTACTCGAGTTCTCTTCCTCAAAGCCTTTTAATGTTAAGAGTGAAAGCTACTGTTAGGTAGCCAAGCAGAGTGACGTTAAAACCTTTCCTCATATTTAAAATATTTTTTTCCTGCCACCTGTTAGTTTTAGTTTCTGTCTTTTGGTGCAATTTTCTAAATATATTTAGCCATCAAATACAGGGTTCCTGTTTTGGAACAAGTCAGTTGGCTACTGTGTTTACACCTTTTTTGTTGTGCAATAAAGTGATTACAAGACAAGAAAAAGACAAGTACAGGGACACAAAAACAGCCAAAGGACAAAGTGAGACACAGACAAACAACAAATAATATATTTGTAAAACTTTCTTCAAGCAGAGGAAAGTTTTAAAAATCCGTGACATCAACACAATGTAAAGTCTTGTGGATTCTGCGGGACTCAAGAACCAAGAAGTAAACCCAGAGGCTGGATGTGCAGATGTACCAGGCGAACATTCTCACTTGATTGTATCGATGCTATTTGGGGTCCTGTCTAGTTCTATAAAATCCATAGTTCTAGCAGGAAAAATATGTGAAAGATTCCCTATTTAGAGCCAGTGTTTGGTGTGTCTGTTCTGTAGAAACAACCTCCGTGGCTGTAAAGGCAAAGCAGAAGTGCCAAAAAATGCAGTTCCTCAAACGGCCACTTGAGGCTGGCTAGAGAACGAGTCACACTCCTTAAGTCCCCATGTTACAATGTCCAACTTCACAGAAGCATAAATAAACATGTTTACAGCCTGGTACAAAATTCAGTTTTGGTCTCTGTAGCTACAGTAATTTCCGCATTCATGACAACTGTACTGAGACTTGATTTTTATTTAACTCACCTGTTCAAATTATATTGAGGCTTAAAGTTATGTATAATTAACAGCATGGCTGCTTTGATTGACAGGTGGGTGTCATCACGGTGGCTTGTTTGAGTAACCAGGTGTCATTTAGCCTGCCTCAGGTCCATCGGTGATCCACATCTTTACCCATTTTTAGATTAGATGGTTGGTAACATCCATATTTATACTATTTATGGGTGCAACATGGCAGTCCGTGGAAGAGGACCTGTGGTGTCTGTAAATACAGTATGATAGTAGAATTCTTATTTTCAGGGGATCATACAATAAAAACAGAGTTTTAATATTATAAACCATTGTTGCTATATTTTGTAAGGTCCAGTGTGTAAGATTTAGGAGTATTTGTTGGCAGGAATGGAATGAAATATTCATTAGTATATTTTCATTGGTGTATAATCACCTGAAAATAAGAATTGTTGTGTTTTCGTTGTCTTAAAATGAACAGTGAGAGTGGGTCCTCTTCCATGGAGTCATCCATGTTGAACCGCCATTTTTGTACAGTAACCCAGAACAGAGAAACCAAACACTGATCTAGATATGACCCTTCGTTTTAAATGTGAATTTGGCAGCCTGAGTTTTTCTTACACGCTTGGAAGGAGAGGTTGAGGCATGGGAGAGGATTTACTTGGTTGCAATCAGCAACTTCACTGCTAGGTGCCACTAAATCCTACACATTGGACCTTTAAGGTAATGAAAATGTGATTATTTTCAGGTAAATATTGACCTAATGAAAACATACCCATTTCATTTGTGCCACGTGATACTAATAGATCCCCCTAAATCTTACACACTGGACCAAGTGGGACCAATAAAAAAAAAAATTTAAAAAAAAATCAACCAATGAATCAAAATATGACAACCCAAAACCATAGAAATGTGTTGTAATTTATTAAATGATGGTGATAAAACTCAGCTGCTGGCTTTTTAAAAAATATATATATTTTGGGACATGATCCAGATCTGTGTACTTTTGTTATCACTGCAGACGTTCAGCGCTATTATGACAGTTTGTGGTTTTCAGACACACACACACACACGCGCGCGCACACAGTAGGTGGCACACCCAAAACCCCGCACGTGGAGTCCCCTCTTCCTCTACCCGTACCCCCCCCCCTCTCTCTCTCTCTCTCTCTCTCTCTCTCTCTCTCTCTCTGTTTCTCCTCCCACCCCCCACCCGTCCCCCCGGGTGGGCGGGGCCTCTCAGCTCTGCATCATCATGCCCACATTTCTGCAGTTTCACAAAGAGAAGAAGAAAAAACCATCCGGACTCCGCCGCTGCTGCTGCTTCATGTGAGTCCCTCTTTAGTTTGTTCTCTACGGGAGCTTTGTGCTGTTTAACCGGGTCAGTGTTTGCTGTACCCGGGTACACCTCTCTCTCTCTCTCTCTCTCTCTCTCTCTGTGTATGAGTGAGTGGCAGCATGGTGGAAACTTGAACAAGAAACTTCTGAAAGTTCCCACCAAACTTCATGCAGTTATCTGCAGATTTTTTATGCGGGTTGTTCTCAGGCTGTTGTTGGTGTAGTTTTGTTTGTAGGTGTGGAAAAGACAAGAAGCGAGAAAACGGTAAGAACGAGAGAGACATGGTGGAGGAGGAGGCAGGACCGAGGCACTACAAACTACAGCTTAGTGTTGGGTCTGTAGTGACCGAAATCACAGAATTTCTATCATATTTTAAAAGTGAAACAGAAACAAAAATATGTGACTTTTACAGTGTATATCTGATGTTTTTCCACCATGAGCTCATCTTAAACCTATAATAAAAAGTTAGCAGGTAGCCTGTAGTTATCTTATTGTAGGCCTACTTAATTATAAAGCCTGTAGTTTACCGTTATAACTTGGACTACAGTTTGCTGTAACCTACGCAGCCTATTTTAAGTTCTCTGTTCTCGGTTCTTGTCACATTAGTTGGTCCGTCAGTCCTTTACATAATACTTAAAATATTTAAACAGTGTGTCTGTATAAATATGATTATACAGACATATGATATAGTTTGTCTGTTTTGGCCTTATTGTACTTATTTATTTAATATTTACCTTCCTGTAATCTTCTATAGCTAACAGGATTCCACATAAAAGGCACCTGAAAGGTTTGTTTGGTTTGTTTGGTCCGCAGTTGGGGCTATTTTGACGTACCTGTACCATATATTTATGTTTTATACCATTTACCTTCACTTTAATGTCACCTACTTCACTTTAGTGTTTAAAATCTTTACAGTGTTTATATAGGACCACATATAGAAGACCTGTAATATTATTTGGTTTGTCTTGTTCACATTTGGGATTATTTTGACTTAACTCTACTGTATATGATATTTATATTTTATCAAATTCTTTCATCTTAATGTAGTCTATCCTACTTCCTTACAGTGTTTGTAAAGAACCACATAAACATTTTGTTAAACTATTTTTTTGGTTTGTCTGGTTCACATTTGAGACTATTTTGACTTAACCATACCGTATATAGTATTTATATTTTATGAAATTCCTTGTACTTCACTTTAGTATTTTAATATCCTTACAGTGTTTGTATAAAACCACATATACTCCGATGACACTCTGTTGTTCACAGTTTGCTCTATTCAGACTCTAGTGTATTATTATCTCTCATCATATCCCTATAATATCCATTTGCTTGTAGCCTGTAGTTATCTTATTCTAGGTCTTCTTCATTAAAACATCTATTTCCTGAGATACTCACAGTTAGTTTGTGAAAACTGTCATTAGTTTTATCTTCAACAGAAACACTAAGATAATAAAAATGTTGGTTATTGATTCCCAGATAAAAAAAAAAAGGCAAAATAAAAGGATTAAGAATATCTTTATTATCCCCAAAAGAGAGTTTGTATGGCCATCACGTAACAATCAGACAACAATAAACAGAATAAATATATCAAAATCACATAGAGTTATTAAAAAGGCCAACGGCAGCAGGAACAAAACTTATTGATCCTCAGCAGGTAATTACAGACAGAGCAGAGAGGTAATAAACTTACAGTATGTTTAATATTCTTCAGTTTTCTGATAATTTTAACGAATTCGTCTGTTGTATTAAGTTTGTCCATTTTGGCTTTATGGTACATTACTGTATTCTAATCTTTTGCAGTTTAATATCATCAGTTACTTTGATAATATTCCTAATTAAATTGTGTGTCTTTGGATAAATTTGACCTAAATGTAATTTGCTGTAATCTTTCACAGCATTTCTACAATATTTATTCAGCGTTTGTATATAACCATATGTAGCACTCCTCTTATATTTCTATGACACGTCTGCTGTGTTTTGATATCATTGTACTTTAATGTCATTTAATCTGCTACACTTTTTCTATAAAAAACACTTAAGATAAAATGTATTGATTCCCAGATAAGATCAGACTTCTTTGATCCCCAGGAGGAAGTAGTTTAGCACTACAGCAACACACAAACACAGCAGCGTCTGGACATAACATTTATATTCATGTGATAGCAGCCTATTGTTATTTTAGTGTAGGTCTACTGTTTTCTGTTACAACACAGCGTGTGTGTGTGTTTGTTGATGTTATTGTACTTCACTGTAATTTAATCTCCTACACTTTACTAAAGAAATAGACACAGTGTGTCTATATATGTATGTCTGTCGTATATTACTGTGTCTTTATGGTACTCTACTATATTATTATCTTTTGCAGTATTCCTATAATTAGTTGACTACCAGCCATAGTTAGCTAGTAGTCTGTAGTTATCTTACTGTGGGTCTCCTTCATGATAACATCTCCTACAGCTGTAGGTTAGGGTTAGGTTTTCGTAATACTGTCGCTCTTTGCTGAACTTTGATACTCCTACAATATTAGTTGGTCAGTCAGCTGCTTCTTAAGTATTTCTTTAATGTTTTAATCGTAATATACTTGCTGTAAGAAAATATAAATTTGTCAGCAGATGTTTGGCTATCTCTGATCTCTATCTCTGTATTAGACCTATATTGTGATAGACTGGATTAAGAAACTCTTCATGGATAAAATAAGCTGACAGGATTGTATATTTTTAATTAATTCAGCAAATAAATGCCTGACAAATCAAGATACTTCATCCCATTGATGAGAAGTATCCAATATTGCCATCAATCAGTCCGTACATATGCATCGCTGTACATGCCGTCTATAATAATATTCCTATATCCTTTTATAGAGAATCACATATACCTCCGATAATATTCACATAATGTGTCTGTGGTTCTCTGATGGGTTTGACTATACTGTATTATTATCTCTCATAGTATTATTGTCCTATTTGTAAGCTAGTAGAGTTATCTTACAGCTTTATTGTGATGATTCCTGATGCGTTTACAGTCTCAGATTAATCTGTCTGATTGCTTTTTGGATTTGATTTGACTTTGTCTATAAAATAGCAAAAAAAGTTCACAGTTTCTTTGAGTCCAACTTCAGTGACAAGTTTAAATGTTTTGTTTGGTCTGACCAGCAGCCCAAATTCAACAATATTCAGTTTACTGTGATATAAAACAGAGAAAAGCAGCAAATCTTCACACAGGTGAAGCTAAAAAGTGAGTGTTTTTATGATTACTTGGTTATTAAAAGACTTAAATTAATTATCTAAATTAATAATTTCAGCTTTAATCTCTTGGTCATCTCTTTTTAATTTTGTATTTGGCCATAATACTGCTTGGTTAGTCTGTTCTATCTATAGTACAGTATCTGTAATATTAAAATAGTTTGTCTTTGGTCTTTTTTGCCCATATTGCACATCACTGTAACCTCCTATAGGACTTCATGTTTGAGGTATTGGTCCTCTGCAATTAATATAAGTGACATCATAATGCTTTTTATGTTGTTTTAATCTATTTTTAATGTTCCCATAAAGAGCGTTATGGTTATAACATGTTGTTTTTCAGTATTTATGTAGAAATGTTTGTGTTTCTGGACTTCAGTGATGAATTTAGACACTTTACCTTTTCCCGTGTGTCTGAAATGTTTTTACTTTTCTATGTGTGTTAGCATTTATAACACCGTTTGTTGTGATGTGTGACTCTGTGTTTATGATATTTAGGTTAATGTGAGATCTGAAACTGAGTGCTGAAACCCATAGGTCTAACATAATAATAGATAGACAGGTTGTGTGGTCTGAGTCAAACCTCCCACCCTGTATTTGTCCAGATGTAATTATACAGGCCTGATTCTAAATCTGAACTACAGAAACAGTTTGTTACTGACCTGACTGACTGTCTCTAGTCAGTTTTATTTCTACAGCTCAGGGTCACATATTTCTCAGAGATCTTTACAGTTTGTCCAACATATGGCCTCGATTCACAGGAATGAAAAAATTCACCAAAAAGTGAGAAAGGAAAAGCAGTAGAGCAAAGATCCCTCTTCCAGGACAGACAGAAGGTATTAGGAGTACACAGCTGGACGACGAGGATAAGGATATAATATAAAGTAAAGAGTTTAAGTGTATGACTCTGCCTGTGAGTCAGCGTTATAACAGGAAGTGGTGTGTGTTTCTGAGAAGGGTTTGTTTTTCTTCTGAGCTGTCTCTGTAGTCATTACTCAAAATGTGTGTGTGTGGGCCTGGCTTTTTTCAAATCTTGGGGCAGTCATTAAGGTTTGGGTTACTTTTAGGGTTAGACAACTAATGGTTATGGTTGTTGTCAGTCTCCTGGAAATGAATGTAAGTCTATGTAATATCCCCAAATGTGACCTCAGTGAACATGTGTGCGTGTGCGTAACTTTTTCCTCTGGTCCCTGTTTTAAACCTTTTGGAGCTTTAGCTCGACATTTTTTCCACCTTGTGCGTGGTCAGTAACACTTAAAGGAAATAATGATGTTCTGGTTCTGCTATCTTCCTGGAAACCGAAACTTTGGTTTACGCCCAAAAACCTGCGAAACTAATGACATTCCCATCAGCCTCAGCTGCGCTTTGTGCTTAGTGCTAATTAGCAGATGTTAGCATGCTAACACGCTAAACGACGACGGTGCACATGGTAAACATCGCACATGGTAAACATCACACCTGCACCTGTTAGCGTTGTCATTGTGAGTATGCTGATGTTAGCATTTAGCTAACTAATGAGTGCAGCCTCACCGAGCTGCTAACATTTCAGTTTCAGTACAGTTTCATATGTATGTCCGTCTGTCAACTTTCCAGAGCTGAGATTGACATACCCAAACTCGAGCAGTCCACACAGCAAAGACAGTTTACAGTGATATGAAACAGAAAAATATCTGAGAAGCTACCTATTGTAAGTCGAGCTGAACAAACCACTCTTTGGAGGGCCTTGCAGTTTTGTTTGGTGCTGTTTCCGTACCAGACACTGATGTTCCCCATCAGGACACTCTCAACGATACAGGAGTAGAAATTCCTGGAATTTCCGCAAGCGTCTGAGGTGAAACGGTCTCTACCTCGTCTTCCTCACCGCAGAGTTAATATGCAGCGTCCAGGTCAGGCCCTCTGTGATGTGGACACCAGTGTACTTGAAGCCGTCCGCTCTCTTCCCCTAGGGCCCTTTTAATATTAAGGGAGGCGTAGTTACTTCCTGCCTCTTGCCAAAATCCACAATAATCTCCTTTAATCTTGCTGATGTTCTGGAGGAGGTTGTGTTAAAACGTGCGAGTCAGGTTCTCTACTTCCTTCAGAAAGGCTTGTCAGGCTGTGAAATGATGTGTGAACATAAGAATATTAATTGCCTTTATTTGCTGAAATACAGCAGGACAGCTACGACGTCTTCTCTGATCCAGTCTCCAAACACTTTTATACTTTTCCTCATAAGTCTTCATATTATATTTGTACTTTATTTTCTTTAATCTATCATCCTTTTATTGTTCTGCTATCCTGTTTTGGTTTTTAGCTCTGAAGTTCTTCAACACATTTCAGCCAGTGTTGAATGTCTGTGAGTTTCTTAAGTTATTACTTCCCTTTTTTTCCCAGACAAACAAGTTTGACTCTTCTCACTGTGTTTGACATACAACATCAGGGCACGTATTTATCATCTGCCTCAGGATCCCATGACATTTATTTATGAAGTTATTTATATTATCTATGAAACTCCTCAGAGAGAGTGAGACGTTGCCGTTTTTCATTTTGATCACACATGCAAAGTAGAAAATGGAAGTGTTGCAATTTTCAGTTTTCTAATGTTGAGTAACTTTAAGTTAAAACGGCTTGTTTTATGTGTTAAGGCAAAATAACTTAAACTGACTGAAAGATGTTGAGTTGGTTTTTATTTGAAGTCTGTGTGACAGTCTGTCTGGTGAGGACATGGAAACTTTTCTGTAATTATGTCCTTCATGGCTCAGTGTGGACGTGTACAGTACAGTCACACTAGATACTGTAGATTATAGTGTATCCTATGTTATGTATCGTGACTGTGATATTAAATAGTGAGGTTAAATCACTGGTTCTCAGCTGTTCAATTAGGCTTCATATCATTTTAAAAAAGTAATGCTTTGATGCTTTAACAATACTTTACTTTGAGAGACATAAACCTGTTTTTTCATGAACAAAAGAAGCCAACGTTGTTAAATGTCTAAACACAAGCAGCTGGTCAGGAACTGCGACAAAATTAAATACCCTTTTTGATTCCCTGATACAGATCGGGCAGGAAGTAAGTGGAAGTAGACTAAACTGAACAATGAAAAACTAAACCTTTGTGGCATGCCATCGCCTCATTTTGTGTAATTTCTCTGCTGTTCACCATTAAATAAAGACAAAAACAACCCAAAATTGCTTAAAAACCAACAGTGAAGCACACTGTAAATCCTAATCGTCCCCTGTGTAAACAGCAAACAGTAAAAGAAGTTTAATCACTTTGGCAGTCTGCGTGAGAGCTGACACCATTCTTCTTCGCTGGTGTTGTTATTTTCTAGTGCTGTACTCCATTGGCAAAACAGCTGGTTTCCATTTTGGTGTCCACACAGAGGTCCGAGGTCACAGAGAGAGAGTTAGAGAGAGACAGGAAGGGGTGCTGTCACATGTTTTTTTTCTGCACAGGAAGCCATGTGACCTTTAACCCCATCACCCCCATCCCCTCAGCCTCCGAGCCCTAAAATAACACACAGACACTGTGACTCGGCTGATAGCCATTAACCCTCCACTGTCCTCTGAACTCTCTGTGTCTGTTCCCACTGTAAATACTCATCTCAAAGTTTTCTTTTTGTTCCACATGGAAACTCTTCTGGAAACTTTAATGATGATCATACATCGATGTTCAGTTGACCTTCAGTTTGAAAAAAATCTGTCAGTCAGTTTGCTGTATGGCTCCAAATACCAAAATACCCATGAGTCTCTGGTGTTGAATTGTGAATTCAAACTCATTAAATTCAGTGTCATGGATGCTGAATTGATCCCGAATCAGACAGAATATGTTACAAAATGACGTCAGCAGAGCACGCTACAGAAGTTCTGTCATTGGATGTCTGTTACTGCCCCTGGGAGTTGTAGTAACTTTTCCCCATACATTTTTGTGGGCTTGAACTTTTTTATTAATCAAAGAACTACGTATTTTCATACACAGATGTTTATCCTTTGTACAGATGAGTTTCATGTCCATCCAGGGCTTGAAGTGTTCCACCTGTCAGGCACCAAACATTGTCTGTCATCCCTTTCATGTCCCATGTTGGTCTCATATCTGAATAAGTAATTAATAATGAGGCAGAATGATCATTTGACATTCGCTGTGAGATCAAACTGAAATCAACCTTAACTTTTCTTAAGATTTCACAGATTGTGCGTGCTTGTGTTTTCTGATCCAAACAGTTAATTAGCGGCATAATGTGGCTGTGCTGGGCTCATGCGTATTAATACGGAAGTTAGTGCCAAAGAAAAAGGTATATGCTGTATGATGGCAACATAAGGAGGTGAAAATATTCTTAATATAGCGACACAGATATTAGTCTTTTTGAGGTGGCCCTTGTTTATGTGGCTAAAACGTTTCCCTGCTGATGGCTGTCTACTGTAGGTAACATACTAACTATGGATATGTACGTCATACAACCCCACTTCAAAATACCCAAACTATTTCTTTAAATATGCTGAAACTAAATAAAAATAAATAATTAAATAAAATTAAATACATTTTGTTTGCCTGAATACAATCTCGTATCGGTATTGTCTCTTTTGCTCTAAGGAAATACAATCAGTGCCCTGTGATAAGCTGGCGACTTGTCCAGGGTGTACCCCGCCTCTCGCCCAAAGTCAGCTGGGATAGACTCCAGCCCCACCGTGACCCTGATGAGGATAAGCGATCAAACAGGATTGTCCTGTTGTGTCTCGCGCTGTACCAACATCAGGTTATTCAGTCTCTCGAGTGACTCTCAGTTTTGTTGTTCATGTTTTTTCTTATGTCATACATACTTTTCTTTTTTTTTTGTGAAGTTCAACAACATTTGTTGCACCTTGCAGACAATTTTTCACTCCACTGCGCAGTTACAGTCCAGTAAACCTGCAGAACAGACACCAAACTACTTTGCAGTATTTTAATGATCACCTGTGACGTGAAAACATCAGATTTACACACAGATGACAAATTAAATGTGTGCATCCTGCTCATAGTTCAGTTTCAGCAGAGGAGTTAATCACACTGGATGCCAGAAAAGCTTTGCATCCTTTGTCTCCATCTCCCCTCTCTATTTCCATTAGTTAGTTCTGTAGTTGGATAATTATGAGACTAAATGTTTACAGCCTACCCTGTGGCAGTCTGTGACACAGTTGAAGAATGAAAAGAGTCGATTCATGGGCTGCTCAACTGGTTCTAGTCTGAAAAAAGCTGTTGTTGCTAGATTTCTTTGAGGTTATGTAATCTCAAAAATAACATTATGATATATCATTTCTATCCAGGCTAAATTATATTTTGAATTGTGACTGATAATTGTTTATGCGTGGTGGCATGATGTTGACCAGACATCCTGCCCCGGCAGTTGGCGTACCAAGTTAAAACAAACTGTCAACAGAAATTACTTTTTTCTGGGCAGAACAAATGGTCAGTGGCAGCTTATTTTAGGTGACCATGTGAAAGGGGCAAGCGGTGTACGCCCAAAATCAGCAGCCACTCCACCTCTGACGTAAGTCATAAATAACAGGAAGCTTCAGATCCTTTGCAAACCACTTCAGGCTTTGTTTCAGCTGAAATAAATAAGTCTTTATTGCTGTGACGATTTCGCGTCTTCGTGAGTTGTTGACTTTGAGTCTCTTCATCCACACTGTTGGGAACATTTACATAAATGTCTGTAAGTGTATACCTCAACTAACTCCTCATACTTCACTCTACTCTTTAGCTGTGGACTAACCGAGGTATTGATTGGTTTGTTCTGAACTGCTTCTGTGTTCAGGCCCTTTGTACCGGGACAAGTTTGCACAGTAAACTTGGCACACAGTCAAGCTCTGTGCTAACATGCTAATACAGATGCCAATCTAGGAGCTTGGCTTTTCCCAGCCTTTCTTCTGAGAGCCTTTCCCTTTCCTGCCTGGGGATGATGCAAAATAACTAGAACAAACATGTGTGAGTGTGTTGATCAGTTGAACAGTATCCTGTCCTGACTCGTCTCCTGTAGTCTTGTTTGTCAGAATTGATACTTTACTGCAGAAGTATGGCCATACAAGTGGTTAGAGAGGAACTGAGGCAATCTGAAATAAGAAATACACAACATTCCTGTCCTCTGTAAAACAACTTTTTGATAAGAAATATTAATAAATGTTACAAAGAGTCACAACTCTTTGTGATAATTGTAGCTCTTTTATCCCAAAAGGGAAAAAACTTGCAAGCAGTGGCAAGCCTTAGACTAATAAGCGCACATGTTATTGTTATTTCTATTTAGTGAACAGAGAGTTTAAACGATCTGGCAATAGAAGAGCTGCATGTACATGTATTTTTGTACATTAAGCTCTGAGCAGTAAGGTAAACACTAGATGAGATACAGTGAGTAACCGTCCCACCAAACAAGGTTAAATTATGAACGTTCATCTGGCACCTCTTTAGCCGCTAGTGATGGAAATGTTGGTCTTTTCCCGTTTCCAAGTATCAGATTGATTGCCGTTAAATTAGTTTCAGGTGCTCACGTCTCCTTCGGGATGAACTGTAATAACTTCAGTGATCTGTTCAGAATAACAAACATATAACTTGTTAATCAGTGAACTTTAGAGGTGCTGTTATTCAGCTGAAATATATGAGAGTGATATTGATTGCCTCATCTATCAGAAAATGAATAAGTATTTTTGTAGATTTAACTCTCCGCAGAGTGAGATTTTTATCCTCAGTTTGCTCTGTGGTTCATTAAATAAACTTTCCTCGAGCACAGGAGATAATTAAGTGATAAATTTATCACGGTGAACCTAATCAGGCTGAAAATGACGCAGTGAATTTAATCTCTGTGCGTTGAACCTTGTGCTGTGGTGGCCTTTATGTTAATGTGACGCACTACATTTCACTGAAATACTACCAGGGTTCAGCCTCGTCATATTTAAGTCGGGATTTGAAGTTTCTCCAGACAGGGGTTGTGAAGTTACCGACACATTTATGTAACAAGGTCCAGGTCTAAAAGGAGCTTTAGTGCCGAGAGTAGAAAGTAACGTAATACTATTAACTGTGTGTGTGTGTGTGTGTGTGTGTGTGTGTGTGTGTGTGTGTGTGAGTGAGTGTGTGGAAGCAGTTACAACATTATGAAATAAATATCACTTACACAACAGTGTAGTGAAGACACAAACTCGCATACATACCGGCCAGCTGATTCAGACTGCACACACACACACACACACGCACACACACACACACACACACCCACACACACACACACACACACACACACACACACGTGCGCAGACACACACGCACACACAGGGTGAGAGAGAGAGACATTGCAGTAGATGGGAGGAGAGCGAGAGCTGAAACAGGAGAAGCTGAACTGAATCCAGATCTGATTGGTATTCAGAGACCGAGTCTATCTGCAGGGAGACATTCCTGCAGGAGGAGAGGGGAGGAAAAGAGGGGAGGTGTGGGAGGAAGAGGAGAGGGGAGGAAGAGGGTAACTCTAATATATACTGTGTGTGTGTGTGTGTGTGTGTACATATATATATATATAAAATTAACAATGTGTCTGTTTGTATCGGCTTCAGGTTCTTTGTGTTCAAAGTTTGGAGGTCAGAGATCATGTTTATACAGTTCTTATCCTGCCTCTGGTGTCTTCATGGAGCTTCCTACTTCATTACCTATGAGAACATGACAGCCAGTTATAACGGAGATAATTTTACTTCCCAAACTCTTGGTTGGCCCTTGTAGCAAGTCAGAGCTGCAAGACAAACTGTACACTGTCGTCACATTTCTCTAAGAAAAACACATGAAGTGTAGTAAAAAAAAAGTTAAAGGTCTAACAATGGGGGAGCCCCGGTAGCTCATTTGGTAGAGCTTTACTGCAGCAGTCCAACAACAACACTCTGTCCGAGTGTGTGGAGTTTAACGAGTCTGCAGCTACAGCGGAAAACTGTTTTTACACAAGTATAATGATTTGCTGAAGCTGATGGCACTGTGTCTTACTGTCTGACCCCAGGTGTGATCCTGCCTCCACCAATCAGAAAGCAGAGTGGTTCACAGGACAGGAAGTTACACGCTCAGCCTTAATGGAGATGAACCCGAGTAGAGAGATGACAGAACAGGGGAAAACGTCCAGATGACACAGTCCAAATATGCTGGCATAGCAGGCTGAACGGTTCATTGACAGCTCAACGCGTCCTTCCTCCTGCTGCCGCCAACCCATCGTCCGTCCAGCCATGTTGTTAAGGAGGAAGATGTGTGTTGCCGTGATGATCGCTGCCATCCTCTTCCTCATGTTTGCCAGTCAGAGCATCCATAGGAAACATTTCCTGCCTCTGTCATTAGCCCTGCCCATCAGCCGGGCCACGCCCACCGGCAGGGAGACAGGTGAGTAGTTATAGTAATACTCTTAGGATAATTGTAGCAGAAGTAGTGCTGTGATTGTTTCATAGTGATGCTAACAGTGTTAGTGCAGCTCCCATGATTCAGTGTGTTCTGTTTTTGTTTGCAGTAGTTGAACCCACACCACCTCCAGCTGATCTGACCCTTGACCCTTCCAGGACTACCTCTCCTCCCAGCATATATGAACCAGAGGAGGAGGATGAGGAGCAGGATTCAGAAGACTCGCTGTAATAATAATAATCTTTATTTATCGAGCTCAAGATCAAAGTGCTTCACAAAAATTACAAGTCATGAAATCATCAGATCTTAATGAGCCTGAGGTCACAGATTCTTCTGCATCCCATGATTCCTTGTTCTGTCTCTGTCTCACTCCTCTGTGTCATCCTCTTTCAGTTCATGTGGTTGTATCGAGTCCTGTATTTCAGACCTGGGAGAGTCAGAGTGGTTCAGCCAACGCTACGACCCCAAACAGCAGCCCGTCCTGCGAGATATCGACAACAACTTTGACCATGATGCGCTCAGATGGTGGCTGGTGAGGACAAAAAAATAATGTTACTGTTGTTGGGTCTACTAGAAAACGATGAAGCTACAAAAGTAAATTAATTACTGTTTTATTAATTAAATTAAATTAAATTAATTAAATCACTGTTGATTTAAGTGATTTTACGCCTAAATCCTGTTATTTTTTGTACTAATATTCCCCAATCAGAAAACCAAAATGTAACTATTGATATTTTACATTAACAGTTTAAATCACCAAATATTCTTTTATAGATTGTAAATAAATGTGTCCTTCTTTGCTTTCTTTAATTAACAGCACCATGGTGCAATAACAAAGTGTGAGCCCCTGTACAGAAAATGACTGCAGGCTGCACACTGGACGTGAACTGACAGCATTGAATTAATGTGTCAACACTGAGACTTGTTAAATCACATGAATCACACACACAACCATGAAATAATGTGTAATATATTGCATTTCTAGACACTCATACAGTGTGTTTTTTAGTAAATAGTCAGCACCATCAATGAAAATTCACAGAATTGAAGTGTACAAAAGTGTTTTAAGTTGTTTTTGTTGAATCTGTCAGCAGTCTGGGTGAAGAGTAGAACGTCTGAGTCTTTTTCCTGCATTTATAGATTCAGTCCTGCTGCAGAAACCATTAGGAGATTAAAGGGGGCAGTGGTGGTGGGGGGTAGGGAAGAAATGCTGCTAACATCATCAGTCTGATCCACATTATACCGTATATACTCAGTGTGTGTGGGCTGAAAAAGAACAAGTAGAGCTGTATACTGTATTTACACTGTAACTGTAAAAACATGCATTAACAGTCTACAGTTTGAAACAAAAATAAGAATGAAAAAATGTTTTTTATTCATTTTATTGGAGCTAGATTAGTACAATCTGAAAATATAAAGCTTAAACAGCTTCATTCAAAACGATCTGATCCTCTCTACAGGGTCTTCAGCGGTCTGGTAATGACCAGACTCTTGAGGACGTGATGTCAGAGATGTTCAAGATCATTTCATCGCCCACTGTGGACTTTAGGCCACTCCCCTCCCGTTGCCGTAGTTGCGCAGTGGTTGGCAATTCTGGCAAACTGCGACAATCAGGAAACGGCAACCTGATTGACGCCCACGAATCCGTAATCCGGTATGTATGTGTATCCAAGTGTACACGTCTTACCTTTCCCCTCATCATTCTCCTCCTCATCTTCATCACCTTTATCCTCCACAGGATGAACAAGGCGGTGACTCGAGGATTTGAGAAAGATGTTGGAAATCGGACGACACATCACTTCCTGTACCCAGAGAGCGCGGTGGACGTTGGACATGGCGTTAGCCTTGTCCTCCTGCCTTTCAAATTAAGAGACCTGGAGTGGCTGACCAGCGCACTGTCCACCGGCCAAGTCAAAATGTATGAAATATCTAGCAAATATAGAGAGAAATACACTCAGTTTGTTGCACCTAGCTAAAACCAATGCAGTCTAATACAACTGCCTTGCAATAAATCCTCCCTTCATCAAGGTTATAATGTTCAGATTTTATTAGTACCTTTAAAAGTATTGATTCAGAGACATGTTGGTGTCTCTGAATCATGTTGGTGGTCTGTGATTTAGTCATTGATACACAGTACCAATCAAAAGTTTGGACACAACTTCTCATTCTCTCAATCATCTTCATGAGGTCGTCACCTGGACTGATTTTCCAACAGTCTTGAAGGAGTTCATCTTTATGCTAAGCACTTGTTAACCACTTTTTCTTCACTCTGTAGTCCAACTCATCCCAAACCATCATGATTGGGTTTAGGTGGGGTAATTGTGGAGATCAGGTCATCTAGTGCAGCACTGCATCACTGTTTTTCTTGGTAGCCCTCACATAGCCTGGAGGACTGTTTTGGGTCATTGAAAAACACACTGGTCCCACTAAATGCAAACCAGATGGGATGACATGTCACTGCAGAATATAAAAGTCCCTGCTGGCTTTGAATTTTGAATAAATGACCAACAGTGTCACCAGTAAAGCACCCCACAGTATCACATCTCCTCCTCTGTGCCATGGGAACCACACATGCAGATACCATCAGTTCACCTTCTCTGCGTCTCACAAAGACACAGCGGTCTGAGCCAAAAATGTCAAGTATGACTCATCAGACCAAAGTACAAATTTGCACTGGTCTCAGGTCCATTGAGACGTATCTCAACTTGAACTCTTTGGAGCATTTTGGGCTATAAACTGAGGTGCTGTTATTTGGTGATTTCTGAGGCTGGTAACTGTAAAGAACTTATCCTCTGTAACAGAGGTTACTCTTGGTCTTTTTCATTAGAGCCAGTTTCATCAGAGTGCGTTGGGGACTTTGCTTGAAGACACATTGAAAGTTCTTGAAATTTTAGTAGTAGTAGAAATGTAGTAGTAATGGACTGTTGTTTCTTGTTACTTGGCTGAGCAGTTCTTAAAATATGGATTACTACAGTAGTTAGCAGTTGTGTTTTATTTAATAGATTTGATGTCTTCATTGGTAATCTACAGTGTAGAAAGTTTGTCCAAACCTTTCACTGGTACTATACATACATTCAAATGGATGAACATTAAATATTGTCAATTCTAATATGCATTACTTGAAGTATGTTATGACCAGTAATTCTTTGTGTGTGTGTATTCAGGACCTACATGAGGGTTAAAGACCGAATAGAAGCTGATAAAGACAAGGTAAAATAAATACCCCATGATGCTCTCTCCACATCACGAACATACAACTAAACCTAATTTACATAATTAAAATGTAATGTGTCTGTAATGGGGAAGAAAAGAAGAGCTCTCCACTAAAGTTCATTCACATGTTCATACATTTCTTCCAAACAGTTCAAGAAATTTGATTTTGATTTTTAGGTTCTGGTGGTAAACCCGGTGTTCTTTAAGTATGTTAATGATCGTTGGACAGAGCATCACGGTCGCTACCCGTCCACTGGCATGCTGGCCATCATCTTCGCTCTCCACATCTGTGACCAGGTAACACTTCACATTTTTCAGTCACACTTAGGCTTAGGATATACTGTAGTATTTTCTCAGCAGAAACAAAAGATTACTGAGAAAATTCCCCTTGTTGGTACATTCAGGGACACTGAGGGCATCAAATTCTTATTTTGTATCCATGATTTGATTATTTTATGTCACAGTATGTCATTGCATCACTTCCTGTCTGTGTTCAGGTATCGGTGTTTGGTTACGGTGCCGACCAACAGGGGAACTGGCATCACTACTGGGAGGAGAATCGCTATGCTGGAGCCTTTAGGAAAACTGGCGTCCACAGCGCCGACTTCGAAACGCAGGTCATCCACCAGCTCGCCAAGGAAGGCAAGATCAGTCTGCACCTGTGACACAACCACTGACCTACAGACCTGGAAATCTATCAACTGAAACAGATCTGCTGATTTACAGACCGATGGACCTATTTAAGCCGCGTTTCCACCAAGCAGTCCAGTTCAGTTTGTTAAACATTTGAACTTGTTATTTTTGCATTTCCATTGGCAAAAGTTGTATATGATACCAACAGAACCACTCTAGTCTGACCCATGTTTTCATATCCTCTGTTGAGGTTCCATGCAAGCTGAGCCGAGACTAAAAGGTGGAATTGACAGATATAAATGGGGCATTGAGAGTCGTCTCGACGTTGTCTCACCGCCTTCTGTCTTGCTTTTTCTCAAAGCTTGTCTACCTGTTGTAGGCTAATACCATGTGTATAGTGTAGGTTACTGTGTGTCAGTTAGTAAATGCAGCTTCTCAAGACCAAGAAAAGTCTAATCTATGTTACTATACTGAAGGTATCTGGTAGAAACGCGGCTTTGCAGCAGTGCCTGACAGACTTGTTGACTGATGGACTGACCTGCTTACCGACCAGCAGATAATTCACCACTTAATTGTTGAGATCAAGAACCACATCTCGTCTGGTATCCAGCTGAGTCTGCTTTTTCAGTGTCGGAGGACTGCTGGGTGAGCAGACACTCAGCCATAATCAACCAAATTGGAGCCGACTTTGGACCCTACATGGCTGCCAGATTTGGCTTGTTTTTGAGGAGATTTGGACACGTGGACAGGAATCAGACCTGTGTATTTCTTGCATGTCAATCATTATGTCTTGCCTTGAGTCAGACATCGAGGCGTGCCCAATTGAAGCTGCTGTCGGGCAAAGACATTTTTACATATCTGGATTACCTGTGGACAGGCCCTTCAGGGGTGGGAGGAGCTAAACTTTCCACTTTCACCTGGTGTGCAGGGCTCAGATGTCCTCTGTGCAGACTTCTGCTGGTTTAAATAAGTTCCAGCTCAACTTGAACAAACAGGCTCCACTGATCACAGACAAACCGTCCTGCCATCTGTGACTGCGAGGATCGACCACACAAGTTTTGCTCTGAGCGGGAAACAACCACAGACTTTTTTTAATATATATTTTTTAATGGATTTTATAGACATTATACAGGGATAACCTCTTTTTTTAATCAAAGCACTTTGCCATGAAGAAGAAATGGCACAAAGAGGCCAAGTTGTTGCTTTTCTGTCCAACCATATTTCAAGACTTTTTGTATTTTATATCATTTATAATACATCTACTGAATCTTTTTGAATCTTAATGGAGACCGTCCTGATCGGGAGGATCTTTTTGTCCCGACAGACTAGAACTGGAAACGGGACAACAAAGTTTTTAAGTTTTCCATCACGTCGCCAAGGACGCTTCCTTCCATTTCCATTCCTTTCTACCATACATGGATCTGGAGGCAGTGAGTGGGAGAAGCCTACAGTAGGGGAACTTTCTATTAGTATTTGGTATGTTTTAAAGGATTTTCAGCTCCATAAACAGTGACAAAGTTAATGGTAAGCAGTAAAGTCAAAGATGTGACTTATAAAGTGAGTAAAGCTGCAGATTATTCAACTTTGTGGACAGATGTGATGTAAGTCCTGAGAGTCACGGCTCAGCTGATGAGAGTGACAAAGACAAGGAGGCCGTCAGAACTTTTAACTAAAGATTTATTAAACAAAACTTAACAAGGACAAAGTCAAACAATCCGTAACATCACCTGGGTGTTCGGTGCATGAATGAATGGAATATGTAGTGCAATGTACTAAAGTCCAACCAAAAATAACCAACCATATGAATGAGGAGAGACTGTCCAGTCCAGCGGGTAGCAGAGGAATCAGTCAGCTGTCTGCTGGACTTTATGTTATAAACGACAGCGTCGTATCTTTGAGAGGGCTGTCAAACCTGTACTGTGAATGTACAAAAACAGTTGCTGATTGTCAATCACAGTTGTCTGAATATGTGTGGCTTCGTTTACACAATGAGGAGTTTCAGGATGTTTTTACACAGTTGGTTTAAGTCTGAATCTGAGATAGTTTCTTTCACCTGGGCTACTGAAATCCTATGTTGTACGTGCCTTTATTAATACTACACATCAACAAGATGCAATTATGCCCATGAGCCAGGAGAGAGTAAACAGCAGAACAAGCTCCCAACTGGACTAGCTTTATTTGGATAGTCTGCCTACAGGTTGCTTAAATTTGTAACAGTTCAACTCTCTTCACTTTTTCTGTATAAGAGTATAATTTATGAACACACCATAACCAAGATATTTTTTGTGCTTAAATCTAACCAAACCTAAACCACAGTGGCCAGAAAACAGCCCAATCTTAACTAATAATGTGTTATGAAAAAATGTTATGAATACTAAAAACTATCTGTAGGCAGACTATCTAAACAGTATTATCCAAACCTCAGCTGTCAAGTTTATATGCACTGTTGCTGCTTGTCGACGTGTAAGAATTGGTCAAATAGAGTCTAATAGTGCTTGAACCTCAGTTTTCTGCTTTACAACTGGCAATACATAAAACTGTAGCTGTGCCACAAATGTGGATTTTAAGTTTCCAGAGGGATTATAACTTGTTTCCGATCTGAGACTGCTACTTTCAGGTAAAGGAAAGTTTTTAACAATACTTAGTTTTTGGCGATCTGTTTCCAGATTCAGACCGATCTGCCAAACTGCTGTGTGAAATCACTCAGTGAAAAGCTCAGTCAGCTTCAAACAAACCTGCTGGGATGACTGAGGGCTATATTATGCAAGAAAAGTACTCATTTGAACCCTGTCAGAGGTGTTGTCTGACCATGTCCCAAGGCAAAAGACTTTATAGTTGCTTTGAAAAAAGCCACACCGGAAGGTGGAGTGAAAAGGCTGCAGTCTAGACTCCTTCTGGCTGCATCACACCACCTCCCTGAGCTCAGTCCAACAACGTTGTCTCTTTGTAGTGCCAATGCCATGAATTGTACAAATGGGGATAATGGGCCACACTGTCAGACACACTCTCCTTGAAGTGATAAAAATTGTCAGATGCAGCTGTCGGAAAAGGAGGTTTCAGACACTGTTAGACGATCCCACAAGCACTTCGTTTGAAGCAGACTGAGGCCTCTATAAATAATCATAAATGCTGAATCATTATCTGGATGGTGTTGCTCTGTCGTTAGCTGGGCTGCAGATTTAAAGTTTAACCCTGTTTGTCTGGAAGAAGTTGCATGTGCTCTTAAAACCCCCCGACTGCTGAGTCATCATAAGCTGTAGGTTAATCGGAAACATCTGCTGCTTGGGTTTTATAGTTTTCATTCACTTCTTGAGATTTAACACTTTGCTCCAGAAAAATTTCCTGCTGGGAAACTGGGAAGTGATCCACTTCATGAGGAATGTTCAGCCACTAAATGACAGAGCAGCAGCCCTCTGCAGTCCTGAGCTAGACATCTAGATGTTTTGGAAGTTATAGTGAAAAGATTTACCTCCTCACACTGAAAAAAAATTTGGTCGTGAGTATAAAGCCAAACTTGTGCTTATTAGATCAACCTATCAGCTGCTGGTAAATCCATCATGAATGACAGTATGTGATCTGTAGATTTATTCACTGACCAAACAAGATGTATGTATGATGTATGTTCAGTTATCATAGCTTTAATTCAGCTCATCATGTCTAAACTGTGACTGTTAGATAAAGGAGAAATGTCAGTTTCACTTAAACAAACCTGCTGATCATCAGTTCATTCATTCATTCAACAGAAGCACCATGAGATCTCAAAAACAATATAAATCCATCACTGTCACTTTGAATGAAATAAAAATCTGAAATAAAATGAAAGAGTTTTTTTGTCTTCTATCAAAAACTCTGGAGGTAAAAGTTTGTAATCGTCACGGCAACACGCTGCCGCACTTACTCATTGAGGCGTTGATATCTTGTGACATCTGAAGGCAGCTGGAAGCATTAGCTGTATCTCATTTCAGGCTCCACCTCCCACTTGTTTACACACCAATTGTTGTTAACCTGAATTTAGTGCAGACAACTATGGTGTTCTTCATTAACGTTAACTTTCTAACTCTCCTCCTGTGACCCTGGAAGTCATTCCCCGTCCGCCAATATTTTAACTGCACTACAGGGGTCAATGAGAGAGGAGGCCTCTGACTGAGAAAACACAGGTGTATCCTACATGGAAGTCTTTCATTGAGTGGCTCCACTTGTGGCACACGTGTTATTTGTATGTTTGGCATGATTAACTGACAATAGCTTATCCTCAACAACATTTAATCATTCATTATTCTCGCAGCTCTTACTCTGTTGTGTCCTGTAAAATGATCTACAGATATTATAAAAGAACATAGTTACATGATGACATGCAATATAATGCACCTTCTGTTGAATAAATCTAACAGAATATAGATTAATTTAATGACAAAGTGTTGTGGCATTACACAGAGCAACAGTTTGTTTTCACTTCTGCAGATAATGCAAGTTAATAAATAACACTGATCCATAAATAAATAAAAACACTGCTTCTCAAACTGTGTACCACTGGTGGTACAACACTTCCCTCTAGTGTTAGGTGGAGGAATCTCTAAAATATTTTCTGAATTAATTTAAAAACGTGCTATTAAACTGCTACATTATGAATGAGAATAAACTATGAGATCACTGGAATGTAATTTTAAAATAACTTTTGTACTTCTTGTAATGTTTTGGTTCAATATCAGCCTGATACACGCTCACATTCATACACGTAAGCCTGCGCATACATCCATGATCAGTTACGAGCTAAAATGTGACGGCGAGATAGTGAACGGAGGTAAACTGGACACTGCAACTGTGTCTCCAAGCAGGAAATATGAGGAAGAGACGTGCGGACCCCTTTTCAAATTAGTTCTGGTTCTTGAACTGGTTCCAGGATTCAACAACAGTCGACAATAAATAATCGTATTAGGACTAAAGCCTCCAGTGTAAAATGGACGTAACAGGGTCGACCCACGCTAAGGCATTTTAACTGTCAATAATGGTAGTACTTGGAGAGTCTAATATTTTCTGAGGTGGCATGTGGTGTAAAAAGTTTGATAAATACTGAATTGTAAGATTTAAAAGGAACATTAAATTATATGATTAAATAAGGGGTTCTGCAGACATTCATATCAGTGAGTTTGACAGGTGATACAGCTGTGCAGTATGTTAAGTAACTACTGTTGCTTAAAAATGATGCTCTTGAACCAAGAATGTCCTTGTGTCTCTCACATCCTCAGCGAGTGAGTGAAGTGATAGCATGATGAAAAGCACTCATAGTATTTTATGCTTTGGTCTTCAGTATCCCACAATCCTTTGTGCTCTGGTCACAGGTTGGACATTGTAAGCCTCACCCCTTTAAGGAGGTGGAGCCTGAAATGTGACAGAAGTGGCATCTCCACAGGATCAATAACAATAAATTAAAATAAATTAGAACAGGAAAAAAAAGTTGTTCAGTTGAACTTCAAAATAAAAGACCAGTAGATTGTTTTATTTTGAAGTGAGCTGCCATTATTTGTGCACTTAATAAAATATTTTTTAAAATTTTTAAATAAATAAATAAAAGTATCATCGTCATCAGCCCTGAATTATTGCTGATTGATCTGTGCGAGGCTGCCTCCATGGCAACATTATCACATGACCCGAACCATGTAAATATCTAGTCTGGACTAGATTCTTCACTGAAAGGTCATCTGTAACGTTTCCATGGTGACAGAGGGCGTAAGAAACGCTGGGTGCTATGACAACAGGAATAGTGGCTCGGCCGTGATCATGTGATGCTGGTCAGGACCAGAGCAGTCCAGTTCTGGGAGGTGGAGTCGGACAAAAACCTGAAAGTCTGACCTGGTCCATCGCAGATGTTCTTCTGCTGCTCAGTACTGATCTGGTTTGGTTCTCCTGAGGTTCAGCTACTTCTTCTCCTGGAGGACTGATGTGGTCTGGATCTGAAGTGGTCCAGGGTCTGCACCGGTCCTGGTCTGGTCTGGTCTGGTCTGTTCTAGGTTCATGTCAGTCTAAGAGCAGCTGGACGAAGGAGGATGGAAACAAACCTCTCTGGTCCGGTTCGTCCTCTATATAACCATGCTCACACACACACACACACACACACACACACACACACACACATATTGATCTACAATTTTATATTTACTGACTTTTAGAGTAACTTGAACACAGACTTCATTAATATTTTGGCAGCAGATTTTTAATTTTGTTTGAGTCACAGCTTGTTAATTATAGTTAGTTAGTTGTGAGTTGAGGAAAGATTCCTCGAGGGAGGAACCTGAGTCTGAACGACTCTTTCTACACATTGCAGCAATCATCAGAGAATAACTTTTTTAAAGTAATTTTTTATTTTTTGTTAGTGTATAGTAGCCACAGGTCAGATTCAAACCCTGCGGCAAGGACTGAGCCTCTGTACACGGGTGCACACATCTACCTACTGAGCTAACCGATGCCCCCCAAGAATAACTTTTACTAATTTAGGAGCTACAGTGTGTGATTTACAAATTTATTAAAGTTGTTGAATAAGACTGTGTATTTGAACAGTAATTACTTATTATTTGTTTGTCCCTCACGTTTTAGTTTTTATTCAGTGACATAATTTATTTCATTATACTTTCTGTTTTGAAAGGTTACTTTTTATTCAATTTAATTTAACTGTGACATATAATCATAAAGGCACAACCATGGTGAAATGTTTTATAGAATAGAAAATGTAAATAATAATGGTTATTATGGAAGTAATGTGAGTAAATAAGTAAGTTTTGAGTCTTGAGAAAAAAGAGTTTTTGTTAATGTGATGAACACTGAGGTTAAAGCGCTGAGATTTAAAGATCCAGGCGTGACATGAACAGCATGAGCTCGGAGGACAGCTGAGCTTCTCCACCCCACCAGTGGGAGCACCAATCAGAGTGCATGATGATGACGATACGTACCCACCAATCACTGTCCTCCTGTCCCAGGACCACTAGCACCTGTCCCTCTGAGAAACTCAACTCATCGTGGTGGTCGGCTTGGCAGTCGTACAGCGCCTCAACCCGGCGGCTCGTCGCACCCCGAGGCTGATGAAGTACATAATACTTAACAATTGTTCCTACTCATCAGATATTAGAAAAGGGTTTGTTACGAAAAATTGGCGGTTGCTAACGGAGTTAAAAGTTTTGGATGATCTCACCAATGATCTGCGAGGAAGCGGTTGGGGGGCGGGGCCTCTTTTGTTGTTCTCAAAGCTCTGAGAACGCTGATTAGTGGGAGATCCGTTGGGCGGAGCTTTACCA
This sequence comes from Argyrosomus regius, assembly GCA_946959425.1. NCBI lineage: Eukaryota > Metazoa > Chordata > Actinopteri > Sciaenidae > Argyrosomus > Argyrosomus regius. The sequence goes on from OX336885.1 coordinate 12,295,872, forward strand.
TCAGGGTGCATGGAGTGGGAGGAGCTACCGTCACTGTCTGCCCTCCGAAAACCTCAAAGAGAGACACAAAGAGAGAGAGAGTGAGAGGAAAATAAACAAATATTTATGATAGGTTATCTCTATGGTTATCTCTATGTAAAAAAGACATAGAGATAACCATTTCTTTAATTTTCTCTCTGGTTTGCTCATTTAACTGCAAGACATCATCTCACGTGACTTTAACTTGTTGGGTTTTTGGGTTTTCATTGAATAGACGGTAAGATTTGGTTTAATTATACCAAAATATAAATATACAGTTACAATTTATCGTATCAGTTAAATCAGACTGAAGAAGCTGTGGCAAAAAGATCAGTTATAACCTTAATACTGAAAATATTTAATAATAATATAAATATTTAATATATTTAAAGTATTGGATTAAAAACTAACATTTAAAATATAATTTAATTGAATCTCTGTTATTCTTCACTGGTTAAAGCTCCTGGGCTTACAGAGTGAGCTGCCATTTATACCCAGTTACACATGATGATTCATCAGACTCCAAACAGATAAAACAGATGTTTCTGGACCAGAAGTACCTCTGTCTGGTTGTTCTGCCAGCGAACCGAGAGGAGAGGCTGGCCTGGAGACACAGACCGACAGACAGACAGACAGACAGACAGACAGACAGACAGACAGACAGACAGGGGGTTAGGGAGAAAGAGAAGGAAGTGTAATTCAGCTTTAGTCCACTAGAGGTCAGTAGTCTCACTGTACACACTGATGAGAAAAAACTACTGCATCCAGCGTGATCACCACCATGATGCTGTAGTGATGTTTCTGATCTCTCCATCATGACGCTGGGATCCAATTAGAAACCTTGTTCACTTGGATGTATTTATTGTAATAAAATGTAAATTTACATTTAAATTCAGTATAACTGTGTCTCAGATACTCACACACACTTCTTAAAGGAGGAGTCTGGGCCGCTGTAGATCCTGGGACTAGTTGGCAACCCGTAATCTACACAAACACACACACACACACACACACACACGCGCACACACAGAGTTAATAACACAGTATCACTCTGACAGAATAATTGCAGCGTGTCTCTCAGATGTTACCATGCTTGCTGGACTCAGAGCAGCTCCTCTTGTGTCGGACGGCGATGGGAGGAGGGGTTGACTTTCTGTTTCCTGTCATTGGGAAGAAGACTTCCCCCTCATCCTCCTCGTCTTCCTCCCCAACTCCCTCCCCAGGAGGTGGAGGAGGAGGGACATTGGGAACTGGAGGATGACAGAAAGTAGAGATGTTTGAGTAAGAAGTCTCCCTGTTTTCTGATTCTGATGAGGTTAATGCTGTGGAAATGTACATTATTCTGAATTTTCAATGTAAATCCAACCTTCCCCGAGTGTTTCCACCAGGATTTTAATAAAGACCATAAAAAGCTTTTATTTGACAAATGCCTAGAAACATTACAGGTGTAACAATAAAATTCTGGGCTCACCTTTGACTCTCGGAGGCAGTGGAGGTGCAGGGGAGGACGGGGGAGGAGGAGGAGGGCTGGAGGCAGAGCCAGTGGGCCGGCTGTGGAGCTCCATAGCCATAGCAAGCCTCCTCCCCACACTGAGCAGACCTCCTCCAGCTGCTCCAGAGGAGGCTGGAGTGATGGAGGAGGAGGTGGACTGATTGAAGCTGAAGGGACGGGAGGAGAAGGAGAAGGAGGAAGTGAAGGAGGACGATGAGGAAGAGGAGAAGCGCTCCTTCTTAACCGGACCGTTCTGAAACAGCAGATGAGTGAAGTTAGTTAGTTTAAGATTTTGGTAAGTAAACTTAATGTTATGGCAGAGCTGTGTTGTGAACAGATCTGTTGGTTGCCATGGTTACCTTGTCGTCAAAGTCATCATCACTGTCATAGAGATCATCGTGACGAAGCCTCCACTCATACTCCACATGGACGTGATGGTCAAACTGGTTGGACTGGGCCTGCTGCAGCTGCACAAACACACGCAGTTACTGTTAGTGTAACGCTGACGTCATTAGTCACATGTAAAGGAAGTGTAACTATGACCTCACCAACGCCTCACAGTGGCCATGTTTCAACCTGCGGCTCACGTCGAGAGCGCTCTCTCCTAACTCGTTCTCTGTTCACACACAAACAGTTCAAATATTACAAACGTGCTCTCTCTGATTATCCACAGGAAAAGTATGTGTGTGTTGTGTACAGTACATTTGTGAGGACCAGTTCAGAGTGAAGATATTTTTGTAGAGCAACTTAAACTTTCCACAAAAAAAATCTCTATTTACTAAAAATGTAAAAACTTTTAAAAAAATTTCTCACTTTTTACAAAATGTTTTCACTTTTGAAGAAAGTCTTTTTTTTTTTTTTTTTAAAATATTGTTACTTTCTAAAAATTTAAGTTTTTTAAAAAGCCATAACCTTGTAAAAATGTCCTCACTTTAAAAAAGTCCTAATTTAAAAAAAAAAAAAAAGGGAGCATCAAGAGGGTCAGCACAGTGTACAAACGTGTGTGTGTGTGTGTGTGTGTGTGTGTATTACTGATGTGTGTGTTGGCCCTGGCTCTCAGCAGCAGTCTCACACAGTCGGTCTTGTTGTGCAGACAGCTGTAGTGCAGCGCCGTGTTTCCTGATGATGTCTGCACATCCACGTTAGAGCTGAAGAAAAACAACAAAACACACACACAGGTAAACACATAGGTGTGCACATTAACACACACTCAGATGAAATCACTCATAAACATCGTCTGGAGCAGACTGACCAGTTCTGAGCCAGGAAGTCAAGGATGTGCAGCGACGTCCGGTCAGCCAATAGGACGGCTAAATGCAGCGCCGTCTCACCTTTCTCCTGTTGGTATGGAGATGGAAACGCACTGCTGAGCATGTGTGTTATGGCAGTTTATCTGTTCATGTGTGTGTACCTAAATGTACCTTTGTGTATCTGTGTGTACCTGTGTGTACACCTGCATATGCGTACCTGTATGAACCTTTGTGTGTATACCTGTGAGTATGTACCTGTATTTGTAGTATACCTGTATGTGTGAGTGCAGCGGCTGGCTCAGCTCCGTCCTCTGAGCGTACAGCTGTATCAGGCTGTAGATGTCGCAGCTCTTGGTCGCCTCCTGCAGGCTGAGTCGCAGTGCTGCAGTGGAGTTGTGGCTCCGCCTCACAAAATGAATGTCCTGATACTTTGATAGGATGAAGTCTTTACGCTCCGCCCTGTGCACACACACACACACGCCACAAATATATAGTATAAGATTCATAATAATTAAAACTATTTTTCACTAAAGTAACAGCTGTTTTTGTTTTTCTGTGTGTGTCTTACATGTGGCTGTGCTGGGACGGCTTCAGCGACGGACTCAGCAGGTTTGCCTCCAGTATTTCATTAAAACCAGAGTTACCAACATTCCTGGCCAACTGGGAGAGAGAAGACAGAAAAAGTTTGAAGCTAAGTGTCAGATCTAACTGAAATCCACTTCTAACAACTCCAAAGCTGTCGGATATACGTGTTGTATCTTGTTAGCTAACAAGAATCCAACACCAATCCATCCTGTCTGTCATCTGCTGGGTTTAGTTAAGCATCTCCCCTGTCTGGCTGCTGACAGCGCTGTCAGATGAAGAGTCAATCACAGTGGGCAGCAGTAGAGGAGGTTGTACCACCGTCTGTTTGTGTCGATTCGGGGTCTTGACTGATGACTATAATAATACAAGAGTTTTAGGGGGCAGCCCTCGTTTCAAGACAGTTTAAGGCGACTTTCACAGCTTGGATGTATAGTACAAAACATGGCCAACTGTTTTAGAAAATATCTGTTTCTTGGATAAAAATTCAAAGTTCATGACTATGGAAGAATATAAAGTATAAACTATGACTCCCAAGGTGCATTTCAGTAAGAAACATCCAATCATAGAGCTTTAAATTCTCTGGTAGACATCTGATTTTACTTAAATCTGACAAAAGTACTGACTGATAGCATGGACGACAGATGGATTAGCATGTTCACCAACAGGTAAGACCTACCAGCAGGTCTGAAGTTCCCAGACTGTCTAGACTGAGAGACTGGATCCTGGAGACATGGACCCCCATCTCCCTGTGGATCCCCGAACACTCGATACAGGTCAGGATACCGAGGTTGGTCGAAAGCCATCCAGGATCTACAGAGACAGAGAGAGAGAGAGATAATTAAAGTTTACTGTCATTGCCACATCCACGAGATGAGTTTCACTGGCGAGTAGTAAAGTAGCAATAGATTTTTTTTTATCTAATTAGGGCTGTAAGTAACATTTAGTTTTATTATTGAATGATTAATCATTTGGTTTATGAGATATGAGATGAGAAAATAGTGAATAATGTCCACCAGTCTCACAGAGCCTTCAGCAGTTAATTTATTATCAAATAAGTTTCATTATATGTCCACTGATTAACAGATAAATCCTGTAATCATTCCCACTCGATATCTGATGTTTATTATGACTCTTGCCAATTCAGTTAAATTTTATTTATATAGTGCCAAATCATAACAGAAGTTATCTCATGATACTTTCCATATACAGCAGGTCCAGACTGTACTCTTATAATATGATTTATAGAGACTCAACAATTCCCATCATCCCAACAGTGGCAACCACTTATTAATATTTTTTTTAACAAGTGCTGCACTACTGGGACAGTATTCACAAACATACTCTCAGAGAGTGCTTAACTTTCTAGCAAGCAATTGGAGCTTTGGAGTGATTCAGGAAACTTCTCAAAGCAACTTTAAGCAAAGAAGGGACAGAAAAGTTGACCTTTAAGTCCATGTAAAGTAATAATAAATATGTGTTCTGAGTTTGTCAGGCCAAGGAAGAAAGTCTAATTAACCATCCAACCAAATTTCATTTTAAAAAATGTATAAAATTAGGTTTCAAAATCAGGTAAAAATAATAGTAAAATAGTATTCTCTTTTTGGAGATGCTGGAGGCGTGTCCGCTGAAGGCGCTGATGTACGTAAGCATGTAAGTAAGTATGTAGTTTTTTTCTTTTAAAAATTGTATCAAAAACAAACAAAAATGCACTCTGAGTGATGATGGGCATACAGCTTAGTTTCTGTTAACACATGGTGTAATCATGAATAATATTTTATGTAATTAACATCTCTGTAGTCATATAGTCTGAAAACACATGCCTACTTGTGCAGCAGCCTATTCATCCTAGTATTTTATCTATTTGATATTTATGATAATTAATGAATTCCTGTTTGTGAACCTGCAAGGTGTGAACATCCAGTGGAAATGATATGAACTGCGACACAATATGAGACTGGACCGTGGCTGTTATTGTTTGTGTGATCTGCTGTTGGGAGATTGTGACACACAAAAATCATCACAGCTGTAAATATCTTAATGTTGTAATCACTTTCATTTTTGGCGGGTGGAAGATGGCAGCACATCCTGAATGAGATGGACCTCAAACATTATCCCTCCACGATCTGATCTGTAGCATTTCATTAACTCACGGTCATTCAGCATTTGGAGAATATTTTTTCTATCTCTTTGTCTTTCTGACATTTTCTCATCTGCTTAAAAAACTCTTAAACATCTTAAAAGTCCTGCTTCCTTATTTAAGAGAAAATTCGTCAGAACATCACAAGTCTAGGAATTTCATCAACTCTTTGAACAATGAATTTTGATTGGTTCTGTAATAAACCTTTATGCTTTTACATGTTTTTATAAATAAGCTGACATATAACTGAACAAATTCTTAATTACTCAAAATGTAAGGCAACTAAAAATGGCAACCAGATTTCATTTCAGTGACGAAAAGCTGATGTCTGGTTTTCAGCCGGGCAACAATTTTTCAAAGTTACTGATGAGCCTGAAACTGCAAAAGTTTTTGTTCTCAGGTCTCCCTTGAATCTTCATCTTAATGACACAAAAACACACTAAATAAAGTAAAAGTTAGTGGAGATGAGGTGGAATGAGAAAGCAGACGAGATGCATTGATTGATTGATTGATTGATTGATTGATTGACTGACTGACAGAGACCTGGAGCTCCGCAGTCACAGCAGTTGTTGTTTCCTGGCATCCGTTTGATGTCATCAGTGATGGCCCGGGTCAGATCCTCCACGCTGCTCTCCCCACTTCCTCCTCCACCTCCTCTCCCCCCTCCGTCCAGAGCCACATTCAGAGCCTCCTGCTTACTGTTACTGAGCACCGAGATCCAGCTGAACACACACACAGATATACACAAACACGCACAACACATTTGATGACGATCAACATAAATACAGGATGATACCAGTATCAACAGCTCCTCAGAATAAAGTTTATGTTTGACTCACGCCACACACTCAGCTTCATCCTCAGCCAGGAAGTGATAGGTCCGGTTATCTGGAGGACAAAGTGTCTGTTAAATTATATATTAACACATATGATTGTGTTTCATGCACTGATACTGTGGCCACTTAAAAGTCTTCTCATTGGCTGGAAAGTGTGGCTTAACTTTAAGTAACAGGACAGTATAATTGGACACTTCAGTCACTTCATCAGTGTAATGAGTTGACAACTATGTCGGATATTAGCTAAATATAGAACTTTACAATGTTTAAAATATACGTATGAGTAAATGACTGACTATAATATAAGAACAGTTCGTATATTTTATGATTGTAACATGTTTACAATGCTGTGTGTCATCATACAGTCATACAAACATTCATTTGTTCTGTATTATCTCTTCACAATCATGTTTATAATCACAAACTAATATCATACGTATAGTTATCTGTAATACTATTATTTATACTTATTTTCACATCATGTTTAATTAAATTTATTATGCAAATATACAATAATCTGTATATAGATCAATATTTCAGATATACTGCATCTCTATGTCACTTTGTTCTGGGATGTCAGGAAACTGCACCAACGTCTAACTTTAGCTTTATTATTTTATATCTGCATCACATTCCTGTGTGTGTGTGTGTGTGTGTGTGTGTGTGTGTGTCATACGAGAGATGAGGTCGAAGCATTTCTTGTCCTCCACACTCGGTTTAACTTGACAGGTGAGCAGGTTGAGTCTGGTTGGAGGTTTATTAGGCTGACAGAGAGAGAGACAGAAGAGGGGGTGATCAGTATCAATCACCCATTTTCCATAACTGCTTATCCTCATCAGGGTCATCGGGGCTGGAGCTAATCTCAGCTGACATTGGGTGAGAGGTGGGGTGCACACTGGACAGGTTGCCAGTTCATCACAGAGCTGACACATAGAGACAAACAACCATTCACCTATGGCAAATTTAGAGTAACCAATTAAACTGAATGGAAGTACTGTACATTGAATGGATATTTTATGGGATTGCATGAAAATATTGAACTAAACAGCTTCCTTTGTCTGCTACAGCTTTGCAACTCACTTGTCCTGTGTTTTGTCTGTCTTGAAGACAACCAAAAGGAGAAATTAATATTTTATATTTTTTGTTTTCATGATGTTGTTGCCTAATTTTGCATGAATTGCCTTCCATACACATACAGTAGATGGAGAACTTATACAGCAAATCAAATCTTGCATGAAGCTGCAAAGTCAGCAGAGCAGACGGTCAAACTATGAGTCAGACAGCTACACAGCACAAGAGACTCAACAACAACCCTCATTAGTCTTTAACCTACAAACATGAACACACATTTTGTCCTGCACCTTAACTTATTGTACAAGCTAATCACACACACACACAGGTGAGCTTACAGTAGCGTGTGCGATGGTCAAGTAACAGTTGTGCACTGAACATTTCCTCTTCTGCCACATTTTCCTCAACCTGAAACACAAACACACACACAGTTACTTTTATTACTAACACTGATTGATGCTCAGTGTTTCAGTGTGTATGTTAGTGTGTGTGTTGATTTTGTACCCGTCACTCTTCTTGTAGAGAAATCCTGTCCTTTCTGTTCCATACTGTTTGTCTCCCAGCAGCTGATGCATACTGTACACCTGCTTAGGTAAAGACTCCTACACACAAACACACACACACACGTTAATCACCTGCTGAACAGGGTTTTAACGTTAGTTCGTGTCAGCGTTTGTGTCTCTGACCTGCTCTGTGTGGACGACCGGCCTCAGCTGATCTCTGAGAGACACGAGTTGCCTCTTCTCCTCCTCCTGACGCTGCTTCACCTGTCAACACACAGACGACAGCTAAACTTCAAATCTTTTTCAAAATAAATCCACTTCCTCATCTCTTCTTGTTTAGGAAGTCTAAATAAAGCTGTCCATGGAAAGTGCATTTGCAGTACTTAAAAGGCAGAGCTACTGAGTGTAAACAAGAATAATAACTAGCATACGGAGAAGCACAGATGCTAACATGCTGATGTATTTTGAAAGAAATCTCTGAATTGCCTTTACACGATCTTTAATGTTGCAGCTGGTAAAGGTGAGACTTATTTTTTTACTCTATGTACTGCCGTATAGATTGTGAATTTCATCAATGGATCAGTTATCCATAATGATAGATAAGAATTTATTTGTTAATTGTATTTCATATTATTAATCTGAATCTGACAAGTAAACAGGTAACCAGTAACTAAATCTATCAAAGAAATGTAGTGGAGTAAAAGGTACAATATTTCCCTCTGAACTGTAGTAAAGTAGGAGTATAAAGTAGCACAGGATATAAATACTCAAGTAAATTAATTAATTAAATAAAGATTAAATGAACTTTGTCTGCAGAGGGAAAAAATCATTCAAATCACCATTAGTCTACCAGCGCCCCCCATTGGCTACACTGTTCATTACAGTCGTGACATTAAAGTGTACAGCTGTTACTTGTTGTTTTACCGTTGTCAGGACTCCATTCAGCTCCTCCATGTACTGCTTCAACCTCTGAGTGGTGGAAACGCACTCCTGCAGGAAACTACACACACACACACACACATACACAGTAAATACAACCATGTCAGTTTACAGCATTTAGGCTTGTCTGTGTGTGTGTGTGTGCGTGTGTGTGTGTGTGTATATGTGTGTGTGTATGCGTGTGTGTGTTCTTACTTGTTGTGGCTGTGGTAGTGTTTGATGAGGTTCTGCAGCAGGTCGACTCCTCTCTTTGTCTTTATCTCGTTGACCTTAATCAGATACTGAGAGAGGGAGGAAGTGTATTTATTGGACAGAGAGATGGCTGCATGTTTGGAGAGGGTCAGGAGGAGGAAGAAGAAGAAGAAGAAGAAGAAGAAGAAGAAGAAAGAAAGAAAAACAAGATGAAGTGACTGACCTCACACATGCTCAGTTGGAAGGAGCGTCTCTCCTTCTCAAGCTCCTCAGCGATCTCTCCCCCGCTCACCTCACTCCTCACCATCCCATACTGACGAGCTAACTCCCTCTTTTCCTTTTCAACCTGCTTACTGCAAACACACACATTTTAATGCTTTATTTGAATCCACTTATTACAAATACTCCACATAGTTTTACCATGAAAACAAATGTATGCATGCCTGTTCTTGCAACATGTAACTCTGAATGAATCATATTTTATTAGGCTGGAGGAGTAGGAGCTTAGGAGTGTTTACACTAATAGCACAGGAGCTTTGGACCACCAAGAGGCACGTGACAGAGAGTAATGCTAATGGAGAATGGCACCAGTGTCGTGGTAAAAGATAATTCAGTGTGATCTTCACTCACAATCTGCTCTCATAGTCCCTCCACGCTCTGTCAAAAGGCTTCTTCAGATCCTACAAAGATAAAGACAGAGGCAGTCAGAGAGACTGTACAGACTCATGAGGCTGTAAACACTTTAATTATTGTCATTAACTTTAACTGAACACATTCCTGCTCCTGAAGATGAGCAATTTCTCCTCTAAACAGAATGAAACACAGAAGCATGAATCAGTAAGTATAGATAAAAGGTCCTCACCCCCTTCACCTCTCTCAGGTCTCCTTTAACCAGTGAGTCCAGGAAGAAGTTGATGTTGTGGAGCATACTCTTTAACTACACACACACAGACACACAAACAGGTCATCTATGGTGGAGAAAATTCACTGCTGACCATTATTTTTAAAATGTTGGACGTCCGCTTGAATCACACAATTAAATAAACTTAAGAAACTTAAAAATAAGTACAATAAATTTGTTTTAAATCAAACGTTTTTCCAATTATAGCGTGGAAAGGACCAGACCCAACTGGTTTTCTCCAATGGAGTTTGGAATGGTCCAGTTAAGTGATAATAGTGTTCATCATTTTCAATTATAGGGTTTCTCAGTGGAGTCTGGAGGAGACGAGTTAAAAGCCAGCTAATTTTTATATCAAAGGTTTTTTTCAATGGAAGTTTTGAGTGCAAAAAAGCTCTGACTGGTTTTAACTTGACATTTTCCAATGGAAGTTTGATATTACCTGTTGAGAGGTACTGAGAGGTTTTTAGTTAAGAGGGTTTATCAGCTGAGTTTACAATGGACCAGTGAAGTATTCAGAGTTTTTTAAATGAGACGAATTCTCAGTTTGTAATCACATTTTTAATTAGGAGGGTTTTGGAGTTTGAAGTAAGGTTTGGAATGGACCAGTTTCATCAGTAATAGGTTTTGATCCAAGGATTGCCCAAAGACAACACCTTTTCAATTTGAGGATTTGTCAGTTGGAGTTTGGAATCAGTTAAGAACCAACAGTTTCTTTTAATCAAAAGTTTTCCCAGGTAAGATTAAGTTGGTTTTAATCACAAGTTTTCCCACTTGAGGTTTGTTAAAACCATTCAAAAGTTCACTTAGAGGGTTTCTCAGAGAAGTTTGGAGTGGAAGAATGAATCTTAATTGGATGTTTTTGCAATGGAAGTTTGGTAAGACCTAATCATAGGGTTAAATTAAACGATTTTTAGTGGACCAGTTAAGAACCAGATCAGATGTTTTGGTTGAGCTGAATAAGGTATAACAAACTAAGAGCTTGTGTTGTGACCTTTGACTAATGACTCACCAGGTTCTTCATGGGAGAGAGGAGCTCTTTAGAAAAGTCTGCCAGTCGACAGAAGGCAGATCCGACCTCCGTCTCTCCGTTTGAGTGACAGTTGACTGACAACTTCTCCATCGAGTTAATGTACTGCTCCAGGTGAGACACGTGATCTGCCAGAGGGAAGCACTATTAGTACAGGAAGTCATATGTGTGCATGTGTGTTTGTGTGCATTTGTGTGCACCTTGTCCTGATGTGTATTTGGCTTTTGCAGCTTTCTTCATCTTTTGCAACACCAACCGGTCACTGTCCAGAACCTGAACACACAAGAAAACACAATATTGTGAATCTGCTGAATATGCGTGTGTGTGTGTGTTGAGGGGTGGAGAGGCACTAATTCACCTGCTGACTCAACACACACACAGAGGACGAGCTTTGTTCTCTGACAACAGGCAGCCACATTCCTGTGTGAGTCTCATCAGTCTCAGTTGGACAGCGTGTTAACAACGATAATCATGATGAAGATATAAATTTGTCAGTCTTCTGAGAGTTTACCTCATAGTTTATACTTTCTGTGTGTTTCACAGCAGACATTTTGACTCATCATTGTAAGCACAGATGTTATTAATATCTTACCTATGGTCAGGTGCCCCAGTAAATAGTGTCCACAACATCCACAATACTCTGACCCTGAAACCACCGTTAACTGAATTTAGCAATCATTAATTTCATTGTTTACACATGCGCTTTTCCTACAGTGATATGTCAAAATGTTGCTCATAATGACTAACTGTATATTAATAATAAAGTGGGACATAAAATGAGACTTGTGTCCATGAATCCTTTGGGTTAAAGCATCATTGTGTAACTTTTCTACCATAAAATTACTAGGCACTAAGTCACACACCACCAGCTGTTTCACCAACTGTAGCTGCTGTTAGCTAATGTTAGCTCAGTTTGTTAGCCGGGCTGCCCGGACTGTGAGGTCAGAGCACCAAAGGAACCGGAGCTGGGCAAGCGGGCAATGTAACTGGCCTCAAAAGCCTCTATGGACATAATGACAGAGCAGAAAGGACTGAAAAGGGCATTGATGCAGAAAGCTAAGACGAGAAAACTAGAGAGTGAGCAAGCAAGAAGCCGCCAGACAAGAGTAAATCTGTGACTGAATCTGAGGCGCCAAGCTGGGCTTCTTGCTGTTGAACTAGTAATATTAGCTGGCTGCTATGTCTTGTGTTGTTGACCTTGCTTGATGTTTGGCTGTTGACTTGCTAGTTTATGATCACAAGTAATATAATCATAACAAATACACATGTGTTGTATACACGCTGTCCAAATTTACAACAGTGGTATTGCACTCTGAAACTGGGGGCGCTAAATCATAAAAATATCAATTTATACACAATGTTGCTGTAATTCTTGCACAGTATCTTAACCTCTTGGATCTACATTTACAAACAGATGTATGTAAAGCTGTTGATATTTATTATTAGTTTGATGAATACAAGCCTTCTTTTTTTGCAGCTGGTTCCTACAAACACATTTGAAACTTGATCAACGCTTGCTTTGATTAAGGTGGGATCAGTGTGCAGGATGCAGATTACCTCCTCATTAATAATCATCATCGCTCTGACTCCTCCTCATTACCATTATCTAACAATAACAATGAATACTAATGAGGATTTAACTGTTGCCCTGGTAACATATGCCAACTCTGTTGGGGGTAAAATGAGGGCAAGGGCGGGGGGCGGTTTGAGTCTCTGTTTTTCGGGGCCAGACAAGGATCCGAAGTCTTCGGGTCAACGACTCCACCGACCAACAAACCCCCCACACCTCCTCCCCATCCAAACACACAGAAACAGACATCACACAGCAGCAGAGCAACTTCGAAGCTACATAAACTGTTCAAAACAACGTTGATTATTTGATTTGTAGATGGACATAAAATGATTTAAGAACTATTTTGTTAAGTCGATTCATTGTTGGACTTTTGGTTGGACAAAACAAGACATTTGAAGATGTCAACGTGGACTCTGGTGAGGCTGGATTAACCTGCAAGAAACTCCCGAGGCAACAACGAGCTTCTCAGAGTCCGAAATCAGTTCTTAGTGATGCAAAATGATTGATCCTACTTTGAGGCCTGTGAGAAAACTCACAGATATTTATCATATTTAGGAGAATCCAAACCTGTTCAAGGCTGCGGAAATGGAGGTCAGACAGGATATATTCATTGATGACAATGAGGTTATTAAAAGATACATTTTTGACTGACTTTGTGCAAGATGCAAAAGAGAAACCATGCACGTCATTACAGCAACCAGGAAAATGAATCTTTGTAACAGCGATGATTTACATCTGTGTCAAGTTTGAGCAGTAATAAATCAAACTTAGATAACTTGTACAGTTCCTCAGATAATTAATTCATTTCCACAAGCTGCTTCATAAAAATGGTGGGTTATTATTTATTAATTTTAAACAGCAGATGGCTGTAATCTTTGGGAAATGTGTTCATACTGTTACAGTTGAAAAATAACACTTTCCTCCATGTGTAGGGGTGTTGGGATTTTAGAGATACATTAGTATCAGGCAGTGTTTCTTTCAGTCTTCAGACAGCTTTGTCTTTGTGCCTCACAGAAGTCAGTCAGAGGTTGGGGTCAATGATTGGACATAGTGTTCAGGACTTTGACACCAGAGCTCAGGGTTCAAGTCTAGAGTCCTGCATGGGTTAGATTTTTAAACTCTAAAATAACTTAAGATGTGACGCCTTTTGTCACTTTTATCTTTTACCTATCATCATAGATATAGATAAGCCTAAAGTAAAGTAAAGGAGAAAGCTGACAGAGGTCCTGACCAAGGTTTGCTCAACTGTTATTGGACCAGAGAGCCAAAAAAGGAGCTGGACTGGTCAAATGTCAAATGGGGTTTAGTGGTACTCATTGACTGATACAGTTAATCTGAAAATAGATGAGCAAGCTCTCAGCCTCATTTCAGAGAGCTGGATAAGCTGAATTTATTTGGGTTTACCTTCCACTGCTCTGTCTGTTTCTGCATGTAACTTTGTGCTCCAGGTACGATCACCCACGAGAAGTACGTAACAGGCACTAAGTCACACCCCACCAACTATTTCACTGATTTTGGTGAAACTGGATCGTATTTTATGGAGAAAATGTTTTCTGGTTTTCCCTCTGATGTCCTCCGGCTGCTCTGCCTCAACTCTCTGTGATTTACAGAGTTTCCTGATGGACAGTGAAGTACACTGCTGCCAACTGTAGCTGCTGTTAGCTAATGTTAGCTCAGTTTGTTAACTGGGCTGCCCGGACTGTGAGCTCAGAGCACTGGAGGAGTGAGGAGTGTTTGTACCACAGGCGTTTTAGACCACCAGGAAGAGGAGGTTTTCATGCTGACAGGAAGCGGAGTCAATGTCATGCCAGAACCAGAGCTGGGCAAGCAGGCAATGTAATCGGGCTAAGCAGCCTTTATGGACAAATGACATAATGACAGACGCGAAAAGACTGAATTGGATGTTGACGGAAGAAGCTAAGAAGAGAAAAGGAGAGAGTGACCAAGCAAGAAGCTGCCAAACAAGAGTAAATCTGGGACTGACTTTTGGTTATTCTCGAGAGCTTGGTGAAATAAATGGCTGAAAGCTGGGCTTCTTGCTGCTGGACTAGTAAGTAATGTTAGCTGGTTGCTATGTCTTGTGTCATAAGTAATATAATCATAACAAATACACAAATATTTTGTATTACATTCTGAAACTCGCAAAAATACCAATTTAATGGGGGGCCCAGTTGCTAATTTTTGCCGTGGGGACCTACAGCAGTTCAGCCCGGCCCTGAATGTAGAATGACACAACTGGTTCATGTCATTCCTCAAGATGAGGAAAAGATCCCAGATGATAGCTGATACATTTCCAGTCCACCACCACTACTACCACTACCACCCCCTGTGTCGGTACTGACCTCCTCCAGCAGGTATACGGTGTTCCTGCAGCTGATCATCTTGGAGGTGAAGGAGGAGGTGGTTGGGGAGCTCCAGTCCTCCTGAACCTCCTGCAAGAAATCGGACACGGACACGCACTCCGGCATGGTGCTCCTCGACCCAGGACACACCGGGACAGGGACCCGAACAGACTAACAGAGTCCAGGGACTGACAGATCAGCTGCACACAAAAGATCGAGGAAACCAGGCGGAACCTTAAAGCTGTACCCCAGAGATAATTATGATAAATAATAAAATAATTTAAGGTGGAATAATCCCATCAGCCCTACCACAGTCCTGTGAGGATAAACTGGCATTAACATGCAGATAAAGGCGTTAATTAAAGACCTGCTCCGTCAGTGTGACTTCACTGTGAACCGCAGCATCAGCCGCTGCTTCCCCCTCCAAACAAAAGGTGATTAAATCCAGCAGGAGATAAACCCGAACCGAGCAGATTCAACACAAAACCACGAACATTAAAACACTCCCGGGTCATTAGCGCGTTAAAGCAGATGAGTCTCTCTCCGGTTGAGCTGCTTCATTCAGAGAAAAAACCCTCAAACCCGCCCGGGTCTCCGTTTGTGAACCGGCTGACAAAGAGCGGAGAGGCTGAGTGGAGAACCGGATCTCCCCTCCTCTCGGGCACCAGGACCAGGTTCAGATGAGAGAATCAAACCGGTCTCTGATTCCAGCTCCAGGAGCAGCTTCATGTCTTTTCATCATCAGCTGATTTTTTTTCTTCTGCTTTTCTTTATTCAAACCGCATGGAGAGGCGCGTTCACGGGGCACGGCGTCGGGGCTGTGTGCCGCGGCTGCGCGCACTGCTGACCGAGCACAGAGGTGGACTGAACACATCAGTACACCAGACTCTGTATAATTCATGTCAGATACACACAGAGTCAGTTTAAAGAGGTTTGAACTGCAGTTTGAAATTTTCAAGACTATCTCAATATTTTTATTTATTTCATTAAAAAAGTAACAATCTATATGTTTTGTTTATTAAGAACCGTTTATGTTTTTCTATGAAAGAAAATATATTCTTTAAAGGTCCAGTGTTTCATTTTTAGGGGCCGCTGTTTACAGAATATGGCAGAAATGTAATATGAAATGCAGAAAAGTACCTGAAGAATATTTAAGTTTTTATTACCTTACATATGATGCAACCTGAATGTTAAATAAAAAAAGGCTGCATGAAGGCCACTCTGAAATGGTGTAATTTAAAGGGTCAGTTCACTTAAATAAAATTAGGAAACCTTGCTGTGAGGCGACAGTGCTAACCACTGCACCACTGTGCCGACCAGAAATGGAGTATAATATATAATAATTTTATATTTACAGATGTTGCATGTCCTCTTCCATGTTGAACCACCATGTTTCTACAGTAGCCCAGAATGGACAAACCAAAACATTGGCTCTATGTAGAGGGTCTCAAGTTTTTTTGTGTACATTCTCCATCATCACTTGGAACAGGAGGGCGAGATGAGGGGGTTGCATTACACACTACACCGTCACCGTAAATCCTACATACTGGTCCTTTAAAGCACTGGTTTCCAAAGTGGGGGTCGGGACCCCCCGGGAGGACAAAAGGCAGCAAGGGGGGGTCGCAAGATGATTTTCAGAAATCAGATAATATTTAAAAACTTTTTGAAATAGCATATTTTAGCCATAATTGTAACAAAACATAAAAAAAGTAGTTACATTTAAAATAAAAGCCATTAGTTTTTCTTTGATGTGATTATGACAGATTAACGACATCATCAGCAACAACAACATTACCTAAGGTCTATTAGCATCATGCTAAACATTACGACATGTAACACGGATAAATCATCTGACATCTGGGGATAGTGGGGGTCGCAAATCACTGATACAGTTGTTTTGGGGTTCGCGGGCTGAACACCCTGCTATAAAGTGTCTACAGCCATAGCAGCACTGTGAGGCTGTAGCGCTTCGGGCTAATTGCTAAAAACTGCATGCTAACATGCTCACAATAACAGCACACTAACATGCTGATGTTTAGCAGGTATAATATTTCCTTGCTTTTAAAACCAGAGTTACAAGGCACGGTACAAGGCAAACAATAAAAATAGATAAAACAGGAAAAAATAATTAAATATAAAACAATAAAAATAGTAGTGTAGTAGAGTAGTAGAGTACTAAGTAAAGCTGAGGCTGGTGGGAATATCATTAGTTTTGCAGGTTTGTGGACATAAATCAAAGTATTGCTGTGAGGATGTATTTGTGTTAGGAAGTTTGTGACAAAAGTTTTATGTCCTGTGTAAAAGCATGTTTGTATTCATCTATCAGTTTGACATTCACACATCTGGTAGAAATCTTGTTGGAGGCCCAAGACAGATATATTGGTGCTATTACTGAAGCTCTAGGATGAGTAACGGATCAGGTTCAGGAGTAGACCTGCCCAATCAGCCAAAGGAGGGCCGGAGAAATAAACATATATTAAGGCTGCATCTTTCTGTATTGAACGAGATTGTCTTTAGTCTCCTCAGCTCTGATATTAAACCGTCAACTGAAGATCAACTTGTTGTCTGTTGTGTTTATTTAACTGCTTGAAGATCCTACCTATCAATTTGAACAATCTGAAGGTTTTACTGTACGATGGTGACACTAGATGAAAAGTTAAGGGTATCATTAAGGAGACATGAATGTTTGGAACTAATTTCACAGCAATTTATCCAATAGTCATGATGGCACTGGTGGTGGAAAAGTCAGGAGATTACCAAAGTGAGTAGAGTCATCCTCTGGGGAACATGAATTTCACAGGAATCCATCAAGCAGTTGTAGAGATATTTTAGTGGATGGACGAGCTACATGTAGTATAATGTAAAATAATAACCTGACAGCGTTGTCTGACAGCAGTGGACAGTGGACAGTTTGGCACAAACTGAACCCCGTACTGGTCTGACATCATTTCCTGTCTAGTCTCTGAGGCAACAAACCGACATCATCAGAGTCTCAGAGGAAACTATCAGAGCATGCGTGTGTAAACAAACCATTTCTAACTTCCTGCTGAACGCAGCATGAAGACGAGGATGACAACTTTTATTTCACTCCCCTCACCTTCACAAGTCAAACTGTGTTTCCTCAGAATCACATTTAACTATCTCGTTATGAGAAAACAAAAATACATTACTGAAGACAGAGTGACAGAGTCCACTTCTTGTCCCTCATGATGCGGATTGGCCAGCTTTAGTCCACAGATATCTCATTATCTAATAATATTTTTTTACAGTCTGTTCACTTCCTGCAGACAGACACTGTTTAATATTTATTAATTTATTTACACAGAAATAACAGCAAACATTCAGATTGATCATTCAGTTGAAATAATCAAAAATTAAAAAATAAATTGATACAAATGAGTCAGTGCAAAATTAAACAAAAATATGAATCTTATTCATTTTACTTATTTATTTACTTTCTAAATACAAATTTGCGACCACAGTTATGTTTAATCATTAATATTACACTTGTTTACAATAGAGTTGTGTTTATGTTTATGACATAAGCTGATTTATCCAGACAGATTTTTGCTGTATGTCCATCACAGTGTGTCCAGTGCCGCAAGACACTATCACAATCTAAACATGTGATTTAAATCTGCAGTAATCCAGTAATTTCCTCTGGTGACGAATGAACCTGACAGTAAAACAGATCCCTGATTATTTCTCCCATGATCCAGGTTGTGTTCATATAAATCAGGATGCTGGGTAATGTGGTGCAGTCAGTGTAAACATATTAAATAATGAGTTTTACTGATTGGTGGAGCAGAAATCAGGTTAAATATAACTTCATTCAGTCGTAAACTGGATCAGTTCAGGATTAGAAACCTGAGACAGTCTGTAACATCCAGGACGAGGTGATGAAGATCCCCTCACAGGTTTCTTCATCCATGGACAAGCATGGAGGAGATCTGCTCTGGCAGCGTGTAGACGATGAGGACAAAGAAGAGTGTGAGGATGGCGAGGATGACTAAAGCAATGATGTACTTCTTGTACTTCTTCCAGATGAGGAAGATGAAGCTCTTCATCGGGTTGATGAACCAGGAGAAGTTGGTGGTGGGACGACTAGAGGGGCGACATAAAACAGTTTGTTTAGACCTGGACTGAGTCTACAGAGCTCTGCTAAAGGTCTGATCACACCAGCACTTAAAAAGGCAAAATTCATTTAGTTGGTCAGTCGTAGGGGCGACGTTAATCCACTCCCTTGATTTAACTTTGTTGAACTCTGATAGAAGAATAAACATTGCTGACCGTAGACCACCGACCAGTTTTATGTAACCTCCTTTTGTAACCTCCTCCTTTATAGTATAATATAATATATATATTAGAGTATAAACTGCTTTCTTCCCCTCGTCAGTAACTCTTTGAAAAATATTGGCAGGAGGAGTAAACAACACAGCAAAGAGAAAACAGAGAGAAGCTTGGAGAGCTATTGTGACTGACTTGCTGGTGTGTTTGTCTGGTCTCATCATTCAGCCTGCCTCAGCTCCAGGCTTCACTTCTTTGCACAGATTTAGATTTGGGAGGCAGCAGAGGCAGGACTGACAAGATGGCGACAACCAGAGCCACCACACTCTGAGCTTCACAACGTCACGGACACTACATCCATGTTTTACACTGTCTATAGTTGTGACACAGGCTGACTGTTCAAATCAAAAATCTTTTCCTTGTACAGTTACTGTTTTTATTCATTATAAACAATCAATAAAAAGGCCTCTTTGTGTTTTAAGTGTATATTTGTACTGTGGCGAGATCAATTAATGAACCGGAGGAATGATTGCAGCAGGTAAAACATATGGGAATCTGACTATTGTTTTAAGACAGACTGAAAAATGGTGAAACTGTCCTTTAACTGTGTGTGTGTGTGTGTGTGTGTGTGTGTGTGTGTGTGTGTGTGTGTGTGTGTGTTTGTGTGTGTTGAAAAAAAAAAAAAAAAAAAAAAAAAAAAAGTGTGTGTGCGTTGTACTTTGGTTTGTCCAGAGGCTCTGGCTCCTTTCGTTTCCGTCCCACAGGGTTGGCCTCCGCCTGCTCTAATGTCACCAGCTGAAGCTCTGCCTCCACCTTCCCCTTTACACAGACACACACACACACACACACACACACACACACACACACACACACCATTTCAATGTCAGCACAAGTATTCAGTCTGGAGTTTAAATTATACTTATTTACATTACTGGAAAATTATACATTTCTATGCAGTAAATGCAGTGGTATATCAGTGTTGGGTTCTTTTACCATGAGCAGGTATGTGTTGCCGCTGCTGTCGGTGTACTCGAGGTCCTCCGGTTTCATCTTACTCCTCCTGTCCTTCGTCTTCTTCTTCTTCTTTCCTTTCTTCTTGGCCTCCTCCCTCTCCTTCTCCTCCCTCTCGAAGTCTTCAGCTGTCTTCAAGCGGATCAGTGGCCACCAGCCCTTCATCTTCTTGGCACGAAAGATGGAGAGTCGAGGGCCAGCCCGATCCTTCGCCATCTGAATCGTACACCTACTGGCTGACTTTGCTGCTCGCACCATGTCGTTGAGACGTAACTCTATGGAGCCTGGAGGAGGAAGAAGAAGAAGAAGAATACATAAGCTGTTTTATCCTGTGATGCAACCTGAATCTTGAATAATCTTGAAAAATGCTGAAGGTGTGTGAAGGTCACTCTGAAATGTCAATTTAAAGGGTCAGTTTACTCAAATGTTGTATGGAGATATCTGTATCTGAGATTTCTGGAGTGAAATAATTTAGATTGTTGGTCCAAGGTTCAATAATAACTATGTTTTTTATAGTCACCTGAAAATAAGAATTTTTATGTTTTTGTTACCCTAGATTGAGCCTTTTATAACTACAGATGCTGGTCCTCTTCCACGGTGTCCACCATGTTATGCCATGTTACACCACCATGTTTCTACAGTAGCCCAGAACACACAAACCAAACACTGGCTCTAAATAAGGCTTTTCATGTTATTTGCATGTTTCCCGACTACTATAGTTTCTCCTTCACGCTTGGAACAAGAGGGCGAGTGGAGGGGTTTGCTGTCCGTAACCACATCGCTGGATACCACCAAATCTTTTACACTGGTTCGTCAAAACATTCAGTCTTTCAGAAACAGTGTTTTAGAAGTTAAATTAAAATTGTTGACAGGTTTGTGAATTATAAAGTAAATTATCAAATAAAACCAAAGCCCAAATGACTTGCTTACTTATTAATTACAGTCGATTCTACTTCACTGTTAAGCTACTGTCAATGTAAAGCAACACTGCAGATGCTGCAGAGCCTACCAGGAAGGGATTATGCTCTTTGAGCTGCTTCTACTGTGAAACATCTGCAGGAAGTGTTGAGTTTAAGTAGTTTAACAGCTGAAAAAACGGCATAGTATAAATTACTGGAATTTATTACTGAATGAAAATAGTTTGGTGGACAGCAGTAGAACAACATCAGTGCTGTAAATTTTACATTACATAGACGTAAACATGGAGGTAGTGTTGAGGAAGCAGGCTAGAAAATGGGGAGGCCTTATACTAAAATATGGCCAGATATAGGTATAAAGCAGGGAACATTTTTAGACTTTATAGTCTTGTCTGTTTGCGTCATACCCAGGAAGTCATTGGCAGCGATGCGGTCATAGTCCCAGACCTGCAGCGTGAGAACAGCCGGCTGTCGAAACTCGGACTCCTCCAGAGAGAAAAATGACTCCTTCTTCTTATAAACCACCTCTTTCTACAGGACGAGAGGATGAGACTGACAGTGTGAAGAGGAGGAATGATGGAAAGATCATCGGATCATTAAAATACAAAAGATTTGTTGGGTTAAATTGAATGATGATCTATCCGGAAGATAATGAAATATCTGACTGTGGACCAAGTATATTAATCGGTATCTTTCTAGTCAGGCTGTTAATGAAGCATACTCTGGGGAACAGGAATAGGATGAGCACATTCACTGGAGATTGTGATAAAATATTGATATTTCTTGAATGATATTGTACAATGGAAACTTGATTAGCTGAAAGACTTTTCATTAATTGTTAACTGATTAATCATTCATCAATCAAAAACACCTCTTTGGATTCAGCTTGTCTGATGTCGGTAGGATTTGCTGCTTTTCTCTGTTTCATTGCAAACTAATATTTTTGGGTTTTGGACTGTTGGTCACACAAAACATCTGAATACATCCACTTGGATTCTGGGAAACAGTATTGGACATCTTCAAAAATAATGGACAGATTAGTCAAGATGGAAAATAATAATTAGTTGTAGCCCCATGAGGTCACTTATAATCATCAGGATTCATGTAGTGATCAGTGGAAATGTTGATCATCAGCAGATCGAGGTGTCACCAGGTGTCCATGTGTGTGTACCTCAGTAGGAAGGTAGTCGAAGCGGAACACAAATCTCCAGTTAAAATTTCCTTCCCCAGTCAGGGAGTTGAAGTGGACGTCAGTCTCCTGTTTTTCTCCTTCCAGTCCCTTTATCCAGCTGCACAGAGGACAGATTGAAACATTGAGCCTTCAGAGCCAAGAAATGTTTAATTATTATTATTAGTTCACTAAGCCCCACCAACCAATCACCTTCAGGATTACCTTGGACCCCCGCCCCAATTAAGAAAGAGGATATGATTTAATATTGTAAGATTTGATATTACACATACATAGAGATATGCCACCTTTTATACATATCTGCAACTCATCAAGTAGCAACTTGGAGATATGAGCAACTCACAATCCTTACTGTTCACCTTGTTTATATTTTTGTCTTTCTGTCTTTTTTGGATTTTGTACATCTGTTTGTTGATATTTTAATACTGAACCTGATATTTTATATTTGCACTCTTTTTTATGTTTATTTAAATTGTTTTCCTAATTCTATCTGCAATGGCTGTACATCAATTTCCCTCAGGATAAATATGATAAATAAAGTTCTATCTTCTATCTTATAGTAATTGTTAAGAAGCCTGTAAACAGAGTGTTTGTGTGTGTGTGCTTGTGAATCTGACCCTTTAACGTAGATGTCCGAGGACGGTTCACCGGTGAACGGGTTGATATCGTCCAGAAAGACGTCATCAGTGTTCCAAATGATCACACGCAGCTCGTACCTGTCATCATGAAACAACAACATAGTGTAACTCCTTTATTATTATATTGAACTCTGCTGCACTCAATCATTTGTTGACCTACTGTTCAGGTTTGCGTGGCTTGATGTCAACAGCGGGCGGAGCTGGGACATCAGTGGGAAACATGTCCACCCACATATGAAGGTAACCCTGGAACATGACATGACATGTATTAACACCAACCATACTGGTTGTCATTGCTGTTTGTACTGTAGTTATCTGTTACCTGTGGCAGTCCAGGATTGTCCTGGCTCATCAGGGACCGGATCTCCACGTGCTCCGGGACCAGAGGAAGAGCTCCAGTGAGGAACTCGTTCATCTCCCCCCAGTGGTGTAGCACATGCAGGGCTGAGTGCTCCTCCATCTCTGCCTCCTCTGCTGGAGACAGCTGGTTCTTCTTCAGCAGAGCTGATAACAAGAACACTGCTGTCAGAGCTGTTAACACTTTCACTGCTGCAGTATGAGGGGAGCAGCAGTAGCACTATTGTGTCAGAAGCAGCAGCAGGGCTTAATGACTAATTGCATCTGGCTAGGTGTACCTTCAGGTACTGCATCAGGTGGGATCTTGAAGATTTTGTTGAGAACTTTGACCTCAGATGTTCTGTACTCTGGGGACATGATACCGTTCTTCCTGCAGAGCTCAGCCAAGATGGTCGACGGCTTCTTCGAATCACGCCACATATTGTAACCATTACTGAACGAGAGTCACACACAGAGTCACATAGAGCTACAGGTAAACATTTGAAGAGACAGACAAACAGATGAAGTACATGACACACACAGTAGTTTCTGCACTAATATTTTGTTGTACTATTTATGTGTCATAGCGGTATTAGCATTGGTGGCCAAAAATATCATAGAACTGGTTCTAACATGTCGAAGTACTGTTTCTAGTTCTGGTTTTCACTTGTTTGAGCTCTCATATTACAGTTTTGGTATTACATTTACACATTTACATTTATGTACATGCTGTAATTTTGATGCTATTGTGTCATAATACTAGTGGTAATGTGTCCTCTTACGGTCATTATAATGTCACAGTACTAGTTCGAACATGTTCCAACACAACATAGTTCCCGTACTAACATATCATAGGTCTGGTGCTAACTTGTTCTAGTACTGATTCTAACATATCATAGTTCTAAGACTAACGTGATGTAGTTGTGATACTAACGTGTCATAGTAAAGAGCCAGTCCGCAGCTGGCTCTGTGGCGGCTGTAGAACCGGTTCTCCAGATCAACCCGTGTTTCGCCAATGACCTCATCAGCCCCTACAAGATCGTGGTCCATCACTTTGACAACCAACTCTGTATCCAGCGGGAAAGACACTGTGAATTCAAACACCCTGAAAGACAGTTTCAGACAAGGAGTCAGTCAGTCAGACAGACAGACAGACAAACAGAGAATTTGTACAGGTACAGGTACACAGACAGGTACTGACTCTCCGAATGTAGGGTTGAGCTGTTTAGGGATGTATCGATCTTTGCTGTCCAGAACCTGCTGTCCAGACCGAACCACCAGATACGGGTCAGCTTTACCATTCGGGTCTTTGGGAGACAGATTGGTTGCCTGCAGGACACAGACAGAGACAGTATAACACCACAGAATACAACACCATTCCAACATGACAGGCAGTGGATGGATGTAGAGAGAAGCACCTTAACGATGTAGACTCGGACCAACACTTTGAGCGGAGAGTTTTTTGGGATTCCATTGGTGATCTGAACCTTTATGTCTTCTTCGTCTCCTGGATCAAGTGGATAAACCAGGAAGGATCCCTGTGGATAGAGAGGATGGAATAATGATAGTTTCTCTGCAGAGTCAGACAGACAGACAGATAGATAGACAGCTATCCATCCACAATACCTTGTATTTTCCCATTAGCCTCTCTTCTTCATCTTCCATTTCATCCTCAGCACTTGCTCTGCCTTTATACAGAGGGAAGGTCTGCAGCCAGTCCTGAAACTGACTGAACTCTGACTCCAGATCACCTCCATAGAGCTGAATACATATAAAAACACACAAACAGGAGCAGAAGTAAAAACATAAACCAATAAGCCGTTACTCCATATCAGCTCTGCCTTCATGATTTAGACTGAGAGGAAAACTATGCTGAACGGGAAACTAAAGATCTTCATGGGTCTACTCGGTTTCTGGGACCTAGTACAAATTATATCATGTCAAATCAGGTCTGGTAGGGTCCCGATACCCAATTGGATTCTAGTGGAGTGTTTCTGTTCACTACTTTATGGATCAGTTCTAATTATCCCTGTTCACAGGTTTCGAAGCACAGGGTGAGGAGCTCAGACATCCTACAATTCAAAACCAGATGGGATTGTCACATCAAGTTTGGGACTACCTCTGGATCCTTAATGAAGAGACTGAGGACATGGCTGGGCAGAGGGATTTCTGGACCACTTTACTTAAACAACTTTCTTTGTGACCCAGCCCTGGATGAGCAGCAGAAAACTGATGGGTTTAGGCAGAACTTTTACATGTGCATTTTGGATCAGGTCCTCTACAGCAAACCTTTATGTGCGTCTCGACATAGGAAGCTATGAATTTAATGTTGTTGACCTCAGTCAGGTACAGTAGAGTCTATTTGTGGCAATCAGTGGTTTGCAGCTGAAGTAGGAACTCCCACAACACAACCACAAGTAATTTCCAGCAGAATCTCCTTGCTTTTAGGTTGAGTAGTTGTTTTATGGAAAAAGCAATAGCATCTGATGTTGGGCTCCTTTAGGCCACTGTGGTCAGACTGTCTGATCAGATTACAGCTGGCTGGCCAGTGAGGTGCAACCTCCAACATGCCATTAGATTCCATTTCATTCCATTAGATTCGTGTGGGTGTCCACCTGATGATATTCACTCTCCTTTTAGCTGTGGCTTGGTCTCCACCAACTTCTCAGAGTCACTGTTTTCTCCAGGTAATCTCTAACTTTGTATGTCTACTGTTGGTTGCTGGGCAGGTAAGGTACAGAGCTAGTTTGCTGAAAACAGCTGCCTGCTGCTGCTGGAAAATAGGGTTGAGAGACTAAACCATAAAGGACTTAAATACTCAGTAGATCTTTGTTCACCTCTACCGGACACATCAGATTCAATGTTCTTCTACTGCTGATGGTGGTATAGCCCAAACTGACAGACTGGATGGTAAAGTGTCAATCACAGTGACCTCACACCTTTAGGGTGGCAATCTTCTTGCGTTTGGGAGGCTCAATCTCCACCACCACGACATCCTCCTCCTCGTCTTCAATGTTCGCCATAGTCAGTTTTCCATCTTCTGAACAAACAAAACAAAACAAACTCTATTAACATTGTTTTCCTTTTTGTGTCAATACTTAATTTTGTGGTATGTTTATTGTATTGTTCATATTCTTTAGTTTTTCTTTAGTAGAACTATGTCGTCGTATTATGATGTGCATTTGGTCTGTGTCTGTTTTCCTGGTTTGGGCCTCTTAGTACCAGTGATCCCCTGATCCCACACACTTGGACTGACATGAGAAGAAAGTAAATGATCTCCTGAGAGTTGAACCTCTAAAAACTAGCATTTGTGGACATTAGAGGAACTGCAACTGGACAAACCTCAACTCTCATCTCAATAATAAATAGTTTCACATTACATTAATATGGCACAATACATGCTAACATGACTAAAATTAAAAAGAAGTATTAGTTAAAACTGTACCTGTCTCTGCCTGTTCATCCATCTCCTCCTCCTCAGCAGCCTTCAGACAGTCAACACATCAGACGTGGTGAGTAAAAAACTGATTTATCAATGACATTTTTCAAGGGGGTCCTTACGTACAATAAAAACTATACACACATAAACATGTTTTTATGCATTTATTCTTTACTTTTGTTTCTGCATTAAAGTCTTACACATTTATTCAGACAGACAGGAGTGTCTCACCTTTCTCTCCAACTCCTCCAGTGAAACATAATATTTAGACCACCAATCCATTTCCTCCTTCTCAGGCAGATCCTCCTCCAGCTCTTTCCCATCCTTCATCAGCTTCTTCAGAGGATCCTGAGTGTAAACAACTCATGCTTTAATCCAAATCTGGATTAAATTTGTCTCAATAATTCTGCTTTTTAGGAGGATTTTAACATACGTACCTTAACCAGCTTGATGGGATTGATGGGAATCTTTGACTGTTTAATTCGCAGGCTGTTGAGCCCTATATTCTTCATTGACGTCAGAGGGTCCAACTTCATCGTATTCCGCCTCACTGGATGGACACACAGAGAAACTGTATCCATAAAAACTATAGGAGAGAGCTCAACCACAAATCCCAGAGGGTTAATTCCCATTGGATAAATTTGAATCAGTTCACATTTTGAATTCATTTTGGATCAAATCAACTCTAAAAGATGTTGATACACCCTATTATCAGATCAGAAATTGTACAGTCAAAGCAAAACAGCCATAACTAGGCACAGCAGGCCTGTCCGACTTTGGATTTCTCCATATGTTGAATATTAAACAATGTGTTTGTCTGCACTAACACGACAAACGTTTGAACATCACCTTATGAATATACCTGTCTTAGTGATCCCCATCGAGTAGGCCATGAATACTACCTCCATCACTCTTTCATAGCTCTTACCCTTTGGTTTAGGCTCTTCTTCATCCTCCTCTTGCCCAACCCCAAGCTCAGGTGGGGCGTAGTCCATAAGGCTCTGGACCCCGTGGGACCCGACCAGAGCAAGCCGACCAAATGCCCGCTGCTCCACCACGAACACCGTCAAAGGAGGATGTAGGTATGCCTGCTCTGGCAGTTCCTAATCAAACCAAACCCAGGAAAAGGAAGGAAGATGTTAGCTACATCTCTACTCTGTATGCATGCAATGGATAAACCAGGTGTGTCCTCCAAATTCAGTGAAATAAGGCTGCATTTCTTAGGTGCTTAGTAGCCAGTAACCATTTCGCTAATGACAGAAACTGACCACGTCAATATATTGGACTAGCTCTTTGAAGTTGGGGTGTGTCTGGTAGTTCTCAATCTCCTCAGACTCGAGCTGTTTCCCTCCACATTCCATCCTCACCATGGGACGAACGACCTCAAACAGCTCCACCCGTTTCAGCTCCCGCAGACCCCAGAACAGCACCTGAACATACACATACAAAAATGTAAAGTTGTAATGTCCCAAAGGCACATGTCAACAACACCTTGTGCGTGTGTGAGAGACCTCAATCCTGAAGGTCTTCAGAACTGGTCGGACTCCTTCTGGGATGTTGTAATATTTCTCGTCCTCCAGGTAGGTCAGCTCCTGAGGGTCCACACTTTTGGGAAGACAGGGCTGCAGGGAGAGAAATTATTTTCTAGTTCACCATCTAGAACTAATTAATGCATACTGCTTATTTCTGTTTTTCTTGAAGGATAATAATAATTCCAGTTTATTACAACTGTTTTGGTGTTTTTGTTCATATTTTTTATCAGCTCAACAAAGTAGTCGTAGTTCTTACGTCTTCTACTTGTGACCAAGCGCTTAGCCACTTTCATAAAGGACCAGTGTGGAGGATTTGGTGCTTGCAGATTGCAACCCCCTTGTTTTACCTTCTCCTTCCTAGCATGAAGTTGAGAAACTACAGTAGCAACGAAACACACCAAAAACGTGAAAGGTCTTATCCAGAGCCACAATTCTTCTTCAAATGATTATACACTAATAAAGAACAAAAATATGAGTATTATATCAAATTTTTTGCCATATTCTGTAAGTAGAGTCCCCTAAAACTTTAAGATGGAGTTCGACTGCTTCTCAGCAGAACAACTGTGCATTATTGACTACAGCTGTTTTCCAGTTATCTTCACTGGTCAGGTAAATGTACCAGATGTGCTCTGCCTGCCAACCATCTTGTTTCCTTCTCATCTGGTTTGTGGTGCAGTTGTTAGCAAAGTTTGTTTGGGGCTTGCGTGTTCTCCTTGTGTCTGCGTGGGTTTTCACCCGCTACTTTGACTTCTTCCCACAGTCCAGAGACATGCAGGGTAACTGGTGACTCTAAATTGCCCATAGGTGTGAATGGTTGTTTATCTCTATGTGTCAGCTCTGTGATGAACCATCGACTTGTCCAGGGTGTACCCGATCACCCAGTGTCAGCTGGGAGGAAGTTGAGTAGATCTTGCAGGCTTAGCACATTTGGTACCTATATTGTGTCTTCTGAAGGCAAGGAATGTGAGTAACTAAAGGCCAATTTTGAGCAAAATACTGGAAAAATGGTTTATCCTCTGTGTTGAATATAGCACAGAAACTACAACAAACAATGATTGATTGATTGACAGGTGTCACCTCTCCAAAGCCAGAGTAGTCCAGCTCGATGAGCTCAAAGGCAGCCAACAGCTCGCCAGCAGAGGCCTTCCCTATGCTGACGTCAAAGAAATGGAGGTGGGGTTTCTGGTAGTACTGCTCCACAGTTTTAAACTCAGGCTCGGCATAGGCCCGACCCAGAAGCTTGTGACTGCCCTGCACACATGCACACACACATGCACACACATGGGGTGTTATGACATCACTTCTTGAATGTGCAGAGGCAGCAGAAGAATAATATGAACGTCAGCATTACCATGGTGTCATAGTTGTAGATGATGATGATGATGAGAGGCGGGTCTTGTTGGAGCTCCTCTTTTGTTCCCTCTAGCAGAACTCTGTCAAACAACAAAGTCTCGCCCCAGGCTGGAGACAGAGTTCCAGTACAGACCTGCAAACACACACAGAACATGTATAAATATGTCAATGACTACTAAACCATGAGGAATTCAGACTGTCAACATGTGAATTATCAGAATTTGAAATAACTGAAGTTGTACAGTTGTACCTACCTTGGTGACCTGGCACTGTGTAGAGAAGAGGACCTTGGCAAAGGGATTTGATAGACCATTATTTTCAGCAGCCATCAGGCCACGCCCCTGGTACAGGTGACATCGAAGCTGGAAGTACCTGCTGTCTGCAGACAGAGTGAGAAAGAGAGAGGTCTATCGTCACCTGATCAGTCCAGGTAAAGCAAGTCCAAATAAAGTAATCACTGGATTACAAGAACAAAGTTTTCGTGTACAGACTCCACGCCCCCTCCTGGACAAGGTTAGCTGACTCACCCTGGCAGGACAGGCTGGCAGGAAGCTTCCTATTCCCTGTGGAAACCAGCCTCCTCTGCTCCTCCTCCTCCTCCTCAAAAACTGGCAGAAACTCCTCTGGCAAGCAGCTGGTGGCCTCTTTACTGTACTTGGCCAGACCGAGCCACATGTAGACCTCCAGCTTTGCAAAGATCTCACTTGCTGAACCTCCTGGAGACTGTAAAGACAAACAGAATAGCAACCCGCGAGTGTCATAACTGTTTTCCAGAGATAGAACAGGATGCGTCACTTGCATCATCCATGGTTTTAGAGACAGAAAGGCGAGCATCATCTATGATTTGAAAGATGATGAAAGATGTGCATCATGTACCCTCAGTTATGATCAGTCAGTGTTAGAATGGCTACCTTCATGTAGAGGGTGGTGACTCGTCCACTGTCCCGCCCCCTCTGCTCCTCCACCAATGAGAAGAAGATGGAGTAGGCGGGGATCCTGACATAAGCCAATCGCTTGCTTCCACTTAGTAACCACAGAAACGCATCCGGGATGGTCGTCTGGGGCTGGAGAAAGGGTGGTTGGACAAGGTGTGTCAGACCTCAGATATAATGAAAACATTGCAACCTTTGACGTCTTTGCGGTGACCTTGTGGTGACTCAATGATCTCTGACCTCTTTTGCCAGTAGGCGGAGTTTCTTTAGGATTTTCCTGCCATCTATCAAACGCTGTTTGGCCGCCCGCCTGGTGAACCTCCTCTTAGCCCTTACAGCCTGTCTGGCTAGCAAGATCTGGAGACAGTCAGGCATTGAGTCAGAGAGATAGACAGGCAGGTAGATAGCCACAAGTAGAGAGTCAGTAAGGTAGAAAGAGAGACAAGTGAGACCACACTCACCAAATTCTTCTTGATAAACACCTTCCTGCATCTGTCCAGGTTGTTGGGACGAGACTGAGACCTCCTCTCTGAAAAAACACTAAACTGTCTGCAGAGACGGACAGGATGATAGACAAAGAGACAGACGTGGAGGCATCACACTAAGTCTATTCAACAACTGCAATCAAATTTTCAGAAGGCTGAGACTTACTTGCAGGATGCTAGCAGCTCCAGCAGCACATTTACCAAACGCTCCTTCACGTTACTCCGCGGTCTCCTCAAGAGACGTTCCACCTCATCAAGACCGATTTCCTGTTAGAGTAGTGGGGAGCAGAGTAGGGGGTGAAACATGACCACTATTTGAAGGCACTGCGCACAACACATCATGGAAACTAAAGATCACTTGACTCTCACCAGCCTGTCGGCCATCTTGTTGAGCCAGTTAGCCTGATAGAGACGAAAGCTGTGATCTTCAAACTGACTCCAGACATAAAGACAAGGCTTCTGCTTTATAGAGGGGGGTTGGAGAGGAAGACACTGGAATGACCTGAGAGACAGACAGGTAAAGAGACACAGACAGGAATTGGGCAGTAAGTTTGTGCAGTATTTACTGTAGGTGCACTACTTTTATATCGCACTTTCGTCCAAAGCGCTTAGACAGTGCGTAGACTGCCCATGCATTGGGAGAAAATGGGCTCAATGACACTTCAACATGTGGAGATTGACCTGCCAGAACTGTGATTGTTGGAAGACCCAATTTACTTGCTCAACAACAGCAATATAGGGGGTTGAGGTATCCCCTCTGGGACCAGAGGGGATTCCTCAACCCCCTATACTGAGAGGGGCTGCAGCTCTGCAAAAGCAAAGGTGTGGGAGCAGATCAGGAAGGAGACATGTCTTAGCACTTTGGGGAAGGACTACTGACCTTGACTGCGCTTATTATTTGGCACGAGAAGGAACATGTTGAGGAGCTCCTAAACCTACTGACACCTCTTGTCTTACAAGGTGTCACCAGGTCAGATGGGATAGAAAATGGATCCCATGATCCATGATGGGGCTGGGGAGAAAGACTATTTCACCATGTGTCACCATAACCTGCAGCTGGAGAAGTTGCAGGAAATGGATGGATGGGTTGTGTTGTAGTTATTTGTGTAGGTGCAGTAGTTACCTTTCTGGATACAGAGGTTATTTACCTGTCGTACTCTGTGGGTTGGGGTCTCATGGCAGGAGACACAGATCTGATCTCAGGTTCAGGATTCAGCACCTCTCTGTCTAGCTCATCCTCTGACTCCAGCAGACCCTGCCCCTCCTCACTCAGATCCTCCCTGCTCCTCCTTAGCTCTTCTCTGCTCCTCCTCAGCTCCTCCTTGCTCTGACTCTTCTTGGATCCCCCAACCTCCACTGCTTTCCCATAATTCCCTGCCAGACAGAACAGCTGATGGAGTTCAGGGATGTTGGAAACTAAATCCCACATCTGAACCCGAGGTAGACAAAATAGTCTGGCTCAGCAGTGACCTAAATCCAGCATCAGGTGGTAACTCTGAGCCGAAGCATGCCCAAATACACTAACTGGAACTGATATTTAATCAGAATGAACCCTATAGTCCACATCAGTTTAATTTGAGTTATGTTGCAACAACAGGAATGGCCACATTTTACCGTACTCTTCTAACTCAATTTAAAAAAAAAGAAGAAAACTTTTATTTTGTGGATGCTTCATGTGTTTTGAGTTTTTGTTCAACTAACTTCAGTATGAAGCTGGTTGAAGGTCTGAATGTTAGACTGTGTGCAGATGCAGCAGATGTTCAATGTTTTACAAATGTAACATATAAGTGATAACTGTCAAACTTCAGTTCCACCTTAAATATCTTCAGGTTTTGCATTGTTGGTTAGACATTACTTTTGGCGATGTTTCCGTCTCTCTATTTTCTGACTTGACTAACTGATTGAGAAAATATTTGGCAGAATAATGGCTGATGAAAAAAATCTGTTAGCTGCAGCCCCAGCATGGATGTGTCTGTAAGCACATAGAATACAGTGCTTACCTATCGAGAGTTCAAAGGTCAGTGGTCTGGTTCCTACAGACGGGTCGATCATGGTGACTTCAAACAGAGCGGCGAACAACAAAAACTGCTCCCTCTCTCCCAGGTAACCCTGAGAACAGAAAATAAGAAGGAAAATATGAGAACTGCAGGACGCCACTCTCTTCATTTTCTAGGGCTGTCCTGTGGAGTGAAGTTGTCCTGGGTCCTCTTTGTTTGCATTACTTTGTATATCCTTCCACTACAGTAGATAATTAGTAGTATTTCTTGCCTTGTTTTGCAGATGATATTCACTTATATGCTTTGTTTAGGCCTCAAAATGTTGGCAGATAATTTCCAACAATTTTAAACAAACATTGACTCATGTTTCCTGATAATTAGTCATGCAAAGAACCTGCATTAAAAATCAGCATGAATTTATTTTACTCTATACTGATGGAACTGTTTCAAAAAGTAAAATAACTGATCTTTTAACATCAACTATTAACTGAAATAGATAGTAGTAGTAGATAGTGAAATAGATAGAGGGGAAATGTGAAAAGGGAGGTAGACAATAAAACAAAAGTGAGGAGAGGTGAACCATGGAGAAAAGTGTGTAAATATGAACAAATAAGCAAAAAAGAATTAGAGAAAGAAGGGAACAAAGATGCAGAATGGCAGGAAAACACATGTACATAGAAAAATAAAGACTGAAAGAACCTTGAACAAGATTATTTTGTTTTTCAATATTGAAATTCGAGAAATAAATGATAAGAATAAAGTTATTTATTCAGAAATATTAGCTATCACAGACATAGTTTTTTTTTTTTTTAAATGTTGCATTAATGTTGATGAGATGGTGCTGGTGGTGTCGGCACTGACCTCAGGGAGTGGGTGGGTCTCCTCGACCTCCACAGTAACGGCCTCTGGTACCTCATCTCCTGCATCGCCTGACTCCTCGACCACTCCACTGGCAGCCTTAGCCGCTACGACAACAGCACGGAACAAACAGATGAATAAACTATAAATACATGTGGAGTCCCATTGCCTGTCCCATGTCAGCCTGAGGTGTAATGTTATGATCTCTCTGCACTTCTTGAGCTGAAATATAATTAACATTTGTACTATAGCATCCAAAGCTTACAAATAATTTTTTTAATCAACAGTAAATCTCTTTAGACTGCAGCTGGAATAAAACTCACTAATAACTATTTTCGCTGTTTTACCAGTCAGTATCAGTTTTGGAGGTGTTTGAAGGTTTCAACCAGTTTCCCTGCTGCTTCTAGTAAGCTGAGTTAAACACAAAACCTGTTCCCTTTACAGTTGAGTTAATTATTTCTGCTGCTTCTCCTTGGTAGACTGACCTTCTTTCTTCTCCTTCTCCTTCTTGCTGCTTCTCTTCTTCCTCAGTCCCAGTTTCCCCAGTGCTCCTTTCACCTTCAAGGACACACAAGAAATAGTCAGTGAGGTCATATAAGATTTGACAAGGTGATGTGAGAATTGCTGAGATCATTAAGGTCATAAAGATTTTATTGGGGTTGCCAAGGTAACAACATTTCTCAACTCTTATGAAAAACAGGAAGTAGGAGGTACCTTTCCCACAGCGTCTGAGGATGTCTCCGTGTTGACGGCAGGAGAGGAGTAAACATCCACTGTGAGAGCAAGGAGGATTCGACCGCGGTAGAAGATTCCTTCACCCAGACCCTGGTTCAAAGCCTGGAGGAGAGAGATAGTTAGTCCACTTCAGGAACATGAGCTCTGCTCCAAGCTCCCTCTGGGCGTCCCGAAATCCCTACTCTATCTCTAAAGCTAAGGCCACCCTATGGAGGAAAGTCATTTTGGCCACTTTCATCTCATTCTTTCAGTCACTACCAAAAGCTTGTGACCATAGTTGAGGGTTGGAACATAGATAGACCAAAAACAGACAGCAGTCCAGTACATCGTCCACATTGTCCATTTTCCCATCACTTCTAAATAAAAGACCCAGAGGTACTCGAACTCTTTTACCTGGGGCAGCAACCCACTCCCAACCCAGAGGGAGCATTCCACTGTTGTCTGGCAGAGAATGACCTCAGACTTGGAGGTGCTGACTTCCCAAAATGCTGAATTTTTGCTTTAAATGTCAAGTTTGATTTGGTTGTGTGTGTTTTACCTGGTGGACGTCTCCAAGGGTGGAGTTCTTAGGAGAACCGTACAGGTTAATCCAACCTGGACCGAAGGTGGGGTTAAACCCTGCAGACAGACAGATTGTTATAATAAATTCTCATATAAAAGCTGGTGTTCAAATAAGAGCACAAACAAGTATTTACTAAAAACTCAACAGTAAACATCATCAACAGCAAATAAAAACTTGAGCAGATCCAAAACCAGTAAGGTTTCTTGCTGAAATATGATTAAAAACACTAATTTTAAATAAAGGGCTGTCTCTGATATAAGAGCATGTGTAAATTGTGGATTATACCATTCCTGGTGGGATCAGAAATCTTCTGCAGGTCCAGGAAGTGCGTTGCCAGAGCGATATCTCCCATCTTGGCATCATCGAGGATCTGGACTCTGATTCGCTGAGCCAGGGGAGGAAACTGCTCAATGAAAGAGATCTCCTCATTCCAAACTGGACTGCTTGTAGCATTGGCGACCGACGTCTCCCCCTGCGTACACACAGTAACAACATTCACATTTGGTGACTCTTAGCTGTAGTTTCAAAAGACAATAAGCATGTATCAATCAATCAAAAAGTTCCAAGAACTATTGAACCAGAGGAACAAAACTAGGAACAAAATGTCCCCTTGGCCTTGTGTGACTCCAACGACCATCGTCCATACTTGAGCTTAGGTGATCTTAACGACTGTCGCTCACACCAGACCTCAGGTGACCTTAACAACTCAGACAACAGTGTCACAACAAGGAGAACTAACAAACCAATTGGAAACAATAGCCTGGTTAATGATCCCTCCAAGGCTAAATACCAGGGTTCTCCACCAGTCAGTCAGGACTGAAGAAGCCTCTTGGATGAGAGGTGAATCGTCCAGTTGCCCCAGATTTAACCTTCAAAGAATGATGACCTGACTAATCAGGAGGCCAATTAACAGGAACAAATGTTCTCATCCTTATATTAATACTAGAGTCAACCAGTACTTCTGGTACCTAAGCTGAAGCAGCAAGTACTTTTTTTGGTACCTGGAGCTATCATAGTCTTTGGATCCTTCTGTTGAAAGTTTACACGTCAGTTTACAC
Source organism: Argyrosomus regius (assembly GCA_946959425.1). Lineage (NCBI taxonomy): Eukaryota > Metazoa > Chordata > Actinopteri > Sciaenidae > Argyrosomus > Argyrosomus regius. The sequence continues at coordinate 12,332,067 of OX336885.1, forward strand.
ATCTGTTTACCTGTTGTCCAGCAAAGGTCACCTGTACGTAGGGATCAATGAAGACTGTACGGTCGGTGACCTTTGACATTTTGCCCATTAGCCCCGACTCCATGGTGGGTAGGCCCTCAGCCTTGTAGATCTTGACACGGAAACGAGCCCATGGACGCTCAGAGGACATACCACGAGGGAGCAAAAGGTTCCTGCAAGAAAATCACAGTCAGAACCAAGTTGCACCAGCTATTCATTTTTGGCAGGGTCAATGTGACGTTACTGACTTTTCTATGTCGTCACCCGCCCTAGACGATGAAGGTGGTGGCAGACTGGTCATGTTCATAGAATCTCCCTTCATCAGTATACTGAGACTGGCCTTGACGTAACCCTTGATCCCTGACCTGGTGTCTGCTGGGTCAGTGAGAGGAGCCCACTTCTGGTAGAAACGATGGTCTGGAGACGCAGAGAGGTCAGAGGTCAGTGAGTACTGCAGTACTTTGATCCAAGTGCTACAGTGTGAGCAATTCTGGTACCTGGCTGGTTGTACACAGTGGCAATGTCAATCTTAAAGGTTCCAATGTGGGTCATCAGGAAGGCCAGAGTCCGTCTGTGGAACACCTGAGAGAAGGTGACATTACAGGTGTTCACATACCCACACCCACGTCTCTCACCATGGTAACAACAGTAGAAACAAAAAAGAAACAGTGGAACTGACCTTTATCTCAATGACTTTATCAAAGAAGGTATGTGGATTCTCCTGAAACTCGAACTGGAAGTTCTAAAAGAGAAGAGGAGGTAAACATCTGTTTTGTATTTTACTCTACTGTATTCTACTGTACTCTTCTCTGCTGTACCTCATTGTAGAAGGGGCAGTTGGTGGATTTCTGTGTCTGTGTGTGCTTTTTCTGATTTCCCACTCTGATGAAAACAGCAGGGTTGATGTTCACTCCAACGAGGTTCTGAGCCTCCAGGATGTTCACATTCACCTGCACAGACACACACAACTTACTGAGGTAATGGTTTCATCTGAACGTCTGTCTATTAACTTCATCTCCCGTTGTGGAGCACCAAAAATGGGGGCAAAGTGAAGGAACTGAAGGAACTGCCAGTGGACCTCTTTACTTTTGCAAGGATGCTGGAGAGTTCATGAGGTCAATGAACAAACCGAGTGAAAACAATGGCCTGGTTAACGTTCCCTTCAAGGCTAAATACCTGGGTTCCCCATCAGTCAGTCAGAACTGAAGAAGCCTCTTGGATGATAGGCGAAACTTCTTCACGGATTTACAAGATTACCAGATTTGACCCTCAAAGAAAGATGACCTGGATGACTGAGAATCTTCATAGACTTCTTCCAGCGTGGCTCACCATCTCTCTAAATCCTTATCTCACTCTTTAACTAGTCACAAAGTTTTGAAAAGGTCTTGCAGAAAGCTTATGACCCATCCCCCTTGTGGCTGTCCTGTGGGAGCTGCAGTAAGAATATAGTGTACCAGGACTACTGCTACAAGCCATATGGTCCATGTCCGTCTATATTCTCAGGAAAGAACACTAAGTGTTCTTAGTGGGAAATATCTGGCTCTTTAGCTGCCAAATGAAACTCACTACAAAGATCTGTAAAGCTGAGTCCTCCAGGAGAAGCTGTCAAAGCCAACAAGCAGTCAAAAATGGATGGATGAATGAACATACCTGGAAGCTTTGGACTTTGGAAATTCCAGCAGCAACATTTTTGGACATGGCCCTGCAACGACTGCATACACACACATTGTTGACAGCAGGTCAGTATTACAGCACCCAGATCTAAACTGATAGAACTTAGACAGATTGTAAAGTAACCAGACCTCAGCAAAGGAGTAGAGATGATGTTGGAAGCCTCTAAGTCTATCAGGTCATCATCAAAGTCATCATCATCGTCATAGTCGTCATCATCACCATTACTGACCAGGGTACGCCCCAGTTGCCGAGCCTCCCTGTCCAGCTGACCTGGGTGAATGAACATTGGCTGACTAACAGAGAGAGAGAGAGAGAGAGAGAGAGAGAGAGAGAGAGAGAGAGAGAGAGAGAGAGAGTAATGAATGTCTGTCAGAAGAGGAAGGGTGGAGTTTATGCAGAAGTGACAAAAACTGCAGTTCCTCAAACGTTCACTTGAGGCTGGCTACAGAATGAATCAATCTTCATAAGCCCCCATGTTTAAATGTCCAACTTCACAGCAGATACAAACATGTTTACAGCCTGGTACAAATACCAAAATGTGTCATGTAAATTCTCACCTCTCAGGGTCATTAAATCCATCATTCCTGATGACCAGAGCGGATCTGAGGATGAAGGAAGGAAAAGAAACAAAATGACATGAAAGAATAATTATTCAGCATGACTGTTTGTTGAAGGTTGATTTTTTTTTCTTCTTGGCAAACAGTCTTGCCCTGTTTCCAATACTGTGTGACGATAGGGGAAACACGTTCTGGCTGGTGTCACAGAGACAGACTTTAACTATGGTGGCTTAGATTAAACCGACTAAACTTCAGATAGACGTCTAACTTCATCCATTACACAAAGGCATCTAATTTGTGACCATCCTTAGCATCTCCCCATGAATTCTGGGTAAATTAAGACCCTTTTTAGTTTGAAAATCATTCACAAAAATCATTGTCTGTACAGTTTAGTGGAAAAGATGTTTCCAGTTTAGCGTAGACGTGATCTTACTCATCCTTGTCTTCGACTTTCAGGAAGTCGAGTCCGTCCCAGTTTCCTGCTGTTCCCTCAACTGGATGATACCGAATATCCAACTCTATATAGATCTACAGAGAGAGAAAGTGATCAGCCAACACCCCATGTTTAACTCTTATAAGACAGCGTGTAAGTGTGTGTGTTTGTGTCCTTACATCTGTCAGGCTGTAGTTAGCATCAGTCAGTGCCTCCCGTAGCAGCAGCCTCCCTGCAGTAACAACATGCTGGAGACTGACAACCAGCTTACCCAGCAGTCTAAACACACACACACACACACACGCGCATACACACATTTTCAATATGACTAATACAAAAACAATATGTGTATCTATTGTGTGTGTGTGAGAGAGAGTTTGTTACCTGTTGGAGAAGACCTTACTGCAGTTGTAAACACTGATGGACAAAACTTCATCTCTGATCACTTTACCATAGTGAGGCCAACGGAAATGCACACACACACACACACACACACACACACACACACACACACACACACACACACACACACACACACACACACGCACAATTACATAATTTATACTCTAAATTAAAACATAAACAAGCAAAAACTCAAACTACACAAATAAGTTTAACTTTTGGGAACAAGATGTGTGACAAAATAATAATATTTTAGCATTTTCTGAGCTTTCAGTCATAGCTCACAGGCTTCCTAAAGTGTCGTCACATGACTTTTGGCACAGAACGGCATGTTGAAGTGTATGAGATACTGAAGATACTGAACCCCAAGTGTGAGCGTGATGATGAGCAGTTGGCACCTTTCATAGCAGTCAATGCCATCAGTGTGTGAATGGGTGAATGAGATATGTGGTGTAAGAGCACCTTGAGTAGTCAGAAGACTAGATGCACACTGCATCTACCATTTTAAATTTAACATCAGTCACATGGTAACTGGTGGTCGAATGAGATGGTAACAAAGACTGTCTCTGATGTTGGATGTGAATGTCCTCCGTGAACGTTTTCTCCTGGTCATTGACCTCTCCCACAAGTTGACACACATGTTGAGCATTTTGGAGTCCAGTGTTTTGCCCAAAGACACTTCAGAGTCTGGGATTGAACCACTAACCCTGTGACAACTGATCAACACACTCACTACACTACAGCTGCTGTATTACATTAACAGGCAAACTCAAACTAGAAGACATTTTTCTGTACAACGTGCTTGGTTTAGACAAACATGCATAGACACACACACACATTTATACAGAAAATCACCTGGTCACACCTGAATAACAAACACACAACACAGATACTCAGGACTCACGTCATACGGAGGTTACCGTAGTTACATTATCTAACCATTCAGCCGAGTTTATGTCAACAAAAAGGTGGTGATGTAGTGAAGTGGGTGGAGTACGGCTATCACAATATCAGATTTTCAACACGGGATTATCGCAAAATCTATGACTGACATGTTTTCATGGTTCTGTATCTCATCCAACTTCTGCTGCAGAGCTCAACCTGCAACTTCACCACATCAAGCTGAAGTGAAACAAAGTGTCTGTTGCACATTGGCACGGCAGTTCTTTGCTCAGCTAAATGCTAATGTCAACATGCAAACATGTTCATAATGACTATGCTAACATGCTGATGTTTGGTAGGTATAATACTGAACTGTTACTCAGTTTAGCTTGTTAGCATGCTAACATATTTGTTGATTAGTAAGCAAACAGCTGAGGCTGATTTGTAGTTTCGTAGTTTTTTTTGGCCTGGATGTATAAAAAGAACTGGACTGTGTCTCAAATCACATACTTCTGTACTAAAACTTACTATTTTGAGTACATACATAAGCACGTTCATACTGTCAATTATTTAGTAGTACCCAGATGCACTCATGACAGTCAAAAAGTTGAGTGTGTTACTTAAATGGTCGCCATTTTGGTGGGGACCACCAGCATTGGGAAAATGGTTTATGTTTATATTTTGGCAGTCAAATGTTCACAACAATACTCTGCAGTAAAATGTTGTGATCGTCTTTTCTGGTAAGTGCACAACAGCCATACTCAAATTGAATAAATGATAATAATTACCATAATTAATATAATCATAACAAATACATGTGTACAGCTGTCCATATTTACCACAGTGGGATTACACTCTGAAACTGGGGGCAACTATGTAATCACAACAAACACTGATTGAAAATGTTGCTGGTCCTCAACATGATGGGCGCATCTGATCTACCAGCTCGGAGGACGTCAGGAGATAATCCACTACATCACCATTAAAGTCAACGTCGTCTACGATAATGAGAAAACCATGGATTTATAACCAGAAAATAACTTCATTTTCACTTGATTCAGATTAATGAGGGTACTATTAAAAATACTGACAGCCACTGTATGTATTCAGCTGAGATTCTATATTGAATCAAATGAGCACACCATGCCAGGAGGTACATAGCGTTCTACAGAGAAGTGTATGAAGTATCCAAAGTGAGACACAGTACTGGATATAGTGGTGCATGAACCCAAAAAAGTTCATTTTCCGGCCTTAAAATTACCCCAATCTTCCACATATGCTTCAGCATTGTGTGGCCCATCGAGCAAGCACACAAGACTTCCACAGACTGAGCTGCTAATATCTGGTTTAGAGCTCTGCTTGGATGGGGATTAAATGATTTATTTGTGCGGCTCTTCTAGACTTTCTAAATGTTATCGGACCAAATGGATGGACCAAAAGTTATTATACTGGGGTTGTGACACTCAAAGAATGTAGCCACCATTTCACATCTGCTTCTTCACAATGTAAGCTTATGGAAATAAGTCTATTTGGGCCAGTGTGCATCACATGATTGATGCCATTGCACGCCAAAAGTGCTGTTCCTGGGGGTTTTGGTCATGAAGTACTGGACAAAACTGAATAATGGCGACTCTAGTTCAAAAGACGATTATCAAAGTTATTATTGTTCATTGTCTGATGACAATAAATGTAAATAAATTTTTTGTTTTTTCTCCAGGAGCCAGACACAGTCGAGTGCAGTAGAATATGTAGAATCACGTCACCTTTAGGTGTGTGTGTGTGTGTGTGTGTTGAAGGAGCGGAGTGTGTGTTCTGTAGGAGTGGTACAGTTTCTTATCAGCTCCATTAAAATAGTTTCAATATGAAGCAGACAGCAACCTGCTGTAACACACACACACATACAGGACAAATATGATGAAGATCATGTGATCTGAAATCTCAGCAGCTCATCATCCTCACACCTGAACTGACCCGGGACTCCAGACTGACATCAGGAGGAGGTCTCTGATCTCTGATTTCTCCCATTCACTTCAATAGAGTCTTATGAACATCAGTGGACAACTTAGCACCCATGACTGGTTATCATGATGACGTCATAGCCCTGCTCTGTGTTCTGGTTGGTCTGAATGTGTCAGTGTCACAGTGGTTTACTGACCTCGTTGAAGATGGCCAAGTTCTCACACTGCAGGACTCGGGTTTTATGGGTGAAACCTGGCGGACAGACAGACAGACAGACAGACAGACAGACAGATTATGGGTAACCATAGCAACAGTGCTGATGTTTCAGGCTCTGTTAGCAGCTGACTGGCTGCCGAGGAGAAACAAGTGATATGAAAATAACTTGAGTTGACAACAACTCCTTATGTTACTGTAAATAATATAACACACCACAATAATATATAGCACACCAAGTATATGGATGCTTAACATGAACTACAGTGGATAAACACATGAAGATGTTGAGGAGAATTAATGAAAATGTATATAACAGCTTTAAGGCTTCACCATATGTCTGCTAATTTTTCTAAATGTTTGAATAAGAAAGGTACTTTATTTTACTGTCTATGGGAATGTCTAAAGATCCAAAACTTCTGTAATGATGTTAAAAAAAGTTTGTCAGACATGCTTAACTCCAAAGTCTCCTAAAATGCCTCAGGACTTTATACGGATATCAAACCAGAATAAACATTTGGCCCTTTGATTGTCTGTTTGATTGCTTGTTCATTATGTGGAAATGAAACACAACCCAAAAAGATGAGCTCAACAGAGCTTTGTACTTATATTTGTAACTAAGCCTGTTCCAGCCCTGATAAACCTGAAGGATGACTTCACATTTTTAAAACATCAGTTTGAATATTGAAACAGTTTTTTGCTTCCTGTGACAATTCCTCCTGTTCACACTGGCCGTCAACAGATCCATTCCCAACATTCTTCCAATGAAATTTACATTTGCTCTGTGGGAAAATATATTTAAGGCTTTGACAGTCTGAGGTTTTTCCCCTCGACAGTGTTTCTTTGCTGAGCTGTAGTGAAGTGAGAGTCAGTAAATACAAACACATGACTTTACAAGTCCTCTCACGTCTAACTTTCTATTTCATACTATTCAGATTAAACAAAACATATGATGAACACTATGATTCATTACCTAACAGGATGTGGTTAAAATGAGATCCACAACATGAAAATGTGAATTAATGTATCAGTAATAGTGATCTACTAATATAAAAAGAAATGAAAGGAGATATTAGGAAAGGAGAGTACATTCACTTTTGATCTTTTAAATTCACTTTGTTACTCATACTACTGAAGTTTTACTGAAGTATATTATTAAAATCAGGACTTTTACTTCCAGTGGTGTATTTTTATCATGTGGTATTTCTTCTTTTAAGGAACACCAAAGTTAGAAGCTTCATATTATCTAAAATATCATCGTTTATTGTGTTCAGGAGCACAGAAACAAGCAGGAAAACAGACAAAAAGTACACGAATAGGACGAGTAGTCGTCTTACTTCTGGCAGTAAAGTGTATTTTATCCGTGTGTGTGTGTGTGTGTGTGTGTTACTGACCTCTGAAGCTGAGCTCGACCTTTCTGTCATATCGTCCCGGCAGGTTGGAGATCCTCCTCAGATTCACAGTGATGGACATGATGACACATCTGTCTACATTATGTCTCTCTGAAGTCGTCTCATCTGCTCGCTTCTGTCCTCTCTCTTCAGCAGTTGGAAACTAACTGCTGTGTTTTCTGTCCAACGGGATGATGGGAGGTTACCTGTGTGTGTGAGTGTGTGTGTGCGGGTGTGCGCATAACTGTACATGAAGGCATGTTAAAGTGTGTGTACAGTGTGTGTCTGTTAGGGCAGGTCCTCTGTAATGTTTGAGAAAGCAAATAAAGTTGCTCAACTAGTTTCCTCAAGACACACACACACACACACACACACACACACACACACACACACACACAGTGGTGGAAGCAGCACTCAGTTCATTTACTTCAGTTAAACAATGTAAAAATATCCCAAACTTCAAAAGCAGCTAAAGTAATGTATTAAAATGACTCTTTTCATCATGAAGTCTGGTATTTGTTTTTGACAGCTCGCTCCTTGGTTGGAGAAACAACTGAGCTACAAGCAAATTTGGATTTTACACACTGAACACAAGAAACAGAAAATAAAACAAACTGTTGACTTAATTTTATTCAGTAAAATTCAGAGTCCAAGTTCCCATATTTTAAATGCTGCATACTGGAGAGGATTGTCACGTTTAATCAGCCCAAAGACACAGTACATAAGTCAGTTAGCCATGGTATTATAGTCAAATAATTCCTTTGTAATGTAACACTAATCCAAGAAATTCATAAGAAGTTACTTAAATTTATGCTTTAATGTTTGTATTTTCAAATGAAGACTAATGAAATTATGAGTCTCAGGTAAATTCATCAAGATATTGTCCATTATTTCTATCAGTGATGATAGCATCACACTCACCAACTAAATATCTGAGATGTGGAAACACACTGAGGACAATAAAAAGTGTGATTGGAGGACAGAAATGAGACAAAACTGTAAAAATAAAATGCTAAAGTTAAATTATCCTTTAAACAACAGCCACTCTCTTGAATAAAACACAGCAAAGGAACTTTTTTACTTCCTCAAAGTTGTTTTATTATTGTATTGTAAGTTGCAGCATTCATACAGACATGGTGTTACTGGTTAAAGGCTACTGGTTTATAGTTATACTGGTTAGTTAAAAGCAGTTAGTAGAATAAGTGAGCAATTAAGCTGATGGCCACACAGTGCTGTGGATCAACCAGTTTAACATTTACACAATGAAGAACAATGTGTGTGAAATGAGATTGATCACAGTGGTCAGGTGAGCAGCACTGTTGAGAAAAGCATTGTGGGTGGTGTAATTCTTTATCAAGATAAGATAAGGCACCATTTTCTCCTTTACTCTGTGATAATACAGCATGTTTGGCTGAACTCAGATCAGATTTTTACAATGATTTCTTGATAATATTCACTTGATTTCCAGTTGCTGAAATTTCTAACAACCAAGGCTTCTTTTAACACTTTAAACCACGTGTGAAAATTCAACTCAACGCGTTTTTGGCAAGAGGACGTCATGGCAGCCTGGCAAACAAACAGACAGAATCTGGTGCAGTTTTGAACAAACACGCAAGATACATTAAAAAGCAAACACAAAATATTTGCACTCATGGTCGATTTCATTATTTTTTTTCTGGGGCTTTCAAGTGCTTGAAAATGATAAGGCATAATTATTCAGAGTTTGGTGTCACTGGTGTGGATTAATTCATTTGAATTTAACATTCCCAGAAAGTAGAGAAGCTGACACAGCAGATCTGTGAAGTAATCCAGCTGTTCCCAACCTACTTACTGCCTGATATTAACTTTTGTATTTAAATGTATTCAAATAAAACAAAGAAACAGTTCATTCTTTGGCTAAATTGGTCACAACTGTCTCTGAAGTAAACAGACTTCTTTCATATTGTCTTTTTGAAAACCACAGTTAGAAGTAAAGACTTTCAACCTCTCTACTATGTGTAAAACTGGGCAAAATAAAAATATGTTCTAATCCAATCATCAGATTCAGGAGGCAGAAGATGCTCTGAACTTTTATACTTCATTTCCTGTGTCTCATGTCCCTCGTGGACTCCTGTAGGAGGTTCACAGGGGTCTCTAAACAGGAGGCAGGTGATGGTTTCTATTGTTTTCTTGGACACATAAAGCAGCAGACACTGTTGGCACCACAGAGGCAGACGGAGAACAAACTAAGCAACATAAAACCGCCTCAAGTAAAAAAAACCAAAAAAAAAAACCCCAAAACAATACACTGTCATGTTGGACAAAATAATCTTCCCCAGAGCTTTCAACCACATCTCACAGTCTTGCAGCAGAGGAAGTTTGTTCAGACATCATCACCAAGTATTAAACTTGTGTTTATGAGTGGTGCTCGTATGAGGGGGACTCAACACCGTCTCTGTTTTAGATGGTTGCTGGTGTTTGGATGTGAAAGTCCTGCATGATCTTTCTCTGATTTTAGTCTGGTCTCTTCTCGAGGGTCCTCACTGTTTTACTGATGTTATACATCTCTAGTGGACACAAAATCATAGCCCCAATCCATAACAGTACAAACAACAGACCACATTCAGTATGTTCGCTTACCTGTAGCCTGTTAGTTCAGTCTGGGCTCCATTTGCTGATCAAGACCGTGAGATGTGGTTGGATTGCATTTAAAAAGCACTTCATTCAAAGCGCTTTGCAATTGTGTTAGTAAGCTATAAACACTAGAGAAAACTAGAGTAAGAGATTATTTTGTTACACAGACTGCTCCCAAACATGAAGAACGAAAGTTAAAATAAAGTTCAGTGCTACAAATAATAATAGTACGTATAATTCACTTTAATAAAATGGACCCTTAAAAATATGCCAAAAATGTTCCTACAACAAAAGAGGAATACAAAAGCTCAAAAATCATTCCCTTCCTATTCATTTCATCACCATCCACAGCAAAAGTGGTGATTGTATGTGATGATTTAATTCATTTAAAGTGATTGCAGATGACTTGTTGGCAGTAGCTGAATGAGCAGTGGATTTTAACGTTAACTGTAGCTTTGCTGCAGTAAACACGAGTTTTGACACATTTTGACAGTGTGTGTTTGTGTGTGTGCGTTCAGGTCATTCTTGTGTGCCAGGTGTGAGGAGCTATATAAATCAGAAGAAACAGAGCAGATGTTCAGACAGACTCTCAGTTTGATGCTCCTCGGTCATGTTGGATGGAGGGTGACCACGGTTACGACTTTCAAATGGTCACATGAAACAAATTTTCGCCTGCGGGACTGTTTTTGTTGTTTATTTATTAAGTCTCACTCCTTTTTCTCTTATCATCTATGCATGTCTATGAAGTTGCTCATATATGGCTAAAAAAAACTCACTTGGATGCTGATTTACGTATTTAACATAACTTCCACATGACCTGAACTCAGCATCACATCATCATGTTTGAGGCGGCCATGTTGGCTCCCAGCAAAATGAAGAGTCTGTCAGAGGGTTGCTTCAATAAGGCACTTAACTATGAGGCATTGTCTCTCCTTTTACAGACAACCTGTCCTCTGCAGACTTTATTATTATCTTCTAATTATTGTTTTTGGTTTTAATTCTGTCATTTATTGCTTTCGTTCTGAAGCTGATGCTTAGTTTTTACCTCATCATTGTCACTCCTGTCTGAGGCCCAAATTATCGTGTCAGGATCTGAATAACATAAATTTTGTCATCAGTATGTCATAAGTTTGATAGATAAATGTGTGAATGTCCTTGTATGCACACGCCCAATGTCGTATAAACAGAACCTTGTGTGTCTGCTGTGCATTTTACTTCTTAAGGGGACAAGCTGTGTTCAGTCGTATGCTACAGCGCTGTCAGCCGAACATTCAGGAGTGTAACGACACTCTTGCAGTTGGTTTATTTGGGGTGAACGATTAACTGATGACGATCACAATGAACTGTCTGACCTGTGTATAATACTGACATCATGTATGAGATCCAGTTCAGTGTTCCAAACTATCAAAATTAGTTCTGCGCTGGGAGCCAAGATGGCAGCATCAACCCACCACTGAGAGTCGAGACATCTGGAAACATTCAGGCTGAAGCAGCGTGCTGAGGCCACACAGGCTACACTAAAGACTACAGTAAGGCTAAAGAGGCTACAATATTAAAGCTATGATATAGAATATATAATGTAATTTATAATATAATTTTCCAGCATTCAGAGCAGAAGCAAAGTGCAAAGTTACCTGATCACTAAAGCTAATCAGAGCCACACACATACAGAGTGCATAGAGTCACCATGGAAACAACCGACTGCAGCTCCTCTTAAGTCCACTAGATGGTGATGTGATAAACTTGACTGTATTGAATGTCAATACAATTTTTACACAGATCAACTCTCATGAGATCAATGATCATAATCTGTTACTATGGCAACGGTAAAGGAGAAAAAGTTGAGTGTGGAGCCTGTGTCTGTATATGTGTGTGTGTGTGTGTGGCTCTGTGTTGGATATAACACATGTTCGTATACACATGTGATCTGCATAGTTTGTGCTGAAGCAGCAGGAGGAATCAATAGACAATCATCTATACTACATCAAGATCATTATTAAAGATAAAAAACAGAAAACAAAGTGATCCAAAAAACATAACTGGGAACGGTTGCCCATGGCATCCTGATTGGCTGACAGCTCAGTGCTGCACTGTGATGAGTTGGCTGAGATTTCATGCAACACATCAGGTTGGTCCCTGAAGGGTGGTCGACTTTGTGGGTGGAGCCAGAGCAGAGGGGCGTGGTCGAAAGCTGGAATGAGATGCGGGTGGGTTTGTGGAGTGGGGTTTAGGATGTGGGGGCAGCTTTTGGTTTTGGCGGTTCAAGGCCTCTCATTTTGAAATAAGAAACCAGCTGGTTGGGAACTTCAGCGAGGACAGACTGAGCCAGAGCCGTCTGGGGAGCCTGGAGAGAGAGAGACGGACAGAGAGGAGTGATGTAAGTGCATATCTAGAGTCCTCAAACGATGTTCAAATCTGTAAAAACAATACACAGAAACAAGGAGTTTGAAGTTTTTAAAAACTGGCAGCTGCGGTTGCCAGAATTTTACCGCAATAAATAAGGAATAGCTTTTTCCTGACATTACAGTAAAAGTATATCAGTACTGTTGATCTCACGTTTAAGTTTGTTGTTTTGTCGTTTTGTCATATAACTGACATGAATATACTGTATAAAGGTTTTGCAATGAAATATTAGTGTTTTACTGTACAATTAACAGTCTAAAATACTTTATTCTGTTTAAATCCCCTTAAAATGCTGTATAAATAAAGGTTTTCAATGAAATGTGAGTGTTCTACTGTATACAATAAAATAAAAAAAATATTTCATGGCATATTTTACGGGCTTTTACTGTCATGGTTTGGCAGTTTTTCACCATAAAATCTACATTTTTTTATTTTATTTTTTTTTTTACAGTGTATGGACACCTGACTACTGTTTTCAGACACACTTGAAAAATTGTGCCCCTATCTTTTAAAACTTCCACTAACTCCACACTTTGGTGACTTCAGAAGAGGTTGTCAGCTGCTGTGTCTCAGACCTGCACAGACCTACCCAATCCTCACAGAAGAGCTCATACAACAAACAGACAATCATCCGGATTAAAGGTCCCATGAAACAGAAAGCAGAGTGCCAGGGGTATGCTTTGCACTGCAGGTACCATCTTGCGTAAGCGTCTACCTTCCAGAAAACATGGTTGGACCCGGGATAGAACACAACCTCTGACACCAGCAGTGTCCAGTTTGGCAGGGAATACAGTAGCCTAACAAGGTGGTTTTCTTGCTGGGTTTAGCTCATGGCATCCCAGGGCTGAGTCTGGTTGGTTACCTGCACGGCTGATCGAGTTATAGTTAGGAGTTCACTACATAGCAATCTTTCCATCAGGAAAGTCTGTAAATCACCAGGGTAGTGTAATGTTATTCCCTGATCTTAGAGGCTGTGTTCAAACCCAATGTGGTTCACCTGCTGAGTCTGGTTGCCTGCTAACGGCAGATTCAGTTAGCAGCAGGAAACTCTGTATATCACATAGAGCTGAAGCTGAGCTCCCTCGCTTGCACAGTAATCAGTGAGGCCTGGACACAGATGCATGTAGCAGCCCTCAGAATCAAACAGGCACCACTCCACTCCGGCAGCGTCTGAATCTGACATGCAGAATGCACACACACTTACATCTTTGAACTGTCTGTACGGGACGAACTGGACGATGTCTCTGGCGACAGCCTCTCCCACAGTCGACCTCAGCACGCCGTCGTCTCCGTCCAGAAGCTCCATGGCCTTAAAGTCTGCCGGCCCCACCCCCACGATGATGATCGACAGCGGCAGCCGTGACGCCCGAACAATGGCGTCACGCGTCTGGTCGAAGTCGGTGATCTCACCGTCAGTGAGGATGAGGAGGACGAAGTATTGCTGCAGAGTGACACACACACATAGGTTTCAGTGTGAGTCTTTGTTTTTGGTGATTTTTTTGTGTGTGTGTTTTTGAGTGTGTGTCCTCACAGAGGCGGAGTTACTCTGCATGCTGGAGGCGGCGATGGAACCAACGTGGTTGATGATTGGAGAGAAGTTTGTGGGTCCAGAGAGTCTCAGCTGAGGCAAAACACTCCTGTAGGCTTCAATGATGCCCTGAATACCTGAGAGAGAGCGAAGGAAGCAGTTTGACGAAGATCAAAATATTACCTTACCTAACATGAATGAAGTATTTAAAACTAGCTCCATCTGGACCAGCATCAGTGAAAACAGTAAAATGCTGCTTACACATGAATGCATCAGTATTAAACTACCTAATAATGTTATATACTATAATATGTGAGACTTTTGCAGATTTACCTTGGCAGTAAGGGTTAGTGGGGTTGAAGTTGAGGGCGAACTCATGGTGTGCAGCCTGCAAGGTCAACAAAACAGTTCAAGACCTGATATTCCACAAGATTTACTCTGGTTGTCTGCTGAGAGAACTGACACTTTAACTCTAAGGGTCCTTTAATTCAAACAAATCAGAAACACAAAAATATTTTTACACAGAAGACTCTGACTCTAAAGACTGCCGTTAAAAAATATGCTGCACATGAGAGACCAATAGAAGCTGTAGAAAGCTGTTGATTGGTTGGTTATAGAGCTGACCTGGTAGTCTGGAGGCAGTTTGGCTCCGAAACCGAATGCTGGGAAGAGTTTATCACTGAAACAGGAAACACAAAATAACCAAAGTTACAGTCACAGAAATAAATATTCATTAAAATGGTTCAGGCTCTGAGATTCAAAGATTAGTTTAGGGGGGGCTACATTTGTCGGTTTTTCTATAGGAAAAAAAAATAATTTTTTTTAAAAAAAAAAATTTTTTTTAAAAAATAAATTAAAAATTTTTTTTTTTTTTTTTTATAAAATTTTTATTTTAAAAAGGGGGAAAAAAAAAAATTTTTTTTAAGGGGGGGGGGGGAGAAAAAAAAAAAAAAACCCCCCCCGAGATTTTTGGGTTTTTTGTTCCCCAAAAAATTTAAAAAAAAAAAAATAAATTTTTTTTTTAAAAAAAAAAAAAAAAAAAGAAAAAAAAAAAAAAAAAAAAAAAAAAAAAAAATTAAAGGGGAAAAAAAAAAAAAAAAAATTTTTTTTTTTTTTTTTTTTTTTTTTTTATTTTTTTTTTTTTTAAAAAATTTTTTTTTTTAAAAAAAAAAAAATTAAAAAATTTTTTTTTTTTTTTTTTTTTTTTTTTTTTATTTTAAAATTTTTTTTTTTTTTTTTTTTTTTTTTTTAAAATTATTTTTTTTTTTTTTGAAAGGAAAAAAAAAAAAAAAAAAAAAAAAAAAAAAAAAAAAAAAAAAAAAAAAATTTTTTTTTTTTTTTAGGGAAATTTTATTTTTTTTTTTTTTTTTAAAAAAAAAAAAAAAATAAAAAATTTTTTTTTTTTATTTTTATTAAATTTATTTTTTTTTTTGGGGGGGGAGGGGGGGGGGGGGGGGGGGATTTAGGGTGTTGATTCGAGGTTCATGGACCCTGATGACGGTGGGGTTTCTTTGTGTGAAAAACAGCGAATGAAACTCTAATCACAGTTGTTGCAGTCTGCGTCATTACAAAGTGTAGTTACATTTCTGGGGAGGTGCACATCAGGCTACTGTGTAGGATATGAGACTATGCCATAGTCATAGCATATATATATAGATATTAGGCTTTAGGTCGTAGGTGGTGGGATGGGGACTTTAGGATTTTTCATTTGAGGTGTAGGAACTTTTGTAGTAGAGTTCATGATGTCAACTGTGGGGGTTTAGGTTTAAGGGTGTAGAATGAAGAGTATAGGTTGTAGGATGTAGGGTTGAAGGTGGGGGGGATGTAAGGCTGATATTGCACGTAAAGGATTCACGGTGCAGAGTTCAGAATTTAACATGTAAGATGTGTGGTGTACAGTTTAGGTTGTAGGGTTTAGGGTGTAGAAACTAGGATTTAGGTCATGGGTTCAAAGGGTAGTTAGGATATAGAGTTTAAGGTGTTAAGTTTAGGTTGGAGGTTTTCAGTTATAGATTACAGATGCATTATTTAGAGCATAGGGTATATAACTTAGGGTGTAAGGTTTAGATTGTAGAGTTTAGAACAGTTTAGGTTATACGGCTTAGAAGTAGCATTCAGCGTTAAGGGTGTTTGGTCTGTATTTTGAAGGTGTAGTTTGTGTGCGAGTGTTTACTCACGTGTCGTAGTCCTGGACCACCTGACCCACAGACCACAGGGCAGACAGGTACTGGTTCAACCCATCTGGACTCATATAGTGGAGAGAGTTGGGTGAGCGTGGATCACCATTGGATCCGGTGAAGTCGATCCCGACCTACAGTGTTCATACAACATTCATTCATTCATGAATCCCTACCTACAAACATTCATTCATTCATTATTGAAATACATCGTTTACATGTTAATTTCATCAACTAGTTGATTGTGTTTTTGATACATCCATTCCAGATTTAAATGTGTTTATGTTCATTGTTGTTGACATACAGTGAAGTTGATCTGGCAGCCTCCCATCACGAAGTCCAGGAAGCTGTACTGAGCCTCCATCTGCAAACGCAGCAAGGACACAAAGTCAGTGAAAGCATCAGTCATGCATTACACACAAAAGCACAAGTGACACCTGTTATGTAGTGTGCGATAGTCGCTGAACCATGTCAACTGTAGGCATCCTGTAGGTGTTCACGTACACAGACTCAATGACATAGTTACAGTACACGAGAGGAGCAAAGATTACGTCTCATCTGACTGAAACTCGTCTCAAATAGATTTCAAGAAATCTGATGCTTTCAACACTTTACATTTACACTTTTCTTTACATCAGACAGCTACCCGACCATCCTCAAGACACAAATGTCATCTCACAGAACAGATAAACTTCCATTTTAGGTTGTTCTGTTTCTCTAAGAGAGCGTTATAAGCAGCTGTTCAATCTCCTCCTATGTTGTGAACATATTAACAACATCTATCACGACAGTTAAAGGCCTCCCGTTTCATTGGAGGTGCATACAGCTGTGGTGTAAAATGTTTATTTGTCACTGTAAAAGTATTTTCGTCCAGTAAAGTTCTGATGATCTTTCAGCCTGGTGAAGACGGTGACAATGAAACGTGGACGCTTTAGTAGCGTTTACATGCACTATACAACATCTGGTGTATATTCCCAGTTTGACTCAATGCATAAACTCTCAGTTCTTACACTGACACCACTGTACTTCACAGCCTCACTGACCATTTGTTTAGTTCTGGTGTCTTTTTTTAGACCTCTATCATGACTTCACTCTGCACCTGTCGACTACAAAAATAGTACATGCACTGGGGTACTTTTCTTCCCTGGGCAGTGTCTGCAGGTTGCAAAACATTCAGCGTGCAGGCTCTACCGGTCAGATGACTTGGTTCAGGTTACAGGTAGTAAAAACTAATCAAATGAGGAATCTCAGACTGACAAAAAGTTCTGCTTGACAGCTTTGTGTAAGAGATCTCCGGGTAATGTAGTCTCTACCTTGCAGCTCTTCACAGAGACGACTCCAGAGTTCTTGTAGCTCTTCTTCTTCTTCTGTTTCTCGGGGTGGATGCAGTCAAACTGCACCTGTGGGACAAAGCATCAGACAGTTTAATGAGCACTGACCAGCCAATACAAAGACATCAAATGTTTGATTATCAGTGAGCTCACTGGTGAACCATGTGCCGCTTTTTGCAGCTCAGAGACTTTCGTGGTGAAAGAACCAATCAGATCATGAGATCCATCACTGTCGTAATCAGAGCAATCCACCTGCAGAAGGAGGAGATTTCATATAATGATTGTTATGACTGAAGGTGGATTCTGATTGGTTGTTTTGAATGGAGCTGGATTCTGATTAGTTGAACCTTCAGTGGTCTCTCAAGGTCGCTGCAGCAGAACGTCTGTAGAGGAACGGTAAACTTCTTCCAGGTGGGATTCAGATTGTTCTTCACCACCTGCAAACACACACAGACCTTCATTAATATCATCTTAATCACAATGCCATCATGCTATGTGTGTGTGTGCTTTTCAATTAGATCAGGCAGGTCTACTCTGAGACTCCTCTGTAGTTAACTTGCCTAGTTGTACTCAACAATTGAGCCAAGATAGCCCAATATTTCTGTTTTACATAAATTACCACACCAGATACATAAAACAGGTCTGTCCTGAGGCATTTATCAGTTTCTGACTCTGGGAAAGTGGGAAAACTGTAAAATTTCACTGCATTTAAGCTGTTTTATGTTATTTATGATCTCCTTTTGATAAATGATGTAATATTTTTTCACTTCCATTCACCAAACCTCACCTGAAGCTGTCTGGAGCTTCCTCCTGTGGAGACCCTAACCCTAACCCTCACACTTCTGAATTAGATTAATTACAGTTCACAGTTTTAGACCTGTGAGGACATTTTATTTGACATCTACCTGACAACATGTTTCAAATCTTAATTATTTCTCTATAACATTAAATATTCATGACTAAATAAGCAGGTTTGTATGACAAACATTAGTAAGTAAGCATATGTACTACTAATAAATGTATAAATGTATCCTGTGTGTGTGTGTGTGTGTGTGTGTTTACCTCTGTTCTGTAGACCAGCTGCCACTTTCCATCGTCTCCTTTTTTGAAAAACTCCAGGAACGGATCAGACTTCCCAAATGTGTCCTAAAACAGAGAAAAGACAACATGCTGCCATCTCATTACACGTGTTTGAGTAACTTCATTAAGTAAATCTTGTTCCCTTCTCTGTAAGTCGCTTTGGATAAAAGCGTCAGCTAAGAAAAAGAGAGCTCAAGAGAGATCAAGAGAGATCAATCTGTGAGCTTCAGGTTTACAGTCTTGTTTCTCCATCATGTAAAGTAACCTGGTTTATGTTCGGGGGAAAATAGAGATTAGAGAAGCAGCTCGCCCCAGCTGGATTTCTCCTGGAAAACACAGATTTTGTTAGCCATTTATATGGTCAACCAGGTTTATAATCAGCTTTTTACATACGTATGTATGATAAAGACTTCAGACAGAGAAAATACATTAGTCTTCTATTCAAGGAAACAGCCCGGTATTTATTTGAGAAAAAGGATGGGAAGTCATGATTCTGATGATGGTAATAAATAAATATTGATCTGAGTGATCACAAAGTGTAAACTGAAAGCAACATTACAGCTAATTCACTAGTGCACAGTCCATGAGTCTTTCTAGTGGCTGACCACACACATCCGCTTAGTCAGTGTTGAACAGAAATTACAACCGCGAGTCTGCTAAAGCCGGCAGGAAACTGCAGCAAAACAAAAAACAAATGTGAATTTGTTTGGCTTTAATAAAAGTGAACTGGAAACTGAGCGAATAATTGTAACAGAACTGTCCCTTAACAGCAGGACAGTTTAAGTCATTGCATGTAGTGATACATGTATTACAAATGAATCCATCCAAAGTCCAAGTGAAACCAACACAAAGCAGCCTGCAGAAGACTAACAGGTCGGACAGACAGTTTTAGGCTTTGAGGGGAAAAAAAATATCACTTCTGTCACTCATACACTAACTAACTAAGAATCACTTCCAAAATAAGGTCTGTGTTACCGATCTGCTGCTTGTACACAATGATTGACAGGATCCAGGTTACTACCTTCTTAAGCATATTTAATGAAACTAATTTTTTAAGTAGATCACGGAGGAGAAAGAGGAGTATAAGCAGGACATCCAGTCGCACCAGCTGCTCATGAACTTGGCCTTATCATAAAATAAAACAGGTTGTTGTTAATAAATGTTTAAACCTGTTAACTTTAGGTGAAACTGTTGACTGAATTCAACTGAAAGGAAATCATCTCCTTTATTTTTGGAAGCAGGAAGTCACTGTAGAGGTTGATTGTTTTGTTGATTGGAGGTTGCTGCAGACGTTTCCTGCCAGCTGATTTACACATTACAAAAATCCAGCTAAAACAGTCCATGTGATTTAATGGTGCAACCTGATTTAGTGAGTTACCGACAACCAAGAAAGACCTTCCCACAGAAAGTTTAGTGATTTATGAAGAGATGGTAAAACACAGCCCTGAGGAGGTGGCGGTGGAGAAGAGAAAGATGAGAAAGAAGTAGATGAAGACCCAGATAAAAAAGGAAGACAATGAGTGGGAAAGTGAGGACAAGCAAAGTTACCTTCTTGTCAAGGTTTTTAGCCTCCATCTCCAACACAATGGCTCTGTTGTCCTTTATCTCCTCTGCTGTGATCTATAGACACACACACACAATATATTAGTTTCCTGCACATGGATATGAACATGCATGGATGTAACATGACATGTAGCTCAATATTGATGATCTGGTGACACAAACTGTGTACATACAGTGATGGTTCCTTTCCCTGCAGGTTTGCCTTTCTTCAGTTGCAAAGGTCTGCTCAGAGTTTTACTGGAAACTATCTGAAACACACAAAGAGGAGGTTCAACCGAACAGACTCACATTTTGTATCAGTACTGAAGAGACGGCAGCATCTCTAAAGTACTTTGCGAGAGAATATGACTGCAGTCCAAATAATTCAAACACAGTTTATCCAGCAGAGGGTGGCATCACACTTTTCTGCCTCTGACTTGCAGCATCAGCCTGATTCAGTAATGATTATTGTGGTATGAACAACCTTCTCCACCATGTCACGTTCACGAACTTCACAAAGTTCATGTTAACAAAATTTGGGGATTTCAAATGAAAGATTTATCTGGTATAAGCTGGTCTGATGTGTACCTGTCCCAGCGTTAGCTCCACCCCTCCCAGGTAGTCATCATCGCCGAGGTCATGGGAGGAGTTGTCGATGTCGTAGATCCCCAGTTTCAGATTCTGAACCGTCTCAAAGTGATAATCCACTCTGAGACGCTGACTGAAGGACGGGCTGGAGGTGTTCTTCAAACGCTCAGTACGAGCCAGCTGAGACAGACGGAGAAAGAGAGAAGGGGAATGTTTCATTTATTTCACATAAAATTAAAAATAAAACAAAGACCCATGTGTTCTTTAGCGCATTACCTCGGTCCATTTGTCTCCTCCTGAGCTCTGCAGCAGCACGCACAGAGGATCAGACTTTGATCCGACATCTTTATCCAGCAGGTCAGAACAGGAGACGCTCAGCTCCACCTTAGAGACACAGTCCGCCATCTGAGGGGGGACAGAGAGGATCAGGATTCAGTTCAGAATATCCACGTTATCACAGAATCACTGCCGTATCAGAACAGTTTGACAGCTGGTCTCTCTGAAACCTCCTCAACGTGTTAACTGATCAGAAAGCTGTTCAAAAAGCAGAAGGCACACAATACGCAGCCACAGTCATCGCTTCTGTTTTATCTCATTTGAACGGATGTGATCATTCTCACAATGTATTGTTTTTGCGATCAGTAAACAAGAAATGAATGTACGTCTATGTTTTAGACTCACAATAAATTATGCAAAATGTACGCCGACCCATGCGCCTCATCCTTTTTTATCATTTATAAGCAGTATATAAATAAATAAACAGTTATAACAACAACTACAATATTATTACTGAATGACTTCCTAGTTCCAGATTCTCAGCTGTATTTTCTGCTTTTCTCTGACTTCTGTGACGGTAAATCGACCTTCTTTGGATTTCAGACTGTCTGGTCAGGTGATTCTTTGAATGTCAGCCTGCACTAAGTCATAAAGAGTCTGTATTATACTGTGCATTTAAAGGTACCTTACATTGAGGTGTGCTGAGATAATATTTTATGACTGGACAAATGTATCTCCTTTCCACATGCAAAGGAGGCTTGGCAGCAGTTATGAACTGGGGCTGAGCTCTGTGGTCAGTCACTGTTCTTACGTATAAATAAAAAATAAGTTCAAATGTTGATCTTGTTTAATCATTTAACAATACTAAAGGTCTACAAACTTTCTTAATGGCATTATAAACATGTACCTGTTGTCTGACAGTCCAAATTCCAACAATATTTAGTTTACAGTAATATAAAACAGAGAACAGAGAATAGCAGCAAACCTCACATTGGAGAAGCAGTAACCAGAGAATGATGACACAACAGATAGTTTTAATGACACACCCAAACTTTCTATTTTCTTTCTAAAACTCTGCAGGGATGATCCTACAAGTACACCTGACTGTTTACTGTCCACATTAAAAGATGAAGCTGTCAGGTAACGGACCTAAACTGTTTTTGAGTTTAGTTTTTCCTATTTTTTCCTCTAAATGAATGAAGTAAGGCAGCAGAACCTGAACGCAACACCAGCATGAGATTCAAAGCAGATTAACTGAGGTCAAAAACCAGCCAGTCAAACCAGCACAGTAAACACACACTAGTTTGTCTCTCTCTCACACACACACATTATGTCAATATAAACTTTGTAAATCACCTTATCAGAGCAGTTACAGTTTATCTTCTTCAAAACCACAAGCACAAACACACCAAGGCGGGGCAAACTAACGTTACTCACAGTCCAGAACAGGAAACGACACCTTTTCAGTGGAAGTGAACACACCTGAGAGAGCACTAACTGTTACCTGACCTTTCTGTTACACTTTTTAATAATATTAACCACGGCTGGAGTTTGTATTGTAACTGTAACTGAGACAGAAAGCAGTCGTTCGTGCCCGCACAGCAGCTTCAGCTAACAGGGAGCGGTCACACCGAAAAGATATGCTCTGATTAGACAGGCAGACACACAACCACGTTCTGATTGGACGAGACGACTGTCAGTCACGCCCTCTGGACTCAGAGCGGCTGGGTGACGTTTGTAGCGTGTGCAAAGCGTAGCAGCAACAAACTTCCGATCTGTCTCCTTCAAAATAAAAGCAGCATCACAACAAATCCGTTCCTTACACCAGGATTAGGTGTGAATAATCAATTTATAGAACGTGATTTTGCTACTTTTGATTGTTAATACACAAAATGTCAAATACTGACATTTGAAAGAGAAACTTTGGAGACTGTCAACCTTAGTTGTAAATTGCAAGAACAGACCTGCAGCAGTGTTTCTATATTCAAGTTGTGCTTTAATAAATTGATTAAGTGTATTAAAAATGTTTCTTTTCATTAAATGTTTAATTAAAAACTGCTCTTGCTTGATATAGACAAAACTAGTTTTAATTGTGTTTTCATTGAATGAGTGTCATGATTAAATACCACAATATTTGTCCAGACAAAACGTAACAAAACTAGCTTTTTTCCTGGACTTTCAAACACATGTCAAGGTCTTTATCAACAGACCCTGAAGATGGTAACAGGTTGTAATATATGTTGACAGGCTGTAATATATGGTGACAACAAGGGCCGTTGGAAGTCAGTCAGAGTTGGAGGTGCTAAGAGAAACTTTGTCTATGATGTCACACAAAACGCTGTGCAGCATTCATTGCTTTTGCATATACACTATACAGATATATAACAATTTTGCAAACAACAGTTTCACAGGCAGACTGCAAACATGATCACCAGCATACTGTATGTCAAAACAGCCACAACAGCAGCACAGGCAGGAACACTGAACTAATGCATGAAAAAACTAAGAATCTACCGAAGCTCATTTAATCAATCATGTGTGACACCTGTCACTCTTTGTTTTTCACAGAGTAACAGCTGTAAATAGAGAATCAAGGTCAGGAGAGTACACTACGCTT
This sequence comes from Argyrosomus regius, assembly GCA_946959425.1. Classification (NCBI taxonomy): domain Eukaryota; kingdom Metazoa; phylum Chordata; class Actinopteri; family Sciaenidae; genus Argyrosomus; species Argyrosomus regius. Next base: position 12,355,751 of record OX336885.1, read on the forward strand.
AAACCTAAAAAAATTAGAGCAAGCTCTAGTTACTAGATATATTTAATTACTTAGATTTATAACCAAATAACATATCCTGTTGTAATAATGGCCTAAATATGTCACTGTACATAGCAGTAATTGCAGTTACCTTATGTACTCTGGCTATAACTGGCTGTTGAACACTCTGGGTCTGTCTGACCATGAGCCCTTATGTCTTGGGTCACTTTGATTCATTAGGACACCCTAAATTCCCTTAACCGGTGTGATAGATCTAACCTGTCTTGCCCTATTCAGGGTTGGAAATAAGGTTGTCATAGACATATTATTGATAAACAATAAATAAAAACAGTCAGACTTCTACCACAAATACTAGTGCACAATGCATATACATTAAATCCAAGTTAAAAGCGGGGAAGTGATTTTAAGTTTGACTGATGGGTTTTATTATGCCTTAATTTAGGGGGTAATTCAGCCCCCTCAGCACCTCTACTTCCCATGTCCATGGTGACAACAGCATTCATTAAGAAATGTGGTTAAAATCTCCTGATAATGCTAGTAAGTGGACCTTTTTGTGTGTGTTTTTAAGGACAAAAATGAATTTCCACACTCACTTCGTGACTGGTTATAGTACATTTCTGTGCTTTTATGTTGAAGGGCACACACTCAAGCCGGAAGTACTGTTGCTGAAGCAAAACGCAAGTGTCTGATGAGTCAGATGAGCCGTTTGCAGATGAATAGAGAGAAAACATTTTTCACAACTATAATTAAGAACAATAAGAGCAGAAGAGGGACTGAACAAACTGAACACAGCACAAGCCAATCTCCTCGCTGAAAACAGAGCATGTTCATGTTTCCTTTTTATTTTCCATTTGTCCTTTGCAGTAGAACCACAGTGGAGTCAGAAAAAGCAGCACATCATAAATGAGAAATAGAAAAGGATAGACCAAAACATAGAAAAGGAAAAAGAGCATCATATACAGGACCATAGTTTTGTTTTTTAACCTGTAAATTAAACACACAAAGACACACACACGCACACACACACACACACACACACACACACACAGCTCCTGCCTTACCCATCTTTAACATCACATCATTGTCAAACAATCCACCTCCATGGAAAAACAGCTTACATCCTTTATTAAACTCTTGAACTCTCGATCTTAACCAGCTCAAGCCATGTCTAAACTCTGTCCAAACACACCATACTTTACTGTGTAGTGATGATCCCAAAGTTTCCTGAATTTGAGGGAAATGTGTCTAAAATGATGCAGTCTTGGGTCTGAATATAATCATAGAGCTTCAATGAACAAGCTTACACATAATATACTGTGTATGATACATTCAGACAGAGTGAAGAACCATATAATGGGCAATGTAAGGTAATCTTGATGTCATTTAATTATTCTAATTTTAAAATTTTATTCTATACTTATCATATACCATGAAAATAAATGAGACACAGCAGTTAGTAACTGGGTTTATTTCCCAAACTACAGGTCTGGATAGTGCTACTGCACAGTTCAAGACTTACACTAAAACTATGATATGAATTTCAAACCAGATGACAGTTATCTAAATGGATTACTTTTTAAAATTTCAAATTACAATCACAGAAATCTACATCATCTCAAATACTGAAAGAAGCTGGCCCTTTATGCCATAACCTCCCATCCACAGGCCACCATCTACTATCTGAACATTGCAGTGACCATCTACAGTACAGACCACAATCTATTATTATCTACACACTACCATCTACAGGCCATCACATATCTCCCAGTGGTATAGTGCAGGGTACACACATATATACGGAGTATACCTACTCATTTTCCGTTCGGCATTTGGGATATCCACTTCTAACTCCCCTCTGACGTGCATCCATAGTGTCCTAGGAGCTAAATATTTTCTTTTTCATGAGTGGATGGAGTAAGGAATAGGGAATACTTCACTCACAAAGTATAATGTACGTAACTGTCCAACCCATCTGTGGGCCAGTATGTATTGCAAAATCTGTACCTCTTGTGTGGCTCATGTTGATTACATAATGATCTTACTCCCAGAAGTCAAGCAGCAGAAGTTAACATTGTGCAAACACTACTGGCCAATTTGTGGGTGAGCTAAATATCCAAAAGTAGTCTTGCATGTGATCGTTTCTAACACAGGGCATTTATCCTTTGCTGGACAGGCCTCTTGAAAAGAAATTGGGTGCAAAAATTAAGGATATGCCCACTTCTCGAGGTACTACTACATCACTGATAGCTCCTAAACACTACCATCTACAGGCCATTATGATCTAAACACTACCATCACCAGGCTACTGTCTACTGTCCATTGGCCACCACCTAGCACCTAAATGCTACCATCTATTATTTCAATGCTACCACCTGCAGGCCACCACCAAGTACCTAAATGCTACAATCAACGGGCCACTATCTATCATCTAAACACTACCATCTAACATTTACTAACCACTGCATAACACCTATACACTATTGACAGGCCATCTACATACCACCATCATCAGGCTGCAAAGTACCATCTATTGGCTACCACCCAGGACCTAAATGCTACTATCTACAGGCCATTATCACCATCTTCATGCTATACATCATCTATCGTCTAGAGATTGTGATCTACCGTTGACTGGTCACTACATAGCATCTAAACACTACCATCTACAGGTCACTGCCTACCCTCAGGCTACCATCTTCAGGTTAACATCTATCATCTACAGGCCACTGACTACTATTTACTGGCAACTACATAGCACCTAAACACTACTATCTATATACCACCATCATCAAGCTACCATCTATGATCTATTGACCACCACCTAGCACCATGTACTAACTACAGGCCACCATCTATCATCTAAATGCTACCATCTACAGGCCACTATCTACTAGCTACCATTTTCAGGTTACCATCTACAGGCTACAGTCTACCATTTACTGCCAACTACGCAGCACCTAAACACTACCATCTGCATATCACCATCTATTATTTACTGGCAACTACATACCACCATCCTCAGGCTGCGATGACCTATTGGCCACCAACTAGCACCTAAATACTACCATCTACATTCTACATACCATCATTTACCATCTAGAGGCCACCATCTACCATTTACAGGCTACTACATAGCAGCTAAATACTACCATTTACATACCACCTTCAGTCTACAATCTATGATCTATTGGCCACCAACTAGCACCCATATGCTACCATCATCTTACCATTTACCATCTAAATGCTACCATCTTTGGGTTACAATCTACCATTTACTGGCGACTAACTAAGAGTTATCTTCTCATTCAAGGTGACTTTAAGATTGTTGATGATGGTGTACAGGTTACAACTGAATGTTTATAGGCCATAGTTTAAATAGTATCTGTCAATTCTTATGTTTTGAATTGAGCATCTTTGCCACTCACCTGCAAGTCCTGCCTTTGTCTGTCTATTGATCAGTCGGAGGGGGAATCTCAGCAGGTGTTTGACAACTTAGTGTCATTCAGTGATTTTCTGTCCAACATTCATCCACTCATACAGATTCACTGTTCAGACTCTCATTCTTCAAGTAAAGTCATCAGGAGTTTGCTTTTATTCCAATGTATTATTTCCTTTTCTCCACACACCCAGAAACAACACAGACACAGTCATCTTTACCAACAACCATTTATCTAAAGTGTTTCACTTCAGTTTATTAAGGCCTGTTTATCCATTTCTTTCACACACTAAAACAAAACTGCATGCACAACCAGTTGAACATTACCAGTGTACCTGTTTGGAGGTTAACCACTTCCTTAAAGCAGCAGACGGTCCCTCTTCAGACAAAACTACTTCCACTGATGATTTCTGCTAGTTAAGTTCAGAACTACAAAATTCATGTAAGAGATTGATGTGTGAACCAAACAGAAATAACTGAGGCTTTATTTCAAATCTGCAGCATGAAGCACATCACATAAACTCAGATTCAGATCATTAATGTTGAAATCAAATTTAGTAGTTTTAACTTTGATACTTTTTGTCAATGTTATTTTAATTTTTAGCGTTGGATTTGAATGTTGTTTTGTATGGTTTAAAACTTAAATATATCTGCAGTGACAAACAGATATCTACATATGAATCTGTTGGTAAAGGACTGAGATCTTGGCATCAGAACTGTTTGTATCATCGGTTATCGTCTGACAATTCAGTTCAGTTCAATTCAGTTATCTGTATTCAAATGCAGATATCTGTTTACAGAAATGAGCAGAAATGTGTCTCTCTCATCATTCTTATCAATCAAGTTGGTAATTTGACTGCAGAGGAAGTCTTGGCTCAGAGATCAGTTATCCGGATGTCCATTGCCCCCAGCGGCAAAGATCATTACGAGACGATAGCTGATGGGTTCTGAGATGGCCTTCTATGCCGCCCTCCCTTTTTTTCTTCTGTTATTATTATTATCACTTTGCTCTTTGGAGGTCAAGATGAATCCCACTTCGATAGAGGACAGAACCTTTAATATGAGCATCATCAGAGTCCCCTTAAAGCCACAGAGACTTTTATATTCACTTGCAGTACTTTTGAGTACTTTTTGCATTTTTCCATCTGATCCACATTTCTGGAGGAAGTACAAGCTTCAACAATATCTACAGGCACTCACGAGTTGCATAACTGCAAGGTAATATTAAAGTTTTGCAAGGGAATGCAAAGGTAATTCACAACCAAATTTATCTCATGAAGGTAAGGGATCTAAAAAAACTTCCAACAGCTCTCAGTTATAACTGGAACCACCTGGAGCAAGCTGAGTATTGACAAGATCTATCATCGGTTTGTTTTTCTGGCTGTTTAACATGAAACAGCCAATCGTACCAAATAAATCCAATGGAAATGCACTAGCGTTGACTCCATGTTGGCCTCAGCCATTAGCTTGATCGCAAGTCTAGTTGTTCAGTGTGGAGGTGCTTACTTATGCTTGGAGGTATAACAGATGAAATGCTCAAATGAGCTGGTAATAGTAAAATATGCCAGGTTTCACAGACTGAACACAAAGAAATCAATTAGTTAATGGGTTTGAAGTCAGCATGGAAATGCAAGAAAAACTTTAAATTCAGATTTGTGATTCTACAGAACACTAGCCACTGTTTCAGTCAACACCTGGTTACTAGCAGAGATGCTAACTTTTGATCAAGTGTCAAATATAAAAGTAATGATTACTCGAGACACAACCTGGCTCCGTTTACTGGATCAAAGTTGAACTTTAAGTACCTTATATCATATTAAAGATGTCGAATTGAAGGTCATCTGCATTCCGAACAAAACCCAACTTTAAAAGAAACAAGTGACTCAAACGAACCGATGAATCAGAAAGTTTAAATCATCAGGCAGTGAAGAGCAGACAGTCAGAGAGGGCTGATTTCAGGTGAGCATCAGGAATGTCCTTTTATTAGCCAAAGCAAAGGAGACTCCACATCATGTATGGTTATATGATCATACAAGTTTGTTCAAACTGACAATAGAAACAAAAATGAGCTTTAAGGTGAAAATGTCCAAAACATTATCAAACATACATACAACAAAGAGTTACCAAACTAAAAAAAAAAAAAAACTGCTACAGACTTACTCTCACCAATCTACACCTACTGAGCACGTGCTGCTGAAAGGGAGGGGTTGGGGTGGCATTGTTCAAACACATCAGCAATATCAGAAAAAAGTGACAGAGAAAAAGGATTCAGAGGCGCAAAGTCATTATTTACAAAATAAAACACGAGTCAGCAATCTGCTCATCCCTCATCCTCTACATAGCAACGGAGCACTGTTGCAACACAGAATTGTGTCAACATTTTACCATAACAACAGAGTGTCAGCATGTCAGTATAATTTTTACCATAGCAACGGGGCATGTCAACATTTCACCACAGCAACAGAGCATAAACATTTCGTCATGGCAACATGATTTTATCATAATTTTACCATAGCAACAGAGAATGTGAAGACTTTACCACAGCAACAGAGCAACAAGATTTCACTATGATAGAAAAGCATTTCATCTACAGCATTTTTTACCATAGCAACAGAGCATGTGTAGGTTTTAGCATAGCAACAGAGCATGTAAAGAGTCAACCATGGCAACAAATTTTATCATAGCAACAGAGCATGAACATTTTATCATTGCAACATCCTGTGGCTTTTCATCGTTTTACCACAGCAACAGAGCATGTACATTTTAAACCACAGCAGCACAGCATATTTAAGCGCATACAGCCTCAATGTAATCATCATGTTACCACAGCAACAAAACAGGTGAATATGTTCAGTGTGACTCTGGACATGAGTTGACAAAAAGCTGCGTTAAAAACGGGGGAAAAATAAAAGGACCAGATTCTGCCAACAACAATATCATGATCAATTTGTGCTACCAGAGTCAGTGGAGGAGCTGCAGAAAAGAGTCTGGATCAGAGTCTTCCTACTGGACAGACTGCAGGGCGCGGGGCTTACCTGCCATTATCTACACAGAGGGGGAGGGGGTTCAGTAATGACTGACATGCTCTAAACTGAGCAGCTAACGGTTTCAGTCCAGAGTTTGAGTCGGAGTCCAGAAACGGGTATGGTTTATGTTGGCTTTGTTTCACCTGGATGGTTGATCCAGGTAGGTCTAAGATTTTTTTATCTACAGTGAGTTTGTTTTGAACAGGGCTTTAACCCAGGCTTATCTTGACTTTGCGGGCTCCAATAGGTCGGTCATTCAGGTCCATGACAGCGGCAGTGGCCTCCTCGTGGTTCTGGAAGGCCACCATGGCCTCGCCAGTTGGCAGTCCTTTCTCACTGAACTGTAGGCAGACTGAGCCTGGCAGCACCTGGTAGCCGTAAAAGAAGTCCATAATCTCGTCCACGGTTACAGTGAACGGCATGTTCTGAAGTTTTACAATTGTCGGGCCAGCAGCACCACGTTGACTGTTTGGATTGTTAGATACTCCAGGGGCTGGTTGGTTACGGATACCATCAGCTCCTGGCGTGAAGACCTGTTGTCCACCAGCAGCCCCGCCCCCTGGACGCCCTTGATTGTTATTAGCTCCTCCCCCTCCGCCTCCTTTTCTGTTGGCATTTTCAAAGGGCACCAACCCTCTCAGTCCATCCTGACTGAATGGGGCACCTCCTGCAACTCCGGGTCGGAAGCCCGGTGGCTCCAGCATTGGAGCTCCAGGAAGACCTGCAACAAGTGGAGGAGCCACGCCCAGATTCACATCCCCTAGCCCTGCAGCCAGAGGAGGGAGAGGTGGAGGCCCTGCCAGACCATTCCCTGGGGCTGAGAATGGAGTCACAAAAGGGGCACTACTGAGGTTCCCCATGGTGTTTCTGAGAAAGTTAAACTCCTCTCCACTAATACCAGCAAATGGGTTGATCTGTGGTTGCTGGGGACTGGGCTGGGCTTGCTGGTGTTGGTTTTGATTTTGATTCAGCTGGTGCTGGTTCTGATTGCGTTGGCCCCTCTTGTTCTGTGGAGGAGGATTTCTCTCAATTTCCTTCATCTGCTCAAAAGTCACTAGGTGGACAAAGGCATCACGACCATTGAGTTTCTGGCGGTGCAGTCTCTCAGCTTTACGGGCGTCTTCCTCAGTTCGCAGCTGGAAGATAGCTTGGCCTAAACCATTGCCATGACTATCTGTCAGAACCTTCAGGGTGTCCTCGTAAAGCCCCACACCCTCCAGGAAGGCACGGACATCCTTCTTGGAGACATTGTAAGGGATGTTGGTGATGTGGGCGCAATTTCTGGGAGATTTTGAGCCGTCCTGGTTCTTGCCATCACCCTGTGCGGCTTCACGTTTGCGGATGGTGTCGATCTTTTCAAGCATTCCCTTCCGGCTGATTGGGTGAACTTGGATGAAGCGGGTGCCCATGTACTGCATGTGAGCACCCAGAGCAGTCTTGTAGTCCTGTTCTGTTTTGAACTCAAGGAAGCCCTCTCCTGTGGCTCGCCCATTAGGCCCATAAGCTATGTAGATACTGTCCTCTATGATGGCTAAATTGTTAAAGAACTCTTTTATCTGTTTCTTGTCTGCCTCGTAGGGGAGGCCCTTGAGGTAGACACAAAACTCCTGCCGATGGGGAGATCGTGACCTTCCTCGCTGTTCCCTGCCTCCTGAGCCTGACCCTGAACTACCACGACGGTGCACCTGGTCCTGGGACTCATTATTTAATTTGCTGCTATTGTGAGGAGCATGGCCTGCCGCGCTGTCACCGAGGCTGGCCCACTGTTGCTCAGAGCTGGGGGTGATGTCAATGAACCTTTGGCCCATTATGCCACGTCCCCGCTTCACAGCTTCAAAGCTGTCCTGGGGTGAGAAGAACTTGACCATAGCCCTGCCATTTGGCCGGCCCTGTCCATCCCTCAGCAGGCGAACTCCATCCACCCCCAGACCCCTGAAAAAACCCCTGATATCCACCTCTGTGCAGGAGAATGGGAGGTTCTGCAGGAGGACAAACAACTCATCAGGATTGACTGCTCCTGCTCCACTGGCTGCAGCAGCAGCAGCCTTCATATGGGCCTGGAGGCCAAGAGAGGCCAGGGGGGAGAGAGGGTTGAACAGCATTGGGTTAGGGGTACCAAGAGGGAGGCCGGAGCCCAGTCCTGCTGGGGGAGGTAGGGATGGGTTGAAAGGAGGCAGGGAGGACATGTGGGGGAGATGGGACATAGGAGGCACTGGAGGTCCTTGGGACAATGGGGAGACAGTAGGGACAGGGGGAAGGGAGGACACTGGGGGAGGAACTGGAATGGTGGGCAGCGTGGGCATAGGCGGCATGGAGGGCATGCTTGGAAGTGGAGGGATGGGTGGAGGGCCCGCATTGAGCGATGCCAGAGCTGTGGTGATTGTGGGGGCAGAGCTGTAACTGTTGGGGAAGCTGGGCACTACGCTGGCCACTGACTTGTTGCTTGGTGGCTCCTGAGACGAGCTTGCTGCTGTCACTGAGGCCTGGGTATTACTGAAACCCTGGTTTCCATGACTACCGCTTCTGCCCCCTGCCCCTGGCTGCACCGTAGGAATGGGGGTGGCTTGTCTGTTGGCATTTCCCGCTGTAGGTGCAGCTGTCTCCACAGCACCTGCCCCAGCCTCAAACCTGCGGCGGCTGAGTTCGATCATATTCTGCATTTCTGTCTTGCTGCTAAGCAACAGTGACACTTTGGAGCCCTTAATGGACCCGCCTGTACGCATCATCCCCAGGCGAGCGTCCTCGTCAGTGGCAAAGACGATGAAGGCCTCGCCATGCTCACCCCCCACGATGTGCACTCCACCGTCAGGGATGGTGAGGCCAGAGAAGAAGTGTCTGATGTCCATGGTGCCGGCCACTATGGGCAGACCCTGCAGCCTGATGACTACCGCCATACTGACTGCTAAACAACAGCCCTACAACCTGGGGAGAAAGCAACACTACTGTCAGATGAAGAGCAGAAAGAGGGCAACCAGTGGTTTCCAGATGTATCGTCAGGAAACTCAGATCTGACTTTGCGGGCCAATAATAGCTTAGCCAAGACTGCTTACATTTCAGGGCCCCTGGGACCCAGGGACCATTTTTTACACCCATTTCTGGGTCCTGACATTTGGAAACCAGTGGTGTTAGAAAGGGGGTTGGGGAATGGGGGTTAATCATTTGCAGGACACTAGTAAAACAAAAGCTAAACTGAAATAGTCTCCAGCCATCTGCAGCTTTTAGTAAGTTTGATAAACTTGTATCAGGTCAGATCACATGAGACTTTATGTGTGAGACCCCAACAGAAGCAATCTTAAGCATTAACATTGCTTCACTGTTAATTAACTTTCTTTTAAAAGAAACACACACACACACACATTATATATACATCCATACATACATTCTCTCCTCCACTGTTTCTGATTATACACATTTATTAAAAATGTGTTTCACAAAGCAAAACATTCATTAAGAGTCAGGCCAAGATTTTTGCAAGATAGCTAACTGTACCAATTTTACCATTTTTTGTGAAGCAAGCATGCAACATGGCCAGGTCACATTCTCTATCCAGTGTAGTCTGATAGACAACTATCTGATTGACAACTAACACAGTTTCTATTGTGGCCAACAAGTTTATGCAGACTTTTGACATACCACATGTTTGGTTAAAGTGGAATCCTTTTGCTTGGATCAACCTAATGTTTTGTAATTACACAAAAACCTTCTGACGCAACTTGTTTGGTTAAAACTTAACATCTACAATATGCTTCAAACGAAGTGCTTGTATCTGAAACCCCATTTCCAAAAGTGAAATTGACAATTTTTGTAACTTGAAATGTATGATGAGACATGACAACATGTCATACAACCCAATTAAATCTCAATATAGTTGTCTATGTAAGAGCCCCTTATGTAAGCTGTGTAATCTTTACTGTTGCCTACCATGCAGTACAAAGAAATCGCTTGTGGTGTAGCTGAGTCTAAAATATTTCGTGCAACAGTAAACCTTCATGAATCTCATGCAACTTGCAACTCACCAATGCAACTAAGCTGTGTGTATAGTTTCACTGTTTAACAGAGAAAGAGAGAGAGGATTTCTGCAGGACACTGAAACCTGGTGAAAAAGGTCAGAAAAACAAACATTCCCGTTCAAAACATCTTGATGGAAGTCAATCTTTCACAGAACAGATGTTAGCTTCGAGTGACCAACATGTGTTGGTGTTTTCAGCAGTTGACAATTTGTGCTCAATCAGTGTCAGTAACTGGCTCTCATTTAGACTCAACAGTGTTGAATATTAACAAAGCATTGTGTGATGTATGCACTACTAAAAGACTGTTTTTATCTCAACACAACACAGAAAAAAAACTACAGACTAGCAACAGGAAAACCTTGTCAGGTTACCTGACAACGGAAAGACACACCTTCAAAACCCATCATGACTAAATCAGACTCCCCTCAGGGAAAGTAGCAAGTATGAAACTGAAGATGGGACATGCTGAGCTACAAACAACTGGCAACCACTTAGCGACCAGTCGGAAACACCCTACAAACACCAAACAACAACCCAGGATCTATCCAGCAACAACACAGCGGTGAGCAGGACTGATTCCACTTCCTGAGTCCTCAAGCAGCACCAAATCAGCAGGCAGCACTTCAGCAACTGGTTGTAGAACACGACAACACAAGCAGCATGTCAACCAGCAAATCTGCAATACATTGTCAACAAAACATTAGCATTATGTTAACAGGAGCAAACAGCAGTAACTTATCAACCACAGCAATAAGAGCAATGTCATCAACATTTTGACAAAAGCGATATGTAAACCAGAGCAACATTAGCATCATGTCAACCAGAGCAACATTAGCATTATATCAACAAGAGCGACATTAGCATTATGTGAACCAAAGCAACATCAGCAACTGATTGCCAGCACAGCACCAAAGACAGCAGCTGATCAGAAGAGAAAGCAAACAGAAGCAAGGTGCAGAGCAACATGTAAGCTAACAGAAACGTGTCCAACTGAGCAACGGCAGGTGGAGCAGTGCTCGCTCTTCATCCTCAGACATACTCAGCTTTCTGTTTCTACTAAACCTGATCCAAGAAAATACAAAAAAAAACTGGTCAGGGTGTCAGGCTGCAACCTGCAGCTCACCACAGATTTCAACATTTCAACATCATCATCATCCTCAAAGATATCAGTGCTCAAGCTCAGCACAGATAAATCACATCCAACAACGACTCGAGTTTTAACAGATTTTCAACCTGAACATCAACTCCTCTTGTTGGTGTCAACCAGCTAACAGTCTGCATGAAACATCAACAGCAGCAAGAGGATAAAACACAGCAGGAGAGGAAACGTCAAAAGCCAACAATGTTCAGAGAGGTGAAAAGATTCAACCGGAGCTGCAGTGTGCACTCACATCAAACCAAGAAACAAACAGGAGACAGAAAATGAAGTCCTTCAAACAGCCAGGAAACCAGAAAATTTCAATAAAGCAAATTTCAGGATTAAAGAGCAAAAACACTGCCTTGATTTCTCGGTTTAAAGCCGGAGGTTTAAAGCTGGAACACACAACTGTCCACACGTTGTCGTCAACCTCAAAACACAGCAGAAATACTGTAATTGAACAAGAAGAATGGAACGCCATCCATGAACTAAATAACTCAAAGATATCATCAATTTTAGAAACAAGAAGATGAGGCAATCTCCACATATCAGCCAACCTGAAGCTCAAATCTCCACAGAAAGGATAGACAGGAGACAGGATCTGGCATGATGGTGCCTCAAACACGCAGCTTCTTGCTGCACCTCATAAAACCTCTAACCATAGCCATGTTTTCCAGACAAGGCCAAACTTCACTGACCTGCACAAGACAAAGACAGAAACAAATGCCGTACAGTGGTAATCATTCTCCTTTTCTACACAGATTCACCATATGGTATCATTCACTGACTTAACAACCCATGTCAGACATGCATCTAAATGTTCATTCAATCTTATATGACAGTCTCATGTTTGAATAAAACATTGTTACTTTTACGTCTAAATCTGATGAGTTTGGACCTGTAACATCGATCTAACAATGATAAAATTAATTGATAAAAATCAGAAACTGTGAATGAGCTATTTACATTTTTTTTTTTTTTAGGAGATCCAATCATGGTGGGACTGTGGAGGCCAAAAAGGTTGAAAAATAACCCAAAAAGACAACAATCATCAAACCATGAGTCAGAGTCAACCAAGGACGGTAAAAAGAATGGACAGAGCATGAGTGACGTCACCCACAGGCTTCCGAAACGCCATTCTGAAGCTGAAAATATGTGGCTGCCGCTGCCATGTTAGCTGTACTGCGTCTTCCACTTCCTGGCTAATCTAAATAGGTGGACCTAAGGCAGGCCAAACAACGCCTTTGTGCTCAAACAAGCCATTTGTAACAGCACCTACCTGTCAATCAAAACAGTCACGCTGTTCTGCATAACTTTAAGTCTTAATATAATTTGAACAGGTGAGTTCTATAAAAATTCACCCTCAGTACAGTTGTCATAAACGGGGAATTAGCTATAGAGACCAAAACTGTACCAGGCTTCTGCTGTGAAGTCGGACATTTTAAATCCTATTGTTGCCTAAACAATATAGCTGATATTAAATTTCTTTAAATACAAATTTACATGACAGGGAGAGCTATGTTTGCATTTACAGTTAGTCATTTAGCTGACAGTATTATCCAAAGTGACTTACACTACAGAGTACAGTGCGACAAGGACATGTTAGTGCAGCAATAAGTACTGTTAAAGTTCTAAGATAGATTTAGCATGTCCAGTTGTTGGTAGTGTTGGAGAGGAGGTACTCTCTGAAGAGCTGGGTCTCCAGGAGGTATTTGATGCCCCTGATCTGGTAGGAACTGATAGAGGCGTTCCACCAACGGGGAACAACAGATGAGAAAAGTTTGGATTACCCTGAGCATGCGGGAGGCAGAGCCAGGCGTTGTTTATTGAAAGGAGGTAACATATGTCTGTATAAGGACATTCAAGTAGGTGAGGGCAGAACTGGAGACTACTTTGTAGGCGAGCATTAGAGATTTGAATGTAATGTGGGCTGCTACAGGTAACTAGTGGAGCTCAAGCCTTTGGGTTGATTGAAGAACACACAATCAAGCACAAACCATGTTTGAATGACAGTCAGTACTTTTGATGCCATGTCTGAAACAGGCTGAAAGTCAGTAATGTTAAATTTGACACACCTGTCAATCACTTTGAACAACTCTACCTGCTCACATCAAGAATTCACGTAAAGGTGTACGTGTGGCGTCACTGCCCGTGGGCGTGGCCTGTGGTCTCGAGTGGGATGAAACCGCAGAGCAACTGACAAAAAACTGCAACTACAAACAAAAACTTCAGAGCTCAAACTCACACGCCTCCTCTTCCCTCATCAGTGCACACATTGAACATACTACAGCTGACTTATAATTCTATAAAAACATTAATAATGTGTCGGCTAGCTAGCTGACGGTAGCTAACGCGTTAGCTACGTACAAGACACCATTTTAAACAAGCCTGAATAAACGTTTAACACAATCAATCATCATATTAACACAAATATCCGACATGAGGCCTGTGACGTGAGAACCTAACAGTCATGGATAACTAGCTGGTCTCCAGCAGAAATGCTGAATGTAGCTAGTTTAGCTCAGCTTTGCTAAGTGAGCAGCTCTGTTAGCCACCTATGCTAGCTGATCGTGAGCCTTGCTTTGTGTGTGTGTGTGTGTGTGTGTGTGTGTGTGTGTGTGTTGGAGCGGCGCAGGATGCACGCTTTTAGCGGCTCCTCTCGCCCTCGGCTGCTGGTGTGAGTGCGTCACTGAGCGGGTTGCCGCTGCTGGATTTCTTACCGAGATATTTGTGAACAAACACAGTGAGGTTTAACTCATGAACGACGCTTCTCTTCTTCTCCTCTTCTCTCTGCAGGGCTGGTTACTACGGCACGAAATGTCGGCGCAAACTACGCGAGACCAGACGTGATGACGCGAGACTGCGGTTTCCCCCCTGACGTCAGGGCGACGTCGCCCCCTACCGGCTGAATGTTGCTAATGAAACCTGACGGGAAAGGGAAGGTCCAATGTCCAAATTTCACCTCAAAAAACACACAGTACATGTTTGAAAGTATGTAAACACGCTATCCTGTACAAGGAGGCCTCGTTTGGGATGAACAGGAGCTGTGAGCCAGGCCTTAGTCATGCTTTTGTGGCTAAATGGGAACTAAAATCTGGTGGAAACATTTTTACCTCTTGATACTGTCAATGGTAGTAACAGATAAATGCCCTTGTAGATACTGATAGTTACAGTTACATGATAACTAAAACATAATATGAGCTGGATTAATAAGTCTTCTGGTGCCCTGGTGTTACTTTGATAATAGCACCTTTGTGTATGAATATGCGGCAGTAACTCAGTCCGTAGGGACTCGGCTTGGGAACCAGAGGTTCAAGTTCAGCATGGACCAACAAGTATGGAGGGTGGACTGGTAGCTGGATAGGGGATCAATTCACCCCCTGGACACCGCTGGGGTGGCCATAGCAAGGTACTGAACCCCAAAATGCTCCCAGGGTGCTGCTACGCGGCTACCCATCACTAGACCATCTCTCCACATTGAGATGGTGCGTGTCTATGAGTCCTGTGTGTGTGTGTGGTTGTATTTTGGGCCTATATTTGTAAAAACCTCAATAAAGAAAAAAAGAATTTCCCCACCGAGGGATCAATAAAGTTTCTATTCATTCATTTTGGCCCTGTGTCAAAAACTAGCTTGCACTGTATGCGATGCAGGTCATACCCTGGACAAGTTGCCAGTTCATCACAGGACTGACACATAGAGACAAACAACCATTTTATTTAGAAATTTAGAGTCGCCAATTAACCTTTAAACAGCATGCCTATGGTCTGTGGGAGGAAGCCAGAATACCCGGAGATAACCCGCACAGACACAGGGAAAAACTCCTCACAGAAAGACCCCCAGCTGTGGTTTGAACCAGAAACCTTTCTATGAGCTGACAGTGCTAGATTATATTGCATGTACATGGTAAATTAGCTTTCTTGATGGTGACAGGATACTTACATGAGATTTAAAAAAAATAAACAAACAAAGGTTTATTGCATAATCATGAAGCAGCACTTTATTGGGTAATAATGTTTACGATGAGAGTAAGTAACAGTAGAAGACAGTAGATGCAGGATTTTTATAAATATGACCAGTACAGGCTCAGCTGATCCAGGAACACAATACAAGACTTCAAAATCCTTTCAGAGAGGAGAACTTTTAAAGAGAACTTTTTCAATTACAATTATTCATTTTTTTGTATTCAGACACTTGTGACTGGACCTGAGCTGTTTTTGCTCTCCACCATCTTGAAAATAAAGCTTCACGGTCGAATCAAGGCTACAGTCTTGAAGAATGTTCCAGACTTTAACAAAATAATCAAACTGTGGCTGCTAACACTGACACGATGCTGTTGTTTATTGAATACTGCAAACTGAGGTGGGAAGAGAAAGAAAAAGTGAGGACAGTGTATCATCTGTAAACAGAGCAGGACACAACATGTGAAGTGAAAAGTTCTGACTCAAAGAATTATTTGTGAATCATCAAATCGACTCAGTGAATTTGGGTCCACTGCCTTTAGTTGCTGTCATAAACTTTGGTGAAGCAACACTACAAGCTGTCCCCATTTTGTTTCTTGTCACTTGGATCGATCATGGTTGCTTAACCGCAGCCTGCATCACGAAGCAAAAATAGCATTTGAGTTGCGTTTCTCACAAAACTGTCTTACTTTTAACCATGTTTAAATCACCATGGTAACTGGGATAGCGCACTGTGGTAACATATGCTGCAGGGCTAACTTGCTCCTGTACTGACCAATCAGATCACTGGAAAAATAGTCCTAGAGGATCCTGACAGGAGCATCACACACGCACCGATTTACAGCTTTAACCTTACTTTGAATATCTGGATATTAATCCTATAACTGTTTCTTATTTTATTCTAGTTGTGTGATTATATTCGATACATTTCATCTCACTGTAAACCACCTTTTTGTGCCTCAGTGATAGAATTTCAATGCATGTCGTATCAAGTACTTCTTGGTTCTGATGTTACGTGTGACTGGCTGTAATTAAGGACTCCTCTTTATTGTTTAAATGCCCTCAGAGTAAGCCAAAGGGCCAGACTAAGATCATGATACAGCAGCCAGATGAGACACACCACAGCAACTTTTTCGGCCAATTCTGCATCAGAATGAAAAGAGAGAGAAATGTGTGCCATGTGTTGGTCAATTCTCAGTGCAACACCTCCTTGCTGGAGCAACTAGAGGAGTTTCAACAAAGACAGAGAGCTAAAGCTACAAACAGACTTCAAGTCAGACAGGAAGTTTGTGCGTGTTTGTATACAGGAAGGAAAAGCTGGTCTACTCCCAGAATTCCCCGGGAATCATCATCGCCATCATCTTTGTCATCGATGTCGTTAGTCAGGAAGTAAAGCTGAAGTGGGAGGAGTCTAATGCTGCGACCACTTAATGCTCTTCAGGTCGATGCCTTCTTGGACCATCTCCCACAGAGGACTGACAGACAGACAGACAGAGTCAGGTTACTGGGTGTTAAACACTGCACTATTACCATTAAGAACACAGATAATATCGCCATTCATGCAAAGAAATAAACTATTACTGTTACTTTTACTGTGATTCAAACTGTTATTTTTATTCATAGAAATGATGGATGAAACTTGTCGCTCCCTGCCTATTAACTATAAAGTTAATATCTGGGAAAAACAGTTACAATAAAACAGAATTATCAGTCGAGCTGAACTCACCTCATCTCTCTGAGTCTGTTGACCTGCTGAACACATTTCTCTGCAGTGTAGTCCACCTCTTCTTCTGTGGTGAACCTGCCAATACCAAACCTAACACACACACACACAAACAGGTTTACATTGACCTACATGTGATTCAACTCAAGTCAAACCAGAGAACAGAAAGGCTGCAGAGAGCTGCTGATGTTTAAACAGATGTTTCAATCTGTTGAGCTCAAACTAAAAAATGTCTGTCTGTGTGAGTCTCTGCTGTTCAGTCTGTCACTGTTAGACTCATCAACACACAACCAGACAACAAAATGTGTATGAATGAGGATCATAGTTAGGATTATAAACAGGTTTATTATCCTGATTATACTTTACAAATGAACTTTAACATGATTATAATTCCATTATCAGGACTATTAACTGGATTGCCTTAAGAAAAGTTATTTTACTATAGTCAACATTTTAATCAGGATTATGATCTGGATCACAGTGAGGATGATATGAGTTTGTACCTGATGGAAGAATGAGCCAGGTCTTCATCTGCTCCAATTGCTCTGAGGACGTACGATGGTTCCAGAGACGCTGACGTACATGCACTGTGCACACACACAAATTTATTCATCATTAATATATCAGTTAAAACTCCCCTGAGGAGTAAACTCTCCAAAAACACTGTGTGTGTCCTTGAGGTTTACCAAACATGCTGAATGTATTTATTTTATTTTATTTATGTGTTTATATCATAAACATTTATAAAGCCAATTTTAACATGACATAACAGGGGGCAGGAATTTGAAACATCTCACCTGCACACATACATGTGCATTCACGTGGATGATCCAAACAAAATGGGGATTCATTGGCAGAAACATTACTTCACACTGCTGTTAATGCTCAAAACTCCACAGGGTATCGTTGAACTTACATACTGTATATGAAAATAGTTTCCAAATTTTTCTAATATAGCTTCAGACCTGTTTTTAAAACTTATAAGTGTGTTTCTGACCTCCCAGAGGACAGAGCGACATCCTTCAGCGCCATCAACAGACTCTCTCCCTCCACATAGGCAAAGGACAGGTTGACACAGCCTGAAAAGCACACACAAAGTCAGATAAGTGTTCTGCCTCATCTACTGTAGTAAGATTTTTTCTTAAAATAACACACAATCGAACATTAAGTACAAGAACTTTTAAAAGGGCCAGTGTGGTGGATTCATTTCTGTGTGTGTGTACCAGGGTAGCGTTGTTCTGGATCTCCATTCATGACGACGTCAGGAATCCCAGACATGATCTTCTGGACCAGACGATTAGCCAGTGTGGACACTCTGTGATGATCATACTGCACACACACAAACACACTAAGTCTCAGGATGTTTGTGTGTGTCTGTTGAGTCTGGATGTTTTGGTGTGTGTGTGTGTTTTACCTCTAACTCCTGCTGGGCGACGCTGCAGGCGGCTCCGAGTCCAACAGCTAGCGGGGTGGGAACTGTGCCGGATCGCAGCCCCCTCTCCTGCCCGCCTCCGTTCTGCAGTGGCTCCAAACGCACACGGGGCCGGCGACGCACATACAAAGCACCCACACCTGGACACACACATTAGAAAGCCTGTCAGCATGACCTGTGGAGTACCACAGGGATCAAAACTCGATCCTCTTCTGTTTAATATTATTTCGGCTTCTTTCTACCATTTCTAGTTCTATATAGTTTGTAAAACACCATGGGTATGAAATGTACTATATAAATAATCATCTTGCTTAATGAGCTAACAGTTCAGGGTATATTTACAGTAATCCTACTGCTATGGCTAACCTTTGGGTCCATAGATCTTGTGACCGCTGATGGACATCAGGTCAATCTTCCAGTCGGTGACATTGATGGGAATCTTTCCGACAGCCTGAGCTGCGTCAGTGTGGAGGAACACTCCTTTAGAACGACAAATCTGACCTGAGGACAGGAAGAATAAATAATTAATCAATCAGAACACAGAATCAGATCAGAGACTTCTGGTAAAAACGGCTCTACATGATGACTTTGATTTGCTTTGTTCTGAATCATTCCAACGTGGGTCAAACAGAGGTGGATGTTTCAGAAATCTAATTTCCGTAAGTAACATGTTTGTGTTGCTATGGTTACCGATCTCTTTGATGGGCTGCTTGACTCCGATCTCGTTGTTGATGGTCATCACTGACAACAGAGAAGTGTCAGGACGAATGGAGGCCTCCAACAGCTGAACAAACACAGTTTTTAATATATTAACTCCTGTATGTTCTCTGTACATAAACACGTTAACTTTCTCTTTCATGATCGCTCTGTATGCTCAGCATGTGTACCTCCAGGTCCAGCAGTCCATTATTCTGGACTGGCAGGTAGGTGATGTTGAATCCCTCAGACTCCAGAACTCGACATGAGTCCAGAACACATTTATGCTCTGTCTGCGTGGTGATCACATGGCGTTTTTTGGCCTTGTAGAACCTGGCCACGCCCTGCAGGAGAGAGAGAGGGAGGCATGGTCACTACTAACATCACAACTCAGTGTTGTAGTCAAGATCGCCTATACCGAGACCAAGTCATAACCATGACCAGAGCGTATCGAGACCAAGAAAAGACCAAGACCAGACCAAGAGCTTCATACCACAGTATGAAGCCTACTTAGGGAGCTAATATTTTACAAATCTCTTTAGCTGTCTTAGTAGACATTGTGTTGCTTCAACATACTGCTGTGTTTTATTCTGGATGGTGTTTTGCAGTTGAACTATTTGTGGTTTGGGTAGTCAAATTTTATTACAGAAGACTTGGCTGATATCTCCTCTTAGACAGAAATGTTCACATCACACATTCACAGCTACAGAGTGTGTGTGAATGGAAGAGTTGAAGGGAGGGGAGAGGCCCTTTAACAGCAGAAACAGTAGGGCCCGTTTCTATGCCGGCTTTCCACCTTTTGTTTTACTCTCCCTTCAGCTGTGTGCCAGAAAGTGAAAGTGAAACTTAAGCCACACCTGAGGCGTAAACTAGACCTAGACTGTGGCAGGTCGATTATGAGGCGAGACCCGAGATCTTCAATTAGTCTCCAGACAAAGATCAATTTTGAGTACAACAACATTACTGGAGGGAGAGCTGGAGCTCAAAAGTGAAGGAAACTATCATAACTGTGCGTCACCATCCAGAACCTATAAAAGTATAAGCTGCTCCACAAAAGAGCAATGGTTCATATGGACATATGGTTCATAACTTGCATTTTTAATTAAGTACACAAATAAACTCCTTTCATGACTTCACTCTTGCGCTTGAACTGAAACTTCGTTCATCATTCTTTCTGTATTTCAACTACAACTTTGACTTATTTAGCTATTTCACATGGTTTAAACTGCAATTTCTTTACATAAAGCACATGTAAATTTCAGAAAATGTAACCATTTCTAGTTGTAAAGCACTTTGGACTGCCATGTGTATGAAATGTATTATTTAAAGAATCACCGTCACGAGAGAGGAGTTGATGATACGAATACTTCTTTTGAATAAACTGTGAGCTTATCAAGCTGATAAGCCTGCTGATGCTCGGAGAGCTTTATTTCACTGAACTATTGAACTAAGGGGGAAACAATGGTGAACAAAACAGCACTGTGCAGAGAAAACAGAGAGAAGCTCATAGAGCATGCTCGCCCGTGAGTAGTCACTACAACACCAAGATCCCATATATATATTTCACTAAGTCTGTTCTTATATAAACCAAAACACTACGAGGTAGTGGGGAGAAAAGGTGTGATGAAGAGGAGGAGCAGAATGAGACCTTTATGGCCATGTTGTTGGACTCTGTGGCTCCACTTGTGAAGATGATCTCTCTGGGATCTGCTCCAATCAGATCAGCCACCTGCTGCTCAGAGACAGAGAGAGATAACACACAGTCAAGTGTTAAATCTGAATCATGAAATTCAGATATAATGAAATGATAAACAACTTAATACACACCCTGTTGTACAAAGTTTGCAAAGTTTGGTTTACGCATTACAGTGCAGTGTGTTGTAATGATTTAAAAGAAAAAAAAAAATCACATGAAACATTCAATTTTACTTTTCTCTCTCTCCCCTCCCTCCCTCCCTCCCTCTCTACCCCCCGGGCCCCTCCCCCTCCCCCTCCCCCCCCCTCCCTCCCCTCCCTCTCCCCCCCCTCCCCCTCCCCTCCCCTCTCCCCTCAACTCCCCCTCCCCTCCCCCCCTCCCCTCCCCCCTCCCCCTCCCCCCCCCTCCCCTCTCCCCTCCCCCTCTCAGTACAAACTAAGTGTCTCTTTACCTTCCTGGCTTTCTCCATGGCGCTCTCGCTCTCCCAGCCGTAGGCGTGTGTCCTGGAATGAGGGTTACCATAGTAATTCACCTGGTAGGGCAACATGGCGTCCAGCACCCGGGGGTCCTACACACACACACACACACACACACACACACATGTTAAACTGTAAGTCTAAGTAAACCTATCTTTGGCTGTAAACATGACAACGTGGTTGGTAATGGTTACCATGGGTGTGGTAGCCTGGAAGTCCATGTATAGGGGGCGGGGCTCATCCTTCTCCAGTTCATGCTTCTTTATTAACTCTGCAGCACAAAACAACAACAACAACAACAACAACAACAACAGTCAGCTGGTTTAATTTGACCTCTATGAGTCAGGACTAAAACACTGTGTCACACATGTGTCACAGGCAGGATGTACGTCCTGCAGCAGCTCAAGAAGTTCAACCTGTCATAACAATGACGGTGCACTTCTACACCTCCATGATTGAGTCCATCCTCACATTGCTGCCACTGCCAAGGACAAGGGCAGAGTGCAGTGTATCATTCAGTCTGGCGAGATGGTGACTGGCTTCAATCTTTCATCTCATCAGGGCCTGTACTCCTCCAGGACCCCGAGGCACGCAGGACAGATTGTGGCTGTATTGGTTACATCACGTAACCACATGTTGGAAGTAGGAACTGTTGTGTCTTCCCGTGACATAAGGTGTAACTTCTTTGCTGAACTGTTGCTGGGTTTTGATGAGTTTCCTTAAAGCTTCAGATACACCAATAATAAATAATAAAGGTTCTGGATTGAGTGGAGTATTAATAAAATCTGAAATGTTTTTAACAATACCTGACCAACAGGGAGCAGTTTGGGGGAATGATGAGAAGCTATGACAAAGTGTTGCATCATGTTGCACATTCCTGCACAGCGCTTTTCATTTTAAAAACATATTGTACATATATTTATATCTTACAGTATTTGATGTTTATCTTATATTTTTTACTTAACGTCTGTTGTGCACCAAAACATCAAGACATATG
The DNA here is from genome assembly GCA_946959425.1 of Argyrosomus regius. Taxonomy (NCBI): domain Eukaryota; kingdom Metazoa; phylum Chordata; class Actinopteri; family Sciaenidae; genus Argyrosomus; species Argyrosomus regius. Next base: position 12,378,341 of record OX336885.1, read on the forward strand.
TGTGTGAAAATCTTCTTGGCAATAAACCAAATCTGTCTCTATTTGTTGAGTTTATCATAGACTTTTATGAAAAATGAACATTATATCAGGTAAAACATTGGTACCAAAACATATTTGTGTGCCACACATATTATTGAGTTAACTGTATATAACAATTCACATCTTTATGTGAGAATCATTAACATTCATTTCATCAAACTACAATCTTGACATTAGTTTACTTTGTTATTCTACTTAAAGATGCCCTGTGGAGTCAGAAAATCTGCTTATAGTTAGTGTGTTAGTGTTATTCAATATAACACATTGTGTGTATCTAACAAATGTGCCAAAATTAATTTTCTGTCAGTTAATTAGCTCCTAAAGACTTGTTTTTAAGTGATTTTATAGTCGTGATGTTTTCTATAATGTTACAAACAGCTCAAATGCGCCCTTGTGTAACGTTTCATCACTCAAGTTTATATCTGCTGAAAACTGCGTCACTTTGGGATTAGCTTCGTGCTAGCTGCTCTGGACCGAATAACCAGGCTGACATGCTCCGGGGATTTGCTGTTACCTTTCTGCAGAGTGCTGGCGGCTCTCCGGTCAGACCCTAGCCGGTGTGGGATCCACGAGACCGGCCTGAACAGCAGGGAGGAGACGGTCCTGCTTGGGGAAAGCATCTGAACGGCGTGCTGGTTTCACCTGGAGACTCACTGACCTCCGATAACAACACGCTGACCGCGACCAAAACACCAGTATGAACCGGCCTGGACCTGTTTAACCTCCTGGTTTCTGTGGACGAGGACCAACGATTTAAGAATAAACTTTAAGTCAGAGTTTGGTTTGGTTTGAGAACGTTGCCGCCTGTCAGTTATATCCAGTCTACGACACAATGTTAGTATCAAGGCAGATAAGCTAACAAACACTTCCTGTTCTTACTACCAAAATAAAAGAATTTAATAGTGAGCGGGAAGGTTTTTATTTAAAAAACACTACTATTTTACTGAAAATGTTTTTTTTATTTAAACACTCAAAATAAATCAAAGTTTTGTACTCAAAATAAGATTAAATTATCAAGATATTTTAATTTGTTTTGTTTTTCCGAGGCACACATCCGGCCTGGATCATGTGACTGTCTGCAGCTTGACGCTGGTCGGGGTTGTTGCTATTTCATGGTTGCACAAGAAACGGAAGCAGGGGGCGGGACTTCCTCTGGAAAAGTTGCGCTCTCATTCGCTAAGAGGCATTGTTTTGGTTCTACTTGAGGCGGGGCCAAGGCCTTTCTCTGTCCTCTGATTGGTTACAGACAGGACTTCCATACAGTCTATAGATAAAACAGTTTCACAATTTTTATCAGTTGTTTTGAAACAAAATCAAGATTTTTAGAAACACCGTGTTCCAGGTAATATTATCAGACTTTCATTTCTTTCTAGTTTCTCTGTTTCCTTGAACGTCCCGCAGTCATATTCAACACCAGTTGGTGGCGGTAATGCACCAATTCGTACACCGCCAGAAAAAGGTGGAGAAGAAGACGGTGGTATCCGGGCTGTTTGTGGCAGCCATGCCCATTAACTAGAAAGCTAGGTTAAAAAATATAATCATTCTGAAACATAACCTGAGAGAGAAGAGAACACAGTCACGGCGGCGGATCTCACTTTAAGGTGAGGCTTTTGGTTTTCTGTAGTTTTCTTTAAGCGACGTAAACTTTAACTGTTAACCAAGGCCAGCAAAGCACAAGCTAACACGTCAGTGTATTTCTGCGAGTTGATCACTTTAGCTTTGCCTCCGCTAATGTTAAATCACCTAATGTCAATGACCAGTGAACGTTACATTGTTCGATATCACCAAGTTTGTAGTGACATTATGTGGCTGACGGTCTTAAACGCCTGAAGGTTCTTACTGTCTGTATGTGAACACCTGAGGGGTTGTTGCTTTTGTGTGGACACCTGAGGGGTTGTTGTTTTTGTGTGGACACCTGAGGGGTTGTTGTTTTTGTGTGGACACCTGAGGGGTTGTTGTATCTCTGTGGACACTTGAGGGGTTTAAGTCCACAAGTTACTGTCTACTTGTGGACACCTGAGTCCATACTGTCTCCTCTACTATGTCCACTGACAAAGTCAACTTGCCCTACGTGCTTCAAACTATGTTTGTAGTCAGTTTAACCCAGGGTTAGGTTGGTTTAGGTTAGTTTAACCAGCAGTCACTTAACTGCTATCAGAGCCTGAAGCATCAGTAATGTTGCTATGGTAACCTCCAGTTTCTGATTTGTCTACAAGCAGTCACATCTGGTTAATTACGTGACACTGGTATTCATATCCTTTCCTAAATATCTCTGCTTTGTGTGCTCAAAGTCACATTCATGAGACTCTCTGAGCAGGTGTGTGTTTGTGCGAAGTGATCATGATGTACAGACCCCCTAAATTACCATGTAAGGTTATTCTTCTTCTCTATATTTGGGCTGGTTTTAGTCAGAAAAAGAGTGAAATGTTCTTCAGTGTCAGTTGTCATTTTGGGGACCTGAAACAATTAGAAAATATTAATGCAGCTGCCAATTTGAAGAGATGAGACAAGACAATATTATTAAGTTACTATAAGTGGTATGTTACACTAATAGCTAGTGTCAGTTAACATTTCAGATGACTTCATAGGTAACACCATGCTCTTGGAGCTCGCAGCAGCTGGAGATCGACGCGCTTGACCGAGAAGCCACCGCCGCCACTGCTGCAATCATGGGAACGACGATGAGCGAGCCGTGTATCTACGACAAGCTCTCTGAAAGCATCGACATCCTCCGTCAGTCGGGCTACCGCTACGGCATGTCGGAGAGGGAGATTGAGAAGTTCATCAAGCAAGTCCTGGAGACCAATGAGCCCAGGAGAGAGCCTCCCCAGTTCCCAATCCTGAGAGCCACCATAAAGGTCAGGCCTGCCAACACAAATATTACATGCTAAAACATATAATCGATAGAAAGTATAATCAACGAATCACTGAAGGTCTTTATCAGTAGTAGTAAACATTCAAACTGTCTCTGCAGTTCGTGGTGGCTGTGTGCTTCTTGCTGATGGCGGTGCTGGCCTTCACATACCCCCAGAGTGGCCCTCAGCTCGGTCTGGTCAACTTGGGCTGTTACAACTGGTCATCCCCTCTCAGCCACGTCCGCCTGCTGTCTCTGCCCATCGCCAAGAAGTACAACTTGCAAGGTCTGAAGTGTGATCACTCTCTCTCTTTCAAATTTCTCTCAGAAACAGCGACGACTTTCTTGACTGTATTGGACAAAACAAGCAATTTCATGGCACGGTGTTTGCCTTTTGACATGTCGGACTCTACTAGTGTGTGCTGCCCCTTAGAATACAATATTTGCCTGAACATAGGGCAACGACATCTGTTTTTGAAAAAATCTATTAACGTGTGCGCTACAGGTTTTCATGAATGGTGGAGTGCCGGCTCCCTCAGACAGAATCTGGTCAACTGTTCGGGCTGTGCAGAGATCTCCTCGGTGCTGGAAGTCCCAGAGAGCCTCAGAGGAACTGTGACTTTGCGACGGGGGCCACAACTCGTCCTGCTGAAGGTCAGAGGTCAACAGAGCACTGTTACCGCACAACAGTGACATGATGTTGAGCAGTTATGTGTGACACATGTCCCACATTCACCCATCCTGTTTGTTCATACCGGTCTCTGAAGGGTGGGGAGTCCCTCAGTGTCCAGCGGCAGCAGCTTGAGGAGCTCTACTTGGCCCATTCAGGCTCCATGTCCATTCTGCTGGAGGAGGACGACGGTCTGCAGAACCACAACGTCGGCCTCCCGCAAGGACCTGCCAACTTTACTCTGCTCTGGTACACATTTCTGTTCAAAAGTTTTTCATAGTCAACACTTCCAGTTTAACAGTAAAGGCCTTCAACTACCTTCACCTTAAAAATGCATTTATGTGCACCAAATGGACACAGTTGTATTTAATGATTACAACCGGTGATGTGTGTTGTAGGAGGTTCAGCTCTGGGACCAGGGAGAAGGTGTTGAGGTGGCTCTTCCCAAAGGCTGAGCTCTGCCCCCTGCTGGACAGTGCTGGGACCATCGTGCAGCGCTGCCTGGTCACCCACAGCACTAACTCCCAGAGCAAGGTGAGTTAACGTGTCCAAACATCCACACACTGACAAAAGTAAAAACCAATAGTGACTATTTACAATATGCTGTTTTTTTTTTTTTTTTTTTTTTCCAGAATTTCACACAATATTTGGGTCGAGAAAAGTAATCTGTTTCGTCAGTGTGAAAATGCAGATTGATTGATTGGACCTGTGCAATCATGTGCAGTTGTCCTGACCCTCACTGGTGTTCTTTATCCTGCCATCATTCACCACAAATGAACCTTTAGCCTTAAAGTTGTCTCTGTTCCAGGGTGTCAGGGTGTTTGGCTGGCTGGTGGTGGGCGAGGGCCTACCAACGGTTCGAGTTCTGCCCGTTCAACGCTGTCAGAAACACTGTAGCTCCTTCAACTTGTGGCTGACACCTGGAGACATGGGTAACACCTGCCACACCTGTTTTTATCCACCAACACTTTTAACATGACAAAACAACTTCAGACAGTACAAGTAAACCTCTTTTCTGTGTTCTGTGGCCCACAAGATTAAAAAAAAGGTCTATAAAAGAGAATATTTTCTACTGAATTACAACCGTTTCTTTCAAGGCTGCAAAAGTTTTGACTAACAGGACACAATTTGTCATCGTAAAACTGACACATGAACGTTGTCACTACCTCACAATCTTTGAGGTGTTTTTATCTATATCTCTTGATGCATAAAATCACACAGTTGAATGTCGTGGTTGCTGAAGCGGTCTGTTGATGGTTGTACCCTCTGACCTTTGCAGTGTACGCAGACCCTCGGTACTGGCAGATGGAGCTGTTCCCCGGTAGAGGCCAGAACATCATCTGTGACGGATCAGCCTTTTAATCTTCAGGTGGAGCGACGTGAAGGAGGACAGAGTTCAGGACTGCGAGTGTAACATGCAGATCAGCTGTGAATGTTTGACTTCCTGCTGAGGCGTTTTCGGAGCTTGTTGCCCCGCCTACTGATGCCTTATAACCCTCTGGTCTTTTTGTGACGCCGCGCCTGTCTGAAATTCCTCCCAGTGCCCTTGGAGAACTGGAAACCACTGCACACATGACTTCAAGGGTCGAGGTCAGAGGAATGAGAAGTGACTGTTTGACTTTTTTCTCATTTATAACAGCAGCGCATCGTCGGTCTTCTGAAGCGCTCAGATGTTCTGGATTTGATGTTCTTGTGCCATAGCTTTAAGCAGATCTCTAATTTAAAAAAAATGAAATCATTGGGTGTGGGTGTTTCTCTTTCAGAAGGTAGTGAAACAAGCTTGACATCGACTTAAAGAGGTCATACTATGCTCAATTTCAGGTTAATACTTTGATTTGGGGGGCCTCTTGAGGGATTCTTAACTGTCCCTCAATATTTCAACAGTCCACCATCGACTTAGCCTGAGGTAGCATTTCCGTCACATTTCCTACAAAAATAAAGTCAATCCGCCGTGTGTTGACATCCTCAGATAGTGGGAGTAAATGGAGACGTCTGTGTTGGTTCTTGCAGCCAACAACAAATTGGTGTGCTTTGCTGGGCAGGACGGTCACCAAGCTGGAGCTGTTGCTGTGTTACAAGTAACAGAAGAAAAGGCAGCTCTTTAAGTGAGAACTTAGTAAGCTGCTCTTAGAAACTGCATTATGTGTCAACTTGATGGTTTGATCAGTGCTGATTGATTAGAGCAAAATAAACCAGCTCCCACACACAACATGAAAAGAAGGAAAAGGAAACCAACTTAAACATCCAGTCTGATCATCATGGCACCTGCAGCTCTTCATATTATGCTAAAATGGTGCAGTTCACACATGGAGTTTTATTAATTCTGGGTGCTTTATTGATGTTGGTGTCGGGACTTGCTGGACGTTTACTACCTCCTGAAGTGAGACACACCTGCAGCTTCATTTTCTGCTCACCTGGTTCTTTCCTAGATGTTAAAAGGGTTAGTTCACCCACGTTACATGAAGAACAATAATCTTAGTCATCTGGTGGTGGTATGTAGAACACATTGTCAATATTGGAATTACAATTTGTCTGATATACATTGTGATTACTTTCTGTAAATGAATGAAATGAATCTCAGCTTAGCACAAGCAGTTAAAGGTTCAAGACTTAACCTTTTGCAGCTTGTTGAGACATTAATCATCTAAGTTATGTTGAAATTGCAGCTCTTGTAACTTAGAAACTACATCTTTTAAATTGTGATTTGATTTTAAGGCAATTTTTCAACCATTTCAATTTCTAATAGTTTCTATCACAGAAACATCTTCAGTATGTTCTGGGGATTATCCAGAGTAATAAAAACACTGTTTCTAAACGTCTTCTAAAAGACAAGAAATCTCAGAAATTTCAAAACCTGGAAAAACCAAAATTATCTGACTGGAGAGAGAATATGTATTTTTGCAATTTGGCTGAACTCACCCTTTAACAACCAGTTACTTCTCTTATCAAACACGGCATCATCATCAGGATCAGCTTCAGATATTGTTTATGTGATTTTACTAATTTAACGGACAAAGCTGCTTCTCTAATTTCACTGTCGTTATTTATTGTTATGACTGTATGTATATATACATGTTCAAGCCATTAATTTGAATAATAATGTGTTGTAATATTATTATGCTTTGGTTAACATCACAATGAAGCAGTGGAGGAAATATTTTGTGCATAATGGGGTCGTTACAGAGTCTGAACAATATTAAATCAGTTTGCCAAAGTTGATGCCTGTCAAATCTTTCGGTGTTTAATAGATGATCTGCCTCATTTTGTTTTAGAGTCCCAAACATCTTCAAATTAAAAAACATTATCAGTTGGGAACGATCGAACAAAAAAAGGGAGTGAATCTTTTAAAATGTTCGCTTTGCATAGAAATGTCCTAGTTTTATGAGAAAATTAAAGCTTGTCATGTAATTGCTTCCGTCTGTGAGATTTTTATTGATTTTTCTTTTTTTTTTCTTTTTTTGTGGTTGAAGAATGAAGGTGTCAAATTGATCAGATGGTTTTAACAAGAATGTCAGGTATCAGAGAAAAATGGTTGTGTCCATCAGTTAATAAATTGTACATAATGCTAAATTCTATTTTCGAGGATCTCAGAGTTAACATGATGTCCTTTAGCAAGAGGAAAATCGCCTGAAGTATCAGGCAACCATAGGAATGCTCACCCGACATTTTACTGTGTACTGACAATGTTTGGGTTAGACAAACTTGTGTTATTGATAACAGTTGCCAGTTTATTAGGTACATCTAGCTAAAACGAACAAGAATACATCAGTCCTGCTATAAATTCTACGTTCGTGGTTATAATATTTTAGATGTGTTGATTCAACTGTAGCTGCAATTTGTGCTTGAACTATATTCTACTATGTGATCCTCCTCGTTCACACCAATTTTATCCTCCATGACAGATGTCAGGCTGTAAACTGGGAAATCATTGTTTCAGTTCCAGTTTGCGATATACTGGAGAAACTGTCTGAATTTGTAATAACAAGAGGTTAATAATTATGAGAGGTATACTATAGGAATACTATTGCAGCAGCACAAGACAACACCCGTTAGCACAATCTGACAGCAGGTGGAGCTGTTTAGTTATTGTCAGACCATTTCTACACCTGCTGATCAACATGAGGTCCACCATCTGGAACATGCATCTGACCTGCACAGTAAAAACAGAAAATTATACTGTAATGTTCAGCAATATTTACTGAAAACACCCAAACAAATTCAAATGTAATACAGCTTAATAAAAGCAGACTGATGATTGGTGCTACATTTACTGGAAACTCAGCAACCCACAAACAAACAAACAGATAAAGAGTACATTGGTCATTGACTTAACATGTTGGTCATATTTACAAAAAGGGTTTTTTTGAACATTTCAATCATATGTAATGTTTCAGTTGATTCTCATTAATCAAAATTTTAATTTATTTGTAAAATTGACTCTTTAAATTGCAAACTTGAATTTGCTGAAATGAGTTCTTAAACATATATTTGGATTGAGGCACATGCCTTCATGTCTGTCAATGCACAGAGTGTGGGAAAACTCTGGAGATCAGAGTTTAACATGATTAGCACCCTCAACCGGACCAGCAGCAGACGATTCTCCAAAGGGATTTGGCACACTTCAGGAGACAGCTGCCTCAACCTCCCACCCTCATCTATACAACTGAATTTTTTATCCAGTTACTGATATAAAGCCTCAATTAAATATTAGATTATCAAAATGTATGAAGATGACTGAAACTTGACTAAACAATTTGTCAAATCAGCTTTGCTGATTCATTATGAGAAAACATTTTGATAATTTCAAACTTCACAAACAGTCAGAACCAGCCAATGGTGTTCTTTCCCTCCAGATGGTTGGTGACTTCAGGCTCTGTTTCTACTACAACACACGTCCACTATCAGTCACAAAAGCTCCATTCAAAGTCCTTTTGTTGTTCATTGACCACAGCATTCAGGGAGTCAGTGTGGGAAACTGAGAGCAACTTTCTACCCACACTGACCACAAGGCACGAGTCAAAAGACAGAGCTACATCTGGACAGGAAAGTGATTATTGTTCTTAAGGTCTATTATAATAACTTTGAAATACAAAATATGCATCACACTGTTTTTTAACAGCTGAGAATTGACAACCTGATTGTTTAATTAAGTCATATGAAGTTATAGAGAACTTTTTACTATATGTGTAATTCACTGTCTCTCCCACGTGTGTTATGTGATGATGAGCGTGTGCTCAGTCAAAGTCATTGATCCCAGCATCAGGCAGCAGATCTGCTCTCTCTACAGGGTCACCACTTTCCCAGATTCAAACAGAGCTCTGTGAGTCTCTCTACATCACCCCCCCCAGTCCTCCACCTGTTCCCCTGAGATCTAACCATTGCCCTCACACCAATATAACCATTTGGCATGTGTAATCCTTTATTGTACAACCAAGCTCTCTGATTGGCTAAGACTGTGAGAAACTCCAGCCAGACCAAGACCCACACATTCATATGGAGATGTGGGACTATAAATAGGAGGGATGAAGCCAGCAGAGAGCAGATTCTCTCTACAGAGACCTCTACAGCACAGAGATCCAGACATGGCACCTACAATCACTGCAGCTATGACCAAATCTCAGGAGCATCTGACTCTGACCCACAAGGTAAATTGAAGATTCAAGAAGATTTAAATATGGTTAATGAGAGGTTGTCTTTGTTCATGCTAACACTTTACTCCAGAATAAGTTGATTAATGACTTTGTTCTTCTTTCTGCAGCTCAGAAAGCCTCTGGTGGAGAAGTTACGCAGAGAGCGAATCAACAGCAGCATTGAGCAGCTCAAGTCTCTCCTGGGTCCAAAGTTCCTCAAACAGCAGCCAGACTCCAAGCTGGAGAAAGCAGACATCCTGGAGATGACAGTTTGTGTCTTGAGGGGACTGCAGCAGCAGCATCAACAGCAGAGAAGACTGCTGAACCACTTCAACAAGCTGCAGCCTTCCTCTGATGAGAACCTGAGAGAGGCTGACTTCTCTCCTCTGAGCTCCACAGTCCAGACCAGCATCACCAAAGACAAGAGTCCAGTCAACAGCGCCCTCTGGAGGCCGTGGTAGACACCTACAGTCTGGAGTCACTACCAGACAAACTCAGATGACCATATTGGTCAAAGATTACTGGACTGAATTCTTTCAAGTTTGATGGACTTGTTCTTCTGTATGTACAGAAGGCTGTATTTTGTGTGTTTGTCTTTGTGAAGATGACATTTCCTGAGGAAATGACAGCAACAATATCTTTCAAGTTAAGAGAGAGAACATCTTGTCATGCATGTTGCATGAACCAAATCTGATTGCATCTGCAATTATTATTATACCTCACTGTACTTCATGTATTGGTAGTATATGCTATGGTAACATTTGTTATCTTTTGATTGTTATTGATCACACTGATCAAAAAACTTTAACTGTCCTTTTTATGGACATTTTGTCATAATGGACTTTACCTCACTTTAATCTCTCTGATTACTCAAAACTGATCTGTTGTAAGATCCAAATGTTTTTACTTTTTTTTTTAAAGTTTTGCTTCATGTCACAATTTTCCTGTGACACTTTTATTATTCAATGAGCATCATGTATTGATAGAATATAATGCAATGGTGATATTTGTTACCTCTTGATTAGTAATGATCGATTTGATCAAAAATCTTAATTGTCCTTTTTATGGACATTTTGTCATCATGGACTTTCTCTCACTTTATGTGATTATTGAAAAATGATCTGTTTAAGATCAATATGTTTATCCTTATACTGTTAAAGGTTTGTTTAATGTCACACTGTCACAGTTTTACAGTGACAATATCATTTTAAAATTTTTAAATTTAATTGAATTTAATGATTGTTAAGAACAATGTGACCTGTTTTAAGGTCAGTTTTTACTGTTTTTTGGTTTGTTCACAAAGGTCAAATATTTTGATCCACTTGTGAAGAAACTCTCAAAGGACAGTGAGTACTGTGTCCTCAAATATTGTAAACTGTTTGTCTTTTATAAAGACAGTTGTTCCTTTACTCTCTCTGAGTACAGTGTGTCTTGTAGAAATCTACAAGTTGTTGTTGTTGTGATGTATCATCACCTCTAGTTGGAGCTTTCATACTTTATGTGGCTCATTGTGCCTTGTTGAATAAACAAACACTGCAAGCTGAAAACTTTGTGTTCTCATGTCATTGTGTGTCATGGTTACCCTCTTAATTACGATGAAAGAGAGACTTCCAAACTGATTCATCGTTTTCATTAAATCTATAGAGGCCTCCATCATTGTTCCTACCATTCATTAACAAGATAAAATTTAGCTCATACAGTTTAGTACAAAACTAAACTCTGCTCACAGTTCAAGCACACTGTGCATATGTTCTCATGGACTTTGCAGATTCTGAAGACGTTGACAAAGTCAAAGAACGCATTCTGGTTGAATATGAAATCACAGCAGACACCTACAGAAGACAGTTCTGTTCATTGGACGTTAATCAGGTTGAAATCGCACTTGAACTCTATGTGTGTCTGAAGCACCTGTTTAACTGATGGGTCAGACCAAAAACCTCCACAGTGACAGACATTTGTGACTTGCTGGTTCTAGAGCAGTTTTTGAGGATGGTGAGCCCAGAGCTGGAGGTCATGACCCGTGAACGGGACTGGAAGATGGCAGAGAAAGCTGACCTGTTTGCATTGGTGATCATGTCAGCCAGAACTGGGAACAGAAGAGACACCTTTGACCACTCAGGCAACTGACACTATGTATAAATCTAAGCATAGTAATTTGGTTAATTCATTTTGGAATAAGGACTATAAATGTTACGTCACTCTGTTGATGTGCAGTGATTCAAATCTATGAAAGAAATGAGAAAACGTACATTTCAAAGACACTTTTTCTACATCAATATTTTGGAATAATTGTCAATTACAGGTGTTTTAATGTAAAAGGTTTAAAGTTAACCATTTCACTCTTTAAAGATGTCAGACGTTTCTGATGAGATGCAAAATCAGGCACACTTCTATTGTTCCTCTATTGAAAGCAGTGAAAGGACAGAGTGTGGGAAACCAGAGGAAACTCACTCACAGAGCCCTGTGGGACAATAGATCCAGACCTCTACCCATGGCGCCACTCACTGTATGTGCCTCAAAAGTCCATTTGTAGAGAGGCACGTGCCTATTTATTGCTAATGGTCAGAGTGTGGGAAAGCTCTGGAGGGCAGAGTTAAGTGTGAATGACATCCATCCCACCAGCAGCCGAGTAATTCTCCAAAGGGATTTGGCACACTTCAGGAAACAGCTGCTCCCACCCTCATGAGAAGAGCTGAAATCTTTATCCAACTGATGGTCAGTAAAGAGGTGTGATTATGACTGGAGGTTCAAAGTGCATGATGATGATTGAAAACTTAAAATTTGAGACAACAAATAATTTTCAAGAAAATTTAAGACAAACTTTTGACCAAACTTTCAAATTTGACAAAGTGTCAGAGCCAGCCAATGGCGTCCTTTCCCTCCAGATGGCTGGTGATGTCAGGCTCTGTTTCTATAACAACACACAGCCAGCATCTGTCACTGAAGTCCCTTTGTGGTTCATTGACCATACAGGGAGTCAGTGTGGGAAACTGAGCTCTACTTGTTACTCACACTGACTACAAGGCACGTGTCAAAAGACTCTACATCTGGACAGCTGCCTGATTATTGTCTTTTATTGGGATTATTTAAAGTGCCCCAATAAACATCACACTGTTCTCGAACATCTTATGGTAAAGTTCTGCAGGATGTAGGATTTGAAATAAAATATCTGACTATATCAATAAAAACAGAGGTAATTACCCTGCTGCATTGTAGATTTTACCTCAATAAAACCAGGGGGAAAAAATCTACATTTCTAGGATATGTTTCTATCATACATGTATTTCATTCGTTGAACCATAAACGGTGAGCGTGTGCTCAGTCAAAGTCATTGATCCCAGCATCAGGCAGCAGATCTGCTCTCTCGACAGGGTCACCACTTTCCCAGATTCAAACAGAGCTCTGTGAGTCTCTCTGCATCAGCCACTCAGTCCTCCACCTGTTCCCCTGAGATCTAACCACTGACCCCCAGGCAATAACAGCATTAAGTGTGTGACATCCCACATTGTCTCACCAAGCTCTCTGATTGGCTGAGACTGTGAGAAACTCTACTCAGACCAAGACACACACATTCATATGGAGATGTGGGACTATAAATAGGAGGGATGAAGCCAGCAGAGAGCAGATTCTCTCTACAGAGACCTCTACAGCACAGAGATCCAGACATGGCACCTACAATCACTGCAGCTATGACCAAATCTCAGGAGCATCTGACTCTGACCCACAAGGTAAATTGAAGATTCAAGAAGATTTAAATATGGTTAATGAGAGGTTGTCTTTGTTCATGCTAACACTTTACTCCAGAATAAATTGATTAATGACTTTGTTCTTCTTTCTGCAGCTCAGAAAACCTCTGGTGGAGAAGTTACGCAGAGCGCGAATCAACAGCAGCATTGAGCAGCTCAAGTCTCTCCTGGGTCCAAAGTTCCTCAAACAGCAGCCAGACTCCAAGCTGGAGAAAGCAGACATCCTGGAGATGACAGTTTGTATCCTGAGACGACAGCAGCAGCAGCGTCAAGCTGTGGACTCGGCAGCTGTTGATCAGGGCTACTCCAGGTGTGTCCAAGAGGTGAAACACTTCATGTCCAGGGAGCAGGTGCAGACCCAGTCCCAGAGAAGACTGCTGAACCACTTCAACAAGCTGCAGTCTTCCTCTGATGAGAACCTGAGAGAGGCTGACTTCTCTCCTCTGAGCTCCACAGTCCAGACCAGCATCACCAAAGACAAGAGTCCAGTCAACAGCGCCCTCTGGAGGCCGTGGTAGACACCTACAGTCTGGAGTAACTACCAGACAAACTCAGATGACCATATTGGTCAAAGATTACTGGACTGAATTCTTTCAAGTTTGATGGACTTGTTCTTCTGTATGTACAGAAGGCTGTATTTTGTGTGTTTGTCTTTGTGAAGATGACATTTCCTGAGGAAATGACAGCAACAATATCTTTCAAGTTAAGAGAGAGAACATCTTGTCATGCATGTTGCATGAATCAAATCTGATTGCATCTGCAATCGTTATTATACCTCACTGTACTTCATGTATTGGTAGTATATGCTATGGTAACATTTGTTATCTTTTGATTGTTATTGATCACACTGATCAAAAAACTTTAACTGTCCTTTTTATGGACATTTTGTCATAGTGGACTTTACCTCACTTTAATCTCTCTGATTACTCAAAACTGATCTGTTGTAAGATCCAAATGTTTTTACTTTTTTTCTAAAAGTTTTGCTTCATGTCACAATTTTCCTGTGACACTTTTATTATTCAATGAGCATCATGTATTGATAGAATATAATGCAATGGTGATATTTGTTACCTCTTGATTAGTAATGATCGATTTGATCAAAAATCTTAATTGTCCTTTTTATGGACATTTTGTCATCATGGACTTTCTCTCACTTTATGTGATTATTGAAAAATGATCTGTTTAAGATCAATATGTTTATCCTTTTACTGTTAAAGGTTTGTTTAATGTCACACTGTCACAGTTTTACAGTGACAATTTTTACATTTTGAGAGTCATTTGAATTTAATGATTGTTAAGAACAATGTGACCTGTTTTAAGGTCAGATTTTACTGTTTTTTGTTTGTTCACAAAGGTCAAATATTTTGATCCACTTGTGAAGAAACTCTCAAAGGACAGTGAGTACTGTGTCCTCAAATATTGTAAACTGTTTGTCTTTTATAAAGACAGTTGTTCCTTTACTCTCTCTGAGTACAGTGTGTCTTGTAGAAATCTACAAGTTGTTGTTGTTGTGATGTATCATCACCTCTAGTTGGAGCTTTCATACTTTGTGTGGCTCATTGTGCTTTGTTGAATAAACAAACACTGAAAGCTGAAAACTTTGTGTTCTCATGTCATTGTTTACATTTACATTTACATTTAGTCATTTAGCAGACTCTTTTATCCAAAGCGACTTACAGAGAAGGGAAACAATCAAGGTACAGTGCAATAAGAAAGCGTTAGTGCAACAATAAGTGCTATGACAATTCTTAAAGGGGTAGCTTTCCCATGTCCAGTTGTAGGTAGTGCTAGGAGAGAAGGTACTCTCTGAAGAGCTGGGTCTTCAGGAGATTTTTAAAGGTTGAGATTGTTTCTCATGGTTACCCTCTTTATTATGATTTAAGGGAGACTTTCACACTGATTTGTCATTTTCACTTAATTGATAGAAGCCTCCATCATTGTTCCTTCCATCTATTGACTAATCAATATGAAATTCAGCTCAAACATTAATTATTCATCTTGAACAGAACTGGTTAGTGTAAAACTATGCATTGATTGTCTACAATCAATTGAACCTTTGAATGACAAATATCAAGATGAAATGTGTTGTTATCCAGAACATGTATGAAACTAAGCATAGGAATTTAGTTTAATTAATTATATAACAGGGATTATAACTGTTATGTCACTCTGTTGACGTGCAGTGAGTCAAGTCTTTTACAACAAATGAGAAAGTACATTTCAAAGACACTTTTTCTGCATCATTATTTTGGTATCATTTTCAATTTCAGGTGTTTTATGTAGAAAGTTTAAAGTTAACTATTTCTCCCTTTAAAGAGGTCAGACATTGTTTCTAATGAGATCGAGATGCATAATATGACACACTTCTATTGTTCCTCCAGTGAAAGCAGTGAAAGGACAGAGTGTGGGAAACCAGAGGAAACTCACTCACAGAGCCCTGTGGGACAAAAGATCCAGACCTTTGACCTGAAGGGACAGAGACTAAAAGGATTCCTACTCTTCAAAGTGAATGTTTCTAACCTCAGGGTTCTTACCCACAATTAATTTCAAAACTCCAACCTTTTACAAGACTATTCATTTCTTTCAAACTAATTTGGTGATGTCTGGATTTGGTACAGGTAGAAAGTACTTGGGTAGAGTTGTTCTGCAGGCTGTGGCTTACAGGCAAAAAGGCAGCTTTGGGTGTGTGAAGAGTCACACACCATACTTTTTGCCTTTTTTTTTGATGACATCAAGATCGCTCTGGTTCACACTCTCACACAGTGGTCAATTTTGAAGCTGTGATTGCCGCCTGCTCCAAAGGTCATTACCTCAACAAGTTGGTCATATTCACAAAAAAAGTTTTCTTGAACATTTTAATTGTTGTGGAGAAATTGCTGAAAGTCAATGGCACCAGGTCAGGAGGGAAGAAAGCATTCAGGAGCCTCTGATGTCTTATGCTGTAATATTTATTGAAGCTTGATCAAGGAGAATCAGAGACATTCACACATACAATCAGGTGTGCATATGAGTCGGTCTCTATTCTGCCCAACTCATGCTGGTGGTCAGACTTTAAACCCTTACAGATGACGCCACAAATACTATACACCGAGAAATAGTCAAAGGGAATGCATTTACCCATTTTAGTGTTCACCTTCAGCACATTCTAGTCTGGAGCCACTATTGTCTGTTTATGTTAATGGAACGTCAACAGTTAGCTATCTATTATGTCTGGGAGGCCAACATTCAGTTTCTTCGACCCTGGTCACCAGGCAACTTTGAGATAGGCTGGCACCCGCACTCCTTCAGCACTCCAAACAGCAGCCTCGCATGCCAAAGAGAGAGAGAGTCTTCTCTGATATGATTTAGTGCTGTCACTGTCGATGACCCCAAGGCCCATGCGCGGGCCTGTGTAACCAAAGGATAGAAAGTTCCATAACATAAATCTTATTTGATGTTTAAGTTGATACTCATTAATCAAATTTTTTACTTTATTTGTTAAATTGACTCGTTTAAATTGCAAACTTGAATTTGCATTTGCTGAAATGAGAGTTCTCAAATGTATATTTGGATTAATGCACATGCCTTCATGTCTGTCAATGGACAGAGTGTGGGAAAACTCTGGAGATCAGAGTTTAACATGATTAGCATCTTCAACCGGACCAGCAGCAGACATTTCTCCAAAGGGATTTGGCACACTTCAGGAGACAGCTGCCTCAACCTCCCACCCTCATCTATACAGCTGAATTTTTTATCCAGTTACTGATATAAAGCCTCAATTAAACATTAGATTATCAAAATGTATGAAGATGATTGAAACTTGACTAAATAATTTGTCAAATCAGCTTTGCTGATTCATTATGAGAAAACATTTTGATCATTTCAAACTTTACAAACAGTCAGAACCAGCCAATGGTGTTCTTTCCCTCCAGATGGTTGGTGTCGTCAGGCTCTGTTTCTACTACAACACACGTCCACTATCAGTCACAAAAGCTCCATTCAAAGTCCTTTTGTTGTTCATTGACCACAGCATTCAGGGAGTCAGTGTGGGAAACTGAGAGCAACTTTCTACCCACACTGACAACAAGGCACAAGTCAAAAGACAGAGCTACATCTGGACAGCAAAGTGATTATTGTTCTTAAGGTCTATTATAATAACTTTTAAATACAAAACATGCATCACAATCTTTAAAACCTGAGAGAACTGACTTCATAAAACACAGTGTTCCAATTCCTTTAAATGTAAATGTAAAAGTCAAATTGTGTAAAATTAAGTATTATAAGTGAAACACAAATGACACGGTACATGCTGTAATTTTAGTTTTGATAAAATAAAATAATCTAGACTCAAAAATAAACTTGCACTGCTAATTGAGCTGGATGCAAGTTATGCAGAACATAAAGCAATTAATTCATGTTAATCTCACACTTGTGATGGGATGATGAGCGTGTGCTCAGTCAAAGTCATTGATCCCAGCATCAGGCAGCAGACCTGCTCTCTCTACAGGGTCACCACTTTCCCAGATTCAAACAGAGCTCTGTGAGTCTCTCTACATCACCCCCCCAGTCCTCCACCTGTTCCCCTGAGATCTAACCATTGCCCTCACACCAATATAACCATTCGGCGTGTGTAATCCTTTATTGTACCACCAAGCTCTCTGATTGGCTAAGACTGTGAGAAACTCCAGCCAGACCAAGACCCACACATTCATATGGAGATGTGGGACTATAAATAGGAAGGATGAAGCCAGCAGAGAGCAGATTCTCTCTACAGAGACCTCTACAGCACAGAGATCCAGACATGGCACCTACAATCACTGCAGCTATGACCAATTCTCAGGAGCATCTGACTCTGACCCACAAGGTAAATTGAAGATTCAAGAAGATTTAAATATGGTTAATGAGAGGTTGTCTTTGTTCATGCTAACACTTTACTCCAGAATAAGTTGATTAATGACTTTGTTCTTCTTTCTGCAGCTCAGAAAGCCTCTGGTGGAGAAGTTACGCAGAGAGCGAATCAACAGCAGCATTGAGCAGCTCAAGTCTCTCCTGGGTCCAAAGTTCCTCAAACAGCAGCCAGACTCCAAGCTGGAGAAAGCAGACATCCTGGAGATGACAGTGTGTGTCCTGAGACGACTGCAGCAGCAGCATCAAGCTGTGGACTCGGCAGCTGTTGATCAGGGCTACTCCAGATGTGTCCAAGAGGTGAAACACTTCATGTCCAGGGAGCAGGTGCAGACCCAGTCCCAGAGAAGACTGCTGAACCACTTCAACAAGCTGCAGTCTTCCTCTGATGAGAACCTGAGAGAGGCTGACTTCTCTCCTCTGAGCTCCACAGTCCAGACCAGCATCACCAAAGACAAGAGTCCAGTCAACAGCGCCGTCTGGAGGCCGTGGTAGACACCTACAGTCTGGAGTAACTACCAGACAAACTCAGATGACCATATTGGTCAAAGATTACTGGACTGAATTCTTTCAAGTTTGATGGACTTGTTCTTCTGTATGTACAGAAGGCTGTATTTTGTGTGTTTGTCTTTGTGAAGATGACATTTCCTGAGGAAATGACAGCAACAATATCTTTCAAGTTAAGAAAGAGAACATCTTGTCATGCATGTTGCATGAACCAAATCTGATTGCATCTGCAATTATTATTATACCTCACTGTACTTCATGTATTGGTAGTATATGCTATGGTAACATTTGTTATCTTTTGATTGTTATTGATCACACTGATCAAAAAACTTTAACTGTCCTTTTTATGGACATTTTGTCATAATGGACTTTACCTCACTTTAATCTCTCTGATTACTCAAAACTGATCTGTTGTAAGATCCAAATGTTTTTACTTTTTTTCTAAAAGTTTTGCTTCATGTCACAATTTTCCTGTGACACTTTTATTATTCAATGAGCATCATGTATTGATAGAATATAATGCAATGGTGATATTTGTTACCTCTTGATTAGTAATGATCGATTTGATCAAAAATCTTAATTGTCCTTTTTATAGACATTTTGTCATCATGGACTTTCTCTCACTTTATGTGATTATTGAAAAATGATCTGTTTAAGATCAATATGTTTATCCTTTTACTGTTAAAGGTTTGTTTAATGTCACACTGTCACAGTTTTACAGTGACAATGTAAAAAATTAAGTACTGTGTGCTCAAATATTGTAAACTGTTTGTCTTTTATAAAGACAGTTGTTCCTTTACTCTCTCTGAGTACAGTGTGTCTTGTAGAAATCTACAAGTTGTTGTTGTTGTGATGTATCATCACCTCTAGTTGGAGCTTTCATAATTTGTGTGGCTCATTGTGCCTTGTTGAATAAACAAACACTGCAAGCTAAAAACTGTCTTCTCATGTCATTGTGTGTCATGGTTACCCTCTTTATTATGATAAAAGAGAGACTTTTTATACTGATTTGTCATTTTCACTTAATTGTGCCTACCTATAATTGACAAATCGAGATAAGATTTAGCACATACAAAAAGTATTCATCACATACCTGTTTATAGGAAATCTAAGCATAATAAATTTTAATGAGGTTAATTTAGGATTTTTGATGATAGGGGTTTAACATGTCACTTCATTTATCAACCTATCAAAGTAAATGAGAAAAAGTACATTTCAAAGAGATGTTCAAGGCACAATTATTTTTGGCTTGGTTCTCATTGTCAGGTGTTTTAATGTAAAACGTTTAAATTTAACCATTTAACTCTTTAAAGAAGTCAGACATTGTTTCTAATGAGATGCATAATAAGACACACTTCTATTGTTCCTCTTTTGAAAGCAGTGAAAGGACAGATTGTGGGAAACCAGAGGAAACTCACTCACAGAGCCCTGTGGGACAATAGATCCAGACCTTTGCCCTGAAGGGACAGAGACTCAAAGGACTCTTGTTCTTAAAACTGAATCTTCCTAATCTAAGGGCTCTTAGATGAGATTAATTTCAAAACTCCTTTTCCAGAATCAAATTTTCAGACTTCTCGGTTGATTTATCAGACCATATTTGACATCTGAATATAAATAGCTAGATGTTCAGTAAGTGAATAAATTTTTTTTTTAAACCAGCGGTTAACATGTGTTACATTCTGACTATGTATGTTCACTGTTTTTCTTGACTTAACGGTCTGGTTTCCTTACGCAGAAAAGATCATCCATTCATTATGCAAAGAATCCTGCATGAATCGAAATGGTGATTTTATCATTTTTAAATTGATTCTGGATGAGCTGTGAACTGTAAAAAGACCTCCATGTGTTAAAATGAGAGTCCTCAAATGTATATTTGGATTGAGGCACATGCCTTCATGTCTGTCAATGCACACAGTGTGGGAAAACTCTGGAGATCAGAGTTTAACATGATTAGCACCCTCAACCGGACCAGCAGCAGACGATTCTCCAAAGGGATTTGGCACACTTCAGGAGACAGCTGCCTCAACCTCCCACCCTCATCTATACAACTGAATTTTTTATCCAGTTACTGATATAAAGCCTCAATTAAACATTAGATTATCAAAATGTATGAAGATGATTGAAACTTGACTAAACAATTTGTCAAATCAGCTTTGCTGATTCATTATGAGAAAACATTTTGATAATTTCAAACTTTACAAACAGTCAGAACCAGCCAATGGTGTTCTTTCCCTCCAGATGGTTGGTGACGTCAGGCTCTGTTTCTACTACAACACACGTCCACTATCAGTCACAAAAGCTCCATTCAAAGTCCTTTTGTTGTTCATTGACCACAGCATTCAGGGAGTCAGTGTGGGAAACTGAGAGCAACTTTCTACCCACACTGACCACAAGGCACAAGTCAAAAGACAGAGCTACATCTGGACAGCAAAGTGATTATTGTTCTCAAGTTGTATTATAATAACTTTTAAATACAAAACATGCATCACAATCTGTTAAAACCTGAGAGAATTGACTTACTAAATAAGTGTTTAAATTTCTTCATATGTTTAAGAAAAAAGTCAATTTGTAATGAATGAAAGTTGCAACTAAAGGTGGAGGTGGAGGATAAAGGGTATGCAGTACAATCATGAGCTTTTTGGTTATGGCACAAATGATCATTTATAAATAAATATCTATTTCCACTCATTCTTTAATGTAGTTACATGTAAGTTTGAAAATTGACCCCTCAACCCATCCTCCACACTGCACCACAAATTCTTGGTTGTTTTTTTTTTCTGGATTTGCATATAGCATAAAGAGAGTACAAATGTTGTACAACCCTGAGCTGTAGAATGATTAATAAAGAAACCTTAAACCTTGATGTTATGCTGAACGTTTTACCTAAACTGCAATCAATTGTCAGTCTGCCACTCAGTCAAAGTCATTGATCCCAGCTTCAAGCAGCAGATCTGCTCTCTCTACAGGGTCACCACTTTCCCAGATTCAAACAGAGCTCTGTGAGTCTCTCTACATCACCCCCCCAGTCCTCCACCTGTTCCCCTGAGATCTAACCATTGTCCCTCAGGCAATTCAGCATGTTGCTGCTCCACATGCTTGATTGTCTCATGAGGTTCTCTGATTGGCTGAGACTGTGAGAAACTCTACTCAGACCAAGACCCACACATTCATATGGAGATGTGGGACTATAAATAGGAGGGATGAAGCCAGCAGACAGCAGATTCTCTCTACAGAGACCTCTACAGCACAGAGATCCAGACATGGCACCTACAGTCACTGCAGCTATGACCAAATCTCAGGAGCATCTGACTCTGACCCACAAGGTAAATTGAAGATTCAAGAAGATTTAAATATGGTTAATGAGAGGTTGTCTTTGTTCATGCTAACACTTTACTCCAGAATAAGATGATTAATGACTTTGTTCTTCTTTCTGCAGCTCAGAAAGCCTCTGGTGGAGAAGTTACGCAGAGAGCGAATCAACAGCAGCATTGAGCAGCTCAAGTCTCTCCTGGGTCCAAAGTTCCTCAAACAGCAGCCAGACTCCAAGCTGGAGAAAGCAGACATCCTGGAGATGACAGTTTGTGTCCTGAGGGGACTGCAGCAGCAGCATCAACAGCAGAGAAGACTGCTGAACCACTTCAACAAGCTGCAGTTTTCCTCTGATGAGAACCTGAGAGAGGCTGACTTCTCTCCTCTGAGCTCCACAGTCCAGACCAGCATCACCAAAGACAAAAGTCCAGTCAACATCGCCCCCTGGAGGCCGTGGTAGACACCTACAGTCTGGAGTAACTACCAGACAAACTCTGATGACCATATTGGTCAAAGATTACTGGACTGAATTCTTTCAAGTTTGATGGACTTGTTCTTCTGTATGTACAGAAGGCTGTATTTTGTGTGTTTGTCTTTGTGAAGATGACATTTCCTGAGGAAATGACAGCAACAATATCTTTCAAGTTAAGAAAGAGAACATCTTGTCATGCATGTTGCATGAACCAAATCTGATTGCATCTGCAATTATTATTATACCTCACTGTACTTCATGTATTGGTAGTATATGCTATGGTAACATTTGTTATCTTTTGATTGTTATTGATCACACTGATCAAAAAACTTTAACTGTCCTTTTTATGGACATTTTGTCATAATGGACTTTACCTCACTTTAATCTCTCTGATTACTCAAAACTGATCTGTTGTAAGATCCAAATGTTTTTACTTTTTTTCTAAAAGTTTTGCTTCATGTCACAATTTTCCTGTGACACTTTTATTGTTCAATGAGCATCATGTATTGATAGAATATAATGCAATGGTGATATTTGTTACCTCTTGATTAGTAATGATCGATTTGATCAAAAATCTTAATTGTCCTTTTTATGGACATTTTGTCATCATGGACTTTCTCTCACTTTAAGTGATTATTGAAAAATGATCTGTTTAAGATCAATATGTTTATCCTTTTACTGTTAAAGGTTTGTTTAATGTCACACTGTCACAGTTTTACAGTGGCAATATCATTTTTAACTCAAATTCAATTGAATTTAATGATTATTAAGAACATATGAAGAAACTCTCAAAGGACAGTGAGTACTGTGTCCTCAAATATTGTAAACTGTTTGTCTTTTATAAAGACAGTTGTTCCTTTACTCTCTCTGAGTACAGTGTGTCGTTGTTGTTGTGATGTATCATCACCTCTAGTTGGAGCTTTCATACTTTGTGTGGCTCATTGTGCCTTGTTGAATAAACAAACACTGCAAGCTGAAAACATTGTGTTCTCATGTCATTATGTATTATGGTTACCCTCTTTATGATCAAAGAGAGACTTTCTATATTTATTTGGCATTTTAATTCAATTCATAGAAGCCTCCATCTTGCTCGTACCATTGATTGACAACTCAACATGACATTCAGCTCATAAAGTTGAGTGTAAAACTAAGAATTATTTCTCTACAGTCATCTGAACCTTTATTAATGGACAAATATGAACATGAAACATGTTGTTGTACATAAAATGTGTCAGAATGCCGTCAAGGGGTGTCAGAAGTGAAGACCTGATAACAAACTGAGGAGAACACCATGAAAAGAGGCTGTTAAAAGGCAGAGCACCATGATGAGCTGGATGATGGTGCACCAGGTGTTGCAGCTGACCAGCAGGGGGCCAAAGCAGCCAGAAAGCCTAATGAGCTAGAGGAGTTGACCAATCTGGTGAAGTCTCTGGTCATCACTCAAGTATCCAGAGATGAAAAACGGATGGAAAAAGATTCAACACTCCAAAAACAGAGATGGAGAAGCATGCAGCACCAGTTTACACAGATCCAAGCATAAATAAGAGAACTGAGAGATGAATATAAGAGCAGAACTTGAGGATGATGATGGCATCAATGGGGAAGACCCTGGGCTGAGCGCCAGTCAAACAGCCAGCAGGGTGAGCCACCACCACAGAGAGCACCACATGTTTACAGGGACCCCAAGTTGATCCTGATGATGACGCTGAACATTACATTACAACATTTGAAAAAAATGGCCACTGTCTGTCGTTGGCCAAAAGAAGAGTGGGCTATCCATCTCATCCCTCTGCTCACAGTTCAAGCACACTGTGCATATGTTCTCATGGACTTTGCAGATTCTGAAGACGTTGACAAAGTCAAAGAACGCATTCTGGTTGAATATGAAATCACAGCAGACACCTACAGAAGACAGTTCTGTTCATTGGACGTTAATCAGGTTGAAATCGCACTTGAACTCTATGTGTGTCTGAAGCACCTGTTTAACCGATGGGTCAGACCAAAAACCTCCACAGTGACAGACATTTGTGACTTGCTGGTTCTAGAGCAGTTTTTGAGGATGGTGAGTCCAGAGCTGGAGGTCATGACCCGTGAACGGGACTGGAAGATGGCAGAGAAAGCTGACCTGTTTGCATTGGTGATCATGTCAGCCAGAACTGGGAACAGAAGAGACACCTTTGACCACTCAGACAACTGACACTATGTATAAATCTAAGCATAGTAATTTGGTTAATTCATTTTGGAATAAGGACTATAAATGTTACGTCACTCTGTTGATGTGCAGTGATTCAAATCTATGAAAGAAATGAGAAAACATACATTTCAAAGACACTTTTTCTACATCAATATTTTGGAATAATTGTCAATTACAGGTGTTTTAATGTAAAAGGTTTAAAGTTAACCATTTCACTCTTTAAAGATGTCAGACGTTTCTGATGAGATGCAAAATCAGGCACACTTCTATTGTTCCTCTATTGAAAGCAGTGAAAGGACAGAGTGTGGGAAACCAGAGGAAACTCACTCACAGAGCCCTGTGGGACAATAGATCCAGACCTCTACCCATGGCGCCACTCACTGTATGTGCCTCAAAAGTCCATTTGTAGAGAGGCACGTGCCTATTTATTGCTAATGGTCAGAGTGTGGGAAAGCTCTGGAGGGCAGAGTTAAGTGTGAATGACATCCATCCCACCAGCAGCCGAGTAATTCTCCAAAGGGATTTGGCACACTTCAGGAAACAGCTGCTCCCACCCTCATGAGAAGAGCTGAAATCTTTATCCAACCGATGGTCAGTAAAGAGGTGTGATTATGACCGGAGGTTCATAATGTGATTGGAATCTGAAAATATGTAATGAAAAATCATTTTTCTGAAAATTCAAGACACACTTTTGACCAAACTTTCAAATTTGACAAAGTGTCAGAGCCAGCCAATGGCGCCCTTTCCCTCCAGATGGCTGGTGATGTCAGGCTCTGTTTCTATAACAACACACAGCCAGCATCTGTCACTGAAGTCCCTTTGTGGTTCATTGACCATACAGGGAGTCAGTGTGGGAAACTGAGCTCTACTTGTTACTCACACTGACTACAAGGCACGTGTCAAAAGACTCTACATCTGGACAGCTGCCTGATTATTGTCTATAATTGAGATTATTTAATGTGCCCTAATAAGGATCACACTGCTCTCTAACTTCTTATGTTAATGTTTTGGAAAATCTTGAAAGTTTCAACAGAAATTGCAATTTAAAAAACTTTAAGAAATGTCATACTGTCAATTAAAATAGGGGGAGTTTTGCTACTGCATGTCAGGTTTTACCTCAATGGAAATAACTATTTTATTTCATATATTTATTATTATCATTCATGTATTTCATTAATTGCACCATATTTGATATTCTCTAATGTGTGTTATGTAATGATGAGCGTGTGCTCAGTCAAAGTCATTGATCCCAGCATCAGGCAGCAGACCTGCTCTCTCTACAGGGTCACCACTTTCCCAGATTCAAATAGAGCTCTGTGAGTCTCTCTACATCACCCCCCCAGTCCTCCACCTGTTCCCCTGAGATCTAACCATTGCCCTCACACCAATATAACTATTCGGCGTGTGTAATACTTTATTGTCTCACCAAGCTCTCTGATTGGCTGAGACTGTGAGAAACTTCAGCCAGACCAAGACCCACACATTCATATGGAGATGTGGGACTATAAATAGGAGGGATGAAGCCAGCAGACAGCAGATTCTCTCTACAGAGACCTCTACAGCACAGAGATCCAGACATGGCACCTACAATCACTGCAGCTATGACCAATTCTCAGGAGCATCTGACTCTGACCCACAAGGTAAATTGAAGATTCAAGAAGATTTAAATATGGTTAATGAGAGGTTGTCTTTGTTCATGCTAACGCTTTACTCCAGAATAAGTTGATTAATGACTTTGTTCTTCTTTCTGCAGCTCAGAAAGCCTCTGGTGGAGAAGTTACGCAGAGAGCGAATCAACAGCAGCATTGAGCAGCTCAAGTCTCTCCTGGGTCCAGAGTTCCTCAAACAGCAGCCAGACTCCAAGCTGGAGAAAGCAGACATCCTGGAGATGACAGTTTGTGTCCTGAGGGGACTGCAGCAGCAGCATCAACAGCAGAGAAGACTGCTGAACCACTTCAACAAGCTGCAGTCTTCCTCTGATGAGAACCTGAGAGAGACTGACTTCTCTCCTCTGAGCTCCACAGTCCAGACCAGCATCACCAAAGACAAGAGTCCAGTCAACAGCGCCCACTGGAGGCCGTGGTAGACACCTACAGTCTGGAGTCACTACCAGACAAAGTCAGATGACCATATTGGTCAAAGATTACTGGACTGAATTCTTTCAAGTTTGATGGACTTGTTCTTCTGTATGTACAGAAGGCTGTATTTTGTGTGTTTGTCTTTGTGAAGATGACATTTCCTGAGGAAATGACAGCAACAATATCTTTCAAGTTAAGAAAGAGAACATCTTGTCATGCATGTTGCATGAACCAAATCTGATTGCATCTGCAATTATTATTATACCTCACAGTACTTCATGTATTGGTAGTATATGCTATGGTAACATTTGTTATCTTTTGATTGTTATTGATCACACTGATCAAAAAACTTTAACTGTCCTTTTTATGGACATTTTGTCATAGTGGACTTTACCTCACTTTAATCTCTCTGATTACTCAAAACTGATCTGTTGTAAGATCCAAATGTTTTTACTTTTTTTCTAAAAGTTTTGCTTCATGTCACAATTTTCCTGTGACACTTTTATTATTCAATGAGCATCATGTATTGATAGAATATAATGCAATGGTGATATTTGTTACCTCTTGATTAGTAATGATCGATTTGATCAAAAATCTTAATTGTCCTTTTTATGGACATTTTGTCATCATGGACTTTCTCTCACTTTATGTGATTATTGAAAAATGATGTTTAAGATCAATATGTTTATCCTTTTACTGTTAAAGGTTTGTTTAATGTCACACTGTCACAGTTTTACAGTGACATTTTTTACATTTTGAGAGTCATTTGAATTGAATGAATATTTAGAACAATGTGACCTGTTTTAAGGTCAGTTTTTACTGTTTTTTGGTTTGTTCACAAAGGTCAAATATTTTGATCCACTTGTGAAGAAACTCTCAAAGGACAGTGAGTACTGTGTCCTCAAATATTGTAAACTGTTTGTCTTTTATAAAGACAGTTGTTCCTTTACTCTCTCTGAGTACAGTGTGTCTTGTAGAAATCTACAAGTTGTTGTTGTTGTGATGTATCATCACCTCTAGTTGGAGCTTTCATACTTTGTGTGGCTCATTGTGCCTTGTTGAATAAACAAACACTGCAAGCTGAAAACTTTGTGTTCTCATGTCATTGTGTGTCATGGTTACCCTCTTAATTATGATCAAAGAGAGACTTTTTACACTGATTTGTCATTTTCACTTAATTGTGCCTACCTTTAATTGACAAATCGAGGTAAGATTTAGCACATACAAAAAGTATTCATCATATACCTGTTTATAGGAAATCTAAGCATAATAAATTTTAATGAGATTCGATTAGGACTTTTGATGAAGGAAGATTAATATGTCACTCTATTTATGAAGACATCAAAGTAAATGAGAAAAAGTACATTTCAAAGAGATGTTCAAGGCACAATTATTTTTGGCTTGGTTCTCATTGTCAGGTGTTTTAATGTAAAACGTTTAAAGTTAACCATTTAACTCTTTAAAGAAGTCAGACATTGTTTCTAATGAGATGCATAATAAGACACACTTCTATTGTTCCTCTATTGAAAGCAGTGAAAGGACAGAGTGTGGGAAACCAGAGGAAACTCACTCACAGAGCCCTGTGGGACAATAGATCCAGACCTTTGACCTGAAGGGACAGAGACAAAAAGAGACCCTGTTTTTTTAAGTGGAACCTTGTTTTAGATCACACCTTGGACTGCAAGTGTTCGTCAATGACATACACTTTTCTCAGCAACTTCATGTCGTAAATGCAAATATTTTTATACTTGTTTTTTTCAGTAACACGATGTTGATTAACCTCTTTCATACGTTCAATCATAATCTAGTGTGATTTCAGTTAGTGTAGTACACAAACATGAGATTTGAACATTTTATATCAACTACTCATGTGTCCAAAAAGTGAAGCAGTTGTTTTTAATGTCCACAGATAGCTTAGCAGCCATTGAATCATTTTTCACGTTTTTGTTTATTTCTTTTCTTGGGGGACAACCCTTTACCCACTCACTGCATGTGCCTCAAGTCCATTTGTAGAGAGGCACATGCCTGTTTTCTGCTAATGATCAGAGAGTAGGGAAATCTCTGGAGGGCAGAGTTAAGTGTGAATGACATCCATCCCACCAGCAGCCGAGTAATTCTCCAACGAAATTTGGCACACTTCAGGAAACTGCGCCCCCCTAAAGAAACCTCCCACCCTCATGAGAAGAGCTGAAATTTTTATCCACCTGATGGTCAGTAAAGAGGTGTGATTATGACTGGAGGTTCATAATGTGATTGGAATCTGAAAATATGTAATGAAAAAGAATTTTTCCGAAAATTTAAGACACACTTTTGACCAAATTTTAAATTTGACAAAGTGTCAGAGCCAGCCAATGGCGTCCTTTCCCTCCAGATGGCTGGTGATGTCAGGCTCTGTTTCTATAACAACACACAGCCAGCATCTGTCACTGAAGTCCCTTTGTGGTTCATTGACCATACAGGGAGTCAGTGTGGGAAACTGAGCTCTACTTGTTACTCACACTGACTACAAGGCACGTGTCAAAAGACTCTACATCTGGACAGCTGCCTGATCATTGTGTTTTATTGAGTTTATTTAAAGTGCCTCAAGAAACATCACACTGTTCTCGAACATCTTATGGTAAAGTTCTGCAGGATGTAGGATTTTCGACCAAAGAATTGTACAAAATATTAGTCATTTTAAAAAACTGAAATAAAATATCTAACTATATCAATAAAAACAGAGGGAACTACCCTGCTGCATCGTAGATTCACAATAAAACCAGGGGGAAAAATCTACATTTTTAGGATATGTTTCTATCATACATGTATTTCATTCGCTGAACCATAAACGGTGAGCGTGTGCTCAGTCAAAGTCATTGATCCCAGCATCAGGCAGCAGATCTGCTCTCTCTACAGGGTCACCACTTTCCCAGATTCAAACAGAGCTCTACTAATCTCTCTGCATCACCCACTCAGTCCTCCACCTGTTCCCCTGAGATCTGACCACTGACCCCCAGGCAATAACAGCATGCAACGTGCTGCTGCTCCACATGCCTGATTGTCTCATGAAGCTCTCTGATTGGCTGAGACTGTGAGAAACTCTACTCGGACCAAGACCCACACATTCATATGGAGATGTGGGACTATAAATAGGAGGGATGAAGCCAGCAGAGAGCAGATTCTCTCTACAGAGACCTCTACAGCACAGAGATCCAGACATGGCACCTACAATCACTGCAGCTATGACCAATTCTCAGGAGCATCTGACTCTGACCCACAAGGTAAATTGAAGATTCAAGAAGATTTTAATATGGTTAATGAGAGGTTGTCTTTGTTCATGCTAACACTTTACTCCAGAATAAGTTGATTAATGACTTTGTTCTTCTTTCTGCAGCTCAGAAAGCCTCTGGTGGAGAAGTTACGCAGAGAGTGAATCAACAGCAGCATTGAGCAGCTCAAGTCTCTCCTGGGTCCAAAGTTCCTCAAACAGCAGCCAGACTCCAAGCTGGAGAAAGCAGACATCCTGGAGATGACAGTTTGTGTCCTGAGGGGACTGCAGCAGCAGCATCAACAGCAGAGAAGACTGCTGAACCATTTCAACAAGCTGCAGTCTTCCTCTGATGAGAACCTGAGAGAGGCTGACTTCTCTCCTCTGAGCTCCACAGTCCAGACCAGCATCACCAAAGACAAGAGTCCAGTCAACATCGCCCCCTGGAGGCCGTGGTAGACACCTACAGTCTGGAGTCACTACCAGACAAACTCTGATGACCATATTGGTCAAAGATTACTGGACTGAATTCTTTCAAGTTTGATGGACTTGTTCTTCTGTATGTACAGAAGGCTGTATTTTGTGTGTTTGTCTTTGTGAAGATGACATTTCCTGAGGAAATGACAGCAACAATATCTTTCAAGTTAAGAAAGAGAACATCTTGTCATGCATGTTGCATGAACCAAATCTGATTGCATCTGCAATTACTATTATACCTCACTGTACTTCATGTATTGGTAGTATATGCTATGGTAACATTTGTTATCTTTTGATTGTTATTGATCACACTGATCAAAAAACTTTAACTGTCCTTTTTATGGACATTTTGTCATAATGGACTTTACCTCACTTTAATCTCTCTGATTACTCAAAACTGATCTGTTGTAAGATCCAAATGTTTTTACTTTTTTTCTAAAAGTTTTGCTTCATGTCACAATTTTCCTGTGACACTTTTATTATTCAATGAGCATCATGTATTGATAGAATATAATGCAATGGTGATATTTGTTACCTCTTGATTAGTAATGATCGATTTGATCAAAAATCTTAATTGTCCTTTTTATGGACATTTTGTCATCGTGGACTTTCTCTCACTTTATGTGATTATTGAAAAATGATCTGTTTAAGATCAATATGTTTATCCTTTTACTGTTAAAGTTTTGTTTAATGTCACACTGTCACAGTTTTACAGTGACAATGTAAAAAATTGAGTACTGTGTCCTCAAATATTGTAAACTGTTTGTCTTTTATAAAGACAGTTGTTCCTTTACTCTCTCTGAGTACAGTGTGTCTTGTAGAAATCTACAAGTTGTTGTTGTTGTGATGTATCATCACCTCTAGTTGGAGCTTTCATACTTTGTGTGGCTCATTGTGCCTTGTTGAATAAACAAACACTGCAAGCTAAAAACTGTCTTCTCATGTCATTGTGTGTCATGGTTACCCTCTTTATTATGATAAAAGAGAGACTTTTTATACTGATTTATCATTTTCACTTAATTGTGCCTACCTATAATTGACAAATCGAGATAAGATTTAGCACATACAAAAAGTATTCATCACATACCTGTTTATAGGAAATCTAAGCATAATAAATTTTAATGAGGTTAATTTAGGATTTTTGATGATAGGGGTTTAACATGTCACTTCATTTATCAACCTATCAAAGTAAATGAGAAAAAGTACATTTCAAAGAGATGTTCAAGGCACAATTATTTTTGGCTTGGTTCTCATTGTCAGGTGTTTTAATGTAAAACGTTTAAATTTAACCATTTAACTCTTTAAAGAAGTCAGACATTGTTTCTAATGAGATGCATAATAAGACACACTTCTATTGTTCCTCTTTTGAAAGCAGTGAAAGGACAGAGTGTGGGAAACCAGAGGAAACTCACTCACAGAGCCCTGTGGGACAATAGATCCAGACCTTTGCCCTGAAGGGACAGAGACTCAAAGGACTCTTGTTCTTAAAACTGAATCTTCCTAATCTAAGGGCTCTTAGATGAGATTAATTCCCAAACTCCTTTTCCAGAATCAAATTTTCAGACTTCTCGGTTGATTTATCAGACCATATTTGACATCTGAATATAAATAGCTAGATGTTCATCAAGTGAATACATTTTTTTTAAACCAGCGGTTAACATGTGTTACATTCTGACTATGTATGTTCACTGTTTTTCATGACTTAACGGTCTGGTTTCCTTACGCAGAAAAGATCATCCATTCATTATGCAAAGAATCCTGCATTAATCGAAATGGTGATTTTATCATTTTTAAATTGATTCTGGATGAGCTGTGAACTGTAAAAAGACCTCCATATGTTAAAATGAGAGTCCTCAAATGTATATTTGGATTGAGGCACATGCCTTCATGTCTGTCAATGCACACAGTGTGGGAAAACTCTGGAGATCAGAGTTTAACATGATTAGCACCCTCAACCGGACCAGCAGCAGACGATTCTCCAAAGGGATTTGGCACACTTCAGGAGACAGCTGCCTCAACCTCCCACCCTCATCTATACAACTGAATTTTTTATCCAGTTACTGATATAAAGCCTCAATTAAACATTAGATTATCAAAATGTATGAAGATGACTGAAACTTGACTAAACAATTTGTCAAATCAGCTGAGCTGATTCATTATGAGAAAACATTTTGATAATTTCAAACTTCACAAACAGTCAGAACCAGCCAATGGTGTTCTTTCCCTCCAGATGGTTGGTGACATCAGGCTCTGTTTCTACTACAACACACGTCCACTATCAGTCACAAAAGCTCCATTCAAAGTCCTTTTGTTGTTCATTGACCACAGCATTCAGGGAGTCAGTGTGGGAAACTGAGAGCAACTTTCTACCCACACTGACCACAAGGCACAAGTCAAAAGACAGAGCTACATCTGGACAGGAAAGTGATTATTGTTCTCAAGTTGTATTAAAATAACTTTGAAATACAAAATATGAATCACAATTTTTAAAACCTGAGAGAATTGACTTACTAACAAAGTGTTTAAATTTCTTCATATGTTTAAGAAAAAAGTCAATTTGTAATGAATGAAAGTTGCAACTAAAGGTGGAGGTGGAGGATAAAGGGTATGCAGTACAATCATGAGCTTTTTGGTTATGGCACAAATGATCATTTATAAATAAATATCTATTTCCACTCATTCTTTAATGTAGTTACATGTAAGTTTGAAAATTGACCCCTCAACCCATCCTCCACACTGCACCACAAATTCTTAGTTTTTTTTCTGGATTTGCATATAGCATAAAGAGAGTACAAATGTTGTACAACCCTGAGCTGTAGAATGATTAATAAAGAAACCTTAAACCTTGATGTTATGCTGAACGTTTTACCTAAACTGCAATCAATTGTCAGTCTGCCACTCAGTCAAAGTCATTGATCCCAGCTTCAAGCAGCAGATCTGCTCTCTCTACAGGGTCACCACTTTCCCAGATTCAAACAGAGCTCTGTGAGTCTCTCTACATCACCCCCCCAGTCCTCCACCTGTTCCCCTGAGATCTAACCATTGTCCCTCAGGCAATTCAGCATGTTGCTGCTCCACATGCTTGATTGTCTCATGAGGTTCTCTGTGAGAAACTCTACTCAGACCAAGACCCACACATTCATATGGAGATGTGGGACTATAAATAGGAGGGATGAAGCCAGCAGACAGCAGATTCTCTCTACAGAGACCTCTACAGCACAGAGATCCAGACATGGCACCTACAGTCACTGCAGCTATGACCAAATCTCAGGAGCATCTGACTCTGACCCACAAGGTAAATTGAAGATTCAAGAAGATTTAAATATGGTTAATGAGAGGTTGTCTTTGTTCATGCTAACACTTTACTCCAGAATAAGATGATTAATGACTTTGTTCTTCTTTCTGCAGCTCAGAAAGCCTCTGGTGGAGAAGTTACGCAGAGAGCGAATCAACAGCAGCATTGAGCAGCTCAAGTCTCTCCTGGGTCCAAAGTTCCTCAAACAGCAGCCAGACTCCAAGCTGGAGAAAGCAGACATCCTGGAGATGACAGTTTGTGTCCTGAGGGGACTGCAGCAGCAGCATCAACAGCAGAGAAGACTGCTGAACCACTTCAACAAGCTGCAGCCTTCCTCTGATGAGAACCTGAGAGAGGCTGACTTCTCTCCTCTGAGCTCCACAGTCCAGACCAGCATCACCAAAGACAAGAGTCCAGTCAACATCGCCCACTGGAGGCCGTGGTAGACACCTACAGTCTGGAGTAACTACCAGACAAACTCAGATGACCATATTGGTCAAAGATTACTGGACTGAATTCTTTCAAGTTTGATGGACTTGTTCTTCTGTATGTACAGAAGGCTGTATTTTGTGTGTTTGTCTTTGTGAAGATGACATTTCCTGAGGAAATGACAGCAACAATATCTTTCAAGTTAAGAAAGAGAACATCTTGTCATGCATGTTGCATGAACCAAATCTGATTGCATCTGCAATTATTATTATACCTCACTGTACTTCATGTATTGGTAGTATATGCTATGGTAACATTTGTTATCTTTTGATTGTTATTGATCACACTGATCAAAAAACTTTAACTGTCCTTTTTATGGACATTTTGTCATAGTGGACTTTACCTCACTTTAATCTCTCTGATTACTCAAAACTGATCTGTTGTAAGATCCAAATGTTTTTACTTTTTTTCTAAAAGTTTTGCTTCATGTCACAATTTTCCTGTGACACTTTTATTGTTCAATGAGCATCATGTATTGATAGAATATAATGCAATGGTGATATTTGTTACCTCTTGATTAGTAATGATCGATTTGATCAAAAATCTTAATTGTCCTTTTTATGGACATTTTGTCATCATGGACTTTCTCTCACTTTATGTGATTATTGAAAAATGATCTGTTTAAGATCAATATGTTTATCCTTTTACTGTTAAAGGTTTGTTTAATGTCACACTGTCACAGTTTTACAGTGACAATCATTTTTACATTTTCAGATTCATTTGAATTTAATGATTGTTAAGAACAATGTGACCTGTTTTAAGGTCAGTTTTTACTGTTTTTTGGTTTGTTCACAAAGGTCAAATATTTTGATCCACTTGTGAAGAAACTCTCAAAGGACAGTGAGTACTGTGTCCTCAAATATTGTAAACTGTTTGTCTTTTATAAAGACAGTTGTTCCTTTACTCTCTCTGAGTACAGTGTGTCATTGTTGTTGTGATGTATCATCACCTCTAGTTGGAGCTTTCATACTTTGTGTGGCTCATTGTGCCTTGTTGAATAAACAAACACTGCCAGCTGAAAACATTGTGTTCTTATGTCACTGTGTATTATGGTTACACTCTTTATTATGATCAAAGAGAGACTTTCTATATTTATTTGGTATTTTAATTCAATTCATAGAAGCCTCCATCTTGCTCGTACCATTAATTGACAACTCAACATGACATTCAGCTCATAAAGTTGAGTGTAAAACTAAGAATTATTTCTCTACAGTCATCTGAACCTTTATTAATGGACAAATATGAACATGAAACATGTTGTTGTACATAAAATGTGTCAGAATGCCGTCAAGGGGTGTCAGAAGTGAAGACCTGATAACAAACTGAGGAGAACACCATGAAAAGAGGTTGTTAAAAGGCAGAGCACCATGATGAGCTGGATGATGGTGCACCAGGTGTTGCAGCTGACCAGCAGGGGGCCAAAGCAGCCAGAAAGCCTAATGAGCTAGAGGAGTTGACCAATCTGGTGAAGTCTCTGGTCATCACTCAAGTATCCAGAGATGAAAAACGGATGGAAAAAGATTCAACACTCCAAAAACAGAGATGGAGAAGCACGCAGCACCAGTTTACACAGATCCAAGCATAAATAAGAGAACTGAGAGATGAATATGGGAGCAGAACTTGAGAATGATGATGGCATCAATGGGGAAGACCCTGGGCTGAGCGCCAGTCAAACAGCCAGCAGGGTGAGCCACCACCACAGAGAGCACCACATGTTTACAGGGACCCCAAGTTGATCCTGATGATGACGCTGAACATTACATTACAACATTTGAAAAAAATGGCCACTGTCTGTCGTTGGCCAAAAGAAGAGTGGGCTATCCATCTCATCCCTCTGCTCACAGTTAAAGCACACTGTGCATATGTTCTCATGGACTTTGCAGATTCTGAAGACGTTGACAAAGTCAAAGAACGCATTCTGGTTGAATATGAAATCACAGCAGACACCTACAGAAGACAGTTCTGTTCATTGGACGTTAATCAGGTTGAAATCGCACTTGAACTCTATGTGTGTCTGAAGCACCTGTTTAACCGATGGGTCAGACCAAAAACCTCCACAGTGACAGACATTTGTGACTTGCTGATTCTAGAGCAGTTTTTGAGGATGGTGAGCCCAGAGCTGGAGGTCATGACCCGTGAACGGGACTGGAAGATGGCAGAGAAAGCTGACCTGTTTGCATTGGTGATCATGTCAGCCAGAACTGGGAACAGAAGAGACACCTTTGACCACTCAGACAACTGACACTATGTATAAATCTAAGCATAGTAATTTGGTTAATTCATTTTGGAATAAGGACTATAAATGTTACGTCACTCTGTTGATGTGCAGTGATTCAAATCTATGAAAGAAATGAGAAAACGTACATTTCAAAGACACTTTTTCTACATCAATATTTTGGAATAATTGTCAATTGCAGGTGTTTTAATGTAAAAGGTTTAAAGTTAACCATTTCACTCTTTAAAGATGTCAGGCGTTTCTGATGAGATGCAAAATCAGGCACACTTCTATTGTTCCTCTATTGAAAGCAGTGAAAGGACAGAGTGTGGGAAACCAGAGGAAACTCACTCACAGAGCCCTGTGGGACAATAGATCCAGACCTCTACCCATGGCGCCACTCACTGTATGTGCCTCAAAAGTCCATTTGTAGAGAGGCACGTGCCTATTTATTGCTAATGGTCAGAGTGTGGGAAAGCTCTGGAGGGCAGAGTTAAGTGTGAATGACATCCATCCCACCAGCAGCCGAGTAATTCTCCAAAGGGATTTGGCACACTTCAGGAAACAGCTGCTCCCACCCTCATGAGAAGAGCTGAAATCTTTATCCAACCGATGGTCAGTAAAGAGGTGTGATTATGACTGGAGGTTCACAGTGCATGATGATGATTGAAAACTTAAAATTTGAGAAAACAAATAATCTTCAAGAAAATTTAAGACAAACTTTTGACCAAACTTTCAAATTTGACAAAGTGTCAGAGCCAGCCAATGGCGTCCTTTCCCTCCAGATGGCTGGTGATGTCAGGCTCTGTTTCTATAACAACACACAGCCAGCATCTGTCACTGAAGTCCCTTTGTGGTTCATTGACCATACAGGGAGTCAGTGTGGGAAACTGAGCTCTACTTGTTACTCACACTGACTACAAGGCACGTGTCAAAAGACTCTACATCGGGACAGCTGCCTGATTATTGTCTATAATTGAGATTATTTAATGTGCCCTAATAAGGATCACACTGCTCTCTAACTTCTTATGTTAATGTTTTGGAAAATCTTGAAAGTTTCAACAGAAATTGCAATTTAAAAAACTTTAAGAAATGTCATACTGTCAATTAAAATAGGGGGAGTTTTGCTACTGCATGTCAGGTTTTACCTCAATGGAAATAACTATTTTATTTAATATATTTATTATTATCATTCATGTATTTTATAGATTGCACCATATTTGATATTCTCTAATGTGTGTT
This sequence comes from Argyrosomus regius, assembly GCA_946959425.1. Taxonomy (NCBI): domain Eukaryota; kingdom Metazoa; phylum Chordata; class Actinopteri; family Sciaenidae; genus Argyrosomus; species Argyrosomus regius. Next base: position 12,415,689 of record OX336885.1, read on the forward strand.
ATGTAATGATGAGCGTGTGCTCAGTCAAAGTCATTGATCCCAGCATCAGGCAGCAGACCTGCTCTCTCTACAGGGTCACCACTTTCCCAGATTCAAACAGAGCTCTGTGAGTCTCTCTACATCACCCCCCCAGTCCTCCACCTGTTCCCCTGAGATCTAACCATTGCCCTCACACCAATATAACTATTCGGCGTGTGTAATACTTTATTGTCTCACCAAGCTCTCTGATTGGCTGAGAGTGTGAGAAACTTCAGCCAGACCAAGACCCACACATTCATATGGAGATGTGGGACTATAAATAGGAGGGATGAAGCCAGCAGAGAGCAGATTCTCTCTACAGAGACCTCTACAGCACAGAGATCCAGACATGGCACCTACAATCACTGCAGCTATGACCAATTCTCAGGAGCATCTGACTCTGACCCACAAGGTAAATTGAAGATTCAAGAAGATTTAAATATGGTTAATGAGAGGTTGTCTTTGTTCATGCTAACACTTTACTCCAGAATAAGTTGATTAATGACTTTGTTCTTCTTTCTGCAGCTCAGAAAGCCTCTGGTGGAGAAGTTACGCAGAGAGCGAATCAACAGCAGCATTGAGCAGCTCAAGTCTCTCCTGGGTCCAGAGTTCCTCAAACAGCAGCCAGACTCCAAGCTGGAGAAAGCAGACATCCTGGAGATGACAGTTTGTGTCTTGAGGGGACTGCAGCAGCAGCATCAACAGCAGAGAAGACTGCTGAACCACTTCAACAAGCTGCAGTCTTCCTCTGATGAGAACCTGAGAGAGGCTGACTTCTCTCCTCTGAGCTCCACAGTCCAGACCAGCATCACCAAAGACAAGAGTCCAGTCAACATCGCCCCCTGGAGGCCGTGGTAGACACCTACAGTCTGGAGTTACTACCAGACAAACTCTGATGACCATATTGGTCAAAGATTACTGGACTGAATTCTTTCAAGTTTGATGGACTTGTTCTTCTGTATGTACAGAAGGCTGTATTTTGTGTGTTTGTCTTTGTGAAGATGACATTTCCTGAGGAAATGACAGCAACAATATCTTTCAAGTTAAGAAAGAGAACATCTTGTCATGCATGTTGCATGAACCAAATCTGATTGCATCTGCAATTATTATTATACCTCACAGTACTTCATGTATTGGTAGTATATGCTATGGTAACATTTGTTATCTTTTGATTGTTATTGATCACACTGATCAAAAAACTTTAACTGTCCTTTTTATGGACATTTTGTCATAATGGACTTTACCTCACTTTAATCTCTCTGATTACTCAAAACTGATCTGTTGTAAGATCCAAATGTTTTTACTTTTTTTCTAAAAGTTTTGCTTCATGTCACAATTTTCCTGTGACACTTTTATTATTCAATGAGCATCATGTATTGATAGAATATAATGCAATGGTGATATTTGTTACCTCTTGATTAGTAATGATCGATTTGATCAAAAATCTTAATTGTCCTTTTTATGGACATTTTGTCATCATGGACTTTCTCTCACTTTATGTGATTATTGAAAAATGATCTGTTTAAGATCAATATGTTTATCCTTATACTGTTAAAGGTTTGTTTAATGTCACACTGTCACAGTTTTACAGTGACAATATCATTTTTAACTCAAATTCAATTGAATTTAATGATTGTTAAGAACAATGTGACCTGTTTTAAGGTCAGTTTTTACTGTTTTTTGGTTTGTTCACAAAGTTCAAATATTTTGATCCACTTGTGAAGAAACTCTCAAAGGACAGTGAGTACTCTGTCCTCAAATATTGTAAACTGTTTGTCTTTCATAAAGAAAGTTGTTCCTTTACTCTCTCTGAGTACAGTGTGTCTTGTAGAAATCTACAAGTTGTTGTTGTTGTTGTGATGTATCATCACCTCTAGTTGGAGCTTTCATACTTTGTGTGGCTCATTGTGCCTTGTTGAATAAACAAACACTGCAAGCTGAAAACTTTGTGTTCTCGTGTCATTATGTGTCATGGTTACCCTCTTAATTATGATGAGAGAATTTCTACATTGAACATTCATTTTTTTCACTAAATTGATAGACAGCTCCATCATTGTTCCAACCATTGATTGACAAATCAAGATGGAATTCAGCTCATACAATAATCATTTCTGCAGAACAGAACTGGTTAGTGTAAAACTATGCATTGATTGTCTACAATCAATTGAACTTTGAAATGACAAATATCAAGATGAAATATGTTTTCCTGAACGTGTACGAAACTAAGCATAGGAATTTAGTTTAATTAATATCAGAAATGTTACGTTACGTTACGTTATAGAAATGTTACATGTTATGTCACTCTGTTGATGTGCAGTGACTCGGGTCATCAAACCGGATCAGAAAAGGTTGATTTCAAAGACACTTTTTTGCATCATTATTATGAATTTCAGTTGTTTTAATCTAAAATGTTTAAAGTTAACCATTACTCTCTTTAAAGAGGTCAGACATTGTTTCTAATGAGATGCATAATAAGACACACTTCCATTGTTCATCCAGTGAAAGCAGTGAAAGGACAGAGTGTGGGAAACCAGAGGAAACTCACTCACAGAGCCCTGTGGGACAATAGATCCAGACCTTTGGCCTGAAGGGACAGAGACTAAAAGGACTCTTCCTCCTTAAACTGAATCCTCCTAACCTCAGGGTTCCTACATGAGATTCATTTCAAAACTCCTTTTCCAGACTTCTCGGTAGATTTATCAGACCATATTTCACATCTGAATGCAAAAAGCTACATGTTTATTAAGTAAATAAACTGTTTTCAATGTATGCTGCTCTGTTTTCATGGAAACCATGAAGAAAGCAGACTTAACGGTCTGGTTTCCTTACGCAGAAAAGATCATCCATTCATTATACAAAGAATCCTGCATTAATCGAAATGGTGATTTTATCATTTTTAAATTGATTCTGGATGAGCTGTGAACTGTAAAAAGACCTCCATGTGTTAAAATGAGAGTCCTCAAATGTATATTTGGATTGAGGCACATGCCTTCATGTCTGTCAATGCACAGAGTGTGGGAAAACTCTGGAGATCAGAGTTTAACATGATTAGCACCCTCAACCGGACTAGCAGCAGACGATTCTCCAAAGGGATTTGGCACACTTCAGGAGACAGCTGCCTCAACCTCCCACCCTCATCTATACAACTGAATTTTTTATCCAGTTACTGATATAAAGCCTCAATTAAATATTAGATTATCAAAATGTATGAAGATGATTGAAACTTGACTAAACAATTTGTCAAATCAGCTTTGCTGATTCATTATGAGAAAACATTTTGATCATTTCAAACTTCACAAACAGTCAGAACCAGCCAATGGTGTTCTTTCCCTCCAGATGGTTGGTGACGTCAGGCTCTGTTTCTACTACAACACACGTCCACTATCAGTCACAAAAGCTCCATTCAAAGTCCTTTTGTTGTTCATTGACCACAGCATTCAAGGAGTCAGTGTGGGAAACTGAGAGCAACTTTCTACCCACACTGACAACAAGGCACAAGTCAAAAGACAGAGCTACATCTGGACAGCAAAGTGATTATTGTTCTCAAGGTCTATTATAATAACTTTTAAATACAAAACATGCATTCTTTAATGTAGTTACATGTAAGTTTGAAAATTGACCCCTCAACCCATCCTCCACACTGCACCACAAATTCTTAGTTTTTTTTCTGGATTTGCATATAGCATAAAGAGAGTACAATTGTTGTACAACCCTGAGCTGTAGAATGATTAATAAAGAATCCTTAAACCTTGATGTTATGCTGAACGTTTTACCTAAACTGCAATCAATTGTCAGTCTGCCACTCAGTCAAAGTCATTGATCCCAGCTTCAAGCAGCAGATCTGCTCTCTCTACAGGGTCACCACTTTCCCAGATTCAAACAGAGCTCTGTGAGTCTCTCTACATCACCCCCCCAGTCCTCCACCTGTTCCCCTGAGATCTAACCATTGTCCCTCAGGCAATTCAGCATGTTGCTGCCCCACATGCCTTATTGTCTAACCGGGCTCTGTGATTGGCTGAGACTGTGAGAAACTCTACTCAGACCAAGACCCACACATTCATATGCAGATGCGGGACTATAAATAGGAGGGATGAAGCCAGCAGAGAGCAGATTCTCTCTACAGAGACCTCTACAGCACAGAGATCCAGACATGGCACCTACAATCACTGCAGCTATGACCAATTCTCAGGAGCATCTGACTCTGACCCACAAGGTAAATTGAAGATTCAAGAAGATTTAAATATGGTTAATGAGAGGTTGTCTTTGTTCATGCTAACACTTTACTCCAGAATAAGTTGATTAATGACTTTGTTCTTCTTTCTGCAGCTCAGAAAGCCTCTGGTGGAGAAGTTACGCAGAGAGCGAATCAATAGCAGCATTGAGCAGCTCAAGTCTCTCCTGGGTCCAGAGTTCCTCAAACAGCAGCCAGACTCCAAGCTGGAGAAAGCAGACATCCTGGAGATGACAGTTTGTGTCCTGAGACGTCTGCAGCAGCAGCGTCAAGCTGTGGACTCAGCAGCTGTTGATCAGGGCTACTCCAGATGTGTCCAAGAGGTGAAAAACTTCATGTCCAGGGAGGAGGTGCAGACCCAGTCCCAGAGAAAACTGTTGAACCACTTCAACAAGCTGCAGTCTTCCTCTGATGAGAACCTGAGAGAGGCTGACTTCTCTCCTCTGAGCTCCACAGTCCAGACCAGCATCACCAAAGACAAGAGTCCAGTCAACATCGCCCACTGGAGGCCGTGGTAGACACCTACAGTCTGGAGTTACTACCAGACAAACTCTGATGACCATATTGGTCAAAGATTACTGGACTGAATTCTTTCAAGTTTGATGGACTTGTTCTTCTGTATGTACAGAAGGCTGTATTTTGTGTGTTTGTCTTTGTGAAGATGACATTTCCTGAGGAAATGACAGCAACAATATCTTTCAAGTTAAGAAAGAGAACATCTTGTCATGCATGTTGCATGAATCAAATCTGATTGCATCTGCAATTACTATTATACCTCACTGTACTTCATGTATTGGTAGTATATGCTATGGTAACATTTGTTATCTTTTGATTGTTATTGATCACACTGATCAAAAACTTTAACTGTCCTTTTTATGGACATTTTGTCATAGTGGACTTTACCTCACTTTAATCTCTCTGATTACTCAAAACTGATCTGTTGTAAGATCCAAATGTTTTTACTTTTTTTCTAAAAGTTTTGCTTCATGTCACAATTTTCCTGTGACACTTTTATTATTCAATGAGCATCATGTATTGATAGAATATAATGCAATGGTGATATTTGTTACCTCTTGATTAGTAATGGTCGATTTGATCAAAAATCTTAATTGTCCTTTTTATGGACATTTTGTCATCATGGACTTTCTCTCACTTTATGTGATTATTGAAAAATGATCTGTTTAAGATCAATATGTTTATCCTTTTACTGTTAGAGGTTTGTTTAATGTCACACTGTCACAGTTTTACAGTGACAATATTATTTTTACATTTTTAAATGTAATTGATTTTAATGATTGTTAAGAACAATGTGACCTGTTTTAAGGTCAGATTTTACTGTTTTTTGTTTGTTCACAAAGGTCAAATATTTTGATCCACTTGTGAAGAAACTCTCAAAGGACAGTGAGTACTGTGTCCTCAAATATTGTAAACTGTTTGTCTTTCATAAAGACAGTTGTTCCTTTACTCTCTCTGAGTACAGTGTGTCTTGTAGAAATCTACAAGTTGTTGTTGTTGTGATGTATCATCACCTCTAGTTGGAGCTTTCATACTTTATGTGGCTCATTGTGCCTTGTTGAATAAACAAACACTACCTGCTGAAAATGTTGTGCTATTTTATTATTTTTCTTCACAGTTCCTCTCATTATGATGATGAAACAGTTTAATTGACAGATATCTCTAATATCAATTCCACCTTTGAATAACAAAGAAAGATTAAATGTCCCCGCCATATTTGTCCATTCTGAACATACCAGTTTACTGTACACCTAAGTACAGTAAATGTGTTGTTTCATTCAGATTTTTCAAGTTAGATAACTCTGTTCATTTGCAGTAAGTAAAGTCAGAAAATGTACATTTAAAAAAAGTTTGACGCAACATCTTATCAAATGTGGGTATTTTAATGTAAACCCATTTCTCCCTTTAAAGAGGTCAGACATTGTTTCTAATGAGATGCATAATAAGACACACTTCTATTGTTCCTCTTTTGAAAGCAGTGAAAGGACAGAGTGTGGGAAACCAGAGGAAACTCACTCACAGAGCCCTGTGGGACAATAGATCCAGACCTTTGCCCTGAAGGGACTAAGAGATTAAAAGGGAGTCTGGTTTTTAAAACCCGACCTGTTTTAAATCACACATTTGATTGTAACTGTGCCTGAATGACATAAAACCTTTTTCACAGTTATACAATTTAATCTAGTGAGAGACAATATTTTTAGCAGGTGCTTCTGCCAGTTATACGATGTGGATTAACCTCTCATACATGTTCAAAAATAACAGTCTGGTTTATTTCATGCCATGTTGCCTGCATTTACAATCTCTAATACTCTGGCTTTTAGCTGAAACTGAAAACTACTTAGACCACTAAAAAATAAAGGACATTGAGAATAAACCAGAATTAACATTACTAAATAATAATAAATAAAATACCAGCCTACTTGTATCTGGATTACCTGTAGTCCCATCACATAGCTAACTGTCTCATGAGCTAAAGCTAAGCTGCATCCATTATTCAACACCAGAAACAGCCACATTTTGACAGATAGCACAGTTAGGTACTATTTTTAACTAAATGAAGTAAAAAAAAACTTTAAAAAAACGCTTTGACTAACAGTTACTCACCACTTAAACTTGAAGTGAAGTCAAGACAACTGTCGGTTTGGTTTCTCTCAAAGATTAGCTATGTCTCTTTCCTATTGTGGGCCTGTTTGTTGAGCAGGTTCAGCAGGAAATCTTCGTCAGGTAACGGTTTAAATAAAGTCTGTATTTCTTCCTTTTGTATAAACAGAGAGGGTAAAGTTTTAGATAGACTTGCTTTAGTTTGCTGATCCATAAAAATCACCTGTATGGTTGTAGGAGTCCCAACAGAGTCACTTGCTGTAAAGTTACTGGCAGACAAACGTTAACCGTTCACCGTTAACCGTTGGGGTGTTTCTCTGTGGCTGAATTTCTTCACTTGTTACATTCACCTCGTCCTGTAATGTTTCCTCAGTTGTTAAACTATCTAACCTAATCAAAACCAACTAATGTTATAAATGTTATAAAAACTGAGACACAATAAGTTTTAAAACTATCTTCTAACGTTAGTTTTCGACCATAGTCATCTATCTTTATTTTGGCGGGAGGTGCAATCCGTTATCTACTTCGCGTCACATTATTTATGATGTTAGTGGACAAAATGGTGTCTTGGAAGGTTCCACCCTGATGTTCAGACCCCGACCCAGCGCACAAACATGAGATTTCAACATTTTAAAATATTAATTAACTAATTATATGTCTAAATTGTGAATTTGTTCATTTTAATTTTCACATATTGTTTATGTACACACATTTTTACTTTAACTGAAGCTATCAGCAGAGTTTCTAGAGCAGGACCACACCTCAATTGCCATTTCCAACATTCCTATAAATACCCTTCTCTAACCCACTCCTCCTCTTTCACTATTATCTTCTGCACCCCCCACCCTTTTTCTTTCTCCCATGCCTCCCTTTTATTCCTACTCTCTATAGGGTCCCGAGGGGGGTTCCCACCAAAGGTTCCCCACAACACAGCAAAAGGCCGAAGAAGTCTGTAGCGGCAACTTTCCATTAAAACGGCAGCTAAGAGGCTGAGTTGGCTCCTACTGTGACACATATCAATCCAAAGAAACTCCACAGTCCATGTTGTAACTTCATGATGTGTATTAACCAAAATAGTAACAAAAACTGAAAGTGGCATAACGTAACCAACTAAACTAGATGAAGCTATATGATACGGAATGATGAAAGTACAAAAGCTCAAGCTTCACTCACACTCTTTTGTTTTGTTAATAAATAATTTAAACATATCTTGTTGATGGTGTGGTCTGTACTAGTAAATGGGTAATTATTTTTTGAGGAGGTCCCACCCTCTACTTTTGGCGCCACTCACTACATGTGCTTAGGATCCTTGAAAGGTTTATTTGTAGAGAGGCACATGCGTGTTTTCTGCTAATGAACAAAGTGTGGGAAAGCTCTGGAGGGCAGAGTTAAGTGTGAATGACATCCATCCCACCAGCAGCCGAGTAATTCTCCAAAGAGATTTGGCACACTTCAGGAAACAGCTGCTCCCCCGCCAAAGAAACCTCCCACCCTCATGAGAAGACCTGAAATTATTATCCAACTGATGGTCAGTAAAGAGGTGTGACTATGACTGGAGGTTCAAAATGTGATTGGAAAATGAAAATTTGAGATATCAAATTATTTTGGTGACACTTTTTTCACCAAACTTTCAAGTTTTACAAACTGTCAGAGCCAGCCAATGGCGTCCTTTCCCTCCAGATGGGTGGTGATGTCAGGCTCTGTTTCTATAACAACACACAGCCAGCATCTGTCACTGAAGTCCCTTTGTGGTTCATTGACCATACAGGGAGTCAGTGTGGGAAACTGAGCTCTACTTGTTACTCACACTGACTATAAGGCACGTGTCAAAAGACTCTACATCTGGACAGCTGCCTGAGTGTGCCTCAATGGGCATCACACTGTTCTCTAACCTTTTATATAGGGTACTAAAATCTTGTTGCAAAAAGGCAAAAATATAAAATAAAAATCCACAAAGTTTTGGTATTATTATTTGGTATTTTCTCATATATGTAATTCATAACTATATTACAAAATAAATGTTTTCCCCCACATGTGAAATAGGATTGATTAGTGTGCTCAGTGTGTGCTAAGTTTGATAGGTTCTATACAGAAATACAGAAATGTTCAGGTTTAGAAAAATTTAAATATAAAATCATTATCACTCTCCCACGTGTGTGATGGGATGATGATGAGCGTGTGCTCAGTCGAAGTCATTGATCCCAGCATCAGGCAGCAGACCTGCTCTCTCTACAGGGTCACCACTTTCCCAGATTCAAACAGAGCTCTGTGAGTCTCTCTACATCACCCCCCCCCCCTTATTACTCCATCTGTTCCCCTGAGATTTAACCATTGTCCCTCAGGCAATAACAGCATTCAACGTGCTGCTGCTCCACATGCCTGATTGTATTACCAAGCTCTCTGATTGGCTGAGACTGTGAGAAACTCTAGCCAGACCAAGACCCACACATTCATATGGAGATGTGGGACTATAAATAGGAGGGATGAAGCCAGCAGAGAGCAGATTCTCTCTACAGAGACCTCTACAGCACAGAGATCCAGACATGGCACCTACAATCACTGCAGCTATGACCAAATCTCAGGAGCATCTGACTCTGACCCACAAGGTAAATTGAAGATTCAAGAAGATTTAAATATGGTTAATGAGAGGTTGTCTTTGTTCATGCTAACACTTTACTCCAGAATAAGTTGATTAATGACTTTGTTCTTCTTTCTGCAGCTCAGAAAGCCTCTGGTGGAGAAGTTACGCAGAGAGCGAATCAACAGCAGCATTGAGCAGCTCAAGTCTCTCCTGGGTCCAGAGTTCCTCAAACAGCAGCCAGACTCCAAGCTGGAGAAAGCAGACATCCTGGAGATGACAGTTTGTGTCCTGAGACAACTGCAGCAGCAGCATCAACAGCAGAGAAGACTGCTTAACCACTTCAACAAGCTGCAGTCTTCCTCTGATGAGAAGCTGAGAGAGACTGACTTCTCTCCTCTGAGCTCCACAGTCCAGACCAGCATCACCAAAGACAAGAGTCCAGTCAACATCGCCCTCTGGAGGCCGTGGTAGACACCTACGGTCTGGAGTCACTACCAGACAAACTCAGATGACCATATTGGTCAAAGATTACTGAACTAAATTCTTTCAAGGTTGATGGACTTGTTCTTCTGTATGTACAGAAGGCTGTATTTTGTGTGTTTGTCTTTGTGAAGATGACATTTCCTGAGGAAATGACAGCAACAATATCTTTCATGTTAAGAAAGAGAACATCTTGTCATGCATGTTGCATGAACCAAATCTGATTGCATCTGCAATTATTATTATACCTCACTGTACTTCATGTATTGGTAGTATATGCTATGGTAACATTTGTTATCTTGATTATTATTGATCACACTGATCAAAAAACTTTAACTGTCCTTTTTATGGACATTTTGTCATAACTGATCTGTTGTAAGATCCAAATGTTTTTTCCTTTTATTCTGAAAGGTTTGTTTAATATCACACTGTCACAATTTTATGTGACTGCCAAGTTTTCTTTAATGAAAATTCATGTATTTAAGGTTATTAACCTGTTGTCATTACTTTGTGATTAGAACATTCTGATCTGTTTTAAGGTCAGTTTTTAACTGTTTTTGCTCCTATTCATGAGGAGATTTTTTGTCTTTTATAAAGACAGCTGTTTCTTATATGAGTACGTTGTGTACAGATAAATCTTCAAGTTGTTGTGATGTTGGCTCATCTCTAGTCTGAGCTTTTATTTGTCTCACTGTGTTCTTTTCAAATAAACAAACACTGTAATTTGTAAATTGATGTCCTCCCATTTGTCTTATAGTCTTTTAATAATGTTTAAATAATGCATTTTGTCAGCTCAGCTTGGCCACAGAGACCCGACTGCCTGTAGAATACAGGCTGTGTCAGCTCTGTCTGCAGAGACAGGTCGAGACATAGCAACATTTCCTGCTACAGTGTAGCGCTCATGAAGATGTTAGAAAAGTCCTTGAGCTGGGGTGTCGATTAGCTCAGTTGGTAGGGCATCCGCCGGTTCGAATCCGACCTGTGGCCCTTTGCTGCATGTTGTTCCCCATCTCTCTCTCCCCACATTCCTGTCACTCTTCAGCTGTCTCTATCATAAATAAAGCTTGAAAAGGCCAGAAAAATATCTTAAAAAAAAAAAAGAAAAGTCCTTGAGCAAAATTTAAATGGAAATTCAAAGATTTTGAAACACGCAACTTATTCTAGGATAAAACAGTGTCATCGGCATAGAAGAAGCAAGATATATCGACGTATGTGACAGCCTGAGAAACAGTCAGCACAACACATGACAGCTGGTCTCCTGACAGCTCACTCCTTTTGATGCCTCTCCATTTACAGATTTGATATATTCTGTATCCCAATGAATACAATGTATGACCATATTTCTATATTGTTGTTAATTCTTTTAGGTTAATACCAAACATTAATTATTTGATATACAGTGGACCTACGACACACACATAAACACGTTTACTGTTTTCTGCTATAATCCTGTTCTTTTTATTTATTTATTTTATTTCCCTTAATGATTTGTTTTATTGTTTCTCATATAATTATACTGTATATACATCTATGATGCTTTGGCAATATTATTCACATGATAATCATGCCAATACAAACTTAAAAATAAAGGTTTGAGTTAGAACCTAAAGCGGTTCTTCATACTGATGCTATAGTTTTGCCACATTTTTGGAATCTGCAAGGAATCTCTTACCTTTGGACTCAAAAGAACCATTAATTATCAAGTTATTTAAAGAACCTTTTTTTTAGTCAATAAGTTAGGCCTATAGTAGCCATTAGTTAAAGCCATAGGTTTGCTAAAAATGCTGTTCAAAGGTATTCAAATTGTCCCTTTGTTGGTTATGTTTTTATCCAAATCAAGTCAGATTGCTGCAAAGGATGACTTAAAAACCCTTTTTGTGTAATCAGTATGCAAAAGACCCATAAAGTTCACATTTTCAAAAAACATCTTAATCAATCCACTGTTGCACCAAGTGTGGTAGGGGGTCTTTGGCCCAGAATCAGAAAAGTGCATTTGATTGACTGACAACCATTAGTACAATAAGTGAAGTCTATGATTGATGTGTTTGCAATTCCTGGCAGACACCTAAAGAGCTCAGATTATTAATATCCCTTCAGAGCTGTTATTTGTGAGATTATTGTTTTTCCAAGCAGAATCATACCTTTCCTTAATCCCTTTGATGCACTTTTGAGAGACTTTTTGTCCGCTTGCCATTTGTTCTTTATTCTATAGGTGGATTTACCTTCCTGCTTATCTTCCCTCCATCTGTCTGTGTGTCTATCTGCTGTCTGTGTATGTGTGTGAAAGTGGGGCGGCTCAGGTTTCCCAGTTCCCCTCCTCTGAGCTCCCACAGCTCCCTGCACAAGGCTGAACGTGCCCTGGTCACACGCCCTCCTCTCTCTCTGGAGCTGGGAGCCACAGCGACACACGGCTTCCCACACTTCTGTATGCAGCCTGCTCAGCTGCACACACAATAGAAGTGTGTCTGCTCTCACAAAGCCTCGGGACGGTTCTCAGGCAGAAAGCCACTTCACAGATGAGCCATCTGGTTCGGCTGTAACTCACTGCTGAGACACACAGAGCCAGAAAATATAACTTTAAAACATTATTTCTGCTTAAATATATATATTTGGTTCTATTTTATTGTGGTTTGATTAATGTTTTATTCACAGAGATATTAAAATGTTTGTTGTCAAGTAAAATAAAAAGCAAAGAAGAGCCTGCACTGTCCATTCAACTCATGAAATAAAAGGATGGTGGCAGTATTTCCTGAAGTATTACAGTTATCTTGTCCATAATATGTCCATGTTGTATATAAATGAGTATTTGCTGATGAGACAATGTATTTAGTTTAACTAGTAAAGTGTAAATTAATATGTTGTTTTATTTTAATTCCACATCCCTACATTAATGTCATTAAATGGTCTTTGCTAGGTGGAGAAATTTTCCCGTGTCCACTTCAGGAAAAACATTTTCCCACTGACCTCATTGATCTGTGGCATACAGATAAAGCATCCCACCTGTTCTATGTGACAGGCATTAAATTAACTCTATTGTCCCGAGCTGTGAGCCTCCTGATTGGCTAAAAAGCAGAGAGAGCGCAGGATGAGCAGCATAAATACAGAGCACAGAGACGCAGATGTCAACAGAGACGTCCTCTGAACCTTCGCCAGAAGCAGCAGCAGCAGCAGAACTCAACCACCACACGAAGCAAAAACTTGAAATGGCTCTCTACGCAGACCTCGCTCTTCAGGACACCGTGAAGGAGGAGCTCTTTAGGTAAGCAAAAGCTACATTTCTCAAACCAACTCTCTTGTTTTAGTCCTTATTTCATTAAGTTCCTTTGACTAAACTGATGAATGTATTACTAAAAGTTATGGCTTTGTTTCTCTCAGGTGTAAACTCCACATGCTGGAGAGGAAATGCTGCACTGGAGTGGAGAAACTGAAGGCTCTGATTGGAGAACACCTGCAGAATGGGCTCCCTCTTTCAGAGATCCTGGAGAAGACAAAGTCCTTCCTCACCCTGAGAAAAGCACTGCTGTCACACAACGGCTACTCCAAATATTCAAGGGACATTTTACGTCTGTTTCCTGATGCAGAGGAAGACCTGGCTCCACTGTGCTTTTAAGGACGACAAGAAATGGACTATGAGACATCACTAAAACTGCATGAAAACAATATTGCAGTTTGGTGATGTGTGATCTATAGAAATGCATTATTTGCATTATGATCTACAGAACTATCGTGTGATATGGTTTCATTTTTGGATTCAACAGTAGCCAGAGGAAGAACATTTGTTTTTGAGGAAGATGTGAGGAGATCACTGACTGAGAAGAAGAGTCAGTTTCTAAGTTGTTAAAACATGTTGTGCTGCTATTTGTGGGATTCATAACCCTCATGGTTATAGACCACAGAAGAAAAAATGGTCTCTTGACTATGCAGGAAATAGTCAATGATGTTTAAATATTTAGGAAATGTTTTAACATTTTTATTAATTAACTGCAGTAAAATCTGCTTAAAAGTTTAACCGAACAGAGCACCTATTCTTCCTGTGAAAATACTGTATAGGCTATTAATATTGCGTGATTACAGTTTCCATAGAGTGTCTTACTGCCTTGCTTCAAGGTAAAATGTATAGTATTCTTGAACAGCGACCTTTCTTCTGAAAAGGGATTTGTTATGATTTTCTGTATGCCATGTATGCATATGTTGTTTCATTTACCCATTTTTGTTTTTATTCATCCAAAGTGGATTGAAATTTGTTTTGATTTTGTTTCAGATTTCAAGAAAAATAAATATGTAAGAAATTTAAGAGTCTTTTCATGTCATCTCATTTAAACCAGTTTTGGGAGAATACAACATTAAAACTTTTTATATTCTTCAAAGTAAAGAAAAACGTTCAGAATTTAATCACAGGGAATTTTCTATTCCAGCATGCCACATATGGGTTACACAAGGTCAAGCATGTCCTGAGGTCACTTAAGGGACAGTCTTAAATCTTAGGGTGTTAGGGGGACACTGACTTCTCTCCTTGAGATACAGAGCAGCTGTATGCTTGTGTTCAAGAAAGCAGGCGCCATCCCGATCATCACTATGGTAACTGAGGTCAAAGGATTGGGCTGTCTCACTCCATACACACACCAGATAGGTACATGACATAGAAGCCTCTACAGTCAAATAACGATGTTGGACCACTAAGGGTAAACATAATTGCTTTGTTTGTATACCAATGACCAGTTGGCAAATAACATATACTGTAGATGCATTGAGTAAGACCATTCAGGGACACTGAGTAGTTGTGAAACTATTCTAAGGGGCAATAGATGAGCCAGAGAGGACAGCGTCTTCAGAAATGTGGCGGCTTCATGTCATGAAAGTCCTCCATTCTCCTTGATCAAGTATAAGACATCTTGGACCCCTGTGCACTTTCTCTTCACCGAGTGAACTTAACGTTGATGAATAAAAGTCTCCACATTACTTTGCATACTGTTTTTTGCCCTTCTGGTCAGATGCTAAATACTTTTCATTCTCTCCGTACCTGCACTCTGTGCAGTGGTAATAAAGTTAAATATAATATAATCTAAAGGGAAAAAACTCAACAAAACAGTAGACAAACATAACGAATCTGGATGCTTGCACAAGGTTCATTTAGTGGTATGATGAGTATGAAAATAATGTGAATCATATATGCTTGCACAAGGTTCATTTAGTGGTATGATGAGTATGAAAATAATGTGAATCATATACCATGGCCCTTGCATTCAGCAGATGTCAGCCCAGTTTAACTTCTATGGGAAACTGATGTACTAGACAGCTTGTCAAAACATCAAATGAGGCAGTATCTTTTAGAAGACTGGCATTCATCACATCAGTGTAGTTAACAGCGACCTGACAAATGTATGCTGAAGCTGTTCTGGAGGTTCATGAAGGCCTAAAACCTTACTCATACACATTGTGTTTTTTCTGTTAGTCAACACTATATTTGACTTGATTAGAGACATTGTAAATGTAAAACATAAGCTCACAGCTAGTGGGTTGAACTGACTTTATCTGGCTCATACTTCATCATAATGTACAATCAGAGTAACTCTGATCAAAACCTAATCACCCCCTGACCAAGTGAGGAGAGGTTGTGTTGACTCAATATTATGCATCTTTAAGCTTTTTATGCACATGCCCCTTGTTATCTTCTGTTTCAAAATACATATACAGTAAGATGAGTCCAGTAATTTGAATGAGGGCTGATAAAAATGAGACAAACAAACTTTTCTTCTTGTTTTTTTTGATTGTTTTAATGCGCATCACTTGGCTTGAAGAGATACATTCATTGTGAGACATTTTCCCTTCATTGAAGGTATGAGTGCTGTCACTCACAGAGTTATAAAGCAGCACATTTGTTTTGACAAATTTGTTCATACACAAAATGAATCTGCTAAAAATGCAGACAGTTGAGATATCTAAAGATCTATCAAAAAAAGACATTTCAACAAACATGTATGTGAATATCACATATAAATCTGAAACATGTTCAACATGATTAACTGTGTCTCCTAAATGGAGAAAAGGTACATACATTGTTGTCAGTGTCAATGACAATATATAGGCATTCCCATTGGGAACAATGTTAACTTCACAGAATCAGAAGAAAGTACCTTTGAAATACAAAAAAGCCAACCTGGCTGCAAATATCACAGAAACACAGAACCTTTACAAAAGGTAATAAAAGTGAAAAGTTGCAGTAACGTATGCAATACTCTTCAAAATAAGACTACCACAAGAATGAAGACAAGGTTAGTCCAAGAGTACAACTGCTCAAAGTTCACTCCTGGGCTTCACTTTTGTACAAGTCCTTGGGCATCTACCACGGCCTCCAGACAGCGCTGTTGACTGGGCTCTTCTCTTTGCTCAGAGGAGAGAAGTCAGCCTCTCTCAGGATCTCATCAGAGGAAGGCTGAAGCTTGTTGAAGTGGTTCAGCAGTCTTCTCTGGGACTGGGTCTTCACCTCTTCCCTGGACATGAAGTGTTCCATCTCTTGGACACACCTGGAGTAGCCCTGATCAACAGCTGCCAAGTCTACAGCTTGATGCTGCTGCTGCAGTCGTCTCAGGACACAAACTGTCATCTCCAGGATGTCTGCTTTCTCCAGCTTGGAGTCTGGCTGCTGTTTGAGGAACTCTGGACCCAGGAGAGACTTGAGCTGCTCAATGCTGCTGTTGATTCGCTCTCTGCGTAACTTCTCCACCAGAGGCTTTCTGAGCTGCAGAGAGAAGAACAAAGTCATTAATCAACTTATTCTGGAGTAAAGTGTTAGCATGAACAAAGACAACCTCTCATTAACCATATTTAAATCTTCTTGAATCTTCAATTTACCTTGTGGGTCAGAGTCAGATGCTCCTGAGATTTGGTCATAGCTGCAGTGATTGTAGGTGCCATGTCTGGATCTCTGTGCTGTAGAGGTCTCTGTAGAGAGAATCTGCTCTCTGCTGGCTTCATCCCTCCTATTTATAGTCCCACATCTCCATATGAATGTGTGGGTCTTGGTCTGGCTGGAGTTTCTCACAGTCTCAGCCTATCACAGAGCCCGGTTAGACAATAAAGGATGCAGCACCGTGAATGCTATTATTGCCCGGGGTGACAATGGTTAGATCTCAGGGGAACAGGTGGAGGACTGGGGGGTTGATGTAGAGAGACTCACAGAGCTCTGTGTGATTCTGGGAAAGTGGTGACCCTGTAGAGAGAGCAGATCTGCTGCCTGATGCTGGGATCAATGACTTTGACTGAGCACACGCTCATCATCCCATCACACACGTGGGAGAGTGATGATGATGTTTTATTTTTCTAAAACTGAACTTGAATATTTCTGTATATAACACAAACCTATCAAACTTACTGATACTGTAAGCTTAACTGTATCAAAAAGTATTCATCTTGCTTGCTTGGTTTATTTTTTATGCAGGTGTTCGAGTAATGGTGCTGAATCTGCAGTTGAAGAGTTATAATCTTAAAGAAGGTAATACTCTCCTGGAAGCAATGGAACAGTTTACAAACACAAATCTCCTCATCAACAGCTGGATGAAGATGATTAGATCATGTTTTAAATGAAGTTTGCACCTATTACAAGTAAACTTTAAGTTCAGTGTCTTATTGCACCCTACCTAGAACCTGATCAATTCAAGAATGGACCCCCCTTTCATGCTTCCCGTCAAAATAAACAGCGTGGAATGCAGAGGAACAATCTGAATGTAAAGGAGGGAGAAAAAAAAAGAGCTTTTCAATGTTCATTAATCCTTAGCATGTCTGCATTCCTTATAGACATTTTACAAAAGCCTGGTAATGACGAGTCTTGATGACAGGAATTTCCATTCAGAGGCAGTGAGACAAAACTCGTAAACTGACTCCATAATTAATGTGATGTGCAACCAGACACACTTCTTTTGTTCTTGAAAGCAGTGAATGGACAGAGTGTGGGAAAGCAGGGAAAACTCACTCACAGAGCCCCAGAGGGACAATGGAGGCGGACCAGACAAAGACGTCTGTGAGGGGGAGGGTGGGATTCTTTACTACTGAATTTTAAATGACATTTTTTACTCACTAAACACCACATTCAGATCATATTTTTAGGTTGATATATATTTTTAAATTCAAAAATTACCCACTGAGAACTTAGTGATCTGTCATTTTTGATTAAAATACAATGATGCAGAATGATCCAATCAGATCAGTTTTCTTTAACTATTTGTCTGTTTTTATAGACATAACATATTTTTTTATTTAATGAAGCATTAATGAAGCATGTGAAGTATATACAGCATGTTTTAAACCAAAAATGAATAGCTTTGAACCTTCAAATAAAGAACATGTTGCCAGTGAATGCCCCTATTTAGCATTTATGAGCAGTATAAAAACATTTAATGCAGACAGAAACAAATCTAAATAAAATATAAAAGTGTTTATTAATGTATGTCAACAATTATAAATCTTCCTTTGAACACCCACAAATGGAGGCTGCTGTATAAACAGGTAATGAATTATAATATGATAATATACAGTTGTAATGGTTTTAAAAAGCTTCAGTTACAAGTTATTATAAAGACAAATAATGTACATTAATAAACACTTCAAAATGTCCCTTATATCTGCTTATAACTACATTATAGTGTGTTATAAATATTTGTTAAATGTTTGTTTATATGCTGCTTATAAATGCTAAATGTGGGTTTATGTGGTAGTAAAGCTCTTTATAATTATTTTGTTTATTACACTTAGTCGACTCGTTGTCTGAGGTACATCCACAGTCAAAATGTTTGTGTTTATTACTCCCGCTCTCTTCTCCTAATTGAAGAGTGTCTAAACAACAAACTTTACCCTCAGGGGAGAGCTGGGAGCTGCTTGTGTGGGGATGAATTAGCATTTAACAAGGCACATGTCTATTGTTAAGTGGGAGCTCTGTCAATGGACAGAGTGTGGGAAAGCTGTGAGAGGCAGAGTCACAGTTCTGTGTGATTAGCATCCTCAGCCCCACCAGCACCTGACTATTCTCCAAAGGGAGTTGGCACACTTCAGAGGAAGATTTTTTCTCTCTCCTTCTATTCTGTATTTCTTTCTGTCCCAACTCTCTAACTTTTGCCAACTTCATTTCCCCACTTGTTTATCAGGTCATTATTTCAATATAAGCCCTTTTCTTCATTCTGTTAATGGATGCCAAACTACCAGAGCAATGTCACCCTTACAACAAGACTTTTGTTTTCGTTCATGTTGACATACATGTACTTTTGTCTTAATGTGTTTTTAAAAACATCTAAATAAACTGACGGACGTTAAAGAACTGGATAGTTTTCAACTCAGCAAGGAATCTAGTCTCCATATATCTCTGTATATGATGGAATAATATCTTCAAGATGCAACAAGAACAACGTGGAATAACAGCTTTTAATATACAACAATACTAACTTTTTAAAATCTTTCCACTGCTGCTATTATTTTTCTATGAGCAGCTGAGCAAGTGTTTGCACTGTTGGTGCAATGACTATAAAGGCATGCCATTGTATTCTTAAAAAAAAAAGTACCTGTAACCAACTTTCCATTGAAGTCCTCCCACACTAAAAGCCCGCCAACACTGTCATTATCTTCCTCCAGATGGTTAGTGCCGTGAGGTTCAGCCCCGTGCTGAATGCAGCTGCCAATAAGGCATTCAGACTCCTGGTCACAGCTCCCAGGATTCAGTGTGGGAAACCCGGACCAAGGCTGTACTCAAGACAGGAGGCACATCTGTTTCATCTGGATGTCTTTCAGCTGAATGAGTTTATGGTTTCACTACATATAAGCTTGTATGAGCTAATCACAGTTGTGATTACTTGAATTAGCACTAATGCAAAAGATGATTTTTAAAGAACTGTTTGCTTTTTTAACAGAGCAAATGCAACAACACTTCTAAGGAATGAAAGTGTTTTTGATGTTGAGAACAAGTAATTCTCCCACGTGTGTGATGGGATGATGATGAGCGTGTGCTCACTCAAAGTCATTGATCCCAGCATCAGGCAGCAGATCTGCTCTCTCTACAGGGTCACCACTTTCCCAGATTCACACAGAGCTCTGTGAGTTTCCCTCCATAACCCTCCTCCACCTGTTCCCCTGAGATCTAACCATTGTCCCTCAGGCAATTCAGCATGTTGCTGCCCCACATGCCTTATTGTCTTACTGGGCTCTGTGATTGGCTGAGACTGTGAGAAACTCTACTCAGACCAAGACCCACACATTCATATGGAGATGTGGGACTATAAATAGGAGGGACGAAGCCAGCAGAGAGCAGATTCTCTCTACAGAGACCTCTACAGCACAGAGATCCAGACATGGCACCTACAATCACTGCAGCTATGACCAATTCTCAGGAGCATCTGACTCTGACCCACAAGGTAAATTGAAGATTCAAGAAGATTTAAATATGGTTAATGAGAGGTTGTCTTTGTTCATGCTAACACTTTACTCCAGAATAAGTTGATTAATGACTTTGTTCTTCTTTCTGCAGCTCAGAAAGCCTCTGGTGGAGAAGTTACGCAGAGAGCGAATCAACAGCAGCATTGAGCAGCTCAAGTCTCTCCTGGGTCCAGAGTTCCTCAAACAGCAGCCAGACTCCAAGCTGGAGAAAGCAGACATCCTGGAGATGACAGTTTGTGTCCTGAGACGACTGCAGCAGCAGCATCAAGCTGTAGATTTGGCAGTTGTTGATCAGGGCTACTCCAGGTGTGTCCAAGAGGTGAAACACTTCATGTCCAGGGAGCAGGTGCAGACCCAGTCCCAGAGAAGACTGCTGAACCACTTCAACAAGCTGCAGTCTTCCTCTGATAAGAACCTGAGAGAGGCTGACTTCTCTCCTCTGAGCTCCACAGTCCAGACCAGCATCACCAAAGACAAGAGTCCAGTCAACAGCGCCCCCTGGAGGCCGTGGTAGACACCTACAGTCTGGAGTTACTACCAGACAAACTCTGATGACCATATTGGTCAAAGTTATTATCAGACCTATTCTACAATGAAATAATGTATCTGTGTAATCTGTTTAATTCATAATAGATAATATTTCCATTTACTTCTATATGTTTTCAAAGAAAATGTGAATATTTTGTGTACTTTTTACTTTGTAAACGATTACTGACTCATGTTGGGTCTTGAAGTCTTCTATCAGTGTGTTTTGTTGTACTGTTTGTGCAGTATACTGCATCAGAAAGTTAGTTTCTCTCAGTGTGAGAGAGTTGGTTTGTTTAGGTTGTACTAAATGATTCCCTGTCTTTTGGAAAGACACTGAAACTCTTCACTCTACTCTATTTGAGTACATTGTTTTAAACTACAAGTATTTGCTGTGATGTATCATCACTACTAGTGCCTATGTGATGTGAACCATTCATTCTTTGTGAATAAAAAACATCAACTGAATTTTGAGTTGTGTCATTTCATTCTTTACAAGGACTTTATCTGAACGTAATGAAAATTACATGATTTTTAGGGCTAATGTACAGGATTTGATTATCCATCCCTCTATAGTCTGTAGTCTACTGTCGTATCTTTCGATGAGGACATTTTAACTTCTATTATAAATGAGCACTACCCTCTAGTGGTTAGTGTATGTACGTGCATTTCAACACATAAGGAAACTAGGGAATAACTGCATTACCTAATGTAGGCATAAAATACAATTTGTTTGTCCTTATAGCTTCAAAACACATCATTATATTGGTATATATATTCTCTATCACCTTGTTTCCACCTGTTCAGTGAGGATTCACTGGGTTAAATATTCAAACTGAAGACTTGATGTTTTGTGGCTGCATCATTCCATCATCTACTTGTCATGTGCATTAATTATATATTATTCTGACTGACAGAACTATGAACTGAGGCTTGTTAAGCACTTTTACAACCAAACAAGTTAATGTTAAATAGTCAAAAACACTCACCCTGACAATAATACAATAATAATCTATTAGTTGAGAGTAGTGTAGTGTCCACAGTAGTTGTTACTCCACCTCTAAGGTCTACATTTTTGATCTTTTTGAGTCTATAGCTGCGTCAAAATCAAAAAGTTTTACGCAAGTATGTAGCCTATAATATAGCAGTAATAAAACGTTCCAACTGTTGTTACATTCTTATTTATCACACCTAACTTTTTTGTCTTACACCATTTACCTACATTGCCTCAGTTGTACTTTAACAAATACTAGAATGCTAACATGCTCAACTAAGCTGGTACATATAGTTAACATTGCCTGCTAAACATGAGTATGTTGGCATTGCAACTGTTTGCATGTGAGTATGATGATATTAGGCACATCCCCTCACAGTACTGGTAACATGACTGTATATGTTCGCCTTTTTGTTCTGCACTAGTTTGTCTTGTTTTTTTCTGGCATACCTGAAACATCATGCACTAACATGCACATAGTAAGTAATACAGTTACTTCTTTCACCAGTTACCTGGGCTGTATTCATGAAAATGATGAAAGTGAAATGTAAACCAAATTTTATACTCTGGAACTCAGATTTTTATCTGTTTGTCTGTCTTTTCAGGCTGCTTCAAGGACAACAACACAGCCATCACCAGCACTTCAACATGTTTCCAGGTTTATTTGTTGTATATGAAGGTTAACACAAGGTGTTAACGAGAAAAACAGGTCAGCTCAGCATTAAGAGCAGTAGTTGGGTGTACAATGCTAGACATAGAAGATTCAAATAGCTAAAGAAGATTATGGAGCTTTGGTAATGCTTCTGTGAACTGATAAAATATTTTGAAACCAAAGTTGATACTCTGGAACTTTGTCTTGTCTTTTCAGGCTGCTTCAAGGACAACAACATAACATTTTGTAGCACTTTAACCCAGCCTATGCTTGTGATATAACCAGCATGCATTATGCTGGTGCTGCTGGTAAGCAGCTATGCTGGTCTATGATATTTTCTTTCCAGCAGGACCAATACCTAGATTTTTATATCTAGGAAATAAGTCATCTTTTTGGGTCTAGCTACTTAGTAACTTGGTATTCTTTGTGTGATAGAAAATAACATACAGTTCTTCTCCTTCACCTGGCGTGATCAGGGAGTTTCCTACTTGATTATGAGTTCAACTGAAGTTTCATTGTTATCCTGACATTATAATGAGAAATCATTATATTGATCACCCTTGGATACTTTTAACAGGTCACAGCTGTGAGATAAAACAAATTGCAAACTGAAGTCACATTTCTCATGAAAACAAACAAAGCATAACAAAATACAATACACAAATACAATATATATACGAGACTTTATGAAAGATATCTACTGTTTACTGGCTTGCAAACTGTGGCAGTCACTTTGCTGGAAGCAGCAGCACTCCTGTGATAGTTGCCTTCTCAGTTTTCCAGTTAAACGTTAAACTCTAATAATATTTGAAATCATTTTTTGGAACTAAAAGTTGTGTTTGTGCCTCTAAACACACACGACAGCTGCAGACAGCTACTCTGTCTAGAAAAATGTCAATGAATGAATTACCAGATGGAGCACAAAACAGTTATTCCTCTGCTCTGGTCATTTATACAGGACATAATTTGCTACCTAAACCCATGGCTGACATTTGAATTGAGTAAAACACGTTTTAAACTGTGGTCATATTTCTCATTAAAACACACACAGTAAAACAAAATACAGCATAATTAAAGGTTAACAGCGTAGTGGGCACATTTGTACAACTGTTTACAACTACGGTCACTGTGTCACTGAAAGGTTGTTTACAGGACACAAACACCCACGCCTCAGACCGCAACGTGGATGCTGATTGGTCGACGGGGGCACGTATGCACGTAAGCCACGCACGCAGCGTCAAATCAGTGTCGACCATGGCGGAATGTGTTCGACTTGACAGCAGCACAAGTAGTCACACCATGGATAAAAGCATCACTCTTCCGCCCGACGAAATATTCCGCAACTTGGAGAACGCAAAGCGGTTCGCGATAGACATAGGTACCTATGGATGTAAACGTGTTCTTCATTTCTTTAGCTACTTTTAGCTCGAATGTGGCTAATCTTGTAGAGCAGCTATGCCGCAGCCTGACACCATGACAACACATGACTTTAAGTGACATAAAAGAAGACAAAGCTAACGTTAGCCGCGTTAGTTCGTGTCTAATTTGACTTCGTTTGTTCAACAAACCCCGTTTACCACGAAGGTGGAAGTGTGATGAGGTTTCAGGATTAACATTTCGTGATAAAGCGAGGGTGTGCCAAACAAGCTGGCCAACTTTGACAAGTACAACAGCGTTCACGTTAGCTGCTAGCTAGCTTGTGTTTAGCCAACGCTACAGCTCGTTAAGCAGTTAGTTTAAAGTCTGCAGTGTGTCGCTTTTATATGGCGCTGTTTAGCGGGGATCTGATCAGACATTATCCGTGTTGTTTTGCCTTAACAGGTGGATCTCTCACAAAGCTTGCCTACTATTCGACTGTGCAACACAAAGTGGCCAAAGTACGATCTTTCGACCACTCTACAAAGGTAAATATGTCTGTTACAATGATTTTTGTCTTGGATATAAAGCCAAAGCCCAAACTGCACGGTGAGGGAAGACCTTATATCACCTATTAGCATGCATTTCTTTATGTAAACACACCACCAGCATCAGCTTTTGAGATAACCTAACATATCTTCTGTGTTTCTGTCTCTCAGGAGGCTGCCGGCGATAGGCTCTATGAAATATCTGTGCAGGAAGAGGTGACTGCACGCCTGCACTTCATCAAGTTTGAAAATGCTTACATTGAAACATGCTTGGACTTCATCAAAGACCATCTGGTCAACACGGACACCAAAGTTATCAAAGCCACAGGTGGAGGGGCGCACAAGTTCAAAGAACTCATTGAGAGGAAACTCGGACTCAAGTGAGTATTTTTTGGACTCATGCTACACTGTAGATACTGTATGTAACAAAAGGAGGAACATTTCTGTCGTTTTCCAGATTGGTTCTTTGTCCCGTGCTATGACCGATTCACACACAAAGCTATATCCTGTCGTCTTCCTGTAAATTTGATTGTTTATTTTGGTGGAAATTCCAACGAGAGATGAACAAAAAAACAAAGTTGCTCTAATATTATCTTTGTTGTTGATTTACTCAACAGAATAAGAATAAAATGCGGTTGAGAAGACAATATGTGCGTACAAGTATTAGTACAACGCTACGAGATTGTCAGACTTTGTGTGAGTGTGAGAATCTCTGACCTTTCAGCTGAAATACTTAGTAATCTTTATGTGATAGAAAGTAACATACGTTTATACAGTTCTTGCCCTTCACCTCCTGGTGTAATCAGGGAGTTTCCTACTTGATTATGAGTACAGCCAAATTTTTATTGTTATCCTCACATAATGAGAAACCAGACCCTTATCTTAGCCTTGAAAGTTATGAAAAAGAACCCTCCATAGAAGCTCATACAAAGAACGGTCTTTTATACTCAACATAATTTACTACCCATACCCTTGGCTGACACTTATAACTTGTAGCACAGCTGCAAGATAAAAAAAAAAAAAACTGTAGTTATACTTCTCAATGCCAAACACACACAGTGTAACAAAGTACAATACAAAAATACAATATAGTTAAAGGTTAATAGTGTAGTCGATACATTTGTCACAATATCTATTTCACTGTAACCCTAATCCTGTTTACTGGCTTGCAAACTGTGCCGGCTAACCAAATATCTTGTGTAAACAACAGCGTTCACATGATGGTTGTCTTGCTATTGTCTGCATATGAGATTAGTATTGTATTTCCAGTTGGAGGACAAAACAGTCTTTTGCTCTACTGCTTTGGTTATGGATCACTGAAACTAACCGACTCTTTACTCTCTGCCAGAGTGGACAAAGAGGATGAGATGACCTGCCTCATCAAGGGCTGTAACTTTGTGCTGAGGAACATCCCCCACGAGGCCTTTGTGTACGCCAAACACGCAGACTCAGAATTTCGCTTTCAGACGACTCAGCCAGACATCTTCCCCTACTTGCTCGTAAACATCGGCTCCGGGGTGTCCATAGTCAAGGTAACAACCGATGAGAAGTTTTGCCAGTGGTTTAGGAAAGTAGGTCTCCCTGTTAAACAACTTAAAGTAGGGCTGAGACGGTGATAAGCCATTCATTGTTTAAATCAGTTATGAAGCAATATCATCTGTAATTCTCTGGTTTCAGCTTCTCCAGTGTTTTACATCATAGTAATCTGAATACTTTGTTGTTGATTAGGCAAATCAAGACATTTGAAGACGTTATCCTGAATGTTTTTGTTTATGCTCTGACATTTTAAAGACTCAACAGTGATAAAAACTGTCAGATTAATTGATAATGAAAATAATTGTTTGTTGTCGACCTAATTTAAAGCTAAAACATTTTCCTGACTTTGTTGAGCTATGAAGCTATTTGTTGAGGCCTTCAATAGAAACGTAAATAAATATGAGCCTCTTGAAACTAGAAGTAGTTTTAGTTGGAATTAACTAAGCCAAAACAATTAGTTGTGTCTGATACCAAAGAGACATTGACTGCTCATCACAGGTATAATTGTATCAGGAGAAATAACATATGAAAGGAAGGACCATAGTGCAGAAAAATCTCATCATATATCACAACAGACGTTTTTGTTTTAAGAATATCTTTATTATTAAACTGTACAATGAAAGAGGAAAATATTTTTAACCCTTAAACATCTGCATGGTGATGTATATCAGTATCAGTTTGGCTCTACAGAGTTTGTCGTCAGTTTATAGCCAGTGGGTTATGGCACAAATCATTTTATTGAAGTGGTCTGGACTTGACTGCCAGTTATGTCTTCATCGACTGTACTGACCTTGTAAAAACACATCCTGTGTTTATTGTGCAAGTTTGGCTTTTCCCAGATGACTAACATTCATATAAACCAGCGTCCTCTGCTCTCTGTCTTCAATAGGTTGAATCAGAGGACAAATTTGAGCGAATAGGAGGAAGCTCAATAGGTGGAGGGACGTTCTGGGGGCTTGGAGCCTTGCTGACCAAAACAAAGGTATCCTAAATAACTTTGACTGTCAGACTTTAATAGCTGTTCCTTTGAAGTGAACCATTAAAAATGGCTTCTCAGTGCAACATTTTGTTCCCTGAAGCCTCGTGAACTTTACCCCTTTCTCTCCTGTAGAGATTTGATGAGCTGCTACAATTGGCTTCAAAAGGGCAGCACACAAGTGTCGATATGCTTGTCAAAGATATCTATGGAGGATCTTACGGGTCTTTGGGCTTGACTGGAGATCTTATTGCGAGCAGTTTTGGAAAGTCTGCTACTGCTGACAAAGGTGACACATGGGCATTTTCTTTTTTGTGCCTGCCTTGTACAGTTATAAATATATATGTCCCGATTAGTGTAATAAAAAACTGTAATGACACAATTTATAGTTTCTAGTTTGCATATTGAGTTAATTAAATTCATTAGAGCAGCGCCCCATCCATCTTTTGAGTAGCCAACACTCGATTTGAAAGGTAGCTTCATCTTCCTTATTTGCTTGCTTTGAAAGGCAGCAAATGCAGTCAGCTTGAATTCACGACCACGATCAGTTTTCACAGTGAAGAAAGTATCAGCATTTCTATTGAAACTTAAACCCCTGCTGCAGGTATAATCCACTTCTCTGCTGTTCATCCACATGCCCATAATCTTGCAAATAGTCACACAACTTCCATTTCAACCCTCACACATCGCTGTCAGAGCTCATTGTAACCTCTGTGAATCCAAGCTGAGTCAGCCACTGTGGGCGAGAGGTGGAGTTTAGTGTAAATAAAATTAAAAGGATGATACAAAATCCAACACATATTTCTGTTTTTGATTTCATCTTGGCAAAGCAGGCTGAATATTTTCCCGTTAGTGTTGAAGTGAACTCATGACCACTCACCCAGTTCCTCTGATACAGCGTGGTTTCTCTTCACATGTTAAGAAACATGTGGGGATGGGAGCACTCAAGAGAAATTCACAGCTTTGCAGTGATCAAAACAATCCTGTCACTGTGCATCTGCTGCTGTTGAGCAGTTATTTAGTAGTTTATGATTCTGATATTGATATCAAATCAATCCCAGTGCTCGTATAATTTTGTCAGACTTTGTACTGCTGTTGAACAAAGGGAAGTTAGTAAGAGCCTTCCTAATTTGGATACTTAATGCTAGCAAATGCTGCTGTTATACAGTTAATATGTTACAGATGTCCTTTCAATACTATTAAGCTGCTTTTCAGTTTTGTGATGCAGATATTTTGTCGTTCTGTTTCTATAACTCTGTTCTGATTTGTAGAGTTCTCTAAAGAAGACATGGCCAAGAGCTTACTCCACATGATCAGCAACGACATCGGGCAGCTGGCCTGTCTGTATGCAAAGCTCCACAACCTGTCCAGAGTCTACTTTGGAGGCTTCTTCATCAGAGGACACCCTGTCACCATGCACACTATCACCTACAGCATCAACTTCTTCACCAAGGCAAGGCGACAGAAAAACAAAATAACCCCCTCCATGAGCATGACCGCTACATTAAATTACAGAATGAACACAACGTGACAAGACTTAGTAACTGTTTGGTTTGTTATCAGCTGAACTTGAACCCAGATTTTTATGTTCCTAACTTTGTTTTGTTGTTGTAGGGTGAAGTTCAGGCCTTGTTCTTAAGACATGAAGGTTACCTCGGAGCCATCGGGGCATTTCTTAAAGGAGCAGAGGAAGACAGTAAGAAAAACCTTACAAATGTACACAGTTGTGAGGGGTTACTGTACTTTATATATTGATGAATATTTAGTTGAAAAATATAAATATCATAACAGTGTGTGAGGGGTGTCTTGTCTGAAAACAATGTGCCTTCAGCTATTCATGGTAGTTTTCATACACATCATGCAAGTCCTCCTTCAAACTCTTGACTGCAGATTTCTTGCATGTTTTCACTGGCATCAGGTATGAATAAAATCCCTGGACCTCCCGTTTCATGTTTTATCTTTCACATAAACACACTGAATATACTGCAGTGGCAGAATATAGAAGAACTGATGTAAATACACGTTAAATAATAATAAAATCCAGTATAATGCAGATGTTGCACCATAAATTTATCATAATTCAACATCTTGTACTCCTCTAGATCCAAACCAGTACAGCTGGGGTGAGAATTATGCAGGAAGCTCAGGCCTGATGAGCGTTTCTCCAGATATGAATCCCATGCAACGTGCACGCAGTGGAACGGTGAGTCAGCAGAGGAAACTAGGGGCCCGTCCACACGAGTACGTTTTTCACGAATCCGCATAAATACTTTATCGTTTTGGCCTCGCGTCCAGACGGATCCGGCTTTTTCGAGGTGTGAAACCGGTATTTTTTGAGAACGGGTCCCAGAGTGGGAAAATCCTAAAACGCCGGATAGCCCGGAGTCGTCTGGACGGCGAATGCGGATTTTTTCAGAAACGATGACGTATAAGCCCCGCCTCTCTAAACTTTAACCTCAGCCGCCGCCGCTAGACGCGTCATAACAACAACAATGCCGTTGAAGCTTTTTAAGATATGTTGCATTAATGTCAGTTTTATGTTCACTTGTCATTATCTCTATAGTTCTGGATTATGTATTATGAAAACAATGCCACTTTTGTTACTGTTGTACTTTTTCAATAAAAAAAATAATAAAAACAACAACAATGGCGGACTACCGCGTATTCGTGTGGACAGGACAAGAGTTATCTGACTTGAAGACCATGTCGCCTCCAGGCGTCACTTAAACCCTCTGACCTGTTTTCACTCTGCTGCTGGTTCATTGGTTCTTTATTTCATCCACCTTCTTCTGTTAAATCTCTGATATTTCTAGATTAAAACTTAATTTCACATTTTATTTTTGATCATCTCCACCATCTTTGATAATCTTTCTTTTCATCTCCTCTCCACACACTCCTCTCTCTACCTAACTCTCTCCTTCAGTTTCCCGTAAGTACCTCCGTCTGCTTCACCTGTGTGCCCTGGTTTGATGACGTGGCTCCTGCTCACAGCGCCTTGTTCTCGAGCTCTAAACACTCCACCCAAGTGTTTAGTCATGTTAGGAATTTGCACCAAGACAAAAGAGAACTGAGACCTGACCTTTTCTTTAGCTTAGCTTTGATTTTGATGAAGATCTTGCTCTGGTTTTGTCCTATACTAAATAAGTTTTTGGTCAGATCATATCATTTGAAGATGGTGTTTGATGGTGTGACAGCCACTTTGCTTTTTCATTTCTTGCTGTGATACTTTGAGCTGTTAACCTCTGTTAGCATTAGCTGCCCTGGAATCCACTCTCACCACTGGATTTCCTGCTATTTTCCTGCTTCCATTAACTAGTTTTCATTAGTGCAAACTGGCAAAGTGTGATGCAGGACTGCAAATAAAATATTAGTTCATGTCTGGGGACTAACCACTAAAGAAACCTATCAATGTATGTTCTAAAAACAATTGACTTCCTCTAATGGACTATTGATTGTGTCCCACGATTAATGAATCTGTTGGCTTTTAGGACTAAATCTTGCTAGAATCTTCCCTCCTTTTTCTTCCTCTGTGCTCTTTTCTTGTCTTAACATATATTGTGAAACATATCCTAGAATAAAAGTACTTTAGTCCGATAGCTGGACTAGGTGTTGACAGTTAAGGAGCTGGAAGAAACATTAAGCGGTCTTGTGTTCATGATAAAGACAGACAGCATGTATCTCCTCTGTCTCTTTGTTGTCTCTTTGTTGTCTCTAGTTTGACATGTTGGAGATGGACCGTCTGGAGAGACAGCTGGTGAATCTGCCTCTGCTGCAGGACCCTTCATCGTACATCCCCGACACCATGGACCTTACAGAGGATGCTCTGGCCCGCGAATACTGGCTCTACTGCTTCGAAGAGGCCCTAGACGGGGTTGGGTGGCAGTTTATGATTTGGAATACAATAGCAGAGTCTGAAATTAAGACGCGGCATACAGACGATGTCGATCAACTTTATCATTGAAGGATTTGAAAATCTATTTAAAATGAAGATTGTCCATTTAATTACTGATTGTGTGATTGTAAAATAGCTCAACAAATTAGGAAAGAAACTGTTCGATATTTCACATTCATGATTCACATTTTAGACAGCTTACAGTATGTTGTATTTGCACTGCATTATTAATACAAAATAAGCTCAGAAATAGCGGCCACATCTTGAGTTTACAGGTCAGCTTTTCATTTGTTTTTTTTATTTTCTTCGGCCCACTCTGTGCATGTTCGCTGCACTGGTTGTGAACGCGACTCATCCCTGTTCTTGTCTTTATGGAGCAGGTGGTTAAAAGAGCCGTAGCGAGCCAGCCTGACATGCCGCAGGCGGCCGAGCGAGCCGAGAAGTTCCGTCAGAAATACAGACACAAGCTACAGACGCTCCGGCACCAGCCTTTGTAAGGACTGTTTTTGTTTTCGCATGCAGAGCCTTTCTGTTTGACCCAGGGGTGGCTTTTAGTAGTCTTTTTCTTTAACATCTGCAGTAGATTCATGTCTTCAGGCCTGCTGTGACTGCTCATGTGGTTTGTCAAATGAAAAAGGGAAGTTTTAATGTTGAGTCTGTTGTCAGTCGTATTAATTCTGTCAACGATTTATCAGAGTAAACTGCTGTGATATCAGAATGATGTAAGAACAATGTAAGATATAATTGAAATTCCACAAAAAAACATAACTCTGTGTGAAGCCACAATACAACGACGGTCAATACGAGTGAAAACCAACCACCCCAGCCCCTGTTTTGTGTATGTTTTAATCTCTGGCTAATGTAGAGTGCTTCTCTTCTCACCTAGTGCTTATGGATCCCTCACTGTCAGAAGTCTGTTAGACACGAGGGAACACTGTTTAAACGAGTTCAACTTTCCTGATCCCTACTCTAAGGTCTGAGCGAAATCCATCAACCTATTCTGTTTTATTCTTGTCTTCTTTTCGTGTGCTACACGGCTGGTTTGGCCCACACTGTCATCTTCTTAGAATTTTATGTTTTCATGCAGTCTCTGTTACACAGTTTATTTCAACCTCATATGTTAAGCCTAGAATTCAGGTGTTTAACATGCTCTCATGTTGTTTGAACATCAGTTTTTCACATCTCTGACTACTTCAAACTAGCCATATGTCTGTTTTCTTGTAGATTAAACAGAAGGAGAATGACATTGCTCTCAAGTACTACCAGAAAGCAATGAAGTCCCTGGAGGAGTTGACCTGGGAGGAGAGACAGTTTGCCCTGGTCAGGGGCGTCCTGGCTGGGAATGTCTTTGATTGGGGAGCCAAGGCCGTGTCAGAGTGAGTGGAAATAATGGCTTTTCTATCCTGTTAGCGGCCCGGTGGATTTGTTGCTTTGTTCTGCCTGATTGTGGGAGAGAGGCTCTGCTGTACCAGCTTTGAACTGGGAGTTTTTCACTGCTGCGGTAATGTGTTTGGCAATGTTATATTGTTTTGATAAGTTAGCTACCCGGAGGCAGCGAGGCATTAAAAGTAAACCATAAAAAAATCTTTTAAAGTAAACTAAAGGCAGTGTACCATTAATCCTAACAAAAATGGAACTGCATCACAATAATTCTTAAAGATTTCTGTTTCAGTTTAAAACTTTGAGTAAGTCAGTTCAGTGAATCACAACCTTTTTACTGCCCAAAGATCAGCTATTCTTGGTCTCTTTAAGATATGAATTGATGAGGGTTTAGGAGCAGAAATCATTTTTATCTACAAACTAGGCTGCAGGTAAATTGAAAGTTTGGTGTTGTTGTCTCACTAAAGCACATTTTGTTTTGATGTCATGCAGTGTCCTCGAATCTGATCCTGAGTTTGGATTTGAGGAGGCTCAACGGCAGTTGGAAGGTATCTAAGTATTTCTATCATCTTTCTCTTCTATATTTTTCTTTTTTAACTTGTCTGATAGGCAGTCTACCTGCTTGACTGTTTTCACATCATTTAATGTATTTTTGAGCAGTAACGGCTAAAGAAAATGTTGTCAAATTAAGAGACTTTTAGACTCTTGGTGCACAGCGGTAGTAGCTCAAACTGATTTCTTTTGTTTCCCCTTTTTCTTCTCAGAGCGACCATGGCTGGTCGATTCTTATGACCAGTGGCTCGAGAGATTAAAGGTCAGTCCCCCAGGTTATTCATTGTAACATTACGGTGGGAGTTTAGAGGGTTTATCAAAAGTTTTACTATGAGACACAACAATGTTTTTATTAAACACAAAGAGAAACCTCAGATTTTTTTTATGTTTATTAGTACTATTTCAGATACTTGTCATTGTGTTTCTGTGTTTTGTGCTTGTGATGATTGGTGCTTGAATACAATCTTTCCTGGTTTTCTCTTGCAGGGTCCTCCTCATAAGTGTGCCTTGTTTTTCGTAGATAATAGTGGAGTAGACATCATTCTAGGGGTGATTCCTTTTGTCAGAGAGCTTCTCTCTCGAGGAACAGAGGTAAGGAACCGTAACATCTTTACAAAAAATAATATATTTGATAAGATGTTAAATCACCTCTTCTGTCCGTCTGTTTTTAGGTTGTGTTGGCCAGCAACTCTGGTCCGGCGTTGAACGACGTAACGAATGGTGAACTTCAAATATTGACCGAAAGAATCGCAGCTATGGATCCAGTGATTCAGTGAGTGAGGAGAGGACAAACTGATGAGAATAAACTGCCTTTTTTTAAATAACATCTCATTATCTTTCCTGAATATCTTCTAAAATATAATTTGCTGCTCTCTGCTCTCATAAGTTCACCCCCTAAAAGGCTTTTTAAAACAGCTGAAGAAGATCTTCAGTGACCTGTGGTCTGTGTGTTGTGTAGGGCTGGTCTGAGGGA
Source organism: Argyrosomus regius (assembly GCA_946959425.1). Lineage (NCBI taxonomy): Eukaryota > Metazoa > Chordata > Actinopteri > Sciaenidae > Argyrosomus > Argyrosomus regius. Next base: position 12,449,415 of record OX336885.1, read on the forward strand.
GGACAGGTTGACGTTGGTCCAGAGTGGTTCCAGTTCACCCTGCCTGGATCTGAGGTTGGTTATTTAGTCATTTTCCATTGGACATTTTTGAGGGAACAGTATAATATCTGCTGTGGCTCTGGAGGGAACTAATGGCCTAATGTAACTTGCAGTATGTGGAGACATGGAATGGAAGCCTTGTGAAGTGCAGCATAACGGTGACACGGTGCGACTGTGGAATAGATTAGATGCCTGATACCAAACTTACCAAACATTTTCTATTGGGATCTTTCAAACGGTTATCAAGGGAGCTTGCAGAAATATTCAACAACACAGGTCTCCAATAGAAATAGACAGAAACAGAAATGGTTAGTAGAAGATTTGTATAAACCAAAATTAAGAATGCAAAGGATGTTTATCACCCAGAGCACTGTCACCCTCAACCTATCCAGAGCACATGGCCAGTTGCGATGTGGTATCCTGCCTCTGGCGGTGGAAACTGGACGCTTCCACTTGATTCCAGAGGAGGAAAGTGCCTCCTGTGTGATCTTTGTGAGGTTGAAAATGAAATGTACTTTATGTTCTATTGTCCAAACTATCACAACATTAGATAAAAAGGCTTTTTCGGATGTCGGCAGACTGTCCAGATTTGTCTGACCTATAGTGCAAGAGAGCACTTTGTGTTTAACGTTACAGTTTGTGCCTCATTTGTTTTTCAGTCACGTCTTATAGCTATAATGTCTAAAGGTAAGAAAAAAACATTTATCCTCTGCCATTCCTCTAGTCGTCTGGACAAAGTGTTGGCGATGGTGGTGCGGGAGCGACAAACCGACCTGGTGATCATCGAGGGAATGGGCCGAGCCATCCACACCAACTACTACGCCATGCTCAGCTGCGAGAGCCTCAAGATGGCCGTCATCAAGAACTCGTGGCTGGCCGACCGGCTGGGAGGAAAGCTGTTCAGCGTGGTCTTCAAGTACGAGGTACCGGCTGGAAAACCCAGCCAGAACTCTGCGGCGCTGACGCCCTCGTGAGCCTGACACGGCTCGAGTTTGAGCAGGACACAACGCCAAAGTCGAGCAACCAGGGAGGGGGTAGCTGGAGCTCTGAATGTAAGGGTGGTGATTGTATACTGCCACTAAGTGAACGACTGATTGCAAAGCTGATTGTAAAATTCAAGTGGGTTTTTAAAGGTGATCATTAACTGGGAGGTTTTTACATTTAATTTTGTTGTTGATTTTAGTGCTGGTTTCATCAACATGGTTTACACTGCTTTGCAGGTCTCTGTCCAACCTGTACAATCACTTAGTTTGCTACCATCGTGACTGCCTATTGATCTCATTCAGCTTTTTGATTTCATGTGAAGTCACTGGCTGTGTTCGGTAAGCTATGACAGACTGTTATGACAGATCAGATCTTCAGCTTGTAGAGAAATGAATGAAAAACAAAAGTTTGAAGTATTTTGCGTCAGTGAGCGCGGTAATTGCAGCTTTCAGCGGTAACACTTTCGACAAAGTGTATTTAATGTGCCTTGAGGCTGATGTGATGAAAGCGTCTTTCACTTAGATTGCTTTTAATTCCTGTTGAAGGCGACACAAATATCTACTTTTGTTTCCCAGCAATCTCACGCCATAGACGAGGAGTAACCTCCTGTTTTTTATTACTGCCAGTGTATGAAACGAGATTATGAAATCATTGTCACTTGTGTAGCTGTTTAAGTGGCATCAGGGAAAAAAACAACAGTTGATCAGTGGGAGAAGCAGCACTTTATCACAAAGAGATTTGGTTGTGTTCCTCCACAAGGTGGCAGTGTTCTACTGTGACGAAGTTTTTTTTTTTTTTTTTTAATGATTTCTCAGATCTTTCCCGAGGTGCTTGGTGTCAAAAATTAACACTGCATATTTCAGGTTAAATATTCTAACTGTCTCTGAACAAAACATCACTTGGAAGTTTGTTTTTTTTGTGTCACTGAGCTGGCTGTGGCATGAGTTCAAAGGTTCACCGTTATTAACTGGCATGATAAGCTGTAATCCATCCCTAAAATGAAAAAAAATGCAATTGTTTTTGAAGGCAATAATACTGCAGCACGTAGTTGTAACGAACATCACTGTGTGATTGTGAAGTGGCTGATTTGTATTAGTGACTTCATCGTGAAAATATCCGAATTCAAGGCAGGATCTGATTCTTGAAAAGCCTTGATGTGAAAATGTTTCCCCAAAGTTACAGTCGCTTGACAAGTGGACTCACTTTGCAATATTGTATTTGTCATTTGTACATACATGTGTGAGTGTGAGAGTGTGTTTGTATGTGTGTGTGTGTGTGTATATATACATATACAGTATATATAAAATTCTCTTTGCATCACTTCAGTTAAGCACACCAAGCACAATTCTGTGTATTATTCTCCTGACAATCAATTTTAATTAAATGGTGAAAAACCTTTATTTTATTCCTTTTTATGTGTGTGTGTGTTCATTTCTCTTAGTGCATGTGTCAGGGAGTGTAGAGGGAAATACAGAGTTGCCTCATATTTAAAAAAAACGAACCTGCCCCTGGCGGTATAAAAGCTCGACACCCTGGTATGTGGTGGTTGATGCCTGCTGTGGAGCTGTGGGTTGATAATGCATGAGGACGCCTGGCAGGGGGTCCCCCTGCTTTTCCTCTCGCTCATCACTCTGACTACCAAAATACACTCACACCACTTCTGCAAGACACCCTCTTGGATTTAGTGACATCCATGTAGAATGGTCTGCCCTCGTTTTGTTTTTTTTTTGGTATGTTTTTCTTAGAGTATAATATCCAATGTGGGCAGGAACGTTTCGCCAACAGACCAGTACACTCATGGACTTATTATAAGATGATGGGAGCTTGACATCCACACTGATGCAAACCATGTTTGTCATCTTTTCACGTGAAGCAGAAATTTAAGATGCTGCATATGAACTTATGTAGTTCAGATAAGATTTTACGACTTTAATAATTCCACATTGGGGAAATTCACTTGGCAGAGCAGCTCGTATACACAAGGTTGATAAGAAATCTATAGAAAAAGTCATGCTGTCTGACAGCTGTTGGAATGAAGGACCTGTGGTAGCGCTCCTTCTTACATGGTGGGAGTAGCAGTCTGTTTCTGAAGGAGCTATTTAAGGCCTCCACTGTCTAATGCAGGAGGTGAGAGGAGTTGTTCATGACTGTCCCCCGCTTCATCTATGGAATCTAGGGGGCAGTGCAGGACAGAGCTGGACCTCTTGACCACTTTGTTGAGTACAAGTCTTGCACACTCTAAAGGACCTCAGTCTACTCAGTAAGTTGAGACAACTTTGACCCTTTTTGTAAAGGACATCTGTGTTGTCCAACCAGTCCAGTTTGTTGTTGAGGTGAACACCCAGATATCCGTATGCTCACATCATCCTGATATCCAATCCCTGGATGTTCACCAGTGTGGTTTGAGGCGTCTTCCAACTGAAGTTGATCACCATCTTCTTCATCTTGCTGCCGTAGATGTGAAAGTGGTTTTGATCGCACTAGTCGACAAAGTCTGTGATGACCCCCCTGTGCTCCTGCTCATTTCCTTCTGATACACATCCCATGATAACCACACTTTATTCACGCCGACACTCATCTGCACAAACATTTCCCTTTGAATGACAGAGTTAGAGTTTCAATAGACTTGTTTCTGCAACTGCAGTGGGACAGACCTTTTATTGCACGCCTTTTCACAGTAGAACTTTCTAATTACAGTCAAGGCTCATAACACAATGATACCACAGGCCCTGAGAAAACAGTGCAGCATTGAATAGAACTGTTTGCATAACATTAATTACTGTCGTAACGGTAAACAGTGATTTCAGGAGATTTATTTTATCTCAAGCTTTGATTTCAACACACTTTAGCTGAACCTTTTGTGCATCCTGAGTAACAATAACATCAATTTGAACTTTAACGTACAATACGGTGCATTGTGTATCACTGTTTTTTTAAGATACGTGTAAATACAGTAAGTTCCTCTTGTGTCTCCAGGGTAATTTGTCATAACTTTTTTCTTCTGTTATTATTTGCACGTGATTTGCTGTACTTAATGTTTTAGAAGGGTGGAGCTTACTGTGCTGGGACATTCAAATAATTAAAATGGCCTATATATCTATATTTTGCAGTGCTTTCCAGCCTTTTTCGTCCAACATGCCTGAAGAGAAGTAGATTTGTTACCAGATCATTCACTTAAATAAAAGTACTATTAAGTACACTGTAAAAATACACCACTGCTAGTAAAAGTAGTGAATTGAAAGTGTCTTTTTAATTTTGTGGATCCAGAGTCACAACTCATGGAGGCAAAGTCATCAGAGCAAATATAGACTTTAGATTTATTTGCAGAGTAAACAGAAGCCTGGGGTGGTTTGCAAGCCATCCAAAGATTCTTTATCAAGCATCCAATATTTATAATCTAGGTCACAGGTGGAGTCACACTATCAAGTGGCAGTAGCCCCCACCTCCTAGGATTGCTTGAAATGACCAGTCACTGACCAGTTAAGGTCATTATCATTTTGGGCGGGGTGCCTCATCAACATTATGCCACCACCCACGCAATTATCAGTTACATTTGATGATATCACTCTACGTTAATTAAAAATAATAATTCATAAAAGTAAAAAGAGTGCAGAAAGTAGTTCCTTGTGACTGTTATAACATTGTATATTATAACATTAGATTATTTCTTACGTTTTACAGTTTGTGTTGGATCAGCAAAGCCTGTTTTGAACATTTTGAACAACATTTTTTTGTTTTTTAGGACTTTGACTAATGTTTATTTTCATTATGGAGTCAGCTGTTGATTATTTTCTCCATTAATCAGTTGCTTGTTTGGTTTTTAAAAATGTGGAAATAGTGAGAAATGCTGTCACAACTACCCAAAGTGACACCTTCACCATGCTTGTTTAGTACAAACTTCAAAATGATCAAAAAGAAATAAAAATTGTTAAAATAATTTTAAAAAAGAAGCAGCGGATCGTCACATTTGAGAATGTTTTTGCATGAAAAATGACTTAAACGATTATTAAAACAATAAAGTACAATAAATTAAGGTAAAGTTCACGACTAGATTGAGGTTGGTGGGAGGCGTGTCCTGTCTTCTATTAAAACTCCAATTTGTAAAAATTTGCCTCCTAAACTTAAGTACCAGGATATCTATTTTTGTTTTACAAACTCCGATTTTGAAGTTCATCCTCCACCATGTTTCCATGCACCCCTGGGTAGGAACCACTGATCTATTGCAACAAACTCCACCCATCTGCATTTCCAGCAGAGAATACCTGGATTACCTGCAGCTACTGTTCATACTTGGCAATGCTGCAGATCTGTGAGAATATGTTTGATTCAAGCATGTGTGCGCCTCTGACACCGACTACCATCATGCTCTCTTCAGTCTCACAGGAGGCACACAGGAGCTACAGGGGTCCCATTCAAATGCCATCTTCACAGCTGCTGATATCTGGCTGACACAGTCAGTGTAAGCATGAAGCAATATGTGGAAATCTTGACTTGGGATGGCAGCCCAAAAAAAAAATCAAAAGTGCTAATGTGTTTTTAATTACCAGGAACACTCACTGCAGGAACAAACTAGCCTCCTTAGATGTTCTTTACCCAGTAAACACAATGTAGATATATTGATATGCATATAACACATTCAAATAAACTCACAGTGTGCATGTTTAAAGCATAGAACATACATGAATTCACTCAGACAGGCAATATTGGACCCCATTGAGCACATTTCTAAAGGCGTTTTATATTTTAGTCTGTTATCTTCCTTCTACAGACTCGGTCCCTCTGTGTTACACTTCACTAAGTGGCTTGTCAGCATTGTTTGCATTCAAACCAAATTGGTGTAAAGCTTGTTCATTGGTCTCAATAACACTAACAAGCAATTTTTCAAGGCGGACGCACAAAAAACCCCGCAAAAATAAAGAGACTAAAATTATAAATGTCACCCAATTCCCTCAAGTGATTTATACACAATCATTCTGCAAATGTGCAGCATTAAATCTGCCGACACACAACGGGCTCGCAGTGTAGATTCAGAATTAAGTCTTGCTGGCGCTCTGCAGCCAATTGACTTTGTAAGATCAAGAAAGAACACGCCATGAAAAATGCAGTCACGGGATTTTGCTGCAGAGGATATCCACCAAACCAAAGTCATGACTGAATGTTATTGAAGGTGTTCTGGAGGGTTTTTTCGGCCATTTACTCAAAAGAAAGGTGTGTTTTATCACTTATGTTGGCATACATTGAGGAACAAACATTTATTTACAACAAGATTGATGCAGAGTTTCTCTACCCTTTCATCTGAGGTCTTACATGGTGGATACCCAAGCATACAATCTCATATTTGATTGTGGAGCATGTTATTTCAAAACTATAGGCATACATCTGCTTATCCTCCACTACTCTGGGAAGGTTTTCCACCATATTATGTTGGAACCTGGCTGCAGGGATTTGCTCCCATTCCGCTACAAGAGCATTAGTGAGATCCAACACTGATGCTGGCTGATAAGGTCTGGCATCTTACTTCATCCCAAATGTGTTAGATTCAGGGCCACTGAAGACACTGAGGTATTTTTCTTTATTTATATTGTGAATTTGTGGGTCTTCACAACTTGATTTTCATTCCAGGGAGTGTGGAGAAAGCTTTGAAACACAATTTAGACCTTCATACTGAAAAACAACCCAAATCATACCCATAATTCGGTGGCCTTCTCTTTCGTGTTTGGTCCAAATTTTCAGTTTTAAAGGTCGTCGTCCTTTTAAAATTCTCTCTAAGGCCCTGGTTAGTCTGGGTTTCTATCAGGGGTCTGTACAGAATAGGAAAGCTATTTCTTTATGGACATCACTTCATGTTTGGTGGGATTGTCATGTTGTCAAGAGGCTTCTTCAGACTGCCTCCACAAGGTCTGAACCACACTGCTATCTAAAAACATCAGTGTATGGTCTACTCTAGAGGGAGCTGCATGAAATATGATAAATTTGGGCTAAAGACTACAAGTTTGAAAATGAAAGAAAACCCAGGATGTGGAGTTGAAAAGACGTGCGATTACCCAACCTTTAATTTCACCGTTCATGACAACTGTACTGAGGGTGAATTTTTATAGAACTCGCCGATTTTTTGATTAGTCAGATGACTGAAGAAGCAGGACCGCCAAGATGTTGGCGGCCAGTGTAGCGTGGTGCAGAGTGAAGATGCCCTCCACTACACATTTAATTTGAAAGTCTTTTAATTTTTGTTCTGCAAAGAGCAAAAAAAATGTATTTTATCAACACAGTTCGCCACCGTAACTTCACACTCAAGTGTGTTCTCGTTCTCTGAACGTATTCACTATGCTAACACAGAACAATTCTGAACATCTGCGCCAACATCCAAACAATAATCATATCTGTTACATCGCTATTCCAGACCCGTTTCATCATGTACATTCAATATCACTATATCAATATACTTGTTTCTCCAATACACAGTCAGCCAATCATGTCTACTAAACATTGTCAAATTAATCAAATCAATTATGTATCTATTTTAACTTATTTATTTATTTATCTATGAACTATACACGAGCAGTCCGGGCTCTTTAAACTGGCTCATAGTCCTACTCTCCAGCCTTCCGCTTGCTCGCGGTAACTAGGCAACCAGTGCTAACTACTGGATAGCCGTTTTCCGTTTGGCTGAACAAGTAACTTCCATAAACAATTCTCCATAAAGCCCAACCAGAATCATAAATTCACACAAAACATATTCAATTACACCTCAATTACACAATTTCAACTCTCCCTCCTTACCTGCAAAGAGCAAAAAAAATGTATTTTATCAACACAGTTCGCCACCGTAACTTCACACTCAAGTGTGTTCTCGTTCTCTGAACGTATTCACGCGAGACTTCCCTCGTCCCTGAACACACACAGTGTGGAGAACGCGCCCTCTGCTGGTCGAAGTTAGACACTGCATCCTGCTAGATAATTTACAGTTTTCAACAATAAACCAACCTTTCCTTAACAGAAAACACACAGACAATTTCCACCACACTCTGAACATGAGCTGTACTAAATGCAATTAGTAATATTGTAGGTATATTACCCCACTGATGGCTCTATATGCCACACCAGCACCATAAATTTTGAGCTAACAACAGATTTCCAAACAAACAGGCAGGCGAACCATGGTGTTTGAAGGCACGTGTTTGAGTACGATAAAACAAACACAAACAAAGAAGAAGATAATAAAAAAGGAAATCAGAAAAAGAACATAATTAAGCTGATAAAAATAAGAAAATAAAGATAAATGTTAATCAACTCAGTCTTTAGCCAGGACTAACTCACCCAAATCCCTGACTTATAGCGATGGAGTTGTGCATTGTGGGTAATGTATGCCAATGAAAAAGGACAATAAAGAGATATCTCTGGTTCTGCTACATCAATTTTTATCCTTTCTTCTAAAACTGCCAATTCTATGACTACTAAATCAGTGGAAAACCCTTTTAAAACAGACCAACATGTGGGATTTAGTGACCAGAGAAAGGCCCTATCTTGAGCCAGTTTGACCATTCTGGGCTACTGTAGCAACATGGCAGTCTCCGCCACTGAGGACCATCTGTAGCTTACACACCGGACCTTTAATTGGATCTAAGACTTTTGGCTATACAGTGTGATTTGGAGCAAATTAACTGTTTTATCAAGTTATTCTTGGATTCAGATATCCGATGTGACAGGCTGTAGAAATATAATGATGGACCATTGATAATATCTCTCAGATGTCTCTCTCTCTCCAGAAAAAAGTGACATAAAGTGCTGATAAAACTCACAATATACCAGTACAATCATGATGCCAACACTTACTACCTCCGTCCTTGTCTCACTTGCTGGGACAAGCCAGTCCGAGACACAACCAGCCAGCCAGCCAGTCAGTCAGCCCCCCTGACACTGACACGGACGCGCACTCGGGAGCGCGCACTCGGGAGCCGGTGGTGACTCTCCTCATAAGAAGCAGGAGACAGTCCGGATGCTCGACACATCCCGGGGCGCACGGAGAGCGGAGTACAGAGGTGGTGGTGGTGGTGCTGCTGTGTGTCGGTCCTGCCCGCTGTCAGCCTGCAGCCATATGACTGTGCTGCTATTCAAACCATAAACAACAACAAAGGAAACAACAACAAAAATAAAACAAACAAACGCGGGTAAGACATTATCTTTACGCACTAATTGCATTATTCCCAGTGTGAGTGCTTGGGTTGGTTGTTAGCGCTTTGCGATTTCTAATGAAAACCCATTAGTAACGTTTCTTTAATGTTCCTAAATGGTTTCTGCGAGTTTGTTGTGAGTTTGTGGTATTTTATATACGCGGTTTTATGTTACTCATACAATAGATCTGTAGGTCTCAGTACTGCAGACACACTTGACCAGATTCTTATCAAAAATAAAGGTTTATATTAGGTTTATTATAGGTTTACTATAGGTTTAAATGTTCTGTACAATCTATGTGTTGTATCTGATTGCCAAGATTTACACCGCATTTCAATAATGTCCCAGAACTTAATGAATGCAAATTGTTCTGATTGTAAAAAGGCAGTTTGACTTGCACAAAGTGTGTCGATCATCACAGACGACTGAGAGAGCACGAATGACTGTTTGCAAAACAGCAAATTAGATTTGGTTTGATACCGGAAAACAGAGTTAACCCGATAATCAATTTAAGTTTTAGTGATGTGCTTTCCTGCTGCTGCTGCTGTCATGCTTTTAAAATCAGATCAACATCACAAAGGAATTTATTGGATGAATGGTGAGGAGAATCAGAAATGATTGCAGTGATTATCTCTTCTTGACAGCTCATTGTTGCTCACTGCACACCAAAGACTGTGTGTGAAAGTGTATGTGTGTGTGTGTGTGTGTGTGTGTGTGTGTTTAAGAGAGGGAGATAAAGGGAGCTAGAGAGGGAGGAGGTGTGAGAAAGAGAGAGAGATTAAAGTTGGGGAGACTCAGTGTGACACCATGCAATTAAAAGTGTTGCAAAAGGAGCAATGTTTGTGAACTTGCATTAACGAGTTGATCTTAATTAATAGCAAGTCAATCAGCAGGGAAGCATCAGACATGATCAGGAGTGGTGGAGGGACCCCACAGTGAGTCGACCTAAGACTCAGATTCACTAATAAGTGAGTGTGAAAAGATAATCTAAGGACACACTGGCATTATTTGATGTCTAAGTGTGAATTAATTCCTAGAAAAAGTGTGAATTTACATCATCAGCGTGTCTAAAAGTGTCAAACAATCGTTAAGAATCACAAGAATATCCTCCTTATTTCTTTTTTATCCCAAGTTTGAGTTTAAGCCAAGAGGCTACATTGCTAAACATCCATCCAAGTCTCCTCTGTCATGGTGTGAAACTCGCCTTGAACATCACTGCCAAGCGTGGCTGCATCTGTTTGATCAAGTCTCTTTCAACATTGGCAGACAGTCAACGCTGCTTGCTTCACACCAAAGCACGGAGGGAAACTTTGGGGTTCATATAATGCGTTTTTGGCTACATGCTTCACTTGATCATCTATAAACAGGAGTAAGGTCCTCCACCTCGCTCTGGCCGGTCAAACTGTTCCCAAGATTCAGACTCAGGTGTCCAGATTTCATGAGTTTTGTTGCTGGTTTGGGAAGCCAAAGCTTTTGTTGTTTTCTGTGTGTTAGAGGGGATTCAGCTGGTGTCCTTATGAAAGATGCCACCGACACTTTGTTCTAATTAAGACAGGATAAATCCTCCCTCTGTCTCTCTCTCCCGCTTTGATTTCAGTCTCTCTCATTTCCCTCCCGCTCTGTTTCTGTCTCACATCTTTCTCTCTCCTCTCTCATTGCATTACATCTTATTTTCTCCCCCTCCTTCTCCTTCTCCTTCGCCTCCTCCTCCTCCCTTTTGTCTCTCTCATTCTCTCTCCTCTCCGTGGGACGCCTCTTGCTGTGCTTCTGGTGCTGTTTGTGTCTCACAGCATTTTTGGAACATGCCTCTATGTGGGTGTCTGGAGGAGGTTTCCCCGCTGTGAGTGTGTGTTTGTGTGTATGCATTGATTGTAACTGAGAGAAAGTCTTTAAATGTGTGTGTGTGTGTGTGTGTGTGTGTGTGCGTGTGTGTGTGTGTGTGCAGGACTCAGTGCATTCAAACTGAAGATAAGGGCTACGTCGCAGGATGTCGCTGATGTAACCATGCATCAGTGACAATGTTCTGGTCTCGCCCCACATCTGTTGTACCTGCAACCAAATTACCACTGAATCATTTGGTGTCTCTCTGCTCTCTGCTCCGGCTCACTTGCTGACAGATGGACCTTCCTTATGGCTCTTTTTTTTTTTTTTTTTTTTTTTTTTTTTTTTTATCACCCTGTGTCGCTTCCAAGGGCCTTTGCCATCCAATACACACCTAAAAGCTGCAACAAAAAAAAATCTTCCCAGTCGACGTGTGAATCCCTCCGATATTGTTTGCGAAGGATTTTGGGAGACAAAGCACTTTTATATTGCTGAAGTCAGTGCTATTGGCCCTTGAGGAAATGAAGTTTTATGGTGGTAACTGCAGCTTGGCAGAAGTGTTTATTATGCAGAGGCATTAACTGGAGCTGTAATTTGGGTGCTTGTTATTGAGCTGATATTTATGATAATTTGGCGGCACAAAGTAGACCTATTTTACTTGAGATAAGACATATAAAACTAAGTGTTTATGCATCAAATTGTCAGTGTTATTACTTTTAAGACAGAGGTGAATGGCTCTGTTTGGAAAATAACTGAACTGTATTTGTGACACAGCAGATTTTACATTTATTTTTCTTTGTTTTTATCATATTTAATCATGCATTTTTCTTCCTGTTTTCTGTCATCAAGCTGCTGCTTAGTGAACCATGAAGCAGAAAGGAGATATTTAGTTTGTTCTTGTGCAGCTTCACGCTCCCAATATTTATCTGTGTGCCGGACAATGACAGTATAAAGAATAGACGGCGTACGTCACCCTCGTTTCTGTGGTGGTGGCTCTGGCTGCCGCCATGTTGGCAGTCCTGCCTCTTCCACCTCTCAGCTAATCTAAATATGGGCAAAGATGTGGATCATTGATGACCCGAGGCGGGCTGAGTTATGCCTGGTTGTTAAAACAAGCCATCTGTAACAGCACCCACCTGTCAGTCAAAGCGGCCACGCTGTTATTTATGCATAACTTTAAGCCTTAATATAATTTGAACAGGTGAGTTTTATAAAAATTCACCCTCAGTACAGTTGTCATGAACGAGGAAATTATCTATAGAGACCAAAACAGTTTTTTGTACCAGGCTGTATACATGTTTATTTCTGCTGTGAAGTTGGACATTTTAATATGGGGGCTTATGGAGACTGACTCATTCTGTAGCCAGCCTCAAGTGGACGTTTGAGGAACTGCAGATTTTGGCACTTCTGCATTGGCTTCACTTCACAGCAATAGAGGTTACTGCTTAGTGCTGGATAATTTCTTAACTTGGAGAAATAACTTCCTGGAGAGATAGATACAGATTAAAAAACAAGATCTAATGTGTTAATTGTGATTTTTTCATGCTGGTAGGCTGGTAGGTATTTTGTTACCTTTGGAGCAGTTTCTTGCTCTAGCTTCATATTTTACATTATTATATTCATTTCCCCAAAATATTGAACTATTCCTTTAAACCTCTAATCTCAGCATGTGTCAAGGGACATTAAAAAAAAAGAGAAAATCTTGAAGGTGGTCTCTGCTTTGACATGACAGCTCTGCTTCAACAGCCTGTTTCTGGAGTCTTTGTTTGCTGGATCCTTATGGCCCCGCTGGTTGCTATGAGAGATAAAACAACAGGAGCAGATGGCTCCGGGAGGTTTGGTGTCACAGCAGGTAAAGCTAAAAGATGCACACATACAGCACTTTAATAGGCCAGGGTCGCCTCCTGCTCCACCTTGCTGCTTTTTCCACTCTCACCTTCCTCTGATCTCGGGAACAGGTCTAGGTCCACTCGCTGTTAAGTATATTTTTATAACGAGTGTGTCACAGAGGTGCTGCCATGCTTAAGAGACTGACCGATTGATCACAGACTGGAGCGAGGTCTCTGATCTCATCAGAGCTTAATCATCCAGCCCTCCAATACTGCCCCCCCTACCCTTGCAATTTCTTGCAAGATTACCTATCACTTCATACTTATCACACTCTGCTCTGATTCATGTCTCCCTCGTCGCCATCTCACACTGTACACTGCACCTATAAAAGCTCCTAGCACACACATTAATTTGTGTTTCCTACAAAATGTAAACCATAATAAAGCCTCCCTTAGCCTCCCTGCTCTCTCTCTCTCTCTGCTGAGGTCAGACATCCATATACTCAAGATTTGAGCCTCTGATCAAAAGTCCTGATGTCTGAGGTTAAAGTCAGACATAAAGTTATCCAGGAATTGTTGCGTCCCTTTAAAAAAAACAACCAGAAAAAACCCCAAAAAAACAAGTATTTCTTTGTTGCTTATCACAAGCATCCTCTCCGCTTTATAGAGGATGTCCTGATCCTGATTGCATAGTGTTGTTTTTGTTTAGTCAGACTACATTATTATCACCACTTCCATATTGCTGTTGTTCTGTTGGCTGTGAGGGATAAATCCTTACTGTTTTATTGATGCTGCCGTAAAAAAATCAGAATAATTTGTGATTTTAATGCGAATTAACGTTATGCATCTTGATTTATCTGTTCCACTGCAAATTATTTGTTGATCAGACAGTTAAATCTGTGATCAAATGGCATAATATTTTCATAAATTTGCACAGAAACAACAAAGATCTCTTTAACTAGATTTTTTCTTACGATGTGGTTGAATAAGAATTGAAGAATGGCCTAAATTGAAAAGTGACTCTCACCTAATGCTGACTGACTGAGGGTCTATCATTCCTCAGAGTACATCACACGGTCCAGTCCTCAGCTTTTAGCAGTTATAATAAATCCTTGAGGTCACATTTATATCTGAAAAGTAGAGGGAGAGAGGAAAAACAACGTCTCGACTTGAAAGCTTGGGTTCAAATCTTCATGACTAAATAAAAGCAATGAAATGAGAAAAACACATCCTGAGGTGTTTTTTTTATTAAGAGTTTAACATACAAAGCCACACAAATGTCATCAGATTGTGATTTAAATATTGTTAAAACCTGACTGGTGTGCAGAAATATGTTTTTCCAACAGTGAGACAAGCACAGACTCCAGTCAGTCTCCAGTGAAAAAACCAAAACTTTTTCCGTCTTTGGCAGAAAATATTGTGTTCGTGTAGTGTTCGTGTAGAAGTCGTCACTCATATTAATTAGGAGATTGTACGTTGGCTTTAAAAGTGTCCTTGTTTGAAAGAATGAAAATGTGTTAATTCAATCATTCGTTTCAGTTTTTCCCATACCAGTCCCTGTTTAAATGTTGCCACTTTAAATGGTGAATTATCTCATTTGGGAATGAAACTCGTCAGTTCCAGGCCACTCGCTTGGCCTCCCATCGCCTCAGTAGCAGATGCTCGCCCTGCTGTGCCCTGCCTTCAACACACAGCCATGTATAATACAGGCTCTGGCAGGAGGCTGTGTTGTTCACGGAGGTTGTTTATCACACACAAGAGACTGTGCTTAAAACCCGGAATGCCACCCAGAGTGCTCCATTATCGTCCCCATCCTGTGTCTCCTCAAAGGACCACCTGTTAACGGCACATGAAAGTCTGAGAGTGGAAAACAGGGCACTGCTGTGCCGAGATACTCTGTACCCCCTCCATCTCCGCCTGTCTTCTATTTCTCATGACAGCTCTTTTCAGGCCTTAGATTTGATGGGGTTGACGCATGGTGCCTTCTGTGTCTATGGAGGCGTCACATCTTTCTTTTATGTCCTGAAAATTAATTTTTTTGAAGGATCGTGTCGTTGCGGTTGTTGCTCAGCTTCTATGCTGGTTCTATTCCTGCAAACATTTCAAGTGTTAATCCTGAATAAGATAAGCGGATATAATAAAGAAATGCATGGAGATGAGAGAAAGAAAAATCTCCTGAATCATGTTTACATTAAAGGAACTTTCCACCAAAATCTCTCAGTATTTGATGTTCAGATAGATTTTAAAGGTGAAGGAATAGTTCAAGATTTTTACCTTCCTTGCCAATTTAGTTGAAAAGAAAAATACCACTCTCTTGTGTCAATATGAAGTTGGACCCAGTAAGCTTGGTTTAGCACAAAGACTGGAAACAGGGGGAAACAGAAAGCCTTGCTCCCTCCAAAGGTAACAAAAATTGCCTTCCAGCACCTCTAAAGCTCACTAATTTTATTTTAAATTTTATTTAATTTTAGTTTATCTTGTTTGTTTCATTTGTACAAAAAGCAAGTACAAAAAAAACATACTCAAGGGGATATGTGCAGGATTATTTCTTGGCCGGACATAGTAAGGGGCATGTTATGCTGGAAAATAACTAACTCGATGTTTGATGTGTTGTCCGACCATGTCAGAAGGCAAAAGTGTTCCGGAAAGACACACTTGAAGCCGGCCACCATACAGTGGCATGATACCCTCATATCATTTAAATATGGGGGATAGTGGTGCAGGTTTTCAGACAGTCACCGATGATGTTGTTCATGCTAAACGGACAGAAATATTTGTGCAACGAGAAGTTCAGACACCACCTGAACAACGTTGGTTTGTTTATTTGAATTTTCTGGACTGGTGCCCCTGTATAACCACACTTTCTGCACTTGAGCTTTAGAGGTGCTGGTTAGTGAATTGTCTTTGGACATAACCAGGCTAGCTGCATTCCTTTCGCTAAGCTAAGCTAACCTTCTGATCCAACTCCTGGCAAGCAAGCAAAGAAGCAAAATTGTCAGTTAATTCCTTTAAAAAGATGAATCAAAGAGTCATCTCTTAGACAATCCTCTATCTACATCGCCTCAACCCGCAGTCCAGTTTGGATTGTTTTTCTTGTTAAATGACCCTTTTGGTCGTACAGGGTCCAACAGTAGCAGCACCTCATGTGTCAAACAGACAGAGCGTAATCTTGGCTAAACACTTTGTGTGTGACACAGCTGATTGCCCTCCCCCCTGACACTCCGAAGGCCTGTTTGGAGATAAAGGTCTCACCTCAGCAGCCAGCCTCACACTCTTGTTTGCAAACTGCACAGCTGGTCGAACTCCCAGAGGCCAGCCGACGCAGTCTGCCTCTAAATCCCTCAGGGCCCGCAGCCTGCACTCGCACTGCAAATTTCCCCTGACATCAACATCATCCTCTCCTCCCTGCACACACACACACACACACACGCACACACACACACACACACACACACACACAACCAGCTGCTTCCGTCCTGTTTTTAGAAACAACTAAATAACCCACTGTAAACCCAAGGGTGGGTGTTTTAAACTTGGTGTGTGTCATCATGATGAAAGAGCAGAGATCTTATCAACCCCCCCCTCCCGCCTCAACTCGACCTCACCAACGCACACACACAGCACATGCACACACCATCACCAGCAGCTCAATACTTCTCCCTCATTGATTTTCTGTATGCCCCGCGCCGCTGTTTGTCTTTTAACACAAAGGAGTCGCCTGCCACAGCAACATAATGGCGTTGCGCGTGTCGATTGATTGTCTCAGCGTTTTAAAGTGGCAGACAAAACAAACCAAATCATATTAAGAAACAACACCATGACCTGTCATCTTACATGACATGACAGTTTTTAAAATGAGAAGCACTGCTGTTACCTTATCTACCGGGCAGTGTTATGAATAAAAAACAGCAGAGAATTGACTTCAATATTTAAAATAGTGGAAGAGTATTGTTTATCAGTTTAGAGGTTTATTAATTCTCCAATTTCAAGCAAATTAGACTAAAAATAACAAGAAAATTAGTTTTTTAGGTTTCGTTAAACAGCAATTTGACGGTTTATATGCAACTGAAATGAATCTTTAGTCATATTAAAGCCCAATTTAAAGTCTGTAGCTTCAGAACTACAAAAGGAGAGGTGCTTCCACTCCAGTCACTTGGTTTTTTTAGATGCAACACCATCATTTTATTCAGGTTTGGACAAGGTGCCGGGCCTTAAATGCAGATACACAGAACCTCATATTTCAGTTCAGTCACAGCTTACCGATGTGTTGACTTTTGTAATGAAAGGTATGGTTGGAGTGCTCTTGAGACCACTGAATAGGCGGTGATGAAGGTTGTGCGCAGTGCACTATATCGTATTGAGTGAGGCTTGATGGTACAGGAATGAAAGCTGGGAAGTAATTTCCAAAAAAAAAAAAAGTGTCTGTCCATCTCTTCATTGCTTCCTCAAACGTGCACCAAATCCAGATAAATTGGCCCACTCAAGAGGCTGAGAGTGATGTACTCTGAATTTATAGGGAGGGTGGTGGAAGAATGAACACAGCGAGACAGTAGACACATTACAAAATGTGAGGACTCAAGTGGTTTCAGATTGGGGTTTCTCATCAAATGCCTTGGGGGTTAAAGTTAGCTGAGGGGTGCCCTTCTGTGGCAAGTCCCACTTATTCATAGCTGATGTTTGCACAGAAGAAAACATGCTGTATGCAGTTGTTTACACACAATTTAAAATAGACTTTAGCTTTACTATCAATATGTTGCTAAAATTATCAGAAAACACTGACTTTCTATTGACATACATCCTGTACTTAAAGCATCTAACATTTGCTAATTAGCACTTAACACAGCCGATGGTAATGTTGTTGGTTCTGCATGTATTTGATCATAAATCAAAGTACTGAATACATTTAAAGTTTGACCTGATGATGATGCAGGAGGAAGGAGTCACAAAACAGATTACAAATAAATGCTGAGGGACACATGAATGTGTGCACCAGATTTCCCCCAGATTTTCCTCCAAAACTACAAACCTCATGGTGGTACTAGATGAAAAGTCAGAGGATCACCAAAGTCAGCTGGATAGATCATCTGGAGACCATGAATGTCTGATCAAATATGTATGACAGTCATGAATATGACATGATATGACATCTAATAGTTCTTAGACCGACTGATCAACTGACTGGCTTTGCCATCCCTGGAGTCATGTTGCTACCACGACTAAAAATAGACAATCCGGGCCATGAACTTAAACTTACTGCTTCCATTAGACGTAATATGATTCTTTAAAAAGTAGAAATGCAAATAGGTTTAGAAGTTTAAAAGGAATGCTGCACTGGCAATATTCATTTTGAGTATCAAACCTCAGTAGTTCTACAGCATGCTCCTTCACACACAAGATGGCAGCTAGCTTGGATTAACAAACTAATAGATACAATCGAGTCCAATGGTAACCCACACTCAAGGTAACATCAAAACATCAATAAAAACTCCTCGAACTGCTGTTGCAATATAGTCTGCGTCTGCACTGCTGTTCAGACGTTTGTCATGTCCCAAACAACTGATGTTTCACCATACAATAAATCACAAAATATTGGATTATGATAGCCCCACATGGAAGTATGGCATTTGGCTTTGTTTTGGGGAAACTAGTGTGCAGCACATGCTAGTTAGACAGTATGACACAATGGCAAAGAAATGGTTAATGCATGACAGGCAGTGGTTATTTGTAATCTCTTAAAGTCATTTTTTAAGAGAGTGCCTAAAGATGTGATCCATGAGATAAAGAGTAAATAAAAGTGCTACTTATATCTGCCTTAAGATATTAGTTATCAGTGATTTGAATCTAATTATAAACACAATATGTGAAGTATTAAGATGTATTTTCTCTTCCCATCAGGTGGTTGTGGTTGTGCTTTACAGACAATGGCTCTCTCCTGGAGTCTCCTGGCGTTCTTGTTTGCCACCGTGGTACTGTCGCATAGTACTGAGCCCGGAGCCCCTCACAACAAGAGGAGACAGGCGCAGACCTCAGCAGGTGGCAGCAACAACCTACAGCACCCTCTGCAAGGTCTACAGGGCCACCGTTACAGCAGGGACCGTGGAGGGCACGGGGGCCCCCGTGCTGCCAAAGCTGGGCTGCTCTCCCACAGACCCCTACACCCCTTGGCTAGACCTGAGGATGATGGGACGGGCCTGGAGAGCTTGAGCCCAGTGAGACTGGAGATGGGCCCAGGCAGGGACAGAGACAGAGTTCGAATGAGTATGAAGAATCCATCCCAGGCTCGGGAAAATGACCTTCTGGGGACACGCAAAGGAAGGGGGCACGGACACGGGAATGGACACGGACACCACTTTGAGCACAGGAGACAAGGGAGTCGGCGTGAAAAGGGCCGGCATGGAAAAGGTGAGTAAACAGACATGTTCACAGAAAACATTTTGGCAGGTAACAGCAGGAAATGCACAGCTGCTTTGATTGTGCATGCTGGCTCGCTGTCATGACTTACTGAGACACTTGAATAGAACAGATGTGATGGGACTAGCATCACTGATAAAATTACATTTTTAAAAGATTAATAGCAACATCTCTAGCGAGTAACTGAACTGAACTGTAACTAGTTTCTACAGGATGAATAGTCCCTGTGAAAAATGTTGACAGTGAGGTCTGTAGATGAGTCAGAGAAACCAATACTTTGTTTTTGGAAAAAGATATTGTTGTGGAAAAGAGCCAGAGCCTCAGATTGAAAGTTTTTTTGTGTGTTTTTGAACAAAAAATTGTGTTTTCATGTTTGTCATGAAATGAAAAATTCTGTTTCCTGTCCAGGGTTTCTTCCCGAGCCTGAGCTGAGCTCTGAGTTTAAGGACAGAGATCTGTTCGAGGATCCTCCCTCCTCCTTCTCCGCCGCCTCCCCCTCCCTCGGCATGACCCCACCCAGTGAACCACCCTCCCCCATTGCTGCCGTCTTTGGCTCTGGTTCCTCCATGGTTACCACGGTGATGAACGAGCATCCCCCAACGCTGCCCCCGGCCTCCACCAAACCCCAGGTAACCCCAACGAAATCCAAGTGCTTATTAAAGCCTGCGTCTGTTGTGCCTCGGCCTGATCCCAGTGTGCGGGGGAAATAGAGCGAAAATGGGCCCCATTACTGCCGTTATGCTGCGGCAAACCTCATAGCTCATCTTGGAAATGACAACTCTCTACGACGTGAACCTGAAAGTGCTGCTTGTGAAATATATCCTCCAGCAGGCCAAACACTCTGGCTCGTGGTCACAGTGTGTATGATAAATATGACCACGTGTTGTATAATAAAACTACGCCTCTGGGATCAAATCACACAGTTCAGAGTCCAGCAGCACATATTCTATAACTACCTTCCCGTTCCTTTATTAGAAACCATGGCAGGACAAAATGTATGTGAGCACGGACAGCCTTTTTTGTGTCCCACTGTGGGCGCGTGCACTGAAATATCTGCAGGAGTGCGTGGGGCACCACTCACCACCTGTCACACTCGCCCAGCATGATGCTTCATGCATAAACAACATTTATAAGGGAAAAAAAAATTCACACGTAGCCTCCTTTAATGTAGGAGCCGTTACAAATGAGACTCTTTAAGACAAGATGGCACCTGACGTCAATAGATATTGAGCCGCTGCTCACTCTCTGAAAGCTTTTAGATTTGTCACATCTGCTGTTACAAACACCCAACAGCTTGGAGGGCGTTTGTGGGAAATGTCTGCCTTAGTTACAGGATCACAGACAACCTTTGATTGACAGTTGTTTTGTTGAGGAGTGCCGTTCGAGACAACAGATGTTGGTGGATGTTTTTATTTTAAAGAATCTCACGGGTTATATGTAAGTCTTGTTTTAAGATGTTTTTCTGAAGGGATTCTTCGGTTGAAATTATTTATCCCCACGTGACCTCACCCAGCAGGTCCATCTACTAAAACCAATTCTCATTGATGAACAGAAAAAATAATAAATGAGCCGTAGTTAGAAATCTTATCTTCTGTTGTCTCTAGTGAGAAGCCAATGTTTCTCTCAACTCTCAAAACCCAATTTGTTTGCTTCATCCTCATTTTCTGCAAGACTTGGTAGTTTGTAGTTTTGCTGATTTCTCACAAAGGAGGCATTTTTCAGACATAAAGTGTCTAAATGATGTAGAGGCCCTCCATCTTTATCCAGTATCACTAATTAGAGTATTGGCAGCAATCGACAAATCATCAAACTTATGACGGAACAGGTAGTTTGTCACTGTCTTCCAAAACAACCCTCATGAATATTTTCTCGTCTTCTCAGCAGAATGATGTTTTTCAATACCTTCCAAAGCACATAAAGGTTACATCTTGTGTCTTAAATGGAGTCATGGTGGCTCTTTTTGACTCTCCTGGTCAGTCTCGATGTCTTGTATGTCTTCGCTATAAGAGCAGGCAATATCATTGGACCACAGAAGAGTGATAGCCTTTCCTGAACCTTGGTTCAATGGCACGTGCATTTGGCAAGGCTTCTTAATTAATGTTCGATCTTCTGTTGATGGTTTAATGAGCAGCAGAGCACAAGCAGGTAGCCCCCTGCAATTAATCTAATTGATATTTCCATATAGGCTCATTTCCTGGGGGTACAAAGGAAACAAGTATGGATCTGTTCCTGTGAAAAGGTTGATTCTTATTTTTTGATGGATGTCTTTCAGGGGCCAAATATTCCTCCAGAGACATTTCAAAGTCCTGTTGACTTAATCATCCTCTCTAGCATTTCTATTTTGTTTCGTCTGCGTGAAGAAAATGACAGTGGTAACGTTTTTATGGCTTTTATTGCAGAAAGTTATGGCTGAGCAATGCACCAGGGACTTTTGTTTTACAGCCATGTCATCACACACCTATCTGAATGACATTATTTTACTGAGGTAGAATATTAGATTTTTATGACACTCATACCTCGGTATGAATTTAGATCGTTCCAAAAGGTATCCAACTACTGACTAACTCTTTGGGGAGCAAGTGGAAATTTAAATTGTTTATTATCTTTTTATTTTCCATCCTAACTTTAGGAAACTACACTAGTGTCCTGAGTCATAAAACACAAAAAAACTTGTAATATACAGAGGCATGAATATTACAAAATGAAATGAATAATTTCACATCAGTACTGGAGGTAAAGTGTTGAAGTACTCAGTTTACTTCAAATTCTTGCAGTCACTGTATATATAAAGTTCAAAATAGCAGCCGCAGACTGTAATGTTCAATACACTATTGAATTATTACAATTATTTTTAGAGCATTATCACTACTGGTAGTGCAAGAGTATAGATCATGGTATCAGTAAAATTAAAACGGTTTATCACCTTGTGAGCATGAATCTACTCAAGACGATCTGCCTTTTTTGATGATGTGATGTCAAGTGTGGTGTGGCGACATTTTGGCCAAAGGTTTGGGTTTGAGACAAAAGGTCAATTCTCTGGGGAACAAAAATGTCTTGAGCTTTAGATTCCTGTTACATAGTGTGACTGGAAACAAAAATAAAGTGGCTTTAACATCGCAGCAGTTCGCATCCTGTATCTTGCCTAGCGATGGGCATTGTTAGGATTTTACCATTGACAATACAAAGATTAGATGTAGGTTTCTGCAGAGCCCAGCTCAGAGTGTTGGCAGTCCTCCCTCTTTCACCTCTCGGATAATCTAAAAATGGATCATAGGTGGACTTGAGGTGGGCTGAATGGCACCTGGTTGCTCAAACAAGCCACCTGTAATGGCACCCACCTGTCAATCAAAGTGGCCACACTTTTAATTTAAGCCTTAATATAATTTGAACAGGTGAGTTCCATAAAAATTCACCCTCAGTACAGTTGTCATGAACCGGGAAATTAGCTATAGAGACCAAAACTGTTTTTTGTACCAGGCTGTAAACGTGTTTATTTCTGCTGTGAAGTTGGACATTTTAACATGGGGATTTATGGAGACTGACTCGTTCTGTAACCAGTCTCAAGTGGATGTTTGAGGAACTGCAGTTTTTGGCACTTCAGCATTGGATTTACTTCATAGCCATGTAGGTTGCTGCTTGAATTATACTGATGCTGATACTGCTTATTGATATTGATAATGATAATTATTAATACTCTTATTGATACTACTCTACTAGACGCGACGTGAGAAAAGATTCAACAGTTATTATTATTTTTGCAGAAATAAGTTAATTTGTTTAAAAGTTTCATGTTTCTGAGAGAGGAACAATTACTACAAATGGTGGTGATGTGCCTTAATGCTGCTTTACTACCAGACGCTAAACTTAGTATTACAAATGACGAAAGAACTTTAGTCCCTGAGCTTCAGATTTAAAGAATGTTGTATTTGTAAGTGTTTCATGAGGTTGTTGGTGTTTCTCCCTTCACACGTGTATTGCTTTTTGCTGCATTTTCATTGATTTGTAAAGTGAGCCCACACTTTTGAACGTTTTTCCCTGTCAGTCATGACCGAAGAGTGCAGAAAATAAACTCATGGTCACACAATGTCAAAAGTAATTGCAGCTTCATTATCATTAGGGGACCGTTAGAATTGCCTGTTATGTCAGGATGAATTAACGTTACATAAATACCAATAGCGGCATCGTTTATCCAGGAGCTTACCAATGTTTCGGTACCAACCAGTCAGTCGATAACCATCCCTGGAGACCAAAGAGTTTCTTTCAACCATGACCAAGGTCTTTCATTAACCTTAATCAAGTGCTTAAGTTGCCTCAACCAAATTATATTGGTCGGTTTGGAAGGCACATAGCCTTGCTGCTCTCGTTTGAGGACTTGTTGGTCTGATAAGTCGTAGACCGGCAACCAGGATAAAACCAGGATCAATAACAGCACAAACAGCGCTGCTTTGCTGAAATAAATGCATTTAGTGTAGAAATTACTTTTAAAGGCACCTTTTCTTAACAATGCTATGGTGCTTCTGCCAAAATTAGTGGTTTACTGCCTTAAACATTGCACATATTTAAACATCTTACTCACCTAAAAATCACACATAGACTAGATAAATAATAAAATGTCCCCTCAGGACTGTTCCCCACTTGCAGGCTGCATTAGTTCACTGATGAGAAATAAAGTCTGTGGCTGTGTTTAATGAAGTGTATGTTTCAATCTATATGTCGGTATATAGTGTATCTATTAACAATACAAACGCTGTGATATATATATTTGTATTCCAGACTGTGGGCACTTCTCTGTTACCAATCGATTGGTTTTTAAAGCTCTGCTGCTGTCTCTGTTGATTCTGTGAGGGCGTTTTATGAATCAATGAAGCAGCTCGTACAACTGCTCGTCGCAACAAGTCCAACAAGTGCACACCCTGAATGTGTTTACCTGCAATACTGATAGAAAACACAGTCAATAAATCAAACTCATCTACTGCTGCTGTGGTATAATTGCAGTAAATGGGCATTCATCTGAAGTGACAGAAATAATCTCTCCAATGTATTTTCTATGCCGGCTCATATGCTGGAATATGCCAAATATAGGATTAGTTTTTAATGCACATCTTCATATTCTGATCACAATTGTATTTGAATACATACATAAAGAAGATATTTAAAATATTACCATACACAGCATGCTGAAACTAATTGAAGATGGGCTTAGGTGTTTACATATCTGTATGTTTGAGCTCTTCTGTGTGGATTTCACGAGTTAAGCCCATATGCAAATGTTCTCACTGAAATGTGGATTAAATAGCAGTTGCGATAAAATGACTTAAAGTAAGTCATGTTTCATGTTTCAGAGGTCTGGAAGGGGAAAAGGACAAGGAGAGGTGATGCCAACATTGGACATGGCGCTCTTTGATTGGACAGACTACGAGGACATGAAACCTGTGGACACCTGGCCGTCTTCCAGGAAGAAAGGTTAGTAACTAGCTGTTACTGTGAAACAGGAAACACCAGGAGAAGAACCTAAATACAGATTCTGAGGCAGAGCTGGTGTAGATCAATGATTTATTCACAAAAATGGTACAGGCAGGTTGGATGCAAGAAAACTTGAACGTAGAACACAAACAAAATAGTAACTTTGACAGACTGAAAAGGAGTAAGTGGGAATGTTAAGCGCTGCAGAGCTGATGATGGAGGGTGGAAACAGGTGAGCAGGGAAGGTCAGTTAACTGCTGGCAAGAGAGGTGGTAACAGGTGTGTAAATGGGTGGGGCAGTCAGGTGGAAATAATCCACATCAAACTCAAATGATCCTTTTTATATCATCATATTTTATTATATTTTAATTTACTAAGACACTGAAGCTTGAGGTATAGTGGTGCTTAGAGAAAAATGCTCATCATCGGCATGCTAACATGCTCACAATAACAATGTTTGCATGTTTATGTTTAGCAGGTATACTGTTTGACTTGTTCACCATCTTAGTTTAGGGTGTTAGCATGCTAAGTGCAGCTGAAGCTGATGGGAATGTCATTAGTTTTGCAGGTATTTAATCATAAACCAAAATATTGGATGAATGAAAAGTCTGACCAGAGGGTGGCGCTATATCAAAAGTCTATCCATCTATTGTTTTATTTTTTTCAAAGCCACTCATCTTTATCATGGTCACAGGGGGCTGGAGCCAATCCCGGCTGACATTGGCTGGACAAGTCGCCAATTCATCACAGGGCTGACACATAGAGACAACCATTCACGCTCACATTCACACCTTCCACCAACTGAGTGTTAACCAATTAACCTTTGGACTGGAGTACCCGTAGAGAACCCACGCAGACACGGGGAGAGCATGCAAACTCCACACAGAACCAGTAACCTTCTTGCTGTGAGGCCACAGCGCTAACCGGTAGCCATAGATGAAAAGTCAGGAGATCAAAGTTATTTAATACAGTTTATTTTCGTGGGTCCATGAATGTCTGTATCAACCTTCATGGCTAGCTGTTCAGAGGAAACCCTCGAGGAAAAGTCATGAGATCACCAAAGTCATGAGGATACAGCAACAGAATTTGGTGTCAAACCATCCAGTAATTATTGATTCACTCTCTGGGGACCATGAATATCTGTGCAACAGTTAATGGCAATCCATCCAACAGTTGAGATATTTGAACTTTTATTTTACTGGAACTTTATTTAAACTAAACATAGACATTGAATAGACTTTAAGTGCAACTGTGACTATTTAAACTTATTAGGCTTTGCACAGTCACTTTCTATCAAGTTACAGTAGCCAGTTTCTTAAATTCATTCCTTCCTTTTAAGCATTAAACATCAAGTATATTTTGCATTTTGGCAATTCACAGCTAACTCCTACCTGATCTGTGTTGTGATGAATCAATTCATTGAAAAATAAGTTCAACCATGGCCCTTTACAAATATAAATGGTTTCATCAGAAAGTAACAGTAACAGAGTGAAAAAAATCAATCAATCCATTTGGTTGAGGCTGTGTATCGATCGGACGTCTTTAGGATCAAACTGTTTATTTCTTTTTCCTGCTGCAGACAAGAGGCGGAGTAAGAACCTCAGCAGCGGAAATGTGACTGTAGACGCTGATGCCATCGAGCCGTGTGACCACCACCTGGACTGTCTCCCAGGTCAGTCCGTGTCATACATGTCCACAATGCAACTCTGTGATTTACACTACTAGAAAGTATGTAAAGAGTGACTGCAAGAAATAGACATCAAAGATTTAGTTTGACAGAAAGTTTTCGTACTTGACACTTGACATGCCAGAATTTAATTGTAACAGTGTCCTCTGGGTTTGTAGACCTATTTGTGAATTCAAAGTTAAGAGAAAAACATCCTATAACATTTTATTTAACACTCAAAAAGTTAATTTGCTTCATCAGGGCTTTGTGATCTTAGTTTGTTTAGATTTGACGGGCGGTGCCTGACTAAAAAACTGAACAACCCCACAGTTATCACCATGTTTTAAGTCAAATATTGTTAATGCTGATAATCCTGATCCTATTTCATATGAATCATCTATATGGCATTATTAGATGTGTTTGGTTGATGAATGTAATGTGCTCATTCCATTAAAGGTTCTTGTTGTGACCTGAGACAACATGAGTGTAAACCTCACAACCGAGGCCTCAACAACAAATGCTACGATGACTGCATGTGTGAGGAAGGTGAGTGAGGACACCAGACTGTAGGTGTATCACACTGCACTATAATATGATGTATCACAGTTTTAACAGTGGAGTATCACATGACAAAGTAATACTTACTTAATACATTTTGCGAAACAGGCTTATTCGGGTGGAGAGTGAGATAAGAGGATTGATATCACTCTTGTATCCGTATCCTTATGTCCGTTAATTAACTCCAGGAAGTTTAGCGCACACAGCAAATTACAATTCACTGGGTAATATGGTGGGTACAGTGAATTGTAGATTTTACTTATGGTTTAATCAAATGAGATATAATGTCTTAATTAGTAAACTTAAGACGTGCTAATATGTGGATTTTGCTATCTTTGGACAGAGCCAGGCTAGCTGTTTCCCTCTGTTTCAAGTCTTTGAGCTAAGCTAAGCTAACCAGCTCTAGTTGTATATGCTCTGCCCACCCACCTTGAGACAGCGCATTCTTGATGTTGCACTTTGGTTTTTATACGGCTTAAACAAGCAACATATGACACATTAAGTGGTGAATGTGGTAGGTGAATTTTGTTATTTTTGCACAGGCTAGCTGTTTCCCCTCGTTTCCAGTCTTTGTGCTAAGCTAAGCTAACCACCTCCGGTTTACAGATATGAGAGTGGTATTAATCTTTTCATCTAACTCTCTGCCAGACAGTGAATAATCATACATCCTAAAACTTTAGCTTCAAAGCAAAACTTTGTCTGGCGTCTAAAAGCTTACAGCAGCCGCTTGTCTTTTCATGTGCAGTTCTGTATTTGAGTCATTTCCCCAAGTGTTACTGTTTATAATTAAGATTTTAAAAGTCATTTAGTGGTGATGGGTACGGGCCCCTGGAGTGGCAAACTGACGTGATGGTAAACAAAAAAATGTCCCAGTGGTAATGAATGTTGATTTTGTAAAATTGTTTTTGAGTTTGGAAAATGTTGATTTGATAGATTGTTTATGTGTTTTAGAGGCCGATTTCACTCCAGGCTCAGTTTTCATACAAATATAGTGTTACATGAGTACTTTCATTAAGTTTTTACATTCTTAGCTTCTATAACACTGCAGATTTATCCGTTTATATGATCCTAAAACTAATGCAAAGCTACTGCTCTTCTACATTTAAACTAGTGCTGTCAATCGATTAAAATATTTAATCGCGATTAATCACATGAATGTCATAGTTAACTCGCGATTAATCGCAAATTAATCGCACATTTTTATCTATTCTAAATGTCCCTTGAATTATCATTTTAATACTCTTATCAACATGGAAAAGTGGATAGGCTTGCTTTGTGCAAATGTTTTTTTATTGCAAACCACAACAACAACATGTAGTGTTACAGCCATTCACGTCTGAAGCAAAATCTCAAACAAAGCAACACCATCAATAAACAGATGACAAAAAAATAAATACCTAGTCACAAAAACAGCCCCCTCAACAACCTTCAAAACAGGGTGATACAAAATAAATCCATCCATTGTCGCCTGGTTATGACGCGGAGGAGGCGGAGAATTTGAATTGCCGGTGTGTTTGGCCATCAAGTCGTATTTCAGACTGGATGTGCTACGATGATAACTCAGTTCACACCGACAATACACACAGATAACTTTGGTTTTATCTAACGAACTTTTCCATTCATAATTTTGTTAGCAGCGTCCATTTCAGCATCTCGTGCTCGACATCCACACAATACGGTAGTGTGGGGCGCGCTTATTGTTTTGCTTCCGGTTTACAGCTGGATCCTGTAGTTTTTCTAACGTTACTAGCAGTGGCCACAGCTTATGAAAAAACTACAAGTTCACTAGGTCACAAAGAGCGTTAATCTCGCGATAAAAAAATTAACGCCGTTAAAATTGTTTTGCGTTAACACGTTAATAACGCGATATTTTTGACAGCACTAATTTAAACATCCACACCAAACTGTTTAATCTATTCAGATATAAGAGGTTATTTATGATCTTTCAGGGTTTCGTTGTTATGCTAAATTCCACCGGAAGCGGCGTGTGACCAGGAGGAGGGGTCGCTGTGTGGTACCAGAGTCAGTCAGCAGTGACCAAGGAGGCTTCATCACTATCTAAGGAGGAGGAGGAGGACAAGATGGAGAAGCTTAAAAAAGAGGAGGAACAGGATATATGACCCCCATGACAGACTAGATAGTACAGCCAAGACATCACATGACACTGATAACAGACTAGATGCTGAAAGGGGGCGGTTTGCTGGTTTTTCAAATTGATCCGACAATGTAAATCATATAAACGTCAACATCTGATCACAAAATAACAGGTGACTTAATTTGAAATATTGTTTGAATGTTCCATTGTGGGATCAATCACACTTTCTAATCCAGCAAATCACCATCTTTAAGCACTTATATAATTCGATTAAATCCATACATCAATCTTAATTCAGTTTTGGTCCCTGCAGCATCAGTTACAGTATCATATGCACATGTTTTTAAAAGAAAATATAAAGAGGGACTTTCGAAAACAGTCCACAATGAACAATTTTTTTTCGAAAAAGTGTTTTTTATTTGGCATAATATTCACTTGGCTGGCAACACATCGCTGTAAACTCATCATTGATTATCTGTTCATATTTACCACCATTATGTTTGGTTGAATTTTGAGCAAGAGCAGATTTTCAAATGTGTCTCACGTTTTTTGTCCTGCGGTCTGTCTCTGCTGATCTGAATCAAACAATGTTTACAAATCATTTTTAGTATTGGATTACTGTGCTTTTAGCTGCTTCAGGATCACTCAAATTCAGTCCAGTAAGCTGTCACTCACATAAATTACACCAAAATGACTTTGAATTAGTTTCATTGTTCTCTGCTACATTTTATTTCTACATTTTTTTTGGAAATGCTATTTGAACCCAGTCTGCTGTCCTGTATTGTAAATATGAATGTGTTTAAATTGACAACTTTTTGTTTAATTGACACTTCTCTTCAAACGTACTTAACAGTAGAATAAACAAAGATGCTTGTTTGACCTTCCTTTTACATGTCTTAATATATGTTTTATTTATACTGTACTTAAACATGTTTGTCTATATGTTGTGTCTTTTTGTTTTCATGATTAAACACTTACTAGGATATTGTCTCTGTTGTGATGTTGGATTGGATGGAAATATCTCACTGTGTCTGTCTTGTTTGACCTGTATGATGGGGCCGCAGCGTCACTCAGGCCCATCAATACAACAGTAGTATCAATACAACAATTTCTTTTTTTTGTAAAAGTCAACTTAGGTTAAAGTATTGTCAGTACCTCATCACTGATATATTTTTAGATTACAATATTAGATTGTTAATACTCATTTATCAGTGTGAAAGCAGGATTTTACTGTTGTAATGGCTTGAAATTAGTTTTTAAACACAGTTCATTAGCTTAACCCAGTGGTGTCCAAATCTGGGGTTGGACTGAGCCAAAGGGTCAAAGATAAATCTGACGGTTGAGACTTGAAGGATTGGAAGTTGGAAAGAAGAAAATACAAAAGTTCTGCTTCTCATGTTTATATTAGTCTTCTGACTTTTTGCTCATCTTTGCTTTTGTTGTGAAATATTGGATGATTTTGCCACTTTGGGCTCAGTTATTTCAATTAAAACACATCTGAGAAAATCACTTTAGTAGAACTGCTCATAAACATTTGAAATGCAACAAGAGGTCGACCAAAAAAAAAAAAAAACACACAAAAAAGGCACAACTCAGGAGGAAGATTCAGGTAAAGAGTCTTTACTAGAGAAATATTCAGGAGTACAAAATCCAGGCAGGCAAACAAAGTTAAAGGTCTAGGCTGAGGAAGAAGCCGAATACTTAAGGCTAGATCAAAACAACAAGATGAGGATATAAAAGGAAAATCTGGCTGGAGATCTAGTGGCTGTGGACTAGTATATATACTGGGGAGTAATGAGGGGAATGATGAACAGGTGAGTGATGAAGGTGAGCAGGTAAGAACGATCAAGGCTGGTTAGAGAGAGTGGCTGAGTGTAGTAAAGTACAAGTAAAGTACAATTAGTTCAAGAATGTACTAAAAAGTTGTGTGTAATATTTAGGGGGCTCTATTTACAAAATATTGCAGAAATGTTTTTGTATAATCACCTGAAACACTTATGTTTTTGTTACATTAGAATGAGCCTTAAATATATGTAGATGCTGCGGGTGCTCTTCCACGGAGTCTGCCATGTTGAACTGCCATGTTTCCACAGTAGCCCAGAACAGACAAACCAAACACTTTAAAAAGGGTCTTTTGCATTTTCCACTGATTTCATGGCCACGTTAGTTTCTCCTTCACGCTAAGAAGGCAAACATGAGGAGAGGGCTGGGCTCAGGAGGTAAATGAGCATCAGGATGTTCTGAAGATGAAGATGAGTGAGACATTTCCTTCATTTTCTTGGAATTTAACAATTTTTGGATGCTTCAGGAGGATAAAATGACATTCGTTCACATGAAAACTGATTTTGTCACAGAAAATGAGAATTTTTGAGTCACTTCTAAGACTGATAAGGCACCGTCTGTCTCCATGAATGCTGCAATCTTTGACGCTCATTATCTTACCCTGAACTGTGTCACAACCTAATGCAAAGCTTATGACGCCTTCGAGAAAGTACAAGTAATAACATTCAACGTGTCTCTGATCCAAATACACGAGGCCTCTGAAAACCGTATACATATTTGATTAGAATGAGGCTCATTTTTCTTTCCTAACCACCAGTTGGACTGTGATTGTGCCATCCTGATTTATGGCCACAGAATAAAAGCAATAGTGATGTATTTTTAATACTTACCTCTGACGGAGTGCTCTGGTGGAGTGCCCTGTTGAAACCTGGCCAACAGCCAGCCAAGTGATAGATTACACACAGCCACATCCCGGCAGAGCTGCAGCTTCACATCACAAACACAAAGGCACTTCTACCTTTCTTAAGGCTTTCTTGAAGTCATTAATTACCAAAGTTGCTATCTTAAGGCAACTTCTCAGGATCAGGGCAATCTCAAAAGGACACAGGTATAAGATCAATTTACATACGAGTAAACAAAGCTGCAGGAAGTTCTGCAGTCTCTCTGGAGCATCAGAAACGATGAAACAGGCCATAAATCATTTCATGAAAAGTATCGAAAATAGACAGAAAGGTATAGAAATGAAGTGTGCATGCAATCTGAGCTCTAGCATCACATTTATGCACTCCATCGTTCACATGTCGTGTCTGTCACAGCGGGTTAGGATGTAAAAAGCATCTTTTATTTGCAATTACATTAACTGCTCCAATAATTGCTTTCCCTCTGATGGTTAAAGACATTACATCTCAAATTAAATAACGCGCCCCACATTTGTCACACTGCAATCTCATTTTGACATTACATCACATTTGGAGGAGCTTATTGGAACTGCTAAACGAGGCTCTGAAGTGTTTGAAAGCATAAATATTTCAATCCCGGACAGAAATCTTGAGTCATGTCCATTCACAGGGGTCAGAGGTCGCCCTAGGGTCAGAGTTCACACTGGATATGGGAGTGCGGGGGCCATCTGCCATGCTTGAGGCATACAATAGATCATCTCCTCGAAGGTATAAGAGGCAAAATGCAAGAAGGAATGAGTCAGACTCGTAGAAAAAGAAATCACTGAGTAGGCGTCCTGCATTAGCATTTTAAAGACTTGGCTGCTGCCCTCGTCCGCAGTATTTACAGTCAGTTCAAGAGTTTAATGTGCTTAAATCCAGTCTGTGGAGAGACAAGCAACAGCGAGGAGGGAAACTGTCAGTCAGAGAACCCAGAAGTGACAAATAATTCATAATTTTGTACATTTAGAATAAAGCCTGAAGTGAAAGGTAGATATGTTTATCTGTGATATAGACGTTAGTTATAGATACATGAACAAACAACTTTGTTCTTGATCTCGGAAATAACTCAAGATCCACTTACTAGCTACTTCAAGGTCTTATTCAGTGTATGGGATTTGCTCGGGTGCTATCGAGTGACCACAATAACAGGTGAGAGTATGATCAGGTGGGAATAGATGAGAGAATATGATCTACAGGTGAGAGGAAGATGAGAGGAAGTTTCTGAAGAAATAAATTAAGAAATTTCTTCTTCTTCTTTCTCTGTTCTGTTGGTTTGAATGTGCGCTTTGCAATAAGATGCAACAATGTAAATAAACTTAATTTTATTCATCATTACTATCATTAATGTTTTGCAATTACCGAGAACTGTTTTTGCTCCTGTGGACTTCATTGTTGGGATGTTGGTGAATTCCCAGATCACAACATTTTCTTTAATGAGTGAAGAGTTATCCTAAAAAAGGTGGGAAATAAGACCCAAGTGATTATACATTGGACTTAATACTTTAATTGGCATCTATTACAAACTCTAATCTATTTCTGTGTTGGAGTTGTGTGTCTTCCAAAGAAAAGAGATAAGTGACCACAACAAGATCACACTTTATTTATCCTAGGAGATTCAATGTAAAACAAGAATATACTTGACATGACTGTGGCAAAAGAGAGCAGGAATCTCTATAAATCAATACAAGTCACCCTCTGGGGATCATGAATCCATGAATCTATACTAAATTTCATGGTAAACTGAGCTGTTGTATAAATACATGTAGTATCTTTCTGTGGAGCAAAGTGTTAACATTGTGCAGTGTTGTCCAAATGCTACAAACAAGCTGATAAATACACCTTGACAGCGGAGTATCAGTCTGACAATAGTTAATTCAACATTTAATTTGATCAGCTGTGAGCTAAATGAATTGAGTCAGTCCTTGTCAATCTGTATGTGTTACTCACTCTAACCTAAACTAACCTTATTTTTGCTCAGAAAGAGAAAGCGAGAACATTTCCTTGGTTACAGCAATGGCCTGAAGAAGAAGTTGCAGGTGCACGAAGTCCAACATTAATCATTCATATCGCACATTGTTTTGTGGGGAGTTATAACTTTACAAGTTTGTACAGATAGTGTTGTTATTTATTTGACTACAGTTCATGTCTGTTGAGGCTGCTCTGAAGAAATATTTGCCTTTTATATAATTACTGCATGATGGATTGGCAGAACATCAAAGCAAAAACATCAAAACCTTACATGTATTATTAGCTCAAATAGCTGTTTTTGGCTATGCTAGCAACAAGGCTCAAGGGATGAAAATGTTTGTCAGTCAGTCAGTCCACGACTTTGGACCAGACTAGAATATCTTAACAACTATTTGATGTATTGTCATGACATTTTGTACAGACACTGATGGTCCCCAGAGGATGAATCCTAATGAGTTTGGCGATTCCTTAACTTCACATCTAATGTCATCAAGTCAAAATTTAAATTTGTCCAATATTTTGGTCCAAATACCAGCTGTTTAAACTGCTGCATAGAATGTATAATAAATAGTGGACAGATCCAACATGATGTCACTGTCACCGAAGTGACCATATTTGGACAAGAGGTTGGAGCTGCGGAGCATATCCATTGTTATTTCTCTATTCTAAGCAAGTGCGACTATAATTATTCTGTATGGAAGAAGACTCTGATTGAGTCCATAAGCTAATTAAAAACAGTTTACTGAGATAATAACTACAGTGAGGCTTATGGTTATCTTTTCATAAGCTACGGTACAATCAGACTTCTTTTTGCAACCAGTGAAGTCGCCCCCTGCTGTCCATTAGGAAGAATATGGCATTGGCTTTAGACTCAGGAGCTCTCCCTCCACTTATTATACTAAGTCACAATGAGACCTTTTCAAATTATCACACTGCAGCTGACATGTGATGTGTTGCATGTCGTGTTAATTTGCTCAACTGACAAGTAAATACAGTAAAATACACAATTATAAATCTCTTTAAATATTAAACATGTATTTGTCATCTCTTAGCCTAACTGACAAACTTTATGTGTTCAAACAGACGCGCTACATTCCTGATCATTCATAGTGAACCACTGGAGGGACACCATGCTCACTAAAAACTGGAAATTATAGAAAAAAAAGTGTGACCAATGTTGATGCTCATGTGGTTTCTTCCCTGTTTAGAGACTGAAGGCCACAGCAGAGAGCAGGAGGAGGAAGAGGAGGAGGAGGGGTGAGGTGGGAGGGAGTCACATGGGAAGTAGTCAGGCTGCTGTCACATGGTTTATGTTTGCAGGCTGTGCTGAGGAGAGGAGGAGTTTGGGGGAGAAGTTTGTGTAAGAGGGAACCTGCCTTTCTTTCATGTAGCTCCCTCAATAAGTTGAAGAGCTGCTTTGACCAGACAGCATATTATGGAAATCCCTGCCATAAATCTAAAGGTGAGTTTGTGGATTATTTGATTGTATCGTTGAATGCAGCCTGTCTTTATACAGTGTTTAACAGTACTTTAGGCTGGTTTAGCACCAAAGCTGGTGCTAAATTGTGTGATGATGTCAACTTTGTTGCTCAACTCTCTGCTAAATCCTGTGTGGCAACTACCTGCCTCTACTTGACTCAGACATCACGTTAAAGTAGTAAAATGTTGGGATTTTGTGTGTAGTGGTGAAATAAAAGTGTTATTTAGTAGATACAGCCTTCAAAAATATGTCATTGTGTTTTCAGTGATGGGCAGCGAGCCTGTTTACAGAGTAAATCAGATCATTGGATGCTAGAAACTCAAACATAGTGATAAATCTGCTCATAATATAAGATATATTTGCATACAGCTTTGGCAAAAGATCAAGTAGAAGTTATATACAGTGAACTTTTTCACAGAAAATGGAAAGAAGGTTGTTATTTGTCACATGAAACATCTTTTTCTGATTTCTTGTGTTTAAAAACATTAGCAGTAACTCTATTAGAGGCGCTGAATTTATTGTAGGAAACATAAGTCATGTCCTAACCTTTAAAAGGGGGAAGCATTTAATTGAGTTATACCTTTGTGCCATTAGTTAAAGGATAAAATGGTCAGAGGCAGTTTGAGCAGCTCTTATCAAAGCCCAGAAATTTTAAACAAGTCAGAAAAGAAGAAGAAGAAGAAGTGATATGATTTATAATCTGAGTTAAGAAATCTCTGTGAAAATCTGTGAAGACGTGAAATCAATCATCCCGATGCAGCTTCACATTTTATGCCAGATGCAAATTGATCACATGTTTTACGTTTGGTCCTGTAGTTTCTGATCTCACATGGATTGAGCTACTGTAGGACAGCATCTAAAACTTATTTTCAGTATTAATTAAACCTCATTTCAAATCAAGTTAATTGGTTGGTCTATAAAATATAAGAAAATAGAGAAATATGTCTAGTTTTGCATGATCACAGACACCTTCAGACTTCCCGAAGATATTCTGTATACAATGTTACAAAAAAGAGAAAACAATACATTCTCACTGTGGAGAAGCAGAATAGGAAAGTATTAAAAAGACCCTTAATCCTATATTTCTCCTTAACCCTTGTCTTTTGTTCTCTATCACAGGCCATAGTACTTGTGCACTGGCTGCTTACAATATGGTGAGTGCGAGCACAGGTTTGTTTTTTTTCACAAACCTGAGGAATTTCTCTCCTCTTCTGGCACACACACACATATTCACACACAGACTCTTGATTCAGGCCGGTTCTTCCACCTCCACGTCTCATATTTGTACAATCAAATGCAATCCTTGAAATGTGACTCTGTCTGGTATGAATTGTGTGTTTGCTGAAGGGGATGCATGGCGTGGCTGCCCTTCTCCTATTCTTGGGGGAACTTTGGTGTTTTAGCTGTCGGGGTCTGGGCCATTGCACAGAGGGACTCGATCGATGCTGTGCTCATGGTGAGTTCTCGCCTTGATTCCTTCATGCAGGCTGAAATCTTAACATCATGTGACGCGTACATGAGTCTAACTATAGGCACAGCAATGCGTATCCGTGCTAACCTATTTGTCTGAGGAATCTAGGACAATCTGAGCATCCCTGTTGAGAAAGATAGCTTTCCTTTAATTCAGGGAAGAGTACAGTATCCATGGCTTTCATGGTGCACCAGGAGCCAGTTTCACAAAGATGTTTTAGATTAGTCTGTATTGTTTAGTTACAAAGTTACCCAGCTTACCCTAACTCTGAACTACAACTCATGCTTCTGATGTAACAATGACAACTGCTGATCAGTGGCACCAAATGACAAAAAAAGAGGAAAACATGGCTCATAATTTGTGGCTAAAATAAATGTTGTGGAGTGAGATTAAACTAACCTTATGGAAATATTCAGCAGTGAGTTTTCATTTGTCCAACTATCCTGAGTTGGTAGTGCTCTGTCACATTAAGAAGCTACAGCTTCTGAGCTCTGCACAGTGTTATTGGAAGTACTGGAATTTTCTAAGAAATGTCTACATGTCCTTTTTATTTGTTGAATTTGTCCAGAAGTTTCATACGGTTGCTTGGTCAGCCATGTTTTGTAAAAGTGTTCAAGGACCAGTCAGTTGGATTTAGTTGCATTTATCATGATTGCAACTCCTTGTTTCCTTCCTAGCATGAAGGAGAAACTACAGTGAGTAGGAAATGCACACAAACTGAGAAAGACCCTATCTAGAGCCAGTCTATAGTTTGTCTGTTCTGGGACACTGTAGAAACATGGTGGTTCAACATGGCGGACTCCATGTAAGGGGACCTGCAGCGTGAAAACAAATTCTTATTTTTATGGAATTACACAATTACACATGCATATTATATTGCATTTCTTCCATATTCTGGAAATAGAGCCCCCTAAATCTTACCCACTGGACCTTGTTAATTTACCCAGAATTCATAGTCAATCAGCATAGTCAAGATCTTAACAGCAGGTGTGAATTTAGACGTCTATCTGAAGTCTGACTAAACCTAAACTAGAGTTTTGTCTTTGTGGAAGCAGCCCCAGACTGCCATACTGTTGTGTTTCATGCCAAGTAAATACACCACAGCTAGAGGCTACAGCACAACAAGAGGCACCTCAAAAAGAAACAAAAACTAGCCAGCTAGCTGTCGAGTGACTCTTTCAATGACACCCTTCAACAGTAATGGATTGTCTGACTGTCACTGCCATCAGGAAGTAACCATAGGGGAGCCTTTTACCTTGTACCTTTCAAGTCCAGTGTCACTTTTGCTCACATCCAGGGTCCCTCAGGAAGGGCTGAGGTGGCCAAACTGTATAAGATCTAGCATTTGGCCCTGCTTCCTCATGTGCTTTGTAGTCTACTGTATCTTTTTCTGTTAATAATTTCAGTCTAAGGTGATTTCACTGTATCTTTTTGTCCAGTCATCACATATTTAACTCACATTTTTCTATTCTGGAAATGCTTGCTCTTTGTTCTGGCTGGAGAATTATTTCACGTCCCAAAATATGGATTGTCCCAGATAATAAAGATTGTAGAGAATTTGCTAAATTCAGTGTTTACTATCTTAATTTCTTCTGCACTGCTTTCATTTTTCATCCTGACCTCCCGGCACCACCACTTCGATTTTGAACTCATTTTCCCTCACAAAGCTCTTTTCTCTTCTTTTATTCAGAATTTTAATGACTTTATTTTCCACACACAATATATTGCATTTACCTGTGGCATAATTACAGAGATGTGTTTGCACTTCAGAGCGTGAAAGCACTTTCTGTACTGACCTGTACAGGAGGTTCAAAAGCTTCACACACCATCTGTATCCATTAAGACATCTTTATCTTTTGTTTTCTTTCTGTAGTTTCTGATAGGGATGGTCGTGACGATATTGACCGACATCATCCATTTTGGGATCTATTACCCGCTCAATGAATTTGCGGCAGAAAGAGGGAGAGACGTGTTTCGCTTCAGCGCAGGAATGGCCATCCTCAACCTGCTGCTCAAACCTGTGTCCTGCTTCTTCGTCTACCAAATGTACCGCGAACGTGGTGGAGATTACAACATTAACTTTGGTAAGTGCTTCGAGATGAGTCGAGTATCACAGTAACATGAGGAGTTTGCAGACTTCTGAGGAAGTGATCGCATGTCACTATAGGGCTTGTTAGGAGACATCACATGAATTTAAATTCCGCCAAAAATGTAATTCTTAGAGTGGAAACTGAGGCTAATTTCCAGCATACTGGAATTAACTAAGTGTGATCTAATTCCCCTTTGAGAAGCAGAAGGTTTCATTGACAAAGTACACATTTTGGTTTAAGTATAATTTCAGAACCAGTGAGAAATTATCTAAAATATCTGAGGTTTCCTCACAGAAAAAGGATCTTCAGTCCTGGGTGTGACCAGAGCTGGAGGTACGATGTGAAGCATGTGTCCAGTGGTGCTTTTCCTATGTTGCTTTATGCTGTTTGTCATGAAAGGCCGATACCAAGTGCAAGCACGCAAGACTGGGAAGACTCTGTGCTAAACTACTGGCAGATGATCCCACAGTCAAACTAATTAGTTACAGTCACAAGACATTTCAAATGCAGCAAAAATATCTGAGCTGCAGTTTGGCCGGGCAAGGAAATCATTTCTCCACGAGTTGTTTATAACATTTGTGTATCATACTGGCCGCAGATTTATACCGCTTGGAGGAACATATTAAACCGATGCAGGCTGAAAAACTAATAATCTGCCATGGTAGAAAAAAAAAAGCACAGAATTGATGTGAAAGAAACAGAAATGGAGTTTGTGCCAGAGCAGCATGTTTGTCCACAGAAATAGAGATTTTTGTGATGTTATTGACCATTGAGTATAGAGCCCTCTACTTGTGGACAAACAAATGATAAGTCCACTTCTTCCATTGACTGGTTAGGAGATACTCAAGATGTGTTCTGTGATTAACCATGTGTGGCCATTGATTTTTGGACTCCTTGCACTGCTGAGAGCTTTTCCATCAGAAATCTCACTGAGCTGTGACGTCTGCTGGACTCTTAAATTCTCAGAAATGTTATTCATGGCTTCATTTATATGGATTAACGCAAAAGTAGTTATATTTATCACTTGTAGTGCAGTCGATGATTCCACACAGGGATGGTGAGCTTTTCTTGCCCTCCATAAAAAGAGGAACAGCAAAAATGACAGAAATAAACCAGGAGGACAGAGATGTAATTTATTATTAACTCTATTATCAGCAGCTAAAATGACAATTTATTATACTACACACTGGTAAACATAATGAAATTTCTCCTGCATTGCGGCTAACACTCGACAAAATACATCTCCTGATTTGACTGTTTGGAGGATAATTGAATATTGATGAATCCGCGCTCTCTAATGCCACATACACACAGCAGGTACATCCATTAGACTGTGATTGGCTGCGCGGTGACTGATGAATGTTGCTAATGTTAGCTTCTGACAATGTGTATTTTAATTGCAGTCTGATTGCATAGCTGGCATTAACATGGTTCCCTGCTGCATCCAGCACTCTGGGAACCAGGCAATCAGGTGCATGTGAGTGAATTGTTGATTCAGGCGTACAGGGATAAGACTGAATTTTAATTGGCGGGCCTTTTATTGTTGTTTAAATCGCTTGAGGTTTGATGTAGTTATATTTTTTTGCCTTAAAACAATAAAGGCTGTAAGACTATGCGATCACACATTTAACATTACGTTCACAGTTTCCCTTCCAGGAACTTAACTGTAAGTATGTCAGCATCTGTGACGTCAGCCATAGGTTTCTGCAGAGCAGTTGTGAAGCTCAGATTGCCTCTAGCCTCTGCTGCCTAACAGCTAATCTAAAAATGGGCAAAGATGTGGACCAATTGAGCTGAGGTGGGCTGAATTGTTCACCTGGCTGAACCCTTGAGCAGAACCAAGCTCATTGGTGTACGGTCATCCACTGCGACCGGTTGAGTTAACTCCAGCCAAACTCATTACTCAAGATAACAAATCATTCATTCATTTATAGCAAGAATTCAAACATTGTCAGCCAGCTAACTACAGTGCAATATCGCATATGCATCAAATTCATATTTAAGGCCCTTTGCAGGTTTTTCATTTTCACACATGGAAGCTGTAGACAAAAGTCATTCTGCGTTAACGGAGCCTAAATTAGTTAATTGCTGTGAACATCTGCCAGCAACAGCTGAATGAAATGACGTTCACCAGCTGAAAATGAGAGGCCCGCTTTTGTTTACATCTGTTTGAAATCATAGACTCATTTTGTAAGTGGTAAAATCTGTCTAGCTAGTCAACTGTACCAGATTATAAAGCATAAAAGCTGTAACATAGGGAGGGCAGGGATTAGCAAATTGTTAATTGACTGCTGGGTGTTAACCCTTAATGTTCTCTGTTGTGAAATCTTCATGTGTATGAATTTGTCAAAACCCAAATTTCCCTGTTCTTTTCTTGCATGTCGTAATTTCTAAGCTCTGTCTTTCTGTTTGTGAAATCTTGTGTTGTCTCGTGTTTTTCTGTTGTGATTTGACCATTTGTCTCTTCTCTTCTCTTCTCTTCTCTTCTCTTCTCTTCTCTTCTCTTCTCTTCTCTTCTCTTCTCTTCTCTTCTCTTCTCTTCTCCACCGCTGACCTTTGACCTCTCAGACTTAGAGACCTCTGTGGACAGTCGATGCACTACGGATAGTGCTGACAGTGCCTTTATTGGCCGCCGCTATTGATTCCTGGCTTCTTCCTTTTTTTACCATTTCTCTTCTCCAATCATCCTCTTCCATCCTCTCCCACACAGGAAGTAAGATCACAAATCAGGCTGCAGGACAAAAAAAGATTTGTCTTTTATTTCCCTCTTGTTATCTTGTTGTTGTTCTGTTGTCCATCGCTTTCTCTTTTCATCTGTCTGTTCTCACCTCATTACTCTCCCATACCTGCCTGAATATGTGTGTTTGTCAGCACAGTATGTTTGTATTCATGTCTGTTGTATTATATGGGTTTATATGATTCTGCAAGTTTGCGTCTACAGTATGTATTATTCATATTTTTACTCTCCAGACACCTCATTTGTGTTTGTGTATTCTCTTTGCATACATTTAAAGCAGAGCTGCATGATGGTGCACATTCTCAAAACAGCCTAATTAATGTCAAGATAATGTTCGCTTATAGCAGACAGTCAATGTGACCTATTTGAAATGCACACAAAGAGACAGGTTTTGTTAAGCAACATGATGCTGTTTCTTTTAGACTTATTTATGTATTTTATGCTTTTAAATATAATAAAATAATAAACATCACAGCTGTTCACCCGAACCTTCTGCGAAGAAGGTAAATGGCTTGTGTGATTAGCATTAATATAGGCATGTTTGTCACAGTAATAGGACTCTAGGCCATGCACAGGTAAGAGTGTGTGAGCCTTTCAACTTCCAAACAACACGTCATTGGTATTCTGGCCAGGGCTGTTTGTTTTTGAGCATTATAGGGAGTCCTATAAGACTTTTCAGATGTATAACGTCGGTGTACTGCCTTCACAGAATGTTTACATGAGGTGCAATGCACCCGG
Organism: Argyrosomus regius; assembly: GCA_946959425.1. Lineage (NCBI taxonomy): Eukaryota > Metazoa > Chordata > Actinopteri > Sciaenidae > Argyrosomus > Argyrosomus regius. The sequence continues at coordinate 12,491,660 of OX336885.1, forward strand.
CTGGGTTTTTTTCTGGGTGTAAACGGCTCCAAAGAATCCAAGAAGATGATTCTGATCACATGAGAAATGCTGTTGAAGATATTTCAGTCACTCTAGGATCATTGATGGTCTGTTCCAAGCAGCAGAACAAGCAGCTAATCAGACAGTAGCGAACATAAAAAGAGAATAATGAATTGGGAGGAACTTTACCACCACTCAACAAGGTTTATTCAAATGTAATTAGCTGTTTTCTCAGCCTAGTGTCCATCAGAGAAAAGGTATGCTTTACTGTGTGCTGGCACAGTTTCCAACAGTGTAATCTATATTTATCCAGAGGGGGCCAGATGCTCAAGTCAAGATAACAAATTTGCCCAACTGTGTCATGAATCTGTGTGTGCGCACGCGTGTGTGTGTTTGTGTGTGTGTGTGTGTGTGTGAGAGGAGAAATGAGTGTTAAAAATAAAGAAAAACAGAAGTTGTGTAGGAGGTTTCTTTCTTCTAGAAACAGTTTTGATATGTATAATGCAACATCCTTGATTAGTTGCACGTGTTTCTAGGCAAGTTTTATTATGAATAATACATTTGCCTGGCAGGGGTTGGTAGTGTGTATTGAAGACTTTTTGGGTTGTCTCTGCAGGTTTCCCCTCTGTATCACGAAACAGAGAGGCCTACCAGTCTATTGACCAGCAGGATGAGACTTCCAGCCCAGCGAATACCTTCAACCAGGCCCAGGACAGCAAACCAGGAGTCCGCACATACTGAGAGAACAAGGCGCTGAACAATGCAGTGTTTTCCTCTGGCTTTTTACGCAGCAGTGCTTGAGAGGCAATTTTTACAATCGATTCTACATCATGTGTCGGTCTGCTGCAGATTGCAGCGCTGGAAATAAATCAAATACTTTTATTATGTTAAATCATTAGCCCTGTTTGCGTTTTACAGTGAAATATGGCGTGAACATACCTTTTTAATTTCTCCTTCCTTTTTTTTTGCCGTGTTGGCACATCACTGCTGAATAAATACAGAGGAAACACTGCCCTACCACTCCCATGCCGTGTTACTGTTAATGTTAACGCCTGCTATTTTTAGTCGAGAGGTGTTGAACTGAATTGTTGTGTCTGCAGCAGTTTACTTTTTTTCCAAGTGGGTCATTTTTACAAATGTGGCACTTTATGATCTGTAAATTATTACGTTCTCCTCGTCTGCAGTAATTAGTCTTTGCTTTACGGTACATCAATGCTTAAAGCACTGGACAGTTCTCAACTCAAAGAGGACTGAAATGAATGTTCAACGTCAACGCCTTAGACACAACCTTGTGCCTTTTGTACTTTTTCAACTAATAAGAGCTGTGAAATTCTTACACTGAGTCGGAGACATGATGACCAAATTGAAGTTGGAGGCCTTTCTTCTCATAACTGAGCGAGAAATGAGCAAGACGTTCGTAGCACAGTGTAGCATACTGCAGTTCATGCATCTCGGTATTGAGCTATGCAAAGTATTAAAGGTACTGTCACATCTTGCACTGTAACTATGAACAACACATAAAAATATAAAACTGTTTGAAAAATAGAGAAATATGGAACTTTTTGTAATCAAACAAACAAATATTCTCAATTTAAAGGTCCAGTGTATCAGATTTAGTAGTTTAAAGAATATGGCTAAAATGAAATATGTTATGTGAACCACCGTTTCCACAGTAGCCCAGAAAGGACAAACTAAACACTGACTCTATAAAGGGCCTCTTGCATTTTTTGCCCTGCTGTAGTTTTTCCTGCATGCTAGGAAAGCGAGGATGAGGTGAAGGGGTTGTAATCAGTAACTACATCGCTAGATGCCACTAAATCTCACACACTGCCCCTTTAAACCATTTAAAATTATTAAATCACGAGTGCCATGAAAACTCTTTTGTAAAATAAAACCTGTGCAGCCTCTGATAGCTGAGTTTTTTAATATCACAAATGTTAAATGAATTGTTACAGTGTGAAATATTGCACATCATTCATTGAACGCTGAATAAAGTGCGCACACAGTTTTAGTGTGCAAATTACGTAAATGTTACAGCAGTTAGAGCGTAAGCAAAGCAGGCGCTGTGGCTGCAGGGATTATTGTACTGGGTGATTACATTGTTTTGGATTCAGTTCTCTTTTTAAAAAAAAGTATTTTCAGTTCCTGTTTCGAAATCACCTACATGACCGGACAGAGATGTCGTAGCTGTGGTCACGTTCTCACAGCTCTGCTCACAGCTCATATACTGTAGATCATGAGATTAAAATTATATCTTAATTCAGTTCCTGTCTTTTGTGATCAGCCTTAACTTTGCTTTGTCCACACCCGGTGAACCTATCAGCACCAACTTACAGCTCTGCGTGATAACTTGGCAGAGTAGCGGCAACATTGAGGCACAAGAACGGCAAAGTTGTTACACTTTTAATGGCATTAGACAATAAAGAAGTATGTTCTGAGAAGATGTTTTGGATTTAGAAATGCTTGCAGTAAGGCAGCAACACAATTTTTGCGCCTGCAGGTATGAATTGGCCTTTCAGAGAGGTCTTTAATGAATCAGTATGTCCTGTAAGAGACTAAAAGATCATATTTTACTGTAGGAAAAGTCACCACATAGAGTTTAACAGTATTACTTCTATTATTTTGATAGCTGTAAGAAATATCTAACATGGCAAGAAATGTATCTTTTTTTTTTTTTTAATCTCACACCGTTCTTTTGCTTCAAAGTGCCTCCGGAATAGGTGGCCATATCCTAAAATAAGGCAGCTGTAGTTGCTTCAACTTAATGTCTCTTGCTCTGATTCAAAAGGCACAAGGCCAGATTACTTTAAGACTGTCACCGAAATCTAGTTTTCACTCAAATAAAATTGTGAGAGAAAAAAATCCTGCAGCTCTACTTTCATTTTTGGTCCTAATTCTTAGTCTTTTGGTGACATAAAAGTGTTTGTTGTCATCTGGGTTTTTTCATATCAAGGTTGCTTCTGATTAAAAAATTTTATGTGGCTAGTTTTTTTTTTCATAATAATAAAGAGAAGCAATGTGGAACATTTGTTGAATGACATTTTATAAGCACACACGCAGAGTATTTACATAACATTTGCATCTGTATGCACAGTAATATGGAGCATTTGGAGACAGTGTCCATGCAAGCTTTCAAAATTTTCTCTCTCCATGTATTTCTTCCTGTCACACCTGTTTACTCTCACCCTGCTCCTTTCAGAGATCTCTTTATTGCGCTGCTTTTATTTATGCAAACCAGACAACGCATTTATCTCTCTGCTTTTCCTGTTCTTGCCCCCTTTTTTTGCACTCCACTGTGCATATTCCCAAAGCCATACTACCTTCAGTCTTTTTCAGTGAGTGCCAGAACTCAGCTCAGCCACTACGTACAACAACACTTGACTTAAATTGACACAGAAATGTTGAAAAATATGAAAAAGCATCATGAAAGTGAAAGAATAATGTTCTATCTGCTTCCTTTTGCATTGCAAACAAGAATAATTAGAGTGATAATGCTGGATGCACCTGGAATATAAAAATACCTGATTTTCATATTTCATCCATACCCCAAGTGAAAACAAGTGTTGCTCGATAAATTACGCAGGTATTGAAGTAGTGCACACAGAATATAAACTTGTAGTCAAGGTTTCTGTCCCTGATGACTTTCATTATCTCCAAGCAGTAACTCTGTATAGCTTGAATGGTCTATTGTACTCAAGTGTGTAGGCTGCAGAGCTGCGAGCCCTTGAGGGAAGAGGTCTTGTCATTTGTTTGTATATGGTAGTGCCTCTGAGGCCTCTTAAAAAACCATGAATGAAAATTCTATTACTGCCGCAGCAACAGCAGCAATCGTGTACACGTTCATATGCATAAACACACACTATCATTCCCCTGTACCACAACAGCTGCATGTTCAACACCTCAAGAGTGCAGCCTAAAAATATTTCACTTTCAAACCACATTTTTGATGTCAGTCCAGCTGGAGAAAAACACAAGAGCCGTCATGTTGCACTGAGAGACAGACAGAACAGTTACACATCCACCTTATCTGAAAGCAACAAGTGTTTGCTCATTCTCAAGGGAGGGCTGACACAGAGTTATACTACTAGCTATACTATACTATACTAGAAGCAACTCCTGTTGGTGAGTGGCTGGAGAGGAGACTGCAGGTATAGTCTTCATAGCCCTGAGAGAAGAACTCATAGACACTGGGTGTAGGCCGGATCTGGTTGAGGTTGAAAGGATTGGGAGCCCTGGTTCCTGTGACGAGGAACTGGGCCTCCAACTTGAGAAACCCAAAGTCAGCTGGGATAGGCTCCATCCCCACAGTGACCTTGATGAGGATAAGTGGTTACACATAATGGATGGATGGATTATCATGGCCAAAAGAATTCATGCTAACAATATTATTGCGATATATATTTAAAAAAATCTAAATTCATCCTCATGAGTTACCACAACCAAGCTCCCAACCAAAGGAGGATTCAGAGGTCACAGAGCTCAGTCTGTACTGATGTATTCACATCTACAGTGTACTGGTTGTTTGCCACACTGTAGGTCAGCCAATACAGATGTCAGCCAATAGCTGCCTATAAAACTGAAAGACTCTGCACAGATTGCAAATGAAACAAGTTTATCTGTTGCCATAATTTACCAGGAATCTCAACCAAATTTCTCATAATTGAAATTTCAAGTTAATTTGGTTTTCAAACCAGGCGAGAGTATTCACAGTAATCAGCGTGTTATGTTTCTTAATTAATGAGTAACCCGTGGTACTGGCTCATTCGTGCTGAGCTCCTGAGAGGGAGACTGACGCTGTAAAAAAAAAAAAGAAGGAGAAGAGATGGAGAGGGGACGAAGGTGGAGAGGGAGAAGAAAGAAGGAGGTGGGGGGAGGAGGTGAAGATGGAGGAGAGGGAGGAGGTATGGCCAGCAGCCCAACAAGCTGTTGATTAATAAGGAGCTGCTGGGCTGCCTCTCCTGAGTCTTGCATGCATGCAGGTTTGACACATCCTCAGGCTCACACCTGTGATTCCTCCGAGTCAAGGACACGCTCGCTTGCTGCCATTGTTGGTCGATGCAATAAAAGGAACTCAATTTGTCAGCTCTGTTATTGCATTAGTGACGATCCCCAGAGAGGTTTTTGAAAGAATGAATTCTTGGGCTTCAGGACTGCAAACCTCCGGCACAATAAGAAGCGTCTTATTTACAGCATATTGAAGTGACCAATATTTCTGAAATCAAATTGGCCAATAGATTTTTTTTTTTCAGGGGAGTCTATGTTGTTTATTTCTGAGAAAATCTATGACTGTGAAAATAACAGCTTTTACTCCGTTATGAGTGTAATATAGAAAATCCACTGCACATATGACAAGTGACGGAGGTGCCTGAGGTAAATAAAGAGTCATTCATTTTGGAGGTTTGCTGCTGGATACTTTGAGTATTTTGCCCATTTATCAGTTTAAACTTTAAAAACATCAAAATAAATACCATAATCAAACTCATACAACCTTAATTTGGCACTTTTAATCATATAAGGATATGTTTATATAGACTTTTTCTTTTTTTTATTCCTACTACATGATATTTTTGTATATTTTTCTCACAAATCCATTCTGCTTTCTTTCTTGACTCTCAAAAAACAGTGTAAACTAGACTTTCAGACTAAGCCCAGACCGCCAAAATATCTTTGCATACTTAAATATTTTTAAATAAATGAAAGTAGAAAAATGCAAATAGCATGTTTTCTCCTTGAAACACTTCCACATGTCGGTCATGAGGATGGGAATAAAAATATGACCCTCAGAGCTGCTCAGGTCAAAAGAAAAACCCTTGGCTCTGACTTCTGGGTTAATTATACAGCATGGGGGGCAGTGAGTGATAAAGAATATTGACATTCTTTGACTCACATGTCTCTAATTGAGTTTCTGTGCACAGAATAAATAATCCGTGGCCTAAATGGGAAGATGGAGTCTCTGTATCTTAAACATCTCACTTAACCTCCACCTACGGCCCAGAGCTGCTCAGTGGCCAACAAAACTAGAACTAGAAACACAGTCATGCTCAAAAGCCTTCAGAGATTAAACCAGTGTTCATATGTGAAATTGATTCAGGAATGACATTTTTATGCCTCAGGCATCTCGAGTCCCCTGGGAGGGCTCTCTCTCTCAACCCTTGACCTTTTCACACTGCGGCCTCGTGCATCTGTCACCGACGATAACGGCATCAAAATTGATTCCAATTACCAACTCTGGTCCACAGCAGCCAGCAGAAAAAGGGGGTCAACAAATCCCAAGCCATTAGCAAAAGGAGTGATTGTTTTTTATATGTCAGAAATAAAACAAAGTAAACAATGTGAAAAACTATGCTTGTTGCCTCTTGGGGGAATAAGCTGGACTTGTGAACAGCCTGATTTAAGTTAACCTAAACAGTTTAGTGAACTTTAGAGGTGCTAGTAGGTGGATTTTGTTACCTCCGGACAGAGCCAGGCTAGCTGTTTCCCCCTGTATCCAGTCTTTATGCTAAGCTAAGCTAAACTAAGCCAGCTGGCTGTAGCTAACTCTACAGACACAAGAGTAGTATCAATCTTTCCTTTTCCCAAAATGTCAAACTATTACTATGACTGGGGGTTATGATTAACCTGTTGAGTTAACCTGCCAGGGTAATTTCATGAGTTAGTTAGCTTCCAAACTTTTGAGTATTCTGTTCTCATTTTGAGTATCTCTGTCCTTTGAATTTTGGTTCTGCTCTCAACTCTCTCATTTTATTTGAAAGATGCTATTCCGAATGTAATAATCTATTAAGACATATTCACCTGTAAATCCGTCTTCAGTCAGTAAAATCGTTGGAACCAATTACAGTTTTGTATGCAGCATAATTAAGATTCTGTGTCTCATTATATAACCATTTATGGTTTTATCCTCAATCTGCTCTATTTGCTCTAATTATATTCTTCTTATTGTCATTCTCTTATTTCTTCAGTGACCCAATTTCTCATTAGAGATCTTTAAACTTTAATTTTTCTCTTCTATCTTTAATGTTTTTTTCTCAATTGTATGTTGAAGACTTTAGAGTTTCAAAAATGAGGCAGCACAACCTCAAAGTGTCTGCTACACTGGCAGCTGCTGCAAAGTGAGGTGGAAGGTGTGCCCTGTCTTAATTGTTAAACAAATGAGAACCATCTCTCTGTGAACTTTACCTCCAAATGTGCCATGAGTGCCCCTAAAAAAACAACTTTTTTTTTCTCGCAGTGAAATAACCTTCGGGTTTCTTCCCCCCTCGAACAGTAGGTGAGGGAGCCCAGCAGAGACTGAGAGAGAATAATGAACAGTGAACATGGACCAGGTAGTTCGATGAGTGCAGATGATGAATGACCATGGGGAGGGAGTACAGGACCAGAGCAGAGGCACAGCCATTTGTTACTCTGCTGTCACAAATGTATTTTTAATGAATCTGCACCTCTGACTCCTCTGCAGAGCAGGACCGTTCCTTAAGGCCAGCATGACCCCAATACTTCCTATAAAGCAGCGGTTCTGAACAAACCCACTTCAGTTTCTGGCTGTGTAATGTAAATAACCTCCTCCTTCTGAGTGCTGAAGCCATCATTCTCGTTCCTCATTATCATCCTTACCTGTGCCGAGAATAGGGGCTGTCCCTGTCTCGGTGCTGATAGCAGGTGGGAAGGTTTCACCTTGAATCGCTCCTGTGTACTAAGCTCTCTGTTTTTCTTGGCAAAAAGTCCTTCAAAAAAAAAGCTTTTGGAGTCAACAATCTGAATTTTTCAAATTCAAATTATTCTGGTGATTTATGGAAGCTCCTTTAGATCCCCCCTGCCTTTGCAGCAGTAGGGTAAACACCACTATGTTCCACGTTTTGTCAGTTTTAACATGGCATCTGCTTAAAACACATGATTAATTAAGAGGAATATACAGGAGGGGGAAGGAAGAGATGTGGAGTAAGTGTACCTGCTGATTTCCTGCAGGGCAAAACGCCTTAAAACATGCTGCTCACACTGACATGCGAGGAAGTCATGAGGCGAACCGAGAGGAATATATTTCCTACAGCGCCTTGGTTAGCTGGGATATTGACGATGAGTGTGGAGTCTAAAAAAACTAGCAAGAGATCGAGGTGAAGCCAAGGCCAGTTACATTCACACACCTCTGTAACTCTAGCTTTTCCACTTTTTGCATGGAGATGTTGAAAGAAAGAAAGAAGAAAAAAAAGTCTCCACTTGCAGACAGGAAAAGACTGCCTCATTTTGGAGGAGACTGATGCATGAGATGCTACACATGACACACATCAACATGTGACCTATACTGACATCCAGAATGACACGCACATCATTGCATTTGCTGCGTTCCATCTGTGCTGTCACACCGGGTTCAACAATCTTCTTGGGGAAGAATCGGACCTGTGCAGTCATCCATCATCAGCCTCCAGCCTCCAAAAAAAAAAAATGTTTTATGCAAAGAACGGATACGCCAAAAAAGCAATTCCACACACGGTAGGAAAAAAAAAAAAAGGACAGAGCGATAATTCACACTCTTTTAGCATACTTATCGTTTTTAACAGCCAAAGCACAGACAGAACAACAAAAGGAAATACAGGAAGATATTATTCACTCTGTTTTCTCATTAAAGCAGTCCATGGCTCTTAAATAACACCAAAACAATTCTTTATGATGTTGTTATCTTTATCCACTTTGAACAAGGAGGCCGTCCTTTGTCCGGCTCTGACAGCAGTGAGTCTTTGACCTCCATGTTTGTACATCCAGTTAGTTAGTGTCTATCCGAGGGCTCACCTTGGAGCTGTTGACAGCTCCCCCACTGCTGAGAAAATATTACGTACAGTATCTGGACGGCAGTCACATACCATCCCCGGCTTGTTATGGTTGAATTAAGGCACATTGCGGCACAGGATCAGGGAAGGGAAAACGGAGGGAGGTAGGGAGGGCAGAAATCAAATGACATGGTGTTTATGAAGGTATCTCATTGTGGTTGGTCGTCTCCGTGGGAACCCTCTGTCTGCCTGGGCGATTGGTCTTGACAGAGCTGTCCCCCGAGTCGAGAATCAGCGGGCGGTTGTTCTTGTCTCGGTCTTGGTCTGTGACACAGTCCTGGTTATTACTGTCAAGACAAAATAAATGAGGTGATTCACTCAAAAATTCAACACATGAGCACATACTTCCTATTTTGACTTTGGTTATATATGACACTGTATACTGATACTACTAAACCTACATTTTTTTGACAGATTGTTTTGTTTATTCATGTAACAATATCCAGTCCAAACTATATGTGTAATATATAGTCAAGTAGCAAAGAAGAAATTACTCGCACAAACTGTAGATCATGTAGAAAATAATTTGTTTCCTCTCCATCAGCTCTGCAAATAAAATCCACCATAAAGTGGTTTTCACTACAAGTCCAGCCAAATAAAATATGAGACTGGAGACATTTTACTGAAAAGTGCAGTCCTTAAATCATCTTATAAAATACAATAAAGTAAAGCAGACGTTTGGTCTGTGGTGGCTCTTGAAGGAACTCTTCTGTATGGTTGAAAAGTAACATCAAGCTTTAAATACTGTATTTAAAAACTTCACTTATGAACAGTGTGTCAATACCTGTCTTGGCTGTCTTTAGCAATTGTGCTGTCTTCATAGATTTTCAGCATTGTTTCCGTGCGGTCGTCATGGTGCTCTTTAGGCTCCTGAAACCTAAAAAATACATTTTGATATATGACAAATTTCTTTAGTTATCAGAGCTATTAAAGGACAAGGCTATTGTTATTCTGTATTTTTCTGATTGTCAACAAATCGCACATAAATAACCAAACCAACAATGTCTTAATTTATCTCTTGCAACCTGTGTGGCTGTGAAATGAAGTGCCAACAACTGCAGTTCCTCAAACATCCACTTGAATAGAATAGAATAGAATAGAATATCTTTATTTGTCATTATGCAATGCATAACGAAATTTAAGTGCAATACTCAGTGCAGGAGTACAAAACAAATGTGTACTATGTAGGAAACATAGTATAAAACATAAATAAAACAGATAAAAAGGGATAAAAAACATGGAGAAATTAAAAGCAAAAACAATAAATAGCGCATACGTCCACATCCACATACATACATACACCAGTTCATGAATTACTTCATGTGATCATTTAAAGCTGTGATGGCTTTTGCATAAAAGCTGTTTTTTAGTCTGTTTGTATATGTTTTCATTGTCCTCTATCACAGTTCGAATACGGTGTGGCCGGGCTGGGAGTCCTTGATAATGGTCTGGGCTCTTTTGAGGCAGCGGGAATTGTAAAGTTCTTCCAGGGAGGGGAGGGGGCAGCCAATGATTTTTTGGGCGGTGTTTATGACCCTTTGGGACGCTTTCCTTTCTGCAGCTGTGCAGCTGGCAAACCATACACAAATGCAGTAGGTCAGGATGCTTTCTGAGGCTGGCTACCGAATGAGTCAATCTCCATAAGCCCCCCATGTTAAAATGTCCAACTTCACAGCAGAAATAAACCTGTTTACAGCCTGGTACAAAAAACTGTTTTGGTCTCTGTAGCTAATTTCCCTGTTCATGACAACTGTACTGAGAGTGAATTTTTATATAAAGTTTTAAAGTTATGCAGAATTAACAGCGTCACCGCTTTGACTGACAGATGGGTGCAGTTACAGATGGCTTGTTTGAGCACCCAGGCGTCATTCAGCTCCACCAACGATCTACGTCTTTGCCCATTTTTAGATTAGCTGAGAGGCGAAAGACACAGTACTGCCAAGATGGCGGCGGCCAGAGCCGCCACACTCTGAGCTTCAAAGCGGCTCTTCAGAAACATATGGGTGACGTCACAGTTACACCATCCATTCTTTATACTGTCATTGCTCAACACTTTCCAACTTCTCTATTCTGTGGCACTCAGAGCTCATTGGTTCCTCCTGAAGATGTTAAACTTAAAAAATGGTAGCTTAATTGTACCAAAGGCTCAGCAGGACACTGTAGCAGGACACTGTTTTAGCAAGAATAATAAGGTAAACTTCAGTTCCTGTGTTCATGTTAATGAATGTACATGTCACCTAGTGCAACAATGGGGCTCAGTGATGTGTTTTTAATAGTTTTTGGACAACAATGAAGCTCTACTGCACAGAGGAACGAACTACAGAGACTACTAAATAATTCACTGTTGGTTTTGGTCTTTTCGTGGGATTTGCTGACGATATTAAAAAAATTGAATTTAATAAGCCTCATTCTTGAATGTCTAACTCTCAGTTAGTTCATTCAGTGAGATGGTTGTTTAAATGGAAAGCAAGATGCAAGAAAAAACTGTTTGTTTACAGCCATTTTGTTTATCCATCCTAATACTATACACCACCATGCTTCATGAAGTGGTACTTCATGTCAAAGCTTTTTTGGAGGCAGCAAGAGTCTCCATTTCTTTCCAGTCACTGTCATCAGTCAAACAATATGGCAGCAGATGGACCATATGGTGGAATATATCCTCTGATTACAACACCTGGGCTCGAGTCTCTCTTTGACTTTGGCGATGGACAGGATGTAGGGGCTGATCTGTCTGGCGATAGTGGTTAGGTAAGAGTTCTCCTGCTTCAGCTGCATTAGGTCATGAAGCTGGGCTGGAATCAGTAAACGAAGGAAATTCAATTAGAATAAGAACATCCATATGTAAAACATGACAGAGATAAATGTTTGAGAGATACATTAGAATTTTGTTGTCACCTTCATAGATCTCCTGCTCATTAGTGACCCTCTGAAAAGTCTCATCCCAGATCTGTAACGAGAATGTGGCAAATTGATTCCCATGAAATGCAATATTACAGGGACTGCAGTCATTCGACTCGTGGGATACCTTGACATTTCTTTTCTCTCTGTTTGGATTCCTAGCAGTCTAAATGTATAGCAATAGGTGAAAACTAGCTTGTTAGTATGCAGGAAGTGGAACTGACAAATGTAGAAACCTTTTTTTTTTCTGTCAGAACTCACTGGCAGAGGTAGGTACACACCAAAGGTCAAACCATCAAGGTATCACTTGACGCACCTCTTCAAACATGACTCTCATAGTTTCCACAGTGGAGTACTGGGCGGATATCTGGCTGTCAATGTGTAGCGATCTGTCCAGTATCTCTCCCATTTTATCTGTGTTGATGATGGAGTGATGCTTGGTAAGATCTCGGTGCAGCTCCTGGACCTGGTCCTTCAGGTTCTGAATCTCTGTCTGGAAAGTCTATACACACATACGCAGCATATAAGATGTGACACTGTAGAGGTGTTTCAATGCCTTTAAAACAGCAGAGATTTGATGGGTGTGCTGATGAGGTGAAGAGCATCTGAGCGTGAAAACCTTGCTGCCCACTAGACAGGTTGAGGAGGAGTTCCCAGAGGAAATCGGGCTGCTGCCTTTTCAATGTTTTACTTTGAGGATCAGATATGGCACCTCAACCCAGGAAGAAAAGTTGCAGTGTCAACCAACGGGGATCCAAATACAGGAGACATGTAAATACTAACTATGGACATTTAAATTTAGAAGAACTTCTTGCCAATTTATCAAAAAATCTTAGATATGATCTACACAGTTTTGGCATTTTAGTGTAATTAACCTTCTATTCTTGCACTTTTAGTCACGCCCCTAGCGTCCACTGCTTTGGTCTTGACATATCTCTGCAACAATTTGTCGGATTGCCATGTTTGATACACACATTCATGATCCCCATGGGATGAACTGCAATAACTTTGATGATATCTAAACTTTTCATTAGTTAAGTTAATTGATATTTATATAATGATTCATGACCAAAATTATTGCAAAACTCACAACACTGCCACCAGCTTTAGCTGTACTTTGTGTGCCAATTAGCATGTTAGCAACATGCTAAAATAAAACGGTGCAAACATACCTGCTAAACATCAGCACCTTGTCATTCTCTGTGTCTAAGTACAGCCTCGCAGACCTGCCTGCAGACTCCTTTAAGTCTTGTTCGCATGTTGTTCTGGGTAAAAGCGTGAAGTAATTGTCAGAAATGTAAATCTCGCAGCGCTCACCCTGTAGGTGTTCTCATAGTTGCGGCAGTGCTCGGTGAAGGGTGTTTCCGCCCCCTCAGCCAGGAGAACCTTGGTGCAGATGTTGCGGTGACAAGTGGGCCTTCGCCCGAACACAGAGCCCAGGGGCATCTCACTGAGAGACGGGGAGCGGCAAGACACAGAGAGGGGGGACTGGTGCCTGAGGTGAGGGGAAAGAAATCATGACTGCCTGTTTCTCCCATTAATAACTGCTTGACATTAATCGACGTCTAGATACAGATACCACAGGGTGGTTAAAACTTAATATTAGATAAATCCATAACATTTACTGCTGGTAACCTATAGTCAGCTCTGTTCTGACTATATAGATATTATTATTACTACTTTTACTTTGTATTCTATTAAGGTATATATATGCAACTTAATTATTATTTCTAAGGATCGTGTAGTGAACTCCTTCACCGATAAAATGGCACACACATTAATGTCTGGAAGCTTCTCGGTACAGCCACTTCTACTACTGGTAGCTAAGTGCTTCACTCAAGTACACCTCAATGGTAGTTTCCATCTCTCTGTTAAATGGTGGGTATGGAGGACTTCCTCGAAATAAAATGAACATTTACTGCCTTTGACCTGTTTGATATTTATTTCTCCAAGTTTCTTTTCTTTCCTATGAACATACCTTTTTGAAAAAGGTACATGTTTGTGTTTAAAACTAACCACAGGGAGCGTTTTCAGGCAAACCCAAACAAGAACTGTACAATCCCTGCTTTTTATATGTGCCTTTGTTCATCTGGTTGTTGTCCTGCTACGTTTGTGTTTCTCGTGCAAAAAAGAACTTCATCTCAAGAGAGACTACCTGATTGTATATACTGTAGGCTATATATACATCATGCTGTCACTCAAAACACTCACATCTCTTCACCGTCACCTTCACCAAGAGTGTGAAAGTATGTATGTAGAGTACACAACTAGATAAACATACATTTATCTGCGCTCTGTAGGACTATATTCCTGGCTTCGTGCCTAGCACCGCATAACTGCCCTGAAGCCATTCTCCAATAACCTATGTGTGACTACATCCCTCTCACGTTGCTATACGAATCTTGTCCTCTGAGCATCCAGCCTGTGTCCCAACACAGCCAATTAAAAGACATGTCCAGTACGAAAGCAGCAGTATCAGTCGCATGAAGAACATGGCTGTAAAACTTCACTTCTGTTCTGTGAAAATATGATAAAACTAGGACCGCGCCCGCTGGCTGTCCACCAAGTTGGGGAAGGAGCTTTCAGACAGCGACTGAAGATGTATCAGACACAACAACACATTCAGTCGCACTGAGTAACAGGCTACGCCATGTGGGCGGCGTTCTGCAACTACCATACGGTGAGGAAAAACCCATTTCCTCCTCCGTCTGTCAACTGAAGTATGGAGTGGACTCAAATTGTGGAGTCAAGCACCTTGTGTAACGACTGTCATTTTACAGTGTCACTGGCATCAACAGAAATTCACTAAAGAGAGCAAAAAGCCAGCATACGACTGTGCCTCTGATCCCACACTGACAATTCAGCCTGTAAAACTCATTCAGTCGCTATAAATATTCAAGACATTCAACTACAAATGTTAAATTTATTGCAGGTTCACACTGTTAAGACACTTCACATACTCATGACACTCTATACAAGACAAATAAACTACAACAACTTCAAATAAAATACATATAAATTTACCTGAGGTCTGGTAAGCTCTTACTCCTGCTTTCTTTCCCAGTGTTGATGCAACAGTAGTCTAAAACATGTATCCCTCTCTCTCGGCCATACACATGTCATCCTCCCAGCTTCTGTCCTCCCATCACTGACGCCAATTAAAGACTTTGCCCGTGCTAAAGCTGTGACATCAGCGTCCTGGAACAAAGCGGCCCGACCGCTCCTGCATGCCAACTTCCAGATGAATCCTGGAGAGTTCTGTGAAATTACGATAAAAATAGTGCCAGCCGGCCGGCCACCAATCCCTGCCCACTTTGCATCTTGCACTGGCAGGGCGCTAAGCAAGTTGGAAAAGAGAGTTGTCAGTATGTTGGCATTAGTGGGTGGGCTTAAAGACCTGTGAACAGTTGGGAGACACCGATGTGGAAAAAAATATCAGTCAGGGGAGTGTGTGTACGTGGAGAGGGACGTGGCGTACAGAAAAAAGGGCAAGACTTTTTGTTCTGAGCAGTGGAATGAAAGGAATCAAAGTTAAAAGACGTTACAGCATTGTCATCCAGTGTCTTAAGTCAAAATAAAGACATCTCTATCCATTAACACTCATTCATCCATCTTTTCACTTTGTGCTCCTTGCCTAAAACATGATTGACGGCCTCCTTTCCAGCCATCCCCCATGCAACAAGGTGGCTTACGTTAACATATCGGTGTACAGAGCTCACAGACAGAATAACTGCCATAGTGGGACTCAGCATGGCGCCTCCTTTCCTCTCCCTGCAGTCATTGCTGTCTACCATCTGTACTTGCAAACCATTTGGGGATTTTGAGTTTGGATCCTTTGCAAGTGTGAAATTTTCTGCCCAGACTTTTTTGAGTTCTTGGAAGAATCCAAATGATGCCATGGTGATATTCAGGCGGCGGAAGCACATTGGAAAATGCAACCCTAAATATTTGGCAGCAGGTGGATGGTCTTACCTTGTTGCAACATTACAGAGTCCGGCAACAGGAGGGCAACGCTGACCAAGCAGCAGTAAAGGCTCCAGACATCGAGCAAACTCACTTCTGTAGTCCGTGTTGATCTAATGGAGGACAGACAGAAAATCACTCATTCATTTCAACAATGTGGATGTGTGTCTGCCATCTTATTCTTATTGTTTCTATAAAAACATAAGAAATGCACTCATAACTGGGCCAAAAGAAATTTAAAAAACTAAAGATACTTAAAAAATATAAATAAATAATAATATATAAATAGTAATAAAAAATAAATAGTAAATACTTGGGAACATGGATGCTTTCTTAATACTATTTTTAGTATTACTGAACTCATTGTATGTATTAGATCAAGTTATATCTTAACACGTGTACTTAGTTTAAGATATTCTGACCAGATCTATGACTTCTGCAGGTATAAAGACCTATAAAGCTAAATAAATGTGTAAAGAAACATGAGTAATACAGAAGCTTTCATGATTTGACCATGAAAGCTTCTGTATTACTTTTTGACCTTGGACTGAATTATATGTTGCACGTCATGTTCTGGCCTTCACAGTAGCATGTTGACAGTAGGTTTAAGTAGGTTTCCTTTCATTTATACTGAATCCTCCTATATGTGCTTTTTGTGTGTCTTGTCTCTTGTTTCTTTATAAACATTAACTTGCCCAAGAACACATTTACATCATACTGATGTGAACTGATGTGTAACAAAATGAATAAAACTCTCATTAGAAGGCACTGAACTCACTTTCTCGCAAGAAAAATTGGTTCTGGGCTTAAGGGCCACAGAAGACTGGTGAAACTGTATTGGGAACAAGTGAAACAACTAATCAGCGCACTGCAGTGCATTACATTCTGAATGTAACCTTTCCCAGCTCTGCATGAAGCTCTGCTCATACTCACTTTGCTGCTCTGCACTGGTCTCAGTCGATGAGGGAGCTTTACAATCCTCTTCAGCCTCTCCATGAGTTGCTGTGTAAGCAAAAACATCTGGGTGTGATTCAGTGACCTGTTTCAGCTCGCTGAGACGTTATGGACAGCTTCCATTGAAAGGCCAGTTCAGTTCCACTAATACTGTAACTTCTCTCTTGCCAAGAACACTTCTTCAGCATAAACTTTTTTGTGATTTTTTGGTTGGCTGGTTTTAGTATCACTGTTTTTTTTGTGTGGTAATTTTGGTATGTATTCACTTCCCCCTCCCCTCCCCACTTCTTCCTTTTACCCACTTATGTTTCTGTACTTCAGCACTGTAACAACATATCCCTTTTTTTGAACATTTAGCTTATGAGGCTGTACTCACGTATCCCATGTCCAAAAACTCAAACTTGTTGGCTGAGCTGAGGAAGGCCGAACAGGTGACGAGGTGGACCTGAAAAACATCAGAGATTAAAGGTTAGATTTCAAACAAGTTGCATGAAATATGAGACACCGACAGACTGAAATTGAGATTAAATGGGATCAAATTTATCCCACGACTACCTGCACGCTAACTACACACAGTATGATCTTCATAGCCCATTTGCAAAAGTATAGGCAGTGGTGGAAAGTAAATTTTGGTTTTATAATACGTTATACTTCTACTTCACCACATTTCATAGATGATATTGTACTTTCTACTCCACTATGTTTATCTGACAATTGGAGTTATGTTTTAGATTAAAAATATACATAAAAAACATATAATAATCTAAAAAAATTCAATATACTCACCAGGATCAAAGCATGTGGTTCCCAACAATTTTGGCTTGTCCTTACAAGCCTTACAAAAGCTTGAAAGGACAAGGACAGACTCTTTGTAAGGTGTCAGATGTGTATGAGTTGTTAGCAGTTCCACCAGTGAGTGATTTCGCCTTTAAACTTCTCAAATGGTTTCATTTGAATAACTATTCACATCCTAGGTTTGGAACCACGAGACTAAATTACTAAATATATATAAAGCAGTTCAAACTAGCTTTAACTGCAAAACTGTCATCAGTTACATTGCAGAACGAACAGAACTGATCATACTTTTGTACTTTTACTAAAGTAAAGTGGGGTTTTGAATGCAGGACTTTTACTTAGTTAAAGGGTCAGAGTACTTCTTTCAAGATATCTGAACAGAAATATGTCAGCGGCTGTGGTTTTTGTTACTGATTATTAGGATTTATTATGAGGTCTTTACTTTACTCTACCTGGAGGGTTGGTAGGAGGGCAGTAAGGTGTGAGAGCTGCTCCTTTAGTGCTTTCTCTTTCTCCTCGTGTTGACTGAAAACAAACACACACAAACACACAAACACGTAACAGTACACCTTCACATCCACGGCTGCTGAAAATGCTCAAAGGGATTCAGCTCAGGAGGCGCAACCACAAACAACATACTCCGTATGAAGCTAATCTATCTGTCTTCTCTATCTGTAACAAACACACAGACACAGACGCAATGCCGGACACACAATGCCTGACATAAATAGCCTTTAACACCCTTCCGGGAACCCAGCCACTGGATGGCTTCCAGGCAATGGAGAGAGAGAGAGAACGAGAGAGAGCGAGAGATGGAGGACAGTGGGCAGAAAAAAATCTCATTAAAGATCCCCGCAGAGTGCAACCCGATACACTCACTCACATACACAAAATTGTTCTCATTCAATCACGCATACGTACACATGGAGCGCACTCTGAAAAGGAAAAGAGCTTAGAAATGGTTCATTCAGATTCTGGCATTTGGAGTTCTTGCTGTTTTGGAAATTAGAGTTTGTGGTGGAAGTAGAGACAGAGACAAAACACACATTTTATGTGTCTGTGAATGTTAAAATATATATATATATATATATATATATATATATATATATATATATATATATATATATATATTAGTCATTAATCTTGTGTAAAATTTAATTAATGTGCAATAATTTGATCTTAGATTAATTAGTTGGAAACCATGGATGGCATTAAATCAAACATTAATGATTGCTGTGGGGATGTAGTTATTTTAGTGGCTTGTGTTGAGTTTGGGTGGCTGTCATTATCCTGTTTATGCAAAGTAATTTCTTATTTTTGTATCATTTTACAATTTTGTTTCTGCACAAGCAAGCAACTACAAAGTAACATCATGGCAGGCAGCCACAAAGGAATAAAAAAAAGTTATGATCCTGTTGTCAGGACAGTAAACTGTGTTAAAAACAGCTTAACGCGACTTTAATGTGTGCTGCAACAGACACAAGTTACTAATTTTTCAGTAGGCCGTGCTAAAGGCACTCTGGTTTTATTTAAATCTACAAACGGCGTCCAGCTTTCATTACAGCAGTTCCTCTGGTTGATATTATGTACTTGAAAAAGTATGTCATTTAGATATTGTGTATTGGTATACAGATACTTTTCAGTTGACTTCATTTTCATTGACTGGATCCAGGCACAAACTGCAACGACCAACTTGAAATCTGTAATCCTTGTGAAGTGGTTTGAACTCGAGTGCCATGCTTTGTTGAAATGAAAATCACCCAAGAAAATGTGTTTGGTGAAGAGAGAGATTATTCCAGTGCAAACAGGGCGCTGCTATTCATCACCCCGAGTACAATGCAGCATGATAAAATGGAAAAAAACAAAATCAAGTGACCTGGTGACAGTGGGATAATAGCATTCAATTTGGTAAATATTGTGACACGAGCTTTGTGGCAACAAAAGAGCATTTTCATATAATAACTGTAAGTCTTCATATATATTTTATTTTACCTCTGAGCTGCTTTCAGCAGAATCTTCTTCCTCTCTGCTAGTTTTTCCTGTCGGATGAGAACAGAGAAAACACCCCCTTTTTAATCCTTACACTGCTGTGAAAATGGCCTTGAGCTCTCTAATACCTAATGAATTTTCAAGATTGTGGGGGGGTGGGAGCTGGTGTAAATTCCACAGTGCTCACTTGGATTGTCCATTAGGCAAAGAAAACACACTCTTTTCTCACAATTAGGTTAACAGAGACATCCAGTGGGCAAACTGTGCAAATGTTAACTGAGTGACTGAGGACAGTCGTGAGTGTTTGATACTTCAATTTGCAGAGTACTTTGAAGAGGATGATGTATTTCAGAAAGTTAGTCCACTTTTTTGTAACTGATACATACCTTACTCTTTATAAGCATACCTGATGTAGTAAATCTAATCCTTTATAAATATATAAAGGGGTAGTCAGATGAAAGTCCTAAAGGTATTTACAGCTGCTTCACTAGCTGTTTGAAATGAATTCCTGTAATGGTTTATGAAAAGAGTAATGCCTGCCGGCCGACTCCACAAACCAAAAATGTATTGAAACGGACAATAGACCTTTTTCACAGCAGCCATTTTGACATGAAATAGTAGGGTGAACGCAGGTGACACTAATTAAGGTTCAGTTCCATTCGGGTCAAACAGAGTCAGGGTGCTGCTGTGGCTCACTGGAAAGTCTCTGCTGCAATAAATGGAATGGAACCTTAATTGCTATCATTGGTAACACCTGCGGTGACCCTACTGTTTCATGTCAAAATGGCTGCTGTGAAAATGGTCTATATTTTGATCCCAGCTAAATCATCCAGGCAAAGTGTCATCAAGCCATCGAGCATGATAGAACTCCAAGAAAAAAAGAGGACATGAATACCATAGAGAGACTTCAGACTCTGACGCCAAGAGGTCTAAATAAGGTTCGATAAAGATTGTTGGTAGCTGTCCATAGTCTTGATAAGATACAGGTGTGTGACTGGATTTATCAGAAAAATATGATGCATATTTTCTGTTGAAATGCTTCTTTTCCCTTTTTTAATGAAACTAACAACTATTTTGGGTATGTCTAATATGTGATGCATTGTCGCTTTAGTCCAACTCTTTAGGTTTCATGTACTTTTGACCGAGTTTTCATTGTACTTTACATTACTTGAGTTGGTTTGAGTTGTTTGGTGCTGGTTCAAAATCACCTGACATATACTACATTTTTCGTCTATTACACACAGATAAACAGTATAATTCAGGCACCAAATGTATTGTTTACATTTAGTTTTGGCATATGATATGGCAAAACAGACATTTTCCACAGCAGCCATTTTGACATGAAATAGTAGTGTAAACAAAGGTGTTTTCATGGGTGTTCAGTTCCATTTATTGCAGCAGATCCTTTCCAGTGAGCCAACATGCACCACAGCAGCACCCTGACTCTGTTTGACCTGAATGGAACTGAACCTTAATTAGGATCACTGGTTAAACCTGTGTTTACCTACAATTTCATGTCAAAATGGCTGCTGTGAAAAAGATCTATTAAATGATATAAACTTACATTTAGCTGATGTTGCATGACATCCACAAAACCATTTTTCAACCAAATAAACTTTTGAATTTGTTTCCAGTCCAGAAAAGCACAAACTACAATGGTGCATCGGGGCTCTAAACATTTTGGGAACCTGTTTTTCTTTGGGCAGTCAACTCAGTGATTAGACTGAATATGTTTAAATTGTGATTTATCGGTTCACAGTATGTTCAGCTGATATTCTGTGATCCACTTCCAATAGTGCTAACTCTAAGCCAACTCTATTTTAAAGTTTTATGAACAGCTTTGCTAAAGGAGCACACCTGTTAATTCCAGCTTGTTAGTAATTATGCACCTGAGACAAACAGGAACCTGTTTCTGTTTAAACCTGCACAGATTCTCATTTCTTTTAGCAATAACTGGTGATTTTTTAAAAAATATTCTTATTTAACTGTCGCTCAGAGGGATCTTTATCTCTTTCTGCCCTTTCAGTTGTCAGCATGGTTAAACCTTTGTATAAAACATTCCTTTTTTGCAGACTCTTCATATAAAATAACATTGATTTGTAAAGAGGACTATCTACAACCTAAAAGCACGAAAGACCAAAAATATCAAGTAGTCCTCATCTGAATACAGAGTCAAACCTTTGTGGCAGACAATTGCACACTTAAAGGAATGTATGCTTTCAAGTCGGCGTGCAGGAGTTGAATAAAAAACAACAGTTGAGAAAATACATCTCATCGGGGTCAGGATCATTATATAACCTGCAAGCTGTTGAACAGAGTACAGATTGCACTCTCTTCTTCCTCCACATTCAGACACACTTCTCCTATCATCGCTCTCAGCAGAACGATCGCCTCTCGAGTTGAAGTCTGCAGCTCCTTCACCACCTACACATGGAGGAGGATGAGGTTCACTGTCAATGAAAGGTCATGTAGGCGACTGCACTGCCACACATTCGTCATCATAGCCTTAATGAGAACTTGAAGCTGAAAAAGAGGAAGCATACTTGAGACTATTTTGCTTTTCAAACATATTAATTAAAGTTCAATTAAGGCTTAAGGCAGACCACCCAGGGCTTATGTACTCATGTTCATATTGGTTCTCTCATATCACATAAACAACCATATGCAACTAACATATGCAGTGAAATTATAGGAAAAAAATTAAAACATTTTATTTGGCCTGAGTTGATTCAGCAAAGCTCAAAATATTCCTAAAAAGTAGTTCTCATTTATATGTTTATATATTCATATTGCAGCATGATGAGCTACTCACATTCAGAGTACACCTTCACCACATCTCACAATATCATCACCAACGCTGCATGCTTAAATTATGCATGAAGCCAAATGTGTAGATGAACAGACTCTCTCACCAGCACAGCCTGGTCCAGCATCTCACAGCCCTGCATGTAGGCTGTTTCGATATCAATGCAGTGAGTTCGGCTCTCCCTGTGGTAAACAAAAAAACTGCTTATTTGATGCGTAAAAACAAGAGAAGAGACGGAAACTTCCAATAGTCATAAATGCTGTGTAGTGGATTCACTCACACTTGCATGTCTCTGAAGCATTTGATGCAAAGCATAGACTTGTTCTCTGTTGAGAACAGGATGTACGGCTCCTCGTGGAGAGCTGTGGAGACAGAGACGCCTTTTAATTCAGTCCATAGGAGCGTGACAGTTAAAAACAAATTCAGAACGTCTCAGAATACAAATACAGGTTGGCTGATAAACATTCATCAGCAAGTGTTTGTGCCTTCAGTTTCTTTAGTAATTTAAGCAAAGCACAGGAGAGACTACACCTCTCATGAGCAACCTGTTTCTAGATGTAATAAAGCCTTGTTGGCCTGTAATTCTTCTAGAGTAAATTACAGGTGGCACTCACAGCACTTCCTGTGTTTGGCTTTAGTGCGTTTGGCCAGTGACACAATCTCATGGTGGGAAAACATTCTGGCCTTGTGAGTCAACTCCCTGCAAGCGCCGCACAGTGGCTGGCTACAAGTGTTACAGTAGTACATCACCTCTGTGTCCTGTATGAAAAAAAAAAGAATAAAAAATGTAATTAAAAGGCAAAGTGGAGAGATGATTTTGTCATTTTACGTTAATATTTGATAAAAAATACAGTTAATATGTGTGTCTTTTTAAAAATCCCTCAGTGATGGTATCATGAATGCACTAATGTTCATCTGGATTATCTCTTTTCTTTAGCAACACAGCAATACAGACCATAAAGCAATACACTTCTTTTCTGTCAATTTGTACCTTTTTGTTACTCTCCTGGTCACAGTTGGCACACTGCACCGTTTCCTCAGCATCCCCATTGCTGTCGACCAGAAACTTCAGCAGACGGTCCTCAGGTGGGAGGGCGCTATTCCCTTTTATTATGGACGGGTAACTGTGACAAACAGACATTCAGACAGCCTGAGTGATTTGTTCTGAGAAAATAATGATATTTAGTATCAAATTATACTGGTAGGTGTTTGATTTGATAAAAATTAAGAATGAAAGAGAAGAAGAACAGTGATTAGTTGTTGCATTGCTGTGTCCTTCTCTACTCATAAATGTGTTTTCCTTCTTTTTACTGCACTTGGATGTTTGACCTTCGCTGTGCAGAATGTATTGTACTGTACTGTATGTGCAGGGTTCAACACAAGTAGGCTATTTTCCACCTTCATATGGCGAAGGGAAAACATTTCTCTGTGCCCAGTTTAAGGCCTGTACATACAAGCATGATTTTGAAGCCAATTGTGCTTCAATATGCAACTTGTTTAATGTGAAAACTTGAAACCTTCAATTCAACTTAACCAGCAGAAAAAAAATGTAATGTATTTCTAATTTCTAATAGTTAACAAAGTAAATGCAGTAATCACATAAATTATTATTTAAGTCTGAATATTTAGATGGTATGTCATATTTCATTAAGAAAGTTAAAATCAAAAATAATATCCAACACAATACATAACTCCTAAACAATATACAAAATAAATATTTACAGTTCAGGAGATAAGAAACATGAGGAAACAGATCTCAAGTTTGAGATCTTCTACATCTAAACAACATTTTCACAAAGTTGCTGAGTAATCCTCCAACACTGAGATGAGTTTAAAACAAAGAAAAGGAAAATAGAAAGTAGTAGCAATAACAATCAAAACTTGATGGAAAAAATCCAGAGAACTGAAATATTAGAGCCATTACAACCACCTCTAGTATAATCTGTCTACCTATACAGGAGCTCTCCACAACTGGACACATCTAAAAGACCTCACAACTAAAGACTTTCCGAATAGATGTGTCTTTCTTGGTTGTTCCTCGGTCCAGATTTATACACAAAGGTGACAGAGCCTTTGCAGTCAGGAATTTGCAATGTGGAATGACCTGCCCAAAAGATCAGGGCTAAAAACTGGTCTTTTAAATATTTTTTTTAAATGGTTAATATATTGGGGGAAAAAACAGAAATAATAGAGAAAATTAACATTGCCTCTATAGTGCAGTGCAAGATATGCATATTTCCAATAGCCCCATATAGTTATAAAAAAATAAAGTATTTTTAAAAACTTGTGTTTGTCTGCAGCAGAAACAGAAAGTTTGGTGCAGTATCGCAGAGAACCTGAAGGGGGCAGCAGTAACGTCCAGGACACCGACCGCCATCGTAGAAGAAGAGAATGCGGAAGACGCTAGGCAGCCAGACAAACGTGTGCGTACTTAGGTGAGGCTCTCCGGGCTGACAGCTAGAAAGTTCCAGCAGTCTACAGATCTGAGGGAGAGGTGAGGGTGCCTGTAAACAGTTTGTCCACCGAGGGAAACGTACACGACGCTGAAAATGTCTGTCATCTCCGAACAAAGTGTGCGAGGCGGGAGCGTTTTCAAGGAACTCAGCGCCGACGACGAAAACTGGGAGCCCACCGAGATCGAGAGCCTGTGTATGAACTGCTACCGGAACGGTACGACACGTTTACTTCTCACCAAAATACCTTTCTTCAAAGAGATCATCGTCAGCTCGTTCAACTGCGCCCACTGCAGCTGGTCAAACACCGAAATCCAGTCCGCGGGCCGGATTCAGGACCAAGGTATTTGTTACACACTCAAAGTCAAGTCAAAACAAGACCTGAACCGGGAGGTTGTCAAAGCAGACGGTGCAACCACCAGGATCCCTGAGCTGGATTTCGAAATCCCTGCCTTCACCCAGAAAGGTGCACTATCCACCATTGAGGGTCTTTTGGATCGAGCAGTTGCAGGTTTGGAGCAAGACCAACCTGTCAGGCGGGCTGCTGACCCCGCGGTGGCTGACAAGATCGATGAATTCATCGAGAAGCTGAAGAAGTTAAAAGAGGTTGAGAATGAATTCACGGTGGTGATTGAGGATCCGTCCGGCAACAGTTTTGTGGAGAATCCAGTCGCCCCTCAAAGAGATGAGGCGCTCATTGTGACCCGGTTCAAGCGGACCGTCCAGCAGGACATACAGCTGGGACTAAGGGCTGAGGATGACTTGGATGAAGACAAAGAAGAACCAGCTGAGAACAACCTGGAGGCCATGAGGAATGAGGTTTTGGTCTTTAACACCAACTGCCCAGAGTGCAACGCGCCAGCCTCAACCAACATGAAGCTCGTCCAGATCCCTCACTTCAAGGAAGTCATCATCATGGCCACCAACTGCGACAGTTGTGGCCACCGGACCAACGAGGTGAAATCAGGCGGAGCCACAGAGGACCTGGGCACCAAAATCACCCTCCACGTCACCGACTCTTCAGACATGACCCGAGACGTGCTCAAATCAGAGACCTGCGCCGTCGCCATCCCGGAGCTGGAGTTTGAGCTGGGGATGGCAGCCGTGGGAGGAAAGTTCACCACCTTGGAGGGGCTGCTGAAAGACATCAAGGACTTGATCGTCTCCAAAAACCCCTTCATCTGCGGAGACAGTGTCACTACGGACCGGGTTCAGAAGCTGAACGCGTTTGCGGAGAAGATAGACAAGATCATGGCTGGAGAAATGAACGTCCACATTATCCTGGACGACCCGGCGGGGAACAGCTATTTGCAGAATGTGTACGCCCCGGAGCCAGATCCTGAGATGACTGTTGAGAAGTACACCCGCTCATTTGAGCAGAACGAAGACCTCGGCCTGAATGACATGAAGACCGAGGGGTATCATGAGGAAAAATGAGCTGCCAGCACCAGCTTAAAGGACTAATGAGTTGATAATGTCTCGTCAAAAACCCAGTGTGTTTATATCGCTCCATATTTTCTCATATTTTCAGTTTAAGACCTGGGTTGATAATCAATAAGAAGAATTCTAAGTTGTCTAAATGTATATTAAATATAAACTAAACAACACACGGGTAACTTTATTTGTTGAAATGGTTGCTGCTCCTCATTGTTTATTGCATTCTTGTGACATCCCAGAAGATGGCGCTCTGTTGTCTTTGATTAAAAGGCTTCTTTTCTCTCAGAGGACCACACACTGTGTGTGACAGATTAATCTTTTTATACACCTGAAAGCATGACATCATCTCAATAAAGTGCTATCTAAATTGATACTTTAGCTCTGCTCTTTGAATTGGCAGATGTTTAAAGACGGAACGCAAGGTTTGCTTTTGTATTTCAGACACTAATTTCTGCGCTAATCTGCCTAATTAGTCTGACAAACAGCCAGAATTTATTCTGCACTATGAACAAAGTCTTATTGATTCAGATTCTTTTAAAGTCTGTGTGCTTTTTACAGATTTACATGACGGTTTCTACAAGATCATCTCAGTATAATTACATATTTGAGCTGCGACTAATGATTATTCCCTTTATCAGTTAATCATTTTTGTTGTCAGAAAATAGTGAAAGAACTTCCCAGAGCCCGAGGTGAGATCTTCAAATTTATCCAAACATCAATTCAAAATGCAAAGATAACAAAAGCAGCTAATCTTCATATTTGAGAACCGGAGAATGTTTCCGCTTAAAAAAACAGCCTGCATGACTAAAATGATTAATTTTCTCTCTGATTAGGTGTGTATTAAACAAAAGCTTAAAATGTCTGATATTGAAGAGCCAGTTCTTGTTAACCCAAAATCTCCTGCACAATCTCAGGTAGAAAAGGACACTGGCAGACGCAGTGGCCACTTTCTGTCATTAACCACATTTGCACAGGCCTGTTTGATTTAAACATGAAGCTGTTTGCCTCATTTCGATTCAGTTGCCGTGACACAAATGTTCCTCTCGCCCTGTCTGCGGTGCATGTTTTATCTGGTTTTCATAGCAACGGGGATCTATTGTGTTCTACTAATAGCAGAGTAGTGAATTCCTAGATTACATGGTTCTTGAGTGAGCAGCTGTTAGTAGGCTGCTGATGCTGCTGCCACTGCTGCTGATGGAAATAGTAGCTGCCAGACAGCGGGCCCTGTAGCCTAAGCCCAGACGAGCAGAGCACAGTGGCTCTGTGCCCACAGGGTTATTTCCATAGAAAACCAATGATTGCACCCCCCACCTCATTTCTTAGTACTTAGTGCCATGAATAAAATCACTGTTGTTGGTATTACTCTGATTTATACAGCTGACTTGTATCTACCTCAGCACAGGTTAATATCAAACGGCTCTAAGGCAGATAAATGTGAAAGTCGCCTGAGGTTCAGCCAGTTTGGGTAATTCTTTATTTAATTCACAACAATTAGCTCATACAATATATAATCTGTGCGATTATGAATTCAAACATGCACAGCCTCAGCAGAAACTCTATTTTAAGAAGAGGTGGACAGAGTTGTGACTGAGCAGAAGCCAGGAGCAGCTCTTCAGGGATGATTTTGGTTTTTTAGAGCGGTGTTAAGTGTGACTAACATCAATTTTTCATATGTGCCCACACTGCAAACTAATTTCCCTTTGAGATATTAAAGTTAATTAATCATTCAATTAAACTATATCTAAGGTATTAACACCATAACGTTGTAACTCATCATCATGTTTGATTCTTTTTATCCACACTTTGGGTGTCACAATATACTGATACTGATGCTAATCGTGATATTTAAAAATTAATTTTTGATCATTTGGTAAGAATACATGTATGATAAGATTGTGTAAATAATCCAGCACCTCTTAAGTTATTTCTGTTTCTTTCTGTCCCTGCTTTGTGGTTCACACTCCAACAGAGAGAGAGTAGTGGTGTAGTGAAAACTAGTCCACACACAGGAAAAATCTAAACATCTGGGTCAAGTTGTATCTGATGCAGAAGAAAAGACTCCTGGTATGATCGTCCTGCAGTAGAGCTCCTTTTCTATACATCCCTGTGTGCTTTGATGGGGGCGAAGTTAATACTGCAGACCTGAAGGTGACTGTAAACCACGTGTCATTCCTTAATAGGGGATGAAATGGATTGGTATCATGTGACTGCTTTTGATTGCCCTAAGCTGCTGGCACCAGTACCAAATACCAGTATGCTTTGTTTGCTGTGTGACTGGTCTTAGAAGCACTCGCCAGTCCCTGCTGAGCATTGCGGCCAAGGACTAAATCAGAGACTGGGATGACCCTGCAGCTGCTCCAGCCACTCAGCACTGCACTACCCAGACCAAGCCAGCAACGGGTCACTGAACAAGCAACCTCAAACCAAAACAGAGAGACTTGATGCTCTCTGAAACCAATGGGATTCCCCTCAAATCTCCTGCATGAACCAAACCAATCTACTAATCGTCTTATGTGGAACGAATCCCTTTGAGCAATGCTGCCCAAAACTGGGGCCTGTGGGAAAAATTAGGCTTTTTGCATAAAACATTTGACCCTCTATGGGGATTCAACAGGCAAAATGATATTCTTCTCTAGGAAATTAAACAGCTTAATCATGTTTGAGACGACCTGCTCATTACACAGCATCACCACGTTTTATGATGATACAACCTGCCAAGTCGAGTGACACCAAAACAGTCCTTGACCTTTGGCCTCCATACTTTCAGGTTGTTTGGGGATTTATGGCTTAGTACCACATGTGTGATATCCAGGGTCAGACAATCTTACACAGACACCAAAACACTGTGTTCACCATCAGTTTCTAGTTCAGAAGCTTCATATTTTTTAGCAATTTTTGTGGATTTTTGGAGAAAAAGAATATAATGTTTATGTTGTCCTGAAATTTCAGACTTCTGTTGTATATGCAGTTTAAATAAGTCCTGATCAACATCACAGTGCAATGTCTTACCCACAGAGGGGGCAACTGAGACGGCTGTCATTGGTCCGGCCGCGTAGACAGCGGGCACAGAAGATGTGATAGCAGTCCAACAAACATGGGGTCTGATACTGCTCATGGCACAGGTGACACACCAGGGGGTGGACATTACTACAATCCACATTACAAAGGTTGTCCAAGCTGGTGAAGATTCCTCCTGCCATCTGCAAACAGAGTATGTAAGTAAAGATGAATAACACTTGATTGATGAATTTTAAAAAAAAACACATCATCACATCACAAAAGAGAAAAGCTTTAGTTTGTGTTATAGTTAAAAATTTTCAGTTATTATAGGAGAAGCTAAGCAGAGAGAGAGTTAGCTATTAAAAAAAATAAACAAGAGGAACTTTTTTTTTTCTCTCTTACCTTATCAGATGTGTGATGAGTGCTCGGGCTTCAGTGACAACAAACAATCCAAAGACAGCAAACCAATAACATCAGAGACATTGTCAGCACCAACATTATATCCAGCTAACAAATCCTATTGTAAATGCAGCAGGTTAGTCTGCAGAAAGCACAGAGAGCCACTGTCTTACCTCTCAGTGGTGCTATCAGCTACCCCCGGCAAGAATGACAGCAATGCAGAAACTCTTCGATAGTAGGCCGAAGGGGTCCCACCGCCAGGCAGCTGACAGCAAACACCTCATGCCAGCCCCCCCCCCACTAAGTGTTGCCAAAGTGCAAAAGGGACATTTAATATTGCTGTCCTATTTCTAATGTCACACTGTTGGTCTCTACCGGCAGGGTAAATTGAGGTTGAGGGGAGGAAATTGCAGCACTGCAAATAATTTAATCTAGTGTATTATTATTTTAATTATTGAGATATTAAGAATTTTGGGAACTGTTTTGGAAAAATGCTATGTAAATTTAGGTTTGTACTGTTCTGTTGCATAAAAGCAATTACATCTTTATAATATAAGAGGCATATAGAGGCATCAGCCATTTTAAATTAAAAGCAAAAAAGTGAAAATGTTTAGTATAGTTAAAAACTGTAATGAGTGAATCTGTTTGTCACATTTAATAAAACGACAGGTCCATTATTTTCTATTAATTTGCAACCAATTCCATTTACTTAAAAACTAATTATGTAATTTCCAATTAATGAAAAGGAAAATAGTCCTTGAAAGAACTGCTCAGTTTAAACCCAATTAAAATGCATTAATTATTCTATTATTATGGTACACTTAATCCTCCATATATGTTGAATTTTAATGGGGGTTTTAAATATATTTATACTTTAATTTTAGACTCCCCTAGATTAAAATAACAAGTCATTGGTCATCAGTTAATCTGTTTTCCAGTTTACATAACTATAAATGTTCTTTAAGGACATTAAATAAAGCGTTAGCAAGTGTTAGCACCTTGACTAAGGTGAACTAAGTTAGCTTTTTCGAGGACTTTCGACCACATTTCACGGTCTTCATCGACAGTTTGACTTAGCTTAACGTTAATGAAACCATGTCTGAACACTTTCAACAGTCTATGACCCATGTACGCGTCTCTTTAAAGTATTAATATAAAAAACAGTATTTGTACTTCGTTTAATCGATCCCAGATAGATCGACGCGATCGATTGTGCGGCCGGGTGTTATATTTCCTGCGCAGCCTTTGCTCCTTCCTTTTTGCTGAATGTGTCAGCCATGGCCCCGATAGTGAGTAGTAAAACGATCAAATTAACTGTATACAGACGATATATTTTAGCTTGTCTTTTGCCCTGGCAGAAGTATGAATAATCCGTGTATCGGAATGTAGTAGCCAGAGATGTTTCAGTTTGTGTTTTAAAGCTTTGTTTACTGTGTCGGCTAACACCACGTTGGGCTAACCGTTAATAATGCTAACGGTAGCTAGCATTAGTAGCGTAAAGTTGTACGACCACCACAAAATTGAGAGGTCTTAACTTAAAAGTTGTTATATACAGCCTTGAAAACGCCATGACTAATCACTTGTTAGACTTTGATGAAGATTTGAATTTGTTTAAAGTTACACACTGTGATTTTTATGTGTTTCTGTGGTAGAAAAAGCCCGTGGTCAAGAAGCAGGGTGGGAAGAGGAAGAAGCAGATCCTGAAGTTCACCCTGGACTGCACTCACCCTGTTGAGGATGGCATCATGGATGCTGCCAACTTTGTGAGTAGACCAGTTCAGACATCTTGTGTGTTAAACAATGTGCAGCAGCTGTCAGAGTCGACCCCTGAGTGTCAAACACTGCTGTCACATCAGTGGAATCAATCCCAAGTCATCTAATATGATGTTACAGTCTGTTCGGAAAATATAGAAATCTAATCCAGTGTGTGCTTTAATGTAAACCGCAGTGTGTCACCTGTCAGTCCTTGTGAGAAAGCCTTTAACTGTACATTTGTTAGACCCTTCGTTCTGACAGTAAATCTTTCACTTGCGTTCAGGGTTATATATGTGCCGACTCACGCTGTGTGTGACCTTCTCTGTCCTCTACATTTAACAGGAGCAGTTTCTGCAGGAGCGCATCAAGGTGAACGGCAAAGCTGGAAGCCTTGGCGGAGGTGTGGTGTCCATTGAAAGGAGCAAGAGTAAAATCGCAGTCAACTCTGAAGTTCCCTTCTCCAAGAGGTACAGAACACAATGTAACTTTTATCAGTCAAGAAATATCAGGTGAAGTAAATGTGTTTTTTTTTGCATAGATACAGACCTGCATAGAACAGACAAGAGGTGTTTGCACATGTCTACCAGAGCAGCTGAAATACCCCTGGGAAATGTAATGATTTAGAAAGCAGGAGTTTTAAAAAATATATTATATTAGTAACAGACTCAACAAAATGGAGATTAAATACAGCCTTTTTATTATTGTTTCTATATCTACTATGATAGCAAAGTGATACTCTACCAGAACTCTGTCTTCTGAGTACTCAGCCTAGCTGGCAGACTGGCTTTAAAAGGTTTGTGGTTTACCACTTAATGGAAGTTGTGGTCAGCTACTTCGTCATGCACCACTGCAGTGGCTCTGCAGAGTAATACTAAGTGGAATGAGTACGACTGGAAAATAAACAGTAAGTTTTTTTGTTTTTTTTTTGATGCTATCCTGCTGATCTATTTCACTAAACTTCAACTTGGATTATTTTATTAGTTGTTTGCCAGAAAAAGTTTGAAAACCGTTGGGTGAAAAGTTGAGAAATGAGCCTGAACTGAATGAACTTCAGTTTTGCCTTTCCTAAAAATGTGATGAAGATGCCAGAACCTGATTATAAACTGCTTAAAGGTTCTTCCATAAATACATGAAGCAGCTAATCTGAATGATATTGTTTCAGTTTCAGCACCGATGGGACAAATGTGGTTTTGACCGAAGCTTTGTGGGTGTTAAAATGCTTAGTCTCTATTAGAGATAAGGACTCAAACACACATTTGTGAATGGACTGATACTAATTATTAATAGCCTGATGTGGTCAACAATACAGATCTACTATGCCAGTGTTTTTAATCTGCTTTCATAGATGTAAATAAGACAACAGTTTCTGTACTTCCATTCATAGTGGTTTCCAGTCATGCAGCTAGTTTTGATTTAGTTTTGGGGTTTCAGTTGCCACTAGCTCAATACAAAGAATGTTTGTGTTTCCCAAAGCGTTGAAAGATGTTTTATCAGGAACAAACTCGATATTAAAGGAACATTTTTAAAACAAGGGAAAGTATACAGGCCTCTTTCACAGCAGCCATTTTGACTTGTAGTAGGAAAAGCACAGGTGTTACCAATAACATTAACAATGTCTCTGTTCTGTTCAAGCAAAATGGAATCCAGCCATCGTTAATTTTATGATTTACACCTGTGCTTTCCTACAGCGACATGTCATCATGTCCTCTTTGAAAAAAGCCTATTCTCAGTGAGGTCTGTGGGTTATCATGAGGGACATTAGTCATCTGCATTTGAGTATAGGCCGTTAATGTGAAGTGGGAAAACGGGACAAAAATAAACTTCAACAGATGATGCCTAAAAATGACCTAATGTCAGTAATAGAAAGTATATACAGATACATAAATACTACATGAAGACTTTAAACTGTTTCAGTCTAAGCGAGGAACACCACCACCAGAGGGTGACTCCACCACTGTCTTTCTTAAATGGAGCACTTGATATTATGAGAGTCTTTGGGAGTCAAGAAAAGTCATTGTGAGGATTTCTAATATAACTGTTTGTAACCTGCCTAACCCAGATCTCCCATCTTATTCTCAGATTCGTTTAAATATACACGTGACAGTCACAACGCTGCTTCAATCTGTCTGTACTTGAAGCTATGTGAACCCCAGATTTAAACATGACTTTTCTTATTTGAAAATACATGCATGTTGCTGTATTTCGAGGCTGTTAATAATACAAAATACAAATAAAGAGCACTTGCTTTAACGTAATTTTAAATTAAATTTGGATTTTCTTGCTTTGTGGCTAAATTAATACTATTACAGCTTATTAGCACAGTTGTATTTGATTGTATTTGCCCATAATCTGTTTGTCCAAGTACATCCAAAGATGTCAGACCTGCAAACTGTCTGGTGCAGATCCAAAGTGAATAGGAAAAAAATATAAACATTACATATTTTTGACTTAAATTCTCTGTGATTGTTTCCCCGTCCGCCTCATCTCTTTTAGATATTTGAAGTACCTCACCAAGAAGTACCTAAAGAAGAACAACCTCAGGGACTGGTTGCGGGTTGTGGCTAACACCAAGGAGAGCTACGAGCTGCGCTACTTCCAGATCAACCAGGACGAGGAGGAAGAGGAGGAAGATTAAACCTGACACCACTTTTAATAAAAAGTTCAAAAGAGAGAAGAAAATGTGTCGTCTTTTTGAAGAAATGTGCTTTCATTGTGTTCTCTGGACACCACAGACACCTGAGCTATGACTAGAACACTAGATCCATAATTTGGTATCTTTACCTGAATTATAATCATTATTTTCTTCTTCTTTGGTGCCCAATGTGCAGAAATCTGTTCCAGCGAAGCTAATTACATGAACATAACATTTAAAAGTAGACGTTTGTTATGTTAATAAAGCTGAAACAAAACAATTAAGCTGATTATAAGTAATCGTTGGGCTACAATGAATAATCCCGGTGGGAGAAACTCCACTGCAGCATGTGCGGTCAGGACACTTCTCAGCTCTTGATTTGTGTATTTTGGTACATTAAGTGAAGTTGAAACTCATGTGCTGTCTCTGGTGAGCTCTCTGTGGGGCATCCTGTGTTACAGCTGCGGTAACCTTGACAACAGTTAGACCACTGGCAGTCAGGACTCCTCTCACAGCATGCAGTCATCAGGCTGCACTTGTGTTTTTTTTGTCTTTTAAAAGAGGAAGTTTGCAAAGCAGGGACACATTTTAAGTCAGATTTCTACTTCATCATCCAAAAAATATATTAATTAAACAAACATGTCTCCCATAAGAGGACATTATTGTGTCGTTTCTGCGCAGCGTGGCTTCATATTTAGAGTAAAGGTTGGACAGTGAGGCAGCTGTGTGAGGGAAAGCAGCAGAAGTTTCTGTCTCCGGACTTCCAAAAAGGAAAACGGGCAGGCGACAGGCGCGAGAAGTGTATCCGCCTATTAGCGGATGGCACATGGCGTTGGCGCACGGTGTGTGTGTGTGTTTCGCATACTACTAGTTAAAGTGGTAACTAGGAGAGCATGACTAACTAGTTGTGGGTGAAATTATGGGATGCATCGTCATGGCAACAGACCAGACGTCACAATCTGGGCATGTGTGTTCCATTTTTGTCTTTCTTATTTTTCAGACTGGAAGACCTGGATAGAGATCAGTGGAATAAAAATAATAATATATATAAATTTATTTTTTAACTTCTGGAGAGGAAGCTCCAGATTCACTGCAAAGAAAAAATAAATTATTATTATTTTTTTTGTAACTGAGCGACGAATACATTTCTCTTTTTTTGGGTGAAGAAAGAGACTGGGCTGCGGCGTCTGGAGGGTTAACTTTCAGTATTCTCAGTCTAAAAGGGGTTTGGGGGGCTATGAGATAAAGATGCCGGGGTCGCTGAGTAATGAAGACGAGGGACAAGACGACATGGATTTTGAAGACGATATGCCAGGTGAGGGAAAGGGGGGAGGCGGGGTGTCCTTCAGATTATTTTGCGCCGCTACGCCTTGAATGCGGGGAAAAGGGCTTGTCCTGCGTTCCTGAGACCAGAGAGGAGGAGGAGGAGGTGGGGTGGGGTGCAATAAGCAGAGTCATGCTATTATTTTTTTTTTTTTGTTGCACGACCTAGTGTCTTAAAGGTGGGAATGGGTGTTTTTTTTTTTTTTGGATTTGCCTCCGGCTGTCCTCACCATCCAGCCTGATTTGGGGACATGATGAAAAGCCTGCTGCATGGTTTCTGTAGGCTGTTTTTTTTTCTCCTTTCACAGGCTGCATGCGTGTACAAGTGAATGGCTTCACCTTAAGTCAAAAAAAAAGCACAAGTTTGGTACTGGGATGTGTTTTTAAAGCCATGACAGTGTATTCGTTAGTGTGTGGGTGTATGCTGTGATGTTTTGTTAATGTGTGCATATGCTTTTAAGTAGAAAATGGGCTACAGTGACAACATCCGTGTTCGTTTTGTTATAGAGGATGCGCTGCTGATTCCACTTGCGATCAGGAGGCTGCTCCAACTTTAAATGTTTTTTTTATTTTTTTTATTTTTTTTTGGTGTGTGTGTGTCAGTCAGAGAGCTCTGCATGGCCGCAGAGGTGTGAAAGCCACGTGTAGGCTACAGTAAACAGCGCTTATCAAGTGTGTCTTGGTTGCCTTTGCCTTGATCTTGTGCTCATGTGCACTGTTGATGACCATTAAGGTCACTAACATCCCTTCAGCTGTAGGTCGTGCACTAACTGAAATTAACTGTAACCCACATTCCCAGCTCATTCAGGAAGATTCACAACAAGACAAAAAAAAAAAAAAAAATCTGTGTGATATTTCTTGTGGCTGTAAAATTTATCTGTCAGCCACTCTGGCAGTGAATCAAATGTAGTGTAAATGTTAAAAACTAATCAAGGCACAGGGGATGTTAAGATTAGCTAATTAATGACCTGTACACAAGAAGAAACTTGCCAAATGATGGTCATTTTGTTTGCTGTTGGCTGCCCATGCACCAAATGATCCTCTGCACTAAACATTGTGCTGGTGAGACACCTGATTAGTTTGGGGAATCCCAGTCGTAGTCTTCAGTTGACTTAAATTGTGTTTTCTTAGTCGAATATGATTTTCCACAATGACTTCAGCTCCTTACATGAAGCAGTGGTAGGATTAGCCATAGGGTGCTAACTGTGATGTGCAGCCACGAGACAATCTCGTCAAAATCTGCGTCTGTCTCAGTCGAACCAGGTCCTAAAGAGGCTAAGGATGCATTTCCTGGTCCAGTGTGTCAGGGGCAGAGTTGATGAAGTGCCCTACTATTTCATTCTACAGGGCAGAATAGACAGGCATCTTTGTGCCATGGTGTCAGTTTGGTCAGCGCAGTCAATAGATTTATATATTTTTTCTTCTCTTGCACCTTGCTCTAATGATTCCATGTCAAAGTCGAGTCAAATTTTTATTTATACAAGCAAAAATCACAAATCATAATTTGCCTCAGGGGGCTTTGCAATCTGCACAGCGTACAACACCATCTCCTGATGGTGTGGTGTCAGGGGCAGGACTTAAAAGATCCTGCCTTTGCCTTCTTCTTTCCTTTCACATCACAATGTAGGAGAAAAATTCATGGTTATAACAATAGACATGAGTATAAAAGGAAAGTTGAGAGTGTAAATGTCCAATGCAGTGTTGTCTCTAGCCACAGACCTGCTTACTCCAGAGGAGTTGGTACAAGTTTTTGGCCAAAATGAAGGTGCTTTTCCCTGAAAGGTTACAAGGAACATTTAGTGGCAAAATTATGAAAGTAATTTTCAGCAAGCGTGGTTGCCATGGTGCATTTCCTGCTCAGTCTTTATGCTGAAGGTCTTCAACCTCAAAAAGCTGGTTTATTTTGTACCACCGTACAAAGAAAGGGGGTCAATGAATTACAGAATAGTTTATGTTATCGTCACATCAGTAGATACTATTTATATAAGGTTTTCTATCAAAGGACTTAGGTTAAAAAAAATGACTTTTGCCTGTAAAGTACAGACTGGGTGTTGTGGAATCAGCAGTATTCATCCATTCACATATTTCTTCTTGTGTATATGCAATGTTTTTCCTAAGATTTGAGGTTAATACCAACAAGCTGGCACTGGAAGGTGTGCTGTAGGGAGAGAAAAAGACAGACGGGGAGAGGAAAGAGGAAACACAGAGAAGAAGAGTGTTGAGCAGTTGAGGCATCATCTATGACTGCCAGCCATAGCCTGAGGGAGAACACAAGCACTGATGCGTGTCCCCAATAACCCAGTAGTTGGTTAAACATGTATGAGAAAGAAAAGGTGCAATTGATTATGGCAGGCGAGTGAAGATGTGTGAGCGGTAATTCAGTTTGAAAAATCAAAACATTTTCATGTGTCAGTCAAAATTACTTTATGTCTGACTTAATAGAATTTTGTATTTTTTTATGTTGTTGGCAATAAACATATCAAAGTGAGTCTATGAGAGGGACTTATGGAGTCACTTTGGTATGACACACTGTCCTGAGAGATATAGTGAAGAGTAAATGTTGAAAATCAGTTAATCTAAGACACAATCATTTATGTTTATTGTGTCTTAATGAATAAAATATATTCAGGCTATCACTGTTTTCATTAACAGTTGTTTACGTCTTTGCTGTTGTTGTCCAGAAGTTGTTTTATTGTCATGTACATAACAATTGGTAGTATAATATATAGTAATATATTGGTAATATAGATCTGCCTCACTGTAATTGTTGTGCACATGACAAGAAAATAAAACATTATATGTATGTATATATTTATGTCCACATAGCAACAGAAGAATAGGAATAAAATAGAATATAAAGTAAAATATGATACTTTAATGTACACAGTTGCATTAATGCAGTATTTATATACTTAATGCGAACAGATGCAGACAACTATGCATACAAATATAAATATATATATATATACTGTGAAGGATATACATATAAACAGCTACTAAAATAAATATATATCGTCACGTGAATATATGCTGAGGGGTAACCATATCCATGATAAAGTGCTGCAAATCCATTGTTATGCTGCTGATACAGGAAGCAGGTTTCAGACAGTTTACGACCTCCATCAACTGGCATCAAAGCGTCAGACAAGGTCAGGAGTCCTGGTCAGATCTTTTCCCAGCATCAAGATGCTTCCATGCAATTAAAATGTCACAATGTAGATCACGTCCTAGTAGGGAGTTCAGACCCCCTAAATTCTAGTTATCCTATCATAGCATTTATTTGCTCTGGCACACAAAGTGTCCTAATTCCCTTTGTTTCAATCCGGGTGCTTACACTGTCACAGATTGTTCCATTGTGTTTTCTCTTTTAATTGTTTTGTTCTTCCCCAAAATTGAAAGATTATCATGGGCTTTTGTGTGCCTACAAATGTTATCCCCAATTGGAAAAGGGTCTATTTTTGGATCCCTCACTGTGAAAGTTGACACCATTTTTTCCTGCTCCGCGTGCACGTAGCCTGCGCATGAAAGATGCTTTTTTTTAAATGTGTATTTGCAGATGAGCAGATGAGTGGTGCAGCGTTCCAGTCGGTTTTATATCTGCTTTATATTGCACACATTACAATCTGGTGCATATATTGTCTGCAATAGATATATTTTTAATGGTGCTATTTGAGCTTTATCCTTCCATCACTTTGATGATTACGTTTCCTAATAATAGTCTTTGTCTCAAGGCGTTTGAGGCTATGAGCACTTAATCAATGAAGAGAGGAAAACCTATGGTCTGCTTTTCCTCCTTCGTGGCAAGCAATGCTAGGCAACATTAAATGGGCATTTCCACACAGGGGCCAACAGAGAAAGGGCTAATGTGCTTTCCAGTAAACTCCAGCTTCCTCACTTGGGAGCCGCTCATGAATCTCCCTTCTAATGGGTCAGTCCGGTGGCCAAGCCCTTGCAGGAAGGTCAGGACTGTGTCTCTGCCATCCGTCCACACTTTACAGAAGGCTTGTTTGCCAAGTGGAGCTTTGGTCCTCTTTCTAACAGAAACTGGTGCCAGAATTCCCTTTGCCACATGACTGAGCGACCTTCCCCCCCTTCCCAACACCTGGCACTGCCTGGTCCACTCACCAAGCAGAAAGATTATCATTCCCCCTGATGGGGTTTCCTTTGGGGACTTCATACACCATTTACTGTAGGCCATTCTTAGGTTATACTGTAATGCAAGAGTTAAACACAGACATTTTTTTTTCAATCTATTGCAGTGCTGTCACACCTTCTTCCTATTAATAAGATGCACTCCTGAGAGACCTATAGAAGTCTATCGCAGCTGTGAGGCTGTTCTTCAGGCACAGTGGAGCTTTAAGCGAACATCAGCATGCTAACATGCTCACAATGACAATGCTGATGTTTAGCATCTGTTCACCATCTTAGTTTAGCGTGTTAGCATGCTAACATTTGCTAATTAGTACGAAACACAAAATACAGCTGTGCAATGTGGGAATAGTTGTGCTATTTTGTTTGGTATTGGGTCATAGACCAAAAAACAACAACATCCAATTATTCTAAGTAGTGCTAAGTAATTACAGTTCATCTTATGAGGGACATGAATGTCTGCACCAAATCTGGGTGAGATATTTCACTCAAAATATGTGAACCAAACTACGAAAGTCAAGCTCAAATAGCTCTAAAAGATCACAAGAGTCATAAGGATCTATCATCTGGGAACTATGAATGTTTGTACAAAATATTGTTCTTATCCATCCAGTAAATGTTGTCATATATCACATTATAAGTATAAGACTTTGACAAGCTGTCACTGCAGGGAAAATCAGGGAATCATCAAAACCAGTTTGATATCCTCTGGGGACCACAAATGTCTGGCTTTAGCATATAATCAAACTTAAAACATACATCAGTAACACCACTGTCACATTTCTGTGATTTATTGTACAGAAGTCACACAGTCCGGCATCCTCTGGTGCATCTAATCAGCGATGTGTGGTCAACGTGTCAGTCACAGTTTGCTCATAGAAAGAAGGGGGCCAAGTAAATGATAGACTGTGTGCTTTCTGTAATCCAGGGCCATTTCCATCTGCATCTGAGCCGTGTCATCATCTGTGAGTCTAAGAGAGATGTAAGACTTACAGCGCTGCCATCATGACTTGCCTGGCAGGCGGCTAACGTACATCTGAGACATAAAAGAGCTCACTGTTTGAGATCCTGGATACATAAACTCAAGGCTTTATTTAGAAAGAGAAAACTAAAGCGGAAAGGCACGTGGGTTTCTCTGTGCGTGAGGCAGGAAGAAAGAAGAGGAGGAGGCAAAGGATACAAAGAAGATAGATAGATAGATAGATAGATAGATAGATAGATAGATAGATAGATAGATAGATAGATAGATTTGGGCAGACATCTGTGGCCTTTTAGTGCTGTATATTTTGTTTTAGGGGCTTTTCGGATTTTAAGATAATTACTACCACTGAGAAATGTCAGCTTTACTATAAAAATATTGGGCACATAAATCACAAGTTACCCCCAATTATCACTGAAGAAGGGGTGACACATGTAATTTGGTGGTCAAAGGAAGCACAATGAGGCTGACATTGCTACTGATTAAAGCGTTGAAATCACTGCTATGTACTGTATTTGTGTGTGTGTGTGTGTGTGTGCGTGGGGTACCTCCTGCTAGCTTTGCTAAATAGAGTATAAGTGGTTGGTGAGGTTTGTGTGTCTACTACACAGGAATCCCTCCTCCCCAATCTCTCACTCCAGCTACCCAGGGGAGTGGTAGACTGCAGGGCTAGTGTTGGCTGATTGACTCTGATACATGTGCTGCATATTTCATGCCCTCTAGTCTGCATGAGACGCAGCAAGCGAGGGAGACACGCACATATGTGGACTTAGGACAGAAAGACGGTCGAAGACACAGAGGGAGAGACAGAACAAGATCAGATCGACCTTTTACGAGGAGGTTACATCCTATGTGTATTACTCTGTGTGTCTCTTTATAGTGATGTATTGTTTGGGACTGTCTCTCTTACTTACTCCTCTGTGACCCACTATGGCATCAGTGAAGTCTGCTGCGCTCAGCAGTCAGCACGTTTGTACACAGCGGCTTTGAGACAGTACAGCTGACAACCAGCAGCAGGTCGCTTTAGTCCCAGCAAGCATTAAAGGCAGAAGATATGCTCAGTATACCTCAGTGGTCCTCCAGGGAGTTCCCATTTACCGGCAGGGCAGGCACTCAATCTATTTGTGGTTTGACGGGTAAAGTTGATCCACACTCAGTGATGTGTGATTATGAGCTTTATTTTGCCAAGTGCTCCCGTTGGTCTGGCAGTGAATCATCGTTTTTATTTTCAAAAACAGGCTGACTTTTCGCTTTGCTGTGTTTTCACATGATACCAGGCCTACAACTAATGATTATTTTCATTATTGATTCATCTCTGTCTTCCTATCTCTTTGATGAATAGTTCAAAAACAAAATCACCACTTTAGCAGAGGTCTTGACATTGCCTGTTTTGTCTGAGTAACTGTCCAAAACCCAAAGATTATGCAATTCATAATCTCTTTGAACAGCTATCTGCATATGAGTGCAGAATCTGTAGGCGGGGGACCAAAATGTTGGCACAGGAAGCATTCTGGTTTCCATTTGTAGTCCGAGTAGTATTGACCAGTCACATCTGAGTGGGCTTTGGTTGCAAAAGAAGAGCAAAAGAGGCAAAATGTTTGGCCAGAATTCAACCTCTGAACCCATCAGCTATTGTCTGATGATGATGTAGCTTTTTAGTAGCTTTTTTTTGCACTCATAAGCAAATATCTGTTTATGGAGATGAGCAGAAATGTGTCTTACTCATCATTCTTGCGTAAAAAAGTTGCTAATCGGACCGCTGAGGATGTCTCGGCCCAAAATCTGTTTTCTGGATATCTGCCTAGAAGCCGAGATTGTGCCATTTATAATGATATTAAACACATTACATTTAGATGCGGTAAGCAGTAAATATTTTTTACACATTTTATCTTTGATAAATGCCTAAAACAAGTAATTAATTATCAAAACTGTTGTTGATTGCCAGTTAACCAATGAATCATAAATCTACTAGCACTACAGTATTCAAACCACAGTGCGATTTTCAGTGTAAAGATTCAGGCACATTACAAGCTGAACTGGCTGCAGAGCTGACATACTGGTATATGTACAGTACACTACATCGTGTTGCTAAGCAGATAATGTTTTTGTTTTTGTGTCCAGACGAGGATGATGAAGGTGAGCGCAATGCTGTTCCTCTCACACCCCT
This sequence comes from Argyrosomus regius, assembly GCA_946959425.1. Taxonomy (NCBI): domain Eukaryota; kingdom Metazoa; phylum Chordata; class Actinopteri; family Sciaenidae; genus Argyrosomus; species Argyrosomus regius. The sequence goes on from OX336885.1 coordinate 12,534,175, forward strand.
CGACAGCTTCTTCTCCGACAGCGACTCCCTCAAACAACAAAAGAAGAAGAAGCCCAAAAAGATGAAAGAGGGGAAAATGCCCAAAGTTAAGAAGAGGAAAAAGGAGGTAAGATGTAATTCACACTCAACATCACCTGCCATGACCTCGGACATAACAGCTTGGCAGGCATTGTGGCTCAAGCTGTACCCTGCATTCTCTATTTCACAAACCATTGCTCTTTTGATGTCTCTGCAATTGGATCAAAGGTGTGTTTTGGCTGTCGGACTGCTTCTGTGATCTAAATGAGAGGCAGTGGACTGTCTCAGGCTTAGAGGAGGTTGGCAGCAGTGTCACCGTCATTGCCAGTGTAAGCTGTGGGCACCAAGGGCCAGTTTAGAGTGTAGATTTGTGCCTGTGGTGCTGGTGCTGATGGCAGGGACTGTAGGTCAGAAGTACAGCATTTGTGCCAAGCTAACAGTGGGAGTCAGAGCTTTGACAGAGCGGTTGTGACAGCCGAGTTTCTGTAGCCTTTAGTCTCCAACATTTAGACAACAGGTCAGAAATTTGAGCTGCTCCATTAACACCACTCACTTAATTTAACCAGATTTGTTACGGTGAGATCACTAATCACTTAAATTAGCTCATTTTGATTCATTTAAATATATCTTATGTGACTTTTGCTCAACAGGGGCCGTGAGCTAGCATTAGCCGAGCTGCAGGCACAAAAGCCCTTATTGATTGGACTGAGCAAAGGTGTTTATTTGTAAGAGGAATCATTTAACCTTACATATCATTAGGGCTGTCACCCTCAATGTAAAAATAAGGGACATCATGTCAGCAGGCCCAATGTCCATGGGAAACAAATCAAGCAGGCAGTCTGGAGGTCCTCGCCCATGAAATTTTGCATGTCAGACACTTCATATCCTGCAATTTGTGCTTTTTATGCATTAATTTCAAAGTCTACTCTCAACATGAATGTAAAGAAAATAAAGAGTTGATTAGAGTAAAGCACAATTGCATCAGTTATATTAAGGATTAAAGCATCAAACATAAAAGGGCAAAATGTTCAGTCTATCAAAACAACCAGATGTGAACAAGTCTCCTGGATGTCGGCATTAAAGTAAAGATCAAGCTGACCCAGAGTCAGGGAAATGTCACTTCAGGTCAGACAGAAAATGGCAAACTGTAGAGTTTGTCCCACTGACAGGACTAAACCACTCGACGTCCATCTACCATTCCTTTTGTGAGTGGACGCAAGGTACTTTCTGACTTTCTTAAAAAAAAGAAAAGAAGTCTGACTCATTTGCCTTCCAGAAAACACAAAACATCATTTGAAGTAATTGGAAGCTTCTGGCCATCTTGCAAATCCAATATTCAGACTTCCTTGAAGTCTGTTTTGGCGCCCACTGACTTCTCTGAAGTTTTCACTAACTAGTTGCTAACTGTCTACTGCTTAGTGCCGCACAAGTGGCACTAGTAGTACTATAGTGGGTTTATCAGAGCTTTTTTTTTTTAACAAAAAAAGTTCCCTACTTCATGCATGTAGCTCCTAACCATAACCGAACTAAAGCCCTAACTCCAATGCGAAACTGACTTTGTCCCCAGACATCTTGTCAGTTACAGAACTTGCAGCTTGGTGCATAGTTCAGCGCTGTGAGCAACACCTTTGTTACATGACACATGGTCATTTGATCCACTGTTACACTAAAAAATAAGTAAGTGAGTAGAAGTTGACCAAACAAAGGCGGCACCTCATAAAGTCAGCTAAAAAAGTCTGTTCCTGACAAATTGAGCCAAACTCAAGAAACTGTAAGAATTTTTTTATTCTGTGATTACAGGAATTCACCGTATTCCCAGTGTGTTTCCTGCCAGTGTTTGGCGATGTCTTTAACAGTGTCAGTGACATAGCCAGGATGTTCCCCTCTGCTGACTGGAGATGCCAGCAGTGCTGTGAGGAGCTTGGCTGGCCAGGCTGCCACCCGGCCCTTTGGCTGCTTGTGGTAAACACTGAGCTCTGGGTCTCACTGAGTTAATGAGGGGGGGACTCCCTCTGACACTCTCTCTCTCTCTCTCACACACACACACAGGCTCTGCTCTGTATTCTCCTCTTTCTTCGCTCTGCTCTTGTCTCTCACATGCATCACCTCACTTTCCCCTGATCGTGATGCTTTTGTTACTGCCTGTGCGTCATAAGACCTGTGAAGCTTTCTTTCTTTCTCTCTTGCTTGCTTGCTTTCTTTCTCTCTTGCCCTCCTACTGAGGCATCTCAGCTGCTGTAATTCACTTCCAATCACTCCCCAAAGGTTGGTGTCAGACAGGGGCTAAAAGTCAATTGGGGTCAGAGACTGTCAGTGGCACATCCCAGTCTTAGGTCAGAGCTACTGGCGGGAGAAATGGTAGCCAGGGACAGACATCGTCGCCTTCCCTCTCTCATCTGCGGTGAAACAAAAGAACTATATAGACACGAAGGGTTGTTCTGTGTCCCCTCTACCAAAAAAAAATCTGCTAAATCAAGGGAATCTGAGTTTATAGAAGGCAGTTAATTTTACTGGAAAAAAAGAAGAGGCTGCAGTTTGGCCACAATAAAACCTCCATGAAGCTGCGAGGGAGCTGCTTGCATTTTGCTGAAATACAGTCGGTTCGAGATGAGCCCCTGTCTTGTTTTTATAAGTTCAGTATACTCTCAGGGACTATGAGTCAACAGATAGCTGTTGCTGATTTCTGGGAGAGAAAAAAAGAAGAAGCTGTTCAGAACCATAAAGTGTTTTTACAGCAGTATTTTTTTTTCTTCTTCTTAAACTGGATTTTATTGGATATCCACGTCTTCGCTCGTTTGATATTTTTCTGTGGCATCCTCTGCAATCTCCCTAAGGCAGAGCCATTATGGGGGAAGCATCTAATTTGATTATGTTATCAGCACTTATCTGATTTTCTTCCCTCTGGAAGTAGAGACACCCTCTTTGTTGCTGCCTGTGTCCTCTTTGGTCCTGTGATGTGTTTGTAACATTGAACTCTGGGCCACGGTGAAGATGTTGCACAGTTCCACCTTGTCTTTGCAGTTTCTCTCAACAGTGGTTCTGCTTCTTTGCTTTTACCCTCCTCCATCACCACCCCCACTCCCATCCCCCATCCCCAATCTTCAATTTACTCTCTCTCTCTCTCTCTCTCCTTCTTCTTATGCATAAATGAGATTTGTCTAGACGGGTGCTGGAGCACCAGCTCTGCAACCACAGGCCTCTGCATAACAAGCTCGTTATGCAAACGTGTCTGATTGGATGGCGCCGTTCCATTGGCTGCCACTGTGATAGAGTGTGTGTGAGATGGAGGGTGTGTGTGTGTGTGTGTGTGTGTGTGTGTGTGCGTGTGTGTGTATATGTGTGTGTGTTGTGGTGGTGGTGGTGGTGGAGGGGGGGTTTAGGGAGTGAGTGGCAGGATAGAAAGAAAGAGTGAGAGAAAAAAAGAAAGGGGGAGCTGTTAGGAGAGAGAGTGAGAGAGAAAATAATGTTGGGGGGGGGGAGGTTCATGAGATGTGAAAGAGAGAAAGTGAGAGAAAAGGAAGGCGTGCGGGGGGGTGAGCTATGAGAAAGAGAGAGAAAACTAGGAGGAGAGAGAGAGAGAGAGAGAGTTAGAGAGAGAGCTAGAGCCAGACACTGCTCAAATTTGGTCACCATGGCAACACAGCCAGGCTGCTGGTAGGGTTGGCGGGCGCTGCGGCAACGTGAGCCTTTCCACTGCGCTACAGAGCAAAACGCCTGTAAGTCTCTCCATGGAGCCACACAGGCCTGCTGAGCAACAGGCAGCGAGCAGAGCACAAAGCTGCTGTGCAACAATTCACTCCATAGCATGTGCACACACATGTTCACACACACTGCTATCTTGCATACTGTACATATACAAACACAAATATGTCTTGACGCAAAAGGGGAACAAACCGGTGCAGAAAAGAGACATAAAAAACACCAAACACATACACTTAAATCGACACACGTGGCATTCAAACCCCCACAAAATGATTCCTGAGATGAAATAAAGAGAAACACACACATTCAGAAATATACATAGAAAGAAATACGCACACATGCACACACAAATAGCTGGATAAGATGTGTAAAGAGAGAGAATCACTAACACACATGCTGTCACGAGCACACACCAGTGAATTTGTTCATATGCAACACTCCTGATCACACAAACAACACCTGTTAACTGTTAAATCCATATAGCCTTCCAGATGTCTCATATTAAACAGGCAGGATTCGGCTCAGTCTACAGATCAGCTCTGAGCGACGATTGGCTGCGCCGCCCGAGATCTTCTCTTTCTTTCTTTAGTTTGTTGTTGTCGAAGCATCTGGAAAAGGTGAACGTGCTTCAGACGTGACTCCTCCTGAACTCGCCTCTAACTGTTGACTTGTAATCTAATAATGAATTTTATCACAGGCAGAAGGATCATAATATTAGTAAAGCAGTGACACTTTGGTATGATGTAATTTAATTTATGCAAATACCATCAAGAAGAAGCTTTTATCCAGAGTGCTTCATAATACACTGACAGCACTTTCTTTTTTATTTTTTTTATTTTTTTATAGCGTGGGTGGCCTCTGTGGGAGCTCTAATCCCTAACCCTGGCAAAATTAATGCTATGCTTATTTGCCCTATCACTGAGTTTCATATTTTAATTATTCCTGCTTTTTTATCACTAGATTTGAAATTTTGTCTCAGAAGATTGCTCTTAACTGGAGATAGATTTCCCTTTGTTGTGTCAATGGTAAAATTCAGATCTTGTATCTGGCTTTGATGCCAGGTCAGTGACCGTCACATCTTGAGGTAGAAAGCTAGAGCTAAAGATTCAAAGTCAGACTGTACCTGTTTACATTTATAAAAATAGCTCATTGGCAGGAGCTCTTGACTATATCAAAGAATCTTTATCTGCTGGTGGATGCGAGCTATCAGTGACAGCCATCTGAAGCTGACATATGCTCATGTCCTGCTATTGACTACAGACTAACCAATATTGTGCATTTATTTATACATATACATAACATTCATGTATCCTTGTCAAACGCCTCAGGGAGGAATCCAGGCGAGAGTTGACAGTGACCTGGAGGAGACCTCAGAGGTGGAGGAGGAACGGGAACGTCCAGAAATAGGCTCTGAGAGCGAGAGCAGCACATATGGCCCGACCAAAAAGAAGAAGAAGAAACCGAAGGAGAAGAAAGAGAAGAAGCCGAGGAAGAAGAAGAGAGACGAGGAAGATGACGACGATGACGACGATGATGGGAACATGAAAGTGAGTCTGGGTCCAAGAGGCAGACACAAATCACCCGTCCTATTCTGCTGGATTCTTTGCTTCAGGGAAGCTTATTTCGATAGACGGCCTATAGAGTCACATTAAATTTATCATCCCTTTATATGATAATCTAATAATAATAATAAATTGGATTTGAAGTGCTTTTCACATACTCCAGGGACATTTGACAGAAGCACAGTTAGCAAAACACGAATAATAAGCCAGGCTAAAAAGAGAAGTCTTAAATCTAGATCTAAAAACACAGATGGACTCAGAGTTACAGACCGAGGCAGGAAGGGAGTTTAGGAGTGGCAAATGATAATTCACTGCTAATCAAATTCATAATTCGTGATTAAATTAATTAACCTTTCACCACATACTGTCCAGCTTGTTGTGTGCTGAACATTTGAATACATAATACTGTATATATAATATTTGAATGTCTTTATTTGAACACTAATCTTATATAAAACAGGAAAAGATGTTTTCTGCCCGTAGTCTCTGGGCAGGTAAGTAAAAGATAGATTAGACTGTCATCTCTCAAGACATGCTTTAAGACGTAAGAGAAAAAAATGCTCGGAATAATAATTTGTGTCTGAAAAGGTCATTAATTTCAATAGCTTATGTGCTGCATATATATCTCCTAATTCACTTAAAAATCCTTTCGAAATGTTTGAGCATCGGAGGCTTCGAGTTTCCATGTCACGTGTGAGAACAGACAAACTTTCTAGTGTCAAACTCAAATATCTCAGTCAAAGGAACAAAAAGAAAAAAAAAGGTTTTTGACTGTGGAGGGACTACTTTCCCCCTCCAAATTCATTCACCGATCTCTCCCATCTGTATTTCCCCAGGAACCCAAGTCATCCAGCCAGTTGATGCAAGAATGGGGTCTCGAAGATGTTCAGTACGGCTTCACCGAGGACGACTATAAAACCATCACCAATTACAAGGCTTTCAGCCAGTTCCTCAGGCAAGCATCTAATTTTGTTAACCGCTGTGTTTCTGTGGATTGTTAGAGACCCTCGCTGACACTTCTGATAAAAAAAACAAAAAAAACTCCACACTGAGACCAGAGTGTGGTGTGACGAGCAAATACTGCTCTTTTTGTTTGAGCTAGAAAGCTCTGCTGTTGGTATAAAGAGTCTGTCTCACCTGGGGCTGTCTGGCTCGGGTAAGCCTCTGCTCCGACAAAGTGGAGCATGAGCTCCTGCAGTGCCCCCTGTGAGTAGTCAGCTGCTTACTGGATGCCTGTGACAGCCGGGAGGCTCTGGGACTCGGTGCTCTGACCCACTATCTTTCACAGGCCAGTGTGCCAAACCTCAAGCTGTTGCCTGACAAATCACAAACATGACATACACACAGCAAAGCAGGGAGAACAAAACTTAAGGGGCACTGGGGTGTCAGCAAATCGAGACCCACTTCCCTCCAGTGCTTAGGGAAGTAGAAATTACATCAACAGGAATGAAGTGTGACATAATAAAGCCGCCGTTGTTGTCTCCTCTCCCCCTGGTTTTACTCAGGCCTCTCATTGCCAAGAAGAACCCGAAGATTCCCATGTCAAAGATGATGACAGTGTTAGGGGCCAAGTGGCGAGAGTTCAGTGCCAACAACCCGTTCAAAGGCGCATCTGCCACCGCTGTGGCCGCCGCTGTGGCTGCCGCCGTGGAAACGGTTACCGTGGCGCAGCCGACGTCTGTCAGCAGCAGCCAGCCGAGCTCTCAGCTGGGGCCAATCAAAAAAGCCAAAACCAAAGAGGGAAAGGGTAAGGGCCCAGTGAACTGTGACAGAACACATATTTTTAGAAATAATAGCGAGAATACCACGTGGTCTGATGTCTCCGTCTGTGTGTGTGTCTCAGGACCAGGAGTTAGAAAGAGAAGCAAGTCTGTGAAGGAGGTGAAGAAGAAACCCAAGCCGAAAAAGACCAAATCAAAGTCGGGCCAAAGTGGGAAGAAGAAGAAAGCATCCTCGGTATGTCTTGTTTTTCACATTTGAGCTCATTCATCCATCTGAGCTTCCCCACAACTCTATTTTCAGTGGCATCAAAATGAACAGACTGTTTACTGCGTGTAGTTTTATTCTGAGCTCTTTAGTGTGTGTGTGTGCTTTTCCAGAGTGAGGAGGACTTCCTGGAGGAGTCGGACTTTGATGACATCAGCATCCACAGTGCCTCTGTGCTTTCTGATACCTCGGGTGCCGCCACCAAGAAAAAGGCCCGACGTGGGCGGAAAAAAAGGAAAAGTATGTTTACTGTCTACACTCGGCGTGCTCTGCGGTGTGTTTTTTCCCTCCAAATTCCCATTGAAATCCCTCAGAACCAGACAGTTTGATTATGGGTAACAAGGACGTAAAAATTTATTTTTTAAAGCTTTTATTTGTTTTGGGAATGTTTTCTGAAGGCACACGCTCTTTCTCGGCAGCTATTGCTCTCACGCTCATACAGTCTCATGCACATTTAGAGCCCCCATTGCAATTGTAAATTATTCAATCTCATTTTCAAGTGAATTTCTGTACGTGGCAATCACCCATGTTTGTCTCTCACCTTCACTAGAGGAAGATGGTGACGGTTATGAGACAGACCACCAGGACTACTGTGAGGTCTGCCAACAGGGTGGAGAGATCATCCTGTGTGACACCTGTCCTCGAGCATACCACCTGGTCTGTCTGGACCCGGAGCTGGAGAAGGCCCCTGAGGGCAAATGGAGCTGTCCGCACTGTGTGAGTAGATTAGTTTGACATATAAATATATTTATGAAGAACAGAAATCTGTAGCTTTTAGTAGGCTTTTTCACGGTGTTTACTTCACAGTGCATCAGGTAAAAAAGTGTGTTATGTGCCAACTGCATCGACTGGGCTTGTATGAAAAAATGTACAGATTTATAACTTTGGCATAGTTTAGCTTCATATTTCATGCACCCAGTGACCTGAGTGTCCTCATATCAGTTTTGCCAAGCCTGGTTCAAGACTGCTTTCATGTGCTGCTGTCAAAGTTTCCAGTTTGCCACAAGATTTTTTATGTTTTTGTGCAGCATTAACACTTTTTTTCTAATGATCTCTTGGATTTATCTTGTGACAAATTGGGGGTTTGGTACCACCAATTTAAGATATTGTTGGACTAAAAGCCCTGTCCTGGTCCTTTTCTCTACAGAGTATGTGAGTGTTATCAGTGTGTATGTGAAAGCCAATTTGGTCAGTGTTCAAAAGTTAGTCATTCGTTCATGCATTCATGGAAAACCACACAACAAAGCTGTGATCACACAGGCTTTTCATCTCCCCATCCAAATATGTTAATGTGGTTGTCTCCCCAAAAAGTAATCGGACCAAATCAAATAATCAAAATAATATCAGCTTTATTTTACAAATGTTAAGATGGGTGAATTAGCAGTATTTAACTCCCAGCTACGACCTTCACCAAGTCTGTGCTGCCTGTGTCCCTCAGGAGAAAGAGGGTATCCAGTGGGAGGCCAAAGATGAAGAGGAGGAGGAGGAAGAGCCAGCAGGCGAGGAAGAGGATGACCATATGGAGTTTTGCAGAGTGTGTAAAGATGGAGGAGAGCTGCTGTGTTGTGACACCTGCCCATCTTCTTACCACATCCACTGCCTCAACCCACCTCTCCCCGAGATACCCAACGGGGAGTGGTTGTGTCCACGCTGCATGGTGAGCTCACGTTTCAGTCCTGAATGCTGTTTTAAAATGTGGGACTAGACCTCATCTCAATAATGTTAGCATTCAGTGGAAAAGATACATTCATTTTAGCTTCCTTTGTTAAACTCACCTTTACTTTTCTAACATTTTTGTGTAGAAATGTGGTGCACTCTAGTGTAAATATGGATTTACTAAAGACATAATGTTATTTGGGAATCATTAATTATCTCTAACATTTTTACAAAGTTATACATAACTCCTGTTTGTTCATCTTGAAAAAAATATTGACATTTTTTGACCTATAGCAACATAAATAGGTAGTTATACTCCTGGGGTGTCATTCTCTTGCACATGTATGCACTTTGTTTTTGCTTTCTATCTTGTTTGTTTGTATTCATGTATAATGTCAGCCGTGCATAGGGACTGCAAATGCTAAATGTGACACATTTATATCGTGTTGATGTTAATTAATGTGAGTTGTCCCTGATAAATAAATGATGAAGTGTAATAAGTAAAATATGATTGGCAGATTAAATCTTTTGAGTTTGTACAGTCAGTCTGTCATGTAAAAGCCATTACAAGCTAGCAGTTTGAGCTACCCCATTAGCCTTTTTATGTTTGAATTACTATGTTATCTGTAAAGGTTGCTTAGGGTGGTTTAACTTACTGAGGGACCTGTTCTTTACCTGCTACGAAGAAGATTTTGTGTGCATTGTTGCCTTGACACAAAGTATAGATAACTCCATGTGTCACAGGACCTCTCCTTCTTTTCTTAGTGCCCTCCCCTCAAAGGTAAGGTCCAGAAGATTCTGCACTGGACATGGGGAGAACCCCCGTTGCCAGCGGAACTGCCAGCAGGCCCTGATGGCAAGCCAAGTGATCCACTGACCAAGCCTCCACTCAAGGGCCACCCAGAGAGGGAGTTCTTCGTAAAGTGGGCTGGCCTTTCATACTGGCACTGCTCCTGGGTCAGCGAGCTGCAGGTGAGATACCAGAAGTAGGTCCAATCTCAAATTAACATTTCTGCTCTCTTTGGCCACAGGATCTATGTGTCCTCTTTGCTAAAAGTGGAACACACACAACGAGCCAAGAGAGTTTTCTCTGGACCATCTTTTGCAGTTTAATCTCAAGTGATAATGCATGTTCCTTTAGCCATTTAGCTGCCAGTCTTTAAGAAATATGTGAATATAAATGCACACTGTTTCATGTGTCAAACCATCAAACCACAATTACTGAGTAATTCAGAGCACTCAAACCTACAGGAGCTGACATTTAATTTAGTGATGTCTGAACAACTTGCTTGTTTAGAAACTTGACTGCTTAATTTATTTTGCATCCGTCTTCTCTCCATTAAATCCATTTTGGGACTTCAAGTATTTAATCAAATTAGTCTCAATACTGTGGATAGATTATATGTTGCAGTCTTGTAAGAATAAGCTCTTTGCCAGAGGTGGTGGTGAATGAAACGAAGCACAGTTGATTGTTTTGCTTTGTCTGTGCCTGTGCAGTTGGAGCTGTATCACACGGTCATGTATCGGAACTACCAGCGTAAGAACGACATGGATGAACCTCCACCGTATGACTACGGCTCTGGAGAGGAGGAGCTCAACAGTGAGAAGCGGAAAAGCAAAGACCCCCAGTACGCTGTGATGGAGGAGCGCTTCTACCGTTATGGCATTAAACCAGAGTGGATGGTTATCCACAGGATACTCAACCACAGGTGGCTGCTCACAGTTCCACAAATTTTTATATCTTATGTCACAAATTGAAGTCGTTTTACAGACGTGAAATCCGTTCTCAGTTTGGTTTATGCTTGCTGTCATTTTGCCTTTACTTGCTGCGTAATACTGCTTTATATATGGAGATTATTCTTCAGAGCACTGCATATTTCAGAAAATGGGAGATGCCGAGTGTTTAAAATGACAGAAATACACAGTTAGGGACGACACAGGTAAATTATTTCCAGACTTTCCTGTCACTCATATGTACAGACATGTATTTCAGACAGATTTAGTACATAGTACAAGCATAACTGTTACTTTATGCTCTGCATAAGTTGCTCTGCAGTAAGGACTGATGTTTTTTGTATGTAATATCTGTGATATCCATTAACTAATGTCAACAAATTCATTTTGAACTTGTCTTTAGAAACTTAATTACTGATCATTATAATCCCTTAAAAACCCGGAGCGCTCTGTTTTATTTTTGTGTGTTCTTTCCAGTTTTGATAAGGATGGCGACGTTCATTACCTGATTAAGTGGAGAGACTTGCCTTATGACCAGTGCACCTGGGAGGTGGATGATTTTGATGTCCCAGAATATGACAGTCATAAAGTGTCATACTGGGACCACAGGTTGGTTAACACCATATTTTAGTTATTTTTAAACCATAGCTGTTGTTAATACTGTGGAGATGATGGTGTGGCTGACTAGAATGAGTACCCGGCACTCAAAAATAAACAAGACATATGCTGCTGTTTCCCCTCTGCCCTGGCCTCTATCTGTGATGACCCTGTTTGAGCTATTTGGCTCATCATGTTGCTGCAATTATTTGCCAGGGAACAAATACTAGGGGAGGATCAACGCCCCCTGGTGGTGAGGAAAGGAAAGAAACTCAAAGAGGACCATCCAAAGAGGGAGGTCCCTCCTGATGCTCCCATCATAGATGTGAGTTTGGATATTTAGATGCTTGCCAAAGAGATGAAAATACAATGAGTGTTATTGGCTCTCTCCAAAGGAACACTGCAGGTGTAAAGCCTCTAATTATCATTATATAGCATGATACGCCCATGTAATTACTTTAAACTATATTCTCATATCACCAGCCAACCATCAAGTTTGAGCACCAGCCGTGGTACATTAACGCCACTGGAGGAACGCTGCACCCTTACCAGCTGGAAGGCCTGAACTGGTTGAGGTTCTCCTGGGCACAGGGCACGGACACAATCCTGGCTGATGAGATGGGCCTCGGAAAGACGGTGCAAACAATAGTGTTTCTTTACTCACTCTATAAGGAGGTGAGTGTCCTCTGTTATTATGCCCATATTATATAGCATCACATAGGCGTTCTCTGGTTGCAATGTCTTCACTAATTATACCAATTCTTAGAATACAAATGGTAACGTAGACATCTTTCCTCCTCCTCCTTCTCCGCCTTCCTCAGGGTCACTCTAAGGGGCCTTTCTTGGTGAGTGCGCCCCTCTCCACTATCATAAACTGGGAGAGGGAGTTTGAGATGTGGGCTCCGGATTTCTACGTGGTGACATACACTGGAGACAAAGACAGCCGGGCAATCATCAGGGAGAACGAGTTCACCTTTGAAGACAGCGCAGTAAAATCAGGACGCAAGGTGTTTCGCATGAAGGTACCTCCTCCTCATACGCTCATTCCAGATCACCATGAGTTTGTCTTGTTGACATCTAACTATTATTAGCAATGTCTTTATTTTCAAGCAATACCGTAGCAAACATATGATCCCACATCTAGTCAACATTAGATATATTTGATTGACGTTCTTCCTTCCGTCCCCCTTGCAGAAAGACACTCCTATCAAGTTCCACGTGCTGCTGACATCCTATGAACTGATCACTATAGATCAAGCCATTCTGGGCTCCATCACATGGGCCTGCCTGGTAGTAGACGAGGCTCATAGACTGAAGAACAACCAATCAAAGGTAAAGCAGCATATCCTGCACTGATAGCAGCCTTTTCCAAAAGTAGCATGAATACTATCAGGGACACAAAACAGGAAAGGAGCAGGAACACAGACTGATATGATTAGGAAATGTTTGTGCATAAACATATCCATGAAATAAAAGGTTAGGCTTATATCTAAAAGGTGATTTCAGAGGTATGATTGGAGGAAGTTTTACATGCGTCATTGAATTCTTTTTGGAGGCATGTGTGTCATATCTTGCACAATGTGTCCTGTCCAGTTTTTCAGAATTCTCAACGGGTATAAGATCTACTACAAGCTGCTGCTCACCGGGACTCCTCTTCAGAACAACCTGGAAGAGCTTTTCCACTTGCTTAACTTCCTCACCCCAGAGCGCTTCAAGTAAGTCCTTCCTCTGTTCTATCTTGACGTTCGCTTGTCTTCCTATTTTTCTCCATCTTACCAATATCTGCTAGCTGGTGCATCAAATAGGTCCCACCTTAGATAGATAGCTAGATATATTCCTCTTATACTGATTCATTTCTGTGACTGGTGCAGCAACCTGGAAGGTTTCCTGGAGGAGTTTGCTGATATCTCCAAGGAGGACCAGATCAAGAAGCTCCATGACCTGCTCGGCCCTCATATGCTCAGAAGGCTGAAAGCTGATGTCTTCAAGAACATGCCTGCAAAGACAGAGTTGATTGTCAGAGTGGAGCTCAGCCCCATGCAGAAGTAAGCACTGGGATAAAGAGAAGGAGTAGTTGTTGGAGGAGTTGATACTGTGTATTGCTGCAGTCAGTTCCATCCATATACAGTGGAAATAAAACAGTTATAAATGCCCATACAATCATGTAACTTACTTGTAATTCACTGTGATTTCTCCTCTGACCTGCAGGAAATATTACAAGTTTATTTTGACGCGAAACTTTGAGGCTCTTAACTCCAAAGGTGGAGGGAACCAAGTGTCCCTGCTCAACATTATGATGGACCTGAAGAAGTGCTGCAACCATCCCTATCTGTTCCCTGTGGCTGCTGTGGTAAGGCAGCAATTTAACTTAAATATTTGATCTCAGTGGGTGCAAAATCTTCGAATGATGAAATCGAATGTTGATGACTTGGAAAGTGTCTGTGGGGAGATGGAACCGTGGCTGTTTGACATAAGATACCAACCTGTACGCCACAAATTGTAGCCCTTCTTGTCTCCTGGATGGAAATATATTACTGTGGCGTAAATGGTAAATGGTCTTCTAGTCTCAAAGCACTTTACACTACATATCACATACACATAAATTCACACACTGATAGCAGCGGCTGACATTCAAGGTGCCAACTGTTAAAAGTAACTAATCATTTACTCACCGATGGCGCAGCCTTCGGGAGCAATTTGGGGTACAGTATCTTGCCCAAGGACACTGGAGGGAGCCAGGGATTGAGTCGCTGATCTTCCGATTAGTGGACTACTTCTGAGTCACAGCTGGCCCAATTACGCTTACCAAGTATTAATATATTTCTCCAGTTGAAGTCTGGATTTGATTTTTTAACAGGAAGCTCCTGTATTACCCAATGGCTCGTATGATGGCAACCTACTGGTGAAGTCCTCAGGAAAACTGACGCTGCTTCAGAAAATGCTGAAGAAACTTAAAGACGAAGGACACAGAGTTCTCATTTTCTCTCAGGTAATACTTGAATAAATATTGATCCATGGCTTGATACCAAAGCTTTCGTTGACTAGTGGCCATGAAACACTGAAAATCCAAACATCTATATTTTAGTCATTCCAGTGCCAATGCCAGTTGTTCCAGACATCCAATCAAAGATCATTTTGAATGCAGACTTAGTTTTAAGAGTTTTATGTTTGATCTTACATCAACTTGTAATACCGTGTATTTTTTTTTACAGATGACAAAGATGTTGGATCTGCTTGAAGATTTTCTCGAGTTTGAGGGTTATAAATATGAACGTATCGATGGAGGGATTACCGGAGGCCTAAGGCAGGAGGCCATCGACCGCTTCAATGGTTAGTTTGTCAATTCAGGATCTCCCTGTGTCTGTTTGTATTGATGCATGTTTCCTTCTACAAGGCTTTCACTCACTGTCACACGCAAAACAACTCTCTGCCTTGGTTTTTGTCACAGCACCAGGCGCTCAGCAGTTCTGCTTCTTGCTTTCAACACGAGCTGGAGGTCTTGGCATCAACCTTGCGAGTGCAGACACTGTCATCATATACGACTCTGACTGGAATCCACACAATGACATCCAAGTACTGATTTTTTTTAGAGACTTTCACAGGGACACTTGCATGCTTTTGTTGCATGCTTTCATAATCTTCTTACACTGTTCATTTCATCTGTTCATTGTATCATTGTATGTAATGTAAATGTCCCATTTCTCTTGCCCTGTCTTTCCATTCTCCCAGGCTTTTAGCAGAGCCCACCGTATAGGCCAAAATAGGAAGGTGATGATCTATCGTTTTGTGACGCGGGGCTCGGTGGAGGAGCGAATCACTCAGGTGGCGAAGAGGAAGATGATGCTGACCCACTTGGTGGTGCGGCCTGGCCTGGGCTCCAAAACTGGCTCCATGTCTAAACAAGAACTGGACGACATCCTCAAGTTTGGAACTGAGGAGCTTTTCAAGGATGAAATGGAAGCTGCACGGACAATGGGTATGTCTGGGTGTTTCCTCTTGTTGTGCTGGAATAGGTGGGACTCCTGCAGATTCATAATTCCACAAAAGTCAGTTACTCACAAAGTAAAACTCAGTGTAAAGATGGGTAGAAGCTGCTGAGCTCAGAAAAGGCACAGAGGGGTTTGAAAATGAGAGGCAAAACTACAAATGTTGGTGATATATAATTGTGGGTTCTTTAGTTATTCAAAAGTTCTCTTTTGTCATAGGTCAATGCTTTAGACATTTACAAGCATATTTCCTCTGCTGGAAAATGGCTCAGAATATTCACAAACTAAGAGCTTCTCATCAACAGGTGACAACAAAGATGGTGAGGAGGGCAATGTGATTCACTATGACGACGATGCTATCTCAAAGCTGTTGGACCGCAGCCAGGATGCCACTGAAGACACAGAGATTCAGAACATGAACGAGTACCTGAGCTCCTTCAAGGTGGCTCAGTATGTGGTGAAAGAAGAGGATGGAGAGGTGAGAATACAACCATGTTTTCAACCCCATGAATCAGGTTGAGTGGAGTCAGAGAAAAAGAGACCACCAAGGTATGTACAACAGACCAGAGATCTCATGAGATGGTTATTTGACCGTTTGTTAGATGCATAACTTTAACTTCAAAGAGCACGATAACGCAATTTAGAATTAGCATTATGGAAAAGAGGTCATGTGGTGGTTTTGCCTGCAAGTGGTGCTAAAAAGCAATTATTTGATGAGCAGGTCCTTGGATTGTTACAGTATACACATGTAATGTAGGCCACAAGCAGAAGGGTGATGTAACACACATTGTAAGATACCAAAAACCTCTTAAAAGGTTTAAAACAATGTAGAAAATGCTTTAAATATGTTTTCAAGGGCTTGAGGATAAACAAACTGTGTTTATAATGAAAAATTTGGTCCACCAGGAAGCTAAGCCTGGTAACTTGCTGTCTGATTACTTGGTTTCAGCACATTACAACATAATTATACAATAAAATATGCTCATAAGGTGCAAGACAACATGAGAGACGAAGACATACAGATAAATATAGAATAATTGTGTGAAGACCATAAAATTCGGGTAATGATGTCTCATATGATTTTCGTAGTGTTGCCGATATAAAGTGGTTTCTCTGTACCTTCATTCAAATTTACTCAAAATGTCAATCGATGTATTTGCCTTTGTGTATTTCCGTGTGCAGGAGGAGGTGGAGCGGGAGATCATCAAGCAGGAGGAGAACGTGGATCCAGACTACTGGGAAAAACTCCTTCGCCACCATTACGAACAGCAGCAGGAGGATCTGGCTCGCAACCTCGGCAAAGGCAAACGCATTCGAAAGCAGGTCAACTACAATGATACGACCCAGGAGGACCAAGGTAGGGTCTGTCGACAGACACATGGGAACTCACATGCCTGGGTTTGTCGTTTTGCCTTACGCCTTTACCAAGACATATTGTTAAAGTGTTAACCTTTAATATTATCATACAGAGATATTTACTGGAAAACTATTACTATTATTGCCTTTTAATTTTACATATCGGTACCAGGATTTGGCTTTCCTTGCCACATTCAAATATAAGCACAAATGAGCACACGAGATGCAGAATGGAAAAGAGATGAGGTTTTTGGCTTGTTAGACATCTCACCAGCTGGCTTGTCGACAGGTGGCAAGCAATCCAAGAGCATAATTCTGAGAAAGAAGAGACATTATTTTCTAAAATAAACCACTCAATGGGGCTCTGTTTGGACTTTATTGAATAGATATGTTTCCTGTCTTCTAATGATTTTCCGGCAGTTAGCAAGCCTCCAACAGTCAATACTAAATGTTGTTGTGAATGGCATTCTGGGAGCTGTTGCCCGTTATGAAAACATGCATCATCTAAGCAATTACGGCTAAACAGATCATCTTAAAGATTAACACTTGATTTGTTCTGTTTGAGATATTTCTCTGAGCTGAGCATGAAAGTTCCGCAAGAATGTTTTGGGTAGTTTCTCCATGATCAATCTGCTGCCATAAAATGCCTTTTAACACCCTTTCTGCCGGCTTTGGTGCAGGTCAACAGCTGTTTTAACATGATCGACTTAGCAAGCTAACAGCTATCAGCTAATAATGTAACAGAACAGTGCTACTCAAGCTGCTGCCTGAGCGTCACGTGCTTGGCTTCATTAGTGAGTTAACAAGGTGACATTATCTTAACACAGAATAATGCGGGTGTATCAGTTTAGGCAAGAACAGCACATAAATTAATCAGCATGTTTATTAAATCCTCTTAGGTTGTAAGTCTCAACAAGAGCTGTTGACCTCCATTAAATCTGCCACAGAGTGTGTAATACTGGCCTAAAGCTCTTTTGTATCTCGTGCATTTATAGAGTCTTCCCAGTAGAAGCACTTCTGAATGGTTCAACAGTTTCTGTGTCTATTGCAGAGGCATATATCCTGTAGTTGTACTCAAGGTCCTGATGGCTACAGATCAACAGCAGTTGACTGTGTGTGTGTGTGTGTGTGTGTAAAGATTTCAAAGCCCATCACAGCTTAGAGTACACTCTGAGTTTAAAGTGATTGTCTGGCAGAGTAGTCAACTCTCACCTCACTTCCAGAGTGGTACAATATGTGCATGCCCAGCTGTAGTGGTCTGTAGTAATCTGCAGTGCCATGGCGCCCTCAGGTGGCCACCAACAGAAGCGAATGCAATGTACTGTTTCTCTTTGATGTGTGGCTCAGAATGGCAGGATGATCTTTCAGACAATCAGTCGGAGTACTCTGTGGGGTCCGAGGACGAGGACGAAGATTTCGAGGAGAGACCTGAAGGTAAAAAAACATTATTTCCTCCATACAACTATTATGCTCTTTAGGTATGACTCTACTCTAAGACACTGGAGCTCTCTCCAGCGTCTAACATGTCTTTCTGACAATGAATTTGGTTTTATTTCGTGTAGGTGGTCGCAGACATTCTCGTCGGCAGCTGAAGAGTGAGAAAGACAAACCTCTGCCTCCTTTACTGGCTCGAGTTGGGGGCAGTATTGAGGTATGAATTACAGGTTGTAGGTCTTTCACAGCACAGCCTGTACAAGTGGACATATATACCCTGTTTGGCAGCATGACTTTGTCAGCAAGGGGATTGTTCGTTTTATAAATCATGCTCAGTAGGAGGAAGTTTTGGGATAAGGGGGAGGCACAATAACAAACTCAGACAGTGTAATCTTTAAGCCCAACGTGTCAGCAAGCATCACTGATGCTGTGTTCTTGCTCACCACTCAGCAAGCAACATAATTTAATGTACAGTATATGAGTGAATATACAGTAGTTTCCCTGATTGTTCCACCATAATGTGGTTTGCCAAGCTGTACTTACATCTTTCTCTTTCAGTTATGCTTACACCACTTTCCGTCTAAAGCGTTTTCTATTTATTATAAGGTCCTCGGGTTCAACGCTCGCCAGAGGAAAGCCTTCCTCAATGCCATCATGCGCTGGGGCATGCCTCCTCAGGATGCTTTCAATTCCCATTGGCTGGTTAGAGACCTGAGAGGGAAGAGTGAGCGCGAGTTCAGGTAAAGCCCTGCTATTTTAAACTGCGATACGTGTTGATTAAACTGTAATTCTCTATTTACACAGTTCAATTTTGAGTCAAAGGCGGCCCGCCAACCACTTAAGAGGTAGCTCTGTGCTATTTTATTCACCCTCACACATATAATTGTTAGCCCAGGGCAAAGCTCCAGAACAACAGGGGTGTGCAAAAGGTTGGTCTCGCATATTTCAGGGTTACTTCTCTTCAGAATACACCGGAGCCAAACATTACATAAATAGATATTCAGAATGCAAGTAGCCCCAAGTTCTGTTATTTCTAAAATAAAGCACCTGCACTCAATTACCACTATCGCTACTGCTACGATTACCACTGATATCACTCCTGTGATTAGTGCCAATATCACAAATTCAACAACTGGGACTATCATTGCTGCTGCAGCCATTACTACTAAAGCTGGATTTACACTTCTTAACTGCGTTAAGAGGGTATTAGTACTACTGTTATTGTTATTATTATTGTACTTACTATTGTTCTACTACTACTGCTATCACCATTGTCTACTATTCTACTACTGCCAGTACTCTTAACATTGTATTCCTGCTATTATCTTGTTATTACTGTGACTATTACTCTATTTTTCCACGATCATACCACAGTTATTAACGTGTGTTACTATTACAACTACTGGTACTATAGTACAACAGTTAATTTGTCCTCTTTCTAAAGGTACTACTGCCTCTGCCACTAGTTTGTTAGCTTATATTTCAGTCCGTAGGATTGCAAGACACTCTGCCAAATATACAAATCCAAAAGAAAAAATCAATTATAACTTCATATGTGCTTTCATACACATACTAAAAAGTTCTTCTGCTATTGGGGCCCTTTAAAATACAATGTTACTTGTAACCTCAGAGGAATCACCCGTCACATGTACTGCAAAGTGCTTTTTTTTCTTTTCTTTATCAGGGCCTATGTGTCTCTGTTCATGAGACATCTATGTGAGCCGGGGGCAGATGGAGCAGAGACGTTCGCCGATGGAGTCCCACGCGAGGGACTGTCTCGTCAGCATGTTCTTACCAGGATCGGAGTCATGTCCCTTGTCAGGAAAAAGGTACTGGTTATTCAACCAAAGACATATTTAACACACAGAATGCCAAGTCTCTCTGCTGGAGCACTGTGAGCTGAGAAAGTAGGTCAAACTGTTCAGGCAGAGGCAAACGTAGGCAAAAGGAAAAAGTACTCTTGGGTACCTTCCTGTTTTATACTAGCCTGGCATCGTCGTAGTAATTCACAAATCTGCCAGAGCACATGAAACATGAGCTCTTGGATGACTCGTCTGGTTCCCAGGCAAGTTTCAAACATCATGAAAACCACAAATTTAGTTGTTTTGGTAGCTTTGTTTGCCATGTATACACCTGGGTAAAGAAAAAATCTTTTTAGTATCTGCTAGCTAGTTTCAAATCAGTGATTTTTCTAAATTTGGTTGCACCATTGCAACTTATCCATAAGCTTAAAATCTTAGCTAGTGAATACTTTAATAATGTGAAATTGGTTGCTTGGAAACATCTATGGTGTCACCAAATCAAAAGTAATCAACTATGTAAACAGGAAGTCACTGTAGCATCAAAAGCTGTAGCAAAATTTCAATAACATATAGTTTTTATGGTCTAAACGACTATTATTAAGCATACCCAATCCTTTGTAAAAGCTTGACTTGTAACATATGTGAAATACGGAGAAATGCATTTCAGAGTTAGCTAATATTCATTCAGAATGAGAGGGAATTACCCAATTATAAAAAACCACAATGCTTTGGATTTGGGGGTATATTGCGCATTTTCTTTTAAATGTAATTTAAAATTTAAAATCTTCCCAGTTTATCATTATTAAACAACATTTGAATACTAGGTCAAATGTATGGACCATATTCTATATTAGCTCCATTACTCCTCATACACTGCCTCATACTATTATATTTTTTATGTCTGTTTTTCTCCATGGCCCCTGACAAATAAATTATAGAAATGTAAACTAAATTTACATTGTAACATCACAAGAAGAGCTAGTGCAACCAGACATGGAAAACTAAACTACTAGTTGAGTATACCGAATGTACTTTACAATGGAGCTCTTCCTAATCCCTTATTTGAGGAAAGTAAGCCATCATGAAAGAGAAGGATTTTCATTTCATTACAGTTGAGTGAATCTCTTTTTTGTAGGTGCAAGAGTTTGAGCATGTAAATGGAAAGCTGAGTTCTCCAGATCTGATTCCCATCGGCATGGAGCTGAAGAAGCTGACTGAGAGTTTATCTTCTGATCCTAACACCCCTGTGCCAGCCAGCCCTGTCGCAACACAACCCGGCACTCCCATCCCGCCAGGTTAGAACAAAGTGTCTGTGCACGGATCACGTATTATTTCTCTCAGACTGTAAGGTAAAGTTCATGCTTTGAAAAAGTTTTTGATAAATAAAGTTTGAGTTGTTGTTGTTTTCTGTATTTCAGAGAAGACTGATTCTCTCTTGGGTACCGCTGAGGACAAGGAGACCACAGAGCAAGATGGCAAGAAACTGTCAGAGCAGGAAGTGAGTCCTTTTTTTCTTTACGCTATCCATCACTTTCAGAATGTTAAAGTTCTCCTTTACTGGCTTGTCCATCTTCTCATGGTTCATCACATTTTAATCAGTCATCTTATCATCCTCAGAAGACAACTTCTGTCAGACTTGGACACCTTTTTAACTTGTCTCTCTGCCCTCTACCAACTTTCCTCTTTCTCCTCTGTTGCCCTGTCTGTTTCTCCCTCGGCAGACCTCCAGTGCAGAGCCAGCATCTGTACCTGAGAAGGGAGCTGACAGTGAAGAGAGCAAGGCCAGCTCAGAGGAGAAAACGGGAGATGAGAGGGACAGAACTGAGTCACCCTCTACAAAGATGGAGCCATCTGCCAACGCAAAAGAGTCCGCTTTGAAACAGACAGATCTGTCATCCAGTCAAACCTCACCTAAGAGTGAGTGGTGAATGATCTGTGTGCTAAAAAAAAAAAATCGGTGAGGTTTTACTTTGTTTAATTGACTTTTGTTTTGACTTTTGTTATCCACAGTGGAGCCCTGCAAAGACACAGAGAAGTCCTCAGAAAAAGGAGATACTGATTCTCCTCTGGCAAAAATCGAAGACAAGGAAAATAAGCCAGGTATACATGCTATGAGTCCTTGAATTAAACAAGCATAAATAGGTTTTCTATATAGATTCCACTATATAGATATTTATTTTAAGAAACTGTTCTGTCATTTATGTTGCCCTTGCAGATGATCTGAAGAGCGAGGATGCCTTAGAGGGTCGATTGAATGGAGACAAAGACACTCTGGATGAGTTGGATGACAGCAGGAAGGAGGACAAAAATGGATTCAAAGCCAAGTTCATGTTTAATATCGCTGATGGAGGTTTTACAGGTGAGCAAAATGAACCAGCACTAATCAAAGAAGAAGTGTCAACATACTGCAACAAACTGCACATGTGAGGGAGGAATGAGACGTAGCTGTTGAACCTGTATATTATTGTCTAAAGTGAGTAATCTGTGCTCAAAATATAATATTTATGAACAGAATTTGCTCATAGGAGAGCAGGGAAGCTTCATAGTTTTCACAGCAACCCAATGCTGAATGCACATTATATTATAAGCCAAGCTAACAGACATTAAATGGATACAGTATGTGTCTGATTCCTTTTAAAATTGCAAACTTGAGTATGTTGAGTATGTCAGCAGGACCCATTTGTCAATTGTCTAAAAAGGACAGAAACACTAACATAATGTAGAAACAGGTGATTAAATGTTGCTGACTCATTTCCATAATACTGGACTGTAATGTTGTGAAGCTCAATTTTAATATGCAAATTTGAACAAAGCTTTTCTTTAAGCCGAACAGCAGAGAGAGTTGTGAGTTGTGTATGTTATCTAGAGACAAATGAATACACGGTGAATAATGAAACAACAGTCAGGACTGTATGAAATGAGTAAATACTCTGTCTCACTGCTATTTAAATAAAACAGTTTTAAAGACATTAGCCTGCAAAGACACTCTGATTAAACATTAGTAACTTATAAAGTGACTTATTGTCCAAATTTATTGAAAGGAGGACACTGTAGAATTCCCTCATATCTGCATATTGTGTTTTATTAACCCTCGTCTTTAATACACTTTGTGCCCCAGTGTCTCACTACAGGTTGTTTTTATTCCAGGTGCCACAGTGAAATTGCTTTATTTTTTTTTTTGCCACAAGACGTGTTTGTGTTGTTAATATCTCTCTCTTGAATATTAGTTTGTATTTTTGTAAAAAAAACTGTATGTCTTTGTACTTTCCCCCTGTCAGAGTTGCACACCCTCTGGCAAACCGAAGAGCGAGCGGCGCTGTCTTCTGGAAAGATGCATGACATCTGGCACCGTCGCCATGACTACTGGCTGTTGGCTGGTATCGTAACGTATCCTTTCTCAGACGGAGGAGCGAGAAGCTCAGCATCTGGAAAAGTAATGTAATTACTTATGACCGCGGGGGAGCTGCAGGACTTTTATTTACAAACTGTGAAGAGAGATATGAAACGGTTATTTTCATGAACTTATCTTCGGTTTTTATTTGAAGAAATTTATGAGGCTCTCTGCTCCTATTTGTTTTCTTTGACCGGTAATCTATCTCAGACATGGCTACGCTCGCTGGCAAGACATTCAGAATGACCCACGCTATGCTATTTTGAATGAGCCCTTCAAGACTGAGATGCATAAGGGCAACTACCTAGAGATGAAGAACAAGTTCCTGGCTCGCCGCTTCAAGGCAACTTGAGTCTTTATGATTAAAAATAACTAAATAATTTAAGCATTAAATGATTTGTCATGTCTGAATGCAAATTAAAACAAACTGTCTCTCTGTCACTGTCACGATCTTTTTCTCCCTGTAGTTGTTGGAGCAGGCTCTGGTCATTGAGGAGCAGTTGAGGCGGGCAGCTTACCTGAATATGACCCAGGACCCCAGTCACCCGGCCATGGCTCTCAACACTCGCTTCACTGAGGTGGAATGTCTGGCAGAGTCCCACCAGCACCTGTCCAAAGAGTCTCTGGCCGGGAACAAGCCTGCCAATGCTGTGCTGCACAAAGGTCTGCGGTTCAGTTTCATAAATAACCGAAGTCGTAAGTGTCAGAATTTCTGCCTCACCTGCCAAAGGCTGGTAAACTGAGAAAATAATCCAGCAGAAATTGCTTTTACAGGACAAAATTACTGACATAAATTTTTCATAAGACATTTGTCAGCCCACAGGTAGTCTGTGTGCTCCGTGTGTGTGTGTAAGATCAAGAATCAAATATTCATTAAAGAGGAAAGGGCAATTTTAAGATTAAATCCTCTAAAATCCCCCTGGGATTGTCAATATTACACTATTACCTAGGCTGGGACTATTTTATTTATTAAGTACTTGGTCTTTTTTTTTTTCTTTTGGTGTCCTTTCATATGCATCATCATTGGATGAATGAAATCGATTTTTAACGAGTGAAATATCAATGCAGTACTGTGTGTTTCAGTTTCTTTATCCCAGGGCAGTTGACCTGCCTCACTCTGAATATAAATGGAGGTAAACGGTAAATGGAGTGCAAAGGGACTGTTATGTGTAGAGCATCTAACAGGCACATCCTGTTTTGACACAGTGGCTTCATTTTCTGGTAATTTGACTCAACACGCTTACAGTGATTAGTAGGATGAAAGTTTGGGAAGATGCCAAGACTCAAGACTGTATAAAATTGAGTTGTTAAAATGTTATTGTTTGAAAATGTTGCTGTCTGATTGTGACCCTTATTGAAAGATTTTATGGCATTTAGTTCTTGGCAGTTTTTAATTTCAGGCCCTGGATCACACAATTAATTCGCTTTTTTTTTTTTTTTTTTCATGATTTGAGATTTTGAAACCCTTTTTATCTCATTGATCTTTTCCTCACTAAATGACACAACATGTGCAGGCATTAAGTGAGTGTTACTGCAAGTAAAACCTCTTTATCTGATGAGGTGTGTTGTGTGTTTGTGTTTCTGTTGTCATACTCTCGTAGTGCTGAACCAACTAGAGGAACTTCTGAGTGACATGAAAGCAGATGTGACACGACTGCCCAACATGCTGTCCAGGATCCCGCCGGTGTCAGCCCGTCTGCAGATGTCTGAGAGGAGCATCCTGAGCCGCCTCACCAGCCGAGGGAGCGAGCCTCCACCACAGCAGGTGAGACAGGAACACGGTGGTCGAGAAGGTCAGGGTGGCTTGAGAAAAGTGACAAGTAATTGACAAGTAATTCATTCTTTGATTGCAAAATCAAACCTTCTGTCAAGTCTCTTTCCTTAAAAGTCCAGTGTGTAACATTTATAATCGAATATAATATTCATAACTATGTTTTCACGAGTGTAAAATCACCTGAAATAAGAATTGTTATGTTTTTGTTACCTTAAATCAGCTTTTTATATCCACAGAGGGAGCGGGTCCTCTTCCATGGAGGCCGCTATTTTGAACTACTTTGTTTTCTACAGTAGCCCAGAAGGGACAAACCAAACACTGTCTCTACATAAGACTTTTTTTTTTTTTTTTACAAGTTTCACGGCCACTGTAGTTTCTCCTTGTGATGCTTGAACCGAGAGGGAGAGGTGAGGGGTTTTCAGTCAGTTGCAGTCTGAAACTTCACCACAAGATGCAACAAAGTTTTACACACTGGACCTTTAACGGTTTGAAGTTAGCTGGTTCTCTCTCTGCAGTAGAAGCTGGTGGTTCATAAGTATGAGGAAACAAGGCTTACTGAAATGTGCAGCACGTCTGAGTAAATAAAAGGCTGTGGCCCAAAAACTTTGAAGTACTTTGTAGTCACGGCTCAGCAGCAACATTATTCCTTCAAAAACCTGCGGAGACTCAAACTCTCCTATCCTATCCCCCATGGAAGAGTTTCCCCAGGTGTAATGAAAAAAAAAGGCTCTCCCTTAAGTTGTTTACTTTCACCACTGAGCTCCACGCTTCAGTCCCAAAGGATTTAACAAAGGCTGTATTGTCTCATTACTTTCATCTCTCCTGCGCCTGTTCACCACAGTTGAACGTGTGTGTTTTATTTTGTGTTATACAAGAGATCATTTCAGCCGAGCATTGTGATTGGTCATGCTCAGACTGTGCATTTTTTTGGTTGCTATGCCAACTCTTGTGGTAACCAGGGAAACAGTCAGAAATCTTTCTTTTTTTATTTGCTTACTTCTCTTCTCTGTCAGAGCTACTCAAACCTGCTAAATGTTGTGTGGGGGAATTAAACCCTGTCACTGTAATCACAGACAGCTCCCTTGTTATTATCCTACCAAGGAGTCATGTACTGTAAGCAGGATAACTGAACTCTTCTGTTTGTTTCTCAGCCTTTTAGTCAGGGTGGGTTCGGCTGCTCCCAGATGTACAGCAGCAGCTTTGGTGGAGGATTCAGAGGACCAGGTGGACAGCCGATGGTCAACTACAGTCAGATGCCTCTGGGACCCTACGTCAGCGGTAAGGACCAACATTTACAGTAGTGTTGGTTCAAAGGTGACATAAAACAAGTGGCACTGGAAGTTGTTCATGCAACTTAAATTACACTATTTGACTAACTGAGCTGTCACACCATTTTGAAGATGTTTCATTAGACATTTTGACGGACTAGATGCTAAATGTTATTTGTAAATTTGTAAAGAATACATTTCCATAAACTTCACACAGTTAATACATTTCAATTTGACACATAATTAGTCTAGCATATGCCAATTTGTGTACTGTGTGTACTGAGGTCGCTCTACTAACTTTTTTAGATAGTTGCTATTATAAATAAATATAATTAAAGTGAACAGGGTGATTCTGGTTTATTACATTTCTATATATAATAGTATTCACCAAGTTAATTGCTGAGATCTGTAACAACAGCAACATGTAAAACACACTTACTGGTTTCATATCAGTATCACACCTACAAAGAAGTCAGATAGGATGAAGAAACATGAGCAATCATAAGTGTTTTTTACTTTACAGCAGAAATATAAACATTTACAGCCTGGTACAAAAAACAGTTTTGGTCTCTATAACTAATTCCCCCATTTCTGACAACTGTACTGAGGGTGAATTTTTATAGAACTCACCTGTTCAAATTATATTAAGACTAAAAGTTATATATATTTAACAGTGTGGTCACCTTGATTGAGCTTCAAAACAGCTCTCGAGAGAACTGTGGGTGACGCCACGGATATGACGTTCATATTTATACTGTCTATGAGCCAGACGTGAAGAGGAAACAATTTGTTGTAAACATCCATGACCGCTTACAGAGCCACGTCCTTGTTCAAGGAGAGTTTGCAAACAATTACCGGTGCTTGCGTCCACTTTTGTTTTTTAATTACATGCTGAAGTTACTGCGCTTGTTCATTTTATATCTCATAATTCTCACTGAACAATTGAATGAATGAATGAATGACTTCAATCTGAAATCTCTCTCCTCTTTAGTGTCCACTAATGGCCCTCCACCCCCTACAAGCCATCTGGACAAGAAGTCACTTGACTCCTTGAGAGATGTGGCTACGCCTGACCTCAAGTCGGGCAAACCTAGTGATGTCATCTGTATTGAGGACTAGATTAGCTGTGTAACACTGACCTGAGGTCAGAAACTCCCAGGGATGGATTCTGTATGGATGACAGCTGCCCATCTCTTACGCCACATCCTCCTCTTTCTCCTGCTCCTTCCTGACTTAAAATCTACAAAATCAAGCTCTCTGTCTACGGATAAGGCAATTAACTTTTTGATTAATGCAGATGTATCTATCTTAACAATTGCACTTTTATCTTTCAAGGATTCTATAGAAGTATTTCAGTAGATATTTGCTTTTGTTAACCTGTGCTGAAGAGCCGAGGATAAGGAGGGAAAAATGAAGCAGGAATTTTTTTTTCAAGCCCTGCACTACAAGGCGAAAACTCAAGCAAGTTGGCATGACTGAGTTTCCGATGCTCTTGACTGGGGCTCTCATTCTAATCTTGGTATGTGTGTTTTGTTCATGCCAGCCTCGACTTTTTCATTCCGCGTTCCCGCTGTTGCTTTTATCCATCTGCCTATTCACTGTACACTGTGACTGTGCCCCACTGGAGCTTGTTCCCTGTGAAGAGGAGTGGAGTTAAAGGAACGTCGTCAGTCATAGTTTGATAGGAGGCTGTTTTCCTGAGGGCCGATATTGTTACTTTAAGTGAATATGTGTTTTTTGTCATTCATGTAGTAACCAGTGGATAAATTATTGATTTGAAAGCATCAAAAACTATTATCATGTATGCAGTAGCTGGACACAGTCTGTCTGAATCCTCTAAAGACTGCCACCCGCTGGTAATTTGGAGAAAGTAATCTCTGCCAAACTTGCAGATACACTTGACTGCAGTACCACAAACCTGTGAGGGTTGGCTTCTTGTACTGTATATACTCAGAGACTGCTGTTTATTTTACCTCACATAGGTCTAATCATAGTGAAAATATGTATACATACATGGATGAAATCAGAAGCCTGGCTTGGCGTCGTACGTGAAGATCGAGCAGAGAAGAAAAAGCTGCAGGAGTGGCAAAAATGATTTTTAACACATTTCAGAGAGGACTGAGTATTTCTGTGTATGGTACAATATTTGTGATTCTTATTATATTTGAATGTTAGTAGTGGCTGTAGAGCTTAACCCTGGAGCCATGACCAGTGGGACTGCACTATAAACAGGAACTCATTCGGTCTACATCCACACACAGGGCTTTAATGTTCAGGCCTAACTGAGAACAGTCCTGAGTGGAGAGTGGCTTTTTTTTTTTTTTTTTTGCCTCTCGTGCACATCCCAGGGACTTTCCCAGTTCCCTTTCATTGTTAGAACTGAATAAGAACATATGTGCTTATGGCGCAATGTCACCTTAAGTCTAGTATCTGTCGCAAAAATGAGCTTTCGTTTGCTTCTCTTTATGTTAAGGTAAAATAAGATGTATTTGGTCACTTGGTGCCATTAAAGAATATGATCCAGTATGATTTGTTCTTTGATGCAGTGTTTTTCCTCCACACAGGTGAAGACTGTAATTGGTAATGTCACAGTCTAAACATACATTTGAAGGATTTTTTTCTCTGTATATGAGCTTCTAAAGGACCAATGTTGCACAGCAGTACTCTTTAGATTATGTCTTCACTCAGTTATGTTTGAGCTCTTTCAAGAGTGTATCTCGCTGCCTGTTGCTTTACCTGGTGTGAAGACACGTTAGCATGGTATAGCTACATATCTTGTCCATTCCCTCTACTACTATTATGTGCTAAAGTGACTGTCCACTAAGTAAAACAATCTTTTATAAATTCAAGCTTACTATGTTTCCTTTTCTATGAAGGCATTGCTCGAATGTTTGGACTCAAAGTGCAAATTGTTATTGACATATTTGTCTCTTTTTTTTTCCTTTTTCCAAAGACCAGTGGCATTACCTGTTTGTATTATTATTATTATTGCCATTGCCACAGCACTTATTTGACATTGTTGGGATGATGATTGTGATTGGACTAATCTAAACTGAAGAGGTAGTGTTGTACAGAGTCGGTGAGTGTATTTTCTTACTCTCCTTTTGCCACTTCAAATGGTTGTCCTGAGGTGCTCTCTTCTGACCCCCTTTTCTCTTCTTTAGATTGTGTCACTGCGGCCTCGCCCATCATTTCTCAGATAACATTTAACTTAGAGCTAAATATTCAGTTTCAGAACATCAAATCAACCATGAAGTGCATCATATCAGTTTGGGCGCTCTCTCTTTGTTAGTGTTTATCAGTGCTGTTTTGTTCATCGTGTTTCTGTTCATGCCATCGATTACTTGACCATGACATGTATTAGGTTGCTTCACAGATAGAACCTCAGAAACATGTAAATACTTGAAAGATTTTTCAGAGATAAGTCCATCTCGTACAGATTTATGTAACAAACTGAAAAAAAAAGATGAATGTCTGCTGGATGGTGTTGCTATAGAACTGCAGTGTGCACCGTACGTGCTCATCAATCAGAAATCATGTCCTTTTTCCCTTCTGGAGTGACGACCACGAGATGACGTCAAAAACACAATACTCCACTGAAATGCAATCAAACTGAAGTCAGTATGAATGTAATGTCTGTTAGAAAAAAAAGGCTTCAGTCTAATATTATAAATATGTTAACAATGTATGTACATGCTTATTAAACATGGCTTCAAAAGCTACCAAAAGACCCTGATAAAAGGCACCTTTGTTGCAGTGAATGCACAGCATGTGAAGCGTTTGATATGACGGTTCACTTTGGGAAGGCAGTAGTGTATCTAGCATTTACAGACAATGAGCTCCAAGCAGTGTTATGGTTCTGATATTTGTGCTGTATAGCAATTGAATGAAAAAGTGAATTGTCATCTTTTTATTTGTATTCTGTGTATTTGTTCAATGTGTTTTAATAAATCTTCTGGACAACAGTAACATTGTGTGATTTCTCCTTTGTAGCTCATCTGTATGTGAATAATTGAGCTGAGTTGAGGATGACGCAACTGACTTTCTTGACTCGACCTCGGGTTACCCTGTGTTCATTGTTCCAGCGCTGAACGTCACAATCTGAAGGAGCCTGTAGTACGGTAAATGTGATTAGAGACAAAAATAGACATGGGTGTAGTTGGGAAGGAAGTAATCACAGGATGATTGAAACACAAAATAATAATTAAAAAACATACAAAAATTCTGAATAAAAGTTTTATTCATGCTTCTTTATGCCACAACACAGCCTACCACGACCTAAACTCCATGGTTTTATGTCCCTGATGTGATGAAGTGTTTCATCTGAGCTCAAGCAGAGGGTTTTAAGATATGTATTTACATATTTTATAATATGTTATTATTAAGTATTATGAATTTATTATGTTTTATCTTCAGGTCTTTGTTTTGCGTTTTACCTGGCTGCAAACAAATTTCCCCTTGCGAACAATAATGTTAAATTTGAAAATTGAAGGTCATAGCTAGCTGCTGTTTAACTAAATAAACGACCCAATGTGAATTGAATGATGAAATAATTAATATGATGTCCAGAGCAATAAACCAAACCAAACTGAAACGGTAGTTAAAAAGACAAACAGAACATTTTCCAACCGCGGCATCCTTCATGGGACTGAGCGAGGGATGATTTCTTTGCTTGTATTGCTATTTTTGCATCAGTAAAACCTGCAATTTAATGAAATGCATCCTGTCATTATATTTCTTTTTCAAGTTGGGTACAAGAGTGCTCATTTAACGTTTTTCAGTACAGTATATGCTCATTTACAGACGCCTGATAAAAGTGCACATAAACACACAATTTACATCGTCACCAAAAAGACATACATTACCTGCTCTTAGATTTTATACATTGTACTTGAGTTATAAAATGTAGTTTTTATATAATGTACAATATGTGTTGAATGAATGGCTAAATTAATGAACACTGGTACTCTTCTTAACTTCTCTTTCATGTCTCCAGGGTCTTATATTGTGCTAATGGTTCAGATTTTACACCAAAGTTTTTCATCAAAGCAGTCAGTGTTTATATTTTTTAACACAAAACACATACTTTTTATATTGCAAAGTATTATTTTGCCTTTTAAAATTGTGTCACATGTATTGCTCCAAATAGCTATAAGTCAGTTCTAACCTCTTTTTAAATCTCAGCCAACTCACACAGCTGACTGATTATAGTGTGGACAAGGCCCGCCCTGCACGGAAGTGCTCTGGGAAAGCACTGCCTCTAATTCCTTTTGTACAGCCCACTTGTCCTGAGTAACCCCCCTGATTGGTACAAATACCACCCTGTAGGCTTTTCATTGGCCGCACGCTTGACTTTGTCACTCTGCCATTGGCTAGTTGTGTCTGAGAGCCCTCATCCTGCTTTGTGCTGCTGTCTGGGCAGCAGCAGGAGTCTGGAGAGTGGGAGGAGGGAGGAAAAACCAAAGAAAGGACAGAATGAGACCGGAGGGGCTGAGGGGGTGAAAGGACCCATCTAAAAAAGAGAGGGGACAGAGAGGGGAGATAGAGGGAGGAACAGCACCAGAGAGCCCGAGACAAGCAGAGAAAAAGGGGAGGGAGCAAGAGAAGGTTACCTCATCCAGAGCTGCTAGTGTGCTCACGGTACAGGGGAGAAGTTGTGGGAAAGTAAACAGCAGAGGAGAATTCCAATCTGCTTTCAACCACTTGCAGCCCTCGCAGGAGACCATAAAGATGAGTGTGCTGGATCCGGCAGTGTGGTAAAAACTGAGATTTTATGGGAGGTAACCAGGATTAAAGGGTCACCAGGGAGTGCCTGAAGCTTCTCGGAGGACACACTACTGAGGACGAGGAGGTGAGAGGCATCTATATATTTGTTGTCTTGGAAACACTTTCCCTCTTTCCTTCCTCCATTCTGTCTCTTCCTCCCTCTTCACTCTCAGCATGGCTAGCATGTTGCAAAGACAGCAGCTTTGTCCAAAGGGGCCATTGATGGAGTGGAGTTTGGGGGGTGGGTGTGCTGGTTTGGGCCTCTCTGTTTCAGTCCGACAGCTATAAGTGCAGCTGCGAGGACAAGAGAAGGTTGAGGAGGAGACGAGAATGGAAGATACCCGTGTGGCAGAGTACACACCATCATGGATGATTAAACCTAAACCAGCCTCAGAGAGCCAGCAGAGCCAGCAGAGCTACAGAGCGTGAGGCCTTGTTATGATAGCAGCAGTTCCTGAGACAGACACCAGGAAGGATGAATGAGAAATTGCCGGCTCATCCCAGACCCCACACCTCTGGCCGGCTGTTTTTCAGCTGCACTGCACTGCTCTTCCACAGCCTTGGGCTATAAAAAGAGGTTCACTGGCCTGAGCCCGGCCTTAACCATTCCAGTTTGACGGTTGCTTCCCGGAGTACAATAGCCCCTCCCTGGATGGATTTCACGCTGCTTCTATACTCTGAACTGAATAGAGAGGGGAGACAGGGAGGCAAGGGGTGAGAGGAGGGGAGTTAAGGGACCTCTGACCAAGTAATTTGCATTTTGAGCAAGGGCACTGTTTCTGCCTCACTTGCCGGATGTCCAAGAAACTCCATGGACTCACTGTATCAGATTTTTTTCTCCTTAGTCACAGTCCAGCACTTCCAACAGACATTAACAATCCATGCATGCATGGCCTGAAGCTACCACAAAGACGGCACTATCAATGGGAACCACACATTCACCCGTGAAAACTTGCCCTCATGCAATCATATGTACACATGCAGGTCCTTGGTGCTCAAGTACACAATCAGTCATTTGATAGTGGTGACACGCCTGTCAAATGTTTACTGGTGTGCTCCCATTACCCACCAACTAGGAATGTTAGATAATGTTAGATAATGAACTCGAGGGAGGAATTCCAGGATGTTTCTAAGTTGAGGTTTATCTACAGTATTTAGTTTTGTCACACAGTCGCCGAAACATGGCTCGTTTTATTTCCTGTAAGCTCTTCTGATAACACACTCCAAGGCCAAATCAACTCATCCCCACTGGTTACAAGAATGCCACATAATCAACATGTTAAGCTTGATCCTACAATGGATTGTAGAAAGATTTCATCTGACCAGTATCACACGTCCTGGAGAATGACACTGACACTTTCATTCAGGAGTATATTTTCATATGTGATACCTGATTTGACTGTCACATAAAAGGAGCAGCTGGCCCTCTTTTTGTACTGATAGTGAAAGCAGGTTTTGCTACCTTAGGCTGCACAATAGCTAACATCAAATAAACACAATGACTGATTCCAACGGCAAAAACTGACAGTGGGAATCCAAGAGTTTGGTTTCCGAAAATGGAATTCTCAGAGACTGTTTATATGATTTCAGACAGGTGTAGACGTTGAAGTAAGGACAAGATCAGGCTGATTTACTAAAGGAGGAAGCTAGTGTCTTCTTAGCACTAAAAGGAAACTTCACCCTGGAGCTTGGATTTGGAACGGGAAATAGAGTCAACTCCATGTGGACTGTTGTCAAAGTCTTTACTATCTTTAATATGCACAAGTAAGAAATCCCACAGGAACACAAACTGAAATCAAGTCAGCAGTGACTTTCTGCAAAATATCCTATCTTACTGGTGGTGAAATCTTACAGCTATTGAGCCATGAGTAAACACCAGACTGTGAAAGTGAGACTGTCTATTAACAATGGAAGGAAACACTTAACAGGGAATTGCTGAAAAGTGTTGGAAATTCCACTGATTTTGCACATAAAGGTGGTGGTGGTGGTGGTGGTGGTGAGGAACAGTTGTATTTAGTCTCCTGTGGTTCTGGAGAAGCTTTGTCATGTCTGAGAAAATAGCAATGATGACATCTTGGCTTGGGCTTGGAACCTGGAAGTGGAATATAATAGGAGTGGACACTAGGGAGGGAGAGTCTAACTATTTGATGCATGATGGGCTGACACTGTGGAACCCCAACAACCCAACTTAGGAACAAGCTGAGACACCCCCAAACATCCCTCGTCATCTGCACCATGCTGTAGGCTACGACTTACAACATTAAAAGTATGCTGAATTAGGTATTAGCAGTTCTTGTTTGCAATGTATCAATGTAAGTACTGCCCCAAGATGGCGCTGTGCAGCTGGCAGCCTGTTGCAGCAGCTACTGAATTACTTTACTTTACTTACTTTATTATCAGGCAAGTTAGGTGTTAGACTGAGTGAGATTGGGTTTTGAAATCCTGAAAAGGTAATTGTCCAGTAGTCGGCTTTGTTTAACATTCCAATCAAGCCTCTGCAGATACAGCAGTCACTATGTGTTACAGGATTTATTAGTTATCTTTAACTTTTCATAGTGCACCAAAATTACTAAAGGAAATTACTTTGTACTGTATCTAAAAGTTCTTTTGAAGCTAAAATAAAAAACTGTCTGGTCAACACTTTGATTCATATCTCTGTTTAGTATCTGTGAACTGCAGCACACACCCGAGTCCGGTGTGCTATTGTGCTGTGAGCACAAATGGCAGATGGGAGGTGGAGGTTACACTTGCTGAGTCCTTGACTAATGTGACACCACCTGCACATCACTGCTGTTGTGGATTGACTGGAGCTTCTCTCTATAACAGAGGGCATATGAGGGCCAGACTGGCTCCTGAATGAATAATTTACCCCTGAATGTCTTAACAGTGGCAACATGGCGGTAAACTAGGAGGAAAGCAGGAATAAACGATCTCAAATATGCATAGATAACCCTCTTATCATGTTCTGTTTACAGTGTGATATGATATTCCACATGGCCTTTGGCACACAGTTGTCAGAAATTCATCTAAAGTGAAATTTAAAATATTCATAACCATCATAATATATAATGCAATAGGCTTAGATTCTTCCATGCTTTAAAATCATTGGTTATGTTTTAGCGAATCCATGAAATCCACAAATGCCTGCGAACAGCCTCCCACAGATTGTTATGTCTTTTGACAGCCTAAGAAAGACATATTCCGTCTGTTCTCAAGGAGCTGTTTGCACTTCCTAAATTGGCAGAGTCACATTCGTATCTCTTAGAAGGAATTCCTCAGGGAAGCTGAAGACGGAAGGAGCGCCAGAGGCAGAATCGTCTCTGCCTGGCACTGTTTGTTGTTGCCAGTGGTCCGCTTTTCTCTTATTGTCTCACTGTTTGTATGCCATTTTATGTTAAGGAAAAACCTAAATTAGCGGTACTCTGAGTGACTTTCTGTTAGATTTTCCAATGCTGTTTATTCAGTCGTCACCAGCTGCTCTTCTCTGCCATTGTCTATTGATATACCCGGCTGCAACTGACCAAAGGCTGTGAGGTTTGTCTGCAGTTGGTCAAACACAGCACTCTGTAAATCAGTGGCTAGAAGTGAACACGCAGTCAAGCTTTGAATACAGTTACTGGTTAGGAAACTGTACTTTACGTTTTTCAAGCAGATTACACATCTGTACAGCTTTGTGAAGTACGATATGCCAATTACACACAACAATTTGAATAGAAAGAAGGGATAAAAACACAATTAAATATGCAAATCCAATAACTGAACAAGACGTAATATAACTTTGAAGTTTTTAGGCGGAATGTACTTTGCAGATGTGTGACCTCATGTAACACGGATCACCCATTAAAGCATACACGTATTTCACTTTCCCTTTGCACACATACAACATCCCTCCACTCATTACCACATTTGGAACGCAGCGGGAGAGTTTTCAGAGCTCTATGTAGGTCAGGGACAGGGTGTGTAGGAGTTTGTTTCATCTCTATTCTGTGATGTATCTTATTTTCCCCTCAAGAATAGCTTTCACACAGCACCACTCCCGGGGCTCTTTATTTTTCTAAGCTGGAGTTTGTTTGATGGCTTGTCCAAAAGGCTTCCCTCACAGAAAGTTGCTCAGAATACCTGTCATTTCGATTCTGAGGGGGGGAAAGATTTTTAGGTTTTCAGTTTTGTCTTAGTGTTTGCAAGCCAAACTTTTATTCAGTGCATCAGCCGTCGATTGTAAATAATGGGGAAATATCAAGGGCGCTTTACTGCTTACTCAATCCAATTCACTCCAGTAAATAATCATGAATGGTTGTATAGTGGCAATAACCTTAAATAAAACCGATTGTTTCTATAAAATTCATTCAAAGGGGAGGCTGTTTTATTCGGAGAAAATTTATTCGGAGAAAAATCCTCCATTTCTCAACAGCTATACCGTAATTCGCACAGCCACGGCCCAAATGACCTGTGAGCTAATCAGTGCTGCAGTGACGAATGTAGAAACAATGCTTTTTCAGGCTCAACAGAAGTTTTTCCCTCCACAAAAGAGTCTTTGTTGATCTGACCAATGAGTGGGCCTACTGGAAAAGCTGTGTTTGTGGTACAGACGAGGCAACTCTGTCCAAAGGCTGCAGTGGCATATCATACTTGTAAACAAGCAGAGGATTGATTTCTAAAAAAAGTAGCGCTGTTCGCTTCACATAATTTTATTTTCTCTGGAATTTAAAGACTGGATTATACGCGAAGCCATCACTGTTGCTAACAAAATCATGTCCAGATGCAGCTGTCAGCCAGCTGTAGTAAAAGATAACGAGAGCCGTAACTGACATCACGACAGCCCTTGTATCCAGGTTAAACAATAAGTGCTGACATTGAATTTTACAATCCACAAGCAGTGTGTTTCAGAGCTGTTTTTCCGGCGCAGCCCACCTACCCCCCCCTCAACGTTTAGCTGCCTCTGCTCAATGCTGTCATTTTCCCAGAGGAGCCCGACAAACTGCCCAATCAAGCCCCAAGAATGTTTCACCACTGGAGGCAGTTTGCTGCTCATCAAAATGCAAAGCAGATGCTGTGTTTAGGAGTGGTACACTAACATGTAGAGGAACAGAGTCTGCACGTC
Organism: Argyrosomus regius; assembly: GCA_946959425.1. Lineage (NCBI taxonomy): Eukaryota > Metazoa > Chordata > Actinopteri > Sciaenidae > Argyrosomus > Argyrosomus regius. Next base: position 12,571,308 of record OX336885.1, read on the forward strand.
ATCGAAAATCCCCACTTTGTGAAATAATGAAACAATTACTGCATGCAGCAATTTAATACCTTGAGGGCTTGTGTGTCATGGAATATTTCCATTCTATTTTGAAAATATGCTAACTACAAATTATATTTCCATGATTACAGCTGACAATTTACAGCCCGGCTATTTGTTAAAGGGAGCACCATGGGTCCAAAATGACTGTAAAACATATTATGTATTGTGTTTGCAAATAATGTCTGTATTGATAATCTCATTCATTTTAATTAATTCCTCAAATGTCTTGTCTGCTGTCATACCTGTTTTCACTGATAAGACAAGATGAAATTAGCCTCTTAGATAATTGAGGTCTGCAATGTTGGGGAACATGTTTTCATCAGTGGGTTAATCTGCCACTAAGCCTTGCTAGACTCTTCGATTTAACTAACAGTCTTTCCATCGGCCATATGTCATGTTTACAGTGCTGGGATTATACTCTCATTCTCTCTCTGTGCTCCTGAAATATGAAGTGCACATTACTTCAGTTATATTTCATTTACAGTAGTCAAGTTTGAAAAAGTTGCTCAATGTAGAGTCGTTTTACGCACTGCTAGCTAACTTTTAGTTGTGAGTACACTGTCGGGTTAAAAGTTCAGTTCAGTGTGACACTGATTTTATCTATATTATACATACGGCTGTTTTTGTTAAGCAGCTTTGGTATGTTTATAAAGACCATTCCAATCCAGAGTTAAATTACCTTGTTCTTCCTTATATGAATATGAATACGGGAATATGAAACAACAGTCTTAATGTCAGTACTCTGGAAATAGCACAGTAAGGTTCAAGCAATAACTCCAGAGTTCATATTAAGTGCAGCTCATTATCAGACACATGAGAAAAGGCTTCGATTTCTATTAGAGCAATATTTCAAAGGTTGTAAATCCCTGGAGAAAGAATAAATAAACGTGATATTAACTTTATTATTTTTTGAATTATTACAACCCAGTTTCCAAAAAAGTTAAAAGTATGAATAGAAACAACATGTGATGATGTGCAAAACATCAAAACCTCATATTTAATGAAAAATAGCAGAAAGAAAACTTATCAAATATTGAAACTGAGAAATGAAAAATTATATGCCCATTTTAAATTAGATGCCAGCTACATGCTTCAAAGAATCAGGATAATGTTTAACACTCTGTTGCAACACTTCATTTACCAAAGGTCTGTGAACTGAGGAGACTTTGCTGTATTACTGAAAGTGGAATGATTTCCTATTCTTGCTTGATGTAGAATTTCAGCTGCTCAACAGTTTGGATTTTACTTTGTCATATTTTTCCTTTCCTTAATGCACCAAACATTTTCATCAATAGATGACAAATTGGGACTGCTGGCAGGCCAGTTTAGTACCTGGTCTCTTTTACTATGAAGCCATGCTGTTGGAATACGTGCAGAATGTGGTTTGGCATTGTCTTACTGAAATAAGCAAGGGCATAGGGGGATAAGCAAGGGAAAAGATGTCCCCTACTTGGCAACCTATGTTGCCCCAGAACCTGTAGATATCATTGTGTCTGCACAAATGTGCAGGCTACCCATGCCATGTGCACTAATGTATCCTATACAAACACATATTCTTGCTTTTTAACTGTGTGCTGATAACAAGCTGGATGGTCGCTCTCCTCTTTAGCCTCGAGGATGCAATGTCCATGATTTCCAAACAGAATTTTAAGTTTTGACTCATCAGACCATGGGACAGTTTCCACTTCATCTCAAATGAGCTCAGGCACACAGAAGGCTGCGTCTCCTCTTTACATGGTCGAGTTTCAGTCATTTGTGGATGCAGCAACAAACTGTGTTTACAGACAATGGTTTTTGGAAATGTTCCTCAGCCCATGCACTGATGTCCACTACAGAATTGTGTCTGAACCCCCCTCATCTTTGCTTCAGAAAGACTCAGTCTCTCTGCAATGCTCTTTTTTTTTTACCCAGTCATGTTACTAACCTGTTGCCATTTAACCTCATTAACTGTGAGATGTCCCAACAGGTGTTTTCTTTTTCCATTTCACAAATTTTCCAGTCTTTTGTTGCCACTGTCACAACTTTTTTGAAATGTGTTGCTGGAATCAAATTCAAAACGGGCATATCATTTTACAAAAACAATATCATTTCTTAGTTTCAACATTTAATAAGTTGTAACAAGTTGCACATCACATTTTGTTCATATTTACATTTTACACAGCGTCCCTTACATGAGTGATTAAATAATCTTATATTTCTTAATAGTGAAATCTTTATCTTTGATTATGTTGCATCAGTAAACAGTGACAGGTGTCACTTTTAATATTTTGGGACAAATTATTTACATTTGTATTTTGTCTTTTTTTCCAGGGATTATGTCTACTGTGATGTCTCAGCAGCCTCCAAAGGAGGATGAAGAGGAGGAGGATGAGGAGCAAGGGGAAGAGTTTACATTTGAGGACAGTACAGACGAGGAGAAACTTCAGGAGATGTCAAAGATGGAGGTCAAAAACACAGACAGCACACAACTCCTCCAAACTTCGCCTCCTGCTGGACAGGAGGGCATTCCCACCAAGGATGTGGCTTCAGTTTCCACTGCAGGTAACACATTTTCAGGATTACTGTTTTCTTTTTAAACTGGTGCTGAATCAGTGTTGGTGGGTCACTTGTAGAGATGATAGAGCTCTGGATCAGATGTATTTAGATACATTACTCGAGTAACACCAATACCACATAGTGTAATTCAGAACTACAAATGTAAAAGTACATAATTAGTATCAAGATGATGAGCAAGAGCAGATTTTATGAATTACTCATTACTTATTACTGCTTAGAGCAAATATAAAAAAAGTAATTAGCCAAATAGTCCCGACAAAACATCAAGTTATCAGTTAGTTCTTCTAATGTGTGTCTCTTTATAACATTACGCAGATATAATGTTTAAATTACATATCTTGCTTTAAGCTGTTATTAATAATTAAACAAGTTGTACCAGTACTGTTTCAGTGTTTTAAGATATAGATGGGAGGATGTTTCAGTTTATTAAGTCTGAGTCAAGAGAAAGGTTTTTCAAAGTAAAAGAAGTTATTCCAACCTGGATAAATTCCCAAATGGTATGTGTTACACTACTTAACGTTACTCAGAGTAGCTGAGAAGGCAACTTCAATGCTGTCATACCTTCTCATATCGTCTGTATTTAACAGGTTTAGAAATATATAACAATACAACAATAGACCTGTTTCACAGCAGCCATTTTGACACTCAGATAAAAATCATTGTACAGTATCATACAAATATTAGAGTGAACACAGGTTTACCAATGACAGAGACAGAGTCAGCGTGCTGCTGTGGTGCATGTTGCACATGGATTAAAGCCGCGGTTCTCAAAGTGTGGGGCGCGTCTATGAAGGTATATTTGGTGCAAAAGTCCTGAGCAGTTGTGACAGTGAATTTGTACCTGTAGAAAAGGTCAAATGTGTTGTGCTGAAGTCACAGAGTAGGAGTTGCACACCTGTGAATTTTTGTGTCCCACAAGTACAACTACAGTTACACCTTTCAGATTCTTCATTACAGTGCACAATCCTCTGTTACAGTACAATTAGACATTCCGTCTCACATGTTTTGCCCATTATTGGTAAAATGGTGCAAACACATTTGCACACCTGTATCAATAATGTGAAGATGTGAAAATTTGAACATCTATAAATCAATATTTGAGTTCATGTAGAGAGTTGGACCTGTGAATATTTTTCACAAATAGATTTTTCTTGGATATTTTTCCAGCACACACAAAGTCAGTAACTACAAGTGCTCGAATCTGCGCACGGGTCACAAATGCCGTTCTCCTCTTTCAAATGCCGGCTCTGACTTTTGCACCAATATCTGCGTAGGTGGTGCAAAAGTGATTTGTGTACTGCAAACGTGATTCGTATCTGTGGAATGGGGCGGGCTTTGTTCGGGGATCAGAGAACCCATTGGCCGTTTTTCTTCTTTGAGTCGTATGGTGTTAGGCAAGTTGTTATATGCCATTGCGCCACCTATTGGACTGGAGCGTGGAGCCGACCGTGGCATCTCAACAGCGCAACATCCCGCCTAGCCATCAGCCAGAGCTGCTGCCACGCATTGAATAGACCGCCCGACTATCGGAGGAGTTGGCGTCTGATATGTTTTCTGCCACCACCGTTATACTTTTGTGTATCGTTTTATTATGCACTCCTACGAAAAATAGGTTCGTTCACGTATTACGTGAGTAAGCAACCAGTCACCCTCGGTACCGGTTGCTACTTTCACGCTTCTCCCACTGTGAGCTTGTGTAGACTCACCTGATTCCGACCAGACTAGCCCAGTTGCTACTTTTGCCTATAGATGACAGTGCACCTGGTGGCGGGGTACTGTTTGCCTTTACCGTGGCGACCGTATAGTTTAGACGGAGGAAGTCCGGTGAAAGTCGCTACAAATTAATAGTTCACTGTCATATGATGTTATTAGTGTGTTTATCTGTTTGTGTGTTACGTGAGTTGCACCAAAATAAAGCCATAATACCTGGAATAACAACACCTGATTACAGGGTGGATTCGTTCTTTCTTCGGTACAACCCGGCATTTCAAATCCTTCTTGAGTACGCATACTAATAACAATATCATCCACTGTGTTCAATAACTGTAATCTCACCATGTCTCAAACCAAGATTAAAGTATAATTTATTGATGTGTAATGAGCCATAGCCTATTCTTGCCTCTCAGCTGTTTCTGTCTTATCTTGAAATAACGTAAACCATACTTTCTTTCGCATAAGATGTTTTCACGTTATAACGTGAAAATGTCGTATCTTGAATAACGTGATAGTTTCACGTTATAACGTGATAAATATATTGTTAAAACGTGAAAAGATATTGTTATAACAATAAACTTTTCACGTAATTACGTGATACTGAACCTATTTTTTCCGTAGGAGTGCATAATAAACGATAACAAAGTATAACGGTGGTGGCAGAAACATATCAGACGCCAACCCTCCATGAGTCGGCGTCTATTCATGCGTGACGCAGCTCTGGCTGATGGCTAGGCGGGATGTTGCGCTGTTGGATGCCACGGTCGGCTCCACGCTCCGTCCAATAGGTGGCGGCATGGCATTAAGACTTTGCCTAACACCATTACGACTCAAGAAGAAGAAGAACTGGCCAATTGGGGTTCTCTGATCCCCGAACAAAGCCGCCCCATTCTCCACGATACAATCACGTTTGCAAGTACAAATACTTTTGCACCACCTACGCTGAGATATTTGGTGAAAGTCAGAGCGCGGGAGACTTGTGATTTGAAAGGGGAAGGCATTTGTGACCCGTGAGCAGATTCAGCACTTGTAGTTACTGACTGTGTGTGTGCTGGAAAATATCCAAAAAAAAATCTATTTGTGAGAAAATATTCTACAGGTGCGCAACTCTCATTACATGAACTCAAATATTGATTTATAGATGTTCAAATTTTGTTCACATCTTCACATTATTTGATACAGGTGTGCAAATGTGTTTTGCACCATTTTTACTGCAATAATTGGAGCAAAACATGTGAGAGCAGGAATGTCTTAATTTGTGACTTGTAACAGAGGATTTGTGCACTTGTAATGAAGAATCTGAGAAGGTGTAACTGTTGAGTTGTATTTGTGAGACACAAAAAAATTCTACAGGTGTGCAACTCCTACTCTGTGACTTCAGCTTTACTGATACAAATTTGTGACTCTTTTTCTACAGGTACAAATTCACTGTCACAACTGCTCAGGACTTTTGCACCAAATATACCTTCATACGCGCCCCACTGGTGGGGAATAGAGACGTGACAGGTGGGGCGCGCCAAACGGGAGGAAATTTTCCTTTTATGCCTAGACATCCCAACTCTCCCGGAAGTTCCGGGAATCTCCCGCATGTAGATAGCGGCTCCCTGACGCCCGCAATGAGATCCAATCTCCCGGAATGTGGAGCAAGACCGCGCACGAGACTAGAGAGTGACTGCGCGCGTGTGTGTGTTTGTGTGACTATAAATGCAGCGCATGTGAGAGCAAAGCGTCCTTATAGCTGTGTGTTGCCGCTTATTAGACCGATCTCCCAGCCCCCCTCCACCCCCGGGGGCGACACCAAGTGTAACAGGAACAAAACACCCACAAACAAAGTAATCATTACTAGCCTACATGCAGCCTAAATTAAAAGAACATTAGATATGAGACCCCCGAGAAAAATGTAACCTGGAACCAAAGTGCCAAAATAATGATTAACGTTGACATATTAATTGTAGCGGAACAAACTTTCTATTTCTCTATTTTTTAACTTGATGCAAGTTATGACACAGCTGCACTTTTATTTTCCCTATTGTTGAACTTTGTTGAGAAACAACATGATGTTACTTGAAAATGTTACGCTTGGCGTATTTCATTAGCATTGTGTTGGGGCATGGGGCAGGGGGCTTGAAATTCCCTTGTCCAAAGTGGGGAATGACCGAAAAAGTTTGAGAACCACTGGATTAAAGCAACAAAAAAAGAAGAAAGAAAATCTTTTGACTTAATTTTTTTCAAGCTGCGGTCAAGTCATATTCCCCATTTGCAATTTGTGAAGCATTTTGCAGGTTACATTACTTAACATCTGCTAAAAAAATAAGATAAGTTTTCAGCCCCACTCCACTCATAATCATGATGAATCAGGATGATCTGAACAGCTGTTCTATTCACACTTTTCTTTTGTGTCTTTTCAATCTATGAAATCAAATACTCATGATTTTGTACAGTCATGCTAACCAAAAATACTTCTTAATGATTATAATTAGAACGTTTCAGGGCGTTCCCGTAACCATGGTAACTCACGGTGCCAGAGGGGAGGGAGAGACGCTGAATGAAGCCGTTTACACAGATACACTGCAGACAAAGTCCACACTACAGTTGTTATTTCACACATGCAGCACACAGCAGGAGACTCTCTGTGTCAGAAGTGTCTTCACGTGTTTACAAACACTTTACAAACCGAGTTCAAAATGACGTCACAGCTCTGTGACGCAGTCAAAAACTGATTGATAACGTAGCAGCGCGACGACTCCATGCTAACTAAGCAGCTAAACTTTAGCGTCGATGCCACGCGTTTAGATCCCGCCCTGTGTGGGTCATTATGCTGTCATTGGTCACACGCGCGCACGCTGTAAACGATACCATTGGCTGTAGATAAGAGTGTGACAATCTGTCAATAAAAATCAGCCATCAGCCAACACGTTTTCCTCCTCGGATCTACATTGATATGCTTATGTCAACTCTGAATGACGGAGAACTTTAATCCACGATGTTGCCTCACTGGAAAGTCTCTGCTGCAATGAATGGAACAGATCTTAATTTGTATTATTGGAAACTCCTGTGTTGACCGTACTATTTCATGTCATAATGTCTGCCATGAAAAAGCCAGGTTATGATTTGCAGGTAAGGACAGTGGTTAGTTAGCTAAGAAGAAAACTTACGATAACTTACCAAAAGGCACATGTACCCTCTGTTGGTGTAGACTAGCCACTTTCCTTTCTCTGTATACATTCATGTGTCTTTCCAAAAACAGCAGTCCCTGCACAAAGCTAAACTAGTAAGTGTGGAACAGCCTGACACCTCAGAAGAGGTAAATAAAATCAACCATCCAACTCCTGGTAAGAAAGCAAACAAGGCACCCCAAATTTCAAAATATTAGTAGCTTAATTGTAAATGAATTAACGTTAACTATGAACTATTCATTGATAACAGGCATTGCTAGCTAACCTAATGTTCATGGTACCCTCCAGCCTCCTCAGTTAGCGTGTTACACTATTATACATATGATATTTTGTTTAATATTCAATCTTATTACTAATGCACTGACGTGCAGTAAAGTGGTAGCTGATAAATTGGAATTATTAGTATGTAAGTTAGAAAGTTATAATGCAAAATGTAATGCAGTATGTAAAAATTATAATAGATATCTCTGAAATGTAGTAGTAAAAAGTAGGATAAGTAACAAATAGAATATATTTATTGTCCACAATGTTGGAAAATTGCCATTTGCCCATCCTACAAACTGGTGAATATCGTACACCGGTAAATTAAATACAAGTATAGTACAGTAAATGAGTAAATGCACTCATTTATTATCCAAAGTTGCTGATGAATGTGGACTTTGACAGTTTGACATTATCTGGCTTTTGAAAATTAATGAAACTTAAAGCTATTTTGTTATTATGGAGACATGGCATACAGTGATAGTGTGCGCTGTCATCATGAAAATGCTGCTGGGCATAAGACTGAACCAATACCTGCTTAATCACTGTACAATAATCTATCTTGATATAACAGATTGCCTCTAATTTGTACATTTTATATTTCTTCTTTAGTTAATGTAATCTGATCAGTGTGCCATAGCCATGCACTGTGTGAGTGACTTCAGTCTGTTGTATTTGGTTTTTATCTCTACTTAACAGGATTTAAATTTTGCCTCAGGCAGACAGGCATATAGAGAACAGAGTTAACTTTCCCCTTAATTGGATGAAGTTATGCAGATATTAAGTATGATATATTTACTACCTGGCTAATGTTGCCAAACAGGCCCTGGTAATTACACGCCCAGATAAAGAGAGAGATTTAAGTCCGGGACAAGTTCTATTGGACTAAGTGAAGCGATTAGTGCTTAATTAAAAAGCTTTTTTACCAACTCTTTGTGGTAATCCGTTAAGTGGGCTGTGGAGATGCATAGGGGAGTTCAGGGCGTTGCTAATAGTGTGTGGTGGAGGTCTGTTATGTAATCGAGGTTTGAGAGCAGCCGAGACTCCCTCCTCCACCTCCACCAGATGACATGGTGGGATCCAAAGGAAATCAATCATGGCATTTGTTTAACAGCACCCTCCTTGTACATACCTTAGCTTTGAAAATACAGTACCACCATGCAAAACAAGGTTTTACTTGTAACTACTTAACCTTACAACATCTGTTTAACTCTGTGTAAGCAAGTGTGATTTAGTTTTTGACAGTAACTGTTACTTTATACAAGAAGTGAAGAGAGAAGAAGTCATTACACAACACAAAGTCTGTCTCTTAAACTGTCTTTTTAACATCCTGTCAAAGTTGCATTTGTCATTTTTCAAATAGGTTTTCCCTTTGCTTCAGAATAGTTTGTCTAATGGTTGCTGTATTCTTTATTTTGACAGATGTTCCAGTTAATGAGTCACCCAGCTGGTAAGTTGCCTCTGATTCCTATCACAGTGTGGGGAAAATTACTAAAGGGCGGTGGAGAAAGCAAATCCAACATCACACCGCATCAGTGTCATTTCGTCTGAGATAATGTCATGCTTACACAGCATTTAAACACAACAACACAGTGGGTATGAGATAGATCTGACATTACGCCACGTCTATTTGTACAACTTTTAGGTGCCAGATGGCAGATCATACTCGGAGTGACAAGGGATAATGTCAAGTACGAAGTGACGTTGCTGATTCGATTCTAGAGGGAGATCACACGATTGCCTAATTCATTATGATGCACACAGTATAATATGATTAGTGTTGTTTATATTCTGTTACACTGTGTTAAAATGAATTTAATTCACTTCAGTTTAATCCAGGTTAGGTCATAATGTTCCACGTAATCCTTCTGATATGTATCCATGCAAACAATTTAATTTTCTCTGCTTAACTATTTTGAGGCTTTCATTATCGATTAATCCGTCTTATCATTTTCTTAATTGATTTGTTTTTTGGTTCATACAATGGTGGAAACATTGATCACTGTTTCCCAAGCCCAAGGTGACATCTTCAAATGTCTTGTTGTTATGCTTGTTGCTTTTTTGGCAGAGCCATGTTTAGATTCTCAGTGGAAACTGGGTGGAAACCTGTGAAAGAAACTCCACAGATTTTGACGTAATGATCTATATTTCCAGTTCTGGTTACTGATGACAACTTTAACTATCTACAATATAAAGCTCAGGACTTATTTTTTCTGTGTTTTGATACACAGGGAATGATTTTAAAATGACTGAGTGCTAATTTGAAATATAGAACAGGCATTCTGGGGTTAAATTCTGGCATTTTTCTTAATACAATTACTCAAAATGATTAATCGACTATCAAAATCGTTGCTGATTAATTCAAAACTTTTAAAACAAACTGTTGCAGCTGTAACTATCTCTAAGATTTCTGCTGCCACCCCCAATACAGCACTGAATCATGACATTTTAAGAATTTAACAGCATAGTGTCCCTCCAGAAACAATAAATATTTTAATGGTAAACATTTAGACTTTTCATTGCAGGAAAAAAAAGACAGGTATAAATTATGACATTGATAGCTTAATTCCAGTGAGTTAGCATTTACAGGACCTGCGGGGAAAAGCAGTCATAATTAATGTTATTAATTACTCCTGTGCTGTGTTGTGCTGCGACGTGACAATGTCTGCCTTGAAAAAGGCCCGAGGAACTATTTTCTCCAGGCGAAATAGTCCAAATGTAAACTGTTGACAGTGAAGTGTGCATGGATTTTCAGCTGGGGCATCATTCCTGGAAAAAGGCATGTTTCTGTTGAGTATTCTGTTTGAGTAGCACAGATGAAACTACATTCATCTTCGATGTGTTTCGGTGGCGACGTGAGTTAAAAGTCCTGCACGCTTATGGAACACCTACACAGGTGATGTGAATTAATTTGACTGATTAGACGTCCTCTCAGGACTGTGGAGGCGTGTATGATTGTGAGTGACAGCTCCCTCACTCTCCTGTCAGCTTTGTGACACGAGTTAGGTTGGTACGCATTATACTTTTATCATTCTATTTAATACACCGAGTCTGGTCACCTCACATAATTCCCAGCACAGGTCCGCCTACTTTCACCCTGAGCAGAGGTCTAATCAGCCAGACTAATTGAAAACACCTGTGTGGGTGTTTGGAGCTTTTAAAAGGCAGATAGTCTCAAAACGTTGGCACATAAAACTGGAAAACTTTATGGATGAGCGTTCCAACATATGGAAACATTAAAAATACAAAAGCCGTTATGTTATTATTGATAAAGCAAGTTTACCTGTCGTCTCTATGTACATTTCTGGCTGAGTAGGTGTTTAAATGAAATGACCCCGACCCTGGTGCAGTCAGACAACATCATTTCATGCAGTCAAGGAGACAGTTTGCTTCAAGGCCTCAGCACAGTAAATGATAATGTGATAGTTTATTGATTCCTCTAAGGCAACTGTCTTTTTGCCTACCCCTCCTCCATAGGGAGGTCGACAGTCAAAGTCACTCACAGAGCAGCAGCCCTGGAGCTGATAGACAGAGTTTTTCTAAAGGATACTTCAGCTTACGATCAGTGAGTTTGAACCCGGACTCTCCATTGGAAAGAGAGCCATCATATTTAGCGCCTTGAGCAATCTGAATCCCATCAGTCAATATGAAACAAAGTGAAATAAACACTGAAAAGTCATTTTGAGATGTAAAACTTTATACAGGGGACACACACTGCCATTTGTTTTGAACTGCTTGAACTAAAGTAGTTTAGGGACGCACAGAATCATAATATTCTGACTTCAACAGACTTTTTAATGTTAGACTTCCTGTTACTAAACACTCCTTGGTTCAGATCATAATCGACCAACCCTCCAGCTTCTCTGACCTGTATCATGAAACCATGCAGAGGCCCTGATTTTGGTGAGGCCCCCCCCACCTGTGCGTCTATAGGAAGTGTGCTCAGAAACCTCTACTGAGAGTGCACATCAGGGTTTGGATTCCTGTGAGCTTTCCTGTGTTGAAAAGAGCGGCCTGAATTTGTGTACAGGTGTGAGCGTGTGTGTGTGTGTGTGTGTGTGTGTGTGTGTGTGTGTAATATATGTGTCTGTTTATGTGCATTCGTGTGTGTGCAGAGTCACAGTGAGGTCTTGGCAATTTCACATGCAGAGAGATTTCTGCTGAGTGCACATTTCCACTTTGGTTCAGTCAATAGTCTGCCTTTTAAAGAAGAGCTATCAATAGCATTTTCCACCATCAAGGTGTTTAGACTGTCAGCACATCCACCAGATCTGTCAGCACTTTTACAATAATATTGCCAAAATTACCTTACGATTGTTATTGCAAGAAATATGGGTTTTTTTTCTTAGCACTGCAATGACAGCACATCAGCTCGTTACAGCTCTTAGGCTCAAGGCGGCGTCTCTCTCTTGTGAGTTTTATGTGCGCTCCAGTGTTTGATGCCAGCATTTACTTCTGACTTCACTTTCAACCGCTTGACGGATGTTTTCATTAAACGCATCGCACGAAACCTCAGCAATGAAAAGATTAACACAAAAGATACCATGACAACTTGGCATGTATGCCTCTGTTTTATGTACACAGAGCTCTAACCTTAGAGAGAATAACTTTACTTCAACTATTTGGTTTCGGAGTTCACCTTTTAACTCTTTTGCAGCCTTGCAGAACTTCACACTTTTGCCCTCGTGAAGAAACTCATCCAACGTAGCTTACAGAACACATTTATTTTTCACAGCCACTCTTTTTGAAGACCCCCTCACCCCCTGTTGTACTTGCCTCAGCTGGATGTGCCGTGAAAGCAGAAGCAAAAGGTGATACTGTAAAAAGCATCAAAAACAAGCATATTTATGCAATTATAATGAGAAGCCACGAGCCAAATATTTTGAGAGCTGTCTAATTGCAGTCAGTTACGTACGGAATAACTTTGGGCTGTAGCAGCGGGTGCAACGTGGGATGGTGGGAATGGCTCATTGTGAGGAGTGGGCAGTTGTTTGTGAAGGAGATTTATGACCTGAGGACAAACAGAGCTTCATCAGTATGGTTGGCACAATTCTTGTGCAGTTATAAAGAACAGCCATGCTCAAGAGAGACCAGGGGGCAAAACAGGTATGGCGGGTAGTACTGCCCTGGCACAGTAGCTGAAGGGAATGGAAACAGATGGAAGTGTGAGATTTGCATTCAGGCAGCCTCTGCTTTAGGCTGTGCTCTGCCCTGGGCTATGTCATTTGCATTGAAAAATGATTCCTGCTTCTCTCCTTGAGCTATATGACTCACTAGGGCTTATAGGCACAGATAAGTTGTGAAGGGGTGTGCAAAGATATGCCTGGATCGATAGCCACACTGTTCAAATCACTCACACCTGACATGAAAGCATCCAGTCAGGCAGACGAGCCCGTATATCGCTATTGTTCTGGCTCCGCTCTTTTTCCGCACAAGCAATTTTAATGACAAGAGATCAGTTTATCGTAAGAAATGTATTGACAAATAGCTCTTTATATTGTCTTCATGTGGGTTGAGATCACTTTTTGTTCTTTTAGATTGAGATGAATGATCCGGCATCATAGAGAATGCAGCAGAGTAATAGCTTAGTCTTCTGCAGCTTGACACCACTGCAAAATCAAATGGCTACTATCAGTGGCTCTAATATGACATGTTGGCAGGGTATTACATCTACTTCCAGATATGTGTTGGGCATTTATAGCTCAACCGGGAGAGCATGACACAACCAGAAATAGGACTATATTTATATAAAGTTTACAGTTCTCTGCTTGTAACTTTAATTATATTGCTTCTCTGGGGACTACAGATGAAAACTAACTAACTCTGGCAGAAATGTTATTAATATTCACCATCTCTGTCAAATAAAGTAATAAACTATATTTACATTTGGGCTGCATGTCGAAAAATTATGATACCAGTACTGATACCAGTAAAGTAACACTAATAATACTAATACCAATAGAATACTTCATTCAGTACCTTTTTTGAGCTGATGATGAGTAATGTTATATGAGATAATCTTAACTTAGTAACCATTTATCTTACCTGAAGTAATCGACAGTTGCAGCGCCTCGCGCTGGTGTTGAGGAAGCCATGCGAGCACGGTGCAGCTGTCCACCCTGAAGTTTCCACCGTGCTTGATGAGGTGCTTTATCATGTTACTTGTATTCTAAGTTTTATCCTGAAATAATCCTTTAATACATTTCATGACTTTATGTTTATCTGACACCTCGCCCATTGTTCCCCTTACCTATTTTTGTTGTGTTATAATTGATCCAAATTCCTGGCAATAAATAACTTTGTTTTTATACTAGTACTAGTAAGTACTAGTGATTTTATGTTCCTTTTCCCTACACAAGCTGGGTTGTAACAACAGGCATGTAGTAAGGCCATACTTTTGAATGTCTTGGTGGCATCTCGGCACAACTGCCAGCTCCATCAAATACACCATGCTAGACTTCAACACCACAGACTGCATGTAGCTGCTAGCTGTAGCTCTGGTTTTGGACATCACATTAAATTTAAGAATGTTTGTGGTGATTGGCTGCGAGCAAAATGTATTTTTTTAAATATAGATCTGGGCACTAAAAGGGTCAAAAGCAGGTATCGTTTAGCTGGAGAAGTTTGCAGACTTGGTACCGGGTTATTTCATTCAATACCTTAAAGATGCTGAGTACCGTTACCCTGCCTGATGTGCACCAATTGTTATATTTAGGGTACCAGACTGTTGGGATGTGCTGAAATGGCAAAAGGTGACTGTAGTGAATCTTACATATCAGTATTATTTGTATAGTAACACAGATGCTACAAACTACCTCCTATTATTGTTTTAATTCTGGTAATTCTCTGGGCATGGTGTTGTACCCTACAAAGACAGATGATGGTTTGCTAGATTGTTGAATAGAGATAATTTTTTCCCATTGTTACTTTAATGTAAAATAAGAGTCTGCAAGGCTGCCTCCTCAACAGCTCCAAATTACAGAATTTTGTGCACATTATTTTCCTGGCGTGTCTTGTTCGTCTGCAACTTGCCCATCACTCTGAGTGGCTGCTGCTGCTGGCATTGCAAGCATTGCAGAGGTGTTTAGTAGAAGGACAGATTTAATTAGTGTAGATGGGACTCTCCTACACGCTGGATCCTGTCATATTATCAGTCATGTGGGGGAGGACAATCCCTTACTGGCAGCATCAACATAGGCCATGTGATAGCTGTGTCAACAAGATTGTCCCTTCTGTGATGTCAGAGTCTGTTTTTTAATAGCTGGTTCGGGCCATGTTTTCATTCAAAAAGCCAGCTGTGATTATGGTAAGCCTGCAGGCATGACAGATAATGATTTGACAGTGCTCAGGGGCAAGTTAAGTAACTCAAGTAACAAGCAGTGGGTGTGATTGTGTGTGTATATATATATATATATATATATATATATATATATATATATATATATATATATATATGTGTGTATTTTCTTTACACATGGGGCCTTGCAAGAGTTCTTCTGTATGAGCAGATCAACAAGACTCATCTCAAATACATCTGAATTTGAACACAACGTGTTGAAGAAAGTGTCACACATAATTGTGTAAAAGAATCCACTCTGTAATTCTGTGATTTCACTCTTATTATTTTCCCTGAAGGTCCTGTGTGGGCGGAAAAGATTCATAACCAAAGGGCAAGAGAAGCCTACATAAAAAAAAAAAAAAAAAAAAGCCCACACCTCCATCAAGGCTGAACAATCCTCTAAATGACTTATTTGGTGATGGAAAATGTTTTTAAAAGGTTCATTCTGTATCTCACTCTGCAAGTGCGGCAAAATACACATAACAGTAGACAATCATGGACTTAATGTGCTGGATAATTAGCATTTCGTTTTCAATTAAGTACAGTACATCATATAAAAAAGTGGTGAAAAGTTATAATGGTGTTTTTGTTAGTAT
This sequence comes from Argyrosomus regius, assembly GCA_946959425.1. NCBI lineage: Eukaryota > Metazoa > Chordata > Actinopteri > Sciaenidae > Argyrosomus > Argyrosomus regius. The sequence continues at coordinate 12,587,000 of OX336885.1, forward strand.
AATACTAGCCAGATATATCTTCATGCATTTACAATTATGTGAATGCAGAAGTCATCCAAAGTAAAGCACCCAAAAAGCACACTATCCTGTATCCAAGATTAACTATCGCACATGAATTATACTTCAATACATGGACTGAATTGACACCAAAAACTAATCACTTGTTCTTTGGCCCATGCCCTCACTTTCTCCTCTGTAAGCACGCAAATACACACTCCCTAAAGTCTGACTGAACAATATTGCTGGTGGTATTTTCCATATGGGCAGCTGTGCAATTTTACTTCCACCAAGGAGGAAATGTTTCTCTCCTTTATTTGATAGCCAGCAGAAGCATGTCAAAAACAATTACAGATTCAATGAAATTCGGATAAAAATAAGGGCATGAGCCAAGGAACTAGTGATTACTTTTTGATGTCAATTTAGTCCATGTATGAAGTATAATTCATCTGAGAACAAAGTACAAAGAAAAAGCACCCAAAAGAGCGCAAAACCAACAGCAAAAACAAATCACTTGTTCCTTGGCCCTCACTTTCCTCCAAACTTTAATGAAATCTCTAATTGTTTTTGACATATCTCTGCTGGCTAAGGGAGAAAAAACACTTCCTCCTTTGTGGAAGTAAAACTGCACAGCTGCTCATATGGAAACATAGTGTTCATACTTCCAAAAAGTTACCACAGTAACTTGACAGCAGCAATATGTGTTCTGTCAGACTTTAGGGAGTATGCATTTACATGCTTAGATAGAAAAGAACTATTTCGACCCCCACCTCCAGCCACTCTACCTCCCCTTCCTCTCACTGAAATTAACTCGTAATGAGGCACACAGCACTCAGTGTTAGTTTAACTGTGCTAACATTTGGGTACCTTCCAGGGCCGCAGCAGCAGCAGCAGAAGCAGCAGCAGCCGATCCCAGTACCTCAGCTACTTCTGGGGGAGAGGAGCTCCGGGGGCGTCCTGTGGTGCTGTCAGCTGCAGCAGAGACGCCGACTTATTCAGGAGACCACAGCAAAGAAATCGTCAAGGAAAGCTCCGGCTCTGGGGACATCTCCGAAGGTACAGAACTAAATTATATTGACAGGGAAGTGATGCACCTTATATTGTAGATCAAGGGTTCAATTTCAGACCAAAAAGATTAAACCTAAGCTTGCCTTGGGATTCAGGCTCATTCCACCTATGTATTATAGTGTTCACATCGCGGACAGATCTGTTAGAAAACCAATTGGGCCACCAGAGTTGCGCAAACAGCACTGTGAACTACACCATAATGACACCGGCAATATAGATTGTGTGCCAGTATTTTGTTAGTACTGCACATTGCATCTCTTGACCTTGATCAAACGTGGCAAGAACACCATATCGCAGGCCAATGGTCATCTTATGGTTCATTGATTTCTGTGGTGAAAAAGTCTAGACGCACATATGTATAGACATGTGCACAAACACATGCACAAGTACACACTCCATTCAAAGGCACACCAACACAATACACACTGGCTCAAGCACACATATTCTCTGCCATGATTTGATTTCTACACAGACATGACATGAATCCAATTAATTCAGGATGAGGATCAATAGAGAACCATTTCCATGAGGGAAAATTGCTTTCGGATTTCGACTCAGTCAGCAGTGCTGCTGTTATTTGAAGGTGGCTCAGAAATGAGAGATGTAAAAGAACCCTGCAATGCTGCACGACATTTTTTACATCCCACCCTTCTGATGTATTTTCACACACAGGCCTCTGCTATCATTTTGAACATGTGCAGTTTATTTAAACTGATTGAATAATAAAATTCTATTAAATCTCTTTCCTAGATATCGAAAATTATAATACAGGAAGTGGACAAAGCAAGCTAACATTAAACAAGATGAACTGTTACTACTCTTACACTGATCTTAACGGGAAAGTACTTTTTACTTTTAGTTTTCAAACACCAGACTCCAGGAAATACTTTATGTACAAGAAGGGCATGATTGTTTATTGTGTAAACAGACTGTATCTCAGTTTAATCAAATGTACTTCATGAATTATTAAGCATTTCCTGTTTGTGAAAGCAGCCATGTCCCCTCGCTTCATGTTTGTGGTCATGGCACATTATGAGGTGATTATCTGACATTGATTTTTTTTTCTTTTCTTTCACATTTGTAACAACTAGGCCATATTCATAATGGCAGTGTACTTTTTTTGATTGCCTGCAGTATCAGTCTGAACTATGAATGAGTTTGTTATGAGTGTAGTTGTGTTGCTTTAAAGAAAAGTTAAATAAAAGTAAGAAAACACAGCAAGGAACTTCTGGTTTGCCATGTTTGAAAGAACAAGGCATGTTCCCAAGAGGCCCAGTCACTTTGCAGGTATGCTGATAGTCAGGCTGATAGCCCAAATCCAGTTGTTTTCTTCTCTATTCTGAATCCTTTCTGAATGCATAAGTGTAGGGAAGTGAGCAGGCTATAAAGAACATTTGTGTAGCTAATCCTCTTTTGTAGAAAAACAGTTGCTCTTTGTTCATCTCCTGGATTCTGTCCAAGGTTATTTCCAATTTTAGACTGAACTCTGCTGAATAATCCATGACAAGAATACACATCTCCAATCAGATTAATTGAAAACAGTGATTGTTGCTGTTCAAGGCTTAGGAGAAAGTGTTGCAGACAAATCACAGTTTAAAACCAAATCAATAAAGCTCACTGAGCTAAATTAGGCTGAAACACTTTCAAAGCAGTTAATGACGAATCCTGCCAAGCGTGGAGATAGAATGGGTCAATAGCTCAAACAAGCTGGATACAATCATGTTGTCTCACATGGACAAAGCCATTATGGTAGCATGTACAAGTGCCAGATCTCTCTGAGGAATAAGACCTTTAAATGCAAATGATACGATAAGTATGTAAATATTCAAAGGCTGTGTAAATTTTAGAAAGCTTGACGATCCGGCATCTTTTATCTATTCTGCATTGCCAAAAGGACTCAGGCAATGTAGTTTGGAGCTGTGTGTGTGTCTTTGAGTGTGTTATTTTTGGGGGAGAAATGTAAAAGAATGATCTAACAACAGGAGGTGCAACTATCAAACAGAAAGGGAGAAAAAAAGGAAGCAGGAAGCACTCTTTTTTAAAAACAATGTTTGTTTACTTTGATGCTGCTGGTTTTCTTTGCCAGCTCTGTGTGTGGCTGAAGCTGAGCCACAGACGGTGGAGGCATCAGAGGTGATCTATGATGATGTTCCAAGCGAGGACCCCCTCTCTCCTGACGAAGGTTAGTAGCTCTGACAGAATTGCGTTTGTTTAGGATGTCTATCCACTCACGAGCTTCTGATGTGTAATATTTTCGTGTGTGTTTACCAGATATGATATATGAAGACGTTCAGAGAGACAGCGGTCCTCCTGATGCAGACAACGGATGGAGCTCCAGTGAGTTTGAAAGCTATGAGGAGCAGTCTGATAACGAGACCAAACAACCAACACGGAGCAAGGTAGTGTTGAAGCGTGTGTGGATGCATGCTTGATGTGTGTATTTATCTCGCACAAATCATCATTTCTGTTCGTTTTTAAATTGCACCATGAGTGGCCAAGTTGTTTTGGTTGGTTTCCAACACTTATGAAAATAATCAAGGAGAATATTTCATCTTCTGCTCCTCTAGCGCAGTTGTCTTTATTAATGTATGGAACTGGAAGGAAACTATAAAGAAGATGAAAAATGTATAACGGGCTGTCTAGGCTTTATACTTTCATTGTGGGATGAAAGTAAACAAGAGGCATTTCTGTTTGAAAAGCCTCAGATCTCCGTGCCTCTTCTCTGCCAAGGATGCTGTTCATCAGTGTTGTGCTGCATGGCTACACAGTGTCGGCCTTCCACACGATGGCACTGTGTGCACATTCACATTGTGCTGCACTTCCTTTAAGCTCCACCAGCCATTAATGTGCATGCAGGAATAGCAGAATCATACTAACAGAAAAGAATTTTGCTGAGTTGAATCATTATTAATGTATAGATTTATACCTAACTTTATATATTTTTACATATTGAAGGTGTTTGTGTATGGATATAATCTATTGTAATCCAAGAGAATCCTGAGTTAAGTCAATGCTTTGAGAAACGAGGGAGACCAAAGGGAAAAAATGTTTGTTGCACAGGGGACTGAAAAGGAGTTGTTCAGGTAATTACAAGAAGGTGTGGTGTGAAAATCCCCCGCAGTTCTCTCTGCATGCTCGTCCCAGACCAGTGAACAAAAAATAAAAGGATTCAGACGGACTGGTTGAACAATTAATGAAGAAACCTTGACTATTTGGACCCGGCAACACTTTAGTGCAGCCTTCATCAAAAACACATTGTTTTTAATTAGTCTCGCCCGATTAATTTTTCACCAAGTGTACCTGAAGTTCTCTTCTTCTCAGTTCACTGCTTAATTTGAGCAGCCTGGGAGAGCTGCGACAGAGTTTGCTTCTCTAATATTTGCCCTAAACTGCCTGACCCCCCCCACTCTTATCCTTCAGTGTCCATTAGTCTCACACAGCATAACCCTTTTGACCAAAGCAATGCTCCAAGCCTTCACTCTCTATGCTTGTGATTAATTCCTTGTTTTGCCTTGATCACTTTGCTTCCATTTTCCTCTATTTCCTCTCCCCTTACTTTTCCATCCTCCCTCCATCTCTTGTGGCTAAATGCGACCTGCCCCCCCCCCCCCCCCCCCATGCCTCGCCTGTTCCTGTCCAACACCCTGTAGCTCTCTCCTGAAGTGCGTCGACTGAGGGAACGGTGTGCCAAGACCAAACGTGAACTGGCCATGAGGCTGTCTGGCAAGCACAACTATGACATCAAGGTATACCCCCAGCAGCAAGTGAACACAGCTATATCACACTGTTTCTTCGCAGAGCTCAAATCACTCTGCTAGATGTTTGCCATTAGGATTGATGATCACCCAGAGTGGAAATATGCTGTGTTATATGCTCAGCTGACTCAAAGGCTTAACTGACTCTCTGTACCATCCTTCCAAGCTTTCCTTTGGACTGTGACTTTGCTTTGAGACTCTCTGTCAGCCTCTCTCTCTCTCACACACTTTCCTTGCCTGGTTTAATATCAAGATGCGTTTATGGGACACATGAATTATTAAATAATATTCTGCGTATTTACTTCCATCAACAGCAGTGCAACTTTCCCCCAATTAATGACCTACTTTCCTGAAGTAGCATCATTTAAAAATACTAGCATCCTGGGTGTATTCTTGGTCTGTGGAGTCTGGTTGCAGCCTCTGTGATGCTCAGGGTGGAGTTTGTGGTCAAGCGAAATTCTCCCACACTGAGCAACGCAGCCCTGTTTCTGTGATGTGGAGCTCACTCATAATCTCTCCATGATATGCTCATAGACTCTCTGATGAGAGGCTGTACAGCGACCCACAGGGAGTCGCAGATGGTGAGATTCATGATGAGCACACTGAGCGCCACTCTCTCCATCTCTCCAGAGGAGCACCGTAGGTTATCAAATCTCCGCAGCATGGCACTTTCCTCGTGCTCTAACGCTCCTTCGTTGTTTCTGTCTGCTTCTTCCAACCAGGTTCAGCAGCTCATGAAGGCGGCGAGAAGCGGGACAAAGGATGGGCTTGAAAAAACCAAAATAGCCGTGATGCGAAAAGTTTCCTTCTTGCAGAGAAAAGATCAATTGGGTAATGCAGGGAAGCTTGTGAATGTTGGTCAGCTTGATTTCTTTTGGATGAAAGTTATGTTTTTAGTAGTATTGGTTGTGAAGTTTGGATTTTGTAACTTCTTACAGTTAAATCTTTGATTATAGGCAGTTGCTTATGTGTAAAGCTAGCCAAGCCGAGTGTTTGAGACTGATAGGAAGACTTACTTCTTCTTTATACAAATCCCCGCAGAGAGAAATAAAATCACTGTGAAAAAGAAAGATTTCGCTGATTATAACTACAATAAATAAAACAGACAGGCTTTCTCAGCTTTCAGACGGACGATGTGGTCGAATAAAGTTTTTGATGTGCGAGAAAGGATGAAGCAACTCATGTGGCAAGATGTAGGTCGTGTTATAGGAACCCTCGCCTAACAATGGAGAGAGATTAGCATCCATTAATGGAGTATCGAGCAGCTCCATAAACCATAGATACCAGACCCACGCCTCAAACAAATCTGCCAGCCATCACAAAGAGGTAAAGAGGCCAGTGCTGCTATTTTTAGGTGTTGATCGAGGGAAATCTGCACGGCATTATATTTCTTTTCCACCGATCCTCTGTTATCATTCCAAAGTCTTTAATTGGAACAGAGGAGGCTGCTGGTATCTATGTCTTTACGGGGAAGTGGGGATGTTTTTTGAGACTGTTGAATGTCTTTGTGCCAATGCAGTGATGAGAATGTGTTGATCGTGTTTTTGTGTGTGCCTCCTTTACTCCTGCAAAGATACAGTATTGTTTTGAAAGTTGTTTTTTTTCCGAAGGCCTCCCTCTCTCTCTCTGTCTCTCTGTCTCTCTCTCTCTCTCTCTCTCTCTCTCTCTCTCTCTCTTGGAGAGTCTCTTCATATTTTAGAGGTAATATACTTAGTGTGTCGCAGTGTGTCTCCAGCTGCAGTGAGAACTGAAGGCTGTTTTTTTTCTGTTGTTCCCCCCTTTCTCGTTCTGTCACATGCACACACTCACACACGCTTACTCTCTCTAACCTTTCTGTTTCTATCTCTATCCCTTCTCCATTTTCTGCAGAAGAGGAGGATGATGCAGGATACCTGGATGTGGCTGTGTCAGAAGAGAAGCATCCTCCCCCACAGTTGAGCCCCATGCCAGAGGGGCTGACCAACCACCAGGTGCACAGTTTGACAGTTGTTTTTTTTTTTTTGCAAACATCTCTTCTTATTTGTTTTCATATGTAGAAACATGTACTATACTGAACCTCTTGCATTTATATGAACATATCCTGCACCCAGTAGCCTTGAGATAAGGCTCCAGTCATATGAAAAGTATTCATTTGTTAATTCAGCATATTCACATATCTACACGCTGAATCCTCTTCATCCTTTTTGGAAAAGCAGTATGTTTTATAACAGTTCGAACAGCCGCTTTCATGTCATGGCAAGTCCAAAGATTCAGCACTATGACTATGAAAACCTCGTTCAAACAGACCTGCTCGTCTTTGAGTCTTATGACAAACACATGATTATAGTGCAATCCATCAACTTGCGCCATGCTTAACCGAAAGCATACTGCACACTGCGGCTCCATCATGTCCTCTTAGTGCTAGATTTCCTGACTGGTCTGTTGTCTACGCAGGTTGTCAGACGCCATATCCTCGGCTCCATCATTCAGAGCGAGCGGAGCTACCTGGAGTCCCTCAGGAGAATCTTGCAGGTGAGCTGTTCAGTCCCTGTTGTCCTCCTCTGCTACATGCAATATCTTCACCATTTAGCTTTTATGACTTACACTGAAAAGAGAAGTGGTGATATCCATCAAATTACCAAGGTGTCTCCACATAAATAATCCTGATAAAACAGCCTGCCTCATTTCTGTGGCATTGTGCTGATGCTAAGAGACTGTCAGGCTCACGCAGGTTGGGGTGCAGCCTCTTCTGTTTAATATCTCTTTTTAGTGGGGAAAAGGAGACTTGTTATCTCCTCATCACAGAAAATAAGAGGAGCACCTACTGAAATGGAATCAGCAGCAATCAATGGCAGTCGTATACACCGCAAGAGCCTTGACTGTCAAGATACAATGCGCTACCTTTGTTGTAGAGATATGATTGCGTGTGATACTTTAGGAGATTTAAGCTCTTTTGAAATCTCTCTTGTTATGCAGAGAGTCCAGCCAAGTGGTAAATGCAGTGTCTCCAGACAGATGCCATAAAAAGATGAAAGGCCACAAGCACAATTAGACATTGATGGTTCTAACCTTCATTATTGCTGTAAAACAGATTGCACAGTTGTTCATGTTTTGCTGCCTGCTCATGTTCCTTCTGTCGATGATTCATTTGCTGTGATGGGAAGATGAGATCTGCAAAACATCAACAAAAATTACCATCACTGTTGCTCAGATAGATTAAATTTTTTTTGGTGTTAAGTCGTGTTTTCATCTTTCATGTTTGACTCGTACACAGTATTATCTGTACTTCAGCACGTGCAGATTCAAAGACATCGTGTTTACTTGCTCCCACAAAGAATATTGTCCACAAAGAGCCTGTCAACTTATTTCTGTAGGCTATGCTAATATCCCCATGAGTGCTGACTGAAGAATCAATCAATGCCTCTTTCACCATGTTGCTTTTGCATCTGTAACTCTGCTGGGAGCTGTTTTTTTGCCATTAATATTCTGGCTTTTATGATTACAAGTCACCTTGAGTTCTGAACATGTTTGCTAGTGGCAAATACTGTTTTATGGGTGAATCTGTTGGATTGATGTACTTCCAGGCACCATGACTACATTTTCTCATTTTCCTTGATTCATAGGATATTCATCTGTTATCCCTCAGTTGTCTTTTCATGCTGCTGAAAAGAAGAGATTCTTAAAGGATGGTGGAATGCTGATTCATCTTAAGCACCCACCCGCCCACACACACACACAAACACACACACATACATATGCACATATAAACAACAATGAAAATACCAATTTATTATTATTTTTTTTTCACACTCTCACCAGGAATACCACAGACCATTGATGGAAGCTGATCCACGCATCTTGAGTCCAAGGAAGATCCGGCCTATATTTTATCGTATCAGAGAGATCACACAGTGCCACTCCATGTTTCAGATAGCACTGGCGTCACGTGTGGCTGAATGGGACAGCAGTGAGAAAATTGGAGACTTATTTGTTGCCTCGGTTAGTGTGCGTGCATGTGCATGTTTTTGTTATATATATCTTTATATGTGTGAAATAGAAATGCAAACTGGGGACTTATTTGTTGTGCGGGTACACTCTGTGTTTGTTTTCTGTCGCAATCAATTGCAATGCAATCACAGACATGCATTCTGTGTAAAAGTGCTCATATTTTTGGCTTTTCTATCTAAAATTTGTTCTAGCACAATCTCTGATATCAGAGTTATAATGAGCTACAGGTTTAAGAGAGAGCAAACAGGAAGTTTATCCCAAACGTGGAATCACTTCCAGTTACGATAAATATCTCCCTGTGTTCAGTGATCTCTGGGATATGTATTTTTTGTCGTGAGTCTCTGCAGTTTGCTCATCCATAAGGTCTGCTCAGTATTTGCCTATTAGACTGGCTTATTCGACCTTCTCCTTCTCTGCTGGCCATTATAGTGTTGTTCCATTGATATCTTAAGACCTACCATCAAATGAGGCCTCACTGGAAAAGAAAAGTGGTGGGACTGTCTACTGATCATTGAGCGGCCCCCCCTTTTTTTTCATCTGCCAATGTATGTACCTGTGGAGCTTGAAGTAATACCTGAGAGACAGGGTCCTGAAGGAGGTTATGAGAAAAGAGGGTTCCTTCATGCTATTTGCTAATTCTCCAACACTGTTCAAAGTGCCACTATAAGCCGCCTAGTGTGGATTTAATTGAGGAGAGAGAATAAATGTCTACCGCACAACAGACACACCCCCTCTCAGACACACACACACACACACACACACACACTGTGCCACCTCATTTCTCTTTGCCCAACCTCTTAAATGGCTCGTGAAGGGTGTTGCGGTAACCAGGATGGTAAACAAACCAATTCTTTTTAAGTACTATACTTAAATGGCCATTTTCTAGCCTCTCTTTACATTGAAATTACCCATGGGTTGTCCTGCAAACAAGATGCCAGTTAGCCAGACATTGAAGATGTCAGAAGAAACTACATGACAGTGTTTGTTGATGCTGGTGTAAAGACAGAAAACAAACATGGCAATCACGCTTGTTTTTGTTTTCACAGTTTTCCAAGTCCATGGTGCTGGATGTGTACAGTGATTACGTGAACAACTTCACCAATGCCATGGCTCTCATTAAAAAGGCATGCATGTCCAAACCAACTTTCCTGGAATTCTTAAAGGTGAGCTTCAGCCCTTGAGCACAATCTCAATTTTCAAATTAAAGTAACCCACTTGTGTGTTAGTTCCTTTGTTTGTTTTCCTCTGTGGTGTTCAGCAGATGCTGAATCTAGCAAAGCCCCAAAGCTAAAAGCTTCAATAATACACACTTCTCAGGTTTCCAAAGAGACAAACATATAAATAATTCAGTGTATAAAAAGGTGGTTATTTACAGAAATACAAAGTTGTTATTTACATTGGGTTCATGGATGGTATTAAAGTGTGTCCTCAAAATCTGGAAAAGCTCTTTTGAGTTTTATTAAATAAAACACAGAGAAGTCAAGGAGCGCAAATGAACGGAGAACACAGCTGAGTCACAAGTGGAAATTGCAACACTTCTAGTTGTGTGACATGTAAACTGGAAATTTGACAACTAGGACAATCAAGATGCCTTCTTCTATTTGCTTAATGGATCAGACTAATTAGGAATCATGAACAAAGAAAGGAAACATGACTACGGCCTGGATCATTGAGCTGCAATGCTGATTTATAGAACCAGATCACACAGCTGACAGCCCTGCATGTATTACATGAAATAACATGTGTCCCTTCTTTTCCGTTGAAAGGTTCCTCTGTCTCTCCCACTGCCTGTTACATCTCTCACTGGCAACATGAAGACAAACCAAATAATAAATTGGTTAGACATCAACTGGAGTCCATGACAGACTTCATTATGTTGCTTTTAAAATATTTTGGAGGCAAGGACTGCATACACATAAAACAGATATAGGGACTGTTAAATACAGAGTTTGAATAAAGTTTGCAGACAGCTTGCATTTGCAGAGAAGCATCGAAGTGATTTCGGTGTAAATCAGTTGTTTTTTGGTAAGAAATTGAGAATTTCCAAAAGTTAGCACATGGATTCTCATTCACTGGATAAATATTTACAGTTATCCAAGCAAGACTTATTTATTTTTGTACAATACGTGGAATCTCACAATCATTATGTCACATTATTACTTAAACCAATAGTGGTGTTAGAAATTGTCTAAGTACATACAGCGTAATGTGACATTATCCTGTTCAGTGGTGAGAACTGATGCGGAGGCGGCTGGCGTTCGGATGTCAGCACTTATCCTCGAACGTGCTGCAGTTGTCACGTGCATTATCTAGTAAATCAGCTGTCCACTTGACAGGTCCAGTAACACATACAATCTTGCCAATTTCCTCTCTTTCTTGACATCAAAACTAGGTGTCAAGTGTTTTAACCTAAAATTAGCATCAGGGAGGCTTCATCAGTTCCAACATGCCGGTAATGCTGAGGACTCTTGCCATGCTGTTAAGGTTGCTTGGCAACAAATGCAGTTCTGCTCAGTTAGGTAGGAGACATTTCCAGAAATCTTGCAGAACAAAGTAAAATGTTCCTGATTGGTATATCTGATCTAGATCTAGTCCATTGCATTGTAATTTCTACAGTAAGGGTTGGTTACAAGCCTCAGTGACTATAATATAAATAGTAACTAACAAATCCACTCCGTTTTCTGTTATAAAAAAACTCCACAGCCTACTCTATTTCACACAGGTTTTCGCCCACTAATGGGATCTTAAAGCTCAACCACTTTCCTCTATAGAGCAGCACAGTGAAATTTGCAGCTACTTGCTCAGCCAGTCAGGTCTAATCTTTTCCAATGGTGCTAGAATCCACTTTCATTCAGTAACTAAAAGAAAAACATGACATTGAGACAACTTACTTTTTGGTCAAGGAAAATCACCTTTCTACATTCTGTTTTTTGGTGCTGCCCCACCTGCCGAGGTGTCGCAGTCAGGCCTGATCGAGAGAGAGATGGGACACCAACGCTGGCAGCAGTATGAACTGCCATCAACTAACAAGCAGCTGAAAACAGTAGCAGTCACTCTCTGCATCTTGCCTCAAGGAACACATTTTCTCTCATGACCTGTGGCAACACAATCCAACCCTACCTAACCCGATTAGACTGAATAGAATTTGAACCTGACTTGGGGTTTGATTACTATGAACCAAGTGGACCCTTGAAGACCTGTACGTTTCCTCAGCTCCCATGCGAGCACCCTGGCTGATGGTTGTCTATGCTGCTTTTGCCCGTTCTACTTCCCCCAACCAAGCTCAAGTTGCTGGGCGCCTTTTGGTTGGTTACATCAGATAACCAACTATTCCTTGCTTCATTTGTGGTAAAATATTGATCACGTAAAGACTCCTGGCTCCCTAGTTCTGCTGGCTACTTCCTCTACCTGGTGTACCTGGAGTCCTACAGCACCACATCAAAAAGACAATCAGTCAAAATGATCCTGCTGTAGGTCCAGGCTCCAATGGCTGACGGAAACATGACTCAGTTTGCCATTTCCTATATGACAGACAAGACCTTTCCATCAACTGAGAAAATTCAGGTCATGTACCGAGAGATCACTACTGAACCACTGCTGCATTGATATAATCTCAGGCAGTGTTATGGTTTTAGACACCATCTGTTGGACAGATTTGACTGAACATGGCTCCCCTCCAAAAGAGATAGAGAGGTTCTCCTTAAAACCCTCTCACCCAGAAAATGTCTGTCTGTCTACCTGACACCACTCAAGCATTTTTGGTGTATGAAGTAGGAAAGAGCCCATCTCATATGAAATCTTGACCTGGACACCTGTGGTGTAAAGATTTTACTTGGCGCTACTGAAACTTTTCATGGAATCCATTCAGGTGTCACCTTTGGTTTTCACAGTCTATGTACAATTGTTGAACATTGAGTCTGGTAGTAAGTATTAAAATAGCTTCTTTGACTTCACACTTACTGCTTTCCCACCCTCACCTGTGATTTAATAGTTGACTGGCTGCTGACTATTGACCACTTGTGTTTTCTTCAAGTGATTGTGTATAAAGTATATTTTTAGGTTTTCTATTGGCACTTTAGTTATTAAGGGGCTCTCATGAAAAGGAAAGCAGAGTCCTGTTTGCTTCTACATATTTACGTGTTTCCTGTAAAAACAGAGATAGATGGATTTGTTGCAGATAATGATCGGCATTTACAGTTGCCAGTTGCAGTAGCATGTGTTACAGCCCTACACCTATGCACTGCAGTTAGCACTATGATCTAGTGCAGGGGTGTCAAACTGTTCCACAAAAGGGCCGGTGTGGCTGCAGGTTTTTGTTCCAACCAACCAAGAGCACACAGTTTGACCAATCAACTCTCTGAAGACTGAGATCAGTTGATTAAATGAGTCAAGTCTGGTGTGCTGCTGCTTGGTTGGAAAGAAAACCTGCAGCCACACCGGCCCTTTTGTGGAACAGTTTGACACCCCTGATCTAGTGTCTACCTTCCAGTGAATATGGCCGGACCTGGGTCGAACACTACCTCTGAAACCAGCGGCGGCTAGTTTGGCAGGGAATACAGTAGCTTGACAAGGTGGTTTTCTTGCCAGGCTGCATCATTTTGTTTATGCACGGCCGAATACAGTTAGTGTTTTGAACCCGGTCTAGTCCGGTTGTTGAGCCCAGTTTTGTTGCCTGCCAACAGCTGATACAGTTAGCAGCAGTTAATTAGCAGTTAGCTACTTTAGCAAGTCATGAGGCTAAAGCTATTGTTGAAGCTGAGTTGAAGTTGGGGAGCCGGAGAACATCAGAGGGAAAACCAGCAAATATATTCTGTATAAAACATCATCCAGTTTCACCAAAATTTATTTCATAATTTTGTAAAGTAATCAGTGAGACGTGGCCATGGAGCAGTCCTCAGAATCACACATCGAAAATGCGTCATAGTGAGAACGTTTTTTATTGTATCCAAAATTAGTATTTGCCCTCCAGTGCTGAATGAGTCATCAACAACTTTTTTTTTCATTTATGAGGAAATGAAAGGCTCTAAAATACCATGAAGATTACCCAGAAATAACCAAAAAAAACCCAACTTTTTTGTCATTTGGGCCAGATACTGACGTCTAGGTAACATATATGATAAGGACATAAAAATCTAGGCTAAATCATAATATTACAATTACCAATCTCTGTTCCTATATCAGAATATAAATCCAATTTATTTTATAATGCAGTATGAAATATAAATTACATTGATATCATCTATGTGTCATCTTAAAAGTGCAAAAATAATGTCCCAACATGGAGGAAAAATAAGTGTTCTTCTTAGATTATATGTTGGCTACCGCATTTTTCTTGCAGAGAATATCAGATCACAGATCATCTCACAGATCTTACCTTTACTGCCACACCATCTATTAAGTGTGTCCGATGATTTGCCTTTTAATACTGATGGTGTTATCATAGCACAGACTTAACACTGAAACACTGAAAAACATCTCCTGACCTACTCCCACAGTAATACATTAGTCATAACATACTCAAAAAAATCTCCTCTTTCATCCTCTCATATGACTAACAGACCCTGATTTTCATACCTTATTCTCCCACTCACACGCCTACACATGGTCTATAGAGAATTCTGACAAGCTCCTCTTAAAGTAGAGACACCATAGTTTCCTCTGAATGGTCTTTCTGTGCAAGAATATTTTTCCAACTGCATATTCTGTTTTAATTTTTGTTTTCGCTTTTTGTTTCCAGAAGAAGCAGGCATCCAGTGTTGACCGGATCACTCTGTATGGCCTGATGGTTAAGCCAATTCAACGATTCCCTCAGTTCATATTGCTCCTGCAGGTATAAAATCTTGTTTGTAAAGGGTTAGTCATTTCATTTATTTTAATGATTGCCTTAAAGTCTTACTAGCCAAAACACTTCCAATATGACAAACTAGAATCAAAGATTAAAGATTCAGCAGTGCAGACACTAATAAAGATGCAAAGCTGTGAGGCCACAGAATCGATTATGGATTTAACTTATCCAAAGTACAAGAAGTTGTACCACACATACTTTTACACCGGGTTAGCTAGAGCTTGAAAAGAAGCTAGCCACATCAGTTTTTAATATTACTGGCTTTTCATCCCAACTCTTCCACTTTCTATTCTGAGCAAAGATTTGGATTTGAGCTTGACTTGCTGGATCCGCAGTAGCTCATTTCATCCCTCAGTAGGCATTGATTATCCATGAATTCAAAAGATAAGTTATGAATGTGAATCAGGCATTTTCTTCCAGCCTAAATTCAGTACTCCAAAGAGGAAGTGTATGTATTAAATCATACATTACAAGAAACTACAGCTAAAGGCACTGGGGTACATCTGAGATGCATATCCAGACAACACCAAGCTTTCACTGGCTCATAGATGCAGGGCAAATAGACATGCAAGCCATAAAGCCTGCAGTTATTTGTACATTTTGTAACACAATGAGGTTTACAAAGCTTACACAACTGCTGGAAAGTCAGCGTAGTGGACACAGTTAGGTGTTCACCACAGTGTCACTGACTGGAATCTGTTACAGTCACGCAGCTCAACTCTAACAGAGTATTTGATCCAGATTTAGGCGAAGACGAGGAAAGTTTAAATCATGAACCGAGAGTAGTTTTCATTTTTATAACTTGCAGCTTGCAGTCTTTACTAAAAAAAAACTTTCCTTGTGACCTTTTCTAGGACATGCTTAAGAATACACCGAAGGGCCATGTGGATCGTCTGCCCCTGCAGCTCGCTCTGACAGAGCTGGAGATGCTGGCTGAGAAGCTGAATGAACAGAAACGAGTAGCTGACCAGATTGCAGAGACTCAACAACTAGCCCGCAGCGTCAGTGATCGCCTGCTCAGTAAGGTGACTGGATGCACATGCACTCCCTCTCGTGTACAAGCGCACACGAACATATGCCTCAATCAAATCAGCTGTGAGCCAGCCTCTGAGCCCTTTAACTCCTCTGCGTTGTTATCAGTCTGAGCCAAACACCTATAAATTAAACTAGTATATAGCAATCGCTTATACACACATTAATCTAGAGAGGCATTTTTATTTAGAGAAATTATCTCCTAGAAATGATGCCCATTATCATCCCTAAACAGTACCAAATGCAATGGCAGAGGCGTTGCCTCTCCATTACCGCACTGAAATTACAGTCCTGCCGCTGCAAATCTGAACAAATGCTGCTCTGAATAAGAAGAATTAGGGGGTAAATGAGACATTTAATTGGAAACTGTAAGAGAGCTATCTCTTTCACCCTGTCGCTCTTGCTCTCTCTCCCACCACTTTACCTCCCGTCTGTTCCCCTCTTGCACTCCCTTGCTTACTCTCTTGCTTACTCTCCCCCTCCACTTATACACTCTCCTTCTCTTTCTCTAGTGCGACTGCATCTTCCTCTGCGTCTTCTCCCCCTCTCTCGCCTTCTCTTTATTTCTCTCTATCAGCCCTTGCTTTCCAGGACTCTGAGATGAGCTGATTCGGCCAATCTCCCGCACTCCACACAGAATTCCATTTGCCGCGGTGACACTGCAGAATTCCAATAGGAAACAGTCTCCTCTATTGCCCCCATAACCATCCAATGAAATATTCATTCTTTGTCTCAAAGTATCTAAGTCGCCGGAATAGGACAGATAACAATGTGAGTGAGAATGGCTTTCGCACACATTCACATTCACACGCACTCCCACTCACACATGCACATGTGCATGGCGCAGTGCCCTCTGTGCCTACTGACGCTTGAAGACTTTAAGGGTGTGTTCATATGGCAGCCCACCTCTTGAGGGAGCTGTACGGTTTTTGCGGCCATCAAAAGGATGTCCCACTCGGACTAATGACTCATTTTGTGTCCTATCTGAGCCACCGCCGAAAGCAGCTACAGATTGCCTGCAGACAGAACGTCCTGTGAAATATGCTCAGATGCGTTACTGCACTGCAGGTCGTCGAATGGACACAGCAGTGAGATCCATTTTTTCGCTCAAATTTGTGCCTTTTGAACAAACAGAGACATCAAAGTATGAGGATGTGAACCCCATATTTGGACTTAAACTGCTGCTCCCAGTATAGTGGCTTCACTTAAATTGCGATGAGCTTGGCTTGGATTGGTGCAGAATACATAAAAGTAAAAGTATTGATTTAGGCAGTCATAAAAGAAGCTGGATCAAAGTTATTAAAATAAGCTTCCTATTGCTATTTCCCTTTGCCAAACATATGGATGACTGTAAAGCACAGCATGTGCCAACATACTCTAGCATAAATTGCATCTGTTATTGGATTCTTTAACTGTATGTGTGTGTGCGGAGGATGCATGTGTGTAAAGGTGTGCATGCAGCGAACTGTTTATGCATTTATAACCACAGGAAGTTGCTTTGTTGTAGAAGAAAGGATTGTGTGCCCCGGTTCTCAAACTAAGCCAGTTTGGATTTACAGGTACAGACAAAAACACAAAGAATGTTCTGAACATGTGTTTAAAAAAGTCAAATAAAATAAAGGTTTCTGGTAGCTCCTTTAGCCCCATTAAACAGTTGTCTTTAGGTCCCTCTCATCAAAGGCAAATGTGCATTCTCTGTCTCTAATTTTACTAAGCATGAACAAGCTAGAGAAGTGTGTGTATGCCTTGTGTGTGTGTATACGTATGTACACACAATAAATGACCTTCAGCAGCATGAATGTGTCGCTAATCCCTGATGAGACATCTGTTCCTCCAAGCCTGACTTCTGTGTCCTCCAGGCACTGAACTCTGGAGGACAGGCCCTTTGTGATGCTGTCTCCTCAGCCTCTGATCTGATTGCTGTGTCCCTTTTAGCAACTGAACTCGGAGCAGGGGTCACTGGTCCTTTGTGAGACGCTTATTGAGACCGTGTACGGCGAGCGGGGACAAGTCCTGAAGTCAAAAGAGAGAAAGGTCTTCCTCTTTGATGATGTACTCATCTGCGCCAACATAAATGTCAAGTAAGTCCCTCTTGTAGAACAAGCTGAGCTAAATGTCCATGCATTCAAAAATACTTTGCTAATGCGTTCATAATTTGCAGTTCGAGCATGAAGTTGTGTGTAAGTTTTGAAAGGAGAGTCTGCTAAACTGCACAGTTAGGAGAAATAGCTGTTAGGTGGCACGGGGCTCTAATGTGATGCCCTAGGTTTTGCAAGGATATTTTGGCAAACTGCATAGGAAAGAGAAATAGCTGCTAGGGGTTTTGAGCACTATCTGGAGTTGCAGGAGCTTTATCAGCTTTAAACAAATGGTAGAATGCCTAACTACAGCTACAGGAGTCCTAGATTACTGACATAAAACATTTTTTGGTTTCTTTCCAATTTATCTTATGTGACAGCACCATTGATCACATCTCTCCCTCTCTCTCTCTTTTCCTCCCTCTCTCTCTCTCTCTCCAAGTAAGTGAAAGGGATTTTGTATATTTTTGCGAAGCTCCTGTCAAAGATGTCCCTTAAAGCCCTTTTCTTCAGCCTTCAAAGTAATTATCACTCTTCGTCTTATTCAACTCGAGTGTCCCGAAGTTGACTTTGTCTGCCCTCCAGGATCTTCACAAACCGATCACAATGTTGATTGTCTGCGTGATTACAGGAATACATGAATAGCAATGAACTCCTCACAGCCAGGGGTACAATTTTGGCGAGGAACATGGGTGATCATACAGATTCTAATTCTCACTCCCAACTCTTCTTCTGACATTTCAAAGAGCATCTTCTTCTATGGAGAGGCAGGGTGTAGTGCCGTTAGCAGGATGCGGAAAGGGAGGGGATTTCTCTAAGGTTGTTTATCTTTAAAACTCCCTCCTCTAATTTTATTCTGGTCATCTCCACCAGGGGGCCTCCGGATATCAGCAGCCTGGTCCCAGTCGGCCCCAAGTACACCATGAAGTGGAGCGCCCCCTTGCAGCAGGTGCAAGTCGTCGAGGTGGGGCAGGAGGGCTCTCAAAACAAAGACACCTTCTTCCAACAGAGCGGGGTCAAGCGGCCAAGCGGTGCCTGCACGTCAGGTAAAAATAAAGAAATGTGAACCGCTCCTATCTCATTCCTTTCCCCCATGTGTCATCCTGTAGTTAATCTCATCACTTGGACTGGCTTTTAGTCTTAGCCCCTTATTCTGACTCAGCAAGACTAATCTGTTTCTGTTCTCAAGCATCCCGCAGAGGCCTGGAGATGCATCCGCGCTGCTTGTCACTCTGATTGAGGATGTGTTTGTGAGGAGGATAGTGATGACGGTCACTTGTTCCTATCTGCCTAGGGTGTTTTATCTTGGAGAGAGATGTGGGGGTAGAGAGCCCCCTGCCGCAGCATCCCCATAGTCTCATTTCACTCTCTGATAGACCACAAACAGATCTAGAGTGGAGTCATCAATCTGCAGAGATTATTCCCTCCCTTTCTAGGCCCAATTAGAGAGCCAGTAGCAGTAGATATGAATCGGTGGTTGAAACACTAGTTCCCCCACCACCTCTCACTAAACTCTGGTGTATACAGAGCTTGACGAGATCCCTGATAAATGTGCCATGGGAAACGGGAGATACAAAGCCTTATCAGGATGTAATGGTACAGGCTTTTTAAAGTTGCAGCTCCATGACTTAAATATTAATGGTGCCTTCTTCAGAGTTACCGTGTCATGCTCAGCAAGCAGCTGCTGTTCTGAGAGCTAGTTTGGATTCTCACCGGATTAGGTTTTCACTTTTGTTCTGGTAGTGTGTACTCGTATACTCACAACTTTGCTGCAAGGTTTGGGATCATTTAAGGTTAGCTCTCAGTGGCTTTCTCTCTTCCTTTACTTGTGTCTAACACTGCAACCGTTGTACCCCACAGAGGGTGCTGGATTCTGACTCTGATATTGTCTCTTCGCTTTTTCGACACAGTGCGGTCACCTTAATCATGTCTATCCAGAAACCTCCCTGAACATCTGTGCGGCCGATCCTCAAATTTTCATTCAGACAAGCTGTCCAATCTATTTATAGTTTTATCCCCTGTGATGTCATTCAGTGGTGTCTAGTCTAAATCCTGTGCTCCCTCAGCATAGCTCAAAATGGAGTCATTTTTCATCCTCTGCAGACCCTGGTACCCCTCTTTATTGAAGAAAGCCAGCCCTTAGGGAAACACAGACCCGTCTTTCTTACTCTCCACCCTTTGTCTCTGTCTATGTCTTTGTCGGGCTGTCTCTGTCCCTGTCTATTGCGATCAACATGTGGAAAGCCCACCAATGTGTGTGCTCTTTTTTTGGAAGCAGTGTTTGGGTTGTTTACTCTTACGCTGTCTTAGCTTCATTCTGCCTCCATAACACCTCCCTCATTGATGCTTCTCTTTTGACCTGCTGCCAGGAGTGCTTGTTTTTTTTTGTCGTCAGAAGTGTACCAGTGAGCTTTGGCTGTGGATCAGACAAGGGTTTTCATGCAGGTGTAGAAGCTGCATTGTCTTTAAATCCACTGGCTAGCATCACTGGCACAGCAGCTGAGTGCTAGATTGCTGACTTATTCCAGAGAAAGCAGGGATGGACACCTCTGGGCTCTGGCCTTCCACACAAGTGAGCTACGTGCCTGGCGGCCAGTGTGGATAGCCGTGTCTGAGTGTGAAAACCATATCCTGCCTCACCAACGGGATTACGCTGGATTACAACTCAGCACATTCACCTCTTGGGCTGTAGCCAACAGCAGGCCCCAGAGAGAGGACTCAACGAACCTGCACAGGGGTCCTGACAATCCCTACGGAGCGGACAGGAAGACATTGTTCTTGCAGCTTGCAGCACACCCTTTTATATTCAGATGTTTCACCTATTGATTTCTTTGCACAGATGACAGATGTCACTGGCTGCCTGGGACAAAGATCCCATTAAACCCCCAAAAGCTACAATGGAGCTCTTTAAATGAACAATCCCAGCCCACCCCTCTCTTCTCCTCACTCCCTCCTCTCTCACAGCTTCACTCTCACTCCGTTTATGCACGTAGATAGACAAAAGGCGGCAGGTCCCGTCGGAGGAGCATGCCTCACTAAGCCCGCCTACCGCCTCAGCTTTTCTGCTACTTTTTTATGTGGCACCGGTGACAGTGCAGGACAGCTCTGGAGCAAAATCTGCCTGCAGAATTTAATTAGGCAGTTCTCATGGAGCCTGCTGCTGGGAAGATGTGGGCTGGGGGAGCTCGGACTGAGGATGGCAGACAGGAGGAGACACAGCTATCGATTCACAGCAGTAGGAGAGAGAGAGACTTTGAAGGTAGCGGGCCTCAAATCGATGCTGAATTTTGCGTCTAATGAGACACCTGCATTCCTTTTGGCCAGCAAAAGGGCATCATAGCTCCAAATAACAGTTTCTCCATCTGATTGTTTTTACTCATAAATTCACTCTATGTAGTTCAACAAATAATGAAGATCGATCCATCTACACATTGAACCTCT
Organism: Argyrosomus regius; assembly: GCA_946959425.1. Classification (NCBI taxonomy): domain Eukaryota; kingdom Metazoa; phylum Chordata; class Actinopteri; family Sciaenidae; genus Argyrosomus; species Argyrosomus regius. The sequence continues at coordinate 12,608,203 of OX336885.1, forward strand.
TTTATTAGTGCCACTGGGGTTTCAGCAAAAGCAACTTTTCTTACCACACTTCCGACAGTTCTCAGAGGCAATGTCATTGTTTTCTCACTTCAACCTTGAACTTTCATACATGTCTGGGCCGTGACCAAAATCTGATACCCAATATGAGTAATTTCATATCCAGATAATACATATCATGATATATATTTTGTAAATGTAATGAATGAATATGACTTTATGATTTTAAAATGTCCCTGGATTTATATTTCTTATCCCAAAAGGCATTTGCAATATTTTACATCTTTTTATTATGTTTTGTTGTTATGTAATTCATTATTGTGTCTTGTGGTTTACCACTTATAATGATTGCAGCTGTGGGTAGCACTATTGTCCAAGTCTAATTTCCTCTCTGGGACAGTAAAGTATATCTTCCATCCATCCATCCATTATCTGTAAGCGCTTATCCTCATCAGGGTCACGGTGGGGCTGGAGCTTTAAAGTATATCTTATCTTTCTTAAATTATTTATATAAAATGGCCACAAGGAAAGGCATTTTTCTTATTACATTTTAAACGGTCGTTGCAACGACAGCCATTATCTATTTCCATCTTCGTGCTTCTTTGCCGTATGATCTGCTGTGGGTATAAGCCTCTTGCAAAGTCTGAGTCTGGGGTTTGTTTTGACCACTCAGCTGTACTTTTGTGCCTCTCATCTGTAGACTCACCGCATACTGGTTGGCATGATTCTTGTGTAGGTGGTAAAAGTGGTTAGTGGTGTGTTTGAGTTCGTTGTGGGCATGAGTTGGCTGCATAATTTGTAAATATATAGTTTTCTGGTCCGCATCAGACTTTTCATATCTAAAACATGTCCATGCAACAGAAGTAGCCCCTGTTGTAGGTATGAGCTGCTAGCTTTCTTATTCAGTGGTTCATTCTCTTTTTTATTTCTATGTATTGAAAACCTCTGGGTTTTGGTCTGTTGGTCAAACAAAACATTCTTGGGCACTTCTTATTGGTTTGCATAAGAATATGCAATATGTTGGTGACAAGTCTTTTTATATCTTCCACCTTTTAGGTAAAGCGATCTTGGGCCCTCCACGGCTTTACCAGGAGCTGCAGGAACTGCAACATGACCTGTCTGTAGTGGAGGAGGTTACTCTCCTTGTGGGCACGCTGCAGGGGATGTATCAAGTATGTGTCATTTCACATTACACCTACTAACTAACTATGGTTGGACTGTTTCACAGACAAACATGTATAATACAAAATATATAATGCAACAATGTCAGGCGGAACGCAAGATCTTGGGCAAGTTTTCTCAGTCAAACTTGTTCTACAGACCAAACCACTGTAGTCACAGATTGTTACATTTATCATGCCACTGTTTGGGTTTTCTTTAAAAGCCTTGGTTCAGATAGGCCTCAGACTGACCTTCAAATTTGCTATTATCTCCTCCAAAAGCTTCTTTCAGTCTTACTTCTAAGCCAGTTCTTTCAAGACATTGACTGGAATATCAAAATAAGTATATAACTATACACTATAAAATATGGAACATTTTATACACTCATTAAACATACTATTAAACTACTTGAGCTATTATTAAAGCTTATTAAACTACTAAGACCAGAGAACACTGCCAAAGTAGACTCCAAAGAATCACAGCGATACAAAGACAGGGTACAATTGAAGTAAATTTAAATTTCTAGTTTCAGCTCAAACTAACAGATCCAGTTTGAATGGTACAAGGGTAATCATGTGGGGAAATTTCTTTCAGCTAGTCCCCTCAAAGAAATTGCAAAAGAATCGTAGATGTTTAAAATGTGATCAAAGAGCAGCCTCATATGCTTCTTGAAGCATCAATTTGTAAAAGCGTGAAGTCTCCCATCTGTCTCGTCATCAGCGGTGCCACAATGGTGGGAATATAATGTTCCCTCTGATATACGAGTTAGAAGTGTCAGATTTGCTACTGTATGTCGCAGTAGAAACTGGCAGCGCCACCCCCCCCTGTAGTGTTCAAATCAGGGCACTTCCCAGTAGTCTGCCACTAACACATTAACAGCACCATACACTACATCAGGGGGGTATACTCCAGCAATCACCAAAGAGCCTCTTAGGCTAATGGTGGCACCTTTTGCTTCCCTGCACTTAATGAGCACAATGTCCTCAGGAGGGGTGATATTGGCCTGGCACAAAATGACTGATTTTCACTTTACACTTTTTAGAATATTGTCCAACGAACAAATAGATAAAATAGTTCTACACAGCTCACTGACTTCAGAAAATTGATTTGATTATATTTGACTTTAGGGATGAGGTTTTACTGTAAAAATGGATGTTGCTGTTGAAGTAAATTCAGCGTTACATTTAAGCAGATAAAATGCCACAACCGTGTGGCTTCCAATAATGTACTACAGCTTTATGTGAATGGATGTGTGTTTGTTTGTGTGTAAAAAATAAGTACATCTACATCTACAGTATACCTGTAATGCTACAGCTCTGAAACAAGTTTTAACTGTGTGTGTTCCTCCATCAAAGAACCTGAACACCACTGTGGCCCAGGACTGGTGTCTGGCTCTGCAGCGGCTTATTCGCATCAAAGAAGAACAGATCCAGAGTGCTAACAAATGTCGCTTACGCCTGCAGGTGCCTGGCAGGCCAGACAAGTGAGTAGTATCTCACATACAGATGTGCTCTGAGTACAAGGTGCTGAATATGTTTGGGTATAAAAGTATAAATGATCAATTCAATTGACAGCTGCAACAGCAAAGTCAACAAAACATGCAGCAGCGGTAACACCAAAGGTTTTTTCTATGTTGGTAACTGATTTAAAAAGTACATATATTCATATGGATCAAGGGGCCAACAGTACACCTTGACCTTTTGCAAATTAGAGGCGAGAACAGTTTATTCTGTCAGAAGTGGGTAATTACCTGACTCAAATAATTCATTTCCTTCACTACCTGGATGGAATAATGAATATTCTCGACAAAATGTTCCTTCTACAGGTTTGAATTTGGACACTTTAGCAAACAGTGCATAACTTTTCTGCACAATGGTCCCTTATACAGGTAACATATGCCTGTATAAGGGCATCTAAGTAGGTGGGTGCAGAACCAGAGACTAGTTCATAGGCGAGCATTAGCGATTTGAGTTTGATGAGGGCTGCTACAGGTAGCGAGTGGCGCTCAATGAGCAGCAAAGTAACATGTGCCCTTTTGGGTTGATTGAAAACCAGGCGCGCCGCCGCGTTCTGGATCATCTGGAGAGGTTTCACCGTGCAGGCTGGGAGGCCCGTCAGGAGGGCGTTACAGTAATCAAGTCGTGAGATGACCACAACCTGTATTAGTAGTTGGGTAGCACGTTGAGTCAAGTAAGGCCTGATGTTTTTAAGTGCAAACCTTAGTGCATAACTTTCCTGAATTGCTCAACTAAGATTCATATTATTTCATATTTATAGTGTGTTTGTTATTTAGCATAACTTATTTAGCATTTGGCAAAGTATATGCTTCATCTCCTGCTGGTTGTGTGGTAACACTTTTATGGAGAGTTTAGGGATGCACAATAATATATGCATGTCATCTGTATCTATGAAGGCTTTATAATTAAATATCTTATCAGCCCAAAATGAAAATTTCTGCCGATATGATCTGCTGATAGGATTTTTGCTTTAATTATATGAAGGCGACACTGGTATGTTGCTGCTGTGTGGAGGAGGTTTTTTTTTTTGTGTCCGAAACAGAACAGCTAAATTGTTCTGCAATGATTGCTCACGCGATGAGGGGCCCATTCACATTCCTTCAGCTCTACAAATTAAAGTCTTCATCTTAAGAGGTGTTATTATGACAAATTTGCCAAGAACAAATAGAAACGGGAAAGAGAAAAGAAAAGAAAGCTGGCATGGTATTTTGCCCAGTGAATGTGCACATTTTGAAAAGCATGTATTTTGCATCTGCATCTGCCTGCATGCCATTATGATAAGAGTATGTATAATAATATGTTAATTCCACTGCAGGAAGGACTTGATGTTCTCTGCAATTAGGTGAGAAAAAAGTGTGTATATACAATCGGCCAAAATGAATTGGCATATTGGATATCAGCAATATTCAATATTGTGCATCCCCAATATGTATGGCTAGTAGCAGAAATGTAATGTTTTACTTGATCTGTCCAAACAGAGCAGCAGCAGGTGCAGTTTTGTTCAGCTGAGCAGATATGCAGTCCATAGCAAGTCACCTTGTTATACTAAGGATGTCAAAGTGGTTGTCTTAACATCCTGATCCTGTTGGGTGGAGTGACTCCTGAATGACTGAACACCTACTTAGAGAAGAACAAAGATCCCAAGGAGAGAGCATATGAGTAGCTTAGAGAACTGCAGAGAAGCTGGGAATAGCAAATAATGGCAGATTATAATGGATCCCATTTTGTGGTTTCTGGTGGGCATAGGATAAGAAAGAGGTAGGGGAGGACAAAAAGAAAAAAGATTGCCATAGAGAAGCCAGAGCCCTGCTGAGAGAGACAAAGCAGGAGAAGGAGAGGAAGAAAGAAAGAGTGAGAGTGATGATCGACCTCCCCCACGAAAGGCTTGGCTTGGTGCCGGCAGGGCAGCGGCAGTCAGAAGAGTGGGCCTAATGCTTTAGAGCCAAGGAGAATCTAACTGTGCCAAGCCAAGCTAAAGTGACAGCTTGAGCAGCGGAGCTGTGCAGATCAGTTCTCCCACATCTCCCAGCTTCCTCGTCGGTTGTCACACCAGGCCTGCAGGGCCAATCTGCTTACTCAGATGTTTGGTGGAGCCAGATGTCGTGCTTACAAGAGAGTCCCCGAATTCCCCTTCAAGGGGTACCCTATTTGCTGAGTTCTTGTGATAACGTCATTAGCAACTACACTGACAAGGAGATTCCCCACCCCTACATATGTCCAAGCTGTAGATTCGTATTTAAAAACTTAAATAATTTAGGGCAAGACCTGTGCTGAAATCCTACTTGGAGATGGCCACAGTTTTTGTGGAGAGGTAAAAGATAACAATGTCAGCTGAAAGAGAGAAATCTCCTGTAGGGAAAAAGAGCCAATCCTGGTTGTGTGATAGCAATCTAATTGAGGCTGGGCCTCGGTGTCGGGTGGCTGGACCGGCAGTGAGCCTCAGGGCTGGGGGTGACAGGTGGCACAGTGGGTGCCCAAACCATTCTGACACTACCCAGGGTGCAGCAGTGGCAGATTGCAGGGGAGAGCAGCGGGCAGACTGGTTCTGTCTTTCTCGCAAACACAAACACATCCACACAATCACGCACACATATACTGGTCCTTCCTTGTTATCCTTCTCTGTTTTGTTACTTTAATGGGTAATCTACGGTGCAAAAGTGCATCCAGAGTCGGTATATGCGCGCTACATGTATTCACACGTGCTTCTTGCTTACAAAGGCACCTGCACACAAACAAGCATCCACCTTAGAGAAAGAAACACACATACAGGGTCAGAAACACACACATACACACGGGCGAAAAGAGACGAGACTTTGCTCTGCTGGGGAGTGAGTGGGACCGCAGCAGGGACCCCCTGTACTGAGTTGGTCCCCTCCTGTCTTGGCCGCAAGCGACTCTCGGCAGTCAGGCAGCACATCACAGCCTCCACACTGCAAACAGACTGAGTACGTGGAGAGAATCCTGACTGCTGCCTCAAAGGCACCAGCCTACGTGTGACAGCAGTTCATTAACATCCTTTTTTACTGCGTCTGCTGGAGCAACCACAGGCATAGATACAGGGGCCATACTGGCAAATGATAGATACAGAGTTTAAATTTCATACTTTAACCAAATGTGTTTGTTGCTCATCCTCCATTCCCACTAGCATACGTGAAGAAAACGTATCGTCAGCCTGAAGACATGGAGGGTGTGCAGGCTACCTCCAAGGCGATTCGTAGACCTTACATTTTCATCTCACCATCTTTAGTTCGTTCTGGCAGAGCGTCTTGTCCAAACAGACGTGCTCCCAAAGAGGCTCTGGAGAGTCCTTATGACCTTATCTCAGTGACCGGACAGCAGAGGATTGTTTCATCTGTAGAAGAAGACGTGTGCTGTAGATAGATGTATGGCAGGATCACACTTAAAGAGTTGTTCACCTAAATTACAGAAAAAGATAATCTGAGTGGCAGCTTGTCATGCACCCATCCTTCAGTTCACCTCCACCCTCCAGAGATACAAACAGTCACAGAGAAAGTCTGCTCTGCAAATACTGAGATGAGTTAAAGGACATGGTTCAACATCTAACCCTCAGACATAAAGACATCAAAGTGTATCTCAAGATGGTGGAGTGTTACCATGACATCTGTCACATTCTTGTGTTTTAGTGTATAATAGTACGTGAATAACGCCCCAACCTCTGCTCGATTGTGTTCAGCCTTATTTATCCAGGGACAGCGCGTTGTTTTTTTCCCTCTGTTCTTCGCATTCACACATTGCACACCTGGAAGCGACCAAGAATAACCACAGTCCTCCACTTTTAGCCAGTTGCCAGGTGCAGCGGGGCTGGAGGTGAAGGGCACCTACGGTACATTTTCTTTGGTCAACTGTAGTTTAAAGGTTTGTGTTGCTCCTCGAGTAGTCAAACCACAAAGGGATAAAGTGCACATTAACTCATTTACAGAGGAAGTATTTTACCTGATCTTCACATATTGTTTGCCCTAGATTCATTTTAATATAGACAGCTTTTGTTATACGGAACAGATACTCAGCTCACATCCATTTTATGTGGTTGGTTTGACCCCTTTAACAAATTGCTGACAAGATTAAAACCCAAATTTTCATGCTGTTGTAATGCAGTTATTTTATGCCACACAGTTTTGAATTTGTATCTTTATATAATGTACATCCGCTATGGGGTGTAACCCCAAGTAGATAATCTTGGCTATCAATTCCACTCCACTCGATCACAGATAGTTGAACAGGATTAATGAGTGTTTGTGCGTTGACTTTTCTTAATGTGAGCATACCAAGAAGAAGAAGAAATCCTAACTAACGCCGGGTCACCGCCATCTGGTAGCAGAAACACTGCAGCGAGCACTTAAAGTGAAAGTTAACAGCATCGTTTAACACAGACTCATTCAAGGTCGGATATAATTCTACGGTTCAGCAGAGACATGCATGTTTCCTGAGTCTTGTATAAATGATGACAACCAGGTATTTACTTGTGAACAACGGTATGAAAGGTCAGATCAGATTGTTCAATACATGTTCATTAGCTTGCGTCATACACGGGACTAGTGTGTTACAGTGCTGTTAATCATTCACCCAGTGATGGCAGCATATAGTTAGTTGTTGGTTGGGGGTTCTATGATCCTTATTCACCTCGAAACTAACCATTTAGAGTTCAGCTAAGAACCTTTAATTAAGCCTAATAATGCGATAAAATTTTTTATCAGGAACTCCAATCTTTCTGTTGTTGTCAGGCAAGTTTTGTACTTCCTGTAGAGAATCCTGTGTCTGTTTCTGTCCACTCTTCAGTTTGTTACACAGTCCTGTCACCTCTCTAAATCACATACAGTCCAGAGTCCATCTCTTAACATTTTTCTATGACTGATTGTCAGGTCCGTCCAGAACTAGATCAACAAACTCCCATAGGGACATTGAACCATGTCCTTTAACTCATCTCAATATTTGCAGAGCAGACTTTCTCTGTGACTGTTTGTATCTCTGGAGGGTGGAGGTGAACTGAAGGATGGGTGCATGACAGGCTGCCACTCAGCACTCACTCCTACATCTGTCCCGTCCTTGTGCATTAGTGTCACACGTGTGCTTCGGCACTGACCTGCTCCCATAAATCAACCGGGCGGACTCCTCGCTTTGCTCCCTCGTACCCCCACCCCCACCGCCTCCCTGCCCTCTCTCCTCTCTCCTCCCCTCCCTTTTTGACTCTCCTTATACCTCTCGGCTCCCCTCCTCGTCTCCCCTCTGCCAGCATGCCCGAGTCTAGTTCTCCATTCCGGCAGTGCACCACACCTGCACTGCGGCTGTCAATCAGCGGGCGGGAGGGAGGAATCGGAGACTGCGCTCAGTTTAGCATGTTTGAGGCCGTGTGGGCATGAAGTGTTGCCTTAGGAATCCAACCAAGTGAGTAGTTGTATTCTCGTCACACCCCGTCTCCCCTTCTGTCTTCGGCAAATTGCCTCTGCTATATTTAAGCAGTGAATGGTATGAATTACACCTCTTTGTGAAAGCTTCAACACGTCAAGGAAGTTTGAGATCTTACTTACTTTATTCTGCTCTTGTCTGAAATCTCTCTCTCTCTCGTTTTCACTATGTGTGTGTTTCTCTGCCATTTCCTTCCCTGCTCTATGAAATGAAAATGAATTTGCAGCGGGCAACCGCAGGTATGACAGAAGCTGCGCAGTGTTCTCCACTCTATTACCTTCTAATGATGTCTGAATGTGAAATTGTCTTCCTTATGTGTGGCTGAGACACCCCCCCCCCCCCCCCCCGCACCCCTCCTTTCACAGGCTCTCTTGCACTCTCCTTTTCTTTCTTTCATCCACCCTGAATCACTGTGGAATAGTTGTACAGGTGACTGAAGCGGGGCCATTATTTTGGAAAGCTGCTTAGTGCTTTAAGAAGACGTCTCATCCTTGGCCAGACAGCTTACTTGTAGTTCCAATAAAGCCTGATCAATCCAGACAACAGAGTGCCCCTGTCAATGAATAGACACCAGCTGAGTCATTGCTAACTCAGGGCCAATGCTGCCAGTCTCACTTTAGAAGGCTCAGCATTAACAAGTTATTTAGTTGACAGGAGAGTCAGATATTTAAACAGAGGCATGGCTAGCGGTCTAACAAGCTCAAAACATGATGAAATAGTTAGAGTTAAATTTGTCTATTTATCTGCCTTAAATGTAATACAACCTATGCAGAGTATAAAATCCATCCTGTGTTTATGAACAGCTATATGTTGGTTTTAAGTTATGGCTCTCAGTTAAGCCCACAAAGAGAAAAATCGACTTATAAACAATTAGCTCTGGGAGAGACCTTGCATTTCTGGGCTTGTTTCAGTATTGACTGGTATAGACTTTAGTTGTGTTTTTTATTAGCTGTTGAAACTTCCTTAAATCACTCTCACAAAAACCCATCTATCTCTTGGTCATGGTCCTTTTTTTCCCCCTCCACTGGTGATATTCAGGTGATTTTGGATGTAAGCAGAGACATGTGGCAATGGCTGGTTTGTCACTGGGGTTGTGAACTGAGCTCCTTGTCTCGTAGAATCACACCCATTGTGTCTCATAACATGTTCTTATATTCGGTTACATTCAACAGCATGTCTTTCTGTGGGTAGCTCCCTGCCACAAATAATAACACAGCAGCTGGAGTGATCAGTTGAGAAAAGACATACTGGGTAAAAGTGCCAACCAGGAGACAACATCACAGTGAGACTGAGATATATTCTATGAAAATAATGATCATATACATGTTTAGCTCATGTGCTACCATAAATCATAGCCCACAGCATGGTCCAGGACTCCAGCATATTCTTGGCACTATGGAGCGAGACATGAACAAAATCTTTCTCGGGGTGCTAAAAAGATATATATCTCAGACCAAAACAAATGGGCACTACGGCTCACCAGACTCAAGTGACAAAACAAGTAATGTTACCTCGGAGATATGGGACAGCAAAAACAACTCACTTAAACCATCTTTGTTAGTCTTTTCAATGTTCCAACAAATAGGCAACTCTGGTCCTAACTCACAGATGTAGATGAGAAAAACGAAACGCTGTTTCAGACGATCAGTCTCCTCAGAGCAAACAGTTGTATTCACATGCACGTGTAGCCATCCTGTTTGGATATAATAAACACAGCTCAGGGAATAACACAGGGATATGGAGTGTGACATCATTCTCTACTCACGATATATTTACATAGCAAATAGTTGTCTGCTGCTATATGAATGTTAAAAATAAAGTATATAACCATATAAGTATGAACATCCTGAAGGATCAGGCTATAAAACCACTGACTGATGTTTATTTGTTTACCACATGTCGTCTTCTGCTTTGTGCCCTAGTACTAGCTAGATACAATCTGTAGCTCTCTCAATTCATGGAGAGAAAGACCCGAGGGGCATATAGGAGACGAAACACCTGACGGCTTGTGGTAGGCTCAGTGAGAGTGTTAACTGTTGTCAACCTAAAAGGAGTCTGCAGTCCTCTTCTGAACAGTCAGTGAAAATCCCTCGTCCCCACGTACGTCTTAATAACACAAATTTGATGTAAGAAGCCAACTGATGGAAACCAAATTTGAAATGATATCTGAATAATCAGTTTGAAACATTCACCTCAAATTGAAGCCATTCAATTAAATTTAGGACACATCCATTTTTTGTGATTCAGCACTTCAATGGAAATGCACTTTAGTACTGTCTCTACCGGCACCAATTTCTTTCAGTAGTGAAAGAATCCTAAAAGGACTTTCTCTGAAACAGGTTAGATATAGCTGTAAGGCATAAAACACAGAAAAGCAAATCATTTTCTGTTATTGTTTTACTTTACCATCAGCAGTCTTGTTTTAATTTTGTTGTTTTTTTGTCAGGAACAAATCAAAGTGTTGTGTTGTGTTTGGCAAATAATCTGAACCTTTTCTTATTCTATATGGGAACCACAAAGAAATATGCACTTACACTGTAAGAAAATGACAACATATTAACCACTTGTCAAAATAATCTCAATTACCATACAGGGACAGAGGGAAAATGCAAATTCCCGTATAAAGATGTGTGACATGACATATTACAAGGCCTTAAGCAAACTCTTTTCACGTGATTTACGTTGAAGAGGAAGACAGGTTATTTTTCAACTCTGTTAAACTTTAAATTATGCGTTCATAATAAGAAATACATGCATAGATTAGTCAGTGTCGTGCATGAGACACCGTCTCTTGAGAACTTGCAGTAAATTATGCTGTTTTAATTTATTAAACTTTTCAACGCCTTCATTTATTCATGTGCAGTAATCACAAAGTTTGTTTTGCCAGTTTAAACGTTACTGTGTATAAGGAGGTTAAAGGAATGTTCTACCAAAAAAAGCTGATGTTTTGAATATCAAACACTCACCCCCTGCAGGCTTGAAAGGTGCCTCGGAAACGTTTGCAGTTTGCTTCTTTGCAGAGAAATGGCAGGTGTTGAATTTGTGGCTTTTTACAATGGCTTCCAACAGTGACCCAGTTCTGAGGCAAAAAAAGGTTCATGGAAACTTTTCACACCAGTCCTGCAGCATAATACACTCTGTCCATTTGTATCTTTGGTATTCATAACATTTTCTCCTCTATTATACCAGTTTAAATGCTTCTTGAGAATGAATATAATAAATCCTGATGTGACATCACCTGTTTCCTCCATCTCTCTCTCTCTCTCTCGCTCTCTCTCTCCTACGCACAAACAGACATACACGGGATCTGGTCTCGTATTGTGTCTGAGCTTGAATTGGCACCAAAAAGCTCTCACTGATTAGAGCCTATACTGGTAGTGCCTGATCCCTGCGGGGCCCGCACATTAGTGGCATTTTGAGCGTTGAAGCTCACCTAGAAGCAATTCACTGTGACCAGGCTGTGTGGTCTTTGCAACCTGCCCTGAATGTTGACGTGCAGGCTGGAATCATAAAGCCTCGGCTTACAGGCCTGAACCGCTGTAAAACGACAAGCAGGCTGTTCTGACAGGAAAAAATCTTGATGTATTAAACTTAAAGTCCCATGAAATGAAAAATTTCGTTTTCTTGTAGGGGGCCCTGTTTCTCAGACTGTATTGTTCTCCTTTCTTTTTTTTTTATGTCGCACATCTACAGTAAATGTCAAAATGCACTTTTGCCCATTTTAAATCAAAATCCCATAATTCCCTCCTCTTCTGTGATGTCAGACCCTCAGTAAATTCAGCCTGATGTTCAAGATAAAGTAAGAGGTGATGGAAAAGTTGGATAATCCTCAGTGGCTATTGTCAATGACCATTTGACATTTTTTACTACCCACCTTTGAACTCAGCAGCATTTGGAACCAGAAATTACAATCACACCTTTTGAGATCAGTGTGACCTCTGTCATTATTATTATTTTTATTTTATTATTATTATTATTTAAGTTTTTAATTGCGGATCTGTTGATAATTCATCATTTCTTTTGTGAAAACACCAAAAAGTTTAATCTTTTTCTTTTCTGGCTTAGCCTCATACCAATTAATCGTTGTATGGTTATGTACGGCCATCGGATTTTGTGTTTTCAGAACTGCTTAAGCTCCACCTGTTGAATGCCCATCTGCTGCCTTGTTTTGAGGATGGAGGCTTACATATTTGTACAAACCACTTTTTAAACAGCCAGCACATTTATATTTGTGTAGAGGTTTTGCATTGTGCTGTGTCGAGCAGCAGACACAGAGATATTGTTTTTTGTATCCCACACATTCTTCTTCCTTGTCATAACATCCAACTCGACTGCTGACAGTTTGATTGGAGATTTGGATGTGTAATTCAAGGCTAATAGCCTTGAGTCACTAGCCTCAAGCGGAGATGAGTAGTAGTAAACTCACTTCTTTCTCCCAAGCCTCAAATTTTTTCTTTTTCAAACTTGTAGTCTTCATCCCACTGATGTTGGCCGAAGTGGCAGCATATGGAGTAGTAGACTACCCAAGACTTATACATAGATATTTGTTTGTTTAAAGTGGCTCTTCTTCAGTACATACGGTACACTTACAGTAGCAGAAAGAAACCGTTTATATAATTAACAACAGCAAATACATTCAGGAGGACATGTTATTACATTTTCTAATATCATAATGAGGAAATGTTTTTAATGAAAGTATCTAACAAGCAAAAATGTTGATATGAATCCATCTGCAAAATGCTGACATATTTCATTGTTTTCTGTTAGACTATCTGATCTTACAATATGAACTATCTGCTTGTAATAACTGCAACATTATTATTATTATTAACTTAGTTATGGTTATGTTTAGGCACATGGTTATGTTTCACAGTGACTGGAATGACAAAATACAACGTGATCAACATTTTACAGAAACCATGATCTTTTCCTTACCCCAACCAAAGGTCCTTCTGTTGTCTGTGTTACATAAATATAGCACTTCATTCATTCAAAAAGGTTGCTTGTGAATATAGATACTACATTACGGTAATGTAACTTGGAAAACACTTCAGTGCTATTAGTGCTTCCTTGTTAACTTCTCCTTCTCATAGAGGGGGTTGCCAAAAAAAACAAAAAAAAAACACCTGCACACAGTCACACTGAGACACAATCACACATGCTAAAAATGCTGCAGTTATTTATTTATCTTTTTTCCAGTTAAGGTAATGCATTTTGATTCAATGTTGAGCTTTACTAACATTACAAAATACAGGATTTCACAATGAATTGCAGCTCTAGCTCCTCTGTTTTGGTGTCAAGTCCTAGTAAATACCAGGATCACAGTCTCTGGGCCTCAGCTGATCAAATGATGACAAAAAAAAACAACTAAAAAATGAGTCTAAACCAGCAAAAGTAAAGTTAATATTTTGTGTTGTTCAGAGACCAACACAAAATTTCAACATCTGATGTGTTTGTGTTTTTGTGCGTGTTCTCCTCCAGGTCAGGGCGTCCTGTGAGTTTCATGGTGGTCCTGAACACTCCCAACCCACTGAGTAAGATCTCCTGGGTCAACCGTCTGCACTTGGCCAAGATCGCACTACGTAAGCACAAACACACGCAAACACACAAAAAGGATTACTATGCCATTTCTATTTAAACAGGATGATGTAACGCAATGAAATGTAGTAACAATGTTTTAGGTCGGAGGCTCCGACACACCATTAGTGTTTGCTTCATTCTCTAACGGATAAGCGCACAACCGGCGTTACGACTTATATAATCAGAGAAAAAACGAGAATCTCAACTGGGTCATAAGAAGTTTATGTGCTGAGTAAAGTGTTTGAACAATGTTAAATTAATAACCTCCATCATAAAATAGCAACTCCATCTATCTTACTGTGCAAACAAAGGTTACTATGTTACATACTCGATCCAGGCCTTGAAAAGCCTTAGAATTCCTTGAAATTGTGTACTGCCGATCTTTTATAATGCTAAGTCTCCAAATGCTGAATATCTTTGATTGTGGAAACTCAGAAATGGTCAGCATTCATGAAAAAAAGAATGGCCAGACCCTGCCCAGCAGGGAGCAGCACAGTTCTTTTCTATCCTCCTAACCTCTTTCCTCCAACCCTTGCCTTGCTTTGCCCAGTCCAAAGCCTAGTATGCAGTCTGACCATGCTGTTGTATAGGAGGTCTTCCTCTCTGGGGTTCGTCAATGCGTGCTGTTATCCAGTGGAAAAAAAACAGGGACAGGACTACAGAGGACATCAATCAGCTTATTTGGCCATGATGGCACGCATGTTCAACCCACTCCACACCCAAGTCCTATTTTGTCCATCCTTTCCTGCTTCCCTGTGTTGCCTTGAGCGCTTTTCCTTGTCACACACACTTTACTGCGCATGTTGTGTATGCGGTATGTTAGAGACAGACTGCATACACAACACGGCCTGTGTAGCTCCAAGTTTATTTCTGTGGCCTCTTTCTTATGTACATCCCAGAGGCCATCGCTGTGAGCAATCAGCACAAAGATATTCAAGGTTTAAGAGAAAGTTATTAGTTATTAATATATTAAAGAAAATTCAACTGAATGTCTTGCTTAGATAAGTGGCCAGCCATATATTTGTCAGTATATTGTTTTTTTTATTAGCTATGCATAGTCCTAGGAGGATCAATGCCACTTGGATTGGGTTTCGGTCAAGAGGTTTTCAGTTCTCAGAAGGTTTCCTGACACTTGAGATTCTTCATCCTTGTGCATTCCAATAAGAAAAGCACACAAGGACACACTGGATTCTTCCCCTGTATTGCTGGCCTACCTCTCATAGCGGGGTTATAGAGGAGCACGAGGCATACAATACATCTGTAGACTCTCCAGCAGAGCTTGGTTTGTGTCAGGGTGGCATCAAAAAACATCAGGCTGAGCGCAAAGGATGCTGTGGCTGCAGTGAAGCGCAGCATCCCCAGCCATCCCTTGTTGCTCACACCTTTATCAGCAACACAGCAGGCGTACTGATGAGGACAGTGGCATAGTTAGAGCATGCAGCTCTCCTCCCATATGGCTGCTGTGTGGACATGGGCGATATTCAAAGCCAAATCATGCAAGTTATCCATAGCTGTCATACGGACCAGGAGCCCCCATGCTGCAGTAATGTTTATGGACTCCATGAATGTCAAGTATGAGTCAAGGAGGATAAAATGAACAGAGGAGGATCAGAAGTATGTCATTCTAATTTATTTGGCATTCACTTGGAAAGAAAACACCAAATAAACATCTATTGAATTTTCTTGCTTTGTTTGGATCTTACACCTGTGGAAAACGCACCCTGAACACTCTGAAGTCGTGGGATAAAATGCTATCAAAATGTAAATAATACACATTGCTTTCACGCTCATATTGACTGACTCTGTAATGGCACAACTGTCAGCACCAATCTGTCTTTGTCATGCTACCCAACCACCTTATAGCCTCGGGCACTTGTCACAGACATGATACTTCCATGTGTTAAGATAAACGTAAAATCTTTGCCTTTCTTTTGATTTAGAGAAAACTTTCAGGTCCGTTCACTGATCTTTCTCAGGGTAAATTGACACATCTAACGGTGTAAGGTTTTAGGCCTTTAGCCAACACAGCTATCCAGGGCAAGTTACTGTGAGAACAACAGTAAAATAAGCTTTGATTCCTCAATCACCAGCATGACAAGCAGCCAAGCGCAAGGGGAACAAGCTTCAAGGTGTAAGGAAAAGTAATAAAATAGCAGAGCAAGGACATGAAGTAAAATAAAAACTAGAAAGACATACAAAAAAGAGAGGGGGTTTTAGGGCAAATGAATAAAGGGGGAGGGGATACATTACAGAGAAACACCCACTGCAGTCAAGACATCAAACAATTTCTATATATCAAGCTCCAGACAAAGATTTGTGCAGTGGGGCTGCAGAGACAAACAGACCATCTTTCATCCAGAAGACATGTTTTACTCAGATATCGATTCACTCATCTTCGGTTAAAATGTTTGACAGCCAAGTATTTAAAAGATCAGCGTGTCGGACTTTGTGGCATCTAGTGATGTAGTTGTTGATTGCAACCCCCCTCGACACACCCTGACATTCTATGCGTGAAGGAGAAACTACAGTGGCTGCGAAAATGCCAACAAAACCCCAAAACACTAGCGCCAGCATTCTGTTTTTCTTCCCACATGGTGGTGCAATATGGTGGACACCATTTTAGAAGACCTGCAACATCTGTAGATATAAAAGGCTCATTCTAAGGTAAAAAAAACCCCATAACAATTCATATTTTCAGGTGATTACACACTAATGAAAACAGTGTTATGCCTATTATATTCCATTTCTGCCATATTCTGTAAATTGAGCCAGCTAAGTCATTTACACTGGACCTTTAAGTCATGTTTAGCATGTTTTCTTTATGTCTAAATTATTTGGAAACCTCTACACCAAATACATTTGTATTTTGTTTTAGATTAAGATATGATATGATATGAAAATTATATATTTACAAAGAACAGAATTTCTCAAATGATTTGCACTTATTAGAAATATTATATACACAAAACTTTAAGTTCATTGACAGTTGTTCTGCTATACAGATGCCAGTTTTACTGTTCCACAGATCTTTTTTGCCAATAATAGTAAATCATTGTATCATGTATCACATTATGTCGCCACAGCTGTAAAATCATTGCAGTCCCAAACATGGGACAACCATCCATGGAGAGAGACTACCATATGTGGGATCCAAGCAAATGGAACATGAATAGCAAAGATATGTCTTTTTTTTTCAAGGCAATCATCCAAGGCCCTTTCACTTTCACCTCTCAAATGGCTTATATGAATACATATACATATTCACAGTCGAAAGCCCACACAATGCAAATCCTCTGCACCTGCAATTTCATGTAGCCTCACAAACTGAGGTTAATGGAAATGTTAATCATGATTAGCTAATAAGAGCATGAAGGTCATAAATACAAGTACAGCAGCTTGGTTACTTAAACTAAGTGGTATTTATTTATTTTTTTCCAAATGCATGAAGTGATTGACCTGCATGGTCAAAGTTCATCAATAGGTTCATTTTTCATAGCTACCTTTCCTCTAGAGCAGGGCCGGAGCTTGTCCCAAGGGTTTTATTTTGTGTATATCATATATGTACGACCCGCTTATTGAATAAACGTTTTTATCTGCTCTAAAAAATTCAAAATTTAGGAAATGAATGCAGGTTGTCAGACAGGTTGTGTCTAACATCCACCATGCTTCTGTGTCTTAGCTTTCAACGTTTTAATGTCAAATTCCATCTGTGCCAGTCTTTTTAGTTGCATACATTTTTTAAATTAATTATTAAATTGTAGTAATATAGTTTGTCTGTCACTGTCTAGTTCTGTAATATTTTAGACCCAAGATTTGTCATTTATTCAAAGTTACTTTTACCCTGAAATTAATTAATAAATAAAAAATGAAGTAACATTAACATATCAGGATATATCATTTCAAAAAGTCATAAAGAACTATGTAATTCCAAGTTATGTGCTGCAGTATCTAGATCAATACTCATAACCGCACATGCACAGCAGCGCTGTGACCCGCTGGTACTCGTCAAATCGCCCATTTAAAAACAAATGGTAGAGATGAGGGCGGGGTGATGAATTTCATTGAATCCCTTGGGGAAATAGATCAGCACCAACCTGGTCAGGATGACAATTACATGTTAATTGTATTACACCCACACTTTGCCTTCCCATTTAACCAAATGTAATTACAATAAGCGAGTTGTTGATTTAATTTCACGGATGGCGTACTGTCACCGAAGCTTCCTCCTTATTGCAGGCGGAGGCAGGCCTGCCCTGTGCTCAGGGGAGACCTACAGTCGAATCAGCATTTCAAACGCGCCGAACCATGGTCTTGTTTAGTTTGAAATGGGTGCCGTGCTCCGAAATGTCCCTGAATGGTGGACACCACAAATAGCTAATGGTCTCATGCATGATTTAGTGAGTGATTAGACATCACAAAACTCATTTTCGCAGACCCATCTCCACACCAGTGTTTATCCTGTTACCTCAATTCAGAGGAAACACTGCTGTATCCCACTGCTGTACTTCGCAGCCTTCCCTATGGCACATGTGTGAATATCAGTGGCTTTTAGAGACTTTCCTGCATGCCATATTAAAATCTTATCAGAGTGTTGTCCATTAACAATACCTTGTTAATACCACAATGTTTTCTCTGGACTCTTTTGAGCATTTCAATAAGATTTTGGAGCCCATAGTAGGTGGTGGTATTTAAAAAACTGGAGATTATTGTACTTTTGCAGGATGTGCTCAATAGCTCAATAAGACACAACCCCGGTAAACAGAACTTGTCACTTTGCAAGTGCATGTGGTGTAGTTATGAGGTCTTGAAATAGAAAGTTAGAATTACCCCATGGCGGTGCTTTGCCAGGAGCCCCGGGGTCCATTAATAACCTGGTGTGCCACTGCATGTTTTATGCCTCTCAGAGTGGCCCTACTGTTTCTGAAGGGTCTTCGTGAAATAGCCAGAAGCATTGCCTAATTAATGGTCTTTCTCACTGCAGAATTAATTGCTTCCTACCATGCAGTCCCAGCCCTTTCAGACAGGGTTAAGGCTGCTGGCTTTGATGGCCCTCACAAGAAGAACAAGAGGCCGTCAAATCATGAGAGATTGCTGCTAAGACGTCGGAGACAGAAGCAAAGGAATGAATTTAGGAAAAGAGGGAGATGTTGAGAGTTTGTGGGATGTGTGTGTGTGTGTGTGTGTGTGTGTGTGTGTGTGTATCTGTTAAAGGGGAGGAGGGGAGTTAGGCAGTGGGGGAGTGAAAGGATGATTGAGACAAGCAATCAGTCCCACTGCAGGGAACAGAGGGCAGGCAGGGGTCTGTTGCCTGTGGTTACACTGCTAAGTGTGCCGGTCTTTTGCTTTTTTCCTTGCACGCGGATCAATAGATGAGTGGAGTGAGGCTTGGAGGTTCTGGCACACGCACCGACACGCCTTCTTAATCCACTGTGTGATAACCTGCGCTGCGCCGATGTATACCGCACAGGAGACAAGCGAGGCGGGGGGGGGGGGTGCAAAATTCACTCTTCTGCACGGGCTTTAAGGGAGACCGCAAGGGCTTTACTGCAATTAGCCCAGGGATTCAGCTTGCTTGGTTGCTATGTTAACTGCTTTCTTTGCTGCTGTTCAAATAACATGAGCTATACCTCGTATGCAACTGTTATCTTTTTGTTTTGTGCTGTTAAGTAAAGTACGTCTTCGCCGTAAAGAAGCTAAAAGTATTTCCTTTGATAACGCTTTTAATATAAACATTAAACAGAAGCCTCCTCCTCATAAAAATGGCATCCACTTTGTATGTGCTGGAAGGATTTTCCCTTAGCCTTAAAATTAATCTGTCAAGACAGCAAAGATTATCTCCCTATCTCGCTGTGCTCAAACATGGGAAATGTTTATGATAAGTAAACATTATCACGGATTTAATTAACAGATCTCACACCCGCATTGATCCATGGGAAATATCAATTGCACTGGTGTATTTAATTAGTTTATATCTTTGCCCTTTGTGTCACTGGGGTTTATAGAGCGCCATGCTCTGCAAATTAATCTTCATCAGCAAAAGACTTGAAACAAAAGCATGATTGGAATAAAGAAACTGAGAAACTAAATCTCCATGCTTAGTATTCCAACCCTACACTTTCACACATTATGTTCTTATACATAGTTATTGTACAGTAGCTGAGACGAACTACACAGTAGGTAGATCTGACCTTAACCTTTAGCTTGTGGAATCTCATCACTAATAGAGATTGCCTTTAATTAACTCCGCAGTAATAAACTGCAGCAAAGTGGAACTCACTATCATGTATTTTTCAAAACAGTTGACAAAAGTTCTTATAGGCTGTCACCAGAGGAAAAAGTTCGGATCGTAATAACATCTTTTTCTGGAATATTTGTGGTGGACATTAAAGCTCAGCTCTGTGCTCAGCGATGAATGAATCTGACTCGCTACATGCAGATAAATTGCAGAACTATCAGTGGGGACTGTAGTATATTTAAGCATTGTAAGTAATTTTGTAACTTTAGATCTGTGAATTCTCTAATCCAGTCATACCGCTACACCGACACAACTCATTTTACAAATGTATTCATTTGAACTGACTTTAAATGAAATGCAAC
Organism: Argyrosomus regius; assembly: GCA_946959425.1. NCBI lineage: Eukaryota > Metazoa > Chordata > Actinopteri > Sciaenidae > Argyrosomus > Argyrosomus regius. The sequence continues at coordinate 12,628,479 of OX336885.1, forward strand.
ACAGCTTAAAAGTGGACATTGTTATAGTATAATGTATATATTTTTTTTTATTCAAGGGAGCGGCATCCTAGAGTTGTTGATCAAGTTGTTCTCAGCTTTGCAACAGGACTACTACCCCATGAAATGGTGGAAGCTTAAAGTTTCAGCTTTTAATCCAGCACTTTTAGCTGTTTACTTCAACTTCTCTGCTTTCCTGCTAACTAGTTTTAAAACACTCTAAATAAGAACATGACTGACTGACTGACTAAAGCTGACTTACAGTGCAGGTCCAGTTAGTGCAAGCTGACTGGCTACAAAATTCACACTCATGCATTGTCTGTGGGAAGTGGGTAATTCGCTGCACAAAAAATGCTGGGATAATTGGTGATGTGACCAAAAATTCAAACAGTGCTCTACATCAGGACAGCCAATCAAGCTGCAGCACCAGCGACTTTCTGAGCGGCTGTGTGTAGAACCATGAAATGCCAAAGCAGGACTGATAATAATTGTATCTTAGCTGATCATCTGTCCATGTAAAACATAGATTTTTCTGCAAATGTACTTTACTCCCACCCACACTTACAAGCGCCCTGTAAAATCCCACTGTTCGCCCTGTAAAAAAAGGGCTAGCTGAGCATGTAATTGAAGAACTATACACACACTAACAGAGATGTTACATCCAAGTTTAATTTAATATGTGCCACAGCATGCATGTCTCAGTTAGGGTCTTTTTATTGCAGTGCCAAACCACCTAGCTCATCGTGTCTGTGAGCATTTGACCTTAAACAGGATTTTTTTTTCTGAATCACAGTTGCTTCTCTCCAGATGCATGTTATACAGTCTGTCTGAGATGTGTAACCCTACGGTGCACATATGGCATTATTCAGTTTTTGCACAGGGGATTTACAGGTATTGTGTTACAGTATAATTTAGTGTTAATAAAGGTACTTGCGAATGAATAAAATTAGAATTATATACACTGTAGGCAATGAACGCTGTTTATGTATTAGACGTGTGTGTGATATTTTAACCACATGTATTTCTTGGCAGAAAAATGCCTCACTGTATGGAAAGTTTTACAGTCTACTGAATGTGGAATCCATATTTCAACCCTTTACATTTAACTACTTGACCACCCACATGCCAAATAACTAGTTCATTGTATAACTCGAAATATAACTTAAGATTTTGATTTTTATTGTATCTGACTGCAGGCATTTGTGGCCTTCCTGCCTCTGTCGACACACTTTTGCAATTCAACACTAATTGGTATATATTTGACATTAATTGGTATACATTGGGAGCCACGGTAAATTGTATGTCCTAGGTCCCTATATGTAATTACCATTAGGAGGCTGACATGAATGTTTTTTTTTTTATTATTATAGTCGTAGATCTATTTTTGATAAATCCAACATGATATGAATGTATTATGAGGCAGAATTTACAGTGCAGTGTAGCAGAGAAACATGGAATAAACACATGGAATAAAGTTCCTAGTGATATCTTCATTTCCTCAAATTAAAGAATAATGTACACAGGTAGTATTTTACAGTTTAAAATGAGCCTGCATACTTGGTTAATCATTATTTTTACAGTTATTTTATGATAATTTATGCCAAACAGTGCAAATTACTGTGATTGACCCACAGATAAAATGTTTCATCTGACAGAGATGGGAAATGCTGTGTGATGTTTTCCTGTGTTTAGGTTGAAATTATTTTGTAAATGAAGTACCTGATGTGATGTGTGTGTGTGTGTGTGTGTGTGTGTGTGTGTTGAGGTGAGTGGCCTGCGTGTCCCTTATTTGGTGCCGTTTTCAATCTAAGTCTGTGCTTATCATTTGTTACACCGTGATTCATCATCATTACTCCATGGCAAAGACTGAAGGTTAAGGCCAATTTGTGTTCTCACACATTCACTTTCTCTCTCTCTGTTCTTTTGTATGTATCCCGCTCTCTATCTCTGTGCATGTCTCTCACTAGATTCATTTTTACTGACTGACAAATTCAGCAGGAGTAGCCAACTTATCCAAACAGAACATTATTTATGCTAATCTAATAATTAGCTAAGGAAAAATGATGATTACTCTGGGGGTAAAGGAAACCACTGGACCTGCTGCCCCACCTGCAGAAATCTGCCCTCAATTAAAGTCTTTTAATAAGTGACCTCACACCTTGCTGTATCCTGGCTCACTGAGGGATAGTCAGCCCACAGGCCAACCACCCCCACCCCTCAAAAAAATTAATTATTAAAGAACACTCCACAACTGGAGATGACTGTAAATATAAATGACTGAATGATTTAAAACCTTATAATTGTCTAGCGAATTCTTCACAGTAACCTAGCAGCACTGTTTTAGTCACTATGTTGTGCAAGAGATGAATTCATTTGCAAAACTAAATCTTGCATTTTAGATTTCTTGCAGCTCCTCTAAAAATATGCTGTTAAAAAAACGTAAATTGACGTTTTATTATGGCTTTCAAAAAGGATAATTTGATATAGGCTACATAATTAGCTCTTAATTGTCAGTATTCTCAATGTGCAGGGCTTTGGCAAAGTTACATGAATCCATACATTACAACTTGCACAATGTAGTAAACACTTAATCATGTTTTGTTTCACATATCTTGACTAGAGGCGTGTAGCCATGCAGATGATTGAAACACCACAGAAAACAAACACCGCTCGAAGGTCACTGAAAGAAATGTAAAGACACAACACACTTATCCAGAGCTCTTCATTCCTGTCCTTGATCGTTCTTGTGGCTTGTTGCTCTGCATAAACATGTTTTTTGTTTGTCATAAACATTTTAAGATGTACTCAAGCTTTGAATGTGACAAGGATTTTGCTCCAGTGTGATCTCCTGTTTGCAGCGAGGTGGCAAGTGTCATCTTCAGTTGCAATTGTTAAAATAATAAGGTACATGTTTTTTTAAATAGAAAGTAATACATTTCTCCATGTGGCCAAAGCAGAGCAATGACACCAATTTTACAATCTCAGAGCTGTCTGTCAGTGCAAGCTCATCTTAATTGCATCCCTTCCTGTTTATCACAGAAAGAGCGAGCAACCAAACTCTGCTGTCCGTTTTGACTGCTGCACATGAGTCTAATGGATCTGCGATACCTCTGAGCCAAACCACAGATATAAAGTGAAGCTTATTCCAAGGCAACATATGCAAACAAACCAGGAAGCACATTTTAGCAAGCTGTTAAATTTCATGCACAATTTATTTTCTGTAAATTGAAATTTATGATTACAAAATTACATAATGGGAGTACTTTGGCAGATTTGCCCGGCACCTTGTCAGAGGTGCACCTGTTAGGAGGCTCAGAGCTGTGAGGGCTGAGATGGCGCATATATCAGGCAAATCCATTATTATAACTCAAATCCAGCAGTTGCATTTTTCCTGGTGGGACTGACTCTCACTGTTGATTAAGTGGAGGTTTAATCACTGTTGAGACTGCGTGTTGGCAGTACCTGGCCTCGCCTCCTACAACAGGGAATAAGCCCCTGGCTGATTATAACATTCACATGCTAATAAACATCATTCATATTACATACCTGAGGCAGTGAAATGTCTTTCTGATTATTTTGCGTGGTTTTGCTTGAAGGAGGCTGGCCTCAACTGTGAGGGTGAGACGCATGCTGTCAATAAGTACAACAACAAAGCAAGCTGATAAACTACTACATTAAGTTAGCACCTCCTTTGTGAGAAGAAATTAAGTATTTTGTTTTTTTTTGTTTCAGGAGAGGAGAATTCACCTGGCTGGTTATGTGGAGAGGATGAAGGGAAGACGATGGCCCCGTTTTGGTGTCCTCTGCTTGCCTGTCACATGTCTGTCTTTGCCACAAAGTCATCAGAGAGAAAGGTAAATCTGCGGCCACAATTACAAGACAAAGATAACTTCTTCAAGAGAATATATTTTGAGTCTTAAACAATCTAAATCAGCACCTGTTTTAGAAGGAAAATATTTTAACTTGATATTCTTTCCATATTTGCGGTACTTAAAGCACAGACTTTTTAAGGTAGTGTCAATGTAACAACTTTTCACCTTTTGACAAATAAGGATGGTGACTAGGATGAAGACATTAGTGGATTTAGCTTGAGTGTTGGTGTGGACGACTTATTCTAAGCCACTGGTTTTCAGACTGGTACATGTACTACTGGTGGTATGCAACCTCCTCCTTGTTGTATGTAGAGAAATATCTGAAACATATTTTAGAAATTAAATTAATTAATTTAAAAACATGTTATACTAGTCCCTTCATGCACATAATGCACACATACATCCATGATTAGTTACGAGCTAAAATGTGACGGTAAGATGACAGGACGTAAATAGAATGGTTCAAAAACACAAGCAAACGTGGCTCCAATATTAGAAAGAGAAGTGGTCAGGAGTATAACTTTTCCACCAAATTGGCTCTAGTTTTTGAACCGGATCCATTCAGGATTCAACAACAGTCAATAATAAATAATCTTCTTATTAATAATAAACCTGCTTTCAGTGTAAACTATCTGTAGTTGAATAGGGTCAACCTAAGTTGCTGTATTTTCACATTTGTCATAATGGTGGTTGGATAGCCCAATATTTCTGAGGTGGTATGCGGTGTAAAAAAAAACACTGTTCTAAATAATCACAGCATATCATTTATATTGCAGAATTAATATAATTCATATAATATATTGTGATACAGAATTTATTTTAAAAATTTGATAGCAAAACGACTCATATATGAATCAACTAGATAGTGGATGTCTGCAAAATCCTGACAATACAAGGTACTTGAAAGTAATCCTGCTGATTAGTTTGTAGGTAGATGTGTAGGTGTAGCCGTTAAGGCAAAACCTCTGATAGTAATAATCAGAATTTATAACATATAACATATTGTCATATTGTCTTATCTGGTCACTATTTGGAGGGAAACTTGTATAACCCTAATGAATAAATCAAATGCAAAACCAAATTAAATACACTGAATTCAATCATCAATAGGTTAAAATATATATATATATATATATAAATATAGTTTCAGATCAATTCACCTTTCTGAGCTCAGAAAAGATTTTGATGTGTTCAGTGTCTATAAACTGGCAGTGTTTATACTCAGGAAATAAAATGCCTCCCTTTGGAACTATCTGTCAAAGCGATTTGACTTTGACTGACGCTAACTTTTCCTCTGAAGCAGCCGTTAGTCCATAGCGGCGGTAACATCTTTATTTTAATGAAGATTTTGTCGAAAGAGATCATAGTGCCATTTAACACAGTCGTTTCACCATTCAAGGCAATCAAAGCCCGCTTGCCTTGCCCTAACAGCTAAAAATACATCGTCTCAGTGATGATCTCACTCAAAAATACCTAGACTACTGGAATTACAAGGTGACACGAGAGCATACCCTCAAGATGCTGGCTGAAGAATTTCGATCAATACAAGCTGTTAAGACCAAGAAGCCTCCAATAGATCAAATGGTCAGCACAGGTGAGAGATAGACTAAAAGGGTTTTAGAAGTCAGTGGAAATGGTATGAAATCAATTTGCAGGGGCTGAAAGATGATATTTCCGACCACATTTTCTAATGCCTTAATGTGGTTACGGGTCTTACTGAGCAAGGTGTGTGGTGGGGGGAGCCAAATTACCATTGCCACCAGGGGAGGATGTTATAAAGTGATCATGCAATTATCTTAATGGCTGTGGGACACCCAAGCATAAATCAATGTTCCAACATTAGATTAAGACCTATACGCCAACCCATAGTCTGTTAGCCATGCGGACGAAAGAGGAAGGTGAGTCGAAAAACAGCAGCTGGAAGTGTGGAAAGTGTAGCTTTGACACGGTGGGGTGGGTGGCTGGTGGTGGGGGGATTTCCCAAAAGATCTCTGCAACGTTCCGGAGTATTCTGCAAAAGTGTGTTACACCTGGCTGGAAGCAGAGCCAAGTCAATTAATATATTTTGAGCCGGTGGGACCTTGCAGTCTCTGAGGATCTGCTCATATTCTCCACAAACAAATGAAGCACCTGAGCACGCCAGTGAAGGGCATGGCGGCCATGTCAGTCACGAACGTGGTTTACCATGAAATTGTTTCACGTGGCTTTATTTTCCGAGAGCAATCAAAGTGAGCATGTTTGTTTTCAATTTTTTTTTTTTCATTTGTTGCTGTGAAGAGCTGTGATGGTCTCTCATGTTATTAAGGCTAATGTGAGATTGTAGAAAGGGAAACATTTATGCTTACATTGCTGTGTGTGCACATATATGTTCATGTGTATTTTCCTTCCTCTGTCTATGTCCCTGAGTTGAGCGTATTTCTCTGTTTTTGTTTGACTATATACCAAAGCGGTGCATTTCTGTGTGTCACAAGAATAGCTATATGATAGAAATTGGGGCCAGGGTATCAGAAAGCTGAAGAGGTAAGCAGTAGTATTTCTTTCCCTTTTTTGACTAAAGAGAAGGTAGCATTAAATGGAGTGACTTTAAGTCCTTCATGCATAGCAGACTGTGATTAGGGGCTTAACTCAGCAGCAGCGCCCCTCTCCCTCTCTGTGTCTCCGTCTTTGCCTCAGCCACTGCCTCTGGGACACACGCCTCCCTGTGCCAAAGCTCCGCAGCATCTCTTTCTCCAGCTCTTGCAGCTTCTTTTGGCAGTCTGAGTTACAGTGAGTAGAAAGGATGAAGAAAAAGAGGTAAAAAAAATAAAAAAATCCCAGATTAAAAGAGATGTGGCCAAAGGGGCCGAAGCCATTTCCTACAGAAAATAAAGTTCTAAAGCAGCGTAGCATGAACAACACGCACAGGTCACCTAAGGGAGCTCAGCCACTGCTGGCTGTGTGCAGCTCTGTGCGCCCCGGTCCACTCGGTGGGAGCTGGAGAGGGCTACTGGGCGAACTCGTTAGACACCGGAGATAAACCTTATCACAAGTCTGCTGAGTGAGAACAGCGGGGGCAGACTGAGTCCTCTCAATTTATCTCTTTCACTTTCTCCCTCTCTCTCTCTCTCTCTCTCTCTCTCTCTCTCTGACACACACACACACACACACACACACACACACAAAATCAGGTGCTATCTTGGTTAATAGACAAACCACATTCTGATGGTCCTTTTTGTTTAAAGAGTCTGTGCACGCTCTGTTTCGGTGCCCTCTCTGCCATTTTGAAAGATGAAACAGAACAGATTTGGCAGTTGGCCCAAAGGGAGGGTGTGAGGTAGTTGGGTTAAGGGATTAATAGGAGATAGTATAGCAGAAAGGGAAACAGCTGAACAGCTGAATTTCTATACAGTAGAATCAGCTGTTAAGTGGAACAATTAATACCATTTTAGTGCATGCTGATGTAGATCTTAATGCTTTTAATTGTTACAGATAAACAGATTACATTCAAATTCTGCATCTTTTACTGAAATCACACTTTGACATTAGTGTTTTTGTACCCTTGTTTCCTGCACTGAGGTGATGTTAGCATACAACAACAAATCAAAATCAAAGCAAAAATGCTGAAACATTGAGTCAGATTTATTAAACAATCAACAGCAAATTTATTGTTTAATATTTTGATCATGAATCATTTAAGTCAATGAAAAATGCTGAAATTATTCTGGCTCCGTCTTTTCAAAATGTGACAATTTACTCCTTTGTGTCATGCAAATTGAAGACTTTTGGATTCAGGGCTACCGGTTGGACAAAACAAGAAATTAGACAATGTCATGTTGTGATGGACATCTTATAGACTAAATGATTAATCGTCAATGAAAATAAATTAGTTGCAGACCTAAATGGTTTTTATTTTGTTTTTTATTTCAAATAGTCGCCATATCTAGGGAAAATATTTACTTTTCTTTGCACAAAGACTTTAACAGTGGCTTTTTGTTGGTGTCTAGTGTACATATAATCTACAATTTAACTAAGCTAGATAACATCCACTGTTCTTTTCATCTCTCTCTTTGACGCTATGAACAGTTTCAACTGTTTCCTTCACTTCTGTCCAGCAGCCTCTGTTACTCCTGGAGACCGGTATTGGATGTATTTATGAAACTCAATAATCTGACAGCTCAGCAAGCTGTGAAACAACATTTGATGGCATCATATAGTGCATTGGGAACTGGATGGCTTAAATTATGTGCCTGTCTCTATCCAGGACACATATTTTCCCGTTCACTGTATTTCTGTATAAGCACTCATTCAGCAAAGCGCTGAAGAAGATATATGCCTGGTACCTGTCCTGATTTAAACATTGTCAAAGAGGCGCATGTGCGTCCTATATGAGCAGTATTTTACGGTGGGGGGGACAGGAATCCCTTGGCCACATAATGATTCACAAACGCCTCATAGCTCCTCCAGTAGGAAAGCACTTCTTCCTCTGCAACTCTAAAAGGTTCTTAAAGATCCGAAGCTACAAAGACTTTCCAAATAGTAAAGGGACATGTTTCCAGACTCTGTTTATGAGGCATTAGCCTAGGACAGGGTTGAGGATGGCTGCTATGCCAGAGCTCTTATAATACCTTGGGGGATTTCATCATGTATGCTTTGAAGTGCAGAATGACAAACTGGAAAAGGGTTTGGGCTGCATCAGGGTTAGCTTCCTTTCTCTTTTTCTGAGAGGATTAGCTTCTGTGTCTCAGCTCAGAAAACGCAAAGCCTAGCTACATCTTAGCCCTAATACACTCCACAAGTTTACATAGATCACACAGATCACCATAATTATTTATATATGTACTTAGACATGTCTTTTTCTGTTTTTGAAGTGGCTGTGTTTCTGTCTTGATATCCATTAAACTTTTTATTCGTCATTTCTGTCTTTGTCTGGTGAAATCACAGTGCATGTGGGTCATTGGGGTCTGTGCTTATTTGCTGGTACTTTTGGGGCCATGTTGTTCATGTCCCTCTCATTCGCTGTGCCATCCATCTTCCCTGCTGATGGAGTGATAAGAGAGCAGCACTGTGCATTCAGCCAGCCAGATGAAAGTGACTAAATGTACTGAAATTTTGCTTGTTTGAGCGCCACCTCCGGTAGCAGAAAATATAACTGGGATCTATTTAAACAATCTGTAGTGCATGAAGCACATGGCGCAAGTGGATTTGTCCAGCTCAGTTTTGCTAGTTCAACAGTGTCTAGGTGCAAGTAATCTGCAAAGGGGTTGTATTTAGTCTGTTAATTAATCATAGGTGTGCTTTGGGCATAACATTAATTAAACCAACCAGAGTATCAACTCCCATTCCCTTTAAAAGTCAGCTACGCCTGGTGCCTTGCTATTTAAATGGGTACCAGTACTGTGTCCATGGCTATCTTCATAGTATTGTCTTTTGAATGACTGATTTATGAACGTAATGAGCCACTCATAGCTCTCACATCCAACCTAAGGGAAAGGGCTTAATGTGAAGGCTGTGTATGTGTGTGTGTGTGTGCATTTGTGTGTGGAATGCCACAGATGAGATACTATGCTATGAAATATGGATTAAAAAGGAAAAGAACTTTTTGAAAAGGTGGCCTTTCCCTAATGTACCACCTTTCTGATGATTTATTCTCTCTCCCCCTTCTAGCCTGTTTTTTTTATTCAAATTTTTTGGGGTAAAGTCATCAAGTTGACACCTTACGCAATGCTTCTCTCTTTGTTTTTTTTCTTTCTTGAAGGTCGTTTGCTACCTTTCAGAGTAGCAGATATCAGCCACCTCTCTGATTTGTCAAGAATAGATGCCACAGCATGGATTAAAAGCTCGTTCTCTCCACAGATCCACCGGGGCGTAGCAGCTCCCTTTCTAACTCTGCAGTAATATCCTCCTGGCAAACAGAAAAACACAAACAGTGGGATGCGCATGTGCTTGAGACTGTTTGGGAGAGAGCACACCGTTCTCTCTCTCAGACCTGATCCTCATCAAGATTAGTTTTCGTTGCTTATTAGAAATTTGGGATAATCTACAGTATGCAGGATTTTCTATGTCTATCAGGGTCACATCAGATCAGCTGACCAGGCTACGCTCTATTTCTGTTTGGCTGTTTTTGGCTTCATCATCGTTCGCACAAATGATGCCCAAATCTTTTGCCAGTGTGCCGTCAGTGGCTACTGACAAGCTTCCTAATTTCCAACACATTGTCATATTCTGTAAAAGCAATATTTTTCTTGCAAGCTCCACTCTGTCTTTACTCTGAAATTAAGGAAAACAAATCTTCTGATCGATTTTTATTTGATGAACATTGTTTGTTAAAATTATGGACAATCAACCACTCTTAGTCTTAGAAGATTTTAAAACATGCAAACATTTTTCTCCACAAAAACAGACCACTGTAGCTCATCCTCTGTTCAGAGTTCGGAGGGGGCAGACAAGCTTTTGGCATACAGAATATGAGAATGCAGGAGGAAGTGTCAATCTAATTTCTCTGTGTGAAGCTGAATCATAGCAGACCTGTCGCTGGAACTGATATGGCTTGGCCCTTCTGGTCAGCGTGGCTCGGCTCAGGAAAAACCCAACCCCAGACTCACCAAACTTGTCACTGTCACAAATACAGGGGGGCAGTGACAGCACACGAGCTCTGACTTTTTAACACTTCGATCAAAGAGGACCTCTCACTGAGGTTGGGGCAGAAGTCAGACTTTGTCATTCGCAAAGAACAAGTCTGAGGGAGTTGTGACAGTTTCCAACGTCTTGGCTAATGTACCAGGAGTGTACAGAGGTCAGGCTTTTTTTTTTGTAGATCTGGATTCTCACCCCTTTCTAAGGGCAAAGCAGCATCAGCAGTCAAGTTTATTGAACTCAAGTAATGGTTTGAAGGTACTGTTAAGCCAAAAGCAGCAACTGCTGGCTGTGTCGCCTCCCTTTGCGATAAATTTAAGCTCTGTGTCAGCAACATTCATAAGCACCTGTGAAATGACTGTGAAGACTAGGAAATTCACACAAAGATATAAAGCGGTCAGAGCCTATTAGATTCTTTTTGCTTATTAGATATGTTTTTTTATAGTAATAGAGCATAGAGGAGTTATAATACAAATGGCTTCCATGCTTGCCAACAGTACAGTCTTTTCTCCCTGCCACTTATTGGCCAAGACAGCAATACTGGTTGTGCTGGCAGCACACTAGGCTGCAAAGTTGCTGCTTTGTGTGTTGAGACGAAGAGAGTTGTATTGAAATAAATAGTGCAAATACATGAGAGGCTGTGTTAGCGTCAAAATGCTAATATAGTCATTTCATCATTACATCACGTGTACCTACGGTTTTAATTAATTTATAAAAACAGCTGGAACAGGGACGGTGAAAAGGACTTGGTTTTGTTAATATGCTGCTGTAATGACAGGATCAAGGTGCTTTCAGACTGCTAGGTGTGCTTTTCATAGTTAAGGTGTACTAAAGAGATTCATCCATTGGATGTTAGATTATAATAATTTACATGTTAATTACATAGTAGTTACAGGCCTGGCTTCCATACTGTCCATTTCCTTTTCCCTCCATTACTCTCCTTGCCAACAGAGGGCAGTGCAGTGTCTATATATGTATGAACAGGGTAGACACACCCACCGCTTGACAGCGAGGTCATTTGCGAAGGGCCTGATCTGTTGCTGTGACAGTTAACATACTAATTACAGAGAATCATAGACACTCTAGCAATGCCTCAGAGTAGAGTCCTCCTTCTCTGGCCCAGGGTTTCTGCTCACTCTGTACTTGTCAAGATAGCGTGCAGGAACAAATTATGTACCCAGAAGGGAAATCCTGCAGATCTGCTAAATGTGCTAATTCGGTCACATTCTTCCACTGTGATTATACATCAATGTGGCGAGGACGATAGGCAAAAACTACATCAATTCAAAAGGAAAAGGAAGAAAGCCCCTCTCTCCTCTTTGATTTCCTATTGTGCCAAACCAATCTTGTCTGTTGCAGTGATATGTTCTCTCCTTATTCTTTGGTCTGCTAATTAGTCTTCCTGTTACTTGCTTTCAAGACATGGAGAACTACCACTGTGACTGTGGCTTAATTTATTGTTGTGCATAAGTGTTAAGACTGTTAAGAGATTTAAGGGCAGGTTGTCTTTACCTGCTCCTCTCTTTTAACGTAGGAGTAAATGTGAACTTTCAAGCACAGACTTGTGCTTTCACACAATTTAACTGCTGTTTGTTGAAACTAATGAGTTGACTTTATCTTTGCTCTCTTGCTTCTTGGGTTGTTCCACACAAGACAGTTAAATCATAGACAAATAAAATATTTGTTTTAAAAATGTGGTCTGCTGGTTGAACAACCAGATTAGTATTGGTGAAACAGTTGTGATTTGTGTTTGTCTGATGTTACGCCAAACAGGCCACCATAGAATTAGGATCCATGGATTGTAAGGGGCAGATTCAAATTTGGGAGGTGCTCCTTGATGTGCAGAGCTTCCTTGGCAAAAGTAGCTACAACCACCACATGGCTAGGACTAAACTGGCACCAGATCTCCCTTTGTTCTGCATTTCCTGCCATCTGATATTAAGGATTATAGTAAGCCCCGTCCACTCTAGTGGCCAGGGTTTCATCTAGGACCCCATGTTGACAGACAATTGTGTCACTTTCTGTCTTTGAGGTAAAGATCGCTCATCCAAAGCTTGTCTGGAACACATGCAGATGTCTCCAGTCACTGGCAAAACGGAAGATGGAGGAAGTGATTGACTACACAGAGAAGTTTTGGCCCGTAGTCCTCTTTTGAACCCATTAATGCAGGGGCAGTACACTGCTTTCATCCAGAGTTGGAACTGCCATGGCCGCAGGAGTCAGCGGTGTGGGTGTGTGGATCTGTGTGTGTATGTGTGTGTGTGTGTGAAGAGGGGGCATAGCGACACAGCGAATTTGCATCACATTTGTTGGCCATGTTGCAATCGTTCAGCTAGGAGCAGTGAAGGACACGAGGAAGGAAATCTCAGTCGAGTCATGAATATGAGTTTGTGATGTCCTACCAATGTCAGGCTGTGGCTCTGAGCAGTGATATGCAAAACCACTCTCCAACTTCATTCCACTTATTGCTGATATGATCAGTGGCATAGCCAGGGGAGACAGGGAATCGTTACTGTACAGACAGTGGTTATTAAATCGAGGGAAATGTCCTGAGCCGGTATTAATAATAAGCTGATAGCCATATGGTTTTGCCGCAAGTCCTAAACACCTTTAAAGGACCTGATACAGGCCTATCAGGAGTTAAAAATCAGACAGTCTACTCAGCCGTCTCGTGCAGATGGTTTAATCTTATTGTCTTCAAATGACTTTGAATATTCTGAGAGTAACGCAGGCCTGCAAGCACAGCAGGTGGTTGGCCCTTTGATCTGCGCTTGTAGATGCTGGTGGAATTTAAATCACAGGGTGACATCCAGCTCATGAAATCATAACATGAACAGCAAGTTTCAGCTTTGATCCTGTTGTCCTTTTGTATTAGATTCATTAGAGAGTATGATGTACTGGAAAACAGATAATGAGCAAACAACATTTTACTCTCCCTGTATGGTTGTGTCATGAGAGGGTGCGTGTCCACAAACAATGTTTGGATAAAAGCTTATGTCGCATACTATATGCTGTATATACACACACACATGCCAGCTGCATGATCCTTTTTGAGGATGCAATATATTGTAGTATACAGGTTCTGTTATTTAGCCCACCCTCGATGATGTAAATTGGATGGACAAAATAATATTCAGTCCTGTCAGTATATATAATAAGTAAGGCAATACTTATTATTTAATACAGTAATAAATAAGGCATTTACTACTGTAAAATGTTGAATTTGATTGGTCAAAACTATCTAGTTTCCTCAAAATATGAAATGTCTATCAGTATGCTTCATGCTTTTTTGGCTTGTGAACTCTTACAAATTGCAACCCTGGCAAGACTTCGGTCAGAAACAGCTTCTAGGCGTGTCATTGAAGCAGAGTTTAGTCTGCAGTTAAGGTTTCATTTGGGACCATTTAGCTTATTTTAGTCAGGCGTGTTGACCCTGTAATCTTGGTACTTTGACAAAGAAAACTGTTGTGTGTGTTGACCCTATGCAGATGAAATCTTATCGTCGTCTTTCTCAGTTATATTGGTCAGTCATCATAATTTAGCAGTTGCTTCACGTCACTGTATGTTTTTGTTCTTTTCACTTGTTGATGTGTGAATAATATTATAAAGAGTACAGTCTAGACCTGCTCTGTATGGAAAGTGTCATGAGATAACTTCTGTTTAGCACGATATGAATAAAATTGAATTGAATAGATCTCACCATCTGTTTTTCCACAGATCCTTTGTGGTTTTGTGATCCGGTTGCACTGATTTTTCTTGACGTTTTCTCATTCTTTATTGCTTTTATTGCAGTATATTGTAAATAACATTTTCAGTAAGAATTTTTAGGTCATGAGGAAAACATCTGTAAGAAATCAGTGAAGAAACGCAGGATGGAAACTTAAAATACACAGTGGATCCAGTATTTTAGTAGTTTGAATGTCAGAAAAGTTACTCAACATAATTCTGGAGAGGTTAAGCATGCATCCATTGCGGACATAGCTGTCAGACTTACACAACCTATGTTAACATAAAAGGTCAAAGTAAAACAAAGCATGGTTAACAAACTCAGCATCCTTCTAGATTTTAGCAATGATGAAACGCCACTCTCCATCAAAGTTTGCCATCTTGATAACCTGAGCAGCAACTTTACAAAATCTCTCATGTTAGTCCCTTGTTTAGTGTGCATTACCTGTAGCAGTGCACTGGATGTAAGTAATTTCAGGTTGACTGGCAATTCACTCTGGCCGTACTGCCTGTAGCCTTAGGCAGAAAGGTTGCAGTGGGGAGGGAGCACCAGCACCAGTCAATTACCAGTTAATAAACAGTGGAAGTTTTCTATTAGTGCTTGTTAGTGCGTGTAAAAGATTGTTGGTATGTGGAATTGGGGGAAGGCACTGTGACTATAGAATTACAAAAAAAAATACAGCCATATTTTTTTTTCTCAGGGTCTGAGATACATCACCCAGCTCTCTGTGCGCATGGCGTTTATGGAGATAATATTTGTTATTTGATTTTCAGCAGGCTATACAGCGCAATATATAGTATTTGCAAACTCATTTATTCTTTTTTTTCCCTCTTTTGAACAGTCCGGAAATGTGTGCTCAGGAGTTTCACTTAATGTGTTTTTCATAAGTGACTATAGAGCATTCTTTCCAATAAAGAGAATCCATTACATAAGCATGGTGGAGGCCAAACAATGCAATGCTGGCTGCACCGTGTCTTGTCATTGATAACATTATGGGCCTCTGGTGGATATGATGCATGGACCCTTTTTTGGATAGCGGTTGTCACAAATTGGATGTGTGGTAAACCCCCCATATATATCTGTGAGCAGATTTCACAGTGCTTACGGAGGAATATTGCTGTAAGGAAAAACAGAGCACCTGAGTAGCCTTGGGAAGTAAAACAACATTAATTGGATTTGGGGAAGTCATCCTTACCAAGGGGATACCACTCTGACAGTCTGACAGCCAAGAGCATGAATCATTAAAACCCTACCCTGTCATACTAGACCACTACCAAAAACCACCCCCACTTACATTTGTTGACATACAGAGCCAAGAGCTGTAGCAGTGTGTAACTAGGCGAAAAATGTTCACAGAAAAAAAAGACAGTCAAAATAAATGGTCCCATCCATTCTATCCTGCAGGAATTGGTGTAATTACACACATTTTACATTTATCTTCCAAAGAAGCAATGGATGCCAACCATTGCCACCTGGAACCAGCATATGGACTGGCGCCCTCTTGGGGTAATGGGTGGGGCAGATTTGCTGTCAACTATTGGGTCATCGGTAACCAGCAGCTGGGAGGCCGCCCTCCCATCACATTAACAAATCTCGCTTTAATTAGCTCACCTGCCCGTTTCCACCCTTTTCCTCCCCATGCTCCCAATTCCTCCCATCAAACCACCCTTCAGCCGGCTTACGGGCTCACCTTCTTCTCTCATCCTGCCTCCACACCTGGGAATAGCTTCAGCCTCTGAACTTCATACCTACAGCACTGCCAACACACACGCACACACAGACGATGCTATAAACGAGACTGACAATTGACTTCGAGAAAGCTTGGATCTCATTGATTTTTAAATGGTGCCTCACTGATACCTTATTAGCATTGGGATCACCACTGATATGGTCATTGCTGAAGACCCGCATGTCCTTTGTGCCTGTCGATATAATTTGCACATTCACAGGTGGAAATGATCTCACAGGCTTTGTTGTTATTCTCACCCGGGCTCTTTCCATTGGCTGTTTAAAGAAGTTCAATAAGCGGACCTGTGGTTTACTGTATTGATCTTAGCCACTGTCTGCACTTTAATGGGAACACAATCTATCCTCGCCTTGGTATCCTTGTGTACTTCAAGCCCTGTGATTCTCAAACAAAATAATGCGTCATGTAACGATTGTGTTTCATTCCAAATTGCTATTTTTTATTAACTGATCGCAACTCAGAAGGAAAGCTGTTTGTTTCTTTACTTTTATTTCAGATATTTAACAAAGTATTATTTATTTATATATTTAATTATATTTTTGACTTGTCTGACAACCTTTTAATAAAAACCTCAAATATTGAAGTCAAGATATGAATGATAAAACATAAGGATAAAAGTAGCAGATTTTCACTTTTTGTCTAGCAGAAAAGCTAATCCGCCTCCCCAAAGCAGTCAACCTAGGGGATCTATTGTTTTACAAAATTAGCCATCAAATTTTTCAAATGGCTGATATCTCATTAAGGAACAAGCTTCTTCATTTACACATCAGCTCTTTATCTGAACGATCCCAGTGCACACGCCTGCCTTTGAATACCTTATGAAGCTGTGACGGGACTGTTCTGATAGAGTGGATAGATCCCGCTGGTATTGCCGGGCTGACTCTGGAGAGTGCTAACATACAAAGCAATCTAGGCCTGGGAAGATTGGCCTATGATGCCTGCCAGTCTCAGGTGACTGATAAAATCCAACCACCATCGAACTACCAGCACTGTATAGTACTCGAGTCCCTCTGGTCTACCGCCAGTCTCTCTCTTAACCACAGGGCTTCCATATGGACACCTATTATGACTGCCGCTTAATTACCTATCAAAAAACATTTTACTGCACTTGACGGAGGGCTGGCAGAAGGGGAGAGGGAGGAAAATATAGAGCAGGCCTAAAAAAAGAGTGAAAGAGAAATTGGAAAGTGGGACTGAAAGATTGATAGAGAGGACAAGCCATGCATCTGTGTAGTGAATTTGAATGGATGGAGACAGACACGGGGGGAGTGGAGAAATAGCCTTGCCGTGCAGATGGGGAGAGCAGTGATCTGGCCAGTATCCTGTTTTTTTGTTTAGTGTTTACAAACACACAACAAGAGAGAAAAGGGGGGAGGGTCCTGGCCGGGGAAGGCTGTAAATTACCTGTGATTGATGCTTGCCGCCGTGGAGGACGACAGTTAAAGACGTGCGGTGCTCATCGCTGACCCCTTTCTTCACTCCCTCCTCCCTCTTTCCCAACCGCCATCTCACCCACCCCCACCACTACCCCCACAACACACAATTAGCTGTTCTGTCTGTCACATCGCCCACCCTTAGCGGTCATACACCCAAATAATAATAATTTCCTACCAGACGGACTGCTGGTTAGAAAAGCAGCTTTCACCACAGGGGGTTTGATGCATTAGCCACAGGCTCTATGTTGTAAATGTCAACCTCCATCACTTCGTTTCAGGCAAACAAATCTGCTATATGTTGAAGGAATATAGATTTTATTTTTCCTTTTAGCAAGATGTTGGCTCTTTTAATTGATAAAAAAAATGGTTCAGGACTTCAATCCCTTGTGAGCAGACAGCATGGCGACTAAAGAACTGAAAACTAAAAGTAACTCCAAAACTAGCCACAAAAACAAATAAAAAATTAAGAATTGCCTAGATCAAGCATCAAACATAGTTTTTAGTGTTTATATTTTGATCTTGGCATTAATAGTAGAAAGCAATTTAAATGTGACACCTGGAGGTTATGTACTAATATGACCAAATCATCATTGTTTTTTAGCATTCTGCAAATAAAATAAAAATTTTAGATTTTAGAAACAGGAATTTGTTGTGGGCCCACAGCAAATTACTAAATATAATAAATATGTATGTGTAAGCAAAACAATGTAATGTGATCAACCAAGGTTTTCATACTCTTATACTTACACTTATATAGAGCTTGTATGGAGGTGTATAACCGTCAACCTTGACGCAAAATGACAAAGTTCTCGTAGATGGCAGAGGCGAGGCACGTTACAGGAATTTTGATTTCACATTTATCCTCATGAAAAGTGACCAGCCAGTGCCAGAAGATATTTTTGAGACTACATCAAAAGAATTAAAAAAAAAAAGGTATTGAGCTATGATATATATTAAATCAATATTCATTTTGTCTCTTGTAGCTTGAAGCTGCCCTCCACAATCCTGTTCACTGTGCATTGTTGGGCTTCTCTGCAGCGAGCACCTCTTTACCGCAAGGCTACCTCTGGGTAAGTAATACAGTATCTTGTTTACATACACACACACACACACACACACACACACACACACACACACACACATGCATGTGTCTGTATACACACTCACACACTCAACTGAATGCCAAATAACTAACCTCTCCCTATACTATACCAATGACAAGGCAAAGTAATGCATATGTTACAGTTGCTGCTAATTTTAGCTTTTAACACAATTACTATGGTCGTTTAAATGCCCTTCCCACATTCATTAAAAATAGAATAAAAAATTTATCTCAAGGCTGAGAATGGGACATGCACCATTTGTCTCTGTAAAATGTCACCAGGAAACTGTGAATTAATACAGTATAAAGGCAAGTGGTAGGTAACTGCTGCAGTTTTATGATGAGTGGGGCAAATTGTGCCGCCAGACTATCACATCACAATCCCTGGACTGGGAATTAAGCTAGATCTAGACAGAGGGGGGACTTAAAAGAACAAAAAATGATGCTAAAAAACCTGCTATTAATCTTTAAGTTTCAATTTTTGTTCCCCCTCTTTTTTCAAAATGGTGGGCAATTTATCAGGTAATCCTCTTTCATCCTGAAAGGTGGCTAAATCAGGCGTAGGCCATCCAAGACACAGACTTAATTGCTTGTGCGGTGCTAGTCTAAAGAGGACTAGATGCCCCCTCAGATGATAAGAAGGAGATATTCTGCAGCTAGCATTTAGGGCACTGTGATATCAGTGTTTGACCCTCAATTTCTCTTAGAGCACATACTATTACAGATGACTTAAATGGCCCTGACCTTGGCCTCCCACACCATTAGGAGGAATAAAGGTAGCTAGTTCACATGATGTGTGTTACACTGGTAGAGAATGTGTCCAGTCCAGTTAGTGAATGCTAGACTGAAGTATCCTTTACACCCACTTCCTGCACTATAACCTATAGAGTTAAAGCATAGCAGCAAAGAGCTGGGCATTATGAAGCCAAGTCTCATGTCATTCAGAGTTCAAGTCACGTCTCAAGTCTGTCACCAAGTCTCAAATCTCAAACCAAGTCTTCAGTGTAAATTTCAAGTTCAAATCAAATCTTTGAGGTTTCTGAATAAAATCATCTTTCAATGAATAGGCCTAATAAACAAATATGTTGTGTGTACCATCCAAGGCCCTCCTTTTGCTGTTCTACTTTTTTTTTAATTGTTTCACCAGGTCAAAATGTAATGCTTTTAATTCAGTTTCCAAATTCAAAGTCAAATCTTCAGGGAGTTGAGTCTAAAGCAAGTCAAGTTAAATTTTAAGTTACAGTTTTTATGACATGAGTCCATGTAGTCTTTTTTAAGTCATTTTTAAGTAGTAGGTTTGCCTCAGAAAAAAAGGATCTGAATCTTAGGGAAGGAAAACGTGGACTGAGATGGGGAATTGCTCAATAAACAATGAAAATGTACCTCTTGATTGAATTATAATTGCCTTTTTGGATTTGGAAGCAGTCACATTTGATATTCTGGATAAACTTTGGTACATTTATTGCATTTCAATAACCCGAAGATGTCTGCCTGTAGAGACCCAAGGACTGCAACTCCTTTATGTTGAATGTTATCTGTAAGGAGGTCTTAAATGACATCCGGCGAGTAGTCGAAGTTTGCAGCAGACATTTTCGTTATGAATGGAATTAAAATCTCAAGAGTGAATTTACATTCCTGCTTACTCAGAAGTTCTGGAAACCAATCTTGCTAACAGGACAAGCAGCTTCTTGAGCACTAAGCACATCTGACCTTCTTCCAGCACAGTCGGAGTTACACACTGTACAGTACAACATGTAATCAAAGCAAAAACAAACTGTTATCCACTACAAAAAAATAATAGTGAAGGCCTTGCGGATCCAGCAAGAATAATTAGTGGCTGAGTGTTCCCACCCCCAGTTGGTTCTACCTCCCTGGCAGGCTTGTCAAATAAGGGATGACACTAATCATGTTAAAGTGAGATGGGCTATGGGGATTTCTGCGTGCTTTGATCAGAGTAATGACATTGTGTCTAATCAGCCTGATACCCCAGTGTTTCCCTGTTTGCCTTCACCTTCTTTGTCCCACTTTCCCCAACATCCAACTACTCTACCATTATGTCTCTCTTCTTATACACTTATTCAGGAAGTTACAATTCATACTAAGTGTCAGCGATGGGAAACATAAAATGCATCAGTTTCAGAGTACTTCAACAATCCGTTGACCCATGCTCTGGTTTTGACTTCTTAATGTGGTGCATACAATTGAGCAGAGAGTGCTATCATGACTGTTCTCCCACGCTTCCTCACTGCATCCAGAGCAATCTAATTAATGCAGGCAGAACATTTACCGTTTGGGAAGTTTTTGTTTTCTCCGAGGCTGAGAGGAGGAATCTGTCCAGGGCATGACTCTGGATATCTATTTCTCTAAATAAGTAGTGATGACTTTGTCAGGACACAGCATTTGCATTTGGCGGGGGGAGAGAAAGAGAGTAGGGGAGGGGGATGAGGTGGAATTGAGAAGAAGAAGAGAAAGTGTTTGTTGACAGGGATAGTGGTGATGGTGGTGTGTGGGCAGGGGTTTGGGAGGTACAGATGGACATGTGAATGTATAAATTGTGAAGGAGTCTGGGGGAGGGGGGCCTTGCCTCTGGCTCTGGTTACACAGAGTCACTTGAAGCCGTGTTTTTTCGGGTCCTCGCTGCAAGATAAGTCCTCCCTATCTTTTTTTTCACCCTGTGCAACAGACCATTATTTGTTCTGGCTCATTCTCAAGAGCCCACAGGATCGCTCCTGTCCAGATTCAGCACGCTGATACAAATCAAACAAATGATTGCATGCAAATAAGGGTGAGTGTGGAGGAGAAGAACTAAAGACTATATTTAGCTCATGTCACATTCACACGATGTGATTCATACAGAGAATAAATCTTGGGTGTCTAGCAGCAAGTAGCCGTGCATCTTTTTCAAGAAGGACATTGTATTTTGTCTGGACATCCACCTAGGCCTCACACAGGAGTAATGAATGAAATTTGTATTGAAAACCCACAGCGACACGTTAATTGTTTAGGAATGGGAGCAATGCCACCTTAATTGGAATTGCATCAGGGATAGGTTGGAGGGCTCCTGCTGTCTTCGTTTTTCTCAGCATTGGCATTGACAGGCTTACACAAAGGCCAATATAAATGTGCTACATGGGAAATGAAGACACTCAGCCTGTGGGGTGTGATTCACCTTGGGAAGCTTGTTATGATTGGTGGACCTTTTTTTTATGATAACATCTAAGGTTGCTTTTCTTGTTTGTTAGGAGGTTTTTTTTCACAGCCTGTGCTCTCTTCAAAAAAAAAAAAAAAAAAGTAAAACTACAGGCGTTGAACAGAAAGAAACATCCAATCAATCCAAATTGAGCCACTGAAAGCTACCATCTTTTGAAGGCTCTGTTTGTGTGTGTGTGTGTGTGTGGGGGGGGGGGGGTGTAGAGGTGTGTGTGGGTGTGGGTGGGTGTGGGTGTGTGGGTGTAGAGGTGTGTGTTTGTGTGTGTGTGTGTTTCTTTCTGTACTGAGAACTGTGGTTTCAAGTGTTCAGTGTGACCTTAGTCAGATGTCAGTTTAACAAATTGAAAATTGTTTTATTTTATTTTTTGCTTTGTCATTACTTTAGCAATCAATGAGTCACCTGATCTTCTAAACTTGTTAAGCAACTCAGAGCATTTTGGAAACTCTTTCTCAAGAACTGTTTGATGTTCTGGAGATGACATTGTGAACCCATTACATAATGTTTTTAAAATTCTAAGTGATATTCAAAAAAAGCGCACAAGGACTACAAATGACAAGGTCTGAAAGGATAATTGATTTGAACTTTTCTTGAAATCTAGATTGCTGACAGGTAGAGAATATTTAACCAAAGCTACATTATCCTCTGGCCTCTGCAATTTGATTAAGACAGTGAACACGTTGCAAGCATGATTTAAGAGAAGAGTGGGCTGGTTCTGCTCTCTGCTCTTCTTATCTCTTCTTTTTTTTCTGTTTCAGCAGAATAGTTTATTACCCGTGGCATTATGATTCAGTCCATTGGTACAGCTTAACATGGGGTCTTGACCTTTTTCAACCATGTTTTTTTTTTTCTCCCTACAGGTGGCTGGTGGAGGAGAATCTTCCCAGGGGCATATAGAGATATTTTCCCTCAACAGACCCATGCCAAGGGCTGTGAAGAGCCTGCAGGTCGGCTCTTCTGTCCGATGTTTGGAGTATGTGCCAGAACTTTCTCCGAATGAGGAGGTGGAGGCTGGAGTTCACAAGGCCCCCTCAGGGATCGGTGCCAACATTTGTGTTGGATCAGATGATGGGCGGTGAGTGACTCAGTTGGGTTTTGATATAACAGAAAATAACTGAGAAGAAACAGAAACAAGTTTTTGTTTTATATAGAAGGAGGCAAAATCTGAAATAGATTTATTAAAGAAATATAAAGGAAAGAACACAAATGCTTTTCTCTGGTGTAGAATATCCCGTATTATCCTTTGTTACGGTCCCCTGCGATTTCTAGCAGTATAGATTTGCCTGTCAATATTTCATGAAAGCAGGAAATCAGAGTTGATACCCAAACACAGCATCAATACTGCTACCGCTGCTAAGATCACTGTTTCATTTTCAAATCCAATAAACCGTTTGATCCCCACTGTGTGTAACAGTGTATAGGTTTAATCTCAGTCCCCTGTCATAGTTACAGTGAATACTTTCTTTTGTTTCATAGTTTTGTTTTTTTTTCAAACAGATTATTCTGGACTGTCAGATTCAGCCATAATGTTACAATTTTTCTGCAATTTTCATTTTTTACACCAGTGTTTAGTCATTTCTATAAGAAGCTAAATCATATGTCTGCAGTTTTTTTATGCTGACTCATTCTTTTCCAGTGACTGTCCAGGGAAAAAGAAAAAAATATACAGTAAAAAAAACAAACAAACAACAAACAAAAAAAACAACAATTTCAGCATTTTAGCACACTTGAAAGACTGTCAGCTTCTCTTCAGATGGAGAGAAACAAACAGCGATGTGCATTCATCATTCTGAAGAAGACAATAAGATGCAGCAAAGTTCAGATGGCATTTCAAACATGAGAAAGACAGAGTGGCTGCACATACACAATGCTTTGCTCCAAAGTGCACTGTTAAATCAAACCGCATGAAAACGAGGCACTCTGTCATTTCAAATGACACTCATTTATCATGTTGACTTGTGCTGCTTTTGTTCTTCCAGAATACTGGTCTACGGCAGTGTGGACACTGCAGCACAATGCCTATTGACCCTCCATAACCCAGAGGGCTGCCCTGTGCTGTGCCTGAAGCACTCCTCTCGCTTCCTGTTTGCAGGCCTGCGGAACGGGACGGTGATGGTTTATGGAAGAAGTAACAGTGGTAAGGTGCCTCCAAGGTTGCTTTGTTTTCAGACTGATGGCTGCAGTGTTTGTTGCCTATTGCCATTCTCAGTGTGTGGTCTGCGGAGTATAGTTTTGTTAGTAGAATATGGTAACATATGATTAAAAATTAAGCCAAAACTAATTAAAAACCAAAAAATATTGAACATTAACATTTTCTAAATGCTGTTTTTAGAAACGTTACGTTTATAGACACAGTAAATTAAAACAGGGTGTATTCATTTCACAATAAATTACATTTCTTATACTTTTGTTGGTTATTCACTAATAACATTATTCAATAGTTCATATAAATTTTGCTGTGGTTGATAGGAACCCATCATGTCAGCCTCTTCCATAATTAGATGTGAAATTGACTGACTCTTTTATTGTTAATTTAATCTAATGTTTTCCTAACAAATAAAATGTTTTTCTACTGTGAAATAATTAGTATGAATGGAGTTTTACTGTTTTCACGCCTTTGTTTCTAAAAAAAAAAAAAAAAATCTAGTAAACAACTATTGTGTTCAATATTAGCGTTATGTGTCGTACGATACACATTTTCAGAATGACGGTATTTATTAAATATTAAATTTTGAATGCCTTTCAAACGGTTGCCTTAGAATCACTTTCCCTTTCATGCTATACTTCTCATTCCTACTGATTTTCACACCCGCTGTAAGTATGAAAATAACACTTCACCATGTGGTAGATGGCATGCCATGTTTAGTCAGGCATTGCACAAGGCCAGGGGGGGGGCTTAACACCATCTCAGCAGTGGTTTACAGTCTTCACAGCCAGTGGGAGCACAATAGCTCTATCAAGTTCTTCTCACCTGGCCACAGTATGTCAATGTGCTTGCTTTCCTCCTGTGCTCTTCTCTCCTCCCAAGCAGAAAGGATGATTAATTACACCATGCTGCTGCATGCCGATTAAATATTACTATTCATGCTTTGTATATTTAAAAAAAGGACAAGAGGAAAGCTCTGGTGGGGGCTGGGAAATGTTTGTGGATTTGGTACATCTGTTGAAGATGTTATGCCCTTGACTAGCATGCTACTATCTAAAAAAAAAAGTCTGAACTAGCCAGGAAATGCCAAGGCTTCAGTTGAGACTTGTATCAAAAAGTGTATAAATACAGGGAATACAGTGTTGCTCAGTGAATAATGTTTACCAGCTTTCCTCACAGAGATATGCACATCAGACACGTGTCAACTTACAATGAAAATATTCTGCAAGACGAGGCAGAGAAGTTTGGTTTGGTGCGGCGAGCTGCTTCTGTGTTAAAGAGGTAGAAGCTTTGGCATGGCCTTGCATAGCGGAAGGGGCCGGAGGGACATTTACAAGAGTGAATTTTGAAAAGGTGGAAAAATGACCTTTATAACATGCCAAGCAATTAACCTGTGGAAGTCAGAAGACATTGTGAAGCTATTCTGCTATGAAAGGCAGAAATAAACAACTCAAAATGTTAATTAAATGGCTGGGTGCACTCCCTTCCCTAATTTTGCTTCATTAACGCATAGCAAAGGAAATGCTTATGTAATTCACTTTATAATGTGCGTCTGCGGTGCGCTGCAACGTGTGCCCCGTGTTTAAAGCTCAAAGAAACGAGGTCTGCTTCATTTTCACTCTGATGGAGCAAAAAGAGAGCAAGAGGGTGAAAGAGAGAGAAAATAACTGATAATGAAAAAGTTGGAAAGTGGATTAAAGTGTGCACCACTTATTAGCATGTGTGTGGCAAGGGTGCAAACATTGTGTTGCACAGTGCATGGCGATTCAACTGTTATACATGTTAATAGTGGTGGTACATATTCTCTCACATGGATGTTTTTTCATTAGTGAAGGAAAACAAGGCTCCACTTTGAGCCCTCTCAACTGATGCTTTAGTAATTGCTCAACAACATTAGATAGCTTTAAAAGTATTTTGAAAGTAAACACCAAGCTAACTTGCTGTGGTACAAGTGGGGAGAATTTAATTTAATTGCCCCGCTCAATGTGACAGCGTTAAAGAAGAAATGCGGCATGTGTTCAGAGTTTATTAATAGAACTGTAGGCTAGCTGTGATAATAGCTGTTTTATTGGTTTTCTTACATCCTTGTGATAATTGGTTGTAGTTTTGACAGGGTAGTTGTTTTTTGTTCACTATTTATTTTTTTCCCAGATGACCTTTGGGATCCTGACTCCTTCAGGTGTGTAAGTCTGGGCTCAGAACCAGTGCGAACACTGTTGGTGTTAGATGACTCTGTGTGGGCAAGCTGCGGGAACTCTGTCACAGTCATCGACATCTCCAACCTCACCACTCAGGTAAATAATTAAGTCATTTCTAGGCACATAATGTTGCAGTTTACCTTGTTACTAAAAAAAAACGATTTTTCATCACGTCTTCAATTGGCTACCGTGTGAGCAAATTCTCAGCATTCTGCATTATTTATCTGGATTTTTCGTCTTAAAGGGGATAAACAAGGGAGGCAATGAACAAAACTATGCAGTTATAATTTTCACACTTATAATAGAGATTGCACTGTTGTTTACACTCATTGGATTATAATGGTAAACTGTCACCTTAGTATCCTTGCATGTCTACTGAATGTCTTGATGTAAATGTATATGTATATATACAGTATATGTACCTGGAACTGGATGGGAATAATTCAGATGGTCACGTTGTATTTCAGACATTACAAAATCCTTGAGGAATACATCCATTCATCCATGTTCTAGGTCTTTTTTCTGAGTTGTGGCAGCAGGCAAAGAGTAAAGTTGCAATAAGAGCTAGTTCATGGCCATGACCAGGATGACATTTGCACTGATACCCCTGGATCTGAGGTTTGGACCCTCTAGCAACAATGCATAAGCTTAAGAGGCTAAGCAGTGTGATACCCAGATAATTGGAGCATAACCTCTGGTCCCCCTGCCATTCCGTAGGCATTGTCCACAACTTCAACACAGCTTTAAAGAGGCGTGTCAGCCAAGACAGCCCAATAATGTCCAGAGCCTCCAGCATCTCAGGATGAATCTCATCCACACTTGGTCCCTTTCTCCTTAGGAGTGTCTTAAACTACCTCAGAGACTTCTGCCAGGGATATGGATATACAGTAGTTTCCTTGAGTCTTCAAACTCTGCTTTCTCAAACAAGAACATATTTGACGGGTTCAGGAATTCCTCAAAGTGCTATTTCCACTGCTCGACAATATTCCCAGTCAGTTCCACAAAACTCACCTACTTCCTCCAGGATTCCTAAGGTGGGAGTTGAAGACTTCACAGACAGGGGCCAAACATTCCCAGTTTCCAGTTCATACTAGATGTTTTGGTTTACCAGGTCTGTCGACTAGGCTCCTTCCCCACCTGATCCAGCTCAACACTAGGTAATGATTGACAGCACAGGTCATCTCTTCACCCGAGTGTCCAAAACATAGAGCGATATGTGACAATCATTGATCTTTGGCTTAAGGTGTTCTGGTACCAAATACACTTATGAATCATCCTCTGCTCAAACATGGTGTTTGTTATGACAAATCCATAACCACGTGCCCGAAACCCAATGCCTATCCCTGTGGATGATGAGCCCACAGATGACGGCTCCATGAAGTTCTTTCCTGATTGGGCCTCATGGGTCTGGCCACCAGATGCTTGCCGGCAAACTACCCTCCCTGGTCTGGCTAGAAAACTGTACACGATAAAAACAATTTCCCTACATTTAAATTGTTGGTATCGAGCAAAAATAATGCTTGTGTTCAGTAATTTTGTAACAATCAAATATTGTGTTTAGCAGTTAAAACAAGTTAAAGAATAAGCTTCAAGGAAATTTGTTATGCTTCTTTCATCCCTTCTTGCAAGGTCAACTCCACCCACCTTGCCAGCTGATAAATATTCTCAGTCTTGACTAAAACATGCTTTGAAGACCTAAATGGATGGGTTCATAAGTGAAACTGCTAGACAAGGTGTTTTTTTTATTTATTTGTTTTGTTGTTGTTTTTTGCAGCATTTGAGGAAATGTTACTCTCCTTTCATTTTCTGAAAAGATTTATGCACACAGCCTTAGAGAGCCGGCATTCTAATCTGTGATGTCATCAAGATTGTAGCACACTGAGTTATGGTATGGGAATGTGCACTATTATCTCCAGAACATCATCCTGGGTGTTGTCTTTGTCATGCTTTCCATTTTTTGTGTAGTCATTCTCTAAGGTGTTCATCTACAGTATATGGTGTGTCATTAGAGGTGTACGGGGGGTGGGGTGACTTCCCTGGCTGTGGTAGACAATAATGAATGACAGAAAACAAACTCTTCTGGGTAATGTTAATATGGTATTCAGATGCTGAACTGCAAACCATTAGCATTTAATTATACCTCCCAGATGTGAGTGTGAGATGTGAGTAGCTGTGTAAATGGGTAGAAGAGTTTTTGTTAAAAGGAGCATGTGTGCTAAGCAAACCTTCACTGAATAAATAAAAGTTGATGACGTGAAAATATGATGCTGAATTTGAACAACCAAACAAACTAACAACACTAACTGAATAAACAAAATGCACATTGTGTCACATTACCCACATCATATAAATCTGTTTTCTATTTTAAATGTAAATGAGAAGAATTAGGAAAATGTCAAATGCACAACCTTTTGTATTCACTCATTCTGTTTGCAACAGATGTTTTGGTTGACCTCATATCAAATATAATATGCAACAAGCAGGAAAGTAGCAAACAGTCCTTTAATTGTACAAAGTACACAGTTCAAATGGAAGTTGTAACAAATTAGAAGAAGCAGCTGACAAATCTGGACGATCAATACAGAGACAGCTGCTTATTGAGTCTGCCTCAAGATTCTCATAATCAGTAGTGAGCTGAGCTAGGGATGTCTCCTTTTATACCTTTACCTCTTTTCCCTTGCCCAGTCCTCCTGAGACACAAGCTTAATCAGCTGAATGGCCACGCAGTGGAGGCACAGTTCTGGTTCAGTGTATCTCCCATAGAGCTTAACAGGTCAGCTCTGGTTACTTCTTTGCTAACCTTGTCTTCCTCACTAATGTGGACTCAAGAGGGCTGACTTCACATGGGCTGTGGTGCATATCCAGGATCTGCAGAAGCTGTATTTGGCACCTGTAGCAAAAGATATGACTTGGAGCTAGGCTATGGGTCATGGACTCAAATTCACTTCACTCCTTCCCATTGTTTTCCCCTACGGATATTCACCACTTTGTCAGATTTGCTGCACTTTTGAATCATTTATCCATGACTTTGCTGGTCATGGTAGCTGGTCTTGTTTGGAGCCACTGGTCCCTTTTTAAATCTCCACGTTTGATGCCCCGTTGTTTTAGTCTTATTTGAATATAACCTTTTCAGTCTGTTTTGGGTAAACATAGCTGTATACTTACTGTGGGGTTAGGAATCGCCTCCAACAGAAAGCCAAAGGATCATCTCCACTTAAAAATTTGTACTTGTAGCTTTGTACTATTCGATTATGTACACACCACGGGAGTAGGGATACATGAAAATTATAGTGCTGACAAAACAGCAGCAATAGGCTGCAAAGAAAGAGACTGACAAATATGGCTAAAAGAATGCGAGGATTTAGAAACAGTGTCATCTGTGTTGAGATGCAAATATCTTGTAACAAGCTCACAAATGATACCTTTGACAGTTTTATCTATTAGATATTACCACAGAGATTTAAACAAAGGCAATGGCTTGGAAACAAGAGAGTTTACAGCAGTGTTTTTTTTTTTTTAAGTAAATGGCAACATCAGTTCAGTTGTTCACTAAACTAAGCTGGCGAATATGGTAAACATTATAACAAGCTTGCTAACGTTTGCTAATTAGCACTAAATACAAATTAGAGCTGAGCCTGATTGGCAATGTCATTCATTTGAAGATATTTGGCCATAAACCAAAGTATTAGACTAAATAAATTCTTCACCTGGCAATGGCGCTACAATAGATGAAAAGCCAGATCACCAGTTCATCCTGAATGTCAGTTTTAAATTTTATGGCAATCTAACTAATCCAATAGTTGTTCTCGTTTTCATTCTGAAACAAAAATGTCACCCAGTTACATGGCACTAGTCAGCGGTTCAGTAAAGGATACCTCATCACCTGGAACAATGAATGTCACGAGATGTTGTAATAATTTAATAGAATAAGTCAAGAGCTCATCATCCTGGCGCTTGTTTCAAGAGCTAAAGTGGTTTTCTCTAGTTTTATCCTACTCATTCAGTATTGAACATTCGGGGCAAGCAGCGACACACTGTCCGCTCTGGACATGTTACACACACAGTCATCACTGTAGAGAGCCAATATATGCGCTACATGCTGTCATATGCTGAGGCGCTTTTCTAACTTATTTATACAAGGTTTTGTGACTGCCACAGTGCATAACGACCGTCCCTACCTGCTCTCCCAACATCAGTTTACTGTGTATGAGTGTGTGTGTTTGTACATTCACTTGTTGCTGTTTAACAGCTGAATTGGTTTTACCTTTCTTGTTGACCAAAGGCTCTCTTTCCATCATCTTGGCTGGAGCTGAAATAAACATGCCACAGCCTGGATTAGGAGCCTGCAGAGTGAGTTTGCTCTTTTAGGGAGAAGTGAAAGCACACTGCTGTAAAGTAAAGGAGTGAATGAATGAATTGCTGTACAAATTTTCATAAATATTTATCAAAATGTTGGACCAAAGTGGTGGACTGACATCGCCATCCCTAGAGCTGGGCCATTACTGTGGCTAAAAGGTTTCAATTCAAGTGGAAGCCCCCACTACTGAGACCAGCTTTAAGTCCCTCTAATGGTTCATATAATTTGGCCCATGGATGTATTAAGAGAACTGGATGTGGCAAGTCAGTCAGTCCGAGTGGCCGACTAAAGTACTGCAACAAAAAACATCCCCCACAACCCAAAACCGCCCAAAGCCACCAGCTTTTACTCGTTTTAACTTACAATTACTGGAGCCATGATCTAAGCTTTCCTCACCACCAGATGATCCAGTTTACAGTACTGTGGTCAACGGTGTAGTCGCACAAGGCGACACATGACATGTGAAAATAAATACATAATAAATACAACCTAAGTACATCAGTAAAATTGTGAAATGATAAACCCTATTAATATTCCCTGTGCTGGATTTGGTAGCTGCAGGAATCATAGTACACAATGGGAATTTGAAAAAACTTCTTTGAGGAGAAAATGAGGGAAACCTCAACCAATTAAATTGTAATTTATTTTGTAGATAGTCACACAGTAGGGGCTAATTTGAATATGACGAAAATACAATACTCTGTTCATTTTGTTCAAACCTACCAACCTTTGTGTCATGATTTCCGACACTTGTTGGCTTTGTTTGTAAGTTTCTAAAGGCCAATCTCTGAATTATTTCAGAGCTCCACAAACTTCAACACTTTGTAAAGGTCTGAGTCGCTCCCATGTAACCAAACTTTAACAAACCAGGACATGCATGGACATACAGGCTTTGATCAATACTGACTGGCAGGCCTTGTTCCTTCCTCGTCCCATTACTATTTCTTTTTCTACCTGCTTTCTCCTATCACTCACATGTCCACTCGACTCCCTCACCATAGCTCAGAGTGGAGATGTGGACTTAGCGCTCAGCAAAGGACAAAGACACCTTGTCACCTGGCGTAATGAAGGACTAATGAGCTGTCCAGACCGTAGCTGTAGTGTTTGTGGCTTTAGCTCTCCTCTTATTTCCCACTGCTGGTGGAGTACTATAGGACGGATTTTGCTGTTAGTGTGACACTGCCGAGTTGAGTGGAAAGGGCACATTACTACTGTCAAGCTTCACTGACCACCTCATCTCTGTAAGCAACGCTGGATTCAGCAGACTAATACCAGGTTGTTGGCTGGGGCAACAGTTGTGGCTTGTTTTTTTTTATGTATTTGACACAGTGTGACTGGCATTTAACCTGTTTGGTCTATATTCATGATAAAATATTTGGAGAATTCTATTTTGCAATATTGGCTTAAATATAAAGTTATAAACGTTTGATTTACAAATGTTAAATTCATTGTTTAAACAAGTACTTTTTGGAGATCTGTGTCTTTTCCAGTCAGTCAGCCGAGATTGTTGTATACATTTATTTTTCCAGAATGCCTTCCAGGTGGTTTGGAACATATGGTAAGCAAGATGGCGTTTAACAATTACAGCATGTCAGCCATTGATTAGCTGGAAGTCCTTTAAGAGACACTTCGCTTGATAATGATTAATGTGATAATTATGCAACATATACAGTACAGTAGGGCTGTGTTTTTCTTTACAAACTCATCAACTCATTTAAATTGCAATGGATTATTAAAGGTGAAATTTGCCCTTTTATTATGGGTTTTTTTGATGGCTGCACTTGAGAGACGAAGAGCTGCATTGCATATCCTTTCCCTGGTGTAGCAGGCGCACACTGCTGAGGAGTCAATTAAAACAGAAAAAAAAACACATCAAAGTCTTCTTTCCTTTTCCCTAATTTCAACAAAGGAGGACCCACTGGCAAGGGCACATAAACAGGTGGTAATCCCTGTCCGCCAGTGTACTTGGGTTGGGGGGGGGGGGGGGGTGCATTCTCATCTTCACTCACTTGCTCTTACTGACTAATTGCCCAGCCTCATGCAACTCATGCATTGACAGTGATATGAGTTCCAAGATGATGCCCAAACCAACCCTTGTCACGCCTTGGACCGTAGGGGCTGCATGTGTTGCCATGATAAGGCTCATTGCATTTATTTCAAGCTACTCATTAAGACTGTGTGCCTGAAACTCTCTTTTCCATTGTGCTCTTAAAAAGATAGAAGCCAGGGGAATGATGCAAAAATATGCCCTGTGTGTCAGAGACTCTGTAAATTACGAAATTAGGAGGCACAGTTAGACTTTTATTTACAGGAAAGCAAGTGTTGAACAACAACTAAAGGTGAGAGACAGGAGGCTTCTACTGACATCATGTCATGATTTAACACTTGTAATGTTTTGATCTAAATGAAATGACATTTCCAAGTGAAAGACACTTCGAAATGTCACATTATAATCAAACAAACAATCAAAGCAGTCATGACTTTCCTGTGTTGCTATGATTTGTAAGTTTTGGATAAATTTATATAATTTCAAAGCGATGACTTACTCCTCTTATTTCTTCTGTTTGTGGATTCAGTAGTTTGGGTACATTATTACATGTTTAATGAATGAAGGAAAAGGGCAAAATGTTGCTAAACTTCAGACAGAATGGGGAGTTAAAATGAAAAAGGCCATTTTTGAAAAAATTGTAGAAATATGAAAAATGTCTGTTTTGTGTATGAGACCAGAACAAGATTCCACAGAGAGCTAACCTTTCTGTTGTAGGAATGTTTCACTTTCCATCATATAACAATGTGATTTGTTGATGATGTGGCTGATTGCATTTTCTTCCCATGTTGCCCTTATTTATTACAGTATTATTGTTTCCATTGCAGAAGTTTGAAGTCCATCCAGACCCAATGGTCAGCGTCGCACACATGGCGTGTGCCGGTGGAGGGGTGTGGATGGCGTTCTCTGAGGGTTCCTCCATTCGTCTCTTTCATACTGAAACATTGGAGCTTCTGCAGGAAATCAACATCTCAACACGATCAACGCTGCTGAACACCGGTACACACAACACTTTGTCTTCACCTCCATTTATAAAGGTCAACCTCAATCCTACAGTGCACCTGAAACACATACGTGTAAAAAAAAAAAAAAGTTGAAGAATTGATTGTTCCCACAGTTTCATTTTATTTGTACTGGTTACATGTTTGTCTTTATTATATAACAGCAATAGGAGGACATCAATTTAATTCATAATGCATTCCTCCCCAGAATGGTATTCTTGTCTTGTCCAAGTTGCTCCTTGGGTCTTGCACTCCGGGGACTGACCTGAATAAGTATCCATCTCAGGCCTTCGCAAAGCCGTGATAGAGCCATGGGGTGAGAGATAGGGATTAATAAAAAGGAGAAATCAAGTCATCGAGGAGCAGTAAAATGGCAGCCTTAAGATTTTCATACTAAGGGTTCCCATGGAAACACTTGTCTTTCCTGAATCGTCCATGCTTCTGTGGTATCATGTCTGTTTTACCTCTTTTTCTCTAAATGTATGTCCCCACTTTCCTCCCATTTGAATTAATATTTCCCTTTCTTTTTGCCCCACTTTCTCCCTCTCACACTCCGTTTCATCTCATCCGCTCTGCTTTAAAATCCTCTCACCCCCAGTTTAACTTCTCACTGCAGTCCGTTTAAAATGCCACAGATAGCCCATTACTTCCTGTGTGCCTTCTTACACGATGGATGAAATATTTATCAGACTGTGTGGGTGTTTTCCCTTTTTTGAGGGAATAACTATGGTAAACAAATTAGATAGCAATGAAGCATAGCTAAAGCTGTCTAATGGTGATAAGCACTATACTTGTGACTCAATACCAGATTGCCTCAAACATGTTCAGACTGTGGCACGTGGTCCATTAACGCATTCAGTACATGTGAAGATCATTTTGAGCTTGAGGGAGTGGTATAAATGCATTTGGATTTAGAAAATATTGTCAATTTCATTGAGTCACACCAGACTTTGATTGATGTATTTAGAGCAACACTCAAAGCTGTGGTATGGTAGCTCTTCATCTCATCAAAAAAAGGTTTTCTCTTGTGAGTTGAGTAAAGAAAGATGGAAAGAAAGAAAGAGCAAAGAATAAAAGCAAAAAAATAATGTTTCCAAGCCAAACTTTTCTCTTAGATCAAAGTTCCTTTTTTTTTTTCTTTGAGAGGAGACCTTAAGGAGAAGAGACTCCTATGGCCGTGATATAGGGGGTGGGAGGGGTTCCATTGTTCCAGAGGTCATTTTTACCCAGCGCCAGTGCTTCCCCTTGAAATATGCAGCAGATTTGAGGGAGGGTGGCAGCCTCAAGGCATGACCCTGGGGGAAGTTACAGGGTGAAAAGAAAAAGAGTTGCTCGGCTCATGTCTTCAGGGTCCACAAAAGAAGAGGATCTTAAGTTGTGATTTGTTAAGCTCTCAAGAGAAAAGAGGATCTCCTGACACTATACAACCACAGATACTACAAATGAAATACTGATAGTTTTCTCTCTATCAATGGGTTTGTGCTCTTCTAGGTTTCTCCTTGACTTATGCTAGGACATGCAGTAATGATATACCCCCTAATCCTTTCCCCTTAATGTGATTTATACTCAACAGGGAATTCTAGTTGCAGTAAACAACAGAGAAGTTTCTGAGGCAGAAGAAACTGCTGATCTCTTCTCTACTAATGCCTTTAATAGTTCTATCCTTAGGGTAAAAAAAATATTCCAAAATAAAGTCCTCAGTGACATATCACAGGGAAACATTTATCTTTGTAGACATCATCTTTTTAAGGCAAATACTAGCTCCCACGATAAACCCAGTTCATTTCACTCTGCAGAGTGTGTGCATTGCTGCAACCATTGGAGGTGCAAGATTGCTCGAGGTTAAGCTATACCTCCTTAATCTAAAGTGCTTTTGTCATTATCCCTCTTTATCACTGTTCTTAAAGACAATGCCTGGCGCCCACATCTACCGGCTAACTTCAGATTTCATGGTAACCCGAGAGTGGGTGTTCATGAGTATCACTCTCTCACTTAGGCTCTCTAACCAAAGTACAAATAGACTCTGAGGCGATGTGAGCAGGTGGCAGACAGTTTCGAGATAAAGGCCGTTTTTGCTGGCGCCTAACTCACTGCTGTGACCCTCCAAGGTCTCTGCCTAAAGGCTTCTGCTTTCTGTTTGCTGAATGTCCTCCTCTGCTCTTCCTCCACTTCCTCTTTCATGCATGGCGACAGCTTCATACTTGGGACTGATTCATCTCTGCACAGTGAAATGAATTAATTAATGACACTGTTGGGCCACTCATGCAAATTGTCATAATCTGAGCATGACACAGAACAAACATGTAAATACAGCTACACATGTAAATCAGCATTCTTTTAGTTGTGATCACATGAGTGCTTGTGTAATTCAATTATGATTGCCATGGATATTATGGTAAATGCTTCCATAGATAACTAGGTCACAATGGGAGCCAAGAGCTGAGGGACCACAGAAGGAATGCAAAAATAAATCCACAACAAACAATGTTTTTCACCCCTTTGTTAAGCAGAAACAAAGGAACATGAATGTATAATAAGAGTTCGCAATTATTCTTTCACCGTCACTAATGCAGTGCTACACAAACAAACAGTTCTGCAACAGAAAACATATGTTGACTCTTGAATAATGCTCTATCACAGGACGTGAAAACTTTATCTAAAGAAAATCACGGCTTAATCTCACCCCAAGGTTATCAACAAGCTCCATAAGGGGAAAGAGAATCACCTTGAATTACATAACTTGTCACATTAACAGAAAACCGCAATAAGCAGCAGTACCAACGTGCTGTATCTCATCAGATCTGATTAGCTACGGACAAGAATAATCAAACCCTACAAAGAAATGACTGCAACATTGTCTATGTTTGTATGTTATCTATACAAGCATGTCAACCCCTTATACAGTAACTATGTGAATGCAAAATATGATATCAAAATATGTTAATATGATTATGTAAATGGGAGTTCAAACGCACAGCTGTCTACTGTTTTAAGAGCAAGTCGGTGTTAAAGTTCATCCCACTTACAGACAGCCATATGGTGATTTGTTTGAAAGATGAGTCATAGAGTGTGTATGATAGAGTTAGAGGCACTCTCTTAAATTAAATTATTTACTTTAAAATCAAAACCTTTAATGTTATTGACGGTGAAAGTCTTTCTACGTCAATAACTACTACTCCAATAACTTCAAATAACTCTAAAGGCA
Organism: Argyrosomus regius; assembly: GCA_946959425.1. Classification (NCBI taxonomy): domain Eukaryota; kingdom Metazoa; phylum Chordata; class Actinopteri; family Sciaenidae; genus Argyrosomus; species Argyrosomus regius. The sequence goes on from OX336885.1 coordinate 12,665,134, forward strand.
TTTTGTTGAAGTGTATTCTCAGTCTAAGTGAAGTCTAAGGGTTTAATATCAGAACTCTCTTCAATAGCTACTATAATAACTTGTATTAAAAGAAGGTTTTTTTCCCCTTAAAATAATTATTCTCTGTTATGTCTTACAAGATAAAACCTTATAGCAGCAGAGTGAAAAGTTGATCTTAGTATTGTAAGATTCTGTCCAAACTATTGAAAGACTGTAGACTACACCGTCAGTAGTTATCAATTGTTCTGGATGATTAGATTGTTTTTAGGATGAAGTTCTGCCATAACAGTTGCAACAAAAATAACAAAAAGGTCAGGAAAATGTCAATCAAGCATCGACTGAACATGCCCACAAGAGGTCTGATCAAAACCGAAATGATTGAAAACACCTGTGTGGGAGTACCATGAGCACGCCGGGCTTTATTTATGGAAGGATTATGATGTCTGTAGTTGAAGTTCCTTCTGGGATGTTTGTCATTTTACCAATAAAAGAGAGCTCCCCTTGCATATCAGTTGTGTTGTGTACAGTAGGAGGTGCAAACTTTTGAAGCTCAATATTTCAGACCTCAAACAGAAACGTTTAATATCAAGTTCACAGAGTCTTGTTTCCTACTCTGTGCTTTTATGAGAGTTTTTCTTTCAACTGGGTCAGAAGCAAGAAGACAAATCCAATTTTTCATAATCTTACGTAACCCAGAGCCCTAGGTGGCTGTGCTGTGCATGTGTTAAGCTTGTCAAATACAGACTGATCACAGGGCTTAAACCTCACCCAGAGCTAACACTGATAACCAACAGTAAAAGTATTTTTACTTATTTCATCTAGGACTGAACAGGTAATTTAATACAGCCCTCCGGAAAAATCTTCTGGTAATAATAAAATCAATGGAAGTTCATAAAAGATAGAGCATTCAGTCTGTAAAAGTTGTATCATTTTGTCAACAGGGACTTATCTACCATTCTTTCACAATGCCTCATGTTCTGTTGCAGTTTTGAGCTCTCTATCTTTCTACATATATATTTAGATGTTGCTTGTATAATATATGTTGTTTTAATACCTGGAGTTTTGTAACAAAAATAATTTCCCCCTGGGATTATTAAAGTATTTCTGATTCTGATTCAGTACATCAGTCTAAGGTTAAGACACCTTATTTTGTACATGGTAGAACACATATGGAATTATGTGGTAAAAAAGGGTAAACAAAGTAAAATATGTTTTGTATTTTACATTTTTCAAATTTGCCACATTTTGCTTTGATGACAGCTTTGCACGCTCTTGGCACTCTTTAAATCGAACCCTAACCCAAACCTAACCTGGAATGAATTTTTAACAGTCTTGAAGGAGTTCACCTATACGCTCAGCACTTGTTGACTGCTTTTCCTTCACTCTGTGGTCCAATGCATTCCAAACCATCTCAAATGGGTATAGGTCAGGTGATTGTAGAGGCCAGGTCATCTGATGCAGCACGCCATCACTCTTCTCCGTGGTCAAATAGCTCTTACAGTACATAGCCTGGGGGTGTGTTCCTCATTTTTTTTAGCCCAAGCAGTTCTCTTCTTCCTCTTGTTCTTCTTCTCCCTCAGTCGCAGTTTCTTTGCAGCAATCCAACCACGAATGCCTGATTCACACAGTCTCTGCTGAACAGTTGGTGTTGAGATGGGTCTGCTACTTGAACTCTGTGAAACATTGATGTGGGCTCTAATCTGAGGTGCCGCTAATTGTTGATTTCTGAGGCTGTTAACTATAATGATCTTATCCTCTGCAACAGAGGTAACTCTGAGCCAGTTTCATCATAGCGTTTGATGGTTATTGTGACTGCACGTGAAGAGATATTAAAAGTTCTATTTTGGATTGACTGACCTTGACTGGTTTCTCTTTACTTAGTTGAGTGGTTCTTGCCATTATATGGATTACTATAGTAGTTGAATAGGGCTATTTGCTATATGCCGACACTACCTCTGAACAACACAACCGATGCTCTTCAACGCATCAAAAAGTCAAGAAATTCTGCTATTTAACTTTTGATAAGGAACACCTGTTAATTGAAAAGTTTTCCAGGTGACTACTTCATGAATGATTAAGGCAGAGTGTGCAAAAGTTGCTATTTTGAAGAATTGGAAATATAAAACACATTTTACTTTGTTTAAACTTACTTGTTTATCACATAAGTCTATGTCAGTCTGTGTTATTTCACATACATGTTATATTTTTTTACAATGTCAAAATGAATAAAAATACAAAATTGAAAACTCAATTCAATTCTCTGTTTTCTCCATTGCAGGTCAGAAGAGCATGCGAGTCACGAGTCTCCTTATTTGCCAGGGGCTGTTATGGGTGGGCACTGCCCAAGGCTTAATTATCACTCTTCCAGTTCCCAAACTGGAGGGCATCCCCAAAATAACAGGTATGGATCAGAGGGAGGTGGCTGACTGTGATTGAAAAGCCTCTTGAGAGGTCAAAAGAAAAAGAGAAGAGGTTTTTTTTCACGATAGAAAATTACTCTGCACTGCCCATTATTGAGGTCACACTTCACATTTTCTTGTTGCTCAGGGAGTCAGTGCAGATATTACCAGGCGGGCAACACACAAATCATACTGTTTATATATTTTTGCAGGGTAATTTAAAAACTGCCTGGTGGCATTTTGTTAATTATGCCTCTTGCACAAACCTTTCTTCACGACTATCTTATTTAATGCTAGTTTATTGAATACTATGTAAATGCACCACAAACTATAGCCACTATTATTACTGTTACAGCAGTAGAATTGTAAAAATGAATGCAGTTAACTGTTTATGACATACAGTGTGATGCAGGGTAGAGTTCAAGTCATTTACAGTTTACATAATTCAAGCTGAAACTTGCACAATAATTTACTTTAATGGATGTAACTAAAAGTGACTTGGCCTCGGCCCTCTATAGGAGCAGAATTTATTGTCCCTCTGGATGACAAATAAATATTGTATCTGCCTGCCTCCTACAGGAAAGGGAATGATCTCTCTAAATGCTCATTGTGGCCCTGTGGACTTCCTAGTGGCCACCACCAGCAGTCTGTCTCCTGAGCTGTTGAAGAGGGATTCTGTCGGGGATGGCCCAGATTCTGCCTGTGGTGGCGAGGATCGCAGCGACACCTCCTCTCAGGAATCCCTGCAACAGTCCAGCTCCTACCAGGGTGAGGCGAGAGGCAAAGGTCGCGGCGTCCTGCTGCAATACAAGCTGCGCTCCACGTCAGGACTGCCCGGACGGCCATTAACGGCGCTGGGCGATGAGGCGTCAGACTCCTCCCTGGAGTCTTTGGAGCACAGCGTGGAAGATGGATCTATCTATGAGCTCAGTGATGACCCAGAAATGTGGGTTAGGGGACGTCCTTGTGAGAGGGATGGCGGACGCAGGGACAGGGTGATCTCTGCAGCGGTTATCTCTGGAGGCAAGGGCTTCCGTAGACTGAAGGAGGGAGCAGCAGTAGGTACTAGGACAAGTGGGGAGGGTTTAGAGAATATTCTTATGGTATGGCAGCTCCCATTGACAGTGTGATATGGAAAATATATGGCAAAGAGATGTGTATTTATAGATGTCTACCCAGCTTAGCCCTAAATCACTTGTTCCATAAATTCAAGGAATTTGAATATATGATGAGAAGGTGTTGCCACTTTTACAGAGCTTGACATCTTCTGATTTAGCCTGAGGAATAAGGAGGCGACACGCTGTGTATCAGAGGCACTGTCATCCCATAGGAACGCTTTGAATGTTCAGGATTGTGCGTCATCGTCTTCCCAGCTGCGGCAGAGGCCGCCACAGATTAGTTGCGTGTGATTGTTTTGATCTGGTTCCTCTTCCTGCCTTCATCAAGACTGATATGCCTGAATTTAACCTCATCATTGCTGTGTGTGCTCTGCAATACCTATTTTATGTGAGGGACTTCTGTGTGAGCACCCATGGGCAGCACACCTATGAGAGCCAGCCTTTGTTGAATCTGCCATGCTCTGTGGAGTTATAGATGGACATCTTTAATCTAATCCTGTGGGAGAGATCCCGTCTGTTTAGAGCTGAAAAGCTGGGGACACCGCATCACAAAGCACATTAGCATCACTTTATTAGCTTTGCCAGCCTTTCTGTCATCCCATACAATGTGAATGTATGATACCTTCTATTGTGTCTCAAAATTGAATCTGTGCTTGCTTAAAAAAAGAAATAATTTCAGTTTTCCTGTTTTGTGGGAGCTGTTGCAAAAAGAATTTTTGGTTCCAAAAAATGAGTTGCTTCCAAGAGCTTATCATGCTTTTGTTGAGGAGGGTCGTGTTAGTACAGCCTGGCTGCAAAACTGATTTGGAAAACAAAAGTTGTGAGAGTCGAAGACGCTCTTGCTCCACTTTCCAGAATCCGTATTTGCACTGTAGAAATCCTGTAATTATTACAGATTTATCTGAGCAAAGGAAACGACGTTGTGCCACATTTGAGAGTATTATCTTGCCCAAGCACTGTAAATGCCAGATATCTGTTTCATTATTCACTGTCATCTATCAGCAAGATGAAACAAATGTGCACACAGAGTTGTTAATAAATAACTCACATTAGCTGTAAACCCCAGTTACACATCAGAAGCAAAACTCTATAAACGAGTGATGAAATAAAAGTGCTGCAGCCATCCAGACGGCTGTCGGCAATGTACCAACAGAACCTACCTAACAGAGACACCAGTGATTAATTTTCAATAATATACAATATGATTTTGATTAAGGATGGTGTTTTACAATAATAGCATAAGCCTGTATTACAATGAACAGTCACTGATGTACTGTATATTATCTGTCATATTAGCCATATAAACCATGTCCCATCAGCTCTTGTTTTCTTTCCATTTTCATGCTAATATTTGGTAAATATTTTGAGTTTAATGCAAATATTAATATTTGATGATTGGGATATGAAGATAAACAACAAGACATACCTGTTGAGCTCACATCTCCATTTGTGGTGGTTTTGTCTTTAGATCAGCTGAAAGATTGCATGGTTTGTAACCTGATAAACCCTTTTAACCAGGGCGAATGATTTAAAAATGTATTACATTACATTACATCTATTTTTTTAACTTGTAAAACTAAGATTTGGGAAATACACCGTTATCCAACGAGTATGTTGTGTGTTGCAGTGTGTTGATGAAAAGTTTTTGCTTTATAACTTCTGAGTTATTGGCAGACTGTTGACGTTGGCAGCTATCTTGCAGACAAAACCAAGAAGTACATATTTAATAATACTCAGTTTACAGTTTGTTGGTACAGTTCATGGAGGCCACGCAAGTATCCAACGTTAAATATGTGGACTTTCAATAAACTGACTGAAGTTTAAGGACGGTATATCATATTTGTCCCTCGCCAACTTCTATTTAGTCCTTCACCACAGATGAAGTATAAAGTCTGTTTTGTATTTCCTTGAGGCACAATGATGTTTATTTTCTCTTTTCTTCCTACTTACAAGTAAAATTCAAAAGCATTTAAACATCCTGTTTTCAGCCAGAATCACTGAAGAAAATACGATAAGATAAACTGTCCTCAGATGCTGCCATCTAAATGTAACTTTCAGTGTCACGTCAGAAATATATCCACTAATAACAGAGATCTGTTCTCAGAGCATTGTGACCTTTGATGACCATATTGACTCACATACATCGCATTTGCTTACACTTCATGTGTACAGGTATTATCCATGCACTGAATATTAATACTCTTGAATGAAACGTACTGTACTACTAATTAGAACTGTTACTGTACTAATTAAACCTATATTCCCTTTTGTAAAGAGGACTCTGCACCAGTGTTGATGTTTAAGATGGGACTGTGTGAGGGCACAGTTTATGCAATTTATTTTTCTGTGGTGTTAAAGGATAAGTCCAGTTTATTACAGATTGTATATTATTTTTACTACTGAACAAATTAAAAGCTGAGATCTGGCAACGTGGCAACATTGCTAAAAAGAAGACATAAAAACAAACAAAAAAGCACAGTAACATTATCACACAGGTTATAAACAAAACCTGTATTTGAAAGAAAAAAAACAGAAAAACCTTAAATGTATTGCCCAAATCGTCCCGACAACATCTGTCTCAGTTTACAACTTTAACCTATCATGCTTCCTGTTGTCGTGCTCACACACTTTTCCTGTGCAATGAGGCATTATTGCTGACATAATGGCTGCATTCACCTTTAGTTTTACCACCTACAACTGTTGTTTACAGCCTGTGTGTTCAACTGACTGCTTGTTTCTTGACTCAACAGGCTTTGTTGCAACGACTTTGCTATGTTCTCAATTATCAGCAATTACAAAATTACAAAAAAATGAATGAAATGATGGCCAAACAACTAATGAACTGGAATTATTCTTTAAGCAAAAGTATTACACACATGGAAACAGATTTCTCTTTGGCACAATACTTTAATGTTATATGTCTAAACATTGTCTAACAAGTGTATGCTGAATTAAAAACATCTTAAAACACAAGTTGGACTTTGATGTCCTTTTTTTTAAATGACTGACTTAGAATTCAGAAGGCGGTTGACATTTTCAAGGTACAGTCATTTTTTAGGTTTTAGAGATACACTGTACAGCATTATGCTAATGATGTTACACATTTGCTACTTCTCTGTGACTCAGCAACAGAAAATCCTCTTCTTTGATGTATCAGTTGGATTATCTTCTCACTTTTTTTGGTGTTTGGTTATTCAAATTACAATAAGCTTACCTCTATATCTGCTGGGAGCCAGTCCTTAAACAACAACACAGATCTTTTTGTGCTGTAAAAGGAAGGAGTGTTAAGCCCGTGGTTAAAAAACTAATCAGAGATTTTGTGAATTAAATCTTAATATTACAGGAAAAAAAGATAATAGATTGTTTCATATGCTTATAGGTAGATTGGATTACACGTGCATGTTTTATCAATTTATCCACAGGCTAATGTACCCTGTAAAAAAAAGGACTGCAGTGTCACATCTTCCCCCTCAGTTGGGGCCAACTTTGCACCACAATAAGCCACACAGAGTGACTGACTGACTTATGTTAGTTTTGGTTTTCCAAGAGGAGAGGCTTTAGTATGTAGGATTTAGTGGCACCTAGTGGTCAGGTTGCAGATTACAGCTGACCAAATACCCCTCACCCCAACCTGCCCTTCCAAACATATAGAGAATCTATGGTGGCTCACTAGAACCAGTGTTTGGTTTATCTCTTCTGAGCTACTGAGAAAGTAAGGCCGCAGGTGGTTAAATATCTATGCTTCCTGTATGGAGGCTCTGTAACTTTACTTGCCAGTTTTGATTGCCTGTTCCACTCTGATTAGTTTCACCTGTCCCTGATTAGTTTTCACCTGTGTCTCGTCTGTGTTTTGTCCCCCTGTTCTCTCTGTTTCCTATTCCTTTGTCGTTTGGTCGTCATGCTTCTTCCCATGTCCCTGTTCCTAGTGTTCTCACTTCTGGATTTGTCATTGTTGGACTTCAGTTTACTGGACTTTATCTGGATTGTTGAATTTAGTTTTTGTTTTTTTTGCCTGAACTCCTCAGCCGCCTTTTCATTATTTTATGTCCCTGCCTTGTCTGTAAGTTATTAAGGTTTCCTTTTGTTCACTCAACCTTTACGTCTGCATTTGGGTTCCCTTCTTGAACCAAATGTGACATGAGGACTAGTGGTTAGCTTGACAAGCATACTAAACTTTGTCTTATCCAGAGACAGCCCCAAATGGAGTTATGTGTCTGTCAGATGGTTGTGTCACTGTGTCAGTCTGAATGGGGTACTACCATATCAGCAAAGCGCAGAGCAATACCGTAATGCACAGCAGACTATAGGACAGATAGTTTCTGGCTGCCTTTCACATCATTTGCATGAAGCTCACTGAGCTTTAATCACTTTCCGATGTCATGACAGAGCTGTCTAGAGAAAACCAGGTCCCTGCTGTACTCCAGCTGCTGCTTCAGAACCGTTATTGGCTCATACATCACAGAACTAGTTTCATTTTCTCTGATAATAAGATCAGGTGCTTATTGGTGAAGCCTGTAACTTCAGGTCATCAGCATAACTCATTTGACACATGCTTTCATCTGTTTACAGTGCCACAGCAGAGTATTGAAATCAACTTGACTGTTCATAATATTTTGACTTTTTGAATATTATGACTAATCTCATACTTGCAATGTGTTTTTGTGACGCATGATGCATCTCAGGAAAGAGAAAAACATTAATTTACCCTTTTGTTAGTTCATAAATCTTCATAAATGGTTGAACATTCAACAAGAAGAGGTCAATGTTTATATATTGTGTTCCAGAGTTATCTACTGAAATTAGAATGCTAACTACTAGCTCATACAAAAGTCATTAGTGAGTCACTGTAGCATTCAGTCTGCCCTCAGTCCAACATGAGGACAAAGCGGTCGAGGGAAAAAAAAAACACCCAGAGCATTTACCAGTGGACAGCTATGTGTTTATTTTTTTAAACTTTTGGAAGACACTGTACTCGTAGCAACCTTACTTTTATTGTCACTCCCTAACTATTTGAAATCTTCATGCGTGCACGTCACCAAGCCGCGAGCTAGCTTAGAAGATTGAAACACTGACATTCCTAGAAATATTCCCATTACTTTGATTTGTAAAAGGAATGATTACAAGAGCATCATTGTCAAATGTGGTGGTACTAAGACATACTTAGACATTTGTGTGGAGGAAGGCTGTTACCATATGGTGAAGTGCACTTTTTTTTCCATCTTGTAATGGGCGACTCAGAAAATGTTCAGATTTTGCTGAAAGTGAAGTGAGATATCTACTGAATTGAAATGCTAACCAACTAGCATCGGCCCGTACTGTGTTGTAATACAACTTGGGCCTCAAGATGTGCTAGTGACTCATGGTAGCATTAAGTCTGCCTGAGGGCAACATGAGGCCAAACATGTAGGGAACCATGCAGAGAGGGACAGAACAACCCAAACTGGATTTTATTTGTGTACAGAAGGCTACAAGCGACAAAGAAATAACAAGGCTTATGGCTGGAGATGTGGTGGATGAAATGTCTCTACGACTGACTCTCTGCTTTCAGACAGATCCTTGGGAGAATACCAGCCATGGGCAACAGAAGACTCCTAGGTAAGGAATCTTTTGGAAAAAACATAAGACTTGACTTGTCATTAGTCTGTGTCAGGTGTGCTTTGTATGTAGCCTGTAACAAACCAGAGTGCAAAGTATGAATTCAGACTCTCTACAAAGCGATATTATGATGCAGTTTTTGGCATCCTTTTGATCACTTTATTCATCATCATTTATTGTTGTTTTATTTTGCTGTAACCAGTTACCAGTATATTTTCACTGGTTCATACACATGAATAAACATAAATGATCCTGCGTTCATATTGTAGCTACCTGGCATTAAAGTTGTGAGTTTGGAAAATTAGCTATACATTTTTCAGTACATTTACTAAAAGATTGTTTAACTAGGCAATCTTGAACGGAGCCAATGCATCAGTTGAAATGTTGCCCCAATTTATTTGTAGCATATGGCTACACACAGCTCCTTTTAAGCTACAAAAGCAATGACAGAATCCGTTAGGGGGAAAAAAGTTCATTAAATCTCCTCAAATTTACATTTTTTGTCAATCACAGGCAAACTACAGTTTCTATGAATGCAGTATTTGGGTAAAACTTCTTGGCTAAATAATCACTACTGAGACTTGGTTTTATCAAATGTCTCTTCACCTTCATCTTATGTGGAGTGCCAGTGCCTTATGTCATTGCTGGCACACTACACTTCAGGGAGCTAAGCAGGATTGTTACGAGCGAGCTTAAACCGCAGGTGAAAACACACCGGGGAACCCCAACCATATTCCTCGCCCTCCCCTTTACTCTCTACTTGTTTTTATCTCTGTCTCTCTCCCTCACTGTGTGTCTCTTTCAACATGTGTCCAAGAAATCCGCATGGAATATAAATCCACTATCCATCATAGTAGGAAATGAAGCGGTGTGCTATTTCCTCGTGACCAATCATCAGGTCAATGTGTGCCATTGCCCTTTGACCTAAAAGTTACATTAATAGCCTCCTCTTCCTACTCACTCCACATGGAGCAGTCAGGACACATAAAGGCCCCCCTTTGGTGCTGACAATGTCAGAGAAAGGGGAACAGAGCGGGTGGAGCGAGGCTGGACATCAACTGATGTGAGCCTCAGCAGTAGCCAACGGGAAATTAACAGGAAAGGTCAATGCTAAAAGAAACCATAAATGATGGGGTAAATGAGAGTAGTCAGATGGAGGTTCAGGTGTGTGTAGCAACATTTAGATAATTGCAGCACATGAATAAACTGCCAGCTGAGGCTTTCAAACACACTGTAGCTCCATGTAAGTCAACAAGTAAAGATTGTAGTGACGTCTTTTCTAGTTGTGCAATGATTTAGTTGAATATGCAGAATATCAACATGGGCATTAGAAAAAAAAAATAAAAACAACACACTTCTGCCATTAATATGCCTACTCGGCCTCTGTGGATGTGTATAATCTGGGCTTTGTTTACTTGTACTCCTTTTAGTTTTGCCGAAAGCTCATTTACCCAAAGTTTTTGGCTCATGGATGTTATCCTGGGAGCACCCAATACGCAAACCACCATCCAGCAGCACAATAAGGATCACACCGACACAGGAAGCTCCTCAAACGGGTCCATAAAACTCCAGCGAGACTTGAGAATGTAATACTGATCTGATAAAGCAGTGCTGAATTGCGCCTTGTACCTGGGTCAGCAGTAGAACACATCCTTGCCTAGAAGCGAAATGACAAAAACCGGAGAAGCCGAAATGCTTTGCAAGCGTTTCACTGTCAGGACTCAAACAGTATGTGGCATAAATAGGTGTGCTTTTTTTTTCTGGTGGGACTTCACAAACCCCCTTTTTCTAAACCTTTCTATAGATATTTCCTGCCAATTAACCCTGCTTCAGGAGAGATTTGCCTATCTCAAGCCCCAGCTTTGCGCCTGTGCAGCTCGCGGCGTCACTCTCCCTACGTCTCAGGTATAATTTGCATGCCTCGGTCAAGGCTAAACTGAAGCGGATGAAGCGTTGCGGTTTGAAGGTCTCCCTGCTTTATCTGCCGACTCCTAAAAGCCAGACATATTTGCATTGCTTTTCATTTCCGCAGGGCTTGGCAGTACGAATGATAAAGGAAGAGGAGCACACTGTACAAACCTTGCTTAACAAAGGAGGCAGTGGCTAATGATTTGCATACAGAGAATGCAAGGATAAGGCCCACACAGGGCTGCCTCGGATGTTATTATCGCCCTTCCATCAAACCTTGGAGATGATGCCTGTCAACATCCAATGCACTAGCCCTAAAAAGAGGGGTCACACGTTGGTGTCAGATGTAGTTGTCTCCTCAGTCAGTCTCACATGAACCAAAAAATATCTATATTTCAATAGAAGATATCGTTTTCCAGTTCACCAAACTCCTAGAACTGAAGACCAAACTCCCTCAATGCCTGTTCAGTGCTCAGACCCATCAATTTCACAATGCTTTATGTAGACCTGTCTTCTACAATGCTCTCAGTGCTGCTCCCAGTTATGTTTTATTTACCACATTTTAATTATGCAAAAGATTAATGAAACTTTTATCACTGTACATTATTCAGCTTGTCCCCAAGGAGAGGAGTCTGCTTAATGGCATGACACCATGCCTGTATTGAATCGTTATCATCTCCCACAATATTTATCTCTTGTCCATCTATTTGTATAGAGGTTCTTAAAAAATAAATGTAGTGCTCTGTAACGGTGGCATCTTTTTAACGTTGTCTTATCCTCGCACCTTCCCGTTGGCAGTGACACTATCATTTGTTTTTTTTGCAGTCTGTAAAATCATAATAGGTGAAGTTCAGCTGAAGAGTTTTTATAGGCAATTTCCTCGAAAACACATTTATATAATATCTCATCCATGCACCCTTTCTCCACTTCTTATTTACTGTTATATGTATAAACACTGCAGTTTTACATGCTGTTCACTTGCCTCTGTCCTGCAATGTTTTATTTTCTAAGACTGTTTGGGCCTTTGAAGGGTGACCTTCAGTTCATATATCTATTGCTATAACTCTGTGCTACTATCTCAGTGGGACCTCTCTGGAGAAGATAAAATTTCTTTTTATGTCTCGCAGTGAATCATGTCACTTTATGCCAACATTTCTCTGACTATGCAAACAAAATGAGAATATTAGCATTCAGGTCCAGTCCCCTCCGTTTTCGCATCCGTGTTGAATTTGGTTGTGGGCCAGAGAACATTTCAGAGGTAAATAACGTGTTGAATGTGGTTCTAACCTGACTCCATTTCACCAGAGGAGCAAAATAGTTCTTGAATCATTTTTTGGCATCAAAAACAACATCCCATCTTTGCTTTCTCTCTCTGTCTGTTTGACAAGCTGCCGCAATTCTTGCATCACCTGCATCGGAGGATTCACATGAATGCTGAACAATATTCATTTTGGGCCTGTTGTTTTTAATGATAGCCGTGTCACCAACCAAGTTTCTAGTGTTTTTTGACTCACAGCAGTTCGGTCCAGTTTAGTCTTTTTTTTTTTTTCTTGCTCTAACTCTTTACTTTCCTCTCCATGTCTCTTTCTTTGCTCAGTCCTGACTCTCTTCCCTCCTGGGGGAAAAAGAAGCACAGTACCTCTTAGTGTTGTTGTCCTCGGTGTGACAGATGGAGGCTATTAAAACACATTTTCATTGTATTATGGTAAATAACACAGCCATGTTTTGTATAATATTACTGTTCCCAAGACAATGCTAGGATGCAACAGGAGGTCATATTACCATCTTGTCATGGGTTTAGTATGCATGCACAGTATACTTTATCTGTGATTTAGTCATAGAGGATTTTCACTGAGCTACTGTACAGTGTCTCAGTTATTGTCAGATTGCACTTGTCAGTCCAGAATGAAGTATAAAAGAGAGCTCTGACACCAGCTCATCAAGCCTGATTTCCAATCTCACAAAAAGCAAGGGTGACTGAGTAATGGACTTTTTTCCACAAGGCGTCAGCACTGACAACCAAAATGCACAGAGCAGTTAAGATTCTTATTTTTTCAAAGCTATAGAAAATCAATATCAGTGGTGGCAGGTATGATATTTATTCAAAATGCACTCCCTCTCTTGATAAAAAGAGGTGCTTTGGCTTTGCAGGAAGCTTGGCAGCTTAGAAGTCGTCTGTTTTATAGGGTGGACATTCACAGTAACCAACGATGACAGTTTCTATTTTTATCCCCCTCACTCCTCAGAGAGAGAGATCCTGAAATCCAGCACTGTCACAGCAGTTGGCTGGCACAGGGAGAATTGTTATTTAAAATGATAGGATTGGAAAAATATTTCCATTTACCTCAGACATTAATGATAACTCATAATTATCTGTAACCTGCCAAATATTACAAAGGGATGTTAGACGTTGTTTACATTTCCATAAGTAAAGTAATTAAGTGTTGTCAAACTATCAGCTGAAGTGAATTGGATGATTTATTTGGTATATGAAATATGTTTTTATTTCATTCAAGCTTCAAATGATGTCCATCACATGTGATACTATATAAGATTTCTAACATTTGAGCACCGGCCCTGAGAAAATGATTAATTAATGGATCCTGTCCAAAATGTTTATGAAGTAAACAATATAATCTCATCATGCAAATTCTACACACTGATTTCATTGTGTGGATAGGGACAGCGTAGAAAATTATGGCCTTCCTCTAAAAGGATTTACGTGACAGAAGTATTATTGGACATGTTTTGCAAAGTTTTACCACGTGTGTGTGTGTAAAGATAAGCCAGCGGCTCGATTTAGCGTTAATGTTAGGATACAGAGTCAGGTTATATTTTCATAATGACACTGAATCACACAGTCAGTGACGTGTAATGTACTTCTCTTCTTGCAGCAGCTTAGTTCGTATAGGGACTTGGCTTGGGAACCAGAGGGTTGACCTCACTATGGAGTTTCAACTGATAGCTGGAGAGGTGCCAGTTCACCTCCTGGGCTGCTGAGGTGCTCTTAAACAAGGCACTGAATCCCTAACTGTTCTCTGGGCACCACTACGTGGCAGCTCATCACTCCACCATCTCTCCACATTTGCAAGGCTATAAGCCCTTTGTGTGTGTGGTTGTATTTCAGGCCTGTATGTAAAAAGAATTATTTCCCCATTGAAGGATTAATAAAGTAAATCTTCTACCAAATGCAAATGAATACTCTGCAGCACTATACTATAGCACTATATTTTATTTATTTTTTGTTTGTTTAAGTCACTTTAGCTCACATTGACTCCAACTGTAAGTGAGTGGGCAGCCATACATAGCTCACAAACTTACATGAGCTTTTTAGATGCTTCCTGCCCTGCATGATATGGCAGGCAGACAGCTGAAGTAAACAAGTGGCTGGTGACAAAAGTTGCAGACCTACCAGGTCAGAAGGACCCAGACATTTTTTTTTTTCCAGAAGATGGCACCTGAGTGAATGAGAATAATAAATTGACTGTGATCTTACATGGAATCCCAGTAAAAATCACCACAATTCATGTGTGTAAGTCGTGTTATGTACAGTGAAAGCAAACACAAACTGGCAATTATAGATTAGAAATGATCATTTGCAACACTGAAAACATATTTCGATCGTACATATACCAAAATGTATTTTAGCAATGGAAAAAGCCACCCATGATCATATTTTATAATTATTTACTTGTCTTCTCACCTTTGTAACATTTGAATTTCCACCAAGAATCAATCTTATTTTATCTTAAAAACTATCAGTCACCTTTTTGTTTCAGAAGTGGTGTCTATCAGGTCGCTAAGCTCAGCCAGCAGAGTTGTGATACAGATTCACTCATAGCTTCACCTCTAAAAAATACTCCTTAGCCATATTGTGCTCTGGGAACACTTGGAAGAGAAAGTCACGCTCTGAATATACAAACAGGAATTCAGTCAGTGGTTTGAAGTCATGAACAGTGACCTATACTGTAGTTTGTTGCCAAAGTACAAGCTGATGCTCACAATGCCCTTCATTTAGACAGTTTGCATAATGGGATAGGTTTGAAAACAGTATTAATGTCAGACCAGCTGTCAGCAAAATACATATAGCCCATTTTTGCTTTGGAGACATTAACACAATAAATGCAAAGTGGGAGCTTATCCGGGGAACATTCTTTGATACCCTTGTTTAGAAACAGATGGGACTGTGTGGTTCTTTCTCATCGCTTAAGGTAGTTGTCACCGTCTACATCAAAATGGGCCATGCAGACAAATAAACCAGTGGTTATTTAAGCGATTATGTTGCTGTCACACTCTGAAGTGTTTCTGTGTTCGCCAGTTGGTGTGATTTTCTCATCACTAATGCAGGATTACCCCATTGGCATGTGTAGCAAGTTTAACTAAACAGTTCACTGTGCTAGTGCCTGAAAATTACTATACGGCCACGGGGATCTCAGCACACATTCAGGAAATCAGGTGGCAAAATAGAATATACTCTATACCCTGAGGGGTTTTTATTGTGATATCAACAAACCAGGTGGTAGAAGGTAGAAAGTAATCTTACACAGTATAAATGCCGGAGACAGAATGTGTAAACGCTTCAAATTGGATCGTGTGTCTAAGGTTTAATGCTCATACAAGATGAAAAGCTCAGCAAGAGGGTGTCACGGAAAGTTAAAGCATTTCAAAAACATTATTTAAGGCTCTCCGTGGACAGGAAGCCAATACTGAAGATGGGAATTCCACATGCTGAACAAGCTGGAGTGAGAACAATATCTCTGTTTTCCATCAGTCATTATTAAAGTTAAAGCATGATCTCCTTCTCCTTCCCTTCCTGTTAGAAGTCGATGAATTGTTTGGCCCAATGGGAGCATACCCATGCCCCCACACCACCAACTAACACACACACACTGATTTACTCCCAAAGGATATTGTTGAAGGATGCTTTAACTATAGCTTGGTCTGGGAGTGTATTTTCATTAGCACAGGTGCTACTGAATGATCATAAAAATATATACACAACAGGCAGAAGCATGTATCTATAATCCTCTTGCTCTTCCACAACTTTGTTGCTCCTTATTTCTTTCATCATAAAGGTGACTATACTATATGGAGGGTGTAATATACAAATTGAGCATTTAGTTTAGAGAATATTATAGAACCAAGACTAAAATCACAAATCTGTGTGCTACGTCAGCACCATGGAGAGCACCATGGGCTACTTAGATTTTAGAGTTGTGGTTGCAGCCATAGACTCTGCACAAACCTCAGTCAAGTAAAGGGTCAATGAGCAGACTAGACCAGGGCTTTCTGAAAGCATTTTTCTGTGATTGGATGGCAAGCACTTATTGTCTAGAAATTGCTCAGAAATTCTGTCAATATATCTGGAAAATTCATACATCCTATCGAGATCTCTGGCTTGTGGCCGTGAAGCTATTATTGTCCGAGAGAGCCCACCACAGTCTCTGGAAGACAGTATTGTCAGTCAAGTATGTCAATGTCCAGTGTTGAATAGGTTAAATATGCAGAATTATTAATTATTTTCTCATAATCTGAGCATAGTGGACAGAGTAAAACTTTGCGTAGGAAGTCAGTCAATTGAGGGAACTTGGGATATGCATTTGTTTTTGGCCAGTGGACCAGTTTTAGTTTTGGCCCTCCAAGGGTAAAAAGTTTGGACACCCCTGAACTAGACATAACACATCGAACTAAACAACCCCTCTGGCCCTGAAGTCTCACTGCTACTGGGAGATGGAGGATGATGCATTTTGGTCATTTTGCCAATAAAGGGGATGGAAACCCCCTCAACCTCCCACAAATCGCCTTCTGACTGTGAGGGTCAGATTAAGATGGATAGCTTAATTATCGCCATTTTTGTTAAAAGATAAGGATGGTGTATGCTCTTGTTTATAAAGTAACAGCAACATGCACATTTAGCAGAGCAGTAAATTGCCTGTTCAGTTGCCCCCTTTTTTAGGGTTAGAAATCAATCAATTTTTTTTTCCAAGGCTAGCAGCATAACTCGAGGAACAGCAATGTTAGTCTGACGGTCCACCACTTTGGTTCCGAAAATGAGAACTAAATATCTCCACACTATTGGATGTCGTTTCTGATTCCCTGATTTTTCATCTAGTGCCACCAGCATGTCAAAGTTTTGACTTGTCCAGTGAAATATCTCAACATTTTCTAGATAAATTGGTACAGAAGTCAGTGCAGACATTAATGGTTTCCAAACAATTAATCCTAATTACTTTGGTGATCCCCTGATTTCTACTTTATTGCCACCATGAGGTTGACATTAGTAGTTCAGAGTAAAACGCTGTGAATGGATGATGAACATTAATGTCCCCTCAGGATGCTTACGGACTTTACATTTGTTCAAATGTCCAAAGTTTGGTTTACGACTAAAACTAATGACACTACAAATCTGTACACCCTCCAATGATAATCTGCAAATGTTAACATGCTAAACTAACATTGTACCTGTTAAACATCTACATGTAAACATCATAGGCATGTTAGCATGCTGACGCCAGCATTTAGCTCAAGAATCTCAGCAGTGGACCTCTTTAGGTCCCTTTTTGTAGTTGAAAGTATTGTCAATGTGTTTTTAAATGTATTGTTAATAGTTTTATTTTACCTTTAAGGAAAAAGGTCACAATTTAGGGAATTTCAGAAATGCTCCTTTTCATCTCAGCCAGATGGAGGGGCATGCTGGTGTCTGTGTTTAATTGTCTGGCTCAGTGTGAAATCTAAATTTCTCCCTTTTGGTTTCTGATTTTTTTTTCCTCCAAGGAGAACACAGTGATTTACACAGCAGATATGTATGCTGTAGAAGACAAAGACAGAAATTTCCGTTGGACTTTGATGTCCTCCATGTCAGACACGGTTTAATGGGACAAGCACTTAACTGTTCATGCTCATCAACATGAGATGTGTCCTGTTCACTGGTCAGCTTGTGTCCGTTAATTGGCTTGTAGGTGAAAAGTGTTTACTGGTGCCCTATATGTCTTTGCATCAAACTTAACTGCAAAGTTAACTGCCTCTAAATATGTTACTTAACCATATCTACCATTTAACCCAACTGTTACCAGCAGGTCAGTGCAATTCAGCTCTGTGTCCTCACAGTGGGACACACAAATTATTACTTGTGGATAAGGTTACCTCATGCCGAAGAAAAAGGAAATAGGCTATTATCCAGCAGGCGGTTCTGGCTCGAAGACCTCTGATTTACTAGAACCAATATTTTATGTTAGTTATCTTATCACATACTCATTGTGGTACAACTGCAGGCTGTAGACCTTTAACATTAATAGCCCCTGAATTGTGAATTCACCATGAAAGGAAGCCCTTTGCTTTTCCGTTTGCTTTTGTTCTGTAACTGAAATAAGAAAACTGTACTCTCAAACTAATAACATCCGAAAATGTCATCGCCCTCTGTGTTGTAAATAGAAATTATAGTTGATCATAGTCGCTTGTGACAACAAAAAATGTGTCAGACCACTGAGGCTACTGTGCATATAACACATCACTTAAATGGCCATTCTTGCAATAATATGCTTGACCTTTAATTACTACATGCAAAAAAGTGTCAGACATTTTATCTGCTTTCAGTTGCGATGCAAGAAAAAGTGAATTTGAGGTTTCTGTTTGATGGTTGTAAAAGGTGCACACAGAAAATAACAAAAAAACTAAACAAAAAAAAAACCCAGACATCATTTAATTGGAAAATAATCTTTAGTGATCAAGTCTGAGCTTCACATGTGGAACTGTCTTGTGGTGTTTGCATGTTATTGATAAAACCTTGCAGCCCTTTTATGCTTCACAATGCATTGTGCTTTCCTGCATATCCAAGATGTCTCAGTCCCTTAAACCTGCATTCTTTCTAATAACCAGCAGGGGGTGACTTCTTGGTTGCAAAAAGCAACCCAGTTGTATTTAATGTAACGACAAACTTACCTTACTTTTCATTTGATTTATTACCGCAGTAAACAGTTTCCTAATGGGTTTATGGTCTCAATCACTAGTTTGAAGTCTTATTCAGTACAGCCTGATTTTCATTTTATAAATGATAGCTCTGTTGAGCGATGCTTTAGGGCGTGGCTACCTTGCTATTGAGAAGTTGCGACCTGTCAGTCAAAAGGGAAGACTGTATAATAAATAGGGTCACAAGATAATAGAGCTGCTGAAGATCTCTTTATAACTCGAAGTACTTTAGTTTATATGTCAAGGAAAAAGCTACTGTTGCATTTTTTGGGAGAAACTGTGCCCTTTTCAACTGAACAATTTCGCAGTAAGCTAGCAGTAATCTATTTTTCAATCTAAATATTGATTAACTCACAAGTAAACAATTCAGAAACACAATTTCAAGGATATTACCCAGCAACAATCTGATGCCGATTCTACACATTCACACTGCAGACAACAAACACTGCTGGATTTGGATGGTGCACTGACTACAATCTATAATCCAAATCTGCCTTGCTATCTTTTTTTCACAAAAATGTACCATGAGGTGCTGCAGGCCCAATATGACCAGCTAGCTCTCTCAGTAATTTATTCCCAGTAGTCCTACAGTAGTATACCCACACAAACTCTACTCCTCACCACCTACAGAGCTGTCTGTGGACCCGTATTCCTGCACTGCCCTGTATATCCATGATATGCATTATTGCCGAGACATTACTGCAGCGCTGCACTTATCTTACACTGTCTGTCAGCTTAGGTTTTTGCACACTATCACACTTTCCATTCCCAGGAATCATGTACAAGTTCTATAATCTGTTCCTCATTTTGCTTAAACTGTCTGGTTGACTACACACTAACCATACCTTGCCTTACAACCTCACTATATCTATATTTGAAGCTACATCAATATGTACAGTAAAGTGACTGAATGTTATGCTGCTATATATACCCAGAGTTCTGCCAACTGTACGTGCCTTGCATTGTTCCTTTCACTGTGTGCTAGCATGTCAGTTTATTTACTGAACATTCGCCTGCAACTGTGATATCAACTACAGCATCTAAAGAGGCTGACAGGACCTACAGTAAAAGCTGTTGCCCTTTAATGACTCACAGTATCCTTGAAAGCCAAATGTACATAATAATAAAATAGACTATATCTGCACAGTAGGTGCTGTAACCTTGATTTTAGCTTCAAAGTACCAGATGATACATGACTTTGTTCTTTGCATTTTCTGAAGCTTCTGAGGTGAATCGGTTGAGGTTGCAAGATTTATCTGTTATCTTAATTTCCCTTCATCTCAAGGTTCAAGCATAGTGTGTGCTAATAATTCTTCTCTGACCTTGCCTTGCACTATGTTTGTTGATCTTATAATTTTGATTTTAAGTGATTGCTCAACATATTTCTCCCCGTTTGATGTTAGGCTATCTCACAATACATGGAAAACTGATTTTCAGGCCTTGTCAGATGAACATTAAATGATCAATTCATGGTCTTGTGCTCATTTACAAGAATATCTTTTCAGTAATTAAGAACACGGTAGGCCAATATATTTTACATGTAAAATAAAGGACACAGTATAATACGTATGGCCTATCCATGGTAAGTAAGTAAATATGTCTAGTACGTAGCATCATTTATCAGCATTTTGCATTCACCAAAAACAAGACAGTGTTGTGGGACAGACGAGACACTGGCATAAGAGCTCCTGACAAACAGTCCCAGTCCAGATTTATAGATGGAAATGGGAAGAGGAATGAGCCTGGGAACAACGGGACTGAACAGCAGGCAGATTGGAACCAGGAGCTGCTTTTGGCAGTTGTGGGGTAATTTGGATATGGACCTGAATTTAGACCTGAATCTTTGGATTCAGTAGGTTGTTCGGCTGTTGGGCTCAATGGGTGAAAATTACCTTAGCTGGGTATCATAATTTTCTATTTATCATAATCAAACACTGCAAGAAGTGATAGTAGGCCTCAGTAGTCTTCAGGTATGTGAAAAATAGCTATAATTTATAGCTGTGAATATTCTAGCGCCCCCAGTTTCAGAGTGTAATGCCACTGTTGTAAATATGGACAGCTGTACATGTTAATTTGTTATTTGTTATTACATTATCAAAAACTAAAAAGTTGACAACTTTGCTAACAGCAAAACATCAAGCAAGGTCAACAACACAAGACATAGCAGCCAGCTAATATTACTTACTAGTCCAACAGCAAGAAGCCCAACTCGACGTCTGTCTTTCAGCGTATTTCACAAAGTTTTCGGTAGCGACTAAAAGTCAGTCCCAGATTTACTCTTGTCTGGCAGATTCTTAATTGGTCACACTCTCATTTTCTCCTCTTAGCTTCCTTCATCAATGTCCCCTTCAGTCTTTTCGTCTCTGATTATGTCCATAGAGGCTGCTGAGCCGGTTACATTGCCTGCTTGCCCAGCTCCAGTTCTGGCACAACACTGGCTCTGCTTTCCAGTCAGATTCCCCCCTACATTTATTTTATTTTGACTAGATTCTCTATGTCACTTCTGTATCTAACTTCCTGCCAGTGAGATCTACTCTGTCCTGCTTCACGTGGCTGGTTAGCTGAGTATTTTCCACGGAGCCGAGCGGAGAGCTGCTTCTGGGACATTTCTGAAACGCCCTGCTGCACTTCTGGTGGAATCACAAGCATTGTCTAGAACGGCCTCGATCAGCTCTGTTGACCGCATCGCAGCCAGAAAATGCCACAGCCGTGCCCAGTGGAAACAAGCTGTTAAGCAAAGCATGTATGCTTTAGGGATAACTTGTGATTGACAACTCATTCTCAGTGACTCCGTCCAGCCCAACACATCAGGCTCTCAAATCTCAGATGAAACTGTCAAACTAGGCAGGGTTGATCGAATGTGAACCAAGATTGTGTTACTGCATTGCCTATTTTTCTTCTTTCCTCAAATGTTTTCAGAGATACGTTTATGGCCAGGCAGGCTGCCATTTTTTCCTGCTCGAAAATAGAGTCAAAACCAAGTGCAGCCCAACTCACTGTATCGTCCAAATATGGTCATTTCTAGCTCCAAAAAGCAAAATGTGACAATAAGATGGACCATATTTGAAGACTGGAGGCTTCAAAATGGCGCAATGGGTGATATCGAGGTAGGTCAGCGGTGTGTGTTTAAGTCAATAAGTTGCCTCCATTTGCAAGATCATCTCTCCAAGTAGGTTGTGTACATTTTAATTCCCAGAAATTACTAATATAAACACTAACACAGGAGAAAAAACCTGCACGATGTTCCTTAACAGTCTATCCACTCACTGTATTTCTGACAAATGCTTTTCAAGGACTCAGTGAATAAAAATAGTTTTAACCTAAAGTTTAGCTATGAAAGGTAAGCAGCTGACACTCAATATCCTAATGGCACATTAGACAGCAAGCAGATTTTTAGTTTCAAGGCAAGAGCACAGCTTTTTTGTCTGCACCTGTTCTGAAACAGTGTGAGCAATCAAAGCACATTCAAACATCCTTTTCATATATGAGATGGCTCGGAGGACTTGGGAGTTGGTTCCCACAGGCAGAGTGAAGCACCTTTGAGTCCTAATGATGTAAACTGGTGGAAAAGAGTACAGTCTGCAGTGGCATCAAACTTTAATTGCTCTTTCAATGAGACTGCATGTAAAGTTGTTCTGCTGCTCCAGGACTTAATGAGAGAGTGACCAAAGTGCTGCAGTCAACTCACCTCTTCATGTGTTATGGTGATGATAATTAGAAATCACTTGGGTGCGCACTGGTTTGGAGGAGTCCCAAATCAAACCGACAGATCCGACATCTGTGTCGCCGATGTTTGTGGTTATACTGGTTGCAGCAATGAAGCATGAAGAGAAGAGAGCCTGTGGTGAAGTAGGCAAAACATCAATTGCACTTCCTTCCACAACATATGTTTTCTCTGAATCTCTCTCTATTTTTCTTATCCACACAAATAGACACGTATACATACTGACAACATTTGTGCACAATATTGATAACCTGGCAGCCACTCTAGTCCACTGAGCACAAGGCTAGTACTAGTTCTAGCAGTTATTCATTCGGCCTTATTCATAGAAACATAATCATTTGATGAGGGAAAGTGGAAGGTAATGGTTTTTCTTTTCCAGCTTTTCTTTGACTACAAAAAGGTTAAGTCTGGAGCAACTGGACTTGTTTGTAGATCCTACATCCTGTAGCCTCTCTTTGAAGAAAGATGACCTGGGTGACTGAGAACCGTTACAGACTTTTCTTTGACTAATAAATAGAGAACAAAGCTAAATGAAGCAAATGAAATTAATCAGGTCATACATGATTGTCAACGTTAAGAGAGGGTAGGGACATTTTTGGAAGTTGTATTTCTCTATACTGTAGCATTTGCTCAAGGTTATTAATTGCAATTTGACAGCTTATGATAGGTGTGAGACATGAAGCAGGAACAATGAGGTGTTTTTATTTCTCAAAAATCATCAGTATTTCAGTATCAGCCAGACAATATTTTTTCAAAGTGTTGCTTTGTCCTCTTTCTGTGCAGTAAAAATTTCTAAATTAGCAAATACAGTCAGCTAGATACTCAAACATGGCTTTTTAAGGTCAATAATTTGGCATTATGTTTATGTTTCCACATATTTGGAATTGCAGGGTGGTGGGGTCCACAAAGCAATCTAGAAAGCGTTTGATACTTTCATATAATAAATAAATAAATGTACTAATTGCCTCTCTATTGTTTGAGCTATTTGATTTGCTTGAATATTTGAATGTCTCCACGGGTGTCAAGTTGTACTTAAGAGTGCATGATTTTCATTCAGAGTGCTAAAAGGGACAGTAATTTAAAAAAAAAAATGCAATTGAGGAAGGAGGACCTAGAGAAAGGATCTGAAATAATCTCTAGTCCATGTGGTTATCATCATTATAAATGGAAAACATGACATGCCATTTAACCTTTTAATGAACGCTTTATTAAAATGGTAAAAACATAGAGCTGTGTATCCATTGGATTCTTTTTCAACAAACAGAAAAAAAACTGGATACTGCATGTGTGCAACAGTATGCCACAAAGATTTAACTACACACTCCCACAGTACAGCTGTCTGTAGCAGGAGGTTTTTCTTGTCTGAATTTAGGGTTGAAGGATAGAAGGTGTCTGT
Source organism: Argyrosomus regius (assembly GCA_946959425.1). Classification (NCBI taxonomy): domain Eukaryota; kingdom Metazoa; phylum Chordata; class Actinopteri; family Sciaenidae; genus Argyrosomus; species Argyrosomus regius. The sequence goes on from OX336885.1 coordinate 12,689,239, forward strand.
CGTATGTTGTTCAGACTCGAAAGCCCTCTGAGACATCAAAGTGACTTCAGCTAAATAAATAAATAAAATTTACTTTACTTTTTGAAATATCTTTCCTTCTGTCTTGTATTCTTGGCATTTTAGAACCCCACTTCTTTATGCTCTTTGAATTCATTACATTATGTTCAATCTTTTTCTGAGTATGTGCCTGTATATACATTGTATGTGTGTTTGTACTAACTACATTGTGGGGACGCTCGTGGGGACACTCCACCTGGGGACAAAGTTCAGGTCCCTATAATTATACCTATACCTACAGTATATAGTTATTTCAATTTAAAACCTGATTAAAGTTTCATTTATGCTCATGGTAATGTTCTAATTGGTAATATGTATACTGGACATGATATTTATACATTTTAAATGTTTGTACTTTTTTTCAAATGAAAGCTGACAGAGGTTTTCAGTTTCTAGCAAACTGCGACTACGACTAGAACTTCAACTTTTGCTATACCTACCTATACTGTGAGCACGGTGATTACATGATAAACAAGCTGCAGTCTACTGTGCTACAAGCAGCAGTCCAGGTTTGCATCTGTAGTCTCAAAATTGCCTCAATATTTTAATGTTTAATAGGGGTTTAATGGAGAATTACTATGAGCCGCTTTATGAATGTAATTGATTGACACCTGCTATCGTTTCATAGTGTCCCTCTGTCTTGCACCCATCATCACCTGAGTGACCGCCAGTCATGTTTGAAGCAAGCAGCTGACATAACTGAGCACTGTAACTGGTGGATGGTAGATCATGATCCAAAGCCACCGTTGCAATTTTCCTGTCCCCTCATGATCACATTATCAGCGAATGAAATTGCATTATATTTTGATCTGATCACTTAGATTCAGTCATTATAAACAAAGCATCCCTGATCATTTATCCTTCAGATTGTCAAGCCTTTTCAGTGGAGTTGTTAACACTCGAGTGTTTTCCTGTTTCAGCTCTCTCTCTCTCTGATTGGTATGAACCCTCTCCATCTGACGATGTACTGTCAAAATACAGTCACTTCATTGAAGCGCTTTGTGGATTTACACTCGAGAATTTATCACCTGACTTGGTAGCTTTGCATTATTCATGGAGCAGGGAGAGAGAGACCGCAATCCAAATGCAGACAATGTTGTACTCATACTCAGAGCCATATGACAGCTGTGTCTTCGCAACGCCCTTGTTAAAACTCAGCTTTGGGTAACAGGAGGCAAAGACAACCCTTAGCCTCATTACAGTCCTAGCTGCATTTTGCTGAACACTAACGGTGGAGAAAAATGTGAACTGTCATTTGGATGCCCTTTGCAAGAGGTTTTCATTCATTTACAACAAGTAAAGTCAGCAACATGAGATTTCAACTGAAACCTTTAGGTCAATACATCGTGTTTCAGTTCCCCCAAAAATATGTAAACAGTAATCTCTGCACACTGACTCCAAACGAGATTTTTATTGAGTCACAAATAATTCCAGTTAGTTGGTACATATCCTGTGTATTGTGTTCAGCAGATAGGCTAAATGGTGGGCTTATATACCGTATAAAATGGCTCATGACATCTTTTATGTAAAAAACAAACAAACATAAATCTGGCTGCCCACTATCAGTAAGTACAAACACCTACAAATTGCCATCCTCAAAATGAAAAAGATCAAGAAAGGGAAACGCACATCAATAAGGAATACAGCAAACGCAGCAGGCCACAGGAAATGTTATTTTGTTTTCATATAAATATATTTGCAACCTGAGCAGAGGTCTAATCAACCAGAATAACTGAAAACACCTGTGTGTGTGCGGGGCGTTCAAACAAAACAAATCCTCTCCACAGGTGTGGCAACTTGTGTGGGGAACTGAACGCTCCTTCCCTTCTTTGGAAGTTCAATGCTGCTTCGATGTTCTTGCAGCTGACATTGGCTGATCACTTAGGGTAACTGGGAGTACCTCAGTTAAATGGTCACAGACACTATAAAACCTGCCACCTCATCCCCTTTTTAGAGAGCTTCTGATCATGTGTTTGAATTTCTTTATTATCATCGACAGTTTTCTCACTTAGACCGCTCATTTCCACATCTTATCCTTTTAGCAGTTTTATGCATTTATGTTTTATTTATGTTTTAAACTAGTTAACTTTAACATTTCTTGTGTCTCTCCCTTTATTTTTCATGGCCAACAAGCTGGTCATGACAATGCTTTCATGTGGATTTATGATTTGATTAAAATGCTTTATCAAAAGCATGTTTTGTCTGATGATTTGAAATCTGAAATAGTGACATTTAAAGCCAAATTATATGTTCAAGGTTTTTAGAAGTGTCTCTCTCTCTCTCTCTCTGATTTGTCTTTGAATTTATGCATAATATTATCTGCTGTCACTCAGATTCTGTAACTGGTTAACACATTTTACTTGGTTGTTACTTAAAGCCCCTATGTATGAAATATTTATGTGACAACAACTTCTCAGAATATTCTGCTGGAATTCACTCTTCTGTGTGCTGCTGTTGTAAAATGGGCGAACATGCCTTTTATTGCTTGTTGTTTATATTTTTTCCCCTCCTTTTATAAAAATGTGACATAAGTGCTTCTTAGCCACTGTATATTTAAACTGTGGTGGCAACAAAACATACAGTAGTTGGTATTACTGTACTTGTGTTGTGCACAGGATTTAAAACAGTAACTCTGATGTCATCATGCAAAATCATTACATTAAATCAATATCTCATACATTGAGTCCTGTAAGGTACAGTGTTATTTTAAATGGATTTGGAAAGACTAATTATGTACAGTGTATAGGATCTCATGCTCTGATCATCATTAACAGCACACTGAGAAACATATCATAGTTGCATCATGTACAAATGAAAGCTAACAGACAAGACAAGTCATCAAGTTTTATCAGCATTGACAGTCTGTGTAACGAGTGGATGGCAGAACTTATCTTATCTGAATAACTGGCTCGTTACACCTTTCCAATCTTCCCAGGGGATTCAAGGCTTTAGACCTGTACACATCAATGAGGTATCAGCAGTCTAGAGGAGTCTTGTTAAAATATAATTGGCTATTCTTGTAAGCTCTATTCATACACTCACTTTTACTGTACCACCACAGTGCCAACTGCCCTCCCAGAGTGCCTGACACACTAACCTTTTCATAGTTGTCTCTAAATGGCAAAAGATCACAAAATAGAAGGAGTCACTGCACAATCTACCTCTGGGTCTGATTTATATATTCTTGTACCAAATAGATGCCTGGAGCCAATAAATCCATCTTAGGCCATGATACAGTGTATCCTGAATAGTCAAGACCTGGGGTTTAATACGTCTCTCTAAAACAGAACAAATTGACTAAGTGCTGTATTTAATTACTTGGAAACAGCTACAAACACATTTAACAGTAACTGGAAATAAAGGTACTAAACCCAGTGGAGCAGTATTGTTTATAATGAAGAACTGTCAAAGACCCACCTCAGGGGAAGATGAACGTTAATGGTTTTAGCAGTGAAAGTCCTCAATTTATTATGGTAAACAGTTTTTGATGTTTTGTTCCATTTTTGTTTGACAGAATTTTGTAAATGTTGTGAAAAGTGCTATTACAGGACTGCCAAGTCATTTCCAAAACGAGGGTAAAGGGGGTTCTTGAATAACTTGAGATCAAGATTAGAGAATATGAAGCAAGACCGAGCTCTTGCTACACAACATAGGCAGTAAAACATTTGTTTCTCTTGTATTGCAAATACAACAAAGTCAACCTTTTTAAAGAATGGCTTAGGAATAGTTCAAATTCCTATTCTTGAACTAATTATCAAAGTTATCAGCGCAGAGGCATTGTCAGGGTTAAGCAGATGCAATTTTTCAAATTTGTTGTGTAATACTAATCATCATCATCATCAACATCAACATCATTATCATAATAAATAAATGTGGGGTAGATAAAGATAGACATGGAGAAACCATGTACTGTGTCTGGTCCATATCAATTGGAAAAGACAAGCTGACTAGTGTTTCAAGAACACCCATAGTTTCAGTCAGGCTAAGAGAGGATCAGCAGATTGTTCTTTTCTATTGTTGGATCATTATGACAGCTGTGGTCCCAGGCTGTTTGTGGCAAGGCTGACTGACAGGCTGAGTGCCGTGGAGTTGACAGCCTTAACACGTCCATTGGCAGATACAGATGTCACATGCACCACAGGTCCATCTTGCAGCTGGGAATGGAGAACAGGACGGTCATCACTAGAGGGCTGGGGGAAACACAGAGCAGCCTTACACAAAAAAGATACAGATGACTCAGTGACTTGAAAAGCACTCATTCTTTCTCAACCACTAGGTGGGTCGCCATTCAACCAAAACCACACAAGGTTTGAGCTGTCCTGCTACTACTATGCTGCTTCAGTGCATGTTCCATATTTTGCAGGCTAAACAAGCCCACAACTGTTACGCTTTAACAAGCTGTCATACCAAACACGTCTCATTGCTGGAAATGTATGGGGACGTTGATTAAATCCAAGAATGGGCCACCAATTATCAAGCATGTAATGAAGTTGTAAAGGCTGTCTCAGTGTAGCCGACTCATGCAACCTAATTAGATGTGACAAAGTTCAGCATTTCTTGGGGGTAGGATTAAGAACACATTGTGGAATGCAGACCGTTTGGACAAAATCGATTATGACACTAATCCTTGATGAATAATGAATATGGTCATTTACCAAGAACGCTGCAGGGGGAAATCCATTGTGTGATGATAAAACGATGCTTGGAGGTAAGCTGGAATGGACCATTTACTAATACACAGTGGTAATGATAGAGACCTTCTCTATGATGATAATGTGCAGTGGCCTGAGGCACCTGCCTAAGACCTTTTCAACCCTTGGGTGAAAAGGCCAATCCAGGAAACCCATTTAACTAATATAGCTGAATCTGTGTGAAAGACTCAGTGACACAGGTAAGTTACCCATTCCTCTGGGAGGATATAAACTCACTTCCCTCAAGCTGTGGCGCTTAAATAATTTAACACATAAAAGACTACGTGAGGGATGTGTTGACTGAAAATCAATTGGATGTCCACAGCCTCATATGTCTCTTTCGCAGCGTTGGCACCAGCACTTCTTTAAAAGGTGCAATAGGTTTTCCCTGCAGGGGCTCTACTCAGAAAGTACTTCAGGAATCCAGTGCATAACAACAGCGTACTTCCCACAAAATTTGAAAACATTTCAGAGACACCACAGCATTACTGAAGCTAGATATGCCTTTCTGTCACGCCAATCATTAAAATTTTATCCTTGAGTGTGGAAAACAGAGGTAACACTACTGTGTGCTTAACCATGATCCAGCATAGTGTTTTCAACAAGAATTTAAATTTCACAAAGTGAGCCCTAAACTTTTGTTTTGTACAATGTTGGGTAATCCTGTAGGATTGTAATTATAGAATAGAAATTTGTTTGTAAACAATGCTATTTTAGAACTTTACAATCCCTTTAGACACCACAACAAACTCATTATAATCCTAAAAGTCATAGAGGCTTTGCAGTTGGGACACAAAACTCCAAGTGAAACAGAAAGAAGTAGCCACACATTCATAATTTTGACAGACTGAGGCACATTTTTTTTCTTTCTGATGAAGACAGGTTGTCTGTCCAGCAAAGAATTGAAAAATATTCTCAGTTTTGCACATAAATCTTTGTCTGTCTTATGCTCAAGCCTATACTATAAGCCTATATAAAGTCGTTATTAAATATAGTTATTAACATTATCATTATATATTGTTATATATGGTGGCCGGCATGGGCAAACAGCCAAAATCATTTCCATTAGGAAAAGCGTGCTACAGTTTCAGAAACGATGCCAATTCAGATGAAAATAAAATGCTTCAGAAAGCCAAAACAAATACAATACATTAAAGGGATAGTTTGAGTTTTTTAAAGTGGGTTCTTTGAGGTTCTTATTCATAGTCAGTGTGTTACCTACAGTAGACAGCAGTCAGCTAAATAAATTAATATCCATTTGAGTGTATGCTATAGTGAGCAAATTCTCACTGCTGGGGTAATGCACTGTGCGCTGCAGACTTCAGCGTAGGAATAGGTATGTTTGAGAAAAAGTAGTGCCAAAGGGAAGGTGCTGTCTCGGCGGCATGTGTTTTTTTTCATTTGCAGCACGTTTGCGTTTTATCTGTTTTGGTTTTCTGGATGTATTTTTGATATGGCATCATTTCTGAAGCTGCAGCACATTCTTTCTTCTATGGAAAAATTTTCTAGCACGTTCGCTCTTGTCAGCCTCTGTAGTGAGAAGTAGCTGAATGAAATGCACTAAAGATAAGATGATTTTTACTTTCAATACAATAGAAGCTCGTAATAAAATGAATCACAAAATGCACTGTGAATGTCCATGTGAGTGCGCATGCATGTCCTAGATTCAGGCTCAAATTACGGTCGTCCTATTTCTTGCTCTGCCACAAAATGTTGCCACCTGAAAACATTTAGAGAACCGGCCAGAGTTTTTCTGCACTCGGTTATTAAACCAAGAACCAGACCTGCTTTATTCTATGTCTGGAAAACTGACGTGGAATAATGACACGGAAATACTGTAGGCTCTTCTGTTTGTGTTCCCTCCTCTCTCCTCCTACACTCAACTCAGAAGATTCATGGATACAGCAGCTTTGGCTAGATCACTCAATTTGTAATAGCGCCAGAGCTGAATTTCTGATTTATGAACAGTCAAGGGTCTACAAGAGGCCATTAACTATAGGGAACATGGAGGAGTGAGATGTATATAAATTAAATTAAAATCCAAGATTATAACTCTCTGTAATTTTTAGGTTCTCTGTCAAGACGCTGGTATGAGGAATATTCGAGGCTTGAAAGAATCTAAATTGCAGGGTATATTTCACATGGATATCACAAAGTGATTATTTTTATTAAATTTAAAATGTGACCTACATGGAATATTGTCATTGTGTATTGATGGTTGCATCATAAATTAAGACAGACAGTCGTTTATGCAGCATCCAGTAATGTACTGTATGTACACTGATTATGTGAGTGCGTGTTTGTGTTTCAGATGCAAAGCAGGCTTGTGCATGTGTATTTGTGTGCAGTACAGCCTGTGAGTGTTTATGAAATACAGCCAGGCTCAACTTCAGTTTGTTGATTTTGATTCACTTCCATGAGTTTGGACAGAGACATTTCACAGAGCATAATTCTGTTTTGCAAAGACACCAAAACTCAGTGAGGCATACTTTCAGGGCCATGGAAGTTCCACAACGTCAAAGCGCTGATCCAAGCATTTCCATCTCAACAATGGTTGTAGTAATTTAAATGATTTGACAGGTACATCCTCTCTCTTGACAGAGGCAGGCTATTACAAAGAGTCTGTGATTCACATATGGGCTGAGTTAAGACAGCTTTACCAGGTACAGAAGCACACAATCCTTCCCATTCAGGTTTATTCCCCTGAATCTGCAATTGAAGCCACAATGTAAAATCTGTGCATGTGAAAGGACACACAGACAGTACAACAGATGCTCAAAGAAATACGCCGCTTTCTGGTTCAGCCAGCTGCTTAATAAAAAATACCATGTTGGCCTTAGGATTCTCATACCATATTGCAGTTGTCAGGTGAAAATCTGGAATCTCAGATATACTGTAGAATATATTGTACAAATATTGTAGTTCCTGCGTACACCACCAGAATGCACAATGTCTCTTTTGTGTTTTGACTGCAAGATCGTGGGGAAGCACAGAGGTAGACTGAGCAGGGAAGCCATTTTGTTCTGCGCAACACTGACACTTAGATTGGCCGACGATGGAATGTGGGAAATTTGTAAGGATAAGTGTAAAATCTGGGCTTTTGCCTACATGAATTTTGGAAAGTAATGTATATAAACACACTGAAAGATACTGTTTACTGATGTGAAAACCTGTTCTTTTTTAGCAACACTAGCAGCACAACTGCAGGGTTGGTCTGTCCAAATTTCATCATCACTATCACCTTTACTTTGATATTCATGACAGTATTGCACACAGTAAAATGCTAAATCATCATATTATCACAACCCCTTATGACAAACTTCAGATCACCACAGCTGAATGACAGGCATTTCTATAGGCCATGGCACACCAATCAAACACTTTCCAACAACAACAGATGTTATTTGTCGTGCCATGGCTGTCTGTCATTGCTTGTAATTATTTTGAGAGATCGAGAGATTCCTGGTCATATTCACAATGTTCATTTTCATGTTTGATCCCGACAGTATGCATAATGTGTACATATCCATAGCAACACATCTTGCATATGTATATTTTTTGTAATTAGTAGTTTTAATGTCTTACAAGTGGTTTAACCTCTGGTACATCTCATCAGAAGACTACAAAAGGAGATCTATCTTCATTTTCCAGCACACAATGAGGATGAGAAGCTCCTTTGTGTTTTTGTCTTAATAACCACTGCTTGCTTCTGATATTTCCTGCATGTTTGAAGGCGTCTTACCACTTAAACACAAAAGTACAAGGAGAGCTACAGTAGATTCTTCACTCTCCATTTTTAGGTCATTTTTGAGTGTTTTGGATTTGTTTAGTGTGCATAGCCATGGAGAATGTTTGCTTGGTGTGCCATGGGTTTTAGTTATGAGTTATTAGTTGGCTGTTAGTTACAAATCTACAAAGTTTTGTGAAGAACACACAAGTGATACAAATATGAGAAGGGAGAAGTACATATTGCAAGGTAGCACATAAACAACAATTTAGGGGGAAAGTATACCATCAGTGGTTCACCTCTTGAGGTAAGTTAGGCTTTTTATGTTTAAGAGACATCACAATCAAATGTGTTGCTGAAAGTTCAAAATGGGCATTTAGTCATTGTAAGAAAGATGATACTGAGGTGGGCGGAGGTAAAGCTAATACTGTGTCGGTTACTGGGAGCCACGGCAGCACCCTCTCCAAGTCACTTGCAGACCTACTTGACGAACAGGCCATAGGGTTTTTAGTAGTAAAGGATCAAACTCAGGACAGTCAGGATCAGAAAAATATGATAGTTCCAGAGGTGAATATCTTGCTAGAGTATGCAGAATAGCACGCTGTGGAGAACACTGACAGGTTGCAGGACCTTCCCCATTGCTTCTTTGCATAAATGACAACACATGGTGGAGAGCTAAACCAAACATGTTAAGTGGTAAAGATTATAGACTATAGGTATAATGCTTGTGCCATCAGCTTCACTTATCTTATCTTGTCTTCTCAGATGACACAACCCATAATTCCCCAGTGTTCTCCTTATGGTCCCCAAGCTGGTGGAATCCATTTGAATCTATGAATCTATACATCAGAGTCAGAATCCACTTTATTAGAGAAGCATACATTTGTATATATGTATACATACTTGTTCTGTGTGTATACATGCAGTACAAGGAATTTGACTCCAGTTTTAAGTTGCTGAACTGAAGTACAGTGTCAAGAATGATTTAAAGGGAAACAAAATAGACTAAAAAACAAAGACAACAAAGCGGGACAGTTTATGCCTACCGTACACTAGAAAACTTTGGGCTAAAGTCTGACACCCTCTCATATCTAAAGACAGTGTGTCAAAAAGCCACAGAATTTTTAAGTATTTGCAAAGACTGAGGATTTTGCAGGATTACTATTTACAAGACTACAACTAGATTCATTTTGACATTATTTCCCATCCTGCTCCTGGTGGAAATTTACAGGAAAACAATGGAGCAGAAATAAAAGCAGCCTTTGGCCACAGCTGTCCTTGTGTGTACATTTTGGGGCTGCAACAATTTCTGTCCACTTTTTTTTCCCTCTCCACTCGATCGTGGTACAAATGGGAGGACATGTCAAAGAGAAGCTCTTGCTCACTCCACATTGATTTTATCGGAATGTCAAGACGAGAGAAAGACAGACTTAAGAAAGCGCTGAGACTGAGTTTTATGACCACTTTACCCCATGGAGATGATGGAAGCACACCGCAACCCAAGCAAAACTTTCAGGATTTTATAATGAAATTGGAAATTTGTCTGCGACAGAAATAATTTGAAAAGTCGATTGGTGTAAGACCAGCATTACACATGGTTGACAATGTCAGCCATACTGACCTAAATGTGCGCCTCCAACACAGTACAATGAGGTTAGCACTATATGTCTCAAAAAGAAGAGTGTCATCAAAGAGCATGAGTGCACACGTCTAGGATTGTACTAGAAACAGACAATAGCTTAACACTATATGTAGGCACCTTGTCTTGCAGAACTGAGAAGAAACGCTTAATGGTAAAGGTGGAGAAACGCCATTTGCTCCTGTCTAAAGTATGTCTCTTTGAGTCTCAGTCGAAGGCATAAGTGCATTCCCAAATAGCTGCAGTTAACCAGTGCCCTATAATGGCCAACACAAACACTTGACATGCTTTTCTAAGACTTTACAGTTATAGATGTAGAAGATTAGAGATGGGTCTCTTATATGATGCACTGAAAGCTACTGATCTCTTTCTTTATTGCAGAGACATGAGGAGGGAGGCAAGAAACATAGCACACTGTATATCAGTAGACTGAGAAGTACAGAAGAAAAAGGATAAAGTGAAACTTTTTGCAGCCTTAGAAAACTTCCAGGGGATACCTGATAGAGAACAGTCCCTTGTGCCATCTTAACTAGTGCCATTTTAACGTCTGTAGGTTGCCCAGCTAGCTGCATTTGATTTTGATATGTAGTATTGCCATGGGCAAAGTAGCACTGTGGCTAATACTGTATCTAAAGAGCTGTTAGCAGGGGAGCCCTAGCCAGACGGGAATCACCAGGGGTTTGATGTGTGTATCTCCATCTGTAAGTCAGCAGGAAGGGAATGGCAATAAGTGAAAATTTAGTGACTGGAGATATCAAGTCAAGCTTAGATACTGTGTGACCTAACTCAAGGATATCAGGTAGTTTTGGGATCAGAAGAAAAAGGCCCACCTATAAGAAGGGAACAATGTTTTCTCAAAATTTCTCTACTCAAAAAGTGGCTAAGAGTCTGGAAGATTAATGGAATAACGTACCATATCATGTAATGCATGTACGTCAGTGTCTGTGGGTTGTACTTCCAGCATGTTCCAGCACGCAGGAAGTGCACGATCACATGTTACATAAAAAAACAGCAAAATAAAAAACGTGGAAAACTCCTTGAGTCAGAGGTGTTTCTGAGTTGGAATGTGTGACAATGTGGAGCAGATGTGTTCTCACCAAGATGACCTATCTTTGGACATGCTCCTACACGGTGCCTTGAAGTTCATACAGTAGAGTTCATTTTGTTCAAGGTTGTCTATAATACAGGACTTCCAGACGTTAACTAAGTTGGCTGATTTTGCCAAAGTCTTCTTCCTGGCAACACCTACCTTTAGATGAAATTCACCATATTACCTTGTGTATTGATTACAGTCACACCTATCTGTGTATTATAGCAGCATAATATCAAGTGCTGCATAAAAAACATTAGGAACATCCTAATGATGCTCCTAGCAGGGCAAGACAATATTCTGAGAAGAAATAGAGGTTTGAACATGACAAAGATGAAGCACATGTTATGCTTACATATAACTTTTATGGCTATGCATCCCTTGGTTAAGGCTGAGGAAAGATTAGAGAAAGTCTGCAGAGAAACAACAATTCTTCTCTAATCTTTACCAACATACTTTTGTTGTCTACACCTAACCACACACAGGACTCAGCATGTGAACTCCGGTCTCTGGTGTAAAATTTCTGCACCACCCACTCCGAAATCCTCCCTGCAACTCCCTGCAACTGGTGCAGTACATAATTCAGGCAGTGATAACATTTGCTTCCACAACATAATTGGGAAAACAATTTAGTACAATATAAGTGTAATTTCTAGAAGACAAGGTCGCCTACTGTGTTAGCAAGCCACGAATAAATAAAGGATGCTCGAGTTCCTTATTTTTACAGGGTAGCTGAGTTCGAGTTGAGCCAGCCGGACGAGTTCCAACATACGAGGTCCACAGAGTTAATCTTAGGTCTTGGATCACTCCTGATCCCAGGAGAGCAACAGGAAATGTACTTTAATTAAGACCAGTCTGTTCTTCTGAGGTTACACCAGAACACCCAGATTTAGATCCAGAGTAAATGTAAAGCTTGAATTTACATTTCCAAGTTTAGGCCAAAGGGTAGATGGAATGAGAGACTCTGATCATGATTCAAAGCCAAATCTTTTGATGTAGTTTGGGTTTGAATGTGAAGTCCTGATGTACTTTATGCTCTGACAGAAGCTTTATGACGAAATGCATCAGCAGATTTGTCAGCTTGTTGTTGTTGAAATGATCACAAAATGATGATGACATGAGGTGACCTTTTTTGTCACTATTGATGTACTGTCTCAATGCTGACTTCTATGTGTGATGTATTCTTCAAGAAAGCTGTGAATAAAGTAAAAGTTTGAGCTAGGTCACTTTGATGAGTGAATGTCCTTGTAATTGCTGTTTCCGGGGTCTGTTATCATAGCAACAAAAGTCATTGCCTCACATGAATCTTCTTCATAAATATGCACAAAAGAGTCTGCTGATGTTCTGGACAATACGCATATTTCATAGGGCAATTATCATTTGGTTTTCAAGTTGTGTTACATTTGCATCGTCAGCGACAAAGGTATTATTATCCTCTTGATGATGCTGCAAAAGAGTGGGTTGTGTGATGAGAGGTATTGTCCCTCTTTACCAGTCATTGTTTTGTCAAAATGGTGGTTTCTTCTTCTTAACAGCACAACAAGAATGTGCTTTACATAATTACAATACACGGAAAATTCTCATGGCATTCATCAATGAGCAGAGAACAATAATACTGTACATGTAAATACAGAGAGTGAGGGGGATAACAAACTGTTAAAGCTTGAGTGGTGATTATTGATTCTGCAGCTCCAGTTGAGAGATTATATCGTCATTACCTTCGGCACAAATTAATATTTTCAGTTTTATTCAAATGGCAAGTCATGCATAACTCACTTAAGGTACTGTCTGATGACAATTGCCAATCCACTATCTTAATTGTGTGTGTGTGTCTTGTGTATTTGTGTGTCTGTGTGTACAAGAGCCTGAGCTGATAGCCATTAAAATATGACTGTATAAAGTATCAATTACCACTGTAGCAGACTTTGGTATATTAAAAGTTGCCAAGTCATTACATTTGTTGAACTGCTTTGACCTCTTTACTGCTTTGACCTCTTGACCTCTATAAACCCATGTATAATTGCATCAGTGTAAACAACCTATAAATATTTCAAATATTGTAGCATTTAGACTCATGGAATGAAGCATATGGTTAAATTATGCATCCTTGAGTGGTGAGCTCATTAGCCCCCAGGAGGTCCCCCTAAATAGACCACGGGCCTCATCTAGGCCTCCATTTAGAGACTTGAGAAAGAAAATAGCTTTGGAAACTACGCTAATGGTTCACAACCTGACGAAAGCAACCTGATAATGGCACAATAGTCACATAATTAAATCAAATTAGAGGCCTCCATCTCATATTGTACTGTCCATTTCTAACTGCAGGCTAAGCATCCATCTGTAAGTGATTCATAACAGCTTTTTATGAGTCATCCCCCCAAAAGATTGTGTGTAATAAAGACTGCTGAGGAGAATAAAAGTGTTTGATCACACATCCGTCCGGTGGCATGACAGTCTAATCCAATAACAGCTCCTTAAGGAGGTCACGCTGAAAACTTCAGGCTAGTCGGAGGCAACACAGAAGAATTATGGATGGTTATTTCCCTTATTCACCATTACAGTTATGACTACTGTTATAGTGAAGCAAATATGTCATTCCATAACTGGTAAGAAATTTCATCTCTAGACACACAGCATGACCCGCCTTTGGGGGGCTGCTGACATGAACAATCTGTATGATGTAATAAGCAGCAAGAAATCCTCAAGTCTACCCCAATAAATACTCATTCCCATTGTAGGCTGTTGTATAACAACAATCCCACTGCTTCCTGTAGCTACTGCCAGGAAAGACTACATGTTAGCTCCTAACTGAAAGAGACTTGCAGTCAGTGGAGGTGTAGAGTCCCTCTGGGAGCCCCATTACTCGTAACAATGCCACAATCTCTGCGTCTCACTACTCTGAGGGCGGGCGCCTGGTGTGATATACACCTTCACATTAGCCCCTGACAAGAAGGGGTTGTTTTTGATGAAGTGCAGTTCTTTGGTGACAGCCTCCTCTCTCATGAAGAATATTTACACAGCCACAAGTGGAGGGCTGTAAATAAATTGCCTTGTGGTGAACCACAAAGTCACCAGACCTTTTCCTGTAGAGAAGGCAGAGATCAAGGGAGATGACAATCTTTCTCTTCTCTGTCTTACAGTCACGGCAGCCATGGATCAATTACATTCAGTGTTCTGAATAAAAGTGCTAAATTGCAGTTTAGCCTATTTATGGCTTGTTCAGCTTGTCTCTAGCTTGTACTTGTTGCAGAGATTACTGTAACAAAACAACCCCATGCTGTGTTGCCAACTCCTTTTGAATAAAAGTTGCTCAGAAAGTTTCTAAAACTTGTCAGATGTCAGATTCAACATGTTGTTAAGAAATATAAGGGGAGGAACTGATCTTCTGTGTGAGAGCTGGTGTTATCATCAGACATCTTATGAGAAAAAGAAGTGCACATTGTCATGAGCCGTGATACTCGCTGAATTCAGGTTACTTTTGTGAAATGTCATAAAAATCATTGTGGATTTTCTAACATTGTTAAATATAGCTTTTTTATTAGTAGTATTAGCTGTCAAATGGTAATATATGACAAAATGACAACAATTTCAAATGAACTGGAAACCCAAATCCACAACAACCTTCTAACTAATGTTAAAAAAGTTGTACACCAAAACAAAACCTCTCTGCTCTTACTCGTCTAGCGACGTGTAATAAATAAACCCATAACTCTCATAAAAAGGAAATATTCTTACACCTGTTTCCTAAGTAACCAGAAAAATACAGCTGAATTGAAATGTTAACTCATTGTAAAACACAATTCATTCAAACACAACAGAAACAAACATAACTGTTGCTGGTCCAACGATCACACAACTCTGATACAAATCCTCAAGAGTGAGATGCAAAAATATTCTGATAAAATTACTATTTTTGTAAAAGGAGTCTGGTCTGGTGGCTTTGAAGAGAACTTAAATAATGGCTTCAGTTGTCCATGTCCATGTTTGATGGCAAAGTGAAGTGGTGAAAATATTCTTAAAGCGTACACTTGAACTGATATTGATTTTTTTCCCCTTCTTTTTTGGTGGCTAAAATGTGCTTTGCTGCTCCCCTGTTCCCACAGCAGAACATTGCTTAGCTTCCAGGCCGGTGCTCCTGAGGGACAGATGTCAATTTAAAACATGACCTGCCACGCCTACACAGTTTTGAGAGATGGCCTGAACAGCAAAATTAACTGTTTTTGAACTCAGTTTTCTAATAGTTTTTCTAATAGTTATGAACGTTTAATTTCACTTAGATTTTTGTGGATGCTTAATGAGACGCTGTAATTATGGAAATGTGGCTTGAAATAGTAAAAATGCTTATACAGTGTCAGAGGCTTTAAACATCTGTAGCTCCATTAAAAACTGAGACTGTATGATTAGATAGAAAGTGAGTACAATAAGAACACCTTGTTGAGTTGAGTGTTTTGCCAGGTACTGTTTCCAAGGCCAAGAATGAATAATCAAACTCATTTTGTTGATATATAATATGTGGAATAAGTAGAAATTTCTATTCTGAGACAACACAGAGACCAGTATCCTGAGGAATTACATGTGACTGGATGATACAGCTCCTGACAGTTTATGTCCAATAAGCTTTATGTAGCATAAAGTAATGATGTGGAGATCGGGGTGGTGGATGGACGTGTCCAACAAAAATCCATGCTTGAGTTACAGTAGAGTTCTCCTGTCACAGATCTGCAAATATCCTCACATTTTTACTAACCCCAACCATGAACTTTTCCTAACTGTAACCAAATCATTTAGTTTTCCTAACACATTTATTTGCTTTAACCACAGCCTTTTCCTATACATAACTGTAGCTGTGCACATATGGCAGAAAGGTTGCAGAATCGATTAATATTGACATTCTTGTCCAGTGATAGGGTTGATATACTGTAAGCTCTGGTATTACAGAAGCCATTTGCTGTTTAAGCAGTGTCTCCATGTTCAGGGATGATGATACTAAATGTTGCTACTTGCATCTAATATTGCCACATTCTCCACAGAAGATATGAAGGCAGTTGATCACCCAGAGATCTGAAATGCATCAGTCAAATGTACCTCACTGATAAATCATATCTGGATGTCTTTTCCAGTGATGGGGCTCAACAGACTCTTGACATGTTGTGGCTTTTTTATCTAAGATTTATGCAGGATTTTATTTTGAACCTCTCTGCATACGAAGATAAGCCCAAAAATAATTACAGATTTTTATTGACAACCTGCTAAAAAAAAACTCGGACAAAATTATTTTTTTGTTTATGACCTCACATCTCTCATAGTCCTAGAATTTTTCAATTTTGCTGGGAACACAGTGCAATTAATATTGTATGACAGCAATTTGAATTCACCCACTGCCATGGCATTCCAATAAAATAAGCCTCATATTGCTAAAACTGTGAGGATTAAAAACCAGGTGCTTGAGGCATTCTGAGTCTACTGCATTACATCTGATCACCACATTGAGAATGTCTGTGGCAGTTATACATTTTGAAAGCTCCCGGCTCAGTGTGATAAAATATGCAGTAGGTGCATGATACGTTCTATCGAATGGCCTATATGTCAGGTACCATTCTGTTGGAGTTTACTAAAGAAAAAACCCTATTCCTTCATTGCTTGCACTGTCAGCTGTCACATTGTACATTTGTATTGTTGTGATTGGGTTTAGTTTCTTGATTATGAAATTTCAGACTTCTGACAAATAAAGAAAATTGTCACACTGGTTCTGCAAATCGGTCATCAGCACTGCAGTTTTGACAACCAGAAGGCTGCAAAAGTATGCTGGTGAACAGTTGCACAGAGGGAGGCACATTCTAAAACATAAAAATCATCCCAGACTTTTTATTTTCATATTCATATAGCAGCAACGAGGCCATGTGGGATATGTTTGCGTGTAGCAGTAGTGGATTTATTATCATGATTATCGCTGTCTAACTCATAATTAATCAGACAGCATAATTTCCAGCAAGGCTTTTTGTTTATTTGCTAGTTCGCTGTAGGGTCCCTCTATCAGTGCAATAATTTTAATAGTCTACACTATCTCACATATAAATCTTTTACATAAAATACAATCTGAATAGTGCTCAAATGAGGAGATGATAAGTGCACACAGTTGTAAACAACTTCTCCTGCTTGCTGTTCTGCTTCCCCAAACCAGTTATGGTTATGAAAATGCCCAAACATAACACACCACTCAACTATAGAGACCTTCACTTTCTAAGTACTAAAGTTGACTAAAGTTCAGATGAGAGCAGTGAGATATGTAGAAATGCACTGCAGGCTGATGGAGTTTATGATGTGATGAGAAAACACACTGTGTCTGTTTTGCTCAACACAAAACAGTGGTCCACATTTGCAACGACTTGACTGAAGTGTTTTTGGAAGTTTCACCCTCAAGCAGCATTTTTCATGGCAGGTGGTATTTGGTGATATCAAAAAGAAAATATATACTTCTTAGGGCAGCGGCAAGGGTATTGAGTTTTAGTGTCTACAGCTTATAAATTGAGTGGAATAATTGCAGGCACCTGACATTAATGGTGATTCACTTTACTTCTTCACCAGCAGCTGTTTTTTTCTCCCTCTTTCAGTGGTGCAATGAGTTGTCCCCCCTTGCATGTTTGGGTTGTAGTTGACAGGGGCATTTAGTGTGGTCACCCTGAAAGTACAATCTTAAATGAAACACTCTCCTCTGTCTGAAAAGTGTTGTGGCTTACTTAGCAGACGGTTATGCTGTCTTGTGTGAAGCAGACTTGCCCACACACAAGTTCCACAGTCCTTAATTAAACACAAAGTTACTTCTGGGGGGGAAAAAAGTAATGCGCTGACAATCACACGCTGTTTACTTCAATCAGGCAGGTTCACTTGTGCTACTGTGCACGTTGTAATTAAACTCTGCCTGCCTGAACTCACTGTCGAGTAGAGTAGGACATCTGTTCATTTCTTTTCATTCAGAAGTCATTGATAGTGCAAGAAGTGACTGTGAAAATTCATGTGGCAAGGAATGCTAATTAATATAGCATATATAATCAGAATGATATGTATATTCATAAGATTGCAATATGTTATACATTATAGAGAGGATAATGACAGTGTCATTCATTCTCACTGTGGTACTCTAGCTTTCCCCAACTGAATCATAATGTAATTGATATTGCAACTCCTTAAGAGACATCAAATGAGGAAAGATTTATGTCCTGTGAAGGTTCTCAGTCGTCCAAGTCATCTTTCTTGGAGAAGGTTTAAATCTGGGGCAAGTGGACTTGGTTGTAGATCCGTGAAGAAGTTTCACCTGTCATCCAAGAGGCGTCGTCAGTTCTGACTGACTGGTGGGGAAACCCAGGTATTAATGGGATCCTTCATCAAGCCATTGTTTTCAGTTGGTTCGTTAGTGCTCCTAGTTGTAATGAGGAAATATTTATGGCATCAAACAGCAAGGTGAATGTGGTATGAATTAGGACTGTAACCATATCAGATTTCCACTACATGTTCACTACATGGAAGAAAAATATAATGTTCCAGATAAGTTGGATCATTTTTTAACCTTTATTGTCTATTTTGTATCTTTTTTTGGCAAATGAATTACACTGAAAATATGAGTGACGATGCAGAAATTATTTAAGAGGCACTGGATCATTTACACAATGTATGCACTACCGGTATATTGCAACACCCCTCAAATGCACTTGTGTGTGAGCAATCATACAACCAAATATCAAATAAATAATAATCTGATAGTCTTTTCTCATCTCAGTTGTCCACCAGTTTGGAGGTCAGTGCGTCCTGTACTCTGCTGTCATACGGAGCTTTTATTCTTTCTCTCAAATCATCACCATCAGATAACACAAAAAATCAAAACAATGAATACTCATGTACATAATAATGAATATGAAAACAAAAATGAAAGTGCTCTCAGTGTCAGTGTGAAGTGAGCATTGAGGAAACATGCCTAATTGAGGATTTATACCACATTTATTTTATATGTCTATTCATAAGCCACCAGATAAACACATAACAATAATCGTGTGCTTTATGGGTACAGAATGTGCTCTGGATGATGAGACCACATGGTGAGCTTGTCTTCATCTGGCCCAGCAGGGGTGCCACGGGCCATCCTTCCCATTCTCTGAACCTCTTGTCACAGCACCACTTATCTGTTCACCCAGAATAGTGGCTGGCTTCTGTCTAGGTTCATCCTCTTCGTCCCCTCACGCTATTCCACGGCATTCCATTGTGAAAGATGAGGGCAGGCTAATACCTGTGCTATTTTGCAATGCTCAGGAGCATCTTATCTCATGCAGGCAAAATCCCTGGCCTGGGAAGGGTGCAACTAGGCCAGTCTTGTTGGGAAGAGGCTGAGACTGTAGTAACCAGTGGCAGGGACGCAGCCTTATCTCAGTGTGAGCAGCCATGGCACCCCTCCCTATCCGTCTAAACTCCACACAAGCCTCTCAGATTAACAACACACCGTTTCCTCCCTGCACCCCCTTACACATGCCCCTTATCCAACTCCCTAGCTCCCCAGCGCCCTTGAACAGACATCATTACAATGATTATTACTGTTTATCAGGCATGATGTAAACAGAACAAAGCATTGGCCTGTTCAGGAATTGCTTTGTTCTGGTTTTTGTGTTTGCCGGTTCATGGCTTTACTCATGGAGGTAACGAGGAAGCCTATCAAGTGTGTGTTAACAGGCCTTCTGGGGAGAACGCTTCCATGGACAATGAGCAGGAAGTGGGATCATGTACAACACCCTTGATTTAGTACAGCTTACTGTTTTACCTTTATCCCCACTGTGTGAGTTGCTGCTTTCCTGAAGCTTCCTGTTCTCTCTTTATCTTGTACTCCGCTGTGGATTGAAGTGCTTTTTTTTCTTTCTGTTTTATGTTTATATTCATATGCTCTGTTGCTTTGTTGGTCTGTAAAGAATTTTACAATGACCCTGTGTGTTAAAAGCACCTTATAAATAAATTTGGATGGCCTTGAATTGACTTGATATGCTTACAGCTCCCACAACACTGTACACACAGTGGAAAAATCCATTTTTCATTTTTGAGAAATCTGATTTGGGTTTTCATTACTCAATTATTCTCCACTGAAACTTAACCTAAGGGCAGTCTGTCATCAGAATGCACACTACTCTCTTGGCAGCATGATACACTCAGTAACATTGGATTTCCCTTGTCCCAAGTACTAAAATATGCAATTACGTATTTATTGCAGAGGAAGAAAATATAATGCCAAAGGTTAAGGATTTATATTTTATTTAATGGGCCTATACACCTTCTTAGCAAAAACTTTGTAATCCACAAAAGCCACATTTTTGTTTGCACTTTCCGACTGAGGGAAAAAAAAAACCCATTTTGAACTAAGACCGGGGCATCTGTTGATTTGAGAAGACAAACAGGCATCTTAATTAAATTCAAAGTGGTTTATGCAAAGGCATTATTCAAATACCGTCTGAGAAATTAAGTTGGAATGCATTTGAAACATGAAGTCAAACATACTGGAAGGGGAGGAAAATCGTTTAATTAAATCCCTATAGTTGTCATTAGCATGCAAACTTCTGGAGCTCCGGTCACAGATTACATGTGATGTGCTAAAAAGCTGACGAGCACTTTTATTCAAAAGTTATTAACTTTTTAAGCACCCAATTACGTCTGCTGGATTGCAAGCACAACTTATAATCTTCTAAGGCAACTTTGGCTTGGGATCATTGTCCCTCTGAAGTATGGCCAATTAAGCCCTGTTGGGGCTGACAGAGGAAACATAGACCATGTAAATGTCAATATGATGCTTTTTTTTCCCCCTCCGAAATTTAAAGCTGTTCATACAGGAAGAGTTACCTTTACTCAGTTTATACGCAATTAACATGCATAGCAAAATGGAGAGTTTATAGACAATTAACGAGCACAGCAAAGTGGAAAAACGTTGTGGCACGGTTGCACAATTAGCAAAACTGATTATTCAGCTTTCTTGTCTGCTTTCGTGTCAAGGCATAGTGCATGCAAGCAAATCATGGCTGAAACTGTGGTGGTGATTTACAAACACTATCAGTGCTCTACTAACATAACACAGTGGAAGAATTAAAGAAAAGGCCTCAAGCCTCAGATTTACCTCAAGAAAAGAGTTTATTTTTGACTTACCCTGGCAGAAGTCTATGTAGGACTCTCAAATCTGTCCCTGTACTTTTTGTGACTACACTTTGTTTACTCTCTCCCTTCAGAGCTTTTGTATTTTCCTCTCCTTCACCCAAGCTCTTTTAAAAAACATAGAACACCAGTTTATTGTTTGTACGAGGAATGCGCTGAATTATGGCAAAAGACTGATGTTTTAAAAAGTCAGATCTAGGTTTTGTATGATTTTCTCAGTGAGCTCTCACACACTGTTCAAAGAATGACAAAAACGATGTTATTCTCAAAAAGAAAGGCTACAACATCATTATACTCGGCAACATTAACAACAACAAAAAAAAGCAATCAGTTTCAGAGACACCATCACCACCAGAAACTCTTCCTCGCATACAGTCACATAAGTTCAAAACAGGCATGGTTATTTTGTTTTCATGAGAAGCTGTTCATTGAAACATGTTCAGAAGCATCCAGAGGTCACTCTTGGTATTTGTCAACTCATTGGAAATCCGTGAGCCAGGTAGGAGAGGGAGCTCATAGCGTGAAATTGTCATGGCACCGACTGCAGAGGACTTGAGGAACATGGGTCAGATGTCAACCAAATGACAGGGTATAGTCCAATCCTTGACTGCCACCCAGGGCGTTTGTCTCAGTGGCACACACTTCCCTGCAGGGAGACAGTGTAGCACAGCCACCCTAAGCTGTTGTGGCTTATGCTGGGATCTATCCCAACTCCTGTTGTGACATCTTTCTCAACTTTTTAACCTGGTTGCACTCTCTTCCTTACGTAACTCCAAAGCCATGACACTGATATCACTTTGAGATTGATAAAGGCAGCACTGCAACTGGATGGATGCATGGACACATGAGGAAAGACAGCCTGAATCTCATCCTTCTCCACTGAGATAAGAACATGGAGTATTGATCTAGAAAATGCATCTACTGGTTGTATTCCGATAAAAAGAAAGTTAGCTTTTAGGAGTGGAAATTAAAGTTGGCTATCACTTATGCTGTCTTTTTTTTCTTACTGAATTATGTAAAAAAAACAACAAAAAAAAAACTACCCATCCTAGTGAGATAATACGTTGTGTCTTTACGCTGAAGCTACAGAATAATGGTCACAACTTTTGTACAGCATACTTTCTTCATCCCACTACTTACCCTTGATTTGAAATAACACAGGGCTTGGATGGCTAAAAGATCCTGGGCCAGAAAGACACTTAAATCCCCCAGTACGCTACAGTAGCATAGGCCTGACAGCAAATCTTTGACTTAAAGCTGACGTGAAAGTGAATAGCTTTCGCCCAAGCCCCTGGTTTGACAAAACTATATTTGCTTTTAATCTTCTTATTGAGTCCAATGCTGGCCTTTTAAAGACCAATTGAAAAAATGTAAATCACATACAAATGAGGAGTAATTCTGATTTTCTCAGTCCGCTTGTCCCTCAGTGACCATATCCAATTTTCAGACTTATATTATCAGACTTGGTGAAGTGGTCAGCACACTAAAAGGAGCTAATATCTGCCAGACCAGCTGTGCTGGGGTGCAGAGAAAGCTAGAATCATGCTCTGCTCTGTTACCCCATTTAAATGGACAGACTGTAGCTAATTTTAAATAAAGTCTAATTACGGACATACTTTTGAAAGGAAGAGAAACATAAGCTCGGGCTACCATCTAGCAGCAATTATTCTGTAGCATAATTTGTCTTCAGAAAATGGAGAACAGACTGCAATGCAATAATCTGCCTTTCAACTTTCTATGGGCCTTATGAAGTCAAAGTTCATGGGTCATATAATCATTTTTCCCCTTTTGAAATTTTATATTATATTATATTGTACGTTGTGTGACTGTGAAACAATGATTTCAAAGTACGTGCATGTCCTCCATCATAAAGCACTGTCAAAGAATAAACCAACCTCCTGCCAAGTACCCCCAAAATTAAATATTGAACCAGTGAAATGGGAATAATTCAAATATATATGATTTATATAATATATTCCGCTCAGTGAATGAGAGTGGAACACGGATGACTGATTAGGCTTTTATCTTCACCAGTTCGCACTGATTATACTCATGGTAGTAAAGAAGGTGTGTGTCAGAGAACTGAAAGAGACCAAGGAGAGTAGTAACAATAGATGGAATGTATAGGATGAATACTGGTGAGTGCAGCAGAAAAATAGTGCGGTTTCAATTATATTCTGGCATTTGACTGAGAGTTTTCAAAATTCTTGTTTATTTAAATGTCCCAACCTTCCACCCAGCAGTTGTTTCTTTCAGGCATGTCAGTCCTTCAGTTCACTGAAGCAGGATGTGGGGGTGGTATTGTTATCCTTTGCTCTCACACAGTAAAATCCTTGCACCTCAAAGGCTTTTCAAATGTTATGGACGAGCACAGATATGCTGTGCTGTCAAAAAGTATTGACCATTGTAAGCTAAAAGATATACGACTGACCATATGATCCATGCTCAGGAACTGCTGTAATTTACTTACAGTAATGGTGTTGTGTCTGCAGATGATCCAAAGTGCTGGAAGACTGATATCTGTAGCATGACTTTATATCCTCATTCTTTGTGCTTGTCAATGAATTATCTCATTAATGTCTGAAAATGTGATGCATTCTTAATATTTAACATGCTTTCGACTGGCAAACGCAGAAGTGTGAAAAGTATAGGTGTTTTTCTAGCAGAAAAACAACATATCAAGGCTTGAATCCTTTTCTATACAGTACACCTGCCATCACTTTTCTCTGAATGAGGCTTAATCTGTTGAATCCCAAAGTAAATATAAATATAAGTCCATTCCAACCATGCTGCAGATGTCCTGTCAGTCATGCCACGCTGTGCATGGCATGGCCACATAATGGCTATAATTTTGGTGCATGACTGGCTGTTCGTCCCTTTGGAGTTTTTGAAATTCTCCCCACTGTGTGCTCGAAGCTGGAGCAGTATGTATTGATGCAAAAAGTAAACTGTGACCTCTTTCAAAAAGAAAGGTCAGAATCCCAAATGCTCTTTCCCAAAAGGCGTCCTGTCAGCTGCTATCACAAACAGTATTAACCCAGCTTGGTGGCATTCCTGCGGAAATCCCACCAGCAATTTTCACCATCTAAATGAACTGTCATTCTCTTGTCATAGTTAACTCTAACTGATTCTCAGCCAGTAATCTCCTTAGCAGATATCCCAAAAGGACACAGCGATAAAAAAAAAAAAAAGAAAAAAAAAAAAAGAAATCTCGTGGAATGATTTCATAACAAATTCACATTTCGGTCATTTGACAGTCATTGTAGTTCATCTCTGAGGGGTTAAGGCTCACGACAGTAATATTATTCATCATTCTGCACAGCGTTTAATGGACATGTTGACATAATCTGCATTAACCAAGGATTTTAAATGTAGGGAGCAGTTAAGTGGTGGACAGTGACGGCCATATTCCTTCGGTATTCAACTGTCATTCAACTTTAATGCGCTGGTCTACTCCACTGTATTGCTCGTTACTAACTTGCTTAACAGTTTAAAATGTCCAATTACACAGTTGGATGACCATTATGACTACATAAGCGAGCGACATGACTGAGCCATTGAAATTGGTTTTGCTGTGTAAAATAATCTGAAATCCAAATGGTATTATGCAAATGATGATAAATATTAAGACAAGGAAAGCGATGTTGATTTGCTTGTAGCTCTGCCACATATGAGGGCTGCTTTCATTCAGCTAAAAACTGTAGAGCGTATGAGATAAAATTCCTCTGAGCAAGTAGGACATTTAGAGAGCAGCTGGATACAAAAGTTATATATTTTTTTTCGTTTGGCTGTCACAATCATTCAAATTCTTTGTCAAGCTTATTTTCATCGCCACGTCTTGTCAGGAGTCTATTCATCACAGCCCACATCTGTGCCATGTGTGATTGATGCGTGTGTTTGATGGCAGCTAACTGCAAAATACCTACATCAAAAGTGAGGGTGCTCTTCACAGATCGCCTTTACTTTTCGTCTTGTTGATGTTTTGCTTGCACAAGCAGTCTCCCCCTTTCTCACATGCCTGCATCAGTCATATCAGAGCTGCCTCTCTCTGGTGATGGTTCTGTAAATAATATCCTTTCACGCAGGTAAACAACGCTCCACACCCTGCACCAACCATATTATTTCTTCTGTAAACTGATTTTCATTTTGCATTGCTACCGATGACTGTCTCTTGTCTTCCAAACTTCCAGTTGGCCTCTGTTGTATGTTTTTGCAGCATGACCATCTGCATCCACGGGGAAACTGAAATAAGAAGCAGAGAACACAAGTGAACAGAAAAACACAAGCTACACAAATATTTAAATGAGCGTTTTCCAATCCTGTTTTGCCAATGCAAAATAGTTACTTGGAAACATAATTCACAGTAGATAAGGTTGCTTCCTCCTGCTATGTATTCCAGTATTCCATTTTTGACTCCATTTGAAGCGGTTCATTCTAGGCAAGTTCTTTGAAGCTCAATGTGCTTTATTCCGTGGATGGTGGAAAAAAGGTCATCCTGTCCTAGTTCTCCTAACACCTGCAAAGTGCAAAATAAAATATCGAAAGTCTAACTCTATAGTTCATCCTATACAGATATCTGGAGATGTTAACGCCTGGTGTAGGTGCTGATAAGAGGTTGTTATAGGTGCAATAAGGAAGATTTTTACTGCTCCACAGCACAAAATGATCTTAAAACATCTCTGGTGGTTTGATTGGGGTGTTGATCAGTACTGGTGACAAAATGATCTGTCTGCTGGGTTGGAAAGAGCTCAAAATTTCCAAACACACTTTTTCCATCCTGTGCCTTCTCCAAAACCTGCTTACCAGCTTGTTTTATAACAAAATAACAATGCCAGCCCGACTTGGTGGACATTTCTCTTCGATTTCTGCTCTAATTAGCTCACTTACTTTATCGCCATTGTTAAAATGGAGCAGTGCCAGACTTGTCAATGTTGTTGCCATTCCTTGTCATTGATAGAGGTTGATAATCCTTGACCACTTATTACCCTAATTAATTAAACCCCAATTACAGCGTGTCTTATTATTCTATTTTTAATGCTTTACATGCACCTCCTACTAAGGAGGATGAGCTGGATTTATTTTCAGCCATGTTTGTGTCTCACTGCAGCTTGTTTTCAGCTGGTGTGACTCCTCTCTCACCTTTCCTTGCATCAAATGACATTGGAGCGCAGACATTTTTTCCATGCCCTATTAATGAATGATACAAGTGTTCCTTTAATTAAGGATCTCATTAAAGGCATTTGATAAGTCTCTCCCTCCCTGGGGGATGTCAAGAAACTCAGCAAATCCCAAGCACGGATAAAGTCACTGTCACAATACCAGAGTCTGACAGACCTAAGGGCTGTTTGTATGTCTGGGGAGTGGCAAAATAAGGCAGCACAGACACGACACGCTGTGTACTACGGTAGTGATTAGTCTCTACAGTGCGGGATTTAATAGTGTGGATACAGACTTTGTGCTAAACATGGTCCGCTCACCCTCCTTGACCTTCTCCAACTGCGGTGCTTGACTAAAACAAATGATGAGCATCTGCTTTGGAGTCAGTGTGGGTGGTTGAGAGACACATACTCTTCAGGCATCCTGGATCAGCGGCATATTTTACCCCAGGGTACAATGCTCACCAGACCCTTCAGTGCCTGTTCTGATCCAATAGATAGTAAAACAAACTCACCACAAGAATTTTGACCTTGGTTGGATGATTCCCTGGTTACTGTGAAATATATTGGGGGGCACAAAAAGTAGGACAAGGCCAAAACTTAACCATATTTGTCAACACTGTTTACACTGCTCTGTTTATAAAATCTCCTGTTTTCACTAATTGAATGAACAAACCTTCAATTAAAAAAGCAAAAAAATATGATTACAGTTGGCCTTTATAATATTTTCTTAATTATGCACTTAATTTTTGTACTTACTCATGCATTAGGCAATATTGCTGTACAGTATATATTACCACAGCAAGAAGCTCAAACATTATTTTGTCCTAATATACTGAAGGCCAGAGTATTGCACATGTTGGTGTCTGTGAATTCATCCTTAAACATGCGGTAGACACAGTAGGAATCTGTTATTTATTTACCGGGGAGAACAGCTGATTATTCATTCATTCATATTACCATCACAGACACACACTCAGAGAATTGCTGTAATTATTTGGTAAATATAAGTTTTCGGAATGAGATTTCTTTTCTATTGGTCAATAGTCACATCCAGAGACAATGGATGGCTGCCAGTTTCATCGCTGAACATCTGCTTGTGTTTAACTTATGAAAATGTTCGGATCCATCTAAAAAAAACTACAGCGTGTGTTTAATCTCATGCAATCAGTGGAGTGAAATAATTGTGCTTTCGTTCTGCAGGTGAAAATTTATCTGGTGGCTGTGCTTGTTTCAAGGTAACATCTCCTAAAATTCAAAGAGTTTAATCATTTAATTCATAATTAAACACAGTGTTTCATCTCACCCCAAGGTAGAACTCACCACTTGTTTTAGGAAAAAGGTAACACTTTATAATAACCATCATCAGTGTTGGGAGTAACGGCGTTTAAGTATAACGGAGTAATCTAATTAATTACTTTTCCCATCGTTGCAACGCCGTTATCGTTACTGAGAATGTAAAGTGGCGCGTTACTACAATTTGGTTGAATGAAGCGCGAGGTGTCAAGCTTTGGCTACATCAGCTGCCTGGAGAGAGCAGGAGTGGGGATGATGATGACACCGTTGCAAATGCAATGATGATTGGCTGGGTGGGCGGATGCCCTGCTCACGCTGTCTCACTGCACGCTCTGACTTCCACCTATGACTACCTCTGAACACACAGGACAGCGACAATGGCGAAGAGCCAGGGAAATTCAAAGGTAGCGTTCTCCAACTGGAAGTACCGGCACTACTTCTCCCTCGTTGAAATTAAAGGCAAGAATGTATCATGCACGCTATGCCCAGGAAAAAAGGTTTTATCCACGTCTGCCGCAAGCAACTCTAACTTTATGAAGCACCTCACATCTACACATGCTAACACGACACTTGTTCTAAAATACTGTATATAGTGTTTTTATTCTTCAATCAGTTAATATAAACATCTTTGACGTTAAAGATGTTATAGAACGTAATAGCGTTATAAAAAATAACGTCACAGTTACTTTGCTGAGTAACTAATTACTTTTACAGTGTGGTAACTGAGTTACTAACTCAATTACTTTTTGGCAGAAGTAATTTGTAACTGTAACTAATTACTCTTTTAAAGTAAGATGACCAACACTGACCATCATTAACAAATGGTGAACTGAAAGTTTTATATATTATTTGTTAATTATTTGTACAATTTACTAATTCTTAGTAATGGTATATTTTATGTTATTGTATCAATAGTTTATAAGTTATATATTTTATCATTAGAGAATTAATAGTAATAAGAATTACATTCAATAATTAATAATAATTATGCTTTGAGTACATTATAACAGTTAATTGGTCCACAATAACGTTTTCTATACTATATTAAATGTGTTAATGATTACAAATTTGGTCATGATTTTTAACGGTTAATAACTAGTACATAAACATCTATAAACACATAATCATATTAATTTAGATTATAATACTTTGTAAATGGTTAATAAATACTGTGTAGTGCATCTACAAATATTGCCTGTTCTTATTCCCAGGTTGTCAAATACTTTTTTGTCAAGACCCTCGGCATATCATTGACAAAATATAGAGCAAAGAGGTCATGGTGGAAGGATGGCTCAAACAAACACAGGGCTTTTACCCAGGAGACCTCTGTTTGTGTCCCATATGAAAACCAAAGGTCAACGCTGACCTATTTTAGATTATGTAAGTGCCATAACCTGGCAACCCCTACAAGGCCATGACAAATACGGAGGTGGACACAACAGATGATGGTAAATAAATGTGTTTATTTCAGTAACTTAAAACAGACATAACCGTCACAAACTGACACTGATATAACTGAAGTACTTATTTTAACTAACAATCACATTACACTGGCCTCCTAGCTCCCACTACATCTACCATATTGCATTTGCTTTTGCAGTGTTTCAGAAGTTGAAATGCAAATATAAATCTAATATGCATCATCACAAAACAGCTGCTTCATAATTCACCTTTGTTAATACATTTTGTGGCTTAGTTCAAGCCCATATTTAAAAAAAAAAAAAAACTCAAAGACTTTAAGCAAAAGATAATGAGGATTAGACATATGTAATTATAATTGTAATGCCACAGTCAGTGAGCATATTCATGAATATCAAAATGCCTCAACAAAGCAGTTATTCTGTCAGGGTACTGGCACAGAGTAGCTATTGTCTAATCCTTGTGACCTGTTTGAAGCTGCGGGGGAAAAACATAAACAGTCTAACACAAACAAAAGCTTTAGCATGTGTTGCTTACAGTATAGAACCTTAATCTTATCCAACTACACTTGAGAAAGATTGAGAACAGTTTAAAGTTTAGTTTCTCAAATCCTGTGATTGCTGCTTTATACTGTAACACGTCCACCTGATTAAGTGGAGTCATCCATAGCCTCAAGGCTAAGCAATTGGCCATTTAGAGAAGTAGGTCAAAAGCATGTTAAGTAAAGTCATGCAGAGAACTGCTTAGTGCGAAAAGTCAGCTAGACTTTGTTTAATTAGTCGTTCTTAATGCTATTGACCTGCTCTCTGGTGTAGCTCTATAGCTATTTAACATCAAACAATTTGATAAAAAAAAAGCAACAGGATTGCAGAGACACTGTAGAAGCATATGCTCATATATAAACATCTATAAACATTATTTATACCCCCTTGGCACCTCATAGACTCAATAATGCGCAAAGTGGTCGGGGTGGAAGGGTAAGTCAAACAAACACAAGACTTTCACCCAGGAGACCTCAGTTTGTGTCCCATGTGAAATCAAAAGCCAACATTGACCTATCTCAGGTTATGAAACTCTCATGACCCTGCTCCAAGGCCATGACAAATATGGCGATGGACACAACAGATGATGGTAAATTAATGTGTTTATTGCAGTAACTTAAAACAAACCAAACAACCAAGTTGTCTTGTTGCCTAGACTTAACCAAACTGTGACCATTTTGCAACGTTACCTATGTGTAAGAAAGACTTTCTTTCCCCATGTGTGTCTGTATGAGATAAAAACATGTAAACATTATCTAAATGGCTGTTTATAGATGAAAGATGAAATGTCTTAAGCTAATAGAGATCTCCGTGTTCATTACACCCAATTATTCCAACTGGCACCACAACTTACATCAATTTTTGATGTCACAAACGACATACTGATAACAATCTTGCCATTGGTGAGGGTAGGTAAGTGTTGTTCCTAGACATAATAAACAATCACAAATCTTGTGTGGAAGGCAACTAGATAACCAACCATGAATCCTGTTCTAAGGACCAGTAATATACTGTACATTTCCTGGAAGCCCATCCATTAGATATCTTGTGTACAGTGTTAACAATTTGACCTGTTGGTGGTGCAACAGAAAATGGGCAACATGATTGCATTTAAAGAATTTAATGGGAATCTGCCCAGTAGATTTAAACATTTCTTGCCTAACTTGAATGATAATTCAATAGAAACTGGTTTTGTAAATATACCTGATAAAAGCCTCATAGTCTGAAACATCAAACATTAATAAATATTCCAGCAGTAAGTGAGACAGTAGCTGTAGACAAAAGTTTGCTTTGACATACCTGACACATATTCAGATGTGCAGAGACCTTTTGAAGATATTTCTTGAATTTATATTTTGTGCTATGGTACCACTGTATCACTGTAGAGAAGGTCGGGCTCTGTATCACATAAAATAAAATAATTCAAATGTGACTGCATGGAAGTAGTCTCTATTCATTAATGAGGCAATGCTATATAAATGACCTGGATGGAAATCCAACTCTGCTGTCATTCTAAATCTCAAAATGAAACAGTTGGGGAATATAATTCAAGCACAATATGGTCTGATAATGTACAATACATATGTCTAGAAGAAGTTAAAGTAGGGTGTATAGTAGTAGTGCTTTGATAGTTATCTCCACCAGGCTTAAGCCTGGAGGGGATCATGCCTTTGGTTGGTTGTGTGAGTGAGTGTGTATCTGTCTGCAGCTAGTCTTGCATACTACTGGCATTATATATTTTGTGCACATTTATGACTATATGCCTAAGGACCTCTTGTGGTTACAGTGATTCAGAATTTCTGAAAGACCTATTTCGTTGACTGCTGACTCCTCACACCATAAATGTCAAAACTGTTTACACTTTTCTCTTTATAAAATCTTTTCTTCCTCTATCACTAAAAGAATGAACAAAGCTTCAATTATAAAATGACAAATATGAATACAGCAGTTTGACCTTCATTATAGCTGATTAAGTGGTGTCATCCACAGGCTCAAGGCAAAGCAATCGGCCACAAGTAGGTCAAACGTATGTTAAGTATGTTAAGTCATGCAGTGAACTGCTTAGTGCGAAAAGTCAGCTAGACTTTATTGGTTTAATTAGTTGTTCTTAATGATATTGACCTGCTCTCTGATGTAGCTCTGTTGCTATTTAACATCAAACAATGTGATAAAAAAGCAACAGGATTGCAGAGACAACCAGGTCAATGAATTGCACCGCAGCTGAATAAGTGGGAGTGCAATTAACACTTTGTTCATATTTTTTTCAGCAGTGCAGACATCAATCTAACATTCAAATCTTATTAACATTTGAAGTTGCTGGACATCTTCCTTCCTTTCAGGTGTTGCGAAGCCTTCGAGAAATGTAATAACAAATGTTTAAGGATCTTTTCACCTTATAGGAGGTGACCTCAGAGGACATAGCGGATGTTTCATTTAAAATTCACTAACGGATGACAAAAGAAGGAGCAATTGTCAAGGAAAATGAAGTTATCCAACGTGAAGTTATCCATAAGTCAAACCAGTATTCAGATTCTCAGCTCACCCAAGATCCTCTCATTTCTGCATACCTCAACTTAACTCTATACCGTTTCCATCTACTGCAGCCCATGCATTTAAATAGGATATTTAACTGAACTGCAGCAACATTTTGGTATATATGGTGGTCACTTGTACAATTCTGGAAAGTCAACCTCACATTTTTAGCCCCAGGATATCATATTTTAATTTATTTATGCCTGATTCCAAGTACATGTCACGTGTCAGTGAAATGCGATATATCTCATAGCATGAGGTAGCAAAAATATGTTGAAACTAAAGTTGCATTCAGACAGAAAATCTGCTGTGTAAGCAGTTTCTGATTCATGCAATGCATAGTTTAAATACTATAAATGAGCCATCCAGTTCCATGTGTATATTTTTTGTACAATGTTTTATTTGGTTTAATGACTGGTATGGCAAAAAAAAAAGTATTTGGTTAAGCACTAAGCCACAAAATTAACACAGAACAAATTACTTCTATATTGTTAGCAACAAATTACCTCGCATTTGTTGTTGGTGTGTTTTGTCTTACTGCCACAGGGTTTAAGGTCATGCTCCTCAGTTGTCTGGTAGAAAAATCCTGGAAACAGTTTGACAGCTGTAGTAAAAAAAATAAATAAAAAAA
Organism: Argyrosomus regius; assembly: GCA_946959425.1. NCBI lineage: Eukaryota > Metazoa > Chordata > Actinopteri > Sciaenidae > Argyrosomus > Argyrosomus regius. The sequence goes on from OX336885.1 coordinate 12,722,192, forward strand.
TACTTTACAGGCACTGTGGAGCCATGACTGAGCAGAGGAAATTACTTTTTACTAATACCCAGCCTGGACAAAGGCATACAGAACACAGTTTGATTTGGTTACACATCTGGGATCTCAGGTTGGGTGCATTTGGCACTGTGAATACATATATCTTGGCAAGCCAAATACTTCATATATCAAGTTTAATAATTTACCTTTGATTCACATAAATTACATAATAGTTAATAATATATTGATATTATTATGATTATGATTGTTTTGGCTCAACCCTTAACATATTGAAGTAAAAAAAAAAAAATCTAACTCATGGGATGTAAAAGCATGAATAACCTACTCCAGATCAGCCCAACAAAAAAGGAGCTGAGCTGCACTCAAAAAAATATTTTGGGCACTTATGCATTTCAATTACATAGAAAATTTCCATCCATTTGAATTACAAAGTTTTAATATAAATTCACTAACAAACTTAATGTGAACTTAAAGTAATACGATTTAAGTAATAGTACTAATAAACTCAAAATGACTACATTCATTTTCACTGTTGGGTTTGGCCAAACAAATTGGCCTTATTAATATTGAATTCATAAACCTGGCTACTACTACACTACTGTGTAGTGGAAGCACATTGAGTTTATTAGTACTATTACATAAATGGTATTACTTTATTAGTTGATTTATATTAAAACCATGCAATTCAAATGGATGGAAATTTTCTATGTAATTGAAATGCATAGGTCCTGCATTTTGGCCAATTTTTTTTTTTTTTTTCAGTGTGATGCTCCTCAATTGATACAAACTTGAGTGAAGGACTTCCGGAGGACCTCTGTTACTTGTTTTTCAAATGACAAAGGTCACAATTACTCAAATATTACAACTAAGTTTCTATCTCCAGGTTTAATACTTATAGGTAAGGACAAGACTTTCAAGGACCAAAAGCAATTATTTCTGATTTGTTCAGTGGAGAACATCTAGCACTTTATTTCTGAAAGAAAAGATAATAACTGATGAAAATTGCCTCTTTCACTGGTTTTTGATTGGACAGTTATGTATGATATCTCCCCAATGGAAACATGTAAACAGCAGGGGGCCAGGGATGGAACCTTGGGGGACTGTCCATTACTGAAAAAGTTCTGTTTGATAAATATCCCTGATGCAAACCCACTTTCAAAGGCAATCTAACAGAACAGAATGATAAACTGTGTCAAATGCTGACCTGAGATCGAGAAGAATTATCTGCTTATCATTTGTAAGAAAATATTGTTTTTTAATGTTGGCAGTTTTGGTGCTTTGACATGAATGAAAAGATGGTTGAAATGTATCAAATATATTCTGATTATTCATAAAAGAAATAAACTCTAAGTAAACAATCTTCTCTAAAACCTTTAGATAAATTAGATGGAAATCTGTAGATTAAAACACAAAGTAGAGGGACCTTGCTATTTATTATAAAACTAATTCATTCAAATGAATGAATGTTTCCAAGGAGTGAACCACTGCCGGTCCACCTACATGATCTGAAAGGCTGAAGAATATAATTAAAGCTGCAAGGGCATGTTTCATTTAATGCAACAGTCACCTGGACATAACCAAGTCTCATAAAGAAGTCTAACTCATTTGCTAATATGAATTCATATGACATTTAACAACTCCATTGCTACTGCTACTGAGTTAGAAGGTGGATATGGAACGTGACTAATCAAGGAGAAATAAGGTGATGCTGCAAGGTTGACAGGGACCAGATTATTAATATACACTATGCAGCAGCTGTGTTTCCAGCAGGGGAGACTGTTATTAATAGAAATACGAATAGCCCTGTCAGGTGAAACATGATGATGTCATAATTGAAGATATTTACTTTTGTTTTTTGAAAGCAATTGGGCCTCTAGTCTACTTGGGTGCAAATCATTGGAACTGTAGAAGGCACCATGCAGTCAGAAAAAGTTCTGTACATATCCTAATTGTCTATATGCTGTAGACACTTCGCTGTGTGAATGGTCCAACTTTAACCAGTTGAAAATCTCCAAATCATGCCAGTGGAGATACGGTATTTGTTGAAAACAACATACTGTTTTAGCAATGCTAAAAACTGAGCAATTGACTCGAATTGCTGCTCAGTTCATAGTTGAAATGAAACATTGTTGAGGCCAGTATGAACAACAACAGTATTCACAGCAGGATATTTTTTGATGAGTGCAGGTAGTTTTCCATCAATGTCAGCCAGGTTGGCTCCCAGGAAACACTCAACAGTCACCTAGCTGGAGTGCACCGACAAGCAAAGTTTCGTTCAGAGCCATACAGTTTTCCTTCTAACTCTGACAACCATTTCTGTCGAGGTGGAACGAGGAAGGGGAGTGGAACTCCTGCTTGTCATTTGCTTGCCGGGGAGTGGGCTCCTGCAGATGGCAGACAATAGAGGTGTTTAGACAGGGCATAGTGGAATCACTACATCTTCCCTGGAGTGGAATTTTTTCATTGTGACCAGCTAGGATTGTAGGGGGGCCACCTGCCCAGAAAGCACTTGGCATTCCTTGCATGTTTCAAACATTATCATGTTCAGTTCCTTGGCACTTAATAATTTAAAAGTGCCTGTTTCATTGATATGACGGTATTATCAGTCCACTGTATTTTAAACATGACCAACTCTCCAATCATACGAGCAACTGTAATGTAAATGCTCACAAGTATTTACCATAGAAATCTTTTCCATCTCTACCATCCACATAACAGTTGCATGACTCCCTGTCCCTCAACTTTGGAACCTTGCAAACCTCTACATAAATAGTGTGTTGTACACATAATTTGGGAGGAAACAGATTTCAGTGGATCGTTTAGAATCAGACAACATTTTGAGAGCATCTGATGTACATTTTAAACGCGTGAAAAATTCAAAAATTTAAAAGGACAAGCCAGCAAGCGCTGCACTAATCTAATCCAGTCCAAGGAGAATTCATGTTGATGTTTATAAATAAAGAAGAACACTTGCTAATCATCAGTCGATTATTTTAATTCTGATCTTGCAGCATGACAGGACAAGCTAATGATATTGATGATGAGTCAATTCCACTTAGGTGTCTCAGCGAGCTATACCAGGGCACTGGCATTGGAACACAAATGAAATGCTAGTATTGTTAAGTTTGTCCATTGTTAAACCTGTGTTTGACCAGTCAACTCTCATCTGTGTGAAAGGTCTATTGCCTGTTAATTTTCATCTATTTGTAGTGCCCCGAGGATCTATTCCCTAGTTCTTATTCATCTATGGGTGGCTTTCTGATGTTTCTTGATATTTTCATTTTCTCAGTCACTCCCAGTTTCTTTCCCTGTCAAATTCCCAATATTCATCATCAGCATAAGTCTGCATCCCTCAAGCCAAATTAGTCCTTGGATGCTGTTCTTTAAATATCATTGCAATTCTGTTATTCTGCATTTTCGACTTACTGTTGTGCAACCCACCACTGCTCAATTGCCACCATGATGTCCAGGGAGATTCAGCTGAAAGTTTCCATCAACCACATGCTGGCTTTAATCAATCGGCACCAGTGTCTACACTCTGGGGGATCCTGTCCTCTTTCCTATCTTCATATGGGCCTACGCTTAATGAAGATCCTTCACAATGAAGGAGTCCAATCGCCAAGTCTTTCTCTATTGCTAATCTAATCTTAATAAATATTGGTATATACTGACCAACTAACCTCTCCTTTTTTGAAATGCCTCGATAACACCAATAAATAAATGTAACTAATATGCTGGCTGTACAGTGGTATCTATGGTAAAATGTATGGTCGTCGCTTATTGTGCACACAAGAGAGCAGCAATCCCTTGCTGCCCAATATGTGACAGAGTAAAAGAAACCAGAGTGGCGTGGGTCTATATGCCGTCACACAGGCCTGCTCAGCGCTTAATCAGCCACCCAGTGTGACAAACCCAGCTAAAACAGACGCTGTCACACCAGGCTGTAAAGAGTTGGCTTGACTGTCACAAGTCTCTCATACACATTTAATAAGAAGCTCTAGTGAACCAGTTGGACACACCGTATTAGTCCTTTCCTTCTTCTTTGATGTAAATGACGAGTCTCTCTGGATAATTCATGGTTTATTTGTCGGGCGAATACATTTGGGAAGAGAGATGGTGTACATTTAGCTATAATGTGACAACATGTCACCATGGCCCGAGGTTAGGCACTCTGATTGAAGAGTCAACTGCTGGGCACAGCACAGCTAGGACCATCCTCCACTTCAGTTGGAAGCAAAAATAGAAATAAAAAGTTCTTACGTAGGAACAGATCATTGCACAGACTCTACAGAGGGAGTACAGAGCACCTCTGCTTGTAAAACAGTCTGGTTCAAGTGCAAAGGACTTGACCCCAATGCACAAATAAACTACCATCAGCCCATAAGGAATATCAGAGAATATAAGTGGCACTTGTATGTAATTATGAACAGGACATAAACCATGTCAGGACAAAGGAAATTAATTCAAAGAAGAAATAAAAAAAATAATAATAATAAAGAAAAGCTTAAGCTCACCATAAAAAAACAGTGGCATTTTAGAAAGACTCAATCCCAGAGCAATCTCCGTTTTACCTGGACTCCAGCCCTTTTTCTCTTCTTCCTCCATCCTCTGCAGGACCTTGGTGGTGCAGGCCACTGTTGGAATTACTGGGGTCTGGCACAAACAGGGGAAACAGGGATTAAAGAACCCTAGCTCATGGATTTGGACCAATGTCATCTACCATAGAAGAGTCTGGCGATCATACACCAGAGCAAGGAAATCCTGGATAAACAGAGGTAGCAGAGCATCACGGATGACAGGGTGGATGAAATGAGAAAATCGAGTAGCTTCAAAGTCAAACAGAGGCACCATGAGGTCATGTTATGTAGTCAGGATCTCACAATCATGCTAAGGAGCGAGTGATTTGTTCACAGAGGCACTAAACCAGATCAGTTTTCTCTGAACAATGCAAGAAAAGGTATTCCTGCTTTTTTCAAAGGCTTTTTAACTATTCCACTTTCAAAGTATGTTTTTCATTATATTCTATATTATCAAAATAATATTTTTTTGAAGTATTTTGCAGCCTTGGCAGTGGTATAGCTCATTGAATTCTTGCTAGTTCAGCTTATGTTACTAGATTTGTTTCCTTCCTCATGAAGGTGCACATTGTTTTACCTGTGTTAAGGTCTTTTTGTTCGGGCTCCAACATTGGGCTCACAGGAGCAGTCAGTGCTCTCACTCATTTAATTACGCCCATGTGATGTACTGGCTGAGAGCTACACCTCGCCTGGCTTCCCTAATCTGATGGCAAATAAGGGTGACATCCATCTCACCATGTCAGAAATAGTAATGGCCACACTTTCTCTTCTCTCTTTGGTCTACATTGATGCAAGACAGCCATTCAGCCTCCACTCCCCTCTCATCCTTCCTTTACTCTTTCCATTCATCACAGGAAGTCTCAACAGATGAGATCGTTTAACAGTGGGCGTGAATGGTGATGTGCACTCTCTCCTTCTGTTAAAGAAGAGCCTCTGTGATTTGGAGTTCAGAGCCTGGCTTCAAAGGAATTTGTCACTAGGATGGACATTTTAATTGGACCATTAACTTTTGGAAAGCCTCTTCCAGATATCTTGATGAGTCGGTTTTTCTCCCCTATCCAAAACTCAAACTCAGTCCTTTACACACACCTCTGACAACATCTTCATACGCACCATTTCCACCTATTACTGTCACAGACTTTTTCTCCCAAGTGCATTACACGCTGTTCCCGATTCAGCCCTTGTGACTCATTAAAAAAAGCTTGGTGTAGATTATTGTGAAAAGTGGACAATGCCTTTCAATGTCTGTTCTGAACCCATTATATGGTCATTCGAAGGTCTCTGTGAAACATTCACACCTGAATGTCAGACATGGAGAACAATTATGTAATGTGACAAAAAAACAAAACAAAAAAGAAACATATCCACAAGTATGCAGACATACAAGTCAGAACAACAAACAATTTAAAATATTTCTTTTTCCAATCCCCAAATTGTTTTAAAACACGAGAACATGAAACGTTAGGGTCTGTGCATTGTATGAAGAACATTCTTATCACGCTGAAGCACTTTATTACTAAGAAATGTGCTGATTACAAATCATTCCAAGCAAATACAAGAAAGAACAAAACGTATGCTCTTGGACTTTAAAACACTCCCACCCAGCAAGAAACGAAAATAAGGAAGGGGAGTAGAAGAGAGAGTGCCAATTCTCAAAACCTATCGAAAATAACTCTCGCCAGACGGATGAGGTGAGAATGAAAATAGAAGCATACAATAGAGGAAAGACTTTCGTTTCTTTTGCCTGTGATCAGTAATCACTGAGGCAGACAGGAGAGAGTAATCTCAGAGAGGGTTCAACAATTCTGCCCATCCTGAGATTACATTATTTTCCCAAATTGCAAGTGAAGCCTCTCAATCCACCAGCCAATGAATCAACAGTGTAGGCAGGGAGGAGAAAGCAGCATGCTGTGTCATCTATGTGCGAGGCATCCCATTAAGGAAAGGAAACACCTGGGAATATTCTGTGTGGAACATAATGGCAAAGCAGTGCAATGGCAGTAGCAAATTATTTTAGTGAACCCTATGGAAAAGTTTCAGTGGAGGAATTCTCATCTCTTGGAAAGAAATACAAGATGTGAAGGTGGGCAAAAATTATACATCTTAATATAAATCATATTATTCTGAGTACTGTGAAAAACTGAAATCCTAAAATGTAAAGCTAAATTTGATTAAAAATATTTAGTGGAAGTAGAAATTTCATTGAAATGTGAAAATACATAAATACGTAAATGACAGGATTATGATTCGGGGTATTCACAATTTCATTAATTAATTTCATTATTCTTTCTTCTTCTTCATTCATTCCTATTATGAAGTATATATATAATCATTATAAAAACAAAAAGTCTAAAGTAGAACATTCTAGCTGAGGCTAATGCTTTTCTAGTCCATAAGGACAGCTGAGGAAAAATGTCTTGCTCAAGGATAAGCCTGGTATTTTTTTGTTAATGTCAGTAAATCCCATAAAAAATCCAAAACCAACAATAAATGATTGAGTATTATCTAAAGGCTAATGTACTGTACATTGACTCTGACAAAGAACTTTATTGTTGCCCAAAACTAACACATCAATGAACCAAAATGATGCAATACATGACATGTTCCTGCCTTGGGATTCCCTTCATTGAAGGTAATGTAGTCCAGCATACACACTCACACTAGAGCACCAAATTAACATGAAAATAACCCCCCCAAAAAACAATTTGCTAATTTTTGAGTAAGGGTTGCTATATACTACAGTGTCCAGCTGTCACCAGAGTCGTAATGAGAAATGAAAGTATACATAATCTTTTACATCTTCAGTGGTAACAAATTTACTAGGATACCAAAGACTGGTGATTAATCATGTGGTTTTGATCCTTTCATAGGATTTATATATATATATATATATTATAGCCAGAACTGGTTGACATCTATTTTTCAAATTTAGAAAAAGAAACCATGGCAACACAGTGCAATTTGAAGCTTTTCACAATGATGCTAATGCCTATTATTAATTTTCACATCATACTGTATGCATAAGTAAGCAAGAGTGTGGTGTCTTCTCATGTGCCTTCCAGTGGAGGATATAGCTAGAAAGGCTGCTAGGCTGCTAGAAAATGAGTCAGTGTAAATAGTTAAATAGTTAGTAGTTCCCTGTGTGTGGTAATAGTTATAGTTTTAATCTAAGTCACATAATAGTGCCCCATTGCATTTTTTAATGATCAGATGGTGGCTAATTGATGTAACAGCAGATCATAAATGCATACACAATACAGTACATACTTACAATGATACAAAAACAATGTCTGTGTAACATGGCAATGGTTTATTAATTAGAAAGATAGCTTCTATTTCAAGGAGTCCATTTCAGTTTAGCTCCTTTGGGGATGACAGGCTTAAACCAGCATGTTTGGTTGGCAAATCAATGACTCTGAACCACCAAGGAATAGAATCTACAGTACTATTGATTCAGAAAATCTGTGGCACCTTTCACAATCTCTAGAGAGACCCTTAAGCACATCTTACTGTGAGGCCTGTTAAAGACATCCAAAGATACAGATTACAAGACTGCTCATCCAGCGTTTTCTGGTGGAACCGGGTGCCCATTGATACTCATATCGTTGTGGCAATTAACTCAAGTGAGATTTAAACACATTGTAAAACAATCAATAGTCAAAGATATTGGACTAATATGAATCATTGTAAAGCCCTAGTGTATAATAGAAATTACACATTTGCATGATTAAAGGGGCAATTTGTAATTCCTGGCCACGTGTTCCAATGCACAATTTTACAGCAATATGAACCAAACATAAAAAAATGATACACAAATAATAGTAATATTGCTGCATTTTGATTGCAATAAACAAATCAAAATAATGCAGAAATAACGACCTCATGATGGAAATTTGCAAAAAGTCTGGATTCATTCAATACTCTGTTTGTCTACAAGATGGAAAGCAAACAACTTTTACTTATTTTCTAAATCGTTCATATCGATCAGGGCTATGATGGTTCATAGTGAGACAAATATTTTCACCGCTTACCAGATCGTCCAAATTCCTTGCTTGCTTCTCTCTATAATATCCTTTTTTGTCTTATCTCTGCCGCAGACAGGGTGGGAAGAGCAGGGAGTTAAGATAAATCCACTTTTTAATCCCAAAAATTAAAAAAATAAACTCCTGTCCTTCCTCTCTTAAAAGCTATAGATCAGTGCAGAATCCAGTGTTACTCCAGGTGTTTATTCTTCATGAAGCTCCAGGTCTCTCCTCTACCGCTCCCCAGACGTCGGGGTCACCATGTCGACAGCTCTGTCCCTCTGCTCCACACGGTACTCTACTTCTTCGTCATCTCGTTGGACTGAAGGCAGACTGGACGCTACAGTGAGTCATTATCACCTCTCAAGGCACAAGTGGTTTTACAAGAAAGTACAGACCGAAGTGAGTTGATTAGCACACTAGTTTCTGTTGGTTCATATTTTGAATGTTTAACCATTCATAAACTATGATTCCCAATCTTACCTAACTCCCTTTAACATAATTTATGTATTATATCGACTTTTTTCCACAGTGGTGATGTGCTCCTTGTGCAGAAGTACAATCGCCCTGTCTTACAATTCCACAGAAAGAAAAATGCTAAACAAACACTGGCTGCAGTGTGTGTAGAACCTTTAGGCTATTTTTATAAATAAAGTGCAGTTTTAATATGTTTGCCATTCTTTCTGTTCATTATTGGTGTTTCTTAGGAGTATGAAAATGACTAGCCTAATTCAGTAAAACACGACCCGAGGCAAACTTGGTGGAAAATAAGCAAACATATTACCTAGACTTGATAATACCAATTAACATTGTGCAAAGATTGTAGTCTCTTGGTAAAGGCACATTTGAGACTTTAAAGACATGCAGTAAGAATAAGAGTATTTTTCTTGAACTCTGCTCGGCCATGTCTACAGCAGGTATAGACAATTGAACAAATGGGCATTGTGGTGACCTTCAATGTAATTGGAGTTCAGCATCAAGTAAATGGTCTGAAAAGTTGGTGGTGATCCTGTCTTAATGCACAACTGACCACAATAAGTCACACTGATTGCATTTTAATGCTGTGTGGAAAAAACAACAACGTTAATGGTCCAGTGTTGGCACATGGTGCCGAACGGTGACAGAGACTTATCTCACCCACTGTGGAGACAAGTCAATCAGCGTGAGGGCTGGTGCCAAGTACTTGTTGTCGCTTTGTGTCTCTGCTGGAAGGGTCACACTCATCATGCTTTCCACTAATACATACTGTCGCTCACATCCCCTAATTCCTCACACCTTGACCATGTCGACCGATCAGCACCTGTGTCTCATCTACTGCATATGTTGCACAAACAGCAGGCTGCCTCATAACAATATAATTGCTGCCCTGGACTTTGTATTTAAAGTGTAGGTTAGAAAAATGAGATATGATCTCTGCAGCCCTGTTGCACAAAATGACCATAATAGGTCTACCGGGGATTGATCGGGGGTTGTTGATCAATACCAATGAGTCACTGATTACTTTGGCACATTCTCAGACTGCTGGCTTTCAAAACTCATTTTACAGCTCATATTGTGTAATGGAGAAAATCCACCTTTTCAAGACACTCTTATCAGAAGCTCATGTAAGAAGAGATCAAATCTGTAATGTAGCATTTCATTATTATACTTGATACAAGTAAATAAGGGGCAGGGATTACTTAATACCTTTTTTAAAGCTAACTGCTCCTACAGGAAACTTAAATGGGGTTTAGTCTTTGTACTTTTAGGAGCTATGCCCTGTAGTGTCGTCCAGCAAGTTTTGAATTTGTTCTCACCAACTTTTCCAACCCCTGAGGTCAAAGTCCAGTACGTGCTTCTCAGCTTGTAGAGGTGAATTTTCCAAAGGCGACATAAGGTCACAGAAAACCTAGGGTTCTAATGGTGGTTAGAACCTAGCTTTCACTCCTGAGCAGAAAATGACGAAGCTTTCTATACTGCAGCTCTGCATGGGCAACGCTGCACAAGTCATCAGTCACATAGGTGCAAAGGGGTAAGGGTGGGCACATCCAGACCAGGATTGAGAGCTGACTGATGGGTAATTGCAGTAAAGCTCTGCCACTGAGGCTGCCCATCTATTAATGTCAGCCCTACCAACTGAGCCCTGGGTCTGGGGTCCTGATAGTGTTGCTACGGAGCATTTGATTTCACGGCACATTTGGTGGATCCACAATATGAACTATGTTGCCAACACACAATGCAACTCCTCTTTTTAAAAGTGCACAAAATTATAGCAATTATATTGTAGTTATTGTGAGGAAGAGAGAGAAAGAGAGAGAGAGAAATAGAGAGAGTAATAGAGAGGCAGACCTTTCTTGCTACACCTATAAGTGGTACTGCTCTCAGCAATCCAATTCTAAACATTGCTTTTATGCTAGAACCATGCTGATTGCACCAGATGAAATTTTTCTATACAGGATTTATAATGTCTGATAACAGCATGTGCTGAAAAAGTGAATCTGGAGTCACCTGACATGTTCTTTTTTATTCTCCCCGCTACTTCTAAAGCAGACATTTATACTTCCTCCTGTATGATGCATGCACGGCATACAATGTACTTAACATCATCTAGAGCCTTTTGGAATACAGTAGATCCGTTCCAGAAATGATAGTAAATTCATCATAGGTGATTTTTATTCAGCATAACTCAGTAGAAGTGGCCCTCCTTAAAGTGAAGGAGCAAACTTAAAGGTCATAGCGGTGGCAGGATATGTAAAGATGAGATCTGGGGCACACAGTTATATTAAGAGCTTTTACCAGTGGCCCTATTTACTTCAGTGACTGAGGCATTGTTCAGCTGCCACTAGAAATGAAGGCATACACCAAATAACATATTATTTTTTTCAAATGTATTTTGCATTGATACTAATTGCTGTATTTCTTACAAATGACTTTTGTTTTATGTCATCAATCTAACTAACTACTTTCTTTCTCTCTTTGTTTGTATTTTTTCTGCTTTGAGTGCAAATTCTCAAAAAGTAAAATGAATGTTTTCCCACCAAGAGGCCATTTAGGTTGTATTTCACACACACATACACCTACCTACACACACACACACACCTACACACACTATACTATGGGGGGCATTTTATGCCAGCACACTATACTAAACCTATAAACACTATACCTCTAACGTGCGCGTGTAAATTCCATTCACTTTCAACGGACAGACGGGCGTCACGTAGGCGTCACGCAGGCGCCCGCATACGCCTACGTGACGGGTGCGTGGCGGGTGAACTACGCCTCAAATACATGACATGAAGACCACGCGTGACTGTTAAGTACAATTCTACATGAGCGTACAGGCACACACTGTGTAGTGTTTGTGGAAATCAAATAGCGAGGGGTCATTCGTGCCGTGCCACGTGCGAACGCAGCGGACGCCTGTGTGCACGCTCGTCTCAATGTACAAATAATTATTTACTTTATGATGACGAATTTTGAGTTTAACAGCTGCTTCGCTTCACAATTCAAGCAGTGTTGACGAGCTTGAGCTACCAGGGTGCCTCAGGTTCACTTTATTCTCTTGACTTTTTTTTTAAAGGCCCACATTAAGGCTACTTGGACTTCCGTGAAGCTCACCTGTTTTACTTTTTTTCACCTTCTTTACGAGATTAAAGATGCATGCCTGTACGTACGCGTATCACGCGCGCATTTTTCAGTCTTTATGCAGGCGTAGGCGACGCGGTTAAGGCGTTTTAGTATAGTGTGCTGGCAAAAAATGCCCCCCATACACACACGCACCTATACACACACCTACACACACACACACACACACTGCTGTAACCTTTTGCATACTCTCTGTCATACAGAGACTTTTGTCTGATCCATAAATCATATTTACTTACACACAGCTGTACTAGTAACATTACAATCCCCACTCACAGACACCATCATACTCTGGCACATACACCATAATAATGGTATTGCATGCCAGATAAAATAGTGGTGTGTGTGAGAAAGAATGATTTTTTTTGGCATGACACAAATTGAAGTGTACATGTAAGAGAGTGTAATAATGTGTGTGAGATGTCTGTGGATAATAATGTAAGCGAGAGACACTTGTTGGGTGTGTGAATTAGTATAATGATGTGTGCCAGACAGTATAATAATGTATGTAAGCCAAAATTAGTTTGTCTGAGAAAGAATGAGAATGCATGTGAAGAAAAAATAGATTATCTTTGTGTTTCAAACACACAACTAAGTGAGGGTATTATTGTCTTATTATGATGGCTTATGTGGGAGGGAGCTGTGTTATATTATTCTGCATCAGAATATAATTAAAAAGGAAGTTAGTTTCCAACAGGAAGACAGTTTAAGTCCTCATTCCATCATTTGCTTGCATTGAAAGCAAAGCCTGTACCTGCCCAGAGCAATGCTAGGTACATTTTTAAATAAATTCATATGACAACTCAAGATCAACATGAGGAGACACAATGTTCAGCCTCTAACAATCAGAAGTGGTCTCTCTCAGTACAACATACTACATGAGCAAATTACCATTTTTCGTCCCTTGGAATGAGTTGGCAAGAAATTGTTGTATGCTTTGGAATCAGCAGGAGGACATTGCACAAGCACAAACAGCAACTTGAAATTGACCCAGTGATCAATACAGGAATGTCTGATGAGGTCTTGACATACATTGTTAGTGAGATCCTTCACACCAACCTGAATGCAGGTGAAAGGTACGTGTTAGGAGGCATTCGATCATCCAGCATCAGAATACAACATTGGTGCCTGCAACAGCTTGGCCCATCTATCTGGGTCAAGCTGATTCTGAAGAATATAGCTATTTTTTTGTCAAATCATTCCAAGGGGGCAGAGACTTTTTTATGCATCTTCCTTCTTTCAAAGAAAAAAGTTCACTGTCCATCCCACACCTGTCTAACTGAAACATCCAACAATAGGTACTTGGAACAAACATAAAGTTATTCTCTTTTAAACCTACAGTATAGCCTATTGCAAAGTTCATGCACTCCCTGAAATCCTGATATATGTCAGGCAGGAGCAACTTGAGACAGATGCAGGTGTTCGCCATAGGCAAACAGTGTTTGGTGCTGAAGGGATGATCATGCAGGAAATCAATTGATGGCTGAGGGGAGAAGCCTACCAGAGGGATGACACCAGTGGCAAGGTCTTGGATTTCATCGCTGATGGTCCCCTTTTTTTTAACACAGAAAAACAAGTGAGCAAACAACAAAGAGAACAATGAGAATTTAGAGCAATCATTGCCTGAGGGTTCTATACAGCTGTGATACAAATGTAACATAAGTAGTCCAAATATTTCCTCCTCCAAATATTGTGTACACTTGACCAGCAGCGTGAAAGACAATACCATACCTCGCAGCAATATTTACTTTCAACATCCTGCAGGTAATCCCTCCAAAATGGTTCAACTTCCTCTGCCCTTCTCTTCTTGTTTCCCACTTCAGACAGCCGTGTGTGGAAAAGGTGATCCATTAAATCAGCAGTGTGTGGGGATGGTTCATGGCAGATTAAGGGCCTGAAACTGCATGCATTCGGACTGCATCCAGAACACCAAGGGTCAGACAGTAATGGCTTGCTGTTTTGAGCCTGTTTTTCTTTGAGTTATTCTTACACAGCACTTGTAGGCCTAGGTGCTAGGGAACAAAAAGTATCTTTTCACTTGGAATGTTTTGTTTGTTTGCTATTTGTGCTGAGAAAAAAATAGTAGTTTTTTTTGTGTCATAGACCAAAAATTAGATTTTTTGTAAACAATGCTGTCACACGAACCAAATGCATGCAAACTCTGTGGACCACCTGACCACCTTGTCTCTGTCTTCTATACATTCGCCTGAGACACCCTGCATTTGCCAGATAGTCTTGCAGTCTACATTCTAACACCTAAAACATGTAAAGTCACCACATAAATAAAGACAGAAACGATCAATGTGTAGTGTTTATTTACAAAAATAAATGTGCATAGGTGTGAATGTGAGCATGAATGGTTGTTTGTCTCTATGTGTTATTCCTGTGATGAGATGGCAACTTGTCCAGGGTGTTCCCCGCCTCTTGCCCAATGGCAGCTGGGACCCACGACCCTGATAAGGATAAACGAATATGGATGGCATTGGGATGATGTAGTCATATAAACCGCTTCAGCAAACAAAATCTGTTTCTATTATTAACTAATTTAGTCCTATGAGGCTATGAGCTATTAAACTGGGGCCCATACGGTGATAACATGCTGTGATCATTCAGCTGCATCCATCACACATGAAACCAGTGGCATAAGGTAGTTATGACAAGCCCCAGTGCACGCTATTATAATAGATCCTATAGTGCACGCTAGTTACTAGTTATGAAACACACACACACACACTATTAGGTGTATGCATATTTTACCAACTGCCTGCACTGTCTATATTCCTGCCCTTGCATGAAATGTAAAATGCATTCAGGATTTGCATATTATAATATATTTACAATGTACTGACCCTTATAACCTTCGTATATAGGCCAGGGTTCACAGTGTCTTCCAAGTAATGCTTTATTGAGGACTTGCCACCAACTAGACAAAAACACAGTGTTGTCGTCCATGAACATGGGTTACAGCAATGGCCAAGCTAGCATCGAAATACATATCTTTTCTTAAACATCCAGTGTGTAACATTAAGGGGGATCTATTGGCAGCAATGGATATTTGTGTATATAATATTTGTAGATGTATGTCATCATTAATGTAATCCCAAAAATGATACAGTAATTGTTGGTTCTCATCCACAGAGTCCTCTATTTCTACAGTAGCCCAGATAAACAAAACACTGATGCTATCTGGGAGGGTGAGGTGAGCAGTATTCATTTGGTTGCAATCTGCAACTTCACCACTAGATGCCACTAAATCCTACACATTGGACATTTAATGCACAAAACATAGCATTGAAGACAAAACACAGGATAAAATGGATGAGACAGGACCGGCGACAAAACTATAGGGCTCAGATTATGGGTAATTTTAAGAAATGGAGCAACGGCTTTATCCTTATTCAGGCAGAATACTTGAACTGCACTGCATATAGACAAGTGACATGCCTCACACTCCACAATCATCCAATCCAAATACAAATCCAAAAACACCCTTCCAATTTGACTGCAAAAAATTTCCCATCTCTCCCCCTCTGCTCTGTCAATATCATTGCTTCCCTGCATCAGCATCACTGCCTGTTCTTCAGCCCCACCACCACTCCAGCACCCACCTGCAGGCTCAGGGGTTTAACATATTTGCTAATCATTCCTTAATATCTTGATTTATACATATTTGTGGGGAGTGATGAGGTCGCAGCCTAGATGGCATGTATTCTGCTGCTGCAATAAACATTCCAGTTGTTTGTCCTAAATCAATACATTGGGACCAAAATATAGCACTTTCCAGAGCTGTCCAGAGTCAAATTCAATGCTGTCCCTTCCCTCAAACATTGGTGATATACCAACACTAGAAACTGATTCTCAGTTCTGATTTTCAGTGTTAAAATGCTAACTTTAAGGCTAACTCCTGGAGTACCAGTGCCCCTCCTTGATGCACTGATGATCCTGTTCTGAAAATCCACCACATTTCTTCATCAACAGCATTACAAGTGGCCCCCGTGGATGGCTGTCATCTTCGATCCAACAGTTGTTGTGACAACAATTGGAGGCTTTGAAATATTACTTCCTGTTGCTCCCTGTCCACCTTCTTGCGACTCTCAATCAATGATTGGGAAGGGGGTCATGTCTATGAAATGCCTCTTCTTCGTGTATAAAGATAAGCCAATCAGGAACTGAGAATTTAGTGCTATTTTCTTTTCAGTCAAACTCTGTCACACAAACAACTATTGTCATCACATATCACACTCGTGACTGTTATCATTTACATGCATGTTTCACAGGAGTAAAATGCGTCTATAAGGGTACAGTTCTCTGTTTTAAGAACAGTGCTGTGTGTAGGACAGTATGATGACATATAAGAAGGTGTGTGTGTATTATGGAGAAATCTGTGTAGGAGAAAAGCATGAAAGACGTGTGTGTGGAAGAATTATGTGTTATGTGTGAAATATGAATCACTCATGCTGGAATTGGTCTATTTGCTCCTGTTAATAACGTCTCACAAAGATCATTTAGATGGTCTTAAGAGAGGAACAACTCTTTCTATAGTATGTCTTCCTATAGAAGCTCTGGCACTAACTCTTCCACCCACACGACCCACCAAAAGTCATGCTGATACTTGTTTAATACTCAAAAATAAAGAAGAAGAAAAGCTTCTGTACCAGCTCAGTACCAACACTGCATGTAAATCTAAATTACAGTTTTTCAGAGGTAAGTGCATGCAATGCAAGAGATGCCTAAGTAACTATTATTTACTTTTTGGTGCTGTGTTAGACATATTAGATCAAAATGTTTAAGCAGCACTAATGGAGTAGGAGGTGAAATCAGACGGGCTTTAGTGAACAGTCAGCATTTGTATTGCTTACAGGGGTAAAAAACAAACAAACACAAGCTGTAGAGAAATATTAGACATTGTTTATTGAATGATATTTTTTCTTCGTTTTCCTAAACCATCCTTTTTTACAAACCTAGGCATGCACAGGAAAAGTATTGTGGGTGTTATTTTATTTTTTGAGACATTTTTCCCAAGGGACATACTGAGGGAAAATGAAAAATGCTAACTTCAAGCTTATGAGATTTTTTCATTCAAGTGAAATAAATAAATAAAGGAAATAGTGTCCTTATGAGTTAGGGGTTGGGAAAAAGAATAACAGAGGTCATATTGCTTCTGCCTGTTAAAAAAATAATCACCAGAAAAGTGTTATTTCTACTATACAGTATGCCTTGCATTGCAAATATAACAAATGAATCAATAAAATATTGTGTTTAAAGCGCCAAAAATGGTTTTGACCCTCCTGTTTAGGCTGCTGTCACCTTATTTATTTCTAAACTTATGATGACTAAAATGTATTTACCGTAGCATTCCCTTCTGCATACTAGTCCTCCCTTTTTTTCTTCTCTGCATTAAAGACCTTGAGCTCCTCTTGCTAGTTTTTATTTCACTTTCTGTTCCTGCTGACTATCTGTCTTGCACCGATTTTCATAACCACGTCTGGCAAGTATTTTTTCTTTCTTGACTCCATCTTAACTCTGTGTCCTTTGTTGTCCTGTCAAACACTTTGTGCTTAATTGTTTTGTTTAAAGCGCTTTCTAATTAAATGTACAGCAACTCCATCTGAGAGAGGCATTTTGATTATATAGCAGTGGCCTGTATAATTCAAGGTCTTCAAAAGGAAATGGATTCTCTGACCGACTTCGCCAACCTGTTTTATTCAATATATCCCAAGAGAAAAGAAAAGAGTGAAAAACTAATTGAGAAGAAAAGAATAACCATGATGTTCAGCACACTGATTATTTCTCCCCTGCTGTGAGTCTGTCTGCATGCTACGGCGTGCTGTTAAGTAAAGTTAGACCTACTGTAACGTCCCGGGCTTACTGTGAGACTTCTTTATACACAAGTTAAACCTTCAAGTTAGAGAGAAAAATAACATGTTTTTCTGGAGTGTTTGTGGCTCATTACACTTAAGCCTGGGGACAGTAATCTATGAGATTACAAATAAGTGGGCCCTACTGCTGGAAGGCAGGATCTGTGCATTTTTGCGTGGGGAGAGGGAATTTGGCAGGCTGCTGTCAAGCCACTGGATCAAAGTCCTTTTCCCACTGCAGTGGCTCATCACAACAACAGAGAATGAGGGAGAGAGAGAGAGAGAGAGACAGAGAGACAGAGAGAAAGAGAGGGAGGGAAAGAGAGATAAAGGGAGACAGGGATCTTGGAGGAAGACAGCTTACGCCACTCATGGTTGGCTTACTGTGCACACTTGCTTCACATTTTAGATCCAAAGCCCATACTGAGCATAGCTCAATAAAGCACTCAAGTCAGCAGGGGAGACTAGATGTGCTGTCAGTGTCAGTACATCCAAAATGGATTGTGACAGTGACACATGAGCGCATACAGAAGCAATGTCTCCATGCAAAATATGAAGAGGACGTCAACATTTGGAAATATTACGGTATAAAAGATTTTAAGATACAGAGAAAATTATAGTAGACTGTTTCATTTTATAGCCATTCTTGACTATTGGAAACATTAGCTGATGTTTGCATGTCAGAGTACATGATAGGTATTTCGAGGAACTGTAATACTGTTGTGAACTACACTCTATACCCTTGCACCCCTGCTGTCTCATATTTATCATCACATATTATTCAAACCTTTGCTCAAAAGGAGTACACATACATGTGCTCTCCATCATTGCAGCAGCTTCTGTGCTCCTCTGCATGTTTTTCCTGTTTGCACCAAGAAGTGCATGTAAGCATAAAATTCTGTGTCTGGCTACAGGCGTTTTCCATGTGATTTAATATCCGTGGACATTAGAATAATGCCACAGCCTCGGAAGAAAAACAGATTTATGCAGACAAAAACAGAACTTCAATTAAACCAGGCTTTGGGATTACTACCCCTACTATCGAGGTACCCTTGAGCAAATTACTTTATCCCTGATTGGTCCAATGGAGCTACACACAGTGGTCAAACCACAATCCCTTGCAAACAACAGTGGGATGCCTGCTGTGTCTGATTATTCAGCCACGACTCCTTAATCGAGGAGAAAGAGATGAGCCGGGCAAAAACATCAGACACAGAAGTGTTTGAAATAATGCAACAGAAAATAATGACCTTGTTACGTATAGCAAAGAGATTATACATGTTTAAAACTCCTCACACACACACACACACCTATATTTGGCCATTCAGTGGAGAAGTTAAGTAATATCTGCAGTGCCTGTCACAGTTAGGGAGATCTCTTACTCCCTCCCACCCTCTATGTGTCTCTCAGCATTCATTATTAATCAGAGAATGTTCTTTTTGGTTTCATGATCGCTTTGATAATCAAGGTTGCTGATGGGAGAGCACACATTCAAAATTGATAGTTTGAGAATGGACTACTCAAGGGACAAAAGTGTTAATTAATTAAGCAGTAAGGTGAACAGAAAGTGCTTGGGGTGTGCTTAGAATTCAGGAGCCCCTTGAGAATTTACCACAGACCCCCCTAGATGCATCTGTCATAATTCATTATGAGCATGCACCACCAAAAAGCGTTTCATGTTTTTATACTTTATTTTTATTGTCATCAGAAAACCATGTGTTTAGTGATTCATAATTACAACAAGTGAGAGCTACAATATGAGCCACATGGTGCTCAGCCCGTACGGGCTTACAAAACACTAAACCACAACAAACAACACAGTCATGCAACAGTTCATGATGGGTCTAATGTTGATCAATGTCATGATCTTAGTTTACCATGAGGGCAAACTTGCAATTATTAATTAGCATAAAAGCAAAAAGTGCAGCTGAGGCTTAGTTTTGCAGGTATTTGGACAAATTGAAATTTTGAGAAGATGATAACGAGGCACCTGTTGAAAAGTCATGGGATCACTAAAGTTACTGGGATTCATGCTCAGGGCCTCATAAAAGTCTGCATAAAACTTCATGGCTATGCATGCAATAATGGTTGAGATATTTAAGTCTGGAACAAAATGAAGGACAAACAAACCAACTTAGAAAATGTCCTCTGATAAAGGATATGCAGTCATCATCATGCTCTGTCTAGGAGGCAGTAACAAAGAGGAAAACAAGGGTAAATAGATGTAAATAGAATGCTTCAAGGATTGAAGAAAAAAGTCAGCTAAAAAAAAAAAACAAGAAAGTAGATATTTCATTTTTGAAACAAACTTTAGAAAAAAAAAAGCTGTAAAAACACACATGGTCAATTTAATATATTCTTACATTAGTCATTATTACTGTTATGGAATTTTCTATCCTTAGGTTACACAAGGTCATGCGTGGGCCTTGAGGTCCTCGCCAGTATTACTTGTTTGGCTTTGGTTGAGAACAGTAGGTGCCAGTCTATCTCAACACTGTGGTGGCCAGGGTCGAAGAGACCTATTGCTGCCTTCCTAGACATAATAGATAGCTTGCCGTTGATGTTCCAATCTGCGTAAACAGACATCTGTGTCTCCAGACTAGAATATGCTGACAATAACACCTCCAGGGAGCTCAGGTGGGTTGCTGTGGGCGTGTCTATACCTGCTGAATGTAACCGCTGTGAAACAATCAGGAAATAACTTTTTATTTCTCTGATTAATAACAGCTTTATCGAGGCCGGCGCTCGCTCTTTGTTATTGTTATGTCTAACAAAACGCTCTCTCTCTCTCTCTCTCTCTCTCTCTCTCTCTCTCTCTCTCTCTCTCTCTAATCATCGGACACAAATCAAATTAAACTTCTTCGTGTCACTGTATTTTGTGACGTAAATTGCGAGTCAGACTCAGATTTAGAAGCTGGTACATGAAATAAACAAAGTGAGAACACACACACAGGTAGATTATTAGGGTTTAGTCCGTGAATCCACCTGGATAGTCTCTGCTAAAAGACTGCGACATGCAACATATGCAAAGATGTGGCTGCACTTAAAAATTTAAAAAAAAATAATTATTCCTAGATTTATTTAGTCAAATTGCATTTGCACCCTACTGTTTTTTATATTGTTCTATTTAAAAATAAATGCCTTGAATTTGCTGTATTTATTCATGTTTTACAAAGGGCTTAACCTGAGCCAGGCCTTACCACAATGATAATCATATCACAGTCATGCAGGCGTAGTATGATATTTTTTTTATAACATACTGGTATCGGATCGGTACTCGGTATCGGCTGATCCCCACAGCACAAGTATCGGAATCGGTATCGGGAGGGAAAAAATGGTATCGGAACATCTCTACTTCTGATGCACTATGAGAGTGTCTCTAAGTCTCCTTGGCCAAGTGTCAATAAATATTACATAAGACATCAGAGGCTCCTGAACACTTTCTGAACTCCTGACCTCACCATTGACCATTGACTTCAGCAATTTCTCCACAACAATTACCTTAAGTTATTTTAATTTAATCACACAGCCATTATCCAATAAAATCTCAGCTCCCATCTACTTAAGTCCCCATAAAAGTGGTCCCTTCTTCAGTGAGTGGACTCCACATAGGAACATGAAAGTCTTTGATACAAATAATCATAATTCTGTAATTCTGATTCAAAACTGTCATACAAATTAAAATCTGCTTGCCAGTGAATGTCCGCCTTTATACTCAATCAATCTTCAATATAACATTAGTTTGGGAGATGCAATTCACCCTGAAAAACAAAACAGATTCTCCTTTTTATAAATCCCCAAGGTGTAATCCAGCTAAAAATATAAAAAGAGAAAACATACTTGAACCAAAACTACATGAGTGTGGCCTCGACTGGCAAACAAACTACCTCTTGTAATGTGCTATACTACCTGTCCCTAACTGCACTTCCAGTGTACCTGCTGTTCTGGCATCAAGGTGTAAATTACATTCAGCTAATGGGAAATGGCTTCAGATGAAAAATCTTGTTGTGGGCGTTTGGCCTAAGAGGCTACAGTTAGAGTCACAGCTGACAATGATGATGTAGCAAGGACAGCAGGGGTAAACTGTTAAAAAGCAGCAAGAGGTCATAACACATAAAGCTTACACAGCAACTGAAAGCCAAGTTGATGTATTTCATGAACAGTGGGAGAGACGCCTGGGGGCACAAACAGATAAAGAAAGCCGTGAGATTGCACCAAATGTGTGATCGATGTAAGAGAAGCCAATTTCATGGGTGCCATGAATGTCTGGAAAAGTATGCTGTGTGCAGTTATTTTATGAATAAAAGAAAAAAAGCTGTAACCATGGCATGGACCAGGATGGCTATCACATGGTAAGTAAATGGAGTATGTGCGAGCTCAGGATGGTATGATATGATACTGAAGCAAATGTTATGTTTTAGTTGCATGGGGCGAGCCGGGTATTGCTAGTTCTGTCTGTACACACAGCAGCATCAGAGATAAACCTTTACACCTCTCCAAGATTAGACTTCCTGCTCAAAGCAACAGGAGACTGGATGTCCTTGGTCAAGCTGAATGCCAAACAATTCACAAATTCAAGGGACCTGCAAGCTGAAGAGCAGGGAGGATAGTGTACCCACTGCCCCCAATGACTTCAGGGAGAATTGCCAGTCCACTGAAAAATGAGATTAAGAAGGAATTAGGTGTAGGAGTACACACCATGGATATTGTACAGGCACAGTATGTGCAGCCTTGACTGAGCTGAATGAAGTCACATTTGGTCATCAGTGTTGCAGTCCTTTATAGTTACCTGTCCAGGGTGGACACCACCTCTCACCCCAATGTCAGCAATGATCGGCTCCAGTTCCCCACAACCCTTCCAAGGATAAGTGAAAATAACTAATGAATAGATGGATGGTTGGACTACTGCTGTAGCAGTTTCTTTAGCAGATAACACATGAACTGTTGGGTTTGTTGACTTTTCAAAAAACTTTATCTCCACAACTTGTACACTTCCACATCATTTTAGAGGATGCGCTCAACAGGAGAGAGATGAAGATTGCTGTATTCACAGACTGAATAAGGATGGGGCTGCAAGACGTATGTAGCGATTGCAATGTGCTTCACTCAACAAGTGTGCAATTTGTTTGGCAGCTAAGAAGCAGGATACAGACTACACCACCAGGGTTTAAAGGTCTAGGAACTCCAATACTTTGTTTACAGATTAGCAGCACAGAGTTTCCTTTGGGAGTAAAAGCAGTGTAGTTGTGAGCAAAATGAAATATAGGCTGAAGAAGCTTAAAGTGAAGCTGCATTCAGAAAGTCTGTAAAAAAAAAACATGTTTGTAGTAAAGGATAAAAAGATATCGGTAAATTTTTCTTAAAATATTCAGCATGGGGGAAAAACATGTCGGTGTTACTTCTCCTCAAATAGTTTGTAGTGAATTATAAAATACAAAACACCTTACATGCATGCGTTTTAGTAATAAAGGATAACAGGTGCCACTGCTTTTCTTCATACTCTCTCAGCATGTGAGACAACATAAAGTTTTCACTTTGTCCTCCCTAAGAGAACAAAAGGGAACTCATAAACCATGATAAAACTCATAACCCTGAGAAAAGAAAACCTGACTCTGTTTCAACCATATTGTGCCAGAGGGGCTGTATCCACAGTCCACGCATGCTGGCCTGTTTGGCAAGTCAAGGGAACAATTATAAAATGGCCAACAACTTAATGAAATAATGTTGGTACAACATTTTCTTCAAGTTTAGACAATTTGACTTTAAGTATGATTTCTAGCACCTAACAAGAGGACAATGAGTGAAGTCTGTTTCATCATTCTGTATATACCCTGGTGTAAATATCCTGATAGAAATGCCTGATTATAAGGCGTCTCTTTGACTACCACATGGCAATGAACTCAGACATCAGGGGTGTTTATTTGCATAAGTCTCTTGCAAATGAGTGCTCCTGCTCTCAGCAGCAAGAAAAAAAATCTATTAGAAACACACAGCACCATTTTGTTTGCATAAACATTTAAACTGCAGGATGGATACGGCGAGCCCACTGTGGTTATCGGTAATGCGTTCCAAGATATTCAGGAAGAAGATGAAAATTGGGTGATTTCTGCTGTAGGTTAATATCAGTTTTGATTGGATGTCAATATGTCAATATTAATGTTGTAGAGTGTCAACTAAGTGAAGGAGTGTGGAAGTAGAGGACATTAACTTTGGGTTATTCCTAGATTTACTCTGTAGGCTTAGAGGGGGTATATAGCAGGTTAGATTGCTGATTTTTAAATCAGTAAACAATGAAGTGAATTCAGGAGCATGCACTATTAATTAACATTATATTCTTTGCTAGCTTTCAAAGCTCCACAGGCTAGAGCTAGCATTTTGTCTACAGGCAACATGATTATTTTCATCTGGCAGCCGTGTTATATGTATGTATTGAGCCAGAACCTGAGCTACAATTCATGGTCAGCACCTTGACCCTGAGGCCACTAGTGTGCTTTTCTAACTAAGAAATAGTAAAAACTGCCGACTGTGTGTTCATAAAGTAACCCACATCAGTAAAGATGAGAAAGATGAGAGAGGTCCAATGCAGACGTCTAACATTTGGAAGTATTGCCTACGCTGTGTAGACTTAGCCAGGTTTCTTGAGGATTTGTAAAAGCCATCATGGGAAATAATAAGTTGTGACAGGACTGTGAGACAGGACACGAGTGATGGGATCAGGATGGAGAGGCGCTGGGTACAACAAAAGTTATACCAAAGTAGTGTATGTTATCAGTACTGGTATAGTATTGCTGCATGTAGCATACAGCAGTACATAAAGAGATCAAACATAACTATTATTTCTTTGGACTAAACATTGACTAATGAGCATGACATGATTTCAACCCATTTTACTGTTTATTTTGTCACAATAGTTGCTTTCCTGTGGCCACCAGTGGAGAATGTGGTAATGAGCAGATGGTTAGGTGTGCCCAGGTGATGGCACAACAGTAAGATATGTGTATGTCAACACGTTGCTTGAATGAAATTGGCCTCCAACTGTTGTGATGTCTTGGGCCTTGTGATTAATTGATGTATGACTAACAAAGCCTTCAGCTTGAGGACTCATGAAAGCACTCCCCAACGGCTAATGCTGCTCCACTGTGTTTATTAGAATATTTCCACTGATCTAGGAAACTCGGCCTGTGACAAAGGATTGCAGTGTAGTAACCATGGAATAGCTTTTTTCTCTTCATATGACAGAGTGGGAAAAAGCACAGGAATATGTAAGATCTGAGCTTTTAGAAAAATACTTATATTATATGGTACGGTTTGCATTGAACAACAGTGGTGCTGCAAAATGCTGAAAATGTATAAAGCACAAATCAATAACATATTTCAAAGCACTTTTACGGGTAGAACTGAATGTTTTTGTGAATTTATGTTTGCAAATACATTATACTTTGGAAACCCTGTCTTCACATCCCCGGGTTGTTTCATAAAAGTGTCTCAATTGTCTAAATTGTCAGTATTTCTGTGTTAAAAGCATGACTCCTAGACTAGATTGTCACAACATATGCAAGCGAATGGTAAAAGCCACCGCTAAGTTGCTGAAACATTACAATTACTCAGCCAGGAAGCCAGGAGGAAATTCAATTTATTTAGACAATAGCTAGATAGCAGTGTTCATTTCATCTCCAAAATGCACAGTATCTCTGTACAGCTATTTTTACAATCAGCTATTTTTATGGTAATGACTTCCTTGTGATATAGCAAATCTGTCTATATAGATTTCAGGCTCACAGCATGCCTTTATAACACACTGTGCTGATCCTCTGACAAGCTGTGGGTCTTATGGTTGCACTGCAGTTATTGATTTTGTTTTTCCATGTGGTGTTTCACAGGCCCTTCTGTGGTAAAGTTGTTCCAAAAGGTCATAACCCTTCAATACATACTGTATAGAATCCAGACATCTCACCCCACAGAAAATAAACTATTTTACATTTAACAAGGCTGGAAAGTTTCAGACTTTTTTTTTGGGGAGTATTCTCCAGAAATACAGGTGGCTTATATTGTTGTTCTCAGCCTTATTTGCTTTCATTATGTATTTGCAGTCATGTATCTGACACTATTGACAGTTCCTGTAGCAACCCTGTCACTCAATTGATTGCTTAACAGTTATGTACAATATGCTGCCTGCACTGACTCATCACTGTCTCTCTTTATTTATTTATTTATTTATTTATTTTTCCACAGATCATAAAAAATTCTACCTAACCGATATGAGCAAAGCTTTTTTGTGATATTTGCATCCCTAAATGACAAACTATAGGAGCTGGTGAAGAGGATTGATTTGATGCATGTGAGACTCCACAGAAAAATCAATATGCTCACCGCAACCGACAATTGACTTAACAGCACATGCCAACCACCTCTGAGCGGTGCTGAGAGCAAATGTCGTCACCGTTTGTTATAGACCCTCTGTGCCCATATGATCTTGGAGCCCTGCTTTTTAGTTCAGCACACCGCCTGCCCATAGGACATTTACTCAACTCCTCCCCAGCTGGATCGGAATAATATTATGATGGTGGGTGGCTAAGATATCACACTCCCCTACTATTTTATTGCTGTCAAGCTCCAGCAAGAGTGTCAAACTAAGCTCTTTCTGTGGGCGTTAGGTGAGTGCCAACTCACCTACATGCCTGAAGAATGACGAGACAGAGATGTGAAGATAGCCTTTGTTTGTCTAGTTCATTTGTAGATTTATCCTTTTTTCTGTTTTGTGTTATTTGTTTCTG
Organism: Argyrosomus regius; assembly: GCA_946959425.1. Lineage (NCBI taxonomy): Eukaryota > Metazoa > Chordata > Actinopteri > Sciaenidae > Argyrosomus > Argyrosomus regius. Next base: position 12,749,059 of record OX336885.1, read on the forward strand.
TTTTTGATGTTTGCATGTTTTTTTTTTTTTACCACACAATATATTCATATATATATAAGAATTTAAGGAGTAGCATCACAGCTTTTAAACACAATGATATGCATGATTTCTCCACCATATTATGTGTATCTGGTCCTATAACTAAAGTTAAAGAGATATCACACCACAGTTTTAAACTATAGAACTGTTCCTTCTGGAGGTAAAGTGATTTTTATTCAAACTTTTCTATTAAACAAGTAATGTTTCTGTTCTGAAGCTCTGAATTGTATATTGATTTAACTTGTCAAAGACTTGAATATTTATTTAAAACTTTCGCAAAGTCTGAAGAAAAAAAGCTTTTCAAAGATTACTGAGCTCAGAAAACATGTTACACTTGGTACTTTAGGGCTAAAGATTTATAATGTAAGTGCATATATGCAAAAGTAATGTTTTAATGAAGAATCTTATTATTTCCTTGAGGAGCTCAAAGAATAAGGAATTTAAAAAAAATTGATGAAACCACAGGAAATGTTGAAAGACAAGAGAATTTCAATTAGATTATAATGAGGTGAAAATGTTTTTGTAAAACCATTTTGCTTTTAATTGTTGCATAATTTCTACAGAGTCATTAAGTGGGGGGCTTTCTTTAGATTTTTGGTCTGATGGTAAAGTTAAATCACTCAAAAATCATGCTTTGTTTTAAACTGATTTGAAGTTTTTAGCTGAGTCCTCAGTTAAAACATAAATAATAATAATAATAATACCTTTATTTATATAGCACCTTTAAAAACAGCGTTTACAAAGTGCTTTGACAGACAAGCATGAACAAAATACTCAGGCAAAATAAGAAGAACCAACAACATTTAGAAGACAATAAAAAGCAATTCAAAAAAAAAAAAAATTAAAGTTAAGAAATGCATAAATTACATAAACAACCACATAACAAAAATAAAATAAAACACAGTGAAATAGAATGATTTAATTCAAGTTAAAAGTTAAAAAAAGAAAGTTAAAAAGACAAACATCACATAAAAGCAAGTCTATAAAAATGTGTTTTAAGAAGTGATTTAAAAGAATTCACTGCTTCTGTGAGCCTTATGTCCTCAGGCCCGGTCACCTTTAGTTTTGAGCCTCCACTTTAAATACGACTCTATAAGTGGCATGGTGGACTTTAAATTTCCATATAATAAACCAAAATTACTCAAGTTTAATAGGTAACATCCCTGAAATATGACAAATGATTGACTTGTAAGTGAACGACCGGAAACACCTGTCAATCTTTGCCCTTAACTGACAGCGCTGTTTATCTGAGCATTCAAATTCAGTCCTCACTGAAATTAAAACCTTGCCAGGATAAAGTGGCTTTACACAAAATGTGTGCTATAATTGCTTTTTAGGGATGAAATGAATCCTACACTTTGTGATAAAATGAATCTTCTTAGTTATGGCAGCAGTTTGGAAAATGGTAATGGACAGCACAAACCCCCTGGGATGTTAACTCTGGGCAACCAATTCAGGAAAGCTACAAAGCCTGAACAGAGAAGAATTACAGTACATTTAAAAGTAAATCTGGAGGTCAAACAATGCACTGTAAGGAAGTTTGTTAGAGTTCATAACCCCCAAAAAATCCACATATATGAGGACAGTTTAATTTAACTTCATCGCTGTTCACATTCTTTTAAACAGTTACACCTGATGAATAAAGTTGTCACAAGGAGTTGAAATTTGAAAGGAATGTGTGAACATACTGATCCAAAAAACCTTTGTACCTATATGTTCAGATTCAAAGGTATTATGGTATGATAATGACACAGTGGCAGGAGAAAAAATTCTTTTATGTCTGATATAATAGGATTTCTATTTAAGAGTGGAGTGACACTGGTGTCAGAACTCTTCAGAACAGTAACCTGCAGCAGGTAGCATCCTTTTAAAAACCACAAGGAAAAGCTGTCCTTTCATTACCGTATCTCTAAGATGCATGTGAGTTTTCATCTGTTTTCATAGTGCATAATTTGCAGTGCAAAGCCATCTCTTGTATCAGAGACAGGCTACCTTCCACTTCCTCCTCATTATCACACAATTTGAGCAAATTCTCTGTCCGCTTCTCTTTAAATACATGCATTCATTATCTGTTTCAAACTGGCCAAAAACAGCCCATCAACCATTTTGCAGGATATAGAATCCCCTGAGCCATAGCTACATGTACTAATTGCTTAAGATTTAAGGCTAATGATGGGGATTTTAGCTCTGGAGCTCTGTCAGATCTATTTTATTCACTTGCCAGTGGATTCTCAGTGTCTCGTGGTGCTTGTTCTTACTGTCACAGTGCACACTGAAACCAGGAGAAATACGACCGTGTGAAACTAATGCTGCAAGTGTTCACAAAGCTGTTACAACATCGTGTCTGCTTTTTATAGCATATTTTTTGCTTCACTTGGGAAACAAAAGAAGAAACAAAATATTATCTCCCTTGAATTTTGTGACTAAGCTATTTGATATGTTTAATTCCTCAGAAATCCTTTAAAACATGACTCTAAGATTAAACTGCAACTGGATATATAAACAATCCATCTAATCTGTGAATGTAAAACTGGATAATGTATCATGTAGAAATCTTTGTTTTCAGACTGCAACATCACTAACCTCAGATTTATAGAGGTCCTGTTCCCCATTTTGTAGGACTACTCAGTACAGCTGTGCTAGACTTTATAAACACCAACCTGCCTGCTGCAGCAGTGAACATGTTACCAGAAAGATTTTAATGGATTTTGTATGTCTTTTTATTGAATAATTAACTGCATACTTCCTTTTGGAAGATAGATGACATTGACTTACATTCAAGTACATACAATGAATGCAAGGGCAGTGAGAACTTTGAATCCTGTGAATGTTTGTGTCGTAAAGGGCACTGACTTCACAGATGCTTGAAAAACAACTCACATCTATAAAAAAACAAGGTACTATCACTATAGCAACAGGAGAAAAGATCTGGTTTGCACAAATTATTGGGTTTCGAAAGTATGAATTACACTGAACAATTAAACTCTAGTCAAGACATTTCAGTATTAACAGGAAATATTTACACTGAGCTGTTTATTGCAGCCACAGATCTGCTGCCAGTGAACAAGTGTATCTCTGCCACCCACCTTCCTTCATGCCAACTGATTGAACCCAGAGTGACCATCTTGCAGTGTGGACTCACCAAGTAGCAACAGACTGGCAGTGGCCTGAGAGAGTGGGACTATGCCACCCTGATTTGTTGATGGGCCTGATACAAAATAAGAAAAGGCAAGCCTGAATTTTTCTTCCCTGCTCTGTTGGATGAACACTGTGGGTTTGGGTCACTAATTTGTTGTATCCACAGTTGCCAGCAAAGGAGCTCCACCCCTGGTGGGGTGTCTGATGGGGGAGGAAGTGTGCAAGTGGGATTGGAAATGCCTCTGCTGGACTGTTTGGGAACATGTACTGGTTTATAATATATTGGTTTTAACTGGGAGTCATTTAAAAAAGAATATATATATTATTATTATTTTTAGTTTATTTGAGGTTTAGCTTTTGAATTTCACTGGACCTACATTTTATGCATTTAATACTGCATGTAATCAGAAAAATGTTTAGTGGATGTTTAGATACAGTTATTGTGGAGAAATTGCTGAAGTCAAAGGTCAATGGTGAGGTCAGGAGGGAAGAAAGTGTTCAGGAGCCTCTGATGTCTTATGCTGTAATATTTATTGACACTTGGCCAAGGAGAATTAGAGACACTCTCATAGTGCATCAGAAGTGCCTGAGTCCGTCTCACATTCTGCCCAACTCATCCTGGTGGATAGACTTTAAACCTCAAGATAACGCCACACATACTATAAGCCCAGAATTAGCCAAAGAGAATGTTTTTACCCATGCAGGTGTTATTGTCAGCATATTCTAGTCTGGAGACACAGATGTCTGTTTACGCAGATTGGAATGTCAGCGGCCAGCTATCTATTATGTCTAGGAAGGCAGCAATAGGTCTCTTCGACCCTGGCCACCACAGTGTTGACATAGACTGGCACCTACTGTTCTCAACCAAAGCCAAACAATTGGACAATTGGACCTCAAGGCCCACACGTGACCTCATGTAACCTAAGGATAGAAAATTCCATAACAGTTATATCTAAAGTAGTCTACATGTGGAGGCTCAAGATCCCAATTGAACCTATGAGCGAACTACGTTAAACAAAGCTATGTTTTGCATACTGTATCACATTTACAAAGATAGGCATAACAGATACTTTAACAGCTAACAAACAGATGCTTATCCAGCTGAACAGAAAGGGTGTGAGTCTCTGGGCAGCAGTGTTAGGGTCAGTCTAGCCTGCAGCAAGTAGCAACTTGGACACACCTACACAGTTACACTAACCAAGCAGTTTACTCCACAGCCAATATGATTTTTTTTTCTCTGTAAAGGTCAATACTTTTGAGATGTTTTGCAATTGTGGCATGCAAATTCATTACACACTGCCAAATTCTCTAATTATGATGATTCTCAAATGAAATGATTTTGGTTTGTAAATTTGCTCTTGTAAATGCTGGTGTGACTGAGTCCTTATGCTATTACAGGTACAAGAAAAATGTATTGTTAATAAAATTATTACATTTTATTATAATTTTATCAATATGGACATTGTATCTGTCACGTCACCCACAGGTTTCTGAAGAGCCGTTGTGAAGCTCAGAATATAGTGGCTCTGGCCGCCGCCATCTTGGCAGTCCTTTGCCACCTACTGGCTGAACTAAAATTCAGCAAAGACATGGATCTGAAGCAGACTGAGAGACGCCTGTAACAGCAGCCACCTATCAAAGCAACCACACTGTTAATTATGCATAACTTTAAGCCTTAATACAATTTGAACAGGTGAGTTGTATAGACATTCAGCCTCAGTACAGTTGTCATGAACGGGAGAATTAGCTATAGAGGCAAAACTGTTTTTTGTACCAGGCTGTGAACATGCTGTGAAGTTGGACATTTTAATATGGAGGCTTATGGAGACTGACTCAAGCCAGCCTCAAGTGGTCGTTCAAGGAAATGTAGCTTCTGGCACTTGCACATTGGCTTTACTTTACAGCCACAGAAGTTGCCTTGGTGTTTGCACTCTAGATGCTGCTGAATGTGCATTAAAATTTAACATTGACATTTGTGACAAGTCAACAAGCTCAGTCAGTCACACTGTTTTGTTTCAGGTTTTGTCTGTGATTGGCTTGCTGCCTTGCCAAAACACAAGACAAAAGCGGCACAGTTCTATTTTCTTCAAAAAGCAACACAGCTTAAGGCAGATGAGATTCACAAAGCAGAGCAAAAGCAAGCGACTGTTGATGTGTTCACTTGTGTTTAAAGTGTTTCAGGTGTAAATGCTACAGTGAGTCTGCTGCTTCAGTGTCAAACTTAAGGTTTTAACTGTTTGCTTTGGTTGTAGTTGTGCAAATGTTGAAGCCACAAAACACAGCACGCATCTGTCCTGCATACCTTAATCTTAATTTCTAAGAGGTTTATTTGGATATAAATAGGAAAAGTATTTTCTGCTGAGACAATGTGTTCCCTTCATACAATCTGTTTCAGGTTAGTTTTCTGTTTTGTCTATCCATGATTAGGCTTTGAATCGCTGGAAATGCGTTTGATCATAGTGCCAAATGTTTGTCTGTAAGACTGTTTGTTGGAGAGCTTTGTTGTTCGTTAGCTGACACACAAAAAGAGAAAAGCTGTCAAAGAGCAGAGGAAACATCTTCTTGCCACAACCATTCATATCCACCAGATGAATGATACAAAAAAAAATGCTGAGTTATCTCTTTGTTTGTCTTTTTTGCAGTTAGTGTATTCTGGTTTTCTAGCTGGACCTTGCAGATTTAGAGAAAGACGAAGTAAATATAGCTTGTTCTAGGGAAAGTTATGGTTTACATGTTCAGAACTGAACAGATTCTAGCTTTTAGAAACTAAATTGCACCAGGCGTCTTAGTAATGTTCAGAAATGTAGTTTTAAAAGCCTGAGAAAATGTGCTCTGCAGTTACAAAAAAGGGAATTTGTGGTTATTGTCACATGTACAGGGCTTAAAGTATTCCGGCACCGTGCCGGATCTCCGGCATGTGGCGTTTGACTGCGATTCGTAAAAAAAAAAAAAAAAAAAAAGCAAACATTAAAAAAAAACCTGTTGATGCGGGATATTGTCAAGCCCCTCCCTCAAACCGCTACTGTCCAATCCTACATTAGCAATCGTAACTATGCACACGCAAAGACGTGTATAGTTACGATTGTTGTGACCATGGATGTACTCAGAAGGTTGTGACAGACATAGCAACAGTAACCACGGGGGGCCCGCAGCAGTTGATGCTGCGTTCCAGACAACTCGGAAAAAACGGGCTGTGAATTGTGGAAAATGAATTGAACAGCGTCAAACACGGAAATTACACGTATATTCATCTTCTTCCAAAATAAGCATAAATTGCTGCTGCATAGGTTTTCAGTGTTCAGCGGATAGTGACAATATGCCACACTTCGTTTTTCTCCTCCGACTTAACCTGTAGCGTGTACACTATGACCTCTCGGTTACCTCCGAGTGGTCCTGAACGCAGCATCCAGGCCGGCGTTTCTTTGACCGAAATCCAAAGATGGAGGAGAAATTCATGAAGCCAGGGGAAGACGTCCTAACTGAAAAAGGACTTAAAAATAAATGGCGCTGGGCGTGGATAGAAGAAAGGGACGGAGACGGCAAGCCTTTTGGTAGCTGGTGCCAAAAATTAAGAGAGCCAGGTGCTTGTTTCTGTGTGTTGTGCGCGAAGAAGCTAATATATGCAACTAGCGGCAAAAAAGTTCTTCGACGTCACGAAAGTGACCCCGGCCGCACACAAGTCGTTTGCCTGGAGCAACAGCCACAGCTGACGTACCGGCGCCAATGACAGATCGTGTTTGTGAGTTGAAAATACGTGTGTGTGCGTTCATTGCTGAACACGATTTATCATTCACAATCGCTTAACCGCTGGTAGATCGCTGTAAAAAGGTAGCGGTTGATAAAACTGCTTTGACGAAACTCTCTGTTTCCAATCAGCATGCCAGTTATATGAACACCCATGGCATAAAACCAGAGTTCAAGAAACGACTGTCTGATATGCTCAAAGGTGTATGTTTTCTTTAAATGTTGATGAACATGCACTGTAACTGTTTACACTGTACATATTTTATATAAATTGTTCTTTACTGAATTAAGTGGTTGCTAATTGAATTCCTGAAGTTAGAGTTTCACACGCCCTTATAACATTATAAAATTCATATATAAATCGCCTAGCATATGCGTAGGATCCACTACAACCCCCCCCCCCCCCAACCCCCCCGCCGAAAAAAAGTTCAGGCTCAGGATTTCTTTACACTTTAAGCCCTGCATGTTATCTCGAGGCAAAAAAAACAAAGCAAAACAGAGGCAAAAACATTTACATCATTTCTACAAGTACATGAACTTTTACCACCACAGAAAACTACTAAAATGGGCGTCTATCATCAATGGCTTGTCTCTCTGCTTTTGAGCATACAACACCCTAATGAGTGTCATTCCACTGTAGCGCTTAGAGCTCCAACCAGAAAATGCAACCATATCCATGGAAAATTCTGTGCCTAATGTCCACAAAGACAGCCCACTCCTCACTGTAATTGAGGCTCCGGAAAGTGTTGTTTATTTTTATATTTGATCTTTTCCTCCAGACTTTGAAGAAAAAACTCACAGATAATTCTGGACTAACTGTTCATGGTTTATAGCTGATTTATTTCTGTTATGAATGAAGTCGAATTATTTCTTTTTATATCAAAATACTTTGATCCTTGATGGTGTAGCGCATCCAGAGAACACATTCAAAAACTTTGCAGAATATATTAGTGTCTGTGCTTCTTTCTGTGTTAATGGTTTTGGAATACTTCTAACAAATATCGCTTTCACTCCACTTTCCATTGTTAATTGTCAAGTGTCCTCCATCATCTTTTTTAAATCATGTTAATCATACAAAATTGCATAATGAATTGATTCTCTGAGGTCAGCAATTTAGAGGTAATTAAAACTAACTTGACATAACTACATGTCCCTCTTCATTCTTAGATTAAGCAGTTGTACTCATTTCTGATCCAAAACATTACAGGGTGGCTTGAATGTAGCTATTGTGAAACCTGATGAATGGACTGTATTAGTTCATAAAAAAAATGTTATCACAGTAAATTACAGGTCTTAAATATACTTTTAGCAGTGACAGGCAGAGAACCTTCAAAGCTGAGGGATAACAATCACTGTGACAGCTGTATCTAATCTGCAGTTTGCCAAATGGAGAGTTATTTAAAACACCATCTGACTGTGCCGATTGTTCTAATGTCCAACTACACAGTGCAAGACAATTCATGCTGCAATCATAAGATGTGATAACACTGACATAAAAAAAAGAAAAAGTTTGAAGGTTCTGTTAAATAACTCAGATCTTCATCAGATTGTCCAAATAACAATGTAAAAACCAGATCATGTGCGAGGAAGTGCAAATAAGCTTTGAAATTGGCGTCACAATTCTAAGTCACTTGGTTCAAGGTATGCAATAAGATTGGAATGTTCCATTAATTTTCTTCCCCCATTCATGTCTCAACATCAGCTGTGGCTATTACATCAGTCAGGACATTACCAGTAAGGTGAGGTGGGGGAGAAAAATAGATTTCATATGTGACAGGTCTTATCTGCCCTTCACTAAACACATTTGCAGGTAGGGAAGGGTACGCTAGATTAGTCAGTGCATCATGTGGAAGATGAGCGACAAGGGCAGGTGCCAATAACCCTATGCTAGATTGAAAATTGAGAATTTCTCTGGAAATTCAGTGGAGTCACACCAACCGGTTACCTGACACAGACTGTCCCCAGCAGCAGGTTGGTAAGAAAAGTGAAATTAGTCATTAAAAAAAAGAAAAAAAAAAGAAACAGTATAACAGTATAATATGTGTGTGTGTGTGTGTGTGTGTGTGTGTGTGTGTGTGTGTATTGGTGTAGCAATTAAAAGCCATTTAATGCATTCATTGTAATTTAGTTTTACTTAAACATTGTACTTTATAGTTTAAACAGCCCTCATGGCTTACATAATCCCCACACAGAGGAAAATAGAAACCAGTTCCATAGTTTCATTTGGGCTTGTACTTGCACGTCAGTGCTCCCATGTAGTAGTGCTCCCATGTGCATTTCCTGCAGTATATTAAACTTTGTTCAGAAAAAACAAAAACAACAACATCAACAACAAAAAACACTGGTCTAGCAGATAGACAGGCCTGTATCTTGCTAAAAATAAGTAAGTGTGTGAACAAATAACTGTCATTGCAAAAACAGCTTTTTCCTTCATAAGGTGTCTTTGTATGGACAGATTTTTCCTAAATTATTTTTCCAAATGCCGTTGTTACCTATTTTGCTACCTGCAGCTCATACATCCATATTTTAAAAGCTGAAACAACAGCAAAGACACAAGCAAACCATCTGCTCATGTTTCCACACTGCAATTCAATTTTGCAGCTGACTTTATCCGACAGTCACATTAAATGATATTTTTAATCATTTACTATGTGTGATGTTTTATTCTTACAGCAGTCAGAGGAGCAATATCTTTTACATAACCCTGGAAACAAAATTAAACCTCCCCTCACTCACATTGTGACGCTCTTATCAAAAATGGTTGTTCTCATAAACAGAGCAGAGCTTTAAATCTATTCTGAAGGGAACATACAGTATGAGACATTTTGGAGAAAGCATCCAAATTATTTAGATCACCCTGCCTTCCTCAGGATTTCATCATCCTCGTGTGATCAAGTCATATAATACACGAACATGGATAACCTACTGTAGATGTGGGCATATGCAGTTTGTGCTTTTTATTACAAAGGACTAAAAATAGACAGATTTTATACAAGATGCCAGTATTCAATAAATGAACATCCTGGGCACACATGAGAATTACTTAAATATTCTCCGCACATACGGTGTGTAATTCCACAGCCATGTTCCCCTGTGGTATATGCATTTTACAATCTAACATGTTGTACTGGTTCTTCTTAGCCCAACTCCACAGCGGCGCACCTTTCAACCATTAATGAGGGAGTGCACTGCATCAGCACGGTGACTCTTTCTAATTTCTTTCTCTATGCTTCGTCCTCTTAACTAAAGGCTTTAATTTCCAAACATTAACCACAATCAATTGTTTCCTAACTTTAACAAAGCAGTTTAGTAATTTGTTCATAATCATTGGCCATGATCATGATGGTGTGCCAAAATCAAACCTAAACCACTGTAGATGCAGAAAGAATCATGCTGTTCATATTCATGCCGACTGTATAAAATGAATAACTGTTCATGCTACTTGACCTCATAAACTACAATGATCATAATGACTTTTGTTATGAGACATCATAATGCATCATTAAGGCATAGAAAAACTCTTACAATGTATTATGTGGGCAGCTATAATTCATCAGAGATATGAGCATCATCGGAAATGTTTCCATTTTTTAGTCCATTTAATTAAAGCAATAAGCATTTCAGCACAATTTTATGGAGGATTTTATACAGCAGTAGGGGTTTCAGCGCCGTGTTATGCCGAACATTTTTGTACATTATTAAACACGCAGTTAATTATGTTGATTGTTAGTGCAAATCAGACAGGGCCGACTATTACATGGTCAGCTGTGCCAGAGACTGACTGAGGTAAAGAACAGAACTGGAGCATGACTCCAGTCAGTTTTCTCTGTTACTAACTAAATGCCACAGAAGCAAGATGATGTGCCGAGCTTGTCGTCTATGCTGAGAGCACCCATGCTGAGAGCACAAGAGGCACTTGGCATCTTCCTCTAATGCACTCCTGGACACAAACATTAGACTATCAGTGGGATACACATTACATTGCTTTTATAAATATTAATTCAACATGCAGATGAGTTTGTTCGGTGCTTTATCTGCACTCACATAGCATGTATACTTGTTGACATTCACAAGGAATAAAAACACTGTTATAGTGTGATGTGTTACTCCACCTGCTTAATAATAATGCTTCATTTGCGATACTAAAATATACATTTCTATTTTAAGAATTCATGAGCTGCACCCTATTTTTATCGGTGAGAAGTAATGGCCATTACTGCATTTGACAATAACAGCTCTCAGACCAAAGTGCAGGCCCATTACAGACGAGAAGTATCTGGAGCTAGACTCAGCTGGAACGCCTGATACTATTCTTGTCTGTCCCAGCCAACAGAATCATACCATAGCCCAGTTTACCTGCTAGACAATGACTATGAGACCGTGGGTCTGTCATATAAAATATCCCGAGCTTTCCTGCTTCCCAGCATCTAATTACTGACACAAATCATCCAGAGATAATGCATTCCTGTTTGCGATTAGCATGTAATTGATGATAATGCTATATCTATCATGGGATGCTGAGGCTCTTACAAGATGCCTGCATTTGGCAGTAATCATCTCAGTCGACTGTAAACACAAATCAACAGGGTTCATGTGCACTGAGATTGTTTGCAATGCGACCTCACAAAGCAGCAATAACACTTGAACTCTTCTATACAGTCAAGAAAATGTAGAAGTTTTGTAATTTCAGGGGTTCAAATGTGCCCTTTTATGTCTTTTTTGATGTGTGACAATTTTATTTTCAGTTAAATATGTAGTCAACACACTTGCTAGGAGTCTTCTCTCCTGTGTAATGCACATTCAACATGCATCAACCTCATTTTAAATATTTGTCACTCATTATGGTGCTTGCATAGTAGTTGCATCAATATTCATTTCCTTCTTACCATCAAAGTCAACTGCTCAGAGGTTGAGTCACTTTAAGTTCATGTGATGGGAGGGAAAACATCATAATTTATGTCTTCAGTGACACCTTCCAATGAAATAATTATTTTCCCAGGCAACGGGGAAAGTGAAGACAACTGCAAATGGCAAAGTCTTGAAGAACCAGTGAGAAATACATGCTAAAGCAAACAGCATTAGCATTTATAACAGAGAACAAAAGAAGCTGCACTGATAAATATTATTCAGTAGTTACAAAAATGTGAAAAGTACATGGCAATTTCATGATCATGAGAACAAAGTACAAAGTTCCTCCACTCATGATTTAGTACTGAAGCCTCAACCCAACCATCTGGACGGATAAATTAAACAAGCTCCTCAATCTGCATCTATTACTGTTACCATGACTTTATAATATTTAATATTATTTCTGTTCTCTTTTTAGCGCTTAGGAGAAATGTCATGCTGACAGAGAGGGAGAGAGAGAGTTGAGGTCAATTGCCATGCTCCAGTTATTTACTTGACTACATGTATCCGTTTGCATGGTTTAGAAGCTTTCACCGACAAAAGACATACATTCAATCAAGTTAAATGTATAAAGAACCAGAGCATAAGGAAAAGTATCCCTGCAGTGTTGCACAAAAAGGTTACTAGATAATAGGATCAGTATAAATTTGAGATTTCAAAGATATGCCAGTGATGTCTTAATTTAGAATTCACAAAAATGTCTTTGATTGGCATATTTGGTCATGCTCCTTTGAGGTGCTGATTAGAAATCAAATTTTTTTCCCACAATGAATTGTTATTGATCTATTTCCAGGAAAGCAAAAGCAAGCATAATTGATCTTCTTTCACAACTTCAAAAAAGAAACACAACTTCCTTCTGTCCATGGCATGGAATCCAGAAGCCTTCGTTCCAATAACTGTGCAGGTTTTGGCAAACTGTCTCTGTGTTGCTTGTCTCTTCCTTTTAGCTTCTATCCCAGTGAGCTTTGTAATTCTCGACTGAATAGCATAAAACGGCCTTAAAGTTATAGAACATAGAGAGAATAGAAATGATATAATGCAAACAACAAACAGCACTGCGATACAGGTTCAGGTGCAGATCGTTTTCCACCAGCTTATTCAATGCACACTAATGCTGTATAGTTTTTAAACAGATCTATTTATTTAAAAAAACAAAAACTGAAAGCACCTTATTTAATACACTTTATTAAATGGCATTCAATAAATCTAATGAAACCCTGGTGGAAAATAATGACACTTCAACTCAGCAAATTTGTATCATAATGAGTGGGTCAAGGCCAAAGCTGGTCTCTGTTTAAAAGCAACCATTAGGGTAGGCTTATAGCTAAACTAGCACCAAAGCTGTTGTACTGTACTATACTTTATCTAAATATCCAAATGTATACTCATTTTTTCCAGGAACCATTCATTCAATGGTTTAAATTAGTAATACCTCAGCATTTACATGCAATGGCAAGTTACGGTACCAATACAGATTCAATAAACCACACAGGTGTCGGGGAAAACATCTTAAAATACATTGTTCTAGTATGTTGATGTCAGGTTTTGGGTTTGAATTTCCTGTTTTATGCTGAAATAGTCTTTCTTTCGGTGTCTTGTCTTACTTCACGTCCCGTCTTTGTCTTTTTCCCGCCTGTTTTCTGCATCCCCTGTGTTTAATTAGTTTATTAGCTCTCTTGTATTCAGTCTGTGTGTTTTCCCTCTTTTACTTGTAAGGTCATCTGTGTCTGTTCCCCAGTCCTGAATTGTTCTGTCTTAGTGCTTCTCCCTGTGTCCCTGCTCCTCCTTCTACTGTATCTCAGTAACTTTTTTTTATTTTTTATTGTTGAACTATTGTTGATGGAATTTTTCTTGGACGGTTGAATTTAGTTTGTACCTGGACTCCTCAGCCACCTTTTGTTATTTTGTGATAACCTGCCTGTGTTAACCTTTTGTTCATTCTACCTTCTTGTCTGCCTTTGGGTTCACTTTTTGAACTAAACCACAACAGTTAACGTCAATTGGGCTATTTCACTCTGGCATTTCAGCTTTACCATCAATCTTTCCAGTTACCCCTATCAGTTACATGGTTAAATCCACTACCACCGACTCACTTTAAGACAGTGGAGAAGAGGGTGAATGGGACATCTTTTATACTACAATATAGCATAATAAATCTATATTTTGCATAATCCTGGTCACCAAAAGTATTTATTTTCTTGGTGTACCATTGTAAAATACTTGTCTACTGTTTGTGGGTCAGCTGATGTCAAGATGCTCCCACTCCCATTCAAAGATTTCTATCATACACATATTCTTGGCTTCACAAAACAAATAATACTTATAATACACCCATAGGTTTCTGAAGAGCCGTACGTAAAGGTCAGAGTTTGGTCACTCTGGACGTCGCCATCTTGGCAGTCCTGTCTCTAATCTAAAAATGACATATAAACATCTAGATCATGGGTGCCCTGAGGCAGACTGAATGATGCATGGGCGCTCAAACAAACCACCTGTAAGGGTGGTGTTCTGTCCTCGCTGAGGTGTGATAACTCCAACTAGACAGTGAGTTAAACTCTCTCTATTCATGAACATGAAGAATGACGTAGTTTTGTTTGTAGATTTATTTTCACTCTTCACATTGTACTGAATCCATACAAAAGAGATGAGATAAGAGAGAGTGAAACTAGGAAAAAACAGAAAATATTGCAATTAGTTACCTAGTTTCATAAACATTACTCAACAGCTTAGCCAACTGGTAATGCTAACATGTCCATAAGATAATACTCGTTTTTACAATATGAAATTAACATACTTATGAGTTAACTTATCTAGAACAAAAATGTAATACATACAAGCGATGCCTCTGCTGATGAATCAACAGGTGAGATACATTTTTTCTGGTGTAATGAACTGCATTGATCACCAGCCTGCCGTTTTTTAACGATTTTAGCGATCTTTTTACCTACTTCCGGTTTTAGCTCAGAAAACAACTTCAAAATAAGAGTCTGCATGAAACGTCAAAATAAGAGACTGCATGAAACGTCAAAATAAGAGTCTGCATAAAACTGAAAGTATACACTGTTAATTGCATAAAAATTCAGTTTAAATGCCTGAGAGGCAGAACAGGTGGCGACCTGTCAATCAAAGCGGCTCCGCTGTTAACTATTCATAACTTTAAGCCATAATATTATATAAATGTGTGAATTATATAGAAATTCATCCTCAGTACAGTATGAACAAGGGAAAGACCCAAACCGTTTTTTGTACCAGGCTGTAAATATATCTATTTCTGCTGTGAAGTTGGACATTTTAACATGGGGGCTTATGGAGATTCACTTGTTCTGTAGCCAGCCTTAAGTGGACATTTGAGGAACTGCAGTTTTTGGCACCTCTGCACTTGTTTCACTTCACAGTTTGCAGGGGTTGCCACTTGACCATAAGTGGTCAGTTGACTAGGAGATAATTTGGGAAAATAACTTTAATTAAAAAAAACAAACAAAACATTTAATTACCAAACACAGGTCCAAATTGTGATCTGAACTAATTACTAAAGAAGTAACTCATAATAAAAAAGAATAATGTGTAGGCTGTTATACAGTTGTACTGAGGATGCTGTCCTGCAGCAGTAAGCAACACAGCCAGTTAACAGCAGCAGTGACATGAATGATGGGCGCAGTGAGAGTGTGAGCTGTCAAATTATAGAGATCATATCATTGTCTTGTCTACAATATCTCAAACAGCTTTATACAATGTAACACTACTGAATTGATGGATTGATCATTACATGAGCTAATGGTTACTAAAGAGCAGCAGACCACTAATGAGCTTTCATATCTAAGGATGTCATTTTTCAAGGGCAGTCTGTTTGTTAAATCTGTGCAATATACAGAGACATTCATAGAAATTCATATCTAACAAGAGACCCCTGTTGTTTTTCCAACTTTCTGAATGTGACTCTAATAGGAACATAGATGATTCATTCGCAGTCCATGTTAACTTGAGTTGTTCAGCAAGGCCAAGGTTTGACCTCGGAACCAACTGAGTAACAAGCTGTGCAAGTAGGTGATACAACCTGCACTCAGTGGGGAAGTGTCTCCTCGAAGTGTGTTTGGGAGTCATTCATCGCTTTAAGTTAACCCACGTTCACTTTGTGCCGTTTCACACCTCTCAGATTGCACTTTATTCAGTATCAACACATTTGCTGCAGCAGTGACAGAAGAAAAGGAAGTGAGTATTTTACTACTTATTAAATGGCTTGTCTCTATTTCAAACATTTGATTACTAAAGTGTTAACATCCAAAGAGACAATAACTGTGGCCTTTATTCGCAAAATTAACCACTACCAGAAGTGTGCTCGACAAAGTTTAAAACTTCAATTTAGATCAATTTAATTTGTTTCAGTTCAGTTTGAGACAGGTAATCACAGGTAAAGATCAGCTCGATTGTCAAGAACAACACACTAATGTCATAAACTTGATGGTCCGTAATTTTGATGCAACAACACATAATACATGAGTTTGTCTGGGCTGTAATTATCATGGATGAAAAACATAGAAAAGAAATTAGTGATGGCTGAAGAGACAGACAATTAAAATCAACAAGTGCTACTTGCTGTATTTATCACTCGCTGTGACTATCCACACCTGTGTGCAATTTCAGTGAACCAGCCACTTTCTATGTCAGGTTGGAAAAGAAAGCCAAAAAATCTCCCCGGTAGAAAAATCCATTTGAAGAGAATACATGGAGGGAAAATAAATGGAGGGGGGTAGTCATTAAAATCTGCAGTCGGGTTAGCAGGAAGCTTTGTACTGAATTGTTGCAGGCTTTTTCGCACCTTTTGCGTTCATTTGTGTTCGTCTCAACACAATATGAATTACATGAAAAGATGTTTGTTGTTTGTAGTGTAACAATTAAAATGTAGCTGAGGCTTGAACTTTGAGGTAAATGTTAATTTGATTTGAAATAAATAAATGGTCACTGTGTAAAAAACAACAACAACAAACAAAACAAATAACAATGTCTGGTGTTTAAAATAACAAGTATATAACAAGGAGTTGTTTTCATGCTTTGTTAAAGTTCATAAGGTTGTCAATCCCATTACAGTTGACAAAGTTAAATCTGAAAAGTGAATGTTTGACTATTTTTCAAAAGGAGGACACGCATTTTCCTATATGTGGATGTTTGTACAGATGCCACCATTTTATTTAATGGCTCTCAGCTAAAATGCATCATTCAGTTAAGATATATACATGAAAATACAAAGGCTAAAGGATACGTTAACATTCAGCCAGGGGTATAACACTGGAACATATACAGTATATATACAGTGAACATACAAACAATAAAATGAATACTCATTACCACTAACACCTCATGTAAAAATGTTTTTCACATTTCATGGAAAATAAATAAACCATCAGCCAAATGAAAGTGTGTGTGTGTATGTATGTGCAAGAGTGTGTGTGTTTCAGCGTGTCTGAATGTGTGTTTGTGTGGGTTATTGTTTGAATCACTGTTTCTGTTTTTCTGTTTTTTCACTTCAACTCCGGATGTAGACAAACACGCATGCACACACACACACACACACACACACACACACACATTACTCTGCTGACTGACCCCTGACTGACCCTCAATCTTCTGTCAAACCTGATTGAGGGATCCACTATTCTTGACTTTCCTCCAGCTCACTGTCAGAAGGAATGAAACCTAACTACTACTGCATGTTATTGTGTCCATTTCATGTAAGTGTAAGTAGATGGTAAAGTAAAAACTTATTTTCTAATGCACATGCATATACTTTTCGTATACATTTATTTCATCTATATATAATTATTTTATCTCAATTCATATTATTAATTGGTGGCCCATGCTGCTTCCTGAAAGGACTGCTCAAACCCCAGACAATGTGAGGACAATGTGAGGTGCAAAAAGGTAGATGGCATAGAGGATTGATAAAAATTATTTGTAATATATTTTATTGATTAATTTAATTATATTTAATATGTGCAATCCGGACAATTTATTTTTGGTGCATAAGGTCTCAGACCAGCCTAAATTCAAATTACATTTTTGTCATATCTCAAAGATTATATAAATATAATGTGTCAACATGAAAAGCCTTGCCTGTCAATTAAACACACCGTGACCACCGCATCTTCATGTTTTCCAAGAAGTCATATCCTAATGGATCCAGATGTTTGTTGTTCATGAAAAATATTTGACAGACAGTCGCGTTGCATGAGAGATGGCAGCTCAGGCTTTCTTTATTTCATCAGATCACTGACTAGAACAAATGGCACGAGTCTTACCTTCGCTGACAGATTTGTCAAACATGGGGGACAGGCTGCCATGGGAGAACGACGTGTCTCTGGCACCACTAACTATTGATTTCCTTTTGCATTTAACTGTTTCATTTCTGGGTCCGCCACAATCTAATTGCTTGGGTCGGAGTTCTTTCTGTTCTGTCTTCTTCATTGCTTTCTGTTTTTTAGAGTGAACGGGGCCCACATCAGCTCAGTCAGGACACTAGACCTGTGTAATTACTAGACCTGGGGCTAGTTTATTCCACTACTCTCCCACTGTACCATCACTTGGGTGATTGGAGCCGTGGGGGGGATTACCAGTGTAACAGGTCATTACTCATAAAGGTCTGGACTTCCAATATAGAGTCAAACCTCTACACATTGGAAAAAAGCTCTTGCTTCAATCACAGAACATGGATTGCTTATCTGAGATGGTGGCAAGCCCATGGATCATTCTGTTGTAGATCTCTTCAAATAGCTTTAACTCGTCTGCAGGTGGAAGGATTTCTTTGTCTGTGACCACAGCAGCAGAATGGCTGATAGGAACTAAAAATAATATTGCATAAATTATATGGCTGGTTAAAGGTTGATGAGTGCAGACAAAGGCTGCCATAAAAGCAGAAGAAAAATCAGAATGTGGTCTGTGTATTTCATTAACATAAAGCATTGTGCAGTCTCACGTCAGGAGGAATTCACTGTTGAATTCATACCATTAATAGGTCTTCCCGTCAACATATCAGTTATGTTGGTAATTCGGAGGCTGCTAAAGGTGGCTTATGACCAAATCAAGAGCTAATGAAATGAGGAAATCCATCTGGAATTGGATAGATTACCGTGGATGCTGGCAGAAATTCCATTAACATCTGGCAAAGGCATGTTTGGCACACCACTGTGTGAGCCAAAGACATTTGGCACAAAGTTTAAAACTCCATGAGTAAAAAAAAGTGACACATTTTTGTTTGTTGGTTTCTGTTTAGTTTTTTTTTTTCTTTCTTTTGGGGAAATTTAGACTGGATGTCTCTTTGTGAGCAAAATGTATGCCAATATTTGCTAAAGACAATTTGTTTGTGTGATAAGATACAGAGGCCATCCAGTGTGATGACTTTTGATTTCCTTGCTTTGTTGTTTAAATGTGAAGTCAAACAGATACAGGCAATGCGGTTTTAAGCTGTAGCATTATTCAACAGTCAATACACCAATCAATAGCATTTTGCACAGATGCAGGGTTCTCTTGGTTTAGCTTTACTTGACATTGAACATACTCACTGTATTTCTGTCTCTTCTTTGGGGAATTTTTACATATTACATATATCCTGACATTTTCAATCTTATTTATTACATGCAACCTTAATTCAGGCCTCAAAAGCCTCATAGACTTAAAGTAACAGTCAAATTTCATTATGTGGTAAACAAAGTCAAAAGAAAGTACTATGTTTAGTCTAGTGTAGTTTCACGCTTTCTTAATGTCTTTCAGACCATCAGTTGTGTTGTTAAGAGGTAATGTTGGCATACAGTATATTTCATATTATAGCAAGAAACTCTCAGCTGAGTAGATAGAAATGACAGTCCATCATTACTTTAAGATGTGAAGGTCATTCAGTCTAGTAAATTGAACGCTGAATGTGTCTTCAAGTGCAGTCACAACAACCATCAAATACAATGATGAAACTGGCTCTCATGAGGAACGCCCCAGGAAAGGAAGACCAAGAGTTACCTCTGCTGTAGTGGATAAGTTTATTAGAGTTACCAGCCTCAGAAATCACCAATTAACGACACCACAGATTAGAGCCTGCATAAATGTATTATGAGGTTCAAGTAGCAGACACACCAAAAACATACCTCCAATAATCTAAAAAATAAATAAATAAACACCATGCCATGACGATGCAGAACTCTACACCTGTGTCCTTCCTATTCATCTCTGATGTTGAATTTTGATAAAACATAGCATTCAATTCTATTATAATCTGAAGGTTATTGTGCAACAATTAACTCCTTCACAAAGTGAACCGCATTGATTGTTTCAAACATCTTGATCTTGATTATTCATATTCATTATTCATACTGTCATATATTTTTGAATGAGCTCTCTCCCTCTCCAATAAAAAAGAAAAAAACATCACCCTGTGATTCACACATAAAATATAAAAGGTATTCTTAGTTTTTAATATATCACTACAATGATTTTGTAGTGATCTATTGCAGTGAGTGCTTGCAAGAGTAATACAGTTCTCAAATGCAGCTGGTAATAATATGTTTTGCTTGGTTAAATGTGAGGAAATCTGATCCTCCCCCACACAAAATCATTCACAATTACAATCTTATACAAATTAAAAAATCACATACACGGATATGCCTCCATGATCACACATTTCAGTACTACCACATAACATTGAAATAATCAAAGCATTTAATACAAAAAGACAGAGGAGGCATGCAGTAACAACATCTAATTATGAGTTAGCCTGTTAAAATATTTTCAATGTCTTGTTTGATAAATTAATTGTATCAGCTGTCACATTTTATCAAGACATGAAGTCACACAGTCCATCAGCCATCTAGGTTACACACCGAACCTCCATCTGGATGATGATGATGCAAATGCTTGCAAGCATAACAAGTTTAATTCAGTTGCAAGATGCTCATTTTACAAAATGTCATAACCCTTTCAACACCTTACAGAAATTTCATGAGAAGAGCACAACGGCTCCAAAACCAAAAAGCACCACGGTCTGTGCATGGAAAGAGTTTTCTAATCATTAAAGGAAGAGGTAGGTCTTCAGGAGGCAAAGTGTTTTGTAAATTAAGAACACATCAATGTGTGAATGTGACAATTTAATGTATATTCAGTTCTTCAGGGTTCAGTTTGCAACTGTTCTTCATTTTCAGGCATGAGTCAAATATGAGTTTAGCATGAGTTTATTTATTTTACTGTTGACTAATTTGTTGTGGAATGAAATTTGCACACATGTTGCAACTTGAAGACATTCACACCAGATGGTCTGATAATAGCCAAGCTGGTATTAGCTTTTATGTCACCTGTAACTCTATTCAAACACAACTGCTGTTGCTCGTAAGAGCTGCATAGCCTCATAGATGGATTTTTTTATTTGTGGCTATTTCGGGACTTGATTTATTACTGTAGTTAGCAGTGTGGGTGAAAAACAGGTCTAATCTCCTCCAAAGAATTTTGAAACAAGACATTTATACAGTTTTATGCCATTATCCCTCAAGTATATTCAGAAAGCGCAATGGACCTCATTCACTAGTATGTGCATAGAAATGTTCTTACTTTGCCCACAAAATGAGGCTCTTAACAACGTATGTGTATGTTAGTGATTCAGAATCATTATAAATTGACAGGTGTATGGCCAATATTTGTAATTGCATGCTGCCATACCACCATTTAATAAATAAATGAATAAGAAAATACATTTGCATAGAGGTGTATCATGGAGAAAGTGTCAGATTTTATTCATATAGCACCTGTCAAACTAACCAAATCCATAGCAAAGAGCTTTAAAAATTATTGTTATGATAAATTGTGAAAAAAAGGACCAAACAAAACAACTAAAACAAGTTAATTTGAAACATTTGCCAATGCATTAATAAACCAGCGGTTTCTAGTAAAGGCTTTTTTAATGAATACGGTTTTAATGTGTTATGCATTTAGTTAAAAGGTGCGTGTTTAGATTTTCTAAGACAGCCAGGCCTTCATCATGTGTACGTATGTATGGTTTGAGGCAGTTCTAAATTTGTTTGCAGACTATGAATAAATTCAGAAAATATAATTGATGAATCATTGATTTCTGAGAAAAGCATTTATACCCACAATTTAAAGCTTTATGTTTACACAGGCACAATGCTATGTGCATACTAGTCCTAATGCTAATACTAAAAGAAGGTAATATAAATAACAGTTAAAAGTTAATGCCAGAAATGTGCTTTTCAAGACAGGGAGCTGGAAACAGTGGCCCAAGAATTGAGCCTTGGGGCACTCCATACACAGGACAATATTTCTTCTGTCTGATGAAAAGCTTTGGATTGTGACAGAAGTGCTGACAGTGATGAAACAGTTTTTAAAAATCAATTCTTCAATCAATTTCTTCAGTAGAAAGTAGCATAATAAAAACCCTTTACAGCAAGATCTGTGGATTATATGTAGTAACTGAAACATTATCTCTGGAGAGACACACTGCTGTTGAGTTTTTCAAATGTAATTTTTCAATAGTTCGAGCAAAGAAATTCACCTCTGTTGTAGCCTACTGAGGTAACTGCATCTCAGAAATAGATATTTCCAAAGCTTAGCAAATAATTTAAAAAAGTGTCTGCATGGCTAGATGCCACAAATGGATCATGACCAATTTTCTTTCTTTTTTCTTTTTTTTTTCTTTTTCTTTTTTATAAATCAACTCAGCAAATAGAAATAGTACACACACCCCTGATCACTCTTTAGCCAGGCATAAAAAAATGCTGATTTTGACATTTTTCTCTGAAGGAAAAGTTAAAATCACCAGGACTGAGAGAAAATGAAAATAATGTCAAGTTGAGATCATATCCATATGACTGATAATGGCTCATTTGAAACACACCCCATAGTGTCACATCACGATACTAGGTCCCTTTTTGCTTTACCCTGTCAAGCTAATGAAACACTGTGGGCTGGCCACTCTCCTTCACCATAGAAAAACAGGATGTTGAATGCCACTAATGTTCAAATGTGTCATGAACAGAAACACTTCCCCGGCTTCCTGTAGCTATCCCATCTGTGTGCAAATTCTGGTCCTTCAGTGAACATACAGTTTTATAGTCGTGCAACCGTCAGCTCAACACCTTGCAGTTTGATATCATATGAAAAAAAAATCATTGCAAACAGAGCTACTCCAACTATTAGCAGGGATGCAATTAAATGTAAACCATGGCAACCATTTATTGCTACAGTATATTTATCAACAAACACACCACCAGTGATACTGGAACAACTACATCATTCATTATTCACTGACACTCCAACTTACTCATTCTGAAATACTGCAAAGAAAAAAAAAAAAGAAAGACTGCTTTAACACAGTGTTGTATATAGAACACCAATAATCAGAGAGAAAGCATAGATCAAACTTCCAGACCTGCATTAAGCTATTACAATGTCTAGTGTCTTCTTACAATCTTGGATAGTTCAATTATTATTTGTAGTCACGAGTAACTCTGAAAGCTAGAAACCGAGGAGCAAAGTTTAATGAAATGTCACGAAGACACAAGGCTTGCAGTTTCTCTATAGATGATGTCACATTGCGGGCTCATATAATGCCTGTTTGAGCTTTTATGTAAAAGTAATCTTCAGTTCATTAATTTTAGTTGACATTAAAGAACAATAAATCGTTCCAATATCACATTTAAATTCCCATGCAACTGACATTTTATCTACAAAGTTAGTTTCACTGTCAAGAGAACACATTGCAATTTTCATGATTACATCACAAGTCTTGGCTCTGGGTTCTTCCTTGATATTACTGTAAGTTAGACTGCATTGAACTGTCAAAGTTCATAGAGGTAAGTTTTTGGTGATTTGCAAAATAATTTGTTTCTATCTGTAACTGTAATCTGCATTCAGATAATTCCAGTTCAAGCAATATTATTTTCAATCCATTAGATTATCTAATGGAAAAGACTATACAGATTATGCAGGCATTTTATATTAAAACATGCCTTTAACAATATACTCTATCCTATTATTAAATCACACTTTATCATCACACAGACACTTTAAGCTGCACATTTTCAATACATCTCTATTTTAAAGGACCAGTGTGTCTTGTGGCATCTAGTTGTATAGTTGCTGATTGCAGCCCCCTCACCTGACTCTCTTCTGCATAGCGTGAAGGCCATGAAATGAAATGCCAGTGTTTAGTTTGTCTGTTCTGGACTACTGTAGAAACATGAAGGACCTGCAGCATATGTAAATATAAAAATCTCATGTAATAAAAACACAACAATTGTTATTTCCAGGTGATTATACACTAATGAAAACATAGTTATTCAATTTCTGCCATATTCTGTAAAAGGAGCCCCCTAAAGCTGACACACTGGACCTTGAAATCTCTGGTTTCTTTCACCAAACTGCACAGCAAGACTTTCCTAGTGAAATGATGAATCTTTGGATATACTGTTGTCCGCTGTCAAAATGTGTTTATTTCCCAGATCACAATAACATCGTAGAGAGAAAATGTGGGCATCTATCATTCACTGTGGCACGCTGGCAAATGTATATAAAGAAACACATACAGGATACAAACAAATGTAAACAAGCACAGAAAAATAAACCACAAATCCCCAGAGATTTCAGTTTTGACACAAATACTGCTGGTGTGCACGGTTAATAAAAACATGTTTAAAATGATCAGTATATTTATCTGTTGAGACATTACCATTTGTGCCAGCATGTGTGTGTTTTTTGTTGTTGTTGTTGTTGTTGTTATTGTTTTTTTGTTTTTGAAGAAGGACAACACAGTGATACAATGGTTAGCACTGTCACCTCACAGCAAGAAGGTTCCTGGTTTGAATCCCCCAGTCGGAACCTCTATCTCCAGGTACTCCGGCTTCCTGTCACAGTCCAGAGACATGCTATTAATAGGTTAATTGGTGACATTCAAGTGTAAATGTGAGCATGAATAGTTGTTTGTCTATGTTTTAGCCCTGTGATGAACTAGCAACTTGCTCAATGCCAGCTGGGCTCCAGCCCCCGATGACCCTGATAAGGATAACCTGTTAATATGTTAATCGGTGACTGTAGATGGAAATATAAGAGTGAATCATTTGTCACTATGTGTCAGCCCGTATTAAAGATGGTTAAAGTTATTGTCAGGACAATGATTGGACTTATGGTCTTCCATGCTTGAGCCTGGAAGGAAAGGCCACCAAAAATGCTTCAATTCAGGTCAACAATCACGTGTTATGTAACACCTTTCTTTTTGAATGGGTCATTTTCAGACCAATTTTGGTTTTCGAGTGAGGTACAGTCACTTTTCTTCTGTTCTGAGTTGGTTTGTACTATAGGTTTTGCCAGAATACCCCAACAGAGGAGGTTAAGGAAAAAGGGAGTGCATGTGATTTCTTGTGAGATTGAGTTTTCAAATGTATCAAAGAAAAATCACTAGCTTGTCCCAGTATTGTTTGTTTTGTGTATGAACAAAACATTCCAAAGACATACAAAGCCATTATCTGTTCATATTTTTTAATGGTTTCAAAATACAGTGCTGTATATAGTTGGTCAGATAAGCAGGAACCAAGTCACAATAAACAAGGTGATTTCACATTTAGAAAATGCAGATCTGTTTCCAATTTGTCAGCAAGAACTAATAAATGTGTCACTCCCACTCTTTAAGATGTGTCTTGGCTCCTCTAATGACAGTTGCAACCGATTTAGCCTCAGCTGGCTCTGTAATTAACCGGCTGATTTTCAGGTGCTCTCTAGCAGCATCAATGCAAAGACTGTGGCTATCTCGACATGTGAGAGTGTAATGGAGGCGTGTCTCTTCAGCCAGCATGAGCGGTAAAAGTGTTTATTATGCACAAATTATCAGCTAGTTCTGTAGTCATTAACCGCTCTTAATATGCACGTGTCTTGTTTATGATTCTCACTGCAATTAACTCTAATTTAAAGGGTTTGGTGTATGAGTAGTAGTGAGTCACTGGAAACAGCAGTAGGGAAGATGATAAAGGTTGCTGAATATGAGGCCGTGTTTTGAGTTACGATGGGTTAAGGAGGCTGTAATAATGTTATTTAAAATTTACAAGTCAAACACTTGTAATTATCCATGAGGATGTCCTAAATTTATGAGCAAAACATTATAACACTTGGGACTTTAAATAGCTCCCACACAGCGCTTATTCCAAGCTTGTGCTGACAAATACGAAAACTTAAAAGAGATATCGTATATGGATTTGTGAGGATGTTCAGGGTGTAGAACACATTGAAAAAAGTTAATTTTAGGATAACATCCGGTTGTAGGACGGATACACCTTCTTTTCTACACAGTACACAGGGCGGCGCTGTTCAAGCTGGTGAGTCTCAGTTCCACTCAGCACTGATGCCACGTTGTCCCACTTTCATGGATGGCCTTAATCTCTGCCCTTAGCTGAGGCAGATTAATCCCGACAGTGCTGACATTATCTCCTGTTCTACACTGTGACACTGGACACAGGAGGAACTCCCAACATCCTCACTTCTCTAAGCTCAAATCTCACCTCCGATGCCACTGGATCCTGATCCGGAGCCAAAGAATAACCATGAGTGTTGGTCACAACTGTAGGCTGTATCTAGGCTGTATTCATAGACATTACAAATAATGCTGTTTTATGCAAGTATTTAAATCACAAGTAGCAGAATATGTATGAATATGTTTCTAAAACGTAGAGTTGATTTAGGATACAATAAACTATTCATTGTGCAGATTATGCTCATAGGTGGTTGAGGACTTTTGCATGTCATCGTATCCTTTTAGAGTAATGACACTGCAATTACTCATATAAAGCACATAAATGTGTCAGATGTATGCAATAAATGGAATTTACTGTTGAGCCAGATTTATGCAGTGTTGGAGGAAGTGCACAGTTCTTTTACTTAAGTAAAAGTAGCAATACCACAATGCAGAAATACTCTGATACAAGTATCAAAATATAAAAGTACTCATTGTGTAGAAAGGTCCATTTTAGAAGCATACATGTTATATTATTGGATTATAGCTATTGATGCATAATGTGAAAATCACTTTAATGTTGCAGCTGGTAAAGGTCAATTATCTGAATATGCAAAGCAACTTTTGAATAAAAAGTGAAATATTTTCTTCTGACTTATAGTGGAGTAGAAGTATGAATTTGCAGAACATGGAAAGTAAAGTATAAGTACCTCAAAATAGCACCTAAAAACATTCCTTAAGTAAACTTTCCACTTACTTCTTTCTTTCCACTTACTTCTTTCTGCTTAATACCTTAACCTGTACACTCAGTATCCAAGCCACAAATTGCGTGTCAGGCTGGCTGATGAAAGGTATTGGGTGGTAAATATTGACCATCTTCTTGTGCAACTTGCACTAGTGGTGCTGTGGCTAAAAACAATGGACGCCACGGTCCTGCTGGTGCACTCCAACAAACATTTTCCATTAATCATCTTTATAATTTATAAGCCAGGAGCTGTTTGATGTACCGTGACAGATTATCATAATAATGATGGAGCACAGTGGATGGCGGCCCACTGGAAAACATGTTTTATCATAAGAATGAAGCTTCCTCCTCTTTATGAATTACGGAAACATCGCAATCTCACATGCAAATCAGTGATACAGCATTGTGTTTAAAACTCTGAACAATGCTCAATTGCAGTTGAGTTACTATGAGTAACATGAACGTCTTAGGAGCTGCTGGAGTTCTTTGATTATTAATTTAGGCAGAGCACAAACTGTCCAACAAAAACTTGAGAGTGAAGTGTAGAAAAACTGTGACAAGTAGTTAGAATTTCTGCTAATGGCAAAAATACTAACATTTGCCTATGTGAGGATAGGTGATAGCCGTAAGTGACCAGACACAGTGGTGTAAGGGAGCTACAACAGACCCTATTTCTAATTTAACAGTTCTTCTTTGTATTTCTTTAACACTTCTTTGTATTTTATTTTTGGTGGGCCTGCTCTTCACTTCCACCACCGCCTCCACTGTCTATATGAACAGAGATGTGACAGAATGAAGCTTTATGTCTGCTGGCCTTGGTGAACATTGAAGTGTTTTTGCTAAGTCTGATCCATTTTTCTGTCCATCTCTCCTGGTGGGGTTAGGTACTATTGTTGCCCGTTGACACGCATGATAAATCTTTTAGGAGAATTTTGTAATTGGAACAGTGAAAGTAAAATCCAATATAACATCTTTTTTTTTTCAGTTTCTCCTTGAGTCCCAATTTAGTTTTAGACTATTTATTACTTCACTAGATGTTGGGACATTTAGTCAATCAATACACTGTGTGAAAACACACAGTTTGTGTTTGGAGTTATTGCCTCTCCACACAGCTGCATGGCCCAATCCTTAAGCTTATTTACACTAGTACATACAAAGATGTTAGCATGACTAACATGTTAATATGACGTAAATCGTCAAAATGATTTGAATATAAAAAAGGACTTTTGGGGGATTATCTCCGATTTGTAATCACAGAACAAATTGTACATTTCTCAGTCAAAACTCAGTAGTAGTTAGTCGCTAGCAGTCTAATCATGAAGCAATGAGAGAATACTTCATAACAACTCACTTTATTTGAGAAGGCACGAAAATATCAACTAGTTTTGTGCTGCTTAGTCATGACTCGTAGTTAATCGGAAAGTGCTTATGAAGAAAGTGGGCAGTGAGTTAATTTACCGATATTTCTGAACTAATAATTATCTAAAGATTCATTTATACATGTATGCTTAGGAACTGCTTATTAGTGTACTTTATTGTAAAGTGCTACCATTGACCAAATGTTATGAAGACTAAATTGTATAAATAATTTAGAAGTTGATGTCACAGACCAGGAATTTTATCCATTATATTTTCACAGCTAACAGAGAGTAACTTAGTACATTAACAACAAGGTGATACTGCAAAAGGACAATATGAGACACTGAAAGCATATTGGACTATTCTAAATTTACCAATTGTCATGTGTATAAACATGATTTTTGAGACCAGGACACTTCTTGACCATTTCTATTTGCATCACTGTTGCTCTATCACAGGATTTCGTGACTAACAGAATCATATCAACTAAAAGGCCTATTTTCATGACAGAGAATGGTCTGCAGCATCTGAATTGACTAGAATTGCTTTCACACCTACCCACGCTGTAGCATTTGCATTTGCATCATTTTTTGGAAGAGGCACAAGCAAACAGATTTTTTTTTTTTCATTACTCTTTTCTTGATTATGCATGCAGTGCCTTGAAGAGCTCACACACTGAATTTGATGTTCAAGATATTCCAAACATTTGAACGTCTATATGAATGCAAGTCTATTCTAGTAAACAAGGTAAAGGTCACAATATAGAATTTATGATGCATGGATCATAGCATTTGTCATAGTGTCTGATTCTAGGGAACATTTCAGCAATTGTATAGTTTTCTTTAGCAACTTATTCAAAGCAATTATAGCATTACTTTTCTATCTATTGCTGGTGTGGGGGGGGTCATTGATGCCCAGCTTATTTATTAACGTTTTAATACATGACGTTAACTTCAGGAATCCAGGTGATGAGGGCAAGAACACATTCATTAATTAAAATGTGAGAACTGCCATAACCGCAGTCTTGTACTGCTGATATTTGTCCCTGTCATGACTTCATACCGGTCACTTTTTATTCACAACACCGCCTCTGGACTCCTCCACTCAGGATATACTAAAATAAATGAAAAGTCTTTGCCAAAACTTGAGTAGCAAAACACAGTAAAAGAAAACATGTTACCAAAGATAAACTCTCTCTTCGGTTTTAAATTACTGCATGTTGGATTCATAAACATACAGAATTCTCTATTATCACACAAAAAGCAATCCTATTTTCCATATCTTTGAAAATATAACTTTGATTATTATTCCTGTTCACGGAGGCAGGACAATACAAAATTTGATGGTTGTGTTATCATTGTTTTCCTTTCAAAAAAGAAAAAAAACTTTAAAAATGTAAAATGCAAAAGTTTTATTTCTATTCATACATGGCAAATGAATGTGTCTTTCTTGTGTTGTTTCAGTGAATCCAATTTGTGATCCTTCAACTTCACTGTCATAATCAGAGGTCTATTAGGTCTTTGTTTCTAAAAGGACAGTCAAGGCCGTATATCAAGGCAATCTATGGCTTTCATTATATTAAAAAATTACAAGAAGGGGGAAGGGCACATATACGCTTCGGTGTATCTATCGGCCATATGGAGTAGACTTTAAGCCATCCTTCACCAGCGGTAGGCTGTAGTAATGAAGACGCTCATCCCCCGAGGAGCTTCCATCTTTGCTGTCCTGTCTAAGAGCCAATCACAAACACGGCTGAAGGACGCATTCCCATCTCTTCCCAGCCACACAACCACTGCTGTCACTGGACTGAGAGATAACTGCTTTACCAAGCCTGTCCTTTATATGAATGTCAAAGTATCCATGCAGGGGGTGTGACACACCAGCATGGACTACTATAGTCTGAAACCAACCCTGCCGCTGCGGTGAACTGCCTCAGAAGAGGTCAGAAGAGGCGGTGCTCCTCACCTATTGTCACTGTTGTATCTGTGCAACACATAGAGAGGATAATCTGCATTATACTTTTCTCTGTCCATTAGCAACCCTTACAATGTTATGTTAATTCCTGTTAATACTTTCTAGATGTTTAAGCACTTCATCATCTGTTCCAGATGGCGCAGTAAGAGACACTTATCTTTCACAGTTCTTCTCATCTTAAACTCAGGTTGTTGATGTTGACTCAGATTGCTCTGTGAGCAGTGACACTGCAAGTGTCTCTTCATCTAAATTCCTCTGTACAGCCAAGTCAGTCACAAGAGAGGAAGACAGACTTCAGTGGATGAAATTAATTGCTTAACCTCTGCAAAATCAGCCAGCAGTAAATTACACGGGGAAATGACTTATCACATACATCATGTTCATATCACCAGAGTTTGGTCTGTCATACCTAAACAGAGAGTTCAGTGATATGCATAACTTTCTGCAAAGAAAATGCAATGTCACCGCAATCAAATACAGCAAGGCTATATCATGCAGCTGTGTGTTCAAGTGCACTGCAGCTGTAGCAGTAATATTAGTCGCTGCAGTGAAAACATCCATACATCGGCTCACTGACAAAAGCCGTAATGAAATTGTTTGCAATTGACTTACCCAGTATAGTTGTGTGGCTGTTTATTCATATTCATATTCTGCTATTGTTTCAGTGAAGGAAAATAACAGAGGAAATGACAATTGTCACATCACCTTGGATTCTATATATGAAAGCTATTTCACTTGATATTATAATTCAAGCTTCATCTCTGCAGCTTTGAACATCTCTAACAGTGAAAAAATAAATAAATAAATAAACACACCAGACCATTCCAATACTTGTATTCATGCTAACAACATGCTGTGTGGATGAATGGTGATGTAAATGGGAGCAGTCACACTTGAATGCAGCTAGTTCCCATCAACCTAGCATTGGTTCAGCTTTGGCTCAAGTTCATATTCTTAGTCATTTTGTCAGTTTTGAGTATCCATGGTTTCAAGCAGCTGAAGTGATGGTAAAGCAAGAGGAGGGATACACAAAGATTATAGTAATATTCCACCAAGAGTCATTATAAAGAGGTCTTGTATATCTACTGGAAATGGGGCTGTAAAATCCTATGACTTCAGCTGACCCCTCTGTCTGGCAATAAATATTTTAAAATATGGACCCCTGGAGGTCATTTCTAAAGTATGTATGAATTTACATTCTTTGTGACAGTGTTATAAAACACCACCACTAAGTAGCTTCATTGCCTTGCATTGTCTAAGAAGTGCATGAAGAATACTAAGTTTGCTGTCAGAAGTGAATTACTTTGCTCTTTTTTACTTTGCACACACACACACACACACACACACACACACACTGGTGTATAACATACACAAACATATTGTACAAAATACAAATACATTAGTTTTAACAGAAGCTTTGACAGAGCTTACTGAATGCAGCAGATCTAGGTGGAAACACAAACCCAAGGTAAATGGCATCTTTCATTTTATGAGCCCACCTTGAATTAATCCCATTTGAGGGTTTAGCTACACTGTGCACAGCAGTATTCACTCAAACTAATCCATATCACACCCACGTACTTTTGCACACACAAGCTTGTGTGAATGCGTGCAGATACACACCCGTGTATGCTGTCACACCCACACGTGAAACACACACTCACAGGTGCAATTTCTCTTATGTAACCGAGACACAAAAGCTCTTCGTGTAAATAGTAAAATAAAAAAATAAAATAAAATAAAAAATCACTACTTGCTATAACAGTTATTATATATATCTATAAGAAAAAACTATCTCTTTTGTCATAGTCGCTACCATAGAGATGTATTATTTGCTCCCTATGGCCCTCACAAATATAATTTCACAGTAGACTTCTCCTGGACTTTCAATACAATTAAAACATATCAACAAAGATTCAGTTCTTTTTTCTTCTCATGAATATTCAGCATTCTTAGATTTGTCTTCAGTGTGTGGGAGCACAGGTGGATAAGAATCTGTACATGAAACACAAATGAATGAAAGAGTACCGTGACTGTCTCTAGGGCTCTATACCCCCACCTTCAGCAACAACATGGCCTCAGGGCGAAATGAGTGAGAGCTGCAGATTTGAGGAGTGCAAAGGAAGCTAAGAGGCACTCAGTAAATACTCAAGGTTAGGTTTCATCTCATCCCTTAAACATACATTTCCTCTGAATATGGAGTGGGTGCTGATGTGTTACTACCGTAATGCATTGTACACCAGTAATATATTATTAACTCCCTTAAACACCATCCTGCACACATGTTGTTATACTATATATATAGATAGCTTTCTCATATACTAGTATATATATGTGTATATATATATATATATATATATATGCCTGCTGTTCATCTGTTTTTCAATTCAAATAATGCATGGAAAAACATGGGTTTAACACAAAAGTATTGCATGCTTTCCGATAGAAAGTGGACGATTTAGAGACAAATTATGCTTATTGTCACACAGACAGTTTTCAGGGAGAGCTTGTGAATGATTTTGAGTACTTGGTGACTATTCATTTCTCTGCAATTCCATTACTTTTTTTTTTTTTTTTTTACCTTCAATTGAATTCTTGTAATGGCACATTGAATGCTATTGAAAAGACACTAAGTGTGCTATGAAATGCGTTTAATGTCGAGATGGCTCAGCCAATTAGCCATTGTATCTCACAGCATCCTATTCATATTCACCAGAGAGAAATCAAAATGGAGTGTGTCAGAAAACACTGTCATTTATTGCTGCAGCCTACCTCACTATTCCGCAAAGCATAAAATCCACTTATAGCGCATGGATCATCACTCATTGTCTACTCTGAGATGATGAAGAAAAGTGGAGGTTATATATGAATGTTAAAAAGAATTAAAGTGAAAAAAAAAAAAATGTGACACTTCTTCCAGACTGATTTTAGATTGTTTACCTTAAAAAAAAAAAAAAAAAAGACTCTCACCTGCATTTGGTCATTGACAATTTCATGAAATTACATCATGGAATTTTATTTTAAAAGCTTACTGAAAAGTCCTTGGAGAAGCAGTGGCTTCGCATAATGAAAGTACAACATCAGAAAATCTCAAAATTGCACCAATGCTTCATAGTGCTGTCTCCATGATGCATCCACTTGAATTTCCAACTGTCAAAATGTAAGAAATGAAGTTCATTCGAACAATTGACCTCAAAATAGGCAACTCAAATGGCCTCTAAAGAGCTTTGATAATGGACAATTAGCATCGTCTGTGTATCTGCCTGTTTTGTGAATCTTTCTTTGGCCGTCTCCCCTACAGTCGTGGAGCTTCAGAACTTGGCATTTGAACATGGGCCCTGGAAGACACTGGCTAATTAGTTCCTGAGGAAGGAGCAATCCATCTTCCTTAGGAAGTGATGTGTCCACTTCTGCAGCTGTGGTCAGTGCACTTTAAATTAGAATGTCTTAAACTCAGGACACAGAGAGCATAGTCGAATAAACAATAAATAAACTATAACAGATTTATTTTTTTTATAGGTTGCATCTTATGCAGTTATAACGACTGTGTTGTTAAGATCAAAGACACACTCAGTGTGAAACTCACAGGAAATAGAAAGAATTTGAAACAGGAGCAAGATTATAACTTTATAATGTGTCGCCTTTTCATCATTTTACATTATTTCCAGAAACGTTCCACAAACAGTTTCGTTTTGTTTTGACTGAAAACACGGAGACAAAATTGAAACAGCTAGATTCCTTCCTGCAGCAATAAGATTCAGATGATTATCAAAAACCTCACCTGCTCTCTCGCATCCAGATTTTTACAGTCAATTTGGCACTGCTGCATGCAAAATGTATGAGTTAACTTCACCCGAAGCCAGGTCAATGTAAACATCTCCTCAGATAGGAAAACATAGTTTGTGGGTATAGTGGAGCTTACCTTGCAGGCCATGATGAATGTGAAAAAAAAGACATTTAATTTATATTCTAATGGATCTAATTATGAGAAGTGAGCATGTTTCACCATATGCTCATCATCACTGTATGGTGGTATTTAATACATTTAAGTAGGAAGAACAGCCATTTAAATATCCTCAGCATTTACAGGAAAACAATTTTAAATATTTATTACTTCACAATATGGCAAACAAAGAGTTAATGTGACTAACTCTTGGCTATTAAAAGGATGATGTATCAGGATAAATTCAATGACAAGCGTTTTAATACAAATCAACAAGATAGAAAAGGATACAAGCAGTGTGGTGACGATTGTTGCCTGCTGTGCCATCGTTATGCTTTTGTTGTCTCGATTGTCGGGGAATATCAGTATTAAAATCTAGATCTGAAACATAATACCAATAAGTATTATTAAATTCCAAAGTGACACACAAGTCTGGCTGCAGCCAGCACTGCATTTAGTTGTAATTGTTTTTAATATATTAAAACAACAACAACAACAACAACAACAACAAACAACAACAACAACAACAACAATGAAATTCAGTGTCCAAGTGTTATCAGGGAATTAGTGTGTGTTCTGCAGCTTTTGTTTATGCACAGATATCTATCTGACGGCCTTGCCTGTTTAATTTATTAAATCTATTATCTACAATTTAGGATACAGTTTGTTTTTATTATACTATAAAACTATAATGATTACATTAATATACATGTTAAGTGTGTAATATGACTTTAATTTATTCTTTGATTGAAATTTCATGTATTCTGCCACAGCATGAGCACAGTATGTATCCATTTAATATGAAAATAAGCCTCAGGCTTATTATGTATGGCCTAATATGATCTCATTGTGTTAGAACTCTAAAATAAAAAAAAAAAAGATGTATTTCCAATGTTTTGTTCTCGGCAGTACAGTGAACACATTTCCTTATCTTCTGTTTACAATTAATAAGAAGCTATAAAGACATTCAGGCTGTTAGGTTGTGTCATTGCTTCCATACATTTAACACAGTAAAATACACTGAGAGGGAACTGTGGTCAGAGATGCCATCCCTGAATGCACAGTAAAATGAAGGGGCACATCTGCAATGAAGATCTGAAATGGAGGCAAGTAATCAAAGCTGACTAAAGGCATTACCAAGTAATGAGTCAGTGGGTGGGAGATCTTCCCCCATCTAGAGTTATTGGATGTGGACTGTTTGTGTAACTTCTAATCCTCAAAGTGGGAGTTTATTGAGGAGAAAATAAGTTTACTGTAGAAAAACTATAAGCGTGCGTTTCAAGCATGAACTTAAATGGCTTCTAAATGCAGAGAGGGGATGGCAGTTTGCCTTATCCAAATTTCCTTTGCACCAATGCATAAAAGTCAACGTGTCCATTAAGCAAATAGAGGGATGTGGCTGTGGCGGTTCACCTCAAATTGAGAAAAACAAACTATTGGACTTTTTTTGACATGACATTTGATTATATTATTATGTTTTGAATGGAATGTGTCGAACTTAAATTGTGTTTTTTTTTAGTTATACGTGGGAGCACTAATCTAAATGACATAATTTCAAAATAAAGTCTCTTTTTTGTGTCCATAAATTGCTTCTGTGACTACAACCAACAAGTAAACTTATCATACATCAGTTTTAAGTTTCATGATTCTTGACACACCATGTTTGAACCCTAAAGAAATTACAATTGTATACGGTTGTTTGCAAAAGCAAATATAAAATAATCAATATAATGATTAAATGTTGATACTGGATAGATGCAATAGATGTATACAGTATATTTGTGTGTGTGTGTGTGTGTGTGTGTGTGTGTGTGTGTGTGTGAGTGAGAGAGAGAGAGAGAGAGAGAGAGAGAGAGAGAGAGAGAGAGAGAGAGAGAGAGTAGGGGGTGGGAGCATAATTACATCCTTTCAGGCATAAGGAAGCAAAGTGGTTATAGTATTGCTTTGGTGGAACTGAATTAAAAATTCTCTCTTTATCCCTCCATCACCAACTTGACACACAGAAAATTATATTTTCTTTTAAGATGTGTAGTGACCCAGTTGCTGTGGCAGTGTTGTTGTCGACAAAATGATTCAGATGACACTTGGAATGGAAAGCTGTCAGCCAGTGCTAAAGATATTTACCTCCGTCAGCAAATGAGGTTATACTTTCACTCATTTGTTGTCGTCTGTCTGTTAGCAAGATATCCCAAAAGTTAATCAGCAGATTTGGATGAAAATTTTGTGGCAGATGGCTGTGGGCCCAAGGTTCAGTTGATCAGATTTTGGTGATGTCTGGGACTGGGATGACTGCCACTGGACAATTATCATTTTTTAGTCATAGTTATTATGCTGTGTTCACATGTCAGTGGAAAAGATTCAGACAGAACTGCATTCATGTTCATATTCAAAGACAAAAAAAAAAAAGGAAAGATATTTCTGGTGCTTTGATGTGCACCACTGTCAGGTTTTGGGTTTCAATCAAAATGGTTTAAACTTCATCAGTTTCTTAATTAAATGATGTTGTCTTCTCTCTGATAGACAGAGCACGGCCAAAATGTGTTCAAGCTTGAGTTGTTACGGTACGTTTGATATAGGGGCAATTTAACTCATGACACAGTTACTTGTGATAATCCCCAGAACTCATTGGTAACAGTTTGAATTATTTTTCATCAAAGTATCCCTGCCAATTGCCTGTCGCTGCACAGAATGGAAGCATACCAGTGCAGGGATGACTTGTGCAGTTGTGAGAGAACAAAAGTGAAGGTAAAAAAAACAAAAAAACATTATGTGCACCAAAACATGATTTTATTAAGCTAATTATTGTGTGTAGCTATCTGTCCTCAGGCAATTTTGTTACAGTAAATAGTTAGTAGTTCCCAACCCGAAGTCCAGGCCTTCCCTAAGGGTGCGCAAAAGATCACAGGGGAGCATGAGGCTTCAGGATTTCAGACCAAATCAGGCATTGCGGGGAAAATGCAGGTTTTCCTATTCATTTGAATGGGGGTACTGTGTTTTGGCTGCAGCATTGCAATCTGCAGGAAGTGCCAAAAATAAACAAAAAAAGGTGCCAGATTCAACTTGGAGAACCTGGAGAAATGCCTCCTGAGGTCACACTGCAGTGGCCAATCCAATGATCAGATCGGACAAACCCCTCCACAGTCAGCCTGAAATGTCACCAAAACTGAGAGTTATCCAGGTGGAGTTCATCGTCTAAACTATGATAGTCTACCTGTTGTGTTCTGGCTTGGTTTATTTCATGTACCAGCTTCTAATTTTGTAACTGGCTCACAGTCTATGCTGCAAAATAGTTACACAAAGTTTCCTTTGGTTTGTGTTCGATGATTTGAGAGAGTGGGAGTGCTCATACTGAGAAAGTTGTGAAATAAACGGTTATTTTCTGATTGTTTCATTGTGGTTACATTCAGCACAAATAGCCAAACAACCCCCCCCCAAAAGTATACAAAAGTCTGTATATAAAACCTTTTAAAACATACATTTTTACATTTTTTCACTCCTTCAAAATAGATGGCTACTTAGTAGGCCACATTTTTGTGACCTCTCAACCTCTGTGACCTGCACTCTCAATCAGTTTCATCAGCTGGCTGCTAGCTCATCCTTGTTTTTCCTGCAGTCAGAGCATTACTATTTTATGAATGAGACAACATGTCTGAGGAATGTGAAAGTGCTGGTGACTCAGTAGTACCAAAAAAGAAATTATTTTATTGAAGGATGGGACAGGTTTTGGCCAGAGTGTGTCATTCGTGGCAAGAAGCTAGCTAATGATAGCATGAAGTCAAGTAAAATGAAACAACATCAGGAAACAAAAACATCACATCTGACATGTTATTTTTTTGTGTATGTTTGTGTGTAGGTTGGCAGGGCTTAGCTTTTCTTAGATAAGAGTAGCGGGTGCTCCAAGGAAGAAAGGTTGGGACCACTGACACACACCGCAACAAGCTAAAGTAATGAAGTCTAAAACAACAGCCCTGCAATAAATCCAACCTTTATGAAGGTTGCAATTTTTAGTGTCTGAGGTGTTTCTGTTATGTAGCCTACTCTCATTGATATAAATAGGGTGGACAAAATAATGGAAACACCTGTCAGGATAATGCAACACAGTTCAACAGCACCACAACCTTAAGTCCAAAATTGAATCAGGTCAAGCCTGGCATACCCCTTTTTAAATAGTGTGTAATAGTGTGTATTGAGCTCATTTGATCCAAATATCAGTGGACTAGATGAAATCACAAGAGCAGATGTTGTCTTGTAAACAAACCAGCTATTAGGTTACAGAGTGAGTGCATTAAACTAAAAGTGCTGTATTATGGGGTGTTTATATGTTGCTACAAGTGAAAAGTGTTTACAAAAAAAAGGATCACACAGGCCAAAAATGTGGTGTTAGTGCCATGTTAGAGGATAATATATTAAATATAATAAAAAATGCAAAAAGTTATGGAAGGACCACTCGCTATTGGGCAGCATGTGAGTATATGATCACCCAACTAATAGAGATGGAGTATTTCTGAACAATTTATTAAGTTGCCTGCAAATGTTTATATATAAAGAGAAGTGAAGAGGTCCCTGCATGGGTATTTATTGTGACAGCATATGCAACTATGACAAACACTTCACACAATCCGCCCCCTTAGGTAATTTATCAGAATGGGCTAATCCAACTGAAGGGTTAACTTTATACCGTACATACTTCTAAACACAATTTGACCAAATGAATATTTAGAATGAATACAGTCTTGCTCATGAACTAATAAACAATTACAAAACTAAAAATCTATGTGACTAATCTCTTTTTTCACTACAGACACCCCCCACAGCTCCTGAAACATGGTAGAACCAGGAAGTATTAAGTAGACATGAGATCCCCAGCTGAACCTTTTGCCTGAGGACCAGGAAGCAGGTCAGTACCAACAGTAATGCAACATACTCAGCTATTTTGTGTTTTCTTACAAAGGGCATATAACTAAAGTTTTGTTGTGGTAACAAGACTAGAATTTGGTCCAATAGGCCCAGCATCACCGCTAGATAGAAAAATTTATAAAAAATGTATAAACCTGTGTCTGCTAATATGTCATGATAATCCACCTGTAACATCATAATCATGGGCATGTGAGTTTTTCTTTCTTTTTTGTATCCACTGCATGACCAATATCATATTACTGTATTAATGGCCACAAGCATTTTTCAAAGCCACTGCAGGGTATCACTCTTTTCAGTGAGTCGTATGAGGCCAACCGCTTTAGGAAACACTTGTCGCTGACATAGATGTTTTATTCCCCCCTATCTATGCACGCTGCAAATAAAGCGAAATTGTGCAGCTAAAGCACGTCTACAGCTGGTTACAACCTGGTCAACCCCGCAAGCCTGGTCTTGTCCCATTTTAAGAAGTCACCCGTAATCTCTGGTGATGGTTCAGGCACACTGCAATGTGTTCCCCACTGGCAGACTTCTGAGTCGTCCCCATGCATAATATCCATGCAATTCTGCTTCTGACAGATATGTGTTGTAATCTCTTTGAAAATGAGCATTTGCAACATGTAAGAGCCTCAAAGCTGTGGGTCTGAGAAGTGTGAGGGGAAAAATGACATAGGAAAACTGCAATGTAAAAAAAAAAAAAAAAATCCCTGCCTTGAGCCTGGCCTTTTATCCATGTTTTTTATACAGAGTTTGGTATTAATCTCTTTGAAAGCAGTTGCCGTGATACATTTATTATATAAACTTTTTTTCATCTTAAATGATTCATAAAATGACCATGGAAATGGTCACTTAACTATTAATTACAATATCATTTTTACATATTCATATGGTGGATTTCGAAATACAGTAGGTATGCCTTTTTCATTGAGCATTTAGACACTGAAACAGATGTGATATCACATCTGGAAACATGTTAAACATGCATGAAGGTTTTCATTTTGTACTAAGATAACCGTATAGCAACTGCACAACAAATGTACATACATCTGTTCCTTCTGACTTTTTAGCATCTGTTTTTAATTTCTGTATCAACTCACTCATGCGTTTAGAGAATGCAGTTGAAGGCTATGTATAGGAAGCCAAACTTGCCTTCTCAATATTTAATCTCTGCTCATGTTTTCACTACTCTCTGAACATGCATTGAATGCTTTCAAGCAAAATTATCAAATAGAGTTACTACAATTTTTAGTAATGGTCAATACCAATAGTAATCTTTCTTTCACAGTACTTTACAGCGTTCAGTATATCCCATTCCACTAATGGAAGTGTTAAAGCTTTTTCAGATGTGATTGTATTATTAAATATTCCTCACGAGACTCTAAATAGGAAAGCCATTTGAATTAAGTAATGGGGATAATTAAAATCAAGCCTACTGTACCTGAGCAATTAAATTGGTCAAAATTGAAAGATGGTTAATAGCTGGCAGGGCATTTACATTGACGAAGAGACAAGTTTATATTCAGATCAAGGTTTCATATGATGAGAGGCAATTCCATTGACACACATTTAGATAGCAATTCACACTGGGTAATGATTTGAGAGACTATTGAAGGAGCCAAGCATTGTTAAGCTGTGATTTCTGATGTTGATCTATAGGCAGTGTCCTTAACGGGATCCCTCCCCCACTTAATGACTCAGACACCCTGTGAGAGAATGCATAACAGATGCACAATTCCATTACACTGGAATTAAGCTGTCAGGGCGGTTACACGCCAAGCTGACAGTCAGCCATTGGATGTCACTGGGCTGTGTGTGGCTGACCCTTTTTGTGGTGTGTCCAGCACCATCAGCTCCTGTTGGCCCTTATCAGTGAGCTGGATGAAGGCAGTGAGAGAAAGCCTGCATCCAAGTTTGACATTAATTCACTGATATTTAAATGCATACTATGCATTGCATTACACAAAATCAGAAAATCAGAATGCATTCCTATTCATTATCCATGTGCAATGAAGAACATGTCTAACACTAGTCTGATAAAAAAAAAAAACAAAAAAAAAAAAAAAAAAGCTTCTTTGCACCTCTCCTGGCATACACCTCCAAATTATTTACAAGATTTTTTATTTTGATCACACAATAGTTTTGCATTGGCAAAAACTTGAAGTGAAATGGGAGCTTTCTCAATGTCTGACACTTGCAACATAAATTTTCTCAAATCATTGTAGTGCATATAAGAATCTTTGGCAGGTGACAAGGAGAGTTAGTTTGTGTTTGAACGAACAATGTGGCCATTCAGAATGACTGCTAATTCTGCTGGTAGATGCAGGTATTGTCATCAGTGGATAAGGGCACCTTTTCCATACTTGAATATCATTTAATTTTAAAGACAACTACATTAAAAATAATACGGAATTATTTTGGGCCAGCTCATCCCAGTGCTCTCCTAATGGTACAATTAATTTCTAACTGGCTAAGACAAACAAATCTGTTCTCTTAGCTGATACCACTGCAGCATAAGAACTGCATCACACTGCGATATAAGCCAGTCTGGACCTCTTTTTATTCTACCTAATGTGCACAAGAGCCATTTTGTTTGCAATCTCACATCCCCAACATAACACAGAGGGTTCTCACAAATATCCTCTTGGCAGCTCTACCTAATGCTTAGAAGTTGTCTTTTGCTACAGTTCCCTCATGAATTCCCATGTGATTGCACTACTACTGTTCACAGGTGTCTGGACTGAGAAACAAACACAAAGGTTGCATCACTGGTTTATATACACAACCTGTTTTAGCCAATTGATTCATATAATTTTGCATGATGGTTCCAGGGTCGATCCATTCATGCCTTGTATGCTGTTCCACATTAGCTCAGAGCTATGCATGTTGTAAACGATATGTGTCCGTCCTCAGGGAGACATTTTTCAGGGTTTATAGAATCAGGTTGATAAGGTTGATACAGGTTGATGTATTTGAGTTGTTCTTAAGTCAGCATAACAATGCTCTTAAAACCTGTTTATAAAATTATTTTAGCTGTGTTTTCCATTGTATGCTTAATGTGCCACAGGTAGTGTGCCCTGAGAAAAAAGGGAAAAGGAATTCCAGCCACCTTTTAATCAATTTTTTCTTATATACACTGTGTAAATAAGTTGTATATATGTATCATTAATCTTGGAATTGATCTTGCTTTTCTGATTTACATTTCGTATTGTTCTTGGAGATACATGCTTCTCTTGATTGTGGTGTCCCCCAAAGGGCTATTCTGGGTCCCCTTCATTTACTATTCACATGCTACCCCTGGGGCAAATCACATGTAGACATAGTATTGATTTTCATTGCTAGGTAGATGCCACTGTATGTCTTGTTAATGGTGGGGGTGGGGTCAGGCATACTGGTTTTATTCCCTGGTTGTCAAATACAGAAACAAATGTAAAACAAAAAGTGAAAAAAAGTTGCTCGGAGCAAGCTATACAACACAATAGGTGGCATTTGCTCTGGGAATAAGGCTCAACAGTCAACTTTATTGAGTTACCAATCTAAAGTGTCAGAATTGAACGACTTGTGGAGCACTTGTGGCTCACTTCAAGCCTGTATTTGAAGACCTGGGAACTTAAATATGACCGATCTCATCTTCAAAGCCCCGTACCACCTCTTGCCTTACTGAAATTAAGATTTAGATGTCCAAAGTTTCCTGCAATTGAATGACGTTAGATCAGAAATAATTATAGTTACGGGGTAAGTATAACTATTTCTGATCTAACTCTGGCCTCAACAAAAGCTCCCATTTAGTCTGCATTCCAATATAGTGTTAAAAAAAGTGTCCTAAAACCAAGGTGTACTTTTTGATTTAGAGTTCTCTTTTCATGCTCAGGTGACTAAAGTGGTGCAGTCCTGCTTTGTCAAAATGAGACATTTAACAGAGATCAGGTCATTCCTTTCATCTGCAGATCAAGAATATGTCATCCATGCTTTTATCTCCTTCAAGACTTGACTATTGCAACTCACTTTACTCTGGTATTAGCAGGCGAAACATCCAAAGACACTTATACAAAATGTTGCTGTCAGCCTTTTATGACATACTAAGAGAAGTGACTACATCGCACCAGTCCTTGCTGCCATGACTCACTTTTCATTGGTGCACCATTAAAGACAACTAACACAAATAGGAGTATGTTACACTACCTGGAAAAATTTACCTTTACTTAGCCCATAGCAGCCGCATTTAATTGTGTTTTATAACTTAAAAAGAACACGTGTGTATTTTTAGAGCTGATATGGATGTATTCTTCCCTCACAATTTTTATTTTCTCAAGAGGAACAGGGCTTCAGATTAATATGACTTTATCAGTGTGTAGGTTTCTGGATCAGTGGGTTTGAATTCATAAAGCAAACTTTATTGATCCAAAATAACATTGGTTCAACTGTTATTATCAATAGATCAGCCGAGCGTCCTCTTGCTCCTTTGTC
Organism: Argyrosomus regius; assembly: GCA_946959425.1. Taxonomy (NCBI): domain Eukaryota; kingdom Metazoa; phylum Chordata; class Actinopteri; family Sciaenidae; genus Argyrosomus; species Argyrosomus regius. Next base: position 12,792,769 of record OX336885.1, read on the forward strand.
CAGCTCAGGTGAATCATTTAGGACTTAGATCTTCAACAAGGGGTCCGTGACCCCTAGGGAGGGGTCCTCAGAATTACTGTAGAGAGTTTTTTTTTTTCCTTTTATAAAAATTCAAATGCACATTAATAATGATAATACATACAGCATGTTATTAGATAAACCAACCTATTTCTAAAAACAAAAAGACAAGAAAGACAGGAAAAAAACACAATCATAATAATTTACACGTTGTTGATAGACTACCCATGAATCCTTGTGCAATCATTGGAGTTCATACACCCTACACATTATTGTAGGCCCAGTTTGATATGCAGCACAATTTAAGACAATACATATAGTACTGTAGGTAGCTACAATAGTTGCTTCTAATGTAGGATTCTGCACCACAGTGTATCAGGCCACTGTCCAAGGTGCTGATCCCAGGACTGCCAAGGATGCAGGTTCTGTCGAGGGTGTTCACAGTCATTGATATGCTGACAGTCAGGATTGTGACTGCCAAAAATGAAGGATGAAATCTTTACTGAACACATGTTTTGTTTGTTGACAACCTGCTTGTAAATTTGGCTGTTTTTTGTTCATTGTGTCATTTCTGCAAGGAGTAGGACAGCTGGACACCTTACCATAAAAATTGACAGTGCATGATCACTGATGGAGAGACCAAAAAAAATAAAAAATCTAAGTAAATTGCTGAGGTGAAGCCTTTTCACAAGTCAGTTTTTTTTTTTTTTTTTTTAAATCACTTTGACTTTCACTGAATGGACTGAAAAAAGGCGTTGAGCTCCACAAAGGCATCAGGTGCTCTTCTTGAATCACCTGACCAAAAAAAAAAAAACACACACTTGATATTTTTGGGTACAGCCTGGACTGGAGTGAGTCTATGCACCCTGGACAGTTTGCCACATTGAAGGAACAAATCCAAATTCACCAGTATGGCTCAAACCAACAGTGGCTTCACCAGACATGGCACCTGGCCTGTCATGCTATCAATGACATCAGCTGGGTCAATTCGGCATACCCCAATCATGGGCTATGACGATTACTGACAGATGCTTCGGTCTGATTCTCTCCAACAGGAGGACCAGGTGTGGTGGAGGGAAAGCAAACATTTCTAAGACCGTGGCATTTGTGTAAGGCTGTCCTAAACTATTTGACTTAAGATTAGAATACTGATGTATCAAATTGATATCTAGTCATTTATCTTTGTCATTTTGCTTTTTCAGCAAACACTCTTTTGATTTTCAGTTGTATAGTGAACTATACTACACTGAATTTAAAAAAAAAGGTATTAATAGGCAATCATGACAAAAAAATGTTGAAAATCCACCACGTGTAGCATTAAAACACAGCACACCTAAGGACATATGTCTTATTTTACATCTGCAACCCAGATTTTGAGTGTATTGCATTTCCTGTGGATATAACTTTGATTATACTCCAGGTTTATCACTCATTATGCATCAGCAAGAGGCTCAATCTAATTGGCTAAGCAAATACATGCAAATTTACTGAGTGTTCATAGAGACTGGCAGCATGCATGAAATAGAGTTGTCTTAATTGGGCAGTTCAGTAATGGCGATGCATTGCAATATCAAAAACTGTAAATCTGGCCAAATGTACAGTTAATAATATATAAATGATATGGTGTGGTAATCGTGGGTTTATTCAAGTACGAAAAATTAAGTTCCACAAAATGCCTGCAACTGCATCCTTTAATAAATGAATCAAGCATTAAAGGCAACACCCAGAGCTGCTGATCATTAAATACTGTCCTGTATTTTGATGCATAATTAAAACACTCATCTTGGGAGTGCTGAAATGATTTGTCAAATACTTAATTAGTCAAGTGATAGAAAATTAATCAATGACATTTTAGCTAATTGCCTAATGATTTAAGTTATATCAATACAATTACCAATATTTGTTTGGTACAATCTTTCAAAAAATTCAGATTTGCTTGCTTTTGCTTTTGTTAGCTTAAAATTAGTTTTTTATATCTATAGCTACTGAGATGTACACCATCATGTTAAACTACCATGTTTCTGCAGTAGCCCAGAACGGGCAATCTATACACAAGTTCTAGATTGGGTTTTAAAACGTTTTACAGCCACTGTAGTTTCTCCCTCACGGTAGAAAAAGAAAGGGTTGAGAGTATAGCAACTCCAACTGCAGCTGTTGTCCCATTTGTCATAATTTTTGGCTTTAATAACTTCACACAAGGCCCAAACAAAAATTGGTAAATGCCACGTCTGTGATAATTAAGAATGCTAGATCGATCATTTCATTGGGCACATAAAAATGCACCTGGAAAAATTAGTTGCCTGGATGGTTAGCAAAGCTAACAGTAGCTTGCTACTTGCTTTGTAACTAAGTGAGGTTCACTTGATTAGATTGATGTTCGCTGTATATTTTGATGAGTAAGCTTTTGTTTGCTAACCTTAAACTGAGAGAAAGACCATTTTAATGTTAATCATTATTGTCTGCTATTGGCAGGTTACAGATAATTGTTGACCCTGTAATGTAACAGGTTTATTTGGTTACCATTTACTGGATTTAAGAGACTAGAGGGATGTGTAACTTTACAGTAGATCATAAAGTGTCATTAGCTGGACTCTAAGCATAATTACGTACAATACGGTTGAACCGTCAGTCCTGTGATCAGTGGATGACCCACTCTACCTCCTTAGCCACAGCTGCCCATGATCAAAACACAAAATAAACTGACCCAAATGATGCATATGGCAACATAACAGTTTTTTGCTCCACAAAGGAATAACCACAAGACCATGCAGTCACATAGCATAACCTATTCTGTAGTCTATTTAAATGTATTTATTCAATGTCATCACGTAAAAGTGGGCCAACAGTCGTTTGTTCTCACTTCTGCATTCAGTGGTTGAATGTTTGACTGTGCTTGCTGACCTTTATTTGAACTCTATTTACATAAAAACATGCAATTAGATAAGGTGCTGCTAAGCAAACTAATGTGCATACTAGCACACCATTTAGAAAAATAACTGTGTTCACCCAGTAGCCACGAATGCAGAACAAATGTATCGTAGTGGTGGCCGTCAGCAACACTGCATGCTCACAAAATGGTTAATGGATTAGTAGAAATGATGCAGGCATCACAACAAATAATTCAAAGGGACAAGTACTTAATGATTTCTGGAAAGACAAGAAGAATGAGAGGAGACAGGGTAATCCTCACCAAGATGGACTCAGTTCTGTCTGCTTGTCAGCTCTCCTCTTCCTTGCCATTGCTCAGATTCTAAATAAAAAGCCAAAAAACAGTTTAAGGCTTATTGATTTGTGCCTATGGTACAAAGAGAAAAGCAAGCACAAGAAACTGGTATGCAGACTCACACAAGACTGAAGACCCCTTCTTTGTTAGGTTGGATACCATATGGACAGCAACACGTTCAGCTATGTTACCCCAATAAATTGCTGTTGACACTGCCCTCTAGAGATGTGTGATAGTGCATTAGTACTGCAGACCTTAACCATGGAAGCATCCTCTCTCCCCTGTCAGCTGTGAGGGGAGGGAGTGTGGGAGAGTCTTTGGCACTGCATGACACGTTTTAAAAGAGATGGAATTTATATATTTGTGACACCTTTTTCCTTTTCACACTGTTGTCTTTTGAGGAACAGCTCCTTCAACTCATTATTCAGTTTGGTGTTGTTGCACTGCATGACAAGTTTTCTAATAATGAACAGAGTGTATGGACCACCGAATTGCTACTTGCAATAAAACTGCTTACTTGGGGTCCCTGTAAAGTCTTTGGGTCACTGCTGCTCAGATCAATACAACTTTATGGCCTTGATGTATTGAGTCGGCTTTGCTGAAAATGGAAAAAACCAATGGCTTTATTCACCTGAATTCATATTTTTGGGATAATGGATTTGGCATGCCGGTGGCTGTCTTCCTGAATAACTTATTACTTGGACTTCGAAAGAGAACCCTGAGGACCATTTCACAGAGCATTATAGTGCTGCAAACATCATTTCAGAGCCAAAGAGAATAGCAAACCATGGCTAACCTTGCTAAGGTGATGATGATTAGAATGACATAGCCTAAGGCAGCTGTCAAAGTTTGGGGAGTCTTAGCAATATTTGTTGTCCCATCACTGTTGAACTCTTCTTGTGGTTTTGGAGATGACCACGATTGCTGAGAATAGAAAATTAAACTCCCTATTATTTAAGTCTAATCCATTAATCAAATGTGACTGATAACTGTCTCGTCTCTGCGACAGCAGGGATATGCTAATCACAACTTCAAGAAAATGTCATCGTTATATTTAAAAATACACATGGGCATAGTTTTAATGAAAGTGACATTTCCAAAACAGGCTTCTTTGAGCTGAGTGACATGCTGCACCTCTTCAATAACATACTGTAACATACAGGTATCGTTCTGCCAAGTAAACGGTCACTTCATCTCAGGCAAAATCCTGCCTGACACTTGAATCCACACTTGCCTGCCTGCATGATAGATGATCCCTAATGAGACAAATGATTGCAGCCAATTTGAACCAGAAGAGTGACTTTAACCTGCCCGATCGGGTCCATTACACAGCTACTCATGAAGTCCAAATATGTTATCGTGGGGTTTGATGTTGTTCCAAAAATCTACATGCATTTAACATGTTTCTGTTCTATTTGTGGACAGCAATTCACTATGTATCAACAACAATGTAAGTGTAAGCAAAAAATAAACTGAGCAGGACAGATAAAATACCTTTTGTTGCCATTCATATTTTATTATTATTAAACTGATTGTTGCAAAATACTGGACATGCTTTGCCCCTGCTTCATTTAGACTATATATCCTTGTAGTAGTCTTGTAGTTTTAATATAAGCTATATCTTATAGGGGAGCATAAGGATCTTTAAAACCTGTTTTTTAGAAGCAAAAAAGAGAAAAAGAATCCAACAGAAATAAATCGGCTTAATGGACAGAATTAGAGTGGTCTGAATCCAGGGTAGGATTAAGGAAAATTGTGTGAAATAAAAGAGCGAGTGATCAGGAATGACTGTGCGTCTGTCTGGAGGGCGGGAGAAGAGAGAGAGAGAGGGAGAGAGGGAGGGAGGGAGAGAGGGAGAAGGAGAGAGAGAGAGAGGAACACATTTTCATCCAAACCTCCGGTTTTTCCAGAGCCTATCTCCGCTCCGCGGCTCACCGCAGCTCCCTATTGTTTAAACTGGGAGGAAAAAGAAATAACACTCCGCTTCTTCTGTATTCGACCCCTCACTGAGTCATTTTTTTATTTTTTTGTGATCTGATGCTCGATTTTCGCCGCTCCGAATGCTGTATTCATTGTCAACTTCTGCGATTTCTCCACTTAGACTTGAGCTGCATCATGAATAGTTTGGGGGCACCTTTCAATCGCATACCTCTGGAATGGCGGGGATTACACAGCCGAAACCCGGAGAGCATGTAAACGCAAATGGAGTTTGGGATTTATTGCAAAATAAGGGAAAGATGACCGTCTTCTCATTGTGCTTGCTCTTGTGCGCGGATCTGCTGGATTTAGCCGTCGGTAAGTCTGACCCCCCCTTCTCTCTCTTTCTCTCCTCCTCCACCTCTTTATATATTTCTCACACAGTCTTGCACAGTCCATCCGTGGGGTCCAACAATAGTGTCAACGAGTTGAGTGATTCATATGTGACAGCGAAATACTAAGCGGTCATTAACAGGACAGCCGTATGGAGGCGATCGGTGCCATCCTTGCCTCATGCCAACTTTCCCCCCTCCGTGGCAACCAAGTCGTGGAAGAGAGAAATCAATGAATAATGGTCGGATTCAGTTCAGGATGCACAATGCGTGATGTCGGAGTTGCTCAGAGGAGATGAAAAAAAAAAAGAGGGGTAGCAGGAGGCCTAGTTATTTAAGTCTTAATTCCTCTGCATTGACTATCACGACCAGCATGCATGACAGCACCTACTTCTGAGCACCACACCAACTAAAAAAAAAAGCATGCTGGAGCGCACTCCTCGTCTGGTCTGGTCATCGTGGCTTTTTGCACACCAGATAGCGCCTGGACTCAACAGATATTAAAGTTGTTGCCTTGACAAACAGTGAAGTGCGTGTTCTTTTTTTTTTTTTTTTTTTAATGCAGATGTCTGCTTTCAGTGCGATCTGCTCAGCACAGCGGTGGCATCAGTGTCGCGTGTTTTTCTCTCTATCCTCCGTTGACGCGTTTAGATGTTAGAGGATGAGAACACATTGATCATTTTTCGTGAGATTTGAAATATATCATGAAGAATAATCAGGCTGTGTTATGAATGATTATAATTTCCCTTTTTTTTGTGTGGAGGTAGTGATGATGGGACTGATATACTGCAATTTTAGGGGAAGCCAGCATTATTCAAATATTTGCAACAGCCAAGGACCTGCTGGCAGTAATTTAAGCATGTTCCCTTACTGCTGGGGCATTGCGTGTCCTCCTCACATAAGGCTCTGATCCCTGTGGCCATATGCATTTTGTTTTCTACATGGTGGCATACATCAAAAGCTTTACAAGCATTACAAGACTGCATTGCAATCACTTGATTCCCCAAGGAATACAGAAGGAGTGAGGCTCCTTTTCATTCTGCTGGAGTTGAGCTCACACTGCTGGTGATAACATTGTGGTGTTTGAAGGACTTCAGAGGAGAGTTGACTCCTGGCTACAAACATCAGAGCAGCATGCCTTACAAACTAACCTGTTAACCTGAGCTGTTAGCTGAGGATTTTGTTGTTTTGAAGTGTTTTTGACCTTCACTGACCCATATAGGAAATCATTATGTCAGTTGTGCTTAACATAATGTGATAAAATGCCTCTGGGTCTGCCTTTTCTCAGATGCTGCTGAGCTACACACAAGCCCCCAGCACTATGTAAAGTATACAGGACTGCCTCAATAATGCAATCATGCTCATTTGAAATGTTCACAATGGCTTAGATTACATTAGTTTCATTAGATTGATGCAGCTGAGTGACTGTGAGATCTTCCATGTAGGAATTCACATTGATCGCCATGTAAACAGACGATGAAAGGGAGAATTTGACGGATCAGTCAGCAGGATTTCAGTTGAAGTCACCTACGGTCAGACTGCATGGTCGTTCTGGCTTTTGTTGTCACTTACTGTTGTAACAAAATAGATTTATGCTGTAAGAAGTTCACCTTTGTCTCCCCCCCCCCCTCCCCAAGAGGTATTCTTTATATAAACTGTCTGCTGTCTTCTAGATATTACATTTGAGTCAGTATACAATTTCCCTGTGTGTGTGTGTGTTTGTGTTTTAACAAGATCAAGGTTGTTCTATTCCAATGTGCACCAGTGTCTTGGATAGATTTTGTTCCCCAAAGAGAGAGCCTGTGGTCAGTGATTCCACTCTCATCTCTATCTTCAAATGTCATACATTTGTATTTTCCCCAACAGTTTTCTTTCATGTCAGACAAAAAATATTGAGGAATGATACGTACAGTATCTCATTTTGGATTGAGACTCTTTTATCTGCATCGTTAACTTGCAGCCCACCATCTCACTGTCTGCCAGATGTGTTCTTCTTTTAGATACTTCGGCACAGACTCCTGCTTGATGCAGCTGTGTCCACAAACTAGCCTCAGCTACACAAATTCAAAATTTATGTTTGGCTGTTGAGCATGTCACAGAGTCATTGTTTCAAGAGTAGGATACATATTCCATGGCTGCTTAGTGTTTCTTCAGGAGGTGTATTGTTTAAGTTTTATGCATGCGCATTTATAGATCTACTGCACATGTGTACACAGTAATGTATAAGCAAGTGTATTTCCCCAGACATGCAAAGCAAAAGAACAACACAAATGAAATCTTTCGAATATTATACAAAAGTATGTTAGTGTCCTGCCTGACAAACTGTAAATATGTAGTACGGGATTGTACCTGCATCTTCTTTAGAGCGTTGGTACAATTTTATCTTCACAACATGTAGCTGTGTCCTCAGCCACCAGTGCACCTGTTACATCTGATTGACTTTTGCAACATTAGTGCAGACACACTATTATGAGGACTGATTTCACTACGCTGTAGGTCAAACATTTACATAGAAATCAATCCAATCCAAGAAAGCACTGGCTTCTGAATTGATAAGGATTACCTCATATGCTGAACTTTAGAAACATCCCCGCTGGTTAAAGAAATTGTTGGGCATTCTGTGAAATACACTTTTTTACTTCTTTACTTTTTTCCAGGAGTTAAATGAGAAGATCGATAAGATTCACACATCTGTCTGGTACTGTAAATATAAAGCTACAGCCAGCAGACACTTAGCTTAGCAATATAGACAGAAAGCAGTTAGCCGGGCTTTGTCCTGAGGTAACAAAATCCACCTTCGAGCGCCTCTAAAACTCCCCAATTAACACATTATGTCTTGTCTGCTTATTTCTTAGAAAAAGTTTAAGAGATTAGTAGTGGTTTTACACAAGGTTATATGCCAGACCATTTCTAGCCGGGTACAGTGACTTCCTGAAGTTTTTGCTGGTTGCCTGGCAACCTCAACGTGACATCAAGGCTTTAGGAAATTCGATTACAGCTCCTGGGTTTTTGTACAGATTAAACAAATAAGATATAACATGTTAATTAGTGAGCTTTAGCGGAGCTTGTCGGTGATTGGCTGATGATCTTCATGCTAAGCTAACTGATATTTAGGCTACTTTTCCCAACATTTAAAACTATAGCTTTATAGGGAAGTACCAACCAGGTCAAAGAAAGCATGGAAGTACATTTAGTTAATGCATCACGAGATATTACATAGCATAAAAGTTGTGCTTTTTTTTTTGTTTGACATGGTTCATTGCAGCGTTTTCGCTGACTGTGTTGCACCAGCAACAGCTTTACAAAAAGGGGCTGTCACATTTAAAAGCATGATTACCAATAGTGGTCACCTGATATCTTGATACTAAAATACACCAAACATTGTGTGAAACAGATCATCTATTGGTCCATCTAGACTTACCAATTACCATTGCAGCTCTGAGATCATTAGCTGCTGTTCAAGAAATACTTTATCTGTTAAGTTTTGATTTATGACTTCTTGTTGGGGAGAAATTAATATACCCAACCCACTAGAGTTTAATTGGGCAAATAGTGTTCTTCTGTATTCGTCTTTCAGTTGGAAGGGAGTGGCTGCTTTTCTCTGCAGTCTCATTTCTGATTTTGGTGGATATAAAGAGTTTGTGTTTTTCACATTGAAGTGTTGCGTAGGTAGGCTTGATGAATTTTTCCTTCCAGACCTTCAACACCCTCTGAAGAAAAAAGAAACTTAATAAGTTAGCGAAAAGTGGTATTACTGCCTGTATTACAATGCCATTTAGAGAAGAACAGACCTTCTTCACAGGGCTTCAGAGAGATTAAGAACTAGATAAGAGTGTTCAGAAGTTGGATTGAAATTACATCAAATTGCAGCTTTTTGATGCTTTTTCTCCGGCAAGAGCAGTTAGCTTGGTATTTCCATTTGTATTCTTCCTCTGGCCTCAACCATTTTCTAAGATCAGTCTTACCTAGAAATCAAAGTATCTCTAATGCTGTATCTCATTTCCGCTTTGCCTTTTAGAGCAATCTGTGGATGAAGTGTCTTACATGTAATATTAGATATGTCCTTCTCCATAATTCTCATAAAGCTTCTCTTGAAAATGAATAATACTCCTCGTTATTTACACTCAGAAAATGTCAGTTGGCTGTGAATGCAATCGGTTGTGTCTTACTTAGATGCTCACATTTATAATATATATTGCTTTTAATGTTTTCCCAATTAACACTGCAGTGAATAAAAGGATAAATACGTTTATGTGCAGTCCTTGCATGCATTTTGTCAGCTAAATACAAGTGGTGAATGAGAACTGCTTTAGGTTCAGGACTGAACGGCTGTACACGAGTTCAAAGAGCAATGCAGTAAAGTACAAGGCGCTCTGGTTTTATGTAGATCAGGAAATGGGACAGGCGAGCTCTAGTGATTTGCCACCAGTCAAATCTGGTAGGAATATTAAAGGGATAAGGAGTAAAATAATCAACGTTCATGGACTCATGTTTGCCGTGTCAAAGGTCAAAGGGATGAGCATTATGGAAAACGGACTTAAACAGCACCAGCCAAGGCACTGTTGGCATGATTGCAGTTAAAAATGCAGAAGATGAGTCCGTATATGAATATATAGATAATTTTATAGCTAGAAGTGACTATAAAATTATAGTGTCAGTCAACTAAACATGACATGACATCCCTGTGATAGCCTTCATTTGAATCTGCTACATTAAAAACAGTATTTCATGTATTCTTTTCGCGCATGTTTATTTTAAACCACTCTGTTCCACCTGCTGAATTCCGCAGCTAAGAAAACGTGTTGCCACACACCACGGTACTGTAGGTCGGCTTGTGTAGATCGTGGATCATAGCAGTGTTGACAGATTTAACTGGCACTGGATCTCTGTTCAATCTGATGGTTTCCTGTGCACTGTGACTGTCTGCTACTGATGGCTGGTCTTGACTCACAGGAAGTGAGAAGAGATATTGGCTGGAAAATGGGTTGTGGTTATGCCACTATCTAAAAATCACCGGGCTTTGCATCAGCACTGCAGCTTTCAGCAGTTATATAAAATGATTATACGCAGATTAGAAGCTGTCTTCATTGGTTTGTTCTGCTATTGTCTGGTTTGTAAGTCATTGTGATAATCTGAGGATCCATATATGCTTTTTTTTTTCTTACACTGGAAATAAAAGCAAAATGCAGCGGTTTGATTTATTTATTGATTTATTCCTCACGACTCGATTTGTGGACTATTTTTGATTCACCTAGACCAGCCTGGATTCAATATGCAGAGTGTAATTTAATATCACACTATCCTCTCAGGATCTCATTTGTCTTAAAACTCTATTAAGTATTCTATTGATATCGCTGATGCGGCAGTGAGTTCAAACAATGAGAAAAATGCAACATTAATTTTCAGGTGCAACTTAATCAAAAAAGTGTAGCTCATTTACAGAGAGACACAAAACTGTTGAATCTCTGGCTGACCTCTTACACTAGTTGAGAATACTTTGACTTATTTGGGCAGCAGGACTACGTAAAATCGGCTGGACTATGTCTAATAGCTTCAGTGAAGGAGAAAAAGAAAACATTTAGGGTCCAGAACTTTACAGTGTAGATACCATGTGTGTGACTACAAATTGTCTCATTCAGTGATCACCTTCAATTAAAGTATAATTTTTGTTATGCTCACCTTTTAGTCTGGATCTTTTGTAACTTGAAATCCCATTTAATGTAATAAAAGAGCCGTATTAAAACTTGAAACAGACTGGTGACCCAGAAATAACAGCTTTTGTTGAAGGACTTCAGCCAGCTTTGTGCATGTAGACGCCGTGCTAAAAATTAAATGGCTTTTTCTGAAAAATCAAAATGTCCTCAAAAGGTATTTGTGGTGTCATACAGTCCCTGCAGGACTATAGGAGAGAATATTTGGAGTTTATTATCTGATTATCTGAAGAACAGTACCTTTAACTTCCTTAAGTCAAGAGCGTATTTAGCTTCCATGTTTCAAGAGTGAAACGTAATATGTTGGTGAGATATAATTATGAGAATAGTAATAATATCTTTTTAAAAATGTTAATTAAAAAATATAAGTCATGCATAATTCATAAATGAATTTTAATAAGTAAAATAAAAACTGTAAATGTTAGTTTGATAAACTACATTTTATATTCGATATATCTACTTGCAGTGCACTCAATAGCTGTCAACTACTGAAAAAACTCACAGAAGAAGAAGAAGAAAGCAATAAACACAATGACGTTCATGATGATGTTAATTCACTGTGAGACTCAATGACTCTGATCAAAACAAAGCACAAAAACAGACTGTGCCCGGAAAAGAGTTTGATCACTGCAGTTTCCTGCCTACCACTGAGAATGACAAAGATCCGCTGTGAAGCTCAAGACCATGTCTCTCACTAACCTATTAAAAAGACGCAGTTCACTGCAACCACTGAAATTTAGTGATGGATTTTAAACATTTCAAATGTGATGTTTAAGTGTTTTTTCAGTTACATGGTTGTCAGAAATTGATGGTGGTGCACTGGCATCAAAAATGTTTTTTGTGCTGGTCAGAGGTACATGGCTGAAAAAATAAACATATTTCATTAGTTATTATATTAGTGAAAAAAAAGTTTGAAAACCACTGCTGTAGAGGACCTCACCTCCCTCACCTGAGTCAGGAGAAATTTATAAATTGGAGCACAACTACACTCTTGGAAAAATAAACTGTTTTTGCCACTTGAAATCCAAACACACACCCCTGACCCATGATATCTACTACTATCTACTGCTCTCTAACCCTGTGGTCAGGTAAAAAATCAGATATTTAATGTTTTACAGAAAGGGAAAAAAAAGAGGATTTTGGAAATGGTACACGTTCGGAAAAAAGTTGACATATGGAACCAAGAGATGACAGAACAATTAACACAGGGAAGCATGATTAGATTGTGTCTATAAAGAGTCAGTCCATGCAAATCACATAAAATAAGAAAAAAAAAATAGTCACCCTGAGTGGTATGGTGATAGTTTTGGTTTGTCTCTTAAGACTTTAAAATCTCCACCGAGAGTTAAACCTCAATGGAAGAAAGAGAATGTTTTTTCGCACTCAAATCGTCCACAAAATATATTTAAAAACTCAACAGCAACATTTCTGTCCCAAAGAAAACTGTCCTGATTTTCACTGAAACGCTGAAAACTCAAGGTCTAATTATCATGACTTACCAGCTCCTTGGTGCCTGGCATTGTTGAGTTGTCCTAATAAAATTCTCAAACTCTTTGAGCAACACAGACAAGCCATTCACTTCCACTAGTGCGTTCATAGAAGTCTTGGTGGTTGAGATTTCAAAGAGCGACATAACAGTTAAACTTCTTTTTGGTGCTATCTCACAGTGGGGCTGAATAAACACGTCATGCCTTTATTTAGTAACTCAGACACTGAATGCTACAAATTCCAACAGCAGGCCTGAAATGGTTTTACACTTATCAACCATGCATTCATTTGCGGTACCGACGTTGATCTTGAAAGAAATTCTGGGTTTTATTTTTCTTCAAAGGAATCCATCTCAATAGCGTGACACCCTGAAATGTCTGAGACAGTGATAAGCCACATGTGAGAGAATAACATATTCCGAGCATTAGCATACATGGCAACTATCTGCTTTTCAGGTAAATGTGTGAAACTACATCGTCTCCTTGACATTTTGGATAAAGTGTGGTGTTTGCATTGGAAATCCGTTAACATATTTTATTAACTGCTAGCATCTTCAGCTGAAGGGTTTGCATCAAAGATGGCTTGTTGCCTAGAAGCCTCAAACCCACGGGGTCTACCACAGGCCGTATGTCTCTAACAATGCAAATAATGCAACATAATCTGTAACCATCATGACAAATCTGTCCTCATGGCACTGCTACCACAACAGCCTCTTTGGATGGAGAGTGTCAAGGGGGAGAATAAAGAAACATGAAAGGAGCCTAGCCTATATGGCTGAAATACTTTGCGCTCTCAAGCAGTGATGCTGCGAATTATTAAATGATAAAGCCTATGATTAGTAGAGACAACTAAATGCTTGGGGCAAGGAAGTTCAAACAGCACATATACTTCCCTTTCTACCCCTGAAGTCCTTCATACGCAGATGTAGGCTGGCTTGCTGAAGTCTTTGGCTTGCGTGGGAGTTTGAAGCAAGTCTGATTCCCTCAGCAGCTGGTGGTTTGCAGAGATAGGAAAAAGAGTATAGAAGCTTTGCTCAAAAAGGTCTCCAATGACGGGTTATATAGAGAAAGTATAACATTCCTGTTTGTGATCTACAGTCAGCATACAGTATTGTCAAATAGTGTCATATGTTCCCTTACCAGAAGTGTTATCTGTAAATTATATATTTTTTATGTAAACTACTTTTACTATATTAGAATCTTCTTTTTTTCTGAAATTAGCAACCAGAATAAGCAGGGATTTCTTGACAGGCTTTATCAGCAGTTTTACTGTATTCTCCATTCACTGTTTTTCTACATGCTAATGTGGATTATGCGATTTTGCTTATCGTGTTCAAACATGGCTGCTGAGTAATAACAATTGCTCTGCCGCTGTGTCCCAACATTAGCCTCCTTATTAAAGACTTTGAGAAGTGCCTTGTATACGATACATGACACTTATCTCTGCATTCATGTTTCATCACGGGGGGCTTAAGCTTCCAGGAGTAACACTGCTGTGCACAGATGATTTTTCAAATAAAGACATTGTGATTCTTTGCAGTTTGCTTTCTTTTTGCTAGCGACAAGCGTTTTCAAAGAACATAAGCAAGTGGAATTATTCAACGTCACTGTGACCTCAGTTTGAAAAGATAACCCAGTGGCTGTCCTTGTGTTTTTTTCTGTGTTAGCATGCAGCATGTTCAGTATATCAAGGTTATGTCATAAAGAAACATGGAGGGGTCAGCATTACTTGCATTAGCAGTAAAATATACAAAACATGAGATAAGACTTATATTGTCTCTTTAATGAGTATCGCGCCAAATGCACCATTTCAATTCAATTTAGTTTAATTAGTCGCATCTAATCAGACAAGTACAATCATAGTGAGTCTATTTCTGTAAGCTCCTTTGCTCAAATAAAAACAGTGTAAAATAGGATGGACTTAAAAGAAAATATAATTATTTTGTTCGGAAGTAATGTGAGCAAATAAATAAAAAGTAATGGAACTAAATGAGTAGCAATAACATGTCATTAATGTAGAGTTATGTGTTTGGTGAGAGGTAATTTCAGATCAACAGATCGGTCCCCACAATTACAAATGATACAAAAGTCCTCTATCTTTTCTATGTTCACTTTTATGGCATTTTACTTTCATACATTCTTTAATACAAACAACATTTTAACAAGCTAGGAATACTAACCTTTTACTCTTATATTAAAGCTGCCCTTTACACTTTTTTACTCACTATGCAGTAACTGTAAATGTGCCAAATCGCTGCTTTGCCTCAGTAGTTTGATTCTTCTGTGATTTAGCTAGTCAAAGTCATCATCTAGGCAGTGAATGCAGCATCGCAGAGGTTTCATGAAAAGTCTGGATTAGACTTGAAAAAAGGGAAGAGATGGATAAGAGATGAGGGGGGGGAGCTCTAATCTGCACATTGACGTCACTTTGGATGGGCTGAAGCTGTGCAGATGGGAGTAAAGGAGGATTGTGTGGGCTATGCATTTTATGACAACAGATTATTTCCTTTTATGCGTGCTGACTTTCTCCATATGAGTCAAAGAGAGACTTTCTTCCTTTGGGACGGCAACCCTACATTTTCCATCACCAAAAAAATGAGTCATGAAGACATCAATCTCTAGTCACAGGAGCAGATCTTAGTGAAGTTTTACATACAGAGTGAGTCTAAGACAGGACAAATCTCAGAGTTCATCATGCAGCACCTGCCATTTATAACATTTATCAGCAAACTTTGATCCACCAGAGAACCTGTCCTGCAAGTTCACAAAATGAATCTCCTGAACACGTGACACGAATTATACAATAATAGAAACTGCGGTAGGATGTGGATCATAGCCTGAATTAGATTACTGTTTTTCATGATGAATCTTAATATTGTGAAGTTGCTTCATCTTCTGGGATGATTACACTTATCTTTTTGCTGCTCCTCCATTCTGAATTTTTATATAAAGAAGAGATGATCTAATTTATTCTTGCCCAATAAAACTGACAGCCTTAATTTAACTCTGAAAGTGAGTGTGTCTTATGCCTTTTACCTGATAACACTCTGGTTCAGTGAAGTGTTCTCAAGACAGCATAAAATATCATCAGGGAGCAGCTGTACTGACTCCTCGCTGTTGGTTGCTTGAATTGCTGTTGCTAGCCTGTAGTATGAAAGTACAGTATATAATGTGGGGTCATGGCGTGATTTGTCCTCTTCTGATTGCGATCTCTTGAGGCACACAAGCATGAAGTTCCAAGCTGTGTACACTTATAAACACTGGTGCTTAACCTTCATACAGTTATCTTTGTAGAGTACAGTGCTCATTGGACAAGAGTGTCTGCCATTCTTTTCTTTTCCTGCAGCCATTAGCTAACTTAAACTATGTTGAGGCACTAAAATAACTCTCCATTATATATTTTCCTAAAGATTATTTTCTTTCTGCTCGGATAGCTTTGTAATTGAACTGTGGAGCAACTGTTTGTCAAACCTTCTGGCCACGACTTTAGTGAAACTGCTGGTAAGGGAGCAGTCTTTTTGTGCTCCTCTTTAATATTGAGCCATAACTATCACTTAGTACAAATCACACAATTTGTTGCTCTGTCAAATATTTTAACATTACATTTCACTGTGCATCTACTTTTATGGGGCATACAAAGACTGTCTGCTGCATCACAAGTTATACCTCATGCAGAGGTGTGCAGGCTTTGCCAGTGCTCACAAATAACATCCCCAAATGCATCAAAATAGCACAAAAACTGTGAAGCATGAGCATTATGCCTCATCATGTGGCTTTGTAGACCAAAGGCAAGGTAAGACAGAGGCATATGAGTAAAGAATGACAGGCTGTTTTTTTTTTTAGGGAACAGTGCTTGATTTTAAGTTTAAGTCTGGAACATATCATACTGAGCAAAATTAGGTTGACTGATGATACGGTGGTAATCTCATGTGTATGTGCGGTATGCCATCCTGCTCTTGTCCTAAGATATATTTGTTCAGAGCCTGAGAGGAAGTGCTGCTTGAGATGGTTGCCTTAGCACCTTAGCAGCTCTGTCAGCCTTCGTTTATTGTGCCAGGAAAGATTTTTTGGATGATAATCTTCAAATGGTTTGTCTGACAGATGTCCAAGTCTCTGTAGACAGACCGATTTGTTGCTATCCAGAGATGTTATTTGATCTAATTCACAGAATTGCATTCATTCGTTAATTCTTCAATTACTTTATTTGTATAACATGATAACGTGACAATAACTTCTACTACACAGTACACTTCTGTCTTTTCATTCCCATATCCAGATCCCATAGTCAGATGCTCTGCCAATATGAATTCTAGCCATTTACAGCACATTAGAAAACACCTCCATTTTCCTCAGAATGAATCAAGCGGTCCAGACTTTACTTTAGAGACCCCTCTCTGAACAAAGTCACAGTATCCCTACTACACAACTGCCATACTTGGTTGTTAAAATGCCATTAGCTGTGCTGCTGCTGCTGCTGCTGAAGCCATTATATTTACAACCATTCAGCACAATGTGTTAATAACATTGTAAACATTAATACCAATGTCACTGTTGTTCTCATCACTTAATATTATGAAGCACTTCTTACTTTGGTAGCATTTTAGCAGTTAAGACAGCGCTCATTAGTCATTTGCAAGCTGTTTGTTCTGAACATTATCAAGTTTATTGCTCGTCGATCTTACTGTCTTTATTGACACTGTTACATACCCAAACAGTGATTTACCTGGATGGAGGATTAAAGGAAACAGTATTTAAAGTTTAAGGTTGAATCTTCTCTTTGTAGCCAAAAGAAGAAGAAAAAAATAACAGATTTTGAGATTATGGTTGGCAATAGCAGACTTTAGAGAATATTGCTCTGTAGACACCCTTCATAAAATATTTTGAAATCTCAGTGGGCTTCTTTTTTCTGTGTGTGTTGTCATGTAATCTTGTATCCCGTGTGCTGATTATCTTCAGACAACAGGTGGCCAAGCCCAACAGGCTCCCCCTGTCTTATTGGACCTCTAACTAGGTTGAGATTATACATATTCAGACTGTTGATGAATATGAGGTGGGAATAGGGAAAAAGAACGCTTGCGCAAAAAAATCTTTGGCTCTGACGCAGCAGTGTAAAGTCAGCCCTCGGCCATGGATCAAGTTTGTGCTGAAACACCCCCACTGGATTGCACTTAATCAAACTTAGAGAGCAGCATGGGGAAGTAGTGGTAATAGGGAAAGGGAGTAGGCGGAAAACGGCCTGGAGAGCTGTGCACTTTAAGTGTATAATAAGTAGACTGGCATACTGGGAATCTCTCATTCCAAGCTTAAACTAAAACTAACTCCTCTGATTAAGTCATGGCTGTTGATGACCCCCCAAAATATAAACAACCGTGCTGTAAACTGAGCCACATGATCCAGATAGGTACATTTTTTATGAATGCGTGTGCATAATTTTCTGTTAAATGCACACTTACAGCATATGAAAGTAAGCAGTGTAGGTTGAAACCAATTGCTTTTCATCCATTGGAAAAGTGCTGCTGATGATTGAGGATTCTTTTTGAACCTCAGTAGTGGACTTTTTATTCATGCTGGGAAGGAAAAAGGCTGTCCAAACCTTCCTGCCTCAGACTGACACTTCTGTTTCCATAAATATTACACAAAACACCATAGGAAGCTGTGCTTTATCTGGGCAGCTGTATAATATTGGGAAAACATAATCGAATATTGCATTCAACGAGGGAGGTGTTCAGTATTAAATAATATAAAGTGGAATCAAAGAAAACATTCGGACATTCACAATGGATAGTATAGGTGTTGACAAAATTACAACTGTGCACCACCAATTTTGATGCAGCTCATGCCCCTTAAGGTCAGCGTTGCCTTCACATTAATGATTTTGTTTCACTATGTATTTGTGTAGTTATCTCGTAAAGCCTGCATTAAATGTCGGTTATGCACCTGTTTTGAAAAAGCAATGGCAAAGTTGAATTGAATTGCTTTCCTGTCATTTCAGCAGTTTGATTTACGCAGCCACTCAGCTGCTCAAATTCCTCATGTGGCTGCTTCTTCCAAGGGGAGTTGAATGTAAGAGAAAGCTCACATTAGTCCTCGTCGCAGCTGACTGAACATTAGGCTACAATTCTGCAGGATAGTGAGACCTCCATCATGTCATAGTAACACTAAGGGATAGAAAATGCCAGTTTCAGGATGCAGTGAGATTGTAGACTCAATAGAGTGTATTATCAGTTTTGTTTGCCATTTTATCTCATCCCCTTTCCCCTGCAATCCCAATGAATATTTATGCCCAGCCTCAATTTTGTGCACAATAGCGGTACTAAAAAATGAGAAATTCACTGCACTCTGACTTCATTGAAATTCAGTGAAATGTCCTTGATATCAGATGTTGGACATCTGATGCCACAACAACAAAACCGATTATGCAATTAAAAGTAACCCCACGCTGCATTTTTATTTCTTTATTTAAAAGCATAGAGCTTAGAGCTGTGTATGGTGGACAGCTGAGCATGGATCACTGGGAGATTATCATGCTAGACTGACACTCTCTTTGCCATTTGGTTTGAGGGATGGAACAAAGGTCAGCCTTAGATTCCTACAATAACATCGTCATCACAGCCGAGAAAACAAACGTGAAAATAAGTGCCATTAGCAGTTTTAAAATATGTAAATCATCCCCTTCTGGCGTGATAGATTAAGAAAGGTTTTTTTCAAGAATTAAAGCGTATTGTGAAGTAGACATCTGTCACCCTCCAGAAACAGAGTCTAGTGATAGATGTCATGCTTTCTATCCCTGCTTTCCATCCCATTCAGCCATTTTCCTGATGGGACCACACTGGCTGCTACCAGTGTTCAGAATAATAATCTCAGCATATAATAAAATGAATCATATCTGTTGTAGGACTATTCATAATTCCTACTCTTTAACCACTCCACCTGAGGCTACACTGTGTTTAATATTAATTGTATTGCTTAAGCTCCACCCATGAGGAAAAACATCAGCTGACAAAAGGATTATACTATGCTGAGCCAGAAAAAGATCTGGCTGAAACAACACATTTGTTCTTTTGTTTATGATCATGTGCTGTTGGGGCGGAAAGTTAAAATAACTCTGGATTCTAATGATACGCCTACTGGCGATTCAAACAACACCTGCTCAGGTTAAATCAACATTCTAGCACTACTTTAAATCTCAGTTTAAAAGACAAACCAGCGCTTTATAGCTAAATCACTTAGTGTAGTAATACAATCAACGTTAAGGAAACGTTAAACCCTGTTAAGAAAGAAAGGAGAAAACCTGCAGCTCTACCTGCCATTAGATTCTGAACACATGCTGTAAGAATATAGTTTAATGAGAAGAAAAATACAGCACACACATCACACAATTTTGTGTTCTATCTATCTATCTATCTATCTATCTATCTATCTATCTATCTATCTATCTATCTATCTATCTATCTATCTATCTATCTATCTATCTATCTATCTAAAGGACCTCCTCTCTTGCTGGCATCAGTACTATTGGTGCCCCTGTTAAGGAGTGCATCGCAAATGCATGAACACATAATACATGCAATTCATGCACATGCATAAAAAAAGTCTGTCCAATTGACACTCCACCTTTACTCGCTGAATCAGTATTCTCTCTTCAGTCCTGTCTTGCAGTATTGCATTTACATTCTGATGAATGAATGAAGCAAAACAGCAGGGTTTTATTAGATACCTTGGCCCACAAGAATTATCAAAGAATATCAAAGAGCAAATGACTCAAGTAGTATAGGAGTACCTGTCATGCACATCTGTCATCTTGTGATGTAATTGCCACGCATACAGGCTTCTCAGAAGGAATAATGGTAGGTCTATTAACTCCCAGTTTTCAAGTATTCCAGTTTTCAAGTCTGAACTAATAGTCCAATAGTTGGTAAAAAAATTCTTATCAGCGAGTTCACTTATAAGGCACAAATGAATGTGCAGAGATGCAGAAAGAACGGAAATGACAGAATGTTCATTGCAAGTGGTGATTTCTATAATAAGGCAAAATCAAGGATATTGTTTAACAGGAAAAAGAGATCCTACATTTGCATGAATATCCAGTGAGATATATATCCAACTAAAGTATTCCTATTAATGCAAGACTAATTAGTTCATTACTTATACTAATTATTGTAACTGCTCATACTTTTGTTAAATGCCTTTAAAATGTTGAATATATCATTGATTTAAATGCAACTTCCCTGGATGCTGTCATGGTGAGGCTGGTGAAGAGTTTATCTGTTGTTGTTGTTGTTATTATTAATAATTTTAATTCTCTCTCCTTCTAGTTAAAGACTCCTTTAATTTTAACATATAAGGTGACACGTTCATTTCAAAATAAACTCATTTCAGCAAAGTGTAATGTTACAGCAGAAGGTATCACAGTGTAAGTATAGAGTAGAAAAGGAATAAGAGATGGACAGGGACAGGATTACAACATGTGACCAAAGCAGGATTTCAAAGCCCAGTAAAGAATAAATCCTACAGCAGATTAAAAATTGACAGGTTGTAAAGGACATAAAGTGATGAGATGGAAAAAAAAAATAAGTGGATGTAATTATGAAGAGAGTAGTGAAGGCTGTGGTTTCATCTTCACTTCTCCATGTTTTAATGAAACAAAGAGAGCTTTGTGAGTTCCTTCATATGTGATGAGACTTCTCTCAACTGGCATTTTTGAAAAAGCAAGGTGATTTTGCACCAAGGTTAATAAGTAGTTGTATTATAACTAGAACCCACTCCCAAAAAGTTATAAATGATTTTTTTCAGTCCTAGCACACAGCATGAGAAAATATATAATAAAATGTTTATATCAGGTACATGCTTTAATCCTTTTACAACCAAAATATTGTGCATTTTCAGTTGAATTTGCATTTTCTCTTTTCTAAAACTATAATTTTCATTCAATCAATTTATTCATCCTAAGAATATAGTAAAAGCAAATAGCTGGAGAACTTATTCAATTGTAATTGTAACAAATGCAACAGGAATAAAACCATAGAGAGTTTAATGCGGCATATTCTAAAATGTGTTAAGTGTGTAGGATTTAGTGGCATCTATCTGTGTAGTACCTGATTGCAATTCACTCTAAAGTAACAAAAACATGACAATTCTTATTTTGTAGTGATTGAATGAAAACATGGTTATGCATATTATCTCTCATTTCTGCCCTGTTCTGTAAATAAAGCCCCCTAGGTCTTACACACTGGACCTTGTGCACACATTAATGGCCAGAATTCATTATGATCTGTAAACACAATTTCTCAACAAAATCCACTCTGTAATTCTCTAATTACTCTGCCGAAGTGAGCATTGCTCATTTATTGCATATGAACAACACACATAATAATTACTGCGCTGTGCTCTAAGTTTGATTTAAAGCAATTACCACACATGTTGAGGCGGATTCATTATAGGAAAAAAGTATGATTGATTTTTACAGTTTTGGGTGCTATTCTCAAGAAAGTTTAGGGGGAATGATATAGCCCATTCATTAATTCATTAATTCTGTGTTTATATTAATATATGTGTCAAATATTCTTGGTTCATATTGCATGATTATGCAGCATTTAGTGCAGTTCTAGATTTGGGAGAAAACTTATTTAATCTTCTAATTCAGTTTAACTCTTGACAGTAGAGTAGCTAAACTTTGGGATTTGTCATATGCACAGTACTACAGTCTGTTGCTTCACATAACAAAAAAATAACATGGGAAGCATTTGACACAGTACCATACACATAAAATGGAAAAGCAAAAACTCCTTAAGTGTATTTATTGCACATTGCTCTGAGATTTAACATTTAGCAGCTTTATGCAGGCTGAATTTGGCACACTGAGCTTTCTTTCTAAGAGTGGAGAAGAGGGGATGATGATTGATTGATATGTGGGAGGCATCACGTCATGAGACTCTTCTCCCAAGATAAAACAGAATAAGTCGTTTGTAAAAATGCCTAAAAAAGAGATGTTTAGATTTAACTAGCTGACTTTAGCTGACATGTGAAATATGGCTCTTGTCCATCAGGAAGCAATGTGGCATACACTCAGTTGCTACTTTGTTAGGTACATTTAGCTTAAAACAGTGTGGTCTAATAAACAGCCCTGCAATAAATCCTCCCTTCAAGAAGGTTGTGAAGTTCAGCTGTTTCTGTAGCATACCCTCATTTATATAAATGCAGTGGACAAAATTATAGAAATACCTGTCCGTATATCACTACTTTACATGCTCTGAAGGGAGAACTGATTCACTAGTACACATAAAAAAAAATAATAATAATAATTTATCAAACAGGCACATCAGCCGGAAGAGCATTGTGCTTGTCATCTAAAATTCACCTTGGTCTTGCTATTTAGTAAAATGCATTTTACTCATGCATTAAAGAAAGGTAAATGCTCAAATTGTGGGATGTAATTTGATAAATGTGGATGATGTATTTTGTTGGATTCAATAGCACTCTCACAATTACTCGAGCTCTCAAAAGAAGATAAGCTTGATAATAATAATAATAATAATAATAATAATAACAATAATAAGTATTATTATTGTACAACTATTATACTATATATAACTATTTATAATATATAACTATATAACTATTGTCCATTTTCTGCTACCAAACAGAGAATGTCCAGTGGCCGTTATGGTTATGCCACTTTAAAAGGCACTATTGTGTATTATTACCTTGGGATTCTTGAGTGACGCCAGCTGTATCGCTGCTATCTGCCTCCTCCAAAGGGTCTGGAGTGAGTGTCTCCAGCTGCTCCATTCTTTTCCCCATAAGCAACCTTTATCCTTTGTGCGTTTATGTCATTCCATTTCCTTTTTCATTTCCGGAGACAAGTGCGTAGTAACTTCCACTTTATTAATTTTATGCTCACTAGATGCCCAGATAACTTTGCACAGGTATAGTGAGACAGCCTTGTAAAAAGTTTGGGTAGCTTTTCAGATTCATTGATGAGGATTTCTATTTTAGTCTCACTAAACTGATTTTTTTTCTTTTGTTTTCTTTCTTTTGTTGACTTCTTCACCTTTTGGTTGAATCCACCGCTATATGGCATGTTTGAGCTGTGCCTGAGTTTGCCCTGAAGGCAGTCTTTTTGCTTAATTAGCTGCTGTCTTGGTAAATTAAATGCTAATTTCACACACATACACAGACGCTTACACACGCACACACTTTAAGCACAATTATCCTGAAGACAATACGGTACGATCGCATTTTATGTATACCCTTTATCCTATATCCAGTGCTGTCACTTTCCTCTGTGCATTGTTAGACCTTTGATGGCTGTATTCTAGTAGAACGATATGAATTGAAACCTCAGTGAAACTATTCACAACAAGGTCTATGAAGGACTTTATCAAGAGCCACTGTGCCTTGATTTATCAAGAGATATTTTGACATGAGAATTTTCAAATGTAATATTTGGTACAAGCCACAAGTGGTGAGTAATTTTTGGTACTTGTGAACACCACAAACCAAATGTCATTGAGCTCTACGAGAGTCTGCT
Organism: Argyrosomus regius; assembly: GCA_946959425.1. NCBI lineage: Eukaryota > Metazoa > Chordata > Actinopteri > Sciaenidae > Argyrosomus > Argyrosomus regius. Next base: position 12,817,047 of record OX336885.1, read on the forward strand.
GGTAGCATAGCACCTGTCTGAAAATAAAAGTCAGATAAAATTAAAACTTTAGCCCTGAATATAAGAAGCAGGAGAGAAGATTTAGATCGGTGAATGACGAATGCTGGCTACCCAGTTAACCTTCTCTCAAATAATAATAAAAAAATAAATGCAGTTCAATTTGTAGGTTCCTCTTGATCCAGCACCTGTTCTAGATTTGTCTGGATGTGTGCACTGCTTCTCACATTAGTGATTGCGGTTGTCACACAGCCAGACTTTGGGCTAGCCCTGTGGTCATGGCGAGTTATCCTTATCAAGCAAGCAGAAATAATTAGTCCAAAACCCACTGCTCTTTCATCTCAGTCTCTTCTAAAGCTCTTCATACAGTTCACTCAGCATGATGCAAGCTACAAAGTGGTTAATTTACTGTACGGCTTCCATACTGAACCGGCAGCAGTGAAGCAATCCTGATAAATGGCCCTATTAAGGACAATAGAATAAAATGTGGTTATTGACTTATTATTATTCTACAGCTTGCTTTTACCAAATGCTGTCATAGGCTAATTGCCATTACTGTATCGAACATGTTGTACCTGTGCTGTCGATTGGTCTCTTCAGCTCTTCGATGTGCTAGCACACAGAGACTCTAAAATTGTAATCTCATATAAATTCCATGTTTCAAGGGCTCTACTCAGACAACACTGTGATGTATGAAGTCGCTGGCAGAAAAAAAGGGCAGGTGAAGACTATTTGATATTCAGAATGGTAGGCTTTCCTTAGACCGTCTTGAGTGAGTAGAAAAGGCCTTTGCAGTTCAGTCATTAAGGCGACAATTTTCAACGAAAATGGTCTCCTCTTATAGTGATGTGGACTACTTTCCTTCTACTTTGTATGTATTATGTTTGTCAACCAGCCAATGTCCACAAAAGGAAAGAACCACGGGTAACTTAAAGGTGATGTTTATCCATCCTGGAATCCAGTTTCACAGTTACAGTAAGTGTTTCTTGTGTGGCTTTATTATTTGGTTAGTCACTGACCTTGGTAGGAGCTCTGTGCCTGCCTGTGACAAAAGAAGCAATGTTGTCTGAATGAATTCCATCCAAATCACTAAAGTTGGCCATAGAGAAAAGGCTACAATACCAGCTGTGTTACCTGAAAAGCAGGTACAGTAGCATTTATACTTCTTTGAAATCTGTAAACATTCTCACTGTTGGGTATTCATTAGAAAATTGCACAAGGAGAACAAGTGAACAAGTGTTGTACTTGAATGATGTGGTCAGAGTGAACACTGGTCCCGAGCCAAAGCTCTCCTGCTTGGCTTTGTAGTCTGTCCTCACTGCAAAATGTCATCTTAGGTTTGCCCCCGCTAAAATGCTCCTCATCACCAGATGTATTTCTGCTTTGAACAGCACCCAGACAAAATCAACCCCTTGCCAAGTGCTCTGCAGCTAAGAGTCAGCAATAGGTAATCAATAGAGATTTACAGGAGAACTTTTCCCAGCCATCAGTGCGTGACATCTCCACTGTCACCTGACTGTACAAATAGCAAAGTTCACCTGTAGGGATATAGTCATTTCTGGGGGATTCTTTGACTTCAGACATCTTAGTAAGGATAACATAGTAAGGATGCACTCCATGCCCTTAGGTGCAGTTCACCTAAGGGCCACAATGGGTAAAAATCTAAGCAAATATTATAAAGAGTATATTGTAGACCTGCTCTACAAATATCCTGACATGATTTGGCGCTAATAAGTAAAATTTAGGTGAAGTCAATTGACACTCGTGCTGCTTAATTATGCTGTTCTATTATGTTGTTCTTTGTGTTAGCTGTTTTATTATATACTTACAAAGGCTTTCATGAACTGGTTGTAGGCTGAGACGTTATTGTGTTTAGTAGTTAAACAAGCAACTACCAAACAAAAAAAAAAATTATTTATATAAATACCTTTCATATATGAAATGCTGCTCAAAGTGCTTTGCAGCAAAGAAATTATAAAAAAAAAAGATATAAAAACGGAGATAGAAATCCATAATTTGAGTGGATGACGCTCATTTACACCTCTAAATTCTTAGTCTGAGACTCCATTAGAGTAGCTTTGCATGATTCACTCTTAAAAAAAGTCTTTATTTATCTTAGACTGGCCCTTTATGCAGTCCCTCAGTTCATCCTTTATCAGAAACAATCCTTTCCACTGTCTTTGTGGGATAGCACTCCATGCTTGGGAACACCACTTCACCCCATTGTTGTATAATTAGAGATGGATCTGGCACTACTGCTCAGCCTTGCTTCTTATTATGTCTAGTGGTCAGTTGTGGTATTGCAGTGAGGAATGCCGGTGTTTAACGTTACACACAGGAGATTTGACCGCAGTCTATTAACAGTTAGCAGTTACCTGCTTAGCAACAACTAAAGCATGTCCATCAGTGAACTCTGTAACTCACAAAGAGTTGAGGCATACTGTAGAAGCCAGAGGATCCGGAAATATTTTCTTATTTTCTCCATAAAATAAGATCCAGTCTTAGTAAAATCTTTGAATAAAGTTATAAAAGTTGTGTGTTGGTTGAATAACTAAACCTGTTGGGTAGTCCAAGTGCCCCAATTCAACATTTGACTTCATTCAGACTTTTCCCATATGCTTACACTTGAAAGGAGTTGTAAAACAATGAATACACTTCTTTGGGCATCAGACCCCTGCATGACTCGTTTCACCTTTAGCATTTCATTAATTCGAAGAATTGTTCTCTTTTTTCATCAGCTGTCCCGGGGAAAAAAAAAAAAAATCTCTCCCGGACACAATTTGTCCCGTTTTCTGGGGAAAATGTAAAAACTTTATTTGGTTTCCTTCGTTCTGTAGTCCAGAAAGGTTCCCATGCTTCTGTAGTTATTTAACCGTCTGGAGACGGATTGGGCGGATCCGCCTAATCCGCCTTGTAAATTTTACATATCTGTGAATATCTCTGAAACGGTTTATGATAGAGAGATGTGATTAGCATTATTTTATTGTTCTTCACATATTTGGTTGAAAAAACTGATATTTTCATTCAAAAACTCTCAGACGTGTGTGTGTGTGACCCCTGAATGAATAAATGTATTGACATTACTTTGTATCTGTCTCCTATGTCCGGATTTCATGTTCATTGGTCAGTCTGAATTAGTGATAATGACCCGACCCGGCCCTGCCCGGCCCAGCGCAACATCTGCATGCGCGCAGATTTCTCTGCGCAAGTAAATTATTTTGTGTCACGTGCGCAGATTTCAACTGCAGCGCGCACTGTTTGATCTTCTGCCCCCTGCACTCTGTTCTATGCACACAGCTCTCTCTCTCTGTTGTCCCTCCCCCACAAGACCGCAGAGTCCTTTGATTGGCTAGAATACGTCATAGATACATCCACTGATGGGTTGAAAAAGAAAATATCCCGCCTAGTAACGTTTGTACAAGGAAGTGTCGGACAGACACAAACCACATATCTCCGTCTTCAGCGGAATCTCAGGAACACAGTGCAAAAAAACCACATCTCTCTATCGTCTAAACCGTTTCAGAGATATTCACAGATATGTAAAATTTACGAGGCGGATCCGCCCAATCCGTCTCCAGATGGTTAAATAGCTACAGAAGCATGGGAACCTTTCTGGACTACAGAACGAAGGAAACCAAATAAAGTTTTTACATTTTCCCCCCAAAACAGGACAAATTGTGTCCCGGGAGAGATTTTTTTCCCCCGGGACAGCTAATGAAAAAAGAAAAACAGGATGGGTGGCAACACTAGACTCAAATATAACGTCATAAAGCAGTTCTTCCTCCGTTTCATGGCGGTTGGCAACAAATGACGACTATGTTACGTGCTCAGAAATTGTAGATGCTGATTGGCCGAAGAGGCGTCCTGTGTATCTGTGCTCGATTGCTCTGCCTCAACTACCCGGATGTTTGTCACAGAAAATTGAAATTGAATTGTGAAAACTGAATTTGAATTGTGAGAACTGAATGTTCAGTTCCAAACTAATAAATTCAAATTACAATTACAATTCAGATTCAGTTTTTCAATGCAATGATTCAAATTGAACAATACAAATTCAAATTATGTGATTCAAATTCAGTTTTTTAATGCAATTATTCAAGTTAAGCAATTCAAATTCAAATATAAATGATTCAAATTCAGTTTCTGGTGGCACATATTTCAGCCCGTAAATTTTTCCCCATTCAAGTTAGCAGAGGGCTAAACCGGTAGCTGGCTCAGCTCAGCCAGTGGAAGTCTCAAGTACGCTTGCTCTATGGGCCACACAATGTGGAAAACCTTTCCTGGCTTTACACACCACTGAGCATCTTTGGTAAAAATAAATAGAACCTTGCCTCCAACCTTCAATCCAGTTCTCTTTATCCATCCATGCCCTCATTATTTCACACTTTGGCCTCATTTAATATTATCATCCAATATTGTACTGTCTATATGACAAAAACTAAGGAAAAGCATAACTGGTCCTCTTTAATGTAAAATAAGATAAAGGATAAGGATAAACCCTCCTCATAATCATTTTGAAATTAAGATAAAATATGAGAATGTACAATATAAAAACCCACTGAATAATAATCATGAAAATCAAGTTAAAGCACATACTGTGGAATGTATCTTGTTTTTTTACTTGGATAGTGACAAATATGATTCATGTTAAATGAATTATGTTACGACTTTAAATGTTTTGTGTGCGAATAATTGTTTACATCTGTTTCAGGTCTGTTTTCTTGGGAAAGTTGTAGGATTAAAACACTGGTGAGAGTAAAATAAGGGTTTATACACAGCTGTACAGTATGTGGTGAACTGATTAAATGCTTGATTAAACACTAGGCAGAGAAGTCTGGCATCCTAATTCCAAAGCATATGCAAATAATCTTGTTTCGTAGATTATTGCCTATTATGCACCCTTTCTCTCTCTCTCTCACACACACACACACACACACACACACCCATGCAATCTTGCCACTGCACATTCATACACACACTGAACAAACTAAGCATACATATAGTTTATAAACATCCCAATGCACACACAGATGGGGAAGAAAATTAAGCAATTTAATTTCAGAGCAAAGATATGTATCCTCACACAGCTAGCACACGCAATTTAAGCAAATCAAAGAGCATTCATATTACCCACACAGTCTGAAACAGAAATTGCTTTACAAGAGGCCACAGCATATTCTGTTGAGGATTACAGTTTTCAGAGTTTCAGAAAGTACACAGCCTCAGGCAGAGTTTCCCAACCTTTTTTCAGCCATGGCACACTTTCTATGTTCAAAAGATGCCGGCGCACACGGCTATCCCATTTACCACAAATATGTTACAAAATATCACACACAGGGTCGTGGCCTGCAGATACGGCGTAGGCTGCCTTAGGTGAGATAGATAATGTATTTTTTGGCAAGGGAAATGAAAGATCACTATATAAAAATTAGATTAGATTGATATTTCTAATAATTGTATTCAAAAGGCCTTATAGCCAAAACCACAAAACTTATTGATCACAAGTTTTCCTTTTTAAAATCTTTGAGTTGCCGGATTTAATTGTGAAGTTAATTTTAGAAGCTTAGCAGCGTTAGCTTCCAAATTTATAGTATAACCTACATTTTTGTAAATAATGACTATAACATTCTCAAATCTCTGAATGGACACAGCATTTCTCAGCACCGCCTCACAGTGTGAGCACTGCTGAGCAAGTAATATTTTCTTTTAATTGCAAGATAGATCATTCAGTAGATCTTGTCTTGTAATAAAATGTGTAACACTTGCTTTCATACAATCCATAAGAGTTGATTTGTCATGCTGTGTCATCAAATCACATTTGCCAAGTCTTATTATCCAAGTATGAATCCATTTTGAAAAATCATTTTGATACACCGGAAATGGGCATGGATTTCCATGTGTTTTACTTAATTTCTATTCTCTCTGTCTTTTCACAGTAAGTGTTCGGATTGGCTATTTCCTGTTAGTGATTGTTTTTCCTTTTCGCTTTAAACCACCTGCTGTAATGAAACCAGTTTGAGCCTTACAGCATCAGTCTTATAGAGAATCTTTGAAGAATCATTAGGTCTCATTGTGCCATCTTAAGCGATTGTATGTAAGCACTTGAAAATGTGATGAGCTCAGGTCTCCACAGTGCAAACAAACCAATAGGAAATCCTCATCTTGAATCAAATCAATAAGCGCCCAGGTTCTGTGTGCTCATATATGTTGGAACTTTTACTTTGTTTTGCATACTAGGAGATGGTAATTTTCCCTCCTTTGTGTTTGTTTTCTTTTCTTATTTTATCGTGCCATTGTTTGATAAAGGCGGCTTTATCATTTAAATTACATTTTTGAAGGTCGTGTTTCAAGACTGCCACCCACAGTTTACATCAGTTTTGATTTATTCTAGCCTCTGGGTAACATATGGTTTTGTGTGTCGCTGTCATTCAATTTTTTTTATTAGTTTTCTTCATTTTTTTGTATAATACTGTTACAGAATTTAGATGGCCAAAAAATTTTAAGTTATTAGTTTTCATTTACAGAATACATATGTGCAAAGTAATAACATTTCACCAAAGTAATGGCATATTTCAAAGAGAGTTTATGATTGGTTTGTTCTTTACTAAGGTCTTCAATTCCCTGTATATCAAGCAAGCATAATTGGATTGATAAAGGGCTTGATGAGTGCATGGATTACTGGTACAGAGGCATACAACATAAAATCATGAAATTTGTACCTTTACTTGACTTTAAGTCTAGCTGGACCGCGATAAAAAGCTAGAGAGTAGCACTCATTATTTACATGTCTGTATAGAGACATGGGTATGAGAAAATATTCATGGCAACACTGTCAGCATCCAGATCACCTCAAACAGGAAATGTGATAGTATCCAGGATACCGTCTGCATGTAAACACAGCCAAAGATATAACATATGACTGCAAATATTATTGAACCTCCCAATTAAAGGCTTTTTCATCAGGCAGGATGATTTGGCACAGTACAAAAATACGTCCTCTGCAAAATGATGGTTATTCAATATTCAAGTATAGAGGTTGAATACTTACCTCCTCACCATTAACTTTCCTTTTATACTTTTTATTTGATTTATTTAATCTTTGTCCATCTACCTCTGCAGATGTCTTTAAAATCTGATTTGATGCTATACTTTGGTGGAGAATAAGAGATAATATGAATAATCTCAGAATATCTTTGGGCCAAGATGGAGATGGATTTCTCTGAAACACAATGTTTAATGACTCATTATTGCGGTCAGCCACTGAAAATAGATGAGATAGACATTTTATCCTGATTAACGCGCCTAATGGGTTTGCCCATAAAACCAAACTGTTCCTTCAGTGATGCATGCTGAGTCTGTCTCTCTCTCATATTTTCAGGTCGATAATGCATATACTAATCCATCAAGATTGACAGTGATCATTAGAATAATAAGGAGAGCAGATATTTGATATGAACTCTCTTGGTGGCTGTTGCCAGTTGAATAAAATTGTCAGAGACAAGCGGGCAACCTTGACAGCAGAAGCCAATAACTTGCTGAAATTCATCATTCATCCCACAAAAGTTCATCCCCGAGATAAAGTTTTCCATTTGCAAATAAATATAGATGTATTTTTTACTAACTCTGGTACCCAAGCAGACATTGTTTGAGGATCCTGCCCTTGTGTATCAGTTGAAGCATAGACACAGCTGAGACTCCATAATGTTCTACCCATAAACAATCTATATTTACTAAAGTGTTATCAACCCAGTGCTGAAGGCATAAACATAATTTGTTATGCAGGCAGCAAGGGTAAGGTGTCTGCTCGACTGTGTGTATTTACTGTACATTCGTGTGAATGTAGGTTTTCAGGTGTGAATATGTGCAAGCTTGTGTGTGGTTCAGAATTATGTGCCTGAGACAGCAAACAAATATTTATATATCTCTATGCAAGTTATATTCTAACAGCTTATTAAATATTAGTTCTGAGTGCATGCAACTCTGCTGCAACTCTTAGAACTGTATTCCTCAACGAAATTTTAAAAAACTCCATTAATTGTCTAATGACGTGTGCGAGTGTGAGTGTGCAGTCTCTCAGCCGATAATGTTCCTTTAGAACACACACAGATTTATTCATGGGAACAATAAGTCATTCAGTACCCACCCCATCATAGTCATGATGTGATTTCATGACTATGTTCAACACTACATATGCATCGGTAATATGACGGAACTAATGGAATTAATGGAACCAATAGGCATTAATTTCTCACCTAATTGTACTTAAACTCAGCATGATACAGCTATGTATTATAAACGCCCCACTTACAGAGAGAAATACTGGAAGTGAACCATTTATTCTTTGCCAGAAAAAAAACATGCAATTTGTCCATTCCAGTCTTTCCTATGTGTAGGAAATATAATATGTATCTAATGTATACATATGATGCATATACTTGACGTATATGTTTACTGAAATAATGGCATTTATACCACACTTTATATTAAACTTTTTCTTCCTTTTTCAACCCCAATATGAACTCATAAAAACAAAGGTTTTGAAGCTTAAATGTTGAATATTTAGTCCCTAAACTTATAGTAACTTATAGTAAAAACCGTAGTCACATATACCCTAAAACATTTTGTCACAGAGGTGGCTTGGTCTTGTGGTGTATTTTCAGCAGAACAGTAGCTACTAAATGGTCTTAGGATATAGGAATAGGTTATAGGAATACTACGGGCAGCAGTGTGTCTCTACAGTCTCGCTCTTTTGCGACTACACGTTGCTAATGTGTCCCTTTAATCATGGAGGTGACATTACTCTATAGAGTATACAGGCTACAATATATTACAGAATTGAGTATTTACAGTACATATAGATCCTAGGCGAAACTGACAGAAGGGCGGTACTGAGAGAAATAGGTGCAATTACAAATCCGTCTGCTAGTGTAGCACCATGGATTTATCAATACACAGCATTTCATAGCCATAGATTCTAACTTCACAGACCTCAGTCAGATCAGAGGATCAATGATTCAGGCAGACTAGACTAACCTATTCAAATAAACAACCCCACTGAATATGTTGTTTTTGCACTTATTTATATTTACATGAATATATTGATATAATGCTGCTCATTATGTTGTTTGATAAATTATTCTCTAACTGAGTTAATCATGCTCAAAATGTTGCCAAACAGACAGAAGTTGTTCAATTTAAGGAAAGGCACTAATTATTTTAGGTCAGTTGGCTAAAATGTCAAGATATGTGTAAAATACATCACTTTTGGTTCAATTTAGGTTCCAATATGATTAAAATGACCTCTATGATAGCTCAGATAGCCCAAAGAGTTTATTTATTTTATCACTAATTCACAGACGTTTTTACATGGCAGCTGAATTAAGGGAACACAAGGTATAATTTCAGGACCAACTGCTGCTGCATTTTGCAAGTCGTTAATAGATAATGTGCAATTTTTAATGGAGGATGACAAATTATTTTCTATTTTTAAATGTACCGTGTCCTTTGATAATTGGCTTGATTAACGATTCCTGCCCCCAAATGATGAGCTATATCCTGTGAAATAATGTACCATGGCTGCCCTTAACAGTCATTAAATTCACTTGATTTAAGTAATTTATAGACAAGAACATTCAATACTTGACAGTTTTATGGTTTGTTGGATAGAAGAATGCATTTTGGAAACATGACTAGAAGTGCATTTGGCTATAGCCAGAATTATGTGATTGTACCTGCAATATGCTTCTGTAAAAATCTCTTTACTTACCATGTTATGGCTAGAAATTACCTTTCTCTTCCCAGTCTTGCTTCAGATTTTTTTTTCCATGACCACAAGCTACTGCACAAAAAGACGTTTTGGCAATAGTTTCTGAAATCGCCTATTCTTAGAATCAGTGTGTAGATATTTGGGTTAAGTGGAGGAGTCTTTGACCAGAGATAATATAGTACAATACAATACAATACAAGTGCTTAGTTTCTTGGTGACCATTTGCATAACATCAAATTTAGAACATCAACATAAGACTCACAGAAAGATGTGTGAAAGCACACTATAAGGTTTTTATGGTGCTAAACCCCTAACATGATTAAATCCAGCAGTACTGAAATGTAAAGTTTGACTCTGATTTTAGTGTCCATACAAAAACTCTACACAACTCTCACCAAATATGTAGCAGACAATGATGAACAAACAAAAGCAGTCTCAAAGGGGTCAGGACTCCACCAACACCATTATACAGTGAACGTCACAAACTCCTATAATACTTTAAAACATATATTAACAATTAAGTTATTAATGTATTGCTTTACAGAAATATCTACTGAAAGTAGTGTGCCAGCTTCGGCTGTACTTGTAATACCACTTGTGCCAAGAAGTGATAGTGAGTCATTGTAGCGTCCAGTCCAGAAGAAGTAGAGAACCAGCAGAGGACAGAAGCTGCAGCTTTCCAAGGGACAGCTGCTGAGGCCAGGGTTCCCATCCTCAGAAGCTCAGGGAGATGGCACGGGCCAGAGCCTGAGCTCCTTGAGGAATAAACACCTGGAGTCATGCTGGATTCTGCTCTGATCTGGGGCTGTTTACCGGCGGGAGGGAGGAGAACTCAGAGTTTATTTTTTAAACGCTTGGGATTAAAAAGTGGATTTATCTTCACACTTGCTTCTCAACCTGTCTGCTGAAGTGGAGGTGCAGACATCCACTGTTGTTATTGTAGCCATGTGTAGGCACCCAGAAATGATACTAAATATTTATACAGAGACTGGACAAAAAGGAGATTGCTTAGAGGAAAGTAAGCAAGGAAGTTAGACTACCTGGTAAGTGCTGAAAATGGAACCAATGGAACTAATGTCTTAGGAACCTGTTACCTGATTCCAACTTTACTTTACATCAGCCATTACAGCTATGGCTGATGTCTAAAACAACTAGCCATGAGGCCATTAGCTATTGATTTTTTCTTCTTGAACTGCATCCTTGTCATTCTTACCCATGCAGTTTACAAAAAGCTTAAAGTACAAAACATGAACTTATATAAACAACTAAATTGATTGATTAAATGTATTTTCAATACCTGCGGCTCCAATATATTTTCTTTAGCAATGGCTGTCTTTGGTTTGTTTTGGTTGTTCACTTTGGTCTGATGGATAGTGTTAAGAGGAAAATTGTAAGGTAGGTTACTTTAACATCAAACACAGAAGGTATACAGGTAGCAGTTTGTAGGTCAGGGAAGTGCCCAAGCTGTGCAAGAATTTCATTCGTACAGAGACAAAAAGAGAAAGAAGACTTTCTCTCCAGCACTTACATCAAGGTCAGTCTTTGGGTAGTTCAATGTAAGTTCAGTTCAGTGTAATATGAAGATATTAATTGTAAGAATTGATTCAGTTATTTTTATTTATGTTGCATTGCATGTTTTGATAACTGCCACATATTACAGATTTTTGTACTTCAGATATATAAATATAAACACACCTTTTCAAGTCCTCCTTTTATTGCACATACATCTTTCATGTGTGGTGGGGATTTTTTTTATTATTATTTATTTATTTTTTGCTTTTTTTATCGCCTAAGGATGAAATTCCTTTTACACCCTATGCCTGCAGGGTCTGTCAGTTAGTGCAACAGGTTGGCTTTAAGTGTTTTGCTGTAGGTTCTTTACTCCTTTGAGGATGCACAGTAGGGCTGTAGTGCCTTTTTGTGACGGCAATTTATTTCTTTTTTAAAATCCGAGTCAAATCGTTGTTGTTTACTGAGCATTATATGACAGTTTAGAACACAACCTCACCTTGCCCCCACCTCTAAATTGCACCCCCCCCCTACTTAGCGGACATTGTGCCCTCGGTGCTTGCAGGCTAATGACATTAAAGTGCTGCAGTGTGTGCACACCCACTAGCATAGACATCCGTCAATTTTCAGACACCCCCAAAAAAAACAAAAACAAAAAAAAAAACACGGCTAGAGGTTGCCAATGGGAAATAATGGTTGCTTGTTTATTAGTAAGTAAGATTAACACACACACATACCTACATATGTCCAGCACTAGTTATCATCGAGTCTGAAGCTTGATGAACTCAATCAGGATACTGATAGCAGGCTAAAGTTATTAGGCAATGATCTAGGCTACAAATGTTTCCTTTTCTTTCCAATAAAGCCAGCTGGCAACTTGCACATGCATTGTGTACAGAGAGGCAGGAAATGATAAACAGGCACAGAATCCTGTGAACAATTTGAATAGTTTTGACAGCTGACATCTGAAATCCAATAACCAAACTAATGTACTATTGAATATTGATTGTTTATTACTTAGCCATAAAGATTTGTACCCCATAAAATAACGTATTTATAGGAATATATGATATGGTTTCAGTGGTTATATATTAAATCTCAGACAGCGAGAGCTGACAGAGCTGCTGCAGACATTTATAGTTCACCGACCTGTTTTTCTTTTATCACTACAGCCCTGATGCTCAGGCCTCTTGTTTACTGACCACTATGTTGCTGGAGGAGCTAAACTGGTTGATTCCTGATAACTGAGTCAAAACCTACAGACAATTAAGCAGTCTGGATGCAAAATGGCACCTTTTACAAGGTTATCTACTGTTACCATGGCTTGTGTAAACAAAAGAATCAAAAAATGTTTTTTTCTGAAATACCTGAAAATACAGTACTGGGAGATATTTGAAGATATCTCATCCACAGGATACATGTTATTTGGAAATACATCCCAAGTCAGCAATTCATATATTCATAGTATTTTCCTTGTTGCCTTAAGTATACATTTTCTATTTAGGTTATGAATAGGAAGATATGGAAATTGGATAAACACTTTTTTATATGATTGAGAGGCACTTTTCCACAATCACACTGAAAAATATAGAATGCTGCTTTATGTTGTTTTGAGTCCAAATTATTACCTTTGTTGTTAATTTTGTGGTAATAGAATGTTTGCAGTTTTTGACAAAAATGAAAAAATACTATCGTCAGAAGAAACTGAAAATGATATGGAGATTGAAAAAAACAGTCAGATAACAGTCTCCACTTTGGTCTAAACTGAATCACTGAAGTAATTCCAGGCAAAATGGAAGAACCAAACCTAGTTAAAGCATTATCCATGAATACAAACTTATTTTTCAACCAAGTTTGCACACCCACTCTGAAACATCCCTGCAATTTTATTAACACACACCCGTCTAAAAGTTAGTGACAAAAAAATGTCAAGCTCTCAAAATAAATAAATAAAAAAAAAGGCCGGGCATTCCACCGCTCACTTCTCCCAGCATGTGTGACATGCTGCTGTTGAGCCACCTCATTAGGCCATATAAGTGGAGTGGCTGTCATGGCTGACATAGGTATGAAGAGCACACAAGGGCAGAATTTCTCCTTGTGTTGGCACCCTGTCTCCTCTGTGACTGTCATAGGGGTGGGGTTAGATTGCATGTGAGCGCCATGCTGACCCTTGGGAATTATCACATCTTCACTGAGGCTTGTCAGTCACTTCAGGACATGTCAACGTCTACACAGTATATGCCGTAAACCATGCTTCAGCCCATGTTGGATACAGAGCCTGTAAGAGGACACGATCTGATTGATTGGCAGATATTTATGTCTGGTCTCATGCCGCTAACTCCCAAAGTGTTCCAGCCAATTAGCTTTAGTTAAGAGGGATTTCCTTGGAGGCATGGTGCAAAAGCAGTTTTTTGGCAAGTGAGCAGGCATGTCAAATGACTCAAATAATCAATTCCAGGGCCCAATTGACAGCATTTGGAGTATGTTGTTTTATCATAGGTCTCCTGCTGTTTCTCATTACATTCACTTTCACACCTTGAAATGCAACTTGAATCCCAATTGTAGGAAGAAGTCATTCTTTGCATGCACTAAGGGTCCATTAGGCTCTGCTAACAATAGTCCAGAATAATCTGAACCCTCGCTACATATTCTGTGCTATCTCAAACAGATTATTATAATACACCTCTGTACCGTACAGTAAACGTGTTGAAAGAGCCATTTTCAATGCATTCAAAGTGGCCTGTAATGTATTGCATCATTGTTTCCGACCGACTGCTCTGCAAATATGGGATCTGCAGATACTATTTCGGATAGTGGGCTCCAATGATCTGTGATCCCCTCATTATATTCATTTGTCCATTTCAGTGTTAACTTGTACACACTAGGGCAGGCCTTATGGCATTTTGAATGTACTGAAAAGCAAAAGTGTAGCAATCTAACCAGTGTCAGGGTACATAGTTTAAAGCAAAATCATTCAAAATGACACTTGCTGAGTGTGTTTTACGATGACGTGCATTCAAACTGTTCAACATCAGCACAGTGAATACCTTTTTGGGATCTTATTTTTCTGTTTTTCCTGTAGACAAATAAAGTACATAACCACAACTTAAGATGGTTATAGATAAATTCTTCCATCAAAGAGGCTTACTGTATTAGTAATTTTTCAGCATGCAATTGTAATACACTACAGACTCCTGCTCTAAACAATGATTAGTTTATATGAGTCATGAGCAGCATCAGACAGCTTAATCCATCACTGAGCTCAAGCAACCACTCTCTTCCTCTAGTTTCTGCTTGCCTTGATGAATCTATACCACCTTTTCTGGGAAGCTCATAACTTACTGCCTTTAATGTCCAATCCTCACTTCAGAGGCCTTGTTCTTTTTATTTTCATAGCCGTTGGTGTAAAGAATGCACTTGTAACGACAGAGCATTCAACAGCAATAAGTCATTGTTTTGGATATTGCGGAAGCTCGGGCTGTTCCTCACAACACAGATTCACAGCTCATGCAAGACAATTACTTTTACCATCATTTTTTTTGTGCCAAAATCCCATCCAACCCAACTGTTATCCAATCTGTAAACTTGTATAATAACAATCTTCTTGTATAATAATCATCTTCATACACTGCTGTCAAACACTATCTAGAGATAGGTAGACAGATAGACACACAGGTCAGGTTGACTACACTAAATTACTGCCCTTACTGTAGCTATGAATGTTTGTCTGCTGTTGTTCACCTTGCAATAGACTGCAATAGTAAACTGTCAAAGGTGTTTTTCCTATCTTTCACTCTGTGCTTGGAAAGAAACCCTCTAGCCCTGTAACATCCCTGCACAGAATAAGGATATTATTGTTATGGACAGGAAGAAAAGGTGGCACTACCGTACCAGATGAAATGAAATGATGTACCATGTGGAAATTCATAAGCAATACAGTGCAATATTCATCTTTCTTCAAGGTTTGACACTTAACTCAATTATGTAAAACTGGAAATGCCCCCTGCTATGGCCAAAAGCTCTTTTATTATGCCAGCCTAAGAGAAAAAAACTATTTCAGATATCAGGTATGGTATTGCAGAGTGACAGGGTCTAAATATCACAAGCTGCCAGAGGTCTTTTAGACCTCTAAATATGCCACACACAGTGCATTGGATGAACAGTATTGCTCACTGCATCACACTACAAAGCTTTGCCAAAACATCCTAGAAACAAAAGTCTATATGGCACAAAGAGATAAGATTACTGTTTCATCTCAAAGTATATCTAACCTGTTTGTGTAGTATGTGTCAACAAAAAGGTTTTCATTCTAGCGTGGATACCTTTCCTTATGGTTGCTCCTTTTTCTCCATTGAAGCTTTTGCCCAAACAAAATAGCTATCCATGACAACAGCTTTGTGGATAATTATCTGAATGATGTAATTAGGGCCTCTTAGGGCCCTTTGGTCCTGAAGGACTCACCAGAAGGCTCCCTCCCATGGCGCACAGTGATACACGCACCGCACCAGCATCAGGCAGAGGAGGTGTGAAGTAGCCTATTGCATTCATTCATCTTGTCCACAACACAGAGGCGTTTTCCTGCTCATTAGAGCTATACTTATGCTCTAATGAGGAAGCAGGAGGGGTGTTGGCCATGGGGTGGAGACACACAGCGGTCATTTTATTTTTGTTTGAAGGTGACCACGGTATTTAATGGAGGTGCACCACTCACATGTGATCTGTCTCCCCTGAGTTGTTAAACTCTTCATCGCTTTGTCTCTTTAGACTTATTGTCTCCTTGTCTCTGGTCTTTGGCTCTGTCTCCCCCCCCCCCCTTCTCTCACCATCCCTCTCTGTCTCCCTCCTTCTTTCTGTCATTCACTCACTTGCACTCTCTTCCGTCCCCGCGTCTCCTTCACCAGAGCTGAGGTGCATGTTGGAGCTCTTCCTATCGTGAATAATGCGCATCAACTGCAGAGGTCAAATGGAATGGGTTTTGTGAGATAATGACTGGAGTGATGGTACCTGCGCGCCACCAGATTGTGGAGTGTCTGAGCTTGTCATAAAACGACAGGGGAGGAGGACGCTGGATGCTCACTGTGTCCTTTAAGCATTATGAATGTCAGAAAAGGCAATGTCAAAATGATCCTGTCTTCATCCCACTCCTCTCCGGCTCCCTCTACCAACAATCTCTTTGTCATTTCTGTCTTCATCCAAGCAGAAAAAACCCTCAGTTCATCCATAGGTCACACATCCATGTACAGCATTTACAAACTCAATCTGTGACTGTGTGACAGCCATATCGGACAGCTTTGTGTCATCATCCAACATCACATGCCGCTCAAAGCTAATATTTATTGCATCTGTCTTCTTGTCATTGAATGTCTTTGATGCCTCTCTCCTGCATTACAAAGTCGAGGTTCACTCCCTCTTTGTGTCGAACCCCTCAGTATCTTCTTGAGATTTACAGCTCCATTGACTGTTTCCCTTTCTCCCCTCCTTCCAGCACGTTTAAAACCCAAGGAAACATCACAAGTTAAGGGAATCAGAGGCATCACTCTGCTGTCTTCCTCCACTTTGCTGCTCTAAACACTGAGTTTCAGCTCAAATTGCATCCTATTAAAAGTCAATGAGCCGTTGTCACATTATTACAGGCCCTGGAGTTGACAGCTCACAAAATAATCTATTAAAACCCATGAGTCACTGCGATGTGTTTGTAGCTAGCGCATAACATTAAAATTGATATTTGGGACACAGGATATCACCTGTCATTGGGAGAGAGGGGCCATCATTGAATAATAATTAGATGAAAAATCTAATGAATAAGTGAAATGAGAGGAGACTTGAAAATGTGGCACCATTTTTATTCAGACAGCTGTGTGTGAACTGTGACTTTACAGACAAGTAGAACAACTTGGGAAAGAAGCAGGTTGAGAACAAAGGCAGTGTATGATAGGGTCTCTGTCATCCGCTGCACCCCAGTATCACATCACCTAGCTCACACAGTTCCACACTTTTCAAAGAGTTTTCACTTTGCAGAATGGGAATGAGGAGGATTTTGAAGGTGCAAAAATGTAAAGTTCCCTTTCAAATCTGAAGTTGATGATAATTAACTGAGCATTTTATGCATTTTTTATGTGAGTAAAAAGCCAACTTGAACTTGAAACCAACATATCCTAGCCTGAACTCAGTTAAACCTGCTTTAAACCGCACAAACTTTTGCAGTTTCAAAATGGCATCATGAAATAGCTGTTTGATAATATCAATATCCCCAAATTGTTTAACGTGACGCCAGTAAATACACACACTAATAATGCTTCCCTCCACTGGGCACAACCGCAATGTGTTTCGGCTATGGCGCGGCCGCTGGAGCTGATCACAGACAAGAAGAAGGTTGTGATTCCACCAGAAGCTCCACAGTGCGTTTCAGAAGCTCCTGGAAGCTGCTTTCCACTCTGCTTCACCGAGAATACGCGGCAGGTCTATTTTTGACTGAAACCGCGACCAGTCGTGTCAATCAGCATAGAGCAGATCATGCTGGCAGGAAGTAAGACACAGAAATGGCATACAGAATCGAGTCAATTTCAAAAATAAAACAACATCCTGTGCAGTCTCCCGATCATGAAAACAGACAAAAAGGGGAATCATTTTCTATCAAGGAAATATGAACAAAGTCAAGTAGTAACTAAGTCAACACAATGTGGCGTGCAAAATGTTCTGCTTCTGAAGCGCTCCTGTGGGGCATGAAGCTGCGTGGAGGACGGACCAAAATAGCCTCACTGACGCGATGTCACAGGGCCGTCTTGGTGGCTTTTTTTTGCATTGCACTCGTAGATGTTTAAAAGGCATTTATGTTTCAGTTTAAGTTGATTTTGTTCCACGTTTTGTTCCGACAGGGAAATGTATGTTGCCATGCTTTATTTGTTTATATATGTATCTAAATTAGCGGAATGAATTGGCTCCAGTGCAGCCTGTCTTTGTAGTCCAGTCAAGGTGTAAATTTACATAAAAGTCTCGCCTTTTGCGGCTTTGTGACTTGAACTGCTTTAATAATTTGTATTGTTAGACTTTTCGCTGACATATGTGGGTTCTTTTCACAGGGAAGGTCAATGTTCAATTCATAGAACTGTGTTTTGAATCTGTTGTAATACATCTGTTCCCTCATCAAGGTCTTGGCTATTGCTTTCTCAGCTTTTCAAGCCTCAGTCCTGACTTCCTCTGTTGCTGGAGGCTGGAACCATACAGAGGTGGAGGCACCCTTTGTGTATATGTTAACACCTGATTGCTCCAGTCCCCCATGACGGTGACCCAGAGCCCTGGTGGGATAGCTGACCTTGTGGACAGGTTCAGGGTTTTGCCAAGGATGCCTCTCATGTTCCTTATTTAGACCGCTTTGCTAAAGTGGGAAGCTGAGACAGATGAGCATCCTGAGTGAACATGCTGCAGGGACCCTGGGTGACAGCAGGGATTTCCATCATTTAGCTTTATGCCTTCACTACTCTGCCTCCTCTACACCCATCCTTCCCACCCCTACTGGCTTGTGATTAAACAATCACACTTACTGTTAACATAAGATTTAAAGTGACAATGCATCTACAGTATACATATATAACATAGACACATAACGTAATAGAGTACGCATTCATATGCATGTGTAGACACATTCCCTGAGAATTCTCAATATGTATACTGCAGTATGACAGTAAGACGCAAGCCTTAAAACACCGTGCTATGACTTTGATTTAATTTTCAATAATGCATGAAAACATAAAGAAATCCTTTCTCTTATATACTCTCCTGTCGTATCTACAATAGAGCCTTGTAAATGAAATGGTATGAATAATGAGTTCAAGATGTTGTGAGTGTTGTTGTACCCTCTGGTGCGCAGGGGGATAGTGATAGTCTGTCACAGCGGTGAGTGACATGCACACATTGCACTGGAACGCAGCAATCCTGAGCAGGAAGCCGCCATCCTGACCTTCCTAGCAATTAGCA
This sequence comes from Argyrosomus regius, assembly GCA_946959425.1. NCBI lineage: Eukaryota > Metazoa > Chordata > Actinopteri > Sciaenidae > Argyrosomus > Argyrosomus regius. The sequence goes on from OX336885.1 coordinate 12,836,293, forward strand.
GGGTTCGCAAAATTGCTTGCGTGCGTGTCGGTGGTTATTTAGAGGGACTTGTTCTTCTTTTTTCTCTGGCAGATACATATATAGTTTGACACAAATTAAATTTTTTTGACAGATGAGAAGAAAAAAAAAGATAAATAATTGCATACACAAACACAAGTCAAATAAAATAGTAGGAGAGTTAGCAGAAAAAGTATCCAAGCGTTTAGCAGCCTCTATCTGTGTGACACATGTACCTGTCTTCTGTGGCTGAAATTCCCTCATCGCACTCGCTACACACAATTATTGCCTTCTCGGAGGCGTGAAAGGAGCTGTCAGGAATAATATTGTCTTTTTGAAGTTGCTGTAAAGAAAGCTTTTAAGCTATTTTCTATTGACCAGTTTACACCTATACTCACCCAAGTATGGGACAGTTGCCATTTCAGCTGTCCAGATCGTGATGATTTTCATTTTTTATCACACCATCACACAATTATTGGATCCAAATTGTGCCGGCTGAGTCCTGCAGCTTCCAGGCTATATTGTATGTTGTTCCTTTACAGCAACACTAACTTACTTGATTTAGTAATTTTGAATTACTAAAAGCAATTTTGTGTATATATTATATATATATAGATCAGCCTTGTTGTTTTTCATGTCTGAATGTGATTATGATACAATATTGTTGTATAGAAGTAAATTCATTTCATAGAGCAGAAAAGAGCAGAAAACATTTTACACCTCATAGTTTGACACTTTGGCACCAGTTTGCTCATCATTTCTGCTTAGTTCCCAAAGGATACATTGTCTTTTGTAGAACATTACTGTATGTGACATATAGTGCATTTGCCCGGCTCAACCTTTTTAGCACTGGGTCTGCATTTTTTTTAGCTTTGAGAGAGAGGCAGAGAGAGACAGAGAGAGAGAGAGAGAGAGAAAGAGAGAGAGAGAGAGAGAGAGTTGTCCTTAGAGAGGTAAAGCAGTTATAAAGCAGCTCTTTTGCAATCAACAAAGTCCCATTAAATAATTAACAGAATCAAAATAATCCCTGACTTTACCAGGTTCATTGGTAAATACTAATGAACCTGAATTATCACGAGTTACGATTGATTGGCTTCATGACACCACCTGTGTTGTGAGAGTTAACAAACATTAATTTGATTTGCACCGATATACGTCTGCACATTCGGAGAGAGGGAGCAGAGCGCGCAAGTAATCATGCTGTAAGGTTACAGCTGTGTCTCATGGTCAGGACGGCTTTCATATGACTTATTTATCTTCTGTCATGGTTGACAAAGGACTGTACTGTGGCTGATGATCAGTTTAAAAATACATTGTAGGTTTAGATGCACAGTATGGTGCAGACATGAGTGTGATGTTTTGACAAATACTGCATACAGTATTATTATTTCATACTTTTCACTGTTTGCTTCAACCCACTAGATGATGAGTTTTTTTTCTGCGAAATGAGGCCACTCCAAACATGTTAAAAATGCTGAGAATTACTTGAAGTTACTATTCGAGCCAAGGCTGTGATGGATAATAATCTAACCTTCATGTTTAGAAGTTTCACGTCACATGTTTGGCTTCCATTCAAACTGAGTCTATGTATTTACAAGACAGGGCCATGTGCAATTCAACCAGCGAGACAACGCAGTGGAGGAGGGAAATTACAGATCCACAGTTACTAGTAAAAGTGTGATTTGCAATATAGATAGTGAACATAGTAATTTCCATTTAACTGCTTTTCACTTAGTAGAGCATGTTGCCCAGTTCACCAGATGTGCGCAGGAAATAAAATGCTAGAGACACATGCACCGTACGTCTTCTTTGATCTCATAAACCTGACAGATGTGATTCATCCATGCCTGTTTACAGCCGTGCATTAATTTCCCCTCCCGTCCCTAACACAGTTTAGCCCAATTAACACAGTAGCTCTTTTACTAACAGTGTGAGGGGGAGATGTGCATGTGTCAGAGCTGCAGTTGGCTGCAGCCAAGTACCGAACGAGATCCAAAATGGAGGGACTGCTGTGAATACCAATGCTTCCCACTTCCCCTCACTCAAGACGAGTGATAGGTTGTGCTCTCTCTTCTCTCTCTCTTCTCTCTCTCTCTGTTTTTCTTGCTTTCTTTTCCTTAGGCTGCCATGTTTCTTTCATTCCACTATAGAAATACATCAGCTCAAAGAAGGAGATAGGATAGGAAAAGATAGGAAAAAATAACCCATTAAGGCATGCAGAAGTAAACGATTATAGGAATAATTGAGGGGCATAATGGAGGTACTGAGATTAGATGAATCTGTGTAATTTTCTTAAATGTCCCATCCAGTCTCATGCACTTTCAGAGGAACTATAAATGTAATTCTCTACTACTTTCTTCCTGTCGTCAGCTATCGCTCTTTCCCTTGAGGATCTTAAACTAGAATAGATGTCCTTAGGGATAGTTGGGTCATTCCAGTTCATGGCAGTGTTTCCACCGAAGGAGTCACGCCTCCAGGCATGAGAACTTGAAAATGCTTGACATCAGGGCAACAGCGCTGTGCTAATAATCAGGGAGATGTATGTTGCTGGGCCTTGCCCAAACATAGCCAAGCTTGTTATTATAATGAATGGACGGAATCACATTGGTCTTCAGTTGCTTTTATCATTTTATCCAGTGCCATATAAATCCCAAATATGTCTACTCTGATCTGTAGAACCTGACATCCATCTCACAGCCAGTGCTCCCCCCGCCTCCCAGCTGACTTTATGCCTTCACATTTCCAGTGAGATCTGAAAATGACTAAAGGGAAATAGCCGCAGGATAGACAATGTGGCTCCTTTGACTGAATCCAAGTCACTCCTACCTGCCACTATCTAGCAGTAGGAGGGGATATATAGGCAGGTAAAATGACAGCAGAATTATACATGTGACACCAGAGCTAATGAAGACTGATTAATGCTAGGTGTAACTGTAGCCACGGGGGGAAAAGTGTTGAAAGATGATCAAACCGGTGTCTGTCTAATCAGTAAAAATGCCCTTGGTTCAGTCAAAGACGACAGCGGGCAGCCTTAAAGTGGGACTGACATTGGCCTACGTTAAAAAAACACTGCTTCAAACAGAAGGTAAAGTCATATAGTACAGGATGAGTACAGTGGGGCAGTTTCATCAGCCTTATGAAGCTCTGTTCAGTTCAGTCATGGTTGTTTTGTGTCATGCCTTTGCTGTCTCTAACAGAGTAACAGGACTAACATTCCCAAAGAATGGATCGAAGGCAATGAAAGCACCATGAATTGAGCATCACTTGCAACTGCCATTCCTCATCTCAATTCACAAAAAAAAATGTTATGCTACTGATATTAGAGCACTAATATGCTCATGAAGTTTTGCAGCTGAGTGCACTTTGCCCTTGTTTCATTCATCTGCTATTTCCTGTAGTGATTTGGCAATATCTGTTCAGTTACCACCAACTCTCTGGAGACTCATTTTCACCGTGTGTGGCTATTAGCACTGTTTGTGAATTGGACTTGCAATTTGTAATGAGGCTCATTTGCACAGAAAAAAATATGCTATGCTACCATGCTAACAACTCTGTCTGGGAAATCTCAAAAACCTCACACACACGACAAGCAGCTTGTAAATGAAGCTTCAACAGTTTGTATATAAATGTAGCAACATTCAGATATGTTTTTTTGATTACAATACTAAGTTTGTGGATTTTTATGTGCATCACAAATGCGTCTGTGACAAATCACAAAATAAATTTGTGAATCCTTTGTGCATATTCATTAATATTGAGACCCATCTGATTCCATGAGACAGTGGAATATTCTAGTCAGGATAGGTCAGTCCACCTAACTTCAATCCAGCTGAGCAGAGATCCTCCAAAACAAGCAAGACATGAAAATGGCTGCAGTACAGGGCTGGCAGAGTATCACCAGAGGACCCCACACTATTAATCTGATGTGGATGTAAACAGCCTCAAATTATTGCTGAGATTTAGCAGTTTAAACACATATTGGGTTTCATTTCAAATTAAATGTGCAGGAGTAGAGAGCCAACATAGAATAAATGTGTTAATGTCCACATACTGTATATGATTTTTAAGTACTTATTAATGCTTTATCTGTGCAGTATTTCATTTCTGCCACTAGTGGATTTCACATCAAAACAATAGCATAAAACATGCTTTGATGATGTTGTGAAGTAGTGTGGAATCCTGGCAGTTGTTGTCTTCATTGATAAACAACCTATCGCTGATGAAAATATATCTGACATTACTCAGGTAGAAATTTCTTCAGCTGGTCATGTAATCTTTTTGACCCTTCTACCTTCAAGGTACTCCTGGTGACATTTTTGCTGAATCCAGACTACGACCTTAATGTTTGCTGCGATGCACCTGTGCACAGGACAGGAAGTGAAGGTCACAATTTTGGCCAGCAGGACACTCTATTTCCCAGAACAGAGAGGAGAGGAACTGCAGTGGCAGCCTCTAATCCTCTTTAATTTGTTTTCAGATGGGGCTTTGGAATACCAGCCTGCTCCCTCAGCAGAGATCACATAAGAACGTGGGTTGGGACAGCTGTCTCCTCTTCTGGCGGTTTTTAATACAGGTCTGCTCCCCACCCCACCCTGAAATGAATAATTCTGGTACTGAGCTGAGTTGTTACTTTATGTGGATTTGAGTACAAAAAAAAAGAAAAAAAGAATGCAATTCCACGTAGTACAAAGACATGACAGTCCCAGCATGACTATGTTAGGGGGAAAGGGAAAATGAAAGTCAGTGGGGGTGGAGATATGTGTTGTTTTTTGTTTTTTTTTCTTCATCAGCAGTCATGTGGCCTCCTCCTCGTCCTCGTCTTCCTCCTCCTCCTCCTCCTCCTCAGCCCTCTACACAAAACAAAGCTTGTAATTGGGTTTGGGTGTGTCCCCTTTCTCCTTTGTTTGATAGTAAAGGTTGAATTGTAAAAGGAAAAAAAAAAGGATGTGTTGCTTACCTCACCTACATGCCTGTGTACCTTCACAGAGGTGAATTGTACCAGTGAGTAGAGAAACGTGTTGTCTCCTTCGCAACAGTTTTCATCCAGCAATATTGGTCAGACGAAGGTATGATTATAATGAAGTGATGAAGCACATCTTGTGAGACAGAGGGGGTTTAAAAGCTGCTGAAACAAAGCATGCCGGCAGTAGGTTGGCGATACAGGCAGGGGGCTGGCAGTCCTTTAATCCTCACCGCAGTGCTGATAAATCGGCATGCGAGTTTCATTTTTATCCCCCTTACGAGTTTGCTTGGCTCTTGAGTGATGAACAAACCCCCACTTGCCTTTGAGGCCTTTTGATGTAATATCCAACCATGGATTACGCCCTCTGCACTGGGCCAGCTTGATGCTGAGGCACTGGGCTAACAGGTGGATGGACTCAAAGTCCAGATAGCTGTCAGGCAGACAGAGTAGTTAGATCACTAGGGAGAGGACAGTAGTCTGGCCAGAAAGCTTCACTGATACTATGTATCTAGGTTCTCTTTTTGTAATTGGACTACAATGGATGAAAACCCATATAACTTGAACTTGAGCTTGATATATCCGAGAAAAAAGGAGAAGTAGCAAGGCAAGCCAGCGGTGTTCTTTCCATTATCACTTAGATCGCTCTGTCCCATGAACACAAAGCCTGGCTGTGAATCTTACAAAAACTATTATGTGCTCATGTGCCATTCTGAACTCCCAGTGATACATACAGTGATGAATTTCTTTCTTTCGCCTTTAAACTTCTTAGATTCTCATAGATACCCATCCGGCAGTTTTCGTCACAGTCACACCTTGTACAGCACATTACACAATTTTGTATCTCAAAAAGTAGAATGACTCCTTTTTTGAGAAGGACTTAAAAAAAAGAAAAAAAAAAAAGATGGTGGTTTTTGTCCTTTTCCTATCACTCGTTCGTGCTTTCATTTACAACATTTTCAAACTGATCCTCTTGCCTCTAAGCTGCATGATGATTGTGTCAGCATAGATTGAAGATTATGCACTCCAGTTCTCCATTACATCATGCTCAACATGCTCTGCCCTTAAAGGAAGTTAGCAAGATGACAGAATTTCTTCTTTTTTTTTTCTGTCTTATGTGCCATAGATTTTAAGAGGGAAAATACACTTTGCTGTAAGCAAAAAAAGACAAGAAGGGAGCTACTAGAAATATATAATTCAATACTAGAAATCAGCTAGGCCACCAGCGGAACACTGTAGTTAGTTAGTCAGGTAAAGTCAATACACTCAATCGAAGATATCTTAATTGAGGTCACTTTGCTGTTAGTTTCTTCCTTTTTTTCCCTTTTGGAACAGCAAGGCAAGCTGGATCTCCTGTTTTTGGTCTCAACGCTCAAGTAAAAAGGTTTAAAAAAGCTGCCTCTGGGAGATTGTTTCTGCGGTGGTTGAGTGAGGCTTCAAAGACGAGAGAACAAGAACAAGCCAGTGCAAAGACGTTGTGAATAGTCACTGAAATAACACGAAATGGCCTTCTTATAGCGGCAGCAATTCTTCTATGATGAATTGACTCTGCAGTTTATGTCCCCTGCATGCTGGATGCGTTCCTCAAATCTACCCGTTTGACATTCAGAATGGGCATTTCTCCATACTGCCCTCGTCTCCTCCCTCGTTTCCTGCCATTGCTCATGACCTGTGGTGATGCCGGGGTCTACAGATTGAATGCACAAAGAGTGATTGATACCCTAGTGAGTCTGTCTCTGGGTTATCAGAACAACTTGCTTCCTTGGTAACAGCATCATGACTTGTTTGAGGCATTTATTAATATGGCACCCAGGTCCTGTTTACCTTATTAAAAACAGATTGGAATATCTATTTCCAAGCCTCTGTGACATTTCATTCCTCTGAGCTCTCGATTTGTTTGTTGTATTTATTACAAAGTAATGGAAAAATACAAACAAACTGCTGGGCAGCTTTTAGGAAAACCTTTGTATTTGTAGATTGTTTATACAAGCAGTGATGCATTCAAGACTTATTTTTTTTAACATTTTAAATTAACACACTTAGTTTTTTCTCCTTCATTTCAATTTAAATTGTGATATCAATTCCCCCAAACCAGCACACATGCACGTAAAGGGAGGATGTAGCATTGTTACAGTTTCATATCGTCTATTCATGGCCTTCTATGCAAAATTTGTAAACTTTTTATTGAACAAATATTAAAATCATCTCTTATTTATCCATCTGCGTTTCTCGCTATTATCTTGTGTTTGTAATGCCTTTTTGTGTGTGTGTGTGTGTGTGTGTGTGTGTGTGTGTGTGTGTGTGTGTGTGTGTGTGTGTGTGTGTGTGTGTGTGTGTGTGTGTGTGTGTGTGTGTGTGTGCATGCCACTAGAAATTGGACTGTGACTCCAGCATAGCTCTAAAAGTGTTTACTTCATGTAAAACACCCACACTCATTGTACCAAAGGCTTTTACAGAAAAAGGAATAAAAAATAGTGAATGGAAATAAAATAAAATGCTATTTGATATACTGGATAAACATTCTAAGTATTTATTTTTTCATACCACCTACCTGTAACCTTATGCTAAGGTGTTGCTCTATATAAATCAAGGGACAGAAATGTCATTTTCTACTTCTAGTAACCACCACCAAACACACAGTGAATTGGTTCCCGCTGTTGCCCTTCTGCATTCAAGAGAACAGTCTTATGAAAAAGCAATAACATTTCACTAATGCAAAATCCAACTATTTCATAGAAAAACAACTGCACAGTCAGCTCAAAAGAACCCAAATTTACCTCATTACCTCCTATATTTACCCTGCTGACTTCTTCTTGTTTTTGAAAGCTTGGACAGATCTACTGCCTGGTGTGTCACCCTGCAGCTCTGTGCCAGGCAACTCTGTTTGCTTTCCTGTGCTGTGTGCACCATCCTGAGTCTCCTAAGTTAAAGGTTGAAGACATGCAAGTGTTCTTCAAACAAATGTTTTTTGTTCACCTCAGCTGTTTGGGAGATAGCCGAGGCGCAGCTCTGGTGGCCAATTCACTCTTTTTTGGTGAGAGGAACATCAGTGGGGTAAACAGACAATGGCTGACACTACAATATTTCTTCATGAGTACATCATTTGCATTTGCAAAAAGTGTGACTCTAAAGCCAGAAAGGGGCACAGAAGTCAATGGGGGGAAATCGTCTTATCGTGTCCGAACACATTTTCACCACTTCACCGAATAATATCTTTCACGTACTTGCAGAGGCATGACTTTTTGAGTGCTGCTGTTTTCCAAAAGCAGAGACACAGCTTCTCCCTGAGCAGAATTTGGTTGATTTCTCTCTAAATTATTGAGATTGGCAGCCACAGAACAATGATAACAAATCATTTCCAGCTGCAATAATGAAGCGACAAGGCAGATAGATCTATATTTAGCCAGCAGGGGCGATGCAGGTTTGCAATATTCTCTCAAAAACTAAAAATGAATGTATTTCGGCTAACATACAGTTTGCTCTAGTCTCATAAAACTTACCAGATATGTCATTACAATGAAGCTCTTTAGCTAGGGAGAGTACTGCATCACTTCAGCAGCATTTACAGCATCACTGACTTTGTGTGCACTGATCCTTTTTTTTTCAGGTTAATGTAACTTAAATGGATTTTTTTCATTTATTTTACTTGCCAACAGAGTTTGTTTCTTGATCCTGTAGTTGTCAGAGCTCATTGTTCAACATGTAAAGTTGCTTTCAGTCGGCTGTCATGTCAAAACCCTTATTCTCCGTCTTTTCCCAATTTTCTTTTCATCCTCTGTGTTAAAAATCATACCTGTCACCCTGTGAATTTTACGTTTTGGTGCCTTTGCTGGCATCTCATTGCCCCAAATTGAAACTTTCACATATTGTCACGCCATCAAATATGCCTGCTATAATCCTCGCTCAGTGATAAAAAGCAGTGCTCTGCAGACTGCGGAGCATCCTTGCCAAGTGTTTAGCACCGATGCTGAGAGCAGAGTGCTGCATTGGTTTTTTTTTTAAGCATTATTTTCCCCTATTTGTCATACGCTATAGGAATAAACAAATGCATGGTAAACTCCCAACACTGATTATATCAGACATTACAAATCTCCAGAGGAAACACGCAATCTAATGGCACATTTATCCCTGTACATACAAGTACCCTGTTGGATAATCTACACCAGCCGTGGCTGTATGTGTCATTTTTCCTGATGCTGTGGCCATGGAAGGTCTGTTACACCGACTCCCCAGAGGCCACTTCCGTGACACAGCAGTGACCATCCTCTGTCTTTATCATGAGAGCCTTGTGTGGCTGCTGTTCAGCTAAATCCTTGTATATCCCAAAAGTGTGTTATGTTTTCGAGTGGAGAAAAAAAGACCAAAAAAACTTGTTTTCCTGTTGGCGTTTTTTGAACTTATATGACAGTTTTTTTAAGGATTCGTGCTCCTGAGGGTCATGAAAGTAAAAAAAAAAAAGCAAGTAAATTAATAGTTCAAATTTAAGTAAGGAAAAATAAGGATAAACATTTGAATTTCTACTTGATGGCACAGGAGAAAATGAAGAGTGGAATACAGAGCGTGCAGGGATACATTTCTTTCTACTTGGCCAACTAACACCAGCAATGACATACACACCACTGCATCTGACTAACTGTATGTGGGAAGGCTGGCTGCTTTCCCTCCCTGGCTCCAACTCTTCTCACCAATGACATGATAATGCCACATGCCTAAGGCCTTTCAGAATGAGGACCCACTGATAGGGTTCCTCATGATTGCTATCCACTATAGCGGTATGGGCTTGTGGGAGGGCGGTGGATTACAACGGACGGGTGCTGACACTCTTGAAGCTGAAGCATGTCATTAAACAGTAAATCACTCTGATTGAAAAACGCATCAGCTCCCAGCTTTCTGTTTACAAAGGAAGACCTTCTCTACAGGCACAGATTGTGCTCTTGGCCAGAATAAATCAACAACCAGTCATCCAGATTCTCCCACCATGTAACGCTTCCTGAGCTCAGCTTGCATGTACAGTTACAAATCACTACCTGAGATGTGTGTGTTGACTTTGTTGAACATTCTTCACTGCAGTGTTCAATCATCCGCAGTGACTGTCAACACAGTTTGTTGAAGGTGATACCGTGATCATAATAGCACTTTTCACATGCTTTAACAACTTTAATCTAATTATAGTGCCAGAATTCTTTCAGCACTATGAATATGAATGTTTACTAATTAATTAAATGCTATTGTGTCAGTGAGCTCATTTATTGATTCTGTGCAGTATTGAACCTACTGTATTTGTATACATCTTTGCATATTGCCTTGTGGTAGAAAAGAATCTAAGTATAGTTAAAAATGGAAATGTCAATTTCTTTACAGTCTGTTTTGGTAGTTGGGGACATCATTTCTGGTAACAACACGGTGACAGTTGTGAGATCTGAGGATGCAGCAACACAGGTAGATCCAGCTTTCCAACAGAGACCAATAAGGCAACACAAGCTGTCAAACAAATCGCTTGTGTGCATCCTCAGAGCACTCTGCTTGTAAAGCTCTGTCTACACTACCAGCAATGCCACATGGCCACATCTCACATTGAAGGCAAACTGTAAAAAAAAACAAAAAAAAAACTAAAAACTGAAAAGAATGAAGGCCACAATAACAAAAATAAGACCAAGGTTGCAAAAAAGACAAATTTTACTTTGAAATAAATGTGATATTTATTCCAAATAATACATAAAAGCGCAAGGTTTGTACACATTTTTCTTTTTAGAAAAAGAAAAAGTGATGTTTTGAGCCAAAGAAGTCCAAGAAAGGTTAAAGCCAATGAAGGTAGTTGAGTAGTTGATCCACCTATCATAATTTTTATTTATGACAAAAAAAAAAAAAATTAATTCAAAACATTCACTATTTATGTGCTTTAACCCTCTTGGGTCCTATGAATGGTCCTATGAATTGCTTTGGCTATTGTGGGCGATTGCTTGGATCCCAGAGGGTTAATGCTGCACAAAACATCAAGGTCAGACGGTTTCTCGAAATGGTTTAGAAATACAAGAAATTCCCAAGAGCCTACTGCTCTGGTCCACTCACCATCCTGCTGGTATTACAGTCTATAAACATCCTTTAACCATTTAACCAAACCTGGTGACTGTAGGACTGTAAATCAAGAATTTCACAAGTGACTTTTTTGCTCCCATTATCTTTATTAACCTTTATTCATGTTGTAAGAAATGAAAGGATGAGGCAGTAAAGGTACTTCTAGGACATCTGTCTGGCTCTTCAAGAGCTTTAATAGCCACTAAGTTGCTCACTTAGTGAATATTTTTTATTGATAGTTATGTGAATAACATATATAAATGTTCCATTTACATAATCCATACCCCTGTTTGCCTTAGGCCCTGGACTTAAACATTTTTCAGAGAGGACCTGCAAAACATTAACCACATGCAAAGATTACAGATGGAGAGGTTATCACTGGCAAAACTTGGAAAGCATTAATATGTCGTTCTTGGTTTTTTCCAAAGAGCCTCCAGCCCCATTAATGGCACATCACTCCCTCACATGCCTTAAGCGCCAGCCTTCAAATTAGTCAGCAGTGCAGTTATTAGCTGAATTTATTGATTGCCACGTGTCCACATTGCTAGAGTCTCCTACAGAAGTGGACATATACTTTTATTCTAGGCATATTACATTCCAGATGTTGGTGCCAGAACTCTTGGTTAGAGTAAAAAATAATTTAATTTACTATGTTTATCGTTCCAATCACTTAAATAATATATAAACAAATAATAAAATCCATATAAAAATATATACATTATTCCTTGCATACTATCCTTTTATGAAAGTGCTAAGTTTAAATGTGTTTTAGACACTAGAAGTCAGCTGTGTTTGTTTACACTGCTTACAGGCACAGATGAGGAAGAGAGCTGAGAAACTCAGCCATCCATTTTTCTCATACATTTAGTTGCACTGACATCTAAGCAAAGGTAGGCCATAGCCATAAATCACAGAGCACAATAACAGGCACATTTTGGGCCGGTCCATCATTGGCTGTGTTTTGTTTTCTCATTGCATCTTGGCAAATTGCTGTTATTAATGGGAGAAAGCATAGTTTGCAGCCCTCATTAGATGTTGTTCCAACAGCGCCTCTGATGGATTAAGACAAGCCGGAGGCCTTGTCTGCTTCTACAACCAGCTAATATGAGCCAATTAAATGCCGTGCACTCTCTGGCCACTCCACACTTGCTTATGTGCTCTTACTACAGTATCCAAGCATTCCGCTCAAATGGATTATAGTTTCAAGACAAGTAGATTTATTTCAAAGATTTTCTGCAGAACTCTATGCTTACTCTCACGTTCCATGATAATAAATAATGTCCCTTTAAAGCAGTTGGTTTTTCTGAGGATGCTGAACATTTTCCTTTGATCATGTACATTTTAAATCTTCATCCACATTTTTTTTTAAATCTCTCCCCTCAGTAATTGGAACTATTTGTGAGAAGCTCTGTAGATGTGAGAGTCATAGATATGTTTGGTAGTATTAAATTTCAAGGTAACGCCATCCTAGCAGAGAGTCTGATTCATGTAGAAGAAGCTTATGGGTAGGAGGCTGTGAGCACTATATAAATATACCTCAGGCTTCCTTCGAATGCAGGGCTTATAACACCGGAAGGATCGATACTGTGCAGCGCTAGCATGAAAGCAGAATCTAAGTCTTTCTGTCTGTTGAATTTAAGCTCAGCTAAAGCAAAGGTGTTCACAGTGTCAGACATAACTTGTTAGAGCTTACTGGCTATATCCGGCCTGACACTTAAGTCATATTTCCTTAAAGGGATCCAAACGTCATCTAAATATACACATGAGCAGCTATTGTAAATTTAGACAGACTTTGGGAGAAATTGTTTGGTATTCTTTCCAAAAAAAACTAAAAATACTGCTGTATAATTCATGGATTTCTCTTTTTGTCAGCTCAGAGGAGAATCACTTTCCCCCTGGCTATTCAAATATTTTGTATCACACACTGAAGTAGAGTACAAGCAGTACAGTTCGTACAACATAGTAGATTAAAGGTGTCTGACCAACGTAAAACTGTTGGTTTTCTCTGTTGGTTGAAGAAATTAATAACGTGCCATATTGTTTATGAAAGCCTGCATATTAGATTCAATGTCAGTCAAAATCAGTTTTGAGTTGACAAAGAGCTGATTCTCGTGTCCACTCAGAGCTGATACGGCTCTGGGGCAGTTGTCTAAACTATCACAAGAGCTGAATTATCTCTGATTTGTGACGACTTACATAAACGCTTGCACGGTGTTGATTTTTACGCTCAGAGTTTTTTTGCTGTGTGAATATGGCCCGTATTAGCCCGCGTTTTAACAAGGGCATCAAGCATAACAAGAGATATTGCTCTGTTGGAACACTTTCAACAGAGAATTGGCAAATAAAATGTGTCTAATTTATGAAGCCATTTGGATGGCATTCGATGGATATTGAATTGCGTGGGAATTATGCCCTCATGTCTTGGTATGTACATCCTGCAACTGCTCCAGTTTCTCGCAGGGATTATTTGAAATGTGAACTTCCCTGGCACGAGTGCATAACCCATGTAATTTGCTCTTTTAAAAATTCCTCATCCCTCCCCACACGCTCCGGAACATTTTTCCGTCATTGGCCACGCTATATTTGCCTATGTGCCACATAGTCAATTAATTGTTCACATTGAATTGCTGCAACCACACAAGAAGACCACCTAGTTTCTTGTACAGGATTACTTATGTTGTCTGAACTATGTGTCATAATGCCTTGTTATATTATGTTTAATTACATAACTGTTAACTTAGCGATAAGTGTAGGGATAGACAGTCTACGCACAGACTGAATAGCACATAATTCTAGGACTATTTTACAGCCTATAAGTGAATATGTCGTTCACTAGGACACATTTATCCCCTGGTGAGTGAGTAACACCATGTTCCACAGACTCTGTTGACTTTTTTTCTCTTCTTGTAATATGCATCTCCACCACCTCTGTGGAAAACTCACAGAGAGACATTTACAAGGCCAGCCTGCTCCTCTTGTGGGTTTGTGGTAAGTGGTTAGGATTTTCTCTAAGAGCATCAGCTCTGTGTTAATGACATGCAGTCTCCGGAAAGGTTTATCCATTCAATTTGACTCTAAAGAGAAGATCTCTTCAGCCTGCTGATTAAATTAAGATTCTTTAATAAGCATATCTAGGTGCACTGACACGAGAGACAGGCTGATCTGTGTCTACCAATGCAGATACCCGAGACTATCTGTCTTAAAGGCAAGTAACACTGAATTTCTGCAGTGTTATGTCTCTGTCTCTCCGTTACGTAGCGGTTTGCTGGTGATTCACTTGCTGCACCACACAAATCCACAGCTGTACTGTGTAGTCATTTTCAAGTCAAGTGGGGAGTTCACCATGTGCAATTTATAATTTGCTGTACTTCAGGCTACCGTGTATACTTTTGAATTATTCAGTAAAGTCATATTGCCTTTGACACTGTCCTAAACATGATGTAAACCCAGGTAAATCTGGAAATCTATGCTGTTTAACTGATGCAGCATTTTGTAAAAGCATCGACATGTGGTGTACCATTAACAATGTAGTGCAGATTTGTATGTAGAAGGTCTTTTAAAGGACAAACATTCTCTATACAATGTTCTCATTGTAACCTTACAAGGAAAAAAACATGCACACTCCAGCAGTACTGCAGAGATTTGACTGAATAGTCCAGAGTGTACTGTTTGTAGATATTTCTGTCACAAAGGGCCAAACAGGCAAACAATGAGACCCAATAAATTAACGCGTATATGAGAGAGTTCCTAGAACTAGGCAGCCGGGGGCCGGAGGGGGTCCGGTTCAGGAACAACTGGATTTCATCTCTGCTCTTTGCAGATGATGTGGTCTTGTTGGCTCCTTCGAGCCAGGACCTCCAGCATGCACTGGGGCGGTTTGCAGCCGAGTGTGAAGCAGCTGGGATGAGAATCAGCACCTCTAAGTCCGAGGCCATGGTTCTCGACCGGAAAAAGGTGGCTTGCCCCCTCCGGGTCGGTAGAGAGTTCCTGCCTCAGGTGGAGGAGTTTAAGTATCTTGGGGTCTTGTTCACGAATGAGGGAAGGATGGAGCGTGAGATTGACAGGCGGATCGGTGCAGCGGCCGGAGTAATGCGGTCATTGTATCGGTCGGTTGTGGTGAAGAAGGAGCTGAGCCGAAAGGCAAAGCTCTCGATTTACCGGTCAATTTACGTTCCTACCCTCACCTATGGTCATGAACTTTGGGTCATGACCGAAAGAACAAGATCCCGGATACAAGCGGCTGAAATGAGTTTTCTCCGCAGGGTGGCGGGGCGCTCCCTTAGAGATAGGGTGAGGAGCTCTGTCACCCGGGAGGAGCTCGGAGTAGAGCCGCTGCTCCTCCACATCGAGAGGTAGGTCTCTAACAGTCAAGGGGAATGGAGTAATTTGTTGTAAAGATTTGCATGGATTTACTCAAACACTGTGTCAAAGCTGGATAACACAGTCATGTGTTGTGCTTTTCTGCGCTATTTTAACTGTGACAATGAGCAGATATTTTTGAAACACTCCATCAACCCGTTTTGTGGTTTATGTGTCGTGTTTAATTCAAACCTCTCAAGCAGCAAAAACTTAAACATGACAATTTTTCTATTTTAATTATCACCAAAGTACATGTGGCTGCTGTGACATTGAATGTCATTTTACATGAAAGTGTCTGTCGGCATTGTGACATGGATAGTGTGGATTGTTGAGGCAGGCATTGTTTAGTTCTTTGATTATTTAAGATGTCAAGCTGACGGAAAATTCTGACTTTTACCAGTTCAGTAACTAAGAGCTGGGTGATGTGCCTGAAATATTATTTCATATTTTCTCATTACTATTGATACGACTATTTATAATTGATGGTATTATGTTTAATGCTTATTCCAAGTGAAATATATCACTGAAGACCCTGACTTAGAATTGCTAGAACTGATGCAACACTGTATTCATTTTATCATGTATTAATTGGTAGAAAACCACTTAACAGAAGCGTTGTTTTGATCCTGTAACCCAACAGTAATATTAAAATAACACAAACTCTGGGTTAACACTACTTTGGTACTGGGTTCATTTTTAGTATGTTCAGATTGTTTGCTCTTTTTTGTTTAAAACAGATCTAACTAATAATTAAAAACATTTTTACAAACATGGACTTAAAATAACGTACAGATCTTTAAAAAAAAGAAAAGAAGGAAATTACAGATAGCCTACTTGCTATAACTTTATTGAATTACTATAATAGCAGTAGCAGGCTTTTGGAAAATTAGCTATTAGGCAGTCATTGTCCTTTTGCCTGATACAAGTAAAGCATTTCCAACTCTTAAAAACAGGTATGAACATGCTTTTGATGTGTCCTTCACCTTCATGCTCATGTTCATGAAAATGATAAATATGTCATCTCCGCAGAAACTAATCTGATTAAGAGCTATATTGTCCTCCACTGCATTCCAGCAAGAAACATAAAATATTGTACGCTATATGGACTGCCACTTGTGCCTGTGTCACTCCTCTGGTCACATTCATCCAACCCTGAATGTCATAAATAAGAAAAATTATAATTGTCAAATTACATTTGGTGAGAGTAACATAAGCAGTCGTGTTGAAGAGACATTTTTGGTGGCAGCGCTTTGAATGCAGGAATTTTCAAAGCGAGTGCAAAGGGTTACAGAGATAACACTGAGGCTGCATGCTGCGAGTTCACTGTGCATGTGTTGTTTTCTTAGATATTCTAATACTTGACATGAAGTCTTAAAATTCACCTTTCTGTTCTCTATCAGCCTTCCGCTGGTTTGTTTTATCTCTTTGACTCTGTTATCTGTACAATTTATTTTAGTATAAAAAACATTTTGAAAAAAAAGAAAGAAGGTACAGCCAGGAATTAGATTTTTATTTATGGTATTGCAAACCAAGGGTACACCTCTCTTTATCTCCAGTCTTCCTTTCTTTCATTGCTGTGATCGCCTGTAGAGTTCTGTGAGACACTAATGCCTTCATAGTGTGCTGTTTTTCCAACACAATTATTTGTCATGAGGTCCCATTTTATCCTGTTTTATATTTTTACTGTGATATCCATCTGTTTTACAAGATACTGTTCCCTCATTAAATGCTGAAACTGCGATTATGTTGGACAGGGGGTTGCTGCCTGTCAGTTAGCCCACACAGCATCGCTGCACAGCTCACTCTGCTAGCCAGAGTGTTAGCGTCTAAAAAAGTCATTTTCACTTAAACATAAACTAGATAGATTTTAAATAAATATAATAAATGTATTTTTGGACACTACAATGAGCTCCCTCAGGTTTTAGGTCATGCGGTATCTTAACTTCAATGCATCCTCCACGTCTTTATTTAATTGCCCCCTTTGAGTTTTTTGATGCATTTCTCAGGTATTCTCATTATCGGGTAATTGCCTTTGTATGGACCCATTTTTATTCGGGAGATATAATCGTATGCCTATGCTGATATCCTGTACTATTAACACCTTACCTTGTGAATGAATGTGATTATACTATAGTGGAAATATACTGTATCTGCAGGTTTATGTGGATCAGGGGTCTTCAGTGTTTTTCAGGCCAAGGACCCAGTAGCTAATAGAGATACAGAGTAGAGACCCCTTCAACATATATGTTGTATCACTGTGTTGCATAGCAAACTGGGCAAATCTGTGTGTGGTGCTATCTTACATGATTTTCTATCCATGCAAACTGAATAGTTCACCCTTGCATTTGATAGTTCTTCTTTTATGTTCCCTTTAAAATTATTTTATTGGCAAGTGCATGTTTGTAAATTGCTGATGTGTGTTGCTGTAGTTATTTAGTGCTGGTTATCACAAAAAGCCTCAGTAAACTTTTAATGAAAAATATAAGTATGTTCTATTATTTGACAATATGCAGCTCCAGTCTGTGTTCTGCATGCCACTAATTAGACAGTTGATTCTCTGATTTCTAGGAAAATCATTTTATTGTTCACAGATTATGACTGAGCTGCCTTTGTCAAAAGCAATTGGGGCATTTTCCTATAAAGTACATTTTCATCTTAAACGCAAGACTTCTTCTGACATTTCTCATCTTGTTCTTTATATTTACTGACTACGATTGAGAAATTATTCACAGCAACTGTAAGAATTGCGATGCCACTCCAATGCCTGTGCTTCTCTCTAAGGTTTATTGACTGTGCATGTTTATTCAGGGCCAAACAAATTCAGATAAACAACTGGTGAAAAGCTTAAAGAGACTTTTCACCGTAGAACACACAGGCTAAGTTTCATGGCAATAATTTTATGTGACACGCAGTTATGTTTTACAAACAGTCATGCAGATTTCACACATTTCCATATTTCAAGGAAGATGTAATTTGAATTTGAGAAACAGAACAGATAAAAAGACTTAGTCGTTAAGAAATAACTGCTGTAACAGCTACATAGAGCATGTCCCACAGCAAACAGTAATCTGAGGTAGAGAAATGGCTGCACTTTGTTTGATTCTCCAAACGCAATGAAGAAATGGTGTGAGGTCACTAAAAAATGAATCGCAAAGTAACAACTGAAGTGCTATTTACTAAGATACTTAACCCTCATGTGGGAGAGTGCTTGTCTTATAATTGCATAAGGCTGAATCATGGCATTCTTCCAAAAGAGAATGCAGACTCAGTCAATCTTGAGCTTTTTAAAATGATTCACAACTGCTTTATTGCTGTTGTCCAACACATACCTCAGCAAGGGACAAAACATCCCAAAAAACATGTATCTCTTTCACTCAACAGTTTTCCTGGTTTATGATTGACTGATTTCCACTTCTTTTTCTTTTTTTCAGGATATTTGACAGTTACCATAGAGCCCCTGCCTCCTGTCGTTGTGGGAGAGACCGTTACTCTCAAGTGTAACTTCAAAACTGATGGAAGGCTTCGAGAGATTGTTTGGTACAGGGTGAGTAAACCTGTACATGCCATTAAGCACTAGATGCTCTCTACACCAATTGTTTTTTTCATTTCTCGCCATTTGGGATCTTAAGAGGTCAATGCCAATCGTCATATCACCGGTTTATGGCTGTGTTAGGAGAACAACCATGGCCTGTCAAACTGCAATTGTTAGGAAACAAGCTATTATTTTGGGCCAGCTGTATGGGAGGAATCACTGGCTGTTGCTTGGGAGTTTGATTTCTCAATCTGCTGGTCATCACCATAATTTCTTAATAGTTCACAGCTGGCAACTCAACAGTTATTAAAATCCCAGTTGGTGTACTACACTGCTTAAGTGCTGCCAATAATTAGATTGCTGTTGAAGGAGAAAAAACACCAAAAAATATTTGTATGTCCTAGATAGAGTTTATTAGGCCCCTAAAAACAGACATGTTTAAAGTTTTGTATGCAAGTAAAGATCGGTAAAACAAATCTGAAAATTATTACAGTCCACGGTCGTTTCACTTCATGAAAATCACTGATAAGCACTTGAATTGGAAAGCAGTACCAGCTGCTGCTATCACACCCTATCCTGACCGTTTTTTTTGCAAAAACAACTCTCCAATAATTCTTGAGAGCTATACAGATTTGACTCACTCCTCGCAAAGTTGTTAGCTGAGTGGTGATTGGATTTGTATAATGTGTTACAGGCAAATTGCAGAGCCTGAAATGTTATCAACCAAGCCTATGGGTATTCCTAAAAATGCATTCTTGTTCTGTCTTGTGTCATTACACCTATGATATAATCGGAAAACTGACAGGTGAACAGCACATAGACAGATCCATTTCAATGGTGGCTTTGTTGATGTTGTAGTTCTGGTTTCCTGTACAGTAGATGTGGCTTAGAGGAGCAGTCCGACAAACTTACAGTTTATCCTCTTCACCCTGTGAAAACAGTTGCTGGTTTGTGTTTGTACCCTGGTGATGCTATCATGTATTGAACTGCATTACTTACATTATATTACATGTACCAAAAATCAAGATATCTGGACTTGTGCTGCATCAATTTTAACCAGTCTTCCAATTTTATGTAAGTGCAAAACTAAATCCCTGAGTACCAAATTAGGAACTGACCCACAGTGACAACTTGAGTATTGACTGCATGGGGTGTTTGTATTGGAGGGAAGTTTAAAAAGATCCTGCCAAAAAGACACAATCAGTACTACAATTCACCATTATCTGCTGTTTTCTGTTACCACACGGGAGAAAACATTTCTCTAGAATATAATCAACTGATAGCACAAGTTCATGACCAAAACAAGAGGCCTTTGTCAACAAACGCGAGACTCATGGGCTCCAAAGGAAGGATTTATTACATCCCTGCTGTGCTGAACTGCATTTGTAAGCACAATCAACTGGCAAATGTGTGTAAATTGGCCTTTACAATTCTAACGGCCATTGTTTTGATGTGTGAGCTCCTCATCCTCCTCATCTTGGGTAACCGTCCAATCAACAGGACAAGGTAAACAGTATGAGTATGAAATCCTTACAAGTGAATTCCACTTCTTACTTGAACATTTTTTAAACCATATTTGAGAACTGTGAATGTACATTACAATACAATGGTGACATTCACCTTGGTTTCACCCTCCGCCCTGTGCTGAACACTGTTCATTAATGATCGAGCAGTGGTTTATTGCTTAGCCAGGAACTCTGTCTTTAGAGAAGCTTCTGCTTTCTCACTTTTATTATTGTGAAATAAAACAGTGTCTCTGGACTCATCTTAGCAAATGCTGACCTTTCAAGGTAGGACAAAAAGAGATTTATGGCACTTTACTCACCTTAGTATCATAGATCACTTTCATTGCTGTGACAATTTCATTTAATCAGGCAGGCATTGGAGAGCGTTGTTTTGCTTATATTCTGTCAGATTTGTGTGCTGCCTATTGATAGCTGTTGTTTAAATAACCACTCTGAGAATAGAGCCGTCCATATTAAGCATTCTCACGAGGAAAGCAAAAAGGTTGTAACAGAAATCGAGCCCCATCTCTCCAGTGGCCACAGCTCAGCACAACTTGTTGATAAATTATAAATCAATTACCCACACTTGGCTGCCAAAGTTTCTTTAATCTCTACCTTTTATTTGACTAAATACTGTTGACTTCTCATTTTAGCTCCTGTTCAAATGGAACTGGGGTTGATACTCACCTGGGGAATCCTTGTATCTAATCGAAGTTTGGCCAGTCAGACAGAGGGCTGAATAAACTAAATATTTCAGCAAGCTCTCATTTGTGGCGCTACATCCTGACGTATTCCGTTTGAGGATTTTTTAATGCAGAACACATCCAGACTGCAGTCAGAATTAGCATGTCTTAGGATGTACTTAAGATAAACCTGATTATTACAGAGAGCCTTTCAAGCCACACTAACTCAAATTCTCCACAACATTATATTCAAAACTAGAGAGATAAAAGTAATGGATTTGATATGAGTTACCCCGTTTCTATTATATTAAAGCATTTTAAATTTCCTTTATCCCTCTAAATAATGAATAAGTTAACGTTTTTAGGGACTGTACAAATATTACCGCTACAGAGTTGAGTATAAGGGTGTGTGTAGGGGGTGCACACCCTCCCTTTTCTTTAAGATTTCCCCTTGACCTTTCCTTATAATTTAAAATGATTATTTCCTACTTCACACCATGATTGAAAAAGCTTAAAACGTGGCACTAGCTAAAGTCATGATGAAAAAGGAATATACAGTACGTTATCTCACATAGTGATGTTATTTGGGGGCAGTTAGACCTCAGATGAGTCTAGGTTAGACCTATGGGCAAGCTGTTCTAAAACTCCAATAACATGCATTTAAATTGACTAATTTGGAATCAGATAGGTGTATTGCTGTTTAAAGTACTGTCAGTTCCAATCACAGATAAAGATCATATGGAAATCTATTGTATATAACCACAAGGCCTCAAGCAACTATAAATATATATATATATAAACTTAAATATAAATAGAATTTTTTTTTTTTTTTTGCTGTCTTAACACATTTGCAACAAGAGCTTCGACCTACAAAAGAGCTACAAACTCATCTCTTTTTATACCTCCTTTTTACGCCCTCACCATCTGATAATAATCACATGATAGGATCCTATGTTATACCTCTCATTTTAGTTTACCTAAGATGAGCTGACAGACAGAGACAGAGACGGGGAATGAGTGCAAGAGCGTGAGAGCAGTCCTCTGTAATGGATGGTGTATAGCCCTGCAGCTAATGCTTCAAGAGCAAATAAATGAAAGCCTCTCAAGTGTGTAGGATATTGCAGTACAGGCCACATGACTGTTTTTAGTGAGTGGTGAATTCTGGCAGGACATGGATTAAGCACTATTGATATGCGATACCATCAAGCTGTCTATTATGCTTTAATAGCATACCAAATAGTCATGATGGATCATTTGATAAGGTGGTGCTAATGTGCTGCCTGTTTAGGAAGAGAATTTCAGCATGGCGGTGCTCAGAGACTGCTCCTCAAAGACATGCACACAAACTCATCTCGTGCTGTGCTCATTTTAATCTATGTCATTCTGATGAGTATATACATATGGGACCTCTCCCAGTGGACGCCCAGGTATGCAAAGCTGACGGTGGTGGAACAAGTGGTGTCTGTTAGCTTGCCTGTTGAGTGTAGCTCTGCACTATGGTTAATTTTAATCACTGGATCAACTCTCTCTCCCTCCCTCTCTCTCTACTCTCCTGTTTTCCCTCCTCCCTCGCTCTGCCCATTACAGAATTTTTCCATCCTCACTGACATAACTCTTCTGGGATCCTCTCACCAATGCAAGTGCCTTCCTTAAGACACTTCCCTAATTTACCACTGGCCTGTCTGCTAGCTGTGCTAGATCTCTGATACGCTTCTCTCACCATTCAGCTGTGTCCACCTCTGTCCATTTCATTAATATGGTTCAAACTCACCTGTATTTATAATCCTGCTCTCATCTGAATTAAACCACACTTTCTACTCTCCATGTGCAGCCTGATTACGTAGCTTCACAAGACAGCATCAACGGCTAAAGAGAAAAATATTAATTATGCCCCGGGGACATTTTGTTTTTTTCATGTTAACAAATTGTGAAATATTCTGTATGGGTTAGTGTGACTACGAGCTACCCAGAAAATACTGGAATCAAGTCTCCACATTTGTAACTTCTTTGTTCAGTTTCTTTTTAGATGTGGTTTTGTCTCATCTTTTTTTTTTTTTCTAATGAAATAATCAGGGTTAATACTGAAGGTTAGAGAAGAGTGCTTTTCATTTTGAGATTTCTCATTCAAACCCTCAGACAAGCTTAGAAAAAAAATGTCTCTCTTCAATTTAAAACAGTGTAACTGTTAGAAACATGGTGAATGTCATACAAATGTTTCAGTTATGTCCTTGTTGTGAGATGCTTGCTAAATTATATCCGTATGCATTGTCTTATTATCTACTTATTTACTTTACTTTATAGGCTACTTGATTCATGGCAAAGTAGAATTTGAGCTTGTATGTGGAAAGTGTTGGTTCATTTTTAATTTGATAATGCAGCTGGGGGCAGATAGGAAAGGGTTTGGCATGCAGCAAATGGCCAACAGCTAGAATCAAACCCAAGCTGGGAACTCAGCCTTGTTACATGGGTTGCACGCTAGGGTTCCCCACTTCATGAGCCTTTTAATCAAATTTTTAATCAAATCATAGCACAAACAAAAAATACTGTTGTTTCAAGTTTAATTAGCTTGTGAAATACCAGTAAGATTAGCTCCCTGCCTGCTTTTGAATAGCTCACTAACCATTTTCCGAAAAATATCATTGTGATCCATAAGGTATACGGTAGCGGAATTTGATTATTATTATTATGTGCAAGAAAAGGAAATAATGGTTCAGGGCTATCATTTAGGGCTTTTAACTTCAAAGAATATGTGATGCTGGATTTCCTACCCTTTCATGTGTGCGTTGGTATTTGTGTGGAGCAATAGCAAATCAATAGTTTATGATGTCTAGAAAGGACAATAACCAAAGACAGTCGTAAATCTCAATCATCAGCTGAATACCACTGAAAGCCTGTCAAATTTTAATGAAGCCATCTGCTTCCACAGATTCTATTTAGATCATCACAAGTCTAACACTTAGTTTAACAACCCATGCTACAACACCTAGCAATAGGTAACTGTCAATATGAAGCCACAACTGATATACAACACTTTTTAAACCTAAGTTTCTGCTGTACCTGCAATAATTATGGTTCTACATTAACTGTGACAATGATGAATGACAGACAGACAGTTTTATTTGATTATTTTACGTGAGTAGTGGCATTTTATTGGCTAACTGTTGGATCTTTTGGCTCAATGTTATGGCTCAGGCTGCCCTTACCAGAAGAACGATAGCATAGGTTGTTTGGTCTAAGGGTACACACAGGAGTAATTTGAAAGCACCAAATGCAGAGCTATATTAGAGTGTAGTGATGTAGAGTAGGATTTTGTGGGGTCTAGTGGTATTGCAACCCCCTCCACTCTCCGCTATCTAGAGTCAGTGTTTGGTTTATCCGTTCTAGACTACTGTAAAAACATAGCGGTGCGAAATATTGGACACCGTGGTAGAGATGCCATGGCTTCTGTAGATATACGGTTCATTCTAAAGTAACAAAAACATTATTTTGGCAATTTTACACAAATGAAAAGTATGCATATATATGCACCATATTCTGTAAATAGAGCCCCCTAAATCCTGCACACTCGACCTGTAACTTACTTCAAATCTATGGCTATTACTTATTACACAGAAAGTATAAAACATGGAACTCTGAAGAGTCATTGTGAAGCTCAGAGTGTGGTGGCTCTGCCCATTGCTGTACCAGGTTGTACACATGGTTATTTCTGCTTTGAAGTTGTGCATTTTAATATGGGGGTTTATGGAGATCGTTCTGTAGCCAGCCTCAAGTGGCTGTTCAAAGAACTGCAGTTTTTGGCACATCGAGTTGGGTAAACTTCACACACACACACAGAGGTTTCTGTTTGTTGGGGACACTAGTGTCCATGCCATGTACACTGATTTTTCAAACTCACAATGCAGTATGTCAAATGCAACACTGCACCTATCTGTGATGACACACACAAAAAAGATGATCTGTAAATGTCCAAAATCTCAGTTTATTGCTTATAATAGAGCAAGTTAGTGTCTTTTAGTGAGTATTGAACAAGTACCCTAAAAACAACAAACTTCTAGCTGCCAAAATTTAACTGTACATTATCCATAAAGCAGCAGATCCATAAAGTGCTAGACATATTTTTTGGTTTAAGGAATTACATTTTTTATATATGTGGTTACATGGAGTGGCTCCTTTGAGTGTGCCAGTGTAATTCCCCTTCGCTTTGAAAGCTCAAGCTGTTTGGTGTTATACCACTGAATTCAACATTTTAATTGTTTAAGAAAGTATTTCATCTACTTAAATTTATGACTATGATTAAATTTCATGTTCCAAAATTTATATATAAAGAGATCACGGTCCTTTGGGACTTTGTGGGAGTTCTCATACCTAAATTCTGCACGGTTCTTCCCTCTCATCATATAGACATTATCTTAACAGCACATAAGTCCAGTACACATGTACTTAAATGTATGCCAGCTGTATTTGGACACAGGCCAGCTGCCTCAGTTGCTTTGAGGAGAACATGATGATTATATTTGGAAATGTGAAAATAGCTCTGCATGTAAAACACTGACCTGACTAGAATTGTACAGTACTTGCTGCAAGAAACTTATTCCAGGATAATAGTGAGGCACTTGGTGCCCACACAAACTTTACTGCATCTTATTCTAATACCGCCAACTCTTACACTGCCTCTAGTAGTGTTTTTCATATTTACTTGTGGCCCATATTTTGACAAATCCCATTAAAGCTGTTGACAGTGTCAAAGCACAATATAACAGCTATGCAAATGACTTATCTCTTGTCACAGTCTGCCAAAAAATATAGGAGTGCATTACCTGAGGGCAGTGTCTCACTTGATGCACTGTTTTCCTGGCCATATGTTACCTCCAAATGCAATTGTGAAGATATGGACACTTGACTGAAAAATGTTCATCAAGCCGGTAATCCTGTTTTTTGACTGTGGAGAGACACAGGAGGCGTCATATGTTAAATTCAAGTTTAAAATCTTCAAGACAGTGTTGCCTGGGCAACTGGAATCTGTGAGTACAGAGGAGAGCTTGCTAAGCGTGTACACACAGCACACTCCTGTGGGGTTTTTGGGTGACTAACTTCCTGCTGTTTAATCCTCAAGTGACTTCTTGTCTCACATATGTCCTATGGTAGTATATAGTCCTATATGAATAATGTGTGCAAGTTGAATGAAAGGCATGAATTCTGCCTATTTATGCACAGCATCTGTCTATCAGACAGTAGCCTACCATCAATGAAAAATCTCATCTAATTGAAACCACATTGGTACCACAAACAACATGTTATGTCTATTACTCTTTAGGGAAACATATCCAGTTTTGGAGCTTTGGCTCCATCAACAAATGTAGTCAAGCTAGGGTAACTTTGCTAGCTAAACCATTCAGTTAGATGGTGTCTGAGAGAATATAGGCCAACTAAGTTACTATACAAACTGCCAATCTCTTTTTAAATCATTTGTCTATCATTTCCCTGCAATTTTTATGGAATAAAAAAGTTTTATGTATACAGGATATTTCACTTTTATACAACTTTTACGCCCATTTACCCATCTTTATGCATAAATAGTCACATGCATTACCACAGCCATTTATCCACAAAGGGTATAGTACCATGGACAGATCACGACAGGATGTAAGATCGCTGTAAAGCCTGTGCCAAAGGGCTTCCCCAGCCTCTGTCCGTGGAGGTGATCTGGCTCTGGCTCTGGCTCACATTATTTCCATCATCCGCTGAATCTCCCCACAGAATAATTCAGCACCTGTGAGAATTAACCTACTTGTTACATAAATAATGGTACACTCTGCCATTTTCCCTGATACTGCATATAACCAACCTTTAGGGTACTGTGTCTTCACATTCACATGACAAATAATATAATATTTATAAATCTGCTAGCTTCAACTGTTAACATATCATTTTTCTGGATAGAGAACATTTAATGTGACAACTGTTTAGTTTTCCTTTTGTCTGTTAGATCTTATGCCATGTGTGTTATTTGTGTGTTAGTGTGCCCTACTTGGCAGAAGAGTTTGTTGCTGTCCTCTAGACTCCTTGTTTGATTATAGCATCATTAAAAGGACTGATTGAGCGTGCCCCTGCCTTCATTTTGCTTCTGCACTCGGGTTCAACCCCTGATCATAAATCTTTCCAAAGGAATCAAACTGATGTACCCTTTAAAGGCAGTGAGCCCTAAACATTTTTTAATTGTCTCACAACTGGGGGAAAAAAAGATATCTGGGAATAAGTCTCTGATTGCAAGAGGAGTGTAAACATAAACATATCTAGATGTGATATATTCAGCTAAGTGTTTAATCTAGATGGATGCTATAGATCAAAATGTTGTTTTTATTTTACAAAATGTGATGTTTTGATCTTTTTGGTGAAAGAACAATTAGCGATTTTAATAGGTCCGCTAGATCCATATGTATATGTGTAATGATTGTGTAATGTGTAATTGCAATCAACAGCCCAAGTAATTATTTCCTGATGTGGCCATTGTCTTCTCCAGTTTTGTGTTCTCAACCATATCTAATTTTATTGAGAGGGATTCTCACATGTTACATTAATAGTGTAATTGCAAGTGCTACATTAATACTAGATATGACAAAGATAGGGATGGCTGCTTTCTTTGTGTGAAACACAAGAAGACCCTGCCTGTGATCAGATTTCCTGTCCCCACAAGGGACAGCTAATTTTATTATCTGCACATTAAGAATGACTTTTATTACATTTCAATTCAAACACTGTTATGATGTTCACAATGTTCTAAAAAAAACAACAAAAAAACAGTGGTCCGCCAGAAACCTCTATCGTCTTTATTAGCCTGCTGCTCCATACCAAACGTGGTGCCCCAAGGGGAATGGGAGATAAGGTGATATGGATCAGTGCACCGCAAACCTTCCCCTTTGAGGATGCCACTAGGGCAAATAAGCAGCCTGTTATACATGGAATAATAATTACACACTTCATGTCAGCAAACTACAAGATGATTCCCCTTTTATCCACAAATGCTAATAGCAACAAAGGGACTGATCATTGCTGTGCCCATCTGAGAGTTTGTGCTGCTGATGGCAGAGACTGTGATGACAGTGGGACATTTTGTTTCCATGATAATAATAGTGAATAATGCCTCCTTATTGTAAGCATATCCCAGTGATCCCCAGGTATGTATCAAAACCATACTCTGTATCTAATTAATTAGATAATTCAACAAACGATTGTACAAAAATATACAAAAAAAACTCTCCATAAGATCGTTTGGTTTTTCCCCACTGACTCATTTTCTCTCCATGACAGTAGGATTAAATACATTGTAATAACTGCATCACATTTTTTTCATCTTTATGTTAAATGTGAGCATCAGGGTATAGTATATCATACACGCATCATAAAAGTGCTGCATGGCACATTTATTTTTCAATCTCTTTGTTTATTGTTTTTTATCCAAAAATTGATTGTAACCGTATTAAATGTAATGCCAGTGCCTATATTGAAACAGATACTGTACAATAATTTAACATCTTTTTAAGACAGTAGTTGATGATATAGATATCAAAATGTTTGCTTCATTATACTTCATTAACAATGGCCATCTGGAAGATTTTCATTTTGAAGCCGTTGCTTCTACATCACTCTTTTTTTTAGGCTTATTGTAGCTCTTCCAATTTTCAACATGTCTTGAAAATTCATAATCTCCCTACCATAATCATACCAGATTTTTAAAATCCATTCTTAGTATCACAAAAGGATCATGCAAGAAAGTGATTACTTAGCGATTACAAGTGGATCAGAGCGTCTTTGTGACATTTGCATTGGAAAAGGAAGTCATTTTCATGCCAGGAGGGTCTTAGCAGTGGCCTCCACTCCACCTAAATACAACATACCCTGAGGTCCTCCAGGGACATAGAAGCAAAACAATTACTTATTTTATTGTTTTAATATTTATCTACTTGTTTGCTTTCTTGTTCATTTATTTGGGTGGACTATGATGAGATGTATTTCCAAATGGGCAAATGAATGCCATAATGTGAACCCCTGCATTGTAAATCAATGAATCAATTCCTTTATCACAGTCTTGGTTGCTAAAACGCAAATACTTCATAGGGTGAGTGTGGACATATACTTAATATCTTTCTCATTATCAACAAATCCCATGATAAGAAAGGTATTGTGTAGCCAAAGCATTTCATAGCTTATTCCTCTGTGCCACAGAGCTCAGTTTTTTGTCCAAAAACTATTAAAAACACATCACTAAGCCATGCTGTTGCCCAGGGTGACATGTTTCTTTATTACCATGAACATGGGCACTGGAGTGTATTTTGAGTTGATCCCACATACACTGTCCTGCTGCTGTAAGTACTCACCAGAGCACCAAATGTATATTAATCCAGCTGAAAATAGTTCCCAGCAAATGCGCACTATACATTCCTGTTTGACTAAAACCCACAGAGCCCAGCTGTTTAAAGAAATTAAGCCTTTTTTTTTTTTCATTTGTGACCATATAAGCAATAAAATGTTCTAGGAGAGCATTTCATTTTAGCTTTCTGGCTTGGGTGTGGAGTCGTGCTTTCAGGGAACAATACTTTATTTCATTGTCTGCTTTATTGACAATTTTAAACATATTCCAGCTGCAGGAAGGAGACATCACTTCAAAAGACACCAGTGTAAAACGCCATGTGCCGGTAGAATATACTGCATTTGGTGAGCTTTCTGGGCTAAGCATTAGTGTAGTTGGTTCACCCTGAGTACTCTATTAGTGATAATACATTGCAACTGGAGGCTAAATATTGTAGAAAAATTACGTGAATGCCCCTCATTTGACCCCTTCAGTTTTTATGCCAGGTTGTTTGGCTGTGCCTTTCTTTCATATTCTGTTTTCAAGATCACATAGGGCACTCCAGATTAATAGAATTGATGATATACATACTGTATATCATTACTCTTGTATTTATTTATTTATGTACCTTTTCATTAAAAACTTGTCAAACAAATAGTTTATCCTGACAGGTAGTGTCGCTGGATTTAGTGAAGCTACATGAAAGTGACCCTAAAGTTGAGAAACTTATCATTTCAGTTGTGAAGGGTGATCGAGGTTGCAAAGTTATCAGGAAAGAAGTAATTATATTTCTGCTTCTCCTTGCCTACGACTGCAGTTGGCTCTATTAGCATATTGTGTGCTTTTTGAAGATGACAGAATAACATGTGACAACCATTTCAAATTTTGCACAACTAGACATATGTAATCTGTGTTGACCTGTTCCTTCAGTATTCAAATAGAACATTAATAGTCCATGATGTAACATAAGTGTGGGGGATGAAACCATTAAACAACACTTTAGATTATATAGAAATAGGTCACTACAGCAATACTTGAATGAGTACTTTTTTATCTATGCAAGTGTCACAGAAGCTGCAACAACACAACATAAAATAAATTCCATGGGAAGACCATAACGTAACTAAATTACCCACCAGTTGATGCTATCTAAATTTGTCGGCGCTCTGCCAACAAAGGGAAGTCGTCAGAAAATATTGATCTACAAATTTGGATGTCATCACTTATTTTTCCTATTCAGGGTCATTAGGTGGCTATCACAGCATGCACTGAATAAATGAAAATATGTCACATCTCTATCACAGGGGTAATAGTGGAACCAGTTATCAGCTCCCACTGAAGACCAAGAGATAATAAGTACTCATTAGAGGCAATACTTTAGGGCACAAAGACTACATTTTCAGTTGGATACAGACAGTATACGCAATTGATTCTGAAAAAATCAACAATCTTCTCAGGAGTTGAAATTAAAGTGATAGAGTAGAGTGACATTTCTGGCTTAGACTAAGACTTTTTTACTTTTTATGTTGTTGTATTACCACTACAGAGCATCACGACTATGGACTGCTGTAGGCTTATTTTCTTTATTGTGTACTCACAAAATAATCATGTTAGTCTCAAGTTGATTGTTTTTTTTGTTTTCAGTTTTTTTTGTTTTTTTTTTGTTCTTGATCCCTCCAAACAAAGCTTTGACCCTATTGAAAAGTAGCCTGAGGCCAAACTGCCCGTCACCAAAATCACGCTGTCTGAAAACCTCATTCTCTTTGGCAATTCATAATACATTGTTTACACAATGCACCACCACTCTGCAAGCTTGAAGCAATATGAGTAATACAATAATACTGCAATCCAGGTATTGTTCCCTTCTTTAGGTGGCCATTTAACAGCATTAGACTGTCGACTCATGAAATGGGACTGAAATCATTGATGTCCTCATAGTAAGGTAACCTTAAACCAAACTGCAGTGTCCCCAATTAATATCGTAGTTGCTTGTGAATGCCACGTTGGGTTTAAATTGTCTTGTATATGTTATATTTATATTGCATTAATTTTTTTAGTTTATAGTTTATAGTTTTAATAGTTCTTTAGTGCTGTCAATTGATTAAAATAATTAATCGCGATTAATCTCATGAATGTCATAGTTAACTCGCGATTAATCGCAAATTAATCGCACATTTTTATCTATTCTAAATGTCCCTTGAATTATCATTTTAATACTCTTATCAACATGGAAAAGTGGATGAGCTTGCTTTGTGCAAATGTTTTTTTTATTGCAAACCACAACAACAACATGTAGTGTTACAGCCATTCACGTCTGAAGCAAAATCTCAAACAAAGCCCCCTCAACAACCTTCAAAACAGGGTGATACAAAATAAAATTACAAAGTGCACATCATTGTAAACTGGGACTCAGCCTATAGTGCAGTTAAACCATGGTTTATACTTTCCTTTTCTCTATTTTGTTAGCAGCGTCCATTTCAGCTCGACATCCACACAATACGGTAGCGTGCGGCGCGCTTATTGTTTTGCTTCCGGTTCACAGCTGGATCCTGTAGTTTTTCTAACGTTACTAGCAGTGGCCACAGCTTATGAAAAAACTACAAGTTCACTAGGTCACAAAGAGCGTTAATCTCGCGATAAAAAAATGAACGCCGTTAAAATTGTTTTGTGTTAACGCGTTAATAACGCGATATTTTTGACAGCACTATAGTTTTTCCAATAACATTGTGGTAAAAAGCTGTGATTGCTATATTATTCCAATATGCAATAACAGAGATATGGTAAAGTTTAGTGAAAGATTGTGGTTTTAGTTAAATGGTAATCAGGTAAAGATGTTGCATCTCATACTCTAGTCATTGCAGAATGTTTCTGGACCAAACAGAGACTATGATATTTTCCTTAACGTTAAACTGACAGGGAAGTACGTTTGTCTCCCCCTTCTGGCAATGAGAGTAATTTCACAAACACAGTTTAGCTATAACACAAGGAAATCTGGGACCAGGCACACCGCCATTTTTTCCTACTCGGAAACTGCACTTACCGCATTGCCTATTTCTTGCCTGAACTGTTTAGCTGTACAGCAAAAACACTTGTGACTGCTTGAAAATGGAGTCAAAACCAATCACAGCCCAACTCACAGACCAGACACCAGCTCCATGCACTAGTCCAAATACGGTTAATTCTGGCTCTAAAAAAAAAACAAGATAGTATTGTCCATAGTGCCACACTCAAGGCCTCAAAATGACAAACCAACAGTTGATGTCATACTTGGTTAATCCAACATTTCCTCTTTTTGAATAAGGAAACAACATTATATTTCTCACCTATTTCTTAACATACTTGTTGGTGCTTGTGATAACTGTCTTAATTCCCACAGGTGGCAAAGTAAATGCTACCAGGATTCTGCCAGGATTCACATTAATACTTTATACTATATAAAGCAACATTTAATATCAGCTTTAGTCTCTATATTGTTAAGTTTAAGCTGACTTGTAGAAAACACCAAACAGGCCGCTGTAAGATTTTCATCTTACACATGGGCATACTAGTGAGTTAAACACTTTGAAGTTGCAGTTTCTTTCTCTTCTTCCTTTGAGATATGACCTTTGTTTTAAGACCATGGTCAGGGCTCCTCTTCACTCATCCATCATTTTTCCTCACTTTCTTATTGAGATTCTCAAGGCAGCTTGAGACGATCCCATGAGTAAACTTCAGAGAAAACTACAGAATAGGTCATCCAAGTAGTATACGGTTAGTCTGTGCAACAGTTCTGAGCACATTTCTGGGTTCAGATGTTAATATGTATAGACTAATGTACAGTACAAATCCTTTGAGATATTAACTTGGCTTTAATGCTTTTGAGCAATGCTGGCTGACCTGCTAGTGAGGGCATAAAACAGACTTTTGACTTGTCTGTATGTGGAGTAGGTTTGTTTCCATCTTTGAGTTTTCTAGATACTTTTTTCATCATTTTAAATGTGTTACTTTTCCCCTGATTTGTTTAGATTTCTGTCTGTTGTTTTTGTGTAAAGTATTAAATTCACCTTTGGTCACTTCAGGCATTCTTTGGAGAGAATTTGTTGATTTATTGACCTTTTTCTTAGGTTTTCTTTTAATGGAAGGACAAAGGTAAATTTCCCAATCTGTGGGGGTCATTCCTTTGCCCCACATTCTCCTGGGAAATTTTTCATGGTGAACAGAGGGAGATGCCCTTTGCACTGAGAAATACTTGTTGTTTTTGGAAAATAATATATCATTTCGAGAGAACTGTCACTTACTGTGCTGGAGATAATGTAGTATGGAAGAAAGCTTTTCATCTTTTTCATGCAGATTATATTTCACTGGATATTATTCATGATGGAGGAGACGTGGTTCTGAATTTGGGGACATGTTAGGACAAGTGGCGGTGGTTAAAATAACTTTTTTTAACAGACTTTGAATTCACTTAATGTATTGAGATGGTTTGACTTGAATGTTGCCTTTTTATGTCTTTTACTGTGAAAAAGAAAGAATGTATCTCAGCTCTGCAGTTACAAATGTGCACTATTGTTGGCATCACAGCCACAAACAACATCCGCCATTGTTCCTGTTTTCTTGTTCAGACGACTACTGCAAGTGACGAGAGATGCTATGAAAGGGATACTGCTGCTTCAGTGTAACAATTTGCTCGAAGAGGCTTTTCAGCATGGACATTTGCACCCTGCCATTTCACAGGACAAGTGAACAGCCATGAGAGCTGCTTGAGCCTTTTGTCGATTTCAAAGGGACTTCAACATGGCCTTCAACATGATTCTTTGTTCTGTAGAAAAAAATATGTATGAAAAAAGTTCAAGAACAGTTAAAGAACTTACTGAATACATTTAACATTGATAATGAACCTTCATTGTGTTTATCAGATGTGTGGTCATACTGCACACAACGTTGTTACTAAGTGAAGATTTTTTTTTTTGCCCGTTCAGCCATGATGGCTTCCCCCATGCAATGCCATCTCCTCCATTTTTCTGTTTATTTGAAAAAGCAGCCGTTAATGCCAATGAAAACATTTCTCCTGCCTGATGCTTGTGTATATAATAGCAAACGTCAGAACTGTTTCACAGTCCCTGTCTAGATTGTATTGTATCAATCAACAATAGCGCCATTTCGTTAGATGAAAATGTTGCTTTTAAGATTGTGAAAATAGGGAAACACTTACCTCACAACAATATGCTGTGCCAAATATCAGTTATATTTCTACTTCAAATTGTAGTCAGTACTTGATGACTGTAAAGTATAAACTATAATGTGTTTGAAAATGAACTGTATATTAATGAAACCATTGCAATTTTACAGAGTCTAATGCAAATGCATAGGCACACAAGTCTCAGAGTGAAGGAAAAAAAAGTGTGAATAATGCCATTCTGTACGTAGCAATGTGTAAATGATGGGAATGAATGACCTGCTCACCAATCAGAGCCATAATGTGGGATAGGTTCACTCATAACCAGGCCAGCTCTGCAGCCAAGAAAAACAATTAGAGAAAAGCCTCTCTTTCCCAGTGGGTTTAATGCAAGAGAAGAGAGATAGGTTTTGTAATAGATTTTTGTCTGTGTAAAATGAGATGCTGACCTCTAGGTCCAAGACACTCAAAGACATCAGAAGAGCGGGACAGCACACTCCCAGTGGGGCTAAAGGATATTCATCCAGGACATCATTCTCGTGCTTGGTGTGAGTCATACTACGAGCCATGACAGCTACTCCTCATGGTAGTTATCGCCAGAGAGCCTCTGAGGGTGTTGAAAGTCGAGATTGCATCTATGCAATCAAGTTCTTTTTTAAATGCCATGAAACCCGGGCAATTGACACAGGCTTTTTCAGCCTCTGTAGCTGTTCGAGGTGGTGTTGTTAATCATGTCATCTTGATGATTAATGAAAAAGGCAGTTTAGAAAAGATTGTGGGTCATGTTAAGAAAAGGAAAAATAATTTTAATTTCTGTTCTCTCTTGTTTTTTTTTTATTATTATTATTATTATTAGTTTGTGGTTTTATTAATTAAATAAATCAGAGATTTGTTTTCTTCTACGATAACAAAAACAGCAAATTCATTAGGCTAATTTGTATCTGCTGCTGTGGACCCTCTTTTTTTCAGTTCTTAATCTGTTCCCAAAGTTACACAACTTGCATCAGCAACCATTTGTTGTTTGGCCATGGAGGTAAAATATAATGAACGTGTTATATTTATTATTCAGATGTATTCATTGAATCCCTTAAATACTTGTCAAAGTTCTTGTGACTCATTCGAAAATGAAGGTGTGTTTGAATCTAATGACTTTTGTCTCCTCCTCTATTTCTTCATCCTTCTGAATGCAATCAGAAATATATATATTTAACCATCATTCTGAACTTCTTTGTGTTAAACTTGTGAAAGACTTTCACATAATCTTTGCGGTGTGCCTGTCAGTGATATTGGTGAATTTAATTTTCCGTCCTCATTTAACTGCGATCTCTTTGTTCCCTTTAGGCAGTCTTTAACATGGTGTATCTAATGAAACCATTATAATATCCCCAACTGTGTCAGAACTCCATCAGTTTCTACCTTCATCAAAACAAGATCTGGCTTCTGATGCATGTTGCATTGCTGGTTATTCAAGTTAAACTTTGGCTTTGCTCATGCAAAGTAGAGATATGTACTTTTTATGTTTTACAATTGTTGTACAAATGTTTTACATTAATTCATTATTGATTTTTAAAGATTAACTAGTGTAACATTACTAATCCACTTGAATATGTTACAGATAGAGGCTGACATTGGCTAACATTGTCAATAAGACAGTATGTAAGTCTTGACATACTATATTTATGCTATTTACAAGGATTGCTTTGAGGATAAATGATTTGCCCACTTCCATCCTACACATTTCTAAATACGCAGTGACAGTGTGTTAAAGTGCAGCTCATTTACTGAAGCTGCCCACACACACATTATTGTTTGTTGTTTGTTTTTTATTATTAATTATGAGTTTTAATCTAGTATTTATAATCCAGCCCAAAGGTCATCAAAATGCTGTTCTTATTATGATTATTTGGCATCATCTTGGAAAATTGGGGTCCTGATGAACAAAGAGCACAGTCATGGCACATGTGTCCAGTATCTACATGTTGGAGCATATTATCTTTAAGTAGAAAGTTGTTCCATGTTGGAGTCCTGGCAATGATCCCCCCCCCCCCACACACACACACACTACACCACAAAACCTCCCTAACTGCAGCAATTACACATCATTCACATTATACTAAATGCCTGGCACCCTTAACCCTACCTCCCATCTAATTCATTTTGATCAAAGCTTACATCCTCATAGGCAGACATGATATTAGCATAAAATCTAAAAGACCTTTCCAGTGCAACAGAGAGGGACAAGGAGAGCGCTAATGTTATCCCTGAATGCATTGTTTATGCTCAATTTGAATGCAAATGTAATATATGTAATGATAATAATAATAATCATTGATCTGCGAGAACATTATATTTATTAGTGATTATATAAATCTGTGGTACAACATCTTGAGAGCAGAGCTATTATGTCATCTCAAAATACAGTCACCTTAAAGTGGCTATTATAGATATTTTCATAATAGCTATGTATCAAATGAAACGGTGAAAATAATGTGACAATGTCAAAGAGGTCATTTGTAGTGATAAATTGAAATGAATTATCTTCCCTTAGCTTCACATAGCTCTGTAGCAAATTTCAGCTCATTGTTCAGCTGTTTGACTAGTTTTGTTAACTGTCACAGTGTCATTTACAGCCAAAACGCTCTAAAAAGAGCAAAATAGTATAGATAGAATAGAGTAAATATTGGACTTGCAGTAAGTTGCCAGACACATAAAATAATAATCTTGCATATTGACAATGAATAGCACCATTGTCTCATCGTATATCTTTATGAATGAAAGCATGCCACCTCCAAGCAGTGACCCACTTTGCATCCTGTAAGGTTTCGAACTGTAATCAAAGAGAACTTCATGTGAAATCTTGCCTTAAAGACATATCGGACTCTGTTTCTTATGTTCATGTTATTTTAAGCTCTATCCCAACACTGCTTTTTCTCTACACGGACTCGTGGGTGGAAGTTTTGTTGACCAGTCAATCTCTACTCTGTAATTAACTATTTAGATAAAGTATCTACTAGAGCTGACTTGTGCAATGATTGATGTCCACTTCAAAACATGTTACAAGAACCAAATGGGATATGACAATTACTATTGAATGTTCTGGAGGCTGCTGCACATAAGAACTCTTTAATTTGACAGATTTCTATACAGCAACTTGCCATAAGGGTAAACAGTATACTGTATATGAAACAAAAGAAGACTATTATACAGACATTTGTACAGTGCAAGTAGTAATGTTAACATGACATGAACTTGGTGGAGTCTTTACACTGTACAATACTTCGATGTAATATACAGCATTTTAGTATTTTATGAGCTGAGGTGCTCCAGTAATCTTAAACCTTCCACCACCTCCCCACCCCCGCTTTTACACACACTTTACCACGCTCCAATATAAGATTAAGAAATTGAACACCTTGTTTCATCCACCTTTATCCTGATATGATCCAACCATTTAGAATCAAAATCCAGCAGAGATATACGTGTAAATTAGGTTTTCGTGCTCTCTGTCTCGCCTGCCGATGCAGCACATGTGGAGTGGACCCTTATCGATCAGCTGCAGAGGCAAAGTGTTATGTCAGTGGTCCCATTAAACAAACTAAAGTATTGACAAGACTGCTCATGTATTTCTCTCTCCAAAGGCTTACATTGCTATAGATTGTAAAAATTGTTGGTAAAGGGGTAGCTGTTTAGTAGATGGATAGATGGATGGATAAATGAATGAACCCAAATCGTGTTTTCCTGCATTTTTATACCTCCCAGAAAGGTTTATGCTGGGATGAAGCAGACCTGTCTAGACAGTCTAATTAGGTGTTAATACAAAAGAAACAGAGGGAAGCCTGACACTGAATAATAGTGCAACCTGCACCAACCTGTAACAGGGAAAAGCGAGATCAAAGCGTGGCACATCAGCACACGGCAGTCTGAAGGGAATCTCATGGTGCTTGTGTATCGTACATGTTTGCAAATGTAGAACATTTGAATAACTACATAGCAGAGCATATTTTACAGCAATCTAAAAGTCAAGATGTGTTTGTCTCGGTAATGCACATGCCTGTACAGAATGGCTTTGTTAGTTTAAGGTATGAAAACTGTGCAATGAATAAGGACGGCAATGCCTGCTGTTAGTGATAAGTATGGTTCATACCCCATAGAGGGAAACTACTTTGAAGTGTTCTAGTTAAGATTAAAGCTTGTTTCAAGGCCTTGATTTTGGATTCACAGCTGTGGGAAGTTTGTCTTTTCTTTCTTCCACGCAGCACCAGTGTACATTGCAAAAAAAAAAAAAAAAAACAGCCTTTCACATTATCACTGCTTTAGATGCAAGTGGCACAGGCTGTTTCTCACATTAAAGTATATATATCTGGATTTACAAGTTATAGTTTGATTTAACAGGTTATTACCCCTGTCAAAAATCACTTATGCCCAAATCACAAACTATGAGGTATTGAAACCAGCTGTTAGAGCAGGGTTGAGTTTGCATTTCCTGCAGCACCACACACTTAGTTAACATACCTCTTGAGTCTCCTTGGCATTAAAGAATGGTAGACATTTTTTTGTGTGTGTGTTTGCTAATACATTGTGCCAATCAACTGTAAAATACAGTTCTGTTAAATGCCAGTACATCCTCTGAGCTGTGCTTCGTTTCAACTGAGTAAGAAGCTTCATAACATTGCCAGCTGATGCATTTTCTGATGTTAATGAACTTGCCAGAATCTGGATGATGCGCATCGAAGAAGTATCCCGCTTTGAATGTCTGTCCTCCCCCAACACTCTGTTCTTTGCAAAACACTTGAATATTAACCATATTTGTCTGACAAGCCAAGATACGTGAAGAAATAAGATATTATTACAACAAGTGCTTTCATTAATTGTAACTGAGATAATGAGCTCTCCATGCAACCACAGAAAGCTCCTGCTTTCTTTTTTAATATATCCTTGTTTGGGGAACTGTGCCATCGTCACAGTTTATCCTTCATAGCAGCCAA
Source organism: Argyrosomus regius (assembly GCA_946959425.1). NCBI lineage: Eukaryota > Metazoa > Chordata > Actinopteri > Sciaenidae > Argyrosomus > Argyrosomus regius. Next base: position 12,875,891 of record OX336885.1, read on the forward strand.
TTTAGGGCTTTCAAATCTTATTTTCTTTTACATTTCAGAGGTATCAACTTTGAAATATGTTAAAAGTCCAAGTCCCAAAACTCCCTTTCATCTAGGGTCTTCCTCATAATTATTGCGAAAGCTGTGATATTGGGCTGAATTTGGAGGCCTGCATCTCAGCTGGGATTTTATATGGTCTGGGTAAACCCTTTTCCTCACTGAGCTAATGACTGATGCATTCTCAGCCAGGCAGCATCATGCAAAATTAAATCCTTCATTTCCCTTTCCCCCCCCCCGAAATAAGAGCTGTCTGCCAAACATGTTTAGATTATTTGCATTTTGTTTTAACCCAGCCCTAATTTGTTAACAAAAAAGCTTACTGAAGCTCACCCTTGTTGACCAAGTCACAGCAGAATGAGCACCACCAGAAGTGCAAAGAGCACAGAAATCATCACCAGAAAATGCCTGTCAGTGATACAGTTTTACTGACCACAATCTCAGTGTGAGCAGTCTATGGATGTTATGTTTGCAGTTCCTAAAAAGAAAAAAAACTGGTACATTTTTTCAGTACACTGTCATGTTATCTGGCACCTTCTGAGAGCCAAACTTTTAAGCAGTTTAATGGAAAACAAGAACCCCTGATATGCCTGGCATGGCTGATCGGCTGCCTGTTTTACTTTAAATATTTTTTACCTCACTGAAGTAATCACTGGAGACACCATGAAGCAAACGTTGGGTTTATGAAAGGAGCTTGCCTGGCATCTATGAGAATGCCATCGCAGGAGTATTCTCAATTAAAAGCTACATGTTCTAATCTTGTTTGACGCAACCCTGACGTTGCTGTCCTGACATGTACACTCGAGCGGTAAATCACTCACAGATAGACTTCCATAGCTGGTCGACTCTGCGGACCAGGCTCCAGATTACTTTCAGTACTACAAGGAAACATACACAGCGTATAGCAAGAATATAGAAGAGCTTTACTGCAGCAAGAAGCAAGTGTGTTTGTTGTGCAGCAAGTAGACAGAATGTGCAATTTTGAATGATTTTTTTAGGGGGGGTAGTTTTATTTTAACACAGGAAAATAGAAGATAGCCAGTTAATTGGCATCTGCAGTATGATTTGTGAGAAAGAAAATATGTGCGTAAACGCCTTCACTCAATTTTACAAAATAACTGCATCATGTTGATTTAAAATTACCTGGTGACAACTTGATTCACATGCAGTTGAGTGTCTTCCCAGTGCACATCAGGTATTTAAAATGTCTTGTTGTTTACTAGTTCAATTACACCGTTCAAATAGGCACATAAAAGGCAGGGATACATAAAAAACAGTTAGAATTTATGGCATTAGATAAATCTGTCACTGGGTTTTTTATGCATCTTTTGAAAGCTGTTAAGATATCTCTGAGGCAAGCCTTTTTTTTTGTGCCAGTATCAGAAAGATGCACTGAAATGTACAGCTCAAACGAACTCGCTGATAAATTGAGTTGAGAACAGTGACAGAGAGATAAACTGAATTGTAAAGCAGCTGTGATGCATTGATAGAGTACTCTGACGCCAGCAGTCCTTTGCAAACATATCCACCGGGACACTTTTTAAAAGATAAAAACATCTGATTGGATCCATCAGTGTGACTTAAACGCAGGCTCAACCCCACCCACACGCACCCGTGCACAAACCTCCTCGGCATCCTGCCATTTGATGGAACCATTTCTGCGCTTTGAAAATGTGTTGACATGTCAGTTTCATCCCTGCGGTTCATAATATGTACATGTAGAATACTGCGATAAGTGGAGTGATCTACCCTGCTCAGTGGAACTAGTTGACTGTGTGGGCACTTTCAGACGCTCATATCCCTCGGCTCTTTCTTTGTTTCAGATTTGCTCATCAAACTTAAATACTTGTGTGGTTGGCAAAAAAAATACAGGCCTTTATAAGAGAAACCCACAGTATAGGCGGAGATTTATTTTCTTTGCTTTCAAAGCAAAACATTTCTCCCTCTGCTGACAAAGGTCAGCAATCCGTAATGCTAGAAAAAGGCATGGCATTGAAAGTCTTCTGTCCTATGCTGCCTTTTTTTTCTTTTTCTTTAACCGACTGTATTCAGCTATATGGCTACAAACCAAAGACATTATTTTCTCAACAACTCCACCATAGTAAAGAATGTCATACACCACAAAAGAGCCCCTGTCATTCAAGTTGTTTTTCCTTTATTAAACATAAATAATCCACAAGTCCTGTACTTACAGTCATCATGATCTAGACACGCACACATAAATAACAGGCATCAGAAGAGCAAAGACCTTTAGTAGATTTTCATTACATGTTTTTGCACTACTCAACTATCACAGGCAACTAAAAGTGTTTTTAGCTGCAAGCAAAGTGACTCTAAGTACCACCCTGACACAATTAACATTGACCTAAAAAAAAACATACATCAGGACCACAGCTTCCTAACCCAAGTGTGATAAGAGAAAAATACATCTTAGTTTAGTTCCCCCCCCCCAGGTGCCTTGTATAGGTTTTTGCAGCCAGCAGTCTCTGATTTCGCTGTACACTAAAATATTTTCCCAAGGCCTCTCTCAGTAAGGAAACAATAGCTTTTTTTCACACATGCATTTGACAGCTCTTGCTTGCAGCAGACTTGAAGCGATGTGCACAACACAAGGAAACAAACTAATGAGAGGAGATTTGTGGAAGGGAGGGAGAGAAAGAAAGAGGAGACGGATTCTTTTCTGCTGCACCCAGCTGCCTCTTTGTCGTGTTATTATTGTCTGCTGCTTCATTAGCCAGTGTTGCTTCATCACACAGCCTTGAAATCCCTCAGCCCTCACCAGATGACCAAAACCGTCCTTAAACATGCTTTAAATTGCTTTAGTCCCCTGATGATAACAAGGTCTCATCGGAACCAGCACTCTTTTCCCTTTGTGGCTGGCAAGGCTGTGGTTTCTTGTTTCATTGCTACAAGCAAGTAAACATTTATGCTTTGACATGCTCACATTGTTTTCCCCAAGCTTCTTTTCTCTAATTGGAAACCATTGTCTTTGGTGACTCTAAAGACTGGTTCCTGTTTAGATGAACTGCGCTAATGAATGTACCTCCTTGGACTGCAGATTTCAGTAGACAAAGGAGTGGGCAGCGAGTACAAAAGCTTGAAGGGAGTCGGCTTGTCAGGGGTACTCTACCTTACAAAGTGCTTTGTACAGCACAGCTGAGCTGAGATGTAGCTGGTCCTTGTCATTAGGCCAGCTGATGGCTCATTGCAAGGAGAATGTACCCAGGAGGAAAAGGACAGAGATCAAATGGGCAGCTAGTCTCCCAAGTCTTGTCTGATTAGTCGTTCAGTCCAGACGTCTCATACTGACGGGCACGCGTGGTCTGGCTTCCGTGTCCATCTCAGCAGCAACACTGATGCAAGGCAATGACATACAGTACACTTCTGGCACCCAGGGGCATCATTTCCCATGCTCTTATCATCCGGTGAGTACCCCACATCACAAGCCAGGTCATCTCACTTGGTGATCATGGCAAGAGGTGTGTTTGGCCACCTGGACGAATACGAAGCCTGCAGTAACATCAAAGATGTTAATTCAAAACACAAGCTGGAGAAGAGCTAACTAGACTTTGCAGATACAAACATGAAATTCATTTTTATCTGCATGTTGGTACAATAACTTTGCAAGTACTGTTCTTTTGTAGTGTAATTTTAATGGTATCTATTTACAGAGCACTAAATCATAACAGAAGTTATCGCATGACACTTATATAGAGCAGGACCGTATTCTTGACATTAACATTCAGAGACCCGATAATTCCTACCATGAGCTAGCACCTGGTGACAGTGGCATGGAAAAACTTCTTTTAAGAGACTGAAACCTCAAGCAGAACCAGGCTCATGGTGGGCAACCATCTGTGTGACATGTTTGGTTTAGAGAGGGAGAGGGGAGTGGGGGGAGGATAGAGAGACAATAATAACAATAATAATAATAATAACAACTACAAGTATAATTCTAATTGAATATGAGTAATTGTAATAATAGGCTTCATGCACATGATGATGATGATGATGATGATGATGATGATGATAATAATAATAATATTGATAATATTTGCAGTAGCAGTCAGGGACCAAAGCAGGAAATGCAACCACAATCCCGATCTAGGTGTAGCCAGAAAAACTATCGGGGAAGAAGCTAGTGACATGCATTAATGGGACATGAACACGTGTACAGATGGAGAGGGAGAGAAGAAGATAAGAGCTCAGTGCTTATTGGAAAGTCCCTCGGCAGTCTAGGCATATAGCAGCATAACTAAGGGGCGATTCAAGGTTCACCTGAACCAGCCATAACTATGAGCTCTATCAAAAATTAACATCCTAAACCTACTCTGAAATGTGGAGAAGGGTGTCTGCCTCCTGAACCGAAACTGGGAGCTTCATAGCTGAAAGCTCTGGCTCCTATTTCAATTTAGGAGACTATAGGAACCACAAGTTACACTGCATTCTGGGAGCAGTGTGTTCTAGGGGGGTATATGAAGATATACTGTATACCTTTCGACTACAATTGCTTTATGACAATATTGTGAGTATTTCTGCATCAGCGTGAATCACCTTAATTTGCCAGGTATTTAATTCAACTGAGTAGCCAAATTTAGAAATACTGGTTGAGGGAGAGTTCTCCTTAATTGAGAGGGAGCTGCTTCAAGATCTTTAGGTCAGTAGGACCCATTGTGGCGTTTGGGACCACCAAGGAATCACAACATTAATTTCAGGGTTTGTGAGATGACTGACAGAACAATGATTGGCAGAAGCAGCGTAAATGATTAAATGGAACACAGAATTCTATGTATTTTTACAGACTCTAAACTTTGCTTTGTCCTTGTGAATTATTTACTTATTTATTTATTTTACCTCTTAAGCCCTCTAAAACATATTCAGATAAAACAGAGAAGGACTTCATGGTTTACCTCAAGCAGTTGTAACCAAGTGTCATGCACCCAGTGATAGATGGATGGATAGTGATTGGTTTTAAACCATCAGAAGCTAATGCAGTTGCCTAGTTAAATGTTCTTGAGAAAAAAAAAAAAAAAACGATCTCTTATTATCACACTTGCAAATTGTCCATACTAACAGATGAGATTATTTTTTGAGAGGGTCTCATCCTTGGAGGAACTCAGTTACTACCTCCTGTTTGACACCACACCAGAGAAAGCGAAACAAATGTGCTGCTTCAGGAAAAATGAACTATTATCAAATTGAAGACCCATTTATGTCAACAGAGCTGGTGTCAACATTCCCACAGGGGAATAATTTTATATTCTAATTATTACTGCTAATAATATTTTAATACGAGCAATAACTCTTAATTTAAATGGCTTGAGGGAGCTTTATCCAAGGCTGTGTGAGCGTGTGCATGTTACTCCGCATGCTTGTGTATGTGTATTTTGGAGGTTACATGTTGATGGAGCGCGCATTCATTTACAGCATTTCAACAAATAATTGGCCTCGACTGCAAGTTCATGATAACCCTGCACAATATACACATTGTATATAATTTTCTGCACTACTCTTCCATTTGACCTTTTGTTTACGTTGAGGTAGTATTATGATTGGATTGCTTCTCCTCCAATCAGTGTGTTGTTGTTTTGCATAGCAGGATATGTTTACCATCCCCTAATGACATCCTTGTACTAACTGAAATGCGGCTGTATCATATGAAACACATGGCCGCTATGAGGTTTGATTTCAACATGACTGTCATGCAGTGAAATGAGGTAAACAAATGCATTTTGATAACGCTTCTAAAAGTGTAAATGATCAACTTTCCCCTGGTACTGATAGTTTCATTATTTGGATTCGGCTGACTGCAAAATCATTATCTCGGGGATTTTTTTCTGTGCTCGACTGCCTTAGCAACACTGCCAGTTGCTAATTAGCACCTGATTTGAGAAGCATCAGGTCAACACTTTTGAAGTGGAAAACTCATATTTCCAAAAAAAAAGACCCTTTGGAGGAAAAAGTGTTTTGGCACCTTTCTCCTCTATTAGAGTGGGCATACTGGAAGGATAAAAAGTTGCAATATATCACAGGTTAAAGGTTATTTTTATTTAATTAAAGATTTGTTATTTAAAATTTAAATCAACATGAGCTGCAGGCAATACAGCTGTTGTTCGGAAAATAGTTTTATACTCACAATGCACCAATATTAACAGTGTTTTGATGCTTAATTAATGTCATAGCATCGTGGCCCCTAAATGTTATATTTAAGTTGGGATATGAATTTAGAGTCTGAGTACAATAAAGGTATCACACTACCGTCAAATCCTGTCTGTTCTGTAGACACATCAAGACAAAAAGATAAAGCAGTGGAACATGAGATTAGTCGTGAGAGTAAATGAGAAAAATAGAAGGATTTTAATATTAAATTATAATTTTTGTTCCTCAGTACTTAGCTCAGTTGAATGAGGAGACAAAGTCACCCTGGAAACAAGCATTAGGAGTAAATAATATGAGCCACTGTCTGCTTCCTCAATTTAACTCAAGCATGTCTTATTAAAAATGGAAAAATGGCCCATGCCACATTAGGGATTAGAAATTTGTATTTAAGCATGAAATGAGCCCTATGCTGTACGCTGTACTGACAGATAAATGTTTCGACCCAACCCGAAGACATATTCTGTGGATTTACATGGAAATTTTGATTTAAATGTGTGCACTAATCCTTCACAACGTCACTTAAAGGGATAGTTCAGGTATTTTGAAGTGGGGTTGTATGAGGTACTTATCCATAGTCAGTGTGTTACTTAAATTAGACAATGATTAACAGGCTCCCAGTTTTGAGAAGCAGACAAGAATCCACTGCAAAATAAATATCAGTTTAAAGGTCCAGAGTGTAAGATTTATGGGGGCTTTATTTGCAGAATATGACATAAATGGGGTATAATAAGGAGAACTGTGTATTCATTATTAGTGTATAATCAAAAGTTCAAAGTCTGCTATGTTTCTACAGCAGCCCACAATGGACAAACCAAACACTCCCTCTAGATAGGGTCTGTCCTGTTTTTCATGCATTTCGCAGCCACCATAGTTTCTCCTACACTTTGGAACCAGCTTGGAACAGGAGGGTGAGCAGATGTGGTTGTAATCAATAACTACACCACTAGATCCCACTAGATCAAACATACCAGACCTTTAAGTACACTGTATTAAAAGTATTTTCACCGCTTTACATTGCTGTAAAATAGCCTCTTTCTTTGGCACTAACATTAGCATTCTGTATTCCTACACTTAGGCCCAACTGTGCTGTGTCATAGCCTGGAAAAACACAAGCCCGTGGCATCTGAAATATTTAGAAACATGAAGTTTGATATCAGTCTGATCTCACAACCTTCTCACAGTTGATCTAAGGCGTAAAACAAAGTTGGGCTTATGTGTAGAAATACAGAACTTCTATGGTTTGTGCTAAAGCAAACTGGACTACTCAGACTATCCTTTTAACGCTTCATCACCCTGACAAATACATCAGAACAGATATGAAAAACAAGTTAAACAAAATTCCTAAAATGCTTTTCCATACAGAAAGCAGTACTGACATTTACTGTGTAGAATCCAGTGTTTTTGTGGGTGAAATCAATCATTCAGTGGGATCTTGCTCTAACCTTTTAAATTTGTCCTGCGCAGTAAATCCTATGTGAATTTCTGCTTTCAACCAATTTCTGTCAGAGGACTGTTCAAGTGATAAATTTTCTCCCAGCATGAAGACAGAAAATGCTTTATCTTAATAAACTCACTCATAAAATGTATGAAGAAAACAAAAACCTTTTGTCTATTTTAGCATTCTGCCAAATTCAGCATTCTGTTGTGTGCTCACAACCTGCTTTATGATTTATGCCTTGAATAACACTCCCCATATATCCATCAACCAGCAGATGCAGATGGTGGCTCCAGTAATCTGGAGGATAAGGAATAAAAAAGGGGGGGAGGAAGAGAACTGTGAAGCTGCAAACATATGCAGACTCGTTATGTCCACAGTGGCCCTGATGTCTTCTAAGACCATCTGTTTTCCAACTTGTGTGCCCTTGTGAGCCAAAACCCATCTGTGATATAAAGGAAAAATGGCAAAAATGTTGTCTGACATAGGTTTGGTAAACAAAACTGCATTTTTAGTTGGATAATGAAGGAAAAAACAAAATATTTCTCCGTATTACTCCGTAGAATCTCCTTTAACAAGCTGGTAACCAACTGTGGTAGAAGCAGCTGGAGAAACTAGCAAAAGACAGCGATAGATTTTGAAAGTATCCAACTGAAAAAAATCCCATCCTCTCCCTTCAGGCCTCCCTCTAAAGTCTCCTCCTCCTCCTAAACGTATTTTCATACGCAATGAGTGCACAGGCCTGCCTGACTGTCTACCAACCTACCTGCTTGAATGAAATGATTGGCTGGGTTTATCACAGGCCTGCAGCAGCCACAGAAGTATTATTTACTGATTGCTGTTGGGATTTGAAGAGAATTTCCATAAACGTAACAAAAATACTTCTGAAATACACTACCTCCCCTAGCTTTAAGTGAAAGTAGTGATACCGATTCAATTAAATTGTATTTATTTATTGCCAAATCATGACAGACATTATCTCAGGGCACTTTTGTATATAGAGCAGGACTAGGCCGTACTATAATATTATTATTAACAATTCAGCATGCACTGCTCTACCACATTGTGAAAATATTCTGTTAAAAAGTAAAAGTCCTGCAAAATCCAAATTATACTAAAGTTAAAGCTCAAAAGTATTTATTATGCAGAAAAACACCTGTACAATGTGAGGTCTTCCAAGAAGACCCACTCTATCCCTGCTGGTCCTAGCCGTCCCCAAAGTATTTCAAATTGCTTCCGTCATGCTGCAGACACACGTCTCCCAATGTTTACTGTGTGTTTATTGTTGTCTGGTTGTGTAGTTTCTGCTAATTGTACAAAAAATTGCCCTTTAGTGATAATAAAGAGATCCTTGATCCAGAATGTCCCATTTCAGAAAAAAGAGAGATTCATGTAAATGTCACTTTAATGTTGTAGCTGGTAAATGTAGGGCTAATTTTAATTATTTTATATATTGTTGTGTATCTTAATCTAATGTCCAATCATATATTATATTTTATTTATTGGTACATTTCTGAATTATATCATGTTTTGTATTGTGACTCTAAAAGATCACATCATAAGTAGCACAGCAGCATTCTTGTAACCAGTTTGTTGACCGATAACACACAAACACGTGCACAAATTGCCTGGGGGACTTGTGGCAAACACTGTTCCACACATACACCATCGCCATGTGTTAGCTGCACACCACTACTGGAGTTACTGATGACCACTGACAAGTTCCACTCAGTAATTACCATCACCCCCACATTTAACATCCATAACTTACAGATGCAGCCACTTAGTCACATGCTGCCACACAGCTTGCTTCTCATGCCTATAAGTTATAAGCATGCTGAATACAATACATTATCAGTGTTGAGTGCCGTCATCCTCATTTGTTTAAGTTCTGTAATTTGCATATCAAGCACGTACAGTAATAGGGACAAAGTGGCTCAGGGTGAAATTAGGCTGCAGTAGCCTCGAGGTTAGATGGGCAAAACAGTGATTCAGACAGAAAGAGCAGCTCAGAGAGAGGAGGAAAGTGTTGGAAAGAAACAGAATATGTATAAAATAGAACAGAATCTTTACATTAATGCAACCACAATGTCTGTCTCTGTTCGAGTTTAAGTGTGAAAACAGATGACATTGAATACATTTTATTAATCGTTACTTAAGAAATGTATAAATGTATGCAAGGACTTAATAGAGACAGTTCTTGGATTGTATTTTTTCTCTTTCAACTTCCTCTTTCCTTCTCCTTCTGTGTCCTACAGTACTTGCTCAGCCTGCCAGCTGTCTAATAAAGACATTGTCAAAGGAAGGCGTGAACGAGGAGTCACTTAATGCACATTGATCAAACAGATTAAGAACTAGTGCCCACAATGATGTTCTTCCCCCAGCGCTGCATCTCATTACCTGCCTGTCCTTGATGGAACTCTTTGATACACAGTTGAAGTCACTGTATTGCATAATTTGCAACTAATTGCTGAAGTTACGCAATCCTCTCTTGTACTTCTGCCCTTAAATGCTTGCAATGATTGGATGCTTTGTTCAGTTTTCGGGCTTCAGTGCATTCTGTTCTACAGTTTGATTTATGTAATCTTTCTTTTCAGTTCTCTTTTGTTTGTGTTGCTTTGGAGAAAATCCCATACTAATAAATGAAAAAAATGTAAATACCCTTGTTCTACACATACCCCTGCTTGTTATTATAGAACTGTGACAAAGAATCGTATTCCTTATATATCAGAAAAGGCCATTTCCTGCGCCTGCAAAGTATTTTCCAACTGTGCCATTGTCGGCACCTATGCTACTTCTGAAATTGTTAGCATTTATAGAGAGCTGCCCAGAACAAGTTTTCTTCATTATGAAATAATCAGCTTCACTTAGCAATTTAGTTTCAAGTACTTTGCTTAAGGGCACCTCAGAGGTAATTGTTAAGGTGGGTGAGGGATTCCTTGTCCTGATTTTCCAAGCTACTCTTAGAATAGGAACAGGAGCCACGCAACTTCTGTCATTCAGACAGAATGAGCCTTCTCCATCTTTTTTCTTAAAGGAGCTTAAATGAAGCATATGCTGTGCTGTCCTACTATATATAGTAACTATAAAATAACCAATATACTGTAGATCAGCAGTCTCCAACTAGTCTGACCTGCTTTGATCTCATCACCTCCTCACTGTCAACCCACAGACAGCCTGTCTCCCTCAGAATGACAGCCATAATAACCATCTCTGGATGGCCTTGTCTCAGATGGCTTTAGATAACACGCTTGCATAACGCTTAACTGCCTGAATTTATACCCTGGCTGTGCCTGACCCTCACCCTGCTACCTCCAGGGTGTAGATGAGTGCAGCTGGTCTGTTCCTGTTGGTGGCACAGATTTCATGAAGCCCAGCCCTAATCCTGTATGTAATCTGGCAGTTCCAGCAGCAGCAGCCAATCACAACCTGGTTGTACTCTGTAATATTGGAATGAAAATGCGTGACAGCAGAACGGGAGCATGTCACGCCAGTAACGTGCCAGATAAAATGTCTGATGATGCTGTCCTTCTTTATCCTGTGTATGCTTTATAGACTGTGGTACTGAACACCTGACATTCTAAAGGCTTATACATGGTCACACAAAAGCATCACACTGACCAACAAAAACTGTGAGTGTAACTGTTGCGAGATGAGGTGCTGGATAGCATTGTACAACATGCGGAAGAGAAAACTTCACACTGACCAGGAGGTGTGTGGAAAAAAAATAGGCTGACTTTTATTTTCAGTCTGCGAAAAAAGATTTCATATCTTACAAAGGTGAAATGGAGGGAATCCTTTGTTCCCTCTTCACATCTGAAACAGTTATGGTGCCACTCTTCACATGGGAAGCAAAACTAAACCTGTCAGTTCTCTCCCATTCCCTTCACATACTATCAGAGCACACCTCTCCAGTTCAAACTGGCCTATCAAAGTAGAACTCTGGAATGGAGAGTCGACAATGTTAACACATGATAGCATGCATCATTTTCTTAATCCGCTCACACCAACTGACCAATACTGTACATGTTGAGGCGTGCTTCCCTATTTACTAGCACAAGATGGCTTCCACAAAGGACTCAAACAGGTTATGGTTTTGACTACATTATATTGTGGTTTTAAAATACAGTACAGACCAAAAGTTTGGACACACTTTCTCATTTAAGAGAATGGGAAAGTGTGTCCAAACTTTTGGTCTGTACTGTATGTTTTAAGAAACAAACTTCATTCCAATGTTGACTACAATTCAATGTCTCTCTTATCTGATATTGTAACCAAAAGTTAATAAAACAAAACTGTGTGAGAGAATTGCTACCTTTCTTCACAAAAATGGCCTAGCAAACAATGAGGGGGTTCGGGATTCCACACAGTAACAATATATTTTTGGAGATTTCGGCTATATTTTACAGAAGTAACTTTTGTCATGAACCATCTCTAAATATGCCAAAATCACACTGAGGGGTGAGAAGCTCTTATAAATGCAGTTACAGCACTTATATCTTAAAATGTTTGATTTGAGAGTAAATAAGAGTACTTATAATAATAGAGTACTTATTCTAATTTTAATTCTAACTGTTTTAATCATCTATGATTCACCCTCATTGAGTGTTTTGTTAGAGTGATTGTTATTTGCTTTCACTGTGAACTCTCCCCCATACGTCTCTGCATGTCTTCTCTGCTCTGTGCTGGACCGTTAGAGTGTGTAAGCGTCTTCTCCGCTTCTCACTGCAGTAGGTTTTATGTTGGTTTACAGTTTCATTCCCTCATGGTGAATATCAGGCATTGTACTGTCTCTGTGCCATTTGTGCACCTTTGATGTACTGCGATGCACTGTTGCTTTGCCTGGCTGCCACCGTGATCAGTGGATGTGCTTCAGTTATCAATTCTCTGAAAACGCAATCATTTTCACTCTAACTGCGTGCGGCTATTAGAGCTGGTCTTTGTGAATTGTATTTTTTTTTTTTTTTTTTTTGCAATGAGGCTCATTTGCATAGAAGGGGGGCAATTTTCCACCAAATATATGCATATTACTTCATTTAAATACATGCAAATACCGCTGAAGCACTGAGATGCTATTCGCTTGGCAGCATAGTTAGGAGTGCATTCCACTCTTTATGGGTGCTTTGTGAATTACAGTTTCTTTTTGTCTTTTTTGTGTAGGTTGGAATCCCAAATCCGCCCCTAAATGTACTAAAACCTCTTAAATTTCTAACACTGACAACAAGTTTTGAACCAATTTTTCTGTAAAGATACTGCTAAATTCACTTTTGCCGCAAATTTGGCATCCGTTTAAATTAGCGTGGCATCGCACGATGAACCAATCTGAGCATCAAAGGTACTGAGCATGTTTGTATCATCAGTTAGCTACCAGCCGGAATTAGCTGCGGTTCCCCTGCTGAGAGGAGTGACAGACAGAGGGAGGAGAGGAGCCTGTCATTTGAAGCATGAAATCCCTTTAACCAAGTCCTCTGTCACTCAGATGCCAGTAGGGGAGCACAGCATGCAGAGCTGTAAATGCACAGGTTAACAGGCAGGGCCACCAATGCTGCAGGATCTGCTTACTGAATGAAGATCAACATTACACAGCACATCCACAGACAAAGCCATCACTTATGGACCTCCTCAGTCAGCAGGCATGCCATATCAACACCTCAGCATTCCCCCTTGTTACACTTGGCAGCAAGTGCTGCAGACTAATAAACTTAATACATGATGCACTTTTGTCCTGCTGCATCGTATTTTGTTTGGTTTATTACTCTTTTTAGGAACACTTTTGCAACACTTTCTTCTGTATTGTCCCTAGTATATAATGCTTTGTGCTCCATAAAAGCAATGACAGCAAATTTAATCTCTTACCTCACTGGGGCATGCTGTGTTATTGTTGTACCTTAGCACTCCCCTACCACACATACTGCGTATGTCCCAGTGTAGTAGCTCAAAGGCTCAGGGGTAGCTTGTTGTTCCTCTGTATTTAATGAAATGGAAAGATCCTGTGCTTTACCACCCAATGTCGATAGTCTTTTTGTGTATATTCTGAATATTTTTTTTGTTTTCTGTGCTTATCTTTTATTATGCCATCTATGTATATTTACCAAGATACTAAACACATTTTATTTTTCAAACGATAAGCCACATGAGATGCATAGTTTGGTTTTCAACAAGGACCTGACAAGACCTTAAGAAAATAGAAGAAAAATTATATATAATAATTGTTATAACACAACATCATAAGTACAAAAGCAAGCATTAGAAGTAAAAGTAACTTGATTTTAAATATATAAAAAAAAAGCTCTTGCACTTTCTGTCCTCCTCTAAGACGTACTGTGTAGATTTTGTATAATCTTTGTTCTTGCATTCAGCTATTACACCAATTTTACAAGTAAGACAATGTCTCCCAATGTGCATGCCCTGTTTCAAAAAGACACTTTGTAAGATAATAATATTAGGCAAATTAGCACGGATATGAAGGAGTGTGCCAAGCTGGTCCATGACAATGCTCTGATCATCTCTTTTGTTGCTGCTTGTCTAAGTCTTTAAATGAGGGACGGGACTGAATGAGAATAAATCTCATTAAGACATTATGTGAGAGCCATGCTGCTGTCCATCTTATGGAAGTGTCAGACTTGTAAAGAAATCCTTGTGAAATATGGATGAATGTTTCTTTAAAACCATTATTATCTACTTATGAGACGCCATGTGAAGAACAAACTGTTATTTCTTTAACATTAAACCCATTTTATATTTCACCTCTATTTTTAACCAGCTTGAAAAATACTATAAAAAAGTCTTCTTGTAGTTATTCTCTTACTTCTGCCAGAAATTATAAAGCAGGATTCAGGTTGAATCCCTCACAGTTGGCCTGCAGTGTGTTAGCTGAATTTCCTCCAGTGGCTGCTGATGCAGCTGCAGCCTATAAATAGGCCCACCCCAGACAGGCAGAGGGAGGAGGGCTTTGGTTAACCCCTGAGACCCGGTCCTAATCTGACCCCAATAATAGGCAGCATCATTAGAGAGTCAGCTCAGCTGGCTGGCCGGAAAGGATACAGGCCCCCCTCCGTCTGGAGGGATCTTGGCATTATCGCATCTCAGGAGAGGCACAGGGCCCTGTTTTGAGCACCTTCAAACTCACCCCATTGTCAGCTACCTGTCGTGGACTTCTCTTTTGCCTGCTGGCTATTCCCTCAGCCAATATTCACTATCTGCCACAATACAGACAAGGGAGGGGTAGCTTACTCTCTACCACCCATGTCTGTCTTTTCATATCTCCAGATGGCTGAGTGTTGGAGAGGTTCGGTGCCTCTGTGCCTCATATGCATTGCATGGCCTGGATTCAACAAAGCAGTTGTAGCAAAGCTTTGCTTCCCCAACGGTGCTTTTCTGCAATCAAAGAGTATTCATCTCCCTCTTGCCCTCCCTCTTGTACAGCCGTTTTGGCACAGTTTGGCTTTCTCTCTCCCCTCCCACTCTCTCCTTTCTCACTGTTCTATTCCTTCCATAGTCAGTCATTTATACCACAAACAAGTCCCCTTGTGGGGAGAGGGAGACATCCACGGATGTGCAGATTTTTTTCAGATTTATTACACAGGGGTTTACAGGTCAGTCTTAATTAAGAAGTGAAATCATTAAGGGGGTGCCATAAAGAGAGGGTGCCATCGAGATGCCCTGTCTGAAGCAGAAATATACTCTCTAGTCCTTATAGCTTCCAGACAACCAGAAATCTGACACCTGCAATATCCACCAGGTTTTTAAGGGGAAGGACGGAAGCAATTGTAAGGCTTGTTGGATTAGATGGACTGTGAAAGGGGAGACGGCTAGAAAATTTCTCCAACTCACCTCAGCACTTCAGGGCCAGCAGAGCACTTTTGTATCAGTTTATGAAGCCTTGTAACTCTAAAGTCAACAGCAATGTGTTTGGATTGAAGGGAAGTGCGCTTTCTTGCAGGGAATTTGTAAACCTTTGCTTTGTTGCACTATTATCATCTGTGCAAATAAGCATAGTCATGTGTTTTCCCCCACTTATAGCTTTTACTGTCACTTGATTAGATGGGAAATAAATGACTTTGAAATGCTGATAATGTGAATGCCACAGGCAGTCTCGGGTATGCCTATTCATCTGATGTGAACTAATGATTAAACTATTGTAATCCTAAAAAGAAATTCAACAAATATACAATCCCTTTTGAAAAGATAATCCACAAGATCTTTTATCTTTTTTTTTCTGATTATTCTTCATTGCTGTGTTTTGTTTTATTTTTTTTCCACTGCACTTCCAGGCGATCACTTGGCAATTAGACACCGGTGTCTTTTTCTCCTGGATCGTGATAATGATTGTTTGAGCTTTAGTCGGTGGAATGCTTTGTCATTTTTCAGTTCTGCTTGCTCATGGCACTTACCAGTTCTATTTCTGACATCGGAAAAGGTTAAAAAGCTTTCCTAGCATCTTGCTCAAGGTACTATGTCATTAGGTGTATATTTGTACATGTTTTTTTTTTCTACACTGATAGAAAAGCTGCCATCGTGGCAAGGTCCTTCAATTTAGTAAATGCTAAGCTCACAAACATAGTAGGTCAGTCCTATGGAAGCTGTGTGTCATTTTGGATCTGACCAACACCCACAGGAGGACTTTGAACTACCTCCAGGCCATCGTGTTAGTGCCAACTCAGAGATGTAGTACATTGCAGTTGTAGTACATATCTCAGAGGAACCAATGCTAGTGCTAGTCCATTTGAGAATTGCCCATGTGCTTTAATGCCTTAATATGTGTGCCTATAAGAAAAGACTCTTAGCATGCTAACTAAACAGATCGATAACATTTTTACAAGTGACTAAATTAAGGGGAAATGTATTCCTGCTTTGAAATGTATTTGTGTGCATGTTAATGTGACATGTTAACATGGTAAATATAA
This sequence comes from Argyrosomus regius, assembly GCA_946959425.1. NCBI lineage: Eukaryota > Metazoa > Chordata > Actinopteri > Sciaenidae > Argyrosomus > Argyrosomus regius. The sequence continues at coordinate 12,892,427 of OX336885.1, forward strand.
CTGTTACTAATATTACAAATGTACTGCTGCTAACGAGCTAAAATATTGTCAGTCCAAGACTGATGAAAGTGCCATGTGTAAAGTCACACAGTCAGTCGTTCTCATCCACTGTTGCCTGAGGGCTGAACACAACATCAATGGCTGCTTCAGGTCAGCTAGGTTACTATTGATTTGCAGGATGTGTACATGCACATACACACACAAACATGCCATGTCGACTGTTGCAAAAATGCAGCTTTTGCAATTATTTTTTCCTGAGCATCCTATTTTAATGTGCGTTCTGTGTGTTGTATTTAGTGATTAATACAGCTTGTGTTTTAACAGCTGCCTAGATATTTATGATGCATAAACGTAAAACTAAATTTGACTTAGAGTAAGAGTTCTGGTGAAAGACTTTTGGTTGCTCACAACAAACAAGCAAAGAAATAATGTACAGTACATATAAAAAAAATACATATATTTGACTTGTGGTTTGCTGTCTGAAGTTGTTTTCACTTAATAGTAGCAAATCATTCTGAGAATGACAGAAGCAGGTTCATGTTTGACAATTTAAAGATTGCAAATAGAAATGAGAAATTCTTTTGTAGAATGGAAATATATTTGCTTTAGTCTCACAGGTGCTTGCTCAAGCACTATTCCTGTGTGAAATTGAGAAAGATAGAGGCTTGTAACAGGAAATGAACCATTCCAATTTCACTGAGTTTTGCTGCATAATTTGTCTTTATAAATGCTTGCCTCATACTGCACTAATCTGTAGTGTATATCACCTTACGTCTCTGTGACATCTCATTATTAATCCAGTAAAAATGTGCTGCCTCTCAGCTTTCCATATACGTCTCATACATCAAGAAAGTTATGGGTGGTATTCTTTTTAAGCTCTGTTGAACCATTTTCAAATATGGTACTGTATAGCCATGTCAGATAGAAATGTTTTTTTGACTCCCTATGGTGATATTTCTAAAAGGTCCATTACTGTAACTACAGTGATAGCACAAGTCTTTCTGGAAAAGCACAATTTTTGAACGTTTCTTTGCTTTTAGAGGCTGACCTTTTCCGGTTGCCTCTCCCTATTCTGTAGCTCAGAACAAACCCACATTCATCGCTTCTGTGTCCACACACCTGATCTGATATAAAACACGAGCAGATGGTCACAATACTCACAGGTCGTTGACAAGGGTGCCAAAAACTTTTCTTAGCTGAATGGTGTCACAAAGGTCTAAAATCATATGCTCAAGTGGAAGAACACTTTAAAAACATTCTTGCAAGCAAACATCTTGACCCCCTTTTTTTTTTTTTTTTTTAAGTCTGTAAAAATATCCAAACCCCTCGCTGTTACAGGTAATTCATTTCCATGCTTCTGATTTTGGTTGTTTCAGCATTGTCAGCTCCCTGTGCAGCACCACTTAGCAAACTAAGCCAGAGGCAAGAGGTTATATGAGTTACCCCACGTTCACGAGGAACAATTGTTAGCTCATACAAATACAATTTAGCCTTGTCTCTTCATAAAGCAATGTGTACATTAAACATCATACCGACTAATCATGAAATGGTTTGACTTTGTTTACCTCACTGGAGGGATTGGATTGGATCACGACGATAGCATCTTTACTGGCGAATGGAAGAAGGATCCCTGGCCTACCAACAATTTCCTTCTTCAAAGCAGCATTAGTGGCTCCATTAAAATTCTGTCACCCTTTTTTCCTTTATGGCTGCCTGTAGCTTCTGAGGAGAGGAGAAATCACAGTCTTTCAAATGCTAAGTGACTTTAATACTCCTGTGAATATTACAAAAAAAAGAACTACTCCATCATCTACCATGCACAGAAAAAAAAAAGATGAGACCAGTGTTTTGAATATCCTATCCCCCTACCTCTGCAGTATCTCGTCACAAGCCATTACCTCTGCAGAAAGCAGACTGCTTGACACATACAGAACACCATACTGTGTCAGTCTTCATTAAGACTTAACCATGTGCACGAACACATCCTGGCAGCTGCCTAAGAGACTGTCTCGCTGATGCTATCATGTCAGCAGGTTTTCAATCCCTTGCTTTTAGACATTATAAGGAATAAGCTTATCATGGCTGCAAATGAATCAATGAGATAATTACAGACAGGAGTACTATCTACACTCCAGGCCGTGGGACAACAGTTTATACGTAAGAGCAGCTCTAGGGGCGAAAAGGCAAGCCATGTCCCATCCATCATTAGAGATCTCATCTTATTAATGCTCTCTCTTTTTGCTTCACAGGTCACAGATGGAGGAACCATCAAGCAGAAAATCTTCACCTACGATGCTATGTTTAATACCAATTACTCTCATATGGAGGACTACCGCAGACGTGAAGACCTTGTGTACCAATCAACCGTCCGGTGAGCCTTAAATCAATTAACTTTAATTTAAAACAAGACTACTTACTTGTTTAACTCTGCTGATAGTGTGCTACCTACTCATCTTTCACTCCATTCATTTTGTAGCACTAGTGAATTGAGGAATATACTTACTTACTCTACTTTAATCAGACAACCTCTTGATACTGTGTTAGTAAATGCACCGAGCTGAACCCCCGCTCAGTGCTGCACAACTTCATTCTCAGCCATCTGCTGTTGGTCAGACCGGGCCAGACTGGAGTGACCGGTTGAAGGGGTCAGTGCATTATTACATGAGGACAGGAGGCATTGGCGAACTCTAATCAGCAACTCTGCTCAGGATAAAGAGTTCAGTGTTAAAGACTTAGCTAACATCTGGTCTGGCCGGCCCTTAGTCCATCCACAGTGGTGCATATATCCCAGGTAGCACTGTCCTCTGTTGGTATATATGTGATGCATGTAGTGTATTGTGAAAGTAAAAGCATCCTCAAAACAAAAACTATAAACTCTTCTCTTGTGTCTCTGACCAGGACTCTGACTGAGCACATGGACATGGTCCCTAGGTGCCTTCTCACGGCTGTCTGCTATCTTTAGGGGATGACAATTGGGATGGGATATAGGATATTGGATATAAAAAATAATAATTCTACCGACAGGGTTTATTGGAAATTGCCATGTTGCCAAAGTGAATGAAGAATCTGTGATTATGTGATTATTAAACAATGTTTTTGTCAAAATCATCCCTAAGTTGCCTCAAATGTATTATATCTTTGCCGTACAAATATTACACAGTTATTACTACAAACCATTAGTAGTTACTAACTACTGAAACAGCTGTTGAATTTGGAAGGAATTTATAGTGAAATGTCAAATAAATATTCTAGATTTCCGCCTGGACATTTAAGTACTAAAATTTGTGCAGTGTTGCACTGTCTCACACTACAAGCTTTAAACTTGGCATGACTCATGCCCCTAGATTGGAGTACTGATTGATACAGGTTTTAGGCTACTATCTTGTGTTTCCAAGCTGATATTCCCTTTAAAAACTGGTTCTCTTTAGGCGGAGATTGATTTTTACATGTTCTAGCCCTATTTGCTCTTACACTGTTATATAGATTTTCATTCTGACGCTTCTGCAGACATCTCCTGAGTGTAATCTTTCATTTGATACCATGTTTGTGTATGTGGTCCTTGTGGTTGTGGAGATATTTGACATTTATTGTGGGCAGGTCGTGTTAAGCAGGAAACCTGAAAATTTGCCTAAAATTGCTTCCAAAACTCACAAAAATATTTTTTCAGGTTGACAACCACCCTAGAATTTCACCTATAGGTCCCTTCTAACTAAAAAAATGGGTTGTCCTCTTGTACCCAAACATGTCTGCAAAAGTCTTAACGGAAGCACTTTTCAGAATTGGCCCCCTGACTATATTATCATGGAGGTGAACATGGCCCCGCTGTGTATGCATTGGATCATTAAAAGATGCATTAACAGGTTTTACTCTGACAGAGCAAGGGATGAAGAAAGAGGGAGTAATAGTAGTAGTAGAGGATCATCTGGCTCTGGTAGGCTTGATTACATGTTTAAGGCATCGTCGGGACTGTCTTCTTTTACCCCAGGCCTCAACAATACGGCTGGCAGCTGTCTGCCCATCGCCTCATTTCATGCTCGCTCCCATCCTACTGTGGATATCCTTGTCTAGATGTTCAACAACACAAAGGAAGCGCCGGCCATACGTCACACCTACAACTTCATTTCAAACTGAAATGCTTCAATCTTTGCATCCTTTTGGAATGCTGCTTCTGTCCTTTCCTTTCATCTCATCTTTGTCATGTTGCTCTTCTTTGATTCCATTCATGTACATTCCCATTGTGTGGTCTGGTTCTCCCTTCTCCCTCCTCTCTTTTATTTCTAATGTGTGGTGTGGTTGCGCAGCTGAGGATGATTTATCTGGACAATCCTACTATCCCTTTGGGAGAGTAAGCATCATCACAATGAAACGGTGTACACACTTACATGAACACAGACATGAAAACATGAATGTACTCACAAACTGAAAATATAACCCCCCACGCCTGGACACACACATACACAGACAAGGGGGTAAGACAAGGAGAGAAAGTCTAATACAACATACCGAAGGGGGGGATTTCAAATGAAACAGTTGGATGCTACCTTCAGTGACCTGTATCCAGATCTGTATCAAAATGCTTAACCTGTGTTAGTCAACCAGAGAGAAATGTGGGCTCCTGCCACAGTCACACCATTCTTCCAGGCTAGAAAGAATTCCCCCTGACCACTTTCGTTGCATAACACAGAAGCTCAACACTACTAAGAAATGCAAAAAGCTGAATTTCTACTTGCTATAATCTTCCATTTCCACCTGAGAATGGTAAATCTTCTGTACAAAGCCGTAGCAGACTGACAAATCCACATGTACGACCTAAAATGAATGCTTCAATATGCTGTATCTTTTATAAACTCAGAGCATCATGTTGAAATTTTGTTCCTTTTGTAGGATACTTTTTTTTCAAAGCAATATGTGATTACTCTGCCATACTAGAGTAACAATGAACAAAGTGATTTTTCTCCTCACAGAGTTCATCTAAGACTTGTGACAGCTATTCGTCGTACTCTCTCTAAGAAAGAAACAGCTGTAACTTCCTCTATATTCAAGTGCCATTGCATAGATTAGTTCTTATGACAAATGACGGATCATGCATCTTTGATAGCACTTGAAGTCTGAAGGACCTCCAGTATCCAAGCTCAAATTGTGAGATAAAAAACAAAAATGCCTAGAAGTGTCATAAAATATGAATGTAGCGTGCATAGCTTTTGTTACTAATGGTAGAGACTATTTTTAAAACATATAGTTACGTGTTTGTGTGCAGTTTCTTTCTTTTGATCTCTCACATGTGCAAACACACAATTGGCCACCAGTTCAAATTTTTAGGGTTACATTTCCCTGTCAAGCAACATCTTGAGGTCATGAGAATAATGACTCTTTCTATTCTCTAAAGCTCAAGTGGACATAGTGTGACCTTACAGTGCCACAAAACCTCTTGCAAGAGAAGGTCAGGGTGGATGGTTAAGCATTCAATAAAAAAAAAGACTGATGCTGACACTGGAAAGTCTGGTACGTATTCTGTCTCCTGCCAACAGTCAACCATAAATTCTTTTGACCATGTCCACATCCTTTTCCATCGTTGAACAACAGGTGGAAAATCAGAAAACCCTCCTTTGAATCTTTTTTTCTTACATGTTACACAGGTTCATTTTGAAAGACAATAACATGCTGTAGGCACAGGATGCGCTAATCATACCATTAGAACTAATCTAAGATCCAGTTCCACCTGCCGATAGCCTGCTGTCTCTGCATATGTGCTATGGCTAATGATGTTCACAATCCAATGCAAACTGATTACTTGATTCTAAGTATACATAGATCTACTTGTAGAAACAATGGCATGTTAGGAATTTGTTATTAAAGCTAGTATTATGAAACATTGTTACATTAGCTAAGTCCCTAATTACTGTCCATTGGAAGTCTTTTTGAAACAGGATATGTTGTCTATTTTCAGAGAATGCAAACTGAGAATATGTCTGGTGAAAGCTTGCAACTGGCAGTATAAAATGTCACTTTGCTTTGCATTGTCATTGTTAGCCAATGGACCGATTCTTGTTGGATGAAAAAAGAAAATGTGCGGGTTAAAAGTAGAAGCAAACAGCACTGTGTGGATAGAAAAATACTAATTTTGTATAGATCTGATATAGAACGGTAGTGATTAAACATATGAGGAATTGTTTGTTAAAACATTGGCAATGGCAAGTTATTTAACACTGGGAGAGACGTCCTAATTATAGAAAAATATACTTATTTGCAGTAATTGACAAACAGAAAGAGTAAATTGAAATTCCTTGTCTTTCTCAAATTGCCCTGTGACTACTCAAGGAGCTTGACTGCTTGAAGGTGATCCAGGTTCAGTATTAATATTTCACCCTAAGTCTGATCGACAAGCCTTGTTGTTGTACTGTCAATTTAAGGGAGTAACACAGCTCAGTAAGGTGTTTCAGTAACTGATAAATATTTCCTGTGGGAAGTCATGTTAAGAACGTCTGTTTTAATTTTATTTTGATTACAGTTGCAAATTAAAAATGTTCATTCTGATATCTTCCCTCTCAAGTCCACTGAGTTGTCCTACATGAAAAAGAATATTTATGGGTGTATATTCATTTTGTTGAGCAAAATGATGACAAAATATATTAATAAATTGTTTTTAGTGAAAATGAAATTATCTCAAATCACTTTTTGCATATATTAAAGGATCATCTCACTTTTTATATTTGAGCAGTAAAGGAAAAGTGTTCAGTATGCACTTTATGTGCTAAACACAGTTTTTGGTAATGAATAATAACTAAAATAATTGAATTAATACTGAATGCGGCTTTAAAGCTACTGTAATCAGCAAAAAGTCTTTTTTGTGAGGTTTCTTTGACAGCCATTACTCCACTAATATCCCCATGCTTTATACCTTTTTATCACAGAGCTCTCCTCTGTGTATTTGTGTGGATTTGATACCATGAATGCAGCTCTTATGATAGCAAACAACAGAACTAAAGCTTTGTTGATAAGACTAGAGAGATGAGCTACATCAGCAATTACTATAATGTAACCAGCCAGCATAAAGCCAATCATACCTCCCTTGGTACTCACAGCTTGATCCCATGCTTTACTAGCTCATTTCTTAAGAAAACGTCTGTGATTGCACACCACGTTTTGCATCCCATCCTAGGCAATTTGTCCCTGCTTTCCACAGAGTGTACACTGTCACCAGTCCTGACCCATTGAACCGTAATTCTTCAGGCCAGAAAGAGTATCTGACAATGTGCTAGTTAATTTGATGCAGAGATTGACTGGATGAGCTATCAGACTCTGTCAAGACTGCTCTTTTTCACTCTCCATCTAGGCGGTTGCATTTGCTTGCATTTGTAGGCAGGAGGAGTTCTGCAGGAAGGCCTACATAACAGGAAAGAGCTTTCAGATGCAACTCCTAGGGGACAATCGATCTCTCTTTGCGGTGTGCTGTTTTTGCTGCTCCTCCATGGGGGCCCATTGCCATCGATCTCCATCGTGTATGTGCTGTTTTTTTTTGTTTGTTTTTTTTGGTTTTTTGTGTGTGTGTACAGGGTTCATTTTGTAGTGTGTTTTATGTGGTTTGCTGGAAATTGCTTCTTTATTCAATTACTTATTCACTTAGTTGTGTATTTACCATATTTAAACTGTGTTGATACTCATTTTTGTTTTCATGGCTGTGGAAAGACTTATTTCTTATTTTCTTTTATATTATTTTTCTGTAATTTTCATCACCTCTACCTTGATGATGTGTCTCTTCAGCTAATCAGCCTTTTATCACTGATTAATGAGTTTCATCATTTCAAAACAAAACAAAGGACACAAGGATTTGTAAATTGTCTCTAAAAAAACAACGAAACATGAAACAAATGATAGAAGAGGGAGGCCTGAGGAAAACAAAAAATAACAGGAGGGAGTTGTGGACTGAGAAAAAGGTGCAGTTAGAGCATATAGAGGGCATTCTGGTAAAATGTAAATTTCATGTTCTGCACACAGACATGAGTCATGCATCGTGGATGAGTTCACTGCTAATACTTTAGTCATGGCAGGACTCAAAGCACTCATAAATGTTAACAGTATGGTCTCAAAAGTGCCATTTAGTTTTATTTACTTAAAACTATTTCAATTCAATTCAATTCAATTTTATTTATGTAGTGCCATATCATAACAAAAGTTACCTCATGACACTTTTCATACAGAGCAGGTCTAGAGCGTACTCTTTATAATATTATTTACAGAGACCCAACAATTCCACCATGAGCAAGCACTTGGCAGAAACCTCTGGCAGACCCAAGCTCATTGGTAGACGGTCATCCACCGCGACCGGTTGAGTTAAAGAGGGGAGAGGGAGAGAAGTCCCCCGGGAGTCTAGTCCTATAGCAGCATAACTAAGGGATGACCTGAGCCAGCCCTAACTATAAGATCTATCAAAAAGGAAAGTCTTAAGTCTACTCTTAAAAGTGTTGACCGTGTCTGCCTCCTGAACCCAAAATGGTAGTTTGTTCCACAGAAGAGGAGCTTGATAGCTGAAAGCTCTGGCTCCCAGTCTACTTTTGGAGACTATAGGAACCACAAGGAACCCAGTATTGAGAGCGCAGTGTTCTAGAGGGGTAGTAAGGTACTATGAGCTCTTTTAGATATGATGGTGCCTGACCATGAAGAGCTTTGTATGTGAGGAGAAGAATTTTAAATTCTATTCTAGATTAAACAACCGATGCAAAGAAGCCAAAATGGGAGAAATATGATCTCTGATCTTGGTTCCTGTCAGTACATGTGCAGCAGCATTCTGAATTAGCTGCAAAGTCCTAAGAGACTTATTGGAGCAGCCTGATAACAAAGAGTTACAAGAGTCCAGCCTAGAAGTAACAAATGCGTGGACTAGTTTTTCTGCATCCACTTGTGGCACAGTCGACAGTAGCCCTAATTTATATGGGTAATCATTGCAATAATTATAAGCAAAACAGTTTCAGGTTTGTTTTCTTTTTCATTTATTTCAGTTAAATGGTGATTTCATTCCTATTAAGATTTCAACCCATTAATAGTGAATGGCTGACAGCTGTAAAAGAGAGTTTGAGTAATCTTGGAGTCACATGTTCCATTTTTGTGAACAGATTCTCAATGGACTACCACCTCTGAAATGCATGACATCAAAGATTAGAGGGGTTGTTGAAAAATTTATTCCAGCTGTCTTAATATTTAAGAGAAGTCTCAATGTTAGGAGTAACCTTTCCTCTTTTTCTTCACCTAATTCTGATGGATGTGTCTTGCTGTCAAACTGGTAAAAGACTTCAGAAGCAGGCAGCCACTCAGAAATGCTGTGGTTGGGGGTTTCTTTGTGGCCACCCTTTTTCCGGCAATACTTCCATGCCTTGAATTATCTTATCTCCTGGCACTTCTCTTTGCACTTGTCTAGGTCTGAATCCATGAATGCAGTAGTCAGGATTGTGGATAACAGAACTACGGCTTTGTTTGTAAAAACAAAGCAATGGGCTACATCAGCGTTTACTATAATGTAGCCAGCCAAGACAAAGCCAATTACCTCCCCCACCCTCCACCACAGAGAGATTCACTGTGCTATTCTCATCATTTTGCACTGTGGTGAATAAAAGGCTTGTTTTATTCTTATCCCTCGAGGAAGCGCTAGTGGAAAAACCTCACTTTATATCTCGAGGTGCTCACCCTTTTTCACATAGACTTGCCTTTTTCAAACATTTGTTTATGATTGCTTCATTCAGCAAAACTGTACTTTCTTGCTTGAAGTTAAGCATGTGAACTTTAATTTCTTGCTTAAAATTCATATTCTGAAGGCTTGGCCAAACTTGATGATTTTATTTATAATCCCAACTGTCCTTATGAGTCAGGGCAGCAATGGGAAAAGAACGTTGTAACTCCTAGTTAGGTTTTATTACATTTTGTCAAATATTTTAAGGTTTCAAAAGGTTGCAGAGAACCAAGAAAACACATAACACATTGGAAGTCTTGTTTTGGTGATATTTTCTCAGCAAGACAACTCATTGACTATTAGGTAATTCATGTTCAACGTTAACAACAAACCAAAGTACATTGAAAGTGTGAAATAATTATATGGATTTAGACTATACTCCAAGACAATACTAGGAATAGGAATAAGGTAAAATTGCTCAAGTGTATTTCTTTGAAAATTTCAGGTGAGGTTAAAGTTTCTTGTTCAAAATACCTCCAACACACAGACACACACACACGCACACACACAGCTGAACTCATTAAAGCCTAGCTGGTGTGAGAGACCTGCTTCTGTTTCAACAGAGGTCCCCATTTGAAACACCCAGGCTGCAAGGACAATTGTTCTTGTTTTGTGAGAATAAATCACAGCAGCTAAATGTGACTAGTGGTGTCTCACTTTGATTAGCACTGTTGACATATTAGCCAAGTGCAGAATACAGATTGTGCTCCCTAGTTCTTTCACAAATGCTCAACGGTGATCACTGAGTGAATAATTATAATTGCATCAAACTGAAAATACAGTACTTAGGTACTACTATTACTTAACTAGGTTATTTATAATTTCTAATATATATATACAATTTCAAATTAACTCTGAACTCTAACTTTGAAAGGCTGACTAACAAATCATGAAACATACCTGCACAATGTGGCTCTAAAATAGAAACACTTAATAAAAATGCTGACTGACTGCAAAAAAGAACTAGATCCATCAAGCAACTTTTGGACTTTTTTGATATTTTTAACAAATTTGAAACAAACAGTGTGTTAGTGTTGCTATACTGTTGATCCCACTGGAAATCAACACACAATCAATACACTCTGCAGCTCAGTGTAACTTGAGTAGATTCCAGCTCATTGGTTCAGCAGATGTTATAGAGTTGAGTAATGTCAAAGTAGTTTGGTGTTTGGTAAAAACACTTAAACATCAGCAAATAGAATTGGCAGCAAATTTTAGACTTAACCTTTGTGTAATTTAACGTGGTGAAGTATACCACAGATTATTCCTATTTCAGAAAAGATGTGTGACTGTAGGATGATAATCTGAATTTCCTCGGTTAAACTATTTTGGTTTATTATAAGCTCAGAACACAAGCTAGTCAGCAAGCTATGTATATTTGGTACAGGACTTTGGGTGTGACAAAAAAGGCATTTTAATTGTGTGTCTTCAAGTTTTCTTTTGATTTTAGTGTATATTTATATCCTTATCCAAAGAGCACATCAAACAAATTCCCAAAACCCTCCGTGATCCTCCCTTTAATTGTTTCTATTAACTAAAAACGAACTCTTAACTTAACCCAGCATGCATTTTTGGCCATTCAGCTCAGTTCATTCTTGCACACAACATGTGCCATGTGGGAGAATTACCACCAGGCAAATAGTGCCGAATAAATAAATGAAAAAGTAGAGAAGTACTAATAAGAAACAGCATTAATAATGCACTCAGCGCAGGGTTAAAAGACAGTCAGTTAAGCCTTTATTTAGACCCTGAAAGACAATCACACTAGAAAAATGACAAAAGGATACTTGATTTTGCATTCTTCCATTTAAGCATGCAGAGTATAATAATGAAATTGTACGGTACAGTGATACTGTATGAGAATTATGATGTATGAGTAATTATGATTCATGATCATAATTCTGGTGAACATTCAACCAGTTGATGGTGTCATCTCCATATTTATTTAGCCTGCGTGTGAGAGCTGATGCAGCTCAGAAATGTCTGAAACACCAGCTGGGTAACAATCAGGTTTGGAATCAAAGAGGTTTTGAGTTTGAATTCATTGTTGCGTGCATCTTTTAAAGAGTACATGAGAACAATAAGACTTTGTGTTCTTTGTCACAGTTGTGGCATCAAATGTTTAGTAAATATTGATAATTGGTATCCTGAGATTAGAGGTCATCTTATTGGACTTTCAGAAGTTTGACGCATACAACTCTGCAACTCGTTACTGGGTAATTTTCATCATTAAAAACGATGTACTAACTAGAAGGGCATTCAGAGAGTGCAGACCTCTGCCAATGCCAATAGTCCAGTCTTCAATGGTATGCAAATCTGCAATCTGACTTACAATTGAGCTATCTTCCAATGTTAATGAAAGTAAAAATATATATATATTTGGGTATCTGCCTCATGATTCAGATCTGCTTCAAAATTTAATGGGCTTTCCTTGGACCATGCTGCACCTTTCCACACAATTTCATAAAAATCAGGCCAGTAGTTTTTCTTTAATCCTGCTAAAAGACAAACAAACAGCACAGAAAACACAACTCCTTTGTGGAGGTAATGCAGACAATAATTATGATTCACTAGCATGGACCACACCATCAACAAGATACGTTTAAATGATTTATTGACAAAATGAAGGATAGAGAGTGACGCGTCATCTTGTGCACTTCTTCGGTCTGATGCTGCAGTGTGGGAAAGCTTTGGTAGAGAATCCGCCGCAGCACCCGAGCTTGGCGGACACCCCTCAGAACCCTATGGAGAGTAGGAAAGAGAGGGGGAAAGGGTGAAAGAAATGGGGTGGGCGGGAGGGGTGTGAGGAATACGAGAGCGAAGGGAACCAGAGGGTTAGGAGGGTATTCACAGGACTGTCGGAAGTGGCGCAGTTGAGGTGTGGTCCAGCTCCTGAAACTCCGCTTTAAGCTCCAATATAACTGATAATACTCAAGTTCATTTATTCCACGAGTTCATAATAATTTATTCATCATCCTTCTTTATAAGGAGCTGATGAAGAATAACTTATGAACTTACAAACTTGTAACAGCATTAACTTTTATTCAAACTATGAAAGCATATAGAGAAAAGTCTTGATTCCTGAAAAATACTCTATAAGTCACGTCTTGTCATGTCACAAGTACATATTTGGTGCAAATACACCTGAATATACTGGCTTATCTAAAGAGGCACATTGAGCAGATAATAACCACCAGTACACAACAACCTTTGCCAACACAATAGTGTTGTTACAAATTAATTGCACAGTATTTAACTTTCACCGTGTATTTTGAAATATCTCACTTTTTCAGCATGTGAGATACTTAATTTTGTTGGTCACTAAAAGAAAAACCTTGGATTGAAGTTGAGGTTTCTGGTCCATTGAAATCAGATGTTTGATGTTTGCCTTCTCCAAGTGCCTTGTGGCACTGTGATGTTATAGCACTTGAGTAGCAGAATAAACATCTAATTTACCAATGCCATGTTGAGGAGAATAGATCCACTCCACTGTGTGACTGAGTGTTAGGAGGCACTCCTACTGTAAGTGTGTCAGTGATGACTGATTGACCTGAATTTAGCCCCTATTCACAATGCTTTTTGCTTAGATAAAGCAGTATTTTTTAAATTCACATCAGTGAATGTTAATATTTGTTTTGTGCATCATTGTGTCAATATAACTAAAATTCTAAGATTATGAACTCATAGAGTAACTCTTGTCTTTTACAGGCTCCCAGAAGTACGGATCTCAGACAACGGGCCTTACGAATGCCACGTGGGAATCTATGACAGGGCGACGAGGGAGAAGGTTGTCCTGGCTTCAGGGAATGTTTTTCTTACTGTTATGTGTGAGTACCATCACTTTAGCTATACTCTATAGCCAAGGAAAAATCATTTCAGTGGTTCTTGCTTACGGTATTCAATGTGTTTCTGGTTGAAACGCGATGCTGGTTTGGGAGATGGGGTGCATGAAGAGGGACTGTTCAAAGTCAGCAGGATGGACAGTATGACAAATATTGAATAACTGGATGCTGTGTAGGCCTGCAGGCAGGAGACAAAGCTGTCTTGATGCCTAAAAAAAAGTGAGAGGTTTCAAGTTTTATGTGAGCTGCAGGAGGGGCGATGTATTAAACCTGATGGTAAGTTGGAGATGCTGTTTTCCACCAAGTAATTTGGTAAAAAAGGATTAAAGAAGTAAAGAAAATAATACAACTAGTGTCTATTGTTTTGTAACTTTCGTACTGAGCTGATTCTCACATCTAAAATGAGCAAGCAACTGATGTTTTTTTATGATAACAATGTGTGAAATGGTAATGTGATGGGCTTGCTAAATCTGCAGCACCATTTGCTATTTTGGTTCATTCTCACCACTGTCATAGCGTGGCTTTTGGCTGCAGCAGGCAGAAAAACTCACTGTACTACTTGTCCAGCACCTGAACATAGTGCAGCATTTACCAGCTAAGGTTCCAGATATTTCCCTCAGGAGTTGGAGAGCAAAAAAACAGCAACACAACTCCAAATGAATGTTAATGTTGCTCCTGGGTAACTGCTGGATATGTACGTGATAGTCCTGATTTGTGGCATCAATTGTTGCAGGTTTAAGGAAGGTGAATAGGTCAGATCTCAACACTGAAAACACTCCACCACACTAGTATTGGCATAGAAACCAATGTTTAATGAATTTGATTGTTCTAATAGCGTTTATCAGTTTTCTCACACCAATCTGATATGAATATGAGGACACCCATCAGCTCGTTTTTGCTGCATGTCGCTGTTTTGTGTGAAAACATTTGAAAAATGACATGCCACTTGGATGGATGTTGGTCTAGAGAAGCAAACAATGGCACTACAGGCGATAAGTGAATGAAACATCCTCAACAAACGCATACAAAGATATTTTACACAGAGCGGATTTTTCAGGTTCATACAGTTTTTATTGTTGTTTATTTTTGTTTGCTTCTCCAAAATAAAAGTAGCTGCTACTTTTTTGTCCATGTCATGACTGTCTGTTACATCAAGAATGAATGAAAACATTACCTTGAAATTTCATGGACTAGGCCTTGGGCTATGGAACAATTGATTAGATTTCATTGGTGATCTTGATCTAGAATGTCTGCCATTCGAAGGATATTGCTTCCTTCAACTAAGGTAACAGAAATAAACTTGATATCAGATCCTAAGGGTGTGTTCAGAGGGTCAAGGAATCGATCCAACTAAAAATTCAAGTTGATAGGAATTATTGTCTTTCTTTTGCTGTAACAGCAAGTGTTGAAGTGTTCAGCATTGGTAGAAGTCTCTTTGCCCTCTACTTTTCCATGATTAACATTTTTGGACAAAACACTTGCATTTATCTAAGTGTATCCATCAATCATATGGATTTATCAGTGATAAATCTTTGCAAAGCCCTGTTATGAACTGGTGACCTGTCCACGGTGTACCTCTCGCCTCATGTACCCCCACAAAACTGCAGAAGACAAGCAGTTAAAGATAATAGATGCAATGAAGGATGATTGTATCTTTGCATTCTCCAGTTTATCTCAAACCGTTTTTCATACAGCTGCTATTACCATTATCCTGTTATCATGATATCTCTTTCAGTCACCAGGAGGATGTGTGCCTGTAGCCTTTTGCTCAGTCTGTGCTGTAATTATTGTATTTAAGTTCCCCTAACGACAGCTGCTTCGCTTGCCTCTGATGTATCAATTTCAGTAGCAAAGACATGCTGTTCTCCATGTGGTCCTATGGCTAATTAGCAATGGTGAATTTTTTCAGTTGAACACCAGAGAGAGACACTGTGTGACAATATTACTCCATTATCACATTTTGTGCCTCTGAGATCTGCCGTTGCTTTTTATGTTTACTTTTCTTTTAAACTTTCCTTTTTCCTGAGCCCTTGACCCTCTGTTCTGTTCTTTTTCATGATCAGTCTTATGCCTTTATTTGAGCACTCCCCCACACTGACGTCAGTGAAAGACTTTATCAACGGAAGAGGATTTACTCAGTTAACTGTTTCTTGTTTCAGCAATGGGTGGGAATACGTGAACGATGTAGTCGTTGGATAGTTGGAGCACCCAAACTCAGCTGGGTCTTAAATCACCACTCCACAAGAGGGGAAGAATAATGGCCTCTGGCATTGTGGCTAATTGCCGTCTAAACTGAAACAGAATTATTCATAACCTATTAGTGTGTCAAGTTCAGTGGGAAGTAAAGAAAAAAAAGTGGTGAAGAGAAAGAAAGAAAATGAGAGGAGAAAAAAGTTAATTAATAGGAAGCGGTACACGGAAAGTATTTTAATTTTTTAAAGGGCTTCATAAATAAGAATTATCATTTTAATGAATCCCCTGCCAAGAAATTCAATCATCCAGTTTTAAAAGGCTAAACCCTGAACTCTTGGTTCCTTCACTACTGTCCTTCACTCTTTGGAAAGTTTGAAAAGTCTTTGCTTTTCTTCTTGCACTGCAGGAGCATATGTTGACTTTACTAAGCCCCCAAGAGCATGAAGAATCCCTCACCCAAATCGCTGTCATAGTCGTGCTATGATGAACAATTTAGCTCAATCTATATCCAATTATGAATACAGTGAATTATTATAAATTACTAATGCCTGGAGTTACAAGCAAAGCATCATGGTCAAATGTTCTTAACATTTACAAGCCTGCAATATCAAATTAATTGGGCGTGTTCTGTTTTGTTTGTTTGTTTTTATTATTTTTTTAATGTACATATATACCATATCCCTGGACAATTGCACCAAGCTTTTATCTAGATAATGAGGAACATGCAACACCAAGATGTACCCATAACTAGGGCACTTTATAATGTACTTTGTAAGCTAAATTTTATTCCTTAACCTGGATGAGCTGTTATGGGTGCTCTGTGCCTCTAAATGTAATTACTGACACATTACTGTATGATAATTTATGATGAGGCGCTCTGTGGTTATCAAAGTTCAAAATCCACATCTGAACTAAAAGGTTATGGATGAGAAGTTCAGTGCAAGGAAAGAAAACGCTGAAATAAGCTGATGGACAGAATCCTTATTAGGCTATTGAATTTACTGTCAAATCATTTTCAGTCTCCATCTGCACAGGATACATTCAACAAGATGTAAATACACAGTGGGTAGAGAACTGACAATGTAATAGAATTTGGCCTGTTGACCTCCTTCCTCTCTGTTGTAGTTTAATTGAAGAGGGCTCAGTTGAATGACATCAAAGAACAAAAGATTCAGTTCTTTGATGGTAAGACCAGAAATATGAATGCGATTATCATGTTTCTAAAACTGCATGAGAAATCATAAAAAAAATAAATAAATAAATAACTGTGGGCAGTACTTCATTAGGAAATACTTAGTATATTATATTCACAGCAATCATACCCCACTGCTGTTGGCTATGGGTCTGCCAATAAAGTAGGAAATATAAGGCTGGAATATTTGACTCAACAAGATGTACTTTTACTTGAAAATGTCAAAAATTGTAAAGCACAGATTTCTTATATTCAGTACCCCTTTAGGCCCGTGTTACACACAGAAATTGAACATGCAACGCCATGGTCAAGTTCATACAAATTTATTTTACATTCAAGATTTCAAACAGAATCAGTCTGCTTAGAGCAACTTTGGTGCGTGGTAGAGGACTGCAACGGTTATTCACACAGCTTCAACTGTGTAACTAAATTGCATGGAATTTTTCAATGATATAATCTCCTTTCTTTGCCCCATTGGGAAAAAACTAAGCAAGATTATTTTAAAATATTCCTGAAGGGCTTTTAGTTTAGAAAATAATAATAATAGCAAAACGACAGTATATTAAAAGCAGAGCTTTAATTAAGTGCAAGTTTCTTAAACCCCTTGATAGTCATACAAATTTAACTAAGATTTTGCTGAAATGAAAGCAAATTTAACGTCAGCCAGTGCAAGTCACCGTGAAACAATATTATGAAAACAATTAATTTTGAAATGAATATTAGATTTTTAGATCTTTAATCTGACTTTTAACAAGTATTTTTTGAATTTATTATGTATTTAATTTGTGTGAGAGTTGCATGGACTTGTTTTTGAGCACTTTTGAGCACAAAATGTGATTTTATGACAGTATAATAGTTCCTGTATTTTGTGATTTCAACACTAAGAGGATAGACTTCTGATCCATCACCAATCACATAAAATAGATATCTCATTCTGCAAACAGTGACATATCCATCCCCGTAAAGCTAAGGTCATAATTTCAGGCTTTGGTGGGTAAATGAAATCAATACCTCTTTTCCCAATGGTAGAGATAGGGTCATTATTTGTTATTACCCAAAGTGATTCCTATGCGACATTCCAAAGATTACAAGGAAAGGTTATTTGTCTCCTTAGAACAGAGTCTGACCTTGGGAAGCCAGCTTCTGGTTGATCTGTGCATATTATCCGAGACAACTAAGGTTGTTGTGTTGTTGTCTGTATCAGATGACCGTTGGGTTGTGACTCCTCCGCTGGATGAAGAACATCTTAATAGCCCTTGTGTTTAAACATCATGTCACGTAATTCCAGAAATCCTTTCTTCTAACCTTTTGTAAAGCATGAGGATGTAATTTAAAGGATACCCTTCACAAGGCGGCAGGGCTGGTATTTATAACCCCTAGAAACAGAGATGAGTGCTAAGGTGTAGAGGGACTAATTACCTTCTCATCCCATAAAACTGGGATTCGCTTCAATAATGGATGCCCACCTTTAATTAAGCATTGTGTATATTTAGGCACTCGTTTATAAATGGGTGGGATTAATGGCATACGAGCCAAGCCCAAAGACAGCAACGCCTGCAGACACAGCAGTTCAGTTTACTGGTAAGAGTTTAGGGACTGCGTGTGACTGTATGCATGTGTGCTTCTGTGTGGAGAAGCTTGTTTGGGTGGCAGCATTTGATGGATTGCTAGGGAGCGGCTGTTCCCTCTGTGTCTTGTACTTGTGAAGTGAAGAGAACATCTTGGCCAGAATCGACACATAGTGTGACTCAAACACAGTTGCCTAGTTCTCAGCTCTCAGATAGGATACCAATTTTATCAGACTCATCAGTTGTATCCTGAAGTGTTTTCCATGTCGTCTTTTAGCACGTCTCGGGTCACCATAGGGGATTGTTCAAGAGCCCTTGATATGATTCTCCATTACTCTCTCATTTATCTTCTGTGTCACCTTCCTGCTCATCACACTTAATGTCATACAGTGTGCTATCAGCATCAACCTGTTAAATTGATTGTGTGCAGAAAGCTTCATGTGAAAGGCAACAGCATTCTCTGTTTAATTTTGTGACAATATAGCGCATCAACTGTTGCACACATGAAATAAGCCTTATCTTTTTTTGTATTTTGTTCGTAATTAACAGTACAGACTTTGCTCTGAGAGAATTTTATCTGGTAATGAACAGGTCTGCTTTTTAAATAAATTGCGTGACCTCTTCTTACTCCTTAGCACCTCCACCATTCAGTTTTGACCGGGAGTAGCTTACAGCACCAATAAAGCATGTTGGCTTGGAGCCCATTGAAGAAAAAAAAAAAAGAATAAAATGAATTCAAAGAGTAGATGAATTATTAAATGTCTGTCTTTGAGCTAAACCCTGGGGTGATAACTGAGGCAAAAATAAACAACCCATGGGCTTCCTCAAGGATTTTCTACCCGACATTGAACTGGTATTCTGTGCATCACTTAGTCTATGCTAAAGAATTTCTGTCTGATTTTTTATTTTTTTTTGTCTTCCTTCCTTGTTTTCAGAGTTTTGCCAGAAAATGTCTCTTTCCCTTTACTTGATGATACTTTTTGTCTCAAAACCCACCACTGTGAGGTCTTTCATTAAGTCAGAAGCAGAATTTTAATTCGTCATCGGACAAACAATGAAATCTACTGCTGCAATCTTGCTACAATTAGCTTCAACGAGATTATGACATAAACTTACCATCATATTTGCAGCCATTCTGTATCTCATTTGAGGCTGCATTAAAAACAAGCCATTTTTACCCTCTAACTCATTCAGTGCCTCATTCAATTGACATTCACCAGTCACTCATCAGCAGGGCAGCCGAACCGTGCCAAAGCTGTAGCCTCATGAGTAAGCCTGTTTTCATACCCGGCGATTTCACACAGCAAAACAAAAATGAACATCTGATGGTTGCGTCATATCGTCTGCTCATATTCTGTCCACTAAAAGCCTCCAGGAGGCACTATTTTGGCCTGACATACTGTTTATCAGTTACATCCTGGATTCACTGCATGCACCCTTACAAAAATGTACCATAGGTAGATACCCCTAAATTATTATGCATGATAAATTTAAGTGTTACCTAAGTTGCATCCATAATAATCTTACCGGACTTTGATGCATGGCTGCTGGTCCCAGATAAATTGCTGACTGCCAGATTTTCCCAGAGGACAAGAGCAAAAACAACAGGACTGCCTCCATTTTTGAGACAGACTTGCGGCAGGACAACTTCAGTTTCTGTTTGAAAACTGCAGCATCCTCATCTGAAAACATAGAACATATAATATATAGAGCACATATAATCATGAATAAATACATAAAAAGAAAAAAAACTCCTTCCAGGAAGCAAATTACCACAATATTCTGCATACTAACTGCTAACATGACGGGAACGTTGTCTAACAACCTTTTTTTTTTTTTTGAAAGGCTTAAACTGCAGTAAGAATATGATGATGCAGTGTTATGTTTTTTTCAAAAACCCTGATTTTCACTATGAATTTTTGGCTTGATCCTCATTGTCAGGGATGGAAGTGAAATACATCTACTCCTGTAACTGTAGAAATTTAACACATTTTTATAAATCTGTAATTTTAGATGTACTGGAACAGTGTGTAGGATTGGCATCTAGTAGTGTAGTTACTGATTACAACCTCCTCGCCTCTCTCGTGGCTGCAAAACTACTTCCTATCTAGAGACAGTATTTGGTTTGTACATTCTGGGCTACTGAATAAATATGGTAGTTCAACATGGTGAAATACGTGAAAGAGTAGATATAAAAGCTCATTCTAGGGTGGCAAAAACACAGTTCTTATTTTCAGGTGATTATACACTAATAAGAACATAGTTATGCATATCATATTCCATTTATGACATATGTTAAATAGAGCCCCTTAAATCTAACATACTGGACCTTTAAAATGTAACTACACAAATTTTCTTCTGGTGGGAATCAATCTAAATGGGTATTTAGTAGTGTTGTTGATCAATTCAGGTCAAAACCTTGACCTTTTAGTGCAAGTCTACATATTGTGGTATGAAACCTCCATCTATTGTTTAAAGCCTGGCTATTGTTTGTCTAGCATGGACAAGGAAAGCCTGACAGCAGCTCATGGCTGGTTTATTTGGTTAGCCAGCAGCTGTATTCCTGCTACACTGAGCAGTTGTCAGTCTGTCCCTGGCTTCAGTTTTCTAGTTATGTCTACCTTAAATAATCACTGAGTTAATGCACCTCTCAGCTAAATGACCCAAATCAAACATTTGAAGTTGCATGAAGCTGGTTGAGGCTAAAATACTCATGTTGCATCCTACGGCAATGAGTTCTACAGTAAAATAGGAATTCCTACCTTCAGAGTGCCATCTACGCTATTTCTGATAATCCCTGCTGTGACTGCTCAAAAAACCACAACGAGTACAATCAGAAAAAAGCTGAGTGGACTGATTATATTATTCATTAGGAGAGAATGAACAGAGAAGTTAAAACTTGGGCAGGTTGTGGAGGACTTTAGGGGGCACAAGAGTTAGAACAACATACTCTGTGTTCCTTAGCAATTTGGCATTTTGAGTGTGTGTGTGTCTGCACACAGTAAAAGCTGTGCATGCTCTCTTTTTGCTTTACAGCGTGTGTTTGTGGGCTATAACTGCTGTCGAGTTTATATTGTTTATGCAACTCTGTATTGTTGGTGATGCTTTATTCTGCTGTTAAAGTGACAGCTTATTTAATTTATGTTGGGCATTGTTTTTATTTATTGCTGGTCATTTTTGTTTAATTGACTTGGCTTTGTCTTCTTTTATTCTAGTACGGCTACACTGTGGAAGGCTGTTGTATAAGTTATTTTTGATGTATAATAAGTTGTACATACATCCTGTAAATGTGGACAGTGTCTTATTCCACTCGACTGCATGTACGTTGACATTAATGCAATTTATTTTATAGCATAAAGGTGCTCTTTGATTTAAAACTTATATCATCATCATATAGCCACCCCTACGTAAGATGTACATTCTAACTAACCGACTTTACTTTTATCTAAACTTTCTGCTGTCTCCATGGCTGCAAGTGAAACGATTTTTGGATTTTCTTATTTTCATTTTAGAGAGTTTTAAAGCTGACATTCTCTGTCGCTATGATGTTAGACTTTGAGCATAAGCAGTTATTTGTTACAGTAGCTACAGCGAATGTAGCTACCACCAACATTAAGAATGGAACTTGTTCATTGATGCACCATGTAGGTAAAGTTAATGTGAAACAGGTGCAATTTGGTTAGGTTTAGGCAACAGAATTACTTGGTTATGGTTAGAAAATAAAAATATGGTTTGGATTAAAATCATAAAAGTACCGACTGGGGCAATAATCACAGGAGCAAAGGACAAATGGGGAAGGATGGATTGGTGGGACAAACAGGAATTTAACACAAAGAGACAACGGTTTGTGTGAAACAAAAAGTCAACATTGATTGTTATAAATAAGTGGTTATAGTGGTTACATGTTTTTTTTTCTCTTTTCAGACATTTTAGGACCCTGCAGTTGTCACAGAAAATGGAAATATACATGTAGAAATCTACCATGTGTAGAACCAATCACACTGTGATATTTTGCATACTAATTAGGTAGATTTTCACGCGCTGTGCCCCTGGAACATGGCCATAACCATAGCTCTGTTATAGTTACGATAGAGTTAGCTACTAATTGGTTCATGTATTGACTTATTTTATCTGCCACTATAGTGTAAAACTTAAACTGCCCTCTGTGTTTTTGTTGGACAGGGTACAAAGAGGGGGATTAAGAAGAATACAGTAACAGTGACTGATTGAATGTGAATTAATGCATGTTGGAGTGTGTAAGTAGGTTAACCTACAGTTTTTTAAACAAATGTGTAAACATTGATTTAACCATATATATACAAAAGAGTGGGCGAAGAAAGAGATGTCAAGTCAGTTGTGTGGGTCACTCAACAGAATTTAGATCAAAACATAGCTAAAGTAAGTACTCTGGGGAAATAGTGAAGTGGGGTGTATGTGTGTGGTGCTGACAGGGAGACCACTGAGATTGCTGTGCTTGGGATTGAGATTATTGCTCAACGTTCAGTTTGAGCAACAGTTGGTCAGAAATGAATGTTACAGCTCCTGAGTTTTGTTTACCAGCAGCTGAATAGCGACAGGGGGGTTAGCTCTGAAGCCGATCGGTCTACTCTGTGCTCTCTGACCACCATCTACACATCCAACAGATGGAATGAGATAACAGAAGCACATGCAAGTGTTATTTACATATAATAACTTGTATTATGTAACAAAACAAACAGACAAATACAAAGTATGGCCTTGTGCTAATTAATACATTTTGTCTTCCTGTTGACAGGACCTGCTTCAGCTGGTTTGCAGCTGTAAAGGCCATGTCAAAAACATTAAAAAATGGATTTGAGGGCTTGAACATCTTTTTTTCACTCCACAGGGAATGAAGAGATACAGGTAAAATGTGAAATATTAACAAAGTTAAGCTTGAAGAAGCTTTGCATTGTAGCATATATTATTACACATATAAATATCATATATTACATTATTATTAAACATATTACAGGAACTTTGATGTAGCTAATGATTTGCATGACTGCTCATTAAAGTATAATAATGACTAGCAGGCTCGGCAGTTATGCACTTTTGGTAAGGCTCATGTTTTTTTGGATACATATTGTACTATCCACAGAGTAAATAGCCATTACAAATTCTTTAGGCTACACTGTATATGCTATTGTATGTTTCACTGAAAAATTACAAACTTGAATATTAATGTAATTCATGAAATAGAAATTGACAATTTAATTATATTTAGGAGACCAGTTATCAATAAGGCTCATACAAACTTTTCTTTTCTACTTTCACTTTAGGTGGGTACAGACTTTCAAGATTTTCAAATGTCTTTTTTACTGTAAATAAATCAGAAAGTTACTTTCATCTTTGAAAACAAACAAACAAAAACATATTCTAAGTGCTACCACCTGCTGTTGATGACACGCAGCTACCTGTATAAGGAAAAGAAATATGTTTGACATCCACCATTTTGTTTCCAACTAGTTTTTTGAATTTACTGCACTTCCTCTGCCTGAATTATGTGGCTAATATACAGTGGTTCTCAGCATGCTGAATACGGGAACTCGATAGAAATTATTATGCCAAACACCCTTTAGTCTGACTTGAGGGGCTGTGGTGAATTTACACACTAGATGTTTAACAAGTAAGATGGATGAAAATTTACAAAATGAATTTTATGTATGCTGATGAATATACAGCATGCATGGCACTGTATGCACGTAGCAGTAAAGATTATCAAAGTAGTAGCCATGAAGAATCCACACAGGTTCCACTGGGCACAGAGTGGCCAAACACTCTCACAATGGATAATAGACTTATACATACCCATGTTCACACGTGATGCAGTCACGTGATATTCATGATTTCAATGGTGTGATCAGTTGAGTAAGGTATGTAAACGTTCTACCATCGCAAAATTGGTTACATAACCTGTGAAACAAGCGTAACTTAACTTAACACGTCATGTGTGCAGTACACTTCTGAGGTAGACATGCTTAAAGCTGGCTGTGCAAGGTCAGTGCTGCATTTTTTTGTGTGTGTTTTTGGCCTTTATTTTGGCATTGCTAACAGCCAAGTAAAACACTATACTATACGAATATTGTGCATTTTTCTCTCTCACATCTCTCTACAACTACTTAATGGCACAAGACCCTGCAGGCACATTAAAAGTTTGGCTTCTCATTTTAAATGTAGGCATGTCCTGAGTAGACCCTGCTGCTTCCACCACCATATGGCACCATTGTTAAAGAGCACAAATTAGGGCTGTGCTCTGTATACTAGGCTACTAAAAGGCACAAATATCATTTTGCTCTGCATGACATTGAGGGATGTTTATTATACCCCGTAAAACACAGCATCTCCTGCCTGTCACGCATTAATCATTTAGGAATGCCCCTCCCCAGATAATCACAGCCATGACAGAACAGCAGCAATGGAGGGGGGCACCATGCAAAGACCATTCTGTGCTGTGCAGTATTTCTCTCCTATATGCATGGTGGAGAATGAAATATCATTTCAAGCCAATGAGTCACATCAAACAATGGTCAAGTCAAGGTTGTTATATCCATAAACACAAAGTTGTAGAACTGTCAGTGACATAGAGACACTGTTTTTGACAAGACAAAACTTTCAGCAAATCAGCATTTTTTTTTTTCAAAGCACCACACTAAAACACAGAAGTATACGTCTTCAAATAGTTCCAAGAGTCTTTAAACCATCACTTCTGAATAACCTTGTGATGTCTTTCACAATGCAGCACTTTCTTGTTTTCTTGGGTAGCGTTCCTGCCTTCATCCTGAGACGTGCATGTCTGATATTGAACACACTGCCTCCCCTGATGTCTCCTTGTGGTTCTGTGAAGTGTAGCCTTCATTCCTTGTGGTACAGCCTCCCTCACTCCCTTCACTCCCCCTCACTAAGGATGTCTTCATCACTTGCTGCGCTCTGCTCCCCACCAAGGTCCCTCCTTTTGAGCGTGGTTGACTGAGGAGGCAACAGAGGATAGACGGTTTGCCTCCCAAGAGACACATGGCTGATTCTAACAAAGAATAAGAAAACCTCTTTGTCTTTCTACCTTTTACCTCAATATCACCTTGCTTGATAAGTCTCCTTTCCTACGTGTGAACATCCTATAAATAGTTTCCATCTTCACAGGTTGTTTTTTTTATCAGTGCCTTTTTTCTCTAAATGAATCAATTCATTCACTTAAGAAGGTTATGTGTTGTATTTTTAAAATGAATTCACTTCTTAAGAGGCTAACCGAAGGGCATGTGTAACTTAGAAAAGGTCAACTAAAAAGAGCCAGACAGGATTAAAACAGCCAGAATGGCCCTAGTTTGTAATAGCATTCCAACCCTGTGGACTAAGTATGTGATTTGATTTATTTTTAGCTTGGCAACAATGTGATGGCAGGATTGTTTTGTAACTAAGCAAACACATAGATGTGAGATAACCTGTCAATCATTTATAGCCTGTTTGCTTTCCTCTCATATTATTTATTTTGTGATGAATTTTCGTTATGTATTTGTGCCCACTGTCTATCCCCTGTGTGCTCTCTATCAAAATATTTCATTATGTCTACTCCCTTAAAACTGTTTTGATGCACAGCTCACCAGAAGGGATGTTTTAGGCTTTCACAAATCACACATATTGACCAGAAAAGATAATGATGACATTTTCTTCTCACACAGGCTGTATTTATGCTATTTGGAAGATAAATTCAATACACAATGCGGTTGAAAGCCTTGAAAGACAATATATCTGTTGATAAGTGTGACTGACTCTTTGCTTTACAAATTGTTTTGTGCCCTATCTGCTTTTGTGTAAAAGTCTAAAAGTCAGAATATGTCCCTTTTTCTTCGCGATTACACTGCCTTGGAATTTAGGTCTGATTTTAAATGCTTCTAGTTAACTGTTATAATTATATCATTATGTGAACACTCATGTGCTTTTTAAATATTAATAACCAGATCTTTTTTTTTTAAATTTCCATGTTGAGCTTTAGTCCCTCCAATACAAATGAGGGTTGTGGATGTCATTTAGTTAAGTTGATCTTTCGAGTGTCACACTGGGAGAGTGGAAAGTGTCAAATATATTTTTTTTAAAAGTGGTGCTTAGTACCTTTCACTGTGGTCTTAGCTCTTTGAGATTTGACACTCATCTTTGCTGCTGCACAAAGCACTGCGAGACAGGCGATAAATTTATAGGGAAAGGAAGAAATACAGGTTGAGGAGCCCCTGAAAGCAGCCCATGGGCATGGATCGAATGGATTTCTTCTCTCTGTGCCTGTTTTTAAGCTTGAATAGGAATCAGAGGAGGGAAAGCTGAAGGGAAAATTGAAATAAGAAATGTATTTTATATTGGGACCCTCTGTCCTGTCGAAATCCATCAAATTAGGGGTATGTAGGGTAGCCTTCATTGAATGTGTAAATGTCTCATCCTCAGTCCTGCTGGGATTGAGAGATTTGTAATGATATCTTTGGAGGAATACAACAAGGTCTGAGCTGTTCAGTCTCAAGAGTTGTGCATTAGAAACCAAGACCTGTTAATGGATGAAAGGATTAGAACCTATAACCTACCTAAGTACATGGGCAGGTCTGTTCTAAATAGGCCGTTGTTTCATTGTTGTGAGAAAGGTGTTGTTTGCTTAATTGCTAATGTACAAACACATTCTAAAAATAATTTAATTGCACTTGAGGAACTTACATATTCAGGTATTTCAAAGTGCAGAAAACAGACTTGTGCTGATAAATATAGAAATTAAAGTGAAAGCTTGTAAAATGTGACAGCTTTGCCAACTTGATGATTCAGCTCTAAAAATTAACCACTAATTGGCACACTCTACTTAACTCCACTTTCTTTCCATCTTCTTTTCCATCTGATTATCTTCGTAGCCATAATTGTACCGTCGGGAACTCTTCCACAAACATTTTGGCTTCTTCAGGTAGAAACAATTCACTAGAGGATTTTATATAGAGATGAATAACATTGTGTGTCACGTATTTTCTTCTCATATAGTCCATTAATTGAAAACCAACTACCAAATCCCAAGACAGAATAAATGAAATATGTTCATGCCATACTGTTTTATTATGCTACTTTCACCCTGACACCTGTGTCAGTGGATTTTCATTTGTTCTATGATGTGGTTAGCTCTAGTTAGGGCAGAATATTGTGTTCAGCATCACAGGAGCAGCTTCCTTATAGCTGACACTCTAACAGCTTTGTTAGTCAGAGGCTAGATATTTATGAAAATGTAGTCACACAATCTGTCTCTTTTCCTACATTCACTACAGTGCTGCAGTGTGTACTTCAGCTAGAGGAAAGCTGCTCAAATGCAGTGGAGAACTGCACTCTGTCTTACCCTCAGTAGACCTCTGAGTCACTGTCACAGCACACCAAGGAAGAAGTAAAGTAGGCAAATCAATAGTCAATTAAAAAATGTATATACTGTAATATTTCTCTTAAGAAGGAAAGCAAGCTAGAGGACATGGCAGTCAAATCTTCAGTGTTGGAGAAACTATTCATACAAGAACAAGATATATATATATAAAATACCTGCCAAAAAGGCCAGTAGAATTGACACAGCGTCTGCCAATTTTTCAGTCCATATTTGGCGGGTTGGCAAATGTTAATTTCAAGTCCTGGTGACATGACATGTGGCACTGGCATGGGCTGTAGTGGGCAGGTGTTGCTTGTGTGGGAGCATAAAGATCTAAAATATTGTTCCAAAATTAGATTTGTAACCAGTGAAAGAGGAGCACAGTACATGCTCCTAAAAAGTGATTGATAGCACGGAAGAAAGAAATTACTGCCCTTAAGAAAAAGAGTGAGGGGAATATGATTCAGTGCTTATTTGATATCTACTTTTCTATGCATTACAATTCTGCAATGCTATTAAAAAAAGAATTTAATCTACTGTGTATTGGGTAGCAATAACAACAACTTTAAAAAAGGAAATGCTTTATTCATGTTGAAGCAGATCTGTTGTCAGATCCAGATGCACACTTTCCCACATCTGGTCAATAACTAGAAAATGCAGCCTCACTATAAGAGACATTGTATTGGAGGTCAAGTCCATGCATAGATTAATAGTCAAAAGTACCAGGATCTTAAAAATCTATGCTAAGACTAATTGGAGTTGCAGCAAGCAGCAAAAGACTTTAGAACAGAAGTGATGAGAGCTCTTTTCTTTGCTGCAGTTAAAACCTTGGCAGCAGCATTATGGATGAGTTTTAGTGACATTCTGGGAAAACCTGAGACCAATTCCTTACAAATAGTCAAGCCCATGAGTAAAAACAGAATGGACATGGTCCTCTGCATCTTGGGGTGTTTCTGAATGTCATCACATGCATGAAATGTGCTGAGATAACATAATAAGTGAGTAAGTAAACTTTATTTCTAAAAGTCTTTCAAAACCAGAGTTACAAGGTGCTGTGCAATGCAAACATCAGAAAGTTAAAACAGGAAGTAACAATATAAAAAGCAATCAAAAACTACACAGAGGGCAAAAACACATTACAGGATAAAGTGCTTACGAAACAGGTGAGTTTTAGCAGCCTCTTAAAACTATTGACTGACTCTGCGTTTTTTTATAATTAGGGGAAAGGCGGTTCCAGAGGGTGGGAGCTACAACTGCAAATGCTCAGTCACCTTTGGTTTTGAGCCTGGATTTTGGGATTGGAAGAAGGCCCATAGTCAGTAGACCTGAGAGATCTCACCACAGTCAAGGGACACAGTAATTCAGTAATATAAAGTGGGGCCAGCCCGTGTACCACTTCAAGGTTATTAAAACAATTTCAAAGTCAATTTCACAATGGGTAACCAATTGTTGTAGTGGGAAGAGAGAAGGTTGGATCACTTTCTTTGTGCGGAACTCAAAGTTCATCTGTTGCTCAAAGAAAACTCTTTTTGAGGTCCAATACACTGCTGTATTTTTTTCAGAAATGTTCTCAGCGCCTGTGGTGAGGACTTTTTTGGACTGTTTTGTCAGGGTTAAGTTGGATGAAGTTATCTGACATCCAATCCTTGATAGCTGTTAGGCATTCTTGCAGGGTAGAGAAAGGTTGTTTGATTTGAAAGAAAAGTATAGTCGTGTATCATCTGCATAACAGTGATAAGAAATACACTTAAATCACCTGTAGGCACTGTTCCTCTTTCTGTAATGGAACAATAAACTTGGCCTTCACTTTTTATTAGATCAGTTGGAGTAAATGGCATTTTGTTTGGCATTAAAAACATATATTAAAATCAAAGGTAACCAAAGCAAAGTGATTCTTATTTTCTATATTTTAGGCAATTATACCCTGACAAAGTTGTTGAGTTGTTTAAGTGACTTACAGTCAAAAGCAGATTTACTTTGGAATACAATTTTGATGTGGACCGGTGCATGGTGAAAAACCTGTCTTTCAAACCAAACAGACAAACTGACCAGCAAATCTTTCACTGAAGCAACTGGACTGGATTTCTTGAATAATATATGCTTGAGGATTCTCTCATAATAATGTGAGCATAGGTGAAATGCTGAAAAGTTAATGTATATCATACTTTATGTTTTCAGCAGATCTGTGATGTGCATTGCACTGTATTGATAATCATTTTTCTCTAAACATAGAAACCAAATATCCTCTTGAAATGGATATCCAACATTTTATGAGGTGCCAGAACGAAAGCTTGCAACAGAGCTGAGGCTCCACCTAAATCAAATTATGCCATAATGGAAAGTAGGTGCAGAGATATCTGCAACCTCATGTGTGCCAAAGTCAATATGTTTGTCAGATTGCCCCTGAACAGAGTAACAGTGCTCCATAAATGATTCCTTGTTCCATATAATGAAGACTCTTTCAGCTGGCTCTTGCTGCTGGCTGTGACTTTGCCCGGGAGCATATTCTCACTTGTTCTATCCTATTGTGACTGAATGACTGTGGAATAGAAACAGGCTCCCAACCTGACTTACAATTATAGCTGGGCTGTTTCTTTCCGGACACAAGAGGTTGGCTCTGCCCCGTGTTTCTGCGCTGCTGATATGAAGGCAAACACGGCAGGATTTGTTAACTCAATAAAAAAATGATAGTTTATCCTTCTTAAACGATTGCGTGGGGGTTAGTCCAGAAAAATCTCCTCTTACCACTATTTCAGTGAAGAGTAAGCTTTAATTGAAGCACACTTTGTAGAAGGCCACAGAGAGTACATACAGTATTGCTATCTATCTCAATGAATAAGGTTATGAATAAGAGCTTTGATACCCTGACGTAAACAGTTATCAGATTCAATCGCCTTGAAAGTAAAGGCCAAAGGAACTTAAAAAATTGATTATTCCAGAAACATGTCCTAACACAAAATGGCTACCACATATAGCAGTCTTGGCACCTGGATACCAATTGTCTTACCAAATTGCACTAATCCATTTGCTTCTTGTCTCTTGAGAGCCTTTGGCAGTCTGTAGAAAAACATATTCCTGAATTGCCTCTGAATATATTGTGCAAATGAACAATAGACTTTTTATTTTGCTGTTCATATTGCAGTGCTTTTTGTTTTTGTTTTCGTTTTTTTTCCCCCATGTGAATGTACTGACGGGTGATGCTAGATTATTGTGGTTGTGGTCAGAAGTGCGTCATGCTTGGATGTTTGAACCCACAGAGACCATGTACCAGCACTTCTCTGTTTGAATTGACTGTTTAATTCCTCATTTAAATTTTCAAACTAGAAGCCATGAATCACTGTCGTCTTTTTGACAACTTTGCCCTTACATTTTTCAGGCTGTTTCATATTATTAATTCTCAGACTACAGTTATACATGTGTCATCGACATGATAATACTGTAAGCCTGAAAGAAATAAGTGCTTGCTCAGCACTAATTTCAACCATTTTGGGCTCCAATGAATCAGTCTCTTTACAAGAAGAAATTTGCTCCTGGAGTGAACAGTTCATGAATCCATCATTGTTCTAACTGCAGTGTGTTTTATATAGAGGTTTTTGTCAATGCCTTGTTAGACTAGAAATGCAAGATGCCAAATTACTCAGCAGTCAATAATAGCAGTTGATCATGCAGAAGCCACTGGTAATAGTTTGATGGGTTGTTCTGTCAATCATTGTAAATTAACTTCTCTTACAAAAACACTTAATTTGCCAGTTTTAATCATTTTAATAGTATGATATTGTTTTCTTGTAAAAAAAAAGATATGGATGCCTTGCATCAGTTTTGTGGTCGAGTGACTTTGGGAAATGTTGTGCCTCCTCAGCACTTGAGTTGAATTGCAAATAAATCATCTCAATATTAACAAAACACTCAGTTTTTCACTGACATAGACACTATAAAAATGTGAGTGGTTTGCATATGCACATCTGTCAAGAAAATGGTGAACTGAGCTTAAATTTCCCAGTGAGACAGTACAGTGGTACTATGGCAGACCCTTTTTTGCACTGATTAGCTTACATCACTGCTGACTCCATAAGCTTCATTTTGGTTTGAACAAATATATCCACAATCCCTTCTAGATGACCATGAAATCAGCATTTACTAAATCCAACAATTTCTGTGGTTTTTACATGTAAAATGGCTAATTTAAAAACTCCAGCTAAATATGGATTAGCTTGTCAGTAGTAGTCATGTTTCCTCATCTCAGCTTGATTAACAAATCATAGAGCATTCAAAATTCCGGCAAACTAAAAGTGCTGCTACTTGCTTTTTTTCTACAGCAGTTTTGAGCCAGCAAAAAATGCCAGGATCTTCAGATTTATGGAGCATGTAGACACTGAATGAAGTGTACTGTTTTACTTGATTTTATCTCCACTGAAATCCATCAATATTATACTTTTGATGCTTGCTTTCATTTACTAGAGCATCTCCAATATGTGATGCAGACGTCCAGATTCAGTAAGATTTTTTTTCTTTTTAATAGTTCTTACAAAGATTACATTTTATAAAGGCTTATTGCTTAAATTATCACCATTCTTAATGTTTAAAACTATTCTGACATTGTCCAAAACTGAAATTCTAATAAGAAAAATGTACAACAATGAGAATGAAGATAAAGAAGAATAGATATTTGTTGAGTGTAATCTTTAGATTATTGGACCAGACAGAGTAATTTAAACTAATGAACATGATGTTCTTCACACTTCTATTCTCTCTCACTCACTGCTGATAAGTGGACATATGTCAGCTTCTTCTAGTTTCTTTATTCTCTCTAGTTTATTAACCTGAATGATCAACTAGAAGGCCACTGATTACATTAATTTATTATTTTCAGACACTTCTAAATATTAAGTCTATATAAAATGAATATGAAGTTCGAATGTTGCTTGAATTACTATTTTGAACAACACAGAAATACGCTTTATATTGAATATATATGCCCACACTTTTCACTGACAACACAAAATGTTCATATTGACCATGACAGCAAAACATTCACTGTTGATGTATTTCATTGATGTTTTATTAAATATTTGCTCCTGGTAGCTTGGGAAATTGCAATTTGGTCAAACGTGTAGATACTTAGTCTAAAGATTATTGATGATGACAGTCTTCAAAAACAATGTGAAATCATAGGCTTATACAACATAACAACTTCAAGTCGTCGATTTACTAAACCATTTTGATGAAAACCACAGGTTTTGGGGCTTAAGTCCTCTGACTGCTCGGCCTGCTCTCCACATATCCCATGGTGTGATGGATGGCCATTGTGTAATATGGGAGTATGAAGTTGGGAGCAAAAAGCTTTTATCCAACAAAGGGTTGTTTTCTCCTGACTGAAGTAAATGTTGTACCTAAGTGTGGACCTACTAAACCTTGATTACACTTTATATGGATATATATATATATTTCAAAATATATTGTTTGTTTGGGACCATCTTTTAAATTCTTTATGATGAGAACTGCAGCAGTTATCCCTAAGTTGAATTTTAGACATTGGTAGCAGGACATATCCAGGCTCTTTGGGCAGCGAAAGGTTAAATCTGAGCCTGAAAATGAAATAATTATGACATGCATACACACAGTTGTACACACACACACTTATACACACCAACATACTGACAGATACTTGCATCTATAAACACAAACATATGCTTATACATGCATTCAGCAAATCCATGCATATATTCTGACAAGTACAAACATACATGTCGAGCCCAAACTCCAGGATGAATCACAGCAATTTTCAGGGTGAATCAGAGCAATCTGGTCATCTCAATTATGGTGTGCTGTATGGGAAACTGGTGAAGTCCTCGAGGAAAGTTGTAATCAAAATCTCAGGCAGCAGGCACTGCGATGAAGTGGCTCTCTACATATGCAGTTAATATGAAGGCATGAAATTGCAAATTCATGACCCTTGAATGCAGTGTGCAGCAGGCATGAGGTCAGTGTTCTTTTTTTCTGTTTCTATGTCCTCTCATATTGAGAAGAACTTTGCAGATCTAGAGATCTAGCCCTGCCTGTGAATATTGGGAACTGTATTATTATACAAAGAATGTGAAGCGGCAGGTGTAGAGGAGCATGGCACAATTGCTTAACCTGCCTTTAACAAGGGTCACAACACATAAATCAAACACCAGACCATGACTTTATAGTATCATGGCTTGATAGTCATCCCATTTTTTCCTCATTATACTTTGGATTTACTACATAGTATATAGCTGAATGGAATATTACATAGAATTGCGCTATTATTATGGACAAAACCTGCAGGCACAAAACAGGGCATGTGTAGACTCTTAACAAGGCTTTTATTTTGTCACTGTCACTCTAATAAGTGCTTGATACATTTCTCAGCCTGATCTTTGCAGTGTTACAATGCAAGTCAATTCAATGACTGTCATCACCCTCGGAATGTCAATGAAATTTCTAACTAGTTTAGCAATTAAAGGCATCCTTGAAACAAAGCCCACCATGTCTTGAAGCAAAAGCTTCAGATTTAATTGAGAATGTTTGCCAATCTGCTGAGCGTGAAGTAGCTCAAGTAGAAAATGGGATTTTTGGCTGCAGTTATGTGACGGAATTAGCTGCCATGGGATGTTATGACAAATTCTCTGAACTGCCATGTTGAAAGATTCAATTGTCAAAATAGAAAAATGAGAAATATGGAGAGAGAACAATTGATCAGTATAGTGAAATATGCTAAAGGATATGTACTTGGTGCTAAAAACATACCCACTACTGGCTAGTGGGTAACTTCCTGAGAAGCTTCACTGTAAATTAAAATAATTAAAAAAAAAGATTCACAGAGAGGGTCACCAGGGTGTTAGTCATCACTTCTAGTTTGAAAAGAGCTGCTGCAACATGAGAGTTCAATTTATTTTCAACATGAAAGATGTTTTCAGCCCCTGCATAAATTTTAGATTTTCTAAAATCAGAACCAATGCATTCATGAATATTTAGGAATTTCAGATGTAACATGTTGCCATGAAGTAATCAAGTGTCATTTCCATGCTAATGGTAGATTTACATTTGTATCACATATAAAAAAGCTGAGATCTTCTGATCTTTATGATTGATTAATTTATTCATTTATTCATTCACTCCATTATTTATTTATTTATTTATTGTATACACATATATAATATGCTGTATATTTATTATTTATTATTATCTGACTGTCATAGAATGTCAGGTGTGAAAGGAATGCAAACTTTTATTTTTCGAGGGAAAGAAACCAGTCATTCAAATTGATTGTTGATTATTCATATCTTGGACTGTTTGACAAAATAATTTTCATCACACCTTTCCTGAGTATAATGCACTGTAAATATGGCGTATTTATCTTGAGCTTCTGATTTGAATCACCGTAGTGTTTCATGTAATCGTCTCTGACGCAGACAAACAAACTGAAAGATAAGATAAACAAAACAGTTGTGTGACACGACAAAGCAGAGGAGAGTGCCTGGATCAACAGGCTAGGCTTTGCCCTTCGAGAAATTAAATCAAACTTGGTTTGTGGATTTTTCTCTTTTTCTGAGGAGGAGTGTGAATGTCAGTCATAATATTTGCTGTACCCGGTAAATATTGATAGCTGCACAGCAGTAATGAAGTTGAGAAAATACAGGTGCACCAAGTATGCTTTTTTCAGTGGACATAACAGAATATAGGTAATCCAACAACGAGGGTGTGGTCATAATATTCAGAGGCAAAATAAAATAAAATCATAAATAAATATGTTGTCTTGATCATAGTGGATCTGGGATGGATGGATATGCACTGTCCTAACAAATTTTAAGATACACATTTCTGATTATAATTGGATGAGAGCAACTCTTTTAACACATTTCCAAAAGTGTGTGTGCAGCAGTGGTTGTATCATCAGGTCTTAGGACACTCGGGTAGGAGAGGAGTGAGTAAGTGGGCGTAAGTTGGATCAGATGGTGGTGGAGACTGCCTGACAGGCCTGGTAAACCCAAGCATGTAGTGAGGGTGAACTGGGAACATCTAGCTGAGGGTCTTTAACTCCTTCAGTGAACAGTCTGCAATGATTTATACATTAATATGGCTGATTCTTGCAGTATCTGTTGTCCACAGCTGTTTTAAAATGTAAGAAACTTGTCCTTCAGTTCATTGAATCTCTACAGCAGAAGAGAAGGCAGAAGGCAGTTTACCGTCATTAAATCACACGTGAATGACACCTGGCTCATACAAACTAACCCTATACAATACAAATTGCCTCCTTTGCAATTTTCTTTGTAGCAAATGTCAATCCATGTTTTACATTTACCACATGAGACACAGAAGAATTACAGTCACATAAACAGCTCCATCAACACTCCCTATTATTTATTTCCGTCATAATTTTACATGGTAAATAAGCATATAGCACCTGCCTTTGGATGCATATTTGTGGTGTTGTGTGTTCACATTGTAGCATTCTGCACCTTCCTAACAACATTCCAACTGTCATGCTTCTCTGTCATTGAGTATTTATTAATCACTACACCCTTCAATTTGTATTCCACTTCAGCCTGCCTTTCTACACTTTATGCTGTTACACATACATAACCAAAATAGCAGGTACCCTTGAAGACACCCACACAGTCCATGCACCCAACACCTACGGCTTTATACTCATTGTTGCGCTTGCCTGGTTAAAACAGGGCCCTTACAGTATAAAGCTTTCAAGACCTAAATCCATTAGCTACAATGCTTTTAAATTGATTAACATGTTTTTTTTATGGTGGATTATTGTAAAATACAAAATGAGTGGAGTGAATGAATGGAGACACTCTACGTGCTGTCTGATTACAAGAAGAAGTTAACTATAGTTTGAATCATCAATCAATCATCAAGAAACATTCTTTACATAAAGTCACATAGTTCAGCTTTACAATACATGTTCAATACATGTGTAACACAATGGACTAGTACCAGAACGTAATGATATATAAAGTCCGGCGTTATTACTGCAGGACTCATTGTCAGTCACTCAGTTTAACATGTTAGAATTGTGCAAGAAATGTCCAGGTCCATTAAGAGCTTTAATGTGCTGCTCACTCTAATGAACATTGTTGAAACATGCCATCAGCTATAAGTTCCCATTCTTTTCAGAGTGGATTACTCACCAGAAAGAACCCATCCATCAAATACAACACAAGGGACATTATTCACAGCTCACATTATTCTTTTCATTCCCTTTAATGTGCAAAGTTAGACACTTCAAACATCCCATTCCGCCCATGTCTCTAAGGAATGGACTGACATTATGAAGACACTGCATTTGGTTTCTATATTTCTTTCATAATCAAATTTCTTTCAAACAGGATCTTACTGTTATTGAACTAATGACCAACGTTTAAAGCCTTTTTTTATGGAGCTGTCTTTGCTTGTGGTCACGTCAAAGACTATTGTGAATGTAAAAATAACAGTAGCTGAACAAGGCATTTAGATATTTTAGAGAGATAGACGTGAATGTTATTAACAGGTCTGACAGCTGTTAAGCAGATGCTTTCCTGTGTCACCAAATTCAAGAGACATTAAAGTGTTTAAATCCCATAAAATTTAGTTGCACTTAACAGAATCATTTTGATATAGATGTCTGTAATGTGATGAATTAAGACAGATTTTGCAACTGATGGTTATTTCTGTATGGTTTAATGTGACTAAATGATTTCTCTCAGGGTTTTCATAATTTCTCACGTAAGAACCTGCAAGAAACACCCAAGATTGACAATCAACACGATTAAATAACATTATGTGACTCCCCATTGTTCCTGTTGTTTCTCATACTATGAACTATTCAAAACAGCCATTGTTGGTACGCTCTGGAAATTGTTTATTAATGTGACATGAGTTTGTGGGTGATTGGTACACTATGACTCCTGGGTATTTTTTCAGTAAATGGCGAATTTGTTGGCAGTATTTATAACCAAAGCAGTAGGGAACAATTTCTCAGGACCAGATGGAGCTTGTTTGGTGAATTTAAGCTTGTAGTGTTGGTTGCAACAAGGGAAAATGAAACTTGATTTACATTGTTCCCAAAACTGTTTTTTACAAAGATAGTTTAACATGACCAATGACTCTCTCTTTTATTCTTTAAATAAAACATTTGGCAGCTTCTGTCTGCTGTGAGATAGAATGAGAACATGGTAATACAGTAGCAACTGCCAAATTACTTTTTTTCTTTGTTTTAAGAATTTACAGTGTAGCAGAATTCAATGTTACAACCCTATTATTAAGGAAGGTACACTGTCTCAAACACAGGCAAGTGTGCATAAATTCACAAGACTGCAGCCTGCTAGAATAAGTATGTTGTCAGAACATCTTGAATTCCCCATAATATTTGAATTTATCAAATAAACACTTCAATCATTTTTTCATGCTG
Organism: Argyrosomus regius; assembly: GCA_946959425.1. Taxonomy (NCBI): domain Eukaryota; kingdom Metazoa; phylum Chordata; class Actinopteri; family Sciaenidae; genus Argyrosomus; species Argyrosomus regius. Next base: position 12,930,754 of record OX336885.1, read on the forward strand.
TAAAAATGTTTTTCCAGTTTGTGCGTATGTGTTTCAAAATGTTAAATATGTGGAAGTATGAGACAGACCAATGTTTTGTGCTGATCACCACCAATTCAAAATCCAAAATGAATAATTGAGGATGCCCACAGAGATTTTTACACTTTAAATTCTCACTTCATAGAAACTCTCACACTCACCTTGAAAAGACAGCAATCACGCATGCAACACTTCCCACATGTTTAAGGGGAACTGGCTGCATTTCAACACAGGACACTAGTGCTTTGTGTGATCAGGATATTAATGATAATATTTGCTTGTAATGAATCCTGTGAGCTGGAATACTAGTTATTAGTACTGTTTTGCAGTGATAAAATGTAACAAAGTACATTTACTTAAGTATAGTACTTAAATAATTTTTACATACTTGTACTTTACTTCAGTATTTCCATTTTTACTTATGTTACTTTGTTGTTCTACTGCATTTCAGGGGTTGTATATTGTACTTTATTGTACTTATATTGTAGTTCACCACATGTATTTGACACTTTACATATAAAACAGGATATGCTTATACAGTATGATGCAGCAATATACCACTTATCCTAACTTATCTACCCAGTCACTGATACAAAGTGTCTAAAATTAGTTCTACATTGACAAATTACAACATTTCAATGCTCTTTTTTTCTTTTTTTAACAAACTGTCTTAAAAATGTGTAATTTCCTTCATTTACCTAATCCTCTTCTTACCTGATTCAGTTCACTTTATTTCAGACAGGAAAATCCATCCATCCATCCATTATCTGTAAACGCTTATCCTCATCAGGTGGGGCTGGAGCCTGTCCCAGCTGACTTTGGGCGAGAGGCAGGGTACACCCTGGATAAGTCGCCAGCGCATCGCAGGGCACATAGAGACAAACAACCATTCACACATAGAATTTTAGAGTCAACAATTAACCTATTAAATGCATGTCTTTGGACTGTGGGAGGAAGCCGGAGTACCCAGAGAAAACCAACACAGACACGACTAGAAAATGCAAACTCCACACAGAAAGGCAGAGGTTCAAACCATGAACCTTCTTGCTGTGAGGCAACAGTGCTAACCACTGCACCCCCATGCAGCTACTGCAGGTACTGGTAGCTACTGGTAGCTCTGAGGTGGGGGAATTATGGGGGAATAGCTGGGGAAATTATTGCTTTTCTCCTGTGCACCTGAGTGAAAGCAGTGTACTATATTTGTCACTGACATTCTGAATCGTAAGACGATCCTTACAGATATTTTAAGAGCATGCAGCTGTCTTATTCAATCAAATTAATTTTCACCAAATGAGCAAGCAGATCTCTGAAGTCTGCAACCACAATTCAGAATGCTTTGGAATGATCTCAGAGGGTTAACAAAGTTCACTGATAACTGACGATAATTTACAATTTTTTTGCTTAAAAATAAACATAAACCAGTGAAGAGAACAGGTTAAACATGAAATGAAAGTCATTCTGTTTTATTTTTTTTCCCATTTTAAAAAGAGAAACCCTTGAAGCATGGTCACCCATTTGTCTTGGTCACAAGTGCCCCATCAACAACACTTGCATGTCAGCTTGAAATATGAATTCTCCTCCCTGTCCCTGAATGCTGTGTATACTATATTGACATTTGTGGAGCTTGTGGCCGTCTGGCTGCAGGCATTTGATGTAGATTTTCTCAAAGACTTCTTTGGGGATTGTTCATATGGTCTTGGGCCAGAGCTGAGAACTGAATGATGGATACTTCACTACCTCAAGTGACTCTCTTTGGCCTCATATAACTTTACAGCCTCATTTTACCCCCCTGGTCTGTGAATTAGGTGTCATAAAAAAAAGAGAAATGAAAAAAAAAACAAAAAAACATCACAACCACGCCTTGCAACCACAAGAGATTTGTCTGTGACACCCAAGGCACTGGGGACCTTAAAGGTGCATCCATGTCAATGCCTTGTGAATTACCAAGCTGCCAAAAGGGGGTAGGTGAGGCTGGAAAAGGATGGAGGTAAAGGGGCCAAATTGTAACAGATTGCCAACTCTAAACCCCTGCCCTTAAGCAAAAAATGGACTTTAGGGATGAGGGTGCCAGTCATAGCATAATTGATGCTGGGCTGGGTACAGGGTAAGTCCCATCTGCCACTGTCTGTTATTTTGACGATGAAAAAAGCTTTCCCTTTTGTCCTGTCTCAACCAAGCCTTCCAACTATGCTGGCAAAATCCTCTCTTCTTCCCCCTTGTCCTCATTATAAGCACAAAGCTGTAAGTCCAAGCTTGGTTTACCCTCAGAGATCGGCAGCCTGGGGAGAGACTGGGGAAAGCCTTATACAGCCATGACATATCGCATTCCCCATCATATGGGAACAGAGCAACAAAAAAAGCACAATTGTGCTTAAGCTCCCAAATCATTCTCTTTAGATTGTGAGAGATCTGTGTGTGTGTGTGTGTGTGTGTGTGTGTGTGTGTGTGTGTGTGTGTAATTTTCCTCCTATTTATTTTAATAAAAGCTATATGAACCTGTGAAATGTTTTTGTGGATTGCTCTGAATAGTGCTGTACATTATATATATGTGGGTGGTGCATATCTCTCAGTGGTAGACAACTATTGCTAGACAGCTGCTATTGCTTGGTAATACATCAATGAAATCATATGTTTCCACAAATGATCGAACACATTTCTCATTCTCTTAAAACACAGAGACAGAACCAAGTGCACAAGCATGTAGTATATGTGCTCACCACATTTTCAACAACATCAGTATGATTAATGGGCTTCGGAACTGGGGAACTTGTTCAATGTGACACAAGCTTTTGTCTCTATGTTTCATCCCCTTCCTCTTCCTGACAGCCAGCAGACTCTCCCTCGCCTTGCAACCAGCTACTGCTGGTTGGTTGGTTGGGGCGGGAGTATGCGATATGAGCAGACAGCATGGCAATAACCCATGCAAATTGACAGGATGGGGTGTAAATGCAAATGGTAAAAGCACAATAGAAAAGTGATTAAAAAGCATTTCAGTGTCTTTTATCTCGTGGGGTTGCTCATGCTGGGGAATAAAGGTTTTCAAATGGAGCAGACTTAGGTAAGGGGGACTAGTGCCAGCGCTCATTTCAACATGACTTTTTTTTTTTTCTCCTCTTGAGAGGACTTAACTTTGATTGTTTTTCAGGCTGCCTTCTATCTCCCCCACTGCCACAATCATAGCCCATTCAACTGTGCGACTACTCAAAATAAGGGATATAAGCAGTTTGGCAATGTTTTATGTTTCACTCTGCTTAACTCAGTCCTGCATTTACGTTTCCCCCCTTCACAAGAAATAATTCCTGTTTTACATGCATGTGTGTCTTAAGAAATATGAATTTACATATACCTCTCTCTTAGGAAGAGTTTTGGAGAAATAAAGCAGCAGCAAGGCATGCATTGTTTGCATTGCCAAGAGCTGGCATTTTGTTTTAATTTTTTTGTATGTCGGAATCACATCCTTGAGCCTACAAATAAAGTTGAGATCATAAGACTGACTCAGGAATGGACCAATTCACTTCCACTCCAGACTCCATTGGGATAGACATTAGGTGTCAATTAAATTGACATTTTGAATTTCCAGTTCCTTAATTTGCAGAAATTTGGCACACACATTTTTCACAGTTTCCACTCTTCATGTTTAACCTCTTACTTGAGCGTTGTGTTTAGAACTGATAACAAATTGCATTAAGACCAGCTGAGTATTATACAATCCTTTTGAAAGTGGTTTATTTGTTCATTGATCACTATTGAACATTAAATGGGCATGAATTTGTGTTGTGCTGTTGTTGTTTGAGAATGATATAGTCAACTGAATAAGAGAAAACTACAAAAGGAAGACACCACAGAAACTCACACATTAGTGCCAAACATATAGGGTGAAACCATAGACTGTATAAATAATAACAAATGGACGTACTCTCCATGACAGTGTGGTGCTCCTGGCAATCACCATCTTGTCCTAGTCCTACCTCTGTCAGGTCCCGACTAATCCAAAAGTGGCCACCTGCTACAGCACCCACCTGTCAAGTCAAAGTGGAAATTCTCTTAATTCTGCATAACTTTAAGCCTTGATATAATTTGAACAAGTGAGTTTTATAAAAATTCAATCCCAGTGCAGTTGTCATGAACAGGGAAATTAGCTATAGAGCCCAAAAGTGCTTATTTCTGCTGTGAAGTTGTGCATTTCAATATGCAGATTGACTTATAGCCAGCCTGAAGAGGCCATTTGAGGAGCTGCACTTTTTTAACATTTCCACACTGGCTTCATTTTACAGCCATGGAGGTTGCCGCTTGGGTGAAACGAGATGAAATGGCAGGGTATAGTGAGAATGTTCTTTGGCTGGAATAAACAGGTTCAAGCATCTGTGTCAGCTAGCATTATCGTGTTCTCTACACAAGTGTCTCTGTGCAAGTAACTGTATCCTTGCCAGCTCAAGGGATGCTACTTTGTAGCTGGAACTGACCTCTGACCTCTCTGTGGAGGGGAATTCAAAAAGAAAACTCTCTTTAAAGGGTTGACAAAAATATTCTGCTACTTGTGGGCAAAGACAGAATCTTGCAAAATGCACTATATCACCTTAACACATGGTGTTTTTTCAGCCTCTCCTCCTGCTCCATCTGTATTCTCTCTCCGGCTTTCGTTACAGATCTGCATATCAGAGACACAGTGTCATATTGTCACTCTGGCACTAAGAGGAGGGAAATATATTTTAGATGTTCTTTGGGGTCCACTTGTGCCTCTTTCTGTCTATGTGATTATTTCCAATTTCAACTATAAAGAACCTCTCCAAATTCAGACATGAAATTGTTTTGCATATTGATGACACTGTGTCACCTCAAGGCCCCTTTTCAATGTGCTTTGAAATACTACCATATATCCAGAATACATGGGAATATGCCAGAATATTGCTCTCGCTGTATTCACTGTACCTGCTCCAAAGAAGTCTCCTTGTGCCTTTTTAATTGCAAAACTAAATCCAAATAAATTACCATGCTGACAAATGCTGCTGGAAATTAGTGTTTGAAAGCTTTATTAAAAGCAAATCTCTGCAGTGAAGCATTCAGAACTAATGTTCTTTTGCAAATCAATGGCATGCATCCACGAAGGATAGTTGGTGACTCAAGCACAAGTGGTGCATAAAAACTAATATGCAGTAAACAAAGAAAAAAGCAGAAACAGTGGGCAATTGTCAGCTGTCTAAAATTGAAAACCTTGGCTAAATGATTGCACTAATGTTCCTTTTGTGATTGCTATTCAAATTAAGTTTTAATTTTGTGGCAAAGATTAACTTATATATGCCCGCTTTCACCTGTAGGTATTAGGTCATGTGAAACTAAACCTACAATGTCATTTTAAAGATTGCTGCAATACCTTGAAACTATGTTTTGTGTTATTCTATTCATTTTCTGCACCCACCTATCATATTTAGATACACAGGGAACCTATCCCAGCTTGCATTGATATTGAGATGCAGGGTTTACCTGGCACAGAGCACCAGTTGATCAGAGGACAGACACAAAACACATGCATACCTATGGGCAATTTTATAGTTTCCAAATAATGCATGCGGGAACAAAGTGGAGAATGTCATAAGTTGAGTTTTTGTGATGAACATGGTTCTCTAGCTGTCAGGAAAGTAACCCTCCAGTGATTCTGATAAGATTACACTAAGAAGTGAAAAGCTTTGCACTTTTAGTTTCAGCATTTAGTTTGGTGAAACCATTCAGAATTCATACTGATTACTTTGGCACCCTTGGGCTCACAATAAAAGAGTACAGCTTCATCAAATACTTATCACTGAATTACTATCAATGAAAGTAAGCCAAGGATGACCTTGGTGCCTTTTTCTTTGCCATCATCTCCACACACAATCTTCCTCCACTATAAATAAACCCCCAGAGATGTGAACTCGAGGCCAGGGTGCTTAGTACGAGGGGATGTTGGGAGTGTTTCTTGTGAGTCCAGCTGTCTCCAGAGCTCTAAATCCCATAATTATGAGGCCAGAGGAAGCAGTCTCCTGGGAGCATTAAACATGCTCCTGTTCTGCACATTCACCAATCCCATTTGTTGTTGTTTTTTCCCCTTTTCCTCTCTTTTCGCTTTCTTTATTTTTATTTATTTATTTATTTATTTTTGGAAAGATAGCAGGGTAATGGTGCTTGAGGATATAGAACAGGAAGGCAGTGGTAAACGAGAGATACAGGGAGAGATCATTATTGATGTAATAGGCACAGCAGTGGTACCAGGGACAAACGGAAGTAAAAGCTGCTTTTAATGCAGCAGTGTGCAAATGCGTTCTGAACAATGGAGAAAAAAAAAAAAAAAGGAATGGCTTATGAGACTGCAGGCCTCAAATTTGTACACATTTACAGTGTCTTTCTTTTTAAAATATAGGAGCTGTATTCATATAATATAATGGAACATAGCCAGCAGCACATCTTTGGCAGGGCCGGGCAAAGATATTTCAGGTTTTTCTTGAGAGTTATTGTGAGGTGAAAACATTAATTACAGAATGTTTTAGCTTGGCTACATTACAATAACTTCTTAAACAGTTCCATGAACCCATGATTGTTTGGCAAAATCACACATCCCCAAAGCAGAAGTTGTAATCCTTGAAGTAAAGTGAGAACATAAAAATCACTGAAATTGGACATACTGGGGTAAGTGATATAAAAGCTTTTTTCCCCTCTCTCAAGACCCAAACCAAAACTATACATTGCCCAAAAGATTAAGATCAATTCCAAGGAAAAAAAAAAAAAGAGAGAAAATCTTGCCGTGGTAATCAGAATGCCAGGCACATAGAGCAGAAATACTTTTCTGTACACTGCTGTGCAGTTTTCATTATGTAAAGGAACGGGAGAGATGGTGCGGAGAGGATTTGGAATTTTTATATCTGTACTTGAATCTTTTGAGTCTTTAAAGAAACCTCCAGAAGAGTGTCAAAGATATTGACATTTTTTTTTATTTTTTTTCAAAAAGTTTCTCCGCTTTTGATATTTTTCCTCCCTAGACTTTTACATATTGTTTAGCCAACTTTTGCATTTCGATTTTCCCCCTTGTTTTGTATAAGCATTATATCAGCGTCAACATACTAGACAGTAACCTTGTCAAGATAGAAATGTAATGTTTTATCTGTTGTTTTTAAATGATCAGCATGCAACCAACGCTCCCATTCAAGACACCCAATAGACAGCTTAAAACAAAGAACTGCAGCACAAAAAAACAAAGGAAAACATTAGCTCAGCCTCTGACAAGTGGGCGAAGAGAGAGCTGCAATTAAATGAGGTATGAAAGGCTTAGACTCCATCATCACAGACAACCATCTTAATCTTATACAGGGTTGTTGTGTTTGCAAATAGTGTGCTGTGCACAGAAGGTCTTGGTTTTAATCATGTCAAATATTTCACCAAGGCTTATTGTTGTCTTTGGCTTTGACTCCCATTAGGTGAACCCCAACCCACAGGGCAGAAAACAATTGAGCACCTTGATCAATGTTCAGCTCTCTTCAACTTGATGGGGAGCTTGTCTTAGTGACTTTATTCAAAAACTGAACAACGCGTCTCCAAAGCATTTGTCCAACTGATTTGGACAAATACAAGTCAGGGGATTATGAATACTTATTAGTCAAGTGGAAACTTGCAATTTGACAGTAATTTTAATCTAATAAAATTGAATTTTATAATAAGCTTTGGCTTGAAATGTGTGTGGTTTGGTGTGTGTGATTGCTGCAAAAATTCTCTTGATCTCTTTATATTTAGCTGCTAACATTGTGAAAATGAATCATATTTTTTAACTGCATAGTATAGCAGCACTTGAAACATTTTGCAGACAAAAAATTGATGATGGTGTAAGGAATATATTTACTGGACTCCAGCAAGCTTTTACAAAGTGGAGTATAATGCTGTTTTATGGAATAGAGCAATCAATATTATAAATCCATAAAGTTGGATTGTTTTTTTTTACTGTCTGGTTATATGCTCTGCATATTAAATCAACTTCACCCTACTAGAGGCACTTCACCACTTGACAGCACTTCTGTGTCAAGTACTTGAGCATGATTGGTCAGGAACAGACACCTCTGACAGCTTATCATATGCCAGGTTGCGACAGGCTTGTCAGTAAGCTAATGGAGTGTTCTAAGGTTAATTTACTACCATATGAATCCCATCAATAAGCAATTAAGGGGTGTAGAAACACAGGCACCCAGGCCAGCAGCTAGATCCCCACCAAGCCCCACCCCCACGTTTAATCAATTAATTTTTGTGGCACGTCTGTTTAAAAGCGTTTGATAGATTTGCACACAAAGTGACACATGAAAAAAGCACAGCTCCCAGCGTGACCTTTCTTGTTGCCTTGTCTGCCTTGAAGCGTTCAAGGCAGACAAGGCAACAAGAAAGGCTCGTGGATTCAGAAATCGTAACTTCTAAAGACATACTTCACAGTCCTTGACAGATTTCACAAGTGCTTCTCAATCTGATTAGAGTTTGGATCAATTGAAGTATTCTTGAAACACTCCACGGCCAAATCTTGAGGGGAAAAAAAAAGGTCCAGCATTAAAAATACAGGTATGTAGACAAGGTACATAAAAAAATAAAAAAAATCCTCACCTTAAAGCCACAAATTGTTGCAAAAGTGCAGTCCTTGTTCAAAATTCAAGTGGTCCTTGTGTAGCTGGCAATCATCTGCTGCAGTGTTGTCAGTAAAAACTTGCTTGTTGATTTTTTCCCTGAATCAGCCATAATATAGTCTATAAAGTATTAAGCCACCATACATGGACCAGAATACTGCAGGTTGAACAGCTGAGTTTCTGGGGGATGTGGGAGATTTCCATTCATTACCTTATTCTACTCCCGGTGCTCCTCTATAATGCTGTGAAGTCTTGCTCACATGTTTTCCCTTTACACAGCCATGACATACTTGCTGGAATCCCTAGAGATATTCAGACGGAGCTTTAGTGATATGATATGTATGAGATTTTCTACCTTATCAGCTTCATCCGACTCACATAAACCCTGGGGGGTTTTGAACATATTGTCCCAACCATTCAGTTACCATTTTAAGTGGAGATTCTCTCAGCAGGTTCTTGCTTTCTTTTAGATAGATACAGTAGATAGATAAAGCAGGGCTGCAGGTTTGTTTTAGTCTGCTTTATTTTACACATCTGGGCACAAGGCATTGCTGCTTCTCTGTTTTCACTTCCTTGTCCTTACCCTGCTGTCAGTATTGCCAGTGCTGTTTCCACCTACATGTACAATCCTTAGAAGAGATTTCATCTCAAAATAACTCCTGGATTGCACTGAGCAAGTGGAAGCTGATCGTTTTTAACAGTTTAAGAATGTCTGAGGTTTTGTGTCTATCAAATGTTTCAGGGTATTGTTTCACAAAGCTTTCCTCTGTCCTCCACAGCGCCTCCAAACAACATATCAGTGGTGGCAGAGAACACTCCGGCCCCGTTCAGTCGATACCAAGCCCAGAATTTCACTCTCGTCTGCACTGCAAAAGGAGGGAAACCAGCCCCATCGGTGAGTTGCTGTTGAAGATACACCATGCTGCTCGTCCACCAGGGACGTGCCTTTACAGCACACAGATCCCTGTTGTTTACAGAGGAAAAGAAACTGTGTTTGCATGTTGCTGTCGGGGTTTTTCTTTTGTTTGTGGTTCTTTTTTTTTTTGAAGATATCAGATCACAGACTATTTCCAGTAAAAAGGCCCTATAAACAGAATTCCAAAAGTTGCATGACAACAGCACAATCCTTGATCTCAGTACATCCCAGATATCCAGCTTTATTTCCTAAAAAAAATAAATACTGGTGGATACAAGTTGTGTACATACAACGCCACACACCAACACACAGATAGTGTAGTATACCTGGTCATGAAATAAAGTATCTGTCAACAGTGCTGCTGTTACATTCTTACAGATTGACATGTGATTGATTACCAGCACTAATTTAGTCATGCAATGTGGTCATTAAAAAAGGTAGATCAGATTTAGGAAACAGACACATTAGTGTTATTAATGGTCACACTCAGGGTAATTAATCTAATCACAGTGACATGATAGTAATGATTTCACACAGAATTATCACTTTACACCCTCATACTTTAGGAAACGCACCAATGTGCACATGCATGCAATCAAGCATGCATGTGCCAAGCCACACACACACACACACACACACACACTTCCTGGTGGTTTCTACAAATAACTTTTTTTTTTCTCAACTTTTTGAAGTACAAGACAAGGTCTTGAAAATATCTGAAGCATATGCTCCTGTGTTTGGTGGCATATGAGCTTACGGACGCTGTTTGAGAGCGGTCGCTCGCTGTTTGTTCCCACCGGGTCATTAATCATCGTCCATGGGTGTATGGTAATGGACTCCAGACCCTGAGCATGCCTATCTCCTGCAATTATGAGCCCAGTGAGAGGTGAATACAAGGTGAATATGATTTCCGTCTCTCAGGTACTTCCTGGTTGATGGTGTGATGAGTGAGGATCTCCCCCTGTTGTGATTTCACAGGGAGCCTTAAGCCATTAAAGCTCAGCACTGCTGGATCCTTTTTTCAACACTTAAAAAGAGGAAGAAAGGGGGAAAAAAAGAGATCTAAAAGGTTTCAGCTGGTCAGTAAGCCCGGACTATCTCTGTGTCAGTGGCCAAGTCACATCGCTCATAATTAGCTTTGTCAGTGACTCTGCAAAGAAATGATCCAAGTCACTGACTTGAGATAAAAAACAAAAATTGAAAAGATGTTGGCCCGCTCCTTTCTCCATTCTGTTTGCAGAATGGAGAAAAAAAAATGCTTTGGTCTGAGATATATTGAAAGGTTTTGATGTTGCCTAGCAAATGCAAAGAAGCTTTGTGCTGCAAAGACAGTTCACGGTCACTTCAATGCAGCAGTTTTATCACTCAAGAAAGTGGCAACGCAATTTAAATGAAGCAACCCTTTTCATATATGAACCATACTTCCATAGAATAAAACCTGCTATTAATATTCTTTAAAAAGAATCCTAGAAAATGCACACGATTTATGCGAGTTTTGAAAAGCAGGATGAAGCATATCAAAGTAAGGCAGTCTTAATTGTTTGCTGAAGATTGATCTTGTGAAGGAAATGGTGCAATGAGAAAATATCATGTTAAGAAAGCTTTTGCAATGGTGCAGGTAGGAAGTGCAATAGTCAAGAGACGTTGCAAGTATTACAAATTTAATAGTGAACATAAGCTTGTCAATATAAGATGATATGCTGCATCCTGCAATAAAACAAAAAAAATGTAGTTGTTGACCTTCGTTCAAGGATTGTGGACACACAGCTGTGGAATCAGTAAAAGTAGCAGTAATGGACAAAAAACATGGAATTAATTAAAAAATAATGAGCTATGTGGGTTGTATCAGACATATAAGAAACAAATTTTGTGAATCTTTGTCGCAATACATTTTTCCCTTCGCCACCGAGAGCCAGCAGCTTCCAGACAAAAACATTTTAAAATAAAATACACTTACTGGAGCTCCTGGACAAACTCTGAATCCAATATCATCCTAAAAATAACAAGGCATCTTCAGATCGGTTCATTTTGTTTCCAAAGTGGCTTTTTGAACCAACTCTGTTTTATCAGAGAAACAGAAACAACACTGGTAAACTTTAAAAGTCCTGCACAACCACACAGGTGTTCTCAGTTATTCTGTTTGAAGTTGGGTAGAGTTAAAATAAATAAGTTTACTCAAGTCACCAAACTCCATATGTATATTCATGAAGATATAAGTTGCTTCACCCTGGCAGATGAAACAAAACTCACTGGAGTGTCAGATGTTAGTCAAGCACTGTTTGTATGCACCCACACAGTTCTGAGAGGAGGTTTGATCAGCCAATATAAGTGAAAACACCTGTGTGAGAGCACCATGAGTGTGTAGGGTCTTTAATGTTCCTGGGTGCTCTCATAGCATGGAAAGTATGTGCTAAAATTATATTTGTGAGTCACTGTGTGAGCCAGAAAACTATTGGAGGGAATGTACTTCTATGTCTTGCACTTTGTGCCTGGATGGAAACTAATTTCAGGGTCGCTTATTAGTCTTCTAAGAGGCAAACAGATGGAGTGTTTACACTGGAATGATATAAAGTCAAGTCTGGACTATCCAAGGAAAGTGAGAAAGAAAACAGTTTAAACTTGGAAAGTTGCATTGCCTCTCTGGGGAGTTGATCATGGCCTGTCAAAGTTGCCTTGTACTGTTGGACTAAATCAAAACCCAGTAAACAAACTGTGACAGGATTCATGGATAGATTTTAGGAGTACAGTCTTACTAGTCCTGCAGACCTCTCTTTAATCTCCTTTGAAATGTCATACTTTGGTCCTTAGTCAGTAAAAGGAAATATTAATTTGTAAAATAGATAAAAATGTAGTCCGTTGTGAAGCTTTTTGATACATCCTCTATGCTAAGTTGTCTGAATCATTAGTTATATCATAGCAGGTAGGCAGGAGTTAAATGATGCCAAGTGACATACCAAGTAGCGGTTGTTGTAAGATAATCAAAGCTAAACTTAGAGCTACTGTCAAAGGTGGGTTGAAAAGAAAGGACAGTTATAAGATAAAAATAAACTGCTGTGGCATTATTCTTAATTATTATCCTGTCTGCATAGTATTACAGTTGACTTGATCCCCATTCATTTTTAAGAATGAGCACAACTATCACATTTAAAATGTGACCATTTGTTCTATTTATGCGGTTGTCCACGGTCATGCTGCATAACAAAACCTCATTAGGTTTGTAAGTATTTGCTTGAATGTTGCTGCTTTGCCCCAGTTATGTGACTGCAACTTCAAACGATTCCCTTTGCTTTTTGATGAAACTCATTTAGTCTTTGTTGGTGCTGCTGCCCTGGGGCTTGTTGCAAAATGAGCTGTTGTCAGCTCTATTTTCAATGTCATATCATTGCAAGCCTCAATAATGGTTCACAACTTGTAAAGAAATTGACCTGATTTATTGAGCCATCATTTAACAGCTGATAAAAAAAGACTATTGTGATAAATATGACCATTTAAAAAAAAAATCATGTTGTTTTGAGCTATACCAAATCATATCTCACCGTAGGCTTTGTACCTCTGGATTTAGGACAGAACCAATGCAGTATCTATTGTATTTTCAGCCCTACATCATTTATTTATTTGTGTCATATCTTCACCCATTCTTTATCAAGATGATGTTTATCATAAATACTGAGCGTCCATTAAACCAAAATTATTTCACAGAAAGTAAATAATAGTTATAAGTAACAGGTTTTTGCAATAAATCTTTGGCTTCTTGGAGGCAGGAGAAACAATTGATTTATTAAGAATATTAAGACATATTAATTATCTATTAATTATTATTAAGTTGATATGTCAAATTTAGTGATTATTTACACAATCCAGCAGTTACTGACCGGCATTAGTATTCATATGAAGTCGTCTTTCTGGTTACCTGGAGAATGTAAGTCCAATATTCACTCTCTTTTAGATCTGTTTTTGTTCTCTAACAACAAATATCTGTCTGTATATCTGCTGTATACTCCACATGCTATAGTAAATATAGTAAAGTTACAGCCTTACAGCTAAACAATAAGCTGAAGCTTGCTATAAAGAAAAACAAAAACATTGATTATACCTGCTGAAAGGGTTATGTCATTTTAATATAAGTTCACATACATTTTATGTTCTCAGGCATTAAAAAGTTGTTCTGTTTCCTGCTGCAAGAAAAACAGCCAAACAGGGTCCTCTCGTGGCAAGCACTGCTTAGAATATCGCTGCTGTTCATGGAGAGAGAAGAGAAAAATGTGTAGGAAGAACAAGAGCTGCTGATTATGCTGCAGAGCAGCCAAAATCTCTTCAAGTAATTAAAACAACCAGTGAAGCTACACAGTGTTTGCGCTGCAAATGCTATTTTTATCATCAGAGTTTCACATAATTGTTGTTGTTTTTTTTGTTTTGTTTTTTTCATTTTGCATTTTTACCTCTTGGATTTGAAGATTTTTTTACTGATAAATTAATAGTATGTTTGTGAGCATCAAAATTGTGTGTGTGTGTGTGTGTGTGTGTGTGTTTGAGAGAAATAGTTGGCGAGGGTGAAAGAGGGAGAAAAATCTACTTGTAAGGCTCTCACAACTGCTGTACACTCACTTACCCGTCTATAGCTGAGCTTTATGGACAGAACAAATGAGTCTTGAAACCTCTTACTCTATACTTCAAGTACCAAGCAACTAAACCTTGTTCAAGTAAAGATCACCACAGACTTTATTTCATCATAGAAGAACCTTGTGTTGCATTTAATGCAACATTTTCTTTTATCCTAAACAGAGACATATAAGCTTTGTGTTTGTTTTGACGCATTTGCTTTGGTTCCCAACAAAGAAAAAAAGATATTCCCTGTTGCTATGCAACATCCTTTTACGTCTTTCCAGCATCCAGTGTAATGTCTGACACTTCATTTCCGGCTTAGTGTAGACATTTGAATGTGTTGTGAAGTTCATCCAGCACTGTTGTTAGTTACACTTTAGAGAAGCTCCTATTTTGACTCATTGTGTCATTTAAGTGGTTCTTCAAATGTTACATTGGATAAAGCACAGCCAATAATGTTGAATGGTTATATTTCCTAATAAAGGAAGATGCATAACTGGTGAAAGTTTTTAATTTTTTGATTGGCATTTAATTAAAGCAGCAGCAGCCTGTTTCCAGACTTTTTAATCACTGCAAACATTTCTGATGTGGTCAAAGATTCCTATAGGTCTGCTGTTGCACTCATTGGCAGCTGGTTTCATCATCTTTCTACATAGCTACCTAGCTACTTATCTTAAACCATAGGATGTAAAATATGTTCACTGCTCCTACGGCAACTGCTACCACAGCTTCGATTTCAACTAAAGAATGACATTGGCAGGACTAATATAGTATAAAGCATCAACAAAGCATTGCTCACTTTCCGTCTTATATAAAGGCTGCTGTGCACACTGATTTGAACTGTTATGATGTATGATTTTGAGAAACATGTATTTGCCATGCCTCTGGCACAAATACGATCATATTCATAGATGTGGTATAATGGACTCTTTTTAAACGTGTTATCTATCCCCTGCAGATGTCACTGAAATAATAAGGTGTCTTATGTTTTATCTTAGCATCCCTGTATTATAAAACATAATGCTACTTTGTATCCTATAGCCAGCAGAGTAGTATGGCAGTTTATTACAGTCGAATCGTCGTGTTTGCCATACTGCGTGCATTTTACTTGTATTGCGTAACATAAATTATGTGTCTTGAAGTTTATATAATTTCAAAAGCTGTTACTTCCCACCCACCACCAAGACCCCCAACATGCCAAATTCCCCCACTGCAGCTTGAGAGAGCTGAATATAATGGACTGCATGTGTTAAAATTGTCTGGTATTATGTTTCAAGATCTGTCGGCATCTGATGTCACTGAAGCAAGCTGGTGACATATCAATAATAGCTTCCCAGTGCCACTCATTAGAGCATCCTCAGAACACAAGCAAGCACTGATTGAAAAGAAGAAAGATAATGACGGTTAATAATAAGAAGGAAAACTGATTAAGTCATGGCCAGGAACCTTCTCTCTGCCTCTCTCCTCTTTATGTCCTCCTTTCTCCTGCTTCTGCTCTCTCATTGAATCATTCTGTCACCATGAAAATTACCGCCTTGTCCTTTTGACACCGCCATGATTAATTGCGGCAACATAAAGGTGTATATGGACCAATGCATGATTGTTACATTTTCAAAAAGGTTTTTGGATTTGAGATGTTGGTGAGGTGGGGGCAAGCTTGGCAGTGTGCAGAGTGCAGATGCTTTTATTCCTGTCTATTCACAGAGAAAATGCAAAAACCCTTCTCATGCCTTCCCAGCTTAATTTTACCACTGCCGTATGCTATTGTGTACGGGCTACTGCTTAGAATTACATCTCTCTCCTTTTTTCTGTGCTAATTCATTTCAGAATGAAGTAAGTGGTTTGTGTCTGGTTTCATTGTCTGCATATATTGGACTATGAAGTGTTTGGGGATTTATAACAGAGGCATGATTGATAATCACTTTATTCCATGCAGGAACACTTTCTGTAAGAAAACAATACAACAGCAATGCCAAAAACATTAAAAAAAAAAAAAAAAATCCCCTTTTACATGAGAGGAAGCATATTTTACAAGTCCAGCAGCTGCAAAACGTATTACCTAACAAGTCAATGTGTTGATTAAAGACAATATAGCCATTTTGCACGTTTTACTGCATGCTTGCTAAACAAAAGATACATTTTAACACTTTCCAGGGAGGACATGTTTGGAAACTCCAAAGCTCAGATGTAGCATTTCAAGCCATCTTAAAAGGCATGAAATTGTCTGCTGTGTGGCAATTTCCCATTCACTAACCATTTTATTTTACTGTGCGACATCAACACACAATGCATTCAGGATAATCACATGAATTGTGATTCTACTAAAGCATTACCCAACAAAAGTTCCCATGTCACTTTGTGAAATGCAGCCATTTATTTGAGACATGTATCACAGTGAAAGAAAACCTCAGTGTCTTTTTGGCAGCTTTATAATCACTTGTGGAAAATTAATCAGTGTTTGCTCCCATTCGTACAGACGTGAACGAAGTGATGCATTTTCTGTTATCTCTGCCTGTCAGACAAGGAAATGTGTGAAATGAGATTTTAGCAAATTAGTAGGTAGCTTAAATGAATACAGACCAAGTTTACAGTGATGGCACATGTCTCCTTAATTGTGTTTTGATTTTAAGATGAATTGTGGGTTGATTGACATTTACAGAGATATGGATTCCTGGTCGTGGACATTTTAGTAAAATGTGCTCTGAAATCTTGCCTTTGCAGAACTGCATTCAACTTAAACAACTGGTTTGAATCCCAAGTCATAATTTGTTAGGCATTAATTGAATGTTGTCTTACAAGTTGGCACTTTAGAGCCTGATATATTCAACAGTAAAATAAAAGCGCTTTCAGTATTAAACATTTAACTAATTCATAACAATAGTCATTGTCAGAGCTCTATTGAAGCCAACACATCCTGCTGATTGGCATTCTATTTAATATGATTCATTTACAGAACTGTTGCCACTGCAAACATTGTGCAGTGTATCAATGGAAAACATCTAAGAAATGATGATGACGTGTTTAAAACTGACAAAGAGAATGAGTGACACAGATCATATTCAATGCTGACTGAAGACGCTTAACAGGATCTTCACTAAACAACATTAAGTACAATCAAAAATATCTTCGAGTTCACACGACTCCGAACATTTCTATACATGTCTATTTATATCTGTGTCTGCAGTATTTCCATATCCATATGTGATCTGTTTCCTAATAATGAAAGGGGAAATGAATGAGGAGCAGAACTGCAGGATAATGACATAAAAATAACACTTCACGCTCTCCCTGCAGCCACATACCTGTTATTGCATTCATTCATGTCTTTGATGAAACACTGATTGATTTCTTTTCTTATATTTCAAGTGCACAGGTGGCAAGGAAGGATATTTAGTCATGGTGATATCTTTATGAATAGGTAAACTGATGCTTGATATTTTGCCGGAGATAACACCTCAATAAAGGTATTACTTCTGACTCATTCAGATCACCTGCGGCACATGGCTGTGAACTATGTTAAGTCAAGTAGATGTTTAATCAATATTTCCTTTATACCTATAAATTAACTTGGATGTTAAAGTTTATAGAGACAAATCAGTTATCTAGGCTTAGGGAATTAATTCCCTTTTATACCGATCCATAGCCAACACAGGTGTTATTGTGTACCCGCACCATTTTGTCCAACAAAAGCTACAGAACAGGTGCATGGATCGTTCTAATCCACGCTGCTCTCCCTCCACCTGCTGTGATAATTAATGAGGTGTTTTAATACACAGTGAAAAAGCTCCTTCTCTTTGCAACTTGTCGAGTAGATGTAGGAGTTAGCAGACGCAATGGGGTCATTGTGAATCTGAGGTTGATGTTTCTACTTCCCATTGCGCTATTGGATTTTAAGCTCTGGCTTTACAGAGCACATTAGGTAAATGCAGATAAAGGGTGATGGGAAGTAAATGTTCCCATGGTAAAATTCAACTGAGGAAAATGTGTTGATCTGTGGAACTTTATATGTAAATTAGCCCTATTGGCTATGCCGGGCTATAATCAATACACTTAAGGATTAGATGTAGATTAGAAAAGTAAATGCTATATATGAAGAACTGTTTTCTTTGTTTGTTTGTTTGTTTTGTTTTGTTATTATGGACAGCACATAATGTATAAGCTCAAGTCTATTATGGACCAAAGGTGTGTTCACACAACCTGCTCCTTACCTGTCCCTGAGTTAATTTGTAAGGAGCATAGAGGTAGTTTAAAAGTGTAATTATGTATCTTTGCACCTGTGTGTGCAGTGAACCCTATCTACACTTACCCTTTGAAGGAACTTTTTTTTTCTTCATAACACCATCTTTTCTTTTTGTGTGTGCACTAATTAAAAACTAAGGTTGTACTTGTAGGCGTAGTCATTAGTCATCTTTTAACAACAGATTGCACTAATGTGATTTCAGAATTTCTCTAACAAAGGCAATTTATTATAAGATGTGATAGACTGGAGGGGGGGAAAAAAGAAAACATCCACTTCAAGTACTCAAATCTGATTCTCATCTAATGAAATGTCTAATTAGATTTAATGGAAACCTATTGAAATAAATAATAAGGACTGTTGTTCATCACCTTCTACAGTCCAATCCCAGTATGAACAAACTAACTTGGAACAAAAACTTATGTTCAAGTTCAAAAGAAAAGTTTGTTTGAACTCCTTATAAGTGTAGTACAGGTAGATGGGGCCATAGAGCAATTTAAGACTCACAGGTAGGAGCAGCATATTGGGTTTCCACGGTCCTGACGACACCCAGCTCTGTTGAATGCCTTTGAGCAAGGTCACTTAGCCCCGCGTGGATGTGTACCAGTCTGCTGTGATGGCAGGCATTAGAAAGTTTTAGAGTTGGCTATAAATACAATGATACAACCTAGCAGCACAACACAGCTTGTATTATAATGATGTTGCATCTGTCTTTGCAAACATAACCTCATCAACAAGGGGCCCACACAGACAGCCCCCATTCATCAGTGTTTTAAAATAAAGTTGCTAAAATAAAAGATAAATTGAATGAAACTTAGAAATGTCCTCCAGGACTGAACACTAAAGTTAGTGGTTGTATTGTTTTATGTACTGTTGATGTGAATTGAACTGATTATATTATATATTGTTAAGTGTCGAGGAATGTAGGGATGTAGAAACTACTTTCTGGCAGTGGGTGCTGTAAATATTCGGATATGGATAGGGTTGAATTCGGAACAATATCATCAAATTCCACTATTGGTCAGTTTGCTTTTAATTTCTTTGAGAAGGAATGACTTGACGTGTTTTGTGTCATTAATCCTTAGTTCATTTTTAATCCTAGAAGTGCAAAAAAGGATTGATTGTTTCACCCAGTCTGTATTTGACTACTGCTGTTTTCCAATGGATCAAACAGTCATAAGTTTATGTTAGTGGTAATAGAAAAGGTATATTCTGTTGAAACTTGAACATTTTGTGTAACCGAATAATCACAATTGTGACTAAAGAAGTGTTTGCAGTTTGACTTGAACTCTTTCTGACTTTTCATTTGATTATTTCCCACTTGACTTCTGACATTATGGATAGATCTATTTGAAGGGGTTGGGGAATGTGCCAACAGTTGTTACCACTCCCTGCACCTGCCTTACAGTATAGATAGCCTGTTAACAATTTTGGGATTATGTCATCCCCCAGTCTAATGGGCTGTCTCAACATCAAGTGGGTCAAATGAGTACATTGTCTCTGAAATGTATGTATTGTCACTTTTAAGTTGAATCATAGTAATGGCCATACATTGCAAAGCTGTATTGTGGTTCAGAGGTTATAGATTCTTCCCCCTTTGTGAATGTGAAAATGTCATTTGGAGTTATTCCTCAGGAGATTGGCCTTATCCTTACTTGTTGACACTCATTATTGCTGTTTACCCACTTAAGGCATCAGCCCTCGAGTTGGCACATAATTCAAGCATGTTTTATCTATCTTCTCTCTCAAAAAAAAACTCTGAAATGAACTGTTTAAAATAATGACTCTTTGATCTTTGAAAAATTGAATTCAAATGACCAAAGGTCCCCAAAAGAGCTGCAGATTAAATTTTCATTTTGCAAAAAAAAAAAAAAAGGAAATCTTTTTCCAAAATACCAACACCACAGGCAGTGACTATGCAACCTTATTTCAATGCTAATATCTGGAGGTTATAGGCTGAAACGGGAGCATAAATTCTCTGTCAGGAGATTAGCCACCCAGAGATGTTAATAGACTCATGAAAGGGTGAGAAAACTCCTGTAATATCCTTGGAAAGCCCTTTTAGTGGCAGTGGCCCTTTTAGTGGCAGTGCTTGCTGCTACTGGACCGACACAGCAGCTGATTTTTAAAGCTGCACTAATCAATACTTTTATATTAACACTTGAGATGTTGCTCCTAGCAACAATACTCAAAGAGAATAATCACCCAACTCTGCAGTTACCCACTCTATGGAACATTTTAGTGTCTTTGAGTTCATTGTTTTGGTTTTTACACTTCACAATGTTGCTGTTGTGGTTATTCTCACTGCTTCCATCAACCCCATTTCCAGCTGCAGCAGGCAGTTTCTTTCAGCCAAAAAAGATCTATAAATCCCATTGTACACTCGCTGCCCAGCACCAAAATGCAGCCAGGCAAAGATACCGACAGGCTGGTGAACAGAGTGGAGCATTTAGCTCCAGAAGAGAGATGTTTTACTAAAACAGAGCCCACTACAGAGAAAAAGGACTTCAAATTAATGTCTGCTGAATGAGTAAAGAGGAAACAATTCCTTAATATGTTTGCTAAATCATCTTTATGAGGTAATATTATGACAGTGTTGGGCATTGTTTGTTGTTTTCTGCTAGAGCTCAGTAAAAAAAAAGTAGTACAGGGAAATTTGTCTTTCCATCTCTTGCTGCCTCTTTTTTTCTCCTCCTTCTCACTCTGTTTCAATACCCTTTGTTCTGTCTAAGGTGTACTTCAAGCGTGATGGCGAGCTGATAGAGGTGATCTCCTACACTCAAGCCTCCACCAACGAGCAGGGAGGTGGCTCAGCGGGGGTAAGAGGGGCCAGGCCGCTCATCAGCAGGGACCTTGATGACACTAAACTGCAACGTTCCCTCTCCCTCCTGGACCCCGAGGGACGGTCTCCACGTCTGTACACAGAGAGCCCCCAGCGTGTCCACACCCAGGGCCAGCAGGCCCACGAGCCCAGCCCTGCAACAGAGGTCATCCCGGAGACAGTGGTGAGCCGGGAATTCCCCCGCTGGGTGCACAGCACAGACCCTCTCTACTACTTCAGCCACACTCACCTCCCCCAGAGCGACGGCTCTGTGGTGGTGCAGGCCCGACTCACCTGGACCCTCAACCCCCAGCTAGATAATGATGCCCTGTTCAGCTGCGAAGTCAAGCACCCAGCACTGTCCATGCCCATGCAGACAGAGGTCACTCTAGGTGAGTAGGATGCAGACTAACCCCTTGTTTTTGCATGCTATTCTC
Organism: Argyrosomus regius; assembly: GCA_946959425.1. Classification (NCBI taxonomy): domain Eukaryota; kingdom Metazoa; phylum Chordata; class Actinopteri; family Sciaenidae; genus Argyrosomus; species Argyrosomus regius. Next base: position 12,952,412 of record OX336885.1, read on the forward strand.
ATTCCTCCACCACCACCTTTTTCTCATCTGTCCTCTATTCCTACCCAAACTCCATCCAAAACACTCCACCTAGACACACACACCCTTTTCTCATTTCTTCTTCCTTTTAATCTCCTGCTGTCTCCTTGTATCCCCTTGCCACACTTGGAAACCGACTGGGCCCCCTTATGTCTCCTTTGCAAATGTACTCAGAACAACACTGATTTTCATTTGATGCCGCTTAATTGTGTTACAGCTGAGCAGATTGCGAGTTTAGCGGCGAATGCAAAACTCAAAGTGACTGACAGGGCAATTCATCGAGCTGTCTGTTGCTGGATTGAGTTAACTCAGTACCGTTATTGAAAAAGTCAACCTGAATTAGAGAAGTCAAATGAGAATTTAGACACACTGACCAGTGTTATATCATTGGGAAGACAATTTCAGATGTCGCCCTTCTTCAAACTTCAATGAGCACCTCCTTTAAGCTCTGCAGTCTTGGGCTTTAGTTTTCTAAACAGGATGAAAGCTTCGAAGATTATTTGTTTATTCATCTCCATTCTATTCAACTATGAAAGCAGTGAAAGACATAGTGATGCACTTGCTGAATTCTGAGAACAGGAGTCATACTTTAAGGGATAAGTTAGCATTAAGTTTTAATGGTGTGATCCAAAAGACACACACACGCACACTCTAATTTTTTTAATCTAAAAACAAAGATGGCTTCCAGCGTATCCAATTAACACTTCAAAGGCAATACGTTGGCATGGTCCTCCTGGAAACGAGCCCCGCAATCCTGACATGATAAACAGAGACATTATCTGCCGTGAGATGCTAGCAACGGTTGAAGACAGAAAGAGACTCTGAATGAGGAGACTGTGGCTGGTACATGTTTGCTTGCTACATTGTGTCTTGCTGTCAGTTTTTTTTTTTTTTTTTTTATCTCACATCACCACCTTTCATCTAATTAAAAGTATCCTTCTTATTATGCTGGTGAGCAACTGTGGTCACCCTGAGTTGATGTGTAGAAATTGTCATTATCATCTAGTGAAGTGGATTTTTTAAATAGGTTTAAGAAATGACAAGGATGGACGTTTACTCTCAAAAACACTAAGGCTTTTTCTTGCCTAAAGTGTGGGAGATCTTAAGATCTGTGAAGAGTTGCATACATGAGCTACATTTTATTGATATAAGCCATTACTATACAGTAAAGCTTACTCACTTTGTTTGTTGCAAATAGCAACTCGATGTTTTGCAAATAAAAATAAAAAATGCATCAGACATTCTAATGACACTGTGGACTCCTTGGATCTCAACTTGGATGATGGCAGATCATTTTGTTGCAGCAGTAACTTTCCATTAGTCCAGCTTTCCTTTGATGGTGCACTCACAGATTGTTGTTTGAGAAAAAATAAGTTTTAGATTTTGGTTTAATTTCAGTTCTACACTTGTGTGCCAAGAAGATTTCCTGCCAGAATCCATATACTGTACATATCTGGGTAAATAGGGTGAATCTACAGGGTCTCAATTAGTGAGGAAGCGACACTCCTTTCTGTTGTATCATTTGAATCAGTTTTTATTTCAGACTGACAAGAGAAGTGTACTTTTTAGATACTAATCTTGCGCAGAACAGCTGAAAGGACTAGGTTGGTATTATTCTATATGTTTCTTACTGTCAATAAATCCCATGAAAAGATGAAAACAATACCTCATCTATGACACTCAGCCCCAAGCTTTTTGATTCTGAAAGCATAAATCTTTAAAAATGTTTCACACAAACTCTAGTTGCGTTTTTAAGAAAGCCTCATTTTTAAAACATCTGTAGTTTTTAGTAGAGCCCGGCCAATTTATTGGCCTATCTCAGGTACATCAGTAGAGGAGAGGATCCAGTGTCGAAAAAAGTCCCTTTGCTCCTAGTTAAAAATCAATTGTCGCAATTGGTGTTGTCACTTTTTTCAAGTGGAAAAAATCTCATACAAGGAAATTGTCTTTTAAAATGTAATAACTGTCACATATCCCAAGTGGATAGAAATGTAGTACATCACATGTTAAACTAAGGCAGCAGCATCAGTCGGAGGTATAATGGCAATGAGCTGTCTTCCCCAGAAAAGGTATTGCAGTTCTTTTACATGTTGATGATAAAACAGATGACACACCCTGAGGGGAACGGGCCCTGAGAAACTCTTGCTAAATGTCAAAGGCGCTAATATTTTGACAAGCCTTTGTCAATGCTATGTTTGAAGTCATTAATTTATCACTACCTTTGTTCTTTTAAAGAGATGGAAGGAGCATCACCAGACGTTTTTCCCACCACCTAAAGAAAAGAGAACAGGAAATGTGCGCTTGTTAATTCTAATTGGAGCACAGTTAAAATTCAAAGCATTCACAGACCTGCTGGTCTGTAGAGAAAAAGTAATAGAGCAGTGATTCAGGTCAGGGGTTATTACAGTACAATAGAAATTGTTGGCTCATATGGCTACATATGTTAGACAAAACAGAAGACAGATTTTGAGTATTTGAGATTTGTGGCCATGTGTAACAGCTCACCAGTAAGGAGGATTCCCATTCACAGACATATGGTATTCATTTATATTATACAGCTATAACCAGATAATTGCACTCTGGATCTGTCTTACTGTATATACACACATAGTCTCATGGTTCTCTCAGGTGTGTTTGGTCAGGAAATGAAAAGGAGGTCTTCGCAGTGCCCATAAGTAATAAATCTTTCAGAGATTTAATATTGCCACATGAGACGGAGCGACAGTCTGACAATCGACCAATGTTGCATTACACTTTATGAATATTCATGAATGGCTCCGTGCTCACGATGCAAATGGTCCTAAAGCTGGCACCCGGCCTTAGGAGTCCAAAAACAGTGCTACACCTCAATGAGACCAGTCTGTTTTATTCTCCTGGACTGTATCTATGACCATAGCGCATCTTAATAATTAAAATAAGTTCTTCCTTTGGATATAGATGAGTTAAGGTGTTTATTATTCAACATCATTAGACAAGTGGTGGAATTCTCATTTCATACACAGTACAGCAGCAAGAGGAGATCCAGGTTTCCTCACATCTCATTGCTTTGCCAGACTGTGATATTCAAAGAGCAGATGCTCACTTTCAGGAAGGTGTCTGTGATCTCTGTGTGTGTGCAGGCGTGTGTCTGTGTTTGGGGGATTTTATGCATATATGTGCATGGTTATTTGTATGCAAATGTCTGTGTGTGTGTCTGTTCTCCATTCAAATCTAGATGTGTTATGTGTACGTAGTATGTTGTTTATATCTGTGTTCATCTGTTGCTCAGTTCCACATTCATCAATCTGTCTTATCTCCCTGCTTTGGGTCACCTAGTCTAACCGTGAAAGACATTAAACAGTGCCGGATTCACCACATCCAGCAGTCAGTCAGGCTTTTTTAAGCCTTTTTAAATTCACTTGCATCCTTCTCCAGCTTCTTTTTCGACGAAACCAGTCACCCAGCTAATGTGACAGGTTCCCTTCAACTGCTTAAGTCTGTTGTGCAGCTGGGCAGACCTGTTGATGTCCTGGCTTGGTATTAAAGCACACCTGATGCAGGGTGCGCAGTGTTTTTCTGGAGGGCATGTTTATTCTCTGACCCCTACTGAAGTGATAACAGTTCCTCCTGCAAAAGGAAGAAGTTGCCTCTGACAATCTCATGGGACCATGGCTAGTCTCCCTTGTGAGGCCCTCACCCTCAGAGAGAGGCTGTGTTATGTCCATCACACTGCATGCTGCCCTAATCAAAGGTGGTGACGTAGGACACCAACTGTCACTGTTGGAGCAAATCCCAGAAATCAGCCATCATCGTCCCCTGCCATATGCCTTGCAAGCTCTATGTGACGCCATTACACCAGTATTTAAAAATACCCTTCCGTTAGTGTGTGGGCGGTGGAAAGAGTGCTTCACACTGCCATGGCAAAACTAGCCTGTGAAATGCAATCCATCTTGGGCATGAGCACTTAGCCATGTCAAGTTGCTCACATACTGTCCTTGGTTGAGTTGCCAGTCAATACATGGATGTTTTTCTTTTTGTTTTTTCTTTTTAAAAAATCCTTTCATTTCAAGATATCTTCTTAGACTTCACATCAGATTAGACCGCTATGCACAGAGTGGTTGGATAGATGTCTAGTGTTGCTGAAATCTTCATAAATATCTGCTCTTTCTCCTGTTTGTATTACATGAATTCTCCCTCATCACGTCCCTCACATGCCTCATTTGTGCAATTCATTTCATGCTTTTGTTTCTGTTTTATAAAAGGATCCAGAGATATGATATACAGTACATGAGCAATGCCACACGCTCAATCCTATTTACATATACAACTCCTGATACATTAGTCTGTTGCAGTCTTGTAGTCAATGGCAGCCTAAGAAAAAGGCAGTGCTTCATTAGCCACAGTGGACAGTTTGTTGCCAGATTAATAGCTAAATACTGAGGTCATTTGTCTGTTTATTTATTTATCCTTTGGTTTAACTCATCACTGAAAACAAGCATTGAGTGCTGTGATTTATATTGAGAGTTCAAACCAAATTAATTGAAGAACTCCTGGGGTGGACTTGTACAGGCATTATTGATAGGATGCCCTTAGCTTGGGTCTCATTGCGTGTGATACTCCGTCCATTCATCTAACATATGGAACTGCACAGCGTGTGAAGCAGTTATCTTTAGGGGAAATGTTAATCATCTCAAATTGTGCAGAACCTGCTTATATGGGCTTAATTTAGTATGCTGTGCAGTTTAGCCATAATGAAATTACATACCTTTTTATAACATTATGCAAATCACTCATTTTATCTCGACGCTACATTCACAGGACAATCACCGGCCCCTCACAATCTCAAAATATTATAATCTGCCTACTCCCTCTCCTGCTTGTGCCCCATTGTTTTAGAGGGTCCAAATGAAAGCCATCTGGGGGCTGCTGTCCACACCAAGACAAGGGAATTAGCTCTCTGAGTGTCCCTTATCTCACTGCCTCCACACTCCACCCGGTGCACTCCCATTCTCCTCTAGTAATGAGTATCTACCCAATTTAGTTCCTTTTCTCTCCAAGAGGGAATAAATCCAGCACAGTCCTTTGGATGAAAGACGCTGCAGGTCCCTCGCCTCTCGGCCCGTGACCTTAATTGACAGGAAATTGTATTTGTCTCTCTCCCTCTGTGACAAAACAGATATCAGACAAGATTTGCACTCCATGCTCAGTACGATGACCTTTGTCTTTTTTTTTTTTCTCTCGTTTCAGCTGCTCCAAAGGGTCCTAAACTCTTGATGTCCCCGACTAGGGCAAAGGTAGGGGACACAGTGCGCATCACTGTGCAAGGATTCCAGGTAGGATCGCCTGGGGTAAGTGCATGGGGTGTTAAGAAAAGCCAAGTTCAATCTAGAATTGTGACTGGTGCATATGTGCACTAAGGCCTCTACAGTTTTGAAGTGACCACTCTGATGGGCATAGACATTACATTGCATTGCATACAAAATATTCATTTCGTCAAAATTTTGATTCATACATTAACATTTTGATTTAAGTATGCAGGCTGTAAATTACTAAACACGACAATTCTTGAGGCTGTTTTATATATTTAGTTAGTTATTTAGTAAAGCTAATTAAAATGAACAAACAAAAAAACATTAATTTGTTTATGAATGACTGTGTACATGTCTATCAGTCTTAACCAACAGGCAGCCATACTACACTAGCCTGTGTAGTTTTTGCTGCTTTCAGACTTCCTGCTCCATAATCCCAAAGAAAAGGGCTAAAGTTAACAGCAAAGAGTCTTTGTGTTACTTTCATCCCCTGCCATAAAAACATGTCCCTAGTGTGAATGGCCTGTAGATGGTCCTGATCTCTTTGACAGGAATGACACATTGAAGCCAGGCAGCTGATGCCAGTCAGGTGAAGAGGATAGGGCTAATCCTGATATAGGACCCATTAATGGCCCGCAGCACAAATCGTCTTTGTTACTTCTCGGTCACTGCTTCAGGAATTTCTAGGAATCATAAGTAAGATTTGTTGTTTGATTTTATTTCACTCTTCTGAGACATTTCCAATATTGTTTTGGCTTAGTGCACCAAGCTATTGACTGCACAGACTTGTACATGTGTTTCTGCCCAATGACCTCAGGAATCTTTTAAAGTTTTTTGAACAGTGTTAAAATTGGTTATTATAAACAGGCTTGACTGTGGTATACAGTTTGTCAGGCCCCTTTGGCAGCATGGGCATCAGAGCATGCAGACTGATCAGAAAGCAAATTTCCCTTATCCTTTACTGGACCTAGGCTGTAGGGTTTCAAACACAGATAAGATTGTGTGTCAAGACTAATATTTTTGCCTCCCGTCTTTCTGATAAAATAAGGTGCCAGTTCCCCCTCAGGTTTATTGTTTTAAGAATTCATTACGGATGATCATCCTGCAGTGTGGTCTTTGTATTCATTTTTCATTGCTTTATGTATGAGATTAAATAGGACATCAATGGTTTCAGCAGCACAGTTCAGAGACCTTTTTAATGTGGACTCTACAGGCTCTTGGGGTTATGTGACAGGAAGGTCTCACTTAAACCCTTTTAGCGTTTTTTGTTGTTTGTTTGTTTTTTAATCTTAATGTGACCTTTTCCCAAGAGCCTGTCTCAATCTACTTACCTATTTTACCTCTGTCATTATATATATGCACTGACCTTGAAGAATTCCTTTATCAACATTTATTTTGAAAGGTTAGACAATTCACAGCAGCCTTGCCACAACAATTACAAAGCTTTAAGTTGACGGTTTTTACTTACTTACTTACTATTTCAGTAGGTCACTTCAAACTGTTTAAGGCTCTTTTGCACAAAGCATGTTTAGAGCAGTTTATCTGAACTCTGAAGTGTTTGTTTTGTTTGGGCATGTGAGAAATTATATGATTTGATTTTGGGTACATGCCAACCACATTGGTTGCTTCAGGGAAGGATTTCAAAATGTGCCCTTTTTGAGTCAATGGAGAGGGATGTTGACATCTGATAGTAAGCAATCGTTTGTGCTTGAAAAACCACAAAGGAAGGGCAAACTACAATCTGGACTGATTTTTATATTTGACTGTTTCTACATCCACTCTTAACTGGTGTGAACAGTGTTTAGTTACACAAGCTGGATTTGTTGGCTTGGTTTTGATTCATCCCACTTCGGTGAATTTGTCAAATAAATTAGCTCATTCTGAGTTTGTGCACCTCTGCAATCAAACTGTACTTGAAAAGATTGAACCAAAATGAACCAATAAAAAATGAAAAATATGGATAATTATTGTACATGGAAGACCTTGATTTTACACCTACCTCATGTTTGTCACAAAAGATGAGACCACATTGTTGATCTCTAAAAACATCAGAGTTCAGACCTCTATGAATCATACATACCCTTCTGTCTTGTTGTGCCTCCTTTCTACACTAAAAGCATGCTCTGCTGAAATGTACTGCATGGGACTTTTATTTTATTATTATTATTATTATTATTATTATTATTATTATATATTATTATATATTACCTTGGTATTGTTACATTTGCAGACAGGGCACATTTTGGAGGTCCACTGTTTGTTGTGTTTTAAATCATGCTAAAGTCATGTCATTCAAGTGAGAGTGTTATACTCATTACTGCCCCTGCAGGCTGAAGCAGAGCTTATTTAGGGACGTGAATGATTTGCAGCAGCAGGGAGGCCTTCAGACTAGCAGATTTCCTCATTATAGTTTCATGCTTCACACTGAATTAAAATGAAGGGTTATCAAGAATGGAGAGGAATAAAATGTATTTTGAAATAACAAAAAGGAATTAGAAAGAAAAACAATCAGGATAAAGTTATAAGCACTGGTGATAATTTATTTAGTCCCAAAAATTATCCATGCTCCACCAGTCAGATAGTTTAAAATCCATATTTACCAATATATGAAAGCATTTTGTTTGTTGATGCACACATCCACACTTTTACTGTACCGAATATCAGTCCACTGTCCACTGTTTCATATTGACAGTTCACTCTCAGATAGCATACAATATTAACACTCCAGCATGGATACATAAAAAAAAGAAATAACCTAGACTAATATTTACAAGGCAATAATAACCCAAACGTGTTAATCCAGGTTTGCTAATATTACAATTGTGTATTTAAATAATTTAACAACACAACAGAGTAGTTTGCTTGACTTGACATAGTGTTTGTTACCTGGTTGGTTGTCATGGTGTAAGGCTTGAGTTACAGTCTATTATGATGAAAGTCAATAAAGCAACTACTTGGGATATTGACATTTAGGCAATTAATTTATCTTACATGTATTTAAATTATATGTAAATGAAATATGAAAATCCACTGTCCACTGTTTGCTGTCAGATAATGACAGATATCCTCTCTTAGATAGCTTGCAGTGACATTCACAGTCCAGCACAGATGCAAAAAAAAATGTTTAGGCCACTTATGCATTTCAATTGCATAGATAATTTCCATCCATTTGAATCATATGGTTTTAATATAAATTAACTGATTAACTTAATGTGAACCAAGGACAGAAAAAGACACAAATTAATAATTCTACTGAGAAAAATAATGCTAATTTTTAATATCACCATCTTATTACAACAATTAAGATTTTTACAGCAGTTACTATAAATGTCATGATTTTAATAAACACTAAATCAAATAGTATTAAATAGTAGTAAATAATAGTGTCCATTACATTACTATAAAGGGAGCATAGTAAATGATATGTCAGTTGGTTTATTAATTTATTGTAAATCAAACAGAGTACTTACTCACACAAATGTTTTTTAAGGTTTTAATGTTGACAGAAATGACGGTTGCATGTGTAGAGCACAGAATGAATGTAGTATGAATGCTTAAAGTTGTGAATAGTCCACATCAGAAAAGAAGATTAATTCAGATATTTTATTAGACATGACAAATGTTCTGAATGCATGCATGAATAAAGATGCTCAAACATCAACAACAAGCCCTGGCGCATCATGATTCAAAACACTGAGGCCATGGAAATGTTTTTCTAACTCAAGTAAACAAGTTAAACATAAAAATGCTGTAATTGTAGTAATGAGATTATTTTGAAAGTATTTCTGTCACATGGAGATGTTTAGTGATCACCACAGACAGTTACATTGCAGGTTATGGGGATATCATCATGGATGGGATGATGAGTCAGGGTGGCAAGTCCCCACCTACTCAAATTTTTAAAGGAAAAAAAATACTGGTATTATTTAAAAAAAAATACCTCAAATAACATTTTTCTATTTTTTTTTTTTTTTTTTTCAAAATGATTAAAAATATTGGTCCACCCAGATCCAGTGTAGAATCGTAACCCTGTGTTGTCAATGTAGGAATCTATGTGTGTGTGGTGCAGTGCATGTGTCAGGGAGGGATTACAGTGTGAGAAAGGAGTTGAAGAAGAAAATCCTTACACCTTAGAGGTAGAGGTGAGGAGATTCACCCTGTTACTGTGTCCTCTTATTATCTATGCCCATGTCAGCCCACTGATATGAATGAAATACTGCTTCATGGAGGGTTATACTTTTTAAATTGGAAATACAGGCGGTGGGGTTGGTATTCTCTGGAGGGCTCAAAAATGTGAAGAGTAAAAACAGTTGTAAAATGAAGCGTTGATTATTAATGCATGTGGTTAACTTGCCATTGCATTAGGGGAAAAATTGGGGCTTGTATTATTCATGTATCCTTTGCTCTTAATCTCTTGGCTGAGACTCACAGACTTTCTTTGCACCACCCTCTAACCCCCCTTTCCTCTCATTCCCCCTATCTCCTTTTTTCCTCTCCTTTATCTTCCTTTTTTTCTCTCCATCCCATGTGGGTGCTGGGTCTTGATAGAATGAGGTGTTCCCCGAGCCCCTCTTCACCTGGACGCGAGTGGGATCCCGCCTGCTGGATGGCAGCACAGAGCGGGAGGGGAGAGAGCTGATTCTGGAGAGAGTGCCAGCCGAGCTCAACGGCTCCATGTATCGCTGCACGGCCCAGAATCCTCTGGGCTCCACGGATACACACACTCGCCTCATAGTCTTTGGTACGTATGCTCAGCTACACGCCCTGGCCCCATTCTGGAGTGGCTACTACACTTGCAGTTGAACTAAAATCACATTTAGTTTTGATTAATTATTTAGAAGACGATGAATATGAAATTTTTTGTGTTACTGTACAACTTGGCTGCACAAAAATGATCTGGAACACTTATACAATTATACAGTTAAATGTCACAGAAAATTACATAATTCTACAATATTCATTTCATGTATCTATAGTATCTTTGTAAAATACTTTAGAGACTTGTGTGGCTGCTTTTAGGTATGAATCATGAATGCAGCTAAGTGTGTGATTAATAAGAGATTGTATTCCTAATTGGCTCAACAACACATTCTTTTTTAAGACTGCACTTAGGGAGGACAACTATTCTCGAGCAAGGGATTTATTGACTATTGTGTCAGACTAATGTCTTGTACTGCTCTCACTTAAAATCCAACAGGCAGTAGTGGCATCAAAGGCCCATGGTGAATTCAAAGGACCTTTGTTGTTGACAGTGGTAGAAAAGCACTTTGTTCAACGGCCAAACCAATGTGTTCGTCAGAACCTGGAAGTTGATAATTTACAGGTGTTGATGTGGGAGCTGGATTGCTTACAGGCTCTATTATATCTGTGTGTCGTGTTCCTCTGGATCTGTTTACTCTGGGCACTCTTGGAAGAATTGGGATCTGAGCTTCTTCAGAAAGTCTTATCCATAAAGACACTTGTATTCAAGTTCTGCTGTAGCTAAATGAGTGTTGGCTTCCTTAGTCCTTTTCAAACCGGCATTTTAAACGTGATGGCAGTTTGACACATTGGTCTCATGTTTGAATATGCCAACAAGTAACTTTTCTCAAAGTGCACAGTGACACATGATTTCAATCAGATTTCAAAGACTTCACATTAATGCAATGGCTACAACACACACAGTGTTAAATAGGCAGACATTATTTGTATAATTCAGGCAGCAGCCTCAACTAAAAAACAATGTTTAAATGCATCATTGATGAAGCACATAAGAGTAATGAGAACACTTCCTCCTTCTTGCATACAAAATGCAAAATATCGTGCAAGCATTGCAACTCTACATCCGTGATAGCTGCGTCATGTTTGAATAGAGCCATTACAAAACATTTATGTAACACAGACCTATGTTTGAAAGCCCTATATATATATATATATATATATATATATATATATATTTATATTTATATACACACCATTTTCGTACTCCATCGAGTTTGAAACAAAGAATATTGTGACCATCATTTTTTTTTAATCCTCTGCCTGAAAAACTCTTATGAACAAGGTTTAAAGTATATCACAAATGTACAAATTGCTGGGCAGGCCTAATAAGAACTCACTTTAAGGGGAAAGTGCCACTTTAGGGAGGCGTTACCTTGGGAGGCGTTTTGCTAGGAAGAGCACTAATGTCTATTTAACACCCTGATGCACCCTCAGGTGTCATCGGCTACGTGCCTAGTATGGCCCATCTGTCTGCCTGCTCCTTGTAGATTGCTTCCACTCACGCTTAGGGGAAGTAAATGGTGATTAAGTGACCTTGGCACCATCCCCTGTGGCCTTGAGATGAGACACTTCTCTCCCTGCCGGGGGTGAAGAGAGAGAGAAGTATTTGGGGGCCCTGCTCGCTTGGCAAAGTGTTCAATATACATCATCTGGAATAATAGAGTATAATGACGGCTTGGTATAGAGACTCTCCACTGACGACAAGCAGCGCTCATGTCTTGATGATGTACGTCTTTAGCCACCCTCAGTGATAATACCCTCTGAGATTACTGTGAAGTGAGTCAGCACTGAAGAGCCGGGCAGTGACACACACAGGGAGACACCCAAACTGCACACACATGCACAAACACACAGATATGTATGCTTATGTAAATTTTCAGGGCCAGGCAAACACAAGTGTGCATATACAGAGTGCACACACTAATTTCTCTGTGCCTCTCAGAGGAGCTGCTATGTTAATGTGGTTGCAGTGAGACCAGAAAAGTTTCACACTGTGCAGTGTATGTAGCTTCCACCTGCTCATATGTGAAGTCAAAAAATAGCTCACAAAGTGGAATTCAGGGGTGCTGCTAATACTCTACAAGCCCTTCTGCTTCTTCCTTTGCAATTACTTTATCCCTTCGAGAACTTTGAAAATACATTGTCAGAGTGTATTGTGCAGTGTAGACATTGGCACTACTTATTAAAGGTGGAGTCAATTTCTCCAAACTCCTTTCCCAGGCTGTCTGGCCACAGCTGTAGTTGTCTGGTCTCACTGCTGCTAAAAGTGTCCTGGTTGTTCTGGTGCAGTGCTCTGTGTCCCCAGTTCCATTAACAGGCCCAGTCTTTTTCACTGGGGACGTGCCATTTAACATGTGCTTCAGGAACTTTGGAGTGCAGCTTAATTATAAAGCCACAACCTCTGTCAGTGATGACCATTTTTCTTTTCCTTCTCCCTGTCAGGCTCTTTATCATCTTATTAACTCCCTTTTTTATTCACTGAGTCACTCTTAATAACAGCTACATGTTTTGATCATCTCATGGTTGATCTTTTTTTTTTTTCTTTGTCTTCAACAGAAAATCCAAGCATGATGAAAAACACACAGAATCAGAACAGTAAGTATCTCAACCACAGAACTTTGAGTGTGTTTTCATTGTAATGCATCTCATGATACTTGCTGTGTCGTTTGATCATCGCATTTCCAGGGAAACTGTTTGTAAAACAAGAACAAAATGTGACACTGCTGTCTGTTCAGCCAGAAAGTGTGTGCAGAATTCTGGCAGTGATCAGAGAAGCAAATTCTTTGGGAGACTGCGGTTTCAACATTCAAAGTATTGACAGGTGGATGTTTCTCATTCTGTCCTGAATGCACTTTCCCAGATAGGCTGTGTGAGAGTGATTCACTCAGGATTATTCTTCGTCAATGTGCAGTAGCAGCAAGCCTTTTCCAGTGACTAACCGAGCCTGTCACTTTTGGTTGAGTGTGAGATTATTGGTGTTTCGTGTGTGCAGTAGTGGCTCATTTGCGGCTTCTGAGATTATCATATGTAAAGATGAGGGATTGTCGGGAGAAGCCGCAGGGCTATGACAACAACCTCTCCATCTCTCCCTTTTTTTCTGCCACTCCCTCTCTCTTTCGACTTTAATCTTTTTGTCTGTCTTTCCTCTCCTCCTCTTTGACTTTTCATACTTACTTTCTTCAAATGCCTCATCTTGTTCCATCCATTTCTGGTTGCCATTTCTCTCTCCCTCACTTATTCTGTCTCTCCCCTTTCCATCGTATTTATATTTCCTACTTTTCCTCTTCAGCCTAGCTCTCAATTTTGATGCAGATTTGCAGCCACTCAGGCCTTATGGTCAGTACAGATTATGTTGTTATGTAAAAAAAAAAGAAAGAAAAAAAGATCCAATTCTGGCTAAACAGCTAGAGTTTGGAGACTTGTCAGATGGGCTTCTGAAGTATGAATTGATCCAAATCTCACCAAGACTGAAATCAGAGTGTGGCCCTATAGAAAAAGCAACTCTTTAACAGCTCATGTAGATTAGTTTGAATAAGCAGGATTCCTAGCTTCATTTCCTCCAGGCTCAATAAACAGCTATAAAATAATGTGGCCACATGTCATGGTCATTCCACATAAGTATGCAGTAATTAGTGATTGGAAAGAAATCTGTAAAAATACATCAGTAATGTGCAATAAATGTAAATTGTAACTTGTGAACCATGAAGCAAGAATCAATAGAACACCTGTATTGTAATGTTTTCCCCCTCTACAATGAGCTTCTGTTGATGAAGTGGAAAATGTCTTTGAATGGCATAATTGCATAGTCTATAATCCCTTGTGCACGTGTGTGACACCCATGTTTGTCCCAGCATACAGTGTGAACAGATTCCCAAGCAGATGGCAAGCAGAGCTGTCTTTAACTGCCCTCGTCAGATGAGATTTGAACAGTCTTGTAGTGTGACGTGGGCTTCACTCTTTTTCGTGCTTTCCCTGTTTCCTACTTTAAAAACATCTCATTATTTGGTTCTCGTCTTCTCTCACACTCAGTTTCTCTTGTCTCTCTTCCTCTTGCTCTTTCTTTTTCCCGTTTTTTTATTCCCCTCCCTTTCCCGCCTCTGCCAGTCGTATCTTAGGGATGCAAATCTGAATATGCAAATGCTATGGTAAGCGCAGGAGCAGGTGTGTCACAGCAAGGACAGAATCAGGTCAGCATGGACGCACAGACATGCCTTGCATGCAAGTCAAATTGGTGTACAACATGGCCCCAAGAGGTCACCGCACACGTGCCCAATTGCTTAATGGCTGAATACGCAACTCTGCGTCTGGTGCGAGTGGAAAGGACCACCCTTGTCAGTCAGTCAGGGCCGCGGCAGACAAGAAAACTATGCTTCCCGTGAGGGGGTTATATTCATTCATCTTTGTCAGGATTCTAGACAACTTGTCAAGCCGCACTGTATGGCAATGAACAAAATTTAAGAGATGAGTGAAATTGAGGACAAAAATGTGACATGTTCTCTGCTGCATAGCACTGTGCCTGTCAGCCTAGGCGGGTGAAAGTGTCAAAAGTTTGGGGTTGTCACCTTATTGTGGCTGAGACACAGTTGTGAAATCATAAAGCAAAATTCATTACAAGTAACAAAGTCTCAACTAATGGACTTTGTATTCATAAACCATAAGTACAAGAGATTAAAAACAATTTATCTGCATTTTCTCTTTTTTTGGCAGCTATGCTAAATCTGTCATTTTCAACAGTCCCACACAATATTTTAATTTAAATCCTCTTTTAGAACAGAGGTCAGATCATAGACTGGAACCAAAGTGGTAGGAGTACAAACAGATGTGTCATAGACACAGTCAGAAATATCGAGCAGGTTTGTAATGGCAGCTTACTTAACTTAAAACTTCTCTGGAGTCAAAGCAGTCATGTAGCGATATCCAAAGAAAAGCATTATGATTTCAGCTGGCATTTTGGTCCAGCACAACTGAGGTAGAGTCATCCTTTATTAAAAAGAGCATGTTGCCACAGAAATCAGTCCCAGTTCAAATTCAGGTTGGCAGAAATGCACTGAGGTCTGAGCCAAAAACTGAAGGCGAACAGATGGCTGAGCGACTTGCATCTATGATTGTAGACTGGAAAGGGACCTCAGATGATAATCTTATGGTTGGATGAGCCCATTACAGAATGAGATACTTATTGAGAAGATCCAGTTGTTATTGTCTAATGTTGTATGACTTGCGTAAACAGAATGAAATATACAAAATGTCAGATTAGATAATTCTGTGGAGATTTGCATTCACTTGGGAACCATTATGAAAGCTTGATAGTTTAATTTAAACAATCATGACAAAAATATGATCCAATTGCTTATGCATTCACAATAATAAAATCAACATTTCTCAGCATCCCAGGCTCCATTTTATTATCCTGAATTACTGGATTGAATTAGATGACAGCTCTAACCGCTACCAGATCAAATGTTGAATCAAATGAGGCTAGCCACACCCTGATGTGGTCAGAGTAACATTGTGATTGTTGGTGAAGCCATAATCTTGGCACAGTCTAAGCAAACTGTTGGTTATGTCAGCATGGCCACACCCACAGTCAGTCATAAATTTCCTTCCACAGCAGCTCCAGTTCCACGGCCCTTTCTGTAAGGTATCCCTGAGGGAGCTACAGAAAACAATGGCCGTGTAAAGCTGCTGTCTCTGATGATCTCTCTCCCTTACAATCTAGCATCCCCACTGTGGGCCTTAGAACAAGTCCAAAATATATATTTAAAAAAAATGAAATCAGGGCTTCACTCCTCATGACTCATTTTTTTTTCTTTTTCTGAAGGTTCTTCAAATGTTAGGAAACAAAGAGTATCTGTGTTAGTCTGAACCACACCAAAGGCCCATGTGGGGACAATTTTGGGCATTGGTGTAGTGGTTCTCAATTTCTTTTCAGCCAAAGACCCTTTACGAGACAGAGAATATACACTGAACCCCCTCATGTATGTCCCTTGGAATAGCCTGAAGTATCCTATACTTTACTCTTCTATAGTCTTATGTGAAAGAACAACACAAGAGAAATATATTAGGTAGATATTAGACTTGTGTAAAGATATTTTTTATATATATAATTTACATGAATGAATCTGAAAAATGTTCAAGGACACCCTGGCAGAGTGCTACAGTCTCCTATCACAGTCCTATCATGTGTATAGATGTTAACATCCTCCAGAATCCATATTCCTTTCAATAATTGTGTCATCCTGATTATCCATTTTGTAATTTTGTAATTTTGTAATGTTTGTTTGTTTTGCTTTGTTTTTTGTTAATGGGGCGGGTTTGTGATCCAAAATAGAGGGTCTAAGTATACATGGTGCCAAATGCTATACAGATTATAAAGCCCCTTGTGATATTAGGCGACATAAATAAACTTGACTGGTGTCATTATCATTAGCATGACTGTCATCAAGTGACCACACCTCGAAGAAACAAATGTGATATCAAGTCACAAGTATGTTATTGTATTTTAAGTCACTTTGTGCAAAAAACAAATCTGCCTAACGAATGTGAGATGTGTCATATTGAAAGCTTTTTTTTTGTTTGTTTGTTTGTTTGTTTTATGTAGACCAATATAGAAGTGATCTGCAAATTATTATGAGAAAATAAAATGATCTTCACAAGAACTAGATCAAAAAATAGAATTAAAGCATGAGTCACAAAACATTTTTATACAGACCAAAATATGATGCACCTTATTCAGGAGTAAACAATTACATTGTGGTTTACTTTAAAACAACCAATGAAAAAATACCTGGTAACTTAACACTAAATCACATTCATTGTATTTAAATAAGATTATGAGTCATAACTGACTTTCTGATTGATGAATAGAAGACTGAGGAAGGGTGTCCCTGTCTGATTGAATGTCTCTTTGGTGTTTGTAGATGGAGCCTCCTGCATGGACATGCTTGGACTAACATGGATGGCACTTGTCCTCACAGTGACAGTGGAACTGACGTGAAACCCCTCATCCAAGACACTCTCACTCACACACATACACACATACATTCTTGCCCTTCTTACACAACTTCCACACACACACATTCCACAAATCCTGCAAGCCTTCTCCAGTCATCATGAGGCCCACCATGCGTCAGTTGATCAGGAAACAGTACCACCACAGGATGGCGCGCCACTGTTTTTGTAACAAAAAATAATAACCAAGATAAAAGAACAAACATGATGAACATGACAATAACCACCTCCTATATAGCCCTGCCCAGTTACACCTTTTTTGTTTCTTGTCCCACGTCTGCCTGTTGATCAATAAAATCAGTTGATTTGAAACGGAAAAAGAAAAAAGCATTTGGATTTTATTTTGATGGGTCAAAATGTCATTTTGGTGTTGACTGAAATGTGAAAAGTGGAACTGGCTTAGGCTGTGCCACCATATCAACCACACCCGTCTGTTACATGTCCTGGGATGCACCTGATTAGCAACAAGCTGATAAACAATGTGGGGAACAAACGCAGATGCTCCAAGAGAACATTCTTTTTTTATTAATATACACGTATTACTTTTTTCTGATGGCTCGGAATGTACAAGAGGATTTAATTGCATTGAGAAACTAGAAAAAAAATCTCCTTTTTGAGTGTATTTTGTGTACATCAGTGTAAATATTGAAAATAATTAAAGAGGTTATATGGGTTATGGTGAGGAATGGTTGCTGAGACAGCTGGAGTTTACACTTCTCCACCTTTGTTTGTACTTCATTCAACACTGTTTTCAGAGATAATTCTTGGCTGAAAGGACAGACACGTTAACAGCCTTTCTGTTTCTCATTTGGGCTTTTTATATCTATATGGCAGGTCTCCAAGAACAGAGTAAAAAAAAAAAAATCAAACATATGTCTGCTGTTTTGGAGTTGTGGTGCATGTGACGTTCAAAGATTCTTTCTCCTTTTGGTGTGTTGCAATTGACAGCACTGCAACTCATTGTCACTGGCCTGTAATCAAGTTATTTACTTGTGACATACTATCTTAAGTGACCTACATTGTGTACAATACGTAACTCTTACCCAGACATTTACAGTACTAGTAGGATCATTTTAGCCGCCATTCCAGGGAGGTGCTCACCTGAGGCAGCGTGTGTAAACAGGGTTGTTGCATTTGTTTCATTTCACCTGTATTAAAATGGAGAGATGATAAAACTTAAAAGCCTTGACTTTACTTGTAACACTGTATTCGACATGTTCAGCAGTATATGTGCTTCATTCAATCTTCTTTGATGCTCGTACAGGTTATTGCACACTCCTACAGGACTCATTTTTATGACATGCAAGCTCCAAATATGACTTTGTTTCAGATATTTCTGATTGTACTGATCTGAACATGACTTGAAGGAGATTCTGACATTGCTGTTAACCGTTTGCAGTTTGTACCCTCTCACACAGTGAAAAGGAGCTTAATGCAGAGTAATCCTGTATTTTTTGGACTTCACAAGAATTGCAATTTAAGCTATTCTGAGGACACTACATGTATTAGGGGATTAAGGTTTAAATCAGGTGAGAGGTAAGAGGAGGCATTTTTAAAGCTTAGTCGAATAGAAAGGATAGACCTATCCGTTTGGGATATCGGATCACCTTGCCAAAGTACAATCCATATTCCTGGATTCTGGAGATGAGAGCTGCATAACACAAACATTATTAACAGTGTTACGGCCGCCGTCATATGCGCTTTGAATAAATTTTTTCCCAGTGAGGAAAGCAAGGGGCATGAATTCTTGTCCACCCACTGTATAGCATTATAACTCAGCTATCATTTTAATTTAGATTCGAGGAGCACTTCTTTACTTTTTTTTCCTGCTTTTTTCACACTTAACATTCAAGAGAGAAAAACAGGTCCATTGTGATTTCTGAACGCATTAGTAATGTGCAAATTGTCTTCATTTAATCATCAACTTTGCATATGTGTGAGTGTATTTTGGTTATTACAAATGTGTGTATTGCCAATGTCCACAACTTAATTATGTATGTGAACACTTCATGTAACTTTCATAAAATCCTTCAAATGAATTCAAAGCTGTCCTTGGCCAAAAAAAAAATCCAAAAGGCAATAAATATGACCCTTTTTAAATACGTGGCTTCATGTGGCAGAAAGACTTCCTATTTTAGCCATGGCATTAGCATTTAATTGTTCCCTTCAGTGATAATTGTCCTTAATTATAGGGACATCAATGTGAAAACTAGAGCAAGCTTTTGTGTGTACCTTTGTTTGCTCATTGTAAGTCAGTGCTGTTTAGGTTTATTTGTGAGAAGGTTGGATGACCTTTATGGATAAAATTTGAATCACCTGAGCTTCATCGGTCTTTCTTTTATTTCCTTAACAAATTGATGACTCAAAAAATGTAAATGTAAAAATGTACATTAGTTTTTTTGTATTTAACTGACTACATCCCTCTTCTGCCTGCCATGCTTCACTAATCTGCATTGCTTTTACAGGAAAAGCAGTGTCTTTTGTGGCTTCTGTTCTTGTTCAGTCGCATGTTGCACACCTATCATGGATGGTTCAAGAAGAGATGAAAGTGCCTTCATACAACACTGCACATGGCTGACAATCATGCTTTTTTTCTCAGCCATGTTCTGAATAGTTCACCTGAGCTGGGAGCAGTAGTGAGGCTAAGAAGCTGCCTCTTTGGCCCATCTGTGAATTATTCAGTAGTCCACAATGCTTGCAGAATCTGGTTTCCTTTATGTCGTCTGCAGGCTCGGCTATCGGATGACCAAACAGTGCCCATGTCAGCTAGGACACCTGACACACCCTGCATATGCCTTTTCATGTGATGCACCTTTAAAACGCTCCACAGAGTGCTATTAAAATAAACACTGCTCTGCTGTTGACCACAGCCTCGCTGAAGTATGTTATCAGCAACAGCCTGACAGCAGCAACTGAGTGACATGACTCCCATGTGACAGATATGTATGTTTGCATCTCAGTATACTGTATGGAAATGAATGACACTGTCAGGTTTCTCTGTAGGCACTCTTTCCATTTGGCATTCTTCAGACGGTTATCTCTATTATTTACAGTTCTTTGTGTTTATAATACCAAGTGACTGCCTGCCATTTTGTTGTTTGACAGCAATCTTCAGCTTTCCTTTAGAGAGAGTAATTTAAGCATCTGCTCAGGCACAGAAAAGGACCTTTGATCTGTGGTATGGCTGTGCAAACAGATGTATCCTGGTTATTAAGTATTTGATAAATGTCACCTATCATCACTCCCCACCCCTTATTCAAACCACTGTTTCCTCCTGCAGCTCTGGTCATGTGTTTGAGCAAGTTAAGGAGTGCGATCTATCAAAATACTTTTAAGGACATTTTCAGAAATTGGCATAATAAAGCATGACCTGAACCACTCCTGTTCACGTAAACACAGAGCAAATAATGCAACAGCAGAGCTCAAACAAAGTTAGGATTAAAATATATTTAGTTATTCAGCACAGTTCTTAGATAACATTTGGATGGTTATGGGAAAAGCCTGGATGACTCAGCAAATTGCATAAGCAAATATTGATCTATGGGTTATTTACATATTCTGTATGTGGTTATTGAATCTGCGACTCACCACAGGTGGTGTATGACGAGTGCTCCGCCTCTGCAGAGCCGGGGATGCAAATAGTACCTCTACAGGTATCATTTTACACTTGATCCTTTGGGCAAGAGGCGCAGTCATCAGATCACAGCAGCTCTTTTACAATGAAAACCAGACAGCATGCTACCGTCAGCTGAGACGCATCGACAATAACATTCAATAGGATCAGTCAACCAATTGTCGCCACCATTACTGCTACAGCCATGCCCATTGCAGAGCTTTTGGGAGTACAGTTCGACATGCAGCTGTTGTTGAAACTGAGTCTGTCTGTGGCTGCGGTGCTGCTGGTTTCTTGGGCCTACAGATTCTACAGCTCCAGAGATGAGAAGAAAATTCAGGTCTGTGTAAAAGACAACAAAGGGACAAGCAAACAAGAGAAAGAAAATGCAACCTGTCAAAACTGCAAGACAACACTACGATGCCAGAACTCACCAAAACATGAAACAGATGGTGGAGGTAACCAACCCAGACCATTGCACACGGACTCCACCACTGATGACCGGACATCTGACAGCACCAAGGAACCACCAATAGAAGCTCATCCATGCCAAGCTGAGAAGAGTGAGCATGCATTTGGTTTGTCATATAGTAACCAAGACAGCAGCTTGAAAGGAGAGGTGCTCACTCATCAGAAGGAGGCAAAGGTTTCCACCAGTAATATTTCATTTGGATCTGCTTTGAACCTTCCTCATCCAACAGAGAGTGGGTTGGCCAGTACAACGGGGCGCCGCTCCCCTTGCTTTTTGCAGAAGCTGGAGGGATGTGTAGGTGTGGGCAGGGAGTTAAGGCAGGACTTGGAACGCCAGGGGGCCTACTCCAGCTTCCTCTCCAAGGCAGAGATCAAAGTGGAGGATGCTAACGTGGTGCTGGAAGGAACAGGAGATCAGATTGTGCGCGGAAAGATATATGATTATTATGTTGAGTCTTCCTCTCACTCTATTACAGACTCAAATACTGTGCATGGTCAGTTTGAGAGGAACTCTGAGTCACAGCCAGTGGAGTTTGGAAGTCGTGGCAGCAGCCTCACGGAATCGTCTTCTTCTGTGAGCCCCATCATTATGCGTGATTTGGTTTTACCACAAAGCACTGCTGAGGCTCCCTCCTCGCTGGGAAGCCTCAAGCTGAGGCACCCTGCAAGGCCTATACTCCTACGCAAGGAGAGCTATCTGTCTGCAGCTGAGCAATCTGAGCTTTCCATTCCCATTCTAACATCAAGAGCCTCAACAGCAATGACTCACTCTCTGGCCTCAACCTGCAATGAGTCCATCTCTGTTCACCCTATGATCTTAAGCTCTACTGACAGCAAAGATCTTAATATGAGGGAGGAGGCAGATCTCAAGACAGTAGCAGGGGCTCCATTTTTACACCGTCCAGCAAAAACTCTTGACAGCACAGATTTGGAAAGCTTGAAGAGTAAACTTGATCTGGGTAATTGTTTGGAGACACTGTACCTGGCCAAGAAACATGGTCAGACCTCTGTACAGGAAGCAGCCCTGGGAGTCATGTCAGACAACTACCTCCAGGTGCTCAGGGACCCCAACCTTTATGGTCGGCTAATGGCTGGTGAGAGGGAACAAATCCGGAAGCAGAGAATGAGAGGGAGAAGGTTTGTCATGGTGGCAGATATGGACCCTCAAGACTGGGCGCTGAACACAGGAGGGCAGACAGCAGAGACAGAACACAGGAGGACATCCAGTGCAGTGTACTATTATGATGACTACAAAGACGCCTGGCATACACTCTGCATGATCCCACAGGAGGTCATCTCTAAAGCCTGTGCCATGTGCACAATGGATAACTACTTATTTGTGGCAGTGGGCTGCCAAGGCACAGACAGAGAAATGACACCCTCAAAGCGAGTGTTTTGCTACAATCCTTTGACATCCATTTGGAAGGAGATCAGTCCTATGAATGTAGCCAGGCCCCGCTGCAAACTGGCAGCTCTGGAGGGCTACATCTACGCCATTGGAGGGGAGTGTCTATCCTCAGTGGAGCGCTATGACCCACGATTAGACAGATGGACATTTGTGGCTCCATTGCCTAATGATACATTTGCTGTGGCACATCATGTCACAGTGTGCAATGGAGAGCTTTTTGTTTCTGGGGGAACACTTAGATATATGCTACTGCGCTACAGTCCCAGAACCAACACCTGGAGGCCAAGCCTGTTAGTAGGCGGCAAAGACAGAACTGCAGACATGGTAGTCGTGGGGAGATTTTTGTATCGGTTTGATGTTAACCCACTGCTGGGTGTCAGTGTGTACCGCTACCATACAGTGGCTCGACTGTGGTACGAGTGCAGCACCAAACGGCTTCAGTGCTGCCCTGCCTTCCAGTGTGTTACGATGGATGACACAATCTATTGTGTCAGCCGCCAGTTCACCATGAGGTTTGAGGCTGATGAGATCTCTCCTGCTTTCATAGATGAGAATTTGAGTGTCCTCTCTGCAGCTAAGGGCATACTTTTCCCCTTTGTCCTTTCACTCACTGATAAGAAGCCTCGGCAGACCAGTGTGTAACAAGAACTCAGTTTTCTATCGATGATAAGATTAGGTGGTGATGGAGTATCCCTACAAGTACATGATTTACATTAAGTTTCTTGTTGACTGAACAGGTTTTGCTTCCAGGATTATGCTCAACCCAGCCCAACCACGAATGTGATTGCAAAATTGTAACCTGTGTGTTGACATTTCTTTGAGGTGTTACTAAGATCACCTTTCTACAAATCATCTATTTTATAAACTGCTTTATTTTGTATTGCACAAAGAAATTAGTGTTTTCCGTATGTCTCGGTCCCTGGTAATAGATGTAAAATATTAGACACTTAATGGTAGTCAAACTACTGTTTGTTTAGATTTATGCAGGATGCACTGCCATGTAAATTGTTTGCTTCTTTGATTTGCCACTCCTCCCTGCTATTAAGTTAGTTTTATATCATTCCAGATGCTTAACCTCTTTAGCTGTAAATATAATTCATAAGTAAGTCTCAGAGTAAATGAGTTCATTCAACTATAACATATTACAGAGATTGGGCAATATTGTGATAATGTATCACTGCTCCACTGTGTAGGGCACAAATATAACTTACACAGTGGCCTGGATACAATGCAATTATCTACAGTTGCTCTTTAAATACGACAGGATGTAAATGGGTTTGTCATACAATATAAATAGGTTTGCTCCTAAAAGCATTTGTCACTACTTTTGAAGCTCCAACACTCAGACTTGCAGTTATTTTTATAGTTTTAGTCACTCTCCTTTGGTGGCTATTTGTTTTAATCTTGACTGAGCAGATTTTTTGTTCATTGTACAAACTAAATCTTGTTTTTTTTGTCATATATTGTTGCATAAACAACAAAGAAATCTATGACTCTGTCATTCATTGCATTAATCCACAATTAATGGTATTAAGCCAAATGTTTATTCCAGTATTTGTGTGACTGATAACCAATGATAGAATAACACGGGAATAATCTTAACTCACATGCTTTATTTTTTGAAGTGTTGAGCAATTAGATTAACATTGTAAATATGCATAAGAATGATACAAATATTAAATCCCTTATTGTTTGCTCATTTACAATAAAGTCTTTCACTGTACAGACTCTAAAGCTGAGGACTTCAAAGACATGCTGACAGCTTCCAGAGAGTGACGTGCTGCTATAGCACCATCATGTGGCTCACAAGGTAAACACAACAGTGCTTTGGGTAAGACATGTTAAGCTCCAAGGCTTTCCACAACACAGAGGCGTCATGTGACATGCAGGCATCACAGCAGCACAGTAGAGATGGTGAAACACAGGGCTTCAGCTGCACTGGTAAGCAGCAGGCAGACGGGGAGAAGGGAGGCAGCTGATGGCAGATGGTTGACCATCAAACATAAGCATCTTTGATTCTTCCTAATTAAACACTTTGATTCCCTGTAACTAAACACCTAATGGAATGGGAGTTAGACATGTCCCTTCAGATGTTGCCTTGAATGACTCATGGCTTCTGGTTTGCCTCAATACCCAGGTTAGTTTCGGCATCAACACTTTTTTTTTCATTCTTCTCTTTTTTCCACGGAGTATCTAGGGTAATACTAACAGCCCATTCTGAGTTTCAGATATTAGCTGTACAGAGAGGGGAAGAATTTGCATGTAATTATTCTCTGGAAGGGCGGACATAATTTATAGCCCCCACACAGACACACACATATTCCTATATATAAACACTGAAGTAACTTACCACACAACAGTAACACAGTAAACCTACAGTCGTCCTCACAGCGACATAATAAGAATCATGTTCAATTTTTTAAATTCCTTTTGATTTCCCAAATGGTCTGCTCTGTTGATTTTTTTTTTTTTTTCATTCAGCTGACTAATAAAAAAACGAGGAACCACAAAGCAGCACCACTTTGATCAGAGCTTCTAAATGAACAAGCAGCATGTGAGGCAATTCAAGAGCCACAGTGTTGTCTCTAAGCCTGCTGTGATTGTGGATGTGGACTTAAACAAGGATCTGGGATTTGTAGTAGTGAGCGTCGTCTTAGATCCAGGTCCTTGTTGTTGTGATTGGCTGCATGGAGGTTGCTTGAGAGTATGCGTGAAGTCCTGGCAGAGCGACTCTGGCAGAAGGCACTAAGTGGGTGCCTCTGGTATGCTGACCTGTACACAGTCAGTGATGGAAGGTGTGACTGCTGCTTTTCTAAACGATGCTTTGTGGACTGCAGCGGGCCAAAGTTGGTTGGAAGGGCTGTAAAGAAACACAGAAGAGAAAGTTAACTGCCATGTTACTGCAGCCATTAATTACACTGGTGACTGATTTAGAACACTAAAAGGCATCTGGGGCTGCCCAGATTTAATTGTTCATAAGCACAACTGCTGATGTGTTTTGTCCATACAAAATTGAATGCGCTGAAGTATGCTTGCTCTACACTCATAGCGCTGGAGACTGCATGGTTTAATATATAATTTCCCATGTATAATCTGTACCTTCAGGCAGTGGTTGCATGGCACTTTAAACTGTGGTCTTACCAGAAATTGGCTGGTCAGACCTCTCAAGCTGCCATGTCAAGCTGTCTGGATGCCAGGGTTGCAGAGTGGGCAAAGCATTGGCGTGCTTACGCCCATAGCTCTCTTCATAATGCGTGACCAAGTAATGAGAGGATGGTGGGCCATGGTGGGTAAATAGCAGCTTGGATGGAAGCCCCTGGAAGACAATATACAGCAGTCTTGTCATAGTATGTATTGGCCTTCACTGGATTAAGATATGGAGGGCATGACCCATTCTTTTTCTATAATCTTCAAAAGGCTTACTGTGTGACAGCAGAAAATTGCTCTAACTAGCCTTTAAGTGCCCTGTAGGACTGATGATTTTACACAATTTTCTTGACTGCTGAGTTTGACTAGAAACTTGCTTTCATAAAGAGTTTTATCACAGGCCTTTATCTTGGCCGCCAATATTATGCAGAAGTGGCCACAATCGAGAGAAGAAAGGCCTGACTTGCAGGGTTGTGACGGGCATTCAATTGGTGTTAATGCCATGAATGAGCAGTTAAAGGCTGACCTCGGCTCTCAGCAGGGCAGATCTTCTCTCGAAGACGTCTGGCTTGAAGTCCCAGTGGGGCCGGTAGTCTGTGCGACTGGTGCTGTTGGCTATCTTTGGCTCCCGTGTGAACTGTGTTGGACAGAATAAACAGACATCGCAAAGAGAAGTGAGGAGAGGGGATATATGGGGACTTGAGCAATGAGCCCAGCACAAGGATCAGCAAAGCTCACACTTCACTATCGATCCGCACTGTTGTACAGTATTTCTTAAGTCATTTCTCCTCACAGATCCTGAACCAGCAGCCTGTGGCCGAACCTCGCGTCAATGCAATTAGTCTCCAGCTCTAGCCTCCCCCACCAGGAGGCTGTGCTGATGTAGCTAAACTGAGGTTGCCTAATCACTTTGCTATAGATTTGACTTCCAACTGAGGTGTTCAAACCCTTGGCAGACTGCCACTGCTGTGGCATTATGTTTTGGATCTGCAGCATGAAAAGGCATACATAGTGTGTGTTTCCACATTCAATTAAGTTGTATGCTTAAATCAAAACATCTTATTTGGATATTGGCATAAAAGTGAAATAGGCAATAAACAGACAAAATGCCTACCTGAAGTCTTTCTTCAGCCCAGTTTCCTAACAGCACTTTGTTTGCATACTTCTGCTCTATTCTCCAGCCTGTCTGGGCCCATTTATCCTCCGTCGTCCCTCTCTGGTACATGCTTTACCTGGTGTCAAACGTACCTAACCAGGGAAATCTAAAGCCCTGTTAGGATATGGTTAGCTAGTCAAACAGGTAGCATGTAGGTGGTTTCACTTGGCCTCATAATGGCATAGGCAGTGGAGGGGAAATAGAAGAGCTCTGTTGCTATGGATACAGCAAACACTGGGGGAAGGTAAGCAGAGTATCATGAAAGCAAATGGGAGATGTCTTACATCTGTGTTTAAAAGAAATACATTCCTTAAGGCTAGGCCATGACATTTACCTTTTAGCAGTATACTCCGTATTGTTAAAATGGTGCCAGAAATTGTTTCCAGACTTTGTGTCCTCGGGCTACTTTTCATTTTTGGAATAAAACAAGATTTTTTTATAGATTTGTGTAAGGTACTATTTTGCCCTCTGTGAAAGCTATACTTTTAATGAAGAAGTAAACTCTACCACTGGAGGCCAGTTTTGTTTATTAAAATGTAAAACAATATGGAAAGTAGAATAGAGTACATTGCATGATCATATTTATGATCTTTACAGTGTTTTCATATAGTCACCAACACTACCCACAACCCAAGCTGCAGAGGGAAAGGTGAGCCACCCCTGGTTAAAAAAGTTAATCATGCCATGAAAACCATCCGTAACATGTTGCCAGGTGACATCCTTTTTCAAGTCCAGCAGCCGTTTTCTGTAAAGAATCCCATCATCCCTCAGGACGTCATATTCACAGGTGAGGATGAAGGTGGGTGGGGTTTTCTGAATGACATCATCCTCTGCCAGTAAAGGTGAGACCTCAGGTTCTAAACCAGCTTTGATTGTGTGATACACCTCACCATCATATTCTGGGGTAGGGTGCTCAGAGATACCCCGTGCAAGGCACTCAGGAGGTAGGTTGGAAATGGAGAGCCACTCCTTATAGCGTGGCCTAAGCTCAGTTGGGACATGGATGCCTTCCAACACATCTTGGCACACAGACATGTCCCCACTGAGGTACTGTAGGAAGTAGAACGCCATCCGGCCACGAAACAATATGGGCACAGCATGATTTTGCTGGTATGAGGGCAGGTTGAAATCTGCCATCTGCAGGGCTGGGTAGACGAGGACCTGAGCACAGGGGGACGGCAGATGTCCGTCCTCTCTCTTCGCCAGCCTTTGGCATAATGCTGCTGCCAGGTTAGCCCCAGTGCTGTCTCCTCCGACTGCCACTCGGTGAGGATCCACACTGAACTCTGCCTCTGCCACAGACAGGAAGTGACATGTCGCTGTCTCACAATCGTCCAGCTGAGCAGGGTACCTGTGCTCAGGGGCTAATCGGTACCTAAGAGGGAAACAGAGGGACAATATGTTGAATTTTGGCTCTTTGGTAGACAGAATAAGTCTTGGATATTTTTGTGCATTGTGGAAAAAGTTTAAGTACCCAACAGAAACCACAGTGGTGTCCGACTCCTTGGCAATGTGCCGACAGACTTCATCAACAGAATCTGTTCAGGATTAGCAGGACATCACAGTTAGCCAAAGATATGGTCTCTTCTTTTATAAGAGGCTACCAAGCACTGACAAAACATGACGATTTTTGTTTCTCTCTCTATCTATACTCATCTCCTTTTGTGAAACATATCATTTAAGAAATCAGTTAGATTCAATGAACATTATGGAAAGTACTATATTTGGGTACAATTTTGTAGTTCATTTAAGTATTTATGTTTTCGACTCTACTAGGCCTCAGAGGAAAATATTAGATTTCTCATTGCTAGGTTACTTTTCAGCTACTTAACATTCAATAATATGAAAATCTCAAAAATATGATGAATTGTTAACAGTATTTAAAATGACACTAAAATACACTAAATACACTAAATTAATATGAAAGAAATAAAGCACAAACATTTGTGGTAGAGACTGTCATTATGCCAGTCATTATCATTAAGCCAAGTGTAAAATAAAGCACAAATCTGTCCACCACCGAAATTCAAACACAGCAGAGAAACTTGCAATTACCCACAAATGAATTAATAGGTCCTTTAATAAATTACCTAACCATAGTCAACAAATGAATGAAAAAAGTCATTCATGTTTTCTGATGATATTAAAGGTCTGTTTGGATATCTTCAGTCAAACCTAATTATGTATTTGCATATATCTCATATTTAGATACTCAAATAAAGACTTATTGTAGTTGTGGATATATTTTTACTTGTAACTGAGTATATTTTACAGCATACAGCATTCCTACTATTAATTAAAGTAAAGCTTGTATACCTATACTGCCCAACACCCATCCTCCTCCATGGAAATACACAAGTCCTCTTCTCAAGCCATCACACACAGTGGTAGGTTCGTAGACTCGCACTGGCACCTCAGAAAACACTAAGTCCTTCACTCGCAGACCTACGGGAACTGGATTTAAGCGAGTCAGAAAACGGGCCACAAACCATCGGATGAAGCTGACCTGATGACAAATGCCCAGACGATGAAGGATCCGGCCCTTGTAGGAAAAGAACCACAGACATGTGGGAGACAATGTTAAAAACAAACAAAAATGTGTTCTTGATGGGCAAAGTCAAAGTGAAAGTTATTCACACTGAGAAACCATATTTACTATGACAACATCAAAGAAGGGGAACACATGACCTTGCCTTTTTTGCACCTTTGTTGGACTTGATTTCTTATCTAAAATGTCTCTGATCTAGGCTTTATCAGTTGCTGGAGGACAAAGAAAGGACAGCCATCTTTGACAAGGGCTTAAAAGAGTAGGGTTTTGTTTTTTTTTATCTTACGTGAGCAGAGGCATTTTCCTTTACACTAAGGAATACATAAATTTAATAATAAAAAAAAAGTTCATTATAACAGATACATTAACATGCGGGAAACATAAAATCAAAAACATGATTGATTCCATAGGTGCTGTAGATACTCACCACAATTGCTATGCCAACAAACAAGCCATGAACCATGTGCAGTTTCCCACTATTTGCAACCCCACGAGGAATGTCTGAATTCATCAGCTCAGAGTACACAAGTCCAATTACCAGAAGGAGGAAGGCTGCAAAGAGAGCAGCAAAGCCAATTATTAAAATTGCCGAGCCGATGTCCATGGTGTTGCCGGTCTACTCTGCTAAAGGTAAGTCATTAGGAGTAAATGTTTTATCTACCTGCTTTCAGCCTTTTGTCACCCCTCCCACATCCACAATGCAATGCAGTCTGACCTTGGTTTCACCTAATGACGTGTTTGACTGCCTGTTGCCCAGGAAAAAATATATTTAAATATAAATATATTTATATTCTTCAACATATTTTTATGGCTCTGTAGTCAAAGTAATTATATGTTTCCAAAGAAACCAAGCTGGAATATTGCACAAAATATTGTTTATGTTAATAGATTTTCTTTGAATACTCTTACATTTCCAATATACCCATTATGTTGCCTTCCAATCCCTAGCAACATTTTAACTGATATCTTAAGGTTGTTTTTTTTCTGATTTCTTTCATGTCCCTGCTATTGAGGAAAGCTCTCCTGATTACAGCTACACTCGGCACAGACTGACATTTTCTTTGTCTGGTGTCTAAGGGAAGGAAATGTTCAGAGATGCTCCCTAGTGAAGGCTGACTGAGACCACCCTTATCTGAACTTTCACTGCTGATCTGTAGATGGCAGTGATAGCATGAGTATAAATAAACAGTACCTACTGAAATACACAATATTTACATGTTTGCTTTCTGTGTGCAGCCTGAACCCATTTGTCACTCATTGTAATGTATATCTTTAGTCCTTTTTCGTGTTTTTTCAAATCTGCTCACTTAAATTCAATTTTCCTTCAGATGACAATACGTTGGTACAAGTTTCCAATGCATCTTGACTTTGGGTTTACATTTTGTACATCATAGAAATTTCCAAAATATAGACAGCATCTGGAGTCATGTTGTCATGAAGTTTTTAGCAGCCCCCGAGAGCCTCTCTGCCTTCCCTAAGTAGCTGAGCCCAGCACAAAGCAACCATTGTGAGGCTGCTCTTTAAACCCATCCCAGTTGCTGAAAAAGCCCTGCATTCAGCGATACCCAGTAAAAATCACAGTGCCAGGGCCAAAAATCACAGACTGGAATTTTGTCTGAGGCCCATGAATTCATGGGATTTGTTTAGGAGGTATTCATGCCGTTTTCTGTTTGTCACCCTGCCGAGCTTCTGAGACTGGGCTGACCTATTTCCCAAATTGCACTGTCACACACAAAAAGATAGTCTGCTTCAAAAATACTGTACCACAACAAATTGGATTCAAACATCTATCTATCTATCTATCTATCTATCTATCTATCTATCTATCTATCTATCTATCTATCTATCACTATTTACAGTGGTGGAGTGTAACTAAGTACTCAAGTAGTGTATAAAGTACAAATTCAAGGTACTTGTACTTGACGTGAGTATTTTATTTTCATGCAGCTTTACGCTTCTACTCCACTCCACTACAATTTTTCATACCCCTCCTCTTTCACACCATTCTGAATGTGGATTAAAGTTATAGTAGAGGACTGTGACGCTACAACCATGAGATGATCTTATAGAACATGATGCATACAGTACAAATCAGTATCTAAAGTAGAGGTGACCATTTTTCTGCAGAATGAGTACTTTTACTTTAACATTTTGCTAATAATACTTACTTCTACTAAAAGGTTTTGAATGAGTATTTTCACCGTGTGGTATTGGTACTTTTGCTTAAGTATAGAATCTGATTACTTCTTCCACCAATACTTATTTGGGTGATTAGCATTGTGGTCACAACTGTCAGATTTCTCACTTGTATTTATTTAGCGATTAGATGTTTCTCTGTTTGTTTGCTTGTTTGTTAAATTTAATTAATAGAGGGTCTGGAGTAAAGATCAGCTGACCAGGGCTCTCAGTCATTTTTATGAAGCCCTTGACCAAATACCCCCATCTGACACTCATATACACTTATATAACAGTAGTTTTGTTGTTGATTTTGCACTGACTTATAACTGTCAGGGAAACCTGTGATTGCAACATCATTGTTGCTATGCAACGAGGTTAAGTTCGGGTCAGGCTACAATAAAGTTTAACTTCCCCAAACAAGACTTGGCACCCACCTGGGACGCAGTAGGACGACCACTGGGGGGCCCCGGACCACAGATTGAGAATCGCCGCTGTAGGCATATGAAAAGGGGGTGGGGAAGAGGCAAGTACGCAACCACTCAGGGGCAGACGGGCACTGGAGCAAAATATTCATTCCCACTTAACATGTCAATCAGGATTAATGCCCTTACAAACCTCTCCTTTAGGCTCATCCAGGTCCTTCCAGTAGTGGAAGTACCGAAGCCAGGGCAGAGGCGGTAATATATAAGGCAGAGCAGGACAGGACAGGAACACAACACCAAAGCCCAGCGGTTTCAGTAGCGCACACCACGGAGCGTCGCCTGGACTTGTGTTTCACGACTCTGCGTCTCTAGCAGTGGTTGACAGGCGTAATGACTGATCACTCACACATTTCATTTCGAGAGCGTGATGCATGACGACTAACATGTCAGAGCTCCATGAAGTCACACACTTCTGCGTTTTAAATATTTTTTCGCCAGTGGATTACTCATGCAGCACTTTCTGAGGCTGCAGATCAGATTGTTTGCATGCGGTTAAACTTGCAGGAGCTCACAAGTCGCTGTTCCTGCGCTGTTGGAGGATATCAGTTGTGCTTGTAAAGTTGCAGCGTAAACATTCTACTTGTCGGCTGCCCGTGAGCACTTTCCGAGATGGAGTTGAAGAGCGCCTGTCGTATGTTTCTTTTCCCGGTTCAAATGCTCTATTATATAGTCAGAGCAAGTTTGTTTTCGCTGTTGCCAAGCAGAAGGAAGGATCTGACCAAGGAGGTGATATTGATCACCGGTGGGGGACGAGGCATCGGGCGTCACCTGGCCAAAGAGTTTGCCAAGCAGGGTGCCAGAAAGGTAATGTCATTTAACTACAGGCAACTTGTTGCACCCACATTGCTCCCTCCAAATGTTATTTTGCAAGCAGTTTGTTTTTGACACGACAGGTTTAGTTTGTCAATACCAGCAGTAGTAGTGCACACACAGACACACACACACACACCTCCCCTCCTCCCGGTAGCCCGGTCAGTTCTGTCCAGCCTGCCCCAAGTGTATTGTTGTTCCACTGCTCTGTGGAAGCAGGGATCATAACCTCTGTAGCCTAGTTGGTCCACTGAGACTGGAGACATTGCCCTCAATTTTAGTTCAAGTATTGCACAACAGCTTGGGTCAACCAGAGGGCAGGTCTGGCCAGCATTTATGGCTGATTGATGTGCATAAGTGCTGTATTGGACTGACATTCATTCTGCTAAGGTCCTGGGTGATTCTAGTATGAATGACATGTCCAGAAACTGTATTATTTAAAGATTGAGGCCGTGATAGAGGCATTGACTCTCTGTGCCTGAATCTACACGTGTGTGTGGAGGGTGTCTGTGTGTATTTTGGAGTAGGAGGAGAGGTAGTGGTGGTAGTGGGGGTACACCAATCCTTGGTGACACTGCTTCAATCCCTTTGTATAATAACTGCCCTGCCATTACCCTATTATAGTTTTTTGCCATTTTCTGAGTAGTCCTCTTGTAAAATCTGCCAGCATATCACAATAATGCCATAATGCTTTTAATAAAAGCCAGATTAGGTTTTGTTTTCAAGCATAGCACAAGGACATGAGAAGCCTTTTATGAGAGAGAGTATGCAAAACTAAACGAACCCAACGAAAACAGTCATGGAGGAACAGATTATATTATCTTGGTAAGATAACAAGTAAGAAATATGATGAAAACTAATTTTTACTATTAGACTCAAGTCATGTTTCATCATTATTTTTCCCAGCTGGGTGTTGAGGTGAATTTTGCATGCTGTTACTCGTGTTTTGATTACTCTCTTGAAAAAAATCATCAGTGTAACATGCTGCTCTGTAGATTCTAAAGTCAAGGGGGTCCAAAAGTTACCAGATTACAATGCAGAGTTGGACCTATCCATTGGAAGTCATGTTTGCAAACTTTGAAAATTGCAAAGCAATATTCTCTATAGAAATCAGTTTTAAAGTAACTCATCCAGACCTGCCAATTTTAGAGAATTACCTTGCCAATCAAAACCATGCAAACTCCCATCTGTCCCCACCCTCACCCTCACCATCCTTCAACATTGTAACAAGGAACCATCACTTGGGCCTGAAATGCTCCAGTAGCTACATAGACAGCTCCTCATCACTGCAGGTCAGGCTCTGTTCCCATCATCATTTCCAGCTACACTTTGTCTACCAATCCAGTGAGTGAACATTACACAGCTGAGTGCCTGATGAGCCGCTGGTGTCCCTTTAGCAGTAATGTGTTAATACAAAGCAGCTCTATTTTTGATCACCTCAGATGGGAGTCATCATTACACAGGGAGGAAAATGATGATAATTTCCCCGGTAGAAAGCAGTGAGCAGCTCAGCTGAAAGCTGTGGGTTGTAATTATCCGTACATGTGTGACACAGGCTCATCTCGGGTGCTCTCTTAAGGCGCAATTTCAGTAGCTTGAAAACATTGCTAAAAGCTCAATGAAACACTAACTGCTTCCCTCTGTCTTTCAATGCCATCTCCTTGGGGAACGAGCAAGAAAAAACCCAGTGGGTTTTAAAAGCTTTACTTTGCAGCTGCACAACAAAGGATGTCACCATGCTTTTCAGCACCCCATTGTTGGGTATTATCAAGGTGTGAAGGCTTTGAAAACAACACCTGTGGTAATGTGTATGACAATTACTCCTTGCCTAAAGAGATGCTAAAAGGAAATAGGACGGTAATTATGAATAGGGCTAACCTCTACGAACTCGCGCTCACCCCACTTTGAGCCCCTTTATGATTTGCAGCCGGAATTTTCTTTTCCCCCTCCTCGGCTCTGGTGTTTTCACGGTGTGAGGAAAGACTAACTACAGTGCTGATGAAAGAATCCAGCAAGATGGAGAGCCGGGGACTCAGGAGGGGAGTCAGGTCTTCTTGTGTGCTGTTAGGGGAGAACCGTTGCAGAACGAAGCTCTGAAACAATAAACCAGACCAAAGTACTTTCAAAAACGACATCCAAGTTCAGAGCACTGCACAAGGTCTTTCAGAACAACCCCAGTAAATAGTTGACAACTTAAAACAGCATATTTCTTCAAAGCTCCTTTCAGAGTATTTTTCAGTACTATGACAACAACTCAACCTTGTTTGCAGAAAACACAGATTTTTATGTGGTTGTTAACAGTACAAAAAGGGATCACTGCAAGAAAGATGAACCAAACCGATGCACTGACAACAGGTTTGTGTGTGTGTGTGTGTGTGTGTGTGTGTGTGTGTGTGTGTCTGTGTGTGTTGTGCTGGAGGCGGGAAGCACACTGCTCCCAGCTGGGTATTGCCCTGCAACTGACCTTGCTGTCTCCGCAGTAATTAGACAGCGGCAGGCGACTGCCTCCTGAACTCCTGCTGCCCCCTCTGTGTGCCGCCTCTCTGCTGGCCCATACAATGGGTGTGAAAAGGAGGGTTCATACCCACCCATACATTCAGACCTGAGAGATAGAGTATCACTGTAATTCAGCTGGAGCTACTGGGGACATGGACACGGTACACCACAGCCAGTATTGAGTGGCATCTGCACTCTCTTTCAAGGTCTTGTGTCAAGCTTTGCAACATTAATTTGTTGATCAGAGCTTTACTTACAGCATGTGTTGATGTTAAGTCTTGTTAGGCATGCCTAGTTAGAACAGTCGCTGGTTTATCGCTGATAGCGAAGGCGCCTTGTGCAAGGTCAATTACACTGTTTTCTTAGTGTTTCTGTCCAGATAGCAATTTGGCCAATGCTTGTTTGTTCTGAGGGTCCTGTGTGTTGTGACGGGTGATAAACCTAATGAATTAAATAACATTTTAACAGGAGAGCACAGTTTGAGTGCTGACTTTTAATGAGATCTGTCAGCTTTGTTTGTAAGGCTCAAATCCTATTAAAAGCTTTCAGTTATTTATCAAGACCTGTCTGCCTTCACTGATTACTCAAATGGGCTTGCAAATGAAGCAAACAAAAAACCCAATCAAAAGCAACTCAAACAAGGGCCATTCACAGAGGGAGCCCCAAGCCTTATTGCTTCGGATCTGATAAAGAAATAAGACCACATTCCAGACTCTAATCTTTGATGTTCCTCGAGTTTTGCAGTGTTTCGTTCACTTCTGACACCATCAGACAGATATTGACACATGAGTACTGCATTAAAGCAACAGCAACACAGTAATTTTTAAGGGTTGGCTGTGCAAATTAACACGCTGTCATTGCCAGCATGTGATGTTTGGCTCTAGATAAATGCTGAATACATTTTTTAAAATTGGCATCGTCTGGAAGTGTCCTGTTACTACAAGATGACAGGTTCAATACGAGCAAAAGTCGATGTGTGATCATCTATAGTAATGGAAGCCTCACAAGTGGCAAGACACACAGGTTTTGTGTGTGCGCTGTGTGTGTGTGTGTGTGTGTGTGTGTGTGTGTGTGTGTGTGTGTGTGCATACACACACAGTCTTTCTGTCTGTCACATACACAAGATCACTTTCCAGTAGACTTTTTGCTCAAATATTAACCTTGGTCATGGGCGACCAGCCAAATCCCACACTGGCGTCCTCAGCACTTCACACACGCACTGTTTTCAGACTCCCTGACCAGAAATGACGGGGCTCATCTGCCCAACAGGCCGTGTAATCTCTTTGAGAATTTGTGTTTGAGAGATGAGGAGGGCTCACCCCCTGATTTCATTACCTTTCCCTGACCCCAAAGACTGACAGATCTAATTGCCCAATCACTAGTACCCCACCTCCATCCAACCCCATGTTCCCTGCTCAAATGACCAGCCTTCATTTAGTCTCCGGGTGGATGAAGAGACAGTTCATTCACACAGCAACCCCCAAGCCTTTAATCTTGCTCGAAAACTATTTGTTGGAGTGAAAATGGAATCTCTGTTCTCTGAATGAAAAGAACATTGCAGCTCTCCACAGTTACACCAGATCTCACTGCCAGAAAAATTGCGCAAAACATGCGTAGTGTTGTGTTGATTGACTGTGATTTCCTATTTAGAAACAGTATAACAGTTCACTTGATTTGCTTCTAACCTCTTCACAGTTTCAATACAGAACATATATGTATTTGTGTCTAACCTTTACACATCTTTTTTTGCCAGGTGATCTTGTGGGGCCGAACAGAGAAATGTCTCAAAGAAACAGCTGAAGAGATCTCTCTCTCGGGAACAGAGTGCCATTACTTCCTGTGCGATGTGGCCAATCGGGAAGAAGTTTACAAGCAAGCCATGGTGGTTAGAGAAAAGGTACACCAGCTTAATATCGGCAAAAAGAATTATCATTTGCACACAGTGACACACTTCATAAAATATTTCTTTGTGATGCCTGTCTCCTACGTATGTATATTGGCTCTGAGTTGCTCTTTCCCATCTGGTGTATAGATTACACTTCATCTGAAATATCTGAATAAGAGCGGGGAATATTGCTGACAGACCTGGTGCAGCACAACTGTATCATCTCTTGAAGGCAGACAGAAAACACAGAAGGTCTTTGACATTCTTCTTTTTTCTCTTATCGTTGTGTTTATCAATCTCAGGTTGGAGATGTTACAATATTAGTGAACAACGCAGCTGTAGTCCATGGCAAAAGTCTGATGGACAGCGATGACGACTCCCTTCTGAAATCCCAACACATCAACGCCATGGGACAGTTCTGGGTAAGACTCGCAGATATTAAATCAGAGGCAGTGTGCATGAAGGAATAGGGGAATTCCTCCTTGCAGATTATGCTTATCGTTTTCATATTTTGATTATAGCATGGCAGTATTTACAGTAGGCACCCCAAGACTTGTCAGTCATGACTGCTATTATGGCAGTCTAAGTAGGGTATTTCCAAATCGCCTCTCAGACCCTGAAACTTCAGAGGGGTTTTGAAACTCATGGCATTTTTATTTTGAATAGAGATCAAAAGACTATGTCATATGCAGACAGAAATGCAATTATCAACTAAATGGAAATTGAAATTTAATCTGCGGTTGCACTGTGGGCCTGTTTCTCTTGTCTATTCTTCTTTTTACTCTACTGAATATATTTCACCTTCTATTTCCACACTTCCTTCCACCCTGTCTTTATTCTCATGCCTTCTTTTTTTCTTTCCTCATCCCAGACTACAAAGGCCTTTCTGCCTCGGATGCTGGAGCTGCAACATGGTCATGTAGTATGCATTAACTCCATCCTGTCCCAGTCTGCCATACCTGGGGCCATAGACTACTGTACCTCCAAGGCTGCATCGCTGGCCTTCATGGAGAGTCTGACGCTGGGTCTGCTGGACTGTCCTGGCGTTGGCTGCACCACTGTGCTTCCTTTCCACACCAATACAGAGATGTTTCAGGGCTTGAGAGTCAGGTATTTAAAGATTCTATGAGTCATGTCTTTTGTATTTTTAGGTATGCTCGCAGTGTGGTACTAGAGATGGCAGTGCTGCTTTTTAGGCTTTTTATATATCCTGTTCATATGTACATACTCTGCACTTTACTACTCTGCACTTCTGGTTAGATACTTAACTGCATTTCATTGTCTAAGTACTTGTTACTTTGTTCAATGGCAATAAAGTTGAATCTAATCTAATCTAGGTCAGTCAGTCCACCATTTTGGTCAAGTTCTCCACAGGATGAATCATACTGACACAAGCGGTATCACACCACTGTGAGGTTGACATTTGTAGTTCAGAGTAAAGTTTCTTTGCAACTATGTGATGGATTGCTGTGAACTGCAGTAGATATTCAAGGTCCCTAGAGGATAAATTCTAACAAGGTTGGTGATCCTCTGACTCATCCATCTGGCACCACCAGTAGGTCAAAGCTTTCACTTTGCAGTCAAATAGCTTGTCACCCACAAGAT
Source organism: Argyrosomus regius (assembly GCA_946959425.1). Lineage (NCBI taxonomy): Eukaryota > Metazoa > Chordata > Actinopteri > Sciaenidae > Argyrosomus > Argyrosomus regius. The sequence goes on from OX336885.1 coordinate 12,991,286, forward strand.
GGATTGGTACATAATTTTGCACAGACAGTCCTGGTTCCCAGACAGTGTATCCTACGGACTTTGGTAATCCGCTGACTTTTCATCTGTAAAGAGCTACTCCCTAGAAAATCTTAATAAAAGACAGTCACGGTGCTTGGAACTTCTCAAGTGTGAGTTTATGGCTTTGCGCAACCCTCCGACTTTCTGCAGATGTTCCCCCACAGTTTTGTTATGACTAAGAACGTTCTTGATAGACTCGCCCTTAAAATAAAAATTTAAGCCACTGGTCAGAAACAGTAGCACCTTAGTCACCTCTATCATCTTGCAAAAATGTATTATTTCTTGGGGTGTTGTTTAGCTCAGTTGGTAGAGCATCTGCCCCATGTACGAAGGCTCAGTCCTTGCCGCCGCGGCCAAGGGTTCGAATCCGACCTGTGGCCCTTTGCTGCATGTCATTCCCCTATCTCTCTCTCCCCACATTCCTGTTACTCTTCAGCTGTCTCAATCTAATAAAAGCTTGAAAAGGCCAAAAAAAATCTTTAAAAAAAAAAAGAAATTCATTATTTTCGATGTGCCCCCTTGTGGCTGCCTTCAAACCTTTGTTTTGCATACACTGAATGTTCTTGTACAGGTGCATGAATACACCCAACATTTTTCACATTGTTGTGTAATAGCTTTTGGAAATGTCAGAAACATTTAATGTACAGTTTGGCAACTTGCACCAACAATTTATCTGAAATTTGTTGCTCTGCTGCCAAAAAAACCTAGCTAAAGCTGGTTTTGTTTGCACTGTAATTCCAGCTTGTCATGAACAATGGATACGCCTTAATGCATTCTTTTTTTTTTCATAATGAATATCCTTTCAACTCATTTCATCTCTCTTTTTTTTTTCCTCTGTAGGTTTCCACAACTCTTTCCACCTCTTAAACCTGAGGTAGTTGCCCAGAGAACTGTGGATGCAGTCAGAGCTGAAAAAGCCTTCCTCTACCTGCCCTGGACTATGCATGCCCTTGTCATTCTAAAAAGGTAAAAGGAAAAAAAAAACTATTATAATTATTTATTGTTTTGCATCACCATAACTGTTTCATACTTATCACTCTTTCTTTGTTTTTTTAATGCACTTTCTAGCTTCATGCCACAAGTTGCACTTGAAGAAATCCACAAGTTTTCTGGGAGTTATACCTGCATGAACACGTTCAAAGGGAGGATATGAACTTGGATCGCACACAACATGAGAGCCACCTCAACAGCTCTGTGGTGTAATGAAGGGAATATGGACCTTAAGGCTGCATTCAGACAGGATCAGGCACTGCAGCGAATCTCTGCAGGGTTGCGTGGCAGTGTGTGGACGTCGGGGGGATAAAAGGGGAGCTGCTGGATGTGTCTATTTGTGATGAATGTAACCACTGTGAAACAATCGGGAAATAACTTTTTATTTTGCTGATTAACTGGCTTTTATCGAGACCGGCGCTCGCTCACTCCTATTAACTGTCTATGTCTCTCAACCAAAGCGCTCTCTCTCCCTCTCTCTCTCTCTCTCTTTCTCTCTCTCTGTCTCTCCCTCTCTCTCAAACCACTGGACACGAAACAAATTAAACTTCTTCATGTCACTATTTTGTAGCATAAATTGGGAGCCAGACACAGATTTAGAAGCTGGTACTTGAAATAAGCAAAGTAGTCCATGAATCTACCTGGATAGCCTCAGTTTCAGTGACGTTTCAGGCTGACTGTTGAGGGTTTGACCGGTCTGATCATCTGATTGGCAGCCACAGTGTGGCATGGACTTTGGAATGGACTACACCCTCTCAAATGAATGGAAGAACCTGCGTTTGCGCCGCAGCACCGGATCCTGTCTGAATGCGGCCTAAGACATCTGGAGGTGGAGGAGGCCCTGCCATAGTGTGATGACAAACACTTAGGGGACATGCGAGGTGGTTGCTTCTGCAGGTAGAATTAATTGATAAACTGCAGGATACACCCTGGTCCCATATGTATGTATGTGTATAGTATGGAGACCTGAATGCCATTCTCATTTTGAACAGAAGCCATGCATAGGTCTGTACCAGTAGTTATTCTGGGAGTTTTTTGTGACACTTGTTTAAATCTGTTTTTACACTTCTTTTGTATCCTCCTTTTAATGTGTCTTTGAATCAAAACAAGATAATAAAATGGAGTTTTAGAGACGACACCGTGTTTCTTTGTGCATGATGAAAATGGAAAAAGTGAACACTTGCGAGGTACACATTGTTTTGTGTCTGGGTTTTGACTCCCATGGCAGTGTGATAACACCTTTGATTTATTTCAAGCATGAGATCAGTGACTATGACAGACGATGTTGTCAAAACATAAAACGCACACTTGGGGGGGAATGTGTATGATTGTTTGTTCTCTGCTGTCAGAAAAATGGTGCAGGGGGATTCTCCGTAAACGTATTGAACTCAAAAGTTGGTCAGGACCTTATCATACATGCAGAATGGCCTAAACCACATTGGATGAACAAAGACCGGCAGAGGGACTATATTGTGTTCATTGAACCCTGAAAGGACAGCAGTCATCTTAAGGCCTGAATTGCTAAAGTCATGAAACTTCTAAAAAAGTAAACCATTTTATTGCCTGTTATGAAGACGACAATATATCAAATTTAGTTTTGTTTGCTTGGCTCATTCTCATATAATCTTACAATGTCTGCAACTGATCCACGCTTGTGGTAGTAGATCATATAAATGTGATTTGCATTAGCAAAACCCCAGAGGCAAATATCCCAGAAAAAAATGTGACAATATGGAGCCTCTTTTTGCTTTATTGCATATGAATCTGAGCATGTTCCAAGGCTTTAGAGCAAAATAGGACTGGATCTGTGGAAATTCACAAAGGATGAGATTTATCAATGCCAGAGTCTCACAATTACCTTGATTGAGGATAATATTTAAGAACTAGAAAAAGCATGTCTTAAAATCAGGAAGAGTCAAGCTTTGTAACTAAATTACCAGAGATTGTTCAAAAAACTGAAATTGGTCTGTGCCAACGGGAAATTTGCAAGGAGCTTCTGATCTAACACTACAGCAAGTAAAGAGGAGAAACTGATCTGTGATTTTCATCTTATATGAACTAAATGAAACAACAAAGGAACATTTCACATTTTGGTTAATGTGCTTAATTAAATGAGAATATTGATACTACTGTCATGTATGTACAGAAAATATAGAGCTGCGGCCAACAGCTCATTAGCTTAGATTGGATTAGCATAAAGACTTGGAGGCAGGGAGGCACAGCTAGCCTGGCTTTGTCCAAATCGTCCTGATTTTAGGAGTGCTGAGAGTGGTCTTGATCCTCTTATCTAACCATAGGGAACATAGGTTCAAATTAAGCTTATTGCCCAAAATGTTGAACTATTCCTTTCACTGAAAAAGCACCTTGCGCACTTAACTGTGTTCATCCCGCTCATACTTTTGCATAAACGCTATTTTTTAGACATGTTGACACAGATTGTATGTTGAGAATGCACCAAGAAATTAAGCTTCAAAAGGTATAATGTTCTATCATAACCTCCACTCAGCATTTTTACATTTGTTTTTCACCATACATGTAGTTGGCACCTAGCCATAGTTCCACAGAATTTCTGTGGAACACAGTTGACTCATTGAGGCAAGTGCCGGGCCGTCCGCAGCGCGTTGCGTGAGCGTAGCGTATTTGGTCCGTCCTGCACGCGACTTCAAACCCCACCTGGAGCGTTTCAGAAGCGAGCGTTTAGCCCGCCAGACTTTGTTTACTTGCTCAGATTTGGCCATTTCCCCGGTGTATGTTCTTCTAAACATGCTTCTACATGTGTAAATATGTTACGTAGTTAATAAGTTTCGCTTTTGTCTGTTTTTACAACCGGCAGTTTGCACGGGGTATTTTATTTTGAAAATCCACCGGATTCTCTTTGCTTTTTCTGTGTCTGGCTTCCGCCCGCTCGAGGTGGTCTGTGTAAATTGACGCGTGCTGCTCGCGTCGTCCGTCAAAAATAGAACTGACGCGTAAATCACGCGTAGCCGAGCGTCGAGACGCGTCTGGGACGCGTCTGAAACGGACCTCGGCGGAGCCAGTGGGGTTTGATACATTGACTAGAATGGCCGCGTATTACTCGCGATGACGCGACGCTGACGCAACGCGCCGCAGACGGGCCCGGTGGATTTTCGGGGTTAGACTTTTTGAAGGTCATTGCACTGATCAGTGCTGCACTTGTGCAGGTGTTGCTAAACTGAAATAGCTTTCATACCTTGAGATAATTGTGCCTGTGTTTTATTTTTGTGCCTTGCTAGTGTGGTGTGTTTATTTGTCAAAGACTACTTGAACTTAGTTTCAAGTTTGTACAATCCTGGACAGACCTGAGACGCCTTTTTTCTTCTCCTACCTCAGTTACACAACAAGATAGATTAGTCATCAAGTAACTGAAAGACTGGTGTGTGCACCTCCTAGTTTTCTTCAAATGTCTATAGTTACCAGACAAAGCCATCCCATTAAGAACCCTTTGTCCTTGCTGTTATGTGTGACACCTGTAATTTCAAGAATAGTCAGCAGTGCAGTGCATGAAGGCCATTCTGACAAATAAAGATGAGACCAACGTAGAGGACCAGGCCTGGGAGCAAAATGAAATGTTCATGTTTTACTGCTCCACAAAAACAATACAATTAGGGATCATGCACTGCCATAAACTAACTAATAATGTTAAGGAGGGTTCGTACCTCATATCACAGATGGTAGACAGTGAATTGTAATGCATTAATGTTTAATGAGATGAGGCTCAAATCTGACCACATTGAAGTTTATCACAATGAAAGAAGGGGCTGTGGTAAAAATGAAAATACCTCTCTCTCTCCTCCTTCTTAACCTCATGTGGAGCTAAGCTAAACCTCTTTATGTTGAAAACATACAAATCAATTACAACTGTATGGATGGATTTGGAAAACAGTTGTCTCAGTTTAAGGAAAATGCCTTTTCAAATGAAATCATTTAGAATTGCCACAGCCGATAATGTTACGGCTGTGTATATTATTGTATTTGGTTAGATTTATTTCTAGACTATAACTCCCACCACTTACATCACATAAAAAGGCAGCTAGCACACATTAAATAGACATTTTGATTAATGTGTTGACTTTTCATAAGAACACACAAAGCATCTCTTTATCCACAGACCTGAAACAGGACCTCATACTTCCCTTCCGTCTGTTTGCTTACTGAGATGCTCTGATTGTTCCTCCTGAGACTGTAACTAGTATATTTAGATCAGAGCAAAGAGCAATGTTCATTGAAAGTGCAGTGGAGTGTAAATTTACTTATCCTTGGGCCATTCTGTTTTCTTCCTCGCAGTGAGTTTAATCACCAAGCCAATACTCTTAACATGGAAGAGAATATATGCAACATGACAATAAATACAGATGCCTTGCTAGATACTGAAGATTATGAATCCAGCTAACATTGAAAGGACACAACTAAAATGTGACTGACAAGTAAACTCTGTGGTTTTTGGGGTTCTATAAAACAAACACACAGAGTGCATACACAAAGAATTTTAACCTTGTTGCCTCGAGAGTAATACTTCAACCCCAAGTAATAAACATGTGAAGGAATATGGAGATCACAAATCCAGACACACAGAGAGACACCCCCATATCTGAGCAAAAGCACACACAACCAAAAGCGAACCCATGAGAGTGGCTGTAAAAGCTGGGATAGTGCCTGCCTTTTGGCTGCCAGACAAGCCTCATAAACATTCATTTGAATCCCAGCGAACCATAAATGCCCTCCTGTGCACTCACGATAGGGCCGCACATTGTGATCAGTAGGTGACCCACACTGGGTGGGGAGGGTTGACGGGCTCTGCCGAGAGTGAACCCGAGCCTCCGTCAAGGGCCTGTTTCTCATTCTCTGAGTGGGCTGTTGCGAAAGCAGAGGGAGAAGAAGCATGTTGGGATGGAACTAGGTCGAGGAGGCATGTAGTTCACGTATGCTGGAAGAGGAGGGCTAAAATGGTTGGAAATCTCATGGGGCAGGTTCAGAGCAAGGTTAGCCAAATACTGAATAAATCAAAAGGGGCTTGGAAAGCTTTTTCCCTGCTGAAGGCGCTCAGCTCCAGGATGACTGACCAGGCGCAGGTGGAAGCAGAGGACTTAAGGTTTGGTCACATGGGGAGAAATCGGAGAGTGTAGCTGTCTCAGCTGTGACCACATTCCCAGGTGTCTGTGCTGGACATTTCAGTTTTATTGAAGACTATGCATACTATGCAGTGGATTGAATCACTGCCTTTGATATTAACCACAAATATGTTAATGCAAGTTTATCTTTAATGTTTATTGGTCATCATTACCCCATACTGCACCTTTGTTATTGAAGACCCCAGAAGTTCCCTCATCTATACTTTGAAAGAGAGCTACAAGCCTGAGTGTATTTTTCCTATATGCTGTCCAAGCATTCGTAATCCCAACACAGGGGCTTGGAAAGTCGGCCTCCACTGATCCATTAAATATATTATAGGCGCCTGGATCTGGAGTCCATTTGGCTTGTTGTGCAGTGATGCTGAACGCATGTAAAACCTCAGCCAGTGCAGCATTCTGTCGTTATTCACATCACATACACTTACAGATCCTGACGCCCAGTTTCCTGGCAGATGGTTCACTGTGACTTTGAAGCTTCCTATGGCTCTGCTGCATATGATAAATGTGTTTTCAAAACACCTTATATCCATTTTTACTTCACATTCATTCAATATCTGCAAAATAGTGAGAATTTTTATCTACTACTGTCCTTTAAACACACCGTAATTTCCGTCCATTTTGTCCATAATGCAGAATTTATCACATTTGCACTAAAGCTTCAAATAAATGTACTTTTGCCTTGCACTAACACGCTCAAGACAAGTGCTATGAGAAACTGGCTATCTGAGCAGTGGACTATTACCTGTAATAAACCTCATAAGTCTGTGTGCTTTGTGGTCCAGCAGACACTGCCTCAAGCATACAGCTGAACGAGCCTGAAGCCAGGGGCAACGAGAAGGTAGTGTAGTGGAGTTCACCAAGGTGTTATTTGTTACAACGCCTTATCCGCTTTCTCTGAACAACGCTGTTAGCCCCCTTGCCAGTTTGTTGCTGGGTTCATCCATCACAGGGTAGGTAGTATGATAAAAAGGCTCGGGCCTAACCCACAGCAAGGGGCCAGCCGTGACGCCTCAGTTGACCTGTCAAACTGTAAGAGTTATTATACACTGTGGTGTTAAAGGTCAAAGGGAGCAGCAAGCTCAGAGGGTGTCAGCCCTCAAAAACACACACACACACACACACTCACATACGCAAACGCACAGTAGATAAATGGGGGGAATTAGCTGCAATCCATTAATGAATGAGTAAACTGTGTAAGATATTAGACTCAGAGGGATGTTAAGTACTAAATAAAAGCTGCATGAGTCTCTCTGCAGGAACTATTTGATATTTCTGTCACATTCATACAGGTACTTATAGACAGCGAATAGAACAAAGAAAGATTGCAGAGATGATTTTGAAGCAAATAAGTTCGGCTTGTTTTATTGCTGCCATAAAATATTCAATCACTGTTTAAAGAATGCAGCTTTTACAGGTAGATGCATCATACATATGCATGAGGTGGATGGGGCTGTAGTTCTACAACACAAGGTCAAACAGTTGGTAGTTGGGGCATAACTCTCCATAAATTCTATTCATCACTGGCAGCCAGCCATATCTACACAGTCCTTTCTCCACAGCAAGCAGAAAAGCACAGAATATCTATATGGTGATCTTTGTGGGGGAAAAGGTTTTGAAGGCAGAAAACTCTGTCTTCGCTATCGGCTGTTGTTCATTAAGGTTTCTTTCTGGAACATCATATCATACCAACAGATATGATTAGGAACAACACCAGATCTGAGCGACAAAGTGCATGGCACCACTGGAGAAGTGGCTCACTTGGTGTCACTGGTATAGAAGTTGGTAATTTTGAAATGAAAACTGCCATATATATGCTTCTGTTACAGTGCCTACCACAGGTTTCAAAAGGAGAGAAGTTGCAGTTCTGATCTTCCCGAACTCCCATATGACATAAAAAATCCCTCCAGGTCATTCACCTACATTGTGAAGCCAAGAGAGTTCTGTTTCACATGTGGTTTCCAGTGTTCTGCTTTTGAACACTGACAGTTAACAGGGAGAAAGTGGGAGGTAAGCACTGAGGGACAAACAAAGCAAAGTAAAGCCTGCTTTTCAGTGCGAGCAGAAGGCAAACACTCAAAGGGGAAGGGTGTGGGAGGGTGAAACACAGTTCACGTTGCGCGGATGGGCTCAGGATATTTATAAAGCCCACTAGGCATCACGTCAGGAGATCTCTGCTGAAAAATGTTGTTCCCAGATGGACTGCCTCAGCCAGATTTATTTATTACAGAGCAGCTTCCTCATAGATTACGCAACAGTGTCGCAGCACAAGCAAACTCTGTGGGTCGGTGTCTGTTGCCAGCAGCCTGCCTTACTCAAGGTGAATCAGATGTGGGTCAGATGGAGGGCAACGTCCTCTCAGCACCCTCATCTGAAATCCAGAGCAGATATCAAAAGGTTATACAACCTTTTCAAGATGCCATTGCTTTCACCAGAACAAAGGGAGACATGAGATGTGCATGTCATAGACTCTTACTAAACCACAGACACACTGATAAGACTGACAGGAATAAAAATAGATGAAATACCAAGCATATTTTCTTGGCTTATGTAAAATAGCTGACAGTTAAGACGCTCTTTAAGAGTTCTCTTGGCACAGAAACTCTCAATCTATCACAGGGCCATATTACACACAAAAAAGGCCTCCCAAACCCACAGCCTGCATGCAAGTCACATGACCAGAGTTGGCGGCCTCTGTGAACTACACCTGAACTTAGCTAAATGGAAACAGACCAAACACATAGTTTGCGTCAGGATGAAAGCATCCCTCTGGAGAGCTGTTACTGAGGGTTTTGAGGAGAGGATGTGGGTTATCAAGCAGTGCAGGAGAGCTGAAAAGCACTTTTCTAAACGATTGAGTCAGCATGGGGCTTAGTTATATGTCTGAGCAAAAATCACACTGAAAATCCTCACATCTCAGGAGCACAATTCTCCCCTTATTCTTAGCTTTATTAAAGTGGAAATTGCACCTTTGCCAGAGGTCCTAGACATATGGGTCCCTCATTATGCTGTTTTTTTTTTTTTTAGATGTTTTTCCAGGTGTACAGGTTTCAGAACTGCATCTCAGGATGACATCAATCAGAGGTGAGAGGATTAAAAAAGGGTGGCATTTACAAGCAACTGAAATCAAATCAATGGGACTGCATTAATATGTGAAATCTTTCTGCGTATATTTATTCTTAAAGCTAGACTAAAAATGGTAGTTGTGAAAAATATTTGAGCTCCCTTAAGTTTGAGACATCTTTAACAAAAACATCCACACAAAGTTCAGGTAAAAGAGAGCATAGAGGCTGTGGGAGGCGAAATCACAGCAGCCAAACTCCTACACATGACATGCTACTGAACCTAAAGATGGGTGCGTGTGTTTATATTGAACTTGTGTGTTGTCCAAGTGCTATGAAGTCAGAGAAAGAGAGAGAAATGAGCGATGGAGAGGGAGAGGAATAGCCAATTTGTGTTTGTACCCTTCACACAGAAGCCAAGAAGAGTAATTGCCTGTTCAACACCTTGGAGGTGAAAGGTTGACTGGGAATGCGGGGGGTGGTCGCACAGCCTGCTGTAATTAGCCTGCAAAAGGTCTCCCAGATCGCTGTGAGCATGTCAGATTTGGACCACTGAAGACCTTACAAGATAATAATCGTGGCCTACTGATTGCACGATAGGCTGCTCTTGAATGAGGATGTTGGGAAAAGAAGTGGCTTCAGCTGTTGTATCTGCTGTTCAGAGGGCTTGTTTTGCATAAGAAGTTATCTAACTCACACAGACAAGCAGCTATTTTTTCAGGCAAGCTTTGAGTGCCGAAGTAGTTTAAATAGGTTTTATGTTTTCTTAACTCGTTCCATAAAGTATAACTAATCTAGATGGGGGCATCTGGGGGTAATTTGGTTGAAAGAAGGAATTATACATAGAGTAATGTGCAACACAGCTGCCTTCATGAGACACGATGGGTTGGTACATTGTAAAGCATTTCATCAAAATGATGAAAACTAAATAGCAACCTGTTTTCAATTGTCACAAAGTCCTGAATAAAAGAGCTGAGATTTTACACATTTTCTCAATTAGACAGTTCTACCGTATGGCGAATGGACGGGTTGAAATGTGCGTCTCCTGTTCGATCAGACTGGGTTTCATATAACAGAATGATCAGAACTACCCTCCCCCTTTCCTGCCACTGCTCTGCTGCCGGGCTTGGATGAGCCAGACTGGACTGAGATTGAACTGAGCCGAGGAATTCCAACATCTGGCTTGTATCTACAGCTTACGGTCATTTGGATGCAGTTGATGGTTTCCAGTAGATCCACAAAGACTGAATTGTTCTGGGTTTGGGCCTTGTCTGCCTTGGACTCGGAGGGCGTGGTGCTCTGGCGCCTGACTGCCACAGCTGGGCCTGTCTGTCAAATCCTCATGTGACACACAAGACTGAGTTATCCCCAGCGTGAGAATTGGGAGAGAGATTGGGGTGGTCACCACATGACTGGAGGGGCTTCGATGAAATGTGAGAACATACTGTGTGTTAGGCCTAAATCACCACATTCATTATATGAAAAAATAGAGGCTTTGACGGGAAATTCCACTTTTCACAGCTTTTTACTACATTAGCTGAGGCATATGAAATCATTATGCAGAACTTTTTCAGGGATCAAGAGATGACAAACACTTGCCTCAGTCAGCTAAACCACACTCTGGTGCCTCTCCTCCCCCACCAAGGTCCCACACTACACTGCAAGTTTGACAATTGGGTTCAACACCAGGTCAAGCTCTGGGTTTGACAATGGGCCAACCAGTCTTCAATGGGAGTAAAGCAGACAGCTTTCCCACAAAGAGCTCAGTCACACAGAGGGGATTCTGGCTTAGTGGCCTCTCCTATTTAAACCACACTGACTGGAATTAAAGAAAATCTTTCTCACTGTGTTGCAATGTTACTGGTGTTGCTGCTGGTGTTGTTTCTGGCTATAGACACTATCAGTTACCATCGCAAGTGGTTCACTAAATCTTTATGCACCGAGAAACGAGCCTATTCACTTTTTCTTCTGCATGTTTATTTTGCACACGTCTCCTGTAGACAAAGTTTGCTTGCACTGGTATGAAAACAATATGTCAGCGTGCACGTAGAGACGGTGTGTGAGACTCTTACTGTTTGCCCATCTGTTTGAATTCACATTTAGCCCAGGCTGAGAAGATTGATTATATTTTAAACATCCTGCATGTTTCGCAAGTGCATCTGTGTTTGTTTGTTGTTGCTTTTGATCTTGTCTTTGTGCATGCATGTGTAATGATACACGTGAGTTTTTCTGTGCTGCTGTGTATATGCTGGTGTGCGGCTGGCGAGCGCTGACTGAGGGACATGGATCTTGCACACTGAGTGTGTGAACTCTGGCTGAACCCCTGGGTGTACTGTTTCAGGCACGCTCTGACAACCTCGCCCCAATGACCCGGCTCGCGACTGCACAGTTCACGGGGAGGTCCTCTACTCACGCACAGCCACCCCCTCCTCCCACTCCCACCTCTCTCCCTCTCCCCTCATTCCCTCTCTGTTCCCCCTGCACCCTCCTTCACCTCTCTCTACTCTCTACCCTCCCTCTCCTCCCAACTTTTCTCAATCTCTCCCTTCATGCTGTGTTTTTTCACAACCCCTCCTGCTTTCCCTTCTCTCTCTATTTCTATCACACTGTTGTCAACAAGACAGAAACTGTCTGCTGGCATCTCGGAGAGACAGGTCCTGCAGACCTGCCAATGGAGACAAACTGTCTTTAAATATGAGACACTTTAACATCCTTATCAGGCTTGTGGAATGAGTTCCTTTGGTAGATAACAAAATGTTCTTTTACACAGAAGGGACATTTTTCAGGACAAGATTAATTCAGATGTAATCTTAAGAATTTAAAGGACATAAAACACTGCTAATGAGAAAACATCTGGTGTATTTAGTCATGTCTTTGCTTATGAGTCAGACTGAATTTAGTGTTTGGGAATAGTACATTTTAAAAGTATATTCTAACTCAGTTATGAGGTACTTTTGCATCTGCATCTTTTGCATTTATACTACTTTATACTATTTCTCCACTAAAACCCACTGATATATAGTATATATTGCATATATAATATGGATTGTGTTATGATTGTTTTTACCACTGTCTTAACTTGTTATTCAACCCTTCTCCTGCCCCCTCCATCTCTCTCCCCCTGCCTGGTTTCTCAGTCACCACATAACTATTTTGGTTTTTTTTCCCCCACTCTGTCTTCAAGGCTCGGTCTCCAAGTCATTCATATTAAATCCAAAACCTTATGCTGTGGATCACATACTGCAGTTGCAGCAAATACTTTTCCACTCTTGAGTGGGGCAGATGGCCAGACATAATGTAATGCGAGTTTCAGAATATTGCAGAACTGGAATGAAGAATTCCCAGAGTTCCCTTATTTCTTTTGACACAAAAAGAGAAGTGAAGCAGAGATGATTTTTAATCAGGTCAAGATTGATCAACATGTTGCTATGAATAAGAAGATGTTTTCATTAAATGTTATCAACACAAATGTAAAAAAAAAAAGAAAAAGAATACTTTAGTCATTGGGAGTGAGTCGTAATGGTCTTTTTTCGTCTCCATGCAACAACCAGAAGTCTTGATGTTGACTTGATCTGCTCTGGATAACATTACAGTGGTTTTTCCTCTTTCAGTGAGTCATGGGCAATTTCAGCATAGCCCTCAGTGATTTTGGTCATGTAGCCCAGGAAATATGATGATTCAGTGTGTATTTCAGTATTGCGCACATGCTGACCTACGACTTACTATTCCAGGCTTGCATTCTAAAATGGCAGTTTAGTGCACTAAGAGGAGTGAAAAGTGGAGATCTGTCATTACAAATAGCTTTAAAATAAATATAAGTGTATAGAGTGAAAACATGGCTAACTGTTTCTGTCAGACTGTGGTCTGACTCATACGTCCTTGTGGCCACCTGATGTGTTTGGCAATAAACAAACACTTCATAAATCTAGAAAATATTCCATCTTTATCAACGTGTGTCTTGTGCCATGTCATAGGTCTTCAAACCTCCCATTGCTGATCACCCCACCAGTCATCTCATTAACTCCCTGCCAACCTCTCCCTAACCCCTGATACAGGCTTTACTCTTGACATTATGGGAGGCACCACTTATCCACTCAAAGGACCCATGCTGTGCTGCCTGTGCAAACTGCCTGATTAGTTGGCAACCCCTGACTTGCTGTTTGGTCTGTGAGTGTTGAATGATAGATTGTCTCTCATTTGTCTTTTTCAAAAGCCTTTATAAGCTTCTGCTCTATCTGCACTGTTAGCACATCCACCTGGTACTTATTTGAAGTTCACTCTTGAACAGTCATGAAGTCAAGAAGGACTGAATGAGCAATAAAGGGCTTTTCATTGTAAATTTATGGAACTAGAAAAATAAACTGTTTTCAATTTCTCTCATGTTCTCTTGATTTCACTTTCACTGAGTATTTCCTCTGTGTGACCACACAGGCTTGTTTTTACATTGCAGAGCTGTTTCTGTGTCCAGTGAGAATAGTAACATGAGTCTTTACAAAGACACACAGGGATAAGAGCTTTAAAAACAAACCTTCATCTGACTGTCAGGAAAATATTTATTGGCGAAGGTGGCTCTCTTCACCCTCCCACCTCTAGAATGACCTCCGTTTACCCAGGGCATGCCCTCGTTCCCCACACACCCCACAGAACTCCTGCTGGAAATGGGTTTGTGTTACAGGGCCCCTGGGGGGCTTGCAGCAGGGGCTGGAGGCCGTCAAGAGCAGGCCCCTTCAGCCATGGACAGCTCCTCCGCTCTCGCAGAGTCAGCGAGGGAAAGACCTGAACTTGGAATGACCCCACCAAGCAAAGTCCTCGATGGGTTCATCCACAGGCCAAAGCTCCGGTTCCCCTCACCCCTAAATTTTCCTGCTCTTCCTTTTTTTTGGACCTGTTTTTCTAACTAGACCAATACATTTTCCAGAGAAGTATCACCCCCCCCCCCCTCCACCCTGTGCCCCCCCCCCCCCCATCCGTTTCTGCTTCCCGTCCTCCCTTCCTCCCCCTCCAACACCCCCGTCTCTTACAGAGTCACCTAGTTAACTCTTCTTACTCCTCTCACAAAGAGGAAAGGCCTTTCATGTTTATAGCCCCTTCAAATGCTTCCTCCTCTTTACACCTGCCATCCTAAAGTGTTGGGAGTGTGGAGAGTTTATTGTGCCTTTATCATGTATGAAGGTTTTGTGTTTTCTGTGAGCTACAAAGAAAGACAGAAAGTCTACCACTTTAAGTATACAAGTATGTACATGCTAATATAGGACTATTACTGATATGACTTTTATCACTGCATTTATTTAACTGTTACTGTTACAGCTGTTAGATTTGACATACAAAACACAACAATCTCTTAAACATGTGATGAAGTATGATACATTGCTATAGATTAAACTACTGAAGATAATATATAATGTACTTAAATTTAGTATTAGTTCCTCATCTGCTTCAACATCAAAACACTGCTGGCATGTTTATGCATCACCATTATGGTTACTTTCTTACCTTGCAAGGCCGCTGAATTTGCAAGATCACAAAATTATGAGACTATGCTAGATTTCACAGCAAGAAGTGACTGTTCGGTTGAAAGCAAAGAACTTAAATGAAGGCATTTCTTGATAGAAAAGATGTTCTCGCTCTTCTCCTGGCTTACTATATTATATGGTCTGAAGTTAGCCTGTGACAGACAGATGGTTTGTCCAATCACCTGTCAAGTATTTTCTTGAAAGTGCCTACAACAGTTTTCAAGGACCCTTTCCCAGATTTGTGTAACAAATCTTCTGGAACATCAGCTTAGCTACATTGACAGAAGTAAAGCACCTGGATGCTTCACTGGAGTGTCTGTACATTTATGCGGTGTGTCTCAAAACATATCTCTAAAATTATGTAGCAGGAAGATACAGATTACTAATGTTACATCATCAGAGAGACTGTAGTAATGATTATGGAATACGCGATAGATAAGAAGCACTATGACTTTATCTTTTCTACTAGACAAGCTTTTTGCCATATCAAACGCACCTCATAAAGGCTTGTACTTTACTACTACTGCTGTGAACCTACAGCTACTTCTTTCAGCCGCAAATTCTGCTTCCAATTTATTCTGATAGGGAATCTGCTTTTCAATCAGTAAAGTTTACAACACCCAGGAGATAAGATATGTGGTATGTTACTTCTCTATCTTACTACTTTGTAGGAGCTCCACCAAACACCGCAATTCAATGACTCACCCTGTTTGACTCAATGTCACCGAGATGAATTAATTTGAAGTTATTGTACGTAAGAACTGAAGTCCTTTGCTTCTGACTCTGAACTCTTCAGTGCTGCTCAGGCACTAAAAGCAGTGGACTTTTCCACTCAGCCTGAGCTTCTGTGAGCTCTGAGCTCAGAGAAGAGCGGCTGGCAGAGAGCCAGACATCAGCACTGGTACTATAAAGGCTTAAAGACAGACAGGGCTCCAGAGGCATTGGCAAGCCTTCCCCCATGAATTTTGCATAATAAAGTCCATAACACTCAATATCCTCACCTTAGTTGTCCACCATTTATGATACCAGTGAGGGGGCCCGATGGATTTATAGGTATTAAAATGCCCCCCGAAAATTGGATTTCTATTAAATGCTATGGTAAGGAATTTTAACAAGGGAAGCTAATTCCTTGGCAGAGTCTTTGCTTTTTTCCACTTGAAAATGTGGGCGAGTGTGAGCGTGAAGCTGAACGTATGTTTGTATCTTGGATTCGGTATGCTGTGAGATTAATTTTTAATGCAAATCAGCCTATGTTTAACAGTCAGGATCAGATCACAGAGAAGTAAACAAAAGCATTTGAATGGAAACAGCAGTATGTTGAGCACACCACCACTGTGACTGCACACCCTCTGCTACTTCTGCTGAATTACTACATGATGCCTTTGCACCCCCATGTGGTGCGATAGTATTGTTACACATTTGTTGGGCGCATTGGCACAAAGAAGATGTAATGTGGGTTTCTTGATAGTTGTTCTTTTTTGATGATTTCATGTTTTAATTTATTATTTTATAGTATACTTTTGTGGATGCCTTTAGCATTTTCCACAGCTACTGATTTATGAAAGAGAAACATCATTCACTTTGACAATCCATCATACATCATACCTTGGTTTCAAACAGTCTATTTGTGAAGAGGTGTTAATCTTATTCAAAGACAGAAACCAAAGAACAGAAAGACATGAGCCTGTGATTGAGCTGTCACTGAGATGTAAAATATAGCACTGCTCCATTAACAATAGTTGGAAGACGGTTTTTATGGACTTGCAGCATATTTGAGCTTTTATATCAAAATGAATTTTACTCTACAATTGTTCGCACCAGTGAACAGGAAAATGTATCCTTATAGGCTGTCTTAAAAACCTTTTACTATACTCGCATGCTCTCACAGATACTTTTATAATCTTCTTTCCAATTTATTCTTTATGGAGGAGCTCAGTCTTATCCCTTTGGGTTCTTACTTTAAGAACAGGTTTGTTCATAATAATGAATATTTAAGAACTGCTCATAGGAGGATATAATTCAGCTTTTTTTTTTTTACACTTAGTTATTTGTTGATTGATCAAAAATCTTTATTGAACATAACTTTAAGAGTGGCCCCTCTAGCCACAGATGCACCAAAGACACAAATCATCAAAACAGATAAAAAATAATAAAGTCCAATGGCTTGTTTCTATTGTGGGCCTTTAAAATATTTATGTTTGAATTAATGATCCGTTGCTTTTGTCAATGTAGTGGACGATAAATAAACAAAGATAAAAGAAGTAATATGATTACTCATAAAATGTTTGTGAAATGTGCATTCACTGTAGTTTATGGCTTCACAGTCTGATATAATTGTGTGCATGGAAATCTGTTAAAGCACTATCAAAATAAATATATAATAATAATCATGAGTAAAAAACTCAAAACAAACAAAAAAACACTTAAAAGTAACCTTTCAAACCTACTTACCCCAAGGTTGAGGAAGGGTAAATCACAGATCTAAAGTGAGTTGATGGAAAGGGATAATACTTTAATCTCAGCTGGATCTCAGCAAAGTTAAAGGGCACATTGAAGAAAGAAAGGGATTACCGTCTTCTGTGACAGCTGACTCCATGACTTTGCTGATGTTCTGATGGTAGAAACAGACAAAGGGAGAAAGCTGCTTAGCTGCCTATTTGATGATTTTATTTGGTTTCTAGTATATAACATCTGTCATCAGTTTATTATCATTTACATTTTGTATTTTTTCCAAAAACAGCAAGATAAAAACGAACAACATATTGAAAAGGTTTTCAGGAGGATTAGCTTCCATAGAATTTTATGCTAAGGCTAAGGTGGTATTTTCATGAAATAGTAATGAGTGTTATGATATTTGATAACCAGACTGGAGTGATCCCAGTATTAATGGTTCCATTAAATGCCATCTAAATGTCAAAAAAGAAACACAAATAAGGACATAATTTCTCCAACTACCACATATTATTTTTAGACATATGTTTTGCTAAATGCAGCTGTGGAATAAATCGACTTTATTTAGCACAAGGCCCTGAATGTGAGTTACCACAGTTCAAAAAGACTAATAATGTCTAGACCACTTCGACATATAGACATTCAGTGATTGCTGACCCCTGCTGGTGACCTGCAGGACTTGCAACAACTTTAACTATTATCTTCTCTTACAAAATCCTCCAGTCTCTGGTACAACTCACCACTTTGCCTTCATCTGCTTGAACTAAAGTGAAGTCTTACTTACATAAACACTAAAATAACATCTGCTTAGGTAAGCAGCACAGAGGTCCAACAAAAATACATTTTAAGGTGTGTTGCTTGGAGCCTTACCTTTGTCTTTTATTGTTTTTATTTCACAATTTTGTTGAAAAAGAAGTCTTTTTGATTTTATTTTCCATTGAATAACCTTTTACACAAAATATATAATACACAAAATATTAAAAGTTATTTGAGGCACCTTATCTTGAAATTACAACAAAAACACAGGCCTTAATGGGAGACCTTTGAATATTCTAAAATACAGATATATATGCAGATGTTACTGATGAACACATTCTTCCTTGGGCCTCTAGAAACAAGATTTGATTCCAATATTTTTTTACCCCTTTAGCTTTAACAGATTAAAAATAACCTTTAATTTCACCAGTGTTTAATATAAAGAACAAGAAGAAGGCATTTTGTTGCAAGCAAGATGCAATGACACTAGGCTCTCACTAGATGGCAATCCTTGACTGACTCACTCTATTAATCATGTCGGAACCATATTAATTAAGAGCACCTTTTGATTAATAAACAAATGATTACACAAACCATTAACTTATATCAGAGTGTCAATGAAATGTAATATTATGAGTTGTTCAAATGCAGGCTTGAGGTAACTAATGTCTCATTTTCATGTCATGTCTCATGGCAATATTGTCGACATGTGCATATGATATGATGTTGATATCAGCTTCATTTCACATTATGTAACTTTATCAAGTAAATAATAAATAATAAAAGTCCCCCAGACAAAAGTTCTTATTTAAGTTAGGTGATATAAGTTACTGACTTTGCTTATATAATAATAGAAGAAAAATATTTATATACTGACTTACGTTTAAATTCTTCTAAACACTGTCTTTCTTTTGTGCATATGCACATTTTTATAACTATAAACTATTGGTTTTCTGATGTCAGTTGTAATGTACTATAATAACCTATTTTAATAACATCCAACTTTCATTAGACACTTGATCGCTGGCTTAATTGTAAGTTATATTTGTAACTTTATATGAGTGACAACGTGATTCATTATGTATTGCAGTATTATATTTGCAGGTCGTGTGTTATGTAAAACTGGCCCTACCTGTTTACTTATTAATGTCAAACATTTCCATGAAAATTTAAATCGCTAACGACAAACTCACGACACAGTCACAAAGGAGACGAAGGAACAATCATTGCAATTTAAACATCGGTCACGCAGACTTTCTCTTATGAAAGAGAAATGCAAATATGGCACATAATTGTGTCATGCTGCAGCTACAGGTGATGATTAATTCAGGTATGTAATCATTCCTCAGATTTCTCTAAGAGATGCTGTTTTTTCTACAGCTGATGGATCTAACAGGTCCAGTTTGACTTTTCAGGTATGAGTGAGCTTAACCTTTCATGATTTTTATCTGATATTGGATGTTGGAACCTTTCAGCAAGACTATTTTCCAATTAGAAGATGTTACTCCATTGTCAGTGTGGAGGATTTCCTATTGTCAACACATCATGGTGTGTTGTTTAAGATGAGTCCCCTCTAAACACAGTTTTCATCACAGCTCATGCGCAGTTTGTCCATTATTAATGTATTTGGTTTGAAAGCAAAACATGTGGATGAGATCAATAGTGACTTCCATTAATTTCAATCGTTTACACAATTCTACTCATTTAGATTTATATGGGGAAAGAGCAGTCATAAAAACTTCCTTTGCTCTGGTGGTTGTGAATGTAGTTTTGTCAGATAATAATTATGATGTGTTTTGACAACCACTTCAGTTGAGTCAGGGGCTGGCCTCGGTGTTGCACACAGTGCAGCACACAGGCTTAAGATTTAACAACTTTTGACAAAGAGTCCTCCCTCTTGATCGAGCTCCACAGAAGTCATTGCTCCCAAAAAAAAATTTAATTCTCGCCCGAGCTCTCAGACACAACATTTATTGTAGCACTATTTCACTGAGGTCCGTGTGTGATTTATTTTGTTTGTCAAGGACAAGCATTATGCATCTCATCAGCTAAGTGAATCTGAGTAACTCAACAATTACATTGCATCACACTGGCAGGATTCTCTGTCACAGCATGCATATCAGTTTCTCTGCAAGATGAAATCATTAGAGTACCCTCTCAGGTGACTATTATTTTTTGAAAAATTTCTTTCATTATTGAAGCCCAATTTCTATGTCCTGAGAGCATTTACGTGAAAAGATCTTAACAGAATGTCTTCCCACAGCAGCCACTCCACAGTGACATTGTCACTTCTCTTTACTTCTTTCTGCACAGCCGAATATCCAGTGTCTGGATGAAAGTCAGTCTCTGACCATCATTGTATTAATTATAAAAGAAGTCCATGAGCTCAAAATGAATATGGCGTTCAGATTTATTCCCTAATTAGCAGAGATGAGTCTAGATTAAAGGCAAGCAAGGCAGAGGACTGAGGCTATGCTGCATACTTATGCATGCACACCCCACAACACATGAATAAATGATGGAATAAGTATGTACTACATCATCATAACAATGGTGGATAATGAAATGTTGGAGGAACAACTTGAGAAAGAGACTTAAGGGGGAGCACGGCAACGCTTAGAGAGCTGGAAATAATACATGAAAAGACACTTTGTGTGCCACTTCCATTGGCTCTGATATTTAAATTTACAACATAATCTTTTACACTTACCATTAAAAATGATCATCAACCTCTGGATTTCAATGTCTTTGACAGTGCTTGAAATGTTTTATGATTACATCAGCAGAAATCATCCACAATGTCAATTCAGCTCTCATTACCAGTCATAAACAGAAGCCTTTGTGCATCGTGACAACCTGTCTGCTCCTGGAGGACATTATGTCCTTTCTGCTCTAATATAACTGGCAGTGATCACTGAGTCTTATATTAACTGGTCACAATTAGCTGAACAATTGCCCCAAGCTGAAATCATTCCTTAAATAAAAGTGTTGAAAGAAAAGGTCATGAACCTAGAAGTTAACGGTTGACACATCTTTTCTTTATTTTTGGGGAAATGAGTCAGCATGAGTCATAAAGGTTTGGCTATCTTTGGCTTTGTTTGCAGCCTTATTCCCAGGAGTCCCATATTTTTTAACAAGTCTCTATCTGAAAGGTTTAAATTTAACAGTAGCTGTAGTGCAGGATTACAAAAATATGCCACCAAAATGATCTTTAACCTTTGATTTTTACATTATAGCTGCAGTTAATTTATTTCAGCGTGTTTTTGTTATTTTTGTCGACACTCTCCTGCAAGAGATGCACGGTCTCCTCCCAGCTTCCTGCCTGCTTGGATAATCCAAACAGATGTGGACATCCCTCAATGCCCCCCCCCATCAGTCCTGTGTCCCTTCTCACATCAACTAATCTCAACCATGCCTGTGGTAGCAGAGAGTACCATCTGCTCTGCTCCAGCCCTCTTTGAGATGGGCAGACCTCCACATCTGGACCCCTGCCTGCCCCTCCTCCTATTCCTCCTTTTTTTTTTCATCCTCTCTGTATATGGTCTCTATCACTGATAGGACACAGAGTGCAGCAAGGATTTAACAGCCCATCCAGCTTTACAGTCTTAATGAATCAGTGTCACAATCAGGATGTGGTAGAGGTTATACTAATCTGAAATGAAGTGTTTTCCTACTTTGTATATGTGAAACACTTCAGTAAATCCTAATGATCTTAAGTCTATAATGGAAGGGTCAGACTGATGAAAGTTACACAATATTTTATAAAAATTAAAGTAATAAATAGTAAAATTCATTGATGTATTAATATGTAGTTAATTATTCTGTCTTCACAAGATAATTGTGACTTTTTAAAGGCCTATCTGAGTCATTCACCTCACAAACAGCAGTTAAAATAGTCTTGACTCAAGCGCTACTTGCTGGATTTTTCAGGAGTTTTTGACCATATCAGACAGTCATCATTTGCTCGGCTGTCATCAAGCTTCCATGATGCTGTGCACCTCCATGACTTCTCATCCATGCTGACTTAAAGCTGGGCTTGATGGCTCATTCCTGAACAGCAGCTGACAAAGGATCATCTTGTCAATCACACTTGTGTTATCTCCTGGTGCTGTCAATGTTTACAGTTTCTGTTGGGTTGGAAAAGGCTCTGAAAACCATGAGCGATGCAGTCTTACCTGAACACAAATGTTTTCTGTCCAAGTCAGAGCAGTTTTAGCAATTCCACATCAGACATTTCTATATTTGTGTTTTTGTCTTCCTGGTTTGAAGTTGAAAAAATGTCATGTCACTTATCCTTGCGCACAAATTAAAGTTCAGCAACATTTGAATAGAATTTGATGATAATGGTTTGCTTATGTTTTGAGGGGATTATCAAAGTTCACAAGATTAGCTTTCTGTTAAATAAAATAATAAATGATGTTTAATGTTGGAGAAAAAACTCAAGATTTGGGGCTTTGATTTTTAGACACATCTCTTTCATTTATCTTTTTCCACACCAGAGGCACTAATCCCACAGAGCAGCAACAGGAGCTCTGATTGGCCAGCCATTATTTCTGAGCTGTGTGGAAGACATGAAGCGCCTCTCTTGTCAGCTCATTCATGACAAGAGAGGCTCTTGTGATTATAATTAACTATTGACAAGTAAGTGTATAATTATCCATACATCTCAGCTCAACACCCTTTTAATCTATCCTGCTGGATGAACATACAGTCAGTCAACCCAGCTGGGACATCAACAGTTACACTCGAGTGATTTATTTGTTTGATGCATGAACTCCCAATTGATTGTAGACTGTTTTGACACTGTCAGAAATATATTACCGGACAATGTTGAGCCAGTTATTGATTAAGCCATTCATCTGCCTCATCACATCCATTTTATCACCATCACCACACACACTACAGAAACATTTAGACATCCTAATGGGAGTCCTTGAGTTTATTGCTTTGTCCAACCGCCACCCACACGCCCCCTCCCTGTGCCTTTATTAATTGTTCCGGACACGAGGACGCTGTGAAGGAGAACAAACAAGGTTGACCTTTTTCCAGGTGACTACATCTAACTGTTTATTTCCTTTCCATCCTTTAGCTGCGTTGTGCATGAGCTCTCAAACTTTGAAGGTTGAGGGCAGGCTTTATCCATCAGCAACAATTCATCCAGTGGTAAGTGATTTATCATGGTGGACCGCCCTGTCATCGAAGTATGGAAAATACTATGTACTGTATGTTTGAACACTGTTACAACTGAGACTTTGCCTTGATATTTATGATGTTGTGAAGAGAAAGTAAACAGTGAGGATGTTCCACTGAGTGAAGCGCAGAGTAGAACAAATGTGGCCTCTCTCCAATCTTCTTTTGTTCCATTTACTTTCCAGCACTTTGTTGCTGCCTAAATCCAATCCATCTTCAAACTCTAAGTAGGCCATATGGAAGCCTATATTTATTTATAGAATATCACTAAATTAAGGTGTACTCTCTTTGTGATTTATATATAGTTTCAGTCTCTCTCTAGCTGTCCCAGTCAATCACATTTTGATGTATTCAACCAGTGTATGTTTCATTGAACATGTTGATGCTGGAATGGAAAGAGCAGAAAATATGTTGTAATTTGTCTAAAAGTTTGTAAGGCAAAGCTTACTATAAAATGTTCCTGTTTACCATGAATGACACAATTTGAATTGTGAAAAATACGAGGATAACAACTTCAGTATTCAGTACTCTTCTGTGAGGTAACACATTGAAGCAAAGTGGATAAATCTAAGGGGTGAGACACTTTACTCTGCTGCAGCATCATTTTTTTTATTTAGGTTGGTAAGATGGTGTGTTTGTTTATTAAAATATTACACTCAGTAATATAACTGTAATTGCAAGCCTGAATTAAATAGAGAATCATGTATTAATATCTCAGTATAATTACTGTAACAAGAACATGACAAGTAGTTGAAGATGCATCCAGATGGTATTAAACAGTTTTTGAATTTTACTTTTTCCTCCACTGTTTCCAGATTCCATAATTTAACTGGAGTTCACAAATGCATCTGTTATCACTGTCTTAGTGGTGGCGCTTCATACAAAAGTAGTATTTTTGCTCAGGATTTGATGAATGCAGTATATATTGACCACATTAGACCTCGAGTGAGTCACTATGAGAGATGCTTAGATCCATCTCCTCCTGCCACTTGGTGCTACCAGCTCACACTCGTTTCATTCATCTTTAATGTGTTTGCTGTGCTGACTTAATTTCTCCAGTTCAACACACATCAATCACAGGGTGACCTGGTGATCATAGGGTGATTACAGTTACAGTTTTTTTTACCCTTCAGGAACTTATGTACAGTGATATCATAACATTTTTGTTGGGCTTTAAATATTACCCATTGTTGGATGACTTTCTCTACATTGACATATATCAGTCACAGAGTGGGGATTCTGTAATAGATGAATAATAAAGTTTTTTTCTTGGGACTTTCACTCTCACTTTAACAATAAAAATGAATTATGTCACAAGGATAAATAAAGGATAAAGTGAGCATAAGCAGCAATACTTTCATGTCACAGTTTATTAAATGTGTGTGTAAGGGATAGGCCACAATATGAACTTCACCATTATGTTTTACACTGCTCAACTGAATTTCTATATCGATTGTGATGTCTGCCATCTGTCTCTGCCAACTGTGGGGACAGTAACTGGATACAAATGCTTTTCGTCCCACAGCAGCATAAATCATTGTAAATTACAAATTAGATCCGGTGGACTTGAGCAGAAAAAGAACTGTTCTGTTGAAGAAAAAGGGTAGATTTATTATTTTCATCATTGATGTTTATTTCAACGTCCATCTTCAGTTATATATGTTTTGTTTTGTTTTGTTTTTTCTCTGTGTATAAGGAATACAATTTGAGGGTAACTGAGTCCGCCAGCCTGCCAGCCTGTGTTTTGGTGCAGTGGGTGAGCAGTTTGCCAGAAGCATGCATTGATGCTCATGGCTGCCCACGGCTGCGGTGTCCCCGGTTCACCTCTCACCCCTCTCTACTTTGAATGATATTTCAACGCAGCTGCCAAAATATGCGACCAGGCGACAGCCAATGAACATCTTTATTCCTCTGTGGAGGTTTCTGGCATTATCTCAGGTATACAAATAAAGATGAAACAACAGTAGCACATAGTGAGGGTATATTCATACAGAGATATTAAAAGTTATGGATATTTATTGATTTATTTTAGGCTGGAGATGTGACAAAGAAATGTACCTAAAAGCTTAAATATATTAGCAATGTGTAGCTACGTTGTCTTTTTTCATATGGGGCACCACAAAGTCTGAAACTTTCACATCCCTGTGTTTAATGGAACTGGATGCTTAAGAGCCACTGATTTTACACATGAAGTTCAGATGAAGAGCAGTACTATGCAGCCCGTGAAAACAGTTGTATAATGCCTGCTATTGTTCGAGAGGGTGATTTCTAAAGTTTGAAAAAAATAACCCAGATGACGTCATCAGGGGATTAAAGTCAGGATATTTCGGCCTGTGCTGTTTCGGTTTTGACCATCCTTTTATTAATCTGCCTCTTGTGGGTCCCCACAAAAAGCAGATAATCTAAATCTCTAGAGTTCTTCATTAGTATCAACCGACCAGCAATTGCTAATGCACTGAAAGCCAGGAATGGATCACAATAGGTCAGAATTTTGTAACAGAAAAAGGAGAAAATAATGCATTTTATGTTGGAGAAAAGTATTTGCCAGAAAAGAGGATGCATGTAATGAGAAGTTAAGAAGAAAGGAAAGAGAGAGGGGGATAAGAACAGACATTTGTCAGTGTCACACCAACCACGAAATCCCCACTTCTCTGAATTTAACAACCACTCTGCTAGTTACACAGACAGAGAGAAAAGCCTCAGGTGTGGCTCCTTTTGAACTTTGCAACCTGACCCCTCTGCTGCCCACTGCTCCCCAAACCCTAATCCCACTGTAAACCAGCAGGCCATTACTCATTCAAAGCTTCCTCTCTGAGGGTTGGCTTACTTTCCTCACTGTCCTGCTCGTTTCCTGTCTTTGTAGGTCAGGAACAGATGGTAACAGGAGACAGTCGTTAAATAAATGAATAAATAAAGGCTTCTTTTCCAAAGCACTCATTTTATCCATCAAATGATTTGTTACCTGATGATCATTGTTCAGTGCAAGACACATAATTATTTTAGCAAATGTATTTTTTGCAACAATAAGTGACTTGGTTTGTAGAATTTAATCATGTGTTGCCATTTTTGGGACTTCAGTACACTCGAGTGATGATGTGAATGTTATGATGGATATCCTAATCTGACCTATCACAATGCCTTTTACAGACAAATCAAAGGGGGTGGATGGATGTGAAAGTCACAGATTGGTTCACAGAGCGCTCCAGTGCCGTGGACGTTTTTTTTTTTTCTTTTATGCCAGGTCCAGTTAGTTGATGCATGGAAAGAGAGGCAAGGCAGCCACACTGAGGGCCATGCTTCCCAGCATCCCTCCCTCTCCCTGTTCCCGCCTCGGCGTCCAAGAGCTCGGGCCTCCGGCTGTGTAGCCATGACAACCAAATGAGGTAAATGGTTGCAGGAGAATCCTCATCACGACCACCACCTTACAGGCCTTTTTTCAGTGGTGCAGTAACGTAGTATGTGCAAGCCTTTCGTCAATGCTATTCCCTGTCTGATGTTTCTGTTTGGAAACATAAATATCTCCATAAGTGATTCTTTGCTCATTGTTCTCTGGTATGTGCCATCACTCTGCTTTCTTTGTAGTCAACATAACATAGCCTAAGGATGAGGTTTGGTTTCTTTGACATCAGAATTCTGCAGAAAAGCATGCTATCATGTTAGATCGTCTCATGACAGGACATGACAAAGAAGCACGCTGAGAAAAATGTGGGGGAATGAATCATTAGCATAGGATGAAAAAAGAAACACGAACCCTCTGTCAAAGAAATAACTCCTCTGTGCGGTGCCTCGTATGAGCTAAAGGACTTGACACTGCAACAAAACAGAAAAACGACACTGGAGGCAGCCAGGAAAAAAAGCATTCATGTGCTGGGTGAGGATTGCATGTCAATTCATTTTTGTCTGATTTATTATAGATTGTCCAAATACGCACCGCTCTGAATGAAAGAGATTGTACATGAAAAAGCTGGATACTTGTTATATAATCGGCTGGTATTTGATTTTTTTTTTTTAAGTCTCTAATTTCTCTAACACCCTTTCCAAAAATAGTGCATCCATTTGCATACCTGCAGTGTGATAACAGTGCTGTGTGAAATAACACACTGAGCCGTGTTTACAGATGAGCCTCTCTCATTTGCTGCTGTGACAAGACAAAAATCTGTCAGCACCTGGGAACGAGGGGAAGAATTCTTACAGTCATTATGAACACTTTGCAGCAGATATCGCTTTGATGAGAGTCATATTTACCACTTTTATTACATTCTATGCATGTAAGGCAACACTTAAATATTAAATATTAATATCAACCTTGACTTTTTGATTAGATTTGCCTTTGCATGATCTATGTTGACATATACTGTATTTCATTAATAATACATGATCATCCTGCTTTTTTAATCTATATTTACACTCTGATATATAAATTCTTAACAAATTAAGACCAGAGGACAGAAAAAAAAAAGATTTTATTTTTATTTTTTACCAAACATCAATATACAGCTACACATACGGTCTGTTTGACAGTGTCTGTTAGACATTTGGAAATGCATTCAGCTGCAGCAACAACGTCACACTCTTCTGTGTCACCTAATTTAGATTTGAGCCATTCTGACATTTATCTGACAAAACATAACATGGATTTTGGTATTTTAAGCAATGTCAAGACAAACTGACTGTACGGATGCAGCCACCAAAGTCTCTGCTTTCCAGGGTGCGCAATGCCAGAAAATTAGGGGGCACTGACAGAGTAAATAAATGCTTCATTCTAAAAGGTTTAATAGAAAAATAGACATGAATCTGAACTTTATACTGTAGGTAACTCAACAGTGCATGCTCTAATGTGCTGATTTTTTTTTTTAATTAAAATGAGTAAAGAGAAAGGAAATTGTCATGCTAACATATGCTTCAAGCTAACAGCTAAGCTAACATAATAATTTGTTAATATACAGTAACTACACAGTAGTTGGAAATGATAATGATATGTATAAAAACTCTCCCTCTGATTCCTTGCACCTCTGCACCATCAGATATCGGTTAAGAAATCAGCGTCTCATCTGTTCTCAACCTAATTTATTCACTTAAGTCTTGCATTAAGACTATTAAGCATATTTAGCATTTTAATTTTTATTATTTTATTTTTGAGAACCTGCTAATTTCATGTCAACAACTAGAAACTCGCCTTCTGGACAAAATCTACGTTTTTACATTTTTCGTTTGGAGCTGAGTTTCAAAAATGTCCCCTCAATACCCTCACTCTCTCTTAACCTACAGTAGTTGCAGGTATCATAAGGAATATTAATGTTCACTAATACTGATCAAACTGTGGTAAGAAACATGAATGGCAGACTTCAGATATGGAATTCAATCGCATTCCCCTTTAGAACTGTACTTAATCTGATTTTAAAATTGACCCTTTGCTAGCCCCACTCTCCTTCCTTTTCAGTTTCTGTTGCTACACCTGTCAAGCTTTCCATTCTCGCACTGCACAGTTTACAGTGATAACGGTGGCATATTTGTCTTTGAAATCCGCAGTCATTTTTTAAACACTAGGCCTTCAATTCTTTACAGAAGTAAACAAAAGAAGGCTTCTCATTTCGAGCTGACAAGTGTTGATTTTATTGGCTAAAATGACGACTCTTGCTAGCAGATTTTGTAATGTAAGCGAATGCTAATGCTTGAACTCCTTGAGCTGACGTTTCCATGTGACACAAGGGTCTTAAATGCATGCGTAGATGATATAATGCTAACAGGCTAAGGCTAAAGCTACATGTCCCAGGCATAACGTCAGCATCTTGTCCAGTAGTTGATCCATTTACAGGACATGTGAACAAAGGAGCAGCATTCTTTGTGTTTCAGTCAATAGCTTGTTAACCACATAGCATGATAATAAAAATAAAAATGTAATTCAAATATTATACATTCTCACATAACCCTTGAATTGTTTGGATGCTTACTATAGAAAAATGTACTTGGAAATACAGGGGTTAGAATATTAGGGGTTGAATATTAATTTGCATTTGTTTCCCATATGATTTGAATTCTGGTAAATACACGACATCCATAATACAAATCTACACTTTTTATAAGGATGTGGCATTTTGACACAAAACAATATACATTAATAAGACAATACAGGCTGATATCAACATATAACATGACACATCCTTTAAAAGAGTGTACTAGAATCACATTAGTTTCCTGTGAAATCTTTGTGCTTTTATTGATGTTGATACTAATGAAAACTAACAAAAAATAAATAAGGCCACATTTACTTCTTGTCATTCCTGCAAAAATGTGCTTGACAATGCTGCACATTCGGGGTTCTGACTTGTTCTAAAAGGGACACGGGCGTTTGGAATTCCTTTTCATCTTTTGTTAACCACAAAGAAAACAATGACTCTATTTGCTCGTGGCTCTTTCTTCTATCATCTTGCTTGTTTGCATTTAAAGGCTTGACATTCTTTCTGCTTCATATCTCAATTTCACTGAATTATTCATGCCTTTTACAAGAATGTGAGAAGTAATGCAACATACCTTACCTTTGGGGGGGGATAAAAATGCTTTGAGCATTCCAAAGCCAAATGGAGGAGGATTTAAATATACAGGATGTAAATAACAAACAGAAACCCATTATATTCAGGGCACTGCTTTATTTAATTTAGATTCTACTGTACGATCACTCTTGTGAATGCAGATCTGGATGATACAGTAAGAGTTCTGATAAGACTTTTCCACGATATGCAGTTTTACTACAAGATATTGGAAGATCTTTAGTAGAAGGAGAAGCTGACTGAGAGTCCATGATGTATCCATTCTGGATTTCATAAACAAAACAAAAGTCACCTATTTATATCTCAAGAGACAAACCTCTTGCCAGCCACTCCCATAAATAACTCACCCTCAGTAAATAACTATTCTTTCTGAAGTAATCGAGGTTAAAGACTGTGTGTGAAGTGAAGTAAGACAGCTGGTTCAGTCACAGATAGACTAGGAGAAAAAATCTTTGGAGACCATAACTGTTTGACTGAGTACAATGTGTGTATATAGAGTGTGATTTGGCTATGGTGCCGTCTTCTGTTAGGCAGCTATCTCTACCTCACTAAATAACACATCATCCACAATAAAGTCTTTATTTTTAATTTCTCCTTCACCTAATCTTTGGCAGATGAAGACAAAACCAGTCTACATAGTGGAATTAGGGGCTTGCCAAAATCAGGTTCACCATATAAAGTGCGTTATTTGACACATCAGTTCTACATAGATTCTATTTTAATACCGTATTTGCCATAATTTTTAAGATTATATTGTTATTTTAGATATCTTTCTATATCTTTCTACACAGCTCACAGTTCTCAATCTAATACAGTAAATCCTCATGATTTATATGTTTGTCTGTACATTGTTTTCTTTTGTACATAAATTTTTGATTATATAATGAATATACTGCTGAGAGAATGTGCACTGGAAACTCTTGCTGCCTACAGCTACCTAACATCTCACTATTGTCCAAATCCTTCTTCTGCACTTCACAATGCAGAAAGAACAACAACAGTATTTGCCTCCTCCAGTGCTTGTGAACCACTTTTGAATGTTAGTGAGTGAGGTTGTCCGAAACAGGACATTGTAAATGGCAGGATATGCCAGCATATCATGTTTTAGGCAGTTAAATACTGAGGTCATTGGTCGGTATGACATCCTTTTTTTTTAACGGGATCAAGCATTCTGCCCTACTCTGTTAAAGCCCCAATGAAAATCATCTAAAATTTCGCACTAACTTCAGTGTCACTTTACAGGATTTCAGACTCCAGAGTTGTGTGTCCAATGGGATTACATGTTGAGAAGTTATCGGCTTGTCTAAGACTGAACGTGACGGCACTGCAGCAACACTTCTTTTTTTTATGTATATTTTTCTCTCTCATTATAAAGGTGTTAACCTCGCTTTATCTGTGCACGCCTATATGATCGAGCCAAGAGTCTGTATCCATAAAAGATGACTATAGGCTCTCACAGCCAAAAATACAACCTCTATAATATCATTTTGCAAGTGGAGTAGGGTACTCACTAATTGTTACTGGGACTTTGGCTCATTACTCGGGAGTGTCCTTTACGTATGTCCATGTGCAAAGAAAACAACTGCGACCATACCAGGGCAAGATCCTACCGTTAAACAGTCCTGATATTCACCAGGGAGGAAGCAGCATGAAACTTGTCACATGAAGTACACACTGTCTGCGGTGTCCTCTCATTGTTTGACGTATACCAGGACCACGCAGGCCCTTAAAGGTAAATCCCTTCTCACTCCTCACTTTCCTCTTCATCCCCCTTTGTGCCTTTACTCCAGCGCTGGAAGCAATGAACAGTTGAAGCCAGGAAGAAGCTTGTCATGATGGCCACCACAGACACCGAGATGCCAGAGAAAATGATGATGAGCAGGTCTGTTAGAGTCAGGGTGGCCTGGCACTCACGGAAGCTGTCCTTTGAGAGCTGGGTCAGGGATACACGTCTGCCGTCCATTGGGAGGGAGCACTCCATGCCTTCCACCCCTGCATTGAAATAGGAAATGACATTAGACAGATTTGGTAGACTACTGAATCACACTTGCAGTCATTAAGGTCATATTTATGGACTTTTAGACAAATGTATTCACATGGCAGCTGCTCAAAAATTTCATCAAATAGGGAAGGCAGACAGTAGACCAAAGAACTAATTTATTATTTTATTGATCCCACAAAAGATTTAAAGTTTAAGGTGATGCATGTTTGCCAATTAAACTCATAGCTCACACATCCCACACTTCCTCAGAGTTGTCAGAGGCAGAGTGCATTCTTT
The DNA here is from genome assembly GCA_946959425.1 of Argyrosomus regius. NCBI lineage: Eukaryota > Metazoa > Chordata > Actinopteri > Sciaenidae > Argyrosomus > Argyrosomus regius. The sequence continues at coordinate 13,023,260 of OX336885.1, forward strand.
GAGGCGTTTGTACTAAAGTATTTAATTGCATTGTATTGTGTCAACAGAGAAATGCAGTTTTTTTTCAGCTGATTTAATCACTGTAAGGTCAATCAGAAGTCTTCACTTATGAGTTGAAGTTTACTGTACTGTTTATACAGTACACCCACCCACAGTATGACTGCAGGTTCACTGTGGGAAGACGAAATACTAAGAAACTGTGAAGCACAGTGATACTATAGTTTACTCTACTATCTACTGTACAGAACATTTCTAAATATTATTGTATTTAAAGGCTTTATTTCTGTCCTATTGCGTCTGTAGTACAGTGTAAGATGATCTGAACGGTAGCTCATCTCTGGGTCTCTGACAGCCAGACAAATTTGTTTGCATCTTCTGTTCTGTTGGAGAATGAAATACACATCGATTTAGATTATTTTAATTTCAGCTGCCAGCTGCACGAGGCCAGCCTCTAAGAATACACTTCATTAAATATGACTCCTGCTTTCCCCTCAAAAATTTACTGATGTATCAGTAAAGGACACCGTCTGCGACAGGGGCACCTTGACCAAAATTCATCTCAAGATGGAAGCATGATAAATCAGTGAGTGCTGCTCACCGTGTCTCTGTCACTTTCACATAGTTTATTGTTCAGACATCATTTAAATGGAAAAGGACAGCGGCTGCAGCTCTCAAGGATATACTTCCAGTGAGTCTTCTTTTGTTACTCCTGATTACAAATGAGAACGACACTGGATCAGTAGGGTCATTGGATAGTTAAAGACTGAAACTACAATAGAGGCTGTTCACTTTCACATGTTTAAAGATTTGTGTTTTAATGACAACTTTGCTAACTTTTGAATTCAATTTGATGTGCTAATTAGACCCCTCTGTTCCAGACCAATGGGTGATAAATATCTCATAATTGTCATAATCATAACACTTCAAACGATAATCTTTACAGCCAGTAACTACCTTCACATTGCCAATGTACTGTATGAAAAACTAGACATATTGATGTGAATGTTAGCTTATAGGTGGGTAGAGATGAAGCCTTGCAACGTGGGTGGCTACTTTCTACTGCTACTGCACATGCAAATGCGCACACTTGGCAGTACATCAATTCTGGGTCTTTGCTCAACAGTCAGCACAATTTGGAGCATGCTTTGTTATAACACAAAAGCAACAGTTTCTTCTGTGATTGGCTACAATTATGTTCATTCATCAAACTAACTTAATTCTGAATTCATTCAGGATTTAATGTCTGACATTTAAATGTATCATTAGTTATGAGTGCAAAACTTAACTCACAATGAAATAACAATGGCATAATGTGCTTGTGTTGGTCAGTCGATATGGAAAACTTTGCCGCCCATGTACAAATAATTCCAGAAAATTCCTTGAAACAGTGTTAAGTGACAGTGAGTGGAAAAAGAAATAATGGAAATAAGTGATGACATGGAATTGGTTTACATGCTCCTCCGATTAACTCTCTACAGTATTAATTAGGTTCGTAACTGAACTCTTTAAGAGCTCGATAAAACTTAATACTTACTAATCCCTTAATACAAGATAAAGATTCTCACATTTCTTCTAACATTCATTTAGTAGAGGACACAAGTTCTATACATACAGGCACACACATCAAACTCACAGTCATACACACATACAGTATTTATGCTTTTATTATACATTAAATGCAATAAGTTTTGACAATAAACTGGTTAGTGGGTCCATTAGATTTGTTTCCCTTAAACTCAAACAATCTGTGTTGAAGTCATCCAAACAATGGCTTTCCTTTTCCAACATGAATGATTCAAGGACAAATAATTTCACTGTATGAATTAGCAAGCATTGCTAAATGGGAGTAAATTGTGCACTTGTTCTATTACTGGGTCTATTTTCAGCTTTGAATTATTACACATTCATTGCCCTACTGAGTATTAGTACTACATGTGATTCAGTCAAAATAAATCACAGTACTTATGTTCATCGTAACAGAGGCACATGTCATCCAGTATGTCTCGTCAATGTATTTTTAATAGTCTTCAGACAAGAGTGGGGGTTGATGGCACAGGGATATAAGCTATATGAGGCTTAGGCTACACATTATTTGCGTCTTAGTATTTTCACGGATTTGTTGATAAAAAGAAAAATATAGAACATAACCAGCTTTTAAAGCCTTTCAACATTATTGCTTCTACATGAAAATGTCATCAAGTCCTGCTTTGGTCATTCTGTATGAGTGTAATTCACCTTTAATGTACTTGGTTTATCCTAATTGCTGGCATTGCTCCTATCACAGTGCACACACAGACCAGGACTGCAATTAACCGTAGCACAAGTGCATGCAGGACAAGCTGCACAGGAAACTCAAGTAGCCTTGGATCATGATCAGATGAAGTGAGTCAGAAGCAACAACAACATCAAGAATCAGGCTCCAAACTGATTAGGAGCCAATACCAACAATCCTGGTGGAGCCAAAGAAGAGGACACTGGTTCCTGGCGTGATTCATTCTAAGGCATGTCTACCATATGTTGCGGGAATCAGAGATCAAAACAAGATCATAGCCTACTGCATGTGAGAAAACTGCTCAGTATGAGTAACCTACAGGTCTACCGAAGAGGCAATAGTGACCTGCTGGCATCTGGCCTTACAAACTAATGCAAAGTACATTTGTAAATTGTCATCTGTGAGAGTTATGAGCTGAAAATGTTTTGTTTTTTTAGCTAATATTCTAATATTTGTGTTGCATAACTAGCCATATGGCTCACACTTTAAAAGCATCAGTTCGGTTTCCAAATAACAGTTTTACTCAGCAGGTCTTTCATGGAGAAGATGATTTTTTACTGTAACATTTCCAACTTCTCTCAAAGCATTTTGTGAATGGCAGTGGTTAGACCTTGGACTCCACAAACATGCAGTGTGTGACTGTTTTCTTTCTTCATAAAAATACAGTGAGGTTAAACTAGTAACTATTTATTCTATGGTTGCCACATACGTTAGACCCACTTTTGATTTTGTACTTCCAATTAAAAAAAGCTGATATGATGCATCATAACCAGTATAAAAAAGGACTAGAATGTGTCAGCAGAGTATTCAGAGAGCGACATACAAAGACAAAGTGCTGTTGAACAATTAAATACAGCAAGGTACTGACCTTTCTGTTTTCTAAGCAAAAAACACAGGATTCACCTTTAGTGTCACTGCCACACATCTTACTAAAGACAAAAAAAACATTGAATAAATATGAAAAATCCAATATATTGGAGTGCCTGTCTTGTCCGTTTGCCAGAGATAAATGGATCATATTTATATTCATAGTACACCTTTTGCATGACAAAGTAACCCATCACCTAAGAGACTTGGCCTTTGCCTTTGAGACTGTTTTGTCTGGTCTTGCCTGTCCAAGATGTTTGATTAATAACATCTCAGACTGAAATTATCCTGGGGAACACATGGCCCCTGCGGGAGTTACAGGATTATTACATTTATTGTGATAAAAGCCGAGTTGAAGAACAGAGCTATGGTAGACAGAGAAACAAGGTTTGATTATTTTATTGATAATCAATTTTCATATTGGTCTACATATATGAGCACACCATACATTACCCAAACCTACACTTTTGGTGTATGAAATGTGTATTTTCATATATTTGTCATTTATTTGAATACAAATGCACTAATTTCATGTGACCTATAACACAGGATTTGCAAGGAGAGATAGCAGCTTTCCACTGGAGCTACACTGTTGCAATTAAGAACCAAAATTACACAATAGGGCACGCAGATGTATTACACTGTCTGACAAAGGGGATAATTACTGAACAGCTGTGGTATTTGGCCAAAAGTGGAATGTTCTGGAACAAACACCATAATTATAGTTTCTCTGTATTACAAGCTTGTTTGTGACAAAATGTGCACATCTTTTACTGAGAGAGGATGTCCAGACTTAGTGAATATGACCACAGATTACAAACAGAAACCTGACCCTGCTAAAGTGCTTCTTGAATTTGTTTACTGTGAGCTACTAATTATAATGACTTATTGAAATGTCCTCATCTTCTGCTGATGCTAGCAAGCCATCGAGTCATTAGTTTCAAAGTTGCACACATCCATCTAGCTATACCTTCTTCCTCCAACTTGTGTCAACACTGCACACTGGACTTCTAAATTAAACATGGTATTAGCTAGCTGCCATGTAGGACTCAGGAAATGAATGCAACACATGTAAACTGACTGACAAACAGTCTAATTTCCTCAAACAAGCTCCAGTTTTTGGTACCAACTGTTTTGGAATTTGGCAGCCACTTCTTTTATTCAGAGGACTTATCTGTCCGTCTGTTGTATTATGTGTAACAGATGTTATATTTGGAGCTTCAGCTTGCCAGGTATTCACATCATTTGCTGTTTAAAGGTTCAGAGTAGCAGTGACATCTAGCTATGAGGCTGCAGCAACCAACTGAATTACCCCTCACCTCACCGTCTTCCAAGCAGGTAAGAGAACCTAGGGTGAACCATGTTTGAGGAACTAGGCTGCATTCAGCCCGCCACAGCTCCTCTCAACTCCGTGTCTTTGGATTAGTGTAGAGCTGGCAGAGGTAGCCAGATGCCAAGGGCAGGAAATGCCAAGATGGCGGCGACCAGAGCCAAAACACTCCACGCTTCAAAACAGCTCTTCAGAAACGTCACAGATACTACCTCCATGTTTTATACTGTCTATGAAGAGGACAAGGAGCTTTAAAAAGGAGGAAGAGTAAAAGAGATTCAGCAATAGAAAGACAGTTTAGTGCTTCTCCTATCCAAAACCTATAATATATATATAATATAATCAAGTGTAAATTTTAATTAATTGAAACCCCACTCCACTTATTGTGGCAGATAAACTATTGATACATAAACACTTGGATTTTATAATGTGCTCAGCAAGTATCTCAGTGGATGACATGACTAATCGAGAGACCATATTTAATAAAAGCTCCACGTACAGCGGGTCGATATCATACAGTACAATATCTAGAGTTCATAAATTATCCCAGTCACCACTAGGATCCCGAAAAGTGTGGCTGGAGCAGACTGTCGTACAATAATGTAACACAAATCATGCCATTACACAATCAGGTATGTCGGGCCACACAGCTATGTTACATTCCTGGCGCAGACAGTTGATGGATTACATTTAGGATTACAGCCAGCCGAGGGGATAGGCTATCTGCTATCTCAGCCGTGATTGATCTACCAAGCTGTGACAGACTGATATTGGAGACCGGTTTCTCCTCCCTCTCTCAACACCACGCTGTCTGTCCAGATTGATCTCTGCACCACTAGCAAAGGCAAGATCACCACGATCTTACAATCTGCAGACTCTTGCAGAAGTTGGCATTCATGCTAAAATCCTGTTCCCAGACCACTAGCGTCTAGACAGTCTGCCTAAATAATCCAGTTGTGATAATGACTCACAAAACTGTCCCCTCCCTGCTTTTATTAAATGAGATGGAGGTGCCAGTCAAATCCAATACTCAGTAGATGTAAAAAGAACCAGGCAGAGATAATTACATAGACTGTAGAATTGTTCAGTTGTGATCAAAGGGAGAGTCTGAGGCAAACCTAGAAGGAAAAAAAATCAGAGATTCTTACAAGAAGAGTGGGTGTTAGGGAGGAACAGAGTGGAAAATGCATGTTATGAATGCACAAAATGACAAGCATGCATGTGACAGTGGGGCGAGGGTGAATCATTCAGGAGGGAATTCCTTCTGCGTGGAGACTCGCTGACATCACAGTGCCACGGGTGTATTGAAAATGTCTCATCACAAAAGCACAAATTCACACATAGAAATGAGCTAATTCCCAAACACAAGAGATGATAGTTAAAAAAGGGAATACTAGTGGATGTCTTTTCATGTTTCCATCGTAATAAAAGGTAATTTGTCTGCTGTCAGAAATCATTATGATCCGAAACAGCAACTATGTAGGTCTTAACAATTCATGCTTCACACTTGACCACACACAGGCAGAAAGGAGAGTATCCATCATGCATGATGCTCCACACTGTCAGTGAAATAAAGCTTTTGGCTTTTCACCTTTTATTTCTGACACTGGTAGATTATCCCTTTCTGCTGCTGTACATGGAGCAGCTGATGCCCTCACACTGTGTAATTCTGTACACCTTTTCACACGCTGCTCTCTCTCACGAGCACTCTCGCACCGTCTCACATCCCAACTTTAAATAAACATTGAATTAGGCCAAGATAAAAGAAGCTGTCTGCCCGTGTTAATGGAATTTTCTCATCACGTATCCACGGGTAGTAAAGATAGCAAGTCATGTCATGTGGGGCCGTATGGTATCATATGCGTGCTATGTATTGCTGGTCAATGGCATCATATTTTCAGAGCTACTTGCGCAATGTGGAAACAGGTCACTGGGGAGCAACTTGATAGGCTGCGAAGGAAAATTCAGACTTTGACCCCGTCACATGAACTGCTACTTTGTAGTGAAACTGTTCAGGTCATGAGTAGAGTGTTGATAGCAATGCGATGATGGGCTTCATCTGCAGACTCTCATGAGAGTTGGCCTGCCCTGCCCTGCCCTGTAGGCAACTCTGGCTCCAATTACCATGGACCAATGTGCTGTAGAACTGTGTCACTCTGAATTATACATGGCCTTTGTTCATCCTTAACCCAAGAGCACTGAAGACAGCAGTGGATCATGTTTACACTCATCTGTGCATTAAAACATTTATGAACCTGATTGGCGGCTAAAAAACTCACAAATGGTAACAAAAGACAAAAGCTATGAAGGATGCGGAGAGCTTTACGTGTGTCTGTCTGATTGTTTGCGGTTCAAAATGCTGCACGTAGGAGACAAAACACAGCCATGTGAAGAGAGATCTATTTTTTTTCTATCCCAAAACCCCCCCAGAATTTGAAGCATCTTCCACCCACTCATCATGCTGACCTGCAGTAATCAAAGTTATGCAAACAGAAAAGTGTGCTGCTTTGTGAACTTGAACTCACGGGGGAAATCAAGATGTGAAAAATGGAATGGGAATTGGGTTTACAGCATGGGCTCTGCAGCTGCTACATTATGCAGGCCATCACAGAGGGAACCAGAGATATCTCAGGATGACTTCTGAAATTGCAGTGCAGTTTTGACAATATTTAAATATTTAGTTTAAGATTCTGGTCAATTATTCTGCTGGTGCCATATTTTGCAGTTTTCATTGCTACTAAATACTGATATGTGTTGACTTCAGCTCTAGGCCTTTGACGTCATCAGCCTAATTTATGTTAAGTAAGTCTTATCTGATTTATAACATGTACTTTACCCTCATGAAAGAGCAAACATGTACCATTCTACATACTAATGCTCAATGTAAGTATTATACTTTCCTTGTAATAAACCTAGCAGGAAATGATGCCTTAGACCAAGTTTTATTTACTACTTTTGTCATTATGGCAGTTTTAAGTATTAGAATTAGTATGTGGTGTATACAGATGACGATGTGATGTGATTCAGGAATTGCTTATATTAGCTTTAACCTTTATCTGTTTTGAATAACAGTGGAGTGGTTGGATTTAAGAAAGGTCATGCTCAAATAAAACTTAAACAATGTTTTTTGCTCTGTAGCTGTTGATGACATGAGGACGCAACACCCACACGGATGGAAAAAGCTCACTGTACAATTTTAAAAAGTAATTTCTGTCTCAGTAATTCATTTTGTCAATGATGAAATGAAGTATTAAGTTGAAACACCCACACCGATGATGGTTGTTCGAGTTGATGCATTGAAAAGCTTATCAAGTCAACCTCATTCACTAATGAGCGTCCATCTGTTATTGTGCAGCCACTTCCAACGTGGCGTTCCAGGGAATAGGTCATTGCATTTTTCCGTGATCGAGAGCTCAGTCATTATGTTAATTAGGTCTGGCCGTATGATGCTTGCATGTGTGAACTGGCTGTGTTTGTGAATAAATTCACTATAATCCTCCATGCTACTTTGTATTTGTTCCAATACTACACATTTCCCTGTAGTACTCCTACTATTTGTCAAAACTGGTATAGTTCAGAGTTGTGTGCTTAGTTTTTAAAAATCTGGTCTAAAACTCAGCAAGCTGGATAGCTGCTACTGGTGACAGCTTTGTCCTTAAAATGGAATATGATCTTATAGCTACAAAGATAAGCAAAAGACACTTATGCTATATTCCAATGTCAATAGCATTTGCTACTTTGGACTGTCTGAAAAATAAACTCTTCTACGACTTATACACTGAGAAAGACAAACATTTTTAGAGGATATTTTCAGTTCAGTGAAGCATCTTTTCGTCCTCTCTGACCTCTTGCAGGCCTAATTTGCATTGCCTTAGAAGACCAGAGCCTTAGACGAAAACTAATTATTCCTTTTGCTAAAAATGTTTTTTTTTTTGTCATCCAATCCTCCAGCATTATTAGCATCACAAACTACATTCCAGGCGTTTTTTAATTTTATTTTTATAAAATAATCCAAAATGCAGATGACTTTAGATATCCCACACAAATAAGCATGTATGTATGTGTGTTCTGTCTAAGTTGGTGGACTCATCTCTTGGGTCATAAAGCAAACACTCACTGATGGGAATGTAAGGGCTCCACATCAGGTGAGCTACGCATTACTAACTCAATTTGAGAGTGCATATACACTGAGGCCAGTTGGCAGCAATACCAGCAGCTTGGCTGAGCCTTTGGCTTCTTCTTTGTTGTTGATGTCTGTCTGGCCAGCACTACTAATGCAATTCATTATGCCTAGCAGTTGACAACACTTAGAACCTGTGATTAATGCATTTGCGGCCTCTCACAAGGGGGATTAGGTACCCTTGCCAGTTTATCAACTTTGCTTCCCCTAAGGCCCAAACTTGTCTGTTTTTGGGGCAAATGCAGAGCGACCAAAGCAGTATCAATAGCACAGTACAGCCTGGCCTAAATGTATATGAGGAGTTTGCTTTTGTGAGTTGTCAGCAGTTTGCATCAGCCAGACAGTTTTTTTAGGGGAGCTGAGTTAAAGCTTTTGCCAGCCAAATCACAGCTGGGCAAGATTTTGAGTTTAATCTGTATATAGAAAAATTATTATTTTTGTTATGAAAACATAATTACAATATGACATAACATATTATGCGGCTGTTTTGAAGTCTAGACAGTTTCATGAGGTTATGTCATAAGTTAATAGAAGAAGAATGTACTTAAATAAAAAACAGGAATATACCAATACAAGATTGTACACCATATATACACACACATGCATCCATGTATTCACACTCGTACATAAACCTTCACAAATACAACCATGCATAAACAATGCCGTAAAGAAACCCTAACACTTCAGCTATTGTTTGTTCATTTCAGTCCTGTATTATACAGTCTGTTTTTACTGCGTTTCATATTTTATGGCCGTAGTCCTTTCTCACATCTCAGAAAAAGAAAAATATCTTGAGGCTAAAGATTTGGGCCACTGCTATTCATCGTTTTGACAAAAAAACAGTTCTTTGTATATACAGGTCAACGTTTCACACCCCAAACAACCTTGGAACTGTGACAGAAATAAATGTTCCCACTCCTTATCTGCACACCTTTATACATAACACCCTGTGCCTGAACATTATGTTATGTAAAAATGGATTATGTTATTAAGATGCACCTTGTTTGTCCATAGGCATATGTCACAACACTGAAAGCCAGATTCATATTAAATTCTCAGATTAAGCCAAAATCATGTAATGCGTCAAATCTACACTCTGATCTGAATGTGATAACAGCAGGAGTTACTAGTCATGTGTGGCTGAACTGGCAGATCTGTTTATTTTTGCCTCCTCTGCTCCCACGTGCTGGCTTGCACTTGATTGCTGAGATAAATGCTATCTTAGTAGTAGTAATGTACATGTGGCTGACCAGTAAAAGCATTTATGGCTGCCTCTGAACAAAACCAACATAATTGATAACATAAATGATCATTTGTCTTGGGATGATTGGTTTCTGACAAGTGTTTTTACATATGCTTTACATTTTTCTTAAAAATAAAGAATACTTACACAAATTTGACAATTGTGGTTGGTTTGTGTCTGATCCAGGACATATTTCTCAACCTACAGTCCTTTGGACATTGAGACCAATCAGCTCCTTGTAAGCAGATCTTACCCACAGTAAAATATTACGAAAAGGACATGGCGATGCCTTTTCATCTTGTGTTGTTCCTCAGATATGCATGCACACACTCAGATTGCCTTACACGCTCAAACAAACCAAAACTTCAGCCCTGTTATCTAACTAAATCCTCCGGGCTGAATCACAGTGTTAGACTCTTTAGTACGGGCCTAAAATTTAACGTGGATAGAGTGAGGAGTTTCATTTATTTACACTGGTAAGGGAAATAAAATTATTGATAACATTGCTAAGTGTCCACCAAATGGCAAGTATTATATAAATAAGTATTATATAAATATAAGCTGGAAAATTATCGATTTAACTACCACGCAGAATAGAGGTCTATACTCTGTTTATATGCACGATGAAATATTGAACCGGAAAAACTGCAACCAAAAAATCTTAATTTGAGTTGAATTAATTGGAAAATGCTCCATTTTGAGTTGGTGTCTTATTTTGACTTTTCAAATCAATCAAATTCAACAAACATCCTCATAGTTTTCACTTTCAAACAAAAGCTATTGTCTCACATTACATACTCAGTCTCATACATTAAGGGCTATGAGAGTGGAGGAAGAAAGAGATAAAATTAGAACAAGGGAAAGGGAGGGGGGTTCCCTCTCCTACAGGGAAAACATAAATAGACTAGAGCAGTGTTATGGCAATGGATTTGCCATGATACTGTTGTATGTTGTGCTCAGATACGCTTTATTTGGGTCAAGCACTGGGAGAGCAAATGCTTCTGATGTTTCTACTTACCGTTTGGAAGCTTGTGACTGTTCTCGATCAGCCATGCGAACAGGTTGGCAAAGTTGCAGTTGCACACCCAAGGGTTGCCCTCTAGCCTAACCACCCGCAGTGAGGGCAACTGACTCAGTGCCCCCACCTTTAGGGAAGACAGTGCATTACGCTCCAATTCCAGTTCTCTCAAAGAAGTGAGGCCCAGGAAAGCCTCCTCATTCACCATGCTCAGATATGGGTTGTTGCCCAGCCGTAGTTTGATCAGGCTACGGGACTCCCCAAATGTCCCCTTAGGGATTTCAGTCAGATTGTTGCTGCCCAGATCCAGGAAGACCAGCCTGGAAGTGGTGCTGAGAGTCCCAGGTTCTATGTGGGAGAGGGAGTTGTTCCGAAGGTCCAGGTAGACCAAGTCACTGTACAGAACCAGGAAGTCCGAGGGGATGCGGGGTATCCAATTGTCAGCCAGCAAAAGCCTGCGCACATCCAGGGGGATCTCATCGGGTAAACGGGTCAGCCCACGGCCACTGCAGTCCACAGTGTGAGGATCTGGGCACAGGCAGGTTGCTGGGCAGTTTTCCCCCAGGGTCCATAAGACAGAGGACAGCAAGATGAGGATAAGTTGGAGCCAGCAGACACATGGCAACATGGTCAAGGGGGGGAAATGAATTATGGGGGAAAGAGGCTTGGGGTAAGGGCGAATAGGAAAGGTTGGGTGAGGGTAGAGAACAAGAGGGTGAGGGTCAGAGGGCAGGAGATCAGGACAAGGGAGGGAAAGGGGAAAATGAAAGGGGGTGGATGGGGATCAATCCTCTTGAAGGAACATCCTGCCGTTGTAGAGATGGAAATCTGAAATGGCTCAGGAACTGTGAGGTGGCAGAGCAGCGGCGAAAACTGTTTTCCAGGAGATCATGTAGCAAGCTGCTTGCATAAAGCAGCAGACTGCCTGCTTTGAAGGAGCAAAGAGAGGGAGATAGTAAGCAGTAGGGAGCGGGAGAGCAAGAAAGACGAAGCTTAGCAGAGAGGGGAGGGTAGCTTGAGAGAGGTAAATAGACACGAGCGAGCTGGGAGTGATGAGAAGCCGGGGGCACAGACAAGGGAGAGGGGGGTTGAGGAGGGGGTTCTGTCCGCCACGCTACCCCACAGTTGATTTGGCGGTGGTGACAGACAAAGACAATAAGGTCTCTGACACAAAAGGATATATGAAGCTGTGATTCAAGCATGACAAGCAAAGATTAACATCATTGCATCCCTCCATTAGTCCCAGGTCTCTGTGTAGAAAAGCCTGACGGTGTGAAACGAGAGAGAGAGAAGCTCACGGACCATCGCTCAAGTGTCTGGTAAGGTTGTCCCCCCTCTTTATTCCCTCTCTATCTCCTAATGCCCTGCAACATGCTGTGAAAACACAGCACGGCTCAATGTTTGCGCTGTCCAGCACCGTATCAAGGCTGTATTGCTGTGCAGAGAGAATCCAAATGTCCAGGCAGGAGCCTCATGCATGTAGATCGCAGAGCTGAGCTGCACACAGCCATGCCAGTCCAACGTCTGCCTCTGAATCTACCACGGTTTATCTCCTGCCCTCTCCTCTCTCCTCATTCCCAGGGAGGCGTGCCTGAACCACGCTGTCAACATCTGATGTCACTTCCTATAGTGAGAAGAAATGGCGATCAGTTAAATCTGGAAAAATCCACAACACAGATGACGTAAATTTATGATTCTGTTTAATACTTTATTTTAAAGCTTATTTGGCTGCATGCCAAAATATTAATATTAAAATTATTTTTATTATAGAGATACGCTACACCCTCCTTTATTTCCATACATTTATATTACATCTTTATAATCCTTTCACAATAACAAGCTGTTGCTTTGACAGTGAGCTTCACTGGTTTGATAATTATAGAGAATATTGTCTTAGACCTGACCTTTGGAGAATCCTCATTAGCTGTGTTTACAAATGGAAAATTGTGACCTGTTAAAATATACAGCATTAGCCTTTATCCGTGTTTCTTATTTTGTGCTTGCAGTTTCAGCATTAGTACACTTAGTTTTGCTGTAGGATACAAATGGCGAATCAGATCACCAGTCCGCTTGAAAAATTATTTTTGTTTTAATTGATTGCCTTTTTATTTATGTATTTTTATGCCCTCAAAAAGGAGAGTAAAACACAGGTTCCATCTCAACTCATAATGAAGAGACGATGATTAATTCAGAAGGTGTATTGAATTTCCCAGATGGGATTTGCTTCAACAGGTAAATGCAATTAGACCAAGATTGATGCAGGGGAACGACAAATTAGACCTCTGAAGACAAGAGGAGCGTGAAATTTCTAAGGAAGCGGTGTCGTCATGGATGGTTATTGTGTATTTCCAAGAAGATAACATATACATTAATGAGTTTACACACATATTCACAAGCACACACGGATGCAATTGACCACACACACACACACACACACACACACACACGTGCACTGCATGACAACCAGGCAGTTGGTAATAACATCTTAGTCACTTCATCACAGGTAATCTAATAATATCACTCCTTGCTTGAGGCGTCCACTGAAGTCAGATGAGTTTGCAGCCTCACCAATGATGTTGACACTGTGCCACAGGGAAGAAAGCAGCTCTTTCATCAGAAAAGGAGATTTTGATCAGAGTCAGCATATGTAAGCTGAAAAACATTAAAAGATTTGATTATTTCCTGCAAACACATTACACTTTACATCTCACTATGATTACACAATTGAATGGTGCTATGCTTAAACACACGATGCTCTAATATTTGCTGTCTCATGGAAACTTTTGATGTTGTTCTGAGAAAAATGCTTTTCATGCAGTTTCTTACAGAGATGCAGTGATGCAACTGATCTCTAGAGAACTCTTCTGACGTGCTGCTGCGAAGGAGAGCCTCTTACTGTAACAGAAGAGAATTCACAATAGTTATCATCCTCTTCAGTTTCTGCCTGTCCTCACATGACTGCTGCTGCACCTGTCTTTTTTAGTGATTGGCAAAGATGATGGAAGGTGAGGGTGGCCATGCAGTACATGCATTTGTGAGATTCATTTGTTCAGGTCCCACTGCTGTTGTAGATCTTGCTAAGTGACTAATGCTTGAACTACTATTAGTCATTCAGGCATAGTAGAATTTTTTTTTTTAGTTTTTTTTATTGTTTTATTTTCACCTCACAGCTGCATGGACATGACTACAGGGAAAGCTTTTCTTAGAAAAAGGTACAAATTAAACAAGACAACATATTTCCTCTGCCCTGCCTCTGTCAGCTGATTACTTGCTAAGCAGCTCAGATGAAATAGTCTTAAGAGATGCTTAAAACGGAGATGGTTCACATTGAAATGCAACTAGAACACTGCCACTGGCGGATGTAATGGCCCCTCTGTTGCTGAGGGTAGTCATGCAGATGTTCAGTCCCCAAATGTGATCCTGAGAGTCTCATGACAGCAATTTGTCAGTGTAAAAAGCCCAGATAATGTGTTTGTATGGAGGCAGTAGACCTGTCTACTCGTTTGTCATTTAGGCATATTAGAGCTGCGTTCACAAACACTTAAGTTTAGCTATGACGAATTCACAGAAATTATTACTATTCTGGTATTGCTTATATCTCATTGCTTGTACGTTCCTCAGTCACTTGAAGCTGGCTACAGAACAAGTCAGTCTCCATAAGCCCCCATATTATAATATCCAACTTTACAGCAGAAATAAACATATTTACAGCCTGGTACAAAAACAGTTTTGGTCTCTATAACTAATTACTCTGTTCAGGACAACTGTACTGAGGCTAAATTTCTATATAATGCACCCATTCAAATTACATTAAAGCTTAAAGTTATGCAGAAGTAACAGTGTGGACACGCTGATTGACAGGTAGGTGTCATTACACGTGGCTTGTCTGAGCACTCAGGCATCATTCAGCCTACCTCAGGTCCATCAATGCTCCACGTCTTTGTCCATTTTTAGATTACCCAGGAGGCAGCAGAGGCAGGACTGCGGCGGCCAGAGCCACCACACTCTGAGCTACACAACAGCTCTTCAGAAACCTGTGGGTGACATCACAGGTACATCGTCCATTCTTTATACTGTCTATGGTACAGATGCACACAAGCACTAAAGTCCAGCCTGTTTAACTGAAACCAGGCAGGGAAAAGTACATGTCGGTGTTTCAACCTACTGCAGCTATTTTCATTTGTTATCTTGAACATTGTCTGACCTGTGGACCTGTCAGTCCGTATGTCCATGCAGCACTTGTTGATTCCCCAGGCTCCACAGGTCTACCTGCCCCTTTCTATTTTCTCTTCCTCATCTAATGCCAATCACAATATCAGTCAACGTTCAAGATTTAAGGCTCATTTATTTGTCATTCTATAACACAGGCTGTACTATAATATGCAAGTTGTAGTCCCTTTTTTTGCTACAATAGCAATACTATTTTTCATGATGGACAGTGGAGAATAAAGAGTCTTACAGCCTGAGGAAAGAAGCTGCTCTGTAGTCTGGTGGTACGACAGTAGCAGGTACTTCTGTATTGCTTGCCAGATGGCAGCAGGATGAACAGGCTGTTAGTGTGGTCGGTACTGCCGTTTAATATTCTTTAAGCTCAATGACTGACCAAAGAGATAAAACTAAAGCACATGTTTTTGTTTGTTTTGTTTTTATTTATTTCAGTAACTCTTAATATTTGTTAAATATTAACTAGAACTTTATTTTTATTTGATTATTTTATTTATCTATTTACTACTAAGTACTTACTTTATTTAAAAACTTAATTAGTCTAAATGTGACATTCTGACCCAATAATTATGGGTACATTTAGGCAACATTTTTCACAAAATCAACAGAAAATGTATAAAAATATACATGATTAAAGTAAAAAAAAAAAAAAAAACTGTTATGGTTATATTGGTTGAAGGGAACCAACATTAACTTACCCAACCATTAACCCCAACCTCCTATGACTTCTCTCAGCAAAAAATGTCAGACTTTAGCTTCCCACTTTGGCACTGAACATAATCATAGTTCATTATGTGCCAAACAAACAACCACTGCTATCATTTTTCTTGAGAGGACAGTCTTTATGTTATATAAGCCAAAGCACTTTTTGATAGCTCAAGTTACATATTGTTGTTTGCTTCAGTGTTCTGTAGAGCTTTTTGGCCAGTCACCAAATTACTTTGACTTTGCTTTCTTTATCTTAAATCCAGTATGCTTCCATGCATGACAGATCACGGTGGGTGTTACAACTATACACGCCTCATTAATGTTGATTTCCTCTGGTTTTCACCTGGGATACAGCTGACAATAAATGCCATACTGCTGCAGTAAACTTTGTGAATCTATTTTAATGCCTATGTCTCAAATTTACAGGAGTTTTATAGCGATGCCCCACTGTGTTGTGGTATCACTGCGTGCAAAGCATTTGCTTATTATTATTCTGGGTATAGGGCTTATTCTGGCTATGGCAAATGGTGTTTATACGTTTAGATAAACAAATAAATATATGTAGAGAAAATTGAAAATTGAAAAGCAATGTCCCTTTGTTACCAGTGATTATTTTTAAATGTGTGTCCAGGGGTGGGTAATCAGAAAATTCCTTGTTTTCCTACAGTTTGTTTTCTACTAACCTTGAAAGCCTGAGGAAAACTATTTGGTATCGAGTGTCCACAAGAGGAACAGACAGAGTATTGCTTTCTCAACAGCTGCTTGCACAAATTGATTTTCTAGTCTTTGCAGCAATGACACGTAACTGCGGTGTTATAAGTAGTGTAAATGTAGCGTGAGGGGTGGAACGAGCCAGTGCTTGAGGGTTTAGTGACCTTGTCAGAGATGCAGCATCAATACAGATTTACCTGATTTGTCCTCAGTTTGTCATCTAGGTCAAAGTCCAATTAAGGGAGCAAGACTCTGCAGCATGGTTTATTACTTAAACTTATATAATGCCACAAAACTGGAAGCTGGTTTTAAACAGTGTGACATTCATAAAGAAGAAAACATCAACATTTCATGGAGCAGATGTCCGCTGATTTAGCTTTTTATTAAGCTGAAGTTTGCTGCTGTTGGACAGTTAATGATAGTACATCCAGGCATCAGCAAAAACTAGGTTGACTTTGGTTTAAAACAATATTAATTTATATTTAAGTGGTTTGAAATGTGTACAGTATAATCACAATGTCGCTATATTTATGTCAGCTAAGGGCCTGTGTTAAACCCCTCTTGTTTGCCTGAGCTTTCTTGTTAGTAGATACAGAGAACTATCCAATAAGGACGAAAATGTGCAAAAAATATTCTTTGACAAGAGGAAACATTTGTTTGCTTATGTAGTTTTGACATAACTGTTGTTTCAACAGCAATGCCATGACCATACTCAACATACAGCTGGTTCTACGGAGTCTACTTGATATACACTGTAAAAAACAAAAGAAAGTACATTTTTCAGAAAATAGCTACATTTTTACAGTAGTTTTCTGTTTTTTTCTTTTTTCAGCTCTCAATTTTGTACTGAAGAATTACCATATTATTTATTGAGAATTTACATACAAATTTATTTCAAATGAAAATAATTATCTATAATTAAATATGTAAAATAGTGTGTCTCTCTGCAAAACCTTGACTGAAAAGTTCAGTGAATTTAGAGTTTGACATTTATTGGAATTGCTGCAGCCAGTCATTGACCTTTTTATTTTTATTTTATTTTTTTACATTTATTTTTTTACAGTGATTCTTGCTGTACAAAAACCATTACATATGATAATGATGACTTGTTTACTTGCTCACATTTCCATTATTATAAACTGTACTCATGGACATACAGTACTGTGTATATAATCTTTTTAGGTAGCCATTTTACCTTATCATCAGAGTTCAATCTCTGTCCTCTCACGGCTAAAATTAACCAAGTGTCCAACTGCAGCTGCATATGGAGACAAATTAATCCCAGGGCGGATACAGATTAGATGAGAAAGGGGACAGTCCTGTGTGAGTGGTTGTAAATGAGAGAAAGAGCACCATGGTTGCAAGAGGAAACACATGGAGGGATTAGTTTAGGTTTACGAGTGTTCAAAAAACTACTCTTCACAGGACTTTTTGATGAATGAAAAGTTAATTTTTATTGCATAACATCATATGGATGAATAGGATTTAGCACTTCATCAGTACTGGGGTTTTCCTTCCTATTACACACCCCTATAGTAGATTGCTACAGGCATCGGTATGTTAAAAGGTTAAGAGGTTAAGAGTGTCACTTTGACTCCTCTTCCATTCAGGTTAATTGTTAAATTTCTGGCCCCTACCCACCTATGGTCTCAGCTCAGAGTAAGAATGGAAGAAATAAGCAGAGAGCGAAATGCTAACAAAATGAAAAGAGGAGAGAAAAAAAAAAACAACCCTGCCGGATATTTTTTGTGTGTCACAACCATTATAAGTCAACAGTGGTGCTCCTAGCGCGCTAAGTAAATGTGGGCCCTCAGTAGGAGGGCCATCCCCATGGATTAGCCAGTGTGAGAGCAGAGAAGCTAAGCACTCTCCCGCTGCAATTAAAGAACAGCCCATCAATAAATGATGAATGTCAAACACAGCGTGATGTTTGGCCTGGTAAGCAGACTAGTATCCTATGTAGATTCATGGTCACAGCAGGGCAGGAAACAAGGGGTGGCATGGTGGAAACACAGAGAGAGGAGACAAGAGGATGTTAAGAGGACCCCGCTGCAAATGTCACTTCGTCCTTTTCAGCACTTCTCGAAATGTGGCGGTGGACATTCAAGATGCAGCGGCAGCTGTCATTTCTTAAGCCGAGCGCTGACATTTGTGATTCTGGGCTGCTTGCCCTGTGCCAACACAGGAAGTGGGATGGAGGACAGGGGTGTTTTCTATCAGCCAAGGGCGCAGTGGAAGGAATGGCTCAGGAAGATTGCACTGGAATCATCATTACACGAGCACCAGACAGTATTACTGTAACTTAACACACTTTAGAGTGGGACTTGAACTCACAATCTTCTCGTGGCCAAAACTCACAAAGGTTAAAGGGAAGAGCAGAACACCTGAGAACTATCTGACAAAGTAACACCTAATATTTCATGTCCTCAAATGGCGTGTGGCACCATGTCACCAACATAACTGTTTTAAAGCTATGTTTACAATAATCCTATCTGCCAAAATCAACAATATTGGTATCACTATTGCATGACTAACTGGCCTTCTCACGACTGTGGAAAGGGTTGCTTCTTTTGCCAATTTTACCAGCTGGAGGTGAGTGAGAGTGAGTCACAGTTATTATTGTTTTAGAAGCTCCCCGAGTGGAGTCAAAGCCCACAATCGTCCACACTCACTGGGTAGTGTTACTTCCTGCACAGCCCCACAATAAAAACATTCTGTCCACTTAGATTACACAGTCACTGTGCAAAACACTGCTGACATGCAGTCTTTAGTATCAGCTTTTCAAGGTTACATGAGCCTCCAGCCACATGGAAAGGATGTGGGGGCATCTAAGTTCATTATGGGTATGTTTTTCATGACCTGACCGGAACCCCACAAATAACAATAATCCAAAATACAATAAAAACAAGCTAAGATATCAAGGCAGTCCTTTTGTCCTGTAAAGTTGAAATTTTTCCGCCGACGAGGCATGAATCTGTATTGGCGACATTATTTTTCGTACAAGTACAAATCTATATTTTGAAGACTTGTAAATGAAATTATATTTTGCTTCAGTGATGGTACAACTCCCTTATTAAAGTGGTTGGATTTAGAAGGATAAAAGGATGTTTCTGCATAAAACTAAGTGGGCATTAAGAAGATAGATGTGTTTTCCACTCTAGTTGCAGATATATTTAATGAGAACATGCACAGCTCACCATCTGGTTCATCTTGTTGCTTTCCACTTTGAAGTTGAAGCCCCATCCAATGTTTGCTGCAAATGATGTCAGATAAATGTTGACATTATTGCTTTCTGATGTCTCCATAATATTTTAAACTTAAGAGTGACATAATCTCATTTCCTTTCAGGAAAGGAATTAGGCTTCAGGCCATACGTTGCCACCGCACCATATATGAGTGACATCCATCAGGGTGCCATGTCAAGTGATTCCCTTATCCAGATAGAAGCGATTATCTGTTGAAAGATCGTGAACACAGCTGACACCCTACTGGCCCACAGTAAAGCTCTGCCTTTAGTGGTTGTAATCCATGCACAAGTGCACAATTATTAGCCAAAGTAAGTTGAGACCTTGCAAAATAAAATGTTGGTCCTAGTAGGGGAAAAAAAAGCCCTTTTGGGCAGTCATTCACAAACAGCTGCAGCTGAGGGGCAACACATACAAAAACATGTTCCCTTCACTTGACATCAAGTCTGATGTCATTCTGTGTTTGTCCCAAAGTCCAAAGCACACAACTTCAACTTCCACTGTGCAATGTGTCCAGAATATTTTAAGAGCCTGCCAGCTGTAAACTTCTGGCCCATTAAAAACATCAAAAAATATAGTTGATGGTCAATAAAACAGCAACGTGACACTTTAAACTATTGTGGCAATGTGTGTTTTTATTTTGTTTGATGGCCTCTAGAATATATTTCAGGGCATGATAGATCCCAAAAAAAAGCAAAAAAATTTTCTCAAAAGACAAAATCATGATACATTTTACAATTTAAATTCACCACAATGGACCGCAAAATACTCATTCCAGCCACAAGCCTCCATTTAAAATGATTTTGTTCACATATGCTGTTGATACTGAATCTAAAAACCATCTTATTTAAGCACTGAGTTTTTGACAACTAGGAGCATGAAGTACCTCTTGCAAGTGGGCAATGCAACACACATCTCTGTTGATGGTTTCATGCTATTTCACTGACTGACAGTTGGTGGATGAAACATGTCAAAAAACTGATTGATGCACCATCCATGGCAGATAAGACTATTGCTAGTAAATCAGCTTTGCAGATGTTTTCCGTGACAGGAATTCCACACAATCGTAAAGCCTGCATGATGTAACCAAACAAAACCTCCTTGGGGTATCTTTAAATTCCCAATGCACGTATTAGATTTTCATATATCATTAACAATAACCTCTGTCGATCCTCAGCCCACACCTTGAGAACCAGCTGTTTTCTGCGTGCGCCCGTGGGTCTGTTGGGATGTTATGAAATGGCACTATGAGATTTAAGCTGTCACTGGCCATTGTTGCCTTGGCCACTGTGTCCCTCTCAGCTGTCGGTGGTTTCTGTGCGTCAGAGGGGAACAGAACCATGACTGAAGCCTCACAAACTCTATCAAAGCTCTGTGCACTGGATTGAAAGACAGCTGTAAACACCCTGGAGCAATAGCACTGGGTGATGATGTGCATACACAAAGACTCCCAGTCCGCTGTCAGTTATCAGTGAAGTGTGGTGATTTGGGACACAAGGGAAGTTTTAGGAGTTCACATTTAAAGTCTTCATCTGAAAATATGACACCCTATTGATTTCTTTACACATGCATATGCAATGGCTGCATAAATTTCACTTTTAATTATTTAACTTGTACAGTTCAAGCACTATAAATCTTTGGGCTGAAATGTCACACCATGAGGAATGACTACATTGTAAATTGCAAGCTTTTTTCATTATGGAATCTGTGGAAAGTTAATAGAACCAAACCGTGGCGGAGCACATGATGCCTTATTACTCTCCATCTCCATCAATCCATCAAAAGGTCCCTCATTCCCTGATTCTTGGCAAGCTGGCTATTACTGCATCAAGATAGTGTGATATAAACCTAGTAGCTGCATCCTTCCGCCCCAAGGATGAGCTCTGATTAACCGTGGCCTCCTAACTGTGTCATTTCCCAGCATGAGAAAAAGCAGGTGAGAAAACAAGGCAGAAAGACCGAGCGAGTAAGGAGTAAATACAGAAAGAGGTGAAGATGGGATTCTAAATGTGGCTTCAGCTCCATAAAATTGAGAATAAGACCATAGAAGCACAAATTTCTCACTTCCCTTGCTTTCCACTCACGTTGTTTGCCACTTGACGAAGAGTGCGCCCTGTCAACCCAGGACTCTCCTCTGGCTTGTCAACCGCCAACACACACCTCCCTGGCCTTGCCAACTGCCAGGGCAAATGAGATGGTCGGTTGATCTCGTAGAGGGTTTGTATTACCCTCATGCAACCGAGAAGCCTCCACTGCTCTCTCTCAGCTGAGCTATTGAGGGAAGTGTTTATGTGGCAATCAGGGTTTATCTATGCTCTCAGATGCCTGAGTTTGTGTAATTCTCTCGCAACCAGATTTAGCTGCCATCTGTATGGTGTCAGCAGCTCTGTCTGAACATTTTCTGCCATGTCATTGTTGTCATTGTGAGCTGAGTAAATTTGTCCCATGGGCTATAATTTTAGAAATTGGTTGCAAACAGTTACAGACTCTCAACCAGTTTGTTAAATATCCTTAACCCCAATGTAGCCCGTCTACCCTCTATATGTAGAGGGGGAGTTGGTAGTTTTGTTTTTGTTATCCCAATTAACTTTGGAGTAACTAATTAACTTTGTTATTTATCTTGGGTCACTCCCCGATACCAGAAAATATTAGACACAACATAAATTACCACATTCCATGTATGTCCTTTAACCTTGGAAATAATAAATGCACAGAGAAACTGTTTCAAAATTGCAATAATTTCTTACCTTAATTGTGAGGCAAATTAACAAAAAATAATCTTACCTTAAACCTCAGCTGTGTTCTCTAGTACTTCCTTTTTGTGTTTTCAAGTTTTTTTTTAAATTATATTATACCATTTCCTTTTAAACTAGACAGTAGATGTTCCATCTTTTCTAGTTTTTCACAAACTCAATGACTTGCCTGCCTTACCTTTACAATTACATTTGTGCCCAAACACACACTGTGCATCTTCCAATAATCACAAGAGCTTGTGATAGGGACCAAAGCAGTCACTTCCAAAGGAGTTCTGTACCTTTTTTTGATGTGGTCCAGTAGAGATGGCTACCAGTCCACAGGCCTCTGTCCTGGAGCATGATGGCAGCACATGTTCACTGACCCTGGTGGTTATCCAGTGTTACCAGAGGAACTGAGAGCATTCCTGGGTAGCTCAGAGTGCTGTCTGGTTGTTGTCTTTTATGGTGGGAAGTAGTACAGAGGAAGCTACTGTGTGGAGCTAGGTTAGCTAGCAGCAGCCACACAGTCTGTTCACATTGCTAATTCACCTCTCAGTAGACAAACAAGTGGTTCATGTCCTCTTGAAGACTAGCTAACTGATAATCAAAGAACAACTTCTAACTTCCACGTAAAACTACCACATCACCTTGTTAACACTATTTGAACACTTGTTCCTCTCCTCTCCTCTGATGCAGGAAGTGCTCTCACTTCCTGCATCATGAATGTCAACTAATTAACAAGCAAAACACTAGGTTACTATACTCTTGAAATATACCACTTAATCAAATTAGAAAGTTTAATATATGTGGTCTATAAAAGAGAAGAATGTACTGTAATAGTACCAATGTTGTTTTGTGGCAGTATGTTGTTAGTTGTTGTCGCCATAAGGTGGCTATACAGTGTTTTTGGGGGGTGCTCAGTGTATAGAAGGAGCTGCTCCAGTGCAGACCACTGACAGTAAAAAGAATAGATATCGTATGTGTGACGTTACCCACAGGTTTTTGAAGAGTTGTTTTGAGGCTCTGGCCACCACCATGTTCGCAGTTCTGCCTCTGCCGCCTCCCAGCTGAAGATGCAGGACCAGAGCCACCACACTCCGCTTCACAATGGCTCTTCAGAAACCTACGGCTGGGTGACGTCATGCATATGCTGTCCATTCTTTTTACTGTCAGTGGTTTTCATTATCTGCTTCTGAAACGCTCCTGGTGGGATGTGAAGCCGGCTACAATGTCACAAAGCTGTAGCTGTTGGAACTGAAATGAATGTGGCTGACTTTTGTGTATCCTGTGGGATTTTCTGAATCTCAGGCGAGGTTTGCTTACACCTCTTGGAAGTCACAGCTCTGTTCTTTGGTTGTCCTTTTGGCAGGATATAGTGTCTGTCAATGTTTTGCCATCTGAAGGTCTGACCTCACAAACAAGAAATCTACTTCTCAGTAGATCAGATTTTCTTTCAATAGGAAGGTGTCCTAAATCATTGTGCATCGACTTCACCACAGATTCAAGAAACTCCTTGAGTAAGACAAGCTGAGTGAAATCTTGTTGGAAGGGTCATAGATCAGACAGATGGATGGTGTGCTCTACGCCTTTAGCTAATCCAACACCCCATTTAGTCAAGGATAAGACATTGGATCTTTGGGACAGTTTGTACCTAAACCACTCTGCCGAACAGGTTGACATCGAAGTCTGATGACATTTCGAGGAACAACAGTGATGCTTTCCATGAGGGAGATATGTGTCTCTTTTGTCTTATTTAAGGACTTGTTTTGGACCAAGATTCTGAAGTCTTTTAACATTCAGTGCATGGCCTGGCACTACCACTTGTTTCATTAACACAGTGGGGGATTGGATCTAAGGGGGATGAGTCAAACATCCAGATCTCTTGATCAACAGGCTGTGTGAAGCAAAAAGTCAACATTGCAGTCAGCTCTTCACAAGGGGGTATAGACAGTTTTATTGATGATGTTACTCTGATTTTCTTGATTGTGGAAGCTTCCAGTCTTTCCACACCACAGAAGAACTCTTCAAGTTGTTCAGGGTCAGATTGTTGAGTTAGCATTGGATTGTAGTATTGGATGCACTGGATCACTTTCGTATTTAGTTTTTGTCATAATCAGTTAACCTGTTTCTTTAAAGCTGTCAGCTCCAGTGAAACAACAGATCAAAATCTGGGTTTGGTAACCCTCTGCCCACACACATGCTTTCCTCAGACTCATCTAATCTTATTTATCGCTCGTGCAATCCCTTTCATTTTGGGACACAAAGATGAGTGACCAGGCTGCGGTTTCACATTATCATCAGTCATTCATTGTCTCTGTCTCTGTCTCTGTCTCTCTCTCTCCACACACCACACACACACACACACACACACACACACACACACACACACACACACACACACACAATAGATTTGCAGAGGAAGAGAAACCAAGGACAGCCTCTTACATCCAGCAGCCCTCAGGCTGTGTGCAACAGTGCTTGTGGAAAGGGCAATGTGACTGGCTTTCCAAGTGAAGTCTCTGCCTTTGCCCTCGGTCTGACTACTGTGAGCATGTTAGAGACAAAAAAAATAAATATAAGTGCTGCTCATGACGGCAGACAATACTACAGAAGGCACAGATGGCCCCATGAGGCTAAGATTAAGAGAACATCTGTTTGTCATGTCACTCTGGCTAGAAACAACAAGACTACTGCACTTTATTGCAAGGCTCAGGCCTTCAAAGATTATGTAGACAGTTGTTGTACAGTTTTATCGGAATACAGGTATTATTGAACAAGTACATAAGATGTAATATAATATAGATTTTTCTCTTTAATTCAGCTGCTTTAAAAGAAATGCATTTAAGTCTTGTATTAAGTGTTTCATCCATACTTACTGTATGTATATTGTTGTTTATGATATCATTAAAAGGACAAAAATTAATTAAACTAGTCAGCTAAACGTTTTGAGTCATCAGCAAATTAGTAGTATATGATAAATTATAATTTTTAGAATGTGGGCATTGTAATCATGTGGCTGCCCAAACATGACTTCCTAATGCTTAAACTGAGTTAAAATGTAAAATATACTGGATCGAAAAATATATGAAAACATGTATATTAATGATATAATAAGTCTAAAGCCCATTGGCTTGTAGATTCAGTAAAACAAGCTTGTGAATCATCTGACTGACCTCACAAGAAAAAAAGAGGCAGGTGTTTTTCTGATGTCAGCAAATCTCATGAAAAAAACAACATTGTGTTAGTCTGACTTACCACTGCCTGATGTCAATGATGATTTTGTTCATTCAGCACTTTTCAAAAGCACACAAAGTGCTTGACATGGTTGATCCAGGGTTAAAACATTTCAGGACTTCAACAAGCCAAATAAAATCAGTTTTATTAACAATTAAAATAAAAATAAATAGTATCAAATTCCAATAATATAAAATAAAGACAACACTAATAATAAAACAGATAAAACATGTTGGGAATAAAAAGGTTTGCTAGGATTAATAAAGAGCTGTTTTAAATAGATACAATTTGAGGGATTTAAAGAGGTCACTGATTCTGCAGCCTCAGATCTTCAGGGACGGAGGTCGGGGCTGACTGCAAAAGCCTGGTCACTTTCAGTACTGAACCAGGACTTAGGAAAGGCCAGTAGAGCCGTGCCTTAGGATCTGAGGCTCTGATCTCTGGCTCATAGGGGAGCAGCAATTCAGCAATATAACTGGGAGTTAAACCATAAGGTACTTTAAAGGTAATCAGTAAAATCTTAAAATCTATTCTAAAACTTAAGAAAAGCTTAAACAGGAGTAATATGATATCTGTTATTTGTTGCATTTTGTTCTTAGCTCAACCCTGAATACAATGAATTGCGTTCATCTAGCCAAGATGATATAAAAACATGAATGACACTCTTGACATCAGGCTAAAAAAGAAAAGACCTGACTGAAAAACAAAACATGACTGACAGCCTTTTATAACTTGTTTTCCAAATAAAAGGTCACAGTTAAATATTACAGGCAACTTTCTGTCTGCTGGTTGGACATTTGTAGACAAGGAGCCAAGATGTTTTTGTAAAATGGTTCACAGATGGATTATTTCTTCCTTTTATTTATTTATTCTTTAAAGTCTAAGTGCATACTGTACCTTCAGACACTGTAGTACTGTAGTTTTTAGCAAACATTACTTAAATAGAAATAAATACACTATTGTGGACTATTTTCAGCTGCGCTTTAATACATATTTGGTGCTCTAGTGAGTATTTATTACTATTTATGAGCAGAAAATATAGAATATCATCATATTTATCATACATATATATACATCCTTGAAGATAATCTTTATTTAACAGCCAAGCAGAAAATAATCACATGATATTGCTGCATGAAGTCTAATGGAGGAAGAGGTAAGTGGACAGGCTCACAAAAGTGTCCGACTTCAACACCAGAAACCTGAGCCTTCACCCCATCCAGTCACACCTGACAAACAGTCCACATTAGTTTCTTTCAAACGTGAAGATAACCTTTTATCTAGAGCTAAATCTACACGTCTGACATGCATTTTGAAAAGGATCTGCTGGTTAAATAATTGGAAAACATATAGATTTATCACAAATAAGAGAGACATAATGGTTTAGTACGTTCATGTTTTACTCAGACTTTTCGCTCAGGATCTGCTGGTAAAGTGGGTCTAAAATCCTCTATGGATTGGCCACAAAACACTGCAGAGAGCCTATTGTGAAGATGTCACACATTTGGTGCGCTCAGTGATGGCAGAAGTCCCCGTGGTTCAGACACATGCAAAAATAGATCTGCTTTGACTGACGGGCCGAAATACAACCAGGGATTTTCATTGAGAGCTGTGATTCATATATTTAAGTAAGAGATCACCCTGTGAATGTGAATGAGTATAGACTACAGTACAGTATGGACCATTTTTAAAGACAGCTAGCTGTATCACATTTAGCATTCAGAGTTTACAAGGACATGTAAACAAATAGTAATCTGCTGATGCAGAGACATGGAAGTCACATGAAGCCTAATGACCTTGTCAGCTGCCAGAGGGACGGGTTGATTGACAG
Organism: Argyrosomus regius; assembly: GCA_946959425.1. Classification (NCBI taxonomy): domain Eukaryota; kingdom Metazoa; phylum Chordata; class Actinopteri; family Sciaenidae; genus Argyrosomus; species Argyrosomus regius. The sequence goes on from OX336885.1 coordinate 13,050,858, forward strand.
GCCTTTCTCTCTGACAGCTGCCTCCCAGACCCCAGCAGCCAAAGTAAAAAAAAAAACAGCTCTCCTGGATAGGAACAAGACATGTCCGAGAGCATTTCCTCATCTCAGAGGGAGTTTTGAGAATGCGTGTAAAGTCTACAAGTTGTCATCGTGGACCAGTCACCCCTTCACATCACAAGAAACCACCATGCTTTTGTGTTATGATAGGTCAAAGACAAATCACTGCTATTACATCAGCCAGAGGTCAGCTCCTCATAGTCATATCCACTACATCTGAGGCCAGGGTGTTATCTTTCAACCTATAAATCATCAGCTATGTTTTGATTTCTCTCCCTATCTTTTAGTGTTTACGTTTTTTCCAAAGCCATAGATGATGGCGACATTTTCAAGCAGTTCAAGTGCCAATCGTGAAGATTCCATAAACCATGTTTTGCAACACTTATCTCAAAAATCTTGCCATGGGATTGTTTTGTCATGTCCACAACTGGACAACACATCAGCACTAATGTGTCCCTGGCAAAAGCTCAGGGGTCAAAAGGTCCAGTTGAGAGATGGCTTGAACTGATGACATCATTAGCTCAGTGCCACCGGGCACTGTGATGGCAGTCAGAGGGCATGCTGGGTGGCACTGCAGGGTGGAAGCACAAAAATAACACAAGTGTAAATTTCTGCCTCCTCTTCTCGGCCAGTGGAAACATGCTTCGCTCTCCATCTAGCACTTCACCATCATGTCGTGTCTGGCAGCCGACACTCGGCCTGATCCCCCACCACCACCAAATAATTTCGGTTGAGTCCAAGAGGGGTGTTGAAATTCAAGGTTAACAATGTTTGTGTTGGCAGCTTCGTGAAATATGTGCTTCTGTTTCAAGTCTGTCCAAAGGAAGATGGAATTAGACAGGGCACTCTGCATAGGGGCACTCAGACAGAATGGGTAATTTCATTCAAAGGCACATTAACTTTGAGTCAGCTAATGAAAGAGATGGAAACACAGAGACGGAGACAATTCCAATTGGTGTGAGTTGAAGCGGGCGGAGATAGTTGCCAAGGAGATAAGTCCTGTGAGCATGAGGTGTGACTTCTGCGTCACTGATTTTTTTTTTCTCCATTTAGTATTCCCCCCTCCTCTCCTCAGTGTATCTCAGTCCTACTACATCTGACATCATGTTTCCGCATCTAGCACTCAACCCCCCCACCTCCCGCTGTCATCAAGGGGACGTAGGTGGGGGCCTCGCCTGTTTTCCTTTTTCCAAGATCACCGTCAAAGTCGTGGCTACATATGTGATGAATGGTGGAAAATATCTTTGACTGTCACCAAAGAAATCTTCCTCTTGTTCACGGCTAGTCAGCAAGTGTAAGGATGATCCGTCAGCACATGCCACTCTGTCAACACACACACACAGACACACACACACACACATTAGAGGTATGGTTGGCGTGGCACCAGTTCTCTAAATCAGCCATATTTTGAGATGATGGATGGATTTGTGATGACATTTAGAGATTCTACTTCAATTTGTTGATGGGACTTGCATGCATGTACATACTTGCACGCACATTTTGTTGAGTTCTGGGCACATACAAACACACACACACACACACGGAATGGCATGCATAAATACATATGTCCATGTCCTCCCCGACTGAACTGAGCTGCAGAGTTACGCAAGAAAGGACAGGAAAGTTATGTGACCCTGGTTTTCCATGGAGACTGTGACTGAATATTAAGTGAAAATGAATGGACAAATGCTAGAAAAAAAGCATCATTACATAAACAGTAAAATAAATGTGATATTCTTATCTAATGTCCATGCTGCATGACCTTGTACTGTAGGTTCCCTGGTTATTTTATATTTATCATCTCTTATAGATTGTTTTAATGATTTGTCAAACTGCATGTATGGTGTGATAGCTTGCTATAGGCAGCTAAAGATCTTGGGGATGCACCTATTCTTATATTGATCTGTGGGACTAGTACAGATGACATCATTTATCATACAATCCCCCAGAACTGACAGATCCATGTCATATTTTTTTCCTCTGTTCATTAGCTTTAGCACTTGTGTTATTAAATCTAGTGTTGAACAAGTTGAATTTGACTGTGTTTGAAATATGATCACACTTAAAAGGTATGTTTGTGAGTGTCTTCATTTAGACATTGAAGAGTGATCAATCAGTTCCACACAGAGAGGTTTACAGAGTTTAAGGGGAAAAAAAGAGATCACTGATATCTGGTTGGTGAAACTGGTGCATCCTTAAATGTTTATATTCAAAGCAAACAAGTCAAAAAATGAAATAAAATCATGATGATTCACAAAACATGTGCTGATTGCGAATGCACAAACATGCACGGAGACAGAAAATGTCAAGATACATGTTACAAGGACAGGACAGGAAACAAAGGACAGAGGACAAGAAGGGTTGCGGCAGAGAGGCTCATTAGGAGACAAGTCAGTGAACTACACAGGCTGAGATGCTGCACATGACACAAAATATCTAACCCCTACTGCTCCCTCATCTAAAAGTCCCCATGATTTGAACTCCAATGAAGAAAAAACTCAGTTCAGAGAGACAAATGTCCCCATCAATTCTCCTCCAATCTAATGGATGTCTCCGAGGGAGCCACAGGAAGGACTTTCGCAATCACTCATGCCTCCCTCCCTTATCATTCACAACACCTTCCTGCCTGGCAAATGTCAGCGTGTCATAGCCTAACCAGACTCTGCAGAGCATGTGTGTGTTATGTACGAGTGAGTGGGTGAGTGAGTGAGTAGGGGGCATTAAGACATCTGAGTTTGAGATGGATTGAAGCGGTGATGTGGAGGCAGCAGGATAGCGAGGGAAGAGAGCATAGCTACCGTGAAACGTCTCCCCCTGCCCGTATTAGTCAAAGCAATTCAATCTATCATCCTCCTCTCCACTCGTCACCCCCTCCACTCAGTTGTCATACTGCCCTGAAGAGTGTGATGGATGGACTCCTCTTGCTGTTTCATGAAGGAAGCAGTCCTGGGTAGGAACGCCTTGGAGAAATATCTGAATTGTACGTTTTAACTTACGTCGAGTACCGAGCTGGTGGGATTTAGCACAGCAGCATGCTTCAGAAACCCAAATTCAAAAAATCAAAAGTCCTGGTTTACATATATTCAAGTCAATAGAAATTAAGATGCCTGTGTGTATGTTTAAATGAGCTGATTAACAAGTTACATGAAACAATTATCTATAAATACTTCAGTGATTTAGCAAAACAGATATGTGACTGTTCTGCTCTGGAACCTACCCTGTATAAACAAAGATGAGCAGCTACATTAATATTTTTATATTGTCATTCATAGTGTCAAATCCACAGTAAATTGTCACAGACTCTGCAGCTCCTCTCAACTCATCTGAGCTTCATATTTTATTGTTTTTATTTTATTGTTTTGGTTCACTGTCGTGGTGTCATTTTCTGTCTTCTGTTTTCAGAAAAAAAAGATATCTTCTGTACACGACCTGCCCCAGCGTCAGACAGCAGGCTAACTAAGTAGTAGTAGACTAGCTTGTAAACATAGTGAAGCATTTAGCCACGAGAGAGCCGGAAATTCTGTTTCAGGAGTGCAAACGTTACATTAATCAGTTTGACACAAACACGACTTCAGATGAATGCAAACGTTCCTCTGTATCATCTTAAAAGATGAATATGTCAGTGTTCACACAGTTTCCACTGGGAACAAAGTGGCCCAAAGATTTGCGGGTTTAACTCAAATAAATAAAGAACCAGTAAATACTGACTGAGTCATTTAGAGGTGAAAAGGGACATTCAGTCATTTAGTATAAAATAAAACTAAATTTGATTAGTTTTTGACATCCAGGTACCCTTTGTTCCAACAGAATTTAAAATATACTGTATATATCAGTGTTGTAGTACTTGAGATTCAAGACCTTAAGTCTCAAGAGCACTTTTTTAAGATTGATAAAAACCTCCTGCTTGAAATGCAACCAATAATTTGACTCATTTCTAATTTGAAATTTGTGTCACCCCTCCCTGCCCGTCTTCACACTCACTCTAAGTAAGTGAATGTGGGAGACGGAGAAGAAAGCTGTGGCTGTCTGGCGGGCAGAAGGTGTCAGCCAAACCTTCTGTAATAAAATTTGGCTATCTAAACCACAAAGAACTCACGACATCCAAAAAATACACACAGCAGTATGTAGATTCTGCAGTGCAACACTTAGTGAGATAAGTTGGATGACGTCGGACTTTTACCGGCATAATGCGAGATAAGTTAAGCAGCGTTAAACGTTAACGTTAGCAATCTGCATCTGTAGAAAAACTTGACTTGGTTTCAACCCCTTAAAGAGTCTTGGCCTTGATATACTTGAGCCTTGGTCATTACTTGGTCTCGGTTTATGTTGTTTTGACTCCAACTCTGGTATATGTCTTAAGGGTTTGAATTTTAGCTATATCCAACTGAGAAATTGAAGCACAAATGTCAAGAGTTATTATACATCTTGAACAAGGTCAGCCACCCTTACCTTAATACAAGACCACCGCACCAGCATCATAAAGAATTTAGACATTTCTATAAAATAAATCAGTAACCTCAAGGGGAAAAATGTGGATCTGCTATTTCACTAATGCCATATTTTCATTGAGTACAACTATCCTCTCTTTACGTCGTCATCGACAAACTCCATTGTTCACAAGACAAAAAGCATCAGGATCCAGTTGCCTGACCAATCAATTTCCTGGGGGAAGCCCTAAAATCATTTCTAACTTACTACTCAAATTTAAATGAAAATAATCTGAATATGTACATCTACAGGGGGTAATCCACCAGTACATGGTTGTAGTACAACAAGTCTGGCATCATATCTACAGCGTGCCATACACAAATAACTCTATCTTTCCCTTCATGCGTCACACACACACTGTAAACATACCAATGTAACTGAGACTCAAGTTGACAGTTAGATATCACTTACACACACAGAAAAACACCCAAGGCCTTTCAGACAGTCAGTAAATAATATCCCGCACATCATCACATGATGACATTCATCTGTAGTCAATCATGAACAGATGGGACGGTGTGACTGCCATGTTAATAATGTCCTCCAATCAATCATTTGAGGAACTGCAGTGATAACGCCTCATGTAATGTCACATGGGAGGAGATTAAAGGTGAGTTATGACCTTTCCTGGATTACACACAGGGCCAATAATCTGTTGAGACTGGAGGACATACCTCGCTGCATCTTAAAATATTCCTCTGGTGTCTCCACCTGACCGGAGAGAGAAAAGAGGGGAGCAGATTTCACGTCGCTGCTGCTGACATTTATCAGCCCGCTTTGACTGATGTCTCACGTGCCTCCTGTTTCTCCTTGAAGCCCAATTCCAGTCTCATTTTGTTTGTTGACAAATTTCATCAGCCCGGACAAGACAACAGAGGATAAGCTGTGAAGTTGTCTGTTTAAACCATTCAGGTAGAAATGTTCGCACTCTTTTTGCTCGCTTTCACATAATAGAGGAAAATTGCAAGTTGTCTAGACAGGCGGAGACCTTGGAGGGAAATTTGTCCTCTGGAGCAAGACACTGGTTAACCAATTATCAAACACTGCCCCCGTGTGGTTATATATGTTGACTGTGCAGCACAATATCCTTTATTGTCCTGTTGTTGCCACTTTAATAACCCCTTTTTGTTCCCTCAGATAGCTTTAAAACCTTCTAATTTCTCTAAAATATTCAAACTCCAAGGATTCTTCTTTTTATAGCTGCACAATTCCATCAGATGGAAGTATTCCAGGATGTTTTTGTCTTCATTTTTTTACACATTGCCCCAAATTCAATCTGACATTTTTGGTATCTTTGGAAAGTTTGTGATTTCTGCTAAAATCGAAAATAAAGTTCTGTGAGTTTGAACTTTGTTTGACTGCTGCAGGCTGTGGCTTTTTGAAGGTTATAAGAAAACTTATATTTTTTTGACATTTTTTTAAATGTCTAACCATGAAACTAAGACAGAAACTTATTGTATGTTTACAGCATCAACAATCACCCCAAAGCAGGCATTGACTGTTTACCCAACAGTAACATTTCATCATTTCTATCCTGATACAAATTGTGTGTTTTCGTGTTATAGCGTTTGCAGAGGTTTGGCTTCACCAAGTGCTTTCTAGATCTTTGTTGAAATCGAGCTGCATTGACAGCCACAAGAATGATCTGATATTTCTGATAGTTTCGGCGAAGAACAGGAACAATGTTCAAAGGTTGTTTAAAGACGCCCGAAGGACAGATGTATCTTTATTTTCCATGAAATCTGGCGAGTGTCCAATGAAGAAAGTCGATTTCAAACTCCTAAAATGTCTTTTTTTCCAGGGAGGCAGCAGAGAGAATGAGTGTTGAGAAAAGCCTCAAGGCACTTGTGCACATTTTTCACCCTGCTGGATTTTCTTCAACAAGATATGGCTGCATATGAGTTGGGGGGGGGGGGATCCCCAGAATGCCTGAATGGAAGATGGCTGCCAAAAAACGAAAAAATTGGTTCCAGTTTATATATTCAAGCAATATTCTATTATCACTCCTTTCAAGCAACTGTACAAAATTCTTACTTCCAGCATAAAATGAATGCGACAATTCATTAGAACAAGTGTGAATGTCTATTGAATGAGTAACTGTATTACTGGGGATAGCATTTGCTGATTGTTTTATGTCTCTAAACAAGGATGGAGATTCAAAGGACCTCAATGTTCTGTTTAAACACAGTACTGAAAAGTTTTTGAGCTCTTTGCTTTAACATGTTCACCAAGTTGAGATGTTTGTAAGAAACATAGACAGTATAAAGAATGGACAACAATGACCCACTTTGAGCTTTACAATGTCGTAACCTGTGGGTGATGTCACGCGCACAGGTTACGACGTTGTGAAGCTCAAAGTGGATCGTTGTTAGAGCTGAGGCAGGCTGAATGACACATGGGTGCTCAAACAAGACACCTGTAGCGACATCTACATGTTGATAGTGGCCATGCTGTTAATTATGCATAACTTCGAGCCTTAATATAATTTGAACTGGTGACTTACATAGAAATTTTGACTTACAACAGTTGTCATGAACAGGGAAACTGGCTACAGAAACCTGTGTGCTGTGAAGTTGGACAATTTCAACATGTGGGGTTATTGAGATTGCCAGCTTCAAGTGGCCATTCGAGGAACTGCAGTTTTGGGCACTTCCGCATTGGCTTCACTTCACAGCAAGAGAGGTTGCCGCTTCGCAAGAAAGAATTATTTATCATATTTCATTTTAGGGACAGTAGTTCTCAAAGGAAAACTGAAATCCAGTACATAATAAAAATGTTGTCACCAAAGTGCAACTGAATTACCAGCACAATGCTTTGAAGTTTCCGTCATTTAAAAAAATATATATTTTTCTTCTTTACTTTTTCTTTTTATCCTTATTTATTTATTAATAGCTCCTGCCATCAGTGTGTGAACGTGAGAAGTAAAAGACTGGTCAGTAGACTGAGAAGACTAGAAGTTGATTTAGATCAGTTCACAAAATGATTTCCATACATATGTCTTGTTTTTTCTTCAGGGTATGAAGGTATTTGATTTAAGATTTATTTTCACTGCTTCTTCTAACTCTAACCTTAAAAACTCGGGCAAGGACTTAGCCTGACTTTTCATCTAGCTGTCAGTCACATGTTCACAGACTGACCGGTGACCTTCATTGCCTCTATGTTCTTACTGCTATCTCTAAACAAGGATCCAGTCGTATCTATTTCGAACCTGATTGCTGAAATGAAATCCCAAATCACAAAATGAATCATACTTTTTGTCAGTAAAAATCCATTAAATCAATCCTGTGCCAGAGCAGTTTTGTTGATTACATTTCATCCTTTCCCTAACCATTATTCCCATCAACTGTTCGAGGCTTGGCAGTCTGCAGTTCTTCATTCCAGCAGCTGATTTCACTTTCAGCCTCAGAGGGACGTGTAATCACCAAAACCTGCTGTTGCAGTGATTGGATGGGAATAAAAACCTGTTTACTCTCGGGTCTCCGTGACAAGAGGTGATGAACAACTGCAGTATCCTCACATACAGAGGAGAGAAAAACTACATCTGCTGTTTTACTTTTTCATATTTGCAATATACAGCATATAGAGCTCTGAATGTTTAGTAGAATATGAATAAATCTCATTTGAAATGAAGTTGAATGAGCAAATCTGTAACTCTGGCAATGATACTGAAAATGAAACAGATCTATATTCCTTGTATATGTTTTGAATCTATGTATCTATATAAATATTGTTTTTGTGTTTCTTTATACTGTTACTGCTGTCTTCTTTGAGTTTTTCCTTATCTGAGCCAATGGTCTAATGATAGAGGGTGATGTATGTTCTACAAATGGTAAAGCTCTTTGTGATTTTGGGCTACATAGATAAAATTTATTTGACTTGAAGTTGTTAGAGCCAGGACAAGGAAAAGAGGCATATTGTAATGCCATGCCTGCACCACTAGATGGCAATCAAGCTCTATTGTTTTAAAAGCCTCCCAGACAGATTTAGAGTATTTTTTTTTTCACCTGCATAAATCATCAATTATTTTTTTTATCATTTCTTTTCAAGTAACATAAAATTAACCACGGATAACACAAATACAAATGTCAAAGTGTAGCACAGTGAAGCGGTGTGGTTTATACTACCATATCGATCAGTCAGATGCCTCTCTCTGAGTCTTGCCTTCATTACTTTGCACCCTCCTGCTGCTGGAGGCAGAGATGGAGCTCAGCCTAAGACCCAGCAAGTATTTCACTGCGAGCGGGGAAAGATATCCCCTTTGGTTCTGCCCGACACGATGTGGCATCTGTGGGTTGTGTAACTCAAGTGGAAGGGAATTAAGAAGGAAAAAATAAAAAAAGGTTCAGGGACTCTAAGAGCAGTCACTGAGAGTTCACATGTCTCTCTGAATCACACTGAAAATCTTCAATCTGTACTTTATGTTAGTGCTCTGCAGCCAGATTAGTTTTATGATAGTTATTGTCTAGAAAATCTACATGTGTAGCACAATTGCACATGTTATTATGACAGGGAGTCTCTTTTTACAGATGAATATTCATATTAATCAGTAATTAAAAGCTGTTTCTTTGCAATTAACCCTAATCCTGTAGTATAACATCAAGAAATCAGGATACGTTTCCCTGGAAGTTTTTGAGGCCAGAACTTGGCAAATTTCTTATCATTAACACCAATAACAAAGCTGTTCTCTGTCCTTGAATAATGACTTCAGTTTAAAAGCTGCTTCGGGTTCCCTGCCAAGCCCAGAACAGTGTGGATCAAACATGGTTTTTATTTACAACCAAGGTCCCTGCAAGGTCCACATTAACCTCTCAGTCTTATTTACTGTACCTGCTGGGCTGTATTAAGCAGAGCCTGAGTCCAGTTAGAGTTGGATGTAATTCTCCGTACCCTGGGCCCAGATGTCCAGATTTCTTGGACACATTAATTCATCAATCCAGGCAAAGGGTCTTTTAGCAGTCTGTGCTGCATTAGCCACTGTCTCATAACTCTCTTAAAAATCTGGCTCCTGGGGTCGAACTTTTGAGCTTCTTGCCAATTAAGGGCAGTTGCATGGTAAGCAGATCCATTCCTCCTGTGCCCAGAGGAATCACTATGTCTTATTTCATTCTAATTCCACTTTCCATCATGTTTCGGCAGCGGGACATGATGGAAATGGCTTGTGACAGTTCTGACCCATTTGGAGGTCTTTCTACACAACATGAGCCGGTGAACTCTTCCTCACTCGCTCACATTGGCCTTAATGTCCTCGGTGGCCACATACAGTTTCTCATCTCACAGCCACCATTATAGAAAATTTGCAGTGACCTCCTGCATCCCAGACTGTCTGGTGAACGAGGACATTTGCTGTAACAGCATCAGACAGAACAGCAACTACCAACCTGGTAGATGGTCGTCAAACCTGAAAAACATACCATGCTGCAATCCAAACAAGTAACGCAACACATACTGTACTTGTTGTTTGATTAATGTCTATATGTTTATAACTTAATACATTTGTAATAATTTTATGAAGTCATTTTATTTCTTTTAATGAGGTCATGATACAGACAACTTTTTGGGTTGCTTAAAATAAACAAAAATCATGTTAGTTGGTTTTTATTATTTATTTAGCACATTTTCAGTTCCTAAGAACCTATCTACCATTCAAGCACTCAGCTTCTGCAAAAGGGCTGCAGACCATCTGGACTAAAATCCATCTATTACCAACTTATTAACATTTCAAACTGCTGACTTGATGGTTTATTAGAAAGTGAGAAACTCATAACTCTTCATTATTATTGAATTGCTCATTTTGGGTTTGTTTGGTCCAGATGCTCTGCAGTCGTTTTTCAGAAGTGGTAAAAACGGATGGAAAATGAGAAAGTGGTTCACCGCTGATTACTGCTATTTCACTTCAAACAGTATTTTGATGAAGTTGTCTTTCCAGCTCAGTGTTTTGGTTATATATGTGTTTTATTTGCTTTAAAACCTGGTTGGTAGGTGGATTTATTTTATTTTTTTTAAGTCTTTGACTTGTAAAACCCTGAGAAATCCATTGGATTAATTAAAAAATACAAAAGATGTTTTTCAAATCAAGGACTTCACATTATTGTGAGCTATGTATATAATTGCACATCGTAAAATTTAAATAATATCTAAGTAATATAATATATAAGTATTTTCTGGGTGGCAGTCATAGCCAGTCATAGAAATGGCATAATGATGACACTAAAATTAAATTCTACTATATGTATGAAATCAAACAATGGTTGCATTGCTGACATCTGCCATACAAGGTGATGGAAAAAGTTTTTAGATCTTGTATTTGTATTTTATTAAGTTATTTAACTTAAATAAGAGTACAACAGTACTTCAAGTACATCAACTGTACTTGTAAGTATAAAAAGTAAATTTTTGATTTTTGTTAATTTTACAGAATAACTCATTTCAGAATCATGTGTATCATATATTATTGGATTATAATTACTGATGCATTAATGTGTACTTCACTTTTATGCAGAAGCTGGTAACGGTAGAGCTAATTTTAACTATTTTATATACTGGGTAACTTGTGAGTTTCTTCCTGGGGATCAATACAGTTTAATCTGAATCTATTATATTACATCATAATGGATTTGTGTGATTATTAATCTGAATCTGCAAACAATCTGTATTTGTTTATTCTCTTCAGGCTCAATGAGATGGACACAAGGCCGTACCAATGAATTATGGGCCACACTCGACCATCATTTAAACCACAACAAAGTCTTTGTCTATGATATGAAATGATGAGTTTTGGGCAATAAAAATTAACTATCTGAAAATATTGCTACTGTTTGACATCAGTCATGTAACACATCTCCCTCACACACTCTTTTCCTCTCCCAGTTGTACATTATGACCCTCAGAGCTCAGATGACAAGCCTCTCCCAGTTTGTTCCCATGCTCGGGCCATGCTGGGCCCAGAGTCATCAAGGTGTAAGATGGTGGGGGGACTTACGGGTGGTCGAGTCTAGAAGTAGAAAGGGGTTTAACATGCCAGCGGGGTCCCCCCTCCACTGAACTCCTGAACCCCTGCTCTCCTGCTCATGGGGTAAACCTTTTAACACACGCGCCATTCTCTACCGGGTTAGGCCGGGGTCTCCAGCCTTTCACACGTCGGGCCGCTAATGAGGTTTCAAAACCTCAGAAGCAAGGTGAAGGGAGTCTGACCTCCACTAAAGAAACTGAGCTGTGGAGAGCCGGCAGTACTGTTGGTCAAATCACTTCTGACATAAAACCACAGAACAATGTGCAGTAGTCGGGCTCTCAGGAGACACTGAGAGAAGTGATGCTCACTCCAATGCTCAATTTGACCTAAAAAAAAAAAAAAGATCTACACTGCATTGTGGTAAGTCCAATATATGTGCTGTATGCAATGTGGCATTTGTGGATTGTGATAAAATTCATTTAATTATTTCCTGCACAGATTTGAAGGCCATAACCTCCTTTTAGCATTTGTGTACTAGCGTGGGAATCAAAACCACGGTTGTTTTGGGCCAAAATCCAGAAAGCTGTGCAGCATCTTTCAGTATTTTTCAAACGCTGCATACTGACAGAGCAGCAGGAGTGGCTTGTTTCTTGAGTAATCTTTGGAAGTCTCCGTTGAATGTGAACTGGAAGCTAATGCTGGTGCAAATCCTGCTTGTAAAAGTCGTAATACTGGAAAGTTTAATAAGCTTGTCCTTTTCATGTTTTAATTCAAAACCTTTGGAGACACAGATGTGAAGTGAGATGTAGATGTTAAATTTTAGATGATAGCAATTTTAACTAGATGTTCTGATCTACAAAGGTAGAAAGCAGTGACGGTGAGAAAAAAGGTTTACACCAAAACTCATGACATTCCTAGTACTTAAAAAAAAAAAGTTCAAAATTCACATTCACTTTCCCTTTGAATAATTCTCAGGACATTCAAGGAGAAAGGGTTATCATAAATTTATCAACAGCAAAGAAAATGTGCTTTTTCAACTTTCATCCATTTTAAGAATCAAATGTAACTCCACCTCTTAATTTATTATCAATATTTATATTGAAATCAGTTCAATAAAATAATTAAAAATTTTATAAAATTTGTGGCATAAAGGTCCTTACTGTACGCTTCAACTAAGGCTAGCCATGGCTATGTCATCAGCTAATATTACAGTATTACAGTATAATCCTCATACCTCAGCTGTTTTATTTCTCTGTAGTATAGAATGCCACCGAGATTTCTAGTCCACAGTTAACCAGAAGTTAAGTGATACATATAGCTTTCAGCTATTCAGTGAATCTAAAATTTAAAAACCTATTTTCATGTAAATACAACATTTATAAGGCAGATTTCTATATAAAGTAAAACAGTAAAAAAAATATTGGATATTAACACAATTTTGTCTAAATAATTCTGTCAATTCCAATAACATTATATTTACTTAAAAAAAAGAAGAAAACTATTACTGTTACTATTATCAGCAACATTGCAATCTCCATATCATTTAAAATAAAATATATTTTAACTAATTCAAATAAAGTTATCTACAGCATCTATTGCCTTTCTTGTTATATTAAAATGTAATTTAGGCCTGACAGCTGTAATGTAGACATGTTTTGGTTCTATGCCTTTCATTTAAAACTAATATAGAATAAACTTTAGTCTCCATTTATTTGTTTTAAGCTGAAAATCATCAGTGGCTGTATTTTGCTCATGTTTGTGATACCACAGATTACACACACACAGTCCAATTTAGTGCTGTATAGAAATAACAACAACAACAAAACAAACAAAAACAACAACATATTTGTTATGCTTAAAAAACAAAACAAACAAAAAAAACTCATCACTGTTTTATAACAGATCTTATTTTTTATTGAGGAGAGTCAAGTTGGGCTTTCCATTTTTAGAAAATAAACCAATGACAATATTACAAATAATGAAATTGTTACATCATTCACAGGGTTACAGTCAATATACATTTATACAGAAATACAGGATCTCCCACATCAGTCACAGTGGTCTGAACCGGCACTGGTCTATAACGTGGGCTTTAAAAGGACCAGGGAACACATGAAGATCCCCCGTCTGTACTAGCCTACAGCCAGAGTGGTAGTGAGAGGAGGGGAGGGGGGGGGTTCAGAGCCGGGAAGGGGCAACAGAGGGGAACACAGGGTCACATAGGGGAACACAGATGGCAGGGTGCCGTAGTGGTACGAAAGTTTGTCCAACAGAGGGAAAGACACGGTCTTGCTCTGAGCAGCAGCCAGCATCTGTCCATCAGCAGGCTGCTGAAATGTCCTGAACACTGGCGCTCTGCCTGCTGCAACATTCAGACTATCTGCACCTGAAAATGTCAATCCAACAAGCTACATTTGACCACCACAGCGATAGAGGGCGCTCTGGTGCTTCGTGCTGCATCCATTAAACAGGAGCCATTTTCTGTCTTCCACAACAGGAGGCAGACCTCTCACTCTGACCATACTGTAGCTGGGCGCCATTCAAATGCAGCCCATTGGGTACAACCTGGCACGGCTCGTGTTTATGCACAATATCATGTAACAGTAACACTGAGTCTTAACGGTTTTTCCTCCGTCCTTCAAAAATTGGCACACGGTGAGGGCAGGACTGAGTGTTTTTTTTTTACTTTGCTTCACAGACGTAAGAAGAGAAAATACAGTATGTTTTGCTGAAAAACGGCAGTAGGCGAACGTCATGACCACGTTGCATCTACTTCAATTTCCAGAGCAAAACCGTGAAGTTTTTTTTTATCTACAGAAGCTGGAGTCTGCATGTGTAGATGGTGTAGATATTTTTGGTGCTGTAAAACTTTACAGTAATCTGAAAAGTTAAATACGTATCCTGGAAAGTGAACAGTAGAACATAATTGTTTTAAAGGGGGAAAAGCAAGTGAATTAAACTTAAAAGACACTAATGCCTCTCTGTATATACAAATCTTCAATTGACATACAGTAGATTTAAATTTCCCAGCGATCCAATATTCTTTTTGGCCAGGTTTCTATACATTTTTTAATAGAATTTGGATATCAGGGCTTTTTTTCACAGCTTGAGCTTTGTTTGAAAAAAAGCAGCCAGTCTGCTGTTGAAAAAGGAAGTCAGAATCTCTAGAAACACTTGTGACATAAGTGCGTAATTTTCTTCTCCCACTATCATTGCTCAGCTTAAACTGCAGCAATAAGTCTTTTTTGTGCCATCAAAATCATAAGATACATAAATACTTCATGCGGTGCTTTCAAAACACTCCACATTCAATCAAAAGGTTTTCTTAAAACTCCTTCAGATGAAACGGAAAACAACAAACTAACCCTACAGAAAGTATTCTCTTGGCGGTGAGAATATACTGACAGTCTGCAACATAAAGTTCAACGCTATTTGATGTCTAGTATTTCTGCCCGCCATGTTTAAGGTAGTTCCTTCAAGCAAAGTTCAAGGATAATTGCTTGATTAATAACTCTTGGCAGCATCCACGGACAAGCATCTGAATGAGCTTTAATAGGGCCGGAACAAAAACTCACCAGCCTCGTGTGTACTTTAGATTAATTTCATGAACGACATTAAGTGTTTTTCCCGACGACGGAACATTTGCCGTACCGGAGAAGACATACAGCCTCAACCTAAAATTGATGAGCTGTTAAGTATTGAGAAATGGAAAAGGAAGACGGTCTAAAGCTCAGTTTAAAAAGCAAACTGCATGTTGGCATTTGTGGCATTTAGGTCACAGCATCACTTCTCGCTTGCCTCTCAGCTATGACTAACAGCTCATGATTCTCCTCCTCCAGTTTCATATGTTATAAATGCTTCCAAGGAAATATTCGTTCTGATGTGTGGCGCTGGAGATGAAAATAACCAAGGAGGGGATTATGGAGTAGAAAGAGAATAAAAATCCCTCCACTCCTGGCCTTAAATTCTCTGGACAGCCAGGGATAATGAAAGGTAAGATGACAGGGGTGCAGCAACTGAGGTTTCTCACTCTCTTTAACCGAGGCTTTGGTGCTAAAGCTGTCTGTAATGACACCACAAAAACTCAGGTCAAGTCTGAGAATTTGGTATGAGCAAACATTCCAGCATTGTCCAGAGGAACTTTTTTTTTCACATAGTCAGAGACATGCAGCATCAGGACAAGACAAGACACAACTGCCCCACTGATGAGTGTCAGTTCGCCTGCTGCTGTTGCCGCTGTTAAACTCTCCAAGACGAAACCAGACAACTGCTGAAAGCAGACTGAGTGGAGATCAGTGGGAGCGGCAGACAGGTGGCTGACAGGCATGTATGTGATCAAGAGGAGAGAGAGAGAGAGAGAGGAGGGAATCAGTGCCTGGACAGAGCGGCTGTGATCGGGGTGCAGCCGCCCCGCTGTGACCGGACACATCTTACCGATGGCTCACAGCTGGACGTCCATGTCTGGCTGTCAGGTCTCGGAGCAGAAGGCCCAGTAGGAACTCTGCGCTGCTGATATCATTTACTGGCTGTGTACATTAACCCACGCCTGATTCACCGTCTCCAGGGAATCGGCGCATTGTTACGAACTCCATCTTTCCCCTCACAACCCTTCTTAACGCCAGGTTACAGATGACAACACAAACAATGATTGACAGCTCTGTACTCATGAGACAGTATTGTTCACAGGAAACCATACGATAAATGCATATACTGTCTATAAAATGAAATCAAAATCATCTGTTACAGGGAAACGCCGTTTTTATCTACATGGTTTTGTGCACCAACATGATTCAAAATAAATTTCTTAGCATTGATGGAAGATCCAGAGTGTTTGTTGGAGTCAAAATGTTGACTCAGTGCAGAAAAAAAGTGATAATAATAAATCAATAATATCCATACAGAAATTGCAAAAATATAACACATTGCATTTTTGTTTTGAATTCAGCAAATGCCTGATTGTAGTCTTTCATGACTGCGTGTGTAAAATAACCATGTGTGGTATCAAAACTTTAATACTTTAAACATAAAAACATCTTTTCAGAACAAAAAAAAAAAAGGAAAATTGGAAGAAGAAGAAACACTGAATATAATGCAGCCACATTATAATCTGTAAAGTGTGTCAAATCCAAGCTCTTACCAAACAGAGTTCTAGTAATTGCAGCAAATCAAAGCACTGTGAAATTAACCACTCACTCAGCATGCGATCAAACACGAATCCCAACGGGAGCCACTGCTTCTTTGTGCATGTGGTACGCACGTGCAACATGTGCACATATGCAGACGGCACTGGAAATGAACAATGTGAAAGAGGATGTATGTAGGAAGTTTTTGTTTTTTTCTTCTCCCCAACTTATTTTTTTTCACAGAATAAGAAAAGAAACTGATAATAACAACAACTTAAAACCCTGTGGTCAGTTCTTGCGCTCCTGAACGGATCGATGAACTGTTTCTGAGTCTTTGCGTTGTGGCAGGTCAAGTGCATCTTGATATGTACAGTACAGGATCATGATTGGGGTGCAAAAAAAAAAAAAAGGGAAGAGTTTCTATTTGGCAAGCTGTGAGTGTGTCACTGTGAAAGAAAACAAAAACAAACTTGTCATTTTGTCTATAGTGAGAGGAAGCATGGTGAGACGGAATCTTCATCACAAAATTTCACACAATATAGAAAATTACTTGCAATGAGAAAAAAAAATGCTGTTTTCTTTTTCTTGAGTGTTGATTTCACCGTGTGAATTCATGTTTATGACATCAGTCTATGCCAAAAGTTGTCCATTTCATGTTTTTTTTTTTTTTTTTTTTTTTTTTTCTCCTGGGGAAACAGTCGGGAGTGTACGTCGGGTTCCTCAGTATCCTCTGCGTTTTGCCGTTCAGAAGGCATCAGAGAACTCCGTGTTTCCTCGTGATGTCCGAAATTAAAAACGGCAGACGTTATCCACACCTTGTTGAGGATTCTCTCCTCAACTCTTCCTTGTTTTCTTTTTTTTTTGCCCTTTTAAAGGGTAGCTTTCCTACTCAGTTCATCTAGTGTACAACCTTATATCATCTATAAATTTAGATAAACTCCTTGCCTTTTCTCAGTTTTTCTTTTTTTTTCTTTAAAAAATTCTTTACAAAATTATCAGAAACAAACAAACCAAAAAAAAAAAAAATGTTCAACATCAAATAAAAATTGGTGGAAGATTGAAAAATGCGTTGCTGGTCACTTCTAACCTCCCATGTTTCTAAGCTCCAATGGTGAGTCGGCTGTGGGCCCTCTTGATGCCTCATCACATGGACTTTCCATGACTCTCCACAGCTGATCCCAAAGATGGAGGGAGAGCCAGGGGTGAAGGGATAAGAGGAGGAGGAGGAGGAGGAAGAGGAGGAGGAGAGAGGGGAGTGGAGAGAGGAACGGGGGATGAATGATAGTCTGGTAGGAAGCCCAGACAAAGTGTAACGCAAAAAACACTCCACTCCATCCTCCACACCCAGAGCCCTGCATCCGAACCACCACGATCATTTTTTTTCCTCCCCTCTGCTCCGCTCGGGAGGGTCAAACCTCCACCGACTGGATCTGGTTCATCTGTGCCCGCATCATCTGGACGCTGTTGAGGATCTTCTTTTGATGGCCTGCTAACGTCACACCAACCCTCAGAATGTCCCTGTGTGGAGAGACAGAAGCAGATGTTACCACAGATTATAAACAGTTCTGCAGTATCTATCTATCTATCTATCTATCTATCTATCTATCTATCTATCTATCTATCTATCTATCTATCTATCTATCTATCTATCTAAAAACACATATGGAGGCATGACCAGAAGTCTGGCAGAAAACTGAAAAAAACAGACGATGACTGAAAATTGAGATGACAGTAAAGTAACAAGCATGAAACATTGTCATTTCGCAGAGGAACAGCTGCGTGTTCATCCATCTTTGAGTCCGGAGCGCTTATATAATCACAGAAAAATGTTTGAATGCGAGTTTAGTGTATTTTTCCTGTGACTAACGTCCTGACTAATGTGGTAAACCCCACCCATCTCATACCGACCAAAACAAATGAGCTGAGATTACAAATTCAAAACATCTCATCGGCTCAAGTCAAATTGTACACGCATGGTTCATCGCAGAGGATGTGTGTTATATAAAAACGAACAGGAAGTTTGTGTAAGTGCAGTGCTGTCCTGCTCCAAACACGATCATTTACTTGTTGTTTGTCAAACTGTTTCTTTTCCAAGAGACAATGAAATCTCCTGATTCTGAATCTCGACATTAGATTACACACTACCATCTGTTTTGTTCAAAGAAGTGAAGCACAACATCTCTGTGTGGTAATCTCTGGCTCGTGATACTGTTATCCGTAGACAGAAAATTATATATCAGTTTCTCTACAGGTGGCATTCTTAACATGGTTTTATCTTGATGATTTTTCTCCTAATATTTTGTCTCACCAACCCTAAAGTTAAGATGTTTCCTCTCAATACTTAAACTGAGGTCAAAGCGAGGCCTGCGAAACACATGGCAGAGAATAAAGGGCACTGTTATGGCTTCCAGCTATTGTGCCCACTGTTCAGCCTTGCAACTGCACTATTACGATCTGCTAATTACATGCAGTGCTGCTTGCATTTTTTATAACGGGCCAGAGGCAGAGTCTGGTGCTCGTTCAGGTTTTTAGGGATATATGAGACTCAGCAAACCCGCCTCATGAGATCGTTTTCCTTCTGCTTATCAGGCCCAGAGCAGCAGGAATCATCAGCACTTACTCCATGGTCATTTGGGACACCACATCAAATGTAGAAAAGTCAGCGTTGGCAAAGTTGTCTTTGTACTGGCCCATCTTGATGGCATCCAGCCACTCGTCCACAGTGCTGAAGCTGGAGAAGTCTGGGATGCTGCGGTCCAGGAGAGGGAGATGAACACTGAGAAGGGACACAAACAGAAGCCAATGAGGATAATGATAATACATAGTGGCAGGTCTAACATCATAGTCAGCCCAGACCACCTGTGTATGATTCTAACATTAATGATTACATTACATTTTCAAAAGGCTAGACAGGATCCCACTGCCCTTATCCATGAACCAATATTTTCCAAACTGATTTATCCTAAAGTGTAGTTTCCAAATGAAGTGATAGGCTTCAGGGAGCCAATATATCCACTCAGTGTCTGTGGAAAATCTGGCCCTTGGTCCTTCACTCCACCACAAATGAAAGTACAGACAGGGATAATGGAAATCAGTAAACGCTGGCTCTCAAAGGAAACTAACACCCAGAGCAGAAACGCTTCAAAATGTTTTGTTTTGAAAATTGCCCAACTGCTTCAATCCAGGTTTTGCCCAAAGCGTTCGTGATCTATCAAACCAAAAGGCTTTAATTTACATAACCGCTCGGCGCCAGGAGAAACAAGAGACACTGTGTTCGGAAAAAAAGTTAACTGTGCCACGGATGGCACTGCAGTAGGAGTATGAATTTCCTGTTAGGAAGAGGAAAACCTTTACATTGAGAGACAATCAGATGCATAATATTGCACTTGATGTTATCCACATCAATATGTGATGATAAAACCAAAGGGCTGTCTTGTGGGATGCCTACAGTGACAAGATAAAACACACATGCAGATACCGCACACAGAGTGAATACATTAACACTAGTCTACACCATATGTTATGACTATGATAAGAAATACTGGCAGGCAATGCGAACACAAGTGAATCACATAAAACAAATTTAATTTAGGTCAAGAGGCTTCCCGCCACTCACCCCGAAGATAACGGGGTCATGGCCTTCAGCGTGTTGGGATTGCGGATCATCTTGTCAAGGTTGTTGACGATCTGACTGAACTTGGGCCGGTTGTTGCGGTCCTTTTGCCAGCAGTCCAGCATGAGCTGGTGCAGCGCACTGGGACAGTCCATGGGTGGGGGCAGCCGGTAGTCCTGTTCTATGGCATTGATGACCTGCAGGGGGAGACACAGATCTCTAAGGGTTGCTACAAGGCTCTATAATACAGGAGATTGATTGATGGAGAGGAGAGAGCGTACGATCCAGTGCTGGAAGAAATACTCAGACACTTACATAAAAGTAGCAATGCTACACTGTAGTTAAAATCAGAAAACAATGCAAAAGCATTTGCTACAAAATATACTTAAAATACCAAAAGTAAATGCACAAAAAAGTCTCTTGTGACTGATATGTTATCATATTTTACATTATTAGAGAGGAATGTACATTAATAGTGATGTATCAATGCGTCAGTAGCATTTTACTGTCGTAGCTGATTGAGCTAGTTTTAACTACTTTATATACAGTTAGGTTGCACCAAAGGGTCACAAGATAAATCAAAGGGGTAGTGAGATGATTATATGAAAAGAAGCCACGGATGGAAGTGTACGAGGAGTTTGAATTTCCTGTTAGGAAGAGGAAAACACTGCACTGAAGACTTCTTTTAAGTACAAGGGTAAATGTATCTTTCATATCTAAAATGTGTCAAGGAGTCCCAAACAGATACTACTTCTTTTGTAAGGCGTGACACCATAAAGATCTCTAATCTTTAATGATGTTGATATTTTTATGAACTTATCATATTTTAAATGTTAAATCTAACCCCGAGAAGTCACTTGTAACTCAGATCAGATATATGCAGTGATAAAAGTACCACAGAAGTATAAAATAGCATCAAATGGAAACACTAAAGTAAAGTACAAGTACCTCAAACAAGTACTCATGAAGAATACTTGAATAAATGTACTGAATCACTTTCCACCATGATACAGTCCAGCTGATAAAAAAATCAGGTTGTCTGAGCCCTGCCATACTTACAACAAAGATCATCAGTATAATAAATGTGTAATCTTAGTGACAGTCATGTCTAATATGAAGTAAATATTTGCACTTATGCTGATCTTTTGATGAACAAGAGCATCTGTGCCTCTCACTATGTGGTGCAAACTGCTGCAGTCATTACTGTGTTAATGCCTATGAGTCAAAAGTGTAAAATTATAGTTATCACTTAACCATAAATACATATGAATGTCTGAATATATATTTGTGCACAAATCACCACATTAGTTCCCCATTTGAAGAGTTGTTAAACAGCAGTTTGGGTCATTAAGAACATCAGCTTTATTCCACCATGTTCCCATTTCTGCCAGCAGTGACCTCCTCTCCGGCCTTTACAATGTATTTAATGCTCTCCCTCTCTGTAAAGCCACATTTAAGCTACTTCTGACTTGAGGCACTGATGTTGTTGGTCAGGGAGGGGGGCACAGAGAGGTGGTGCATGGTTAACAGAGTGAGACAACCCGGAGGACACTTGTGACGAGGACGCACAATCCCTTGCTCATTATCAGAGCCATTAAAGGAGCTCCATTCAAACCCAGATTAATCTCATTCATGAGACCTCCAAACGAGCACCCCGATGGAGCAGAAACACTATCTGGAGCTGCTAATAAGATAACCGTTGAGGTCCTCGGTCCCTCTTAGCACATTAGTGTTCTCACTTTCAATTTGAAACTATTTTCATTATCTCTCTCCCCATAATTTGCTCTCTCCTCTGCTACCCAGAGGGAGATAGGAAATGGAGGCTCCAGTCAAGAGCAGAAATTGTCCACTGAGCACTGCCGTGAATTTCAAATGATCTGATTATGACTCTGTGGTAAGTGTGGGGGAATTTTCATATAAAACCCAGGAGGGAAAGCTGCTGTTTAGCTAAGGGAAAGCAGATACAATGACAAAATGCATCTCTGATGAGTCTGAGGCTGTAATGAAACTCAGGAAGTATGTGTGTAGTGAGGCATTGTTTAAAGGGGAATCAACTGAATAGCAACTTCAAAAACAACCACAGGCAACTTAAATACATACATCTTGATTGGTCATGTCCCAGTAAGGCCTCTCTCCGTAGGACATGACTTCCCACATGACGATCCCATAGCTCCACACATCACTAGCGGAGGTGAACTTCCTGTACTGGATAGCTTCGGGTGCAGTCCATCGGATAGGAATCTTCCCTCCCTGCGAACACAAAGGGCAACAACCTCAGCAAGGGAAGCGAGACCGAAACCCGACCGTCACAGTGTCCTGGCTTCGGAGAGAGACACCGTTCACGGCAACAATGCTGACGGTAATCTAAACTGGGAGATGGATATAACAAAACCCCTGGGAGTGAAGTGTGGTACATGAAATACTGGAGGAATAGGAAGGGAAAAACAGGTGAAGGGGTGATGTTTGTCTTGATAGGGAGAGCAGTGTGAGAGTGCACTGTAGTGTACATCAAACCTGGGTTAAATAAAACCAACTGACAGCACCGGACGAACGGGATCCTCAATCAGGGCAGTTCACATAGTTCTCATTGAAAAAATACTATATATTAAACTTATTTGACTGTTTCACCCTGCTTTTAATCATGGTTAATCGAGGTGAGACTTGATTGTTTCTTACCAGAGCACTAGTGTAGGTGGGGTCCGATGTATCATCCTCCAGGAAGCGCGAGAGACCAAAGTCCGACACCTTGCACACGAGGTTGCTGTTGACCAGGATGTTTCGGGCAGCGAGGTCACGGTGCACGTAGTTCATGTCGGCGAGGTATTTCATGCCTGAGGCGATGCCACGTAGCATACCAACGAGCTGGATCACAGTGAACTGCCCATCGTTTTGCTGTGAAACAGACATATTGTGTTATGATACCTTCTTGCATGGAGCAGTTCATAAAGATGAGACACTACTAAATATTCTGTGTCACCTGACAACATTTGTACGTAGTCAGGCCAGCAGGTTGAATTTCGATACTCCAATTTCAATCAAAGATACAAAAAGGAGCTAATTTATTTAGAGAAGGAACATTGCAAGTAAATACACATTTCCCTTGCTAAGAAGTTAAAAAGGTTTCCTAAGATACATGGGGACAGGGCACAGGGCATGCTTTCTAAAGATGGAAACATACAGAGTATTAACAGACAAGAATTGTAAACACACAGGATATATAGCTAGCAAGGGGGGGAAACTCTTCATCTGTAGTCCCTTGGTGTTAAAAAGGCTTCATTAAATACATTAAAACAAAAACAGGGCAATTAAAAGATGGAAATAAAAGATTGGTGTGGGACACGTCAGAAATTAAGAGCAGTTGTGACATATATATACAAAAAGAATGCCATTTGTAGTATTGCAAAAAGAGAGTTTAGTGCCTGCAAGGGTATGAATTAATGATCCACTGTTTTGAATGGTTAGTGGAAGAGTTAGTGTGCTGCTTTAGTGTCGCAACTGAAGGGCTGAAAACAACACAGGCTGAACTCATCTTTTTCGGGACTGTCTCCTTTTTGTACAAAAATATCCCCGAATTTAAAAGATGTATTAATTACATTTAAACGTCTGCACGGGTAATGATTCTTTTAGAACTCATCACCCATGTGCCCCATTTTAACAAAATGTGCCATTAATAATACAAATTGATTCCCACTTAACTCCCTTTAAGTCAAATTATAATGATTTAATTTAGACATGTCTCCTTGTAACCCAATCCATATGTGGCTAATGTAGAAAAGTTACTTTGTAGTATTAGTTTCTCTGAAGAGGCCCTGCAGGATACTAACGGTAAGCTTTTGGTTGGGCTCAGGACTGGGTCTGGCTGGCTGTCTACAGCTGTTCCCCTCCACAGTTTGGTGAGGGCTTTACCCCATGCATGGGGAGCGTCTGGAGCAGTGGTGCAGCTGTGCCTCCAACTGCGCACACCTGCACTCTCCCCACCACCCACCACGACGCCCGGAGAACAGAAGATTCCAGAGAACGGAGCATGGGAGCTCGGGGACGGGTGTGGACAGACGGAAAGGAATTGGAAGGGCAGGCGAGCAGAGTCCCCCCAAGCACAGGCGTACTAACAGACTGCACGGACGCTCCACTAGCCTATTTCTCTTTCAAACACTTTGCTGCTCGTTAGCCGAGCTGATGCTTCTTCTCACGTCAAGCTGCTCTTCTCCTCGTGTTCCACAGCAATTAAGCAGAATGCATTATTCATGAGGCCTTTCTCACACATACACATTGCCACCTAATCTGTGTGCTGTGTTTGCATATACTTTAATTGGAAAGATTCCTCTTTGGGGTCAGGTTAGGTGGAAGAAATAACCAGGAATTTGTAGTGCTACGTGAATAAAGGTCTAGCATGATTTAGTTATATTAAAAAGTGTTTTATGTCAAAGACAGACTTTTATTCTCTTTACTTTCTCTTGTTACAGTTTGCTCCAGATACCAGCCAGCCTTTAATCAATATATTCTCCCAGTTCCTATCCTGTCTCTCCCCTGCAGCTTTTTCTGCAGGAGGCAGCGGAGAGTACAGACTGCAGTGACCATTGTAAACAACCATCCCACCAATCACCTCAGAGAAGACACAGACCATGCTCACAGACTTTGCCACTGTCAGCAACCGTTGTCATAAACTGTCACCATGAGGTGCCGCAGAGGTACCCTGTTGTTTTGAATACAATGTGCTGTCAAATGTGTTTAGCAAACATCTACATATACACAAACACCCTTCACCGTGAGATCAAATTCCAAAAAGAGCTGATGCTTTGTGTCTCGGAGGTTGGAGGCAGAATGCGAAGAAAAGATTTGGTCTGATCGGTGTGCCGACAGGAGCTTGCAGACTTCTTCTTGATGATGGTTTTGATGTAGGCTTGGAGTCGAGGGCTTAAACTGACTGTCAGGTATTAAACTGATGGAAATCTTTGAAAAGGTAGAGACCTGATGTGGAGGTGCTCTGCTCAGTTCTTCAATTACAGTGAATGGATAAATATGCATCCATGAAATTCTGATTAATTGCAGACTGTATATACTGCACATCTGTGTCCACAAAACAACTGTCTCTTGTATAATGCTACTGTACCGTAGAGCATAAAAGAGTGTACTTCTTTACTTCAGGAAAGGCGGTGGCTTAATTTAATCTATAATGTGGCATTCTCACTGTACTTACGCTGCCATACTCTCTGTGTCACATTAAATAGTCAGTTCTCATTACACCATTTGATCTAAAAATAAACCTTTTTGGCAAAGATGATAAATCCCCAATTTCCATAAATCAGAGGCCCTTTACTGCTCATTCCAAAAATGCAACGAGAGCAATTAGGGTGGATAAAAAGCATACAAAAAAAAAAAGTCATATTAGACAAAAATAATTTTTATTTCACTAACATCCCAAGACAGATGGCGAAGGGCTATGTGTCATCTCATCTCATAGTCAGCTACATTTTTAAACATCTGACATCTCATTTTAAGTCTTGCAAAGTATTTGAATTATGTATGCGGGTCGTTAATAGTGGAGCTCGGCCAGTTCTCTGTAATATTCCCCTCTGGTTAGATTATGAAAATTAAAAATTCCATGAACTTATGAGCGCTGCATATTTCTTGTCAGGGAGTCTTGTGTGGCTTAAATATGCATCCATATACAGCATAATCAGCAGTTCTGTACTAAGTGTGAGCTGAATACAAATAAAAAAACATGGAAAACATCAAAGAGAAACAAACGTCCTGGGCTCTGTCTCGCAAGATCCTCTCATTTTGTGGTCCATCTTTAAATTTTTACAAAGAAAATATAAAATATATAGAGAAAAACATGAAATAAATCAGTACTAATGGAAAAAAGATGAGCGTTAATAGTGAAACATGTCAGCATAGAGCTGAAAAAAACTCTAAGGAACTTTTGATTGACACTATTCTAACAACTCAGGAGAGATGATGTGAATATTAATGTTTACCTGAAGTGGGATTATGGTGCATGAGTGTATAAACCGTGTCAAATTATTGGATAAATATGTGCATACGCAGAAGAGTGTGTGTGTTTATGTGTAAGGATGAGACCTTGTTTGTACTAATAGGAAGAATGATTAATATATATATATATAGAAGAGTGCAAAAGTACAACTTAACATAATTAAATGTGTCTTAACAATCTGCAGGTGAAAGTTTAAACTGTTGTTCTAAATACAGCTAACTGTCAGGAGTAAATTTACTCAGCTATAATTGATTAATTGATTGTTGATTAAACAGTAACAAAGAAACTCCTGCTGTTGTCTGGTTAATAATATTCTCTTTGAATAGGAGTGATTACCTGTCGTCCTCTTGTCAATTTCTGACAGGAAGTTAGCAGGTAACTTGGCCGTTGTCGAGTGTAACAGACACTGACGGATGGAGTTGTCAAAAACTCCCATTAAACTTTTAAGATCATCACATCATTTTTTTTCCTTAAGCCTTTCACAATAAAAGCTCTGAATTGAGACCTCCGGGATTCAAAGCGGTGAAGCAGTTCGGCCTGTCAGTCTGTGAAGCTAACATTTATGTTAGCTCAGGCAGCTACAGGGCAGAGCTGTCAACGGTAGCGGTAGGTATGGTCGGTCCAATATCCAAACGTTGTCAGATGTGATTTAGCAGATTGTCTTTATTTCCATAGAGCCAACTAAGTTTTATCATTAAATATATCCCACGTTTGAATATCATAAGGTCAAATATACCTAATGTTAAATGTTAATAAATATGAGCTGAATTGTCAGTTCTCCTACAAAACTTAAGAATCCCAATATTGGTCAATAAGAAAATCACAAGACATTATATTTTTGAATTGGTTGTGTTCTAGATGAAACACAGAAACAACACAAATACTACAAACATCTGGTTGCTTACTCTGAGGAAGGAGTCCAGAGATCCGTTCTCCATGAACTCAGTGATGATCATGACGGGACTGCTCTTGGTGACCACGCCCTCCAGGTGAATGACGTTAGGATGGTCGAACTGGCCCATGATGCTGGCCTCACTGAGGAAGTCCCGCCTTTGCTTTTCTGTGTAGCCAGACTTCAGCGTTTTTATGGCAACAAACATCTCCCTTTTACCTGGGAGCTTTAGGTTACCACTGCACACCTCTCCGAACTCACCTGTGAAGACGTTAAATGGAAAAAAAGTACAAGGGTTCTATTAAGCGTACAGCAAGTGAGTAAGCAAAAAGTTTGTTTTTTTTTTAAAGTAAAGTTTGTTTGCATCCATTTGTACTTAGAAACCAACTAAAAAACAAGCTATTTCACAGAGTTGTATTCCATCCACGTTTCAGTCAGATTTTTCCATTACCTGCACCAATGACCTGTTCAATCTTCACGCAGGATATATCAATCTCCTTGGCAAACTCCCTCACAGCCTCGTTGGGGTCCTCATATGTGAACGGATCAATATAAATCTTCATTCCTGGAGTCACTTGGAAAAAAGGGAAAAGTCACTATAATATTTGATTCTCGTGGTCATGCTTACACTCCTGCGGCCTTGACAGTCAAACACGTTCAGGCATAATAACAATCAATTCACTTCGCATTCACACATTCCTGTGCTTATATATGCGATTTCTTATTTGACCTTCAGGCGATGAAGGTCATAAGATGGAGGAGGTAGTGTAGTTAGAAATGTCTGGTGCTTCATAGCTACATATTGTAGGGCTATTCAACCAGGAAGGACACCTTCTTAGCTGTGATAAGGCACGTTAATATATATATATCATCTCCTGTGAGTCATAGTGCCATTAACACTCAGGAGAGAAACCTGGGCCCTATATCAGGATCGCTCAGCTCCACTCCAAGAAATAAATTGGCTCTCCTAAGCCCTGATGCCAGGTAAATTGGCTTAAGGTGGCCTTTAAGTGTTCAGGGACTTAAGTGTCCCGAGTTTTAAATCCGATTATTCGGCTCTCACCTCCACATCAGGCCTGAGGCTATTTGAATGGATACTGAACTCATGCTTGGGCTGCTGCAGAGCTAGATGAGCATGCACACTGCCTCAAAACCTGGCACACTGCGCTGAAGAAAAACGTGCTGCAGAGATGAACAGATGGAGAGGATCTGACCAGGCAAAACCCCCCATTACTAAAACCCTACAATCTCTTCCCAAGCCGAAGCACTGTTCAACAGACCACCCTCCTATGGTGGCAAAGACCACCAAAAACAGGGGCAGAAGCCTGAACTGTGACTGGTGTGAGATGACAGGATGCACACAGGACACATTGGCTTCTGCTGTTAATAGCCATGAAATACCTGAGTCTCTATTTGGCACACTTTTCACTGAATCACAAACCGGACTCCTTTGCACAGCGTGATCGGATTATATTCAGAAAGCTTTTACCTTTGGAGGGGAATTAACATAAATAAGGATGAAGCAGGGTGGTAATTACACAATCAAATAAACAAATTAAGATGGGGGTCATAAACTTAAGATGGTAAGAGATCTGCACTTTTCCAATCATGCGGGAGAAAGATGGATTAGCTTTAATATCTTCGACCGAGCTGCGGTGGAATGACTTCACGGCTCTTCCTCCCCGATTTATTTCTGCAGTATTGTCATATAAGCTTTCTGCTACTGTACTGTATGAAGAAAGAAAATCACTGAGAAATTCCTTTCATTCACCAAGTCTTTTGAATCTTTTCGCAATGGCAAATGACTCATATGGCATTAGCATGCTAATGGCGTTAAAGTGAGTGAAGAATGACCTATTTCCGCGACAATGGATTTAGTTAACTATGAAATGTGATGAGCACAGAACACACACTTGAACACCGTTTTTTGATGTGTTTAAATCCAGCCTCCGAGTGAGCAGAGTCAAACAACAGGCAGGATTACTCGAAATTGGGGGGGGGGGGGGGCTGAAGCAGTGCTGTGCTGGGCCGTATCCAAGGACACCAGCATGCAAGGTGGTAGCCATGGAGACAGGTGTGTGAGGCAGCGGAGGGCTGAATGATAGCCATGGAGATGACTGTGCGAGATGGTAGTCATGGAGACAGGTGTGCGTGGTGCCGAAGGACGAACCGGCAGTGAACGCAGACAGAGCGGAGTGGTGGTTTACTCACTGTGGCCGCTGGTGTAGTGCTGCAGTTTGTCTGTGTATTCAGAATCAGCTCTGTCAAAGCCACGCCTCCTGGGGGAAAGACAAAGAACTCTAGCTCTGGTTCAAAGAAAGGGAGCGGGGAGGGGGAGAAACACAGATCAAACACCCCCAGGTGTACCTACACTAAAGATACACCAACTAAGATCACATGGAGAGCCAGGCCTTTGTACATAAAGAAGCATTTGTATTTGTTTTTTTGTGTTACATTGGAAAAGGTAAACCTATCTTTAGATTTGTGTTTGTCTGGTAGGTAAACATGATAAGCACATAAATATAACCAGTTTAAATTTAGCCAGGGGTAGTGACGTGGGTTGTGTGATGCATTGTGGGATAGTTTGGTAATATCAAAACAGAGACTGCCAAAAAATACAAAGACACATAAGAAATAGTATGACTATGAGTTCTGAACCACACAGTAGTAAAACAATTTTTTATTAGGTTTAAAAATTACTTAATCATTTTAGGATGATCAAACACAAAGGTTATAGCAGAGACACACTGACTCTGCCTCATCAGTATTAGACCTGATATTGCATTTATTAAGCAGATCAGGTATCGATCAGGTGATCCTCATTAAATTCAGCTTCTTTGTTATTGTAAAATTGAGTGTTTTTTTCTTGCTGACTCAGCTTTTAGTACCGCAGCAGTCTCTGGAGTCTTGATATTTTACATAATTTATACACATTTTAAATTTGAGAAACAGAGAATGCTGATTTATATCGACAGACATCCAGAGAATCTTTTTTAACAGAGAAACATTCAGATTGGTGCTTCCCTAAAGTCATGCAAAGTAATTAAAATTATATTTTCAAACATGTAAACACTTGAAGTTTATTTACACACTTGGAAACAACGCAAAAATAAATAAATGATAGTCAAGTTAAATTGATAAGTTAATGATAAGATTACTTTAACACTCAATGTATGATTTTGGTCAAGAGTCAAGGCAACTGTAATAACTCAAAAAATAAATTTTCACACATAAAAATTTGCGATATTTACTTTTTTAAAGTTTTAAAGTTTTACATTCCACGTTAATGACATATATCATGGATATTATAACGATGTAAACACAAGTTTCAACATAATATCTTTTTCAACTGCATTACAATTGTAGGCGGAAGCTACCGTCAGCAAGTTTTAACTGGCGAGCAACTTGACAAGGACGTATTAAAATATCTTTTTAAAGTTCTATCATCGGGCCATTACAGTGCATTAGAAGCGTTTTATTTCTTTGACTGTTTGGCAGTTCTCAGAAATTATCATACACTCTTTCGTTTTGCTCTGGCAACTATCCCACAATGCATGGCACAACCTTTGTCATTAGGCCGTCACAATCCAAGATGGCAATACACTGCTGTATTAAAAATCACCCAGCTTCTAAAACTACAGCTAAATATTTGGGGTAAATCTACTGAGGAATGCATCTTGTACATTCTTCTGTGAATCAAAACGCTGTACAAGAGCAAAGCTACAGTTTTAATATGAGTGTCCCCAGCGGGAACTGAAATCCTAACCTTTGGCAGAGTTACAAACATTTGACGCCTGTTGAGCAGGAGCACCTACAGAGCTTTAATGTTAGCAATGCTGACTTTTATATATTATTTCTGCTGCTGAAAGGCTGGAATTTATTAAGGATTAATATATTTGAACCCATCTGAACCCGATCACTATAACTCACATCTACAGTATTAATCAGGATCAGAGAAAGCATTATGTGCCAAGTATGTGTACACATACAAGGAAGCTGAGTCTGGCCTTTTGTTGCTCTCACTGAACATAAACACAGTTTCAAGAACCATTTATGTAAAAAGAGACATGTAGCTAAGAACAACAGCAAAGCTGAACAGAGATACTATTACCCACATACAACACACAATGTCTATATACAAGTCAAAGTTACTGGCGAGGCTCTTTTAAAAAGACTGGGACAGGACTGACTCACCGGTTACAGACGATGATGATGACGACCACAGCTATGAGGAAGACCAAGCCAGCGGCTGCTGATCCAATGATGAGAGGCAGCTTCTCCTGAATACTGGTGTTGTATTCCTCTATAAAAAGCAGAAACACATACATAAACATAATGCCATACGCACACACGCCGAGTCACAAGCTGAAACATATGGGTAAGCATCTGAGCCACTACATATGGAGGGAGCACTGGGTGACAGACAGACATACGGCTGGGTGAACCAATGAGCATCTTGGCATGTTGACTGGCTGTGTGGACCATTTTCCAAAGCATACTGAATGTGCTCAGATGCCGCGGATATGGACAAATCATCTGGCAGAAAACGTGTGAAGTGAGCAGAGAGAGCATGTTTGGGTGAGACCCAGACTGATCAGGCAGCCAAGAGCAGGAATCCAGCTACTGAATGGGCACACAGAGCCAGAGCCAGACCCTTCTCTTGAGCACTGCAAATGACACACGACTTCACAATTTTAGCCAGACACACGAGTTGGCGAGTTCCACATGGTGGTTTGTGCTTCTGGATGGTATAAATATTGTATTTTATATGGTTGAAAGCATACTGGTGACTGTAATTTACTGTAATACCCCAAATTTGGCATTTATAAGCACTGAAGGAACATTTATTAAATGGTTAATAACTCACTATAATGTAGTTTGAAGCAGGTACTGTATAAGGACACTGTTTACTAATGTGCAGTGTTATGTTAACCTAATACAGTGTATATGTTAACCTAATATGACAGATTTTACATAATTACAAATGTCTTTTACTTACTATATTATCATACATTATTTGTTTTTACACCAGCCACTAAAAAACATTAATATCTGCTTCTGACACTAATATTAGATCAGGAATCCATATGTGCAGATTGATGATACAGAGTTGAGTCTTTATCAGGATAGAAACATTCATCACTGCATCCCTGCAAGTCAATTTAAAACAAATCTGATTAAAATCATACTTTGAAATCTGAATGATTACTAGTAAATATGTGTGAAATATATTGCAATAAACATTTTTTAAAGATATTTTTGGGGCTTTTGAATCTTTATTTTGAGAGTAGCAGCTGAAAATAAGAAGTGGGGGATGACATGCAGCAAAGGGCCACAGGTCAGAACCAAACCCTGGGTCGCTGCAGCAAGGACTGAACCTTTGTACATGAGGCACTCGCTTTACCAGGTGAGCTACCAGGGCACACTGCAATAAACAATTTTAAATAGAAAATTATAGTGTATTACTGATCATTTTTGTTTATACAGTGTTTATAAATGCTAAATATGAGGGGTTGAGTGCTAGAAAGTGCAACAGGCATGAACTTTGAGGTACCAAAGATACAAAAACATGTTTGTGTTAATTTTGAATAGTAAATAAATCCAGCTAATACAGAATCAAACTTAAAAATACAATTTAAAGCGCAAACATTGTGTTTAATCCTCTTTTTTTACTGTCTGAGAGGCAGTCATTTTCACTTTCTGCTCATTTCTCCTTCACTTTCTGAAGCATTTCCAGAGCTGTACTCACAAAAGTACAGTGTTTACTTTAAACTATGGTAATCAGTGTATTCTTGCAGCAGGAAACGCAACTTCTCGGGTGCACGGGGACATAAAATCCAGGTGAAAATCACTTTGAACTGATCTACTTTTCACACACAAAACAAAGCGTGTTTTTCGGTAAAACCTGAAAACAATGAGCCTTGTATACTCCCAGTTTACTCAATATTTACAGTTATGAGTCAGTTTTGATATATCTTTAGTGCTGGCATGTGTGCGTGTGGCAGCATCAAGGATGTTTGTATGAAAGTTCATGCTAATGATGGCCCTGGGCACTTCAGACTGAAGGAAATGAGATGTTCAGAGGGGAAAACCCAAGCCTTGGCTCTAACATTAACCTACATGACTGATGTTTACTGAATGTTCCCTACTTCTCCCACTCGTGTACAAAGATAAGACAACTTTGACCTCATCCCTGACTTAGAGGATTATGGTGAAAAATGGTAAAAAGCTATCTTTTGGCAAAATAAGTTTATTTGAGCAGAGAAGGAGAGAAAAGGCTGAAATATGAAGAATGAAAAATAATGAGTAGAACGTGTTGTTCCTGATACTCAAAAGGAATATCATTTCAAGCTACAGTAATCTGGTTTGGGGGTATTTGAACTGTTTACTTCATAACATGATTCCCTTTCATTCCCGCAGCTGTCTGTATCCATCCTATAGTACATGGTGTGTCGTTGGGCCACGCATGAGGGGTGATAACAGCTCTGCGTGCTTCGGTGAACATTGGCTGAATTCTCACCCTCAGTCATGGTCTGGAAGTACAGTTTGCCACTGTAGCGTCCAAACCCAGCCACGGTGCGGGCTCGGACCTGGAACACGTAGATGCTTCCTGGCTTGAGGCCACGGATGACCACTGTGTTGGTCTGGCTCCTGATGGTGGTAGAGTTATATTCTGATTGGTCCTAGGAGAAGAAAAAACAACATGTTAAATTCGTGCACATTAGTAATTACAGTCCAATTGCAAAGGCTAACAATTATGAAATGCCATGTGAATAAATTACATACTAGGGTAAGATGGAGGACTCAGGAGGAACAAATGATACAACAGTATCTGTAAGCTGAATAAGCTAAGCTAAGTCATTTTAAGACCTCGAAAGAAATCAAAATGAACTAGGAAACTATTAGATGGAATAAATTAATAGTGATCACCAACTTTGAAAAGGTGAATAATATTGTAAACATCTTGTTACTAAGCACAAAATCCCAAAAAACTGCATGTACAGATTAAATCTTTCTTTTAAATCCTGCCCCCCAGTGATCAGCTCTGTTTATTATTTTACAAACATCCACTGTAACCACAATAGAACTAATCTGAATAATTTTCTTCAACAAAACATCATAACGTTTGATAAAGCGCCATGACTGAAAGAGGCAGCTGTAGTTAAAAAGGTAGATTTGGTGGCAGTTTCAGGTCAGGCGTTTTTTCTGAGCCGCCTGATGATCAGAGCTGTGTTTCGCTGCCATACTCCTTCTCTCCAGAATGCTGACAGGTCTGAGAACGAAGACTGAGACTCTTTTAGCTGCTCCCCTTCAAACCCACTGCTCAGCGCACACTTCTGAGCCCCAGCAGGGGCTGGGACAATTGTTTTGACAGCTCTCTCCAGCAGTGTCAGAGAAGGGAATTATACACAAAAGTGGAACGACTCAGCATGTAGACGAAAGACGTGCATATGCGTGCGTGCACATGTGTGCAATTGATATGTATTTTAGTGATCGTGTGCTCTACTCACATGAATCAACGCATGAGTGTTCTTGTGAGAAAGTATGCTGATTCGGAGGAGCTTGCCCCTTTAATACTATTTTTACAGCAGTCAGTGCACCATTGTTTTAACCACAAGTCTCTGCGCATCAATCCCCAGTGGCCCTACTGCAGGGCTGAGCGCGGTTTCCTTTCCCAGTGACTGACCGTGATTATAATTGAAAGAGAATGAGCAGAAGTTCTAAGCAATGTTCAGAAGCTCTGCCTACATGCCTCCTAGGATGTGCTGTTATGCAAACGAGCGTGAGGCGGCATTCTGAATTTAAATGTACAACTAAACAAAAGAGTCAGTTTTTACCGTTAGCGTTTAATTTATTTAGTTGGAGAGGGAGAAAAGGAAATGGAGCTTATGTTTATATGGATCTCTGCAGGCTTGTAGGAAAATTGTTGCTGCATCAGTGATACCTTTTCATAATACTGTAGCTCATAGTCCAGGATGACTCCGTTAGGCTGGTCAGGCTGGGACCAGGAGAGGGTGATGCTGTCCACAGTGCGACTGACCTGGTGCATTATAGATACTGTAGATGGAGCTGCGAAGAGACAAAGACAGTGTGTTAAGGATGAGGCAAATCAATCACTACCGATTTCACAGTCACGCACAGAGAACTTTACAGCATCTTTAATCTCACAGCCAAACACCAGGTTCTGCAAAGGTGTAATACGTAATGCCATAAAATCTATGTAATATACTGCAGTCTCCTTTTAGAGAGTCGCACAGCGACGCATGCATCACAGGCTGGCAAGATACAACACTGGCTAAACCACATAAGGAGCCTCGTGGGACTTCCCAGTATCAACTGTGATTTCCATGTGATTAATTTGCACTTGTCATACCGCTGATAACAGACCACCTTCTCGAAATAAATCATTTCAAAATCAGAAGACCACCACGTATTGCATGAAGTCAGCGTGTTTCCTCAGCCACATAAACTAAACATACAAATAGTGTAAATCACAAGAGTCACAATTGTGCTGCACAACATCCCTTTTGGCAGCATCTTTATCCTCCACATTCTAATTTTATTTAGTTGAAGCTGTTTACACATATTTCCTTGTTGATGAGAGCTTAAAGGACCATAGCAGTGGTTTTCCATGTTACAAACGGCATGTGTTTTAAATTACTGCAAACAATGTTTCCAATTTCATTTTTTATACTTTGAGTTTACCAGTAAGATACTCTTTGGGAGCTGATTATTACCATTTGACTACCTTAATAATACTGTTTTAGGACTCTACAAGGTAATTTTAAAGCATACTACCATGAACGGAAACCAGTAGCTCTCACGAAGAAGGAGGCTAAAACTAAAAACAAATGATATTCTTTGGGAAACAACTGTATACTGTAAAATATTTAAAACCATTGGTTTGATTCTTTAACAGTAGCCTGCAATTCACAGAAAGACATAATGGCCAGTGATCCTGGTGGACAGTTAGGTGAGTGAAAAGACTTTTAATGCAGTTTCATCATATGTGGTAAGTTATTATAAATACTTAGAAAGCCATTCAATACCAAACATTTGCTTTTGGTGCTTTTTTGTGAAAAACTGACAATTTTGAGTTATTTTATATTAGTCACATGTTTTCTTAAAACAATATCTTCAAAATGGCTTTTAAGATCATAATTTTTTTTATCTTTTTATTTTGTATTGGAACAAGTAAAATAATCTCACCCCATTGCTTTATTTTATTCACACATTACACAATGTAAGACTCAGTAGACTAAATGACTTGTTACATCATGGGTGGCCAACTATAGTCTTGCATAGCCCAGAGAGCTAAAACGTTCTACATTCTTTTCAGCACAACCATAAGGGGGTCAGGGGGGTGTGATCACCTCAAGTCCTCCAACAACCATTAAGATTAGTTCAGGGTGCCGTGGGTCGGTGTAAAGCTAAGAGAAGCTGAAGATAAAAAGCTCTGTCTGGGGAGCCTGGCAAGGCCTGCGGGCCTCTATGCATGAGCCTTGTATGTGTGAAAGGGTAGGTTGGGTTGGGGAGGGGTGCTGCAGATTTATGGACACCAAGCCCCACGCTCATCCCCTACAGGCCCGTGCTGCACACACACGCAGCCCCGAGCCAGCAGCACAGTGGCTCCCCTGAGTCCCAGCAATAAAGAGAGAAGTCTCTCCACCGGCACGTGTTCTCTATGGAAAATCTACTGACTGGGAAACAACTGACACGCCTCTATAATCTAAGACTCTCCGGCTGCATGTATGTGGTTTTTAAATCTTCCGTATGTCATTATTATTTATTTTGTTGTTGCTCATGTAAGGAAATACTCAGTAGTCTCAAACGGATATGTCTTTGCAACTCATGTCCTGAATCAGGGGAGAAATTATAGTGTGTCCACAGTGAGTCAGAGCCGATGATAAAAAGTCCCTTTTATAACCTTACTCATTCTCATCAGCTAATCAGCCCTGCCTTGCTTGCCCTCTGAGCCTAACAGAAGCATCCATCTGAGGCAACAAATTATGATGTCTCGTATAAAGTGTGATGGTCAAGGGAGTGAGTATGTCCTCATGTGCTGCTGCCAGCAGATAATAAATAGCTGTTCTGTATTTCATCTCAGCAAAGCACTTACACCATGATGGCCTATGACTCTGCAGCGTCCATGCATCATGCCCCTTTCGTGAAGCCGGAGGTACGATAATATATACAGTAAGCAGTCAGGACACCAGACTCAGGAATCTCCTCCATCTCACTGTACTCCCTAGTTTGTTTGCAGTCACAAGACGACAGCCTAATAAGGCAAACAGTTACTCTAAGGGGAACTCACGAGTATCCCATTACGGATGTACATATATTCAAGACTGCCACATGGCCTTTTCCTGCATAGCATTTCCATTAAACACACGGTGCAGCCATGCCTAGTAACCTGATACAGGGCCTGAGAAACAAAGGCAGCTCATGTATTCATGTACAAAGGATGGACA
This sequence comes from Argyrosomus regius, assembly GCA_946959425.1. Taxonomy (NCBI): domain Eukaryota; kingdom Metazoa; phylum Chordata; class Actinopteri; family Sciaenidae; genus Argyrosomus; species Argyrosomus regius. The sequence continues at coordinate 13,088,447 of OX336885.1, forward strand.
CATGCCAACATGAAAAGCTGTTGGAGGAGAACAGTGTGGTTTTCTTCTGCTAAAGGACAACTTCCAGACAGCGGGGTGGCAGTCGCCATGTCTGAGCTCAAGAAACCAATAAGGGTTGGTGTATCAAAAAAACAAAACCAAGATTAAATTAAAGGAAGACGTGACTTTGCAACTGAGTATAAAACATAAAGTGCTAAAACATTCGACTTGTAGAGAAACTAGCAATCCAGCTGTGTTGTATATTTCAAGTCAAATTCAATACATGCATTTCAAGCTAAGCTGACATTCCACCAATTGACTGTGGAATGTAGTGGTATGCCAAGTCGATGTTTCATTGCAGTAAGGCCTACAGCAATGATCCACATATGAAAACCATTTTCGTACATCTAATTTACGTACTCCAAATCTACAAGTCTCCATTGTACTCAAAATCTTCAAGTGTACCTAGAATCCCCCCCCACTCCTCCGACTTAATCTATAATTTAAAGGGTTGAGTAAATACTTGGTTTTCTTTGTGTCAACATCATTCAGTGAGTTATGCCACTAAATACATGTTTTAGTTGTTCCAAGCCATTCTCTTTGTTGTTACAATAATTATTTTTAAATCATGTGGATTGCACCCCATTAAAGACAATTAGAAATTAAAAACAAAGATGTAAGGAAGTTTCTCAGTCATTCATGTACTGGAAGCCAACTCATCATAAACTATGTCAAGTCAGATCAATTTCTTTAAAGTGGGTAAGCTCCACTTTCACTGGATGCTTTATTTATAGGTTTTCTCAATGAATGCTCTATTCATGTTCTTAAAACTAATGAAGCGGCTATAATGACAAAGACAGGGATTGTAAGTTTATAGAATTAAATTAGATGGCTGAATTGAAAAGATAAATGGCCTTGTGTCTGACAGGAGTTTTTCCATGTGTACCATAGAGGACTTAGAGTGCAGCTAGTGGTGCTAATCACAGCAGATAAAATATCTTGATCTCATGTCCGAACCAAATCTTGAAATGCACCACTGATGATTATTAATGTTACATACATGATGTTTAATTTCCCCTGTTGGTCAGACATGCAGTATTCAACATGGGATTGTGTGTTTAACACCAGGTCAATTATGAACAGACTTTGTTCAATCAAATTCATCCAAGTCTGCAAATAGCTCAAAGATCATGACAATAAAGAGTGAGTACTCTGGGGCCTGAGGAGGGGAGGTAGTGAGGGGGGTGGTCCATTTGAAATGTTCAAGGTTGTATATCGCATTGCTTAATTGTGAGAGGATGGGAGGCCCCAGCTGTTGTTCAAAGAGTTAAGTTTCAGACCCCACATCATTACTCAGCCTGGGATCTGATATGAAACACGGTGCTTTGGAGTCTATTCTAGCATGACGCTCTGGCCTTGGCCCAACAACACAGAATACAAAGGCTCTGTTTTGCTCAAACATCTCTAATAGATGTTTTAGTGTTGTGTTTGAACACCTAGCGGCTCCACTAATCAATTAAAGATGGAGTTTACAGGGATATTTCCACTCATTTAAAGCCAAGCCGATTTAATGGGGCATGCTTCTGCTAACACACACACGCACACACGCACACACGCACACACACACACACACAAAGTGAGGCTTTCATCCATCTTATTAATTTATCTTTTATTGTACTACACTCTTTTGGTGGGCTTTTCCTCTCTTTGACCATTCTCTTGTTTAGGAAAGCTGGATTTCTACTGTTAAGCCTCATTGCTAAGAACTACTCTGAACATGAACATTGTGGATGGATGGCAGCAGCAGAGGGAACCCTTATTGGACAGACATCCACCAATGGATGTCTTCAGGTGGTCCAGGATCTGAACACAACCACATAAAATGTTACATTGAGCCATGCTTGGAGGAGCAGGGGTGGGGGGAAAAAAATCAAAGCAATCAAAGTAGTGGCTTTTATTTCCTGCAGCTGACTTATTTTATTGACAGCAAGAGATGACGACACCATGATTTGATACTTTGGTTCATTTGGTTTGGTCTTTACAAACACACATAGAATAGAAGAAAAAAAAAAGAAAAACCTCCAACGTTTGCTGGCATATGAATCATATCCTTCTGAGAAAGTATATGTTTAAGGCCTTTTATCTGCATCTTTCTAACATCCTAATGTGTCTACAACCATGTGGCTCTGATATGATTAGACGTTCTGGTGCAGAGAGCAACGCTATGATTTGGGGAAAATGGGGGAGGCAGCGAGAACAGGTCAGGGCTCGTAAATCTCTTTTCCTTTTCATTGTAAAAATCAGTTTCCCCACAGCGCAGTTTCTCCCAGAGGGCCCAAACCACCTGGTCCTCCACCAGACAGCCTCCCAAACAGGCTGCCACTGCTCCATTCTCTCCCGACTGCCGTCCATTTATGAGCGGCGCATCGAGCAGTCTTAAAGGGAGAGGCCTATATTTGCATGTACTTTTAGAACGCTGGCAGCGTGCCCTGTTTCCCCAGCTGCAAAGGATTGTGGGTTTTACATCTATAAAGATTTTCCAATGCAGTAAAGCTACAAAAGTGAGATTTCAGTTCATCAAGCTTTAAACCATCTGCACTGGAAAAGATTGGGGACTATAATACATACTCATATACACACCATAAGCTAATTCTAAAATAGGCTCCTTAGGGGCTTGAAGAGGTTGTACTTGTAGAGGTTAGGGTTTAAATCGAAGCCAGGCTGGCAAATCTGGAGAAGGAGATACAAATCAGACAAATATGTATGGAGACAATTCTTTTGCAGCAACTGAACTAAATGTCATAGACCCCAGAAAAATGGTGCTGTTTTGGTGGGTGGTGCTGAATACAATGCTTAGTATGTGAGCCACTTAAAGCTTTAACTTTGAATAGTTCTTGTAGCTCTTTACTGCAGTTGTTAACAGTTAATGATATAGGGACTTCCATAAAAAAACAAATGGTCCTTCAGTGGTTTAAGTGATGTTCAACATGTTGAACATCCTCAATGGTCTTATAGTCTTCAACTCATCTAACAAGAACATCCATGGTATTGAATGCTTGTTTCCATCTTGATAAAAGTTAACAATAAAAAGAACAAATCTGACAAAGTCTGGTATGTTGTATTCGATAAACCAAACCAAATAACCAGTTGTGACTGTCTAACATGGTGCCAATTCACAATGTTTTTTTTTTAAAAACAATAAAAGAGTCATCTCGAATTATTAGAAAATGGTTTTAAAAGAACCTCAACCTGGCCCAAAGAGACATTTCTAAGATACAGAGATCTACTGTGGTTCTTTTAGTCTCTTGGGGCAGATTTGGGCTGAACAGACACAATGTTTGAGTTGTCCGCCACAGGGATGTGGAATAAGGGTTTTGACTCACACATCTTTGGGGGAAACTGGACAGTTTAATCAGCAAGCTGCTTTTCTGCATTTAAACAACTTCCAAACTGGCATCTGCAGAGAAAGAAACTCCACAAGCCACAGAATGCATGTCAATATTCTACAACGTTGGAAAGAAGAGTGGGCTGCAGCCTTCTTTTTCTATGACTTGGTCAGTGGCATGCAAAAATATTTTGTTTAATCGAGTTAATAGCTCTGTTGGTAGGACAAAAAAAAAAAAACAGAATGCTGACATGAACAAAACAGAGCTGAAAGTCTGTTCCAAAAAGGTGTTACAGGAAACAACATCAATTCAGTCCATGTTAACACAACAATAGCCATTGCAATAAATCAAACAAGAATATGTGCTACTACTGTACATAAAAGTGTGGGAAACACAATTTGTGTATGAAGTGTCCTGGTTTCAAACAATGAGAAGAAATCTTCTAATATGTTAGAGCAGTTAGTGTGGGTTGCTCCAAAATGGAGACCTCCTGCCCATTATTTGACATTAAGAAATGTCATGATTAATTTTCATTCACACACACACACACACACACACACACACACACACACACACACACACAAAAGGAGGCAGTCAGTACCATCACTTCCTCCTGTTGAAGCTCCAAAGTAACATTTTTCCAACATAAACAAGACATGGAAATTGCAAATAGGACATCTGCTCCAGTTCTATTTCAATGCACAGCAATGCCTTTTGGCTTAACAGTGAAGTAACGCTTATCTACACGGTATGAGTGGCACACAATAGCAAGGATTATAAAAGATCATCTCTGCTTATAAAGTTCCTGACCCCAATTTACACATAAAACCTTCGAGGGGATGATGGAGACAGATCGCATGATCATCGTGAGCGAACATGTGAGTGAATCGAGGCTACATTAAAAAATGAGAAGCATTAGTGACATTTGAGTAGGATCACGGAGAAGCAGCTCATCATGGTCGCATCAGAAAAACTCCAGACAGTGGTAAGACAGTCGCTCAGACAATGACAACTCTGTTTTGCATCCACCTTCAAAGGAATACTTAATCTGTATGTTGCCACAGGAACTTCAGGGTGTGTTTGGCAAAGAAAGGAAGAGACAGACAAAGAGGGAAGGGGGAGTGCCATTGTGTTTATCACAGATCCATTTCCTTAATTGGTGAAGTTAACTCCATAAAGTCCACATAAAAATTAATAAATTCAAAAACACAGTGCTGATTTGGTCATGACCCCTTTTTGCTTCATCCCCTTTATTTATTATCTTTTTTTAAATTATCATCATCATCATGCTCTTGTGTGTTAAAACTAAATAAATGACTGCATTAAAGTAACGGTCAATTATTCAAACATTTTGGTATACAGCTAATGCACTCAACAATAATTAATTGTATATTCACATTATGTTCCCTTTTACAGCCCACTGGGCCAAAAGATCATGGCCTTTTAACCTAGATATATGCATGCGATGTGCATGCTCTACTCCTCTTCTCCCCGCACAGGCTTAAAGCTGCAGATCCTGATGGAAGAGCTCCATATAATGCACCAGAAAAAAAAAAGGAAAGCACATGGCTCCTGAATGATTTATGAACACGATCAATTAGTTAACTAATTTTGACAATCCATGTGCTAATTCTCCTCTGGGGAGTCATGATCAAATTCATATCGCATGCGCAGGTTATTTAAAGTCATCTGCCCCACTACCCTGCAGGCTGCTTACCACACATTTTATCGCTAAGCTAATGCCGCTCTCTCTTTCTCTCTCTGCTGTAGTGCTTGTCTGAATCTGTCTTCATAAACAGGTTGCTAGATATCAACAGTAGCATGAATGTGGTGTATGTGTGGCTTGCTGGCTGACTACCAGAGCAGCCTTGTCTCAAGGCTCTGTCAGTACTGAGCTCCAGGTGCACGCTGAGGCCTCCTGTCTGTCTGCCTGGCTGACCTACACTGGCACCCACCATATGTGCCCTTCTTAACACCTTCTGTCACTGTCACACTGCATGCTATGTATACTGGTGGTCCCTGTCTGACTCTCCGTCTATCAGCCTCTTTATCTTTCAGCCTGCATCTCTCTATCGCATTGCATTTCGAGCTGAATTTTATAGCAGATAATATAGAAGCCTGAGTTAGTTGTTATTGTTGCTTTATTGTTAAAGTGTCTCTATATTTCCACACTATATCTATATCTATCTATACGTGCTAGTTAATATCTTGGTCTTGATCCTGAACTGCACCTACATATAGATGTAAAATAGCAACATTTTTTATGGAACCGTATAAAAGATCTAACAGTTATTAAAGCACATAAGCACATATTCGTGTATTCTAGTTCTGATACATAGAAAGTCACATAGATTAAAATGACTCTGCGTGAGATAAAGGCAGATAATCAACTAGAAAGCCAGGTCACTGCCATGAATGTGCCATTGGAGCACAGACTCTGTACTTTTTGAACTGGTGACACTGCCCTAAAGTCAACAGTGTAGTAGCCACACTTGGCTGGCTGGTGTATTGACACATTCTGGCAGCCCCACCTGGCTCTGCACCAGTGCTTTTCACACCACGGCCCAATGGAGCAGCAAAGTCCCTGGTAGCCTGGTTACAGTGGACCTGGGCAATTTGGACAATAATTAAGTCATAAATCTTCCCTAGACCATATGAAAAGGCTGCACCCGATTACACCACCCACCCTCTGAATAATGCGGTTCACAATCAGCCAGTTCACCTGATAAGGAACCAATTCAGCCCCTCTGCTTCACGATAGCATTAGCGGCAGACGCCACAGCTCACCTTGAGTCAATGAAATGCCTAAACAAATATGTCCTCTGGAATCTAATATGCCAAACCACTATAGAATGCAATATGGCATTCACACTGGGTATATGGAGATCTAATTTAACTGTTGTGCAACGCTGAATTCTCTCGCAGAATACTGATAGTTTGCATTCAGGTAAAAGATAATCTCTCCTCTATGCACTGAAATTGATGATGCAGCAGCACCACAGTAAGCCAGCAAATAACTGGCAGTTACATTATTAGTTAGCAATTATCTATTTGTGCCTTGATAATTTAAAGCAGCAGTCTCGTCCCTGCACACTAAGTGTACATTAGTTATTTTGTAATCCATAGAATACCTGAAATAGACTTAAATAGACTCCGCTGCTTTCATACACACATCAATGACATATAGTTACGACTACAACTTTCACCTAATCAATGTCAGTTGGGTTAGCATAATCATCATAATCATTTCCCTCTTATTTTAAACTGTATGAATATTTCTCCATTTATGCACACATAAATAAACCAAAATATCTAGATTTACAAAAGATATATCTTTTATATGAAGAGATACACCGATCAGCCATAACATTATGAGCACTGACAGGCGACAAGTGAATAACACTGATTATCTGGTTATCATGGCACCTGTCAGTGGTTGGGATATATTAGGCAGCAAGTGAACAATTTGTCCTCAGGTGTTCTGACACCTTTCTATCAGAACCAGCACTAACCTTTTCAGCAATTTGAGCTACAGTAGCTCGTCTGTTGGATTGGACCACATGGACCAGCCTTCGCCTTCGCCCCCCATGCGCATCAATGACCCTTGGCCATCTCTGACTCTGTCAGCGGTCACTGCTTTTCCTTCCTTGTTCCACTTTTGATAGGTACTGACCACTGCAGACCAGGAACAGTTTTGGAGATGCTCTGACCCATTCAGTTAAGCCCTTGTTAAAGTCACCCAAATCCTACGCTTGCCCATTTTTCCTGATTCTAACTCACACACTACAAAATGTTCACCTGCTGTCTTATATATCCAACCCACTGACAGGTGCCATGATAACGAGATAATCAGTGTTATTCGCTTCACTTGTCAGTCGTCATAATGTTATGGCTGATCGGTGTATATCTTTGGTGCCTCTAAAACTTTACTTTTAGGAAGTTAAGCTACCTTGTAACGCTATAGTGACTTCCTGTTTATATACTTCATTGCTCTTGATTGGACAGGGCTACAGATGTTTCCTAACAACAGATATTTATTAAGTTTCAAGGGTAAGACCTAATTTAGTAAATCACTAGTTTGAAACTAGCTAGTAGTTACCAGACTTTGGAAAGACTTTACATTCAAACATGGTAATGAGTTGATGAATAGCTGGTGCAACCCAATCCTGAACACAAACACTGGCTGACATGTGTGTGCAATATGTGGATGCTTAATACATATTTTACATGTGTGTGCTCTTGTGTGTGTTTGTAGCCTGTCCAGGCATGTGTATCAGCCAAGACAAAATAGCAGGATGTAGTACTGGGAAGTCTATTAGGACAAAATCACATACCGCCTCACAGCTGTCAAAAACGTTTGATTAAACTTCACAGTGGTTTCAGCAACAATTTTCACTTCATACAATGATGCCAAGTGAGCTAACGGGGACAGACAGAACATTGGAAGGGAGGACAGAAAAATAACATAGGAATTGGTGGGAAGTGGATTCAGCAGGCAAATGTGTGTCTTTTTCGAGCAAAGAGAGCGGTCTGTTTCAATGAAAAGACTTAATGTTACAAGATGTAGTCTCACTAACCAGCCACAGTACCGGTCACCTTTCAAGTACTTTCTAAGCTGCAAAAAAAGTAATATAGTGACTCCACATCATATAAAGTGCAGCCAGCAGATTTTGTTAAGTACTGGATTTTTTTTTTTTTAAGAGGTTGCAGAAGACAGCTAAATAATAAAGAAAAGTCAACTTGACAGCGCAGTCACTGACTGCTTAGAAGGCCTAACGATGCACAGCTGCTTTCACTCCTTCTGATTGAGCAGATGATCTGCACTGACATCACAACAGAACATCACTGAAAAAAACATGAGGGCCGAATAAAACTACACAACTTAAAAACAGGCCTCGAGTCTCTTATTTGTAAAACCTGACTTTAAAGTCAACTGATTAACTGAAACGCTGGACTGAGATAATGAATTAACAACAAAAAAAATTACTGCTAATGTTGGGAAACACGATTCAGGGATTTAAAAGAGGCCAAGTACAAAATTAAATGCATTAACAATCCAGTCGATTAGGTTGTTAAAGTCTTAACTCTTGACCTTAAAACAAGGTAAGCCAGTGTGGTGAGATCAGCTCTTCATTTCCAATATTGTTAAATGCTTCAATAGGTTCGCTATGAATGCCACTCGACTCAAGAACATTTTCAAACAACTGTTTTTGATAACTTTAAGATGTTCGCAATAAATCAGTGCAATAATCCATTTAAATCTGCCCCCTTCCCCATGGTGTTACCACATGTGTGAGACTGGTCCTGTGTCACCACTCTCTCACCTGTCAGATCCAGTTGAATCAATATAACACCTAGACACACTATGGTTTTTCACCCTCAGTCTCTGACAAAGCATCAGATTTGCAGCTCTGTCTCACTCCCTCCGTTCGTTTAATTCCATGCAATAGGTAACAATTTATAGAAAAAGCAAAGCCAAAATAGATGGCTTACTTCTGACTCATTATTATAAAAAAGGCTTGGAGGCGCTTCAAGGCTTTTGCGTATTCTACACAATACAAGTTTTGGGGAATTAGTCATGTGCTTATAAAACGGGCTCAAATGCCATTCAGCACGGCATCTCCTTTTGTGTGGCATTACAGTGTGTAATCAAGCGCTGCACTTTCCAGGGCAATCACGTCCTTTATCGCAGAGGAACTGTCGCCAACCACCTACAGAGTGGGAGGATAAGCCCTGTGGGTAATAGAGTGTGGTGGGTGCTTGATTGGGTATGGTGAGTGAGAAGTTTTGCTCACATCTCACACCACTCTCCTCCCCTTCCCCCCCACCCTTCACACCAACAAGTCATAGCTGAGGGTGGCAGCCATCCACACAAGAAATGAGACACACTTTCACGCCACTTACTTTCCATTTACTTATTTATTTGTTGCTTTCATGGACCGCTCCAGCCTCTCGCCCGATGCAAGCCATTCTAAGGGCTCACTAACACGCATATCTATATTGTACAGACACATTTTTTTTGGTTTTTCTTCATCTAACTCCCTCATTCTCTGTGTAAGAAGGAGGCAACACAACTGCCTGAGGTAATTAGGGATGACATGATGTTTATGTAACCTCCAAGCCTCACAAACCAGATGCAATTATGGGCTCCTGGTCCCTGTGACCCCAGCCCTGTAGCATAGCACCGCAAAACAGCAATCCTGTGTCCCAGGGGTGAGCCTGGTTTTGCAGGGTGAAGGGGGAAGGTGGGAGAGTGGAGTAGGGGCGAGCAAGAGTTGAGTTCTTTTCACAGCTCCCTCTGACGGGAGCTCTCCCTGCCTAATCCAAAGTGACGGGCACTTCAGTGGAGAGGGCGCAGAGCCCCCCAATTTCCGCCAGGACCCCACGGCAGGGGAAGCAGAGAAGCCAAGGGCTGGGGTGGCAGACTTATTGTGGCCCAGTGAGAAAGAGTGGGGCAGGGGCCTCATTACAACGCTTAACTGCACTCACAGGCCCTCATTAACCTACCACACCAGTGACTCAAATCAAAACAGACAATAAAAAGGGGTCGCCATTTGAATAAAGACCTCCATTTTAGCGTGACTGAAAGTTCAGTATTGTAACAGAGTACTTTATGGAGCTTCTACACAAACAGATTTTAAGCTCAACGGGTAAATTTACATGTAGCAATCGCCTCTTAAATATGCTCATCAAACTTGTATACCCTTTCAGTTTGACTACTTCCACGCAAGCATCTGGACATCTGGGAATTCCAGAGGAAAGTAATGAGAGAGCGAGAGTGTAGTTAAACAAAACCCAATATGTCCGCTGTAATAAAAGCATAGTAACACAGTGCTTAGGTAGCTCAGTCACAGAAGACTGCCCTCAGTGCAGACGGATGGATGATGAGAGATGACAGGCACTTACGTATGTTGCTAATGGGATGCAAAGCCAGCACAAAGATAAAGCCCAGGCTGTATCCCCCTGCTCATCAGTGCTTGGGGGAGAAAAGCTTGGCACGCCAAATGATGCGTTTCATAAAGACAATTAAAGAGCAAATCAATGCTGCTGCCTCTGTGAAATAATTACAGATGCAGCCAACTTTAACCGCAAACCACAGAGTGGAAAGCAGCTAGCAAAGCTCTGATACTTGCAGAAGAGAGATTGAAGGAGATTTTGAGGTACATTTCTAGAAGATCGTACAGATTAAAAAGTTTCCCCAGTCACCAACCTGTTTTTCATTAGGCCGCAGAACATACTAGAATGAGTTTCGGTTTACGAGGTAGCCCATACATCGTGTGTATACAGCTGTATACTACATTTTAATATATTTACTGTGTTTTTTTCCACATTTTTTTAGTGTAACACTACAATCAAGTGGGAGGATGAAAATATAACTGTAATCATTGAACAGTAGATGAAGTGGAGAGACAGCAGTGCAGCTCCACATTTTGAAAAACATGATGATGAGGTCACAGTGTTAAGACCAGCAGGCCATCACATTCTGTCTGTCACATCATCAACGGCACTCTCCTCCCCATTTCAGAGCCCTTAATCTGCATACATCACCATACACAAGAGGAAAGAAACTTACTTAGTGGAGGTCTGTGCACTGTGCATTATGTACTTGTAGAGGACTGAGTGTGATGAAGAGGTGCTGTACAGGACGTACTGTAAGTAACAAAGGGGCAGCACAGAAATAGACATGGAAAAAAAGAAAGTGATGGGGAGAAGAGAAGAGAAGAGAAGAGAAGAGAAGAGAAGAGAAGAGAAGAGAAGAGAAGAGAAGAGAAGAGAAGAAAAGAGAAGAGGAAACCACATGGGGAATATAAAGTGTAGAAAAAGACAGATGGGCCCACTTACCAGCCTGGTTAGTGGTAATGTTGACTGAGGCGTACTGAGGGGAGTAGGGGCTCTGATCTGACACCCCGTTGACAGCCTGCACCTCAAACGTGTACTGCGTGTGGGCCAACAGGTCGCTAATGTAGACCCGGGTTTCTGTCAGGCCTAGCTGACGGGGCAAAAACTGTACGTTGTCCCCGCAGCGGGTGCAGCCTCCCCGGCCTCCGCCACAGCTCTTGCAGATGATGTTGAAGACCACGTCCTCGCGGCCACCGGAATCCCGAGGAGGCATCCACTCCAGCATCACAGAGGTTTCATTCACGCTGGAGATAACAGTCTGTGGAGCTGAAGGGACAGCTGCAAAATACAAGAGAGACTCTCCAGTTAACACTTGAGTAATTAAACCACTGCACATAAGTTTCTGTAAATACTAAGTAAACTGAAAAGTTGTGAAAAACTGTTTTACAGAACAACAACTGGAAATGGTTCCAGTGTGCTATAAAATGGCCATTTGATGGCACTACTGGATCAGGATCTGCAAAAAAATCCAAAACAGCTCTTTTTTTTTTCTTTATCTTTAGTCTGACTTTCCACCAAATTACACTGAAAAATTTACACAAACCTGCTTTGACTGATATTTTTTGAACGTGGAAACCAGCACTGATATAATATAGCCTCATTTATTTGGAGTCACATTTCCAGCCACCTGGTGAATGCAATTCACTCTCTTATTAACTCTGTTTTTGGTCTCCACAAACTCCTAGGGGAAATGCACTGTATATCGTTGCTGTTAGCTGCTAAGTGCTCCACTATGTTCACCAGCTAGTTGCCAACTGTGTCTGTCTGCCATTTGGTGCTGGGCAGGTAGTGTACAGTGTGTTTATCATAGCTTTTTCACTGAAAACAGATTCCTGATGTTGGGAACAAGACAAGAGCAAAACAGTTAAGTTGCGCATAAATAAAAGGAGAACAATAGGATAATTCTTTTTGCGTTTGTTACTATAAGCAACCCCTTTCACTTAGTCACAATCATGTGATCCATTGTTTGTATAATAATAACTTTATTTATGTAGTATCTTTAAAAACAGAGTTTGCAAAGTGCTTGGACAGACATGCACAAACATGATACTCAGTTAGAGAGTCAAGTACTGAAGCCAAACAAAAATTAAGATTTAAGATAAAATATGAACATCAGCTTTAATATATCCTGTTAAATGGATAAAAAGGACCAGAAACAGTGTTAAAACCTAAACAAGCTAACAATGAGCTGGAAATCGAATGATGTACAATTAATTTGTAGTAGCATTCTGTAGTTTTCATGAGAATTTTTTTACTATTTTCTTATGCTGAAAGCATGCAGAAAGTAACAGAGAAGGAAAAAATATCATCATATACAAGCTGCAACGTTAAGTTGACTATCGAATGATTAATTTTTCATGCAAAAAAAGACAGGAGATTTGTGTTTCTATGTTTTATACATTAAGTTGAACATGTTTGGGTTTTGGACTGACAAAATAAGACATTTAAAAACAACAATTTAACAATTCATCAAGAAAATAATCAAAAGAAAATGTCACTCGTATGAGCCACGACTTCAGGGATTCTGTACTTTTGCGTCGACTACATTCCACAGCGTTGTTCTAATTTTATGATGGACGCTGCATCGTGTAGTTGATGGCGTAGAGGACATAATTACCGTCTGCACTTAAATAACCCCTACACGGGAGAAGAGAAAATCCGCTCACTGAGATACTATAGCCTCTTTGAGGTCTGAGTCTGTGTTCCAAGCTGGCAGTGTCTCTTCCCTCGAGACGCCCATTCACATTCTCTCATTTTCCATGCTGATGTCCACTTTGTCAAGTGTTTTTCTAACATCTATTCTTGACAATTTTCTCATGGAGCATCGTATAGAGTTACTGCAGCGGAGAGAAACCGACTGTTTCTCCTGTTGAGACATTCTCAGTAGCTACGCATTACGGGGTGGAAACTTTCCACATGGTGCTACATGTTGAGTGACAGGCCAAACAAACAAACATTGAGAACTGTTTATCTTTTACAACCATGTGCTCCTAATTATGGAAGACGTACCCCTCTAGGACTAATGAGATAAACAATTCCACTCCGCCCACAACATCCTAAATCTGAATCGATCACTTCTTATTTAACCTCCTTTTAATTGGCAGCAATTAACAGATATCCGGCTCTGGAAGGAAGCCCATTGGAGTGCCGTTCTTGGTGTCTCTCGTACATGGAAACATAACTCCTCCTTGGCATCTCCTTCCTGGGGAGGAGGACTAATATCCCCCCCATTAGTTGGCGGGCCGCTCTGATGGGCCCATTCCCTTGCTTTAATCAGGCCGGGCCCTGCTGCGCTTAATACGGGTGACGTGACGCTGCTGCTTTCTCATTCACAACAGCTGCTCGACTCCCAGAGCCAGGCTTATGCAAATCTCCTTTGTTGGAGACCATCAAATCTTTTCCCTCCTCTTTCCCTTTCAACAGGCAGAGAGGGAGAGTGAGGAAAAAACACTACCAAAACGTTGAAAGAGGCTTTTTTTCTCACTCACCCCGGTTTTGTTTTAGTCGGACCACACTCTATGCACCGATTCACTGTCTTATTCACATACACACAACCTCTCTCAGTCTCTCTAGTTTCCCTCTACTTCTTCATTCCTTTCTACAAGTCTTTCCCTCATGCTTCACCCCTCCCTCGCTCACTTTTGCTTTAGTCTATCTTTCCGTCTCTCTCTCTTTCTCGCTCAACCTCGGTGTCAGCCTCAAATTCAAATTCAAATTCAAACAGCTTCATTGGCATGACAAGAGAGAGTCTCGTCTGGGCTCATTCTCCATGCCCGGCCCTTCACAAAGCAACTCGCCCTGGCCCAGTAACCTCTGGTCTGGCTTGGAGTACAGGGCTGTGTGATGTTGAGGAGGGGCAGCCGAGCCTTGTGTGTTGGGTCAGATCTGTGGACAGCCACACTATGGGGATGTCAGCGTCGTGTTCGTGTGAGGGACAGCTCTGACAGGGTTTCTCTGTTTGGAGTTACACTGACTACCACTGTCCTTTGATCCCAGGGCTCTTCTGCTTGTGGGTGTGAAATGTGTAAGTGTCAAAAAGTTCATGTTTGAAACCAAAGGCTTTGTGGGTGTGTACTCGTGTTATGTGCACTGTGTGTGTTTGCGTGCAGTGTGAGTTAAAGTTCAGATATAACAGCCTCAGTACTATACATACTTGTGCACGGCATCTGGAGAGGATCTGAGTCGGTGCGATAGTATCCGTTGCGGCAAACGCAGTTAATGGCGCCTTCGCTGGTGGTGCGGCTGTTGATGGGACACTGCATACAGGGCTCATCTCCTTGAGTCGGCTTGAAAAAGCTTGACGGACAGGCTGAAAGACAGAGGAGGATACACTACGATTAGAACCACTTGTTTTCAAAAAGCAAACATATATTTGTATCAAAATATTGCATATTATGACAGCAACAAGACAACTAAGCCTAAAATATAATGAAATAAAAATATATGGTACTTCAACTATATATTTTTTTAATTAGTCACTTAATTGTTTATTGCAGGAAGTGTTACAAATTAAAACAATCACTGTTATCTATTTAAAAAAGAGAAAACAATGATAAGTTTGACTTTCCATTGCTTCATACTTCCTCCATATTTCAAGCGCCTAAACGATTCGGGATAGATTTATTGGCTATTTGGTTACATCTTGCATTACAACAGAAGCCATCAAGTGACCAGATCACAAAACAACCCAAAAAACACAGACCACAAGTCCAACATGTAAATATATATCAGCGCAACCAACATATAAATACACACCAGTATGGCCTTGCATGTGAGACAACTCTCTGAAGACATGGCAACATGGCAACATGTTGTAAGTTTGCTTTGAATTATTCACCACGCTCTAGTTGCCTGAGAAATCACTCAAGTGCCCTGCTTTCTGTTAAGAGCCCTTTTAAGGGCCTCTCTGTGGAAACCTGGGAGGAAAGTTACATTCATGATAGAGACGAAGATGAACTCACACACCGCAGCCGCTATTAAATTCTGTATTTGTGTATCTGCCTGCATGTGGGTGAATCACGGACTGTATATGGGGTGAATCTGTTCGTACGTTGCCATAAGCGTCCGTCATTGCAGTGATAAACAAACTAACTTAGCTGTCTGTGAAATCCCCTTATCCTCTCCTGAGTCACATTCTGCCTAAACCTTCGCTGCTAAAAAAATAACCTTTTTCCAGCATTTGCACCTGCACCCTGTCGAGAGCTTTTATATATATATATCTTGAGCCAAACCAGCTACGGTTTTGCTTCAGGTAATCCAGCTCCCACCTGGCCCACCGATAACGGAGAAAATACAGAGGTGTTGAGAAAGAAGTGTTGGAAGTGCAGTAACATGAAAAATTCACACAGGGGACACGCTGCATATCTGAAGTTAAAACCCCTCAGGTCTGTCAGTGCTGTTGTTTTTCTTTAGTAACAGAATAAAAAGCGTAATAATTTATTGACTCTGATGAAAGGGAACAAAATAAAGCAGCTTTTCCACCAATTTAAGTAGTTATTTTTATGTTAAACGTGGTCGGTTCATGAGAATATTTTTAATCCACTACCAAAGCAGATTTTGACATGCGCATTTGCAATATTTAAAACAATTTGTGTCACTCATTATGGGAAACAGTTTCCTCTATTTTCTATATATTTCTTAAATCTTACTGGAACATGACTGGAGTTTTCTACATTGTAAAGTCATAAAAACACAGCCACTATTTCATTCTGAGGCTATACTGGCAAATTACAACTCAACTGTATCAGCATCTGGAATATGGAAACATCTGCAGCTGCAACTTCCATTTAAAGGAGTTCAAATCGCAAGGCGGAATTAGTCCAATGGTCCAATCCCAGTGTTTATATTAGACAGACACATCACTGTACTCTCAGACCCTACAGGCCGAGGATTAATGCCTTTTTCCCCCCATTGGAACACAAAGTACATTACTCAGCGCCATCACCTTCTAAATCTGACGATTATAGTGATGAAAACATTTGGACACATGCAGACACTTTTTATTAAACAGGAAGTCATGGACAAATATGTTTAAGATTTGCTGTAACAGTATTGTAAAATCTACCTTTAAAATAAATAAACCATCTCTCACAGCTATGGAAAAGTAGAGGAAAGGTACGGATGTAATAAATGTATTTTTTGTGGATTGTATTGTTTGGTAGCTGCATTCATAATACATTTTAACCGTAAAGCTGTTTTCATTACATGTACATTATGTCAAGCTCCTTAAGTTAAGTAGTCTTCATTATATTATCACAAACGTCAGTGGCACAAAGAGTTACTCCAAAATAAAACCTGTAATCTTAAAGATCTCCTCACTAAGTATTAGCTTTGACATGTTTTTCTTCCTCCATGATTGATGGGGGAAAAGGTTTGGGGTACAGAGCGAAACATGAGGCCTGGACATTCACGCTGCCAGTCAACGGGGTCTCTGAATGAGGCCCAGGCAACAGCTATGTGGAGAATTGGGATCGAACCTCGGCGGCACAGTGAGGTCTATGGGAGTGCGGCGCTCAGAGGAGCAACACCAAAGGACACAGCATAAAGAGGTAGTGAAGGAGGTGGGGGGACGAAGGAGAGAGGAGAAGTGTAAAGATTGGAACAAAGAGACGAAAGGGGAGAGGTGGGGAATGGCTGTGTTTGGTAGTTTTTCAGCCAAGGAATTCAGCGTGTTACTGTGCCCACAGTGAATGTATGTGCTGCAACAGTATGCAGACTGTGCATAACAATCAGAACAATGACTTTTAAATCTGCATGCAGTGGAAAATGAGAGAATACAATTGATTAGCACTAATAAAGCCCCATGATGCCTTGCTACCACAGTGGTTATTTAAATATTCTTTGGCAGTTGTTGGATGGCGCATGAATGGATGATGCAAATTTTTCCCACCAAACATTGTGCGCTGTAAGTCTGTTCCATTTGGTGTAAAATTGATTAAAGAAATAAAAATATGTATGTTTTTATACTGGATTTTAACCCCATATTTGTTTCTACATGCTTAAGAAGTCCTTAAACATAAAATAAATGGTCAAATCCTACAAATATCTTTTCATGGTTGCATTATTGCTTGTGATTTATCAACATTAATTTCATATTTATATTTTTGTTTTGTCACGTTTGGTCTTTGTTTTGAACTTTTTTCCATACATATATATAATTCTGTACATAAAGTTAAAGTTTATAAAAGTAAAATAAAATAACAAACAGAAAAAGATGTTATTTTTCACTTTTAACCGGAACTGACAGATATTAAACAATATCTTTTGTGAAATATTTAGCATGGTGGTTTGTTTTGTCCAACACGTAGCAGAAAAATCACGCTCACAGTATCAACATAATTCAGATAGTCAGACAGGAAACTTGTGTGACAAGACGCTTTCATCTGATACCTCAGAAAGTTAAAACAATCCATGAAAAGCATATTTGGTAAAACCATTCAGTTCAGGAAGACATGGTATTATATGTCTTGGCATGTCTCTCTCTCGCCCTGCCACGGTTATTATTTTGGGAAAATATTTAGGGAATTTCCACTTTTATACCCGGATGACAGATTTTAAGAGTTGCAAAGTTGTCTGGTGTCAGATGTAGAGAGGCAGAAACGTGGAGAGCAGTGATTAAGAAACAGATCAGAGCTTTAATTCCCTACCTCCCTGCCTGCCCAGATTGCTGCTGTTGAGCTGTTTGATCACCATCCTGGCAGTCTTGCTCAACATACGAGAGCTGAAGGCTGTTTTTTTGGATGTTTTCTCTAACTTTAGATATCCTTCTGGCAATACGAGCTAATTACTGCAAGAATATTCATTGACAACAGCTCCTCTGTTGTTCCTGCTT
Organism: Argyrosomus regius; assembly: GCA_946959425.1. NCBI lineage: Eukaryota > Metazoa > Chordata > Actinopteri > Sciaenidae > Argyrosomus > Argyrosomus regius. The sequence continues at coordinate 13,106,543 of OX336885.1, forward strand.
CCTATACTAAAAAAAAGAACATACACTGCTATTAATATCATTATCAAGCAAACTTGCAGATCTCTGGGGATTGTGAATGTGGAACTGGGAACAATAAAACATGGCAATAAGTCAAAAACAAAGGCCACACAGAAAAGCTTAAAGAGAATTTATAAACACTTCAGACTCAATTTAGTGTTATTCGTGTCAAAAGGTCCAGATCACCTCAAATTGGTTGCAGAGACACTGCAGGCATAAATCTTAAATCTTTACATTTGAAAAATAAATTAAAACTCCTGCCAATGGGGTGACTTTTCAGTTTTGTTTCTAATGTTTGATCATTCCAAAAAAACTAAATATTACATGACTTTATTCGAACACTGAGTCTTCTTACTCAATCTGAATATTACCTACCCCCCACACACACACTTCAAACCCCCAGCTGCTTGTGTCTGTCTATGTTTATGACTTTTAATAACATATAGTGACATAAAGGCTTTAATTAGGGGTTTTCGCTAGACTCACTGAATAAAAATAGTACTGCAAGAGCTGTGAGAGGTACTGCGCCAGGGTGCTAGTCATTTTTTACAGCAGGTAATTTGCTGGTTGTTTCAAAGGTTTCCTGAATATTACAGCCAAAGAGATTTATAGCACATTGAAGACGGGACCTGCAGCTAGAACCATCTGAATCCTACAAAGAATGTACGACCTGTGTGTGTTCATGTGTGTGTGAGAGAGAGAGTCTCTGAGTTCAGAAGAGACAAAGAGAGAGAAGAAAGACACAAGCAAACAGACGGACGGAGAGAGGAAGGGAGTGTTGCTTTCAGCGGTGATGCCGACATGACTGACTATACTGGAAACACTCCCTGTGATTCTGGCTCCTCTAACCAAATCAGCCACACATACAGCATGTAGAGAGTGAGAGGCCAAACAAAGACCGGGCATTTAAAATTTTCATCATGGCCATCTGGGCAGTACTGTATGCTGTGCGTTCACAACCAGACAATCATCTGGCTGATACCAGGTAATCCAGCCTAAGGCCACACCTATTGAGAAAAAGAAAAAAAAAAAAACCTACACCCATCCCGTCTCTTTCACTCACCATCTCTCATCCACACCACCCGACAGAGAGACTCTTTGTCCAGCAGTCTGGGGCATCACAGCAACAACAGCACACCCCTCCAGCCCCCTCTCCCCTGTTCCCCCTGTTCCCCCTTTTCAGGATCAAATCCACCCTCCCCCAAAACTGCTTTATTTAATGAACACACCATTAAAGAAGAGACAAGGGAGACAAAGACAGGCAAGGTGTGTGTGTGTGTGTGTGTGTGTGTGTGTGTGTGTGTGTGTGTGTGTATGTGTGGTGTTCAGGGTGTGAAAGAGAAAAAAGGCTGGAGGGTTAAAAAAAAAAAAAAAAAAAAAAAAAAATCAGAGGTGCTAGGTTTTGTGAGCACAGCAGGAAAAAGTGCTGAAAGCGGTGAAAATGGCTAGCGTCAGAGGGATTGTGTGTGCGTGCGCGGATGTCGGGTATTTCCCTGTATTCCATTGTGACCAAAGAGGCCGCTACAGTGAGCAACGTACAAGTTTGGGCCTCTGTTTGCTTTGGTGCTCCCTGTAAAAACTATTTATGTGAATCACTGCAGGGGCAGAACACAGGCCATGGTAAAGAAATGTGTTTCTTTTACAAGATAGACCACTGTTCCACAGAGGAGAAAATTACATTAAGACAACCTGTTGGCTTGTGCAGTAGTTTTTATCCTCTTACATCCTGCAACCACAGCTACACACCATCAGCCTTTGAACTGCTCACATCTAAGTAGAGCGTAACCTTGTGAAACGACAGTCATGGCCACAGCTTAGCCAGAGGAGAGCAGCCACGAGTTGTGTGTCTGTTCTGTCTGGGAGTGAGGAGCAGCCAGCCTGTCCCCCCTCTGCCACAGCACTTCCATGGGGAACACTAGCTTGCACTGTTTGCAACACAGGGTCTCCGCAATTCAATTAGGAACGTGGTCCTCCTCGCCGTCTAATTCAATCAGGCTTGTGTGAAAGCTATTAGACAACTGGCATTCGCTTCACCCCACACACACACTGGCACACAAATGAGATATTCATTTCTCCCTCTAGGTTTTCATGTCTGGTGCAATTAACAGGTCTGGGACTCTGCGTGGCTCCTCACACTGTAAGCCAGGGCCTGTGCCAGCGAGTGAGATTGACCACTGATGACCTACAAGGTGTAAATCAGGCTACTCTCAAACTCAAGGAGAGCACAGGGTCATTTAAATGGGTTATTTTTTAGGAAACTCCCGTCTGGTGTTCATCATTTATAACTAAGACACATCCAACTTTGGGCAACCAGAACATCAACCCTGTAATACCAAAACACTCAAAATAACTGAAAAAAAAAGGATAGACATTTTTGGGCTTATCCAATAAAAGAAGAATCACTACAACCAGATATTTTAATGATTAGGTGCTGTTTTTAACTCTGTGAACTTAAGTAGTAAATCCCACCGTTTGAGGTTCAATCATCTCGACTTAGAGACCCAGAAGTCAGCTTTTTCACTTCCAACATCTCATGCACGGTAAGAGACTTGTGTGTCATGGGATATAGGAGGACAGAGTAATGATTGGGAAGTGACTTTTCCCTCTGTGTCCCTCAGCATTTTGCTTTAAGCTGCATCTCCTCTGCAGTTGTCACAGAGCTCCCCAACCTACCCCCACCCACCCAGCAGGCTCCTCTGAGACAGATTAGGAGCCGAAGTGAGCAGCAGATTAGCTGGAAATGTGGGACACCTGGGAAATGAGCTCTGAGGGCGCAGGCTCCTCGGGAGGGCTCAGGCTCAAAAGCACACATATAAACAAGACATGTACTGCGCGCAATCCGACAAAACTTAAAGACACACAGGACACAGCACCCCGTCACGTCGCACGCAGGCACACCCAGAGCTCATTTAATTCCATCTTCTTCTGATACGTATACATCAACACATAAATAAGCAGAGACCATAAAGAAGAAAGCTGCTAATAAACCCCATCTGGCCACTGCCCAGAGGACAATTTCAGCTGGGGCTTAACCTCATATATGTGGCACATATACAAGGCTCACCATCACAAGGCTTGGTATTTACAAGGACACAAAGAAGTGTGGAGCAGCGTTCAGAATGTCAGTGGCAGCTAAAAATACTCGGTAAGGGAAATATTAGTCATGTAACAACTGGTGTAAATTAATTTCCCACTAACTGACCTTATTTCTCATTATCTCTTTAACTTTGACCGTAAATAACACCAGCGAGCAATATGGCATAGATACACTGTGAAATCATTTGATAATCATAAAAAACATAAAACTTAAACTCATAAATGTAACAATTTATTGTATAGCTCTAAATGGAAACATGTGAAAGAAGGAACTGAAGCCCATTCTTGCTACATATTGCACAAACAGGCAGCAATCAACAATATTTTTCATGATCAATGAATTAAGTCTTTAAATATGTCAGGAAAACAGAGCAAAACCAAACAAAGCTAAGTATGATATCTTCAAAACGCTTGTTTGGTCCACCCAACAGTCCAAAACTCAAACATATTTAAACTACAATGATTTAAAACAGAGAAAAGCAGCAAATCTTCACATTTGAGAAGCTAGAAATGTTGCTGACTTGTGTGCCTTAAGTGATCAATCAGTCAGTTAATCTATAGTCGAATGACTAATCAATTATTCAGTCATATCACATCAGCCCTTTGGTGTGACTGAAGTACACATACACACAGTGCACCACCCCACTTCACTTCCCAAACACTCAGGCTGTCTGGAGATAGTGCGTCATTCCCATGTGGCAAACGTTAGTTTCTTGATTCAAACAACGCTGGCAGAGTGGCCCTCTGTTCAAGACCACAACGCTCTCATGATGATCATCAGGTCATAAATACCAAAGGGAAAAAAATCAGTGAAAACTATCTTAACCACAGTATTTCCATACTGTCTGATAACTACCATCTGTCAATAGAGGAGGAAGCAGAGATGAAAGGAGAGTATCACTGGAGCCATGCATGCAGCACAGTAATAACGTCTGGAATTTTCACTGCGCTGCCTCCTTTTTTTCTTCCTCTTCTTCTTCTTTTCCCACTTTTTTTTCACCACGGGGGGAAAAAAAGAGGCACAAAAGTGGAATGGTGAAATTACAGGCATCTGAGCCAACACATATACTCACAAAGTAGGAGTATGAACAAGGCTAGAGGGTGGGCGGTTGTGGGGAGTAAAGCGGAAAGGGTCATTTCATGCAGGCAGATCACTTGACAGCTTGCTCTCCAGAGGATGGAGGGGTCCAATCAGGTTGCTGGTGGACCCCTTCGGTACACTGGGCTGCAGATGGTTGGGGTGTGGCAGGAGGCAGGTCCCTTTGTCGGCATTAATCTCCATTTAAGATGCCTTGTCAACCTTCAGGATCCACATCACATTGGTGCTAGCTACATTGTATTCCATTATTTGTAATGACAGATCATTACCAGAGCTAGGAAAGTGTCACTTTTGCAGAAAATGGTATGTAATATGAAATTATGGCACGGTCCTCCATAAATTGGAGGACCGTACCAGCCTCTGAGTTCAGAAGAGGTAATTAATTTAATCAAATTCTGTAGCTGTGGGTATTAGCAGATGCATGCATGGTGTTCAGTGGTTACAAAATAGGCTAATGCAAATTAATGCTGCTCAATAATTTTGTATAACGATGAAGAATTAATTGCTTTGCAGCCCTAATTTAGGATGGCTTTGTTAAACCATATAACATTGCATGCTGTGTTTTAAAATCTTAACTCTGTTTACACAAAAACAGCCTCAGCTTCTGTTCAACCACCCACCACCTACATCCAGTGATGTCCTGTAGGAGTTTATGCTGTTGCATATAGTTCTCTCCAACAAACAAAGGCAGTTTGGTTTTATTTAACATCTCACGCGGGCTGAAACAAGAGAACTTTCACTGTCATGTGACACCAAGCGCTGGTTATTGTGTTTGTAGGGCTACAAGGTTCGTCATGGTGGGAAGAGGGGAAAAAAAAACACACAAGTCTTTTCATGTACAGCAATGCCTGAAGGGGCGTACACTGTTTCGAATTTGAAACAGGTAGGAAATTAGGAGACTTAGGAGCGATCAGATGTCAAGAGTGTTAAGCTGTCATTGTTGAACCAAACAAAAGAATGTGGGCAGACTCCTTCAACCTTCACCCTCATGGGAACAGATCACCTGCTGCGCCACAGGATGCACTGAATAGGACCGCATCACTGGAGACACCCACCCACCTATGATAAGATTGTACAGAGGGTGCAATGATGAGTTCTTCCCTTGAAAAAACATCCCCCCTGTGGGCAGTCTTTCGCATATATTCCACACCACACATGCTCTCTAAGCCTATGAATCATAAAGTTATTTTTAAGGTGTTTGCGCGGAGGACTGTTTACAGTACGCTCTCTTTTAGACACATAGATCAATGTGTCTGAACTCTTTATGAGTTTTGACTGGGGCTGTCAGTGCTTCGGCCTCCCAAACCCCCAAATGCGCCCTTTTCTCAAGGACAGCTAGTTGCTAGGGCAACAGGAGCGATTGCCATGTAAGGCAGCTTCCCCACTCCGTTCCGCAGGCTGCACCCGGACCTTACAGCCCTGATCACAGCCTCAGACTGCTGATGACAGTGGGACAGGGTGAGTGGAGGTGGAGGAGGAGGAGAAGGGGTGGAAACAGTAGAGGAAGGAGAGAAGCGGGACGAATGTGGGATAAATAACCTCAGTGACCTGCTGAAGACATACGGTGGATAGGTCTAGAATTCATATAATTGTCTCGGCAGAGATAAGAAGCAATACAGGATGAATTACGCTGCCCAGTCCGTGAAATAAACAACCCGTTAAAGTTGCCTCACTGTTTCTGAGCTTGCCAGAATTCATCAAAAATCATCTGCTTCATGCTGATTTCAATCTTACCTATTTGGTTCAACGGCCAGCATTTTTCTGCCTGACACAACAGCTCCAGCATTCTGGCCACAGGTGAGAGGGAAACAAGGAGAGAGGTGGTGGCAGTGCTGCTAGTGGTGGAGGTAGTGATGTGTGTGTGTGTGTGTGTGTGTGTGTGTCTGTGTGTGTTTGTGGGGAGGGGGGGTCCTTTGTGCCTGGAGGCAGATGTAGGAAATAGCTGACAGAAGCAATCACTAGTCTGTATGTGTGTGTCTTTCTGTGTGTCTGTGTTTGTAAAGGACAGCACAGGGAGCAAAAGAGAGCAAGACAGAGTGAGAGAGAAAGAGAGGAGAGCAGGGGGAAGGAGAGAGAGGAGGTGGTGGTGGTGGTGGTGGTGGTGGCTTTACCAGAATCCAAACAAAGGCAGCAAGCGGCAGCTCCGAGCTCAGTGACAGAGGCTCCCTAAGGTGCAGTCTAGCTGATGGACAGGTGGCATAAAGGGGCTTCGTGTTGTCCAGTCAGTAGGGACAAGGAGAGGGGGGAGGTGGGGTGTCACAGGAAAGAAGGGGTTGGTAGGAGGGGAGGGGAGGAAGGAAAGGAGAAGGAGGGTGGGGGGTGGCATCGCAAGGAGCAGCTGGTGCTGAATCCTGTCACTGTCCCTGTGTAACCCTCCAATGCACAGATACAAACACACAGAACACACACACACACCTCAAACAAAGCACAAAGATAAACAGTACCCTGAGCTGGACTGTGAGTATCATATTCATGGGGTGGATTTTATATCTCCAGCCATCTCTCCCTGGAGTGTATTTATTAAAGATTATATCAACTCTTCTGACCACAAGCATTTAATGAGGCTGCAGGGAGTCTGAGTGAATCCTATTATCCATCTGATCTACAAGAGAGAAAAAAAAAACAACAGCTGTAATACGCCCATTTCGCACGCATGCATGCATCCAAGAAACACACACACATGCCTGGAGGTATGCATGCAGACAAGAATCACATTACTTAAGTACAAAACAAAAAAGCAACCTATCTCTCAACGACCAATTTTATTGTGCTTTGTTTTGTGTTATCTCAATAGCTGTTACGTAATCTTCTCCTGAGAGCATACTTAAGCTTTCTGTGAAATCCAAATAGTGACTCCATTAATCGCCCACAACTTTTTGAGGTCTTAAAAGGAGCTCAGAGTAAACCTAGGTGAAAGTGTAGCACTCAGACAGTGGTAAATTCTCTGATCATGTGACCATGTGTGAATCATAATAAGCTCAGTCAAGCCATGACACGCCGCAGGAGACTTAAACCACCAAAACAGACTTTCCCCTCATACCAGAGAGAATTAATGCAGCCTGAAAGATTGAAATGTGGAAATTGATTGATTGTAACCACACATTTACATACACACAAATTCACACACAGCCACACACACCCAGAACCTCTCCCCTGCACCATTACACCTGCGCCTGAAAAGGCTGGTATTGTTGGGAGGAGATTCATTTGAAGGCTTTAATGGCTGCTATTTAGAGGTGGAATACATTAAATAGCCCAATCATGGTTGCAGAGTGAGGTGGTGGCCTTGGCAAATTTATACTGAGTGAATAGATCGACTAATTAGCCTTTAAACATGTCATTGATTCATCTAAAACAAGGGATCCCTGAGCTATTCATCTGCTTGCTCTGCGTCTTCTCCTGCTCTATGACTACATCCTTAACCCTGATAAAGGAGGGGCTTGGCTGGGTAGTCTCCTTTCCATTTGTCCTAATCAATGGAGGCTGTTCAGCCCAGACCCAGGGGGTCAGTGAAATTAAGTACCCAGCTCACACAGTAAGGGATCGGGCCAATGCTGGGGCACGGGGGGAGATAGGCAAACCCTCTGTTACCTTGGCAACTCTGCTGGTGCTGAGTTTTCCCCAAATTATTCCTTCAGTCCAACTCTTCCCCTTGTTAGGATGGTTTGAGCCAAAATGTCTACTCTCTAAGAATATTGCTTTGCGTGCAGCACACTCATTTCTCACCATGGAAACTCCTTGCAAACAAATTCCAAGTATTGATTTGGACATACACAGCACTGGCATGAGTAATAAATTATTCTCCATTGCAGAAGACATTTTATTGCCATGAAAAACTCTCGAATGCTGTATGGAATTGCAAATAAATGTTTTTTCAGCTTCTGCCTTGTGTTGTATTTCACAAAACAACAAAACTAAAAATGCAGGAGGGTGAGGGTGTATTTTTACCATGTAGTGTACCTTACTGAAGATGTGTAAAATAAATAATGTTTAACTGAGGATTAAGTGTAGAGGTCATAAACGCCTTGATTTCACCAGGCACAGCTCTATAATGTCACATCTTTGATCAGTCCTCTATGTGGGTTGATGCTCCACTAGGACCGTTTTACAAATGTGAGTGTTTTGCCCACCAGATTTTGTTACCTTACTTAGATTTGGACATTATTCCTTGACTCATGTACCCCTACCAGTGTTGTAGTCAAGACCAGCTAAACCGAGACCAAGTCAAGACCAAGACCAGATAGTATTAGCCTACTTAGGTAGCTAACGTGGCTAATAATCGCCATATCTCTTGGGCTTGGGGCCTGAGACTTGGGTGAGGCACGCAAGCCTCTCGGTAAACATATTGCAGGATTTATAGACTGCTGTGTGTTTTCTTTTGGACATGGTTGCAGATATCCACTGTTAATCCACAGTTAACAGTGGTAAAATTTTTAAATTAGAAATGAGCCAAGTTACTGGTGCCTTTTGAAGCAGGAAGTGTTACCTAGTTCATATTCATTTATTTTTTTAATGACCTAACCTTTTTAAACTAATACTGAGTTTAATTTGTTAGAAGAACTTCACTGTTGGCACCTGTTGGCTCATGGTGTTGTGGTTAAAACTCGACCCGACCTCTCTTTAGTTTTCTGTACAACGCAGGTGTTTGCTCTATAACTACAGACTGTGAAACAACAAAAAGTATTTTCAGTTAATTATGAAACTGTGGGACAAACTCAACATTATTAAGTGATTAATATGGAAACACTGGTGATATCCATGCAGTTGTGGTCTTGAAATAAAATCCAGAGTCCTCTTTGTCCGAGACCGAGACAAGACTGAGTAAAAATGCAGTTGATTCCGAGACCAGACCGAGACCTTCAAAAAGTGGTCTTGAGACTGGTCTCAAGACCAAGACCAATCTTGAGTACTACAACACTGGCTCCTACCATAGACAAATAGGTGTTTTATTTGGAGAAGTAACCGGATTCTTATGGCTGTCATTCTCTGTCTGATTTCCTGCAAATGTAATCTGCTCTGTGCTGCTTGTTCCATCAGAAATAGACCAGCCAAATATTCTCCCAGAAGCAGAGCAGAGAGCCACTTCTGGCATAGATGCTACTGTAACATGCTGGTGGAAGAATTGTCAAAAATGGTTGCAAATGGCAGCTGTGCCCAGTGGAATCAAGCAGTAAGAGTGACGATCGGAGGGCAACTGAAGAAGTTTTCTCATCTTCCCACAGTGCCTGTGAATGGCAAAATGGCAATGTGTGAGGGAGCAACAGGTGGAAATCCCTTGCACTCATTAAGTCTTCTGGTTATGTAACATGTTCTTACCTATCATCTTTGTTTAGAACTTAATCATGTATCTTCTCTGGCTGCTTGTTTGAATTGGATTTTTTTCTCTGAGGGCTACTTTCTGCTTGGGAACATTCCCTCGTGCTCTACCAGGTGTTGGCAATCTGGACCTCAACAACTGGGATTTGAGGCAGGGAGGAAGGAGCAGTTTCTTTTTCTGTATATTTTGGATTTTCTTTTTCCTGCTAGGCCTACAAAAAGATTAACGTCAGCTTCAATGCGATGTTGTAAAGTTATTCTACCATTAAAGCGTAAATGAATAACTTCATGTAGTGAACTGCCTTGACAGTTTTAATTGTTTGTTTTGTCACACCCTGCTAATAGCTTAGCGGTTTTAACCATAGTAGATTTAAAGCTGTTGTTCCATTTGCTGGTTCACATTCTGATAGTTGAGGTTTTAGATCCATACTTAATATGTGGTGGGGAGTCTCTGGTGAGGCCTACACATCAATCATTCTCAGTTAGACAGAATTAGTAGTATGACTGAAATTCACGAGTCATACATGTCACACACATACGCATATAACCTTAATGCAACCAACCTATCCTGAAGGCATAGCTTTCCCCTTGGCACGGCTCGCCACATTCCAGTTCTGCATATCTGACATATCCATACAGGCCGGCACACATAATCTTTGATGTTAATGCTTAGGTGCTGAAAAGGTCATTGTAAAAATATAATGGTTGAGTAGATGCCTTCACCTTCTGGGTATAGGTACTGTATTTACTCATATGCTGACAGTCATCTGAGTCATCAAAACTATATCTGTTTGTGCCCTCAAACGAGGAGAGCTGAGAAGAACTATTTAATGCCTATGTTCACCTATACATTCACCTGTACGATAAACACAGGGTTAGACTCGAAATCTGGTTTAGTAGCCCTGATGTTTGCCTGTATAAGTGAAGGTGTTACAGACGTTGAGGCAGCTTGGAATGAGTGAGGGCCTGCAAAAGGGAGACGGGCAGATTAGTCTTGGGTTTCTGGAGGCAGCAGGATTATCGCAAGAAGGGTAGTGGGGGTCATGTCAGTTGCACTCAAGACTAAAATCCCTGTCCGTAGCAGACCTGGATGGAACGCCATGTGCAAAAACTCTTTACATGTGTTTCAACCTGACTGTAACACCAGATAGGTGTGGTTTTCAAGAAAAACCGTGTGTGTCTTAATGGTTCGGGTTTCCTAAACCCTGATAATCTCCTGCTCAAAAACAAATGGGCTAAAATTATGTGCGAAAACTATTTCAGCAGGTCTGGCACAGACAAAGAGAAAAGAGGAGGGGCACAGCCATGGTTAGTCTTGCTTCGCTGTATGGAAGTTTGATGAGGAAATGGGAAGGGCACCCATCCAAGACCTTCGATTTGTGGACTCCTGCCAACTCTCTTAACCAGAGACATAAGCAATTGATTAAAGAATAAGGAAAGTCCTACTTGCAGTCCTGTGTGGTGATTTTTATTGGCTCTTTACTTAGACTGCATTTGAAAAGCGTATCAGACTTTAAATGTCTGACCTCACCGGCATGGTAAGAATCTGCCCCATCCCTCCTTCACGTTTAATCCATGCTGGATTAAAATCAACATGTCCGAATCGCTGTGCCAATGTCAATAGACAATACTAAGTATTTGATTAAAGACAATAAAAAATCAAGGGTAGACAAAGCTATTTTCTTTAAGGATCTATGCTTTAGCTGCAATGCTCTTCTGGATGGAAGACCTATCAAGAAAATGTTCTGCAGGGTACCACCAGGGGCCTCCTAAGAGGTCAAATACCTTCTTATCAGCACACTAACAGGTTCTGGCTTGACAAGCTCAATTAGCCAGCGCTTAGTGCAGTGTATGAGGAGACCACGCTCTCAGCACGAGGCCCATATCAACAGAACCAGGGAGATGACAGACAAGCCAAGCCCACAAAGGCCTGATTGTGGCGGTGCCTGGAAGGTCGGTGAATGGGTAAAGAGGGAGGAAGGACTTATGTTCTCAGGGGTTTTGTGATGTGGCTGATAAGAATCTCTCAGCTGAATGACAATGCCACTGTAGAAAGTCTTCTGGATGAATTACCTCCATTGAGGTCAAAATCTTTAAATCTGCATAATAGAAGAGAGTGCGGATAAATTAGTTTTAAATGAAAGATTGTTCTTGTGAAATTGAGGATATACTGTATCTAATACATTGTTTCCTTTTACATACTAACTGCACTAACTGACAAGGCCAGACAGCTTGCAGCAAGCCTTTGACGTGGCAGCTGTATTATTTGGATTTGGATGTGCATAAAGATAAATAGTGAGGTGTTTAGGCATGTCACCCAACTGTTTTGATAAAACAGTGACAGCATTTCTGGATCGCAGCTCCCTCGAATAGCACAACAGTGATCCTATTGATGCCCATCCCTCTTGCAACACAATACGAACAGATAACGAAGCACGTTAGAGCCATGATTTCAATCATAGCCAGTCATTCCGTAATGGGAAGCCTGCCTGTTGGCATGGAGTAGACACAGATGGAATTCAAGACATCTTTTGCCAAGCTTTCACTGGCTCTTTTCCCCATTGCCACACTTTAATAGCAGTGAGGTACAACACTGTGAGTGATATGAACTTAATCACGCTGCTTGCAGGCCCAGTTAATCTCAGAACTTTGCACCGCATTGAGATAAAATGTCTCCTGACGGCCTTGAGAGCATACACAAGCATTTAATGCCTTAATATGCACTCGCACTCGGGTTCCTGCATGGAAGATTCATGTGCACTCATGTTGCCAAGAGGCCACGAATGCATGATGGTTTCTTGGACTGTGCATCAGACTCAAGATCTGTTTTGTCTAACTCCACTCAGAACATGTGGCTGTGTCTTCTTCCTCCCGCAGCCTCGAGACAAAGAGCGCACGAAAAAAAAAAAAAAAAAAAACTACTTATCTACAAGCAATCTGTTGAAATAGGTCATTATGGTGGAGGCATGCTGTAAATGCACCGCGTCCCCAAATCAATACGTGAATTGCTATATTTAGTAAGAAGGTCGCAAGGAGGAGTTATCAAGGCTGTACAAGGAATGAGAGACATCAACGAATCAGCTCTGTGCTTGACTGGGGCCTGCTTATTTTAGATGCAGATGGCTCCAAAATGTCTTCTCTGTGGAGAGTTGTGATATCCCTCATGGTGGCTGAAAATGTCACATTCTGTTCGGTGTCAATGTCAGAACATTGCCCTTCAAGGCGCTACTTTGAGACAATGTAATCCGAAATATTCATTGTGGGGGGTCGCATAGTTATTCTAATTGATTCAATGGTATGGTTAAAAGGATTGACACAGTGGTGAATGCGTTTTAGTGTGTCATCTTAGATGAACAGTCACTAGAACATTAATCACTTCAGAAATTGTAGTAACCCAATATCTAAGACTTTAAAAAACTCAAAAAAGTAACTGTGGATTTGATTTATTTTTTCCAAAATATATTAAAAACAGCTCTCAGAGACATCCTGCACTTTGGCACTGACAAATATATCCATAATCTCAAGTGACATGTGCCATTGACAGACCTAAACTCAGCCAATTCATGTCATACTGTAAGGGGAGAAGAACATGCTCCCTTGCCAAGTGCATAACATCATGTAGTGTGGTTAAGAGAGAAATAGTATAGGTCTACAGTATACCATGATCTCTTCCTCTAAGACTCTCTTCTTATTCTCTGTGTTGCCAGTTCACTTTCTAGTTTTAACTCTATTTGTGTCCCTGTGAGGTGACAAGGTCTGTCTTTTTGTTTGAGCCAGAGTCTTCAACATCGTCATGACTTTGCACGGTAGGAAAAAAAAAAAAAAAAAAAAAAAAAAAGCTAAAGACAGGAGTAGAGCAGAATCAAAACAAGCTCATTAATAACTGTGACTAATGTATTCCAGACAGCTCTTTAAGCCTGTTACTTCACAGAGAGGAGATGCCCGTACAGGAAGGGGGAGGCAGCGGTGGCCCTGGTGTGTGTCGAGACGGTGTCATACCGAGTGGGTTGGCGGGGTGGAATGAAAACACCCCGCACATGAAAATGCCCTGATCTCTCCCCCACCTAAACCGCCAAAATAACTCTGTAGAGACCACACAGCCATGAGATGACCACAATAAACCAGAACACTGGTCCCAGCACGAAGTGAGCATTTCCCAGGCATCAATATGCTGCGAGGCCAATCCAGGCTTTGTAGTAAACACTGGCGGGTGGTTAATGTCCTGTGCGGAGGAGTTTTGTACGTGATTTTTCTGTTTAGCCTGTTGACTGTGTCTTGCTGTTTCACTGCCTGGCTTTCTTAACTCAGTCTCTCTTTGAGTCATATACATTTCATCTACAGCATCTTGCTGTGCAGCATACCCATGTTTATAGTAAATAGGAAATCAAATCCTGACCTAAAGTAGCTCATATTTCTCTCTCTTTCACATCAATACTTAAAACCCATTACTTAGAGGTGATGGATTGTCAACAACCGAGTACAATCAGTTCTGCCTTGCAGGAACCTTGAGTTACTGGACGTGAATATAGAGCCATGAAAAGTTCTGTGTTCACTGGGTAGAGCTGGAAATATTTCTTTTTTTGCTAGTGGCCACTCTAAATGCAGAGAAGCAGCCTCATTTTACAAAGCACAGACTAAATTTTATGGTGTCTAGAATTATCGAAACTTGTGTGGTCTACAATTACACCAAAATTGAAATAATAATAAAAAGCCTACTAAAAAGAAATGACGCAGTAATTACTGTCTAATTTTCACACATGATGGGGACATAAAAACATTATGATATCCCAGCACTGTACTTTAACTCATGCTGTGAGGTGCACAGGAAGCGATTGTTATTTTTCTGCGCAAGGCAAACAGAGCAGTCTTCTCATTAGCTTGTTGTTTACAGTCTCACCTCTTCCTTCTCCATATAAATTCAGTATAAACAGAGAATCCCTAAAGGCTTTACAGTACAAACTGTGGGAAAATAGCACTAATCACAAGGCAATGACCTAGAGGTGGAAGGGAAGAACAGGGAGGAGAGGGGGAACATGGGGAGATTATTCTCACCCATAAACCACTGGTATGTACTATAATGGACTAGTATGAATATTCTAACGGACTAGATAAGGATTAGCCTAGCAGATTGTGCTACGCTTTTCATCTTCTGAAGCGTGGTTCAAAAAAAGAACTGTATCCTTTGGATGAACCCGGTTCTTTACAAGAGTTGTAAGAATTAGAAAAAGCGTGTCGAACCGTACCTTTCAGCAGAAAGCTTGGGAATTCCACAGGAGAGTGGAACAGCTCATTATATTGAGTAATTTATTTGCTTAGCAGCTGCCCAAGGGGAAGTAAAAAGTTTTAACATCCAGAAAATTCTGTAAGTAGTCCATTTACAAAGCAGAGCTGTCCCCCGCAGCAACAGCACACCATCCCCCTTCAACCAGACTTCAACAATTAAACCAGGCCACTGGAGCAAAGATTGTTTTCCTGCCCAGCATCAAGTATGCTCATCCTGCACAATTACAGTCTTAATTGAGTACTGTGATAAATAAGCAAAAGTATGCTGTGAGCCCTTTAAATACTGCAAACAATATGACTGTGTGACGGGAAACAAAAAAAAGTTTCTGGGAAAAAAATGTATGAACTATAGATAGGATAGGATACTGTTTCTGTACACCAAAGACTGACAGATTATATTTTTATAGCATGATCTTGTAGGCTTTAACTATTTGTAACCATACTAGCAGCATGTCCCCAGGGATAGCAATGTCTGTCAGTCTGTTGGTTGCTCAACCATTTTGGTCCAAACTGAAATATCTCAACAATTACTGGATGAAATGCCATGAAATCTGGTTCAGACATTCTTGGTTTCCACATGATGAATCTGCACAACGAATCCTAATAATCCCCTGAATTTTCCTCTAGTTCCACCATGAGTTTGGCATGTGGTTTTGAGTAAAATGTTCCAACAACTATTGAATTGATTGACCTGGAATCGTGGTGGTCCACTCATTCACGCTATCCTCAGAATGAGTTGTAAGCACTTTGGTGATCCCATGACATCTCATCGAGTACATTGGATACTTTTTTGTGCTAGTTAGCAAATGTTAGCATGTCAAAATGCTAAACTAAGATGGCTATCTAGGTAAACATTATACCTGCTGAACATCAACATGGTCATTGTGAACATGTTAGCATGTTGGCTGTACCTACACCCTCGCAGAGCTGCTTGCATGACTGTAGACTTGTTAAATGGTGGATATCTCTTAGGCCTTTTGACCCGATGAAGATCTGACTGCGATCTTAACTTTGTCTATTCAAATAAATTTGAAGTTAGTGTCCAGGTATACATCTTTCATCAATACCTCTAGGGCCTTGACACTTAATGACATAAGCAATATATGTATTGAAAAAAATATTCACCTGGATTCTTTCAGCAGTCAGGAACACACAGGTAGTAAACCAGCAAAGAAAACAATGTACAATCCTGCAGCGGTGGCTCTCGACAGGGGAGAGCTTAACTTTACATTGACGGGGCTTTAGAGGCATGTGTTCAATTTCAAACTCAAACACCACTCGCAAACCTCCCGGGGAGGATGATGACAGAAACCTTTGCTATGCCAGTCCAACTTTTGAGTTGACATTAGCCAGTGGCTTTCCTAAACATTTCGGAATTAAATCCCAAAGCAAAATAAATCTCAATATAAACTGCTTGATTTGGTTGTTGATTCTGCTCAAACACTGCAGAGGCCCCGGTAAGTAGATAAAGCTTGTGTGGACACGATCACCTCATAGGGATTCACTGAGGTTAACGGAGATGTTGCCCTTGAATCCAAGGATACTTTCTGTTTGTTGGTTTTTCTTATTTGGTTCCAGGCATTGGAATTAGCTGTTAATTGAACTCAGCGTTTTTGTTTTCCTTTGAGAACAGCAGGGTGTACTTTCTGACTCTAAATCGCTTTGATTGCCAAGTAATGAAATGCACAAGAATTTATCTTAATGACACAGCAAGAGAGATATATCAACAACTCAGAGATTTACAGTGCGTGCTGACTCATGGTGCAGAGTAAAATGGACCTTGCAGTGTCCATCAGATCTAGATCAGTCTAGTAAATGTACAGCAACAAAGACCTAGGATTAGGGGAATTTACATTGTTTAACTGTTTATCTACTCCATTTTTCCAAGCGCTGTAAGTCATGGTGTGTAAGGCAGTTACTGTATTTTCAAGAACTGGGCGGCCTTATTTTTAGGTAGACAACCACACTTTTTACAATTATATAATGTGTTTTGAAAGGAGCTGTATCAGGAAATCTTCTCGTGCATAGTAAGTAATCCCTCAGTTGAAGTCAAACTATCAGAATCATAAAATACTAGAGTTAGGAAGTTTATGGCATTAATATTCTCTCCCTGTGATGTTTGCCTTTTAGGCGGCTCAGAGGAGATGATCTCTTGTGGTTATTAGTGCGGTATGTTGATGGGTGGTGAGGCATAAAACAGTGATAACAGAATGAGGAGAAGAGAAAGAAAAAAACCTCTTCATGTGTCCTTGCTAATATTTCTCTTCCCCTGTTACCTTTCTATTCTGTTCTATCTCTACCCTCCCATTTCTCTGCCTCACCGATGCAGCCATTTAATCTTTAATCACCTGAAGTTTAACAGGAGAGAGATCTTTGTTGGTGGGTGATGTTACTTATTTTAGAATCCATTATACTGTACTTCTGGAGAGTCTTCTCCGTAGGGGATGAAATGCCTATTCTCTGTTTCACTGTACTGTTACTAAGTCAAAGTGTGGGCCATTGCAGACTGCAGTCATATAGTTACATAAGTTGCTGTTCTTCTCAAAGGAGCCAACTGTCAAATAATTCATTGCAATGAATAGCTGGTGAATTGTACAACTAACAGATGTTTTTGTAATTTACACTCAGTGTTAAGGGGCCGCAAGACTAAGCACCTTTATATTATCTTGTGCCGCAATACTATGATGTTGTATGAGATTGAATGACCATCGGGTGTGAAGCAGAATATAGACTCAACCCTTTCAGCTTCTTAGTGAGAGACCAAGGAGCTAACTGTGTGCGAACAACTGTGCTCATCTCTTGGATACTACGGCCACAGTACACGTGGCACATCCCACCAATGTCAGGAATGGATAAGCTTTCTCTGCCGCTCTCACTTTTAGAACAGCTCTAATGTAGGTCAACGGCACACAACACAAGACACCACAATTTTCTCTCAATGTTGACCGAGTTCTAATACATCATTGGAAAACAAGGTCACAGATACTCGAGAGGGATTCCTGTCTTTAACACTGAGCCCGATTGTTTCTCATCTTTTATCCAGACAGATGCTTGATCCATCAGTCTCACAGCGACTTGAATCCTCTAACAGGACTCGAGTCGAGGACATGTGAGAAAGGGCACACAGGGATGTTTTGACAAAGCCCCGGCCTTGTGCCTGATGAGAAAAGAGAGGCACGCATGGAGGGATCTCTATATACTGAACAGCTCTCATTTCCTCAGTGTCAGTACAGCCGGTCCAAGGCCAATTTTTCATGAACAGAACCATAAGGTCTCAGGGTTGTCACCTAGCTTTTTCTCTCATGGAGAAACACCAGAAAACTGTCTGTGGTCATCAGGCTGTCTGGTATCTCGGGGCTCAGGGTAAGACAGGTGTGGGTGTTACAAGCAAAAACCAGACCTGCAGGAAGCCTCTACAGTCGACAAGATGACCAATAATGTAGAAAAAAAAGAGGGATCGGGATTACAAGGGGTCATACTGTCTGAATTTGAGATTCAGTAGATGGTTGGGGATAATGAGGAGAGTGACGGAGGGGCATATGGAGCAGAGCCCGACATGTGCAAAAACATGTGGAAAACGTTTACAGGCTTTACAGGCCATGATCTTTGAGTTCAGGGAGATTCGCAGGGATCGCAGGTCACGTTATCACATCCGCATATGATGGATGATAAAGTGTACAAGAACCTTGTATACCCACACAAGGTTCTTGCATACTGTATGGAAGATGTACATTTATTCATGCACTGTAATGTGATTTGTGCATTCATTACACTGTAACACATATTAGAGGTTCAGTATGTGGGTTTAATTTAGAGTTTTTCTCTCATTAAACTCTTTCCTTCCTCTCATTAGAGGCTCTTTTTTTGTTTGTTTTCTCACTGTCTTCTGCTGTCTGGATGTGAGCAGGGTGCAGAACAAACAGAGAAAAAGAAGATTGGTGGGCAGAGAGCGAGAGAGAGAGAGAGAGAGAGAGAGAGAGAGAGAGAGAGAGAGAGAGAGACTAGCACCTGGCCATACTGAAATCCCATCACAGTGGGGAGGAGGGAATAAAGGCTGTTGAACGTTCCCTTGGGCCTCTGCGGACAGGATGACATGTCTTAGAGCCCGCCTGTTCGCCTCCTGCTGTTACAACATCCTACACTGTGTACACCCGCTATCAAATACACATCACAGAGCCGTTATTGGATCTAAATGAAAAGATGTAGTAATGAAAATTAAGTGATATTGCATATGATGCAGAAATTAAGTGATGTTGTCTATGATGCCATTTAACAGACGAATGCTGCAGTACTGAACATCTGTTCAGACACTAATTTGTATTCCTTATGCTTAACTAAACGACTCCTAACAGCAGTCAAAGCCACCATCAATCTTAGAAAATAAGTATGACTTTTACTTTAGCATAATGTTGTGTGAATTGTGTAGGCAGACTGTTGACATTTTGGTTTCCCTCTCTCTACTTATTTCCTCGCACTCCCTCTCTCTTTCTGTTACTGCAGCCCAATGCAAACCTTTCTTCTTCATCTTTGTCTGCACAATGCACAATGCAGCAAAAGCCTTGAGGGGGTGTGTTTGTTTTGTTTTGCTTTGTGTCTTGTTCCAGCGCAGGGGACAGTCATCCAGTCATCAGCGTGGCTGTTCCCCACGTGCGCTGTTAGTCAATTAGGGCTGCCATTAAAGACAGAGGCACCCAGGGAAATAAAGGCAGCGGTGTGGATTTGTCTGTGCTACGCTGATTTCCACCCTTAAACCCTCTCCAGACGAAAAGACTGCAATAATTGGGCTTCTGACAGTGGGTTAGGGGGACTCATTTCCTGCCTTCGCCTCTTCCCCTCCTCTTTTCCATGCAATCATGTCTATCCAATCATGTCTTCCCAGCACCTACCTTTGCACCCGATCCCCCTAACTCTCTTTATCTACAACCACATTTGGCTGAAGAATTACTGAAGCCTTTCCTGCTTAATCTAATTGCTCTGGTTGCAACTGCAGGAACCTCACTTCCAAGCAGCTACTATCCCACCACTGATGCACACCACACCAAGAGGCCGACGTTAAAAGAGGCGCTAGTGTTCTTCCAAATTTTCCACACTGTGACCTAAAAATGCTTATCATTCATGTAATTTACAGACTCGCTGTGGGGCCTGTCGTGCATGTTCAGTAGAATGGTATAAACCTGATGGTTTTTACCATTATTTCCACTGCCCTTAAGTGGAAGAATATGTAACAGTTTTTATCCACTGTCATGCTGTGTGACAATAAATCTGGGCCACACAGATGACACTGCTTGTTTTACGATACTTACTATACAACCATTAACAAAAACATAACCAAAAGACGAATCAAGCTGTGACAGATTGTATCCATCTAAATCTTCACTGCTCTATAACACGAGCCACGCTCCCATAGTCGGGACCCTTGAACTCACAATAGCATGGGGTTAGATGATCAGATTACAGTGAAAAAACACACATGGGCATTGTTAAGGGCGTTTGCAATTCCACCCATGAACATGGCTCTCATTGTGCCCCACTAAATAGAATGCTTTTCATTCTGGAGTGAACACCAAGGGCAAACAGGACCTTGTGTCTCTGTGGTGCAGCATCTCCTCAAGGCTCTGAGGGGAAGAAGGGTCTCTCTTTTCAGGGCCATCTCTGCTGAAAAGCGCTGGTGTAGTTGCTTCACTCCCAGCACTTCTTAGCGGGGGAAACTTAATCTCACTTGTAAGACAATCTCAAAGAAAAAGACTTCAGCAATTTGATGTAAGCACCCCTTTCTATTGTCAATATTTTGACAGATTTCATGACAGCATAATTATTCGCTGGGATCCCTGCCAAGGATTTAATTGTTACATGCGTAATTACACGTTTAGTTGCAGAGATGTTGGAACAAAGCATTGGTTGCGTTATTAATACTGCAGTACAAATAGACTCTTTTCATCTTGGCTGATTTATGCTGTCTCTGTGGCTCCATAATCCAGCTATGAAAGTGGATATCTTACAAACCCTCTGAGGGCACCTCTCGCAAATCAATTCATTACCCCATAATATTGTCAGGCAAAGGCGCATCTTTCATAGATCAATTCATTATCCAACTTCTGGCAGTTGAAAGGCAGTGACTGACCACAGTTTCAAGTACTGATATCAGCTTTCAGAGTTTAGGAAGATGACTAGAAAGTAGACCAACTGTTGGCAGCCTTCCATCAAGAAGGGCTAATAAACAATGGGGTGGGACCACCGAATAACATCCGTTGTAACTGTAATGGTTTTATTTTCTTTCTTGGTAAAATACACTCTCCCCTGTTGTTTGCACTGAGGCTCATAACTATTGTATGAAGCCATAAATATCTATCTCCACGAGTAGCGTTTTGCTGCATTATACAGCTGCAATCTCACGATAATGCGCTCTTTTCATAAAGCTTTATTATTCAGTCGCTACGTCAAGTGATCAGGGAAGACCAGGTGACTAAGAGGACTGTCAAAATCCGTCTGTGTACTTGTGCTCCTGTCAGGGCAGCTACAGTTTGTCTTTGAGCCCTGCAGTGCTCAAATCTATAACATTCAGTACTGCAGTGGGGGTGATGAAGAAGAGAGCATGCAGTTAGTGAGGCTTTTCTTTTAGAGCTTGGGTAAAAATGGCAGTGTACAGCAGGTATGGTGGTGAAATATTGAAGGTGAAAATACACATTTTCTCAGTCAAATAGCCTCAGGCCCAGTGGTGCAAGGATATAAATGAATCAACATGCTTCCCCTGTTGAACTGACAGTATTTAATTGTATAATCGCATTTAGCGCAAAAACGACCATGACTGAGGACACCCCTGAGATGTTCCAATCCACCACATGCAGTGAATTACATGTAGGTCAGAAAACAAGCAGATTTGTGTAATTATGTAGGGATGTGGATGCAGTGTAGCTTGCTACAGAAGAGTAGCTATCTTCAAATGCCTCCTATTGGCCTGTATTCCTTGAGGAGGAGCTGGTGCCTGTCCTCATTAGTAGTCATTGAACGGGGCTTGGCAGTGTTTGTGAGGCAGCACCCATCACGTTTTTTCCTCCCAGCACACAGACACTGGGGGATGTGTTGTAATTACAGGCGTGCATAAGAGAGGCAGCAACACACCGATCTCGAACGCAGGTGGGTGGTTTGTTGTGCTGGGCTGGAGCAGCACGGCTCCAGTCTGCAGGCTACGCGCCGTCGTGCTGTTTTCGAGTGATCAAGATCTCTAAGCACGTTGACCAAATACCACCTGCCAGAGTGAGGATAGGGCATGGCACAGGTAAATGTTGGGTACATTGATGTTTTGAAAAGCCAAATCAATTTGCCTGTGAGGGATTTCAATTGATAGGAAAATGCAGGGAATTTTTGAAAAAAAATAAAATAAATCCACGGGTGGAAGGAGGCATTCTAGCAACAAAAGGTCAGCACACACATTTTACAAAGTGAAAATTGTTGTTTGTGTTTTCTTTGAATTTCTGTTGAGCATGAGTTCTATTAAATATTCACAGATCTCGTTCGAGAGAGGCTGAAACATTTTTTAATTCTAAAAAGCAATAACTTACCTCCCCATATAATTATACTCTGAAAGTGTTTTTAATGGACTTTTTTATCGAAAAAAATATATATATATAATCTTTATGTAATTGTTTAATTGCACAAGCTGACAAGCCATTGTGATTTGCAACCAAACACCTGTGATTGAGCAACTCCCCATCCTTTTATAGCAGCTGAACATGAACAGGCAGCAGTATATTTTCAGATCAAACCCGAACCAGAATATTGATGTGAACTGCCACATTCAGCAATTCTTTTCTGTTAAGAAATAAACAGAAAGGGGTGATGATCATTTTTTATGTAAATATGGTGATGGCTTCAGTTGATTAATCCAAACACAGAATGAATGCTTTCCTTAATGCATTTAATACATGGCCATATATCACCAGCTTATACCATCAGTTGAATGGGAGTTAAAAGATCCGTGCACTACCAGACATAGACACTGTATGGATTGTATCCTTCAGTGTTTGGATTACTGTGTTATGATGGCAGGGCAGACTGATTCATTAGGATTAGCAGATTTAATGAAAGCATACCTCGACACACAGTCCCATTCTCCACAGCCTCGTTCCCAGCCTTGCACATGCAGCGTCCGATGGGTACCATCCATTCTCCATCTCCATTGCAGTACAACTTAATTGGCACATCCACCTCCTCCGCGTTAGGGATGCAAACACCTCTTGCAGCCACCAGGGAGGTGCTTTCAGCTCCTGAGAGTGTCTCCTGGAAGAGGGCCCCATTAGTGATGATGCGGGGACACTTCCGGTAAAAGACGCGAACAGCGATGAGCGACATGCAGCCGCCATAGTCCTGGAATGCCAGGTAGAAGCCATTTCGGGACACAGGGCCGAAGCTCCGAACCTCAGTGTTGATCTTCATCACTCTGCCCCCTAGGTCTACCTGGGAGAAGCTCTCATCTGCTGCGATGGTGTCAACTTTGATCCAGGGGTTCTCCATCCAAGCGGGGGAGGTTCTGGTGGCTGTGTCGGCATCAGATTCATAGTAATAGAGGTTAAACGTCTCTTTACAGGAGCCTGGCACGTTGGGAATGCTACTGCAGTCCCTCACGGAGAACTTCATCTCCACATGGATCCGCTGAGCACCACGGCGTCGGATGTACTTTGTTCGTACCCAGTTGTTCTGATTGTTGTCGAAAACATTGCAGACCTGGTACGTCCGTATGGTGTTCATGTTTTCATCATAACCGCTCACCTCCTCCCACTGTTGACCAAGGAAAGACATAAACATATTTACATTTTAATACAGAATTTAATGAAAAACAATAAAATTGGCAATTGAGTCACGTAGTTTGAACTGATTCATTCAATTAAGTTCAATTCAACTGTAAAGCAGGAAATGGTCTGCCTGTTTTCTATTAATATAAACTGTCATAAACCCCCACGCTGATACCTATTTTGCTGCAATAATAAGAATGTTTTCATGCGCACTTTATAATACTTTGATTACTGGGAGTAATCAGCTTAAGGCAATATTTTGATTAAATTGATTATATGGTGCAAAGAAACAAAATAACCCAGTTTCCATGGAAGCATTAGACTCTAAAGGAACAAATAAGAACCAGCCTCCTCTCGTTTTTGTGGTAAAACTGGTATATTAACAAGGCTACTTACTCCAATTTGTTTAGTCGAGTAAATAAAAAATATCATTTTACATAACACTATTATCCTGAAGATTTACTTTTTTAATGAGAAACAACACATTAAGGTTCATTATTTGGATCTTGTGTGTAAAATGACTTTTAGAAATTCAAGTTGTGCATCTATGAGAACAGCTGCTCTGTGATTACTGACTGAGTTCCAACTTTAGGACATTTCTAGGACAGGGTATATGAACTTGCTGTCATCTGTTACCTGGCACTTTGTACCATGCTGACTCTGAAAGGTAAATCAAACAAAGGGAGGTTGGCATTTTGAAAACCGTACTTGGATTATAGCATCAATCTGTTTGCCCTTTTTTGGTGCAGTTAATGGTTTTGTGTAGTTTTCATCTGAGTATGATTTATAACACTGTACTCAATTTCCAGGACGAAACATCATTATTATTATTTCAGGATGTTAAAAAAATATAAGCCCTGCTTTGTATAGACAGACAGCTTTGATGTTTACTGTCTACTTTTCTCTCATTGAGGAAACCATGCACATCCTGTAATGCTTTAAGCGAAACTGAGACGTGACATTAAGTCACTTGAACAGAGCACAGAGGTTCTGGTTTATGTGATAGTGCGTCCTCCTTTTTTTATTGTGTCTTAATAGGACACATTCATAGCACATACTGTAATGGGTTATTGACATTGCAGTGAAAGCTCCTTTCACTACAGCGAAGCACTGAGGAAACATCACATGAATTTTCCCCAATCAAAGTCATACTTAATTGACATAATCATATTACACAGGTAATCATATAAAGAATAATCAATGGGCAATTTTACACCAGGTTTTTCTGGTTATTCTGTTCTACTTCAAAGTCCACATACTGCTCTTTGAGTTCTCGCACAGACGGTACAGACTCCACATGCAACCTCTGTGGTTTTTCCTGCCCCTTGGCCAAGGATCAAACCAGCTTTAAACACCATGCGCTCTAACCACCAAGCAGGTCATGACCTTGACCTCGGCATCTCAGCCCAGGAAAAACCTTGTTCTCAACCCCCAAGAGCCACTTTGCATCAGCTGCACCCTCTAGTGCTTCCCCCCTCCTGCTCCACCTTCCCCCTTCACTCTTCACTTCACAGCTGATATAATTTCTCAAATTAGTGCCCACTTAGTGAGGATTCTGACAGATTTTGACGGGTTGGGAGAAGAAAGTCACCCCTCTTGTTGCAAACTAGAGTTCCATCAAACACTTTTTGACTAATTAGAAGAGCTTTAGTTCTTAATTCCCATGTCCTGATTAATCAACACTTGTGTGATTTTGGCTTGACCCAAAATCAAACCATTACAAGAGCCAACATAAACAGAAAACACTGGTGCAGCCAAAAATAATAATAATGATCAGAATAATGAGAATGCAGCTGAACAGAAAACAAAGAACTTTATTATCTGAATCTTGCTTGTCAAAACTGAGTCTGTAAGTCCACTTTATGTTAAATCAGAGACAACACATTTTGACATTAATGCTGCCAATTTAACTGTGTTAAATCTGATCCTAAAAAATATTAAATGTGAATTCAAGTTGAGTTCTACAATTATAAACTATGGATAAAAATGGTTAAAATGTGTAACCAAGAAGCATTTTCATCTAAAGACTTAGACTAAATATAGACTAAGTAGCTGCCGAAATTAACACTGCGTGGGGGGATGACTTAAGGATAAATGTGTCTTTTGGCCCGTACTGGCAGACATCATCATCGCAGGTCATGAGCAGCCATTGACCTTCCCACTTGTTGAGGAGCAGCAGGGAGGCTGTGGGCCAATTAAACAAGAGCGGACAGTTCGCTTCTACTGAGCACAGAGCGTTGGACAATCACAGTTTAATAAAATGAATGCAGAGACAGGTGGTGGTTGCTGCTAATGAGGGATGCAGACAGGGGAAACTGCAGGGGAAAGTGTTGGCAGTGATGTGGGGGGAAGGGTTGAGCTAGGGTAAAAAAAGACCCCAAACAAAATGCGTTTTGATGGAGGGCCCCTTTTTGTCCTGCCATGGCCCCTTTACCCTGCTTTCATCACAGCCAGTGGAGGGAAGCAAATGGGGCATAATAAGAGCCTAACGATCAAGCACAGAGTGTGAAATTAGAAGAAACGTCTTCATTTTCACAGCTCTCTCCCTTGGCTCTTTACAGAGAGTGCTGTAAAACGGTGGTCATGTGTTTTAAGTACAGAAGGTGCAGGTAACCCTGATGGTGGGTGTCAAGATGGATTAGTTAGAGGGGCTGAGCTGCCCTCAGATGACGATGCAAACAAAAACTCCAGCTTATTCCACCCAGATCCTGTTACATTTGCCGAAATGTTGTTTTTCTTGTTCTCTGAGTGTGGAAATCAACAGCCGTAGGGCTGAGTGCATTGACTAGTGCATTACTATAATATAAAATAAACAGATGTTTCAGACCAGAATGATCAAAGACATTTTCTTAATAACCAAAGGCATACCAAATATTATCAAAACCTTATTTGCATTTATGAAATATTTGGGTTCTTTTTCTGAGCTGTTAGACTGTAAGACTTCAAGGTAAATAACAAGTCTTTTTTTCATGGCACACTGGATATGCTTCCTGTCTCTGAGAAACACCACACACAAACACATACTCAATAAAAAACCAATGGTGTGAAACAGAATGCACGACTGGATCCAAACAAAAAGATACTGTTTTATGTTTAATTGGTCTCGATGGGGTCCTGAATCTAAAAATCCTGGGCTGAATAGTGTTGGCAATTCATTTTCAGTGTTTGGTTTAACCGGCTAGGTGTTACCTATATATTATTCCAAGCACACTAAAACAAACACTAGATGTGTACCTGCATATGATAGTGAAGCCTCAAGTGTACATTAACAAAAGTTTTAGTGCTACATGAATGATACCAAAAAGCCGCTTGTTACATTTATGGCTGAGGCGATTATTCCCATACAAAGTATGACAAAATTACCATTTAAAGTCTGTGCAAAGGCAATTCTAAGATTCCTTTCAAAGTACATTAAATATGTTGAAAAATAGTTGCTGAAAACGTGAAAAAACTTTGAACAGTAAAACAGTTTTTCACCAGTTTTCAGTCCAGGATTTTTTGGGCGGTCCTAAAGGGTGGCTCGATGACACACTGAGGCCACCCTGAGCATACCCCTGCACCCCTAGCAGAGAGGTAGAGATTTTCATCTCAATTCATCTCGCTTAGAGTGTTTCAAAGTTAGTCATGTCTAATTTCATAAACTTGTCGATCATTCAAATTGACTGGGTGGTTAATAACACTTTTGTCTTTGGTCTGACAAACTCAGAACGCATATTTGTTCTTACTTAACACAGACTTTAAGTAATCTAATTTCAGTGTATTTGTCTGATAAGAGAGCACACCTGCTGTTTAGATAATGCATGTTAGAGTTATATCAAACAGTCATGAGCAACTGCCCGCGCAGTGTTCAAATTCGTGCACATTCATCATCCTGCCAGTTAAACTGATTTTCAGCTGTTTCAATTGTTGTTAGGCCATCTCTGCTTTGTTAATAAAACTACATTCCCCCGGGGCGGCATTTAGCTCAGTCGGTAGAGCAGCCGCCCCATGTGCGAAGGCTCAGTCCTTGCTGCGGAAGCCCAGGGTTCGAATCTGACCTGTGGCTCTTTCCCGCATGTCATTCCCCATCTCTCTCTCTCTCTCTCTCCCCGCATTCCTGTCACCCTTCAGCTGTCTCTATCAAATAAAGTTTGAAAAGGCCAAAAAAAATCTTTAAAAAAAAAAAAAAATACATTCCTACACCAGCCTTGGGTCCACTAACTGGAGTGCATGTAATTCATGTTGTGCTAGAGCAGCAGTACTGAGAGACAAAAGCCCTTCACAGAAAACCAGTTTGAACTGAATATAGATTGTGGTGGTTACACTATGGCAGAGCTAGTAGAAACTGCTATATATCAGCTGCTCCTCTCTTCCTCTGGTGTTATACGAGGTGCTACAGTTCAGTGAGCGTCACTAACAATGGGCTTCAGAATCAATATCTCCTCTGCCACTCCAGGAGAGAGACAGAAAAGTTCAGTTGACCTGCAATCCATACGTCTCCATGACAGTAGGACTCTGCTTTATCTGTAAAGCCAAGCGGAACGCACTGTCAAGGCTGAATTATAGACTCGAGTTACCTCTACAACTGAGCCGATTCACCAAAGACAGCTTTTCATTCACCAGTCGAAACGATGAAATAAGTCTTGTCCTCTTTGGACTTCTTTGTGGCAACTAATTACAAAACCTCTCTGTAAGCACACATTATGCAGGAGCTACTGTGAGCTTTCCGATTTCTTGTCCACTCAACTGACATTTTAATCCAAATTGTTTTATAGTAAGTAAGCGCAGGAGGGTTCAGTGCTCAGATACACATAAGTCGTGCATTTGTATACATAATTACAGTCACAGCCTGAAGGTGATTGACAACAGCCACACTGGCTCAAAAGATAAAAATCAACAACTCACCAACTGACTCAAACAAGATCCTCATTTTAAACACAGGAACAAACCTTGAGATTGGCCTCATGTCAAAGGATATCCACTTTCAAGGGCAGTCAGGCAAACATCAGCAGCCAACAGTCTAGAAACACATGGCTTTGCACATGTCATATTGCACTGTTGGGACTACTCTTACAACGTATTCACACTGCAAGCAACGCAATCAAGTTGTCAGAATTCTCAATTTCCTGTACATCTGCGCAACCAGGAAAACTCGCCAACATGCAGACGGTCAACAAGTTTGTCGACTGCAAAAAAAGCTGACCACAACTACAGTCTTCGTGACCACAGGTCGTCAACACCCGGGCAAATTTGTGATAAATAGATCTGTCTGGCAAATGCAAGCAGAAGGGCTGTTGATGGTTGTTACAGTCATATAAAGACTGTAAAATTGTTATTTGCAAGACTGAAAGAAGAATCACCCCAAAACAAACGACTACAACCATTACTGCACCCATCACTGGGGACAACTATAATTTGAGAGTTGTTATATTCTATTGCAAGCTTTTTATTAATCCTAAATCGGTTACTTGATGATAGACGATGGCAAAGCAGCATTAAACGCAACATGTATAAAGTGTTTTAGTTAAAGCTATGGCTGCACAAGACAGCTACAGTACAGTGTAGGAAACAGCCTGTTCTACATCTCATAACTGGTCAGAATAGAGTGACACATCAGTCAAGTGTGAACGCACTGTCAGAACACTCAAAGATTTAACGGTTTCATTGTTTTGACATAACATGAGCGCTGTATTTATCACGTCCTGTCATTATAGTGTTTGAATTAACCTGAACTAGCTTCACAATCCAGAGCTGCATTACATATCACCGCTCCATCACTGACAGAAGTAAATAAATTATTCAAACAAAAGCAGGGAGAGAGACCCTGTGGAAAACTCTCCAGGCACAGTCGCCCCATTTGCAGTTGTGGGAAATCTGTCAGAGCAAGAGTGCCTTCCCTAGAGGGACAGAGGACAAATGACACCCACTCTCTGCATTCAATTACTACGAGAGAGGCCATGGGAGCCAAATCCTGCAGGAGACCAGGCTACATAGAAAGGAGAAACTCACTCACACACACACACACAGACACACACAGACTTAAGTAGAACTGTCTGCTGCAGTCAGCTCCAATTACCACTGTCCACTACTAATGCACAACATGTGAAACTAGAAGAACAATTCCATCTTTTCCCCCATTCCACAACGCTGCATGTGGATTATGTTTGCATATTTCTTTGCATAATTCCTAAAACATAATTTCACAGACTCTAATTGTGAGTCTGTGAGTCACACTCACAAATTAGTGGTTACTTAAAATCCCTGTGAGTCCAATACAATGAAATATGTCGAACAAATTACTTGTAAAGAAAAAGAAAGGCCACGTGAAAAAAAAGTATGTCGGTCTGCCACATATGCCCACAATTATATGTAAACAACCTCAATCTTATTCCAAAGGAATTCTAATACGATTTGCAATATCTTTGATCAATCACAAGGAACTGATTTGTTTCAAAAAAAACGTGCAACATCCACTGCGTATTGCCTTTCGGCAAATCTTTCCTGTGTAGTGTGTCCCCAAGTGACACTAGATAGATCCTGCTACAGGACATTATGACACATCCATAATGATAACCTAACCCACACACACACCACCTCATTATGTTCTCCGCCTATGCAGAAGACCTCAGTTTTCCTTCCACAGTAGCTTTGTGTGCTCCCTGCGGCCGTAAGTCTATTTCCAAATGGCTGCTGCTGTCAGTACTTCAGCGCCCGCGCGCGAGAGAGAGAGGGTCAGGAGGTCTGACCTGATGTTCACACGTCTCTCAACTCCACTTGAGAGGGAAACATTGACCACTTAACCCTGCTCTGCAAGCCGGCTATGCATCAGCTTCCACGTCACATGGAAGATTCTCAATGGGTCAAGATCTCTGAGTAACTTTACGTAGATTAATTTTAATAAGGAGCTGCACAAGTTTCTTTGCAAATGTTGAGTTTACATTAGAAGTGATGGGTGCATTGAAAATGAGCTTTTTTCTGTACACTGCTACATGCAATATATGTAAAACCAAACTGTGAACTTGTCAAACAGCGTCAGATGTAATCCATTTTAAAATTATTATGTGCTCTGTATGTGCACTTGGGGTAACGTCCTCACAAAGTTGCCCATAGACAAACAATCTACATGATAGCCCAGCTATACCGACTGCACCAGTTTCCTTGTGTGGGTGGAGTGAGACATGTGACACGTGTGTTTTGTTGCCAGAACATTAGTCAGAGGAGAGTAAACCTCCTAAACTGCCCCGGGATGAATTCTGGTTTGGTAAATATAACAGTGTGTCAGTGTTTCTGCACATTGCTATCAACAATAATGAAGATGTCTTGCTTATCTGGCTCAGGAAGAACATAAGTCTGGCTGTCATTTCACATAATTAAAAGGAAGACCTGCCTGGCTATACAAAAGCACGGTTATAAAACTTGATTTACAGGAGCCCAACTGCGATATTATTTTACACAAATCACTTCCAAAACCTACTGTAGGAAGTTGCTTTTACAGCTGTACTTGAAGAAGTTCCTTATACTAATAATTTGATAGGCGATATGGAAATATGCTGTAAAATAAAAGGCTGAAATAACACCAACTGCCATAACATTTCTGACTTAATATCACACTGTTACTTGTTTGTGTTTCCATTGTGTCGCAAAGTATCACATGTCAACTTAGGATATATTTCATGAAGCTATACAGAGTAGTGAAAGCCAACTGCCGTTGCGGCGCTCTGCTGGATGTTACTGATCCACCAGTTAAGCCCATGAAGCCGTGCATATATGTGTGTAAGACAATAGCTTCTGTAAAGCACCTCTCGCTGTTATACTGAGAGGGAGAGCGAGCTCTGTTTCCACACCTGTTGCCCTGGGCCATAAGGGACAAGCTATCTCCATCGCTCTCACTCTTCGCTTTCCAATGGACTGTGCTTGTGACAAGTTCAGCCATATTGTCTTAAAACGTCAGTGCCCACGCTGAAAAGTCTAACGTATACCTGATTAAATCCAGCGGCTTAGGGGCTTGTTCGCATTTCACTGCACTCCAACAGAGGGATATATTGTAAATGCATATGAAAGGTTTTAAGAATGGAGCACCTCTGAACTTAAAAAAATGAAATAGGAGCACACGTTCAAAAAGTCCTCATAGATATCTCTTTAAATAAAATAAAATGTGAAGATATTTGATTTTGGAAGAGAAAACTAGCACACAATCAGGCGGTACACCACATGTTACTGGAGTAAAGATGATTCTTGAAGAGCTTAGAGGTCTTTAGTTTGATGTTTAGGACTAAATTTCACCTCACTTTGGCCGCAGTGGACATTTTCACCGCACATAGTTTGCAACAGTGACCTTAATGTGCAACTTCTTAGCCTGAAGTTTCTTTTTAGTATTAAATCTGATTATGAAATGTGGGTTGAGTTGAGACTTTTGCTGAATCTAACAATTTGCAGAGATGAAACGAAGATGTGATGTAAACTGTCTTTGGAGTCTCCCTCTGTGCAGATTGGATCCAGAGCTGGCGAGAGAAAAGGAAACCAGGCGTCTTTTCGCTTTGGTATTGATTGTAGGAATTAGCAGGAAGGAGACAACGTCCCCTCAGGTTGGGAGAGATGAAGTTATACTAAATTATTGCTGAACAACTTTGAAGTTGTATCATGGAACTGTTGGAGGCTAGTTCCCTATACTGACATTTTTTGCTTCTTTTTAAGGGCAAAAAGACACAGCATGATAGAATATAATTCAAACCATCTTTAATACAGACCACAGAAGCATAAATAATTGAATAAAATCGGCAGTGGTTTTTTGAAATGCACCAGCAAATAAGTCTACAACATTTTTTCTCTCTTTTGGACTCATTCTGAGAAGTCTAAATCTTGTGGTGGGGTAAGAAGTGAAGGAGACTGAGACTCTGGTTTTGGCTGGCTTTAAGTGGGCCTGGCTTGCATGTGGCTAGGAGGAACCAATGCCCTGGCAAACCATGTGGAAATACTGTGCATCAAACACCAACAAGGCCCATATAACACATAGCTTCTAGCCTGGCATATGAACACAGGTTTATGATTGTTCACTCTTACTGTGTTTGTCATGACCCAGAAAGTTCAGATGGGGTTAAAATGTAGAAAACCTGGATCATGATCAGGAGGAAAAACCCCAAAGAAAATGGGCTAGAAAATATTCTAATGCAGGAATAATGATGTATATAAAACTATGTGAAACTATGGTTAAAACAAAACAAAAAAAGAAAACGTGGTAGTATTGGCTCTTTAAATTCTACATTAAACCAAAAGTTATTTTTCAAACATCTATTAATGTGGCAATTATAGGCCACACAATTTACATAGTTTAATGATTTAATAATTATTTCATTGTAACTTTGCAGTTGGATTTGGGTGAAATAACACTCTGGGTATCAGACAGGCTCATTAATTGAACTTTGACCTCAATGTGAGAGACCAAAACACAGACAGAAATAAAGTTATCATGGGGTCCTGAGCAAATTCACACATTAGCTTCACTTTTACATCAAACAAATTATCTTTGTCACAATGAAAATGTCCTAAAATGACTTGCAATTATATTATTACTTAATTAAACCTTCACTTACACTATTATCACTCGACCCTGACACGGGGTAGACCGTCCAGCCGAGCTCCGCTGTGGCTGTAGTGGAGTCCATAAGCGTCTCTGTGGAAAGAAATAAGGGAGAGACAGTGGTCAGATAATCTCCTGAGAACATGAAAACGTTGCCGTGGTTGAATAGAAAAACCACTTCAGTAATACAAACATTTTGAGAGGAAGCAGATAATATTATATAATTTACTCTATAAAATGTCAGAAAATAGCGTAATGTCCATTGGAAATTTCCAGACGAAGGCGACGTCTTCATATTTTGTCGGACTGACGGCTGGGAACTCAAATACAAAATCTAAAATCATTTAAAAGAGCAAAAAATATGTTCTAATATATATATATATTTTTTTTTTTAACAAACAAGGGCTACATATTTCTGAAAATTATTAAGGGGTTGTTCACAGTTCACAAAGTTGTTTTGTCTTTTGTCTTGT
This sequence comes from Argyrosomus regius, assembly GCA_946959425.1. Classification (NCBI taxonomy): domain Eukaryota; kingdom Metazoa; phylum Chordata; class Actinopteri; family Sciaenidae; genus Argyrosomus; species Argyrosomus regius. The sequence goes on from OX336885.1 coordinate 13,140,173, forward strand.
TTATCATCAATTCATCTTTTAAGTTATTTATGTTAACTTAGTGAGCAAAAATCCTGCTTGACAGTTTGTGGTTGAAGAGAGAATGTGCTACCACAGAAAGATTGCTAGTAGTTTCCAGAGAGGTCAGTGACATCTTGGTCAGCAGAACTATGTCATCTTGTGACTTGTAGGCAAAACAACAGGCTGGAATAGCAAATCTCCACGGTACAGCGGAGGGGGCCACCCTATATGCTGTGGATTAGCGGGTGGAAAGAAACACCTCTGGTAATTGGGGTCAAAGAAAATGTGCCTCTTGTCTGTCATGAGGTCCTCTGTGGCACACATTCCACCAGTCTGACCCAACTGTCTGTCATGCTTACTGAACCATTCCCACTGTCACCTTCTTTACCTCTTCTTCTTACCCTCTTGTACCCATGCCCTCAAGACCTCTTTTCCATTCCTGACTTCATCTCAACTCTGCTTCTCTCTGTAGGCGACAGAGGGCAGGTCTAATGAATTTCTCCTGCTGCTGAGACAGGCTGTGTCACTCTTGTTCTCTAGTGTTGAGCTGCAGCAGATGGAGAGAGCATTCGTCAGGTTCGAGGCGTCAGCTGCAACTCCAAAATGCCACAGAGGGATTTAGAGACCCCCTCGACAAACACGGCCACTAAGCTTAGCATAAGTCACATCCAGCCATTGTAATAGGTCGGATGAACAATTGCATGCTTCTCTGGCTCTTCATTAATATTAGATAGATTAGATAGATATGAACTTATTGAATTGGCACTAATAGTGTGGGTTAATTCAAAGTCCTAGCTGCTGAAATCAGATAGCGTGCTAAAGTTCTTTGAGGAATATATTACAGGTAATGAATGAAATCAAAGATAGGAGGATGTGAAGTTACATCTCACAGGATTTTCACTGCATACGCAGCTCTGTAGCAGCTTGCAGGATATTTCAGAGACTTTGAGTTGTTTTATAACGCTGGATTTCCTCTGATTTATATTCCAGCAAAAGCCACAGCTTTTAATTAACAGGCTCCACACGCATCGGTTTATTTCAGGGCCTTCTGCTGACTTTCTGCGTCTCACCAGTACTCACAAGGCATAATACTAGATTTCACATCCTATTCAGTTATCACAAAGCCCAAATCGTATAATTAGGCAGATGAGACTGCAATTGAGCAGCTATTGATAACCTTGTGTGTGACTCTGAGCCGAGCAGCCTACATGGGTGTTAGGCAGTGAAATGGTAATTATGCCCCATAATGATAACGATAATTAGTGGAGGAGTAAAGTGAGAATAATGAACCCCCTCTGCGGTGGTTTAAGGAGTGTTGTGGGGGAACAGGGGAGCGAATTTCCTCAGGAATGTTAACACAGACCGAGTGACACCCCACCGTCTTACTCCATCCTTCTCTTTCTCTTTTTCTGTCTGGAGCTACACATCCCCTCTATTTCTTTCTGCTCTCTCTTATAATCCATCACTTTCTCTTCTCTCTTTCTTTCCTGTTTTCCCCTTCATACTTCTCCCTCTCTTCCTTCCCTCACACAGACTGCCTCTCCCTCCCTTCCCTCTGTCTCTCTCTCCTGCTATCAGCGGCCCGCACGCTGGACAAGTACTACCTCAGCCTGAAAGACTGATCACTTTTCTTCCTCCTGCTTTCTACACTTCAGTCCTGGCAGCCACACCGATTCATTACCTCCCGTAGAGCAGAGCAGCACATAGCTCACCACTGTCAGACACTTCCTCGTTCTCAGTCTGAACCTCCAGCCGGGACAGAGCATGGCTGCTCAGCAAGACACATTGGCTATTAATCAGAAAGAGGACAGGGCGCAGAGGTTCTCGCCTGAATCCAACCGCAGGCATCACTTATTTTTGTTTTTTCTTGTGGGCACTTGTTTATGATGTGAGGATTTCAATTTTGGCACTCATGGGACTGGCAGTGATGTCATCTGAGGAAGACATTTAAGTGTGCACACGCTGTCCCACCAGCAGCATCTCCTTTGTATGTGGGTTGGACACAATTGGCACTACATACTGTACTGTGTACAATAGACAATACACCGTAAGTTGATATGGAGTACCAGATGTAATCAATCTGTATCGTCTATTGTGTCCAACCCTTAGGAAAACCCTGTGAGGTTAAATCCAGGTGGCATTTTAAACCTTTATACCAGACTAAATAAAGTAAGTTTACAGTTTTCCCCTCGCTCTGCCTAAACAATATTTTCTTTTCTCTGACCTATTTTCGAAACTGAAAAGCACTTGGCCATGAATTCTGTTTGTGTTTGGCGGACAAGAATCTGCTGCATTTTCTAACTATGAGTCATGATTTAAAACGTATTCTTTTCAGAGTTTAGTAAAGAAAGAAAGAAAGAAACAAAGAAAGAAAGAAAGAAAGAAACAAAGAAAGAAAGAAAACCAGATCTTTATATTGCAAAAACAGTTTCAAAGATCAAAGATTCTGTTCTACTTGCTGACTTTTTATTTACTTTAGAGCTGCAACAATTAATCGATGAACTTCTATAGTTGAACTATTATTTTATTATTTATTTATTTATTTATTTATTAAGAGAAAACTCTTTCTTTGGTCCTCTATGACACTAAACAAAATTTTTTTGGGCATTTTATGGACCACACAATTTATCAATTAATCTAGAAAATGGTCGACAGATTAATGGATAATTAAAATAATAATTAGTTTCCTGATTTACTTTTTCAAATGTTTTAAATAAATATTTGATGTTACTGCAGCTATGTTATTAGTGTCTTTTTGTAACCAATTTCCTCATTGCAAAAACTTCTAGTACTCTGTATCCCGTTAAAAACAGAAAAACGCTGACTCTAACTTTTTCTGCATGTTTTTTTAAAAAGCTCTTGCACACTTAATATAAAGTGTAGCGTCTGTCTGGCGCCGCACAACTCTGTTTGTACTATAATGGATTTGCACAACACCCAAATGTGTTCAGGAGGACAGAAGATCTAATGACAAACTGCAGCCTCTCAATTTCCTACTTACAGCAGTAAGTGTCTTTGCATTATTTGTGTGACAACGGAGAGAGTGATGCATAAAAATGCTTTAACTGTTGGAAAAATGGCCTCCACGCTGGCGGTCTAAGGCAGAAGCAATACTTTGCTGTCTACACGAACAAAGAGATGTTTTTAAATATGAAACATTAATGTCCGAACTTTAATATATTTTCTAAAATTGCAAAGAATATTAGCAATACAGTAAATAATTAAAGCTTGGATGTCTTTTTTTTTCTTTTTTTTAAACTTGATACCCTCGACTGTGGAGGAGGGCTATGAATATGCAATGAGACCTAGGAGTCTAAGAAAAGCCTACTAGGCTGAGAGTGCTTCCTCCAACACTTCCTGAGACTAAGGAGAGAGTTTAGTGCTGATCTGAGAGAGAGCTCTCCAGTGAGAGGCTGTCTGAAGTGACAGGCGAAGGGGGAAGGTTTGGGTGGAGGAAAAGGAGGGGGGCTGTGGTACTACAACAACACTCTTCTTCTCTAAGAGGGGTCAATGCTGCATCTCAGCTTTCTAAAGAAAGTAACAGCATTTTCAATGAGGGATACAGAGAAGTGCTGTTCACAGAAAAGACATCTCGGCTCAAACAACCACCGCCAGTAAGAAAATAAGCATTTTACACAAGCAGGTACAAAGACTTCAGACTGAAAGTTATCTGCAAGCTATTGTGTTGCTGAATTAATAAATGAAAGCAACCAACACAGGATATTGAAAGAGCGTCTCCACTTAATATTAACATGCCGCGTATGCTGCATTGGAAATGTATTCATCCTTTCATTTTCTCCGCACAGTGTTTGCTCGAGGTTTTATTATTTATTTTTCCTGCCAGCCAGTTTCTCAGCGTTTGCAGCTGGTTTTCACGATGGTGACTTATGTCCAAAGGGTATGAAAATCAGGTTTTGACAGACGGATGGCCAATTAGTCAGAGCAAATAGACAGATTTCTGCAGTTTGAGTGATGGATGGAAACTTTCTCTACCGCCATGATTAATCCCTCAACTACACTCGTGCACCTTTTCCCCGGGCATCAAGTGAGATTTTTTTTTCTTTCTATCACAAGTATACAAGCTGGTACATGCTCGTATGTTAAATGGCTGACTTGAGATATTTCTAAGCTTTTCTCAGCGTGAAGAATCCCTTTCGACAATTTGCTTTGCAACTTATTGCATCACTATTGAGGAAAAAACCTTGCATATAAATTACTTTGACATGGCAGTTCAAACCAGAATCAAAGCAAATATACCAATTTTCTAACAAACTGGCCTATATTTAGGGCCTACAGTTTAATGAGGGTATTTTGAAGAAGCAATTGACCTCCAAAACAGCGTGAAGCAGCTAAGAGGCATGACTTCTTTTTATCTTTCTCACCAGCAGAACTGTAGCCTCTGCTCTCTATGGAACAAACAGACATTCTCCTCAACATTCAATTTAACATCGACATAAACCACATATGGTGCTTTCCACGGCTGTGATAATGTCAGCTAAAAGGACTAAAAAGCAGTTAAACATTCTCCCTATAAAAGCCATGCTGGGTAAAGTTCAGTTTAACCACTGCTGAAGGGCGCATGTGCATTTACTTGCCTTTCACTAAACACCTGAAACCATAGTATTTGATGGCAAATGTGGGAAGATTGTGGTATGTGGTACAGTTGCAGAGTAACATGAGCAAGCTGTTCATTGTGCTAAAAACAGAACCCTATATAGTGGACCCGGCACGGAAATCTGCCCAGATTAAGGGGCAAGGCAATGATATACCCCTGAGGGAGCCAGTGCAAGTGCAGAGACATGATTCATAGCTATAATGATGGACAGGGCTACTGTATGGCCTGTTGGAAAGAATAACAGTCTGTTTCATTTAGAGGGAAGAAGTGGATGGAGCCCCTGGTCCAGAGCAACTCAGCTCAACTTATCTGTCAGCACAAGCTGGGCCCATTAAGGTACAGTAGAGCTCCCACCAATGTCACATAACAGCGTATCCCTGTGTGTTAAATGAATTCTTAATCCCACTTTTAAAATGAAACAGAGGCTTTGTGGACCAAGTGGCACTAGCCCAAACCCTGGAGCTTTTTTCTCTTCGTTAAAGAGTCAAAGGCAGGCTGGCATGTAGCCCTGGGTATCCAGGGCGCTACCCGGTGTGTCATTGGTGAGACATCACTCTGTCAGGGAGATTTATGTGCTGTAGAGGTTATTGTTGAGTCCTGAAAAGGCTGCTTCGAAGCGGGGATGATGATGTAGGTGTTTCAGGGGGGAAGCAATGAGGTACAGCTCATCAAGGCTGCAGAGTGGTGTGTTTTCCAAGGCAAGAGAAGATGAGGGAGGAAGGCGGGTAGTTGATTTTGGCAGAGGACGGCGCAGTGTGAAATATGGTACCACACACACAAACACTAACGCACAGAAAGTAGAGCTCTCTCAGAGCTTTGACTGTTGACAGAATGATACAGCATGGCGTTCCCAGGGGCCTCAAACAGGATGTACGACAGTAATCCCTACACAGCCGAGCTGTGTTATCAGTCAGTGCAACTTAACTTGTCAGCAAGGCCAAGGGGCAATAGCCTAAAACAAATGTAAGAGGAGCAAAAACTACAACTTGATGTATGACTGAAAAACTGTCAAGTTCTCCAATTGGCTGTAAATGCCTTTAACCATGTATCTCAGGCATTTCTTGTATTTTCCTGTTGATGGAACACAATGTGATCTCATCTGTACAGCAACAAAATACTGTATCGGATCTCACATCTACCACCATATATCACCCTCGTTTTCAATTGCAGAGTGAATTAAAGATGAAAAGATATAATAATACCCTGGATAGTGAGATCATACCAAAGTCTGACCATAAGGAGGAGGAAGAGACTCAGATCCTTATTGTGGAGGGCTTTCTGCTTTACACATACAGACCCTTGATCAACGTGCTGAAACAGCATTACTTTATTTTCATCCCATATGAAGAACGCAAAAAGAGGAGGTGCTCGAGGAACTACACGCTGCCAGACCCCCCTGGCCTCTTCGATGGAAACATCTGTCCCATGTATCTGAAACACAAGAAACCTCCTACTCAGGTAAAATAATGCTTGATGCTCCAAATGTATTTTTTGTATATTGTTTTCTAAAAAAAATTGCAGGTTATATTGTATATTGCATTATGTATGTAGCCATTTGCACATTCACAACTAGTTTCAGTTGCAGTATCAGAAGAGACTCAGATACTGCCTAAACAACAGGATCTGTAATTATAGGTACACGTGTTGTTGTTTGGTACCAAAATGATACCACGTAATATATTTACCCTGAAACAGGGTAGTGTCCCATTCGCCTTTTTTTCCCCCAGGATGGCAAAGTCATGTCTCGCCCTACTCTGACTTGGATTGGTTTACCCCACTAACCCTAACCAATCTATCCAACCCAAAACAAAGAAGATGAGTACTAGCCAGTCAGAGGCAGATCAGGAAAGGTCATGTGCACTCTTCTCCCACTGGGAACTGGGAACTACTGTTTTAGAGCACATATAAGAGGTGGTGGTGTAATGTTAGCCAGAGCTTGCTAAGTATCATATTATCATATTTAACTAGAAAACAAAAGAAAGTTTTTTGGCATTTTTTTTTGGCAGTTGTACATGTTCTAAAGAGGCCAGAACAATGATGGGCTATCACACAGGGTTAATAGTATACAGTTGTTAAAAAAATAAATTACATTTGTATCAATTGGAACATTATGGTCCTATAGAGAGTGTCCTATATAAATCCTGAAAATCAATTTTTCGTGTTCAGTGCTCTACTAAAATAATAACTACCATGAACAGGTCTTTTTCAGCAATTCATGGAAGGCTGAAATGTATTAGTTTTCAGTAACTGTCACTGTCTTATCTCACCTGTGGCTACAACACCATTGTCATGCCAATCATCTAAAAGGAAAGCTTTTCTTTCCATACATTACAATGTGTTTTTGCTATTACGGGCAGCTGTAGGTGTATCATTAGTGTAGTTTCAGCATTAAAATGTAGTTAGTTCTGAGTGACACCATATTTCATGGCAGAGAGACATCAATGTAAGCAATAAATTTCAAGTGGGAACAGTCACCTGGCCAATCATAAGCTGTGTGAATGAAAACCTGGCCAATAACACAGACTGGAGGATTTATAAGTTCACTTTCCATATTTCCCAAACCCCTGACAACCCACCGAGACCTGTTTAACAGATCAGTACATTTTAAATTCTGCAGTGGAATATTCTGTAAAAGTGGGTCCCCACATTTTTATAAGCAGCAGCTGAAGAGAACATGCGCGTGATTCAAAAAGAGGCTGCACGAGTGACATTCATCTATCAATGCAATCATTTTGAGTGCCGTATGAGCACTGTGATGTTCATCTACGAGTGCGGTGGAAATACCTGCAGCAAAGTTAGACAGGGATGTACAAATCAGTTCTCATCGGAGTGACAGCTTTTCAGATACCACTACTAATTGACTTGATGGAAATAATCATTGCAGAGCCTCCCACGCCTTGCCTACAAGCCATTAGTTAAAAGTGGATGATTAAAAAATACACACAGCTCATGCAAGAGCATGGAGGAATCCTTTATTTCACGCATGTGTGGTCCCTGGCATCACATGAGGAATTTTGTTCTCTCTCTCTCTCTCTCATTTTCTCAGTGTCTTTTGCTCACTCTCTCTGGTCCTTGATTAGGCTGTACAGGTAATAACAGAGCTACAGGCCCTGGAGGAGCAGTACCACCATGATACGCTTGTATTAGCCCAAAAGACAAGATGTTCCCCCCAGCTTAAAATATACTCAACTGGAACTGTGGGAGCAAAGGGACCCATTTTCCCTCCTAATTTGTCCTACATGAGATGATGTCTATGGTAGTCAAGGGAGCAGCTATCTCCATGCCAACAGTTTTGATTGGCAGCTCTGGCAAATTATGGGTTACTTGTGGAGGTTGGTGACACCAGCTGAAAAATTTGAAGATATAATGCAACCAAAAGCTCATTGGAGACTGGGAGTTTTCACCCTGCTGTTTTTCAGCACTCCAAGAGATGTATGCAGTGTCTATGTGAAAGATAGGTACCTCTTTTTTATTGTGACGGCCTGTCCTTGTTTGGCTGTTAAAAGGATTCACCCTCTATTTGATATCTAGTCAAACTACATCCTCCTCTATCCCACATAATGTGTGCCAAGTCAAGTCATTAAAGTCTGACAAACAAATCTAGTTTATGACCTATTCTACATCCTTTTAAAGAGCCTTTCATCCTCTGGAAGATCCTTTAAAACCTGCTGTAAATTCCTGCGCTAAGGCCCTGAGTTCTTGTCATTTGAAGTTTGGTGATAAGGCTGAACTGCTGACCTTCGTGCACCGCAGATCCCTGGCACAGCTGCGTTTTGGACACTAAAAAACATCAATGAATAAGTCCACCAGTGTTTAAGTGAGATAGTGAATCCCTACCTGTTCATGTAGCTTAGAGTTCTGGACAGTAGATTTTGACATTTTGAGGAAAGAAATCTAACCCTATCATGCATATTTGTTAGAGTGGTTTTGTTGTTTTCCAAGAAAAATCTTAAATATTATAACTGGAGATCTTCTCGACCACAATACCCCAAACACACAGGGGTTGTTTTCTTATTAAGGGTTTGATAAACAGTGAATTGTGAATGTGCGTTTATGTTGAAACGTGCAGTACGAATATAACAATCAGCCTTCACAGAGACTTTTATGAAGCCCACTGTGTCCCCACAAATCAGTGAACCAATATACTGCAAGAGTTGGACTCATGGAGAAACATTCAGATGAAAAGAAACTAAATAATATTCTACAGCACCCTGCAATGCCCCACAGCTCTGCAGACCAAGAATATTCACAAAACAGAAATGTGCAAGATAGCTGTTTCCACTTCCTTTATTATGTTAATTACAGGGGAATATTCTCTGTCCATGACTAATTCAATATATCTAACGTGCGATGCATCAAATAACAGATAGCTGGCAACCTTTCCAGATAATAAAAAGCAAAAATGAAATAAACAGATAACAAACAAATAATCAATCATGTCTGTTTTGTTAAAACAAAGATTAAATAAAAAGCAATGAAGTTGTGCATGACCCAAAATGGCCTCTCTGATATGGCAAAGCAGCACAAGTAAATGGTTTTACTCGAGACAGTGAAGCAGTCTTATAAATTTAGCTGTTTAAGCCATTTAAAGCTTGACTTTCAGTTTCTCCATTTGAACCACACTTATAAATACTTAGTTGTATTTAAGTACTTTAAAGCTGAAATTTTAGTTGCTTTATTTAGGTCTCTGTATCAATACTGTTCAAAGATTTGCCAACACTCTGCTGCTGCAAATGACAACTGAAGACCGCAGTAAGTTCTTGACAAATCTGTCTCAAAAAACACCTTACTGCTTTCTTTTTTTTTCTCCTCAGATTTGGTTTCTGGGTTAAGTACTAGAGGAGAGAGTAAAAAGATCTGGAGACTTCCTCGTGTTTAATGATAAATGTGACTCATCTGGAGCTGTAAATGTTTCACAAAATCTAAATAAATAAGTAGCTTTTTTTTTTTTTTTTTTTTTGGTGCAAAACTGTGTGTGTGTGTGTGTGTCTCAGGCAAAGTTATGATTACAAGCAATCAAGGATACAAACAAGGAACCCTCACTGTACTTCTGAAGCCATTTTGTTCCCAAATAATCAGCCTTTGGAAATCAAGCGGTAATAGTCAGGAAACACAGCAAAACTTTTAATTAGCTTCACTGATACATGAGGTTTCTTGTGTCTCTCTTTTGATTGCTTGTGTACTGTAAGCTATTGAATGATCAAAAACTAGTTGCTTGTTTTTGCTCCATATTCACATAACCACACTCGTGCTATGAGGCATCCCTATCCGTACACACATCTGTGTGTTGGCGGACCATTATAAAGTGCATTTATTGTGTATACGTGGCATTTCTTTTTAAGTCGCTCTTTAAAAGGTATTGATAAACCATAGTAACTGCCACCATCACAACAATTCTTTCCCAGGAATGAAAATGACAAATACGATATGGTATTTCACTTTGTTTACGTCCTGAGAATAAATGGCTGAATAATTTAATACAGTGTATAATATGCTGTGGGAAAAGCAGTTGTAGGCGACCAATTCTGTCAGCAACACAGCCAGAACAAGATTGAAAGCATGTATTTACTGATTATAACTAATATATGGGGTGATTTGTGGTTGTTTTTAAGATTGGAAAAATTAGAACTGGTTTAGTTTTTTAGCCAGATCACCATCTATGCTCAAAAGTCATCATCTTGATAGATGATGCATGCAAATGTGGGAAAATATGCGTATCTTTCCTTTTACTTGTACACTAAATGCACTGAAAAATCAGCATTTGCAACCATGTGTCATTCTCTTATGGTGACTGAGAAAAAAATCCAAAGTTGGCATGCTGCTGTCAAGAATACCAGATGTGTTCAAGCACATCTGTAGTGTGAATTGGCAGCAACTGCATTCATCTATTGCATGATTTCACCGCTAAGTATTGTTATCATATGAGCAAAGAGAACTGGCAATACATTTGACTGGCGATGCGACAAACGACACCTTAGCATAAACAAATAAATCAAACGAACTCTGAGTTACGAAACTGACATCTCTGAATCATTAGTCACTCAACCATACCTGCCTATAAGATGCATTTTTCTCTCCTAATGACTAGCTTTCTGTTTCCAGGTACATCGCTTCCTGCGTGCATGTGTCATGCAGAGGAATTCGAACAGCATTATTGATGTGTGAGAGCATCACAGGGTCAAACTAGGGGAGTTGATCTCTTGCCAGTCGATGCCGCCTGTCTGCCAAGAAAGTCATCAGATCAGAGTAGTTTCTCTGTCTGGGCAGATACCGCAGCTCCCAACCCTCCTCCCCTCCACTGCACACACACAAACACACACACACACACACCAGCCCTTCCACCTTCTCGACCTCCTGCTAGTTAATCAATGGCGTGATGTACTTAGCCAACATATTTTCTCACTTCTCCGTCGCTTCATGTGAGGGGCAGAATAATACTTAAGACAAGAGGCCTTAAATTATGTACGGACATTAAATATCCAGGAGGTGGGTGCAGAAAAAGGGAAGATGCTGTATGCGGTTGAGCAACTTGCAATAAAACATTGCCGTTATGGATGATATGGTATTATCATCTGAAAGAGGGAGGCTAGATGTAGGAGTGTAATAAGGTGTATTAATGGGTATCTTTATGTGTGTTTTACAATGCCTGAAGTCATGTAGGAATGGTAAAAGAGGAGTAATGATTTATTCTCACTTAGCAGTACACCCTGTCTGGACTCCTCTTTTCCTAATTTATCTCTACTTCTCTTCTCTCCCCCTCCTGCCTCTCCTCCTTCCTTCTTTGCTCCCATCTCCACTCAGATTCATGAGTATTTATCTTTGCTTTATCACACCGACAAGACGCCCCATTTTCAGCTCTTGTCCCCTTTAATCCCTGACCCAAGGAGGAGGCGAATGTACCTCCTAACAGCCGTGACTGTTTAACTATCACTACCACTGTCCGTCCCCACCCTGCCTCTCCTCAAGGGGGACCACACATTTCACAGAAGAACCAAGAGGAGGGATCACACGGGAGGTAAGGCACATTGGTGGATTCCAGGCCTGTGAGCTAGCTCCTCTCCCTCTCTGGCTTTGGAAGAGTTATGAGACGGGGGGGGGGGGGGGTCATGACCCCCTGGAGGTCTATAAAGCAGAGAATGGGAGGCAGTGGAAGGCAGTACCTCAGCCACATGCCTGCCTGCCTGTGCGCTGCACTGCTGGGACCATTACTGCATGCAATCACACAGACACAAAGCGACAACAGGCCTGAGAATAACCCAAATATCGCTTACAGTACAGGCACCCCTAAAGCCCCTGCAATCAACATCCTCTTAATCACTGACTGCACGGCACAATGGAAAATGTGTTGGCCAACCATTAAGGCACCTTAAGGACCCTCTGTTAGTCAAACTAACATAAACTGGGAGATATTGGATACTAGTGGAGCACAAACAGAGAGCTAATGGTTTCATGGTGGTCAGCTGTGAATGAGTGGAAGACAGAAACCGAATGAGAGTGGGGAGAGAAAAGAGGAAAGAGATGGAGGAAACTTAAGTAAAACAGGACAGCACTGCCGTACAAACTCTGTTTATATGAGGAAAAAAAAAAAACAGGCTCATTTCCATGACCCGTGTCCATCCCCACAGCGTTCGTGTGCACTCTTCACCTCAAATCAGGGCCAGCCAGAGCAAAATAAATCGTTTGAAGTGTATTTTTTAAAATTTAAAACTTCAGGGACAAAACGCGGTCATCTACCATTTCATAAAAAATGTCTTTGTGACGTGAATTACTGAGCCAACAACAAGAACACAATGATACATTTTATGAATCGTTTTAAATTATAATAATTAACTTGAGTCCTTGTTTAACAAAATCATAACACCTTTACAAGCCGACTCATCAATATTTTATAGATAGGGTACTCGGCAGTGGAGCCGTACTCTGTGTCTTTGACAGTTTGTCACGTACTCACAAATCTATATTTCCTGAGTGGGGAAATATAAACATGTTTGAGGAGGCTGCAGTCAAAAAAGTTTTGTGGTTCAATGTGTTGCTCAAGGGTACTTTGATAGAGACTAAGTGTGAAAATGTATGTAAGGGGCATTCTGTCTACATGTAAGGTCAAAATAGAAAAGGTGCTAGACGGTAAGGTTGTCAAAAGTATGAATACTTCAATCCTTTTAAAACCATGTGTTCAAACAATACAATACTATCGCTCGATACTATTAGAAGTACCGAAAGCTATGAAAAATAAAATAAATATAAAAATAAAAATCAGATTTTCAACCCAAGGCTGCACAGATGAAACAACAGGGAGGAAAATCATTATAATTACAAATGTGGATATGTTTACTGAAATCTTCTGTTCCAGCACAGTGTGCAGGTTATTAATTAAAAAGAGAAGAAAATCATCATTTTGTAAGCTTAGGACTTTTTTCCTTTTATGGCATGGTATCAAAAGAGGTATTGAGTATCGTTAGTATTGTATTGAAGCTTAAAATCTGGGTATTGTGACAACCTTACTAGATGTCGGAAAGAAAGTGAAGAAGAGGAAGAAGAACTGAGGTATTCTTGGCTCACCCTGTTTGGCCCTCTAATCTTACACAACAAATGTCAGAACGTTCCAGGTCAGTTCAGACTAAACTAAAGATTATTGGCTTTTAAAATATACATTTCCTCTATAAGGATAATGTCCTCCGCAGTAACAGGCAGCACAAGTTGCCTTGAGGGGCATTATGTCAGGAACAGGAAGGTGTAGACCGGTCTTAGTCTTTCGCCAATAAACACAGATAAATGTTTGAATTACGACCTGCAAGGTAAACAAACAGGGTCTGGCTCATGTTAAGTCCAGAGATGCTTTGTGGTTCTCTGTGGAATGCAGAGTCCTTCTTTGCTCTGAAGCAGTGGGCTCTCCGTCTGTTTGTTTTGTAGCCATTACAGCCACTTAGCCTGACAGAGTACTTTGTTTCCCTTATCTCCTGAACGGCTAAAACGCATAAGTGTTTTCAGCGTCTGTTCGACCTTGGGTTTAACTCCTATCACCGTGTTTACTCGTGACACAGATCAAAGACAGATTGCTTTTGAGCGAGTCGTTGTTAAAGGGACAGCAAACTTCGGTCTGTGGGTGACTTTATGGTTTCATTCCGACGTGGAAAAAAACAAACACAAAAGGCATATTTCAGCACCAAGGCCCACCTCTGACAGGTGAGCACAGGAGGAAGACATCCAAACAGAGGTAGTGGAGAGGAATAGCAGCAGATAATGCAGCCAAGGAGAGGGAGGAGGAGGAGGAGGAGGGGGAAATTTGTCTGTTTGAGTGATTTGCCTGTGCGGCTCAAAGTCAGGACTCTGAAAGAAAAAGACTCGTCAACATACAAGAGCAAGCACTTGTTGCTATGGTAACTGGTCAGCAGGGCGCTGAGGTGTGATGGGCAGCATGTCATTAACAGTAAGGGATGACTTTATCCCCCCTAGTCAAGATAACACTGTTGTAAGAGGAAGACGGGGGACACAAAGGGAGCTGGTTATCAGAAAGCAGATAAACCTGTTGAACTACACAATCACAGACGGCGTTGTCTCACCATCCAAGTATTCACAGCTCTGAAACACCACGGAAAAGTCCGATTTCTAAACACTGGCATCTGGGTTGCATTGCAACAACAGCAACAACATCTGAGATTGTTCCTCCTGGCTTAGTTCTGGCTGTAGTGTTGTAAAATCAAATCTCCTTCTGTAGTTCAAAACTCAACTATTCTTTTCTTAAAGCGTCTTTTTTGCGGGCAGAGGCAAGTTTTGCTCAGCAAAACATTTTATCTGATCATCCCTTTAACCATAAAGTTATTCCAAAACAAAAACAATCTCATTCCTAGGTTATTACACATCAGGCCTTATACGAGAGGGGATCTTTTTTCCACAAAACTGATAGTTAAAGGGGAATGTGCAGAAAATCAGTCAGCATCATACAAAACCATTTTAGGTTGAAGTATGTGGAAGAGTGATCTTTAGAGGGTGTTGATGCCTGCACAGCATGACATATCTCTTCATGTGTGTACTGCATGATGGTGTGTTACTGAGCTTCAAAGGTAAACCAGCTGTTTTAAATTCAGGATTCAAGCCGTTCATTAGAAACCCAATAGCAACAGGAGCATGTATTGATTCTCAGGATCATCTAGCTTCGTGGAGGAACAGAAATATTTGGCTAAACTTCAGACTTTTAAGATATGTTTGATATTTTGGGTCTACGGAGACAATGACTTTGGGGATCTTGAATTGAATCTTAATCGCCATTTGAGTGTTTGCGTGTGAAGGACCTAGAGACAGGGTGTGTGTGTGCGTGTGTATGCATCCATGTCCTTTCAGTTTGAAAACCCCTTTAATGGGAGCTTACAAAGCCTCTTGATAGAAAGGCATCAACAGGTGGCAAAGAGGAACACTGAAGACAGGCACAAAAGTGAAACATTAATGCTGCCTGGAGAGTTTTAAAAACCCGAAAGAACAAGAGCAGACGTGGGAACCGAGAGGAACAAAATGATAGATAGATAAATAAACAGATAGATGGATAGACAGAGTGAAGGACTGAGCCAGCTGAAGCACAGAGGGACTGATTCACAGGAGCGGTGAGCGGTTGGCATGCTAATCAAGCCTGTATGTGGTTGCAGACAGGGTGAGAAGCGGGTGCACGAGGTGGCTTCACAGGCCAGTCATTTGCCAGCATTCAGCTCCCATCAATATCAGGACCGATTAATGAGGGGCTGGAGGGGAGAGCAGGGAGAGGGCAGAGAGGACTGGGGGGGGGCAACGGCCAGGTGTCGGAGGAGGCACAGAATGGGAATAAAGAGGGCGCGGGCAGTGATCCGCGAGGAATTCCAGCCGAGCGGCAACAAGAGTGGTGGGGGGTGGCTGCTAGCAGTGCACTGCAAGAAATGCCCATTAAAAAGCTGCACTTGGTTCTACTTTCTTTTTTTAAACACTGGCCTTACCAGCCCGAGTGATAAAGTAAAGCTGTTAAACAAAAAAGCACGCCATGCTTTAACTGAGACAACAAAGAATTGCCTTCCCTGAATAAAATCTCTGTGTTATGTTTGCCCAAAAATACTTTAAACTTTGCTCTAAACGGTGGTGAGTGAGAACTCCTTTGATAGAAGTGATCACAGACTGGCTGGGTTTGTAAAAGTCTCGTACCATGACATCATGTTACATGATATCAGAGTATTGAAGGGCAGATTTTGGGGGAACCATGAACCTGTGAAATCGCCAGGTGCAGCTTAAATAAGTAAATCAGTCAAGTATTTTCACATCTTTCTGGAGCATGATTTTTAAATAAAAATGTAATGGGTTTAAAAAAACAAAGAGTTTTTACTTGTGTCTTGACTTGTGGCTGACGATTTTATCAAATGAAATAATGCCAACAGCAGAACACTTCTTCACTTCTTCATATAAATTCAAGCAAACCTCATTTCCTTTCAAAACTTTCAAAAACTTGAATAGTGAGGAAGTCGTTTTTCACTTGCTGTAGGACAAAATAAGGACTCACGAGTCAGAATTGGATTACGTGACTTATTACGTTTTTTTTTTGCAGCATGGAAGATAGAAAGACACGAGGAGGATAAAAGAAGGGGAAGTAGGGCTTGATGTGCGTGTGTTTGAGTGTCTGTGTGAGGCCCTTTAATGTTTCAGGACCGGGGTTTAAAGGCTAAACTCATGCATCGCCCTTGAAAAGTGCTCCTCCCCCAGAGGAAAAGGTCCCAGTATGGATGACAAAGGGTCGTGTTCTTTTAGGCATCTGCGAGCCCGAGGTTGTGTTTTATTGTCGGTCGTGCCTGTTGTGCATGTGGGTGGCCGTGCGTGTATTTGTGCACTTAAGAGTTATGCATGGTGTGTGTATACATATAGGTGTACGCATGAGCGACTGTGTATGTGGGTTTAGAGCATGTGCCTGTGTTGATTTGAGTTGATGTGCGTGTATGTGTGCCTGCTTGTATGTCTGTTGGCACAACAGAAAGGCATTAGCGCATAGTGGTTTAGCATGTGTGTGTGAGAGAGAGAGCTGTGGGCCCAAGGGGAGCAGGGATTTCGGGGGGGGGCACAAAGGGCTGCTCCAGAGTCCCCCTCCCTTCGTGCAATGACTCGCCAGGTCATGTGACCACTGGTTCTCACAGGGGCACTGGGCAGTCGGAAACAAGAGGGCAGCGTGTTAGGGCCACATGCCTGTTTCATTGTTTGTGCGGGGTGCCTCACTGCTGAATGCAGACAAATCAATCCTGAAACATCAGCATCGGCCACCGAACGCAAACTCGAGGCAGGACAGAGGCCGCACTGTGCCAGCCCGTCTCTGGGAATGCATTCAACAGCAGCGAAGAGTATTTCCTCCTCATTTATCTGTCTGTGTGCCTCCACTGTCTCTGGCTCTTCATTTCTGTTGTCTTGTTTCACATGGTGGGAAGAGAAAGGAAAGTATGTCTCCCTCTTTCTCTCTTTGTCTTGTTCAACAGTTGTCCATGTGCTCAGGGCAGGTTGTATATCCAACAACAACTAAAAGGTACTACCTGTAAAAACGCTGAATGGGGGTGTAGGAATACAGAGAGTTAATTTGATATCCTCCGATTACATCTCTGGTCTGACGCCCAGCGGTTGCATTCCTTCCGTGACAAAGTACAAGAAAGCAAGAGAGTATTATATCACGACATACAGTATTACCCAGGGTAGCATAAAAAACCTTCTGATATGTGTTATTAAAATGTAAATGGTAACCAAGAAGACTGAATGTGATTCAAAAGCCACCCGCTAGGATCACAGTTGGAGACGGGAAAGACTCACATACACTTCAGCCTCAGACCTTGCTAGTTCATTTGTATCTATGTCTTGCTCTACAGGGCAATGAGGTGATAGTTGTTAAGGATTAATGTCACTCATTTACTCTCCAAGCCGCACCGCCCTCAGGGGTACAAAGTAAAGATACACCACGGCCATGCCTCTGATCAAATCGGCCTCCTGAATGGAGCATGTATTCTGTGGCTTTTACTACATTTGAGAAGCCAAAGAGTATCTGAGACACACTCAACCAGCCAAACCGATGACAGAAAAGTCTTTCATATTTCCAATCACCGCAAGCTAAAGATATCACAGATCAGCCGAGATAGCCTTTAAATATCCCCAACACTGGCTCCTGACTTCTCCTGAGAGTTGCCGGGGCTGTGTTGGTGGTTATCGCAAGGTCAGCTCCAACCATCAACTAAATTAAACAAAATAAATAGGGGGATTCTGGCACAACTCCTTTTGGAAATAAATGCCACCGCAGCTGTGAGAAAACCGCAAGACACAAAGGTCGCCTTGATTTCCAGACAGCTCAATGATTCCCAAGGGTGGGGACTGGGCCTGGCGAGGACAGTGTTGGCTGGTGGAGGGAGGGAGGGACTGACTGCGCGACTCTAACAAGTCCTCTGTGGCACCGGGTGCCTCTCTCTCTCCCCGGTGACCTGAGAGTGTTAGGGCCCTCACTGAATAACCAGCCCCATCCGCCACATTCAGACGAGGGCTAAAAGGTTAATTGAACCTCTGTGCTGCGCCTTCCTCTGTGTAATTTACTGTGATTAATGCATGGAGGTTACTGTCAGACTCATTTACTAATTGTCCAAAGCAGTACGTAATTAACCACATCTGCAAAAATGTGTCTGAAACTGTACAGGCTCGGCAGAACACTAGGGCTGTGTCCAGACAACCATGTGTGACATAGTCAGAATACTACCATTTCAAAACACCAGCTCTCTCGTTACACAGTCAGACTGAATGAAGGACTTCACGCGCTGCAAGTGCTGATGAGATCTTTTATTAAAAAAAATCTGCCTTGGTTAAATCTGCCATTGCTTATTAAAGTTTTTCACACTGCTCTCCTCCACCTACAAGAATCAAGGTTTCTCATTGTGAAGAAGACTTCAGAGAATTAACACCTCATCACTCTAAGGCCCTCTCGCAAAAGTTTCTACCCGAAAAAACTACCAACTGGTCTGACACGCAAAACTTTACATCAAGAGAAAAGTCGAAGTCAAAGAGATCACAGCATACTCTCTTATAATGTGTTCCTGACTAACAACTTGATATCCAGGGTAAACTTTTCAAGTTTTCTTTTTATTTCTCCCGTCAGCCTCAGCCAGTCTGGCTCTGTTCCCTCTGTCAATTATTCCTGGAGATCCTTTTTTGCCTAACTGTCAGACGCCTCTTGTATGCAAAGCATGAAACTCTCTGAAGTGAGCGTGCCATGTAGGTAGCTAAAGCTGTGCTTGTGTTATCTTTGTATTGCAATAGAGTCAGTTAGTCAAATGCTTGAAAAGTTGCAGGGAACATATTCTGGATTGCTTTCCTTTAGATAGCTGCAAATAAATACCAGAAATTACAAATATAATGCCGTAGTGTATAAGCCTCAGCTCTTGAGGCGCTTAAATTTTAATGGAGCCTTCATTTTTTTTGATGATATGGATGTCCAAATTCCCCTGACGACATGCTGCCACAGCTTATCTCTGGTAGAGAGCGTGTGTGTGCGCATTAATTTTCCTGTGTATTCTCTCTGCTGGGGTGTGTGCCTGCATACGTTGAGCACATTCTGCCAGCCCAGTGCTGTGACCTTGTGTCCCTGTGTGTGTGTTACTGTGTGTGTACTCAGCGCTCGGGGTGCTTGGCCTATTCTCTCGCTCTTTCTTGATAATGGGTGTATATACATTTTAATCTTGGATTACTTGGCCGACTCAGAGGAGGGTTTTCTGTTAGCCCCGGTGCATGCAGACAGCCATTACAATACCCTGAAGCTGAGTAAGAAAACCGTTACTGTATGCTTTCTCCCATTTTTGTGGCGCTAACTTAAGGCGTCTACAAGTACAAAGCCATCAATACAGAACCAAGACCAATCTGGAGACATATATCCTTTCTGAGCACAAGAGGACACAGAAAATAGCAATTTAGTGAAGGACAATGCTGCCTCTCATTCTCTCAAAGATCGTTCGAATTTTTGATGAGTACACAAAGTGACAATGATTGCATTTGCATCAATTAAAAACCACTTTCACCCTTAAGCTTTAATAAGATTTCCAATGTCATGTTTAAACAACAGACTCCATATTTTCTAAGGGCATCGTTTAGAACTAATTACAGCAAAGTCAAACTTGCCTACCATTAATTGTTATTTATGAGGGTGAATTAATTTTCAGAAAGTTGTGGGCTACTTTGAAATGTACACTGACCTTGGCAACAGGACACAACACAGTAATGCATTCACACCTTTGGCAGATTTTATGCAAACAGCAAACGGAATATTTGATCAGATTTTCAAGGTTACATCGTTGGAGGGGGTGGTTTTTTTTTTCTCTGACTCTTTGATTTTGTATTCTTTGTAGATGTTCCTACTGTACAAAAAAAAAAGGTATCATATGAAATTTAAATGTTCAGTAATCTAAAAAAACAAAAAAAGGTTTCAACATATGGGCTGTTTTCACTTTTCTTGGTTGTCACTGACATCCAGCCTGATGAGGGGAAGTTCAGCGGTGGTCATCTCCTGAGGGAGTGCAGAGGGGAATGAAGGATTGTGGGTTGTAATTAATTTACTGCTAGATTACACTGGATAATGCCCGTATCATTGCAAAATTAGGTTGACAGTGATCTTGGTGTAGATAGAGTGGGGCATGTGTCAATACACACAGGAATGAGCATTTGTGTGTTTGTATGTTTGTGGAACCCCATTATGGCCCTTGAGACAATCCTAAGTGGGAAATGGTGTTTAATTATAAACAAGCAGATGGACACGTGAGCAATAGCGTGCATAACTCATTGAGGCCAAAAGAGCTTGAGCTCTCATGATGCTGGAGACCCATTGTTGTCTGGCATGTATGCGAGTTTGGGGTTTAAAATGAGAAGTCTAAAATTAAAAAAGCTCAGCTCAATTAATAGCAAAAAATTAAATAAATACTCAATAAGAAGTTATGGCGAGCTAACAGTACCTAGCCAATATATATATGTATATATATATATATATTATATTAATGCAAAATGGAGATTCAGAAAACAACAATTTTGGATATAATGAAGATAACTGAAGACCTACTTTAGTTTATTCAGCTTTTTATTATAAAGAACAAATATTAGAAAATATGTCCAACAATCAAGAGCTGTGTAGTTGTGGTTTTATTTCTGGCCAAATGTATCAACAATAGTTTTTCTAAAATGTTGCTGAATAAACCACCTAAAGAAATCCTCGAATGCATGAGAGGATTATGTTCCAGGCAACATATTCCTTAAAAAACCTTTTCATTTAAGCTTTGGCAATGACTTCCACAATAATGTATTCCTCAATGAATATGAACCATTTCCCACAATTCTGAAACCATTTGTTTCAACTTCTGAAAGTTTGCAATTAAGTAGAACATAGTAACCAGACCCTAATTATTATGGCAGTTATAACTGTTCCTTCATTTTTTAGGTTCAATGAAGCAGAAACATGCCCTGAAGGATTCATCCTTCTTGGAAATTTGCACATTGCTTGGTCTGCAACATTGCAGCCTGTCGCTGCTTCTCTACCACTGACAAAAAGTTTTCAAGAGGAGCCTTCGGAAAACTCAAAAGCATCCCTGCATTCTGTCCTTTCTTGAACTTTTTTCCTGTCTTTTGGTTTGCGCTTGGACAAAGGCAGTCGAAATGCAAAAATGCTTGACCATTCCACAGGCGTTTTCCCTCTGCATAAACTTCTCGGTTGCCCCTTTGTCCGATTAATACCTTCATGTCTTTCAGCCTTGCGTCCCCCCACCCCCAAACCCCAACCCCACATCACCATCCCAGACAAGCCTTAGTCCTCATTATACACAGCTTCCACTCTAGTTCCCAAGATTAGGCAAATGAGCTCCCAAACGCAGTCTATAGACAGCAACCCGGACCCCACTCCCTTTTCAAAATCAATCAGGACGTTCACCAAAAACTAAGAAGCACTTAGTAAGAACTATTTTACTTTCTTATACAATCTTAAATTATAGTGTGATTTGATGTCAGCCACAATTATTGCAAGTGGCCTTTGAAATATTGTTCTTTTTTTTCTCCTTCTCAAAAAAAAAACATTATTGATTGAAAAAGAGCATTCCTATCGATAACAATGGGACATTCTTAAGCGGTGGGGCAAATCCCCTCACAGAGCATAAAATGAAGCCTCTTGAATAAAACACATCTCATGCAACGCAAACATAATTCAGCATCAATTGAATCACTTCCTGTCATTTCAAAAGCAGTGTGCATTAATTAAATTATTGCTCACTTACTCTTCAATGAACTCCAGCACTTACTGTAGGAAAACAGCAGCAGTTTGCAAGACGATTACAAAGAGACAGAAAAGGTTTTTCACTGTTGCCTTATTAGCAATTTCACCCTCAGGAGCAGGTTGTACTTAGACTGAGTGTAATTCCTGCATGTGTGGGACATCTGTGTAACAAAAATAGCATGGGTCATAGTAAAGTGGGCCTTTTTATCTAATTACTGCGTTCTCTATTCCTTTCATTCTTTGTGTTTACGTGCATGGATACATGGAGATGTGTTTCTAATGGAAGATATGAATAATAGACTAGTTCAAACTAGATGAAAAAAAAGGTTGTTTTGAGTGACAGCAGTAGTCAAAAGCAAAATACTACATGAAATGATTGACCATATTGCAAATAGCGAGCGCATTCATGCCGCTGTAGGTTGTAAGGATTCCCTTCCCAATATTCTACCAGAGCACAAAAATACATTTGCTAGGAAAGTCCAATTTTTCTTATCAGATAATGAAATCTCATATTCTGGAGTCCCATAACCCACAGCTACATGCATTTTCCATCTAACAACTAGAGGACACAGTTACAGGAGGACACAGTATGGTATTGAGTCTCAGAGTGATGTGAAGTTGATTATAGCTTCCCACCTCCTGCAGCTCTCTGCGTCAACTGACAGCCTTAACCTCTTTCCACCTTTCATTCCCCTCAGCCATGACAAGAAGGACTAGTCAGCTGAGAGAGGGTTAAAAGTCATGACCCAGACCAATATAGGAGTTGTAATCTCTGGGAATCACTCAATTTGTTTTTGATTTATTCACTCTTTTGTCACTATTTGGTTCAAAATCGATCATCATTTTAAAAGCCATTCAGTAAGCTTTTACCCCTTTTACTTGTGAAAGTGTATTTCCCATTTGTCTAAGGGTTGTATTGTTCGCTTTACTGCAGAGCACTGTCAGTCATTTGTTTTAAATTAGTACAGTAATGTTAGCTTTTTCAAATAATAAAAAAAAAATTAAAATGGCATACTCCCGCGCTAAATCTTTAGTGCGTTAGCCTGTGCAACCTTGTAATAACAGTCTGAGAACAATGTCCCTAAAAGCATCATATTTTATGAGTAATGCCAAACACCTACTTTGGAAGAGTATCAAATCTCAAATGCATTAAAATGCTGGCCTTTGTTGCAGATTAAGCAGTAATACATTTCCCATAGCATAACAGCTAGCACTAGCACCTCATCCATCTTTTTCTAAGTATGGGAAAAACTATAATGTTATTCATTTACAAAATGTTCTGGCATTTTTGGAACAAGTCACTATCAAGAAAAAAAATCTCTGTTCTTGAGCAACTTATTTGCGGGGGTGGTGCGGTGGCTGTTCCATTGCGTGAAGCAGGTTTGGTTACCTTTTGTTTGCACGAAAAGTGCTATAGAATAAAGTTGGATTGATTTATATGCACACAAGGTGCACTGACTGGACAGAAAGAGGAACTTAAAGAGGAAGTTAACATGGGACAAGAACACCGTGTCCTTCCTTTCCTTCCTTACTGAAATACCTATAACTTAGATATTAAGGACAGAATGCTATTATGGCTGAGGGATATGACAATATTTTGTGACGATAGAAAAACATCTGTCGTTTCATATTATGCTCTGTTATTCATTTAATTAAGTTGTAAATCACACTCTTTATGGAAAGACAAGGCGCTTGTGCTTAAAAGAAGAAGGGGCTACTTCTGTCATATGTACGTAAGCCTGACCCACACCAGAAAACCATACTTAACTACCAAAATAAGAAATAGACAGAAAATTTGTATCATTATCTGGACATGATGACTCCAGATCATCATAAACTCCCTAAAAAAAAGCAGCCAAGAAGTTGATAAAACAACTTCATTTTCTTGGCATTAACCTTGACGTACATTCCTTTCCCCTCTCCTACACATGAGAAGGACCAGAGAGAAAATTGTTGTTAACCCAGACACTACTCACTCCTTGACACTTGCTCCCAATTTATTCTGCTTGTGTGAACTAATGTGAGAAAAAAAGGGGAGAAAAAACTCACTGTCTAATGGCTTCACGAACATTACTTTTCTAGAAGTCAAGAGGCATGCATAAAGAAGGCAAGGAACAGAGGAAAGTAAGGATGGGATGTGTGTAAGCTGCCCAATAAATCCCTAGCTCTAGCTGCATTTGTTTGGTTTATATTTGTCTGGTTTCATCCTTGTAGACTAAGACATGACATATAGTTGGCAAGTAGAACTTTGCCTAAATCCGCTTCACTACTTCTTAATGCAGGAAGATGTTGCAGCCCTTTCAAACTTGGAGAGAAGTGTGAATCCTAAGCAGGCAGCCAAGATAATAACAATTCATCATACACAGCTATAGGTACGATCTCAGCTGGAAGACAGCCAAAACAGCACTTTCAAGAGAAGAAAAGACACCTTTGCCTTTTAAAGGAGCCATAAATCCCATTGATTGGAGTTAAATGCTTTCATTCTGTGGATACTGGCTATTACACCAAGCAGCATGTAAAAGGGGGGAGAGATCATTCAGAAACAGCAAGGTACTCTACTAATGTTCATTTTAGATGAAGTCAATATTAGACTAAATGTGTAGAACAGTACGGCAGATCAGAGGTTTTTAAAACCTCTGGAAAATGACTATGCATATTTTCAATGAGCCGCAAGTATCTTGGGGAAACTGATGAACTAAAACGCAGCCCGTACATGTCATCACCTTTGTTCTCTCGTGGCATGGTTAGTCCAAGTTCACATATAGGAGAACCACACTTTGCAATATCTTTACAGTGAAAGAAAGTACAAACACTGGCTAATGTCAGCATGTGGCAACATCAGCACCAGCCGTCTCCCTACGACTGCTACCCTCTGTTTCCAAATGAGGAAAGGAAGAACAAAGAAAGAGACAGAGCATGTTGCAACCGCTGTTCTTTCACTGGAGGGAAACAGTATTTCTTGGCTGGACCACTGAGGCTATTTTTACCATCTGCTTATTGCAACAGGGCTGCAATACAGCTTTAACATGAAAGATGGCTTTTTGGGAAATCTTGACACCAAAAGAATCGTGAAAGCCTTGATAGCAATGGCATTACTGACAAAAACCTATTGAACACCATTAAGCTAACAGTTGAGATACATGAGCTCTAAGCCATCCAACAGGACTGATGAAGATAATATCTAACCTACTTTGAGGATTATTACATTTATTTAAAATAACTTTAATGGAATTTAAATTGTGATGCCGAGACATATTGTCAACTCCACTGTTTTCCTGTGGGAGACATAGATAGAAGAAGACGATATAGACACAACTAGTCACTAATATATCGACAAATATGTTCAAAGGGACCAAGCAACTGTTACCTGGCACTGACTCACACTTCAGTCAAAGTGCTTCCTTACTGACTTTTCAATTGGTCCATATCTTAAAACGTTAGCAAGAGCAAATCAGCAGCATAATGCTCTGAATACTTATTTACTGGTTTGCCTGTACATTTGTTTAACAATCAGACTTGAGTGGGGTCACCGGCCTCTTTTAGAGTTGCAATAAAGACACAAAATGAAATCAAGGACCTTGAAGTTATCAGACACTGAAACCAGGTTGAATGAACAATTATTCTATAAGAGCATGATTGCCTTCAATTGTTAAACGGATAACACAGCAATCCCCATTTCCCACAGCAATCCCATCAAAGCAATAGCTAAAGCTATTGCTTTGATGGGCCGGGGTATAATCAATGAGGCTTTCAGTGTCTAGCATACTTTACATCACAGATATTTGCTTATTTTTTTATATAATGTAATGTTTAAGGAGGTTTTAATTAGCCTTTTGTTTAATTTGTTTAGTGAAATCGCAAAAGTATGAAAGTGACAAGTAATGCCTCATCTGATCTGTTATCTTTGGGAGAACAGGTTAGTTCACCTCACTGAAGACTTGGCTTGAAAGACAACAAGTAAGGTGACTATTTTCTTGCTTGCATAGCTGAATTAGTGTTTAGCTGGCTGAATGACTTGTTGATTAGCTGTCTGGGACAACAACAGTCTCTTGAGTGCAGCCTCTACAGATGGTCCCTCCCAACCCTCAAACAGTAACAGAAATCAGTACAACAAAAGCCACCGTCTCTGCTTTCACTTGGAAAAATATTGGGCCCATCAATGGATACTGCGGCTTACAGATAAAATCTCGTCCGTAATCTGTAGATTTTCTTTCAAAGAAATCATAAACGTGTCTAAGTGTGCGTATCTGTTCCAAGAAGTGCATGATGTGAGGCAATGATTAAGCAAAGCTGGCCAAATCACCCGCCAATCTGCTTGTAGTTGACATGAAAGCAGCTCTGTGCTGGAAAACAAGGGCAGAGTTCCTTATGTTAGTTAACCCAAGCAGACATGTCACTTACTGTATTAAAAAAAAGGAACAAAGGGAAAAGCTAGAACACACTGAGGAGAAATTATAGGGCTATATCTTCCCTTGTGGTTTCTGTGCTATTGCCGAGGGATATTACAACCCTTTGAATGCTAATCTACTCCCTTTGTTTCTCTCCCACCACATCTATCTATCTATCTATCTATCTATCTATCTATCTATCTATCTATCTATCTATCTATCTATCTATTGTGAAGCAGCCAAAAGTGGAGCAATTAAAATGCAACCTTTGCACAAATCTTTTGGGCCGACCCTAGCGATTGTGCTTGCATTGTTGGACATCTTCTGCTAACACCTCATGGATATCCTCCACTGAAGGTGCTGAATGTTTAAACTTGCTCAGCTGTGTAATACATGTAGATTATCTGCTTACCTCTCAAGACTAATTGTTGCGAGGAGGGGATGATGTGCTGATCGTGACAAAGTGTGATGAACCTATATGTCAAACGCCCCAAGAAATGCACACCCACATGTGCTCCTGGCCTCCACAAATGACGGAGCCCAGCTGAGCCCATCTCCTGATTCTGGGTGCCATTAGGTATGAAAGGAAGCACATGCCTAACGACAGAAAATTACAAGCTGTCTTGTGCATTTTTAATGAGGAGATTAGGTATGATTTTCCTCCCTGCAGTTCTTGTACCGAACTTCATCATGTCTCTGTATAATGTATTGCTCAGACTCCATCCTGCCAGGCATGGCTTCAATAATCAGCACATTAAATACTGTTGCTGACAAGGAAAAGGCAGTTGGTTGAAGTCAATTCAGGATCCTGCAGTCCAAAAAAAATATGTGATTATTGTTTGCAGTAAGTCCCTCAGCATTCCCAGACCTGAGTCTAGTGTATGCAATCTGCATGAGTCCACTGGCCAGGGAGCTGAAAGGAACTAATGACTCATGCTCGACTGATGGATCTGCTCTGTGTGCATGTGCGGGTGTGTGTTTCAAGGAGGACGGGAGGGCTGTGGAGGGGAGTTTAAGATTAACCCCTCACTGTCACACAGTCCTGACCAAGATGGAGGACAACAGGGTGCGTGCCATGGCAGTTTAATTCACTTGGGGAACGAGCGTGTTTACCAGCCCTGTTATCTACATACTGAAGCATATGCTGCTTGCACGAGCGAGAGATCCTCTGTGCAGATGGTCTTCGTTGAAAATCACATCCGACTCCTACTCAGCCGTGTAAACTCCTGTTGGCATTGGCTGAGGGACTGTAAAGCCACACATAAGTAGGGGACAGAAATGAGCAACGGCATCGTTCAGGGGATCACCAATTAAATACTCATCTAATCTACTAATGGTACAATGGTGCCATGTGGGAAAGGCAAAAAAAAAAAAAGGTCACAGCAGTGATGGGAAATTTTGATTTTGACACAACCTTTCATCACATTAAATTACATTACATAAACATTACCTTTATTTTTTAAGTTTGTTTTTTACTGTACTGAATTATTTCTAAGCGCCTGCTTTAAAAAGGAACATCTTACCCACTGCAAGATGAATAATCAACCTCGGATCAGCCTGTAATTTGGTTAACTGATTTAAAATGCAAGCAAAGTTGGGAGGAATAAACACGGTGGATTGGTGAGAAGGGGAACTTCGACTGAATCGGTACACCAGTATAAAGGAGATGAAAAGTAAGGGGACTGGAAGATAGAAAACAACTACATAGTGGGGGTGCTATTTTCTTTTTGAATGGTGATCACAACATGCAAGCCTTGCTGTATGCTGAATACCATGAATGGCAAAAAGTCGGTTCCTTTATTGCAGCTCCTCCTACACGATCGCAGCTTGGCTGACAACAGAAAAGTATGTCAAAGAAAACAGAATCATCTTGGCTGTTGTACAATGAGTCTGACTGTTTGCTGTGAGCACTTTTTATTTCAATAGATAAATATAAAGCCAGTTTTGTATGCACAAAGACAAATCCTCCAGTCTTTTGCTCTCAGAATTGAAGATAATTATTGAAACTGAAACAAGCACAAAAAAGAAAAGCTGATAATTCAAAAGGGGATCATCCACTGTAATGTATCTCTTGCTGTTGAGTATGAATGAACTCTCGCTGACTATTCATCCCCTTCGCAAGAGGCTTTTTGGCTGAATCAAACCGCCGCCATAAGAAGTCTGCCAAAGGCTCGGCTCTCGTTTGAAACTGATTATAGAGCGAAAAAAATGAAGGGGAAAAAGCCTGTTATCTTTATGTGAGAGCTCAAATCCACTGCAGCAGCGTCTGAGAGCTGGACGCTGAGGTTAAAACACTGTCTAGCCAGAGTGTTAAGGGTTTTAATTGCAGCTGGGTGATTAGAGTTCAATGCAAAACTTGATTAATGCCATCTACACTCTTTTAGTGTTTAATCATCAGTTGCTTTTCCAACCAACTGTGCATGGTGTCTGTAAAGACATGTGACATTTTAGACAAGTGCTCCAAGAGCAATTATGACTATGAATTTCACATTTTCTACATGCTCCAAAAAGGCACCTGTTTGTGATTTTAACACACAGCTTGTCCGTCTCAAAAGAGGTGAACGTTTGGTTATGTAACTAAAGTATTATGCTTGTTTTTGGATTGTAAATTAACTTTATTATTTTGTCTTCTAACACAACTGTACTGACTTCAATCCATCCCATAGCAATATATTATAGGTATCTCTCTTTTTTAAATCCACTTGTTCTATTTAGCCATGATTTTCACACAGCCGATTCCCCAATGGACCTCCATGACGGCGCCAGCCACGGTCGCTGGGAAATACGTGATACAGCTGCAAAGCTTCAGTATAATGGATGCCTGTTCACTAAACCCAACCACACTTTACTTTTGACACAACCTTGCACCTTCTCTTCAGTACATCCCTGAGGAGCAATTCACTGTGTCAATGATGCTGAATGCCTCCCCTCCCACCCATCCAGCCAGCCAGCCAGCCATTTCTACAGCTCTCAAGCCTCTGCTACACTCGCACTCCTACGCTCCGCCACATTGCTAGAAAAACTGGTTGGATTAAATACACAAGGGTTGCTTTCTCTTCTATTTTTGTTGACATGCCCTCGAGCAAGACATGGGTGCCCAACTGCTCCAGCAGGAGCTGCTCAACCGCCATCGTTCCTAGTAAAACAGCTTGATCTGTTCACAGAGCATGAAGCCTTTCCATCTAGCATGTTTTTGGTTGCAACTGATAGTTGAGCAGGGATCTGGGCTGTGGTGGCAGTGGGAGGAACAGAGGTAGAACTGGGGAAGAAGGTCGGGACCAAGCCGGGACTACAGCCAGGCAAAGAAGGAATGGGGCTTGGACTTGTAGGGGAGGGATGTGGTTAAGACAGGGCTGAGGCCAACTGAGGCTGGGAAAACAGATTCAAAAAAAAAAAAAGTTATTCATCCATGTATTTAGCACTTTTTAGTGAAAACACATGAAAACATGTCCCAATGTGACAGAGATAATTTCTTATTCAACATAGGTCCAATTCTCGTTTTGGGAATTCCACTTACAATGCAACAGTTGTTTTCTTTTGCCAGGATAATACCGCTAGATTACAGAGACTATAAACAAGGCTTCATTGGAAGCTAATTAAATTATATCATAGCTGATTTTTTTTAAGAGGAACATTTAAGTTTTTACATAAAATGGGTAGTTAAATTGGAAATTTTATTTGTAAAAAAAGGTTGACTGAACAGAGATTAAAAGAATGTTTGAGCAGAGGAGGAAAACAAAACAAAGACAGACAGAAGAAGACTGCTGCAGCCTATACTGAGAGCTCTATAAATACTCCACATCTGCTGTAAAATACGCGAGGATGACCTTATGAATTAAGCAATGTTTACATCTTTAAAAGTCCCCTGTCTTGGCCAATAGCTTGTCTTTGAATAAGAGCTGTTTTATCAGATTCAATTCAGTGATGAAGAGCTTCTCCACGTGCTATGTCGGGTAGAATGATGGCTTCAGACAGCCCATTAACCGCCTCAATTAGACCTGCTGGTTCTCACCTCCTCCTCACTCCCTGTGAAACGGACTTAACTCTTCCTCCACGCAGCTGTACATGGGGTCTGACACACGCTCAAGTGAGAAAAAAAAAAACCCAACACCATTCACCACACACATCTGGTACTGCCTGCCTGACGCCTTTAAAAAAAAAAAAAAAAAAAAAAACAGCACATATGTTTCTTTATGGCCACAGGCACAATCATGTCTCTCCTGACAACCTAGCAAAAGGCCCTTAAATCATTTGGCACTGTTGAAGTCCTAATCCAGAGACCGAGTGACAGGTAATGTATTTCAACGAAGTGGTGCATTTCTATTCAGGCTCTCAGGTTGTTAATGTTTCACATTAGCAATGGGGATGACAGGTGGCGGGTGGTCAGAGAAAGAAAAGTGGGTGACGCTGTTTTTTTTTTTTTTTTACAGAACAGGCCTGGAGCAGGACAAAAGAGGTAAAGATGGTAGAAAATATGGTGTTTTGAAATGGGGCATGTGTGCCTATAAGAGCGAGCTGTTGAGAAGTTCCCTCCAGCTACCTAACAGAAGTGTAAGCAACGAGGAGGGAGAGTTTAGCATACTCCTTTTGTCAGTTGAAGGATTAGGTGCTGTGAATCGCTAGTCCCAAAGCCTTGCAACAAGTGAAAAGAGAAAACCTTGAAAACTATGATTTCCTTTCCCTTGTTCCTGTTAGTGCTGAAGTAATCTCTTTCTGAAATGTACAATATGATTCCCATCATGCTTAAAACACCATTAGTTAAAGAATAAGGACTCAAAAGTGGTGGGCCAGTAAATGCATCAGTACACATGCTGAGGCCGCCCAGACACTTCAGATAAAAGCACCCACAAAATGGCATATGTTTGATATGTTTGGCATCTACTTTAACTCACTAAAGTTTTGTTTTTGCACATATAACTACTTAATAGTTCCATTCAGTAAAATAGCTATTATGTTGTATAAACCGACAATAGAGGGTGGCAAAAGAGATTTTCATACAGATAAAATGAAAAAGAGAAGCAGTTCCAAAACACATGGTCTAGTATCTGTTTGCATCTGTCAGTCAGTATGGGTTATCCTATGGGTAGAGGGATATTTCAGTAACACACCAAGTGTCCTGACTGTTTAATCATTGTTACTCTGGATGTCATTTTAAGGTGAAATCCATGTCTTTTGAAGTTACTAATAATTATATATATCAGTATGGTGCTTGGAGTGCAGTGAAACATAAAAACAGCACATTTACCGAGGTTGGAGAGGCTCTTCATATTCTTTTGAAAATCGGCTTGTCAGGCTGCACCTGTCTTGTTGACAATTCCGATGTCATCGGATTTAATCACTTCACTAAATACTGTTTTTGCGTTCGCGTTGCAGAGTCCATCATTGACTTTTTCAACTTCACAAATGTGCTGCTAGATGCTTTGTCATCTTTGTTGTTGGTGGATTAAATGTGCGGGTTTAGTTATAGATTTCAGCTTCCGAAGCCTCAAAAGTGATAAATGTGAAATGTTTGCTGCTTTCAGCTCTAATCTTAACACAAAAAAATCCAGCACAGTTTTGACGGAGTTTTGAGCATCCAGCTTACTACCCCCTGGAATTATGTTAACTGCAATTTCAACACATGAAGCTGCCAGTTGCCATAATCTTTATTCAACAACAAGAAATTTAAGGCTCCTCCAAACACTTGCCTCAGGCTATAACTTGTGCAAGAATGAGATGTGCGTGCATGTGAATTTTTCAAAGAATCAAAACAGGAGAGAGCAGGAAAAAATGCAGCCACAGAAAGTAAACAGCAAAAGGAACATTCATTTTTTCCTTTTGTGCCAGCATGTCAGTTTGTGCCTGGCATTGTGATACAAGACATACAGGGGTAAAAAAAGTATGACGACAAAATATGATTCAGCTGAAAGGCCATCTTTGGCCTGACCTTGTGTTCACACCTCTTCGCGACTAATCCAGCTTCAGCCCTCTGGTTTCCATGTTAATGCCATAACTCCAAAAAAGCCAGACGGCCCAGCTATGCAGGTGGTGAGGTTGAAATAGTGCAGACAGAAGTGTTCATGCGTATGTGTGTGTGTGTGTGTGTGTGTGTATGACACTCACAGACACAGAATAGGAGTGACAGAAAATGAGCATGCTAGTATCTGTGAAATAGAGATTGATACGTGTTCATGCCAAAAGTCTGTCAGTAAGGAGGAAAACCACTAAACACTGTTATGGGTCTCAATTTGTATTTCTTTAAAAATAGGACATATTACTGTAGGCACTAAGATCAAAGTAAAATCATTCTTTTTGCATAATGTGCCATTTTACTGGTTCTCATGGTGGGAAGAAAAGTTGAATCACATAGTAAAATGACCCAAAGGCTTTCCATTTTGCTCAGTGAGCCAAGATGGAATAAAGTCAAAACAACAATTGCTTTTCTCGTTGTGTTTACTGTTAAATTCATTGTACCCTAAGGGACATCTGAAGATCTAAATGATCTTTAACCATGAATTCAAGTAGGGACATGTGTCGTGTGTGGGCTGGCTATGTTGCAAATTCTATTTCTGAGCATCCGCATGTGTGTGAGAACTGAGCTCTAACTCTACCTATTCCATCACTCAGCACTGTGGCAGCCCCAGAGATCAGTGCAACCCCCTGCCCGTACACTCCTGCCAGAGCGTCACACAGATGAGGACAGACGGCTAATCCCAAACATGCTTTTTCAATCACTCCAGCAGGCAGGCTTCCTGACAGCAGCCCCATCAGGCTGCTTACATGCATGTAGTGTGCCTGTCTGACCACTACAACGTGTCAAACCAGTTTCCAGAGGAAAGCAGATTGAAAAGTGCTCAGACAAGGTGTAATCAGGCTGTGACGGTACCGCAGTGAGCACAGCATGGGAGTAACTTTACCCGGTTTTGGGGTCCCTACCCTGCTGAGACCACCCATGCCACAAATGTATTTGTTTGCTTATGTTACCGTAAGGCACTCTGTATAAAAAGCATCCATAAAATGTCATATGTTTGGTATCTAATTTAATTCACAATTGTTGTGTTTTTGCACATCTAATTGCTTACAGGTTTTGCTCAGTCAAATAAATAGCTATTATGCTGTTTAAACTGACAATAGAGAGTGGCGAAACAGAAAGAGATTTCCATAAAGATAAAATGAGAAATGGAGGCAGTTATAAAACACATGGTCGCGTCTGTCAAGTCAGTATGAGTGTCCCATGGTTAGAAGGCTATTCTATTGTTTCATTCCACACAGAGAAATTGAAAAATGGATGGATTTAATTTAGATTGAATTTAATGGATGCGTTGAGTGCCAAAACGTATCGGTAACTATATTGAAATTATTATATTGTCATCTTTCAGGCAAAAATGCCAAACATTATCTGGTTTCAGGATATAAATGAGGCGATGATGTGTCTTTTCTTTGTCTTATATGAGAGTAAACTAAATATCTTTGTGTTTTGGACTGTTGGTTCCATGAAACCAAGCAGTAATCTCTGTCACTGTGAAGTGAAGCAAATATGGAAGTGCCAAAAACTGTAGTTCCTCAAATGGCCACTTGAGACTGGCTACAGACATCTCATATCCACCTCTGATCTATGTCTTTGCCGATATTTAGATTAGGCAGGATTACCAACATGGTGGCAGCCAGAGCCAAAACAGCTCTTCAAAAACACATGGGTATGATGTCCATTCTCTATACTGTCAATGGATGAAACAAGCTATTTAAAATCAAAATTGTCACCTTAGGCTTTTCCTATTCTGATATATTATATAATTGCTTTAATCAAGAAAATACTGGCAGATTAATCAGTGATGAAAATAAGTAAATTTCAGTTTCAATTTTTTACAACGATTTGATATGTGTTGGAAGAGAGACGCCCACCAATACCAAAGTTATAGTTGGCCAGGTTTTATCTGAGAGTGCCTACAACCTTTATCTACTGCATGAAACACAGAGTACATATACTAAATTGTCAATTTATTTAACTTTCTCAGTTGCCCTCTCTGCCTTCTTCTTCAGGCTAACAACAGGTCAAATACATGATGGATTGCTTGTATACATAGAAGGTGCTTGAGATATCGCTGGTGCCTTTATTGACATCCATGCCTGCTTGTATTATCTGCAGATGAAAAACCAATTTGGACTGTATGAATAATAATATTCTACATGTTTAACCCTATCATATAACATTCATTTCATTTAATGGTCTCAGCTGGATGTCTGTATTGATTTCACAGGCACAGCAGGTCTCCAGAGATTCTCTATGGATTTTCCAGCTGCCCTCCCAAATGATCCATTGTGATTTCTACCCGAAGGGCCCTGCCAGGGGACGGCACGGAAAACAGTCATCATTTCGCCATCTCCTTATATACCTGGCTCCCGTTTTGTAAGCCACGTTACCTCATGGCTGTATTGTGATTCCAGACATTGTTTTATTGACCTCGAAGGACGTGTATCGGTCTTTCTTTGGCAGCTCTAGAATCGAGGGCATGTGTTTTAGAGATAGTGCTTCCTCCTGGAAGTCTTTAACAGGTTTGAAATTAGAATAAAATAACAATGAACTGTTAGTCGGAACAAGAGGGGGGACAAGATGTTATTGTATTAACAGGAGCTCTTACAAGTGTGAGTGTGGCAGATGCTGATGATTGCTCCCCACACTAGATCCACTTCCAGACAAGTGATTATGTAAATTCAGGTAAGCTTTCTCTGCCCAAATGGTGCATTTATCACCGGCTTTGCTGAATATGAAACGACTACAATGAAGTGTCAATTGATAGGGCTCCATAAACACAATCATAAGGGTATAATCTTTGCTGAGTCTAGATTATTGATTTTGGAGCTGTAAGCCGAGGTAGACTGATCGTGAGAGTGCTATGAGGTCAGAGAAAAAATAAAAACGCCAAGTCCTGCCTTTCATCAATCCAAATTACGCCTCTATTTGTGATCAAATAAATCAGCACTGTAAAAACCACAGTGAGGTTCACAGTGTGCTTCACCTGCCATCCGATGGTGGAAAAACACAAAAACAGAGACTTTATGTTGGCTGACCTGCTACTGTATAACCACTGCAGTTGCTGGCTAGCTGACTGACATTTTCCAGAGGGAGTTTTGTTCACTCCTTTTACTTAAAGCTGAAAATTGTCAATTAATTTACAGTAGGCTGTTAAGATTAGGTCAGTCACCATCAGTTTCAGCGTTCAAGTGTTACCACCGCGCTACACTCCCGTCTGAAAGCTGAATAAAGACAGCAGCAGTAAATGTTCCACGCTGACATTTTTTTTTTTACTACTGCACAACAGACAGTTAAAGATACTGAACTTCAACCTGGGTTTTATTTTCATATCTCAGGTTTCATATCTGCGTATCATGTTACGTAATTTCTGAGATCTCAGAACTCACTTTCGTGAGTCATGCTATCATAACTGATAGACAAATCTATGAAAATAAACCGCATGTTGCAATAAACCATAGTTTTCACTATATGGGCATACCACATTATATTTATATTAGTCCTTAAAAACATCCTAATACCTTCAGGTTTTATTACATATGCCCGAAAAATAGACATTTAGTCATGAATTCATGATATCTTTAATTCAATATAAGCATTTATCTATTTAAAAGGTCCAGTGTGTAGGATTTAGTGGCATCTAGCAGTGAGATTTCATATTGCAACCAACTGAATACCCCTTGCCCAACCCCCCAATCGAGAGCCAGTGTTTAAAACACAATTGAATATATACTACTGGAAACATACTTATGAATATTATATTCCATTTCTGCCAATAGATCCCCCAAATCGTAAACACTAGACCTTTAAAGAGGAAAACAGAGTCCGTCCACTTGCCCATGCTGCTCAAATGAATCATCAGTCTGTGTGCGTGCTTATGTCTGTGTAATACAGTATGTTACAGTGTAGACCAGCTAACAGGCCTCTTTCTCAATACACTTCAGGTCAGGGTGTTATGACACACATTGATAGAAATCCCATTAAGAAGACACCACTCTCTGTAGTGAAGAAGATAATTGTAGTGTCTTAAGCAGTTCCCAATAGATCTTTACCCCAAAGTTGAAATGAAAATTACACCCTTGCTGTTGACAATTAGATATCGTGGCCTAGCAGTCCATGGTAATTGGACTACAGGCGATTAAGTGCTAAGAAGTGTGTTTACCCTGCTGCTGTGATGACCCTTGCCTTTGAGATTCTTCACCTCTTAAACCTCCATCTTGCACTTCTTTTTTATACTTATCACAGCTTCATCAGAGTGAACCGCGGTCAAAATCTCACAGCAAAGCTGCATGTTAAATATATTCACTTATTTCACTGAGGTTTAACAAGTTCTAAGGTCTCCTATTGTGAGGTTTACAAGGTTCTGCATCTGACTGAATGTGATTTCTAAATGAATCCATGAAAACACAGGATGAGCTCCAGCTCTCTAAAACCAGACAAGTCACAGCCAAAGGCCAATTCAGTTAATTGCCTTGTGTTAATTCCCAATTCTCTAAGCTAATGCAATTACTTGTGAATAGAAACCAACTATCACACTTTAGGACACAAAAAGTCATTCTCTCCCTCTGCTTTTTAAATGTCATATCCTGTTTAATCTACTGAATCTATTCATAAAGCGTCTTAAATGGAAGATAACCTTTCAGCTCCAGTTATCATGGCTGACATAGTTTTAACATCTTTGTTTCTCCCCCAAAAAATGAAAATTTAATTTCACCGGATAAAGAGTAGTTCACATTCAGCTCATAAAATGAAGATGATTTCTTTGATGATGATGAAACACAGTAAGGTACCTAAAAGCCAACATAAGGCCTATGGTAAACTCCTATGTACATGAGCATAAGAAGATAATCCGAATAGGGAAGCTTTATCTATCTCTGTTATGGCTGCTGGTCCTGCCTGTGCCAGCAACACAAAACAACAGCCATCAGACATAGAAGAGCAGAGCTTGCCTGTCCAGTACACTAATCAGATAAAACGCGTCTGCTTACAGGCAGCACCTCAGCTGGGGTGTTCGGTCTGTCCGAGACCGATAGATGTGTTAGGGTCTGACAGCGGGATGCTGGGCTTTTTTGTCTGACGTGTCTGCATGTTGGCTGAGCTGACATACAGCCAGCCAGAGCCAGAGCCAAGAGGGGAAAAAGAGAAAATATAACCAAAGTGTTAGTGGCTCTTTGTAGCGAGGGGAAAACGACGTGCATCGTGTCGAGCACATAACTACCGGCAAAAAACAGAAAACGGTCAGTGCTGGTGCAGACTAAGAAGCTAACTCCCACTGAGGAGGGAGGGAGGGGGAGGGGGAGGGGGTCCTGCTGTTGATATGGGCCATGGTGGACAGACGGTGTGGGCCAGAGAGAAAGAATGAAAGAGGAGGGGGAGACAGAGATGGACAAAAAACAAAAGGCAGATGTCACGTGGGTCCAGAGTCGCTGATAGATGTGATGTTCAGCGCGGCGCACAGGCAGTGGTTCAGGTAGAAAAGGCTTCCCTTTGTGATGCAGATGACAACGCAATCAGCCCCGCTTTGTCTCGGCCGATGGGCTCTGCTCCCGGGGACATTGAGAGCCAGACACTAATCCGGTGGGTTTGTGTTCTACGGGCGCGCTCATAAAGGCAGTGTCACAGTACCTGGGGTGTGTGTGGATGGGGGTCTCTGAAACGAGGTCTGACCTCTCTCAGGGTACACTCTCCCTCCTCCTCCTCCTCCTCCTCCTCCTCCTTCTGTCTCTCTTTCTCCCCCGCGTCCTCGCTCATTCGCTGGCTTTGCCGAGTTGAATATTATAAGCGCCATATTGTTCGTGCGTATGACTCAACGTTCACATGAAGGATGTGACAGGAACACAGGTCACATTGATCAGTCAACCTCCGCTTTTCGAGCAAACTCAGTTATCGTTTTCGCACTCATGGACAACAATTTTACCGCCTGGATAAAGAGAGGAAACGTACAGCGACAAAGACATAAAACTCACTGATTCCACATAATGGGTGTCATATTAAAATGACCGCACAAAGAAAATACAGACTGCAAATTAGGCCTAGATGTTGCGGGGGCCATTTTGATTTGCGAGTGCTTACACGTTTCCTGTTATGGAAATACATTTCACTGTCCCCTAATGATTTCTATTCCCAACAGCTTCGGATGAATCAGGCTCTTCCTAATAAATATGACTTACCAAGAGACTGCACGTTGCCAATTAACATGTGCTAATTAAGATAGCAGGATATAAGAACATCCTTGATCTAGATTTCCTGTGTGAAATATCAGAGAGGTTACATGGAGGTAAAGCAAGTTTCTATACAAACTACTCTCTTCTTGTTAGCAAGAAAACATCACGTGAACCTTTTTTCACAGGGTTACAGCAGGCCCAGTTGTCACAAAATAAAGTGTAATTTGAGACTTAACCTCCCTGAATTAATTCATAACATCTGTCTTAAAACCTAATTGGGTAACGAACATGCTTTCTGTAAAAATATTAAAAAGAAATCAACCTGCTCTAAAATATGAAGTTAAGTTCGATCTTCTCTTTGTCCAGTCTCAAATTGTTAGGAGAATGCTATATTATGCACCCTAACTAACGCTGTTATAATAGCTTGAGTCACTTTTTGACCACGCTGTTTTCCCAGCTACATACTGAAACAATTATAGCCCTCCAATCAAACGGCACACCTATCCTTAAAGCGCTGCAAGAAAAACAAATCTCAAGACCCATAATTCACTTGATCCTCGCTAAATAATACATTTCTCTATAATGCATCTTTTCACCATTCATAGCACACAGTAACCCCAGTGTAAAAACTTAGTTAAGTAGAAACTGATATAGTGCAACAGAGATTGGGGTTGTGCATGAAAACTGAAAAAAAAAAAAAACTGTTCA
Source organism: Argyrosomus regius (assembly GCA_946959425.1). NCBI lineage: Eukaryota > Metazoa > Chordata > Actinopteri > Sciaenidae > Argyrosomus > Argyrosomus regius. Next base: position 13,179,324 of record OX336885.1, read on the forward strand.
ATATGCATTTAGATTCTGCAAATATTAAAATATATAACAGATTTGTTTCTAAATAAAAAACAAACAAACACATGTTCAGTGAGCAGACTGGCATGAAGAGAGACTTTGATGTGTTACTGCCACAAGGACGGAAAACATAAGAGGCAGAGGCAATCAAGGAAAATATTTCAAAGTCAACTCGTGTATTTTTATGGGACTGGTAATTAACTAAAGTAAATAACACCTATTAGATACTTTAAGAAGGATACATCAAGCGATAAGAGTTATGTGCAACTATTATTTAACCCACACATGCTTTTGTTTGATATGACCCGAAAATTAAGTGAAAGGAGTTGGAGATAGATTTTAATCTTTATGTTTGACATTATAGATTAAGGTATCCCGTCAGACCTGCTTTGCCTGTTATGCACTCATGACACATTTCTTTATTGTTGTGCAAATATAGATTACAGCTCTCGAGTCTCTTAATTCTTAACAACATATATTAACAACATGGCTAATGTATGTGTATGTTTAATATGTTTGTTGTTTCAGCTTCACCCGGTCAATTTGTTTGGGGTGTTGTTTTATCTCAATACAGCGTGATTCATCTTCTTTTTTAGGTCCTGTGCAAGTATCGATTTATGATTATAAATTAGGATAGGAACAGGTTATAATAATAGAAAAAAATGCATAATGCTTTGGAGAAAAATATTTAGTATTAATTAAGATAGAGTATGCTTTAAATCAAGCCTTTTTAAAGGCTAAAACACACCCACATCATATTCAATTATAAATGAACCCACTGTTTTCAGTCGCTGTTTCAGCCATGCACAGGGAGCATTATGTTGCATATGGAAAGACTGGAAACACCTGTTGTCTCTGAAAATATTTTCATTTTCTGATAACATCTAGTAGCAGCCATATCCGAGCAGCTTGTCTGCAAACTAAACAGGCCTGATTACAGACCAAAGAGACAGAAGATTAAACACCTGTTATTTTTTTTAAGAAGCTGTAAATACCAAAAGTCACTCTAAATGCAGTATAAGAAAATCAGTGACGTGCAGGCATGTGAAAACAAAACGAAAACCACACGACCGTAAGTGTTAAGCCACTAGGTGCAGTCTGCGGAGGTTGTGCAGTGTGATACAGCTGCACTTTGGCTTGGCTACTGAAGTTGTCATTCAGGAGGTTATACTGTGTTTCTTAAGTGTATGATAGTACTTCCCAGTGTGGTACTTTAGGTAAACTGATCCTTGGACACCTCACATCTGTAGTGCACTCACAAAAATGAACATAAGCAAAAAGACGTTAAAAGAAATTGGACTCACGGAAGTGAGCGTAAGCAAACTCGACTCTGCTGTTAACAGCAGGAGAGAATGAAGAGTTGGCTGATGACACTGAACCACAGCAGTCACAGTCAAACAGCTGAAAGCATGGAAACAGTGTCAAACTGTCCATCATGTCTTGAACTGAATCCGTAGTTAAATTGCTCGAACATGCTGGAGCCAGGAGCAACATACGCAACTATTTTTCTTACAGAGCCAGCTGGGACAGAGAGCTACAACATTCATGTGTGAAGGTTTTAACAAATCCAACTGAAGGAAACATTTTTTCCTGCTTAACCTCTGGACAGAAACTTTGTATGTGTTACAGTATCTCCAGACCTCTCTGGTAATTTGACCAAGGGCTAGGTCTTAGTACAGTGGCCATAACAAAGCAAAGCAGCTCAGTACCAGTAACCTTATGCAATGCAAAATTTTCTTAAGGAAAGCGGTGACACTTCTTCCTTAATCTCAGCCCTAAAGGTAGCCATAGATGTCTCTGAAATGTGACACCCCCCTTCAAGTGAAACAACTGGTACCAGCACTAATTGAAATTTTGCATGCAAAGTGACAATGCCTGGGCCCTCGGCAGCATGGATTAAGGCTTGAATAGAGACAGATTCTTTGTGAAAGCCTACTGTGGCGGTTGGCGTGCAGGCCAGCTCCCTGCATCTGCTCATTGGGTGGACTGAGAAAACACCGGATTGTATACGGTCGCTCATTTTACCTTTATCTAATCCCATTTCGGAGCACCGCCTCCGTCTGTCTTTTGTTACTCTTCCACAAAACATAATGCTTCCATGTTACACTCGCACGTCTATTCCTTACAAAACAATTCCGGTCAAAAACAGCTACTGAATTTACATATGAAAGCATCTTTACCAAACTTGGCAGGATTTTCAAAACATTAACAATCATACTGCGCCTTGAACTGTCAGAGTGTCTTGTATTGTAGGGAAAATGGCACTGAAAGAAGTTAGGGAAAATACAAATGTATGTTATTTACTAAATTAAATCAACACAAAAAAAATGAAATTTTTAAAACATCAACTTGGCCGGTGTTTGCCAACTTTCAAGTAAGTGGGCTCCAGTGTTCAACAGAGCGCTGAAGGAATGCGGCGCATATTGAAATGCAATCAAATCTGCTAGACATTTTTTAAAGACTCCATGCTGTGATCTCATTCTACCCCACTTCACCATCCTCTGCTGTGGTTTCTGTCCCATTATGTTCCCTTCAAAGAAAAAGAAGAAGAAAATGTCCTATCAAAGTGATCTATCATCTTGCTGACCCCAACAACAACTTGCATACAAGTCTGGAGGAGGTTGTTACTGCGTCGCAGCAAAAACCAATCCTCCCAGAGAACGCTTGCTGTGTTTGCACAGTACAAACTGTAATACCACAACAGAAGGGAGGGGGAAATCGGAAAAGCCAAATGATCCGTCTAGTAAATTTCATCTCCTCCGAACAATACAGGCTACTACAAATTTTATGGCCGGGGATGAATCTGAGAATTTCCACTCAACAGAATTAGATGAGCGCCATTGTTAGTATGGCTGTCAACTGAGCACTGATGACAATGAATGGGTAAACTAATGAAGGGATAAATCCACAGTGTGTTTTCATAGACATGTTTGACATAGCTAAGCTAATTTCCTTGGCAGTACTACCTCCATTAATTTTCGAAAAGAGCCTGTCTCTGCCCGTTGACTAAACCAATAAGACGAAGCATCAACGGCAGCTTACATTAACGCTAATCAACAATTTAGAGTTGTTTCACATTCCATGGGGTAAATTAAATGCCTTTGAAAAATGCTCGAATGCAACTGATGAATGAGCGCCATTGTTGTTGTCCAACTTGGCAATATTACTAAAGAGCGGGGACATGGTGTAGAAGTCTGAATAGAGATAAGATGCTGAGGAAATGTTCAAATTTCAAGGCCAATTTACAGTATTTTTCAGACGTTACATGCTGTGCAGTGTTGATACTAGTCGCAAAATGGATACTTGGGACAAAGCTAGGATTTTCTTAAGTTTGGCCCCAGTTTTAATCCTCTTAATCCTCTCCAGTATGGTCCCGGCCTGATTCATTGATCACTTGTATAACAAGTAGGCCTTTGACGTGTTTGTTCTACGGAAATCAATACGCCTCAATTTCTAACAAACGCTTCCCAGAGTATATGTAATGCTTCTGCGACCAACGAATAATACAATGCGATAGCACATTTAGCAAGTAACGTCAGAAATGAAACGAAAGACAAAGATGTCACTCTCTATTAAATAAAAAGAAGAGACGATGTAGCGTCCCGGCACAAAACGTGTCAAAACGATCCACTAGAGGCTTCTTTTCTGTTGCATGCTGGGATATATATTTTTTTTTTATCAGAGTTGACCTCTTTTTCAACCCTTTATTTCTCATACGTAAGCCATCCTCGCAACTTCATTGGACAGCCGACTAGGGTGATTCACAGGCTAAAATGGAGGAGGGGGGCTGCGTTGAGTTAGCGACGGGACTCGCTGGTCCCCCAAATCAAAAAGTGAAACGTGGCGGCAGGCCTGTAAGGTACTGCAACATGCACACTGAATATCTACTGTGACACTAAATATCGAGAGCTTTCTCTGAAGGAAGAAGTGCACTTCAATACACTGAAATAACTATTTGAGGAGCCATGCTGATTGGTATTTGAGGCACTGTATGCTCTCAGCTTACACATACGCCTCACAGAAGATTTTGCATGTGAACAAACAGTAACCACGATCATGTTTGCATTTTAGAGAGAAAGAGAAAACAAAGAGAAGTGGAACGTTGTGTGGTGTGAATCTGATGTTATTTTTGGAGTTTTTCACATCCTGTGGTTCGCTTGCTTTTGGACATAGCAGGATAGATAAAAATCAAAAAATAAATAACCATTATGACAGCAATCAAGAATGAAATTGGCGATTAAAAGAAAACAAATCATTTTAAATATTATGTACATATGCATGACAATATACAAGATATACAGTTACCTATTATAAGATTCGTAGTCCGTACTTTTTACTGAATAAATTTTACTGAACTCTAGAATATATTCAGTGTATTAATAATCAATATATTATTAACAATAAAAAAATATGTGAAACATGACAGTATAATTTATGAAGCTTTCATATTAACACGTATAATTTGTACACATAGCACATATAATGCTGGAAAAATGTTATATGAATATATGTTATATGAAAAATATTTATGAATGGTATGAAATGTATGCTGTGCATTGATGTGATTTGTATATAGTATGTATAATTTCCCTAAAATATGACGGTTGTTCTAGAACGATGTCTAGCAATCAAACCTGAAATAAAATTCTAAAGCTATGATGTGTCAAAGCTATGACACAAATGTTAAAGCTGCCAATGTGAAATGTAATGCAAGCCTTCGAGACTGCTTTTTTAGGTCTTGGATATGAGACTACACTGAAACCATAAACAGAAGCAGTCAGCACAAGTCTGCATAAATACGCATGATGTTTGTCAAACTCTGTGCCAGTCCTACATCAGACCTGACAGCGCCTTCAACCTTTGTTATACACATTAGGGATATGTTATACGTACAAATGATCTTACAGTAAACAAGCAGAAATTTATGTTTTTTTCCTGTTTTTCTTTTTGTTGTTTTATCCTGCGGTTGCATTCAGTTGGGTTTTTACATACTTTCTTAGCTCCACCTGTAATTATGAGGTTTACTTCAACTGACCAGAGGAAGAAGACATGTTTGTTTTCTGACAACATCATAAAAATAGCTTGAATAAATGTATGACTGGGATAACACTTTCCATTCTTCAGTGTGTCTCCTGTCTTGTCAGAAAGGCAAACTGACACATAAAATCAGCTACAAATTATAATTTCAAGTGCAGACTGGAACCCGTTGAACTAAAGCAACTATGACAAATTGCTTCTATAATTTCCAAATTATTTTTTTTAGAAGATTAAAGAGCAAATATCACAATAATATAAAAGTACAGGAGGTCTACTGTAATAATAAGTATGGTAAAAACAACTGTGCAGTTAAATTGGAGCATTACTGACAGTGTTACTACTGTAAACACATATAACAGAGATTATTTTAATCATTCAACCTGTTTCATTGTGTTGTTAAACCACGCTGCCTGCTGCCTTGTAATGCTTAGCCACGTTTTGCGTGCAAATGCCTGCACAGGGACCTTTATTTTAAGTTAAATTACAACCTTTTAATCATAAATATTTGCGCATTTAGTCTCTGAGATGCTGAAAAAGCTTCAAGAAGACGTCCTGGTGTTTGTCTTTCACCAACTGAGACGAAATCGGTGACACACCTCCACGGACACACACACATAGGATGAGACCTACCTGTCTGAGATTTAACGTTGTTTTTTGATAACCTGGCGCAGCTTGCTGAGCTACGTAAAATTTTACGTCGTAATTAACGCTATTAACGCTAAAACAGAATCCGTATACCTGCGGAGATGCTGGTGGAGCATGTTTTTGGGTCCCACCATCATCATTTGCCTGCTGTTTTGAGCTGACTCTAAGCTCTATTTAAACACGAATAAACAAAATGGTGTGCTATATTAATAGACATAAGTGAAAAGTGATTAAAATGTGCAAACGTTCATTCACGCGCTTTTGTCTTAAACTCAAAGTCGGCACGAGGGATGCGGCTTTAACCATTAATTTAAACAGTAGCTTACCTTCAACAGCTATTACGGCCGGTATGGTCCATAATATCCATAAAATATCCATTATTGGTTACTTATATCGCCCAGACATTCAAATGAAATACGTCCCGATAGCCATTGACAGCAAAGGCAGAGAGGGGACAGGCGGTCCTTCACCTCCAATAGAGCGATGCCAGATAGCAGAGAAACCAACTCAAATCTGAACCAAGTTTGGGCGAAACCAAAAAAACGACAGACAGAGGGGAGCACCGAGCAACACAGAAACACAGCGACCTGTTTTAGCGAAACATTAACCCACTCACCCTCATATGTAACACAAACTATAACGTTGTGTGTATAATTAATGAGAGAAGGTTTATAATATATGAATTATCGATAAAGCCGCACGTCAAAAAGGAGCTTACATCCCCTTTGAAGCCACTTCAATTTTCCCCGCTGTCAATCATCCGGAGGAGGACAGTCCACACTGCCTTACCTAGCGATAATTAAGTGTTTTGGGACCATGTGGGGCATTTATAAAAGATGGAGCAAGTGATTCTCACTGTCACACCGCTCGAAAATGGAAATACTGGTTATTCTTTTATCAGACAAGGCTTAAACGTGTCTGCGGGGTTCCACTATGAGGCTCCTATGGGCTATTGTGGGACTTACTGGCGCTGTAACAGGTGACGAACACGGGAGAACAATTAAAGTAAGTTCAACATTTTCTTTTCCATTTTGTACCTCCAACATTTACAGTTTCATTTCTTTCCCACTTTATAGTTTTCCACTAAGCATTCCACCAGCCGTATGAGTGTTTTATTTTCTCTCTCTCTCTCTCTCACTCAATGAGAAAATTTATGCTTAGCTGTAAAAAAATGACAGTGTGCAAATATTGATATTTTAATTAAAATTATATACCCTAATAAAATATTATTATTATTAGTTTTCTGTATTTTTAACCAATTGAATGTTTCTTGATTGATTCATGTACCTATCAGAATAATTTATATGGTCCACATTTTAACATAGATGATATGAGTTAAGACTTTATTTATTTAGTCGTTTTAAATGAAACAATTCCATCACTCAGTAGCAACAGAACATACGTGTAATTGCATGTAAGCTATGATATACATGTGTAATATAGGCAATGTAGGCTGTGATATACATGTAATATGTACATCAGAAATCAGAATATATGTATATAATTTCTACTTCTCCTTTTTCACAAGCTAAGGGCTTGCACAAAGAGTCCTCTCCAAAAGAAAATAATACACAAACGATGTTATGTTATAACTATGTCATGGTTATGGCACTCTATTCCTGCTATAAAATAGTACAGTCTAATAAAATAGTACAATCTGGTATCAAAGTGTAGTCTGACAAAGCGTTTACAATTCATCCTGAATATAAAAGTTTCCCCACTCACTTCAAAACAGTGAGTGATTCAGAAGAATTGTTAGATCAACTTAATGACTTGGCAAGATACAATAAATAAAAAAAAACCCTCATGCATGCTGTCACTTAAGTGGTGCACTAAAGGTTTTACATCTGAGAAGGATTTCTATTCATAACATGAAAATCAATCCAACAGTGAATGGGTATTTAATAAGTATTGACTGCATTGATTCTTTTTTGTGCAGTAAACAATGCTGACATTAGCATATGTAAGAGTGCTACATGATGAATTTCATATTAATGTGATGAGTCAAACTGCAGGTGCTTTAGAAATATAGTTTGTTATTAGATTTATTCGACGTCTTGTAGCTAAACTCAGACCAGCATCATTCATGCATCGCAAGGAATGCATCATGTGATTGAACAGGCCTAGTTGTCAATTAGGTAGACCTGAGCAGCAGTTATATTCCAATAACAAAGCCAAAGAACCAAAGCCAAAGTGAAATGTAACTTCCTCCAGTATGCAAAACTTTCCTTCCTGTGCATGAATCATCATAAAAATCATAATCAGTTGATGTGATGTTGGCAGAACTTTGAGACATGTCACAATTAATCTTCAGAAATTAATAAAATTGAGCTGTGTTTGCACTACGTTGATTTAGGTTGGCACAATGGAGCCTGGCAGCAACTTAATGGCAATAATTTTCCAACAATCAATAAAAATGCTATACGATGAATAAATATGCATATTCATAATTATAGCACATTTAACTTTTATGGGTTTTTCTTTTTTTTGGTGTTTTAATAGGATTACTCTTTTCCAAGTAGGTCCAAGTTGTCAGTGATGGTTGGCATAAAACGACATCTGAATTTATAGTGCATCTTGCAAGCCATGGCCATATTTTTAAAATTTCCTGAGTGTAGTGTGAAACTGATTTCCTGCTCCAGAAGCTGGCGGTAAAATTCCAGTATCCCATGATGGGTAAAGAATAAAGCAGACTGGTTTTTATATGAGAGGCATGGAGACATGCCACAGGGATGCATTGAGGCAGCTGCGAAAAATTACAGATATGTCAAAAAAAATGCTTTGTTTAGAGAAACCATGATTTTAAAAAAGTCCAATGTACACAAAATTGTCAACTTTTTGTATGCAATTACTGGCAGACACCGGGGGGGGGGGGGGGGAAATGGCATTCAGATGTTCTTATGAGGGTTTACGATACACAAGAAACTAGTAAACATGCATGGAGAGAGCCTCATGATGTAAAGTATGGAGTCACCGAAGCTGGACGTGAAACAAAATTTAGAATAAATTATCTGTCATCAAACATGCCTTTCTTATTACGTGCCGCACCGACGTAGCTAAGCAGCAGGACTCTCATGGGTTAAATGAGCCAGGCTGATTTATTTGCCTCCACTGAGTTTGACTGTATTGATTCCAGGTCACTTGACTGGCTGACTTCAGATCATGTTCAGGTGACTACAACACAGATGGAACAAAACGGCAAGGCACTGAGAAAGCAGCTTTCCCTGACTATAATGAGTTCCATACCGGCTCAATATCGACTTGAGCCAGAAGAGAAGTGAAAGATGTTGAAGAAATGATATTAATACTCCTCTAATATTGCCCACAGAGATCTTTTTCTGCCACGCTATGTTATAATGGCTGCATAGTCATAAAATATGTGTAATGCAAAGCAGAGATGTTTGAATATGGCATAAATCCTCTCATGTTCCTCTGCGACTCTTTAATCCACCAAAGCAAAACATACAGTCCTGCACCTATAACGGCACAGTTTTACAGTAACATCAACTGCAGAAGTCTACTGTAAACACAAAACATGTCTGATAATACATGCAACAAATCACCTGTTAAGATACCTCATAATAAGGCGCACAAGGTGGACCGAGGAGAAATTGATTTTAGCTGTGACGTGCATGAAAAAAAAAAATTGCAGCCTGCCAGTATAATCTCTAAATACATGATGTGAGGGCATTATTTTGACCAGCAGCAGTAATGCAGAGCTGCATGTTTGAAATGATTTAGCATGTTAGCATCTTTAAAAATGCCATATCATCATTGTTCTTTGTGTTTTTGTGTGCATGTGCTTTTAACAAATCAAATGTAATCAGAATAATGATTACATGACATGTTATGTTGATATTAGAGTGATGATTTTGCATTATCAAAAAAGTTTATGTAGAATTTGCTAATGTATTACAGTAATTAATTTTATTCACTTTTTATTTCTATATAATATTTATGTTGTTATAAATTTATCATGAATTTATGCATTTTATTTTGATATAATCAGACACATAAACTCATTTGGATTTTTGCTATACATGTGTGATGACATTTTAGATGTTACTATTAATAATAATAATTTTAATAATCATAATTGAATGATTTCTATAGCAGCTGTTGTATGATAATATTATTATTGCATTTAAGTGCTAAGTAATAAAATAGAATTAACATGGTTTATGGTGTCTTTCTTATTATTCTGAATTAATCTGAAAGTCAACATCAAATCCATAAAATTGAATATTAACTATATATTAATAATAAATATGTCAATATGAAGATGCATGTGGCTATTAAGCTGTTCAGACCAAGACATACAATATGCAGGGTTTTATAATTTGATGCTTATTGTACTTCAAACAAAGCACATCTTCAGTGCAGGAGTTCAAAAGAAGGATCCAAATGAAACGTGTGTAAATATGTAAAATGTCATAAAATAACAAAATCAATAATATACAGTTCCAGCAGCAGAACAGAAAAAGAGGTAAAGTCTTTAAATGTTTTGGTCAGCAGAGAAGAAGAGCAGTGTTTTTCCTCTTCAAAGCCGTGTCATGTGTCATTGCATCAACACTGCCACCTACAGTGTAAAAGCTAAACTTCCATAGTTTTCTTATTATTGAACACACTGGACATTTTCTACATTATAGTAATACTTTGCTGCGTTTAGCTCAAGTCATCTGTTTTATTAACGCTCCATTACAAGTGCAGGTTTTGTTAATGAGGGAATATTATTTTTGATATATTGTAAAATGGAAACTATTGTTTATCCACAGAACTTAGATGGCATAAAGATAATTTATTTCTTTTATTACATAAAATATTTAAAACATTTGAGATAAATAATTATAATTAAACTCTGAATAACCTCTGAAGGGGTATTTAGTATTTTAGAGTGTTATGGAATTGATTGCTTATTCAGACAGCTGTTGTTATTAAGTTATTATAACTTTCCACAAAGTAAACAAAAAGTAGCTCTGATGCGTACAGAGTAAAATCATACATCAGTGTAAAACTGAATTATTTAAATGATTTAGCTGTGCTGAGATGTTCTGATCACTTTTCAACTTGAAATTAAAACAAAAAATGTGAGCCCAGCCCATCACTGAACTCTGAACACTGAATTTAAGTCAAACAATCCATGACATGCATGGAGGATGAAATGAAGTAGACGAGGGTGAGAATGAGTTCCTGCACTTCATAAGCTATTCTTATCCTTTGGAATATTTAGCTTGAACTTAAAGCCATTCAAAAACGGCCGCTCTGGACTGGAATCGATTTCACCTTGAGCTTTAAAAGGCTTACGGTGAAGTATAGCACCCGGTCGGCATCAGCAGCTGGATAAAGAGTGAGGAAGTAAAATGGCCTGCTCTCCATAAAAGTTGGTGTGTGATCCCTGACCCTTTGCTGAGAAAGACCTACGGACTCCTCTAATCTAACGAGACCTTTTGCATGTGGATTAACTTTAGCTGGGACCACATTCTCACAAACAGACAGCGTAGAGTCAGCTAACTTTGATAATCCAGGTTTTCAAATGTTTTTTATTTATAAATTTGCCTCAACGGACAAGACAAACTTTATCTACTTTTTCCACAGAGGACAAAAAGACATTCTCAGTTGTTCTGTGAAGAAAATATGTATCTGATTAAGCTAAAAAAAAATAAATAAATAAATATGGGCTCACTGCTTATCTTTCATGAATAGTCTACTGCACCCCACTGCACTCCAACCAGCCACCGCCATCTTCCCAGTGTATTGGTTTACCCCTGCCAAAAATTGAATTCAATCCCACTAAGTTGCTCCAGCTTTAATTAAATAGACCAAAAGCCTTGGCAGGATTTAATTTACTTTCTTGTTAAGTGAACTTTACAGACACTGTTAGAACTTTCACTAGTATACTGCTGGGACCTGAAAGCGGATGCTAGCACCAAAGTCACTTATTTAGAATTAAATCACACAGTTTTCAAGCAGAAACTTGTGTTTTCCTGACAAATGAGGTTAGGTGAAGGCTGAAATCAGTGTCTTCCTTACTTTATGGTGGGCCACTGGCTTTCATGATAGTTAAAAAAGAAATGTGTTTGAATGGCGCACGCCTGTCAGAGGGCAGACAACACTTTTTTATCATCATAATAAATCTAAGCACTATTGCCATAAAACAGAGGCCCAGTAAAATGTGATTCAGCTGACAGTCATGATGAAATGAATGCCTTGATAAAATGGCAGTCATCAATCATGCCTTTGGTTTTGGACGCTAACATCTCCTCTAAGCTCTCCACTAATTGATATGAAACGTTGACATAAATCACCCGCTGCGTGTTGATGCTGCGTACTGTTGTCCGCACCTTTCAGAACCACAGATAAATTTTCCCAAAGCACATACTGAGCAGCAGACTACATGTGTTCAAGTCATTCTTCTATGATGTGGCTAGTCTTCTTGTTATAATAGAAACAATCTTTAACACTGTTATGAAATATTAAAATGTACTCATATCTTCACTGAACTTGCACTTCTTTTGGGAGCGTTCAGAAACAGCTGAGTTCTGGTTGTAGATAAGTACAGAGAACACTATTTGAAATGCAGCAGGCTTTATCTCAAGAGGAAGCTTTAGACGCAAATCTAAGCTGCTTGATAAACTCCCTTTTCTTAAGGAGAAAATGCATTCAATGTTTGATTGAAACCCAAGAAAATTACTATGATAAAACAATGATGGGGATGTTTGTAGAGTTTTTTTGAATGAAAAGGCTCATTGCCAAAATTAGAGGTAATGCTTCATGAATGTATAGCTGCTTCATAAATCCTCCTGTCACTCCTGTACATTATATCATGAGTTGTCTCTTCACAATAGTTATTATTATTATTGTGTCAAGACAGCATGAATTCATATAAACCGGATTCAGAGTGCGGTGTAAACTTTGAGAAAAATACAATAAAAACAACTTCAGACTTTCATAGTCTACAACAAAAGTCATACATCACTGGGGGAAAAAAAAACATTTATAATACCTGTAATGTCACATTGTCCCTTCTTATCAGGCAAGTAAACGAGATGAAACAACTATTTCTGATTATCGGTGCACCAAAATATTTCAGAATCCATCCAAAAATATGAATAAAGATGAAAGCAAGTACTGCAAGTCAAGAAACAAATAAAATAATGTGAAAAAATATTGTAAAGATAGAAGTACAATATGTACGGTATTACCATTATTTTAAGGAAAGAGCTGTTCAGTCTGTGCAGGAATATATTGGAATATAAGGAATGAGCAAAAAGGCAGTCTACTAACCTCAATGAGTAGCAGTGAATAGCAATAAGAAATAAATATTAACAAGATGTGACGTGATTCAGTCTGCAAATGAAATCACCTTTTTATTTATTCTTATTAAGTCCCTTCTTTTTTATGTAATGTTCAGACTTAAAAATTAGCTTGTGTTAAGCGTTGGTATAATTTAATAAAAAGGTTAGGGGTTAGGGTTTGATTTTATAGGATTTTGATTTGAAAAAAAATGATCAAATGTTTTATTTATAACATATTTATTATTATTCAAAAGGATGACAGTGCATAGCAGTACACAAATATGCTTTTGGCAGTGTAAGGAGCCAAGTTTGTGCCTATAAATGACATTTACATAAAATATAAGCAATATAGGAGTGGGAGTGGATTTTGAATATGAATCAATTAATTTACAACGAAGCTGAGTCCATCGTGCGTCAAATCTTTCGTCAGTCAAGAAAAAAAGAGTATTTGGTGATCTTTTTTCTCTTCTCTCTCTCCATCTAGACTGTCGGCCATCACAGAGCAACAGATGGAGGTGCACAACAGGATATTACCACTAAGAGGATTCCTCTTTCTTTGCCTGTCACTCTAGACTTTTTCTTGTGGGGACAGACTCTTTCATCGTGACCCAGCTCGACTGGCTTACTGGAACTGGTGTAGAGTTGTTGGTTAAGCCTTCTGAAACCCGCCACTACTCATGTTGACCTGCTTGGCAAACAGAAATCCCCGATCAAGTCAGCTGTGAATAACATTAAAATGAGTAACCAGGTGGGATTAGAAAGTCCTGGTATTGTCTTGAGTGTCTCAACTCTGACCTTTCACTCAGAACTCTTAAGGTATGTGCCAGCTCTCCGTGTGTGTGTGTGTGTGTGTGTGTGTGTGTGTGTGTGTGAATGGCCCAGTGTCAAGTGTATTAACCCGTCTAGTACTACAGTCAGAGCCTTACAGGAGGCACTGTGTGCTTCCCATTGGCAGGTAACTGTTAGATGCTCATTTGCAAGGATTAAATGGTGATGCATTTGTTGTAATGTTGTTGCAATTTATTGTTAGCACAATTAGCATTTTTGTGAGACTCTTTCTACTGTCTCAATCAGAGATGAGAGGTATTTCCCAGTTCTGGATTGGAAACCTGAATATTAGATGATTGAGTATGTGAATATGTGGTAGTGGTAGTAGCTGTAAGAGTTAAAAAAATATGTTGAGGTTGTAACAAGTTGCACTAGCATAGAGGTCACTTAATTTAAACTTGTGTCACTTTTAGAGGTTATGTTTTCTAAAGGTTTTTATGTTGAAGGTAAGATGTCTTGACGTGTCAAATATTTTTATAACTCTTCAAAACATAAGTCCTGAATTTTTATTTTTTTCTTATATCAGACCATTGAAGGGATTCGAAGTCTTTCAGATTTCACTGAAAGAAAAAAAAGGGTTCAAGACGGCAACTTGATTCCTTCTATAAATTTTATTGTGCCAACGAGTTTCAGAGAACTGCCTCCTTCCTGAGGGCGCACAAAGCCCACTGACATGCTGACCCTTCGAGCATGTCTATCTCCATGCAGTGCCTGAAAGACGAGCTGTACTTCTCCTTTCGTGCGAGCACAGGTGAAACCTTTTCATATATGACTCAGGTTGCCTGGCCACGCATAATGGATGTGATTTTAGCTTTGTGTGCATGGAGGTAACTCTTTGAAATGCTTTGGCAAAGCTTTGTCAATTTTATTGAATGACTTAAGTTGTCCTTCATGCTTTGTTGATTTTCTTCTGTTGCTTTAAAATTGTGTCTGCACAATGTAAATGCACTGCAGTGATAGTCTGTTAAGGTTTTGTACGATACGGACGTCTTTCTTTATGTTTTTTACAGCGGCACACTTCTAGAGAAGGTATTTCTATCTATATCTATATAGCATTTGGTGTTTTGAACTTCTGTGTTCAGATTGGAAATCATACAATTGGTTCAGGGTAGTTCAGATTATTAGGATTTCCACTAAGTTCCTCTTTAGTTTGCAAATGTCATTAGTAATGGTTTAGATTCTCTGATAATGTAGCATTAGTATATTACTTACACTGTATGTCTTTACATCAGAGTGTCACCAGCCATGCTGTGAAAGTGATTTTACACACTGACTGGCCTCTAAAGGTATAGACTGCTGTACAGGTATTTCACACATGCACAGTTCAGTGAAGATCTAATAAAAATCCTGCAGTCATTTAATGACTTGGTGGGCTCTAGATGTAGATTCTTTCACTGCTGGAAAGCATAAAAATTGTTAATTTAACTTGGTTGCTGCTCCGAGGGATATTACCTCTTTATTGTATTTCCTTTGTATTTAACCCTCAACCCTGAGAGGAAGCAGGGAGAGGACTTGGGAATCTCCGGAGGGATCCAATTATATTTTCTCTCGTGTTCACTGCCATATAATGACTTTGCAACAAGATCTCTCTCTGCTTTCTGAGTATTTTCAGATATAATCTCAGTAGACTTGAGAGAAGAAGTTTATTTTTCTTAGGGACCCCTTTATCTGACTTCTGTATTTCTTATCCTGTGAACATCTCACAATTTTAACCTAATGAACATTATAACAGAAGTGCTTTCCTCTAGTCTGTGATAACAGCTCACTCCTTGGGGTAAATCATGCCATTGAACTAAAAGCCAGTATGCTCTTAAACAAAACAAAAGTTTGCATGGCACAACTTAAAATTCAGAGATGAATCACAGATCATTTTGAATTCAGTCATGAAGTTTTAGCATGAAGAGACACATGGTAACTTTCCAATAGCTTGTGGCTAGAATCTTTCTTTGCAGGCGAGCACAAATTTGTCATCACCGAACAGAATTTGTCTGGAGGCTTAAGGATGACGTTTAGCTGAGACGATTTGCCAAAACAAGAATGCCATTTTATAAATCGTGTTATAAAGTATTTAAAATAGCGTGAGAAGAAAAAGGTAACATGCATGAGTTAAATATTCGGCTACAAGAGTTTGTGTCATTTAACAAGCCTGTATACAGAAATGTCCTTCAGCTGAACATCCTGGTTTGATCAGGAGTAAGTGTGTATACCATATGTGTGTTTGCAGGGGTGGGGGTGTTGTCCTGTGTGTTTGTGGCTTTGCTTAGACATGTATGTGTCAGCATGCATGCAAGTGTCCAAGTGCCTCCGCTTGTAAACGCTGCTGTGTGCATGGAGAGAGGAAACAGAGGGAGCTGAAACTGCAGAGCAGAGTGAGGAAATAGAGCAGAAGAATACGAGCCTGACATAAAGAAATCCTGGATAATTCTGCCTTAAGATGTGTGAGGGCTGCAGAGAGCGAGAGAGAGGAGCATCCAGAGGTCGTTCCCATGGCAACCTTTGCCCACGGAGATCGCTGACCCTCCCGCCCTGCTGTACAAGCGGAGCACAGATTGTAGGTCACATATGGCACGAGCGATCCAATCAGGCCTAATCTGGCTTGACTTCTGGGGACATAAATTATACCGGAAAGCTGTTTTACACTGTGGCTTATTTTATCAGTAGACTCAACTGTATATAATGGCCATGTTAATGGCAACTTGATGAATTGACCCATTAAGAATGTATGTCAACAAATGTATGTTTTGTCTATCGGCAAAGAGCAAAAATAGCTCAGCAGTGAATGATACTCTTCTCAACGTAAAGCCGCCATCATAACGATGTGAGGTTAGATATCAGATCACATGTCTAAACAAATAAATATGTTCAAATTACAAACATATAAATGTAAGTATTTAATCTAAATGTTTAAACTTTTTCACCCTAATCGTTGAATCTAGTAAACAATGTATAATTATATTTCTATATATGTAATTTAACCATTTTTATGAGTGACCCACATTACTTTAAAAATGTACAAAAATATGCACTTCAGAGTAAAAATTGTTTATTTTATCTTCCATACTGTTGCATTATTACTTACAATTCAAATGTCTTCTTATTATATTATATTGAAATGTTATTTAACATCAGCTTCATCTGGCATTCTGATCTTACTTTTCTTTATCTGTAAAAAAGTGAAGGCAACAAAATAAAGACCATAAATCATTGTTAATACACCAAACAAGGAAATGTCATGTTTAATGCTAATTCATTTTGTAAACTTTTGTAAAAAATCATTTATGGACAAAGAAATATATATGTTTCTTGACGTTACTTTGGATCAGTTAGACTCCAGATGTATATCTATATATTAATATATGTATGTATATATATATATATATATATATATACACACACCGACCAGCCACTTCATTAGGTACACTTGGAACAAAACAAATCAGAATTATTTGGGCAGTGCTGTGCTGCCCTCATCATTTCTGTTTTTTGTAGCCGAGTTTTCAACTCATGTTCAGGAGCAAGTCTAAAATTTCACTGGAATCGTGAGGCATCAAGATCAAGTTGATAAAACAATGTTAGCATTTTTAAAGAGGGCCTGAGGTCTCTGGGACCAAATTTCATGAAAAGAAAGTATAGTTTAACTTTACTGAAATGAAAAGGAAAATTCAGTGCTCAGGTTCTTAAAATGTCTCTGTACACAGATGAAACATCATAAATCTAACTTCATGCAGAGTCATCAATGCGAGAGACTCGAGGGGGGAAGCACTCTATCCAGGATGTGAGATTCAGAAGCCGGCAGCCATGCAGCAGAAACACAGATATGAATTGAATGATTTATACGCCATGTTTCTGGAGTATTGGGGATAGTGCGGATAGCCAACCTCAGAGGGGCCTTATAGTTTTATGTGCCTTTTGTAAAGGGTTTCCAGATACACACACATGCAGCAATGTGGGAGTGTAATAAAAGCTCCCACTTTCTGAGGTTCAGAGAGCTGTTAAATCCTATTTTAGGTCAAGTAAGCTTCGTGGTCTGGATCATCTAAATTCTTAACACTCAGTTATGCATTAATAAAACCTTGGTTTGTGTATGGGAAAACTTTAATTTTCTGCAAGCATAGCACCGAGAAAGTATTTTTGTCACTTAGGTGTAATTCTCACAAACACTCCTGATTCAGCTCGGTGTGCATTATAGACTGCTGCACACTGATAAAAACACTGAATCTAATCTGGATGTAATAAACACAAAACCAGAGGAAATGGAAGTCTCTGGAAAAGCTTCCCACTGGAATATAAATATTTAATGCGTGTGAATTTAAAGTAAAACAGTAGTAGTAGTTGTGGAAGACTTCAGTATTTTTTTTCCAGTACCGTCGACACTAAAATGTGTTTTTTCTCTGTGTTTGTCAGGTTCAGCCTCAATCTGATAGAAAACAGCTCCTGATCTCTGGCTGTCTCTCCTCGCCCCATCACTGCCCCGTTGTTGGCGATTTCATGAGTGAGCTGGTAATAAGCATGGGTGACTGGATCCTCACCTTTTTTGCTGAGATCTATAAGTGAAGGCGCAGCTACGCTGGTGAGGCCTTCGGTGGCCATATGGGAATGCTTGAGGTCTGAAGTCAGAGGAATTTCTGCATCTGCTTCTTATTGCTTTATCTGCTTCTTATGTGCTTCCAACTTGAAGAAATAACAGGTTACATTGGGCCGAATTGCTGTAATTATTTAAAATATTATAGCACAAATTTTTTGGTGATGTTTGCTAGTTCTTTCTGAAACATATTGGAAAGAGTGAACACAAATATAATTTCACACATGTTGAAATATTCAAGAAAAGTACTTACAGGTGTTTTAACAAAATTATTCAGTGTCTGACTGAAACGTGACATCACTTCTGTATTTGTTTTCTTTCCTAAAGGCAAAGTAATTAAACATATTGAGTGATTTGTGCAGCTCCAGTGGGAATATAACTTTTTGCAGTGTTAGTGTCTCTACCCAATGAGCTACACAGTAAACCTACCACATGACCAAAACTATACACTACAGAAACCTACATCTCCTCCTCCTCCTTGGACTGGGTGCTGGTTTTTCTTTCAGTGGAAGCTACTCTGCTCACCAATCCTGATGTCTGCCTACACAAGAATAATTCATACCGTACACCATCCAGTCTATGACACACTCAACAAAAACAGTCTTTCGCCTCAAGGTCTTCCGACGTTTGTTTACGCTTCAGTCATTTTCATTTGGTTGATAGACTTAAATTAATTTAAGCATATCTGAATAAAATAGAACATCACTCTTTTTGGATAATCTGATATACACACTCCAAGTGGCTTTATGATTTCCAAAAAAATGACAACAGAAGAATTTAAGCATTTAGAGAGTTGGCGATCATCCAAATGATTAACAGATTAAGTTCAAGCAAAGACCGGTCCTTCTAATAAATTATTTTCTTTTTGTTTTCTGTCTTTTTTTAATTATGTATTTTACCCAGAGTTATTTAAAAAAAATAAAAATAAAAATGTTTATGTTTGTTATTAAGTGGTAAGCTACTGTAGTTATTTCTGTGCTTTTTAGTGGGTATTTTACACAATTACTTACTCAGTTATTAGTATTTACTTTGCCTATTTGTTATAAATGTCATTCTTAAAGTTTATCTTGTATATTCAATTCAATTTTATTTATATAGCACCAAATCATAACAAAGGTTATGCCGCTTTCCATACAGAGCAGGTCTAGACCATACTCTTTATAATTTTATCTATAGAGACCCAACAATTCTGTACATATTATCTACAACCCAGATTCCAAAAACATTTGGACACTGTGTGAAATGTAAATAAAAACAAAATGCAAATTCAGAATCCATTTTTCAGTTTCAATATTAAATATATTTATACTGTATTTAGCTGACTTTCTGTCATATCATGTTGTACACAGCATTACAACTTTTTTGGTGTACACTTTTTTATATTATTATTAGATTTGGCTTTTGTAAATATAATGGAAAATTTCAGTGTAAATAAGTGTATTTAATTGGCAAGACTAAACCCTGTGTACATTTTTAGTCTATTTCAATATGAATTCATAAATTAAAAAGCCAGTAATGTGGCATTGTTAACTGTATAACCAGTGGCCATCAGGTTCAGCCATAACACGGCAGTCTAGGCTGTTTCTAGCTCTCATGCTGTCCTTCTGAACTCTGCAGCTGTATCTTTAAAATGTCTTCGAGGTTCATCGAGCATGATGGAACTTTCTGGTACAGTCAAATGCACAAAGCGTGAGTGATCAGGCCTTTTCTTGTTACTGAATCATGCAATGTTCAACCTCTCAGACCGCTTGTTTTGTGAAAAGGAGCCCTCCCCAGTCTGAACGCAAGGAAGAGAGGTACGCCGGGAAAGTAGGAGGGAAAAGGTGACAAGAGCAGAAATCTAACACTAATGAAATCTGAAATGGTCTGTAATGCCTCGTTTCTAAATTGGAAAAATTGACCTTCCTCATAGAGGTGACACAAGCCTACACTCTGAGACGTTTCAGGGGCTAAGTGGAGGTTTCGGAGGAGGCTGCAGCAGACCCTGGAGGCCAAGCAAATATTTCATGAGTAATTTAATATCTGGAACATGAGAGCACGCTCCACTCAGGATGCTGGCCCGGATATAGACAGTGATCTGGGAAGAAGAAAGGGGGGAGAAAGGCAAAAGGGTAGTCCAATGAGTAGTTAATGCTGTACATCAACTCTCCTCCGAGGGTGCTCAAGGGATAAACCACTTCCACCACCACCACCGTCTTCAAAAGCTTCCACTCGGCACACCGCCTAGTGGGACATCAGTATCTATTTATTTACACATGAGGCAAGTTACCCTTGGTGGGTCTTATCAGCACCTCTTACAGTAAGCTAAGAAAGAGTATGGTAGTCACACTGGCACAGCAACAAAGAAAAGCACCAAAGACCTTGAATACCTACTAATAAAGCTGCCCACTGAAAACTGGAAAAAACGATTTTCTTCTTTTGTGCATGAACTAATCTTGCTTTGCTTCGACCCAAGGCTGGATTACTGTGTGTGCTGTGAACAACTTTTCATGAATACATGCTTATACCAGACAGCATTGCTAGCTAGCTTGCTAGCTGCACACCAGAGCCAACATTTGTGGGAGATTTTTCTCAGCTTTTTGTGGATGATGTTTCACTGAAAACTATTGCAAACAAGAGCAAGACCGAAAGAGAGTTTCACTTAAACTGACCACTTACACCTGTGCTTTACTATACTAATGTTCAGCACTGAAAAAAAAAGAGAAAGATGCACTTATACAGGACAAAGATGCTTTCTTTGACATACAACTGAGCTGTAATATAAGCATAACCCTGTCCGTGTCTGTCCGCAATCTAAACTTCTTAGCAGCTTTAGTTGAAGTTAGTATATAGCCAAGGAGTAAACTCGCAATTAAAGTAAAAAAAATGGGGCGATATTTCTTTGTCTACACCAAACTGCTGAATTGCTGCCTAGGAGGGGATCCCCTGAAAACCTTCGGGTGGCACACCAAAACCAAAAGCCAGGGTCAAAGGAGTGTGACAAAGTGATCGATGGTTGAAAGTGGCTAGCTGTGCATTTGTTATTTTCTTTCACATTATCAGTTATTTGAAAAAAATAGATAGTATTGGCTTAAATGAATACCTAAAATCTCAGATAGAAGTGTATTAAGAATATGTGACTTGCTAAGGGAGCCACCCAGAGATTAGATGCTCAGGTTGTACAGTCTTTGTTGCCACTGGTGGCTGGAAGCTATAAAAATGAGCATATAGCAGCAAACACAGGTAGGAGTTAAAGTAGTGTTTAGTAGAGTGGAAGCAGGAGAAGAGAAATTGTTCAAATAAAATGAAAATAAGGGTTATTTTGCCCTCATGGGCAGTCTGTTTCACAAAGTAGATAAAATAATCACTAGCTGTGTGTCATCTCTCCTCACTTAGGGCAAACAAGCTACTTCTCAAATGGTTGTTTGGGGTCTATTCAAGGGAGTACTTAAAGCTCTACTAGGTATTTTTATCTCAACAATATCCCAGCATAAGATATTTTGCTCCTCTTGTACTTAACAAAAAAATATTTACAGTTTATGGATGTCAGAGTAATAAATAGAGTCGTTTTCAGCTCTCCAGCCAACAATATGCAGGTTTCACAGCATTACATTTCCCCAAGTCTTAAAACATTTATTTGTTTAATACAAATAGAGTTTTGTTCAGTAACCTACCCAGTTGGACTTTGGTGATTTACCATATAACTCACAAATAATACTCATGACAACATACTGTGAGAGCCAGCTCTGTTGGATCTGATGGTTGGCTGTCTTTCCAGAGTGGAACACAGTGATACGATGGTAATGTATTGGCTTGAGCCAAAAAGTTTAGGAGCTTCACACTACGTCGATTACAGTCAAGTGGGATAAAATCCTGCGGCATCATCTGTTACTGCTGGCAAACACACTCATGTATTATTGAGAGTAAGGGAGCTCCCAGGACACAGCACAGGAACATGCTGATGTCTTGTTGAGAGCAGAGATGTGTGTAACCAAAAGGGATGGTTATTCAGCTGTGTGTAACACAATATGAAACTGAGATATATATGATATAAAATATTATGAATGATGCCACTTGGTGCTCAGATTTTAATTCGACAGAGGCTACATCACAGCTGTGTGGCGTTAAATGAACGTACTTGAAAAGTATTTACATCAAATTTTCTTCAGTCACGTTTCACTGTATAACACATCGACATCTGTGACCTTGAATTTGCACGATGTAAACGGAATTGACCGTTTGTTAAACCCTGAGCAGCAACTGGCCAACCATAGCAATAGTAACCAGGAACGGCAGGCCTGTCAAGCTTTGGATTTCTCCACATGTTGAAGGGATGACAGGGTGATAAGAGCAATAAACGGTATGTCAAGAATTTGGAGGGTAGTGCCTTTTTTCTTCAGCCTTTACAAAAAAAAAAACTACAAGAGCTAAAGCGTAAAGAATGGTGTTAATCTGCTCTAAGAGTAAAAACATTAACATACCATTAACATTAAAATAGTGCTCAAAGTCATTAGCTAGTTGCATTATATCATGAGGTCACAGGTCATATTAATACCCTTTGCCTGTTCAGGAATGAGTCATGAAGCCAAGATGCTAGTACATCACAGTTTAGATTAACTGTCCTGTTCTTTATTTGGTTTGGGTAAGTTTACACCCCAGAAATTCCAGCCAAAGTTGATAGTGTTACTGTATGTTTGCTCAACTCAACAGTTATTCGTCACCCTCAAATAAAAGTTAAGCAAAATCTTTGAGGAAGCATAAATCTAACCGCCTTGTTTCCTGTTTCCAAGTATGTTTTTCTTTCTTTAACGTTTTCCAGACCCAGGATGGCCATAACTTTATATTTGTATAAAATTGTGTTGCAAACACTTTCAAAGAATGATCAAGCATAATTTGGAAGTAACTAAGGAAGGACCCAGAATCTAAGGGTTATGTCATATTTTATTCAAAATGTTAGGACTATCTCTACGCTGCAATACATGAACAATGCTGCTTCTTGTTATGAGCTTAGCCTCAGTCTTTTAGCATTTAGCATCTATCACATATGCAGCAATCACATGCATATTTAAGACCGTTTTACAAAGCATTAGCTCGGGGGGTGGGGCTCTGTTGTACAAAGCAGTATTTGTAATATATTTTTGACCTTGCAGATCACCATAGATTTTTGCATTTTTTATGCAGTTGCTTAAGATACTTTATTTATGTAGATTCATTTAAGATTTTAATAATTAAATAAGTTGTGTATGTGTTTTACTTTTGGTTGTAACTTTCTGTCAGTTCTGCTTCAATTTCAGCCTTTTTGTCCACATGAAACGACATAATCACGTTTCAAGAAAAATGTGGCATGAGTGGTGGTGAAGAAATTAAACCATTTGTTTTACAATATTACCGCTGAAAAATAACATTGTCTTTCCACTCACTGTTTAATTGCTAGCATATACACAGACTGTCTTGAACAAGTCCTGTGTCACAATGGGGATTTCCCGAGATTACAGCTCTTCTGTCTTCACTAAGTGGCTCCACAGTCGGTGAACCCTCCATGAATGATGTCTTTTTCTTCCTCAGGAGGATGCTGTGAAGCTGCTGACATTAAAATCGATCGCTGTCAACACGCTGCCATTCCTTATACCACGAGGGACATTGACAACCGTGGCTGGTGTGAAGACCTGCAGACAAGGACACGCGTCTCTGGTGTGCTGGAGGAGACAGGAGGTGAGGAAAGTGCAAGAGTATTTGCAGGTCTTCATGCACTCACCTGTCACTTCTCAGTTTCAGGTGCTCCTTGATATAAGTAATTACAAGTAACAGACAGTATATTTATGTGTAGTTGAAATAGAATAATGCCTCTTTACCTCTGAAAGCTGCTATGGAAATTTAAAAAAAAAAAAAACATTTATCGGGAACACAAAATGGCAAAATCCATAAAGATAAGTGTGAGTTCAAGCTCTCTCTCTCTCTCTCTCTCTCTCTCTCTCTCTCTCTCTTTGTGTGTGTGTGTGTGTGTGTGTTGACAGCCAACTGTGGATGGTGGAGTGCTTGTGCTTCCCCAGTTTCGAGCCTTACCATAAGTCATGGCTGGCTGGATCAGGAGTGCCACACAGGGGTCACATGAAGAGTTTGGTCCCGTGAACTCTCCGATGTTAGCTGAAGCATGGAGGCATCAATGCTCCCACCCCTCGAGGCCCTGCTGCCTGCTAAATCTGTGTCAAACTACATGAACCCGATACATCTCCTCTGCAGTGCAAAATAATGAGAGACATCGGTTGTTCGCCTCTCTTGGCAGAGGCTGATCAATGGACCCCCCATAGTTATTAAGCTGTGCAAATGACAATCGACAGAATCTAGTAAGTGTTAAGCTGCAGGATGGCATTGGGATGGGATGGGCATAACAATATACACTGGATGACCTTAA
Organism: Argyrosomus regius; assembly: GCA_946959425.1. Classification (NCBI taxonomy): domain Eukaryota; kingdom Metazoa; phylum Chordata; class Actinopteri; family Sciaenidae; genus Argyrosomus; species Argyrosomus regius. The sequence goes on from OX336885.1 coordinate 13,204,108, forward strand.
AGCTCCAATGAGTCCCATGTGTGTACAGCCTTACATTGCTGTGAATATTTTTGATATGAAACAATATCTTCTGATCCTATGAGAATTAAATGAATTCTTGTAATGTAAAAGAGTTGCTATTACTTCCAATCCCACTGAGAGTCAACACCACTGTCTGAAGTTTGATGCAGCTTTAGTCCCTTAATTTCAAATTTCCTGGATACATTCTGTTGGTATATAAGTATTGTATACTTAGAACAATAAATTACAATAAATATATTCTGTGTTGGAGGGTTTCAAAACATCAGGCTTTATTTCAATTCTCAATCATATCAAATTTACATTTGTATTTAATTTACCAGCATTCATTCAAAGGTTTTACACTTCTGTTTGTGTGACATAAGTTTCCAAAGTCAGTATGACTGAAGCTCTGTGTGTTATTCCTGACAATATCTCTGAAATTAGTTAATGCACAAGTATTTATTTATTTAAGTACATATCCGGGAAAGAGAAATGTAGCAGTAATGATCATCTAAAATGCTTAGATGAATTGTTCCCAAGCTGGGACCCCACAAGGGTTGCAAAATAAACCTGAAGGGTCAAAAGATGATAAAAAAAATTAGGAAAAACATATTTTGCTGCACCAAATTATGTTTATTTATGTTTTTTCTCTGAACTCTGCCTTTTGAAATACAAAATGAGAGGTTTCAAATAAACAGAGCTTCATTTTTTTTTTAGGAGTAACAGACTATAATGTTTGGGAAACCCTTGATAAGATGTTTGAGTTTCTAAGAAAGGAGCAAGAAATTATGAGTTGTTTGCAGCACATAAGTCAAAACTAAAATAGAAACCTATTGAAGACTATTGGACATAACTTCAACTCAATTGTTTCTGGCGAAATGTTAAACTTAACATAAGGCATAGCCGTATATGTCGATATTTGTTTGTTTTGGGGTCTTTCTGCCTCCTAGTGGTCAAAAATAACTTAATGCATTTTTGACTACAAAATGTAATTTTGGCCCATGTGAACGTTGGCAAAAGGTAATGCAAAAGTTAATGATGTGGAGTCTTCATCTTCATCATGGATCAAAGTAAAAGACCAAAGAAGCCATCACGTGCCCAGTTCAGAAAAAGAAGAAAAGAAGAAGAGGAGAAACGGGCAAAAGATAAAGGTATGCAGATTTCTATGAGTGACGTGAGTGACAGTAGGCTATAGGCTATTTATTAGCCTCTTGCTAATATGTTGCTATTAGCCACAGAAGACGACTGTATTTGGTTTTTAGTTTTGCTGAACTAGCAACTGTTAGAATTGAGGCATCATGTCATGCAACTAATTTCACCCATAGGCAACCTAGTCTAGTTTGTGTTTGCAACACAACAAGTGCAAATTCACACAGACGTCCTGACTGTCGAATGTTTTATTGCTATACGCTATGTGCTAACTTAAATAACTTCTAATATACATTGACATGGCATTTTGTAAGCTACATGTGACATAGCTTTTTAAATCATTTGTAGTGTGTTATGCTTAGTTTATAGGATGTTAACAAATGTTAATAAAATGTGCATTATGGTCATTTTAATTGGGTAACTGATGCATGTGTGATGTAAGTGTGATCTAACTTAAATATTGTATCTTAATTGTAAATTCAGGGGCACTTCTGAAATATTTTGGAGCTAGAGCACCCACTGGCCAAAATGAGGAGTCAGATATTTCCACAGCAGCCACAGACATGGTCGTGGAGTCTGATGAGGAGCCATCTACCTCCTCAGCCACATGTTCCTTGCAGGATTTCTCAGGTGTGTGTGTGTGTGTGTGTGTGTGTGCATGAGTGTGTGTGGGGGAGTGTATGTGTGCGTTTTTGCATAATTTTTTTACTTTTGTAAACGCTATAAATGCTGTAGTAATTCAACTGTTCAGATGGTATTAGGATGACGCAAAACAAAACTCGTATGTAAAATATGAAATAGTTTACTGCAGGAATCTTTTTTTTATGTAGTTTTTTATTTATTTATTTATTTTTTAGCTTTCTTCAAGGATTTTTCAAGCATGGTTATTAGATCCTGTGATGAAGGATTTGTGCAATTTATTTATGTATTTAAGATTATATATAATAAAATAATATAAATAATATAATATATAGTTGTGTTGGTGGCGGGATTTGGGGGTCATTTTGGTACGGTATGGTTCGCCCAGGGCATAAATCTGCCTCTGAAGGCATTAATTATATTATATTACATTTATTTAGCTTTAATCCAAAGAGACTTAAAATAAGTACAGTCACTTCACTATCCACTATGTGGATACAACCCAAAAATCATGCAAGTACATCAACTTCATCAAATAAGCTGAGAGTGTTTTTTCTGTGTTCATGATATTTCGATAGGAAGCACATTCCACCATTGTGGAGCCAGGACAGGAAATAATCTGGATTTTGTTGAGCGGTAGCTGTGCCCTCTTCATAGTGTGTGAATAGCAAGCCGTTTGGCAATAATAAAAGCCATTATTAGCATGAACATCATGTAATGCATGTCAAAAACAAATAGTGCAAACCATATGAATGGCTAAACAAGCATGAAGCATGAGGAAGAATTGGCAACAGATGGAATTTTCCCCCATGCAGTGACATCCCGTGAAATGCACATCAACCCTGCAATTAGTTAGTTGTATTTTTATACCACACATACACACATACACACAAACACACACACACACACTCTTGCATTCCTGATCTGTTTATGGTTTGCAAGTGACACTGAGGGCCATTTGTTGACCTACCCATGACATGTTTGAGTAGCTCTTAGTGGGAGCGCTGCGTCCAGATGCCCTTCTCTCTGCTCTGGAGTGAAAATAGGTCAGAGGTCAGAAGAAAACCAATGAAAGAGGAGGATTCACGCAATCATCAACAGGCCCCATGGAGAAGAACAAAAAGGCTGAGCTGCACGCATATGCCATGTTTGCACTAGACTCGGCTTGTCTGTGAACACACAGACACCACAGGCGTGAACCTTCAGATCCCCGCATGCGAGCAACGCAAGAGCAATAAAGCTGACACACAGGCTATAAGCTTTAGAAATGTTCTGTAATTAGTAAGTAATTTGAGGGTGACATTGAGTGGTTTATAAAGGCATTATGATAGACCCAGTGTCTCACATTATGCTGTACTACGGGGTGGCGAGATAAAGCATTATTACATGACTGGACAGCTTTGGTCAGCCTTCGTCAAGTACAAGTCAATCCAGGCAACAATCACAGTACAGCTAAGGCTGTCTGAAATAACCCCTCCTGATATAATGCACTACATCCTCTATTTTACTTGTAAAAGCATAAAGACAGTGCTCTATATAGTGCTAGAAATAATGTCCATGGCTACAGATCTATAGATACAAAAAACTTCCTTGTGCAACGCTATAGCTGTAAGTGATGATGCAAAATGATGATGACTACTATAGAGTAAACTACTGACTGTATATTATGCAGGGAGTAGTGAACAGATTAACTCTGTTTCCAAGTTTTAAATTGGCTACATTAAATACACTCAAAGACGTCAATACGTACTGTATCCGTGACTTTTGAGAGTGCTGTTGATCGTCACTGTTGTCTGACGAAGCAATTCACAAAGAAAGTAAAAGGAGTGACTCACACATGCTAAAAAATATTAAAAAATAAAAACTACAGATGATAGTAAGACAGAACCAGTAAGATCTTAAAAAACTAAAAACATATAGGTATCAAATATTTTCCAAATCATTAGTTCCTCTGTGTTAAATTGGCAGCATCATTTCAAAGTTTAATTGAAATCTATTGACACACTTTCCAGAAGAGAACAGAATGGAATATAATATTGATTTCTTGTATAATCTACAAACTGGAAAGCGAGCACTCACATCTCTAGTGCTTACTGTACACAGTACTGTTGGTATGTAGTAGGGAAGTGGGTCACAGACCGGAGCAAATTGGCAACAAGCAGCTAATTGTTCTTTCCTACTGTAAAAATAGTTAAAATGTTTCTCACAGATGAGGAGGGATGATAATCGATCTGTAGGAGCTCTGTTTCTAAACATCCAACCGCTCAGTGCAAAGGTCATGACTGTGCTTGAGTACAGTATGCACGGTGTCTACAGTTGAAATTTAAATGTTTTAGTGCTCAGGGAACAAAAGAAATATAAACTTTTTAAATTTTCATATAAACATGAAAGTCCTACACACACAGCCCTGCATGAATCTTGAAAAGAAATGCTCCAGTAGATATTCTTACAGTGTTACATATCAACCAGAGGTAATGTTTAAATATTTAGCCATGACAAGTAATAATAAATACTAAGTGTGTCGTAAAATATTGTAATATCCTTTTCCCTCCTCATATTAATCTGATTATACAGCTGTGGATTTTGCTATGGAGAGGGTGTCATCAGGAAGAGTCAGCGGTCTGAATGTTTGCTACACCACTTCCCCTGGCTCCAACCCTCTATAATATTAATAATAATGATAATAATTATTATTTATGTCGTCACCCCTCTTGTCCTTCCTTGAGCTTGTTTGTGACAGTACAGTAGTGGTAAGAGCAAGCTGGCAGTGGCTTTTCTAGTTGACTGAGAGAGACTAAGAGAGCGAACGATCCACAAAGCTGCATTGCATTTTGGTCTAATGAGGCTACTGCTGTCAGGAAAATTGGTTATCGCTGGCTCCTCTGTAGTGGATTTCTCTCTGTCTGATTGTGGATCATTTGTCCAAAAATGTTGTTTAGAAATGTCTTTGAAATTGAGTTGTTTTTTGGGTTTTTTTTTTTCAAGTTTTCAAAAGCTTCTGGGTATTTCCCCCCTCTTAATAACAGCCCTAAAACTCAATGTAATTGTTTTATCATCCTATCTGACCTTCAGTGTGCTGAGTGGATAGTTTACATAGTTTGTAGGGTTCCAAGAAAAGTCAAGAAGAAAAACATTGAGGATCTGTCCGATACTGTAATTGAGTGTCACATGTCAGTGCATTTTCTGGAATGTTCCTCTTCATCGTTACTCCCATGTGTTGCCGTCACATGAGCATTCTGGCAATTGGTACCGGTTAATTTTCCACTTTTCCCTCTCTAATGCTCTTGGCTTGACATTCTGGCAGGCAGCACAACAGATTGTTGCCATTCACAGAACATCGCAAACCAAGACGCTGCACCCCGGTTTTCCCCCAGGGACTCGACTTGATTGCAATTTTGTATCAGGGATGGAAAGTCTTGTGGGTTTTGTGTTGGTGGCAACTGTTGGCAAGACTGCAGAGACTTGGCACAAAAATATCAAAAAAGAGGTTGGGAGGCCAAGATGCAACACAAGCCACCAGTGCTCTTTACTTTAATAGTGTTTTCCTCTCTGCTGGAAAATACATCCCAGCTAACAGTACACAATGGGAGATTACCAGCATATTTTTAATACAGTCTCATGATAATTCATCACGCAAGTTTTCTGTGATGGTATACTTTTATTTTCTCTTGTATTTGCAAAAAACATGCCAATGTAAGCCAGTCCAAGATATTAAGTCACTCACAACTCTTCAGATTTGAACTGTACTGAGATGCTCAGAGAAGGGGCAGACAACTGCTATGGAGGCGAGATGGAAAAAAATCTGAGTGGAGCACTAATGCCATCTAGTGGTAAAGATGTGTCAGCATTTTTTTTGGATTTTATTAATGAAGTGACAGAATGTTTTACAATAACACATAAACGTCTTCCTTTTTCACAGCAGATCTGTCACAGGAGGAAATGTCCTCTTATCCTCTAAAAATATTTAATGAAAAACACTCGGAGAGAGAGAGAGAGAGTTTCTGGCTGTTTGCTGCTGCTCTGTCATCAGTGATTCAATAATATGGCACTGGGCAGCTTTTTAATGTCAGCTCTTGTTGCATTTAACAAGTTTCTGTTTAACCATGTCAGTCTTCTGTGGTTCATCTTGTTTGACACAATGATCTGATGATGAAACTATAAGTAAAAATATAAATTAATACTTAATTAGTGAAGAAGAAATTGTTCTTCCCAAAATGTTTCCCAAACATATTCTATTATAGTACCAGCTAGGATGGGGGAAAGAAGGAGAAAGAAGAAGGAAAGAGGGGGAAGAGAGAAGGAAAAAGGAGGGATACCATGCATATTCATATACCAATAAAACTATCAATTTTCAACACAGTAGTCTCTTTTGACTCAGTTTTAACCTTTCACCATAAAAACTTGTTTACTTTTCACAGAACTAACAAACTCACAAGTCAACTTTTGATCATCAAATCAATTTTTATTGTTCCTGGAAGACCATTTCAGCATCGCTTTCTTTCAAAACTATATTTCACACAAAATATATTTATAAAATATATATAAAATGAACAACCACAAAAGAAAACCGTGGACATAGAAAGAAGATAAGAAGACACAGTAGCATTTATATATATATATATATATATATATATATATATTATATATATATATATATATATATATATATTTATCTCACCAAGAAGAAGCTGTAGTGCTGTTAATGGTAACAAGCACCAAGTTGTTTTGGTCCTGTATTACCCGGCTGTTTTCAAGCAGTTGCTTAATGTGACTGTAGGTCTGTACAATAGACTGTGATATGGGCAAGGTTTTACCCTTGCAGTCTTTGGGCCTATTTCTTGACTGCTGAAACTCCTTAAAAAGCCTGAGGCAAACACACTCTGAAATTCTGTTAGTATCAGGTCTCTGTGCAGCCTGGCCATGGGCCATGAATAGTCTGTGGAGGAAAAAGACGACATAATAAATATTGACCAAAGACAGTTTGACTGGCGAGGCAGTGAATTCATCATAATATACAACATAACCTCACTTCAAAATTTGACCATACCAGTTTGCTTATCTGAATCTCTTACTAAAGAGTTGTAAGGACACATATGACATCATGATTTCTTAAGTGTAACATGTAATTAATGATAATCATGATACGGGTGAGTTATGTAACTTAATGTGTGTACCCACTATATGACAGTTCACCTTTCAGCTGCTTGCTGACCAGGTGCAGAGCCACTGCATTTCCTCAAAGCCCTCGACGGCCCTGGCAAGGTCTTCTGTCTACACAAAATATAAATATATATAAATATAACAAAATTCATAAATGTCCATATAATAATTAGTACATGCCAGATTTTCTTCTATTGTTGTCCCGCCATTAACCAAGGCTTAATACAGCATCAGGGTATCTGTCTTTTTTGCTCCGCTGTCAAAGGGGGCATTACCTTTGGCTGCATCTTTCCCTATTGCCCCTTTTGCCCCATTTTTCCACGTGATCGTTGGGACCTGGTAGGTAAACTGTTAGGAATTGTTAGGATTTGTTAGGAAAGTGTTAGGACTTGTGTTCCAATTGTTAGGACTTCTTAGGAATGAATTAGGACTCATTAGGATGTGTTAGGATTCAGGAGTCAACAGTATCCAGTATTATAGCTGTAACCTCGAACTTTCATGCTCACACCGAATGGATTAATCAGCGAGTCATAAAATGGAGCTCACACTAAACATAGTTGGTTTTAAATTACAGTACAGGGCCAAGTCAAGACTTTGGAGACCAGTGTGGAGACATGTCAACTCATGAGGCATCCCGAACCACCGCAAACTGACCGTCAAACAACAACTGTTTGGTTTTAAAGGGGGATTCCAAAGACTTCGAGTCATTCTTCCCAAGTGACGATCCTTGGGGAGGATTGTCTCAAGGAGTCACAACAGCACAGAGGACAACTGTTGCACGGGGATACCCCATTGGATTTCAAGTCCAATGCCTTAACCACTTCATGCTCACACTTTCGCTGAAAATTATATGTATTTTGATCGCCACACCTTAATCAGCAGGTCAATAGATTTATTTAGTGGGTTCCAGTATTACAGCTGCAACCACTTTCAGGCTTACCGTTATGGTTTAATCATGCAAGTACAACATGTTATATATATATTATATTATAGACACTGACCATAGGTACGTTAGGTTTAAATGCAAGTACAACATCAAGTCAAGATTTTGGACACCAGTGTGGAGACATGACAACTCATGAGGCATCCTGAACCACCCCAAACTGAAGGTGAAACCACAAACTGTTTGATTGTAGAAGGGGATTCCAAAGACATTGAGTCATTCTTAGCAATTAATGATCCTTGTTGTGGACTGTCTCAAGTTGTCACAATAGCAACGAGGACAAATGCTATCAGAAATACCCAACTTTCCCAAGCATTCAAGCTTCAGTCGCTGTGAGCAGGGTTTGAACCTGCGCGGGGATACCCCATTGGATTTCAAGTCCAACGCCTTAACCACTCGGCCATCACAGCTTTTGTTGAAAATCATATGTATTTTGATAGCCACGCCTTAATCCCTCGGTCAATAGATTTTATTTAGTGGGTATCCAGTATTACAGCTGTAACCTCGAACTTTCATGCTCACACCGCATGGATTAATCAGCAGGTCATAAAATAGAGTTCACACTGACCATAGGTATGTTAGGTTTAAATGCAAGTACAACATCAAGTCAAGATTTTGGACACCAGTGTGGAGACATGACAACTCATGAGGCATCCTGAACCACCCCAAACTGAAGGTGAAACCACAAACTGTTTGATTGTAGAAGGGGATTCCAAAGACATTGAGTCATTCTTAGCAATTAATGATCCTTGTTGTGGACTGTCTCAAGTTGTCACAATAGCAACAAGGACAAATGCTATCAGAAACACTCAACTTTCCCAAGCATTCAAGCTTCAATCGCTGTGAGCAGGGTTTGAACCTGCGCAGGGATACCCCATTGGATTTCAAGTCCAACGCCTTAACCACTCGGCCATCACAGCTTTTGTTGAAAATCATATGTATTTTGATAGCCACGCCTTAATCCCTCGGTCAATAGATTTTATTTAGTGGGTATCCAGTATTACAGCTGTAACCTCGAACTTTCATGCTCACACCGCATGGATTAATCAGCAAGTCATAATATAGAGTTATATTATATATTATATTATAGACACTGACCATAGGTACGTTAGGTTTAAAGGCAAGTACAACATCAAGTCAAGATTTTGGACACCAGTGTGGAGACGTGACAACTCATGAGGCACCCTGAATGTCAAACCACAAACTGTTTGATTTTAGAAGGGGATTCCAAAGACATTGAGTCATTCTTAGCAATTAATGATCCTTGTTGTGGACTGTCTCAAGTTGTCACAATAGCAACGAGGACAAATGCTATCAGAAATACCCAACTTTCCCAAGCATTCAAGCTTCAGTCGCTGTGAGCAGGGTTTGAACCTGCGCGGGGATACCCCATTGGATTTCAAGTCCAACGCCTTAACCACTCGGCCATCACAGCTTTTGTTGAAAATCATATGTATTTTGATAGCCACGCCTTAATCCCTCGGTCAATAGATTTTATTTAGTGGGTATCCAGTATTACAGCTGTAACCTCGAACTTTCATGCTCACAGCGCATGGATTAATCAGCAAGTCATAATATAGAGTTATATTATATATTATATTATAGACACTGACCATAGGTACGTTAGGTTTAAAGGCAAGTACAACATCAAGTCAAGATTTTGGACACCAGTGTGGAGACGTGACAACTCATGAGGCATCCTGCCCCAAACTGAGGTCAAACCACAAATTGTTTGTATTTTAGAAGGGGATTCCAAAGACATTGAGTCATTCTTACCAATTAATGATCCTTGTTGTGGACTGTCTCAAGTAGTCACAATAGCAACGAGGACAAATGTTATCAGAAATACTCAATTTTCCCAAGCATTCAAGCTTCAATCGCTGTGAGCAGGGTTTGAACCTGCGCGGGGATACCCCATTGGATTTCAAGTCCAACGCCTTAACCACTCGGCCATCACAGCTTTTGTTGAAAATCATATGTATTTTGATAGCCACGCCTTAATCCCTCGGTCAATAGATTTTATTTAGTGGGTATCCAGTATTACAGCTGTAACCTCGAACTTTCATGCTCACACCGCATGGATTAATCAGCAGGTCATAAAATAGAGTTCACACTGACCATAGGTACGTTAGGTTTAAATGCAAGTACAACATCAAGTCAAGATTTTGGACACCAGTGTGGAGACATGACAACTCATGAGGCATCCTGAACCACCCCAAACTGAAGGTGAAACCACAAATTGTTTGTATTTTAGAAGGGGATTCCAAAGACATTGAGTCATTCTTACCAATTAATGATCCTTGTTGTGGACTGTCTCAAGTAGTCACAATAGCAACGAAGGACAAATGTTGTCAGAAACAATCAATTTTCCCAAGCATTCAAGCTTCAATCGCTGTGAGCAGGGTTTGAACCTGCGCGGGGATACCCCATTGGATTTCAAGTCCAACGCCTTAACCACTCGGCCAAGGAAGGGGCAAAACAGCCTGCCTGGCCGGGGGGGAGAAAAGGAAAGAGAGGAAGGAGGGGGGGGAAGAGGGAAAAAGAAAATGAGAAAAAAAGGAGGAAAACGTGCACTATATTAACTTTTTCTCTACTCTCTTATCTTCTCAACATTGTTTACACAAACTTCTGCACTTATTGCAAAGTATATCATCACTTTAATTTTCATGTCTCTTGTGGGATTCGAACCCTGGAAGATCATTCCAGCATCATTTTCTTTCAAAACTATATTTCACTCGAAATATATTCATAAAAGTAAACCGTGGACATAGAAGATTATATATATATATATATATATATATATATATATGGCCTTTTCTCTCTCTCAAATGTGGCAAAAACATGTTACAGTGCCCCCTGGTGTACAAATATTAGTAGTATTCTATAGTCTGCATTTACTTGTTTGAAATTAAAATAAATGTTGATTTAAATTATAGTGACACACTCTGCCAGGATATGCAGCTGGAGTCTTCCACCCGAAAAGTTGTGTTTGTTTGTATTTTGTTAGTTTTTTTTCCCTCACGAAAACAACAAGATGAGAACATTTAGAAAAATTTAAAAAGTAAATACTTTAATAACTATACACTACATTTTAAAAAAAACAGCCTTCACAAATATATAATTAAATAACTATACATTAAAAAACAGAATACACAAATATATACTTAAATAACTATATACATTAAAAACAGCTTACACAAATATAAACTTACAAAAAATTATAAAACTACAAAGAGTTTCTCCACTCTTGAAGGCTGGTTCCAGATGCAGGGCAATACCATTTGCCATGTACCTGAGAGTGGCCGGTTTGTTTGCTTTTGGGTTGACCACACAGCTTACAGTCATAGTGGTAGCTCTCTTTAGCCTGTCGCTTCTTTGGGGGCTCACCTTTTCTCTCTCGCTCCTGATTCTCAAGGGCTGCCTTGTGCAACCTCCATTCGCGGTAGCGATTGAGAGGATGTAGTCCCCCTGGGTGGGTTTGGTGAGGGAGCCAACTCTGAATTGTTGGACCCAGGGGTTGTTGGTTTGAACAGTAGGAGGTGGCGGTGGCGGACCAGCCCTGGGTGGATGCTTGGGTGGTGGGTGGGTGGCAGACCAGCCCTGGTTGGAGGACAAGCCCTGGGTGGATGCTGAGGGTGGTGGGTGGGTGGCAGACCAGCCCTGGTTGGAGGACAAGCCCTGGGTGGATGCTGAGGGTGCTGGGTGGGTGGAGGACCAAACATGGGAGTGTGCCAGGGGTGCCTGGTAAGTGGACCAGCCTTGAGTGTGAGCTGGGGGTAGCTGATAGGCAGAGGAGTACTCCTGGGAGTGTTCCAGGGGTGCCTGAAGAAAGGATGTCCAGCTCTGGTAGTGTGTTGGGGATGGCTGGTAGGTAGAGGACCAGCTCTCCATACAGCTGTTTCGAGAGGAAGCAGCATCGTGCTTGGTAATAGCTGCGTCTCCCCCACCTGTGTGTGGAATGGCACATGGTACAGGTGTCCTGGAACTGTATCGCTGGCGGATTTTTGCCTCACCCTCATGGTTCTCAGGCTCCTGGAACTCCAAAATATTGTGTCCATGCTGAACTGGCTGTGATGGTAGGTCACGAGCCTCCAGGAGGGATTCCTTAGCCACGGCAATCTGCTGTGGAAGCTGCACGCCCTGTAGTAAAGAATCCCGTTCAGCTCTCTTTTGGCGATTATGCAGCCTGCAGAGACAGAAAACAAAACACACAAGAGTACATTTTTCAGTATGTTAATTGTTTAAAATGTTCAAGTATCCAATTCAATCAATTTATGAAGATATAAAAGATGAACTCACCAGGAGGACACTGTGGTGGTGTTGATGGTTACCAGTACCAGGTCACTCCTGTCCATGATCTCTCTGGAGTCCTCCACTAGCTGCTTGATATGACAGTAAGCCATTACGATGGATTGGGGTATGGCAAATGTCTTCCCTTTATTGTCCTTTGGCCTGTTTCTGGCTTCCTTATACTCTTTATAAAGCTTAAGAGCAACACACTCTGACACTCTGTTGTGGTCTGGTCTGTGGCAAGCCTGACCATGGACCATGAACAATCTGCAAATAGATGACCAGATCACATAGTGCTCATCATATATGCCTGTTCACATATTGACATACACTACTCACAAAAAGTATTGTATAAGTATGTAAATATTCGACAAGAATATCCTTATAAAAAGTTCATGCTATTATTTTCTATTCTTCTTCTATGTTCATGATATTCTTCCATGAAAGCAGGGCATTTAAGTAGAAGGATGTAATGGTAATTTCTTTATCTCAAACAAGAACTAACAACAGTGGTGGCTATACCACAACAAAAAATCTCAATGTCTCAATAACTTGATCAATTTTAAAGTGATGATGTCAAAATTTGAACATCATGATGAAGAGGACTGTTTGAATACAAATTGTCACTGAACCAGAACATTTAGAGGTTCAATGACAACTGAACCACTAAATCAGACAGGTGTTGTGATTTTCTTGGTTAATCACCTTGTTACAGAACAGCATGTTATCCAATAAGTACTGAAACATTGAACAATTGGACATGTGCATTCAAAAGTTTAGAGAAGGTTAACTTAAGTTCACCTGTAAAGGTTATAGTGCATTTTAGGTGCATTCTGAAATTTAATCCAAAAGCCAAACATCCCTAACTTTTTGTGAGTAGTGTAAATATAGTGATACAAATGCTAAAGAATGCAGCTATATGAGATGTAGATACCTCTCGGCTGCTTGCTGGCCTGGAGCAGAGCCACTGCGCTTTCGCGAAGCTCTCCAAGGTCCTGGCAAAGTTGTTTTTTTGGTCTTGAGGGTGTATCTGGTGGGGGTCTGGTCAACGACATTCAATAACGCGTACAACCTCAAAATCTCTGCCACTTCAGCGTTGGAGAGTGCAGTGATGGTTCGGTTAAGCCCAACCAGGTACCCTGCCAAGGCATCAACTGCCTCCCATCCAGCAATCCCTCTGGCATCACACCTAGTGTCCTGTTACAAGAATTGAACCAATAAAGCCGATTTTAAACATCTGATAATATAAAGAAGCCCACATTTCTAATGGTGAAACATTATCCACTTTACCGGAGCTGGAGTGACGAGCCCACTCTCTTCAAATGGGGTGAGGACATCAATTGGGGAGTGGACGGGACTTGCAGAGGCATCTCTCTCCTCAAATGGGGAGTGGATGGGCCTAGCAGAGGCATCACTCTCCTCAAATGGGGAGTGGACGGGCCTAGCAGAGGCATCACTCTCCTCAAATGGGGACCTGGGATCTGACCCGGGCCTGGGGTCATCGCTTCCAATTTCCTGAGGTGATTAATAAAAGAATACATTTATCTTTTAAAGGTTTGTTGTGCCTGTTCTACATTAAAAATGAACTGTTTATTAGTTCTCCAATATTTTTTTGATGTCTGATATACTGTTGACATAATATTACCTGCAATGTGAGGTCATGAGCCTGTGGTACGGTCACATCAGGACATTCATCTTCGAGGTCTTCATCCAAGATCTCTGGCAGGATGTCATCAGTATCGTCATCAATATCACCAATCTGCTGGCTCAGAAGATCTCCTCTGTTGGACTGTGCCAGAAGATACTCCACAGCAATACACTCTCCTGCAATAAGTATTCAACAAGTGAAAAATTATTTACTTGCCTACCATGTCACAGTATAGGTCTGATCATCATCAACAGCAGACTTTTCGGTAGGTTTCCCAGGGGGGATAAACTCTGGAAGAAGTGGTTTTCCCAAGACTTTGTGGCTGAGCGCATTCACGTTGGACATCAAGCGAATGTCATATATCTTTGTCCCGGATGTCTCAGTCATACTAAGTGCTTGTGCTGACCGGTTCAAATTCCACCTTGACACACCCTCAAGCATGTACATCTGAGTGGGCAATGCATTGCATCTCCACCCTGATGAGACAAAAAACAGGATCACTGATTACAACAACTTGCAATATTATGTCAACATTCAATAGCAAAATATACCATATGTGTGTGAGGTTTTAACATGCCTGGAATGAAAGCACACTGGTGCTTATGAAAGCTTTCCAGAGAGGAGGACCCTCTGCCGCATCTCAGGACATCCAGTGTCTTGTCTCCTTTCTCCAGCCCTGACCCAATGTTGGTGTAAAGCTGCACTCCTGGTGGATCCTGGATGCAGGCAAGGTGCTTTTGCTGTACCTCCCACACTCGAGACATGTGCTCATGATTGATGAGGTGCAGCCCAGTGCCGTCCACAAGCTGCCACATGGAGTCGAGAAGACTTTTGATGAGGGCACGGGTCTCCTCCACTCCCCGGGTTTTCCTGCGGCAGTGCTTGGCTAGCTCTTTAGAGCTGATGCTCGCCAACACCTGGGCATCTGTTGGCTCATGGCCCTGATGTTTCTTCTTCAGCTCTGCCCGCTTGGCCTCTTTCAGACGACAGACGTCCTGCTTGTCCCACTCAAAAATGCAACTCGACAATTTGGAACAGAACGTGCCATAAAGTGGATGGTGTTCCGTGGTGAGACCTCTGGTGAATCGCCTCATAAAGTGGAACACATCTAACCGCACAGTGGATGTCCATGGCCGAAACCAATGGAGAACTGGGCCCACTCCTGTGTAAATTCACAAGATCATAAATACATTTTTTTTTGGTTTGTAGTCAGACTGTCACCAACTGCCTTAATTTGGCAAAAAACATCAACACAAATTACAGGTAACTCACCTCTGTCACTGCAACAGTCTCTATCCACATAGATGGCGTCTGGCTGTGGCTCACCAGCATCCCTGTACTGTTGGACGATACCCTGGCACAGGTCATCCAGCCCAGCCCCCTCGCCGGTTGTGAGGACAGAGTTGAGGACTTGACCATACTCGTTCCCCACATTGGTCATCCATGTTGCGGTGTCCTCAATCCCCCCAGCCAGTTTTTTGGTCACCTATATTATGACAAAAGCATATACATCATTAGCACATGTATTCTTATCCAACCCTAAGAGAATAAATGAGCTCAAGCTTATATAGGTTTACATTTACCTTCTTAGTGGAATCGAGCTTCAGAATTCTGCCAAACGTTGAAGTGATGACACCTTTGAGTTCATCAAGGTGACTGACAACATCGTTGGCATGCACTGTCTCAAACCACTGGGCCAGGGGCAGGGGACAGAAGGGTGGTGGCTTGAGATAAACAGCCTGGGACTGCTTCAGGCAGGATTTCCTGTGAATTTCACAATCTGTGAAATAGTCACAGGATCTCCTAGCCCACTCCTCACTGTGTGCCTCTTGAAAGGCCTGCTGCAGGTAACTGGAGCTATTCCCTGCTGTTCTGGGACGCAAAAGTGTCACGCATTTTCTGTCCAGTGCCAAATGTGTTGTTAACACAGCAGGGAATTTGTTGCGGTTAGAGGGGTCGAGCTGCTTTAAAATGTCACTACTCCAAGGACAGAAAGTTTGCGCTGGTTTGCACTGGCTGCACCTTGGGTAATCTCCCCCTATTAAATAGTACCTCGAATCCACATCAATGACCTCTCTGACCTTGGTGTAAATACCAGAGTGGTTCAGTTTTTGTTTGCACTGAGGGCATTTCAGAAGGATGCCCCACATGCGCATTGGTGCCCACAGGAACATCCTCTGCCGAAAATAATCATTTGGGTTTGGAGGTGCAACAGATCTGATTGGACTTGGGGGGTGGTGCCAATTCTGGCTGATCTCCTGTCTCAGCTGCCCACTCGCTTCATAGAGGATGTGGACAATCCACTCCCAGTCACCTGGCTTGATGGCCCGGAGGAACGGCTTTGATAAAAACCTAGCCCGGCTTATGGTTTTTAAAAACCTCTGGAGAGCGCAAAGGGACTGGGAACCCCGGTGCTGGTGCTGGTGCTGCTGGAGGAGGAGCAGAGGCAGGGGCAGGAAGAAGTGGTGTGCCACTCTGAGTCGCTGGTGCCATCTCAGATTCCGTGGAAGGGGCAGGAGCAGGGGCATCTTGGAGACAGATGTTTGGTGTCATCTCCTGGGCTGTGAGGCAGACTGGAGCTGGAGCATCTCGGGGACAGATGATTGGTGTCGGTGTCATCTCCTGGGCTGGGGTAGTGGAGGGACGGGCTGAAGGGGTTGGAGGAGAAATGTTTGGGAGGTCTGGTGGAGATTTTAAGACATGACACATCTCAAGGTGCTCTGATAACCCGACAGCACCCTTGGCCTTTGTACCGCAGTGCTGACACTGCTCCTGGACATGGAAGTCTGACAGGTGCTCCGTAAACTGGTCAGAGAGCACTTCCTGATCACAAAGGGAGCATGCTATAGAAGCACTGGCTGAACTTTCCTGACTGCCAGCTGCTGCACTGGCCTTTGGTGCGTCTGGTGTATCTGCTGCTCTACTGCTGTTGGCCTGCACTGCCTGTGGACCTGCAGTGGTCCCTGCCTGCTGTCCTAACTGGGGGAAACAACATTTTGTATTTACTCTTTACTCTTATACTCTAAATCAAACAATACTCTGCATCAAAACAAGTCACTTGGAGAATCAAGCACATACAACGAAGAACCAGCCATGGGGAACAGCTGTAGAGGAAGCATTTGTCAGCATGTGGGTCATTCTATGAAAATGTGCCATTTTCCATTCTGAAAAACTGATTATTAAAGTATTATTTTTATTGTGTTTAAGGACTTATTTGGTTTAAGTAGACCCTTACCTGTCAGAAAAATATGTGGTTCCATCTCAGGCAATCTTATATATTTATTTATTTTCCTAAAATAATCAACATGCACGTGTGTTTTGTCAATCGCGTTACCAACACCAAATTGTATTAAATAAGTATTTGAAGTGACACTTCAGAATAAATCTGGTATATTATGAAAGATACATCATCCCTGTTTACATTCAGAGTGTGTATAAATGAAAATAACAAGGAATACATTTTTTTAACATGGATGGATATGCTCAAATGCATATCGGCCAAGCCACTGTATGTTAGTTTTTAGGAAAAAAATCATGAAAAAAGTAATATGTTTAAAATCATATCCTTAATATTCAAGGGGGGTATTGTTATATTTTACTTAACATTAAAATAGGTTATATTTGGCTTTTTTTTCTCTATTTATTATAGAGAGTATTCTAAGAGTAATAACAAGTTTGACAATAGAATACCTGTTCAGGAGACGTGTTTGTTTTTAGACTGTATGTAATAAGTGGATTTGGCACAGAACATTATGGAAATGAATGCTGACACTTAAGCCATACATGTAAAACAGTTATTGTATTAACATTTTTGAAATAATTAAAAACTAAGCTCATTTACATTGTATGATTTGAAGAAGTTTCAAAACCTAACGAGATTATATGAGGTCAATACACATCGGTGTTCAATAATATATGAATTTGGTATAAATATCATTTTAATAAGCTTACAAACATATTTAGGCACAGAGAGGCTAAAATGCTTGTTTATATGTACATTTTAATTTAAAATGTTTAACTTTTTAATACATGATATTATGGTAACGCAGGTTGACACACTATGACCGTCCCCTTCAGTCAAACTAAACACAACTCAATGAAAATTCATTAAAAGAGAGGAGCACTTAGTTGTCTGTTTGGCAGCTTCCTGATAAAAGTCAGATGATGTCACTTCCTGAAAATGATGTCACTTCAGGGATGCTCATTGTCCCTGAGGGGCGTGTTTATCCAAAGTAACGCATTTGACATAAAACATAGGGACAGTAATAAAATGTTATTTTTCAATATTCCAGAAAGGTCAAAAATAAAATACATGCATCATAGGTT
Source organism: Argyrosomus regius (assembly GCA_946959425.1). Taxonomy (NCBI): domain Eukaryota; kingdom Metazoa; phylum Chordata; class Actinopteri; family Sciaenidae; genus Argyrosomus; species Argyrosomus regius. The sequence goes on from OX336885.1 coordinate 13,222,263, forward strand.
AACTAACAATTGAGGCTTTTCATAAATTAAAGTTTTTTTCAGATAATTTGGTTTTATCCTCTTTAAAAGCCTGTTTTAATAGAAAAAAGTTACCGAGGAACAAGCTATTTTTACCATGTTTAAAAGATATACAATACAAAAATCTTTAAAATTAAAAAAAATATATCAAATATATCAATGTATGAATTTTTAAAATGAAGATTGTTTGTTTACCATATCATACCAACTACATTTTTAAATATTTTGTTGTTAATACAGCTTAATGGGGTAGATTTTGTGTCAGGGACAATCATAGAATGACCCATGTTTGTCTCACATCATATGTTTAAGGATTCAATGACATTACTTACATCATGGTAGCCACATTTGCAGGGGATCTTTCTCCCAAAAATGTCAAATTTTCTGACAGTTAGGCCAAATAGAGGGGTCAAGGGACAATTCTTTATCCTCTCTATCACTGCCCTCCAACGTCTGCCCCCAGGTCTCTGGCCAGTAGAAAATTTGTGTTTCCCCTGGGCAAACAGGACCATGACACCGGCCCAGTATGAATCTGGCTTTCCTTCCTTTGGCATCTCTATAGGACAAGAGGCAGTCATTAGGCTGCTGTAGGCAACATACATGCACAGACAGATAGACAGACAGATAGACAGACAGATAGATAGACAGATAGATAGATGATAGATGATGACGATGATAGATAGATAGATAGATAGATAGATAGATAGATAGATAGATAGATAGATAGATAGATAGATAGATAGATAGATAGGAGCTACAATATCACAGCTACCGATAAATCATGACACTATGAACTCCTTCCATTTCCCTTATAAGTCAGGTTTGAGGAACTACCATCAGGGATGATACATACAGTAGGTATATCATACAGTATACACATGTACAGTAGTAATATTGATATCAAAGCATTAGGCAGTCATTAGGCTGCTGTAGGCAACATACATGCACAGACAGACAGATAGATAGACAGATAGACATACAGACAGACAGACAGACAGACAGACAGATAGATAGATAGATAGATAGATAGATAGATAGATAGATAGATAGATAGATAGATAGATAGATAGATAGATAGATAGATAGAAATTAAGCAACTACAATATCACAGCTACTGATAAATCATGAAACTATGAACTGCTTCCATTTCCCTTATAAGTCAGGTTTGAGGAACTACATTCAGGGATGCTACATACAGTAGGTATATCATACAGTATACACATGTACAGTAGTAATATCGAGAGCGCGGTGGCTAAATTTAGCCCAAAATTAGCAGCAATAACACGGACCACGTCTTGACACATACACAAAATTGAGCATCTCTGTTCTAGTTTAGTTTGATGGACACAAGACAGACACGCAAAAGACACTTAAATGCGTTCAGTAAAGAAAATAATCAACATGGCGTTTGATCAGCGATATCCCTTTTTAAGGTTTTGTGACCGTCTTGTCAAACTTCACGAAAACACATCCAGCGTTTGTCACAGCAGAAGTATTTACAAACACACCACATACTTATACGATTTCACTAAAGTGATTTGCATAATGCTAGTAAGTACTACTTACTTTTAGTGTCAAGAGATTCACCGCCGGTAAATACAGTTACCTGAGGATGAACTGTACTGTACTGTAGCCTGTCGTCTCCAGCTCACCTATCAGGACCAAATCTGATTGGTTACTTTGCCCCTGGGCGCGGCAAACTGTTTCGAAGCATATGATTGGCTCTTTTGCCCCGCTCATGTTAGGAGTTGTTAGGAACTGTTAGGAATTGTTAGGAGTTGTTAGGACTTTGTTAGGAATTGTTAGGAATTGTTAAGACTTTGTTAGGAACTGTTAGGACTTGTTAGGACTTGTTGGCGGCCATCACAGCTTTCGTTGAAAACATATGTATTTTGATCGCCACACCTTAATCCCTCGGTCAATAGATTTTATTTAGTGGGTATCCAGTATTACAGCTGTAACCTCGAACTTTCATGCTCACACCGCATGGATTAATCAGCAAGACATAAAATAGAGTTCACACTGACCATAGGTACGTTACGTTTAAATGCAAGTACAACATCAGGTCAAGATTTTGGACACCAGTGTGGAGACGTGACAACTCATGAGGCACCCTGAACGTCAAACCACAAACTGTTTGATTGTAGAAGGGGATTCCAAAGACATTGAGTCATTCTTACCAATTAATGATCCTTGTTGTGGACTGTCTCAAGTAGTCACAATAGCAACGAGGACAAATGTTGTCAGAAATACTCAACTTTCCCAAGCGTTCAGGCTTCAGTCGCTGTGAGCAGGGTTTGAACCTGCGCGGGGATACCCCATTGGATTTCAAGTCCAACGCCTTAACCACTCGGCCATCACAGCTTTCGTTGAAAATGTATGTATTTTGATCGCCACACCCTAAACTCTAAGTCAACAGTATCCAGTATTATAGCTGTAACCTCGAACTTTCATGCCCACACCGTATGGATTAATCAGAACCACTCAGCCACCACAGCTTTTGTTCAAATTTGGATGTTTCTTCGCCACACCCTAAACTCTCAGTCAACAGTATCCAGTATTAGCATGGATTCACAGGATCAGGCATTGCGGCAAGTCGTAGCAGGGTTGTCCAGTGGTGGGGGGGGTGAGGACAGCATAGGTGGGTTGCCGTGGGAGTGTCTATACATGCGAAATAAAAAGTTATTTCCTAATTGTTTCACAGCGGTTACATGAAGCACATATAGACATGCCCCAGCAACCCACCTCAGCTCCCCTAAGCCCCCCACCACCGCACAACCTTGCTACATCTGGCCGCAGCGTCTGAGCCTGTCTGAATGCCATCACAGCTTTTGTTCAAATCTATATGTTTTTTGATTGGAAAGAAAGAATTTCCCTATCTACTGCCACACCCTAAACTCTAAGTCAACAGTATCCAGTATTACAACTGTAACCTCGAACTTTCATGCTCACACTGTATGGATTAATCAGCATAAAATCATAAAATGGAGCCCACACTAAATATACTTGGTTTTAGATAACAGTACAAAGCCAAGTCAAAACATTGGACAACAGCGTAGAGACATTAAGTACTGAAGAAACCCAAACTGATTGCCAAACTACAACTGTTTGGTTTCAGAGGGGGATTTTGAACACAATGAGTCAGTATTACAAATTGAAGACCCTTGTCTCAATAGCACAGAGGACAACTGTTGTCAGAAACATTCAATTCCCACAAGTATTCAAGCTTCAATCGCTGTGAGCAGGGTTTGAACCTGCGCGGGGATACCCCATTGGATTTCGAGTCCAACGCCTTAACCACTCGGCCATCACAGCTTTCTTGCAAAGCTAAAAAAGTATTTTGATTGACACACTACAACCTCTCAGTCAACAGTTTTTATTTTACAGGTATTTGATAGGTATCCAGTATTACAGCTGAAACCTTGAACTTTCATGTTCACACTGTATGGATTAATCAACCAGTCATAAAATGGAGCTCACAGTAAACATAGTTGGTTTTAAATGACAGTACAACACCAAGTCAAGAGTTTGGACACCAGCGTGGAGACGTGTCAACTCATAGGGCATTCTGAACCACCCCGAACGGATTGCCAAACTATAAGAGGGGGATTCCAAACACAATGAGAAAGACTTACTAATTGATTATCCTTATGTCAACAGCACAGAGGACAACTATTGTCTGAAACATTTAATTTCCTCAAGCATTCAAGCTTCGATCGCTGTGAGCAGGGTTTAAACCTGCATGGCGATACCCCATCCAAATTTAAATTCATTCACTTAATATAAAACCAAAGGCACTGAGCTCATAGACAGTAGACACTGACAGCCCAAAGAGACCCTGAATCAATCAAAAAAAGCATGAGCTATTTCAAATAAATTAAACTTCACTAGTTAAAGCTCACCCCAGTCATCTTCTCAAATCTTTAAGGACAGGATATTCCAAAGATATCAGACCACAATATCTTTTCTACTTTTCTGTTTTTACAAAAACATGCTTGTACTATTAAAGCTTGTCTACACAGCAGTGGTAAGAAAAAGTTGTAGTATGCACATTGTCCACTAGAGACCAGTACAACCTGTTCAAAGCAGGCCACAATGTCTGTCAGTCTTTTAAACCAGACCCCTTATACTGTAATAAAGCTGCAGAGAGCTAAAAACACTGACAACTTTTCCAAGAAGGTGTATACAATTTTGCCAACAACTTTTCTTGGAAAATAATTGCATAAAAAACAACAACAAATTCAATGATAGTGATGTTATATAAATCAAAAAAATATGAGACACCATAAACAAGACTTAGACTATAAAAAAAAGTTGTAGTAATCACATTGTCCACTTGAGGCCAGTACAACCTGTTCAAAGCAGCCAGTCTTCAGTCTTTTAAACCAGACCCTTTATACTGTTATTTTTTAGCCTCTACTCTGTGTGTGGATTCACAGTTGCAGAGAGCTAAACACACTTACAACTTTTCCAAGGAAAGTTGTAAGTGTGTTTCTGCCAATTCTGCCAACAACTTTTTTCGGAAAACAACAACAAATTCAATTCAATTCAAATATGGGACACCATAAACAAGACTTAGACTATACGTGTAATATGTATATTATATTAGCACTAACTATATACATTAACAAAACAAGCTTAACTTTAATAGTTACCTCATGCAATACCAAAAATTATATCCCTTTTATCAAATATGTATCAATGTATTTCTCTCCCAATGGCATCTCTCTCTTGCTCTCTCTGATATCACAACGATTTTTGTGAATGATCTCTTCTCACGCACTCCCCTCCTCTAATGTACTCTTTAATCAAAAATACATAAAATTATGCTTGTACTCTAAAATGATTTTATAGGGATTATTTTAATCCTGTGTCCTTGCTTCTATTGTTTATTGTGTAAGGCACTTTGTAACATTGGTTTAGAAAAGAGCTATAAGAATAAGCTTCATTATTGTTTTTATTATTAGTGTAAAGCAACATTTATCCAGAGTTTGTGTGAATAGCAACCTGACTCTTCACATACATTTCTTGTATAACACTACACTGGTCAAATAAAGTATTAAGCATTGTAATAATGCACATGACCAGAGTCCTGTGGCAAACACAGGATTGGATTTTCCATTTGTAGTAGTGTTAGTCTGTTAATGCTAAAGTCTGAGGATTACTGATGTCAGTTACAGTAATGATGGGAAGCATGGATGGTAATCATACTTTATATATATAAATATATATATATATATATATATATATATATATATATATAGCATTTACTGATGGTAGAATTAATTAAATGATTTAGCAAATACACGCCAGAAAGTAGATGGCAGATGGAAAGGAAAGGCATACAGTGGATTTTAGGACAGTATTTGATGTTTAAGGGATGAATTGAGGTGTTTAACACTTTGAACAAGGAATAATGAAATGTATGCACACACTGTGTGGCTGCAGTGAATAAAACAGGAACCCTTTTAAGAACCACATTAACCCAGTTTATAAGCACTAGAATTCATAAATTAAGTAGTTGCCTTGGGGTGTGTAAGAGGCAGCAAGGAAAATGATCCAAATGCAAACAACCAGTTCATTGATTTTAATAGTAAATGAATGATAGATGATGCGAGCAGAAGTAAACAATAATGTACAGGAAACAGTAGTGGGGCAAGTAAAAGTACAGGTTCAGGTTCAGAGAAGCTGGAAAGCAAAAGGTACAAAGCAACATTGACAATTTGGCCATGAAGGGAAAAGAGTCTGGTATCTAACTGGGTGATTGCAAAATGAGACAGGTGAGCAGGTGGGAGTCAGATGCCTGGGACAGGATAGTAACAATGACTGCAAACATCCATAGAACTGCAGGGGCCTGGTAGTGGGACTGTGGCTGAAGAGAGAGGCTAAATGACGTCACAGTACAACCTGATTTTTTTGTCACTAAAATATTTTCTAATATAGAGCCGGAAGTCCTTTGTGATCAACAACACACAGTATTCATCCTCCAGATAACGTATTAGTGTCACAGAGGGAATTGTGTAACACTCATGTTAAAGTGAACATCTATCTCATATCTCAGTAAGCACACTCAAGTGAGCTGCCTGCATATTTATTCCCTCACAATTTCAGCTGTTCTGTAAGCATCCAAGAACATTTTATCATTTTTAAGATGTAAAACCAGAGTATTATGCTCATTCATGCAGTACAGCAGTACCGTTCCACAGCAGTCATCCACTTTTTGTATTACTGTTGTCACGGACAACAAACCCGCTCTGAGCTCTTATCTGTTCTTCAGTTTGTATTAAAATGCATCTGACCCACAAGTAGATGTTTTCCATGTTCCTATTCAACACGAAATGAGAACCTTTGAGATAAATAGGTCAGACATCCTCTGTAAATCCAAAACAGAGCCAGAGTCAGGGGAGAGAGGTCTAGTTTAAGTTTAGCTTTTGCCAATTTATGTGTATACACTGTTTTAATAGACATTTGAACACATTTTTAGTGTTAATTTTAGAGTTAATTTTACACATTTTCATTTTTCATCATATTAGAGGATATAAAACCTGTATAATCCTTCCCTATGCACCACCAGTTGGCTTTTTGTTTGGTTCATTGAATTTGTCCTCCCAAAATCACACGCTATGCAAATATATAAAAAAAAAAACAAACTCAACAACAACTCACAAACGCACACACAACACACGCCACACACACTGACAGGGCACCCATTTTTGTCCCGTGGCAGATGTGGCCATTGGCTGTGATGGATAATCCAGAATGCTGGGTTTGATACAAGCAGGATTTAGCCATAACTATGATACTAACATCTGTCGGGTTCCCGCTTCGAGCTCCCAAACCCAGACTGAACAAAAGCGGAATATTTTTGTCTTAGTGTTTTGACAAAGAGGAGGGAAAAGCACTCAGTAGATTCAGAAGCTGAGGTAAGTATACAAGGAATATATCAATGTCTTATGGCCTAGAAAAGAGGTACTTCATTCATACATTACAGCTTGTGTAACATGTTTTTCTGCACAGCCTTGATTCGAGATGCTTTGTGTGTGTGTGGTCCATCACTTCATTTACAGATGATCTGCATTTTCATAACATTAGAAATATGACTATTGTAAATGGATCAAAATAACAAAACATCTGTTTCAATTTTCAATCTTCGAAAGCTGAATCAATTAAAAAACATCATTAATTCTGACTGCAGTTTATTGTTACATATTTATTAGTGCTTAACATTTAGGAAAACTGGTCTGAAAGTGACGATTATGCTGACATAATAATAAATACTTTGCTGTTATTCATCACTACATAACTCATGTTCATCAGAGAATCTCATTTTCAATGCTAAAAATGCATATTTTAGAGATAAAGTAACTTTGGATTTTGATTTGTTGAAAGAGGTTTGGAGGTGACAGACTAATTAGTTATTATTGCATGCTTTATTAAAGTCTGATATGACATGATAAGAAAATGTACTGAATATCTGCCTTTAGGAAAAGTGAAGCTAATGAACATAAAAGTCATTTGTAACTCCATAATTAAACCCAGAAAATGTAAGAGTGACTATTGTACTAATGCACTGTGCACTCTTTAAACTCGATAATCCTTTAGATAGAAATCTCACACTGTGATGTTGTTTGAGGCACTTAAAAATCTTTAAAAATCACATAAAATGTGAGTAAAGTAAATTCTCTCATCACAGAAAACCACTCATCGCTTTACTGTAACAAGTATTTATTACAGAATGATGTCTACATTTCCTGCAGCACGCAAAGACTATATGAATTTATTATCTCAAAATGACAAGTGGCCCAGAGAGTAAGAAAGCTGATGGACATTATGATTTTAGATTCATTGATTAAATGAAATTTTAATGATCTCTGACAGAATTCGCTTCACTACAGCAGATAGCACAGATCAAGAATAGAGCAAAGCAAATGAAGAGGATAAATAATAATATAATTACAACATTACGCTAAAAATTCCTACTCATGATGTACAATGTATTAGAATAATCATATGATGCATTAACAACAAGGCAGTCCAGTGACTCTGTTACCTAAGAATATTGATTAATATATTTAGATTAGATGAGAATAGAATATTAGTTAGTAAATACTTAAATTACAGTATTTGTGGTGTGAACTTTAACTCTGTATCTTGTCATTAACTTATTCAATTAACATATTTACTTGTTCAACCTCACAGTCTTTGGTGTGTTCATCAATACAACATTTTATGTGTACATCCAGTTTAATATAGTAATATAAATTGTAGTTTTGTTGGCAGGATCTTTCAAGTTCAAACAAAATTTACTAACCTGCAGTTGTCTAGGTAAATTGTTTACTTTTTGGCTACATTAGCACACTCAAAAAAATATTTCGGCCACTTATGCATTACAATTGCATAGAAAATGTCCATCCATTTGAATAACATAGTTTTAATATAAATAAACTAACAAACTTAATATATACGCAAGTAAAAAGATTTAAGTAATAGTACTAATAAACTCAAAATGACTGCGTTCATTTTCTCTGTTGGGTTTGGGCAAACAAATTGTCTTTATTAATATTTAATGCATAAACCTGGCTACTACTACACTACTGTGTAGTGGAAGCACTTTGAGTTTATTAGTACTATTACATAAATCTTATTACTTGCTTCACATTAAGTTTATTAGTTAATTTATATTAAACCTACGTCATTCAAATAGATGGAAATTTTCTATGTAATTGAAATGCATAAGTCCTGCATTTTGGCCAAAAGATTTTTCTGAGTGCAGTGAGGCACTAGAGTTGAAGTTAGCATTTAGCTCACAGCACTGCTGTAAGAGATATAGAAGCATACCTCATTTGCAGTTTGACATGTGTCTGTACAGTCACCATATTGGAGCAGTCAAGATATAAACAAATGTGTAGACCGTTGAGAGATTCAAACATAACTACAAAATCAACTTTAACTTGTTTCGTAATGAACTGATTTTCATTAAACTTGGTTTGTTATAAATGTTGGAAATTGAACATGATAGGCTACTGCTGAATTAAATTCAGTTACTGGGCTCTAATCAGCTCTACGTCAACCATCTGAATAGACACAAATTCCACTGCAGTTAGAATATCAGCTTATGTGAGTTTCTTTATACATCTACTATATTGTTAAAAAGAAACCTGGTTGCTTGTTATTGTATTAATAATTTAAAAAGTAAACAAGACCAGACTCCAGTTAGGAGAAGAACATCCAGTCAGTTCATCTGTACACCCTGAGTTACATGTGATAACTCCACTTGCAGACTGGACAGTTGTCATTACATCAGACATATTACATCAGATATATTGAAAACCTCAAATATCTTATTTTTATCTTGTATTTTTTCAGATTTCTCTCTCAAAATTGATTGGGCACTAAAGCAACCAGATTAAGAGTCAAAGTAGTTGCTGTCTTGGACAAACTCAAATCCTCTCTATCTCACACTTTTCAACAACATGTGAACAGCTTTGGTTCTAAGGAGTAATAACCCTAAACAGTATATTTTTACAGAGCTTCTTTTTCAAGCCACCACTTTGCAATTGCAGAATGTGAAGTTTGGCAATGTTTGGCTTGTGGGAGTTGCTAACAACTAACTACAAAACATACAAGCTGAAGCTCTAAACAACACTTGATGTTGCCTATTCATAGATCGAAGCATGCGTGTCCCGATGTAAATTGTAGCTAGAAGAAGAAGAAGATTAATGTTTTGGTTTATTAGATCCAACCCTAGTGAATGAAACTGAATTCCAACAAGTAACCAGCATCATGTTCAATTTCTCTCAAACCAAATTAGATGCAATTTTAAATTTGACTTGATTTGCATTTCAACTAATCAAAACCTCTTGCCAGCAGGCACTGAAAACAAACCACTTATATAACTTACCTTCTTCATTCAGGGGACGTCACATTAAATTGTTTAATGTCCCATAATAATGCTTTCTACAGTGTACTTGATAGACATCAATACTATTTTCAGCTACAGGACAATCACTTCCAACAACAAAATAATGACTGTGCTGATTTGACCAAGCCTGGTAGCACTTCAGAAGCTGCTCTGTAAGCAGTAGCTAACTTTAGCTCATTAGCCCCGGCACACTGAATAAATACTGAAATTCCAAGTCACGTTTAAGGTTGGTGCTGAATATCTGATGGAATTTTAATTGGCTTGGAGTCTTAGAAATGTCAGATTACACACAACTTTTGCGTCTCTTTGCAAAGGTTAATATTCATATTCCACTCTATTACTTATAGTTTTACTTTGAAAACCTGAATAGTATGAAAAGTATGAGTAGAAGTCATGTCAGCAAGAAAAGAACATTCAGTACACATTCTGATTCACCAATAAATGCATCAAGCAATGTCACAACAATAAAGGAACATTATTTTATTTGAACAGGGCCAATCTGATTTGCTGCTATTCGTCTTTTGTGCTTTTGGACAAAGGAAGAAAGTCCTTAACTGTCCATCAATTTAATTTTGTAATTATTTTTAGACTCACTTATTGTTATTCTTGCTTGAAGGCTGAATGAAAGTCCTACTGAGCAGTCACTAAATAGGTTTCTAAGGAGACATGGTTTGCATGTTAGCGTACTTCCATTTATACATTAAGGCTGCAGTTCCTAAACACACTTTTATCAAGGTTTATCAAGGACGGTGCGAGCAATTTCACGTGAACTCTCTGTGCCCAGCTTTAAACAGTAAAGATGAATGACGAAAAGACCCAGACCCATGACTGTAACTCTGAATAGTTGTTAATTAAACCTGATTTGTACAGTTCAGTGACCTTGACCCAGCATGTTTCATAATGTTGACACTTTGAACAAACTGTTCAGTACCAATCCTTTTTTTGCCATTTTTCAGATAGTAAGAACAAGTGAATTTCATTTAACACTATTATTCTGAGGTACTTCAGTTCAAGACAAAGCTCAGTGTGAATGCAGGTTGAGTGAAAAAAGGAGGCATAATGAAAACACCCCGTGGCGATTCATTGACTGGAGACTGAATTATTTTGTCATCAAGTTTTGAAATACCAACCATTTGCCCTTCTTTCAAAATATAATCTAAACAGCTAGTTTTGTAAGCAAACTCTTCAATGTATTTGAGCTACTTACAGAGCGATTTCATGTCAACATAGTCATTAACACTTTATAATAAATGTAATTTCGTTCTATGAATCAGGTATTGAAAAAAAAATAACTTCACAATGATAGTTACATAGACACATTGGAAGAAAGACTGTGAGGAATAAGGGAGTAACAATTGGGAATTTTAGTGGAAAGAAGACATAAATTGGGTACCTGCTGGGAAATAACTCAATTTTAGGAAAAGTCAACATTAACATTGTTCTTCCTGTGTAATTAAAGAATAAAATTATACTACAAGACACATATCAGAAAACTAAATGTACACACAATGATTGATGATCTTTCCTTGGGCAACTGAGTCCACCCCAGCTCGCCTGTAATTCAAATAGTAATATATCAGAGTGATAGAGAGGGAGTCCAAGATGTTTTATACTGAAAGGTTTATTGAAGCTTGATCAAGGAGAATAGAATAAAGGAATAAAGGAAGAATAGAGGCTTTATCAATACACTTGTCACGACGTGATGCTGCTTCAAGTCTGAAGAAGCTGTCCTCTCTGGCTCATATGTATGCCCTCATAATTGTGACACAACTACTTGATGTCTTGATGTGACTCCTACTCATGCATTTGTTGAAACCATGTATGTCCAAACCTCAGTTTTTTCAAAAGGATGAAAAAATGTATGAGACACATTTAGCACCAGAAATGAAAATTTATGTTTACACAGTGGTCAGTGAACTATTTAATATTTTAAATGGATTAATGTGGATTGTGAGCGAAGTTGGATATACAAATTTGTTTGTGGATGGTTGTGAGCCTTGTTCACAAAGCTTCTCTGTTGTCTATTCTTGGCTTAAAAATCTCAAAACATTATTAGCATTAGCTACATACATGGTGTAACAAACATCTTTTAATTGGTCAACAAGATTCTAAATGCTGACCATAGATGGAAGAAAATATGCACATTCAATATATAGAAAAAATCATCAAAAGCCAAGAAAAGATATTTGCCAATCGGCCAGTCTCTCACAACTCGAGGTAACACCTAATTCTGTCGCTACAGCGACCTCAACACATATGATGGACCCTTTACAACCCTCATATTTGGCATGCTAGCATAGAAAATTCCCTCAAACAGATTTAGTGTAGGGTGGATATAGTGAATATATTTCTAAGGGGAGATGCCATACAAATGCAGAGATTGCACATTCTCAATACCTTTGGTGGCATAAAATAACATTTCATGCAGGAGCAATCCATGCTGAGGTTGGCACTTCATTACAGTGTCCGGTTATGAGTTCACTATGTGTCATACAATAATTTTTAGTCTATTATGTGACCTTGTTATATATCAGAGCAGTCCAAGCTGTTCCAGAAGTAAGAAAATGCGGAACAAAAATGGTTTGAATGCTCCATTTCTACATCTGTGGACGTTCTGTACAGACAGCAACAACATTTTTATGATACAAAACCTTCCATCTTACAGTAATAAAGCAAAGCCAAGAAACATTTTGTGCAGGAGCTGTAACTGCTTCTTTTTGTTTTTTCATATATCAGCTGGTGCAGTGAAACCATGGGCAAGGCGGGGAGTAAAGTCCTCAGAGAGGCCTCAGTGGACGGGGTTCAAGCACAGGTAAAAGGAGCCACCGCACACACATGCAGAAAATGAATGGCAAACACGGAAAAAATGTTTATTAGAACAGTAGTAGCAGTATATGTGTGTGTAGCATGCTTGTGTCTGTATGTGTGTGTTTGTCCTGACTGCTGTAATGGGCCAGCTGTTATGCTCCTCAGCTATCACAGGTTATGCAACCAGGATCAGCTGCTTTCACACTTCTTTTTCCCACATTGCACCATCATATTGCACCTATATAATCATCAAAATACATCACTGAGCTTTGGAAAAAGCATTAATATCTTGTCATTAAGCTGAGTGAAGGAATGATAGTCATGGATGGTTCCCAATGATGGATATACATTTTGTTAACTGCCAAGATTAATGTTTCTGTTTATGTAAGATGCCCACTAGAAGTGGATAGATAAACATCTGTCAGGTTAAATATCATTTCAAATCATGATAGTCATAGATACTGTGATTGTACATTTTATGGAAATTCAATTGACATTTAAAGAAAACATAATTAACAATATGAAGTACTTCATCACATTGATGTGAAAATCCTGTAAAACCAATTTTGCCATTAAACTCTGCTGCTCATGGCAGTAGAGTTCCCCTGAACTGAAAATATGTTTTTCTTCTTGTTTCTTTATTTAAAGCCTCTCTAGTTCCTGTGTGCTCACCTGCAATCTGAGTTTAACACGTACGCATGCAAGCAGGATTTTGTGACATCTGGTTTGAAACCTATTTGTGCTCCAATATGCAACTTACACTTGCGTGATGAGGAAACTTGAAGCCCCCAGCAATCTCACACACTGAGATTGGATATTTCAGTAAAGTAATAGACATCTTCAACCAGCAGTTAAACTTTTGAAGTGATGACAATATTTAGATATTTATAGATTCTGCATAAGAGAGAAGGAGTAGGTGTCCTTTTAAAAATATATTTAACTACATGATCCGACTTTTTTGTGAACTTATCACCATATCACAATCATCTTTATGCTTAAGAGGGCATACACATGGAAGGAATGTGACTCCAGTTTGACTCCAATGTTACACACTGGTTTAAGAACAATTTTCAGGAAGATAGAAACAGAAATGGACAATAAAGACAGGCAAAAACATATTTAACTATAACATACATGCTCATACAAGTAGGTGAAAAATAGTTGTGCTGTATATAAAAAGCAACAATGAAAAATATAATATACAATGTCTATATAAAAGTCAAACTGTTTCTGTAAATGGTAAAATAAAGAATACAATTGTGCAAGAATGCAGAGTGAACAGTGAATGAATGATTGATGTAATAGATTACTTTAATTACAGTGCCAGTCAACCGTTTGGATGCTTCTTGTCATTCAGTGGTTTTTCTTCCTTTATTTTTTATTTATTTTTTACATCATAGACACCGATGACATCATACACTCTAAATAACACACTCTAAAATAACACATATAGAATTACGTAAAACCAAAAAAGTGTAAACAAAACAATCAGCATCATGATTGAGGAAATTTGTACTTTGGTCTGATGAGTCCAAATTAGAGACTTTTGGTTCCAGCTGCCGTGCCTTTGTGAGATGCAGAGAAGGTAAATGGATGGTACTGTATCCGCATGTGTGGTTTCCACCCTGAAGCATGGAGGAGGAGATGTGATCGTGTGGGGGCACAGTTGTTGAAAGTTATTCAAAGCCAGCATGGCTACCAAAGCATTTCTGCAGTGACATGCCATCAAATCAGATTTGTGCTTAGTAGGACCATTATTTGTTTTTCATCATGACAGGGACCCCAAACACACCTCCAGGCTATGTAAGGGCTATTTGACCAAGAAAGAGAGTGATGGAGTGCTGCATTAGATGAAATGGCCTCTACAGTCACCTGAACCTAAACGCATTTAAGATTATTTGGGATGATTTGAAACTGCAGAGTGGAGGAAAAGCAGCAACAAGTGCTCAGCACATAGCTGAACTCCTTCAAGACAAAAAATATTCTAGGTGATGACTTCATAAAGCAAAAGGTGGCTACTAAGAATCTATAATATAAAATACATTTTGCTTGTTTTTTTTTAACCACATAACTCTATATGTGAAACAACACATATAGAGTTATGTTTTATTTTAAGTGGGTGTTTCTGTACAGTATATATAACAATATACAGTATATACAGTGTGTTTAGATGAATATTTAATGATAAGGATGATATGCTAAGTAGCGTCTTTAAAGTACAACTAAATAGGTACAGTAGATGTCTTAGTGTTACAGGGTTACTGACACTATAAGACTGATTTGAGTGATCGGCCTGTGAAAGAAGTTGTTTTTGTGTGTGGTTGTTTTCGTCTGCAGTTCTCTGTAGCTCCTACAAGAAGGGAGAAGTTGGAACTTGAAAACAAATTATTATTCTGAGCATTGAACTATTTTTAAATATTGTATCTTAAAATTAATGAGTTTTTATTTTATTTAAGTCTTGCCTGGAATGAACAACCGGAGATATTAAAGGGATGAATACCTCGGTGTAACAGAAAATCTCTCTCATCTCATGATACATATCATTTTATCACCCAACCCTACCGCCCACTCTCAGATAAGGAGTTAAGACGAGCAGGCTTAGCAACCATAGGCATTGCACTTGAATATCAAAGTCAGATGAGCTGAAACACTTGGTAATATTGGCACAGCTTATATCTTAAACGTTGATTGTCATGTAAGAAAATGTAAGTTGTAGTGGTATACAGATTTTATGGTAATCAAAGAATATTTTCAGCTGACTCCAAAGAGCTCCAATCCAGCTACAATCACATTTTCATTAGTTCAAGTGAATAATCAAGTGAACAAGCAAGTTATTTGTGTATAAAATTGCCAGGGAGCTAAATAACTGTACTTGTGGCGGTGGTTTCTAAATTTGAAAGTTAATAAAAAGAAATCTGCAATCACATGCTCTTGGACTCTTGTATGTTTATGCTTTCTCTATGTTAGCTTGCAGTAGTTAGAGGGAAGAAGCTGTTTTGTGGCAGGTCATCTCATCCAAAGTCTAAATTCCTCTCAACATCCTAAATAATTTGTCATTCCGTCACCCAGTTGATCCAAATCCGTTGCACCCAAGTGATTGTCCTTTTCAGCTCATGCTCTGGCTAAAGGGCGCACCCTATCACCCCATCTCGTCTTGTGTTGGCTGAGTGGGTGCCATCTTTGTCAGCTCGTGCTGCTTGGTGGTGGGCTAAAGCGAAGCTGGACTGAAGTGAATTGATTCACGGGGATTAGGGATTAAGACTTACCCCGGCCGCTTTGGTGGAGTAAATCTGGGGATTATGATGTCAACAGCCTGTGGCTGCAGGAGAGGAAATTGAATTGTGAGGAATGGGAGTGCTGATGGGCCAGGATTACAGCACAGTCAGTGAGAAATCAGAGATGGGAGTCTATGTCTGTGCCTTTCTTTTGCTCAGGAAAACCTCCATGGAACAGCATTTACTGCCTTTGGGATGTTGGAATCACTTACAAAGTCGAAGTAACTCTGAGTAAATGTTTAGGATGTTCATTGAGTGATAAGAAGATTTCTGTGTCACTGGTAATCCAGTCCATCCTGCTCTGACCTGTGAAGCATCAGGTGGTGAGTACTGTTAAGTGCAAAAGGGATCACTTGGTGATCACAAGCTGACAGGGATTTCTGCTTCTTTTACGACACATCTCAACAGATAGCATGGAGGAGAATATGGTCAGGTCAGGCCCTGCAAATATGGGAAAGTTTTCTAAGTATACAACCTAACAATTTTACACACTCATTGCTAACCCAGTGTGTGTTGCTATGTGTTTGCTTTCAAGCCAACTCCTGCTGTGGGTGCTCCTGCTGCTGCCGTTAAATTCGAAGGATTCACTAAAGTCAGCAGGATGAAGGTGAAGTGGACCCAGCTGGGCTTGGTGTTCTTCCTCATTTTATCACTGGTGATGACAGGATGCTTCTTCTGGCAATATCAGCTGCCAAAACTTCTGCCAGGTAAGACTAAACACTGCTGATAAGAAGTCCATAACAACAAACCAAACAAGGTGGCTGCAAACTACACCGCTAGATGTCACTAAATCCTACACACTGGACCTTTAAGAACATATAAGTTAACTGGAACTTGTGGTGACTGACTTGAGACTCTGAAACACTCTTTAAGAAGAGTTAAATCTTTCACTTCTCAAAGAAAGATGACCTGGATGACTGAAAACCTTCACAGACTTAACAACTCAGTTTATCATTTATTATTCTGGTAAAAACTAGTGTTTGTTAGTTGACAACCATTTACTGTAGGGTCGTCCTTGTTTATTACATGCAACACTGAATCATTCACTTGCAACAATGCTCGTTCTTATCTAATCTGACCATTACAGCAATCCACAACCTCAGTTCCTACAGCAACTTTGATAATCAATAGATTATTTTTTCATAATTAAAAGATACAGATCTTGTAATTAAGAGATAAAACCATACCTTAATTGTATGATCTTTATCTTGTGATTATGAGATTTTAAAAAGTGTTACTCCACAGTTGTTTTTGAGTGTGCATTGGTAGCAACTTCATCAACAAATTTAAGATCTAAAAACTGTGTCAGTTAAAACAACTGGAACTGGACAGCAAGTTGATCATTTTCAGTTTCGCAGACAGTATAAGTTGTGTTTTAAAAATGAAAGAATATAAACAACATTCAAGATTGACGTATGAAAAGAATGTAAAAGAATGTGAAATATTCTTAATTGTAAACTTGAAAACATTAAACTCACTGTCAGAATATGTCATCCTTCCAACTGTACAAGTGTCGCTTTAGTTCATTAAATTTAGTTCAAATGTGTTGACACCTCATCAGGCTCTTTTAGATGTTTAATTCTCTAAAACACAGTCTAGGTTTGTCATTTCTACATGAGTAAAGCCATATCAGCTGACATTAATAAGCACAGCTCCACAGGCTCTGAGTCATATTTTGTGTTTGATGTGGACTGATCTTTTTATATTCAAAAAAACACATTTTTCATGTATAGCAGTCATATAGAATGAAAAGGCAAATGGTGGCCTGAAGCTACAATGAAACACATTGAAATATCCTCATTCATCCATCCAGATTTCCCTCTTTTGTATATATCAGACATGATGTCATTGTATCCCGTTAGATCAATGGGGTTCACCATAGGGAATTAATGAATCCCAGCCAACCAATTATTCTACGTTATGTGAGTTTTTGTGCCGCTGATGCATTATTCTATCAAATACCAAGTGGGAATTACAATAGCCTGTCTCTCTGTGCTTCCTTGGTTCTTTCTTTTCTTCTTTTCTCATTTACCATATCCAATCCTCCGCCCAGATGAAGGGATGGGTCGCAATGCCAAATTGGAGATGATGTGTCCTCGATTCCCTGAGCCTCTCCCCCTGGAGCATCCTATTCCCAGTCTGAAAGAGGCCCTGGAAAAGGTGAGAGGAGCCGTATATTGTGAACAGATGTAAATCTGAGGCTGTATTTCTATCATTCCCACTTAAGTTTGAGGAAATACAGGCTGGCCGTGGTAATCCTTCACACCAAATGCTGTTGCAGCCGACAGACGGAGATTAAAGATATAAATGAAAAACAGAGGGTCTGTACCAAGAGAAAAGTTGTGTTTCTGTATGCAGGGAGCAGCAGTATTCCCACTTGATCGACCACATGCAATGAATATTGACACCCAAGAGAAGAAAGAGTGGGTGCACATTTGTGATGAGGACATATAGTATTTAGCGAAGCAATAATATGAATATGATCATCAAAATTTGACTCATTAATTTAAGCTGAGCTGAATTTTGCCAGTGAAAAGCTTCTTTCATCTCAGCCACCAAACACAGGCACCAAGTTTATGAAAATAAAAATCAGTCATATGAACTGTTTGATATTCATTACAGTAAGAGGTTGTCTTTTGCTAATATCTGTCTTGTGAGCAATTAATTAATTAATTAATTTTAAAGAAAAATTTTGTTTTATCGTCACTTAACATGCAAAAGGCTTTGATTTCTCCTAATGGAATATAATTTATAGACTGTGCTCATTAAACTAATATCTTTGGCAAAGTGGGATTTCAAAGTAATTGCTCTGGGGTTTTCATATTTGCAGTTAACCTTCGCCAAAGTAAAAGCACACAGAAGAAAATCTAAAAATATTGTGAGAAAGTACATTTGAACTGTCAGCACAAAACGGCACAAGTGTTCGTCTTGATGTTGCTACTTTGTACAGTTGCTATCATCAAACCACCAATGCATGGCTTTATGTCTGTCATACCTAAAGGAATTTAAGTACAAGTACCAATGCCACAATGTAAATATACTTAGTTACAAGCAAAAGTTCTGTATTTAAAATCCTACTTAAGTAAAAATACACAATTATGAACAAAGTGTACCTAAAACTAAACAAGTAAAAGTATTTTACTGTGGTGGCGAGTTCAAGTGAAGCTAGTTTTAACTAGCTGGTCCCCAAACTAGGGGCGGGGTCACAAGATAAATCTGGGTGGTTGTGACACAAGTTTGTATTAAAAATTAATAAATCCTCTAATCTTTGTAAAATTGTATTATGGTGTTGTAATGAGACCCAAATTGTATACACCAACCAGAGACCAGAATCAGTTTTAAACAGGTTATTGAGAATACTGGTAGAGTGATATTTAAGGGCAGTGAGGCTGGAGGTGACTTGAGGGGCAGAACTAGACATGGCAGGTAAGAGACAGACTTGATTCCTGAAGCACAGGAAGGCAGGATTAGCAAAAACTTGATGGAAAGAACAGAGTGTACAAAGCTGGCCATACATAGTTACCCCAGTGTAGCCAAAACTATTCGGCAGAGTCTGGAAGGCTGGACCGGTCTTACTGTGAGGGTTGATTAACTGATGAGCCACAGATGGTGAGGTGAAGAGGTGAGAGGCCAGCAACACACACAGACAACAGAGAGAGACAGACAGACACAAAAGGGAGTGGAGAACCAACAGGAAACATGAGGAGGGAAGACAGCAAAAAGCCACCATCATAACAATTGGGCACTTTTGTATCTTTGGGCAAGAAAAGTTATTAAAGTAAATCATCGGAGCAGTTTGGGTAGTTTGAGTAGTCACAAACAAGAAAGGTTTGATCTTTTGCACTGTAGTGTATAAGCTCATTACATGGCTGTTTTGTTTGTTGTTTTAACTATAGCTGTCATATACATGTAGTGAAGTAAAAAAGTATTACATTTGGAAAACATTCATCATCAAACAGTGTGAATAACAATTTGAATATGAATGTGGCTCACAGCAGCCCCTCTAAAAATACAGAAATTGTGTTTTGCTCACAGCTGCAATTTGCAGACAAAACTTCTTTTCTTTAGAGCGAAGAAAAGCGAGTGACCGAAGTGAACATAATGACAGAGCTGTTGATGGGCAGTTGGCATATTCATATCATTGTATTGTTATGTCAAAAGGAGAAAAAAAAGGTCTATTAAAGTTCAATATGCACATTTGTGATAACTACAGCTTTGGAAAATGACATGAAAAAACCTTCACTTTACCTTCAAACTTCTAGTTTTTCTTGTTTTCTTTCTTGTTTTTCTTTGTCTTGTTTTGAGTCTAAAGACACAAAAAAGACTTCTCACTTCCTGCTCTTTCTCTTCTAGGTGGATGTCATGCTGCGGCAGAGCATCAATCCCATCAGCCTCCCCTCTCTGTCGGCCATTGTGATCTTAAATGACACTGTTTTGTGGACCGGCAACTTTGGAAAAAGAAATGGCACTGACCCTCTCTCAGGACCCCCCAATGAGTACACAATTTACAGGTGAGTCCTCAAACCTAGAGGACAAATGTCACATATGTCTCTGCTAATGACACTTTCATCCTCATTGGCCTACTTTGTCAAAGTGGTAACCTCCTAGACCCTTATTGGTTTTATCTTAAGCTTTGGTGGCATCGTCAATGCTTAGTAAGTTGTAATATTAATAAAGTTAATGTATAAAGTTAAAATATGTTACTGATTTTGAAAGATTTAGATAAAGTTTCTAACATGCTTCTCATGTTCGACCTCATGTTTTATGTTTTGGAGCACTTCTAACCAACTCAACTCCATCATAACAAGTCTCTCTTTCCCTATAGTTTTTATGACATTACATAGTTGTCTCCACTTGACTTCCCAGAGAATTATTAGGAATTACAGACCTGTAAAGTGTTGTTTTATTCCCAAACATTATTTTTCTTTATCTTATTTTACCTAATTCCAAAAATACTGGGTCATGCATGTAAACTAAAACTATAATAATAATAATAATAATAATAAATACTTAAAGCCAACATTTCCACGTGACCTTAGTGTCCTCAATTGTAGCTACAGCCTGGATGATCACTCATCAAACAATCTGACGTCTTCTGTAATGGATTTTCTGTCACTAAAGTCTCTTTAGGTCATTTTCTTTCATTGACTCTGTTGCTGCAGTCTGAAACATAAAACACATTGCTTCCTGTGCTGCAGAGGAAGCAATGTGTTTTCATTATAGGATGCACATTATTACATAACCCCTAATTCATTATAATGGGAACATAAGCTCTGGATATAAATATTACTCAACTTGTATATATCTGCACAGTAGCTCCAGACTTTGATGTGTAATTGATGTTGGTGATCATATTACTCCTGGATGTCTGGTGGTTACTCGAAAAGTAGCTGCACAGCCCAGGGGAAGGAAAACCACATAAAAACCAATTGGAATTGTTAGAAAGTTGTTTACTTTAAGAACACGTTGTTATTTGAATAAAATACTACTAATACTATAACAAGCAAAAGACGCAAGCTACAATAGATTTTAGATCTCATCTAGATCTAGATCTTATACCTAAAAACACAGAAACATGGCAAATAAAACCTCAGTTTACCTGCTTTCACTATACCACTCACCTCTCCAAAAACATGGGGCAAACAGCCCAACTCCTTCATGTGTCTCAGAAGGTTTCCAAGTGTTAAACATAGACAGTACAAATAAATAATGGACGTAGTCCCATAGGTTTCTGAAGAGCTGTTGTGAAGCTCAGAGTGTGTTTAAATTAGCCACCGGTAATGGCACCCGCCTGTCAATCAAAGCGTCCACGCTCTTAATTCTGCATAACTTTAAGCCTCAATATCATTTGAACAGGTGAGTTCTATAAAAATTCACCCTCAGTACAGTTGTCATGAACGGTGAAATTAGCTACAGAGATCAAAACATTTTTTGTACCAGGCTGTAAACCTGTTTATTTCTGCTGTGAAGTTGGACATTTTAACATGGGGGCTTATGGAAATCGACTTGTTCTGTAGCCAGCCTCAAGTGGCTGTTCAAAGAACTGCAGTTTTTGGCACTTCCACATTGGCTTCACTTCATAGCCACAGAGGTTGTTGCTTGGTGTTAAAGTGAAAAGCATGTCTGTGGAAATTAGTATGAAAAGCTGAACCTGGCCCAGTCCGATGGAAGTTCGATTGATTACAGTGCAAACAACATAAACATGATACATGTGTGTCGGGGTGGCAGTATGACGTGTCAGGCCACAAGTGGAGCCACATGAAAATAAGACTACAGCTGTGCTACCAGCTCTGTGAGACTGTACTTAGACACATCTGTGCTTTGAGCTAAATTCTAACATGGTCACAATGACAACGTTCACACACTGATGTTTAGTGTGTTTTGTGTAAAACCATCTCAGGTTTGTGAGTCACAATGTTGCTTTAAAGAGGTAGGCTACTTTAGCAATTTAGTGTTGCACAATAGGTGTAGCAGGGATTGAACCACGCTGACTTTTAGTCCCTTGGCTGTGATGATGAAACATAACAACATCTTTCATTTCAACCTCCTTACATGATGAATGGCCACAGCTCAAACTCTTCACAAAGCAGACTTTCTAATAGAAAAGTCTTGAAAAGAAAACCCTGATAACATGATCAAAGGTTATTTTCTCAGACTTGAAAAAGCAGAAATATAAACCTTGTTCACACGCTCAGTAGCACTGGCCTTGTGAATAGGTGAAATGCCCTTTTAAAAGACAGCATGTGCTGATCAATAATTACACCATGATTAGAAAAATCAAATACTTCATATCTGATTTAATGTGGAACTTCATAATTATTTAAATGTCCTTATTAATTAAAAGTTGGAAATGTCAAACTTGACAGAAAAATGCAATAAAACAACACGCACACATGTAATGTACGGTACATGGCCTCAATCAAGCTGCAGCCAAACAAAGCTATTACTCATATAACATTTAACTCCTTAAAGATGTGACATTTAAAAAAGTTAGATAAGTTCTTTCAGACATACGTGAGGTGCTCTGACTCATTCACAGCTGCTCCATTTAAGTAATTTCTCCACAATTTTTTCCTCACAATTGACACACACTGTGAGGATTACAACTGCAAAATTCAAAAGCAAGTTGAACTGAAAAAAATCAAAGCCTTTTGCAAGTTTCATGGCCACCGTAGTTTCTCCTACACACTTGGAAGGGGAATGCTGAAGCAAGTGGTATTCAGTTAGTTGCATTCTGGAGGCAAATCCTATAAAATGGAACCTTTAGTATTCATTTTTGTAATAAGACACCTCATTTGTAATACCAATTTCCATCCATCCGTTCATTTTCTGTAACCACTTATCCTCATCAGGGTCGCAGGGGGTTGAGCCGATCCCAGCTGACTTAGGGCGAGAGGCAGGGTACAACCTGGAGAGGTCGCAATGCTAATTTTTCCCAGGAAAATATGAAATAAAATTTAATCCTCAGGTACAAAAACTAAAAACCCTCAGATCAATGTATAATCAATTAATTAAAAAGTCCTATTTTTAAAGGAATGGTGTAATATTTTTGGAAATAGACTTGTTTGTTTTTCTGAACTTTTGTCATCATAGTGAGGTTGCCATTGGGACATATAGCAACCAGCTAAAAAAAAAACAAATCGCTGAGCCTGTCCAAGAAACAGTCCATCAAATAACCTTCATAAAACCACAATTTGTAGATTTTACACCTCTGTTTTTGTTCAGATTAAACACATCGGGTATAATGCGTTAATGAGTGAGCTTTAGAGGTGTTGGTACAGTAGGTGAATTTTGTTACCTTTGAACAGAGCTAAGCTAACTGGCTGCAGCGCTATCTTTAACATACAGACATGAAAGTGGTATAAATTCTCTCATCTAACTCTCAGCAAGAAAGCAAATAACCCTTCCTTTAAAGTACTGTATATTCTGTATATTGCAGCAAAAAACACTAAAGAATAATGATTTATTCCCATTACAGTTCAGATGTATAAATAAAGGTACGAAATTACAATTTTGTACGTTGCTACTGGATGAAACATATAATGACTGAACTACTGATCTGGCTCAACATATATAGTTTACAGCGTATAAGGGTATGAGAGTAAAAGCTTGCAATAGACAAAAACTGAGTCAACATAAAGATGCTCATGAAGTATTTCGCACCACTCTGCTTTGTGTCTTTCAGAATCGCCAGCCTGTCCAAAATCTTTCCGACACTGATGCTGTACAGACTGTGGGAGGACGGGAAGATTGGATCCCTAGATGACCCTCTGGAGAAATATGTGGAGAACTTCACCATTAAAAACCCTCTGGGGAAGACGAGAGACTCTGAGCTGAAATACGTGACAGATGGCCTGATATTTCTGGACAGCGGGGAGGTTCAGATCCGCTCCTCTTCTGTCACCTTGCGGAGGATGGCCAGCCAGCTCTCAGGTACATACAGAGGATTATACAGAACAACTACAACTTTAAGTGAATTCCTGAGTCCACTGCTGCGATTTAATCAGATAGAGTATGTCCCCAGATACAGGAAATGCATCTCTTCTGTCAGCCAAATTTGTTTCGTTGTTTTATAATTCTGGTGTTGGATTTGGACACCCATAGGAGCTGACATATGCAAACTTACAGGTGGAATAAAAACTGAGCAGCAATCTCTGTTAAGTAAAGCCTATGTGGAAGTGCCAAAAACTGCATTTCCTTGACCGGCCACTGAGGCTGGAAGAAGTAGAGCTGCAACAGTTCATCAGTTCGTAGATTAATAGGGAATTTGGCAGCTATTTTGCTGATTGCTTATTATAAATAATCATATTCGAGCAAAAGAGCCAAACTTTCTCTTATGTCAGCCTCTCAGATATGAAGATCAGCTGCTTTTCTGTCTTCTAAACTTCATATCTTCAGGATTTGGATTGATGCTTGGATAAAATATGAAAAATGAAGACACCATCTTGGGCTGTGTAAAGTTATAAATAGCATCCCTCCATATTTCTGATATTTTAGCAAGCAGCAAGCTCTGTGGCTGTGAAGTGAAGAACTGCAAAAACTGCAGTTCCTCAAATATCCACTTGAGGCTGGCTACAGAATGAGTCAGTCTCCATAAGATTGACTCTTAAAATGTCCAACTTCACAGCAGAAATAAACACGTTTACAGCCTGGTACAAAAAACAGTTTTGATCTCTATAGCTAATTTCCCCGTTCATGACAACTGTACTGAGTCTGAATTTTGATATAACTCACCCATTCAAATTATATTATGTCTTGAAGTTATGAATAAATAACAACGTGGCCACTTTAATTGATAGGTTGGTGTTGTTATAGGTGGCTTATTTGAGCACTCAGGCATTATTTAGCCCACCTCAGGTCCACCGATGATCCACATCTTTGCCGATATTTAGGGGCAGGACTGCCAAGATGACGGTGGCCAGAGCCACCACACTCTAAGCTTCACAACAGCTCTTCAATAACCTCTGGGTAACATCACAGATACAACGTCCATATTTATACAGTCTATGATAAAAACAAATACTTAAACAAGTAAGGATGAAGAAGAAGAGATTCCTGGTAAGAGTTTTCCTCTGATCGAGTTGATTGGATCTGAGGTTAAATTTTTAGAGCTGAAACAAAAAGTCGATTAAGCGATGAGTCAGTCAACAAAAAATGAATCAGCAACAATTTTGTTAATTTTTGAGGTAATTCATTAAACATTTGATTTGATCTGATTTAAATATCTTCAGGTTTTGGACTATTGGTCAGACCAAAAACAGTAATTTGAAGACATTATGAGGCAGTCTAAATGACTTTCAATGGAAACATTTACTGTCTGAGCTGTTCAGCTACAGTTACATCCATATATTGACACAGCAAATGAGTTGCCACGCACAAACAGGTACCTGTTTATCCAAAGAAGCATTTCAATTTTTTATATTTCACTCTGTGTAATGAAATGATATAAAAGATGAGAGAAACACCTGAAGCAAGAAGAATCATGAATGTTTAAATATCTTTTCCTCTCTCACTTGATCACCGAGGTATCAAGGCTGAACTCAGAGAACTTTGTCACGTAGATATAAAGAGAAACCAAATAAGAAATGTCTTGTGCGTACAAATACAATCCATCTGTTGCTGTTTTTTTATTTATTAATTTTATTTTTATTATTTGACACTAACTTTACTGTGGGCTGATTCAGGCCTGCCCAGGAGACTCCGGGCCACAAATCTGCTCTGGAAAGGAAAAACGCAGTCTGCAATCAATCTGCTACAAGATGATGTTCTCGTCGCAGACCCGGGCACCAAGTAAGATTTGTTATGCTGTGTTGATTTAAGGAGTTTAATATGTACATTTTTATTTTGCAAACTAGAATAGTAAGTTCTATGAAAATGCATGAATATCTGATTTCCTTCCAGATGTCATTACAGCAACCTCGCCTTCTCACTGCTGGCTCATGTGATGGCCGAGCGAGTGGCCATCGTTGACTACCAACGGTGGATCACAGACAACATCCTGGACCGACTGGGGATGGAGGACACCGGTTTTGACATCACCCCGGGGCTCCAGGGCCAGATGGCTGTGGGAGTGTACTCCAGCGGAAAACCAGCCCCGCTCTATGACCTGGGCTGGTACCGGCCTTCTGGTCAGATGTTCTCCACAGCTGCAGATTTGGCCAAGCTAGCCATGATGCTTCTGGGCGCTTATCACCGCAAGCTGCTGGAGCCAGACTCATTGAAGATCATGCTGACCCCACTGTTCAGGTGTGATAAGGACTACTTTGCCAATCGTACAGGGACACCGTGGGAGGTGAATGAGCAGATGGGCTATGAGGTGGTCCGTAAAGATGGCGATCTGGACGGCTACTCTGCCACCTTCTCCCTGGTTCCCAGACTGAAGCTTGGTTTGGTGGTGCTAATGGCTGGCAGCCGGTCTCAGAACCAAGATGTGGTCACCAAGGCCTACAATCACATCATCCCAGCCATAGAGAAAGCGTTCAGGGAGGCCAAAAAGGTTCTCTTTGCTCCACCAAACCCAGATCCTTACATTGGCTTTTTCACCTACAGTAACATCACCTTCTACGAGATCAAAGTCGGGCCGGAAGGAGTTCTCATCATGCAACAGTTTGGGCCTCAGATTGAAGAGCTGATCCCAGAGAAGTACAGGACAATAAAGCTCAACTACCTGGTTGACCGGGTGTTTAGAGTGGTTTTTGAAAAAGAGTATCCTTGTGTTTTGCAAGTTGGCACAGCATCAGTGTCCCTGGAAGCCCAAGATGGCCAATTATTTAACTTCTACACGTTTGACAAGCGAGGTTTGTCCCCTGGTTTTGATGCACCAGGACTTAACACGTATAATGTGGTCAGAATAGCCCGCAGGCCGTCGTTTTCAAGCTGAACTGCTGCAGTGGTGCATCCCACAGACAAATGGTGTGTCCTTGGGTGAACAAAAAGAAAGCTATTGAAAGACCAAGTGGAAGAGTTGGGGTCATTTGAGTGGTCAAAGACTGTGTCCTTTATTATGTCTTGCACAGAAAATGAATTTCTCTGCTGAATGATGTATGTGTCCTTCTCACACTGGTCCTTAATAACGCTTCCTGACGTCCACATTATGGCAATACGGTGCTTGTGTCTTTCCTGCTTGCATTTTAAATCACTCCTACATCGTCTTGGTTTCTTCTATCCTTGGAGGAACATCAGAACACTGGCTCATACTCGTTGTGTGGTCACTTACAGTACATGAATATTAACATACATTTAATTACTTTAAATTAATGGGCCATGACTGCAGTTCTACATACATATTCATCTTCCATTCAGATTTAATTTCTTTATGTAACTCTGAACCATTCTGACAAGTAAAATCAGGACACGTTCATGGTAAACATGAATATGCATCACTTTTACTTAAATACTGATGTTGCCATGGGTCTGAAACTGCTGATTTAATGTTAATATCATGCACATGTGAATAAGATGCAAAATATTTTGGCTATCTGATGTGAAGCGATTAAGGACTGAGAGGCTTTTGTCTGCCTGTGTGACTCTTTGCTGTTAATCCCTAAAAATGGACTCCAATTTTTCCTGACCTCGATCACCAATATGAATAATACATTGCCAGACTGCTGCAGGAAAAAGGCAGATTCAAGTGTTCAAAAATAACCATTATAAGGCAAAGGCTAATGTTTTATCTTTTCATATGAGATTGCCGGTCTGACAGTGGGATGGAAATGAAATATATATTGTAAATGTTGATTATTCCTGAAGCATCAGGTGCAACGGGTGATATAGAGGATATGTGAATGCAATGCTGCCTAAGAAATAAATCTATTGTATCCATTTTAAATGGCTATGTATGATTGAAACATTCAACTATACAATATGTTGTTGTCTCAACCCACAGATTGAAGTCATTCTGATTTGGTAATGTAAGCCATGCTGACACAAAACTGTACCAACATGCAAATTATACCATGTGTTAATTATTTGCTTTTGTTGAGGCTTGTTAGTTTGGGTGTCAGAAGTTAGACATGGCTTCAGGAATGCAGCAATCACACAAAGCAGTCATAATGATGAATAAAACTCGTCAGCATTATGCATCCTTCATATTTCAGTCATCAAATATAAGCAGACTTAAATATAACAGCTACATGTTGCAATGACAGCTTCAACATTTATTTGTGTAGCTTTTAAATTAGGGATTGCACAATAGCCATAATCAGTTTTCAACTTTGCAACTACAGTGAACAAGAGCTTATACCAATCAAAATGTACAAACGTACAAATCATGTGCATGATTGCTGGCCGTGCAAGAGAGAGACAAAACAAGATTAGGTAAAGCTCACAGTAAAGCATTGCTTTCTTTGTGTACAAGTTCCACTGAAACACAGATAAATACATGGCCTGTTTTTTGCTGCTCAGCAACACGTACATTTTCCAAAGAGTACAACATGTTATCATTCGGATTAGATTTGGTTCTCTCTGGATTCACCCTCCAAGGTGTAGAGCAGTTACATAATAAGACAGCAGGTGGAATAGGCAGGCACTGTTGAACTATGTGACAAACAAACAAAGCAAATTAAAGTTCACAGACAAGCACCTTAAGGACGTGTTGAGTTTGAAGGACTGCACTTCAATTTGACTTTTTAATATTGCCACATGGATGTTTCAGGCAAGGCACCCTTCTTAAACCTTTTTCATATCTGGCAATATTAAAAATTAAAATTGTGCTGTCCTAGTCTTTCTTTTCTTTTTGATCCTTCACCCAATCTTTGAGGTGTTATTGCAGATTGGGAACGTCATGTCTTATATTTTTTAAGTTTGAAGGAACAACTCAACAGGCTTATTCCCTTTCTTGGCAAGAGACACAATGCCACTTTGCACATCTGCTAAATGACAAATGTTGTTTATACTTTTGTAAAGATTAATATACACAATAGAATGTGTTATAATGAGATTTAAAAATGTTTTTAGTTGGCTTTAGTTAAGCTAACAATCTAGCTTCATATTTATCAGATATGAGAGTGGTATCAATCTCTTCTAACACCTAGCAAGGAAGCGAATAAGCTTATTTGACCAAACTATTCCTTTAAATTAGTTTATGCTTGTTAGCTTATTCAAATCAGTTAGAACACAGAGGTCTTGCAGGTTGTGTCTTTACATCCACACGTGAGGATTGCAGTGTCCATGCTCACTGTCATGTTAGGAGACAGCAAAGGGATGAAAGCATTCGAGTTCTTACCCCCAGCCTGAGCTCTGGTGCTTGACACAAAAGGATCCGGTAGGATCTTAGGGAATGGCGGCGAGTCTCTGACAGAGCTATTATCCTCCACATGGGAACATACAAGTTCTCGGAAACACTCCCTGAACCGCGTGGAGAGCAGGCTGTAGATTATAGGGTTGACTGCTGAGCTGAGGTAGAAGAGGATGCCCGACAGGATGTGGACATACTGATAAATGTTGTGCATCAAATCGGTCCACTGGCTGATGGAACTCCACAGGAGCCGCTCGATGTGGAAAGGCGCCCAGCAGACTCCAAACACGGCGACAACGATCGCTACAGTAGCAAAAAGAATGAATGAAACTGTTTTAAAAAGTTGTTGTTTTTTTATTGTTGCAGGTTAAACACTTTTCCTCCTGCTGTTCCTTTTGATAAAAAGAGTGGAAAGACGTGGGTGGTACATGATGAGGACTTCCTTACATGTGCGGATCGACACCGAAAACCCTGATTCTGGCAGTTTTTTCCTGCAATCATATAAAGAAAAAATCCTATCTCTAAAAACTAAAGTTCATTTAAATTTGATTTATATAGTGCAAAATTATAACAAAAGTTATATCATGATACTTTCCATATAGAGCTTTATATTATTATTAACAGAGACCCAACAATTCCCACCATGAGCAAGCACTTGGCGATAGTGGCAAGGACTTAAAAAAAACTTAACTCAAAAATGATCCAATTAATTTAATAGTCGATTGCAAGAAAATTTATCTGCATTTTTTTTTAAATCAGTTTATCATTTTAATTATTTTTCAGACAAAATTGGCAGATATTTCCTGGTTCCCAACTTGTCAAATGTGAGGATTTAATGCTTTCCTTTCCGTCACATATGAAATTAAACTGAATATAAACAAGCAATTTGAGTACATCTGCCTGGGCTGTTGGGGATTACAGCAGTCTGGTCAGGTTGCCTAACCGTGATGTCTTTGAAGCAACTGACTTAATTAATTTTTATCACACTGATCACTGTCACAGCTGTCACAAGGACACAGTATGTGTACACACCCAAAGGTCATTTAAAAGCCCATTTCAGATCAAATAGAAGATCTAATCATGTACATGCTGGAATAAAAAATATCTTTTGATATGGCTGATGAGACAAAACTGGACGCAAAGCATAATTAACAGTGTTTTAAGTCTTTGATTTGATGTCTATATCACTCATTGTCATTTGTAAAAGTGTGTGAGCAGCAGAACTCAACATCATTCATTACATTCCTCTCTAATAATCCATGAATAATGCTTTCCAGGAGCAGATGATGCACCAGACTCTTTGGCTTTTTACAATGGTGGACATATGGCGTGAAGCTAACCAACGTAGCTTCACTGTAAACTTGGTGGCACTCTATGCAGTGACAAGATATTTATAAATGTGAGAGTGGCAAATATTTGACACTAAGTTTCTCTCACAGCGAACAGAGTTTGTATGATTTGTCTGTTTGATCACTTAACAATTTGTTTCTGCTCTGTTTGACAGAATCACTTTTATATTCTGTATCATCTTGTTCCAGCTCTTGAAGCTACAGAATGTGATGTTTACACAGTAGAATATTCAGTTTCATGCATAATTATATCAGTTGGAAATGTTCCAGATGACTTGTGAATAATTTTATGGATCATTTCCACAATATTCAGCCTAGCGTGTTGGTAACTTTGGGATCTCTACTTGAACTTAAATATTGTGAGTTTGAACAAACTTTGGCTGCATAGCATGAATTTGTAATAACTGCCACACACTTACGGGTAAGTTTAACCTTCAAAGCACTTCATAACCTATCCCCTGCTTATCTCACAGACCTCGTTCTGACTTATACGTCGCTTCGTTCCCTACGGTTTTCATCAGCAGGTGTATTGGCACCACCAGCCATCAACCTCAGCACTATGGGCTTTTTCCTATGCTGCACTCAAACTGTGGACCTCCCTTACCCCTCACATCCATGCACTGGACTCCATCACAGATTTTAAAACTGCTCTTAAAACACACCTTTTTCATATCTAATCATATTAACTATATTTTACTTTATAAGAATGCTTGGTTAATGTATCGCTTTATTGTTCTCTAAGTGACCTCAATGCAACATAGGCTGTTAAGGGCTGAAGGTAAGAGGAAGTACTAACAAAATGCAGCTTAAGAGTCTACGTCTATGCTAGAAGCACTGTGAACAAGCTGATGAGAAGATGAATGCCTAAAGCAAATGTAACTGCAATCATTTTAATGGTTATTTATCCTTACTTAAAATTAATGGAGAGCATGCCAGGTTGACCCACAAGGCATCCTACCACCAGTCTAGAATGAAATCCCTCATACGGAATTGACTGACAAGAAAGAAAAGTAACAAATCAATGAGACGTGCTGACAATATCCATGAAATCTCATCAAGCCCCCCAAAGCTTAGAAGATGTGATACAAAAGTCGTCCTCCAGAATACAAATTATCCGTACTAAGAATTAACAGTCCTTTTTGCTCAGTGTTTTTTCTCACGTTTTGTCTTTGGAAACATGTCTTGGCATTGCTGACATGGATTAAATGGGATCTGCTTTCAAATCATAGCAGCTTTTTACAGTAATGCCTGTTTTCTCAAGACAAATGAGAGAGAAAAAACAAAAGTCATTAATGGGGGTGTTAAAATATTGATGATAATTGTGATATTTAAAAATCAAATGTTAATATTGTGTTAATGCAACACACATGATAATATCGTATAAATAATACAGTATACTCTCAGTTTCTTTCTATTCCTGCTTTGTGGTTCACACTACAACATGGAGGCAGTAATGCACCTTAGCAGTGGTTTCCAGTGGTACAGTTAATAGGTTAGTGGTTATAATTTATTTGCCAAAAAAGAGAAAAACTCTCTCCTTTTGCCTTCTTTCCATATTTTCTACAGATATCGAGATAATAATGTTAGCGTGATTTCTTTTGGCCATGATAACCGTGTAGTAAAAATCGTGACAGCCATACTCACAAAGCATCTTGTTGACCTGTCTCCTGCGCCCGTTCACGTTGATCTTCCTTCGTGTGTTGCCGCCACAGTTCTTTCCCAGGTTCCCGCTGGGCTGCTGCTTTTCTCTGCCCAAATGAAGACCCATCACCAGGTACAGCACGCTGATCACCATCATGGGCACAAAATAGAAGCACACAGTTGTGATCTGCATGACCATGTTATAGATCCACAGGGGCTTCAGCACTGTGCAAATAGCTGACTCCTCCATCCTCTCTGGCAGGTAAAAGATGCCATGCAGTGAGGTGTTGGGGATGGCACAGATCATGGACACCACCCACACAATGGTGATGACCCGCTTGGCATGATGGTTAGTTGACAGGTAACGTGTTTTGAGGGGGTGGAGCACAGCTATGTACCTCTCCACACTCAGAGCTGTGACATTGAGAATTGAGGCGAAGCAGACCGTCTCGAAGAGGAAGGTCTTGAAGTAACAGCCACTCTCGCCAAAGGGGAAGGGGTAATTCTGCCACAGGTCGTAAATCTCCAGGGGCATCCCGAATAACAGCATGAGGAGGTCTGACGCAGCCAGGCTCACAAGGTAGAGATTGGTGGGGTTTCGCATCTTCTTGTGTCGCGCTATCACTGCACATGTAAGCAGATTTCCACACAAGCCGGTGAGGAAGATGAGAAGGTAAATGCTGGTCACAGGGAGGAAGAAGGGAGATCGTTTTGGACCTAGGATTTCAGAGAGGTTGACTTCAGTGAATTGGTCATTGGTGTAATTCCCAGTGGCGTTTAGTGGCATGCTGGTATTGTGGAACAGTTTAGATATGTTTGAAGGGGAACCCTGCAAAGTGAGCTCCATTTCAGAGAGGAAAACTTGGGAAACGGCAGCAGATGATCACATCCTGCGATGATTTCTGGGTCTGATCAACACTGGGGGCCTGCTATAAAAAGAAGAATAGAGAGATGAAACATAAAGACAATCAGAAGAGGATTTCATTTGATTAGTAGTTCAGCGATGATTCGTATTGGGGACCAATTTCAGTTTAACATTTTATGTTTCATAAATCAACTGAAACTTGCTGATTCACATATTCCCAGAACTTGAACCCTAATTATGTGCAAACTAAAGGCTTTAAAAGATTTACATTGGCATACTTGAAGTGGAGGATATTTTAAATCAAACTAGTGTGATATTTGAAAACAAATCACTAGGGACACAACATTTTCATTATCGTTTATTCTGTCTTTTATTTATTTATTTATTGTGTATAGAATACATAGACAGTATAAAACATGGACATCATAGGTTTCTGAAGAGCCTTTGTGAAGTGTGTGTGATGGCTCTAGCTGTCGGTCGCCATGTTGGCAGTCCTGCCTCTTCCGCCTCCCGGCTAATCTAAAAATAAGCCAAAACATGGATTGAGGCGGGCTGAGTGATACCTGGGTGCTCAAACAAGCCACCTGTAACAGCACTGACCTGTCAATCAAAGTGGTCACATTGTTGTGCATAACTTTAAGCCTTAATATCATTTGAACAGGTGAGTTCTATAAAAATTCACCTTCAGTACAGTTGTCATGAACGGGAAAATTAGCTATAGAGACCAAAACAGTTTTTTGTACCAGGCAGTAAACAATATTTTTGCTGTGAAGTTGAGCATTTTAACATGGGGGCTTATGGAGATTGACT
Organism: Argyrosomus regius; assembly: GCA_946959425.1. NCBI lineage: Eukaryota > Metazoa > Chordata > Actinopteri > Sciaenidae > Argyrosomus > Argyrosomus regius. The sequence goes on from OX336885.1 coordinate 13,256,686, forward strand.
CATTCTGTAGCCAGCCTCAAGTGGATATTTGAGGAACTGCAGTTTTTGCAGTTCTTCACTTCACAGCCACAGAGCTTGCTGCTTGCTAAAATATCAGAAATATGGAGGGATGCTATTTATAACTTTACACAGCCCAAGGTGGCGTCTTCATTTTTCATATTTTATCCAACCATCAATCCAAATCCTGAAGATATGAAGTTTAGAAGACAGAAAAGCAGCTGATCTTCATATCTGAGAGGCTGACATAAGAGAAAGTTTGGCTTTTTGCTCAAATATGATTATTTATAATAAGCAATCAGCAAAATAGCTGCCAAATTCCCTATTAATCTACGAACTGATGAACTGTTGCAGCTCTACTTCTTACCACTTACCCTAGATAACAGGTCTAAAGCAATAACAACCATTTTTTTGGACGGGAATAAGCAGCATCTGCAAGCCACACATTTTTAATAATAACCTAATTATGAGGACACCTGGTGCAAAAATGCATTACTCATTAACTAAAATACACTTTGGATTTGTTTATTTAGCAAATAGAGCCAATTAAGGCAATGCCCTTATTGATTTAATCATAATTTTGTCAAGAAAACTATTTTATTTTTATTATTTTTGAAGTATGAAGAGAGATCTGCAGACCTCACAGCATATAACCAGACTCCAGGCCAATAAATTGCTGCAATAAATAAATTACACTTCATATTCTCATAATTTCATCATGTTTGCAGACACTTGATGAAAAAACAGACATTTTCTATTGGTCATGGATGAAAAAGAAACAATTTAGAGGGGAAAAAAAACGCAAATTAGTCTCACATGCAAATGGCTGATTCCCCATGTGGGTTGAGAAATATTGCCACTCTAATATGGTTCAAATCGTTCTCATCAGCTGCTGACTGTTGAGGCTCATTTGCATTACGCACCCTGCAAAATTACATGCTAATGACTTCTAGGAGGTTAATTATGTTGCCACAGCTCACGCATCACCCTGAAAGTCCAAGGTTACATGGAGTACTGACTAATGCCGTATGAGCAGCATGGTTGGAATTATAACCTTAAGTACAATTCAACTTAATGTTCCTCTAATGTTTCTGCTATTAACGGTCAGTGATCTAACAGTGACTTTTAAAGACATTTTGATTGGAAGAAAATGTTTAAAATAAGCGTTATTTTATATTTTCATGAGTTTTATATTGATTAAATGTTATTGTGCTATGCAAATACTTAAAAAAAGGCAAATGAAGATGTAAATACATGCAGAATATTTTAAACTTTAACACTAGTAGTTTTTAACTTATTTTAAATATTTACAATAGAAATAAAGCTCACCTTGACGCTGCTGGTCTGCAACACGCTTCTTATAACGCGCTCTCTTTGCGCTCATTATTGGAAATAGAAGAAACAAGCAGCACAGACGAGACGAATAAAAATAAGGAAATAAAAAAAATATCGGATGAATAAAAGTTATTTGACGCGCTTCTTCTTATTCTTTAAAAGAGAAAGACGAGACAGACGGAGGGTCCACAGAGGAGGATGGGAACTGCGTTGCAGCCACGTCCCCCCTTCAGACAGGGATTAAACTGATGGTGAGATGTAAAGAAGACGGGAGGGAGGGAGAGAGAGAGAGAGGGAGAGAGAGAGAGGGAGAGGGAGGCAAGAGAGGGGGACACAGAGATCATGCATACTTTATTTAGCCTGTGGTTTGAGAAAAAATGTTGCAGCTAATTGAACTCCAAATACAGTGTCTGCAGGAAGTTTAAGAGAAAAAAGTCTGTTATGTGCTGTCAAACATTAGGGACTGTACAAAAATTATTAGGGAGGGTTATGTATTTTTAATTTTGCTCAAGGCGGGGTAATCTGTATATTTTTTATCTCCTATATTTTATTTCCTCATTCAATGATTCCTGGTTTAAACACTCATGTAGATGTTGTGGTTTTGTGTTTCTGGTTTTCTATTTCTTGTTTTATGTTGAAATGATATATCCTCAGGGGTCTTGTGTTACTTTACTTCCTGCCTCTGTCTGTGTCCTCTGTGTTTAATTACCTACTGAAATGCCCTTATACAGGCCCTTATAAAGTTATGTTTAGTTCATTCTACCTACAAATCTGTATTTGGGTTTCCAGTTTAAACTAAACCATAACATCTGTAATAAACTCAACAATCTAACTATAGGTCTTTTTTCAAAAGTCTTGATTCTTTAGTCTTTATTCTGTGCAAGAATGTCCTAAATATAAGGCTTCAGATGGTTACGGTCTTTTTAATACAACATTTCCTCGTTTCTGTCTCTCCATCATAGACGTGGGGTGTGGTTAAATAGTCTGTTTTACTTAGGAAGGTTCCTAACTGAGTGAAATGAGAGTGAATGAAAGTATTTACGTAGCAGTCATGATAATAGTAAAAGAGAACTCTAATAGAAGAGTTCTCTAAATGTTTAGGACTTAATGTCGTCCCACGATTCCTTGTGGCAGCAACAAAAGAAGTGACGCACCATTCAGCAGAGAGAGAGAGAGCATGTGAATATGGAGATGAAAGTGTTAACGTGATATAAAAACTTTGATCATGAAGTCTGATGTTACTCTACAGGTCTGTAGTTTAACATTACAGTCTGTTAACAGACAGACAGACGCTCGTCTCCTCTGTGAAACTTGGTCTGTGTCCTCAATGCGCTGCATTCTTATAAACTCTGCAGAAATGTTCGTGGCTCGTTTCTCTTCACCTCCCGGCGTTCTCTGCATTAGTTCTGTGTTGTTGAGCTCCTGCACCATGTGTATCTCAGTACTGCTATTTTGTAGTTGTTGCTGTTGTTGTATCTGCTGATGGTATTTTTCTTAGATTGTTGCAGTTTGTTTTTTACCTGAACTCCTAGGCTGCCTTTTGTTATTTTGTGTTTACCTGCCTGTTCAGTGAGTCAGTAAAGTTACCATTCTACCAGATCTTTATTAAAAAATAAAAATGAGTGGTTAATCAGTCCTCAATCTCTGAGAGAACATCCTGAAGTTAATAAAAGCCTTCAGATGAGTTAGATATCTTCTGAAGACTCTCCATCACAGCTCAGCAAGGAACAGAAGTTATTTTGTCTGTCTTAATGGCCAGTATGAATGAAGTGAATGTTTAGCGACCAATAACTGTTTCAATGGTTATATGGGCACCTGACTGTTTGAAGAAATAGCCTTTTGTCAAACGGAGGCTGTTGGACTTCTTCCTTCCCCTCCCTTCACACTCTTTGTATGTCGCTGGGCATGGCCTCCGGTTTCCCTCTCTCCTACACTGCATAAAAGACAGATTCAACCTTCCAGGCCCCCCCAGATTGTTCAGTCTCCCTTGTAATGCTACGGCTTTTTGTTGTAACTTTGCTTTTGTATGACTCCTTGAGGAAAAACTCTCTCTGCCATGTCCAGCTCTGTATCATCTCAACTCTGCACTCCAACCACCACTAGCTCTGCACCATCCCGGTGCATACCCCGTCACTGGTTCCCCCGTATGCACTGCACGATTCCCTTGTGAAACCAATAGAAACCTGTTTAAGCGTGATTCAGTCTCTGATTGTTGTTTGCACGTTGAGTCCACTACTGTTCTCTTTAACACCTTTAAATGTGCTCAGGTTATTTGACATGCAGTTGAAAAGGTTTCTGTGGCCCTCAGGGCTGTTAACTGATTTGCCAAGCTGATCATCCATGACTATATATTTGAAAATATCCAAAGTTGTTTTAGCTACATCATTTTGAATGCCCCCCAGATGAGCAAAGGAACACCTTGACTCAATGATTAAACCTTGAAGGCTTAAATATAGAACACCCAGAATATTTTATCAAGCTGCTCAAAAGAAGTTATTTCAAAATTCTTCAGTGGAGACCGAGTTGTGTGTCCGCTGGTTGAATTTATTGAAATCACAGCAGCATGCAGACGAAAGCTTGACAAGAAGAAGTGACTGTTGCTAACATCAGGTTCCACCTTCATTTAATTTAGGCTATTAAACTCTAAGGCTTTTAGCATCCCGTTTCCAGAGTCATTATCGAAAGAAGTTTTATCAGTGATGTAGCTGCAATTAAACCAAACACACCATGATTAAAACTGGTACTCATTACGTTTTCTAATTAATAAATTCCTAATAAACCCATCTGGTGGAGTTTTGTGACTGGGGAACTTCCTCCTTGTATGATGATGACAGAAATGATGAGTGACGATGATAGTTGTTGTAGCTTATGTAGCTCAATTTTACTACTACATAACTAAGTTTAACAAACTATACAAATTATAACATTTTCATTTCACAACGGAAGTTTTCATGTGTTTTGAAAGTTGTAGGGCTTCGTACTGTTCAAAAATGTTGAACTAATGTTGAATAAGGTAAATAGACTTGCTTTATGTAGCGCCCTTCTCGTCTTCCAACCACTCAAAGTACTTCACACAATATGTGCCACATTCACTCATTGAAACTCACATTCAAACACTGATGATAGAGGCTGCTTTGCAAGGTGCCAACCGCTCATCAGAAAGTAAATAATGCTCATTCATACCCCAATGGCACAGCCACAGGATGCAATTTGGCACTGGAGGGAGCCGGGGATGAATCAAACACTGATCTTATATATACATACATATATATACTGTATATATATATATATATATATATATATATATATATATATATATTGACACATTAGATACCTATTCTGTGATTCTGAATAATCCCATCCATTATTATTAGCCAAAATTAAAAATAGGCTACTGAGAATCGCTGCCTTTACCACAGCGAATGATAGAAAAAAACTCCAGTCACTTAGATATATTAGGACGTGCTAGGCAGCACAGTGGTGCACTGTCACCTCACAGCAAGAAGGTTCTTAAGAAGTCATTTAGCTGACGCTTTTATCCAAAGCAACTTGGGGTTCAGTATCTTGCCCAAGGACACTTCGACATGCAGACTGGAGGAGCCGGGGATCGAACCACCAATCATCTGATTAGTGGACGACCCACTCTACCTCCTGAGCCACAGCCACCCCATCTTGATTCAAACCCTTGAGCCTGCTGAGTGAAGTTTGCATATTCCCCATGTCTGGGTGGGTACTCTCCGGGTACTCCAGCTTCCTCCCACAGTCCAAAGACATGCAGGTTAAGATGTTAACTGGTCACTCTTAATTGCCCATAGGCCCATGGTTGTTTGTCTGTATGTGTGATGAATTGGTGACTTGTCCAGGGTGTACCCGCCTCTCACTCAATGTCAGCTCCAGCCCCCAACGACCCCGATAAGGATAAGCGGTTATGGAAGATGGGTTGATGGAGAAAGACAGGTGATGTGATGCAATCCATGACGCAAATACTACCGTACAAACGACACTGTGATTCAGTGATGTAAAGCCCTAATCGACAGCTCTCAGCAGGCAGCTGTGACATTTTCTGTTGACTGCAGAGATATTTGATTGTCACCACTTTCTCAAAGAAAAAACGTCACATGTTTTACTTTCATTTAGTTCATTCAGTTGCCCTGTAGCCCTCATGTTTTGTCCATCTGGTGAATAAGATTTAAAAAAGCTGCTTTACAGTACACCTGTGTGTTGCTGCAAGCACACCTCCACAACCTATAATCATATATCCTATGCTCTGGCCGGCTGAAATACATTGACATTAAACACTCGGTTGATACACTCTTGGATCTTTTGTCTTCTCTTTTTAGTAAAGGTCAAATGTCTAAGCAGGATCAATTCAGAGGCATCCATTTATCATCAGACAGTTCTGTTGTTAGTTTTATTATGAGTTTGGAATAAAATTTGACCATCATTACCCCCAAAAACCAACAAGTTTGGTGTCCAAAGTGGTGTAAAAAGACTAGGTGCTGCATTTCTCTGCATGTAATTATTCAGGCTGCATCGTTATCCTGTGAAGAGCCAATGAAATACTTACTTCAATCTATTCTCTCCTCAAAGACTATCACATTTTTAAGTGATTTGCAGGACGTTGTGATTCTTATTACTGTAGTAGTCACTGCTCGCAAGGTTCTCCCTATATTGTGTGGTGAATATATAACGCCTTTCTGATCCACAGTCTCAAAGCGCACACTATAAAAAAGCTGGTCTACACACCGCCTGCTGTTTTTATTAATTAATCATAGTTATAAACCTCCCTCGAATATATTTGTATTTAACATGACTCTAAATTATTAATTTCTCTTTGTAATTTATATAAATTAATAACAATTAGGAGTAATTGTCTTCTACCTACTTATTTGAAAGGAATTATTTTGTAATGCTGATTTTATTTTTTTATTTATTTATTTTTTTCCACCATTTGTTTTGTAATCCTTTAAAATCCCATTTGAAAACAAATACGAGATTTGGAAGAAACACCAAAGTATATTTATGTTATATGGCAGATGGTCAGATCAAGCTAATCCTGCTCAAAGGTTGCGTTGCCACCAGGCAAATGTATCACGTCATTTCAGATGTCTTTTTGGTCTCAGACAACTCCTGGTGGAAATATCTATCTTTTATTGCTTCTAAATGCTCCACTATGTTCACCTGCTAGTCACTAACTTTGTCCGTCCATCATTTGGTGCTGAGCAGTAGCTTTTTGAGCTTTTTTGGTGACCAAAAGCTGTCTGCTATGGTCGAAAATGTGTGAGTGACTGGATATTTGATGGAAAGCTCAATCAAGCTGCAGAGTTTGGTGATTATTATCTGTAGGTCCAATACTATAAGCAACCCATTTCACACAGAAGTAGTAATGTGAGGCATTGTTAATTTAAAAATATTGATTATAGCCACTTTAAGCTCGGCCCTGCTCCACTATCTGATCTTGAGACATTGTTTCATCTAGTTTGAAGATGTTTATTAGTGCACTTCTGTGCTTATGTGTTTAGAAGTCATATTTCTAAATTTCAAACCTGATGCTGTGTAATAATTCTTCATAAGAACACTTTATACAATGCACAAAGATGGAAAGAAGCGGGCCGTGCAGCCATTCAAATCCATTTAAGGTGAATTTTCATGCTACCCTCTTGGGAGCTAAATGCTAATCACACAAGAAGAGAGACAATAACATTTATATGTCTCAACTTGAACTACAAAAACAGGAACAAAGAACAAAGTACAGGTTATAAGAACAAAATAACTGAACAATACCGTCTTCAGTAGCTATTCAATGCAACCTTGAAACATCAGTTGGGGAGAGGAGGCAAAGGAAGTCGCATCTTACCTTTGATGAAGCATTGAATCGCTGCTTTTGTTGCGTTTTTGCATTAGTATTTTTAAAGCAAACAGCGATACAAAGGAAACCCACCTTTCTCCTTTTGATACAGCTTTTACTTTTAACCATATTGCAAAAAAACCCCCAGTATTTTTCATGAAAAATATATAGTTTTGCTTCTAGGCGATCCACCATTGCCCTACAGTATCTCATTTGAAGAAAAGTCTATGTGCCAATTATCCCAAAGCTCACATGAAGGACTGCAGCAGATAAATAGACACTGCTCTTTATTGGGCTTGACACCTGAGGTTGCCAACAGAGGGCACAGTAAGTTCATGTGGTTACAGTGACTACACACCTCGAGAGTGAAGACAAAGTAATCTATGTGTGTATTTATTTTAATACGACATTGTTGAGCAGTTGTAACAACAATTAATCACAATACAGAGTCATGTATCTCTTACAGTGGAAAGTCTGGCAACATATTTCCATTTATGCACTACATTGCCAGAAGTCTATAGACACTATTTTGGTCCAGGCTTCGCTGTTTTTCATGGTTTGCTCTAGGCGTCGATATTTTTATATTAAAGGGGAAAATGGCTGAATATTATCCAACTCCCCAGCTCTCCTCAGCTCTACAGAGTATTACAGCGTGTTTCAGTTCATTATTATGGTTGTATAACTCATAACTTTACTGATCAGAGTCACTCTCTCAAGCCTTTCAATAGCATGTGGGAAAAAATCTCACCAAGCACCAAGCAGTAAATAGAGACAGATATTTCCACCAGGAGTTAGTGGAGAGCAAAACACTGATTAAGGAGAGTGGAGATGACCTAGATTGGTTAAATGGACACGAACATGAACCCAGATAAATGTTAACATTGCTGCATGTTTGTTGGATGTGTAACTAGGCGACATGGTTGCTGTGCTGCCATCAAGTGGCCAAAAATGCGGCAATAATGCTACATAAATGATAGTTAAGATAACTTCCTGTTTCAACAGCTTACCCAGTTTGGTGTGGAAGAGTTTGTTTGGCCCGACAGAGCCCTGGCTTCAATCATCCTTTGGGATGAAATGAAATGTCGACTGTGAGCCACCCAACACCAGGAGCCAACCCCTTAAATGCTCCTGTGGCTGAATAGGAACAAATCCCTGCAGCTAGGTTGCCAATGTCTTCTCAGATGATTGGATGCTTTTCAGCAGCAAATGAATGCTATTCAACAGTGACATATGCCTGCGATGCTCAAGTATCCACATACTTTTGGTCATGCTGTCTATGCAGTTTGTCCTGAGCATCAAGTAATGTGACAAATAATATTTTTAAGGTGGTATTGCAGGGAATGAAGCCTAGTTTTATTGAAGCCGGATAGTGTAATTGGTGCCATAAAATGGTATTTGTTTTGCATAAGACATCCAGGCAGGACTATTACTATCACTATCTATTATTGAGGCTAAAAGAGCTGCCAAGTTTGTAACCCTTTCTTGACTAAAGGCTTTTATGAATATGCACTAGCGTGTGCATGCCCTTCTTCTTGGTCTGTGCTCATTTGTGAAGTAGTACAACATGTAATAAAGTCCAAAAATCAAGTTTATGCTAATAATTTAGTTCAGGGACTTGTGATAAATGTTAGAGTGTGATCTTTTTGACCATTGGCTCAACAGTGAATCCATCATAATGTTTTGTACACAAAGATAGAAGTAACTTAACATATAATATTAGTTGAATTAACAAGAAGGCCCGAATAATGAAGAATTTGTCAAAGAGAGTGTTACAAAGTTTCGTCTAACTCAACATCTCACAAAATTATGATTAATATAAAGACAAATAACAAGAGACAAATAAGTAGCCTTTATTGATTGCTGTTTATTGTATTTCAAACATTTGGCATGTTTTCTACAAGGAATGAAACAATTTGATGTGTTGCATTTAATGCCAAATTCACAAGATGATTAAGAATTCGCTTTAGCTGTTTCTCAAACTTTAAGGGGGAGTGTATAAACACATATATCATCATATTATATTGTGTACTTACAGGGTCTCAGTTTAACAGGCAGTCCTTCAGTGTGGCTCAGGATACATTAGAGTTTACACTACAAAAGGTCAAATGCGTCCCAGACCACCACGTCAAGCGGTTTGAGTGACCTGATCACAATGTGTCTTTGTGGTCTTTTACGTCCTCAAGACGCATGTTAACACCAGATGTAAATAGGCTCTATGTATCTAAAAGCTTCCTTGAATATGATGCTCTAATGACACTGTGGGGCTAGTCACCTCACATAATGTATCTTTCACAGGTAGTTCCTCTTATCTTTATCATATTTGGCCTTTCACTATATGGCTGCTTTCACAGGTGTCCTTGAAAAGTGAGTCCGAAATGTAACACCACCGACATAAATCAAAAGGGCTGTGCTCTTTGCTCTGAGGTGATGATTTACAGAAAAACAATCAAGATTGTCTGCCTGAAAATAAACTAAACTCAAATCTCCATGGCATAAAGCATGTTTTGTTCCCTCAGTAAAACACTGTTGATGATTGTATCATATGAGAATGGAACATGGTTTATGCAGAGCCATGCAGCCATCAGGTCACATATTACCTGACCTTGACATCAAAGGCTCAAACAGCTTCTCTGTTGTTTTTGCTTTTTAAAGGCCATCAATCTCAAATAAACGTTTCTTTGTTATTTCATTGTGTGTGTGGCCGGTAACCAGAGCAACGCAGGACATTCATATTCTGATCTTTTATGGGTCAACAAAACAATCACAAAAAATATGAAATTCATGCTTGACCTAGATTTGAAATCGATGTTTGAACTGATTTAATTTATAGGACAAAACAGACCTAGAGCAGGTTTTCAGGCAGAGAACACAAACATACATGAAAGAAATGTGTGTGCTGTACAAACACCTCTAATCATTCATGTAATAATCACTAATAACAGATCTATGATGGGGGTCTATTTGTTATGTTTCAACCAAGCAGTAACCTCTGTGGCTATGAAATGAAGTCAGTGCGGAAGTGACTAAACTGCAGTTCCTCAAACGGCCACTTGAGGCTGGCCAAAAACAAGTCCGTTTCCATACGCCCCCATGTTAAAATGTCCAACTTCACAGCAGAAATAAACATGTTTACAGCCTGGTACAAAAACAGTTTTGGTCTCTATAGCTAATTTCTCCATTCAACGTTCTTCTGTCCACCAACAATTCCACATCTTTGTCCATATTTGGATTAGCCAGCGGCCAGAGCCACCACACTCTGAGTTTCACAGTGGCTCTTCAGAAACATATGGGTGACATCACAGATACAACGTCCATGTTTTATTCTGTCTATATACAGATAATTTAAACTTTATTCACATGGCTGAAACTCACTTTTGAACTCTTTGACAGGTTTTCTTGTTTATTTTTTAGTTTTTTAGTTTTTATGCAAATATGTTTATATCTGTTAGCAGCATTTGTTGGATTTGAGGTTTTGTTTAGAGCTGAAAGCCTCTACCTCTTTATTGACCTTCTCCATCTTTTTCTTTGCTTCCTAAAATAACCTGTACCTGAGAGGCCTGTGCTGGACCGATTGACATTGCCATCTATGGAGCTAAAAATAACAGATCAGAAAGATCAGTATAGTTTTCTCAAGGATGACTTTGATAAACAGCAGGACCTCAATTTAGATCCAACCTTCTACAATCTGAGCTACAGCCACTCATTTTAGATCCATCCCAGTCCGTTTAAATGTCAATTTACCAGGCAATATTTCACCTGGAGTTGGAGGACAGTTAGAGAAATTTTATTTTTTAATCGAGCTGATATTCTCAATGTCAAATGATTTACCCTTTCAAGCCTCGTGTTTTACAACTTGTTTGGGTCGCTTAAATTAATCAGCTGTGGACCCAACAGACTTTTGTACCGACTGATAATTAGAGGCAATAAATTCTTGATAATAATCAATATGTAACTTGAATGCTATGTCAGCCAATACTACATAAATATAAACTACTGTGGGTGTTTTCCGTTCTCTGGGGATTGTAGTTATGTATAAATGTATAAATGTATAAATGTAGAGTGGTGCACCAAAAGCAGAATTTTACCCAGGTCCCCAACCATGCTAGATTCTCGTATTATCTTATGTCAACACCATTGTGATTGTTGTGATTGCACATGTAGGTCATACTATAATCAACAATAACAAACAGAAACACACTGCAGTCCCACCGTGACACACGTGCAGCTGTACTTGAGTCGGACCCTTTTAATCAATGCGGCTGGATAATAAGTTACTTCACTTTATCAGATAAACGCGCCTGTGGTTGTTTTGTACAAGGCATATACTGGCACAACTCTTTATTAATTCCCATAACAGATATGATAACATCAACGGCCACTTAAAATGCAACTGGATCTGTGGAAAGTTGACACATTTGCCACTTCCAAGGAAATCATGTTGTTTAAAGTAACACAAGACAACTTCCTCAGTCCAGAGGACTAGTCCAGAAAGGACTGACTTAACACTGGCTCAATGCAATTAACAACTACACTGTTAGATGTTGCTACAAAAATGTTGCTACAAAATCCTACACACTGCTCCTTTAAATAGAATCACAGATGACACAAAGTAATCTAACTACAAATGATTCCTCTGATATTTGGGATTTCTGAAGTTGAGAATTGGAATCTATCAACGCAGAACTTTGCGCTATTTTCAATTTATAACACCTGAAAATGTCTTGTTTTTTTCCTGCAATCTATTGTTTCTGGTTGCATGTCTGCCCTTTTTCCTGTTTTATGGGAATGCTTTTACAGGCTCAAAGTCAAAAATTACATAAAAGTCTTAAAATAAATCTGTTTTGCTGCTTTTATATCATGTTCAACACTTTATGATATTTCATTCTTTCATTCCCTGTGGGTGTCCAGACCCGCATTAAATTCAAACTATTTTCTCTTGCAATGTGAAGGCGACACACAGTCTAACTAAAACTTTGTATTATGTTATTATGTTGTCATTATTTGTTGTCTCAGACAGCAGCATTGATTTCAAGCATTATGACTGTAATGAATCATCAAATGAGGTCATATTATGATTCCAAGAAGAAATTGAAATACGTCTCAGGCTGCTGATCTATTGCTCTTAAATGTATTTTGGAGTTTCTAAGGAGACGTATGGGGAAAGTGATGGGAACAGTGGCAGCAGATTCAACACTGACCAGTATGACGTCCGGCCTGCAGATGGAATAAACAGGGTTGATTTATTGGTGAGGATTAACTCGGCCGAGTGTAAATCTGACACTCCTGATAAATCTCCACAAGTTTAGTCTGCAGGAGCTGGAGGAGCCATCAATTTGTCAATTTATGGCTTTGTAGTAAAGCCGCCACTGTTGGCCCTTCATCTAATAATGGGTGTAAACTAAAGCACTCCAAGCGTGAGACTAATGATTAGAGATGAGATTCTCCGTTGCGCAATCAATTTTTTATGCCGTGACCAGACTTTAAAGTGTTGTGGGTGTTTAGACAACAGGTTGCGAGCAATTTCTCCCAACCAGAAATTAATATACATTATGTTTTTGTACTTTTCATATGATACATCCATTTATATTTCTTAAAGAAACGTATTCCTTATATTGTATATTTACCTCTAAAGTTTTGTGTTGCGTTAGTGCCAAGTCATATTCATCCGTACCTTATCTGCAAATAGCCAATAAATAATTATAAATAGAAGCAACATCACACTCATTTACAACAAGACGATAAGGCAGGAAACATGCAACATTCATTAACATTTAGCATTAATGTTTTATGCATATACTCAAATATCACTGTTGAATGGGGTCTTTTCTCGTCAGACTTGTCACAAAAACATTATGTCTGTAGTCTCTTGACATTTCTGTTTCTATTTCTATAAACAAGCCAAATAAAATAATAACATGTACTTCATTGGTTTTTCAAGTGGTTTGGCATTTCAACGTGTAGTTGCTGTTTGAGAGAAGTTCATTATCTTTTTATTGGTCATGAGGTGACAACATGTTTGACAGGGATTACTTTTCCAGTTTACAACTTTTGACAGCTAACTGTCTGAGATAAGAAGTGGTTGCATGCACCAAAATTGTGACACCTATATTATTTTGATATAACTCACTTATATGTGCCTCACATTCAGACAGTTTATACATCAAATACACAGATTCAAGGCTCATATAACTACTTGAATCTCCTAAATGTCAGTTTTACAAATATATGTTTTGTAATTTAAAGGGATATAGTTCCACATTTTTGGATATATGCTTTGTTTGCTTTCTTCCCGAGAGTTAGATGAGAATATAAACACCACTCAGAGTACTATTAATATAAACATACAGCCAGCAGCTGGTTAGCTTTGCACAAAGTCTCAATTAACATGTTTTATGATGTTTGTTTCCAGTTTAAGCTAAACTAACCAGCTGCTGGAGCTTCATATTTACCCTGCAGACATGAAAAGGTATTGACAATAATCATGAAACACAGAGGCATGATTACACACAATTTCATACAAAATATGTATTACAGAGTATTTCCATCATCTGTGGGGTCCTTGGCCTGAAAAGACTCCTGGACCCCAGCTGCAGTTCATTTTTACAAGATTTCATCCAAGTAGATTGCTGAGGAAATTATATCTCACAGAGAAAATACTCCTGCGACAACTACTCTTTATCATGTGTGTGAAATGATATCCCATGTACTTTTTTTGTATGAATGAAATGATACCTGAAGCTCCAGCCAAGCATCCAAATTTTATCTCAGTGCAGCTCTTGAGTTTTAATACCTTTGGCTTCCACCATCAGATCCATGCTGCTACTCACCAGGAACTCGAAACATGAATACTAAAACACTGTGAGTCATACAGTACATCCTTTATGATGACGCCAGAAATGAGCAGCTTTATTCCCAGCAGGACAAAAGTCGACAGATATTTATCAAAATGTGAGTGACTGAAGCAGTTACTCATTTGAAATATAATGAACCTCTGTTCTTGCGCTCTTTGTTTTTGTCTCATACTTCCTTAAAAAAAAAGTAAGAAGTTTATTATTGTTTTTCAAACAGAGCTCATGCTGTCAAGCACGAAGACCAAAGGCATCTGGTGCAATCATTATCTGTAATTAAGCAGATCATCTTGAAACTGATAAGATGCTGATAAGAAATGGCAGGACTGTAAACTTTGTCATTAGTTTCAGTGTGCCTTCCCTGTTCTGTATCATGGTTAAATTCTACCACTGTAACAACTTTAAAAGGTGCTAATATGTCAGTGTTGTCTTAACAGCCTAATTTGGTGTCAGAAAATCAATTAATTCAGGTTTAAGGAATTTAGGTCTGATACTCTAAAGGTCATAGGTTCGTGTTCAGACTTAAAGACAGCCTGATGAAGTGTCCTTAGTGAGAAACTCCACGATAAAGACTCAAACATATTCCATTCACACTCAGGCTGATGATTTACTTCCCTGCGGCCTAAATGTTCCTCATCAGTCTTACCTGTCTGTCTTATTGCCCTTTCCCATGACTTAGAGACTATTTTTCACTTCTTGACTCAACAGAACACCTTTTTAGACAAACAGTACATTTTGACAAGTGTAAACAAACACTTGTGTGGTTTAAGTATTAAGTCACTAAGCTTTATTTGAATAAATCAGCTTCCATGAGCAGTACATACTGTTGTAGTTGATGGGAACAGAGGTAACTGAATGCAGTGAAATGTCAGACTGAGCCAAATCCATCATCAATCCAATATTCGCATCACATCAGAGCATGAGAATGCTGAGTTTTGAATATTTCAGCAAACTTAAATGATCTTCTCTCTGCTGCACGTCACACTGTACTACCCACACATTTCCGCCGGACAAGCCTCCCTGCTTTTGTGACTGCCTTTTGGCCTGATTGGGTAAAGCCTTACCCGTCTGAAGCAAAGTTATTGATTAACAATATAATCTCAGCATCATACCCCACTCCCAGCTGTCTGCATAGACTGTATGATGCATGCAGTCCAACTGATGATGACTAATACAGACTATAAAGGGTAATGGCGGCATTATTTCTCACTCTCTCTACCTCTTATCCTGTTCTGTTGGGGTCACTGGGAGCAAGAGCCTATCCCATCAGACAGTGGGCGAGTGTTCACTCTGGAACCATTCACACACCCAAAATGCATAACTTTGGACTGTGGATAGAAACCCAAGCAGGCCAGCTTGAATTAAACCACTAGGGGGTTGTTACCCCCTCTTTGCCACTCTTTTTGCATTGTGTATGTATTAAGGAACAATCAGTAATTAGCCTGTGGTCAGTAATTAGCTTGTGGTTATCGTAGTTATTAGTGGAGTGAAGTAACTCAAATAGGAGACTTTTATTTTGTAAAAAACAGCAAATATATACTGAAAGGAGAGAGGGCTTAGGCCGTATTCAGATCAAATCAAGTTTTGCGGCTGGGGCTGTGTTTATTTGTGCTGAGAGTAACCACTATTATACAACCAGAAAATAACTGCATTTCGTCGATTCACTGGTTTTCTCAATCTCTCTCTCTCAAACCATCAGACAAAAACCAAAGGAAACTTCTTTGTGTCAGTATTTTGCAGCACAGACTGTGAACCAGACAGACGGAGATGCTGGTACATGAAATAAACAAAGACAGAACACAACAGGTAGAGTATCATAGTGTAGTTCATGAGCTCCACCTGCAAAGTGCTCAGTTTCAGTGACATTTCAGGCTGACTGTGGTGACGTGAGGTGTTTGACTGGTCTAAACGTCTGATTGTCTGCCGCAACTTGACATTGGGTTTGTGTTGCCCCCAAAAGTTGAATTTGGCTCAACTTTTCCACCACAGGTTGCTGCGTTTTATTTCGGACACCCCCTGCAGCCTGTACTAATAGTGCATTTCGCTGCAATGCCGATTTGGTCAGAATACAGCCTTAAAACATTTGTTTCACTTGGGGCCCCTCATCAAATTACCACAAATTAATAGCCACACAATAAAGCTGGAAACTAAGGGTCCCTGAGAGTCTTGGACTTGAATACAGTCATGTGGCTACAAATACTTGTTGGCTTCCAGTTTTCTTGAGGGAAAATAACAAAATAACATCATCCTTTATTGGCTATAATCATCTCATAAATCGCCACAGACATTACTTAATAAATAATAGACAGAGAATTAGATCTTTCTGTTTCACCATCACTATCTGACAGAAATTGAAGTGTGATGACGACAACACAGACGCAATATGTCACCCCCCCGGCATAAAGAATCGTGTTTAATGAGCTCATTAAAAACCTCATAGACATGTCGCTGGCCTACCACACCGTTACACTGCTGTGTATGTGGGTTCACGCTTGGTGCCTCTTATAAGCGGAGTCAATTGATTTTTTTCGCAGCCTCCTGCTGTCCTTGAGAGTCGTGGCAAATAGATGTTTGTGACATTACAGAAGGTCACAGGTTTGATTCCTGCAGCAACAGATGAGTCTATGTGCTAAGTGCTTTTGACCTTAATCTATGAAAAGGGTAACTCTTTAGCCTCAAGAGAAATGCATCTATAGCTATTCACGTTACCTTTAAATTCCTTTCTTAGTCTTGTGAACCCACTTGCATTCTGAAAGCTTATACAGCTGTTGTTCATACTAGGAAGTATATATACTCATATCTCACATTTATTACAAGTATTTAATTTATATCTGAATAAACTTTTTTTTCTCGAGCAGCAGCAAAAACAGAACTCAACTTGTGGACTCAGTATTGAGTAAATACCTGATTATTCGACATCACAGGCTAACAAGAGAGCTCGGCAGTCAACTCTCATTGGATAAAATAATATTTGCATATAGATTCAATGGTTTGTTTTAGCCTATTTAGATGCAGTTAGTTGTGTTTTCCCCCCAAAGACTTCAAGAAAGGCAAGGTAATAAAAGTACCTGGTATATAGTTCTCTAAAACAGATAATTTATATATAAAAATGTAACATTCTCTTTTTAAAAGACACTTCAGCATATAAAACAAAGTTCAATAATTTGCACAGGATTAACACAACTTTCTAACAATAGGCTGGTGCGTCATCAGTAATGCAAACGGTAACTGTTTAACCCACCAGAGGTGTGATCAATTCTGCAAGACAGAGAAGTCAGGGAAGGCAGAGATCCATAAAAATAATCAGACAGGTGATGAGGTCAGAGTAGGATTTATGAATTCCCCTTTACAACCCTGTAAAGGCCCATCACTACTCATTAACGCGTGAGAAAAACTTTGCTCCCATTCGGTCACATGACCGCTGGGCTGCAAGACAAGACTGTTTAAAAGGAGGCTCGTGGATGGATTGAAAGCAGACACTGAGCTGAGCACCCGCTGAGCATATCAACAGCAAGAGACAAGCAAGACGCTGCAAGACAAACTACTGTCACCATGAAGGCTGCACTCGCCACCATCGCTGTCCTCGTCCTGGCTCTCGGCTTGACTTCTGAGGCCGTGCAGGTTGAAGTGAGTGCATCACTTAATATTTATCTATGACTTAGACTGCATGGCCTTGGCAGTTTTCTACTCATTAGAAGAAGAAGTGTATTTATCTATAAGTCACGTAGATGACAGAGCTACTGTACAGATCTGCGTTATTTACTCTTGTGAATTACAAACCTTACTAAAACTTTGAAAACCTCTGCCTGCACTTCTGTGAGGCACTTTTCTTTAAATCTGCTTTTTCTTCCAGGAGAATGGACTCTCTTTCTCCCTGGAAGGCGTCAAGAGGCTTCAGGAGCTGACAGAGGTCGGCGTTGCGACAGCACAACAAAACCCACGATTCAGGGCGAGCACCATGTCCCTCTGTGCCGACCCCATGCTCCCACAGGAGTTCCTGTCCCTCTGCAAGCAGAGAGGAGGATCTGCATCCCTCTCCAGACTAGGTGAGACCATTGTGTATTGAATCTCCAGTCTTTGTGAACTTTAAATGAACGTCAGGTATATATTAAGGTACAGTGTACCTGACATCTTTGTTTCCTGTCTTTGTTTCAGCTATGGTTCCCCTGGATGTCTGTGAGATCTGCGCCTTTGCCGCCTGCACTGGCTGCTAAACAAACCCAGCAAGCCAGAATCATCATCTCGCCAAGCTTAAAACTTGTGATTTTTTTTCCTCCCCCTCAAAACTATTTCAGGGAGTTTCAAAAATGTCTGAGACTTTATGTTCCCTGAATACATCGGGCACTTTATTCATATTTAATCACCGTTAGACAAAAAAAGGCCCCAAAAAAGAAAAATAATCAGATTAAATGAGGTATATTTTTAAACAAACGGTTACTTTTTAGCATATTTACCACTATATTTTTTGTAACAGTTACTTATCATGGATTTTATTTTGGGGATTTACATTGTTTGTTACATTTCTATCTTACCAAGCTTTGTATGCATATTTAAAAAGAGTAAAATGTTTCTTTTTATTTTTCATTTTTCTTTTTTATTAACATTGTTTTGAATAAAAAGCCTTCACTGATAGATCATGTGTACATTGTGCTCTTTCCTGCAAATTCACCCACTATATTATTATAAGTATTACTAAATTATTTGCAGATTAGTCCAAGTTGTGGGAAAAGTATTTTTTGGGGATTTTTAGGCCATTAGGGGACATGGAGGAGAACTGCTATATCTCTAGCTCATATTTTTAGCACTATTCACACATCTAGTTGACGTGGTGGTCATACCAAGCCAGTATTTACTGGCCTTTGACCTCTGTTTTGGTCTCTTCCTGAAAAACTTATCTAGGTCTTGAGCTACTAGATGCTCAAATTTCTTCATGATCTAGCTGCTAACTTTGTCTTACTATGGTTTGTTGCTGAAAAGTTTGTACAACCTTGTTTGCCTTGGCTGCCTACAGGGGTTAGTGAGAGCAGTGTATGTCCACACATCAAAACAAAACAAGGAGCTAAAAGTAGGTAAAACACTACAAAGAGCAACTATACATACACTATAGTCCTTTAAACTATTACTATATATTTTTAGTTTTATATGTTTTTCCAAAGGAACTTTACTCTACTACTATTAAACTGTAAATACTGTATAACTGTGCTGTGTTATTTTGCATCACTGATTACTTCTTTGTATTTACTCTTCACTCACCCATGAAAGGTTTTGCGAGTATGTTTAAACAGTTTAATAACACTCAAACCCACAGCCCCCATCAGGTGATCCCTGGCTGCATCTGCAAGATGCCCCGTACCTTTCTGTTCATATTTATACCCATGGGTTGTGTTGTGAATAATTGATTTTACGCATCTAATCTGACTCTAATCTAACTAAATTACCTGATTATACAAATATGCTGTCAGTGCAGGGCATCAGTGGCGCATACCTGCAGATAATTAATGTAATGATGTGCATATACAAACATACCTCAGTCAGTGTGTACAGTGCATGCTATGATGAATGAATGTGTAGCAATGCCAACAAGACCACTTCTGGTACTTTTTTGTTGCTGTTTCTTTATAGGGAAAATAAAATCATTGTATTTCATCTTTTCTTCTTTTTTTTGTGTCTACACATTTATACATTTTTAGACTGTGAATGGTGGCCAAACATAACAGAACAATGTATGGAAAAAAAGGGATATTTCTTTCCTCCAGATTTATATCCTGGCAGTGTGGAGAAGGATTTGAAAACAACATTTGGACATCAACATACAATTCTGTGTAAATGGATTTATAAAATAAAGAAATACAAAAACAAGAACTGATAAATACACACAAAAAAAATACAGACCTTTAGTGGTGCCACATTTAAAAAAAAGAAAAGAAAAGAAAAAGAAAGATAATTGTTGAAGTGGTTTTCCTCTCAGTTCTGCATTATACGAATATCATATATCATCATGCTGATACCTCCACGTTGATGCTAGTACACTCCATTTATCACACCCTGATTCATTACAGATGATAATTACAACACTCACACAACCTTCTAGATGATAAAGATGGTTGGCCTTCCCTCCCTGGGTGACATAATAACCACTCATACAAAGTCCTTGTTGGTGAATTATCATACATCTAATCCTTGTTGGTTTGGCCCATATTTAACCAATGAGTGGTTGAGCTTGGAAGAAATGCCTTTGCTTTCAGTGCAGGGGTTTTATTGAATAATCTGCAATGTAACTGAAAAATCAAAACACTTATATACTTATACTGTACTTATATCTCCTCTGATTGCTTTTATTGCACCTGTGCAGATATGCTCAGTCAACTTATCTTGCACACAACAAACAACAGAAAAAGTATGGAAAGTAGTTTCCTGAGCGAATATAGCATCTATACTCCTGTTCTCCATTTACTACTTTTTTTTATTAGAGACTTTTGGGTCATGAGTGTTTTCATTGTTCAAAAAACTTTGTGAACTTTTCAACAACTCCCATTGATTTTACTTTGATTTGATTTCTTTATTTCACTTGTTAACTTGAGATTTACCACTCAACAGACTCACTCACCCTCCATCCTGTTAAGAAATTAGAAGTATCTCCTATGATCTATCTTATCTGTCTTGTATCATTATTATGCAACAGTTGCAAATGTAAAGTGCATCTCCGAACATCAACAAGACATTCAAATTATATTCCATGCACATCCCATCAAAACAAAGATATAATTCATGTTTCTGGAGATTTCCTGCTCTGCACACTGTCTTTAACTTTGTTTCATCAGAGAGAATATAGATTTTCCTCACAAGTCTGTGGAAGTGTGCTGAAACTTTCAGGGGGATTCTTTCACTCTTGCATGCACCAGAAGCCACGCTGGACTTTTCTATTAATTTATATTGTTCTATTAACTTTTCTATCCAATTGAGAATTGGAATTAGGTCCTGCTCATCCTTTAATTGTCTACTTTGGGACTTTGGCTAATCCAAATAGTGGCCATTTTCTAGTATTTCACCATTTTGCAATCAGTTTAAAGTTTCTATATGTACGTAAAGCTTCATTGTGTTTATGTGTTTAAACCTGGACCTACATTATATAACCAGTTAAGAGTTATATAATGAATATTCAATAAAAAAAAAAAAAAATTAAACTGGGCTGGGCTGGGATGTGCGAAATGAAAATTGTCAGTCTTTATTGATTTTACAAACAATATTTACTTTGTAGTTTTTCATTAACAACTATTTCATGTGTCTTCTTCTTTTTAAATCAGTAGACTAGAGAGCCAGGTCGCTCTAGTTGATGAGTATTTGAAGGTCAGATATTTTGCACATACATCTAAAAAAGTCCATTTATCTTACACCCCTTTTCCAAAATATGATCAAAGTCAGGCTCAGAAAAAAAGGAGAAGAAGATGAAGAAGAAGTTGAATCTCCTCTTTTATTTCAGCCGAGTGAAACCAGCCAAAATGTGTCAATTTGTTTGACTTTGTTTGGCTTCTGAAACAATAAATTCACAGTTTCACACAGTACAATTTATTGTTGATAGAGGAGCTCCAGACTGTGACTCACACTGACATCACACATTGGACCTTTATCTGTTGTCCAACTTTGGGAAATTTGACTTTTTGTTTGTATTTTGAAATAAAGGAGTTAAAGTCTCTTTTTCAGTGACAAGATAAATTAAGTTTACGAGGGGGAAAAACCCTTCTGACTGCGTCACCAAACAAAAAAAAGTTGCTATTCTGGAAAACGTCATCATTTTGCAAATATCACAGCCATTTACACAAGTGACCTATATGGATCAGCTCTGCACGTATATTATATGGCTGCTCTCTTATCAGACAGCTTTGTGACGAATATCTGTGGGAGAAAGACAAGGGATGAGATTTATTACATGGTATTGAGGCATTGGATGCATTAGAATGAAATCTAAAGTCAATAATGGAATATCATGCTGATAGTGGAAACAACAGAGATAGAGGTTATAAAACAAATTTAGTGGGTAGAAGTTATAAACCAAAAAAGAGGATCCAGTGTGCTTACAGTACTCCAGCCTTTGGTTATCTTTGGCCGATTAGTGTGCCTTTGTTAATAAATCACTCACTAAGCTGTCCAAACCCCTTATAAGAGGCTGAGACGGTATGGATCGACCACAGACAAAACACTTCTTCCTCTAAAGTGAGAGACATCTTTCATTGTCTGAAAATGAGAATGCTCAGTGTTGTCCTTGTTTTGGTGCTGTGTGTGTGCAGAGGAGCTGTAGGCGTGCAGGTTAAGGTGAGTATCACTTGTTCTTGGAAATGCTGTTGACATATTTTGTCTTTCTTAATGAATCTTAGTAATAATTGGAGTATTTTGTTTTGAAAATCCAGATATTGTCAGGCCTATTTAAAGAAGAAGATTGATTGAACGTGCATTTCAACATCAATTATTAAGTCCAATCATGTTATTTCTATCCTGCAAAGCCACAACTAAAGAGGCTATCTAGTCCTCTCTGCCAATTCAAGCTTGAGAGTATATTGACACATTAATTTCCGCCCTTGCACCTCTTGTCATTTCCAGTTCAAGACCCGCAGAGCACTCTCCTTCTTACACTTAAGTGTGCCAGATTTTTCTCTTCAACATTCAAATTTCTTCTTCTTTCTCCCCCTCTAGGTTGGAGACAAGATCTTCCCCTTGGGGGCAGTGAAGCAGCTGGAGGAGCTGATGGATATAAATGACAACGTGAGCCCTCACCTCGCCAAAACGAGCGTTGGGGCTGTTTGCGCCAACCCACTCCTGCCGCAGGTCTTTCTGCCAGTGTGTCATGGGAAAGGAGCCGGCATTGTTTTCTCACAACTAGGTAAGAGTGAGCGAAGGAGAGGCAAATAAGAAATGTGGAAATAATAGACACGAGACAGGGGACATCAAATTTGTTTTGGCACAAACAAATTACGGCATTATATTACAACATGCTGCTCTCAAGTCTCTCTCTAATGTGTTTTCTGATTTATATGCAAATGTGAAAATGCTATAAACAGCACTTTACAGAGGATATCGCATGGGGAAGGAGTTGTGCTTGTGACAAGATGGTTGTCTGTTTAATCATAGTGAGAAAACACAAGACGATAGCATGCTAAGTGCAAAGTGTAGATTTGTGTTATTGTCAACAGATCTCATCCCACTTGCAGCCCTAATGAAGACATACATTTTTAAACATGTCAAAAATATATAGTTTGGAGTTAAATAGTTTCCCAAAACAGCTGGGCACTGTAGTTTTTATGAAACATTGCTCAAACAGCAGTAAATAGTGCATTTGTTGGGGACTACAGTATTTGCAGCTGTGGATGAATACACATTTACACAGTATTAAAGTTCAGTTCAGTTCAGTTCAGTTCATTGATGTATTTCTCATAGTCTTTCAACAGTGGAGCTTTATGGCACAAAAGAATTAGCTATATCGGGCTTTTGCTGCACCGACAATACTTGTCAATTAATTTTTTTTTTTTTAATCAAACATTTCCTTTAACTAAGAGGCTGCATTGAGTGCAGCAGCTGATTAGCTTAGCTTAGTGCTTACAGTAAACAGGAGGAAACACTCCACAGCCTGGCTCCGTCCAACAATAATTAAATTCACCTACAACATCTCTAAAGCTTGCTAATCAATGAGTTCTATCTTATTTATTTAATCAAAGCATCCCTCCAGACATGAGAGTCATGTCAATGTGACTCTCAGCATGACAGCAATTAAGCATATTTTCCCCAAAATGTCAAACTACTTCTTGTATCTACAACCTGCTTAGTATGTCTGTTCAGTCAGAATCAATGTCAACATTTGACTTTAGAAACACTTATTAATTAACTGTTTTATTACTCAGGCACTCACTCTCTTTCAGATTTGAATTAAAGACAACAGACGCAGGCTAACTCAAGAGTTCACTGTTTACACATTGTATTATGCACACCCTCCAATTGCTGCACCATAAAGTGGCTCTAGAGTGATATACCAGACAAGAGGCCTGTGGAAAGCTGTGCAAATAGTCATTGGAGACCATGAGAGCTCATTAGACAGACGGCACTTGCCCTTGTTCCTGTATTGAGACAGATACTGACAGGATACAGGTCCTGTTATCACTATTAAATGTATTTCATAAGATTGAAAGGTGGCACACATATGATATAAAAACATCTTTTAGGTCAGATGAATATTTATGTTTCTTTCTTTTTCTCGCACCTTACAGTGTATATCATCACGTCCTCTGATCCTTGTGAAATATGTGCCAACCCTTCCTGCTTTGGGTGTCTGGACTGAGGGTGCCATCTGCTAGATACACAAACACAGCGACTGAGAGCCTCTGGGGACGTCATCCTGCATAGTTGGTCCACATCTCTTAGTATAAGGCATCCATGGACATCGGAAAAAACACATCCTGTCACCTGGCAACAAAGACCAATGAGTCTCAAAGCTCAGTGATAAAAAACCTGAGTGATTCATTCATTTATTATATGTTTTGTTAGATGCTGTTAATGCACATGTAGTGCCCTGTAAAGTATCAAAACAGATGTTCTTGCTTTCTTATTGAACTAACCATATTTATTGAGTCTGGTGCAGCTTCCTAATAATAAAAATATGTCTTCTTTGCATCCTGGTAAGCAGTTTTACTTGTTTCAAGAATACAGTAATGCTCACACACTATGCCTGACCTTAATATAGACACAAATTAACACACATGCACACAAACACACAAAGGGAGTGTGACGTTTCAAAGCTACTAAATGGGAAGAAAATTTAAGAACATTAAGTTTAGTCTCATGGAAGGAAATGGCAAGTGAGTGATAATGGAAAGGGTCACTGGGTCAGTGCAGTATCTCTTTAATGAAATTAAAAATGGTCTTTATTCACATGCTGCGCTGTGAGATTGCAGAGATTACTTTTGGTGCGTTGTAATGATCGAGATAAACCGGCTCTGATCTGTGTCACCAATGACGATGGATTTTCTCAGTAATCTATCGCATGGCTCTGACACTAGAAACCACACGTACGTACAGCCATCTAAAAGTCAAATAAAACTGAATCTGGCAGATAGCCAACTGGAGCAGCTAATTCGTGTAGCAGCAGTCGGGAATGTGCTTTACTCTGTTATAGAGAGATTTTGAATATCCTCCCACACAAGAGGTTACAAGCTGTTATCTGGGGTAGGGATGAGCTGTTCCTGGAGGTTTGGACATCCCTTTTAGACTACATATTTGCAGACCTGAAAAATTTGCTACTAACGTGCAGGCAGTTTTCCCGAGTGGAATAAGACCTCCATTTACAAACCTCAAATTAAAGGTCACTGAACATGATAGGCTGCTGATGACTGGTTACCCTCAACTCATGCTTGCATGCTGCAGACCGGAAACAAGTTAGAACCATGGAGGTGGGGAGTGCTGAGGGGCCTGCAGCACCCCCTAAAATCAAGCTTAATAAAAGCCATCAGTTATATTTATAAACTCAGATTAAAGGAAGGTGGGTTGAATGTATCATGGAAACACATAAAGGTGTGTTTTAGTGTCCCACTGAATTAAAGTGACCAAAGACGTCAGGGCTCATGGTCAGACAGACCCAGAGAGTTCAACTCACATATAATTACTGCCATGTACGGTGACACAAACAGGCCATTAGTACCACAGAATGTGTGATTTGATTATAAATCTAAGTAATGAAATATATCTAATAACTAGATCTTGCTCTAATTTTTTGAGATTTAAACGTACTGTACTCTCCCGACCTTGATTCTCCATTTATGGCTGTTACTCTGTGAAAAACAAACAGTGACAGGTGTCTCATATAAACGGGTACATCCCTGATTAAATAAGCTTCGGAGGATCGGTAGTTTTAATGCATTAGTTTAGTGTTCCTTCTGTTGTTGCTGTGGCTGCTTTGACACACAGTGTGTTGGTGTTCATGTTTGCTGCTTGCTTGGGAAACACTACAAAATTGTTTTGCATATATATACATATACATATACATTGCTTTGCATATATATGCATATATGCCAAATGACAAAATAATGAACAATAATGTTTTGTTTTTTCCTGTGTTTGCATATATAATAATAATATACTACACTTAAACTTTAATAGACTTTAAAGTTTCTCACGGCACCCCCAACTCAGACTGATTCCAACATCCCAGGTTAAATCTGTTTTGTTTATTTTCACATGATTATTTGATGTGGTTTTGTGGCTAATATGGGTCTGTGTTTTGATTATTATTCATTATTTTGTCATTATTATTGTAATGTTTTGTTTTTTTACTGTGTTTGTACGCATTAAAACCAATACAAGTCACAGAGAAAAATCAGACAATGTAGAAATTAAATAAACAAAAAAAAGACTAATCTTTAAACGAAACACTACAAAAGACAAAACATTTTAAGAAGCAGAAGTTTCGTCTGCGCAACAAAATATAAACGAAGGCGGAAGTAGGAGGGAGTGAGTCCTCTCGCCTTATTTGGGTCTTCTGCTTCCTCCCTCAGCTTCTTCGTGGACGGCACGCGACGACCTCTGGTGGTTGTTCAGTGACGTAACAACATGCGTGTGTGTCAATTTTATTAATTAATATTAAAATAACGGACTTTTTCTAAACAGTGACATTAAACACAAACACAAGTCGCTCTTCATGACAAAAACACGTTAACACGTCATGTCGACCCTTCCAACCGTCTCTGCCGTCACGTCTCTCTCCCTGCGTGTGTTTGTGTATCTTGTACTTGTGTGAATGCTTTGCTGCCTCTCAAGGTGAACCTGTTCACATTTTATGTTTTATGAGAAACACAAAACTTCGACAGTCTACGATTTGAGTCAACCCAGGTAAGGAGACAGATAATTAACCGAAACTTGGACATGTGTTCATGTCAATGATTTAGCTTTAAAATGGCCGTTTCTTTTAAAGTGGACTTCAGTGTCCAGTTGGGTGTAATCGTTGATACTTATGATTTAGCTTCAAAATACTGCTATGAATTGACCAGACGAATATCAGATATATCAAATATATATATATAAAAATGTATTAAAATACATGATGCCCTTCAGATATCCTGTTTTGCCTGGCGTCACGTGGCTCGTTGGTCTAGGGGTATGATTCTCGCTTAGGGTGCGAGAGGTCCCGGGTTCAAATCCCGGACGAGCCCGCCTTTTAAAGAATACAGTTTCTTTACAAGTATACTTTCACAGCTCTTTATTATTATGATGTTTACAGTGTGTGAAATATTTAAACACAAAATAAAAGACATACAGTTTTCTATTGACAACAACAACAACAACAGTTTACAACACTGTGAATACTTTAAAAAAAACAAAAAAGATACTTAAAACGGGTAGTTAAGTACATAAATACAAGCAATAAGCAAATTAATCTTGAATCATCTGTGGTTTAATATGGATTAGTCAATAAATAATATTTCTGATAATAAGTAGATTATCAAGCAATAATCTAAAGCTAACTTTTCCAGTTTCTCAAATTTGAATATTTTCACTTTTTTCTGACATAAATTATTAATCAGTAAATTGGAAAAATACAGATCAGTCAATAATAAAAGTAATTGTTAGATGCAGTCCTAACTGCTGTGTTGGAAAGTAAGTACACTAATATAGGGTACTAAACATTTTTGAGTTAGGCCACTTCTGAAACACATCATCTGCCTTAAAATATGATGCATTATCAAAGATTGTATTGACCAGCACTATGTAAAGTAGTTAAAATTACCAGCTACAACAATAAAATCTCCCTTAAACCCTTATCAATAATATTACACACAGTATATAATATTATCTAACACTATGAGAGGTATTTCTTTCAAAATTAGTACCTTTGTGGTATATGTTATTAATACTTACATACTTCTGCACAGTGTGCGCATTCAACATCCACCAGAGGGCAGAATTTACTACACTATTTTACTACATTCTGCAGGATGTTGTAGCATATGCATGTACTCTCTACATAAGAATATTATTTTCATGCATGTTGGTAAGATTTAAGTTATGTATTTACATTTTTTATTAGGTTTTTACCTCAAAAGGGAAAACAACTGTTCTTTTGCATGCTGTTATGAGAATAAAATTAGAGGTTCAAAAAGCACATTGGTTGAAGACACCATGCACAGTATATGTTTATTTTAAAAAAACATATGTTGCAAAATGTTTTTGTCCACCAGCCAAATGGCTAGAGTGTTCAAATTTTATCAGCCGGATAACAGTATAATATGCCAGTCACTTCCATATTTTATTTCAGTATTTGTCTAGAGGGTCGTGCTAATTTTGTGACCTGGACTGCATTCTTACAAAGTTCATGACAACCACGGTTCTAATGTTTTTTTTAATTTTTGCAGCTTGTTTTATATGGACAGGGGAACACATCCCTCCGTCAAAACCCTTATTTGACTAAACTCCTTATCCTCTTCAGGGTCGAGTTGCTGGAGTTTATCCCAGTACACACATGGAGAAACATGTTGTCAGTCTTGGTCAGGGCCAAGAAACATATAGACAGATACACCAAATCACATTCACACCAAAGATTTAGAGTTTCCATCTTTTCAACCATTCACACTTTGTGGGAGAACATGCAAAGTCCACAAAGAAAGGCCCCGGCGGCCAGTTTTGGTTCAGACCCACAAACTTGATGTTGTAAAGCGATATGGGTAGCCAAGTGAAAAACATGTGTGGTTTGACTTTGAAGTTGTGTGGGTTTCATAGCCCTGAACCCCTGAACCCTCACATCCCTCAATCCCTCATCGCCTTTGAAGGATTGATAGAGTTGTGAGACCTTATGTGCCTTTCTCTGGCCTTAGTCATGAGCTGATGTAATTAAGTCATTAGCACCAAATCCAGCATTGCGAACCAGCTCATTGACTGCTTGCTCACCCTTAGCACCCACATCAGCAAACTTTCCATTCTCACATGGCACATTTGCAGTTTACAATGATAATGGTAGCAGATTTACGACTCAAAATTCTTGAGTATTTAAAAAAAAAACTAAAACCTTGTGTTTTAACTCATAGTTCATGCTATAGCTGGCAGTAGTTCCTCATAGGACAATGATTGGTCTGTAACCACTGTGCTCGGACATAAACGAATAACTTGAAATCTGGCAAGACGGATTCTGGTGTCATCTTGCCATTCCAGTTATCCAAGGATAGCATTTCCTCAGAATCATACTATTTTCCGAGTACAAGTACAAACAAGTAGAGGTTTGGCCAGTTGAAGCCGTAGTTGAACTGATTGTTCTCCAACAGTCTTTCCTGACTTGGTAAACTGATTCCACTGCGCTTATTTTTGCTCATGAATGATACTTATCTCCTTCACTCAGATATCAAAATAAACCTTAAGCTAACTTGGGTGAATGTGCTACTTACTGAGCTCTCATTGGTTTGTGAATTACAAACTGGAAAAACATGCTGGGTTAGTTATATGGGCCATGCAATCGCTACATCATCCTTTACTTTATATCTTCAACACCTAGTTTTAAATGTTTACAAGTTTGTTAAATGTTAACAAGATTTTAGAGTTTTGAGAGGCGGCAAAACACATAATCATCTCAATGCTCAACTGATTGGTCACCGATTGGTCAAACATGACCTGACTGAAGTAAATGTATTCTCGGGGGGATGTTTTCCAGACCTTTGTAACAAAAACTGAGCTGAAATACATCTGGCTGTGTGAGTCTATAAGTTTGACAAGTTCTGACTTAAATTCTACCCGAAGCATCCACAGTCTGAGTGTCACAAACTGCTGAGTGTGTCTTTTATCTCTTAGCACTTCTTACAACTGTCAAAACCACTGAAAGTTTGGTAATGAGGTTATATAAAGCCAAACCATTTCACTCTACAGGTTTACTCTGGTGGTTATTGCCAATTTGTCTAGTAACAGTAAGGGATAAGGTTTCCTACAGAGAGTTTCTTAGTCCCACCTTCAAATCTGATGCTTTTCTACAATTTTTCACAATTTCTCACTTTCAGGAGTAAAGTATCTCCAGTGAATGAGTAGCGAGGTGAGGACACAGTTCATCCATATAATGTGTCAGGGCAACTGCCATGATCAACAAACAAACTTCACCCTGATTGACAAGAGCGACCTTTTGTTTGGCGGGTGGAGACATCCCGTCACAGGGGTTTTACAGTCATAACACATGACATAACACAAAAATATGCATTTCTGCACACTGGAAGCAAACAAGTCTAAAAAGTTGTTCTTTCTTTCTTTCCTTTCTCCACATGAAGAGTTTCATGTCTGGTTTTCTAGCAGCAAAATTTGACTTATGAAGGAGTAAGTTAAAATTGTATTCCTTATCTGATAGACAGAAACCTGTTAACACTAAAATACAGCATGACCCTATTTGTATGTATCGTGAATATGACAAAAAAAATTGAAAAATTAGTCATCAGAATAGCAAGACCCAAAAAATTTCATCAAATGGGCTGACAATACTACTAGTACTACTTCTGGGAAGAAGCTGTTATGCCTTGAGTGTGGAAGTGAATCATCATCACAGAGGTCACACGCTTATTCAGAAAACCAACACTTATTCAAACATGATTTATGACCTCAATATCAACAATACAATAAGTTGAATCACAGTGGAGGGAATATTTAATTCGGTCAGGGTACTAAAGTATAATCCGTTTTTTTCTCAAAACCAAAATACGAAAATACGGAAACAGCGCCCCCTTTCCTTTTTTCGTTTTAAACCAAATACGGAAAAACGGATTTTGCTCTCAGCATCAAAAAACGAAAAAAAAACGAGAAAACCAATACCAAATAACGGCCCAAATTTGGTTTTTGCAAATTCCTTTTTTCGTTTTTTGTTTCTCATTTATTGATATGACGGCGGACAGACCGAAAGCGGAAGTGGCATGTAACAACTTCAAAATAAAAGTAGCGTGCTAACTTATTATCATGCATAATAAAGTAAATAATAATAATAATAATAATAACTTATTATCATACACTATCATAGGCTACCGTTCTCTTTCTACAGCCATGTATGGTTCACATTTATGTTAGTCGAGTGAAACTATAACAGCTGGTTGTTTTGGGAGAACGTGATACATAATTATTATTATTTTAGCTGAGTGTGTGAATGCACACTGTGGAAAATTTTTACCCGAATTACATTCCCTGCAGCATCTATAAAGTCACCAGCAGAGGTCGCCATCACGCACAGTCAAGACTGACACGGCTTCAAATCACAATAATATTGTTAATAATCATTGAAAATGAGAACTTGTCAAGTTATGACTTCAGTGCTGATGTTTAGCCACAGGGTGGCGCAGTTATTACATGAAGAGTAGACCTGAGGGCTTTAGTACGAAGGAGGCTCAACATAGCCAGGCTCTGTGTTCATGATCCGGCTCAACAAAACCTATAGCCCCGGTCAGAGTTAACTGCTGTTATTTTCCGGTTATTGTCCGGCTCTGAGCTTTGTGCTCTGTGCGCGTTCGCATCAAAGGAGCTGCGATCGCGAGCTGCCTATTTCAGCCAAGAGGAGCAAGCTGTTTTAATGGAGAGCTGTGAGGAATACAAAAAAGTGATCACAGCCAAATATGACAAGAGATGAGGCTAGCCTTCCATTTCTGACAGCTGAACATTGCACATCTTTATTAACCTTTATCCATTTAAACAAAATAAACGAGAGCAACATGTAACATGCAACATGTTTTGTCTTACAGCCTACTTACTTGTATGATTTGGAATAAGAATATGTTGAGAAATGGATCTGTAGTATGGAAATTGTTTCATAACAGACCGGCTGGAATACAAAGCAAACTTACCTCTCTCATATGCACATTCATGGAAGTCTTGTATTGTCATCCCAGGACAAAACACAAACAATACAGTAATGAGTCATTCAGAGAGTTATTAAATGTTTTTTTTATAACAGATGCAGAAACCACATTCTCTCATCCATATTCTGTAAGTACAACAATGTGAGGGTGTCACACATAGTGGTTGGATCACTCTTGATGAGAGATGTCCTTAGTGTGTAAGTAGAGCATACTTTTCCTGAAATTAGTGAGTAAGTAGGGCGTACTTTCCCTGGAAGTACAGACTAATAGTGAGGACCGGGCTGGATTATGAAATTAGCACTGTTCTCCCGTCCTTAGTGTGTACCTTGGCAAAATGAAATTACATAAAAGATATAAAATTTTAAAAAAGCCTCTTCCTGTTGGCTTCAGTGCAGGTCCCATACCATACTGTGATACAGAATGCCAGCAGGCTCTCGATACAAGAGTGGTAGAAGGTCTTCATCAGTTTGGTGTCTTAATTGTTCTTCCTGAGGACCCTGGACGGACAATGTGGTGGTCCTCCTCACTGTTGGGCCCATGTCAGGATCACTGGAGATTACAGTAAAACACACCCTGCCATACAGTCAGTACCATAAAAATGATACTCCACTTTGTCCGTACACCTGCAACCTTTTGGCTGTTTTCAAATGAACAAAATGCAAGGTCACATTACAGGGTCTGACATGTTCACTCTTGACTGTATGGCAGGGTGTGTTTTACTGTAATCTCCAGTGATCCTGACATGGGCCCAACAGTGAGGAGGACCACCACATTGTCCGTCCAGGGTCCTCAGGAAGAACTATTAAGTCACCAAACTGATGAAGACCATCTACCACTCTTGTATCGAGAGCCTGCTGGCATTCTGTATCACAGTATGGTATGGCACCTGCACTGAGGCCAACAGGAAGAGGCTTTTTAAAAAAAAATTATCTTTTATTATGATAAATGTAATTTCATTTTTCAGTCTGTCTCTTTTCATCCTTATTAGTCTGTCCTGGTTGAATTGTTATCTTGTGAAGCACTGAAGTAACTGTGTTGCAAAGGTTAACATCTGAATGCCAAGGTACACACTAAGGACGGGAGAACAGTGCTAATTTCATAATCCAGCCCGGTCCTCACTATTAGTCTGTACTTCCAGGGAAAGTACGCCCTACTTACTCACTAATTTCAGGAAAAGTATGCTCTACTTACACACTAAGGACATCTCTCATCAAGAGTGATCCAACCACTATGTGTGACACCCTCACATTGTTGTACTTACAGAATATGGATGAGAGAATGTGGTTTCTGTGTCTGTAATAAAAGCATTTAATAACTCTCTGAATAACTCATTATTATGCATTTAAATGTATATTAGTACATTACTGTATTGTTTGTGTTTTGTCCTGGGATGACAATACAAGACTTCCATGAATGTGCATATGAGAGAGGTAAGTTTGCTTTGTATTCCAGCCGGCCTGTTATGAAACAATTTCCATACTACAGATCCATTTCTCAACATATTCTTATTCCAAATCATACAAGTAAGTAGGCTAAAGTAAGACAAAACATGTTGCATGTTACATGTTGCTCTCGTTTATTTTGTTTAAATGGATAAAGATTAATAAAGATGTGCAATGTTCAGCTGTCAGAAATTGAAGGCTAGCCTCATCTCTTGTCAAATTTGGCTGTGATCACTTTTTTGTATTCCTCACAGCTCTCCATTAAAACAACCTGCTCCTCTTGGCTGAAATAAGCAGCTCGCGATCGCAGCTCCTTTGATGTGAACGCGCACAGAGCACAAAGCTCAGAGCCGGACAATAACCGGAAAATAACAGCAGTTAACTCTGACCGGGGCTATAGGTTTTGTTGAGCCGGATCATGAACACAGAGCCTGGCTATGTTGAGCCTCCTTCGTACTAAAGCCCTCAGGTCTACTCTTCATGTAATAACTGCGCCACCCTGTGGCTAAACATCAGCACTGAAGTCATAACTTGACAAGTTCTCATTTTCAATGATTATTAACAATATTATTGTGATTTGAAGCCGTGTCAGTCTTGACTGTGCGTGATGGGGACCTCTGCTGGTGACTTTATAGATGCTCTTTATTTAGGCAGGGAATGTAATTCGGGTAAAAGTTTTCCACAATGTGCATTCACACACTCAGCTAAAATAATAATAATTATGTATCACGTTCTCCCAAAACAACCAGCTGTTATAGTTTCACTCGACTAACATAAATGTGAACCATACATGGCTGTAGAAAGAGAACGGTAGCCTATAATAGTGTATGATAATAAGTTATTATTATTATTATTTTTTTTTACTTTATTATGCATGATAATAAGTTAGCACGCTACTTTTATTTTGAAGTTGTTACATGCCACTTCCGCTTTCGGTCTGTCCGCCGTCATATCAATAAATGAGAAACAAAAAACGAAAAAAGGAATTTGCAAAAACCAAATTTGGTCCATTATTTGGTATTGGTTTTTTCGTTTTTTTTCGTTTTTTGATGCTGAGAGCAAAATCCGTTTTTCCGTATTTGGTTTAAAACGAAAAAAGGAAAGGGGGCGCTGTTTCCGTATTTTCGTATTTTGGTTTTGAGAAAAAAACGGATTATACTTTAGTACCCTGACCATTCTCCACCATGGGCCAAATGGTTAAATACAAGCAAATGTCTGCCTGAGATTATACAGTTTACTTTATGTTTTCTTTTGTTGATGGATCCAGTCAGTTGAAGGGAAGAATGTATACATGATGATTAGCCCTTGAGGTTTGTTTAGGAGTCCCGCAGTTGCTCATTACCACACATCAAAGAGTCCTCTGTTTCATCAGAATTTCCAGCAGTCATTCATATGCTGCCATCTTGAATAAGCAAATAGGAGCTATCTGCTCTAACGAAGAGTAACTGGACCCTCTGTTAATTGCCATGTAACGAGGCAAAGGCCTCAGATATTGTGTTTTAATTGGGGGCATTATCAACTGTAGCAGCCCGTGGGAGAAAGGATTTGGGTTCAGCAGTCAGGTTAATTGGATATTAACTGTACTTGGTGAGTAATTCTGTTCTGCGATCATCAGATGAATACGGCAGTTTTGGGACATCGGCCAAAGTAAGATGTGCAGCTGAAGCCAACTCTGCTGCAACAAATCTAAAAGCTAGCAATCCGGATTTTGACGTGATTACTCAAGAGGAAAACAGAGGTGTTGAGGGAGCACTGGATGATTGGTTTTCTAGGAGTGCAAGTCTCTTGGGAATTGCTGTGTTTTATCAGTTCATAGAGCAGATCAGTGTTAAGTCATGATGAAAATCATTCAGTGACTTTATCACGCGTGAGACTACCTTACTGCTTCAACTCTGTCAGATGGGACCACCGGATCTGGCTTTAACCAAACCCAGAAAATGTCATGTGGAAGATTAGAAAGATGTCTTGATTTAGTTTATCCTCTAGAAACCACCAAAGGATTGTTATATTAAAGCTGGATAAGACCAAAAGGTCACTTCATCTACACTGGATAATCCACAACCTATGGTATGTTCACTCAATTGTTGCAAGAGCTGAAGAAGAAACATGATGTTTTGGCAGCAGTCACTGACATAACCATTACTTGTTCTATCATTTAGGATAAGTATGGTGGAAAACATGTTAGTCCACGCATATATTAGAGAGTGTTTGTCATTTGTTGCACTCATGTTGTATGAACAGAATGCTAATATTAGTAATGAATTTAGTTGAAATCTCAAGTCTTGCCTGGTGATATGAACTTCAGGAAATCCTCCTTCCTGCATTTGTGCATTTGAAATGCTGTTGATCTCAGATACAGGACTTGATGTGGACTTTAAGTCTAACTAGGTTTGAATTAGTCTTGGTTAATCTGCAGTGACTGCTTTCTGGAATAAAAAGCTTGTTAAAGTATAACTTGATGCCCCGTTGCCCACTGGGATTTTGAAAGGGGAGGGAGATAGCGCTACGTTCAGTGTGTGGATCAACTTATGCATGAAGCTGTGAAGGGAGAGCCAAGATGCTGCCGGGTGGGGCAGTTTATGGTGGGCCAAAAAAGCAGAAGGAATGTGTTGATGAGCTAGGAAAGTGCTCAAAAATCGAGAGATAGTCGGTGTATAGATGTAGCATCCAAACAGTTCAATTTGAAAAACAAAATCAAAACTGTTGTAGCTAGTCTATTATAATAATAATTAATAATGATTTTATTCTAATAACCAAAAACCTGTTTGTTATTATCAATTAAACACTTATTGGCCACACTAAAGACAACAACAAGCTGAACCCAACCCTGATAAGAGTGTATTTACTGTAAGACGACACAGCAGAAAGTCAATTTTGAAAAATTATGCAATTATGGTTTGAAAAAGTCATAATTGCACAACTGCTCATGAACAAAATTTGTGACATCAAATGAAGACTTTAATCAGAATTTATCTGGCATCTTTATGAAGTTCAGTTCAAATTATCGGAAGTCAAGTTTTGGCACACTTGGCACACTATTTCTTCCATTTCATGATACATTTTCACACCTTTCTCAAAGTGTATTGTTTCCACCCCATCAACAATACAGCTACACCAAATGTAGTTTCCTATCATACCTGTCATAGTCATACCTGTGATAGTGAGGAAAAGATGTTCATGCCTCATCCTACTCAGCAAATCAGAGACAGAGAGAAACAGCAAATTTGAGATGTCCTGCAAAGAAGTTCTTGTTTTTTTTTACATAAAGGGTTAAAAAAAGGAAGTGTAAAGACTCTGAAGAATGAATGCAAAATGATGAATATTAGTTTATGCCAGAGATGCATGCAGGTTCACATGAACATTCTGTATTCTTAAAAGTAAACCGCAAAGTATTTCACAGAAATGCTGGTGCAGTGTACTAATTATTTTGATATTTTCATTGTTTAAAGTCACAGGAATGCATGATAAAGTCTCTGAAACTCCCTCCAGTTTTCCTCCCTAACTGTGAGGTTTCAAGGTTCAAGAACTATGCAATTAGTTCCTCTTTCGAACAAATTGTTCTGTTGTGACAGTGAAGATTTCCTGTACTCTTCCTGGAATCCCCTGAAGTCACAATCTCTCTGACTCAATCTTTCTGTCTCTCAGTCTCCCTCCCTTCTCTCTTCAAGCCGCTGTGCAGCCTCTGCTGCCTGTCTGCCATATGTGTGGCTGTGGCTGTCTAACCAACAGTGGTGACCGGTGTAGTTGCTGCCTGAACTGTAAATCTGGTTTTTAAAAAAGGCTTCTTAGGAAAGCAGCGTTGCGTAAACTTTACAGTACATTACTTTTATTCCCAGTAATTTAAAAGCAACACGGTATGATTAAGATGGCTATCATGCAGCTTAATTATTTTTCAAGACATATTAAGACTTAAGAGAAAGTTGTTTTGACTTCTGCGTGTGTGTGTATGTATATATATATACTGCTATATATATATATATATATATATATATATATACAGTATATACAGTATGTCGTCTTCTTCAGTGTCTGAATTGAACAGCCTCAGAAGGACTTCGTCAGCCTCAGTCTCTCTTTCGTTGTCGCTCTCAGTGTCACTTTCGTCTTGAGGCACATTTACCCTTGAGCTTGTGCTGTCCTCTTCATCACGCAGCAGTCCAGCCTTTCGAAACCCGTTGGTGATGGTGGACTTTTTCACACTGTTCCACGCTGTCAGGATCCACTCGCAGACTTGAGCAAAAGTTGCTCTTCGCATGCGGTCAGTCTTGGTGAATGATTTCTCGCCGCTAGTCATCCAAGCCTCCCACTCAACTCGGAGTGCCACTTTAAATGCACGATTCACGCTGATGTCCAGTGGCTGCAAATATTTTGTTGTGCCCCCAGGAATCACAGCTGGAATTGAGTTTGTTCTCTTGATGGCTGCTTTCACAGAATCTGTTATATGGGCCCTCATGCTGTCCATAATGAACAATGCTTTTTTTCTGTGAAAAAATCCTCCCGATCGCTTGCCGTAGCACTCCGTCAGCCATTCCTTCATTAGGCTTTCTACCATCCACCCTTTCGTGTTGACTTTCACCACGATTCCTTTTGGGAGTTTTTCTTTTGGCATAGTCATCCGCTTAAAAATCACCATTGGTGGAAGCTTATGTCTGGATGCTGTACAGCTCAGTACACAAGTGAAATGCGTTCGCTCATGGCCAGTTGTTTTCAGCGTGACATACGATTCACCTTTCGTGTTAACAGTCCTAGTGAGAGGCAAGTCAAACGTCAAAGGTACTTCATCCATGTTTATGATGTCTACTGGTCCGATGGAATTCTCTGCAATCTTTGTTTGAGTGAATTTGCGGACGTTTGTAAGTTTTTCCTCGTAGTCGGGAGGGAGTTGCTGACACAGAGTCGTCCGTGCCCTGATGGACAGGCCTTTTCGTCTCATAAACCTGAAACACCACGATGGTCCACCTCTGAAATCTTCAATCTTCTTTTCGGTCGCGATTGTTTTTGCTTTCAGCCGGATCTGCACGGTGGAAACACCTCGACCGTCTGCTCTTTGTGTGTTCACCCAGTCTTCAAGAATGTTTTCCAGTTCGGGCCATCTGCTTTTATGTCCTCTGAAAGCTTTTGTCGTCTTTTTACATTGACTAAGTTCTTCCCGCTGCCGCCTCCAACGTCGCACCATCGATTCATTGATGCCAAGATTACGTGCAGTAGCTCTATTTCCCTCTTTGACGGCCATATCGATTGCCTTTAGCTTAAAAGCTGCATCATATGCATTTCTTTGTGCGTTTTCCATGATGAGGGTGTGTGCATCATGTGCATGAAGTTCAAAGTGTCTTCTTCGGCGCATAATCTCACTTTTGCATTTACTGCTAGGGAGTGCCCCCCGGTGGCAGTAATAATCTATAAATTAGCCGCACCGTTGTATAGGCCGCAGGGTTCAAAAACTAAAGTGTCAGTAACACACAGGCACACCTGTCTCTCATCAAGCAAACACTACTGTTATAAAGGCCTGCTCAAGACACTCCGATGCCAGATTATCCTGTACCAGTAGGTCACCAATGTGCCTAGTTCATCAGCCTGCCAGCACCACTGCGTGCCTTTTGTGTCAATTCTTATATTAAACTCCTTAAAACTGTGCTGGCCTTCGTTCTCAAAAACACAAAACCAAAATGTAACACAACACCTGGCAAATCTTTATTGACTTCATCCAGTCTTTCTTTGTAAATGTGACTCACATATGCCAGTGTTGCACCAGCTGAGCACTACTATGGAGTTTCACTGGATTAAAACAACTGTGGTGGACAAAAAAGCGATTTCTAAAAGTGGAGGTACAAAACAAATACAGAAATGATGCAAAAACAAAAGCACACAAACCCCCAAAAAACAAACGCAAAAGAAAAAAAACGCTGCATATCCAGTAAATACAGCAGTAGTTCTCCACTGTTGTAGCAGCTGCATATGTATACCAGTCATAATCTAAATTATTTATGCATTACTTCACTTGAGGTCTTTGCTTGATCTGACGTGAGTTGGGTTGCTGGTTACATCATGAAGCAGAGGAGTGATACAGATACACCCCTCAGACACACAATGATTTAATAACTGTGGATGTCTACAGTGGTATCTGGAGGAAAATTGCCATGTTACACCACACCACGATTTAATGCAAAAAAAAATGGATTAATACTTGCAATATTTTTTATAATTTTACTACTAGAGTAAATAACACAAATACATCAGGACAGGAAAATTCATTATAATATAAAATATGTTATAGAAAATGTTTGTATTATTGAGATGACAGCTCACAATAAGGTAAATAAATATGAAGTGAAATTAGGTATAATGGTGTTAAGTCTTTGCTATTCAGGCATATACGTGATATAAGAGTGTCACTTTTAGAGTGTAGAGGTGCTAAATGACACATCCACAAACATTAACACTGAACAAAATAGTAACTTGTGAACACTGGATCCCTGAAAACATGTTAGATCAGTTTGTCCTTGAATATGAACATTACTTGAAATGTTGCAGCTGTGGCTCAGATGGTTGGATTCCCACTGAATTCCTAATGGCTCCCAATGTCAGTGTGTGTTTGTGCGTGAGCTTAGTCAGCGTGAGTCAACAGTTAACAGAGGGAAATGGCCAAAATAAGATTATTTGAGATTTGTTAGAAAATGTCAAGTATGAACATCTGCTTGATACTTATTCATTACAACAGCTACAAGAGGTTTTACTGTTGACTTATCACTCTCAGCTTCATCAGAAGCGCTGTAGAGATTGTGTTCGGATGATAATGGGCTTGAAAAACCAGCTGGTCAGAAGTCTGAGGAGGAATTGAAATTGAAACCTTCTAATGTATGAGAGAATGTGTGCCCACAAACATTGTTTTAGTGCATCATCGGTAAGAGATTTCACTTGCCACTATTTCTCACAACCACAAATGTAGTCTTGCATAGCCAGTCCGATCTCCAGGCTCACTCAAATATCATACACATAGTCAGTTTCCTCTTCATTTTCTTTGGATTTGTAAGACTAGACACTACAGTGGTATATTTCTACCCCACTCCCACACTCTGACAGATATTCCATCATCAAGGCTTTCAGTCTGAATACCTGCTCGTCATCTACTTATACCAAACAAAGATTATTTGAAGTTTCCAAACTGTAAGAATAAAATGTCAAGATGCACACTGTGCAGATTTAAATAGACTGCCACTACACAATGGAACAAGTTGTGGCTAATTGCTCTACAAATTAACCACAAAAAAAAAAACAGACCAAACACAACCAGTCAGATCAAAAATCCACACATCTATCAACACCCCTGTCTACGTAACGTAAAAGCAGAGGACACACTCATCTCTATTCCCGGTGTTCATGTGCACGTAGAAGCCCTTCCCAGAGTTGTTGTCGGACAGTAATCTGCGATGCCATCGATCGACTCACTCTGAAAGCTGCTCCATTGACAGTGAATGGGAGACTGACTTTGTGCACCCTGTGACAGTACGATAAGAGACAGCAGAGCAGAAAAATAAGTGTTACCTTATCAGTGTCCAACAGTTGGTGAACCCAGCGGGTGAAATGAATTTGGCTGACACACAGACAACACGAAGGAGGAATCTCAGAAGTCACTCTTTGTTTCACTGAGTGCCGGAGTGACTAGCCGCCAACCTGAAACACTCACATATGTCTCTAATTTTTAATGACTACATTCATGACTTTGAAATAATTCAAACAGGTGTTTTGTGGTGAGGTAACTGTGGATAATGAGGGATCTTTTGTGTAAAGTTAAAAGCTTGGTTTCATGTGCTTCTAATTAGTATGTAAATTTGCTGAGCACATCGTTCCCTGACTTTACTGCAAATTCTTCCACCCATAAAACTGAACGCTACACCTGGTTTCACTCCCAAGTTCATTCATTTCCTGCAGTCCTTGGTCCCCTGCACATTTTTTGGGGCATTTTAGGTCATTATATTCATGACAGCGAGGCTGTATTGGAGAAACCCAAATGGAAATATGTGCAGAAGTCAGGGCCCAGGCCTGATTCTTTCTACGCTCATTAGCTGCAGAGGGATTAGACATCATGCTCGCTGCCCTGAGAGAGGTAATGGGAGCAGGGGGCTGTAGAGAAAGGCGATTAGGACATGTTCACCTCTCCAATGTCGGAAACGATAGGAGACTATGAGATCAGGTCCAGAAATGTGCAGAGAGAATGACTCAGCATAGCATCCAACAGTTAGTGGTTAAAATCCTCATAAATACAAATGAATCAAAATTAGGCATGAGGTTTATTTCCTGTAATATAATAAATCATAAGCTTTTAATTTCTGACTTTGCATACTGAATTAGTTTATGGATCACTGTGGGCTTTTTTAAATGTACTCAACTGAACTCGATAACCAAAATGAGGAGGGTCATCAACCGCATTTTTGCCCAGAGAAGGAGTTCTGCTCTGAAAGGGGGAGTATTAGCATCTTCTTGCAGCCTCACTGCTCCTTTTATACAGAACCCCAGAGCTGTCAGCCTTGCCTTGCTTTCTTAGTTTGATCTGTCTGAGGCTCTGAATCCCAACATGCTCCCTCTTTTTTTTACCCCCTCCAATTATTTAACCATACCCACAGCGAATCAAAACACTAGAGATCATGACACCGATTGAAGAGAGGGTCCCTGATATAGAGACAGAGAGATTGATTGATATGAAACATCATCACTCAAAGTGAAAATTGGCCGAATCAAAGAGAGGGAGCAAGATAAGAGAGCAGAGAGGGTGAAATGAAAAGCGTTGAGCTGTCACAGCACGCTGCGTCGGAGAGGTTGAGGTGATGTGTTTGATGAGCGGCTTGATGTCAGCGGTGTCAGGATGAGTGACGCTCTGATGACACACTCAGAACTTTTCAGGGTCAGTCAAGATCTGTATCTACAGCAGAGCAGCTTGAGTTTTTTTTCCATTACATCCAGGCTCACAGTGAAAACTTCAACCACGAGTCTGATGAACAACTGACAAGGACAAACTTCTACAGAGAGCATCGCATACACTGTATTATATATTTTTATTTTTTTTATATGTAAGCAACTTTTACATCTTGATTAGGGAGGAAACTTGCAAGGACAAAGATCTTACTAGTAACAAAAATAACCTCTCAGATCTAAAGAAAATTACATTAGTTTTCCCCATTCTCCATCTCAGATGGATTTATGGGTGGAAAGTGGCTTTCCTCGAAAATTGGAGCCAGACATGTTTGTTATCTTTGCAAACTTTGGGATCTCCCGTAGAATTAAAAATAATGTTTTGTGGGCAGTGTTTGGCTGCAAAGCACACAAACAAGAGTTTGTAATGACTGGCGTGTCATTTAGGTT
Organism: Argyrosomus regius; assembly: GCA_946959425.1. Classification (NCBI taxonomy): domain Eukaryota; kingdom Metazoa; phylum Chordata; class Actinopteri; family Sciaenidae; genus Argyrosomus; species Argyrosomus regius. The sequence goes on from OX336885.1 coordinate 13,299,353, forward strand.
TAAAATATAACACTGTGTTTGCTAATTTTAGCCCTTTAACTACAAATTATACATACTTTACGTTTGTGCTAACCATTTTAAATGTGTTCTGTGCTGTCATAGATTTTGGATATATTTTTTTAAAGATTTTTTTTTTTTTAGCTTTATTTGACAGAGACAGCTTGAAGAGTGACAGGAATGTAGGGAGAGAGAGATGGGGAATGACATGCGGTAAAGAGCCACAGGTTGGATTTGAACCCTGGGCCGCCTTGGCAAGGACTAAGCCTTTGTACATGGGGTGGTTGCTCTACCAACTGAACTAAACGACACCCCAGATTTTGGATGTATTTTTGACACTATTTCCATGTGTTTCATTATCAAACCGACTTTTGGCCAATGTTACATTACAACATGTTAGAGCCGTTACATCAATTGCAAAACTGTTTTGCAGAAGTGCAAACTGACTCCAAAAATCTGCACCACCCAATGAGTAATGTAACTTCAGTTCAAACTTTATTTTAAACTTTATCAAGCAGTTTATTTTCAGACTACATGCAAGGCAGTGAGGGAAATCCAGTGACTGCCTCATCTGAACTGTCATGTCTCTTCACTTTATTCATTCTGCCCAACAGCATTAGTGTTAGCTGATTTGTTGAGAGGGAGTGTTGGTTTGTTATGGTTTGGCCCAACCATCGGTAGTGAGTGATAAGTCCATCCTTTCAATGTAATTATCATCCAACACAAAGCTTTTTTTTTCATTGTTTTTGCTGTACAAAGTGTGCTTGACTGACATTTCCCATGGGACAAATTTCAAATTTTATTGTCCTTACATAGATTCTCACCCAAAGGCTCCAGCCCCACCGTGACCTTAGTGAGGATAAGTGGTTACAGATGGATGACTGGATTGTTATATACATTAAATTACTGTGATATTGCATAATTCCCATGATATATCTCAATAATTCAGTTAGTTCAATTTTACTGATATAGCGCCAAATCATAACAGATGTAATCTCATGACACTTTAAATATAGAGCAGGTCTTAGATCGTACCTTTTAAGATTATTACGGAGACTCAACAGTTCCCACCAAGAGTAAGCACAACAACAGTGTCAAGGAAAAACTTTCTTTTAACAGGCAGAAACCTTGAGCAGAACACAGCTCATTGGTGGGCGGCCATCTGCCACAACCGGTTGAGTTAGAGAAGGAGAGGGGGAAAGTTGGGAAGAGGCCAAACATTGACTGAAAACATGTGTGGGTGTGTAGCTCCCTCAATGTCATGCACGCTATAGGTATATTTTGTTGCTATTTTTCATGGATGTATGTAGCTAGCCCATTGTGCAAGACTTTTCACTTTATTAATCCAGGCCTACTAATCTCTGATTGGTCAACTGAATTGCAGTCCCATGTCAGCAGATGATGCCGTCAACATGGTACTGCACTACATCCTGCAACACCTTGACACTGCAGGGACGTACACCAGGATCCTGTTTGTGGACTTCAGTTCGGCATTCAACACCATCATTCCAGACATCCTCCACACCAAGCTCACCCAGCTCACTGCTCTTCTCCCTTAACACCAATGACTGCACCTCTAAAGACCCGTCTGTTAAACTCAACAAAATGTGGGCTTGTGATGTAAAGTAGACAGATTGTCGTAAACGAGCTATAATATGCATAACCACGGGTGTGGTCATTTTAAGAGGTCAAACAGGCAAATGCAACAACTACTGTGTACTAATTGTGGACATCATATACATAATAGCTAGATAAAAGGCAAGATCTCATATGGGGAGACAAGAAAATTACAGTGTTTCTGGCCTTACACATAGCTTTGTTATATGAAGTCACTCAATATCGTGGCTTGCCTGAGAAAATTGTACGTCTGGTGAAGCTACCTCAAGCATTTCTATAGACATGAATTCCAGTTCCAGTTGAGAAATGTCAGTGAAAAATTGTTCTTCATGGATTGATGTTAAAGCTTTAGCAAGGCAAACACATGCATACAAGATACCACCAAGGTCTTGTCCTGGTTTCATCACCCATTTCATCATTTTAGAAAATAAAAGGTTTCATTATTCAGGAAATGTTATAAGGGGGAAACCAGGGGGAAAGTTGTGAACACTTGAATATTCATGCTGTATTCATACAACATGATATCCATCTCTAAATATAGAATACAAAAGATAAAACTAAAAGATTAAAGGACAGCAATTTTTAGCTGACAAGAGGAACAGAAGAAAAATCCTCAGCAAAGCAAGATTACACAAAAGCATGAAGTAGCCCTCGAGGCCCTCTGTCGACTACAGGAAGCCATTATGTGTGGCGATATTCAGAATCTAGTAGTGACAGCAAGAGGACTTCATCTCATACCCCTTTAAGCCAAACCTCCCCTTTTCATGCTTCAGCCAACATGAGTCCTCCTGTTTTCCTAGTGACCACAAGATGCCAAGGAATGAGTGGCATTCCACACAGGCCACAATAGAGCAGATGGAAAAATACAACATACGTGACAACATGAAGTAAAGGCTGTTCACAGTGTTTTCTATACAATAGCTACACTAGTATGTGGTGAAAATTGTGCTTCTTTTCAGCTTTCAGCCTTTTATTTAGTCTCATGTGAAAAAGTTGTTTTTCTTTCAATATACAAATCTTTCTGTAACATTGTACAGAAAAGTTAACACTCAAAGCTCAGTTTTCATGAACATTTAGGGGAATCAAAATAAAATCTTATATAAACAACGTTCAGGAGAAGTTTTATTGAAGCTTTTACAGGAGCAGGACCACATCTCCTCTGTGCCACTTCCAACATCCCTATAAATACCTTTCTAAGCTTCTCCTCTTCTTTTGCTCTGGTATTCTGCACCCCTCCTGCCCATCTTAATTCTTTCTCCCATTTCTCCCTCTACTTCCCATTTTCCAGAGTCCTGACCACTGACAGTATAAAGAATGCACAGCATGTGCGTGACATCCCCCACAGCTTTAGAGAGCTGTTTTGAAGCTCAAAATCTAAAAAGCTTATGTTAGTTAGGCAGTCCTGCTTCTTCAGCCTTCTGGCTAATCTAAAAATCGGCAAGACGAGGATCATCGGCTGACCTGAGGTGGGCTGAATGATGTTTGTGTGCTCAGACAAGCCATCTGTAATGGCACCTACCTGTCAATCAAAGTGGCCTTAACATAATTTGAACAGGTGAGTTATGAAGAAATTCAGCCTCAGTACAGTTGTCATGAACAGGGAAATTTAGCTATAGAGACCAAAACTGTTTTTTGTACCAGGCTGTAAACATGTTTATTTCTGCTGTGAAGCATTTTAATATGGAGGCTAATGGAGATTGACATGTTCTGTAGCCAGCCTCAAATGGCTGTCCGAGGAACTGCAGTTTTGGCACTTTCACTTTTTTTTGGCTTCACTTCACAGCTATGGAGGTTGCCGCTTGGTCCTGAGGTCGTCTGTCACACCCACGTGCTATGGCGGATTCTCTAATGAAGCTTCTCCACAATGCAGCAACAGACCAAAGAAGTACAGGAGTTCACACTTCACAAATAACCTTTTTGTTTGGTTAATAAATCATGTAAATGTGTCCTGACGATGGTGTAGTCCTTGCTGTTGAAACCATTAATTTGAAAGGAAAAAAAAACTGACAAAACATTATCAGAAAACAAACATTTCCTTTATTAGTTGAAAGGTTTTACAACTTCTGTTATCGAACACAACAATGGTAGGTGGGCTTCTTCTCTGTCTTTTTTGCAAGTATGCACAAGGTGAATGACAAGAAATACATATCTTTTACTGTATTGTCAATTGTACATTCAATTGCCTCTGGTTTCGGCATTAAATTTGTCCATCGAAATGTGTCTTTCTGAACACACCATGATTACGAAAGATCTTTTGCAAGCTAATGAGGTAGATTCTGCACATTTAATCATATATGAAACATATATCCAATCTATCAAACCTAAAAGGTTTACACAACAACGAGGTCCTAAAACCTTTAATAAAAAATATTCAATAGACAAATCACAACTCAGACTTTGCAGTGATGTCTTGCAGTACTACTTTTCCTTTCATTGCATGAGGGGTGTTATTATTTTGTAATGTTTTAAACATTTGCCTGATAGATTAGTTGTCACAAAGGTGCCCTAACAGTGGTTCCATGATCAAAATAGTATAGAGTAAAATTAGAACATTTACAAAACAACAACAAATTTGAATGTGTTGGATAAAACAGGTTTTATCAGGTGAGGGCCGTCAGGGGAAGGTCAGCACAGAAAATGGGTGACTGTGAGAAGGAGTGCCATGCTCGAAAGGACGGGGCGCAAACCAGCAGACGCATTAGTTAACTTACAGTGTTCCCTGTTCTGGCCGATACAGCCTGCGTATGCCATTACATGGGGGATGTAGTTCTGCTCATGGACCCCATGTAGCAGGTGAGCCAGGGGACCTTTAGCAAACACAGCGACATCCTCTCCTCCATGAGTCTCCATGTTCAGAGGTACAGCTGACTGAGCCTGGTAGTTGTTTTCCTCTGAAAGACAGACACAGAAAAAAGAGGTCAAGATATTACCACTGCAGGTGGTGTAAATGTAGATACATTTGATTTTACTTACGGTAGTCGATAGTGGAGACATTCTCCCTTGCACCGTTAACTAATTTATAACCTGGTCCGTTCCCATATAAGATGGATGTGAAGGGTTTCTGGTCAACATCACTCAACATTGGGGCTAGACCTGTGGATGGAGACAGCGCATTAAACCCCATTAACTTACAGCACTACTAAACAGATGGTACAACAAAGAAATACAGCACTGGATGTCCATTATGATCAGTACATACCAAATATTGTGTTTCCTCTGGAGGTGTAGCCTCCGAAGCTGAACACGTGCGAATGGTCAGCAGTAACTACAGTCAGTGTATCGTGGATGCTGGTCATGAGATCTGCCCGGCCGATGGCTCTGTCCATTTCCACAGCCTCATGAAGAGCCTGCTTGGCCTTGCCCTCATGGTGTCCGTGGTCAATTCGTCCTCCTGACACAGACACAAATATTTCCAGTTAGCTGTTAGATTCTCAAAGACACAGTAAGACGAAATATATGTTTTCTAAGTTCCAACCATGTGTCTTTATTGTCTCTCTCTAAATATGCATAAAAAATTATTTTGAATATTTTTGTTCAACATCTGTTCAGCCTCATATTTTGATGACTCATCTTGAACTTCTTGAATATCCAATCAAATCTGGTTAAGCACTTACCCATCATACAAAACATATAAAAACAGGGATGCCCAGATCGATTGGCCGACGATTATCATCGGACATTATTCAGCAAAATTATTATTTACGTTTCTATGGATGTCATTTTGGAGGTACGACAAAGGCCAAAATGTAGCCTCTGACAGACAAGGCGTGCCTTGTTTTTAGCCTAGCAGTTGTTGATCACTTGTGGTTTGTACTGGCCGGGTGAGACGATATAAAACAGAGCAATCTAAAGCCAGTTGCTATGAACAATTTCCAGCCATTCTGGGTTAAATTTACATTTCCATGGTATATTTAATTCAGTTTTCAAAGGGCTCATCAAGGCGGGAAAGTCCGAATTTTTTTTAGAAAGAAAAAGCTATTTCTAATGACTTGATGTACAAAACTTTGGCCAATGAGTACGACTCATAGACAATCTGCAATCAGTATCGACGGCATCAAAAAATGGTTGATTGGGTCAACGCTACATAAAAATTATAGAAACCTACAATCTGACAAATTACAAGTTTTGAAAATTGTTAGATGCAGCTCCCACAAGTCCACCATAAAAAAGGTGTCTGGGACTTCAGACAGTGATCAACAATCCGACAAGCAGTCTGCTTGAAACATACTGACCCCTGTTATTCTCCCTCAGTCTGACTGAACAATCACTGTCATACTTGCAGGTGTTTGCACTCGACAGCCACTGACAACAACCATGCTTCTTTCAACACTCAGCTATCAACACCGACTCCCCTGTGCCTGCTATATCTAATGCTGTGCTGATATTGGCCATTCATGGATTTCACAGTACTTGTGCCACTGACAACAGCGATGATAAGACCAGTACAATACAGAATCTTGTTGGAATGACTCATATTTTCTCCACTACAGAACAGACTGCTGAGAGTGGACAGCAACAGATATAAAAATCCCTCATAAAAGCTATTACATTTCTCAGTTTTCATACTTGATAAAAGCTGTTTTATACCTATATCGTTGTTGCTTCCTGCGCCTGAGTCATTGACTGTTTGCCGGCTTTCTATTCATCCACATTTCATTCATTTACATTTCCCTTGAAGGAACAATTAATTCAAGTCAGGTCGGCAGGAAGGTAAAAGACTCGGAAAATAGTTGCTTTTCAACTAATTGTCAAAGCTGATGTTTTATTCACTTTTATTTAAGTGCTACTTGGTGAATTGTTGGAAGGTTTTGCAGGGATTTCCACGGGTATGTAAATGTTTTCTCAGGTATGGAATCTGCAACACTGATAAGTTCATCCAACAACTGTATTCAACTTATGAATCATCAGTTAAACACAGAAGTTGGAACACTTAAAAACACGACCAGATCCTGTGTAAACCATCTAACTTTATGGGGACAAAAATATTCATGCCAACATGAACATTTTGTCAGTTTAATATCTGTCATGTAAAACTGGAAGAGCATTTACAAATAGTGCATGTTTTGAAGGGGTGTATCTTCACAACATTTGTTTTTTGGAATTGTCAAAGTTACATTAGACCTGGGAATATAACAAGAAGAACAAGAAGAACAGGAAACAAGCCAATTTCTGTCCAAAGCTCACTAATCAACTTGTTGCATCTTGTTTGTTTAATCTGCTAACAAACAAAAACATAAAAACAACAATTTTACGGGGAGGTACGATGACTATTTCTTGACTAACAACTGTGTGCAGCTTTCCAATACCATTGTGCCTCTACAGCGACCAGCCAGTGCTCACCAGATACAGTTGGTTCGGTCTTTTAGCACCCCCTCAAAAGCCTGAACAGCTGCTGTTCATTGTGAATAGGACCTGGTTTTGCAGCACCCAGAGATTTACTATAAAACGCGCCAAGCAGCAACACAGTGGAAAGTGCAAACGTCCACTGAGGAAATGCCAGCATCAACCAGGCGAGAGCCAATCATGTTTGTTTTGTTTCTCAGAGAAACAGCAACAGAGTTGTTTATTACTTCGCCCCAAAAGTGGGCTGGGATCACTAAGAATGCAGATACAGATCAGTTTTACCCATTTAGGCATTGTTGTTTACTAAAACAGCTTCATTAACCAAACTACGTGGGGAATGGCTGCTACATTAGAAAAAGAAAACTGTGTAGTTAGAGCAGTGTTTGTAAATGACATGTTCAGTCCTAATGCTAAGCTAGGCTAACTGTGTCACAACTCTAGGTCTGTAAAGTGTGTTGTGTGTGTGAAAAAAAGCCTTTTCCAGATAAATCTGATAAATGTCGGATGGGGTTGAACACTATAAGTTTGAAAATGAAAAAACTGTCTGTGTCAAGTCAACAAAAGGGGGATAACCAGATCTCTGTAGCCCACTCTTTATTAATGCTTGAGGCTAACAGCTGTAGGTTACATTAGCTGCTACTAGCATAATAAACCTGAATTTCCAACCTGCAGGGTATGTAGTCACCAGGTTTTGACCAAACGGCAACCTTTGTGGCTGTGAAGAGAAGTCAATGTGGAAGAGCCAAAGAAAAACTGTAGTTCCTCGAACGTCCACTTGAGGCTGGTTACAGAATGAGTCACTCTCCATAAGCTCCCATATTAAAATGCTTCACAGCAGAGATAAACATGTTTACAGGCGGGTACAAAAACAGTTTTGGTCTCTATAGCTAATTTCTTCGTTCATGACAACTGTACTGAGGGTGAATTTTTGTATAGCTCACCTGTTTAAATTATATTAAGGCTTAAATTTATGGCTGCTTTGATTGACAAATGGATGCCATTACAGATGGCTTGTTTGAGCACCCAGGCTTCATTCAGCCTGCCTCAGCTCCACCGTCTTTGCCCATATTTATATTAGCTCTTCAGAAACCTGCGGATGACATGACGGATACTACGTCCATATTTTATACTGTCAGTGGTTTTGACAAGGAAGAAGTCTGTGTGGAATAAAAAAAGGTGAGATTTTTAGTTCTGATGCATCAATTTTTTTTCTTCAATCTTTTTCTTTCTAACTGTCCTTCGTGAGACAATGTTGACAGCACAATGCTAAATCAGTGGAGGACTCTTTTCATGCACAAACATTTTCATCTCAGTTTCAGAAAGAAATCAAACAGGTGTCTTTCCAAAATATGTAACTATCTATTTAATAATCCTAATAACGACGTTGGGTAGCAATGACAGAAAGCAAACAATCCAAACACCATAACACTATATCATTTCATCCCCCAACTGTCATCACAAACTGGCCTAACAATAACAGACATGGTCAAACAGATCAGTGGTCACATCTAGATCACATAATGGCTATAATCGGCCCAACGATCACAGTGTGTATCCCAACCTCAAGGGACATTCACTACTGAAATCTGTGGCGTCTCAGACAAAAACTAAGACTTAACAAACTCCATAGACCAGTCTGACTGATCTTTGTGAAACCCCAAAACAAAAGACCAATTTCACCACGAGGCTACACACTCACCTTCTACAAGCAGGTAAAATCCATTAGGGTTCTTTCTCAGGATCTTGATGGCCACCTCCACCATCTCTGTCAGTGAAGGATCAGTCTCGGTGTTCCTCTCCAAGTCATATGTCAGATCCCCGGGTTCAAATAGGCCTGGAATAACAGATGGCACAGTTCAAGAAGAAACAGGATATTACACACAGAAAATAAGCCTACAGCAAATGCATACATATGACTCTTCATTTACACTTCAATGAGAGTTTCATAATGACACTGAGACTGGAAACTCACCCAACAAGTAATCCACGTTGTTAGGGTTCAGTGATAAGAGCTGCTTCTTGTTCCATACATAATGGCCTTTCTGCAGAATAAAAAAAAAAAAACACCCAAATCTACAGCGTGACTGGTCACATTGCAGTTGCTTTGAACTCCTAAATATGTAAATGTAATTGGAAAGATTAAAAAAAAGGAAGCAAAAAAACAAGAAGAGCAAAGAAAGGGAAGATTAGGAGAAATTTACTTTATCCTTCGTTCTGTCAGTCCACTCTTGAATCAGGTTTCTTCCGTCTTTTCGTGTGCCGCTGTGCTTTGCAATGCCAGGGTACTCTACATCCGACGTGTTTTTGGGTAACATATACTTCCTCCCTCCACCCATAATCACCTGCAAATAACAGAAAGAACAGAATAAAAAAATGAAACCTAACTGTTCAATGTTAACCAAATGATCTCATATGATGATTTCATATGCTGTGTCTCAATTCTCATACTTCCATACATACACTTGCTATTTTTCGTACAAAAGTGCATTCACACTGTCAGTTACAACATTACATATTACATTAAAAAAGTTGAGTGTGGAACGCTGGACGCTTCCCGCCCTCTGTGGTCGCCATTTTGGCTATGTAGCAAAGTGGGGTGAAGCACTGGCATTGTGAAAATGGCGGCTGAGGAAGCTGCTGGAGCTGAAACAGTTGCGTTGAATACCGCAATATACAAATGTAAGTTGTGCGTATGTTTTATATCCTGGCAGTCACATGTTGCTAATGCTTGGTGCTAATGCTCCACGTTTCCAATTTGGCAAAGAAGAAGTGGTAAAATGTTGCAACCATCATTTCCAGTAATGCACAACGTCCATACTCAAATTGAGACAACACTACCGTGCTGAAATAGGCATACTATGCCAGGAAGTACATAGTGTATTACATAGAAGTGTTATAACAGATTACAAGTTGGATGAAACCGGAGACTCTAGCTGAAATTTTAACGTTTCAAGCGTATTCATTTTAAAACGAGAACCCTGTCAAGGTGTCTTGCTGGCTACACAAATAATATAGAATATAAATAATAAAGTATAGATAGAGAGAGGTATAGAGAGAAGTCTAAATAATTAGACTGAAAAAGTGAAGCTAAAACTACATGCCCCAGGCAAAAAAGCTCCTCACCAATTGATGATCTATGTAGAAGAGATACAAATAAGAAACAGAACTGTTCTCGTATTGCAGTATAGATTTAGTTAGTTCTAGTATTTTAAGTATGATGAGGAAAAATGCTTACATATTTGGAAATACTGTGTGTTTCAATGTTTCATTAGTGATTTGACAAATACAACAATAATTTCAATAAGTTTGGGTGGGCTTGCTACTTAGATCTTAACATTAGCCCTAGGAGTTCTCAAGTTTCCACAAGCGTTGAACACGTGCTACTGTTGTTGATTTTACTCTAACAAGAGCCCCAAGCTTGATAGAGTTACATGCCTAGTTACAGACTATAAGGTATTCTAAGACAAAAATTGTTTGCTTTAGGGAGTCGTCAGTTAAAAGATTATACTAAACTGCTTGTAAAGTTAAAAAAAACTGGTTACACTATTTGATTAGTCCAACACTGGTGCTCCAAATTACATCAAAATCTCAAGTGAGACATCTCTTGATAATAAGGTGTGTGAATGAATGACTCACATCAATGTTGGGAATGTTTTCAAAGAGTTGTCTGGCGATATCCTTGCAGCCGGACTGCAGAGCTTCAGCTGGCATCTCATTGTCGGAGTACCAGTCTCTGTCCACGCTGTGGGCGTAGGCAGCACTGGGAGTCGCATGGTTGACACGGGTTGTTGTCACTATTCCTACTGACTTGCCTGTAATGGACACACACATACTGCTGTGTAAGATTGTGATTAAAGAACAGATGTACAGTAGATAAGTCACCACTTTTGAGTGGTATGAAATTCCCTGCTTGTATTTTTCCAGGGAACAGCAGGCAGTATGGACAGCAAGCAATAACTGTTCTTATGTGCACATGTGTATGTGAATACCGTATTAAAATATCTATCTCTCGAAGAGTTCAATTTGAGAGCACTGGACTGTACCAAAAATGATGTTGGACATTGAAATTGGGTATTATAGTTAAGGTCTCCACAAGAAAATGTTTGTTCATCCTCAAGACTGAATACTAAATTTAAAAGTAATGTCCACCAATGATCAATGGGTTGTTTTTTATCAGCATAAAAAATGGGCTTCTGCTTGTAAATCTTCTGAGTGTAAAAAAAAGTACATTCAAGCCAAATCAGTGGAGGACAGCTTTGTACACGTCCTATTTGCTTTGTGCAAGAGGTCAGCTGCTGCCTGCTATGTTCCCAGAGAAATGATTGGATTTCTTATTATCTTTGACCCCTGAACCCAAACACATGCTTACACACTTACTCAAACCCCACACCACCCTTTTGAAAATCCATGGTGCACAATCCTTTCAAATCTTCTGTCTCCTTTCTTTGTGGTGCTTTTTGTTAAGACGACTCGATTTACAGAATATAGACATGAAATGGACTGTAATATGTGTAACTGTATTTTCATTAGCATATAATCACCTGAATGGTTACATTGTTGTTACCTCAGAATCAGCCTTTGATATCTACAGACACAGCGGGTCCACAAAGTCCACCATGTTGAACCGACAACCAGAATGGACAAAGTCAACACTTGCTCTAGATAGCTCCTTTTGTGTTTTTTGTAGGTAAGGCAAGGGGGGTTGCAATCAGCAACTACAACAATGAGCTAATGGTCGGTGAATGCATGGTTCTCATCGATATCGCCCGACTTGTAGTGGCAAAATGGGTATCATTGGCTGTCTAAGTGGCTTCTGCATGTTCTGGCGGCTGCACAGCACAACCATGGGCATAGAAGGTGAGACGATATCTCCTGATGTGAGTCCAAAGAAGGGCCAGACATGTGCAGAATGTGAATAAGTTTGACTCACAAAATTAGGACTAGCCAAATGCTGGTAAAATATAAAAGTGGTTGGTAGATTTGCTTCATTTCCCAGCCAAAAAAACAATGGTAATCTATTGAATGGCTGGTAATATTTTAACATTCACGAGCCATTTCTTAATTAATTTGACTGACACCCTGCCTACAATTGTAGACCCCATAAATATGACAATAGATGTATTGTCTACTGCTTTAAAGTTGAAGCAGGCTGCTTTAAAGTTGAAGCAGACTGCATATTCTTGTAGTGTTCCCTTGACAGAAAATCAAACAGATCTTTCAAGCTTTTGTGTTTGTTTCAGATGTGGCTCTCTATGTTGTGTTCTGGTTCTATGGATACAGCAGAGTCCTGAAAACTGAAATTGAAGTCACTCATGAAGCCATGTGGAAATGGTTTTACTGTCTGTGTACTAACAACATTTCAAACAACTTGGAATTTGATTAAAGGACGCAGAATCAGAAAAAAGACAAAAAACCTGACGAGATTTTTGAAATTAGTGGTTAGTGGTAAATTAGTGGATTTAAATGAGAGTACATCAAAAAAAAAAAAACCTCTTTGGGTCAAGTTAATGTCAATTACAAACTGCTCTAAGGAGAACTTTGGTTCAATGGATGAATAGCTGAAAAAGGGAATGAGCAGAGTGAAAAACAGAGCATCACTGTCAGGAACACTTCAAAGTCGTTGCTTTGAGCGTTCAAGTTGAGTATTCCCACTTCCCATGAACACAGCAGTAAGCAGAACCACAGTCCTCTGACATGAAGCACATTATAATTCATTGCAAACGTCTGAAAAGTTACAACACTGCATCCCTATAGCCAAAAAAACGTATAATGGCACTCTACCTGCTTCCTTAGCCCATCTGAGTATGGAGGTGACTTCATTGCCCTCTGTGGTGTTACACTGGGATCGGACAGCTGCGGCACTCACTCCAACCGTGCCCTCATTGGCCTTGACCCCGCAGAGGTAAGCGGTAGCGGTGCCGGCGCTGTCTGGCACCTGTGCGTTAGTGTTGTATGTCTGCAGAGAAACAGGCCGTCAACATGTGGTCAGAATTAAAATATTGTTTGTAGCCAGTCTGACATGCTTGTAATGGGGTGTTTGTTTTTTTGTTTGTGTGATGTAATTTGTTTAGACATGACTGGACTGGTGCTATTCCGGGATGCCACAAAATGTTTTACTGAGATGAAGGCAAATCCCATGAAAAGACCAGAACCAAAACAACATATAAGCTCTTACATCTCTCAATACTTTTTAACTTGCTTAACTTGTCTGTGGCTCTCAGCCGTTGGCTCTCTGATTCCTACTGAGGATGTGGAGCTTTCAAAACCGTTTAATCTTTAAAGAGCTTAATAATTACTTAAAACAGCTGGCCACTGTAGTTTAAGGCAAACATTAGGAGGTAATATTTCATTTTTTGAGGACCTTAGTGGATTAAGCGTACATACTGCTGGGGTGTGTCTGTTTGTGCTGAACAAACTGCTGTGAAACAATCAGAAAATAACTGATTAACACTGATTAACCATCTTTATTGATGCCGGCACTCGCTCACTCTCATCTCATCAAACCATCGGACACAAACCAAATTAAACTTCTTCGTGTCTCTATTTTGTGTTTAATTGTGAGCCAGACTCAGATTTATAAGCTGGGTACATAAAATAAACTAAGCCAGAACACAACAGGTAGAGTCTGATTGGCGGCTGCAGTGTGACGTCAGGCTGCGTTTTTTTTGGACTGCTGCAGCCAAAACAGACGACCCTCACTCAAATGAATGGAAATCCTCATCACAGAATGCACCCTGATACTAATTTCTGTTTATTTTTGGACTATTTGTCAGACAAAACAGATGCATTTATAGACACTACTTTGGGCTGTGGGAAAATTTGTGGGCATTTCTACTACTTCCTGCCATTTTATGGACTAAACAATTAATTAATAAAGACTGAATAATCAGCAAATTGATCGATAATGAAAATAATTGTGACTATTTACAATAGCAAAAGAAAAAAACACCTGATATGTTACTAACTGTTATGTGTGAAGATAGTCAGTAAAATATTTTTAGCCATCAGTAACAGGAATATGTGCACTGCATCTGCCGTCTCCTGTTTTTGTTACATAATTTTATGCACTGCTTGCACAGCTGGTACTTTTAATTACCATAAATTAGGCTTATTCAAATCTTTCCACACAGTATTTTTTATATAGTTCATATACTGACATCATTTGCATCAGACCTTGCGTACGAGTGCCTGTATTCATCTAATGTACGTGCAACAGTGTAACTCATTTATGTGTTTTTGGACAACAAAATGGAGGTCTATGGCTTTGGCTCCACAGACAATACTTGTCCACAGGATCAGTTAACTGCTGTTATTTTGGCCTTTTCATGGAATATCACCAGACTTGTATTTTAACTGGCGTTTCATCAGATCTGTAACGCGAGACCCTGCAGCATAGCGTGACACACTGACTGACCTTGTTCACGGTCACAGGCCATTAGTGGCCGCAGCAGGATCAATACATTGTGCCATACTGTATGATGTCATTATAACCAGGTCAGACCTTAGCCAAAGACACAAAAGGGAACTTGTCCATCTCCAGCTGCGTCTCCTCTCCGCTCTGTCCGTTCAGCTGACCCTTCAGTATTCGAGCTGCCGTCACCGTGGGAACACCCATACCTAGACAGCCAAATTTAGTTCGACTGTTAGGACTCGTTTCCCCTTCAGGGCGGGACAGAAGGAGACTGCCCATGACAAACATAAACACTTTTTACTCACTGCTGTGCACAGTTTGCAACGCATGAGAGGTTTTTATATTTTCTTTGACATTTTAGAACAAGATGACCGCTGTTAGGCAAAACATTTTCTTACATATAAATGACTCCAAAAACAGACACTTGAAGAAACAGAGGCAGAAGAAGAAAACAGATCACGGAAAGAAAGGAGCTTGTGTAGCCAATATGTAACTTGCAAGAACATGATGACTGGGGACTTGTTTAGATGCCTGAATGTGAAGATAATCACAGGAAAATATGAGAAGCAGTTAAATATCCTCCTAGGTACCTGCTGTTCTCATCTTCATCTTTCTTGCATTGTACAGGAAGTAAAAGAAATTGTGTCACCGTTTGCCTAAGGTTTTGTTTGATATGTTACACTAATGTTGGCAGACTGCCGTAGATCAATAAATCATACATGGTAAGCAAAACCCAGGACTCAAATGTACTATTTTCCAGTTAGACAGTTATTACCTATTGTCGAATGTTGTTGTTATTCTCTAACTGTGCTAACATGACCATGCATGCAGCAGTGTGCAAGAATGACATTGTATACCTAGAGTCAAAACAGAGAGAGCTGAGGAAAATAAAGATTATTATAAAACATTTTAAATTCCTCATCCATTTTCTCCTGGATTACTGGATTTACACAGTGTTCGGGGAAATTTCATAATTCCTGGCTACAAATCAGACTACAAACATAATGATGTCCTGTCTTACCGTCTCCGAGGAAGAGGATGAGATTCTTTGCTTTGTTTGTATTGAGTTTTTGCAGCACCAGGGCATTCTTTAGGGTCCGCTGGGCCCAAGTATTCCAATACTTGGGGTCCTTCTCTCGTTCTGTGTGTGGAAATAAACAAGTCTGGTTAGTTTTGGATAGTTAAAGCAATCAACAAATACAATGAAAAATAAACAGAATTTTCCATAGTCGAAGGCCTTCGTATGTCTTGTTTATTTATGCAAACAACAGTCAAAAAAATAGACAAAGTCAAAGATATCCTGTTTACTAGCATGCATGACAAAGAAAATGATTAAATCCTCACATGTCAAACAAGAAATGTTTATCATTTTTGCTTAAAAATCATGAAAATGGTATTTCATTAAAAGGATCAGTGTGTAGTTGTGGATTTCCTCAGTCTCTTCTGCAGTATTCAGTTGAACACAGGTGAAAAAGGATTTATAAATCATTGCAGTCTGTTTTTATTTATGTTTTACACAGTGTCCAAGCTTCTTTGGAATTGGGTTGAAGAATAGGCTAAATGTTTCTTCAATGTGTGAAATCACAACTTTATCTAATGTTTATAGACATGAACAGAGAGACATCATCTGCCTCTGTGTGTATTCATTGCCTATTCACATGATCTGTTTACCAAACTGTACTCAAGGTCCTCTCATTGAACAGCCAGTTAATTACAAAAAATGTCATTTTGGTTATGTTGCACAAGCTTATCTGCTTGACATTATGAGTAAACTGAAAGATGTGCCCTTCTAAAATCAAACAGTTTGTGGTTTGACGTTCAGTTTGGGGTGGTTCAGGATGCCTCATGAGTTGTCACGTCTCCACACTGGTGTCCAAAATCTTGACTTGATGTTGTATCCCCGCACAGGTTCGAACCCTGCTCACAGCGAATGCAGCTTGAATGCTTGGGAAAATTGAGTATTTCTGACAACATTTGTTCTCGTTGCTGTTGTAACTACCGTAATTTTCGGACTATAAGCCGCTACTTTTTTCACACGCCTTGAACCCTGCGGCCTATACAACGGTGCGGCTTATTTATTATTTTTACTGCCACCGGGGGTCACTCTCTAGCAGTAAACGCAAAAGTGAGACAGACGTGGGGAAAGATTATGCGCCGAAGAAGACACTATCGTAATTTTCGGACTATAAACCGATTTTCTAACCATGCGGGCATGTTCATCCTGTGTTGGTGCTGTGTTTTATTTTCTAACCATGCAGGCATGTTCATCCCGTGTTGGTGCTGTCTTGATGCCGTGTTGGTGCTGTGTCGATGCCGTGTTGATGGCGTGTTGGTGCCGTACTGCCGATTTTCAGGCACAGTTTGAAAAAAAGCGTGTCTTAAATTAAAACTAAAAAAAAATCTTCCGTCTACCGTCTTTCTTTGTAAATGTCTCATGTTACAACATGAAAACCTGCGGCTTATATTCAGGTGCGGCCTATATATGTACAAAATGTATTTTCTTTTCAAATTTAGCTGGTGCGGCTTATATTCAGGTGCGCTCAATAGTCCGAAATTTACGGTACTTCATACAATCCACAACAATCATTAATTGGTAAGAATGACTCAATGTCTTTGGAATCCCCTTCTGATACCAAACAGTTTGTGATTTCACGTTCAGGATGCCTCATGAGTTGTCACGTCTCCACACTGGTGTCCAAAATCTTGACTTGATGGTGTACTGGCATTTAAAACTAACGTACCTATGGTCAATGTGAGCTCCATTTTGCGACTGGTTGATTAATCCATGCGGTGTGAGCATGAAAGTTTGAAGTTACAGCTGTAATACCGGATACCCACTAAATAAAATCTATTGACCAAGTGATTAAGGTGTAGTGATCAAAATACATATAATTTTCAACGAAAGCTGTGATGGCCGAGTGGTTAAGGCGTTGGACTTGAAATCCAATGGGGTATCCCCGCGCAGGTTCAAACCCTGCTCGCAGCGATTCAAGCTTGTATGCTTGGGAAAATTGAGTATTTCTGACAACATTTGTCCTCGTTGCTATTGTGACTACTTGAGACAGTCCACAACAAGGATCATTAATTGGTAAAAATCACTCAATGTCTTTGGAATCCCCTTCTAAAATCAAACAGTTTGGGGTGGTGGTTTGACGTTCAATTTGGAGTGGTTCAGGATGCCTCATGAGTTGTCACGTCTCCACACTGGTGTCCAAAATCTTGACTTGATGTTATACTGGCATTTAAAACTAACGTACCTATGGTCAATGTGAGCTCCATTTTGCGACTGGTTGATTAATCCATGCGGTGTGAGCATGAAAGTTTGAGGTTACAGCTGTAATACCGGATACCCACTAAATAAAATCTATTGACCAAGTGATTAAGGTGTAGTGATCAAAATACATATATTTTTCAACGAAAGCTGTGAAAACATTTGTCCTCGTTGCTACTGTGACTACTTGAGACAGTCCACAACAAGGATCATTAATTGGTAAGAATGACTCAATGTCTTTGAAATCCCCTTCTAAAATCAAACAGTTTGTGCTTTGACTTTCAGTTTGGGGTGGTGCTGTGACGTTCAATTTGGGGTGGTTCAGGATGCCTCATGAGTTGTCACGTCTCCACACTGGTGTCCAAAATCTTGACTTGATGTTATACTGGCATTTAAAACTAACGTACCTATGGTCAATGTGAGCTCCATTTTGCGACTGGTTGATTAATCCATGCGGTGTGAGCATGAAAGTTTGAGGTTACAGCTGTAATACCGGATACCCACTAAATAAAATCTATTGACCAAGTGATTAAGGTGTAGTGATCAAAATACATATATTTTTCAACGAAAGCTGTGATGGCCGAGTGGTTAAGGCGTTGGACTTGAAATCCAATGGGGTATCCCCGCGCAGGTTCAAATCCTGCTCACAGCGATTGAAGCTTGAATGCTTGGGAAAATTGAGTATTTCTGACAACATTTGTCCTTGTTGCTACTGTGACAGGCCACAACAAGTATCATTAATTGGTAAGAATGACTCAATGTCTTTGGAATCCCCTTCTAAAATCAAACAGTTTGTGCTTTGACGTTCAGTTTGGGGTGGTGCTGTGACGTTCAATTTGGGGTGGTTCAGGATGCCACATGAGTTGTCACGTATCCACACTGGTGTCTAGGGGTGCAACGGATCAAAAAACTCACGGTTCGGATCGTTTCTCGGATCAGAGTCACGGATCGGATCATTTTTCGGATCAGCAAAAAAAAAAAAAAAAAAGACAAGACAAATAAACTAGTGCTGTCAAAAATATCGCGTTATTAACGCGTTAACGCAAAACAATTTTAACGCCGTTAGTTTTTTTATCGCAAGATTAACGCTCTTTGTGACCTAGTGAACTTGTAGTTTTTTCATAAGCTGTGGCCACTGCTAGTAACGTTAGAAAAACTACAGGATCCAGCTGTAAACCGGAAGCAAAACAATAAGCGCGCCCCACGCTACCGTATTGTGTGGATGTCGAGCACGAGATGCTGAAATGGACGCTGCTTACAAAATTATGAATGGAAAAGTTAGGTAGATAAAAGTTATCTGTGTGTATTGTCGGTGTGAACTGAGTTATCATCGTAGCACATCCAGTCTGAAATACGACTTGATGGCCAAACACACCGGCAATTCAAATTCTCCGCCTCCTCCTCCGCGTCATAACCAGGCGACAATGGATGGATTTATTTTGTATCACCCTGCTTTGAAGGTTGTTGAGGGGGCTGTTTTTGTGAATAGGTATTTATTTTTTTGTCATCTGTTTATTGATAGTGTTGCTTTGTTTGAGATTTTGCTTCAGACGTGAATGGCTGTAACACTACATGTTGTTGTTGTGGTTTGCAATAAAAAAAACATTTGCACAAAGCAAGCCTATCCACTTTTCCATGTTGATAAGAGTATTAAAATGATAATTCAAGGGACATTTAGAATAGATAAAAATGTGCGATTAATTTGCGATTAATCGCGAGTTAACTATGACATTCATGAGATTAATCGCGATTAAATATTTTAATCGATTGACAGCACTAAAATAAACATAAGTTTTGTCTTTTTGTTTATTAACACTTTGAAATTATTAAATTAAAATATATAAAATCAACTTAAAGTGCACAAGGCATAATATCTTCTTAACATAATTAATAAAAAACAACTTAAAGTGCAACATAAAAAGGCATATCTCCTTCCTTTAAACATGGACCAATGACCATTAATAAAAAACATGTCTGCACCTATAAACACACCGATAGCGTCTGTGATGGCCCGGTCTGATTGTGCAACAAAGGGGCTGCTTAAATGCCGCGGTGATAAGCAGTTGTTGAGCAGCCTTCGTTTTCACTCCTGTCAGTGAAACACCGGGGTGATGTCGCTTCAAATGCGCGGCCATGCTTGATGTGTTTCCACTGTCATATGGCTTTCTTGTGCCACAGTGCCTACACACCGTCACGGTTTTATCCACTAACCTCTTTCCTTCATCATTATATTTGACAGGGAAGCCAAAATGCTCCCATACAGGGGATTTAAATGACGCGGGGCATTCAAGCTCCTCCGTTCCTCCGCTCGCCATGACCACGCTGTGTGTGGACTGAACATGCGCGCAACTTTTTTTTTTTCATAAATCAATCCGCGGATCACGTGTGTGCCGAACCGAAGATATTGATCCGAACGGATCACGGATCAGTGATGATCCGTTGCACCACTACTGGTGTCCAAAATCTTGACTTGATGTTATACTGGCATTTAAAACTAACGTACCTATGGTCAATGTGAGCTCCATTTTGCGACTGGTTGATTAATCCATGCGGTGTGAGCATGAAAGTTTGAGGTTACAGCTGTAATACCGGATACCCACTAAATAAAATCTATTGACCAAGTGATTAAGGTGTAGTGATCAAAATACATATAATTTTCAACGAAAGCTGTGATGGCTGAGTGGTTAAGGCGTTGGACTTGAAATCCAATGGGGTATCCCCGCGCAGGTTCAAACCCTGCTCGCAGCGATTCAAGCTTGTATGCTTCGGAAAATTGAGTATTTCTGACAACATTTCTCCTCGTTGCTATTGTGACTACTTGAGACAGTCCACAACAAGGATCATTAATTGGTAAGAATCACTCAATGTCTTTGGAATCCCCTTCTAAAATCAAACAGTTTGGGGTGGTGGTTTGACGTTCAATTTGGAGTGGTTCAGGATGCCTCATGAGTTGTCACGTCTCCACACTGGTGTCCAAAATCTTGACTTGATGTTGTACTGGCATTTAAACCTAACGTACCTATGGTCAGTGTGAACTCTATTTTATGACTTGCTGATTAATCCATGCGGTGTCAGCATGAAAGTTCGAGGTTACAGCTGTAATACTGGATACCCACTAGATAAAATCTATTGACCGAGGGATTAAGGTGTGGCGATCAAAATACATATAGGTTTCACTGAAAGCTGTGATGGCCGAGCGGTTAAGGCATTGGACTTCTAAATCCAATGGGGTATCCCCGCGCAGGTTCAAACCCTGCTCACAGCAATTAAAGCATGAGGTTGAATGTTTCTGACAACAAATGTCTTCTCTGTTTTCGTTCCTCCAATGAACGAGGCCTCTGCCATTGGTGCACTCAGGGCAATCCAAGCTCTTCTCGTCACGCTACCAGTTCCTACGAGGGCAGTGGTGTCCTTCTCTACCTTACATCCTCTTGTAGCATTACCAACAACTGCACATGCTAAATCAGTCATTCTGTGGCCCTTCAAAGAACTGCAGTTTTTGGCACTTCTGCATTGGCTTCACTTCACAGCCACACAGGTTGCCTCTTGATTGCAACCCCACTGCCTCATTCTCACCTTCCAAGTCCATTCTAGAGCCAGTATTTAGTTCACCCTGCTATTAATTAGTTAAAATTAGATTAGTTTAGTTAGTTTGGAAACATGGCAGTTCAACATAGAGGACTTCATGGAGCGTTGAGATAAAAAGGGGCTCATTCTAAAGTAAAGAAAAACATAATGATTCCTATTTTTGGGTGGTTAGACACTAATGAAAACATGCATCTTGTATCTTATATCAATATTCTACTATGATGGCAGCAGTTATTCCACGACAAATAACACCTCTATCTCCTGCAGAGCAGCAGGCTTGTAATTTCTCACGAAAATGTATTCAAACAATCAATTCCTGTTATTTTCTTGGCACAACCAAACTAAATAGATCTACATAAATATCCATAGTTTTTACAACAAAAGCAGTAAACCTTTTAAACTTCCTTAAAAGGTTCACTGAACATCTCCTGTCTGGCTGGAGAGTTGTTATTTTGGTGGCGACTGACTAACAACACTGTAACTTACCAGGGAATTGCGGCTTCCCAAAACTCCCCAAGATCAGCGAGGAACAAATGATGAGCAGGGCTGTCACCTTCATGTTGTCGTCTCTGTGCAGCTGACGCATTACTCTAGACAGCCATAACATGCCACTTTAAGAAGATGAAGAAGCCCGTCTGCAGACGCCTCACAGCTGGCGGGAGAAAAAGAACACACACTTAATGTGTAATTAAGTCTGTGTCATCTTGTCAGACACGAGCACTGACATACTAGTCTAATATCTATTTACTGTGTGATGATTTGACTGAGTACGCTTGATTCAGGGTAACAACACACTTGCTCATGCTGTGCCACTTCAAATATCCACTCTGTAAGAGCAGAGGCTCCTCTGGAGTATTTGTTGTTCCCTTTGTGGGACGATAGAGAGTCCCCATCCTCTCATGCAGGCTTTCCACATGAAGAAACAGGAAGTAATGAATGAAGAAATTAGGGTGTGTGTTGAGGCAAAACGCAACCAACGGTGTGTTTTCATGTCGTTAAAGGCTTTGTTGATGAAATTTCTTTGATGTTGAACCTGGTGTCAGTTGTATAAAGTAGATCTTTGAGCCCACCATCAGGCTTTGCAGCAGAAAACAAAATAAGAGCTTTGGGTTAAAGTTAAGCTGGAGGCCTCGCTGTGAATGTAAGTAGTCACAATAGGGGCCCTTATGGGTCCTGGCCAGTCAGGCTTTCATCTATAATTATCCTCGCCCTCCTCCTTTTCTTCCCTGTACTTATAGTCAAGGTCATTTTAATGGGATTGAGCTCCATAGTACTCAGAGGTTTAAGGGCCATAATAAAGCTGATTAACGCCAAATGATTGACTGGACACATCCACCCACAAGGAAAAAAACATTCAGGATACTAATGCTTTTATTCGAAAATATCTTTCACCTCCGCAATCCAACAACTTGAGTGTGGATAATACCAAACTCATCAAACAGCACTGAAGGCATTATACAGTTAAATCTAGTTTGTGGTGTTTCTCAACAAGTCCCAGCCTATTCAATGTCAATTTGCATACATGCACTTTGGACACCTTTTCTTGCTGACGATAATAAAATTTCAAAGAGCTTGCAAAAAAAATATTCACCAAATCAACAACTCCAAAAGCTTGCTCAGACCAGGTTCTGTGCCAGAGTCCTTCTGGATAAATATTATGATAAGAACAAGTATGAACCAACCCAATGATGTAGAAGAATGAGCAGAAATCATGCATATATAAAAAGTTAAGTATTAATCCAGTTGCTATTACCCATTCCCCCTGATGCAGCAGACATAGTCGGCGCCCCTTAAAATCTGCCAGGTCCACCCAGGGGCAGTGAACCAGCCAGTCTGCAGGTGAAGTAGCACAGCAGTACCAACACAGCCGCCAGCAGGATGCCAGTCAGGGCAGTGGTCAGTATCACGTTAAATCCAGCTTCAGTCATGGTGTCAGTAAAGATTTGGCTCCAAAACCCAAGCTGTTGTAAAATGGGGTGAAATTTCCCAGCAGTAAATAACTTCACCTCCCCCTTGAGCTCTTTCCCTGCGCTGCCACTGAAGCAAGTCACTTGAATGTGTCACTCCAGCAGGTATGGCAGCTCCAAAACAAGGATTAGGTTTTTAATTACACTGAGGAGGGGAGGGCGGACAGATAGCGGCTCCAAAATATTCCGATCAAACCTCTCTACATTTATTGTGCTGTGTCTGATTTTCATGACAGACGACAGAGATGTGTGTTATCTTCTCTGTCTCAGTTCACTCTGATTGCCAAGGACACTAAACACAGTTGCCAGTTTTTAAATGGGCAACTTGGTTTGCTTCTCACACCAGGCTGCCTCATCCAGCCTCTTGTATGCACACAGAATAACTAACATTTAAACTGAATTTCACACCGATTGGGGTGCATTTCCCCTATTTTTATGTATGAATAATTAGCTAAATAATAATAATTTTAAAAAAAAACATTAAACTTTGGCAAGAAGTAAGTGGAATTTGCTCATGCCCCAAAAATCCAATATGCAAAATGACATGTTTAAATGTTAGATTGTGCCATTAAATCCCCCAAATGAGACATAAAAGGGGGTAGAAAAGCATTTTACTGCAGCCTCTATACATTTAAAGTGGTGGGTGGACATGAATGGATGCAGGGAAACCCCTGAACACATTGTAATCACTTCTACAAGCTCAAACTGTCTAAATGACTTTTAGGTTTCTATCAAAATTTGGCTGCATAATAAACGAATTAAAACAATACTACTAAAGACCAGCCTCTAGTCCTGGTGAAAAAATGGGGTATTAACAGAGCTGGTCTCGGTGCAACAGTTGAAAAAATAAAATCTTTTAAAACCTCATTTCACGTTGCTTCAGAGCAAAGATAAACTCGTAGTAATATTCAGAGGAGATGCTGAGAGGAAATATGTAAATATTATCACCAACATTTGAAGCCGACACTCCAGCCGACAGCGTGTTTCTGCACAAGCAACCTGTTATCTGTGTAAAACAATCCCCCCCAAAAAGTTGCATTGTTGTTTTACTTACTCCAAATCGGTGTTATCCGGGTCAGAAATCTACATCCAAAATGTGCCTGCAGTTCATTCAGTCCTTCACCTTCAAAATGTGTGTCCCTGTCGCTGCTTTCAGTCCTTTTTATAAGGCCACACTTGTTCGACTCTGGCTCTCGGGGTCTGAGAATAGCGGTCTGTATCCCACGGGGGGGGGGGGGGGGGGGAGAAAGAAAAAAAACAAAAACCTTAGAAATAACGATGCCATGCTGCTGCTGTGGGAGTACATGGACCGAGAGCTCCGCCTGTCTGACGACCGATGCACTGCTTCAAGGACAGAGCACCGTAATTATACTGTAAGGAAGTGGAGGAGGAAGTATTTAAATGATTAAAAATCCTGCTTTTAAAAAGGCATTTTACAGGAACTCATGCAGGAATATTGTATCATATATTATAATAAGAGATTGTTATTACGAATGCATTAACATGGATACAGAGATTTTAATGTTGGCACAGACAGGACTACATTAAAGTGCACACACATTACAAAAGGGCTGCATAAAGTGCAGTACATTCAGACAAAACAGTTTGACAAGAAACAACAGACAGAGTGTAACAAACTTATGCTACATATGGCTATATACAGTATGACTGTGGTAAGTATATACAGTAGAGAGGTAGATACTGAATAAAATTAAAATAAAAGTAGCAACAGAGATAAAAGATGCAAAGTCTGCATGGATATATGTGCAAAACTCTTTGCCAACCTAGTAGTATTGGTCCTTTAACTGTGACTAACTCATTCAGTGGTTTTTCTTTATTATTGTAACTTTCTACATTGTAGATTAACACTGAAGACAAACCATCCTTACATAGCCTGGATGTGTGCTTTGGGGTTATTGTACTGTTGAAAAACAAATAATGTTTCCACTAAGTCCAAACAGATGTGATACTGTATCATGGACAAATGCCACATACCACAGTATTTACTAGTTTGCAAAACCCATCCCTATGGGCCTTTTAAAATGGACAAAACTCAACATTACAGTATAAAATCCTTGCTGTTGTCCTTGTGGCCTCCTTTGGATGTCACTGTGGGTCTGTTCCTGCCCTTCACAGCTGTAAACTGATCAGCTGCAGCTGAACAAGGTTATATGTAAAGCAATCATAATATGGGATACAACATCTGCAGCACTATTTTCTTTGTTTGGTGTAGTTTTTTCCTTCTTCCCAGCCTTACAACTGGCTAATTAGCATAACATTTATCAACCAACCATCAAGACAAATAGGCCTTAGCGTACGATAGCATATGTTGAGATCTGCTATGTGATATTTTTATACGACAGTAGCCTCATCCTCTTGTAAACATGATTGATTTTTTTAAATTAAACCCATCTCAGTCTATGTCACTTTGGAGCTCTTTCTGCTTGGAAAACCAACAGAGCAGATCCAGTAAGGCCAAGAGGGTGCTTTCACCAAAGGCTCTTTTTTCCCTGTTAAAAGGGTTTTTTTGTGGGCAAGTTTTTCCTCACTCGAACCAAGGGTCTAAGGACAGAGGGTGTCACTCCCTGTACAGATTGTAAAGCCCTCCGAGGCAAATGTATTTTGTGACTTTGGGCTATACAAATAAAATTTGATTTGATTTGATTTGATTTCACTGAACACAGTCAAGCTACTTTTTTTAAATTATTTTTTTATCCCTTTATAGTATAGGCACATGAACCATTTGAAGGGTGACAGTTAGCTGGCTAACTGTTAGCTAACTAGCTGGTTAGACAGTCATGTGTTTGTCATATTAAGTCTATTTAGCCCCCTAACTGTTGAATGTGTGTAAGCATGATGTCAAATTTTAATTTATAACACTTGTAACTGTTAGGAGTCCAGATAAATAAGGCTAGCGTTAAAGGTCCAGTGTGTAGGATTTAGCAGCACCTAGCGGTGAAGTTGCAGATTACAACAAAATGAATACTCTCTCATGTCTCACCCTCTCCTTCTTAGCAAGTAGGAAAAACTCTGGCTGCGAAATTCAAATAGAAAAGAGATAGATATAAAGGGCTCATTTTATGACAACAAAAACACAACGATTCATATATTCAGGTTATTATACACTAATGAAAACTTACTAATAAATATTACATTCAATTCCTGCAAAGAAATATCTGGACAAGTACATTGTGTTACTCTCGATAAACAAGCATATTGGGGAGGGAAGCTTTGTTTATTATTTTATTTAGTTAGCTAACTTGCCTAGCTTATGTTATTTGTAGTAACTGTGAACCTATATATTATATTAGACATGAACAACCAAATGTAGTGAAGGTTGGACACTCTACTGTCAGGTACCGGACTACCATAAATGAGCTTTAACAGAAGAAATAAATGAATATTCCGTTAACAAGTAAAAGAAATGTGGTCAAAAACAAGTTTGTTTATTTTTACAAGCATGACAGCTTTAGCACACATCCTGGTTGAGTGGTTTTCATGAGTGCGGGATGATTTCCGGGGTAGCGGCGTGACGGAGACAGCTTCAGTGGGATGTGAACTATCTTGACAGTGAGGCGCAGTCTCTTTGGTTGTTTTAGCTGAGGCTCACTCACTGTCCCCAGTCAGACAGCACGAGAGTCACGGCAGTGGCGGCGGAGACCATCTGACAGCAGGGGTAAGAACACGTCCTCTGACTTGTAACCCGTGCTCAGATATGCTGTTTTAAGTTAATCTTACACAGTTAATGTCTTTAAATCGTCTTTCTGAGGAATGACACAACATCACATGTGTTTAATTTTACGCTGGGACTGATTATTGATGATTATTAAAGGCGTGTTTGCACTTGTTGACATCAGACTAGATGTTTTTCTAACTAAATTTCGCATTGAACTAATGCAACTGATGTGTGTGTATATGTTATATAACTACACAGTATGTAACGTGGCTATATACGGGACCTTGCATGGAGTTCAGTGACCTTTTGTAGCTGTATTGTGTTTTAATCTCCTCTTAAATAGTATGCTTTACTCCCATACTTTATCTTTATAAAAATATGTTGGCACACCTTTTCATGCAACCTCAGGCTATTTCACAAACTTCCAAGTAACTCTGACACACACAAGGTTCTCCTTTTTTTTCTTCCCCCATCTGATCTTCACAGGTATTCATCACTGAGTCATGTATTCATCATGAAACTACCACCTAACAAGCTGACATCTCAATAATCTTCATATTTTATGCTGAATAAATCCATCCCTTGCAACCAAAGCCAAAATTAGTACAGCCACAATTTAGTTAAACACATAACTATGGTTTGTGTGTGTGTTTTTTTTTTTTCTTGATTTACTGGTCATAGCGGCATAAAATTAATATTTACTTCCACTGTCCAAATGTTAGCTTAGTTTGTAGGGAGTTCATTTATCTTATGGGGGGGGGGGGACTTGTAAGCAACCCCATGGAAGAGATCATCAATTAAATATACCTTAAAGCAAACAGGCTCAAATGTAAAATGTTATCTACTGGTTTTGTTTGTTCAACTAAGCTTGGCAACACAGAAACACATCATCAGGATCATCTTGTCAAAAGGGTGAAGGAGAGGATGTAGGAACAAATAACTTTATTTATGCAGCAAAACAGTTGTTACACAGCTCAAAAGAGCAGTTAAAGTAGAGCTTTTTGCATGTATCAAAGCCAGTTTATTGCCAAAATGTGGATTGCATCACTTTAAAGTCAGCTCCCCTCTATGGTACTACTGCTTTATTACACATTGTTTCAACTCATGAAACAGTTAAAATGACACGTTGGCTTGCTTCACTAATAGTACGAACAAATGCCTGAGTGATTGATTGGTTTAATAAGGTTACACGGCTCTGGATGAGTTACACTCAGGGAGCTCGGTTTACTCTGCAGTTATTCATTAACTAGGTGTGATCGCGAATGAGCTTCAGGGCGCAACCACAGCAGGAACTGGTAATCTCTGTCTCCTGTTATCTGTCTGTGCCTCAAATGAAAATCTCATTGTAAGCAAGCTTTCCATGTGCCACTCCTTATGCTGAAAAAAACTAGTCAAACTAGGAGACCTGCAAACATACAGTATCGTGACATGTTTTGTTGTACTTTGCATGTCTGCAGGAGCTGATTGTACATTAAACTTTGTCTGCTCACAGTAGATATCGTGCATGCACGGTGACACAAGACCTATCTGGGTGATATTTGATCATTGCGCATACGTCAGAGTACCTGAAATGTGGACAGAAGAATGACTTAAGTCTTTTGGCAACTAGGAATCTGAAGAATTTCAGAGTGTGAGGAGGAAGAAAAAGCAAGAACTTTTTTTTATTTGCTTGACAAAAAATAAACCAAAGTGTGTTATGACTCCGGTGAAAACGTCCCTCAGCTTAGTTTAACAATCCTACTCCGGAGCAGGGAAAAGCCGATTGCCTGGGAAAATAGCTCTTTTTGTTGTTGTTTTTTTGTTAACACTTCATTATCAGGGTGTTTTCTCCAAAGGAAGCATCTCTGTGTTGTGGAAAGAAAGAAATTTCCAAAGCTGGCCTGACGTCAGAGGTCAGGAGCTGAAAAGACAGACAACTTTGTCTTATCTGTTGCCTTCAGGCAGAAACACAGGGAACTGAACACGAGAGATAAAGAGCTGAAGTGGCTAGCAGCTTTATTTATGACTCTAGGTGTTGAGTCACCGTCCCGATCTGTTTGTTTGCTGCATTCGATACGTGAGCATACAGTCAACTTATAGCACATAGTGCACGTGCCACGGGGTCAAGACCTCACATACAAGTCAACAGGGGGACAGTACGCGCGGTAAACAACCTCGTACATATTGTAACTGCAACGTGGGCAGCCCTTCAGATGAGATAACGTTGAAGCTGTTTGTACTCTGCTTGTTTAATCTTGTAGCAAGAAGCGTGGTCATGTTTGCATTTGGCATCGTGGTGGTATTCCTGGAATGTTTTCCAAACCTCAGCGTTCTCATTAGGGATTCAAAAAAAAAAAAAAAAAAGGGTTAACTGATTGCTTTTACGTGCAAAGGGGAAGTTCTGTTCTTCTGTGGCTGTTACCTTATGGGTAATGTCTTGTGGTTATGAGTACGCTATCAGCACAAAACTGAAAAGCAGAAGTTGGATTTCAACTCCAATCACGGAGGTCAAGTAACTTATCACACAGAATACGAGGCTTAGATTGTCACTTAGCTTGTTTTTGGTGTGTAGTCTTTAATTACGGCTCCTCTTGTGGTCTCAAACCACATCTAGACCTAGAATCTGACTGGCTTACCATGGTGGTTGACTGAGCCGCCTTCCTTCAGATGCAAAATGTGTTTACTGCCAGCTTACGTCAAACAGGCCTGTAAATCACCTGGAGTCTCCTTCCTTCCGCTAATGTCTTGTCAGCCTTAGTTTTTAATTATTATTTTTTTTATTTTATTCTATAAATTCTCGTCCTGTTCTCGTTTTTCTCCTTCAGAAATAAACCGTCAGACACTATAGTCGCTGTCAAACAAACAGCAGTGCCCACTCCCAAACACAAACACGCTCCAGTTATTCTTGGAGGAATGCCCCCCGCGCTACAAATAATCGTCTGGTTTGCAGGATCAGTGACGAATTACTGACGCATGTTTGTGGTTTTACGGCCTCACTCTGGGGCTGTGGCCTTGCGTCCTTTCCAAGAATCGTGGGATTCTGACCTCTCATACTATCAGCTTTTTCTTTTTTTTTTTTTTTGAGGGGGGAAGACTTCTTCACACTCAGGACAAACTGTCCAGAACTGACCTTGACACAGAGACTATTATTAAGGGCATCTTTTTGTATTTTCTAATGGCTCCCAGTTGCCACTTAGCGTGACTCTGGACATCAACAGGAACTCCTCAGTTTCTCTGCTCTGCTTTCCTATCATTGCAGCTTGCTATGGCATGCTGATGACCTCAGATTTGAACTATTTACACATAATTCCTAGTTTCAGGATTATGCTGATTAGGATCTAGAGGTGGCTCATTGAATCAGGTGCAAATAGCTGATATTAGTCACCAAACATCATTAACAGGAAAGGGAAGGCTGTGTCACCAACAAGGGATTCAGCTCAGAGGCTGGAGGAGGGGGGTCAATCTATGTGGCAACATGTGCAACCACATCTGCACAGACTCCAATGCCAGGAAAGTGTTCAAAAACAGCAAATGTGTGCTGAGGAATGTGTGTGCGACAACAACACGGTTTGTGCCAGTGTATACTGCTATTTGTCACTGCTGTGTGATCCAAAACAGACCACATACATACCTTAAATGTGAAATGGATATCCTTTAATCCTTTAATGAACTGTAGGTTATCCTAAATATCGATGCAGACTAAATGCAGCATGTATGTGTGCAGCGTCAAACATCAATATAACCATTAGGCCCTTTTTTCTCTCAGCTATAGGTCATTTGAAGCCATTTATGTAACTGAAAGTGTCCTAAAAACAATTGTGACCTCTTATTTCTCTCTCTCCTCCCTCTCTGTATCACTTCAGTCCTCCATCTTTTGTGTCAACAGTCCTTTTTACAAGCCGATAGTTTGACTTGGCTGGCCTGATGCTGGATTTAACAGAGTTTAAAAACACACAGGAAGTGTTTGGACATTCGTTCGAGTTTATTTCTTGTTATTTTTTTTAGCATTAAGATAAAGCTAACAGCTTACTATGGTTGATTTGAGACATCTTGTCTGATAGAAAACAAGATTTCACAAGAATTTGTACTCCTGGTTTTCCTGGAATTCTGTGGAATTCTTGCGGTAGGAACACATATTATTCTTTGTGGCATGTTTACGTGAAACAAGTGGGAGCTAAAATAAATCATGGATCTGCAACTGGATTGTCTCCTGGCCACGTTTACAAGAAAAAAATCTGTATCTGCATCAGTCACTGGTTTTTCTTGTGCTCAGTGTATGTCAACGTGGGACGATGCAAGCCAGGGCATGAAGGTAAACGTCATGTTACACGGCTGATGTATGTTTGTTGTGTTTTATTTCGGCGAATAGTCAGGACTTTTGTTGAGCAATCAGTCTGGAGTGAGCTATCAGGCAGACAGACAGCTGAAGTTAATCATTACCCTCTTTGGCACTGTAGGGTAAGAAAATCAGACACGCAAACATGCATCTGTCGTGTCTCATGTTTCAGCAATAGGACTTTTGTTTACTAGTGTTATATTAACGTTTTATTTGTTTTAACCAAATGAGTCATTCGTTTGACCATAAAAATGATGGGCACGGTTGATTTATAGATGAAAAATAAGAGTTTTGTATTGATCAGCTGATCAGTATTAACTATAATTATATTTAACTGTTACCAGTATAACAGTATAAAGAATGGACAGCGTTTCTGTAACATGGCATGTTGGCAGTCCTGCCTCTGCGGCCTACCAGCTAAGACATGGATCATCGGTGGACCTGAGGCGGACTGAATGAAACCTGGTTGCTCAAACAAGCCAGATGCAATGGCACCCACCTGTCAGTCAAAGCAGCTACCCTGTTAATTATGCATAACTTAAGCCTAATATAAGATTTACACTTAGTCTTTTAGCTGACACTTTCATCCAAAGTGACTTTCAAAAAAGGGAAACAAACAAGCTACAATGAGTCTTGGGACATGTTAGTGCAGCAGTAAGTACTGTGACAGTTGTAGAGAGAGATAGATTTACGCTAGTGCGAGGAGAAGAGGTACTCTCTACAGAGCTGGGTCTTTAGGATGCTCCTGCTCTGGTAGGAACTGGTAGCATGTGGCACCAACAGGAAGAACGGACAAACGGCATAGTTAATTGGAGGAACGCAAACACAGAAGACATTTGTTGTCAGCAACATTCACTTTACCGTAAGCATTCAAGCTTAGATCGCTGTGAGCAGGGTTTGAACCTGCGTGGGGATACCCCATTGGATTTCGAGTCCAACGCCTTAACCACTCGGCCATCACAGCTTTTTCTATGGAGAGTTTAAATCAGCGTACAGTTGTCATGAGTGGGACAACCTCTGCAACTGTGATTAAAGCCAATGCGGAAGTGCCAGAAATTGCAGCTCCTCAAATGGCCACTTGAGGCTGGCTACAGAACTCCATAAGCCCCCATGTTAAAATGTCCACATGTTTACAGCCTGGTACAAAAAAACGTTTTGGTCTCTATAGCTAATTTACCCATTCATGACAACTGTACTGAGGGTGAATTTTTTTTATAACTCACCTGTTCAAATTATATTAAGGCTTAAAGTTATACCTAATTAACAGTGTGGCTGCTTGGATTGACATGTAGGTACCATTACAGATGGCTTGCTTGAGCCTGAGGTCTGCTGATGATCCACATCTTTGGCAATTTTTAGATTAGCTGTGAGGCAGGAGAGGTAGGAATGCTAAAATGGCGGTGGCCAGCACCACCACAATCTGAGCTTCACAACGGCTCTTCAGAAACTTGTGGGTGACGTCACGCATTTGCTGTCCAATCTTTATACTGTCAGTGGTTCACGTAAATGCCTCTGTGGCCTGAATGATGGCATCTCGCTGGGATTGATAGGGTTAAATTTAGTTGTTTTATTATTGAGGGGAAACATTTATCTGATCACAGATTTTATGTTTCATACTGTGTGCTGCATTTGTAGCAGACTTTCAATTTGCATTAATCCCATTTATTATATATATATATATATATATATATATATATATATATATATATATATATATATATATATATATATATATATATAATATTTTTCAGAATGTAATTAACATTCAGTTTTTTGGACTGAGATAATTGTGTTTTTAGATATATTTATTTTTTTAGATCCCAAGTACAGTGTGGATGTTGTATTTAGTAGTGCTTGCTAACTGTACAGTATGCAGTGTCTGTATAATGTGGTAGTGGGCCTGTGGGTGAAGGGTTAAACGGGAGAGGAACTGACTGTCATGCCTATCAGGTAACGGTTACCCTGGGCAGCAACTCCAAGCATGTAGTAGGAGGAGGGTAGTTAGTCTGGGCCCCTCCTCCGACGGCATCGCGTCCTATAGAAAAGACACTGGGTGTGGACTACAACTGTAAGGTTCCCTCCCCAAATCTAAGTGAAACCACACCAGAGAATGCACTCATGCACACACATGCATATACACAATCTCACAATCACTTCCACACACCCAGTCTCAGTCATGTAAGTCGCTCAAGTCAGTGCTCCTTCCTGTTTTTCACTAGTTCCGTCTTCTCGTGCCGTGACTGGGTCGAAGGAGGAAGTCTAGAAAAAAAAAGCTTGCCCAGGAAGAACCACAACACTTTTAAAAGGAAAGAGAGGACCCACGAGGAGTTCTCACAAAGACTTTTCGGGTGGAGGTATTTGTTGGTGTTGTGTTTTCCCCTCAGGGGTATCTGCCTACACCATGGGTGCTGTGAGAGTTGTTGCTGGGGTTGAAGGGAGCAGAGAAGTGTTGCTGAAAGGAGGGGACTGACACTCTTTTAAAAGTCAGCTCTGTGTATAGGAGTGGAAGAGGTCCAACAAGACAAACCAGATACCTCCTGATGGATTTTAGAGGGAAACCCTACCCTGAAGGCTCAGAGACCGCTGAGGAATAGACGTCACACACAAACACTCTCTCACACGAGTGGGAGAGGAGAGGGGCTAGAAGGAATATGGAAGCACTGAGAGAGTCTTTTATGCATTTAACTTTTCAGATGTCAACGTATAAGAGAGCCACACTGGACGAGGAGGATCTGGTGGATTCCACCAGTGACGACATCTACCCATCATCACCTATGCAGGTAAAAATGCAACGCCCTGTGCTATAAATAAACCACTGTCAGTTACCTGTGATTATACAGTACATAGGAAGAATGTACAGACATTTTAGGGTTTCACACCTGATGTAAAAAATAACTAAAAAACAGCTTTGATTGCAGCTGAAAATCCACAAATGTTGTGTTATCATGGTGCTGTTTTCAAAAGTTTAACTGAAGTATTCGGTCATAAATCCACCTCAACTCATGAGTTGAAACTATGGCATGAGTTAGCCCAGTCTGTTGATGATTGTATATCAGATACTACTGGGTTTAATGTTTAGTGTACTATAATACTTGCGCTATTATATTATCATATTAAGCCTCTTGTCTTTTCTTGTTGAAACACAGCATGTTTCTCTTGAAGCCTGAATTTCTTAAAGCCTCCATAATAAGTTACAGAGGACAACCTGTTAAACAGATGCTTCATGCTGCACTGTGAGGCTTGAAGCTTAATGACTGAAGTATATTTTCTACACTGCTAATACATCATGCTAGCTTGTATACAGAAGAATGATGTTTCTCTGACTTTTACCGCCATCATATTAATACATAATGTTATTTTTGTCCGAACCATTTATAATGAACCATCTTTTACACTTTTGTCCATCTGATTTACATGGAGTAAAGCCGTTGTCTGGTTGTTGTACAGTTTATGGACTCTGAAATTAGCCTCCTGCTGTGGTCACTATTCAAGTTCTATTCAAGAGTTGTCTTACTGTAAGACCTTAATAACCTCACTTTGTTAAGCTTTATTTATTCAAAACCAGAGATCAAGACCTCTTTGACAAATAATAAGTGTAATGTGACGTAACAACAAGACAATTTAGTCACACAAAGCCGTCATCACACACTAATTAAATCTTTTAAATCCTAAATCCTTTGTGAAAGCTTTATTTATGAGGATATATGTCTGAAATCTTGTCTGATAAATTTGAGATTGTCCTGAATCTCTGTGTGAAACAGCATACGGTACACATCTGCATCACATCTTGTGTAGTTCATACAAGTATTTTTACATAATTCATATATGCCAGTGTTTGGGCTTGGTCCTGTGTAAGATGTAGTCACTTAGCACATTGTGAAAGTAACTTCTGATTTATAGATAGCTACATACATACCTTTTACTTGTGGTTTAAAAAAAAAATCTTTCTTTATGGTTTAAGCATTCTTTTATAAATAGTCTGATCCCTTTTCTTCTACATCTGAACCTCAGAATGAGGAGCTTCTTCAGTGCAGTCATTCCTCAGATACTTTATTTGGCTAGAAGTATACCTGAAGAGCTCAAACAGAGTGCTCGAATTCAAGACTTTGACATAAGTGTCATTTATCTGTGGTTTTCTGGGTAACTAAATGTGGTTTCAAGAGACTGCAATAAACTGCAGATGGAAAGTGCACAGGCTTGGCAGTGGGATTTTTCTCTCAATTACACTCAGTTTAGGTCCAAACCAACCCAACACACTGAGCTCATGGGATTAAGAAGCCACTGTGGCTTTGGCATTTGATTTGGTCACACTAAGTTTGACTCTTGAACTCCCATCCAAGCTAATAGCAGTAAATCGGAGCCTTATATATACACTTTAGCAGTAATTGACTTCCACAGGATATATGTGAGATCCAAGTTTTGGCATTTATTTACAGCTGGGATACGCAAAGACTGGCCAGAGTGCTAAGTGTGTCCTGTGAAAGATTTGTGAGTGACCCTTGGAATGATTCCTGTTGGAAATAAATTCCCCCGGCCTTAACTAAAGCAACATTCAGGAGAAAAGGGGTCAGACCAGGGTGTGCTGTTTTAAGATCCACTGCCTTAATGTTCAATCAATGACCCCAAAGTGTGTTAAAACGTCCTCATCGTTTATCGGTGAAACACAAAAGTAATGGATACGGTTCAACAGGATGATTGTGTCTTTTTCGCAATCTGGGTCAAAAGGAAAGTATCCTTTACAAGTTCATGTTAAAGTAGAAGAGAGGGGACAATAGAATAATGCGTAACCTTTTCTGTGTAGGAGGGTTGAAAGTGGCGTAATAGAGAAGCCATTGTTCTTTAAAAGCAAACCTGTCATCAAATCCCTGAGAAGGTGTTGATAGTATTTTCCACACTGTTTTAGAGCAGCAAAATAACATTAGTAAGAGTGTGTTTATGTGTCTTAAAGCTGTCGTTTTTATGTCTTAATCTTCTTCAAAAGTATTATATTTGACTTGGTAGATTAAATAAAGCATTTTAAAGGTTTTATTGTGTCTGTGTGTGTGTGCAGGTGACTCTTCTACATGGCCGAGGTCCCACATGTTGGCCAGACAGGACACAGAGAGAGAGGAGGCTGCTGTTTTTACTGTGCGTCGTGTCCGTGGGACTGTTTATATCTCTCATCACAACTGGGGTCTTCTACAAACAGAGTGAGTTCAAATTTCTATTTTAACTCGATGGGAGACGTAGACTGAAAAGAAACACCTGCGGTCTCTGGGAGACGAGACTTTATCCTTTTTATTATGTGAAGTCAAATCTAAAACAAAGTAACCTGTCAAATTCAAAGCACATGCAGAGAGGAGAAAGGTTTAAAGAAATAGTTCGAACAATTAGAGAAAATATGCCTGCTTTTTTGCTCAGAGTTTTATGAGAAGATAGATACCCATCATGCCCATGTCTATCCATTACCATAAAAATTAGGTTAGTCAGGAACTGGTTAGCTTAGCTTGGAATGAATACCCAAAATAGCAGTGATGCATTTTTTTCCTACCGTTAACAGTCTTTATGCTAATCTAAGCTAACCGGCTGCTGGCTCCAGCTACACCTTTACTGTACAGACATGAGAGTGGTATCAGTCTAACTCTCAGCAAGAAAGTGAGTAAGCATATTTGCTAAATGTCAGACTGTTTCTAATAATAAACAAAGCTCTGGTGTGTCTCTAAAACTACTGAATGCAAGGTACAAAAAAGAAGTTTATCAATCACTTATCTTGTCTCAAGATATAGCAGAAGATTCCCCAGTATGGTATGATGATTATCAATTCTTGTGACTATCTTTAGAAAAAAGGTGAAAAGTGTTTTCCAGTTGTTGAGAATCTGTTTTTTTTAGCTAATATCAATCCCATCATTAAAGGTCACTGTGTATGACAGGAAGTCATAAAGTGTGCAGGTTAGAAAACTCCTGAGTTGCGTGCTGCCTTCCTACACTTGAACTCGCACGTCTCTTCCATCCAAGTGAAAAACTACAGGGCTTTAATAGACTATATGCGGTTATTTTTGTTTAAACCAAAGCCCCACCTGCAGCTAAGCTGCCTAAAAACAACTCTAAATCTCTCCCTTGAGCTCGGTTCATTATGGAAAAAGGGCTTGCGGATTTACCATCACATCCAGGCGGCGTCTCATCTGTGTTGGTTTCCTCAAATTCACGATGGGAAACTTAATGTCACTTCCTCCTATTCAGAACCGCATGTCAGATCACACTTTGAAATAATAAAAAAAGGAACGAGGATGAATTCTCCACGGGGCACTAACCTCATCGCTGCTCGTAACTTTGGCTCCGTCTCTGTTTGATACCTTATTTGGGTAGGTGGTGAAAGTCTTTACTGTAAGTCGAGTATTAGAGGTGACTTGTCCCCTGGAATTGTACTAGCACTTATACTTCTCTTTAGCTTTGGAGAGCGCTTCCCATGAAACAGCTTTTATGGTTAGACACAGAGCTGCCCTCTGATCACTTCTGTTTACACATATTAACGCACATTCCCAGGAAAAAGTAGTTGACGAGTATCCACAGGCTAGTTAAATACCCTTTGAAAGGAAAGTGACCGACATTAGTGTTAAAACATCAAGATGAAGTCATCCAGGATCCACAATCTTCATCAGCCAATTACACAATGAGTTAGAAAATAGAGAAATCTGCCGTCACATTTTAGCTAATTATTTATAAAGGTTTTTTTACAAGGAGAAATATTCCCTTCAGGTTGTATATCTTGGCTGTTGCCTCTTATGAAATAATAATTTCCAGATGGTCTGTAGATCCACGTGTATTTGAATGTCCTGCCAAATATTTTCAGATAATCCACTCTGATACCAGGAGACAGTGTTTGCTGTATTTGAGGGCCGATGGAGAACTATGAATTCTATGAATTAAACATTTTTAAACCATCTTCCTGCAGCTCACCCCGGGTTGTGCCTAACAGAGCCATGCATTACTGTGGCCAGTTCAGTCATGGAATCCCTCGACCGATCCGTAGACCCCTGCCATGATTTCTACAACTTTGCCTGCGGGGGTTGGGTGAAGAATAACCCCCTCCCTGAGGGCAAGTCCCGCTGGGGACCATTCAGCAACCTGTGGGAGCACAACATGCTGGCAATGAAGCATTTATTAGGTAAGGGCTCTTGTTTGAGTTCAGTGTCCTTAGCTGCCTTTGCCCTAGGCAAAGGTGTAATGTGTCTTTTTCCAGTTCCATTTTCCAGAGCTAGCCGGCTTGTTTTTCATTCATGTAATTTGTTCTTTTATCTTTACTGGGCAGAAAACACAACGATGAAAGGTCTGAGTAAGGCTGAGGAAAAGGCACAGCGATATTATCAGGCCTGCATGAACGAGGCCAAAATTGACAAATTAGGAGCTAAGCCACTACAGGAGCTAATCAGCCAGGTATGCTTATTTCCGGTCAAAAAAAAATCACACAACACAACAACACGTTCATCATTTCAATCCCTCTTCATTTCTACTAAAACAACCAATTTCCTTGCTGTGTCTACCTAAACATCTGTCTGTTTCAGATAGGAGGATGGGCCCTGACTGAACCCTGGGACAAGGACAACTTCCAGGAAGTTTTGCGAATGGTCTCGGCCAGTTATCGCACCTCGCCTTTCTTCACAGTTTTTGTCAGCACTGACTCCAGAAACTCCAGCAGTAACATCATCCAGGTGCGACAACCACAAATTTACAGATAGGCAAATTGTATCTCTGCTGATATTATTGGGACAGGCCACTCATTGTTACAACGTTCTTAGTTTTACACTTCGACATGAAAGTTCCTTTGTAAAGTGCCATGGGGCCGTGACAGCTGGAACTGATAGTATCTTTGGAGAGCTTCTGCTTTGAGCCTGTGTGCTGGCAACACAGGAATGAAAACAAAAGGTTGTTTGTGAGCGTTGAAATGGAGGGTGAACTGGAAGTCACGGGATGTTTGTTTTGACTCTAGGTGGATCAGTCCAGCCTGGGACTACCTTCACGGGATTACTACCTCAACAAAACAGCAAATGAAAAGGTACCGTGGGCGAATCATTTACAGCATCTCATTTTACAGAGGTCGAGTACAGACTCTTACTGTAACATTGGACAGTAGAAAGTAAATGATGTTAAAGCTCAAGTCAGGTCATCAATTGACATTCTCAAACTTAAGAAAATACCAGACTTAATGCAGATTTTTGCAAATAAAGTTAAAAAGAAATATTTCAGCCTGAGGGGAAATACTCTGCATGGTAGCTTGTATTTACATAGTTTAGGATTACTCCCTTAATTGAATTTCATCAAACATACACACACCCTTTGTTTCCCTAACCACCCCCACCTCCAACTCAACATGCTACCTACTTGGACTTTGCAGTATCTGACGGCATACCTCAACTTCCTGGTGGAGTTAGGGGTACTCCTGGGTGGCTCCAAGGAGACGTCTCAGGCGCTGATGCAGGAGATTGTGGACTTTGAAACCACTCTGGCCAACATCACTGTCCCCCAGGACGAGAGGAGAGATGAGGAGCTCATCTACCATAAAATGGAGGCCAAGGATCTGAAAGTAAGTGTCTCCTGGACTTTTTCTGTGATGTGTAGCATGCAGTATCTTCAGGATGTCTTTTTTTCAAAACGTCTCAGTGTTTGTTCATGTGTGTGTGTGTTTTATCTGTGTCTTTGCAGACTCTGGTCCCTGCAGTTGAATGGATGCCATATCTCACAGAAGTGTTTGCGCCTGTGCCTCTCAACGAGGCAGAGCCAGTGGTTGTTTATGCCAAAGAATACCTCCAGAAAGTTTCTGACCTCATAACTAAAACAAATAAGAGGTTAGACACACTTAATACTTTTTTTCCATTTTATGTCAGGTTGTGTTTTGCCATGTATGTTTATATGGTAAAATAAATGAAATAGAAAGTAGGAGGTACACGTATTTCCACTGTTTACATTATATATACATGCTTAAATCGGCACAATAGTAAGCATTCAGACAGCAAGGGGAGCAAAACAATGAATTTCATCTCTTCTTTTCAGCCTACTCAACAACTATATGATTATGAAGGTGGTGAGAAAGATGGTGTCCATTTTGGACCAAAGGTTTCAGGATGCCGAGCAGCGCTTCCTCGAGGTCATGTACGGAACCAAGAAGGTGAGAGATATAATCCAGTGTGACACAGATAGATTTAAACACAAAGGTTTAGATTAAGGAGCATGGTTTACTTCTCATCTAAATAATGTATTTTTAGCATGTTTGTGAACTGAAAACAATGATGTAAGTTACCGTTTTGTCATTGTCTGACTGCTTTTAAACAGTTAAATGTTTATTTGAAATGTTCCAGACGTAGAGAAACTAAAAAAATCTTGTAAATGTTAGTGCATCAGTCTGAGCGTATGTGGACTTTTTAGAGGGCCAGTGTGTACTGGCAGAGGAAATGTCCCCAAGCCAAGCAGCTAGGTTTAGAGGGCTTTGCACTTGACCTATTGTTCCTGTGTGCAGCAGTTGGCCGATGATTCATTTGTAATGAATGCAGAAAAATGGGAATTGGCACCAAGCAGAATTTTCATGTTGTTATAACAAGAATTTACAAGGACTGTGAATTATCAGTCACTTTCAATACGATTTCTTAAACTTCATGGATGAAAAAATACCAAAAGAAAACTTGGTTTCCTTAAATTGGGTAAAAGGTTAAAAAGAGAAATTTGCTAAACACAGCGGCATTTCTGCTGGAGAAACCTGATTTCTTGGCACAGTGTTAATGTTTATATATATGACAAAGACTCAGCACAAGAAGGGAAACATCAGTACATGTAGCTGTTCTGCCCGTGTCCAAAAAAAAACATCCCAACTAAAACTGAAATAAACCAGTTTAAATAAGTTGGCTTTTTGTGAAATGCAGACAAGTGCTTAAAGATGCTTCAAACAAAAAATAAAAATAAGAAAGCACTCTTTAAATTGCCTAATTAAACGTACCACCGTTTTGATTCAAAAATATTATATTAGGTAAAGCTGAAATCCAATTACTGAAACTTCATGGTTAAGTATTTACTAGGATTTCCTGCTGTAACATGACTTCTTCTTCACGTAAATCAAGGGTCAGTTCAACCAACGTACAAAATAAAGATTTCTCACTTATTTACTTATCTTGTCATGCACATAGTTCTGGCATTTCATGCCCAGGTTTTCAGTCTGACCTCTGAAATTTTGGAAACAATGGAGGTCAATGGCATTGGTGTGGTGTTCAAGACTTTGAAAAGTTAAATTTAAACAATTCAAACAGTGGCATATCTATTGTTCCTTGATAGATATGCCCGATTGACCTGATTACTGTTGATGATTAAGAACTACTTTCTACCAAAGAAACAATTCCAATTGTTTACAGCGAGGTTTGTGGATTATCCAGAGTGACTGGGGCGTTGTTTCTGGACAGAGAAGTTGCTAAGCTTCTTTGTATTGGATTGGAAGCAGAAGTCCAGAATTAATCAAAGCAGAATAATCTGCTTGGCTAGATGCCACTACACTATGTAAAAATGAGAATATATTTACTTTAATTAGACACATAGTTGACGATATTCAGACTTTGATGAGGCAGCAAGTTGTACTTCCTTCTCCGTGAGGAACTGTTTGACAGTCAAGGCTCCGGTGACCTGCCAGACCTTCCAGACAAGATCCTGTTCCCTCGGCCTTGTTTTCAATTAGGGTCATGCTGTAACAACAAACCCACAACTTTCTATGTGTGTCTCTTTGTGTAACTGTTTTATGTGGGAGTGCAGCTGTGTCTCTTTTTCCATCTGTGCCTATGCGCACAGATTTACAACTTGCTCAGAACTCTACTCATTTCCTCCCGCCGACCTTGTTTCCTCTTTATCTTCGTATACATGCAGCTGCATTTGTCCTTGTCCTTCCTTGCACCTGATAATAACTTTATCATATTGGGTGTGTTTTTACCCGCAGTGAGTAAATTAGCTGTTTCAGTGTGAGGAATGATTTTAAACTTGAGATGTAAAATCATTTTTTAAAGATTAAAAAGGTTAAAAATACATGCATTTCTCTATTGTGTGTTTATATTCTTGTAATCTTTATATACGTAGAAACAGGATTCAGCAATTTGCAAAGAAATTATCAAAATTGTGGCCACAAACGAATTTTTGATCATAGAAATTGCATTCATTGAAGGAAACTTTCTGTGTTTTCATTGATTTTTAACAAATACACAAAATATGAAAACATATCACCACACAAATAACAAATGAAATGTTATTCTAGGCATATTGAGTAGTTCAGCACTTAGTGAATCTACCCTTTACAAATAAGGATACTGTTTCTGCCCTACCTTATTCATTTACATTTTGCCGGCTTGCTTGCATTCCTTCATTTTTGAGTGTAAATAGGCTGAGAAACCGCATGTTGAGTGTCCAACAGTTGCCATTTTGTTTTAAAAAAACCTCTCTCACACCTCTCAGTCCTTTAGAGAGGACACTGTCGCTCAGCTCACAGAGCGATAATGGCTCAGCTTCCCCTCAACAACACTGAGCTCATGATGATCACTGTTTTCTCAATTTTTTTGTTTGTGTTGATTTGCTTTGTTCGATGAATCCTCTGCACACAAAGACTCCTTTGGATTTCTCAGTGTTCTACTTTACGGCAATGAAGTCTATTTAAAGAAAGGAAATAATAAAGATTTATGAGTTTATAAGCGGCAGTTAAAGTACATGTTTTATGTTTTAGGGAGACATCCATCCATCAATTTTATATATTCTACATGCTCATCCTATTCAGATTAATGGGGGGTTGGCACTTATTCCAGCATGCACTGGTCGAGAAGCAAAACCAAACTAACACGGGGCTTTGCAGGGGAATTGTTGGTATTTTAGTAGACTGTTTCACTATCACTAAAGTTCTCTCAAATCCTACACTTGTAGCCCAGAGATAAATGGTGCAAGTCCTCCCACGCACTGTGAGGTTAGTCAAA
Organism: Argyrosomus regius; assembly: GCA_946959425.1. Classification (NCBI taxonomy): domain Eukaryota; kingdom Metazoa; phylum Chordata; class Actinopteri; family Sciaenidae; genus Argyrosomus; species Argyrosomus regius. Next base: position 13,342,501 of record OX336885.1, read on the forward strand.
TTCATTCTGGGAAATGTAGGAAGTGACTGCTCGAGTAAGGCGATATGGGTAGAACGACAATATTGGTGATGTTATTTAACAATGTAAAAGTGAGTGACCATGCATTTCCCCTTAATATGTCTTGGTGTGTTTGTTTTGACGTTGCAGAGCTGCACCCCACGCTGGAAGCTGTGTGTCAGCGACACAGACAGCGCCCTGGGCTTTGCTCTCGGGGCCATGTTTGTCAAAGCCACCTTTACCGAGGACAGCAAGGCCATTGTAAGCACTTCAAAGTCCTTTTCCTCACAATAGCTGCTCCTACTGTGTGTGAGGTGATGTGCTCCTGACTGTCTCTGACTCTGCTGTGCTTCAGGCTGAGGATATGGTTGCAGAAATTAAATGGGCATTTGAGGACAGCCTGAAGTATGTGAGCTGGATGGACTCGGAGACAAAAAAAGCAGCAAAAGAAAAGGTGGGAGAAAGATGTTGTTGATTTCTTCCCCGGGAAGTTTCCCGCTGCTGCTTTAGGGAGACATTAACATCTGAAATGAGCTGAGAAATACAGCACTGCCACCTGGTGTGAAAATATGTCTTTTACAGTTTTTTATTTTATTTGTCACAGGCAGATGCAATATACAACATGGTCGGATATCCAGAGTTCATTATGAACACCACAAAGCTGGACAAAGTGTTCAATGATGTAGGTAAAGGTGACTTTATGTCACTTTTGTTTATTTATCACGTCTCATTTTGTCTCACCAAAACACTGAGCTTAATTTTTCTCTCACTTCTTATTCCTTTTTTCTCTTTTAGTTCGAGGTGGTGTCAGACTTTTACTTCCAAAACGTTATGCAGTACTACAACTTCTCAGCCAGAGTGACTGCAGACCAGCTGAGGAAAACTCCCAACAGAAACCAGTGAGTTGCTCCCTCATTACTCCCCTCATCCCCCACCGTCCCGCTTGCCATAGAGGCGGTTGCACGCTCCGACAGGGACACATTCCCATTATACTGACTCAGCAGAATACTGCTGCCATCCACAAATGTTCCCAGGCAACCAGCTTCTCTCCGCTGAAATGATCCTTGTCTCTAATTAGGCTCGGGTGGGGAGGGGGGGCAGATCAGGGTTCCGATGCCTTCCAAACTGATCTGCAGTCAGTCTGGCACAGCAGAGACGGGGCAGAATTGAAGTTCTGGCTTTGTTGTGACTTTGGTGTCAGCCTCACATGGTGACTCTGTACCTTGTTTTTGCAGGTGGAGCATGACCCCTCCAACCGTGAATGCATATTACAACCCGACCAAGAATGAGATGGTTCTGCCCGCAGGAATTCTTCAGGCTCCGTTCTATAGACGTTCGTGGCCTAAGTAGGTCTTCTGTGTTGTATGTCTTCAGGTTTACTCATGTTTGATGGATTTTAATAGAGTAGGAAATAAAATAAGACCAGAGTGGAAAGGTATTAAAAGACAAATCAAGTATATAACAGTACAGGGAGTAAAAATACACCTATGAAGCATCACCCACAGAGAATGTGATCTACAGAGTAATTAGGTGTACTGTAGATGTAGCCTGACTGAACTGCCATTTTGTTTTACTTCTTTAATTTGTTTGTTTTAATATTTGATTTGACTCATTTTGAGTTGATGAACAAATCTGAGATGTGAGCAGCTGAACATGAAGTCACCGCAAATGACCGAGAAATTTGATCACACATAACCTCCCGTAAAACCACAAACCGCCACTTACACTTCAGCTTTTATACAGATTAAACAAACCACATATAACAAGCTTTAGAGGTGCTGATAGGTAGATTTTGTTGTGGTTTCCCCCAGTTTCCAGTCTTTGTGCTAAGCTAAATGGCTTCTGGCTCCAGCTTCGTATTGAACTGACAGGTCTTCTTTACTTCCAACATTTTATTTTTTATTTTTTTATTGTATTGTTTTATTTATTTTTTATTTATTTTATTGTTGGAGTTTTTATCTTTGTTATTTTGGTTTTAATTTTTATGCAACTGTTCTTAAACTGTGCTTTTTATCTGATAGGTTTTAATTTACTTTTTATTTGTTTCGTTGTTGTAGTTTTATGCTTTGTATTTTTGTTCTAATTTCTAGTTTTTATGCAACTACTCTGTTGCATAAAGAACTGTTCGCTGTTGTCTATTTCTGTCTTTATTCTGCTCTGTGAAGCACTTCTGCATGAAAGGTGCTATATAAATAAATAAAGTTGAGTTGAGTTGAGTTGTGAAAGTGGTATCGATCTTCTCGTCTAACTCTCAGCATGAAAGCGACTAAGTGTTTTTCCCAAAAAGTCTTGCTTTAACCAACCCGTGGGCCATAAACACAAATGTTAAAAGGCTATTATCAGGGCTTGTAAAGGTATGCTAGTTTCTAAATGTAATGTATTTCTTGTTGTTTTTCAGAGCTCTTAACTTTGGTGGAATTGGAGTAGTCATGGGACACGAACTGACTCACGCTTTTGATGACCAAGGTTTGTAAAAGTTTTTCTATTTTAAACAGTTTTCCACATATCAGTGGATGTGGATGATCTTTTTGAAATATCTTGAAGCATTAGAATATGAGAATATTTCACCATTTATATTCAAAGGGAGGGAATACGACAAGGATGGAAACCTGCGTTCCTGGTGGAAGAACTCTTCTGTGGAGGCGTTTAAGAAGCAGACCCAGTGCATGGTGGAGCAGTATGGAAATTACAGCATTAACAAGGAGCCTCTGAATGGAAGACACACCCTGGGAGAGAACATCGCTGACAACGGTGGACTCAAGGCCGCCTACAAGGTCTGATAGGAAGCATAAGTGAACCTTGAATATTTTTTGTGAGGGGAAGCAGCTTTCTGTCTCTGCAATTAAACAAACATGCATGGTACAAGGGAGCATTTAGATTATTATGGAAAGTTCAGACCACTTCTGTTATGTTTCCTACAGCAACATTGTCAGATTGCATGTTTACAAGGTCAGAAAACTATCAGAGATCTGAAATTAATCCCCTGCATTAGTTTATTTGTCGAGGCTGCTGTGGGTCACATCCATTCATCTGTATTGGAAAAAGCAAGTTGTCTGGTTTACAGTGAAGCCTGGAAATGCAACAGGTGGTTATGAGTGGCCTTGTCAGCCTCTGGTTACTTCTTACATGCACACATTCTTTCCATGTAATGAAAGGTCATATGCTATGAAGTGGATGAGAAAATCATATGGAGGTAAAAGCAACCCGCAGTACATTGTAGATGAAAATGTAGAGGAAAATAACAATGTGGAGGACATGAAGTGGATCTTCTGTTTACTTACACTGTACACTTTTGCTGCAAATGCATGTGTGTAACATGATCATTTGTTGCTTTGAAGGCTTACGTGAACTGGATCAAAAAGAACGGCGAGGAGGCCACGCTGCCTGCGTTGGGAATGACAAACCATCAGCTGTTTTTTGTAGGATTTGCTCAGGTTTGTATCACTTCTTCACACTTGATAATACTGACTACATACTAATACTGCTGCTGCTTTTATTGTATTTCTTCAAAGTCCCCTCCAGACATGTTTTAGACATATGAAAATATTCTGCTTTGAAGAATAATTTGTGTCTGATTCAGTTTTCCACAAATATTCTCAAAATGTTGTCTACGCCGTCTCCCTTGTGGAAAAAGTCTATAATCGATGAATATGCACACAAGATGTCTCCTACTTCACTGAAAGTCCCTTCTCAGCATATGTGTGCTGGAGGCTTCAAGTTTCCACATCACTCTTGTGTAAGCTGCATAATGATCTGTGATTGGCTCCGAACTCGATTCCGCTCAAACGTTGACGTGTTGAACTCAGATTCAAGGTGATCGCATACAGAGAAACTTTCCACCTTCGGTGGATGAACCTGAAAACAGCCTTGGAGTGTCTGCACATACATTATTCACAGTCAAGGAGCAAGGAGGGGGAAAAAAATGTTTTTTAATGGAGGGAAACTTTGAAATAAATATTAGAATAAAAAAAATAAAATAATAAATGTATTCTAGACAGGAATAAGTTACCTGAAAAATTTCAAAGAGCAGTAATAACAAGAAAAAATTGATGAATTCAGGCCAACCTCTGAAATCTCGCCATAATTCTTCATTCACTTACAAAGACCACACCAATATGGATTTAAGTTTAGACAGGTTTATTGCATATTATGGATAAAGGTGAACAGAGATGATGTGCTGTAGGACGAATGAGGGATGGATGGAAAGGGATGAAGGGTAGGTGGGTGGAGGATAGGGGATGAAGGAAGGAGAAATCTGGGTCATTGATTCGAGATTCTGAGTCGGGGAACCGTCTTTTCGGTTGGTTTCTGTGTTTAAATGAGAGAGAATAGAAAAAGGAGAGAGGCAGATAAAAGAAGAGAAAGAAAATAAAAAGGCGGTTTGGGGGAGAGGGATGTGAAAACAGACTCAAAGAGGGAGTGAACAGACAAGGTATGCTTCAGTACTTGAGATGTGGAAATGGGATGAGTTCAAGGCGTGGTCCTTGTTCCTGAATCTAGTTATAAAACTATATAAACATTTCTTCTTCCTTCTTCTATCATTTTTTGCAGGTATGGTGCTCTGTCAGGACACCGGAAAGCTCACATGAGGGCGTAATCACAGATCCTCACAGCCCGTCAAGATTTAGAGTCATCGGCACGATCTCCAACTCGCATGAATTCTCAAAGCACTTTGGCTGCAAAGCAGACGCCGCCATGAACCCTAAACATAAGTGTGAGCTTTGGTGATGCCTCATTGCTCGGAGCTGTTCGTCAGCACGGAGTGAAACAGACGTTGGGGAAAATAGCTTGAGATACTGACGAAGTCTCTCTGGACAGGAAACGCAAAAAACCACTGAAACTCCTACTGCCTAGCCACTTAATGCTTATCAGGACAAATGGGGCTGCCATGAAAAGGGAGGATTGCAATCTTCAGTGCTTCTCCACAAAGACTGCTGGTTTAGCAAGACAGTGTTCCCCAACTTCTGAAGTTAAATGTAGCTATAAATGCGCTTTTTCACACACTGGAAACCCAACAAATGGTTACACAAAAGGGGGGGGGGGGGGCACTCTCAAATTTTGTAAACTGCTTGTTTGTCACATAAAGTGATGTTTCTTTTTTCTTGTAACTTTTCACTGTGCTTGGATCTGCTCCAGTTTACTTAAATTGTATTTTATTTATGGTCACAAAAGTTTATATGTGAGCCATCGACCTGCAAGATTTTTAATCTGATGAAAAATTGTGTCATAAAGACAGTTTTGAAGCCGTTAAGAATTGGTATAAATATATTTTAATACTACTTTGTATTTGAAAAATAATGTTGAAACTGTTACATTGTATAGAGATAATAATGTGAAATTTATGTTTAAAAACAAAGACGTGGTGTCAGTATAGGAGTGTTCCATTTTTGGCATTTCATTTCATTAATGGAAGACCAATACAAATCAGAAACATAATGAAGGAATGAATAAATTCACAGCAATATTATATATTTTTCCATTCAGAACTTGGTCATATAGACTAAGCCATGATGTGCCATACCTATTTTTGTGAGTAAGAGTTTGTCACAAATTATTTTGTATAGTAAAATCAGTCTTAAAACAAGTTTGTCTCATGTTCTCAAAAATGATTTACACAACTACACACACATCCTTATGTTGCACGATATATCTGACTACATTTATATAGTACCCACTGTCTCAGACTACGTGATTTAACCAATCAGTGTAAATCTAGTGGAAAATTATGTTGCAGATGCGAAGCAGCTAAAATAACGGTAGGTGGCGCTACTTCCATATAAAACCGCATTATAGTCCTGCTGGTGGCAGAGTATAGGCCATGAACTATACTGTGTAAATATCTGAATACTGGATAAAAGGATTTAAGGCCATGCAGAAAGGTAAATAAGTAGAAACATTTGTGCAACTTTATCCAGTTAAGAATTATTTATTTCTATTGTTTTGCTTCTTAATATGCTAATTAATTAAATGTTCTTATTTTGCATTAATCTAATTAACTAAGTTGGTTTTAAAAACTACATAATTAAAAAAAAATGTTTAAAAATCAGTATTTTAGGCTCAGGGGAACATGAGCCATACATTGTATTCGTGTGGTTGGATAGTAGGTTAGTTGATTAGCCGAACGAATCCGTAACTGGCCGAGAATTGCCGAATCATCTGTCCTGCCCGGACTGCTGGAAGCGGCCGCAACGCCATGTTGGCGAAGTCTCTCATCTCTGTGAGAAAAAAATGATAGAAAACATACTTGTCGAGAAGAAAAGGTGAATCGCCGAGGGAGGTTGAAGATCGTGGCGATTATTTATTTTGAAAGAAACGAACCGAGCCGGATCCGCAGAGGTTCCGGACGGGCGAGGGAGGCTAAACCTCCCACCGTCCCCATGAATAGCACCGCTGATCCGAACAGCGACTTTCCATGAAAAAAAAGACATTTGTGTTGCTATTCGAGCTTCGTTATCCCAGTTCGTTAAAGGGATTTGGGGCCTGCTTCAAGAATCTGCTCCGCTTGCTCTATGCATGCAAGCTAGGCGTTGTTTGTATCAGTATTTATTAAGGTATTGTTTTTATTTGTTGATTTTTTTGCGATGAGTTTGCCACCGAAAGTGGTCCCCAAACCCGCCGCTGTCGCAGTTAGCGGACCTGGAAGTGGACCCTCTCCGTCGAGCCAACTGCGGGCTACCCTGACCTCCGTGTCTCTGCCGCCGGGAGCCCCAACAGCTCCTCAGCCTGGCGCTGTACCACCACCTCAGTATCCTTTGACTTGGGTAACATGGACTTGTGATTTTATGCATTTCACTCTTAATTATGACACTTAACACACACACACCGCACACACTGTTGGTTTATTAGTGGTAGATAATTTAGCTTGGATGCGGGGATGATGGTTTCGTTGGAGGGAGCTGGGAGGGGAGGGGACAATTAGCTAGCTAAGTATGCTAACATTAGCTTATCAAGCCGGTTGGTAAAGCTAACGGAAATGTCACTTTCTTTTTCACGCGACACTACTGATTCTAGTTATATTTATGATTAAATATAGCTATTGTTTGAATATATTGGCGTTATATATTAATGATAGGTGAGTTGACATCATTTGGTATAAGGAAGCTCCGTTACCGGCAAGCTATCAGGCTTTCCAACACCGGTTACCGGCTTTGTTCAGTTAACGTTGGCTAGCAAGGTGCGTTAGCCGCTACTGTACCAGCCGGCTACATTAAGGGTAACTTAGCTTCTTAGCTTGGCTAGCAAGTGCACAAGTCAGCGTCGCAGAGCAGGAAAGCCTCATCCATTTCAGGGTGATGACCTGTGGCTTAATAATGGGGCTAATGTTAGACAGTACAAGGCCCGGTTTGTGGGAAATGCCCCTCCTTTCCCCGTTGCACAGAGCATTAGCTCGCTTTTGAAGGGGTGTTACTGTGCACCTTGACAGGCCTGTCAGTGCCTGGGCCGGTGAGCTCTCAGGATGACAGCATGTAGAAATTAGCAGTAAGAAAGTAGCTCGCTAGTTTTGTCTTGACAGTTAGTGACATATTGGTTTCATATGAACAGTTTGTTAAGCAATAATCAGCTGATAAATGTCTTGAAATACCTTGTGTGCTATGTATTATTACAGAAACCTGTCTCTCTAGTGTGTAGTTCTCATAGCTTTTATCGTCATGGGTTTGCACTGTCATTGCCCTAAAATACACCTTTACCATTAAGTTAACACAGAGATAGAGCAGTATTAGTCTATCCCACTTTTGGTGGAGTGAAGTCACGGTGGTTATGTCACCTCCTGTTTTATTTACAGCATGGTGGCAGTATTGTGAGAGAGCAAGAGAGAGGATTAAGTTGACGTCTCCTGCCTGCCAGTGGCACAGAGATGTGTCTTTTGTGATCTGACAGCCTCTGTTGTGGCTTAACTTTGGGGTGTGATGTTTCAACCTGATTTCCTGCCTCCCACGATCACAGCCGTCCTGTGTTTTTGACATTTGTAAGGGGCAGTGAAGGAAGCTGGTTATGGCAGGTGACTGTGTGAAACCCTTTTCTTGCTTAGAGTGCGTTGTAATGTTTTATTTTAGTTATCTGTGAGGTAGACGAGTAAATCAAACCACAGACGATAAGGATTTCTTTATCTGTTGTGCCATGACCTCTTTTAACTCTCCTGAAATGACTGTTAAATTTGCTTAACCTACTTTCAGCTCTGTGATAGTAAGTGCCTACCATTTGAGTATAGAAGTGCACTCTATTTGCTCAATGGTTGCCTTGTTTAAGGCATACATCATGGTACACGATACATAATGACTAGACTAATAAATATTTCCATTATAATGAGTTCTTTGGCATAATTCTTTTTTTCAAGGACTTTTTGATTTGTTGAACTCATGATCACTCTTGTCCAGCTTTAACATTTACTGAAGTGATCGGTCTTATTTTGTTCAACATAATGGGACAAAGTCATGGCTATTAATCACCTGATGTAGTAGCCAGACATACAGCCATACAGCACAATAACTGGCTTCTTCATAGACAAATCCTAGTTGCTATAGAGTTTAAATATCATTAAGAGATTAGAGATAACTACAGCCTGAAGGAATCTATTCAGGAGTTGGCAATAATATCACGAACACTCAGTCAATTCAATTAAATCCGAAACATCCTCTATACTTAGGCTTATTGCCATGTAGGTTTTCTCATAGAGGGAACCTGTCTTGGTATTTTGGTGCATAACAATTAACATAGTGAGAGAAAACAAGCTAGACAAGAAGACTGTAAAGTCAGGAACATAAATATAAAAAAGGAAACATTTATAATAGGAAATATGTGAAGTTCAGGCTGTATAGTTGTGCAGGAATGTGCAAAAGTTCACAAGTATAATGAATATTTGTAATGTGCAAAGGAATAATCTTACGGATGTGATTTGTGTAGCCTTTACATTAATGTAACATGTAGTGTCTATGGGGTGGTTGGGAGTCAGACCAACACACAAAGGCAGCCATCCACGGCACCATCTTGAAGGTGCGATGCAGTATTATATCCCCATCTGGAATATTGGGTACAATACACTGATGCCATGCCAGTTTATTAGGTTCACCCAGCTAATGTACTTTTAATTCAATCTGATACAACAGCCACGCAATAAGTTCATTTTTATTAGTTTTGCTATTGACAGTGTGTTGAAGAGGCGTTGTCTCAACTATCTGGTGACTTTTGGAGTTCATAGGTTGTGGTGCTGTTTGAGTTTAATTGGATTAAATTGAATGTTCAATTGTTGAATGTCTTACACTATAATAAAGTAGACTTTTTTTTTTTTATTTCTTGTGTTACATAACCATCTGTGCAGTAGGTGGCGAGTTAACCAAAAGGATAAATTGTTCCGACATCAAATGAGGGAGTTTATAGGAAAATTACACTTGTCTGCTTTGTCAGGGGACCTCTGTGTAATTTCTAAGATCCCCCTAATGGTCCCTGGACCCCAATTCAGAGAGTCCCAGCACTGCATTTGATTTTCATGTCTATATGAAAATAGACCCTTTGAGTGCACGCCACTCGTCTGACCCCTCACTCTTTCTGGACCTCTGAGGTCAGGAGTGTGGGAGCATGTTACTCTCCATCTGGCCTTGGCTCCTGATGTATGGGAATTCTCACTTGGTGGACGTTGGCGTGTGCTTTTGTGGAGTCCTGAGATGCACAGGGGGGTTTCAGAGAAGGAGGGCGGTGAGGCGTGTATGCAGTGTGCAATGTCGAGGGGGGGGGGGGCGGGTTGTTTCTGTTCCTGGTTGCCAGAGAAACACGCAGCGCATGCGTCTGCTGCTGCACTTGTCAGACAATGGCTGCGCTGCTTAGCATTCAGAGCGAGAGGCCAAGGTGGCGCTTCCCACCATCTGCCAACAAAGGCCCAGGTCAGCCAGCCTGCCTCAGCCCTCCCTTATTTCCTTCCATCCCCCCACAGCTCACCTCACCCCACTGCTGGCCCAGCTGAGAAAACCGAGGGCTTCTCCCCATTTTTCTCCCACTTGTCTCTCTGGGCAGCTCCCCCACCAACCCGTCAGCTTTCATGGTACAGTACTTTCATCTCTCTTTTTGAAGAGGCCCACTCCTTTTTCTCCCTCACAACTTTTTTTCTTTGTCCTCATGATGTTTCTGTTCGGACAAAAGGATGACGGCATTTGTCAATAAAGAGCAACGCGTCACAGCCAGTGTTAGTTATGACATACAACTACGTCATGTAGTATGTGCCCAGCTGGTAGGTCACTCAGCACAGTAGTCCTGTATTTCAGGACAGGTGTGTCCAGCCTGCATGAGAAAATATTCTCATGAGCATACTCACTGTGGGATGTTATAAATAAACTGCTGAGTTGTTATGAGCCAGCATGCAGGACTGTTCTTTCCAGAGAGGGAGTGGCCTGTTGAAGAAGACATTCTGCGCACAAGTCACATCACTTTTTTTCTCTCTCTCTCTCTCTCTCTCTCAATCTGGAATGAACACCTGTATTTACTCTAGCAAAAGCTTTACAAATACAACCAGTAATTGCTTAAGTCGCGTTCCTTTTAACCGTTCTTACAATACTGTATTTACAAAGACGTCTGTGTTTGGAGATCCATCCCACCCACACAACCGTGATGCTGTAAAGTCGGTGGTGGAGTCGAGAATGTTCACGTCCACTTGTCAGCAAAGAGTGCAACAACCTTTGCCGGTACGGTGTTAACGTTTGGTGTCACAGCAGCGATTTATGCTCTTCCTTTCCTACAAATGCAATACATCATGTTATAATACGCTGCAGCAGAATAATTGCTTCATTTGTGTGCAGTTAAAAAAGACACACTGCAAAGCAGCGCTGTTTCAGTCCTTGTTTTTGTTGGCGTTATTTGTTTCAGTCATCTTTTGTGACATATTTCAGTCTTTTTTTTAATTATTATTATTCAGAGCATAGTCGGAAAAAAAAGAAACATTTCATGGTGAAACTTGCCTTTGGTGAATAATTGGGTACTGTTTGTTGGAACTGTTGGCTTCCATTGGCAAGTGTTTTTTGTCAGCCAGGTCAGTTTTCATTTTTCAAGCTAGTTATACCGCTGGCTAAGTGCAGTGCTGCTGCTGTTTTAAACAGAAACCCGTAACCTCGTGATGAAGTATTTCTGGCTGCTGTTTCTGACTGTTGGCCTGTGTTTTTGCTTCCGCCGCAGGGTCCCCCAGCAATTTCTCGATTTGTTTTGTTTGGTTTTTTTGGTTTTTTTGGGTCAGTGTAATTTGGCTCCTACAATTTATCACCTGTGTCTGATTCACACAATATAACAACACAAGTCATTGTACATTCCAAAAGACTAATTCATGTTTTCTCAAGTGTGTCTCCAAAGTCTCACTGAAGAAAAGGAAGTGCTTTCACGTCTTTTAACACACAGTGGCAGCGTTTCAGAGATGCATGACAGACTGTTTCCCCTCCAACAAAATATAGTGTCGACACACTGATGTCTCTCTTAAAAGATCACAATGTTTTGGTCATTAGACCAGCTTTGCAATAAAAGGGAGAAGCCCTCTCTGTATAGGCCTTGTGTAATTGCCTCTGAGGCTTTAGAAGTATTTGTCTTCTCCATCTTTTCATGTAGCCTGACCTCAAACCTCTCAGTTCATTTTCGATTTCCGAGGGGCGTTATCAAACGGCGTATGTATAAAATGACTCTGACAATCAATCATGGCTACGTAACGTGGCGTAGCATAGTTGATAAATTAACAAATCCTGTCTGAAGTAAGGCAAACACATATTTTTGATCAACAAAAGCTTTAAGTGTATTTTTTTCAGTTTGTTTAACCGACACGTTGGTGGATTCAACAGAACGCTCATTGGTTGTACGTCAATACCACGTCAGCGTCCAATAAGGTCACTCTCCATTTGCAGTTATTGTATCAAACCCGCCTCATGTTAGATAAAGAGTTTTGATTGGCCCGACCAGATCCAGATTGGCTTGAAATCTGTGTGAACGGGAGGGGCACCAGACACATCTGCCAGAGCAAATAAAACATGAGCTTGCAGATTTGCCTGGTTCCCAGGTCAGTCATCATCACTTCACCATGATCAAAGGAAATCTAGTTATTGGATTTACCCATTAAGTAATGAAAGATGTAGAGGTAATATTATATAATCCCTAAAGGGGCAGTTAGTATTTATTTTCTGCGTCTGCCTCCTTCTTAAAGATTGACTGCCTATTTCTTTAATTGTAAAACCAAACACGATGTAGAAATCCAGAGCCGTTGTTGGGTAAGATTCGGCTTGTTGGAGGTGAATCCACCAACCTGTCACCTATTGCTCACACTGTAGTGAAAGAGCAGTCTCAGCAACAGCAGGCAGGCAGTGAGAGCTTTGTGAGCTCTGCTTTTATCCAACTGTGCTGTGTGTGTAAGAGTCACCAGTGGGCCAGCAGGGAGAAGGAGGGTTTGTGTCTGCACCATCTGGGCCGTCTCCACTCGCTTCCTGTGCCTCCACTCTGAACCCACTGCACTGACATTTCCAGGTAGGCTGTGTCATTCAAAGCAGACATGGCATTTCAGATGTATGCTGTGTTTAGGTGACTCTGTGGCAAAGAAATCGTGTTCTTATATGGCAGTGCAGACATTATTGCTGCAACCGGGCGGCAAAGTCAGCAAAAAAAAAAACCCCTCAAGCTGTGACCCTCTCCTGCCTCTTTTCTTGGCTATTTCTTGTGATTTATTCCGGGGTGAGGTTGCTAACTACGCAGCTGTGATTCATTAATTCATCCAGTAATGGCAGATTATAGTTTATTGAGCTGTATCATCCTCCTGATCACACCCCTGCTATTTGCAAGGCTGCCTTCCCCTTCCTCTCTCTCTCTCACACACACACACACTCAGCACATTAATGGCTTTACGGTAAGCTAATGATGAAGCAGGAGCCACGGCAGCTTTTGCCTCCTAATTGAGGCTTACAGGTCACTGTAGGGTTAAGGGTCAAGGAGGGAGGGGCTGTAGCTACTTTACGATCTCCTCAGCGAAGAAAGGTCGGCATGGGTTTGTTGTAGCAGACTTGTTTTAGACCCAAATTTTACCTCAACACCAATGCTGGCCTAGCTTTGCTCAGGAGGTGTGAACCCTGTTTGAAATGTGAGCTGCTTTTCAAAATATATGATATCTGTGGTCCTCAAGGATCCATCATGTGCATTTCTTCTCAGTCTCAGTGAAGGTGAAATATTCGAGCCACACTGACGCTTTTATTCCTTGAAGCATTATCCCTGTTGTAAGTCGACATTGTGCGTGCCCTCTCTTCTCAATCAGAAAATGAAAGCAGATCAAACTAATGACTGATATCTAATTAGTCTGGTCAGGGCATTAAGGCCTGAGTGAAGGGCTTGACATAAATGTTCAAACTGATGTTTGGAATATTTTTTTTCACCACCTGCAGTCAATCTTTAAACTGCAGAAACTCAAATCAAGATGTGAAAGTGCACCTTGTTGCTAGCATGAATGGACGTCCACTTCGAAATCCCTGAAAACTGAAAGTGCTATCCTGCCACACTACGTCTGAAACAAACACCTTTTCAGGTACAGAAATAGAATTACTTTGCATGTTGTCCAGAGGGAAAACAAAACTGGATCGTTGTTTTGAATTAAATCCATTTCTTGCCATGTTGCTTAAATGTCAATTTGCCGTGGAATAGATTTAGTCTCGCCTTTCTGAAAATCTACTCCGGCACAAGTGTTCAAACAGTACCCTTGCTAAGTTTGCGGCATATCATCATCCTGCCATGACTACAGGTGTTTGCCTTCTAAGATAACAGAAATCTGCATGCTGGCTTCGATCCATTTAAATAATCTCTCCTCTTTACAATTCGGTTCCAAGAACATCAAGTCTGCCAAAATCCCTGGAAGATTTAGATGTCTCATCTTACCTGATCTTTTTTTTGTTTTGTTTTTCTGTGTGTGTGTGTGTGTGTGTGTGTGTGTGTGTGTGTGTTTGCTTTTCCTTCTCTGGACGCTTGCTGACATCAGATCTCCAGGTGGATTTGATCCTGTTACTCCAACAGGTTGAACCCTAGTCTCACCTGTATACATCGTTCTAGCCTTCCCTCTGTTTACACTCCCAGACTGTGTTGCCCCTGCCAGCTAACGGTCATGTAGTCATGTAGAGCAGACGGATCATGTTGCCTGACTGTTGATAGCCCCCCTTCTTGTATTGCACCATTCAGACCTGGGTCAAGTCAAGTGGTTATTACTATTAAATTTATCACCTACTTCCTGCTTTGTGAGACTGGATGTCTAAAAGGAAAAAATATATAACTTTTGGAAGATTTTCTGAGTCTTTCTGGTATTCTTGACACATCAAAATGAAGAGATAAAAAATAAAAATACTGCGTCGCCCATAGCACAGTTTAATTGTGCTTCTCCTTACCTAGACTGTCATGTCAGTGTGAAGAGACTGAGCCTCTAATTATTCCTAATTTCTGTGTGTGCACTGTGTGTGTGTGTGTGCGCACGTTTGGGGGTAGGCGTGTTGTTTTTCCAAATTCCCCGACAATGAAACAGATAGTACTTCCTGCTGCGCTTCTGCTTTTTGAATCACAGCCCTCTTTTCTTTCCTTTTTTTTTTTCTAAATAATTCTTTTCTTTCCTTATCTCTCTCTCTCTCTCTCTCTCTCTCTCTCTCTCTCTCTCTCTCTCTCTCTCTCTCTCTCTCTCTCTCTCTCTCTCTCTCTCTCGTGTTGTTGGTTACGAGTAGCGGTGCTGGCAGGAGGCCAAGTGAGATGACGGCCCCTGCAGGCAAGAGCAGAGTAAAAGGAAAGAGGGTTTAGCCCGGTTTACTCCGTCAGAGCTGCTTGCCGGACGCTCGGGTAGCTTTGGACCAGTTCACAAACAGATGATCTGATATTCACACCGGCTTCACGGCGTGACCGGTCAGCTGTGCAGAGGAGAGGTGGTTTTTGCTGGGTTTGAACTTCTCTCCGAGTGCAACACAATGAATGTCTCCCAGCAGAGACTGTTATTTATACATCCCCATTTTTAAACAATATTCTACCCCTGCCCTCATCCTCCATCCCCTCTCTATCATGGCTGCCCCCCTCTGAGTGTTTAGAGATTCGAACAACTGTAAACATATTTGATTTCTTACACGATCAGACAACACGTCATATGAAATACTTATTTTCTAGTATAACCTGGCCCTCGGGGAGAAGGGAGGCGTGTTTTGGGTAGAAGGAAGAAAGCCAGACGTTCAGTTTCCCATAAACCATGTGACCATGTGAGTCTGTTTGTCACAGACAACTGCCTGAGCAGGTTACTAACCACAGGGCTTCCCCCTTTTATGTGGCTGTTACACATTCCATCTTTTGTTTCCTCGAACATCTGAGCGTTGTCTCCAGAGTCAATCTCATTATTACATGTTTCGGGAGGCTGAAAGAAAGTCGTCTTGTGTTCTGGTTTTTGTTCAAACAGAGCAAAGCGTTAATAAAGCCTGGGGTGTTTTTACAAGTGTTGTTATGTTAAGAGGGTTTTTATTTGACCTCTACCTTTAGCATGTGAAAGGAGAATTAATATTGAATGAAGTTTGTACCCGTGATATTCCTCTGCAGTTCTCTAATCTTCTGCTCTGTCTGTCCCCTCGCCTGAAGTGGTCCAGAAATCCATTTCAGATTTTCTCTTTAACACTTGCAAAATGGTGAAGGTACATAGTGTACTTTCAGAGATGGGGCATTTTGGGCGGGGTGGAGTGGTCGGGGGAT
The DNA here is from genome assembly GCA_946959425.1 of Argyrosomus regius. Classification (NCBI taxonomy): domain Eukaryota; kingdom Metazoa; phylum Chordata; class Actinopteri; family Sciaenidae; genus Argyrosomus; species Argyrosomus regius. The sequence continues at coordinate 13,358,197 of OX336885.1, forward strand.
CCTTGAAATCAAACTATGCGAGCCATAGGGGTTTGAGGAAAGCCCTTTTGGATCTGAATCCGCTAAATGCATTGCATCAAAACCGAGTGGAAGGAAGTGATTTGAGTTGCTAAAACAGGAAACACACGTTTCTTCATGTGGTTCAGTCAGCACTATTTAAATTTAGCCATGCTTTTTGTGATATGACAGGAAATAAAACATGACAGGAGTCTTACCTGTTGAGCTGTCCTGCTCATATCAAGCATGAAACTTTTTATTTTTATTTTTTTTGTCCTGCAGTTTTAGCGCTTTCCTTAACGCACCCCTTCCTAGAATCCCACGGGGTCAGCCATCACTGGACGACCGAATCTTCCCCACACAGCCTGGAGTCGCTGCAGTTTACAGCGTGAGTCACTGCACGCAGCCCCTCTCACTTATGCATTCACCTGTAGGCTGCAGGGCATGTATAGAAAATACACACACGCAGACACAAGATTCAGAAACATTTGGTCATCCGTGACGTGATGAATAGGCAGACCCGGCTAGAACTAATCCAGCCTTATGCAACACCACCTACACGGAGGTTACAATGTTCAAGTTTTGTTGAAACAGTTTCAGAGAGGTGTCGATTCAGCTTTATGGTAATTTTTGGAGGCTGTTCTTTATTTTGCTGCTGTTTAACTGCATTGCATCTAACTGAGAGGTGTTTCTAATATTGTGTTCACCCTCATTGATATAAATAGGGTGGATAAAATATTAAAAAGCCCTCTTGCAGAACATTATAATCGTGCCATGATGTAGGCCTTCACACTGATGTCTGATCAGATTCATCAGCCTGTTGATCGTAAATAAATTCACCCCAAATAAGTCAACATATGAGGTGACCCCTCTGCTGTTTCTGACCTCTGGAGCGCCACAGACATTTCTGGGTTTTTTGTTTCTTCCAAGAACAGTATCACCTTCAAGTGTACCTAATAAACTATCAAGTGATGGATCGAGCTCAAAAATGCCACATTGGTTTTGTACCATGCAAGATAATGGTGGCTGTAAAAGCTCTCACTCTTCCTTACATATCTTCTATATTTTTCAACATTTTACTAAATTTGGAAAGTGTGAACAAACCTCTGTAGCGGCTGTGTAGCTTTTATAGGCACAGTAAACATGCATGTGGTTTTTTTTACCACCTAAAAGAGAAGGGGTGCTTTTTAAGCCATAATGCTGTGAACTGACCACATGAGGTCTGCTGTGGAAATGTGTCACCTCAGGGGAACTCTGCCATTCACCGTCTCCTTCTGGGAGTTAAGTAACATTTCAGGTATCGGGTCTTTGTCATAATAATATTCACATAATTCCTCTTCATATTTTTAACCTCCTTGGAGTATCAACATGTGAGTCACGGGCTTCAGGTAGACGGTTAGATTTAAGGAACAAAAAAATCCTAAATGTATTTTCACATGCTGTACTTGGCTGAACTTTTAGGTAATTTATTGTCTTGTCCTCAGTGACCAGCCACACCTACAGTATCTCCCTAAAGACAAAAACAAACCCGAAATGGCATCCTCCCTTCCTCTGAGGGATCTTGGCCTGACATCCTGACAACCTTTGCAAGCGGACATTATGCCGCACAACGATCCGCGTTGAACGCTGCTGTTTGCAGACCCTGTGTGCCCTGCTGCGCCGTTCTGGGCTTCTCCCCTGAGAAGAATTTACCCCAGAAAGCCGTGATTTGTTAGATGTGCTTTGTAGACTTTGCGTGACACTGATAGTGGCAAATCAACCATAGTAAGCAGATAGCTCCATGTTTATTGTTGCACATCTTGTAAATGAGTGTTTACTATATAAATTAGAAGATGGGGAATATCGATTTCCTTTTTCGCTTCACTTATCGATTTTTCTCGCACAGAATGAACTGAGCTGACAAAATAAATACTATTGTGGCACTCTATTTGTGGGAAAATATTGGCTTGGATGTGTTTGTTATCCCTTTGGTGCTTTTATTTGTATAATATCTGCCTTTTTACGAGCATAGCAGCACACTTTAGTGATGCAACTTCGATTATTTGACACCATAAAGCCGATACACCGATGATAACCTTTCTGAAATGCACACGTACAGTAGGTAGAAAAGTCACTGTATGTTTGAAGACAGGCAAGCTTATTTATCCACTGTAACACAACAATACTGGAAACAGCAGGTTTTATGAGATTTTCTAGCTCTGTAAGTTTTTTTTTTTTTTTTTTTAAAGGGGTTTTCCTGCAACAATGATGACACTGGTGGAAATAAACCATGCCCATGGCATGAAACAGTTGTTCTGTGCAGTGGATGTGGGCTTTTTTCCCCCCTTGCCTCATGTACAGCTTCTATAGCCTCCCCTCCCCCATCCCATCACTCCTCATGTCCTCAGAATCAGTCAGTCGCCTGAAGCAGAGCAGGCTCCTCCCCTGGCAACAGCAGCTAGATTAGTTGCTTTATCCCAGGTCATCTGAGGGAAGTGGGCCACACAGAGGAGATGTGGAGATGCAGGAGGGATTGTTACTGTAGGAGTTGTGCAGAACATTTCCTGTAGTACTTGGTAGATTTAAATATAATATGATTTGGATGTTAGTTGTGCTTTTTCATCTCTTAACGGGCAGTTTGTGAAAGAAAAAAAGGGCCCCGGAGAGAAAGCCCGGCTTTCCAGGCTGTCTCTGCGTCTGCCTCCTGCTCTCTTCCTGCAGTATCCTGTCTCATTCCCTTGTGTGTCAGGTCTGCTGCAGCAACAAGCAGCACTTGCAGTGGTGCCAGCCCACAGCTACAGCTGCAGCAGCCAAGGCCCATCCTGCCACACCACAGGCTGGCTAAGAGCTGAGTCAAATCTCATCTTTTCCTGAAGCTGCTCATTTGGCAGCAGCCTGAACCCTGAACCCTCCTTCACTGGCCCATCTCAGCTCTGGCTTGCTTAGCATGACTCAGTTGTATCTATTGTACCAGGTGCGCTCTATCTGTCACAGATGAGCAGGATCGTAATATGATTACTTGACCCAGTTTTTGCCACATGAGGCCTAGACATCCTTGCACAGCATAGTTGGGCACAGCACACAGCAGAAGAGGCCAGTCTTAGCCAGGCCCAGCAGGCTTCAACAACCCATGCACAGTACAGGTCTTCACCTCTGCACACATACAGTGGCTAATCCTAGAGCTTGAGCACTTAATTTACATTCCTGAGCAGGAGGGAGGACTGACCTGTGGAATACTGCCACATCGGTGTATCTGTGTGACATAATATCTCGTTTAGTTCGTCTGTCTAACCTTACTGTTTTATGTGATACAGGTATCCAGGCCTGCTGGCCCTCCTTACACTGCTCACGACATCACAAAGGGACACCCTAGCTTGGCGGGCACCCCGCCCGGTCATGCCCACTCCCCGGCGCTCTCTCAGGTATCAGTACCCACAGCTTCTCCATATCGCTACCCTAAGGGCTGGGAGGCAGGCGGAGGGGTGAGTTTGTCACTGTGTCCGCTGTCATCCTCTCTCTCTCTCTCTGCGTGTTCATCTGTGATCTGTCCATTTGTCTGCTTGCTCCTTGTGACTTTTGTTCGGGTTAGGCGACAGTTCAAGTCATAGAATTTGTCAATATAATGACATCATGATGACATTTCACAAAGATATTGTGTTTTACGTGTCTAAATAAATAGCCACATTGTCAGATTTTGAACACTGAGCTTTTATTTTTTTAAATTTAAGCTGTAAGAACATACTGTAAGCTTTGAATACTCAAATTTGTAACTCATAATTTGAGATAATAAAGTGAAAACCTATGCAGTATATGAATTCTACACATATCGTCTGCACCTAACCTGTAATTATTTGTCATTTCATCAACTTTTTACATTTTACGTTTTATTTTCCTGTTTGTCCATTCTTTTTCCACTACTGTCCTAATATGGCCATAAGCCATGTGTGTATTGTTTTAATGAAATTCAGATGAATGTATGATTTAAAAAAAAACAAAAAAAAAACAGGGTCAAATTCTCGTAGAACAATTTTCCTGCTGGGAGGTTGCGGTACTAACCACCGGATTACATATTGGAGCCAGATCCATGAGCCCGCAGCTGAAAGAAGTCCCCTGTGAAGCATCAACATCATTACTTTAACATTTCAAAAGCATTTGAATATTCAGACGACGATTCTTGGGTCTCTGGGTAGAAGCTCTAAAAGTCAGAGTGTGAAATAATCAGGACTGGGAACTCGTTAAAGAGTGTTGTGGGTGTAAAATCCTGTGTACTAGCAGGGTTAAGGTCAGGAGCACAATGATTAGGTTGGATTTAGGCAAGATTATTTAATCAATTATGATGGTAGAAATCCGAGGCGATGGAAAAAATTCAGACTACCAGAACACAACAGAAAACAATCACGGCCGAGCATGATGGGAAGAACGAATCACTCATATTTCAGTTAAGGCGGCATTTCATCCTCTTGTTTATCAAGAATAAGCCTGACTAAATACAGTCACACACTAAATAAATCTATGTAATATAATAGCTTAATCATTAAGACAGATTCACTGTCAGACTGTGACGCTGCTGCTGTGATGCCGGCATCCTCTCTCTCTCTCTCTGACAAGCATGTTGACTCCGTGACTCAGCTTCTCTGGAAGTATGTGACTGTGCTTCCGAGGAATCTGGTTGTTCCTCTTTACCGTTTTAGCCCATGGCCCCTCTGCCTCATCCTACAGCAGCTCCAGTCTCTCACCAGCCGTCTATAGATAGAGTCTGGTTTGCCAGTTCGAACTTAAATTATCGCAACCACACCAGCAGCAGTTTGGAGAAGAGTAAGCAGATCTGCTTAAAACCCACTGCTGCCTAGCTCCACTGCACACTAGATGAAGAATAAAGGAATGCAGGATTTTCAGTCCTTGAGGGTACCAATTATCTTTGCGCAGTACTTAAACCCCAATCGAAAACATTTTCTCCCAGCAACATCCAAGGTAAGGTAATGTCATGATGTCTGGTGTATTCTTAAGGTTCCACTCTCCGAAACACCTTAACGAAATGACTAATGTCTGATTGTTGCACAGTTCCTGGTGTGTCCGTAATGAAACCTCTCCTTCTTCTTTCTCTTTCCTTTTCCCCTCTTTTGACAGTCTCCATACAACCCTGGACAAAATGCTGGTTCTGCCCCTCTAGTGTATTCTCCCCAGACACAGCCAATGAATGCACAGCCACAAAGTCGCCCGGTGAGTGTCTTTAGATTTACAGCACAGCTTCCTTACGAGTACACAAACAGTTTGTGCTTTACTGTGAAAGTTTGATCGAGTCAGCGATGGAAGGATGTGAAGAAATGTTGAATGATCTCAATTATGGCTCATGGTAGCGAGGCACTCTGACATAGGTTTTAACGAGGGCTCCTTTATAGGCTTGTTGTGGTCGGTTGTACCGTATCTCTGGAGCTTTGTTATCCCCCGCCTAGAGTTTAGAAGCGCAACGTAAAGGTTAAAAGGTTGTTCCCTGCGTTGTTGTTGTTATCTTTCTTAGATTAAAATATCTCTGTGTGAAGTCAAGCTGCACTCTTGTAGCGTTTATTCGATGCAGCCTAAGGAAATCCATTTAAAGATAGCCAACACCTTTTTTTTGTGAAAGATTTCCAACCACGACAAGCCTAGTACAAAAATTCTAAATATTCTATTTACTTTGCCAGCATTCTCTGTACTTGTACACCTAGTAAGCATTATTTATTAATCTCGCCTGGCTCCTGCCCAGCCCCCCATCAGTAGAGCAAGGCTAACCAGACCTCGGTCAGTGTGTAAAGTGTTTTAAATCCACTACAAATCATATTCTTTTCTGTATTTCACAATTTGGCATCATAATATCTACATTGTCCTGATGCAGCAGCATACCTCTCTGCAAACATACACTTTGACCCTGGATCTGAGAGCTGCATCATGTGCCACGTGTCTTTTTAAAAGCTTTGTTCCTCTGTGTTTTGTACTGTATTCTTAAAGCATCTGCCTTCATCGCTCATCTTATCTCTGTGTCTCTCTTATGCTCTTTCTTCTCCCCCCCCTCCCTCCCCCTCCCTCCTCTCCCCTGCTTTGCCATCACTGCTTCAAATCTCCTTGCTGGACCTCTCCTCCCTCCCCCACCAGTTTGCTACGGGCCCACGACCAACCCACCATCAGGTAATTTACCCCCGCTGAACGCCCCTCCTGCTCCCTCTCTCGCATCATCATCATCAAAGCAGTTTGCTGGTACCTGCTGGCAAAGGGCTGTTTGTGGGGAGCTGTCTGCTCTCCCTTTTATTTGTTAAAAAAAAAAAAAAAAAAGGCCTTCAAGTATCTTGGACGCAGTTAAGGAGATTTTAATTATTACGGGGTTTTTTTTGAGCGTGCTGCTATTTAATCAAGATATCCAGCCAGGTGCAGAGAGCTGCTCTCTGACGGATGTGTCCCTGCACTATTCATGTTTATTTTTATGGCGAGATTGATCTCTGTTCATTCCAAGAATTGAATTTGTATTTATTAGTGTTTATCAGCTTTAATGAACCTCCCGGGTGACCCGGGCTTGAGCTCTGAGCGGAACAAGGAACTGTTTTCGCACAGGATGTATCCTAATGAACGTGATTCTCCCAGCCTCCGTTACAGTTTTCTTTAATTCTCTGATTGATCTATTAGGCATTTATAACGACAGAATCATGTTCTTCATCACATTTAGCCAAAGAGGAAACAACTAGTGTATATTTATGGGTGAAAAATAAGGAGAATCTAAATTAAAAGTGGGAAATAAGTAACTTATAATGTTTGCTTATCAAACAGGACATAAGGGCTGACTCCCAACTCGTCACTTTATGATAACTGTTTTGATATTGGATGTTTTTATTCCTTTATTTTTAGAGCACTCACTGTTGTTGGCCTCAGCATAGTAGAGACATATGGAATCAAACGAGTCTTAAAGGATATTTTGCTGTATTGCAGATAACCTTACGCCAAGAAACAGAAATAGGGACATAGTTATTTTGGTGCTTGCACTGCTCAGTCTGTCAGACTTTTTGCAGTGACAACACCCTCATGAGACCACGGTCTCATTTGTTTCCAGTAATTACACCAAGGTATTACAATTAAATTGGCTGTTTTATTGTTTTTTGGGGTGGAAACATCGTGGTCTAGATTTCTTCACAAGTACATCTATAAGCCAAATTCCACAGGGACGCTAATGACTCTAAGAATTAGTCTTAAGATGCTGATTACTTCTCATTGCTTTTTGAATATGTGTATAATCAAGGGGTAATCATAGGTTTATAGAGTGAAACAAGACAAAGTGTTGAGTGGCTGTAGTGAAGGACCGAGCTCATGGCTTACACTTGTGTAGATTACACTCTGTTAGGCAGTTGACACCAGTGTCATTAGATTATGAAGGGCATGTTAATGTGTTCGTGTCTGGCTGTGCAGCATTTATGACATTGTTTGTGTATTACCTTGTGGATGCTAAGAGTCTTAGACATGGCTAGGTGTTGACATTGAGTCCACATGACTTCCTGTTTGGTTTGTGCTTCTTGATTCGCGCTGTAATGATTCATGCAGCTGCCCACTTTTAAGATTGATTTGTTATTCACACCCCGGGTCCCCCTACATGCACCTTGTGCAACATTCTCACCTTCTGGATGCTTCTGTGTGGACAAACTTTTAGCAGACTATTAATAGTATGGTGTCAAAGTGTGTCGGGAGGGTTTGCCCACACACACACACACACACACACACACACACACACACACAAGTGCATGCTCTGGCTGTCACAAACTGGCGCTGGGATCTCTTGTGCCACCACGGAAGTGGAGTTGGAAAGCAGATCAAGCCGAACAGTGGTCTTTTATACCAATGGAGAAAACAGCCATTGTCCCCATGAAACACACTCAATGCACAGTAAAGGGTACATAGAGATCAGAAAATTAATTCATTTGGCCAAAATGTAAGTCTGTCTCCAAACAAGGATCATCATTATTTTGTTTTTTCCCCCCTCCACTTCAGTGTAACCGACTCATTTCAAACACAGCTTTATGTGTTGGTGACCAAAAGGTCAATACCAGTGGAAATTACAGTTACCATTAAAACAAACAACTGTTGTTGTTTCCTCCAGAGAGCTGCGTAAGTAACTCTATTAATCAAAGGTTTATCCTTGAGTGTTTCCTCTTGGATGCTTCAAACAGCAGATTTAATATGTTGTACATTTCTGTCAACATTTCCACCTTAATATGCAACGTACGGGGTGTGGTGTTGACCTAGTTTCATATGTAGAACTGGGTTAATTTGACAGTATTTGAGGTCAAAATTTCACTTTATTTACATTGCACCACGATGCTAGAGAAAATATAGAAAAGACTAAGGCAACTTCAACTTACTTACAAACTTACATCAGATCAAGCACACAAAAGTTGATTTTTTTTTTTATTAACAAAAAACAATGATTTATTTCATCATTTACGAGGAAACTTGCACTACGAGTCCAGTGAAGTGACATTTCTCAGCTCCAAAACATATAAGGCTGTTCATAACCCTCCCCAGTGCAGCCCTGAACATCATCAACTGTGGCTGAGTCATTGTCGCAGGTGACAGTCAGGTCCCATTGGGGCCGGAAAACGCCAAATTGGCAAAGCAAGCGGAAGACTGGCACACAGGCTCCGGCTGCACAATTTGAGAAAGGAAATAACCCCGAAGTGAAGTGTGTGTTTGTGTGACAGAGGCTCGTGTGTATGCGGGTATCTTGTGCCACAAGTCTGATGCTGATGCGGACATTTCGACTTTGACTTTTCAGCTTTTTCCGCTGCACCCTCCGCCCCTCTCTCCCCTCACTCAATGATAAACCAGAACCACCAGGTTATTTTTGATTGTCTGTCTTATTTTAGCCGATCACAGAAAAGGCACTGTGTCAGGTAGATGGAAATAATTGGGTAGTTTCCTGTCTTGATGTGTGTGTGTGTGTGTGTGTGTGTGGGTGAATGATTGCCTACTTGTTTTTTTTGTATTGAGGCTTCAGTCTCACCAGTACAGTTTCCCATTGGCTTTTCTCTCTTTCCTGCTTTCAATACTCAAGGGAGGATTCAGGCCCATCCAGGTAACATTTACCTCTGTGTCCGAAGTCTCTGCAGACCTGCATGGCATGATGGGGGGGATCACCATAAAATGATCCCATCCCTCCTAACCTTTAACCCTGCAACTCATCTTCACTACAGTGTATGCTCAGTAGAGAGGTCTTCTATCATCGTTTTACCCCTATGTCCTGTCTTTTTTATCTTGTAGAGGAATATTACTGGACCTTTCAGTTCATGTTTGCTTCATTCATTACTCATCATTAATTAGCTTGCACAGTTTATAATGAACAGCATGCGGAATGAAAGATACTCCCTATAATTAGTCCTTTTTTTTTTAAAGTTCATTTCATGTCCATGTGATAAAGTGTCTGTTACCTGTTGGAAATATGTAATGTTTGATATTATTTTGTAGTTTCCTGTTTCAGTGTTGTTGGAGAGCACAATTATTCTTTCACTGATAGGTTACAAAGCATCTTTTTTGTTGACACTGTTGAAAATTTGTTTTGTCTGTTGAATCATATTTCCGGCTTTGCCAGCCATTAAACCGCGACTGTCTTTGGGTAGCTGGTAATGAACAGTTTCCTGGTCGTTTCCCAGATTTCCACAGGCCTATTTAAAATAAAGCCATTGAACCTGATTTATTATGTTAAAGGTGATTTCCCTCCCGGGTATTTTTAGACGGTTTTACAGCATTGTTTATTCTGCTCTCCTTCGCTGCAGCACACTGTGACTGTGGTTGGGTATTCCCAGCTTGAGCCCGAGTTGTTTGGAAGTCGGTCACAGCTGTTGGTAGTGGTCTTTCTTCAGGCCCCGTCCAAACACAAAGCCCGTCCAATATTAAACTTTAAACTGATGGTGACATGTGCTCTATAGAAGTCATTGTAGCCACAGTCACTAGGAGTATAGTTTCCGAGTTCTGTGTGCTCTGCGATGCACAAGAAAAGGCCCATATTGCTGTCTGATGAAGAGAGCCATGCCGTGTGTCACACATTCAGTACAGCTGCAAGGTTGGCCAAGCTGCTCAGGCACAAAAAGAGGTATTTGAAGCCATTCAGCAGTCCAAGAGCTTTTTTATTCTCTACAGCTGGATTCTGGAGCCGCTTTTCACAGCGTAGACAGATGGGCCAATTAAGAAAAATATATAAAAAATTTTTTAAAAAGAAATAAAATTTACACTTTGGCTAATCCCTTTTAAGTTTTCTGAAGGAAACAGTAATCAGGCCTGTCCTTGCCAGTAACGTCTGTTTTGCTTTTTGAAAAGCTCTCCAACGTTGTTGCTCATCCAACTGTAGGAACATGTCTTAAGTAACAATCATCTCACAGAGATCCCCCATCTATTTATAATGATTAAATTTATTACAATAATATAATAATGTCAACCGAATTTCAAAAAACCCAATGACCCCCAGGCAAAAACACTACCATAAACCACCGGTGTGCAGATGTGTGACGTCTCTGTGACAAACCTTCTCACTCTCATTCCACATCTGTTTGTCTTGGCTGCAAGTGGTATCAGGTTTCATTAGAGGTCTCGTAACTGAGGTCCTGACCTGGTCACAGGTTTTATGAATGGAAAGCAACTTGAATTGGACACACACAACAAACAAGAACTAAACAAAGTGTTGTGTGACTAAACAAAATGTTTAATACAAGTGTACTCTGGCAAGTTTTAAAGGCGTTTCAGTTGAGATACCACAAAGCTCCCTTGACAACAACACAAAAGTTTTGCATCCAGACTCCATTCAGCCGGTGAAACCTTTCTAAATCTATTTTATCCACCACTTCAGTCCTTTGATGTCTGCCTTCCTCCACTTTCATAATAGGAACCTTGTGAAGAAGAAGATGATGATGAGCACAGGACAAGTTGTGAATGTCTGGAATTGAGACCATTCACTCTCACTCTGTAGCACACTGTAGTAGTTATGTGCCATGGCCTTCTTTTGCTAAATTTTTATCTCAATGACTGACTAAATTGCACTTTTAAAGCTTTTATTTGGTTGATTAGATGATTGTAGGAGGAATTATTTAGGACCAAAGTGTCCAAACAGTGAGTGCTGCTCGCTAATTTGCCGATGTCATCGGTCTGATTCATGCTACATGCTCACCAGTTACAAACAATCCAATCATTAGAGATGTTTAGTGAATCAATTCGTGGGGTTTATAGGTTGATTATAGAGCTGTTTAACAGGCGTGTAAAAGTGTCTGTGTGTCTGCCTTCCATCCCTCAGAGTAGTTTTAATGTATTGGTGTGTGTGGTCTGCAGCAGTGATGAGAGTTCAGAGATGTTTTTTAAAATGCTGATTAAAAACCCAGCGCTGTCTCACTGTGAGAAAAGTGCAGGCCAAATGCTGAAGAAATACTTGTTAGTATTTCAGATGAAGACATGGCAACACGCTGAAATAAGACAGCTGCCTCTGGGGTTGTACTCAGTGTCTTTTGTTGTTTCTCTCACACGTTGCTTTCAGTTTTTCCAGAGGACTCAGATGCAGACTGCGAGGCCCACCATCCCTACAAACACACCCTCCATACGGCCTGGATCACAGACTCCCACAGCGGCTGTCTACCCCACTAACCAACCAATCATGATGACCATGGCACCCATGCCTTTCCATTCTCCACAGGCTGCACAGTACTACATCCCACAGGTGACACGGACACGCTGAACGTTACGTTTGAAGTTGTCAGGCTATACCTCAGTCCCAGCTATAGTCTTTGTCTTTGCTTAAAATTAATCTCCGGTGGTACTGGTTAGATTGAACTAATTAAGGGAATAGTTTAAAATTCTGCTTCTTCAGTCAGAAGATTAACGCCAGTATCATGGCTGTCTATCAAATGAAGCTGTGTGTTAGCGTAACTTAGCATAAACTGGGACGAGGAAACTGCTAGACTCCGAAAATAGAACATCGGTTTTACACTTAGGCAGAATTTACCTTTGGACAGAGCCATGCTAACATTTCCCCCTGTTTCCAGTCTTTATGCTAAGCTAACCTTACCATCTATTGGCTGTAGCTTTACATTTACCGGACAGGTATGAGAGTGGTATCAAGCCTCTTACCTAACTCTTGGCAAGAAAATAAATGTCCCAAAAGGTTGGAACAATTTCTTTAATATAGCTGAGGCACTTTTTTGTTGTCTTTTTATGACTGCACATTAGATATATGAAAGTGTTTTTGAACATACATATAAATACATACTATATTCCAGATTCGAGTATAGGCACAACCCTCTGAGACTATGACTAGTGAGTTCATCCCTCGCTTGTGCAGAACTTTTAGCCTATGCTCCTACATACTACACGAGCCCCATCTTAGAGACTGTCGGCTCCCAAAACAACAGATAGTTGCACAGCTCAAAGCGCCTATGCTCAAAGAATCCGGAGTTACCGTGCGTACCCCACAGTAGGATGTGGTCCACGCCCCACTGGGTCCATCCAGTACCCACAAGCACAAACAAACACTTATTTTCACATGTGAAATCAATAACTGCTCCATACCTCTCCAGTGCATCACAGCGCACTGTCGCATCGCATTACATCACACGCGCACAGATGGCATATGACAGACAGTACAATACCTAATATTCATCACGAGGGAACGAAACTGGAAAACAACATAAAACCGACTGCTGTGAGAGGCTGACACTGGTTAAACACTGTAAGAGTCCAACATGGAGAGAAAACAGAGACAGAAAACAGCTCTCTGTGTGCCGGGAGGCATGAGGGAGAGCGTACTGTTAAAGTACTCAAAATAACAATTGCGCTGACAAAACACTCAACAGTAAGTCAGAGACATCCTGCAGATAGAAAGAAATGAAAGAGCAGGGGAGTTAATAATTGATTTATAAATAATTGGAGTGAGGTCTTTTTCAAATCAAACATTTTTAGATATGAGTAGAAAGTATGGTTCTTGCTGCTACATTTATAACACTTTTGGACTGAAACGTAGCTTAATCATGTCAGAACACTACAGAAAACTGAAGATGAATATTTAATATTCATGAATTCTCATTAAAGACGCAACCACATGACCATACACAGTCTCGTCATATACCAGATTTCAGCCTAGTCTTGTTGTCTTTGTGCTGAATGACTGCAGAGAAATACTCTGTTGTGGTTGCAGCTGGTGCTGGTTAGATTTGACTGATTAGTAGAAATGCAGTTTATAACACAGAATTTAACGGATCCAAAATATCACAGAAGGACGATTTAGGTCTATGAAATAACATCCAAATGTTCCGAAAAAATAACACCACTGATTGCCAAAGTGTGCAGTTTGTAAATGTTTTTTTAACAGTATCCACCTTGTCCTCCATGATGCTCTCCTAACCTGTCACTCGGTCTCCTGCAGTATCGCCACAGTACACCCTACGTGGGACCTCCTCAGCAGTATTCTGTACAGCCTCCAGGGTCTGGCACCTTCTATCCTGGTCCAGGGCCAGGGGAGTACCCTGCCCCATATCGTGAGTCATTAATCCAACACAGACGCATCATTTTCCCACACATAGATCATCATTTGCAATCTTAATTCACCACATCAGCCTCGTGACTCCCTACAGCAGTGAATGCATCAGTGTTTTCTTCTCTCCTCTCTCCTTCAGATCCCCTCAGGTACCACCCACCTGTCTCACCCTCGGTTCCTGCTCCCGTTCCCACAGCTGGCCCACCCTACTACCCAGGACAGACTGTGTACCCCACCTCAACCCCCATCATAGTGCCTACACCACAGCAACCTCCACCAGCCAAGCGTGAGAAGAAAACAGTGAGTATCTTAGTAGTTTCATGGAAGCTTGTAAAACAACAAACTTGAACTATATGTTGACAAAACAATCTCACCTCAAGGTCTGTTTAAGAGCTGCTCTGGAGCGTTCAATCATATTTGATCATTTTCATCAGAAATCAAGATTTTTCTGAGGACTTAAAGACTTCTCATCCACACTGGCTTGAAAGTTGATCTTAACAGTTCAGGCAACCGCAGCTGACAAAACAATCTGTACTATATGTTAATTCAATAGCTTTCGATCATATACAGTATAATCTTCATCAGCAGGTGGAGTTTGCCCCGTTATGATTTATTTTCTCTTGTTTAAAATTCAGTGTTTTGCATAATTGTGGAATTATCTGACAAACTGAATAGAACGGTAACACTTTAATCTAGCATTTAAATTCTCCTGCGTGTGTGCAATGACAAAGACATGACATGAACAACTGATCATTTACAGGCTTCAGATGTTTTTGAATCGTGCACAGCGATATGTTAAAGTACAGTGTATGTTTAGAGAGTTTTGCTGTAACTTCACGTGTTCACTTCCTGTTTTTATCATTTAAAAAGTCTGTATTGAGCTTGTGAATGAACGTGCTGCAACTATCAACTGTGACATTTAGAAAAACAAAATGAAGATACATTCTGTCTCTGTGATCACAGGTGAAATATTGGATTATATCACTGACCAGTTTTCTTACATTTAGCACGAGTAGTTAAGGTGGCTTTATCTCAAAGCTAAATTGAATGTATCGTCTAAAAATTAAACACAAATGTACTTACATGATATGACCCTAATTTACACCCTGTTATCCCATAATGTTGCTGATATATGAAATATGTCTGAGGCAGGGTTGCTCCGAGACTTGGGTGCTTTAGTGAGGTCTGTTTTTTTTGTGCCATTGTCCTCCCAGATCCGTATCCGTGACCCCAATCAGGGTGGCAGGGATATCACAGAGGAGATCATGGCAGGGAGTTCAGGGAGCAGGAATTCAACGCCTCCTGTCGGTCGTCCCTCTTCTACCCCTACGCCCCCACAGGTATGGCTCTCTTGATGCCCTCACCCACCCGCTCACCTGCATTAGTTACAGTTGAGGCGGTGTAGCATTAAGGCTGCAGCTTTAGCTGAGGAGACGAGAGGCGTCTCATGTTGCTCGGTAGCTCTGTGCTCTAATCCACCGGGTGTGTGAACGAAAGGACACCGCGTCTCTGTCGCTAGTAATTTACTCGGCCATCTTGCCCCTCATAAGATATTTATGGTGACTTTCTGTCTAGAACATGGCTGTTGTTTATTGCTCAGTACCTTATATTTAAAGAGAAATTATTTTTGTTAGTAGTTTTAGAATTGTGGTTGAGTGATTATGTTCAGGCAGTCTTGCTTTAGTCATGTTAACCTGTGAAAGACCTTTTAGAATAACACATACAGCCTCTTTACATGTATATTTCTCCTAACAGTTAGTCTTCTTAACAACTGTTTTAATCTTACCTGCTTCCTTCCTATCACTGTTTCTATTCACTCACGACCTTTTACAGTAGATTGCATATGTACTGTGTGTATTCTCCTACTCCTTCTACAGAATCCACTCGGATTGTCCTTTTTAAAGAAACACATTTTTGTATTTCTGTGCCCAGAAATGTAAACAATAAGAGGCTGTGGCTCTAACCAAGAGTACCACTGTTTCTGGCATTGCAGCTCCTAATCAGATGGATAAAATGGAAAGCAGCGGAGCTCTGGGTCATGTCAATGCCATTAGCACGTTTTTAATAAATTAAACGTATCAAACCCAAAAAAGACAGCTTTCCTGGATTCTGAAGAAGGATATTGTGACTTCTTTTCCTCCCTGTGCCCTTCTGTGGATGTTAACAGTGTCTTTCCTCTCTTTCTCTGTCTCTTTGTGCCCCCTTTGATTTTATTTCTCTCTATATCTGCCCCCCTTTTTCTCTGCATTGTTCGGAGCTGTCCCCTCCTCCCGCCATTCCTCCCACATTGATCTTCATTCTCTGTCTTGTCCTTCATTGCCGTCCTCTTAATCTAACCATACTTCATTGGGCTATTTATTTCTGCTTAATCCTGCATTTGGGCTTTTTTTTCTTTTTTTGTTTTTGTTTTTTTCGTCTGCGTGCTTGCCTACATCTTTGTGCCTGTCTTTCTGGGTTTCTGTGTTGCTAGTTTTTATGGCCGCACCCTCATTATCCTCACATTTTCTACCTCAAATCGCAGCCGCTGAGCAGCAGCCAGACTCCAGAGCAGCAGCAGCAGCAGCAGCAGCAGCAGCAGCAACAGCAACAACAGCAGCAGCAGCAGCAGCAACAGCAGCAGCAGCAGCAGTCGCAGCCTCCTCAGCCACAGCAGGCCCATCCTGGAGGCTACACGTTGGAGCCCCCACAGCCACCACAACCCCAACAGCCCCAACAGCCACAGCAGCCACTGACAACTGGGGCTTCAGACACCAAACCAGGGCCAGGTCTGCACCAACATCCCCTCTGTTTCTTTAAAACACATCTGCAACTCCTAAGAAGTTGGGGGTCCAACACTTAACAGTCTAAGCAATGCAGTTTTAACCATATTTTTATGTCCAAATTGCAAAAATCTAATATGTGGCTCCTTAAGAAAATTACACTCTGTTTTACTGCTGTGTCATTGCCTCCTATATCAGGCAATGTCCCCCTCATGTGGAGCAGCAACATCAGTAACCCTCCACTGTGAGATCAGTGATTTCCCAGCACATTTTATGTTTCACTTTTCTTTTTCTCAGAACAGGCCGCACACCGCTTTCACTTTCATTTCACTCACAAATCAGAGAGTGGAGTCAGCAGCTGTTTTTTTTCAGTAATTGGCTGGAAGACTTTAACCAGCATTACGTAGCATAAATTTTAGAACCAGTTCTGCCTTTATTAGTAAACTTCAGGCTGCGCATTTAAAATGCTAAAGTCTGTCTGGTTTATTGAGCCTGGGGCTGTTGGTTTTCATTCTAACATTAATGTATTATAACACCTACCAACAAAAAGTTTGCTACAGAGAAACTTTGTGTGTGTCCAAGCATCTTTACCCACACTTTGTTTTAAGTGCAGTATGTGATCTATCTCTTCATCCTTTCAGATGATACGCCAAAACTGGAGCCAGTTGTCCAGAAGTCTTCCTCACCTGGGCTTGCGCAGCCTGAAGCCCCTGTGGAGAGACTTGAGGCCAATGCTCCTGTGACTGAGCCCTCTTCTACTGTTGAACCAGAGCTTCCCTTCCCTGTCTTGATGACTGCCCCCGCCACTCTCCCACTTTCAGTGGCCAACAAAAGTGAGCGTCCCGCAGCCAGGGAGTCCACTGCTTCAGCCTCCTCTCCCTCCCCCTCAGTTGGGGAGCACAAACCTTCTTTGGCGCAACCTCAGACTCCCAACACAGACAAGCCTCTTTCAGACGCCCCACGAACTCCGGCTGCCTCGCCAGCACCGACTCCCAAGGCTTTGAATGGCCTTGCAGACTCCGGGATCGAGCTTGACGCCCCGGCTCACGAGCCTTCTCTTCTGTCCACAGCTGCACTCCAGCCCCAGGCCTCTGCTCCGGCTTACAGAGATGCCTCCTCCTCTGAAACTTTGCCCTCTGACATGAGGCCAGAGGTGCCCATTGCTGCTGCGCTCGCCCCTATGGCACCTGTGGCTGTGGTGCCAGTCACCCTGACCTCAAGCCCTGCCCCAGCTTTGCCAGTTATGCTCCCGCCCGGCCTTCCGCCTCTAGTGCAGGCCACAACAGAGGCCGATGAGCCGAGCAAGCCCTTAGACACTAAAGACCTCGTCCCCAGAGTGGGGACAGAGGCACATGGAGGCATTACTGACAGCAAAACAGAGTCCCAGCAACAAGCACTCACCAGGAAGAGTCCCACTACAGGTACAGCATAGATAATTTGTCTCCGTAACAAAAGTGTTTTAACAAAGGAGTCTTTGGACTGATTTTTTTTTTTTCAGGTTACACTAAAATACTTCTTTCATGGTATTCGAGATACGTTTTAAATATATATAGTATGTGTTGCCACTGAAGATTATTTTCACACCTGACAGAGGAGTAGAACCGAAAGTTCTCGAAAGCATCTGTACGGAGCCCTGTTGACCTGTCACTATGATAAAATAGGACAAAAAACTATCTTAAACTTTCTTATGGCAGTTTTTCTGCTTCATTGTCAGATTCAGCAAACCATTTTTAGCTTATGTTTGATCTCTCTGCAGAATGAATCTAACCTTTCACCTGTTTGTCACTTCTTCTTGCCCTTTAATATCTTTATTCTATGCTCATTAGTTTTGAACTATAGCAAGATGAATTTATTTGCCCACAAGGAAAGAATTTGAAGTACTACATATGTTCGTCACACTAGCTGTATGCCATTGAAGATATCCTGGAGATCTCCTGAGAAATTCTGAATTATTGTAGTCAAACTTTCTCCATGCATCTATTTCTGCTCTGTCAGATACTATTTGCAAACAATGTTTGTTTTAGTTTGATCAGATGGGTGAAGTTTAACATATTAGGACTGTGTAGATGACACCATAATCAAGTGACTTTAAAGCATTTTCTTTTATCATGTTGACAACCATAACCATCTGCTTCCCATCGTAGGTTTAAACACAAAAAAATGTATTTGCAAGAACAGTTTGAAACGGATTTCAATGTTGACTAACAGGTTTTTTTAATCCCGAAAAAAAAAATTTCACTTAATTCTTAACTTCATTGTGGTTGTTGTTGTTGTTGTTGTTTGCTGACTGGCTGCACTCCTGCGTTTGTATTTCCCTGCAGTAAATCAGACTGCTTCTGCTATACCAAAGACCTGGAGGAAACCAAATGAAGGGATCTCTGCTGGAGACACACCTCAAAAGGAGGACGAGGTAAGAAAAGAGGCCCAAGAGGAAACAAGACTGAATCAGCTGTAGCAAGTAGTCAAAGTCCTGTACGTACTTTGAATTGAAATGATCTCAAAGTATAAAATGTTATGTGTATGTGTGTGTGTCTCTCTGTAAAAGTTCTGTTAGTTAGACAAATACCCTGTGCTTCTATTTAATCATTTTGTGACATCAGTCATCTAATATAAACAGATCTCATTTTGGAACAAGACTTTGACTTTCAAATGCCTACAAAGTATCGAAGTATCAGGACAGAGAGGGTGAAAGAGAAGAGGAAAAGGCACAATGTAGGCAATAGTTCAAGTGGAAAATGTTTCCACATGTGTGGTGGAGGAAGCAGACATAAATGACTTGGGGGTGTTGTTATCATCCGAGAACGACAGCAAGGAGTTATCCATCATCTTCATTGCTCACTCGGCCCCGCTGTATGTAAAAACCAGCCCCATCCCGCTCTCATTTCCTTTCCTTTTATTGTTTGTTCTTGGGCTCGTAGCTGTGGGAGAATTTTCACACCCCCAAATATTAGTGCTTTATATAAGTGTCGTCTTTTTTAGGCCACATTGAACAAGCACAACAAGTGAAAAAGAAATGTTATTTTACGCTGAAACATTTCACAGAAAACCTTTTCAACTACAGATTACCAAAAAGAAATTAAGTTAATTTGAGTTCAGCCTCTGAATTCAGACTGTGTGTGTCTAATAAAACTTTAATAAAAGTCTCATAATTTTAATTTATATTGAAGAAATTTGACAGCGAAGGGACACAGTTGTTTCCTGTAGAGACCAAATTCTTTGCCATAAGCTAAAAATCACAATCATCCTCCGTCACGAGGCAAAAGACGTGAAGCTGCGCCTCACTTTTGAGGAGAAAGAAAGAGAAGTGTCTCTTGCAGGAGTGTCCTGGTCGAGACGGCGTGTAGAACATGAATTAAAAAACACAAAATGGATAAATCATGACAAGAATAACCCTGTTTTCTGTGCATAAATGATGTTGCATGTACAGATAATATTTCACAAGAGAAAATCATACCGCTCTAGCCCACCAATGGTACGGTCTACTGCAACGAGCCTATTGTCCTCCTGTTTTTTCCCCCCTTTTCTGTCTTTTGTTTATACCTGACCTTTCTGCCCCCTCTGCATTTCATCATCTCTCGTTCTTGGCAGAGCCCCCCTGTCTTCACTCTGTTTTTATTATTTCCCACTCCTGCAGCTTTTTTAGGTGTTCACCCTGTCTGCAAATGACCTCCTTACAGCTCTAGCTGATAATTATAGACAGCGTTACGAGGAGAAATGATGCTACTAGTTTTTAAACTGTCAAATCTTTTTTTGTGTGTGTTTTAATCCTGCATGCGACACTCGTCTACACGACAGCAACCGTTTATTATCTTGCTCAGTGGTGATAAAGCGGCGCATAATGCTTCCCGACAAATGCTGGAGCTCTGAAAGCTGAATCTTTCCTTCAAACAGGACGAGCCCAGGCCAGTGGTGGATCAGCCTGCTGGAGACCAGGCCCCGCAGTCAGTTTCTCTCAGCAGCAGCCCGGTGCCCTTACTACCGCCAGTCTTCACCTCCACCCCTGCTCCAGCTCTCGCTGGCAGCCCCGAGGCCGATGGAAAGCCTGTCGCCCCAGAGGAGAACGGTGAGATGGAGCCCATGAGGAACGGGGCAGGCCACACTTCGGAGACGGAGAGCAGCGACAGTGGAGCCACCCACGGAGACAAGGAGAACTCCACCGGTGCGCCGCAGGACATGGAAGGTTAGTAAGGGTCCCGTTATTTGGGCAGATGTTTAAAGCTACAATAGGCAACACCTTTACGTAAAATTACAGCAGTGTGCAGTTTAATTTATTTTATATATGTTTGCTCTTTGCTTTCTCCCTCCCTCTCAAACTCTGCTTGGTGGTCCAGACCTGGCCGATTCCAGTGGGAAGCGTCAGTATGACAGGGACTTCCTGTTGGGCTTCCAGTTCATGCCCGCCTGCGTACAGAAGCCTGAGGGGCTCCCACCCATCAGTGATGTGGTGTTGGACAAGGTGAGTCAGCCAGTTGTTGCAGATAGCCCTGCACAAGTACTCAAGACCCCAGAGTGCCAAATGAAGGTGAATTATCTGAAGAACATTATCTGCACAATGTGTTCCTTTAGCTGATAACCAACTGCCTCAGGAGGTTCTTCTATAAATGTAGCTTTTAAAGTGGAAAGTTGCTGCTAAGTTTTCTTGTCTGTTAAAGCCACATTATCAGTCTGGACATTCTGTCAGTGTGGAACTGAAATTATAAGTCCGTCGACGGAAAATTAATCTGCAACACTTCTCTTGATAAATGGATCTTTTATGTCAGTTATGAAACAAAAATGCCGACCATTCTGTGTTTTCAGCTTCTCGGATGTAAAGATTTGCTTCTTTTTTCTCGTTATATCATCATAAATTCAATGTCAGTGCATCGTTAGACTGTTTGAAAATCTCACCTCAGGCTCTGGGAAATCAGAGTATCATTCATACTTTCCTCAGGTTTTAAAGACCGTGCAATTAAGCGATTAAATGATAATTACATTAATCAATAATGAAAACAGTCATTATCTGAAGCCCTGGGTTTGAATAGACCTCTTCATGAAACAGGTTTCGTCATCGTTTACCCATAGCAACAGGCAGTGTTTCAGTTTGATTGCGTGCACTGCATCAAAGATACACCACAGAGTTTTGCTCCACTCCTCTGATCCACACATACATATGGGTGGAGCATATGGCCCGGCTGAAATGCTGTTTTGATTAAAATCACTTTGCTATTATGTCACACTTGGCAGTATTAAAAGAGTATGTGCCCCTCCCCCCACCTCTCCGAAAAAGAACAAGCAGACCGGCGAGCAGTTGATGTGTGCAATCCCATCGTCTCATTTTCTCTGAGGGAGAAAAAGTGAAATCTCGTTGGAAAAGAGTGGAGAGGAAGTCAAGGACAGCTGAAAGACAAAGAGCTGGATTTGTTCTCCTCTCCTCCCCCACAACTATCTCGCGCTCTCTCCTGCGTTCCTTCCTTCCTTCCTTCCTCCCTTCCACATCTGGTTCTGACTTCTCTCACTGAACGGCCCGCTAAACCCGCCAAGCATAATTTATCACCAGTACAGTAAAAAAAAAAAAAAAAAAAAGAAAAAACATGAACCCAAATCTTATAATGTAGCACGACTGTCATTTACACAGGTCACCTTTTAATGGACCACTGGGTTAGAAATGCACAAACACACACACATGCACACACACCCTGCAGGCTGACTCCTTTTACCCTATTGCCACAATTATTAGGGGGATCACTGCTCCCCCTGCTGTTCAGCTCACGTGTGTGTGTTTGTGTGTGTGTGATGTGTCGTACAGATGAACCAAAACAAGTTGCCATCTCGAGTGGTTGATTCCAGAGCCATTTCCAGAGGACCTGACTTCACACCTGCCTTCGCAGATTTTGGCAGGCAGATGACTGGAGGACGAGGCGCTGCAGTGAGTTACACATGTACACACACAAGCTGCCACAATCATTCATAAATTCACACACACACACACACACACGCACACACAAAGGGTCCTTCAGTTTTCCTCTTAACACACAATTTGTTGTCACGAGAAACGAAATCGATACCACACATCTGTCAAACTTTTTCATTACAGTTGGATGATAACAGGATACATTTTGAGGTACTTGGTTCCAATTGGCTTCATCCGATGTCTATAAATGTTCAGAGGCTGATTCAACACAGACATTCTCTGATACACCTCTCCAAAGTACAATGCAGCACTGTTTTCCCATTGTCACAGTCAAGATTTGTGTGATTAGAATTAACTTTCTCAAGTGCTGCAACGCATTAGAGTGTAACTGTTCTCCTGGACCGGTCGCGTCCAAACTGTTACGTAAAGGGCCGTGTGGCTGCAGGTTTTCGTTGCAACCAAGAACACGGGGCTCGACTTATTCAATCAAATGATCTCAGTCTTCAAACAGTTGACTAGTCCAATCAGGTGTTGCTCTTGATTAGTTGGAACATAAAGCTGCACCCACGCTGCGCTTTATGGAATAGTTTGGTCATGCATGTTCGAGACAGTGCTGAAATAGAGCTGATTCTGTTTCACAAGGTAACGAGCAGAAACTTCTGGCAGGCAGTTGTTGGTAGTAGTCGACTTGTGGTGTCCAGGAATACTAACATGCTGTATTTTCTCCTTTTAATTGCATTCACAGCTCATGAACACTGGGCAACGGCGGCCTCCACCCAGGAAGATTATCATGAACGTGTCGGTGAATGATGACATTCAGCTGAAAAAATCCGAGAACGCCTGGAAACCTGGCATGAAGAGGGAGGGCCATGTAGAGGATCCCGAGATACAAAAAACACAGGTCGGGGGCTAATGTACACACACCTACACAAACACACGTGCAAGATACACAAAAGAGGAGCTGAGTATTAAAAAGTCAACATCAGACTCATGGATCATGAAATCCAGTTGATGAAAGAGCTTTAAGTTATTGGAAAATGACAGTTTGGTTATTAATGATCTGTAAATGATGTCAGAGTAAAGTAACCGATTGGTGGCTCCAGTGATTAACTGCCTTTTTATGACTGATCCCTCTCAGGAGCTCTTCAGGAAGGTACGCAGCATCCTGAACAAGCTGACTCCTCAGAAGTTCAACCAGCTGATGAAGCAGGTGACGGACCTGACCATCGATACAGAAGAGAGGCTCAAAGGGGTCATCGATCTGGTCTTCGAGAAGGCCATCGACGAGCCCAGCTTCTCCGTGGCCTACGGAAACATGTGCCGCTGCCTCGCCACGGTAAGCTGGTCACCGACGTCGAAGTGTGTCGAGAATGAAACATGTTTGTGTTTGTAAGGTTAGATAAAGAAGATCTCGGTGGGAATAATGTTACCTAAACTATGGTCCAGTTTCACAGACTGTAGGTGTGTGCATCCTAACAGAAGCTCATTCATTTTGCATCTTAACGTACAGTCAACAAATTGCTAAATGTTTAATAGCTAACAGATCGATGGTTCAGCTCTGCCTTGATGCAGCATAAAGCTGTGCAGCACAACACAGTTCAATACGACGTGATGATCGAGTGTGACCATTTTCAATTTTTGATGACTTGCAAGGAGAGATCGTAGGACACGTACACCCCGTATCTTCAGTCGTAGAAGTGAAAAGAAGGCTGCTGTTACTCGATTTGGAATTTAATTTGTTGGCAGTAAAACATAAAATAAGTCATCTCTTGATAATTCTTTCAAACGGGGTACTGTTCATTAAAAATGCATTTCTGCAACGAGGAACAAAATGTTTGTATCAGAAAAAGTTGCTTTTGTACGGTAGTTTCCTCGTCCTGTGGTCACATTAAACATTTTTAAAAGTTTAGTTCGTCCCTTGCTTGTTTCTAATTCTGTTTCTTTACTAAATCTACTTCATCTTCTGTTCTTGTACAGCTCAAAGTGCCCATGACAGACAAACCTAACACCACAGTGAACTTTCGCAAGCTGCTGCTAAACCGCTGCCAGAAGGAGTTTGAGAAAGACAAGGTGGACGATGTGGTGTTCGAGAGGAAGCAGAAAGAGCTGGACTCTGCTGCATCGGTACGTGGTCTATGAATTTAATCCAGCGTGGCTCATATGGTTTCGTGAAGAACTTCTAGAACAAGTATTTGTTTCCCTGTTTCCCCCCCTCAGGCGACGGAGCGTGAGAGGCTTCAGGAAGAGCTGGAGGACGCCAAGGACAAGGCCCGGCGACGTTCCATTGGCAACATCAAGTTCATCGGCGAGCTCTTCAAGCTCAAGATGTTGACGGAGGCCATCATGCACGACTGTGTTGTGAAGCTGCTGAAGAACCATGACGAGGAGTCTTTGGAGTGCCTGTGCAGGCTGCTCACCACCATTGGCAAAGACCTCGACTTTGAGAAAGCCAAGGTGAGGCCGAGTGGTTAATACATTCTAGGTTTGTTTGGAATATTTCATGGACACTTCAGGAAGTTAGAAACTACACCATGGGTGTTTTTACACACTGACATGGTCATTAGTGAGTTTTACAGGTGCAAGTAGGTGAATTTTGTTATTTTTGTTTCCAGGCTTTTTGCTAAGCTAAGCTAACTGACTGTTCTCTGAAGCTTCATTTTTACCACACAGACCTGAGATTGGTATCAAAGTTCTCATCTTAGTCTCAGGAAGAAAGCCAATAAACATGTCACCAAATGTCAAATTATTTCTTTAATTCCCTTGTGCAAAGAGGTACAAAATTGATTTAAAATATTTCAATCTGAAAGGGGAACACTGTCATTTTTATGCAGAAGTCAGTGCAGTGGCTCAGACAGGCTTCAAACAAGGTGTCTGAAGCTGTGCAGAATCCCTGCTATGTAAATGAAGTTGCAGGTTTATTTAATGAGCGCGTTTAAGCGGGCAAAAAACAACATGTTGTCACGGACCGCAGATGAAAAGCTTTACAGCATTCCCATGTTCAGCAGATGGTCTATTTAGCAGACATTTTTCTTTTTGAAATTACAGTTAATTATCGTTATTTTAGCATATTAAGAGTAATTGTGTATTTGGCTACAGTTCTGTTGCGTCATACGTACTGGCACAACCTCTACACAGAGTCGAGTTGATGATAACGCATTTAGAGGCTTGTCGGCATCGTGTTCAGACCCTGAACGGGTCCAACGTTTTGTCTCTGATGTCTGATTAAGCACGTAAAATGAGTTTCACCACAGACAGTGTGAAGTAATTCAGCCGTCGTTTGAAGGGATGAAGCCACGAGGTGAACAGTTTGTCAGCAGCCCTTTGACATCAGCGCAGTACGTCAGTATGCCTCTGCAAACGTGCCGCCAAAAATAACGGGATAAATTCCCGCATTGGCTGCATAAAAGAGGAAGTTCTGGTGGGATTCGATCACACACCAGCTGGGCTACATTCAGCTCCAGAGGCAGAGGAGAAGCTGTTTATGTAGGTTATGAGGAATCCCGAATATCCCCACCGTGTCCCCTCAGTGGATGCCCTGCTTTGTTCTGTCTGACTGGCTCTCTGGTAGACACGAGTGACTCCCAGCTGGACGCAGCGAGTATCCCCAGATGCTTGAAGAGACAAAGCTGACCCAAAGGTCTTTTTGCCTTCTCTCTCTCTGTTGTACTGTTTGATCCTCATCATGTACTAGTCGCCCTGCAAAAGGAAAGCTGTCTGACCAGCAGGGAATCTGCTATGAGCTCAGCATAACCATCCATCTTTTCCTTCAGATGAGTTTTATCATGTTTTATGTGCTAATTTTCTGATCATGGTCGTCTTGATGTCGGCCCACAATGATTTGGATCTCTTCTTTTTTGGGCTATCACGGATTTTGTTCTCCTGTGTCTCAAAATGTTCTGATTTTAATCTTGGGCGGTCAGGACAGCTCGTTCTCCGAGTAATAAACTGAACAGTCGTGTAATCATGTGGAAATCCCTGAAACCTGCCGTCCAGTACATTGAATAGAGAAATAGATAATTTAACCTTTATGCCACTAATTAACCTTCTCTCCCTCCCTCTTTCTCCTCAGCCTCGGATGGATCAGTATTTCAATCAGATGGAAAAAATCGTCAAGGAAAGGAAGACGTCATCTCGGATACGGTTTATGTTACAGGACATTATAGACCTGAGATTGGTGAGTGTTTGGTTGTGAGATTTGTTTTTATCCGCACAGTTGTAGAAAGTCCAAAGTCCTGTCTCATGTTCAGGCGAGCGGCGGTTCGCGACGAATCTTCCCACAGAGTTTGTTTCATTGATCTTTCTGACCTTCTGGGAAATTATATTCTGGTCATATTCTGCTAAGTGGATCCACTGCTGCTCTTTTTATTGAATTTATTGACGACAAACAACACATGATAAAGGTTTTTACTGAGGCACCATAGACTGTTTAAGAAAAAGTAATTAAGAATTGTTAAGCCTGCATTAAAAGATTACATCCTTCCCATATAGTATAAATACAGATTCAGTAAACTACAGTATTTTTAAGCATAATGATTCATAACACATCAGAAATACATTTCATGTAAGAAACATCACAACACTCTGGCTTTTTTTCGCCACCGTCCCCAAATACAGTAAAGCATCTCGATGTAAATGCTTGCCGTCACAATTATAAAATGTCACATTTTTCTACATTAAAATTATTTTGATAATTGAAAGTCATGTGTGACATAAATACTTTGGAAATGATTCAATTATAAATTGGCTTACATTTTATGAAGACATTTGTTACATATTCGAGAGAGAGAGGTATGTTTTGCTGGTATGGCACCACTTCGAGTAGGCATTGTTGCTGCCTGAGAGCCGCGACCAGCACACAGCTTTCCCTCAACCATCACAAAATTAATTTTTTGTTGTTTATTGTTTCCATGCCGAGGACGGCGGACGTGGCTCAGTATTTTTATGAACAGACTGAAAAAGTGAATGAGCACAGTAGAAAAGAAAACCCTGACATTGGTGGCTGTCTTCTGACTCTGATTAGATTTCTCAGTATTAAAATGACTGTGTTGAACGCATAAAATCAGATTAAGACAAGATACGGTCAATATGACCGCGTAAAATGAAACCTCCATTTTTTTTAAAAAGCTGCAGGACAAGTGCAAAAATGCCAAAAGACTACAACATGACTGACCCCGCACAGAGAGAGCTGTCACCATTATGCATATAAAACAAACACTATTTACACTATTTGTCAGCCCTGCTACACACCTGTCTGTGCTAGCCTCAGTTAGCGAGATAGCTGCTATTGATGTTCACCTCACAGTTTACATTTACATTTAGTCATTTAGCTGACGCTTTTATCCAAAGCGACTTTCAGAGAAGGGAACAATCAAGGTATAGTTTACAGTCATCATGACTCAAGACAGCTAAAGCAGCTAGCTACATTATCATTTGTTACGTTTTGACCAGCGATGACACCTCAGATTTAGGTTTACATACATAACGTCTCTACTCATTTGTAGCCTATCACTAATAGACTCTGACCATCTTTTACCTGTACAAATGACTCGGCATGACAGCTGTCTTTTCCATTAGAGAGACATCTGCATTGATTAGTGTGTGATTCTCTTACCTAACTAACAAGTTTGAGTCAATGTCGCTGTCTCCTACAAGATGCTGGAAACAGACTTGAGTCCTGCTGTGCTGCACTCCTGTCAAATTTGAAATTAAAATGAGCAAGGCTACTTAAGGCAGTGCAAGGATCCACTTTGTTTAAAAACAAAACCATATTCAGCCTCTTGGAACGGCGCTGATATTAACAACAAAGGATTGTAATGAAGACTGATGACCAGAGTTTATTTTCAGGATATTCCTCTGTGGTTGAAGTGATTTTGAAATCAAGAATAATACATCTGTTTGAAGCTACAGCTTGATTCAGCTCTGAGCTCATTGTGGTTATTCTTTCAGCACAACTGGGTGTCCAGGAGAGCCGACCAGGGCCCGAAAACCATCGAGCAGATCCACAAGGAGGCGAAGATTGAAGAGCAGGAGGAGCAGAGAAAAGTGCACCAGCAGCTGCTCTCCAAGGACAGCAAGAGACGGCCAGGTCAGGCCTGCAGTCTAAATCCTCTTTAAGGCTTAGAGCCACATCGGCACAGCGACAGTGACTCAGGAAGCCTGCAAGCATACAGGCAGACTTCCTGTCCCTATAGCCTGCCGAGACGCTATTGTGCCCAGCAGCAGACAGGAAGCCCCCACCACCCCAATCTGTTAGCTGACCCGTAATATTTCATCATGTATCGCAGAAACAGTCTAAAATGTCATTCTGTCAGCCCCCTTTCACAGACGTTTGACCTGACTGAATGAAAATAAAACAGTATTTTAAACTTGTGTACTTGTGTGTTTTGCCCTCGTAGATACAAGGGATCAAAGAGATCAGAGAGATCAGAGAGATCAGAGAGATCAGCGTGTGCAGAGAGAAGAGACCTGGAACACTGTGCCCATGACCAAGAACAGCAGGACCATCGACCCCACTAAGATCCCAAAGATCTCCAAGGTGATGCGTCTTAACACCCACAATTTTAGGCTGCTTTCACACCTGTAGGTCGGTTCAGCTGGTCGAGGGGGGGGGAATTATAGTGTTGATCTGGTCTCATCTTTAAGTGACTCTGACATTTGAACCAGCGAGTGCTAAAATACACCGAGTAGGACACTACATCCCTTTCTCCATTTCAGTGTGATGATGATTCTACAGCCTGCTTCATACACTGACACAGGTCTGCATCGGGATTTAGTTAAATGTGTGAGGTTGTTCATGTCGAGACAAGTCTGTCTCGCGTTCATTAAGTGCTTTTCTTCGTCAGTCACCGGCGGCTGCTGCTCTTTCAGTAGAAAGTTTCGGTACGCAGCAGATTGGTGTTTACGCATCACCGAGAGGAATCCTGTGGCTCATCATGTGTACACACACACACACACACACACACACACACACACAGGGTCCCTGCCCTCATCTGATCTACATTATTGTGGTTTATGTACTGTAGTACACAGTCCCCCTACTGGACACATAAAGTACTGCATTGTAAAGTTTTTTTGTTTTTTTTCCACTTTTTGCAGAGCTCCCCTTGCTGGAGGAGTTCTGCCATGTTCTCAGTGTTAGTCTCACAAGAAGAACACTCATTTTACTAATCCTTTTGGACAATTCATGTATATTTCACACACTTTATTTACTATATCTTGAATCAAATGTGTCATTAAGACCCTGAATACAAATAAACGGGTGTAAAAGATGGACTGTAGAAGAGTTCAGTAAACAAAAGTCAACCATTGAGCTGGCACAATATGTATATTACAACGTCCTCTGTCAGCTGATTGTCAGGATTAGATAACATGTGTGTTTTAGAATCTACACTAAATGATGTGCTGATGGGATTCTGGCAGCTCAGAACGCTGAAGTCATCGTCGTGTTACTGCAGGTTTAAGTTCAGCGTGTGTTTGCAACTCGTTCTTAATTTATTCTCTTCCTGCAGCCTCAAATGGATGAGAAGATCCAGTTGGGCCCCCGGGCTCAAGTCACGTGGGTGAAGGGCAGCAGCGGAGGAGCCAAGGCCAGTGACTCAGGTAAGACTACACGTATGAACTGACCCACCGTGACCACAGTGGGTCGATGCATTACATGAGCAGGAGTTGGAGATACTGTACGGACCATTTTAAAAGAAAGAAAAATGTTCGTCACACAGCCAAGAACATTTCATCTTGTGTCATCAATGCAAAATACCAGAAGTGACTCAGAGGTGGAGGATTACTCTTCACCTCTCTGGCTCAGATTTCACTTGATGCCTGGTTAACTTTACACATAATGATCTGAGTGAGCAGCTCAAACTCCGTTTTGAAAATCAGGTGTGATGGTCAGATTGTAGCTGCAACTGGTCTAAATGTCACATAGTTATGGTGTAAGTATGCCCGAAATGAAGTATGACAAAAATGCTGATAACTGTTCCAAACGGCCGCTCGTGAAGGCGGGGGAAGAAAAATCTGCCAAAGGAAAGAGACGAGATTTGTTAACTGTTTAAAGTCCTGGAAGATTCACAATGTTGCACATGTTTGGACACATCAAAGAGACAGAGAGAGAGAAGTTCACATGACCAAACGCTGCATGAAGTGGACGTGAATATTGGATTGACTGTTTCCGAAGATTGCAGAGAAAGTTGCGGTTTGGACGAAGGTTTTCCTTGATTTTTCTGGTCATTCATGTCTCATATTATCTCTCTGTAACAGAATTATCAAGAACAGCCGGCCTCAATCGTTACTCTGCGCTGCAGTCTACACCTTCACCTCAACCCTCCACCACTCCCCCACAGAACCCAGAATTTGACTCAAGGAGAACTCTGGGAAGGTAAACTACAACACCAGTTGTTAACTGCTTCTGGTATTTAAACCCTCTGATACATCCTGATTACTTGACTTACTTGTTTTTTCCTCCCAGTCGTAGCAGTACAGGGAGGGAACGCAGCGAGAAGCCATTGATCTCCGCCCCTCCATCGTCACGGCCCGGGCCGTTCATCAGAGGAAGCAGTTCGAAGGAGCTGCTGGAGGGTCCGATTCCAGATGAGCCGCGAAGAGACCGGGAGCGAGAGGGAGCCGAGCCCCGGCGACAGAGTGTCACCGAGGACAAAACAGAGCTAGAGCGCAGCAGAGTCAGGGAGCCTGGTGAGACACACAGCGCTGCACAACACTGGACATACATGAGTTCTGATGTAGAGCACAACTATCACATCTATCACTCTGATTTACAGGTGTTCCAACAACTGTTACGTTAACGTTGCATTAATGTTCATCCTCTATCTTAAACTGTAGCAAACTGTGCACCACAAAGATGTGCATATTTCTACAAGTAGCTAACTGCTGTTAGAATACAATTAGCTAATAATAATCCTGATTAGCCACCGTCGGCAATCGATAAAATCAAACCAATGACTAACAGCAGTCAAGCAGTCAGACAACCTTATGACACTTAACAGTTATCTAGTGTTTCTGTAGGGTTGACAGAACGTTAAAAAATAAACATATTAGCAGTTTGAAGTAAACTAAAGCTCCCTGCTCTGCGCGTGGGGAAAATATGACACCAAACTCCCTTTAAGAAATATGACATTTGAACGATTCATTACGTGACCGTAAAAGCGCAAGATAAATGACGTCATATGTCAACAGTCTTCTTGTGAATTCAGCATCAATATAATCCATAAAGATAAACTATTTCTGTACAAACTTTACAAAATTTCAATATTGTCTCCTCAACAACTCAAGAAGTCCCTACCAGTGTTATTTTAGTGGCAGACGAGCGTAGGAACGAGGCCAATCGTTTAAAAGCTTAACTAACCGGTTTCTTACTTCCTGTTTGGTGCTGAAGAGAACTCGCCTACATTCTGATTATTTAAAAATGTTTGATCTTATCAGAACATAAAGACAGAGATATTTTCACCAAAGCGACTGTCAACAGACTCTCATTTCACTGGTTGCATAAATGAGTCCTGCGGTAACGTGTAGACCTCCACAAAGCTAGTGCTCAGGAAACATTTGCAGTTGTGGAACTATTTGTGTTGGCGGATCCAAATAAAGGATTAAATAAACAAATCATAATAAGTTGTCACTTAATACTGTTAAATAATAAATGGTGCTTGTGGAGCTGCTGTATTAAAGCAATACCACAATCGAGGTTGTGCTTTTGGGAGTCACAGCACATCCTCTTGTGTGATATTGCCTTAATAAACCATGTGTAGTAGCACCACACTGATACTTTCATTATTTAAGTTATAAACTGTTTTTTATTTGGCATTAAAATCTTGGATTTTTTAGAATGAATGCCTTTATTTTCACCTTTTTATATACTCAAAAAAGAAATATTTGCTTTGGGCAGCTGCTAACACATTAAGTTCCAGTTATTTTGTAATCCTATACGACATTGATTCTTAAACTTTTAATGGCAATAATCAGCAATTTCATTTTACCCTCATTTACATTTATTTGTACATTGTTTTTATTTCTATTGCTACGCATGTAAATCGATTCAGGAGCGACAGCAGACTGAAATCTTTCTTGTAAACAAAAGGATCACCCCAACAACAAACATCAATACGTTGTTTTCAAATTAGCCTCCGCCATGAACGCTTTTTTTATCTCGTCAGTCAATATTCTATTCTTAGATATAACACTCATTAATATCAGAGTGGTATAACTCAGTACTTCAGTGTGGGATTTAATCAGAGAAGACCTGGAACTACTGGATCTTAATCTCGCTCTGTTGTTTTTACGTCGACAGTGAAACCTGAGCCAGTGGTCGAGACCCCGGACCGACCTGCTCGATCTGAGGAGGAGATAGAGAGGAAGTCCAAATCCATCATCGACGAGTTCCTGCACATAAATGACTACAAGGTACTGAGATTCACAAGAAAATCAACAGCAGACTGTAGCCTAGGCCAGCTGCAAATGTTTTAATGCACGATGCTTAGAAGGATGCTAATGATAAATCAATGACTGTGTCTTCTGCTGATTAATTTATGATTCAGATTAGAAAATAATGTATCATACTTCTGTCCTTAAAATACATATAAAGCAGTATATAGTTTCTTCTATTGCTCTTCCTGCTCTGTCACCGAGCATGTAACAGCAGTACTGTTCCTCTTCTGCACTCACCGTTGATCACACTTCTTTGTTTTCTGCAGGAGGCCATTCAGTGCGTGGACGAGCTCGACTTGGGCTCTCAGCTGAACATCTTTGTGCGCGTCGGGGTGGAGTCGACTCTGGAGCGCAGTCAGATAACACGGGACCACATGGGCCAGCTCCTTTTCCAGCTGGTGCAGCAGGGACTCCTGCCCAAGCCCCAGTTCTACAAAGGGTCAGTTCACCAGCTTAACGCACTCAGCCTGAGCGAGGAGCTAAAGATTAATGAACTCCATCTGAGGCTAACCTCAACCATTAAAATGTGTAAAAACAGCTAATGTTGGTGCTTAAATATCTTATGTATTCGAGCAGCTTGTTTATGCTGATGTGTGTGAGTGTCGTAGTCACGTCCTAGATCACACTAATAATAATGTTGTTGTTTTCTCAGCTTTGCAGACACGCTGGAGCAAGCAGACGACATGGCCATCGACATTCCCCACATCTGGCTGTATCTGGCCGAGCTGCTCAGCCCTGTACTGAGGGAAGGGGGCTTCTCTATGAGAGAGCTCTTTAGGTACCGAGATAGCTCCACCTGAGTCATTCACTTCATGCTCATAGAGGCCAAATACTAAAAATAAACGACATTTTTGCTCAGGAAGAACGACCACCCTGTGACTGAATATGTTGTTTTGGCTTCAGTGTACACAGGCTTGGTGGTGGATCGAGCTGAAATTCGCACTCTGCTAAAAGAAAGTTCAGTTTTTTCGTTGTTTGAGACACATTTTTCAAGTTTATGTTCCTTCTGCTCCTTCCTGGAGTCGTTTCCGAGATTAATTTCAGGGTATACTTTTAATAATCAACAGGCACTCACGATTGTGCAGGAAATAAGTATCTTATAGTTCATTATTTGAGTTATTTCACTTCTCTGTGTGAAGAACAATTAATTCTTTGTTTAATTTCTGTCTTTTCTGTTTGTTCACAGTGAATTAAGCAAACCTTTGCTTCCTGTGGGAAGAGCCGGGATCTTACTTTCTGAAATACTGCACATACTATGCAAACAAATGGTAAGAACACTTTGATTTTCAGTTGTGCAAACATTTCTATTGCTTGCTTTTGTTATAAAGCCAGTGGAGTATAAGCTCTATAGCTCACTTAAAAGGCAATCGAGGTTAAGGATGGATTATATTGCTGGTCATATAATGTGCAGCCAGCTCAGGAAATACCGATCTGTAGCCCAGAGTAAGGACAAATTATAATGTTGTCAGTTATTAGCATTAATCAAATGACTTGGCTCATTAAAATCTTAATCTCTGGAAATCAGACAGAAGAAATAAGAGACACAAGATGTGACGTTGTCTCGTCTTGTCTCCACAGAGCCATAGGACTTTGAGTTCTTTGTGGAGGGAATCTGGCCTCAACTGGACCGACTTCCTGCCCGAGGGAGACGATGTCCAGGCTTTCATCTCACAACAGGTCGGTAATTAAAGCCTCCACTCACATCAAGAAATATCAATATGCCCTTCCTCCTCTTTATTTTCCACTTCCTCATCATATCGACGTCCTCTCGTCTCGATACAAACAGAAACTCCAGTTCGTCCTGTCGGACGGCTCCAGCTCTGAGGCAGCTCTGTCTAAAAGGATCTTGTCTCCTGAGGAGCTGAGCCAGCAGCTGGAGAAACTCCTCCTGGAGGACATGGCCAGTGACGAGCAGATCTTTGACTGGGTAGAGGTATGAGAAGTGACACAGGTTTGACAGAAATGTCCTTGCAAACAAAAAAATGCTTACTGCAGTGTCCAGCGCCGTCTGTGCTCTGGATTTTTAACGGGAAGCAGCAGGGTGAGAGGATGAGAGCATCCGAAAATACAGCACGGAAGCAGCATCCCTCTGCTTCAGGCAAAATCTTCCCACGCTGAGCACACACATGCTGCCTCTTTCAGTACTTGTCAGCTCTTTCTAACGTGGGTTTTTACTCTCATTGAAGGTGTTTCCTGTTCTTGTGTGTTCCCAGGCAAACCTAGATGAATCTCAGATGAGCTCGTCTCCCTTCCTGAGGGCTTTGATGACAGCTGTGTGTAAGGCAGCAGTGAAAGGTAAGCGCTCCACCACCGGGTGGAGGAGGAGGAAGAGATTCCTCTATTCTGCTCAAATCTCAGCACTTATTGCAGTTTTACTCTCTGCCAAATTCTGAGCGCAGAGGCTCAGCGTGCACTCACTCTGCCTCCTGCTTTACCAAACAGATGACAACACCAACTGTCGAGTGGACAAGGCCATCATCCAGAGGAGATTGCCTGTATTACTCAAGTACCTTAACTCAGACACTGAGCGACAGCTGCAAGCACTTTATGCACTTCAGGCGCTGATCGTCGCCCTCGATCAGCCTCCGAGTAAGTTTACTCCTCCTACCTCCTCCTGTTTACTCCTCCTCATGAAATTATGGCATTTATTTTCCTTTTACATCTTCGTTTTCTAAATTATCAGAGAAAATTAAACACCAATGTTCAGAGCAATATTATTTTCAATATAATTACTCACTACAAAAAGGTTCATTAGGTAGCTGGATGTGAAACTATTGATCATGTCACATGATCTTCAGCAGTAGATGAAGTTCCTCCCAATTTTCTTATGAAATTGTAGATTTTTAAATGTACTTTCCTCTGAGGACTGAAATAACTGCTGCCTCGCATCACACCACTAAGCCCTTCCCACCAAATGACGTACTAAACATGAACACACATTTCGTTGGGCTTGAAGTGGAACATCGAAGTTGCCAATCGTTGTAACTAACTAGCAAACTAACGTCTGTTCTGCTCCACTTTGTAACACCGCTGTACGACTGTGGCTTTGTGGCTCCGACTGAGTTTTTTTTTTTTTTCTCAAGCTGATCCTCAGCTGTTTGCACAGTCTCTCTGTGATTTGGCTAGTTACGTGCTAGTTAACTCTGATTGGTTGTTTTATTCAGACTGGTTCACTTTTTAACCGAAAACTAAATGAGGAACGCCTTAAATAAATAATTAGTGACTACGATGGTCAAACCAAAATTAGAATGAAATATGATTGTCTACTGCAGCTATGAAGGACTTTTCGTCCATGTTGGATTCAAAGGTGAGATTCAGAATTCATTGTTGAGTAAACAGCTGTTTTCAGTGTCAACAAGGAACTTTTAGGAACATCATTTAAACTCTGGCACCAAATACCCTTTTTTAAAAACATAATTCGAACTAATTATAAGAAATAAAGCACAGAAGTTCATTATGAAGCGTATTATGACTTTGATATTGTGAGATTTTTTTAAGTGGAGGGGTGTGGCATGCAGCAGAGGACAGTGTTCATGAGTTACGTTGAATAAATTGACTTTATTTTCATTCACAACAACATTCACTGCACTCCATCTTAAAGTAAGAGAATATTAAAATTCACAAAGTAGCATAGATACAAAATCTAAAAACGATAATACCTGAAAGTGCAAATTTATTTCTAATTTAGACGTCAAATAATATATTACAATATGCAAAATGTGATAAATAATTACACCTTGGTGTCACAGAGGTTGACCTTTCAATAGCCTCAGGAAATTAACTCCTTTTGAAGTCAAAACAATCGTCCACGCCTTTGACATTTACCTGTGGCACACATCTCACCTCACAGCAAAATCTGCTGCATATTACGCTCTTTAATTAACTGTTAGAATATGTTCGAGTTGTATCAAAAGGATGACCGATGTGTCTCTGCTCTTCCAGACCTTCTCCGGATGTTCTTTGACTGTCTGTATGATGAGGACGTCATCTCGGAGGACGCTTTCTATAAGTGGGAGATGAGCAAAGACCCTGCCGAGCAGCATGGTAAGGGTGTGGCCCTCAAGTCTGTTACGGCCTTCTTCACCTGGCTGCGGGAGGCGGAGGAGGAGTCGGAAGATAATTGATGAGGGAGACACCCGGGGACATGACGTAGTAGAACTGCATCCTTACAGCAGAACAAACATTCAAAATGGGTGTATGGGCAGGACGACATGTTTACGGCTGGAATTTTTTTCTGCGGTACGGTTCTGAAACATGCCGCCATTTTGAGTTTGGATTCCAACGGCGGAAGCACTAAATACCTGTATTATACATAGAAAATATTTTTGTTTTAAATTTTAACTTACTTTTCTTTTGTTACTTTTTAAGAAGAGACTTAAAAGATACATAGGTTCCGGACTCTTTAATTTATTATTTTTTTAAGGACTGCAAATATGAAAGTTATTTAACATTTGCAGATGCTCACAAATGAGAACATGACAACAGAAATAACAATATAATTAATTATAATAACAAAATAATAATTGTGAAATAATGGCCTCCCTGGATTCCACACTGTTTGGTTTAAAACAGGGTAAAACAAAATTATTTTGGGATGAAGGGGAAGCAGAGATAAAAAATAAATAAATAAAAAAAAAAAAGAGGAGTGGATGCACAGAAGCTATTAACGTTGTCCGTGTATGACGTTTGAGGTCAAAGGTTATCTCCTAAATAACCAGGAAGTGTTTCCCTCAGCCTTGGCTTGCTCTACGTTGATATGTACATACACCTCATGAGAGGTAGAGGTATGCATTCAAGAAGCGATGCAAGTCAGTCCACAGAACTGGCAAAACAAACGCAGACGAACAAACCGGTTACATTCGAATGAAACGAGCAAAAATGCAACTTTAAAAAGCAAATGGCCAGGTTCGCTGAACATGAAATGCTTGTAATACTTCAGACCTACAGAGCAGATTAAAGCTTGTAAATACATTAAAGACAAAAAAGGTATTTAAAAAAAACTGCTGATTCTCATGATTTGTTCTTTTTTTGAAGGGTGGTGTTTGGAGATGTGGGTTGTAAGGTTATTTTCTGGTTTGTGTCTTTGTGTGTGTGTGTGTGTGTGTGTGTGTGTTATCTGTTTTTGGTCAACGTCTCAGCAACCTCAGAAGAAGGGCTGTATGATTTGACCAGGAGGAGCAGCCGGAGTCACCGGGAGCCGCTGATTTGTTCTGCTGAGCCGCTGAAGGATCAACAATCTTTATGAATTAACTCACAGTCAATGCCTCAGCTTTGAAAACTGTTGTATCACTTAATTTCTTGCTCGTGTTTGACCACAAGTTTTATATTTTTGATGTCTTTTATCCAGTTGTTTTAATGTGGTCAAACATACAGTTGCATTTATATTACAATGTTGGTGTGGTCACATTTATCACATCACCAAATGTGTTATTAGATCTCTGATGCATTCACCTGTCCTTACAGCTGTTCACTTTTTTTAGGAACCCAGTTTGAACACAGAGACTAGAGCTGACACCATCAGTCAATTGACAGAAAATTCCAGCTTCTTGTTGTATGACGTTTTATCTTTATCTGGACCAAAAAAGCTATTTGAAGAAGTCATATTGGGCATTAGGAAAGTATGACCGCAATTTTCACACATTTTGTAGACCAAATTATAAAATGCAGATTAATCAGACATGAAACCCATAATTAGTTTGATGGGAAGGATACAGCAGGAGTGTGATTGAAGAGCAGACAAGCTGTGAAGTCAGTCATTTTAAACAATATGTCAACACTGACTCATAAAAAATACATAAACACATGTTATAAGTATTGAAAAGGGCTCATTTTGCAAGGGGTAGTGTTCAGTTCTGTGTATATTCATAGAGTTCATTTTATCACTCTTTCTAATGTTTTATGTCATTATTTTATGCTGAATGTGTATTTAATACTGTAATGAGTCATAAAAGTTGGATGCCTCTTCATTTTAACTTTGTTTGCATTAGAGAACTACAGCTCCCATGAGCCTTAGCCATAGACACATTAACAAAACCTCTCCAGAGTTGTAGTTTGTGACCGTTTATGTGGTACAAATTGAGTTTATTTGGTTAAAATAGTGATGTACTCGGGTTGAATTGACATGTACACTAGAAGACATCGAGTTAATTCAAAATATGGACAGAAAACCTCAGTATTATGTTTAAAGAGAGGAGGAAAAACGTTTGTGGTGAAGAAACTGCTAACTTCGGCTAATGCTGGAGGCAGGCTAACACACGGCCAGTGGCAATGATAACTGAATCACATTATTTGAATTTTATGGTGTATTTTGTTTGATAATTTGAATTTTAAAGACGACATTTAACAACAAAAAAAAAAGATTTCAACGGTTAGTGTCGGCCGCCATGACACTGGGAATCCTTCGACGTGCTGTGTGACGCCACGACGTCACCAACGGTCCTAATGGGGCGGGGCTCGTAAACAGAGAAATCTAAATAAAGGATCGTGCAGAAATTTACTCCAAAGTAACTCACTTTTTCAGGATAAGTAAAAGGTAAGTTTGATTCACGGCGTGTTGCGTTATTGAATAAACATGTAGTTGCACGGATGCGATGTTGGAAACAAGCGTCGGACGGTGTTTTTGACTCCATGCAACTAAAATGAATTTTATCTTGCCTTGTGCGACGCCATTACTGTGTGTAAAGCCAACTGACAAAATGGCGAAATTGCCGAATTTTCTTGGCTACTCATCTTGTGGCTTGTGTGAAAATGGTCGAATTTGTCGCTTAACGTTGGCGGATAAGCCAGAGTGCATTGAATAGCGTTGAATGTGCCTTTTTAGCCAAATACAAGCACACCTTTTCTTCTGTTTGAAGATAATGGGCCTCAATGAATGAAGTGGGTTTGGCACTCACGCCATTTCTAATCACGCATGTACACACAGAATGGGCCTCGAACCAAGTGCTGCTGCTAATTGTGCTTCCCTTGTGTTCACATACGTGTACTTTCCCCCCTCCACCACGCAGGTAACGTTTAATCTCGTGTGATGCCGATTCGCCGAGCAGCAGCGACTCCAACCCAGGAGAAGCCCCCCTCCGCTGCAGCAGAGAAAGGTTAGGCCAGGGTGGTCGTCCATCACTTTAACCTACAGACCCGTGAACGCATCATCATCATCATCACTGACACAACTGTGGATTTAAGTGCACACAGCCAGTCTGGAGATGGAGATGGATGTGGAGCCATGAGAAGTTTGTGTTTACAGCTCTCCAGCACTGGGAAATGGTGTCAAAAAAACAACAACACTGCACTATATTTGTTATGTTGCATGCAATTATCTCTTCCAGGGTGCAAAAATGTGGATATACATATCAGGCAGGGCATTGAGATTGGATAGAGATGGAAAATAGACCGTTTTCAAGCTGTTACTCCAGTGTAATATCAACAAGAGTCCCAGCTGTAATCAAAACATTACATCACAAAATGAAAGTCTGTGAGATGTCAAAGAGTACAGGGCAGATATGGCCAATCAGCAAGGTCACAAAGTGTGGAGATCGACACAACGCAAGGAAAATCACATGCTGGAAAAGCATAGACACTCCTGTACAACCGCACCAGTAGCATTGACTTTTGAGTGAATAAAATCCTGGTAGGCCAGTGGTTTATATCATGCACATCATGTAACAACATCACTGATTCATTTCAACCCAGACTTGTGTTGCACCTTTCCACTGGCTTGCAGATCTTTATTTGTGGGTGCTAATATCATGAATTTTGTGTTTGGTTTTTTTTTGTTTTTTTTTTGCTCATAGGGTGGCCCTCTCTTGCTAAATCGCTTATATTGTGTCACATTTGTTCAAATTATGTCCCAAAGCACAACAAACGAAAATGGAGAACTGCAAAAAAGTGTTTTCAGAGTGGAAGAGTTGGTCAACTATTGTATTTTTAATAATGGATAGAGCTGTGTGAAAGAAGGTTTTCAGTTTTAGCTAGCTAATCAGCATCTCTTCCTTTAGTAATAGTAGTTTAATGTAGATTTTATAGTGGTTGATTACACAATCATGAGCTTGGGTCCCTGAGGTATACTGCTTTTTAGTTCTGTGTCCAAGGATATCAAAGTTTTCTGCACTACACAAACAACTAAATTAAGGTCAAAACTCCAAAAACATAGTTGGAAGAGGAAACTTGCATTTCTTTCTCATGTGCTTTAACTTTTATGACAGCCTCTCAACTTTCAATGCTTTTTTTTCTCACTTAGAGCCTGAAGCCTCTTCAGAGGAGTCGCCTTCTGCTGACGACGAGCAGGCTGCGTCCTCAGCTACCACAGCCGAGGTCGAGGAGGCCGAGTTCACAGGAGAGACGGCCCCCACAGAGAACGGCGAGGAGGCCGAAGGAGCCGCAACAGACAAGGGAGGAGAAGTGACAGAGAAGAAAGAGTGAGTTTGACCAGAGGGCTAGTCTGCAACTCTGAACACTGCGATATTTCACTTTGATAGCACTTTTATCTGTCTATATTATCCTTACCTCTGCTTGGATAACAGCAGACTGCTCCTCTCATGGTCGCAGTGTTGCATTTCCAAAAGATGCCCCTTTGTCCGCAGTCTTGGAGGAGTCCAGGAGGAGAGGACGCTAGCGATTTGTTACCAGCTCAATCTAAATCTTAAAAATCAGAGGAAGAGGAACATTTTACAGACAGTTTCTTTGTCGTGACAATGTCCTGACTTTTTTGTTTTCGACCAGTTGTACATAATATGTCTGAGTACCAAGACACAAGCTGTAGGTGATGGAGTATAAGGAACATTTACCTCATCATTTTTATAATTTCTCCTCCTTTCCTTCTCCCAGACCTTGACAAAGCAAACATTGACTTTTTCTGCACATAGTACACTAGCATAGCAACTCAGCAAGGGTCAAATTACTCTGGTGATCATTAAGACAGATGTTCTAAAACTTCATTTTGCTTTTCCCGTCGGTGACAAACGGACAAAGTGACAAATGCAAGGACTGCGCGGCTGGACAGTGTGCAACACACTGCTATGTTCTCCTACTAAGGTGAGGATGTGCTAAAGATAAGGGTGGCAACAATCACAGTGAAATATCGCTTCCAAAGAACCGACCCGCTTCACTGAACTTGTGTCTCGCTCCTTTCTGGTGACAGGCTGAAGGATGGCTACAAGTACGAGAAAGCCAAAGTCAAGAAGGTGAAAAGGACGATTCCTTCGTGGGCGAGCGTCACCGCGAGCAAAAAGGTTCCCGTTACCAACTTTGCAGGCACTCAGAACAAAGTGGATAATATTCTCATCGAAGCTATTACGGTGTGTACAAACTTTGTGAATCCAACTCCCAACACAAGACGTGCTTGTTTTGTTTTGTTTTTTTAACTTATTTTTTATCCATTTTTCTTTGCAGTCTTGTAATGACAGATCTGGAGTTTCATACCAGTCCGTCATGAAATATATTGTGAAAAAATACCCGGTGATGGAGCTCGACAAGAAGAAGTTTCTCATCAAGAAAGCATTGAAGAAACATTTGGAGAAAGGCACCATCAAACAGGTAGAGAGCAGGCGACGTAAAGATACATTTTCAGCATCAAATTGTCAAACATGTTTGCTTTGCTTTGTGAAACAATAATTGAAATGTAATTCTGTAAGATCTGTAAGCGCCACCCCCCTTTAGTCACTGTTGGTACACCTGTCAAACTTTCAGTCGTTGTACAGCACATATGCAGATGTACTATTTTGTTCACTGCAGACAGAGAAAGACAAAAACTGGAGTATACTGTTTGGTCGTCCTGGTTATCATAGTGTGGCTAATAATGCGCTGGTTGCAAAGCCTTCTGTCATCGTAATCCAGAACCCCACAGATTGTATGTATGTATGAAATGTTGGTTGGCCTCGGAAGTAAAGCTTGGTTGTGTTGCTACTACTGTGGGTTGTAAACTGGCTAGCTGGACAACATTTTAAACTCTTTAAATGTTGAGTATTGTTCTTATTAGAGCTCCATGCACACTGCTTTAGCAAATGGTCTATTTAACAGATGTTCACTAAAATGTGTCGATCTGTTTACTTATTTTCGCTCTCTCTCTCACAGCTGAAGGGTAAAGGCTTATCAGGAACCTTTGCCATTGGGAAGCAGTCCACCTTGTCTAAGGTAAGTTACAATAGACGGAGGGATTGATGTACAGTAGTTGTATTTGTTGGCAGGTAGCGTTGTGTTGGACAGAGCCATACTAGCTGTTTTCCATTTCCAATCTTTGCGCTAAGCTAAATATTACAGTGGTATTGATTTGAGTTCAGTTTTAATCCTGTCCATCCTACTTTGGACATGACTGCATTGTTTCTTCATTGAAGTCCAACTTGATATGTAGGCTGTGCTGAGCAGAAGAATACCTTCAGTACAATATTAATAGGTCTAATTCTCAATGTTAATGACATAGTGTCAACAGTTTCCTTTTCCCATCTTTCCCTATGAGACTGCGATGTGTTTGGTTGTAATCGTCATGTCTGTAAACGGATGGTGTTTTAGAAAGCCGGTCAGAAGACAGAGTCTCTGGGAGATGCTCTTCCTCTCATCATCACACGGCTCTGTGAGCCCAAAGAGGCCTCCTACAATCTGATCAAGAAATACCTGGAGCAGCACTTCCCCAGCCTCAATATCGAGAGCAGGTACGGAACATTTACATCGAAAGATGACACATCCTC
Source organism: Argyrosomus regius (assembly GCA_946959425.1). Lineage (NCBI taxonomy): Eukaryota > Metazoa > Chordata > Actinopteri > Sciaenidae > Argyrosomus > Argyrosomus regius. Next base: position 13,401,454 of record OX336885.1, read on the forward strand.
GCACAGTTTCACTAGCGGCCGGGATTTCAGTAACTTTCGTTCGTCCTCAGGCCAGACGTCCTGAAGACAGCCCTGGTGAAGGCAGTAGAAAAAGGACAGCTGGAGCAAATCACTGGGAAAGGAGCCAGAGGGACCTTCCAGGTGAAGTTCTTTGTAACATTATTTTTATACATTTTTTTTGTTCCACATCTTCCATTTCAAATGACCGGTTCCACATAAATTGTCCAATTCAGGTGAAGAGCAACACGAAGGCGTCCTCCCTCACTCTCCATGATCTGTGCATTTCCATCAGGATCTGCTTTGTTTCCAGGCCAGATAAAGGTCTACAGTGCCACTATCTGTCAGCCCGGGCATCATCATTGTTGTATTTTGTATTTCAGATTTAAATTTTTGCAAGATAAAGTTACTGCCAGGTAATTTTCCCTGTTAAACCCAGGGGGAAGTACAAGTTTGTTATGGTCTACTCTGTTTGTCAGTGACTACACGGCTAAAAGCTTCAGATTCAATGAAGTTCAATGTCCTGTCCTAAAAATCCTAAAGATGTTCGTATCTGACTGTCACAGCTGAAGCGAACTGGTAACCAGGTCCTGCTGAAGGGCGGCGCCTTGGAGGACGCCATCACAGCTGCTATCACAGCCATGAACGAACCTAAAACCTGCAGCACCACTACCCTACGCAGATACCTACTAGACGCCAACAAGGATAGAAAGGAGTACCAATTAGGTAAGACGCCTCGTGTTTCCTGTTTACACTACTGATGGCTTTCTCACGTAATTACATGTTGGGCCTGTTTCAAAGGGACAGTTAAAGTATTTTCAAGCGATTGGTTTACAAGATGGTTCAAACCAAAAAAAGTTCAGAACAAAACTAGGCCTGTTCAGGTACTGTTATAAAGTTAATAGCTCAGCAGCTGCTTACCACTAATCACAACATGATTGTTTCTGCTGCTTTTTTAATGCTCATAACGAGGAAGTTACATGCTATTGGTCACCGGTGAGGAGCTCCTCTCTTAAAAGCGACTGATTTAAGTGAAAGTACCATCTTGGTATCATCAGTTAAGTTTAAAGATTCATCATTGAAGGTTTGTTTGTGAATGTATTGAACACCTCTGCTCCACACAAACTTCTATCTGAAACCTTGCATACAATCCTGTCAGGTTTTGGTTGTTTGTTGGTCTGAATTGTAGTTTACTGACTGGCTTGCAGCTACATCAAGTTTGTCTTCGTCACGCTGAATTTTCGTGTCCTTCCAACAACCCCACATTTCTCATCACATTTTGACCCAAATATTGACATCAGTTTTCAAACCAGTGAGAAGAGCTACAACAGAACATATATAACAACCACTGGCAGAACATGAAACCTGAACACAAGGTAATGATGGTGCAGTGAGGTTTGTGCATCCAAAATGGCGACACTAAAAGGTCTTTTTTTATTTTCTTAGTGGCCAATCTGAGGAGGACCCTGACGAAGTGTAAAGTGCTCGGCTGGATGGAGCAGATCACCGGTCACGGCTTCACGGGGACCTACCAGCTCTCGTTTCCTTTCTACCCGAGGTATACCAGCTACGTTTGGGAAGAGCTGCATTATTTAACCTTTTCATAACATATACTGTAGTTTGAAGAAGTTTGAAGCCAGGCCTAATACATGTGTCTTTATGTGCTCTTCTTGTTTTTGTTTTTCTCTTAAGCCCTACCATCCTGTACCCAGACAAGTTCAAAGAGCTTGAGAAGAAAAACCATCCGCCTCCAGCCAAGCGAAGGCGGACAGCTGATTCTTCTGATGAGGAAGAGGAAGAGTCAGAAGAGGAAGAGTCTGAGGACGAAGCTCCCTCCCGTAAGAGGTATGTGTTTAACAAAAGGGGGAAAAAATGACTGTCTAAATAAATGTGTGGTTTGGAGTCTCTATGCTGCTTCTCAAGTAACTGCCTGTTCAAATCACTCTTAGGAAATCTCAAAAGAGGCCTCCGCCCAAGGCTCGCCGTCCTCCACCGCCCAAGAAATCTCAGAGCACCAGTCGGCCAAAAGCTAAAGGCAAGGGACGGTCCATCGCAAAGAAGTCTCCAGCCAAGAAAGTAGCGTCTTCAGCCAGGAGATCGCCAACGAAACAGTCAGCCTCTAAGAAGGAGTCCACAGTTCCGTCTAAAGCCACGCCCGTCAAGAGAGGAGCGCCTGCAAGAAAGCCCAGAACACCAGCCGTTAAAAAGCTGACCAAAAGGGGGTCTAAGCGACCCGTGTCCAGAGATTCATCCCCCGAGAGCGATTCCACGAAGGAGACGACGAAGAGCGGGTCCAAGAGATCTCAGGCCAATGAGTCTCACGAAGGAGTTAAAAAGCCAGCGACCAAAAGTGGGTCCAGGCGGCCCGAGCCCGAAGAGTCATCTCCTGAAGAGCCTGTAGTCAAAAGGGGGGCGAAGGGCAGCAAGCAGTCCACTCGCAAGTCCAAGAGAGGGAAATAACGAGTCCATGAGCATCTTCCACTGACTGGGCCGCTCTGAATATGCAGCAGTCTGCCGCTTCTCTCTCTCTTTTTATCATTTTCTCCCTTTTTAACAGGGCAGTAGTTTGTTTTTTTTTTTATTTTATTTTATTATTTTTTTTAATTTCTATTGTAGAATAAGAACCTTATACTACCAGTTCAGTTTACTGTACATTGAGAGGTTCTGAATTTCCTTTTTAATCACCGATGTGTAGAAAAGCTCTGTTAGTGTTGCCGTTAAAACAGAAGTGTGACCTCCCCCCCGCTGCCAGATCGGGAAAAGCATAGCAAGATCCAACATACTGTAACTAGAGCCATGTAGTGACTTCTGTTTTTATATCCGTTCCTCATCCGATCTTTAGAGGTTGGAAGCACACGTTCCTAATGTCAGTGTTTTGGCGGGTTGAAAAATAAAGTCCATTTAAACTTGATATATGGGTTCAAAGGTTTAAACGGTTACTAATATTAATGTTTTATAAAACACAGATTTTACCGTTGTTATTACAATGTTTTGGCCATGCAGTGCTCCATCAGAATCTGAATTTTTATCACCATTTGTCCTCATGAAATTATATTATTATCCTTTTAATTAAGTTTATTTAAATTGCCCCAAAAAAGATTAGGCCTGCAGGTGACAGGTGGAGAATAAAACAGTTTGTATTCATTTTAATTATTTTATTTTTTTTGTATGTATGTTTTAAAAAGAAAAAGGCCTATACATTAATTGATTTTATTGCTTCACAGCTGTAATTCAGTATCAAACTGTAAGAAATGTGTGTTGTGAATAAGAAAAAGGAGGATACTAGCTCATACATACCCTGCATGCATGTATTCCTTGTGTTGTTAAGCTTTTTTTTTCCAAGTCATTAATAAAATGGCTATATTTGTAAATTTCTTGTTTAATTATTTAATTTATTACACAGAGAGAACATTATCGAATGTAACGGCACATTTTTCAGAACATAAACTAATATCAGGTGTTTAATTGAGCTTGATGTTTAAAGGTTTCTTCGTTCTGCAGTACTATAATGATGATATAGGTCAGTGCTTCCCAACTGGAGGTTTCTAGGACCTGCAGGTGTCCTTGAAGAAATTTGAAAATGATTAAACTATAAATGATTCACCTGATTTAACTTTCACTGCCTGAAGGTTGTTGAGAAAAACAAAAAATAATGGAAGTGTTTGATAGATTTGAGTCAGTTATAAGTTTTAAACTGCGTTTATTAATTTGTGGAGATGACATTTTGCCATCAATTTACTTCATTGCTTTTTGATATTTGTATCTAAATTTTCAGTGTGTAAGATTTAGGGCAGAATGTGGTTGAGACGATATTCAGTTCAGTTTTATTTACATCACGCCAAATCATAAAAGTTATCTCATGACACTTTACATGTAGAGCAGGTCTAGACCATACTCTTTATTATGTTATCTAGGACACAACATTTCCCACCAGGAGCAAGCACTTGGCAAGGAAAACCTCCCTTTTATATAGAGATATTCATAACTACATTTTCATTAGTGTATATAATCACCTGAAAATAAGAATAATTGTGTTTTTGTTATCTTAGAATGAAACCTTTATATCTACAGAGGGCAGCTGCCAGCCGGTCTTCTTCCACAGGGTCCCCTCACTAAATCCTACACACTGGACCTTTAAATAAGTCAATAAGTCAAGTACTGTACTTTGATATATCCATTTTATGTTTCTTCATATTTCTTATCTATTACATGTTCAAGGAAATCGTGTACTCTATAATGCCCTTAATTTATCTGCCCTAATAACTAAAAATCTATCTATCTATGCAAACAAGTCGAGAATAAGTCAAACACAACTGAGACAAAGCCACAAAACAGGCAGAGAAATAAAAACGTATTGTATAAAAGCTCACAACAGTAATAAGAGATATGAATATAATATGTAAAAGATGATAATTGGAGTACTTTGAGCACTTGTTTCGGTACTTTGACGTCACTAAATGAACACTTTCCCACCGCTGGGCGTGTGACTCCACGAGTTGCGCAATGTCCAGGAATGTGCGGAGCTGGAAAGGAGAAAAAAAAGTGTGGATAGAGACAGCAGGGGGAGGAGGGTGAAGTGATTCAACGCTTTATCTTCCGCTTGACTTTCATATGTTAGGAGGAGAGGTGTTCATTTTACTCCTTCACTTCCACCACCTCCGCCTCCCCCTTCTCCTCGTTGTCACTCGAGCCCCGCCTCGGGCCAGCAGCAGGGAGCACACCTGGACCACCGTCCGAGCGGCCGCAGCAGCAGGTAAAAGGTGAGGAGGACGGTGTCAATTACGGCGTGTGAAGAAGACACCGACTGGGCGGAGGAGGTGGCGGTTGTGGTCGGAGGCTCTCCCGGCTGTGAAAAGTGAGTTTCTGTGATTTGTTACAAACTGTGAAGTGAGTTCAGGTTGACGGTGTGTTGTTGGCCTACACAGAGGCGGAAACGGTTTAAAAGTTTGGTCCACTGAACTTTGTCATGTTGCCTTCACTCATATTTTGGATTTCAGCCAACTTCTCGACACAGATATGAAAACTTTCCCGTGTTTTAACTTTAACTTTGATGTTTTACGACGTTGAAAAAGGCGCAACCAGCAGCAAAACACTATCAAAGCCTGTATTAAAATCTCACTCCTGAACCACTTTCCTGTGGAGTACACCATGCCAAACTGAGACTTTATTTTCTTAAACCCTCTTTAGCACTACTACTACTACTACTACTACTTGTTCAACTCAGTTTCCTGAATGTGTGCATGTCTGACAGCCTTTTTTAAATGAATTTTCTTCTTATTTTTGGGGTGTAAGATGTTGTTGCTGTCTGTTTTTGCAGAGGTAAACAGGCAGCATGGGTGAGGCACCGGTCAGAGAAGATGGTACAGTGACTCGATCAGCTGAGGTAACTCTAGAAATGTTTACAACAGTGCGAGTGTGTGTTTATTTTTATTCTTTTTGGCCTAAACATGTGTGTTTATTTTGAAGTATGTCGGCTCATTTCCTGTGGATGATCACTGTTTGGATGACCAGATAGAGCAACTGCACACACAGCTGAAATCCCTCAGAGTAAGTCCTGAGCCTTCTGGTTGCTTTAAATTAGTATCATCTGTTCAATGTTTATTTGATCTAAATTGTTGACTGTCTTCAATCAGACATGCAAAAGAAGGAGGCCTGTATCCATAAAATTTTCCATCAAAGGAGTGAAAATGTATGATGAGGATGAAATGGTAAGTTTGGTGGTTTATCTCTGATGAAAACATTATTGCAGTTTGGTTTGAAGATGTAGTTTTCACTAGTTGTGTTGTGTCTCTGTCTGCAGACACTCCTGATGGCTCATGCCCTACGTAGAGTCTCTCTGTCCACCGCCCGGCCCGTCGATGCCCAGTTTGCCTTCGTCTCCCACAACCCAGGCAGCACTGATGCCCAGCTGTACTGCCATGTGTTTCAAGCTAGGCATTCCAGAGCGGTAAGAAATGTCTGGTGACGTGGAACACAGCTATAAAATATCTATTTCATGTATTTTAAAATTTAAATCTGTAATCAAATTTGCACTTAGTTAAACTTTTCTGTGCAGGAATTTGTCACATCCACTGAAACTTGCATAAAATGCTTTAGCGCAGTAGAGTAGGTGGGCTGTAGATGTGAATGGTTATTTGTGTCTAAGTCCCCTGTGATGAACTGGTGACTTGTCCAGGGTGTACCCCGCCTCTCGCCCAAAGTCAGCTGGTATAGGCTCCAGCCCCACCATGACCCTGAATAAGTGGTTACAGATAATGGATGGATGGATACTATAAAGATACTACAGCATTTTGAATGAAAATAAACAATGAGATTGCTAGAATGTAATTTAAAAGTATTTTGTTTTAATATCATCCTGCTGCATAGTCCCGTTCATGCATGTAGCATTTAACGTTCATACATCCATGAATAGTTAAGAGCTAAAATCTGATGGCAAAATAGTAACAGGGATGGTGAATTGAATGTTTCAAAAATACCTACGTAGGGTCGACCTACGCTGCTGTATTTTAAAGTCTGTCATAATGGTGATGATTATAGCGTCTAATATTTTCTGATGCGGTACACGGTGTAAAAAGTTTGAGAAGTCCTACTTATGAGCATAGCTACGCAATTCAGATGGTCAATAATCAATAACATCATATATCTTAATAAAAATAGAAAGAAATCATTATGTCAGTATTTGTCTTACATTTTACATTTTAAAGGGCCTGGTACAATAAAACAGGATAGTAAGGGAGGTGTCAGTCTGAAGAGCTCTATTTAGACAGCATAAGTGAAAACATCTGTCTGGGTGTGTAGAGACTTTGTCACAATCACAGTAACCTACAGTTAACACAAGACAAACCCTCGTTAGACCACACACCTTTGGACTGAATAGTGACATACTGGTAAACATGCTCTTTGTTTTAATCCAGAACGTAACCATACCAAACGCTGATCTAATCTTAAATTAACCATTTTAACTTTATAAACTTGTGTTTAAAACCAACCTTGTTGTTTGGTGCAAATAACACAGTTTCTGCCCATGGCCCTGATTTAACATTCACTGATTTTCTAAGCAAGTAAGTATCTTTACTTACCTTTTGTGATGAGACTAAACTGGAGAGAAAATGTTGATTGTAACAACATTGCCTCATCACTGCAGTATTTTTGTTGGGTGCCTGCTCTAACAGCACTACTGTATTTATATTAGTTATAGGTAACTTTAAACAAACTACAGACCTGTCAAATAAGGCTTAGCTTAGAATTTGGTTTGTGAAATAACATTACTGAACAGTACAACCGTTTAATGTTAGGTATTACTTTGCACCAAAACTGATACTTTTTGGATTTATGGTTGCAACTGATGATTCTTTGCAATATCGATTAAACTGTTGATCTTTTTTTTTGATTAATGGACTCCTTTTTCAGCTTAAATGTCTCTTCTTGCCCACAACCCAAAGAGGACTAAAGATACCAGAAAATATTCACATTTGAGAAGCTGAAGAAGAGAATTTGGAAATGTATTCTGAAAAAATGGCTCAATAGTTGGTGATGAATTTTATAGTTGACAACTAATCGCTGAAGCTTTATTTGGAGTAACTGTTGGGTTTTCTGTGTCCACTTTCTGTCCTGCAGGCACAGTTCCTGAACCTGCTGCTTTGTCGCTGTTTCCAGCTGTCTTACTTAGAGAAACACCCAGAGGAGGCTCAGGAAGACTCGGTTGGCCCAATGCCTCGTCGCAACCCCTCCCTGCTCAACCACGGCTTCCCTCTCAGTGTCAGCGCCCTGGTGTCCTTCAGAAGAGCCCCTTTCCGAGGGCTGTTACCAGGGACTAAGGTTTGGACTTCAATAGTTTCTTCTATATACATCAACCCCAGTTTGCAACTTATCCTGACTGTACTTCTTCTAGACTAACATTTTCTCTCCTCCTATCTATAGAAGAAAGACCACAAGTCTTCTGAAGACCCCCAGAGCAGCCAAGATGAAGTCTTCCCTACCTCCTCCCCATCCCTGACACGAAAGAAAGCCATCCGTACTAAATTACTGCGCTCTGGGGCTTACCGCTCCTTCACGTTCACACCACTCAAACAGCGAAGTGTTCAGGAGCGAATGAGTGCTTCACAAGGTGGGCCAAGTGTTCACAGAGCACTTTCAAGAGTCAAAGAGTTGATTAGGTAAAGCAATCCCATCAATGTTCGGTGATGGGCAGTCACTATCTGTTGCGGTGTCACAAGGTAGTTTTTGGGAATTTAATACCACTTGATGAGGTGGTGGATGACAGTCTTGTCTCACGTGGGTCACTGGTAAACTTGTTCATTTGACTATTAGCTGTAAGGGTTTATTTCATTACCACTTCACGTTTCCATCACTAAGTTGGGATTTCCTTTTACTCATCCTTCGTGAATTTGGAGATGTTTAGATTACAGAAAGTTAAAAAACGGATTTCTGTTTTTATATGTGAAGCAGAAAAGGTCAACGACAAACCGGCGGAGAGGAGAGCCCGCTCCCCGAGCTTGGCCGAAACCGAAGAAGCACTGGCTCAAGCGGTGTGGTGCTGGGCTGGTATCGCAACGTGAGTGTCGCTCGTGTATTTAACATATTTTGTGGTCCATAGATCTGGGTCCTATTTTGTCTTGAGTGTGTCTTCTAATAGTGTATCTTCTGTATTTCAGTGACAGCAGCTATTCCCTGCTTGCAGACGATGTTCTGGGATCATACCTCTTGTGTCCACATCCTAAAAAACCCAAATGTGGCTCTCTCATCATTCGCTTCCCCTGTGGTCTGGTCACCCACCTCATAGAAAACACTCGGAAAGGAAAATTCCTGCTGGAGGTAATTGTTTTGTTAAATTTTATACATCATCATTAGCTAACAGAAAGTCTGTCAGGCTAATATTTGCTTCGAGATGTAGACTGAACTACAGAGAAAACAATTAATTCCCCAGAAATGTATGTTTGACTTGTTACTCTTCTTGATTAGTTACTTGAATTTATAAATATAGAACGTTGATTGTAATTTTTAAGGTTGATAAGCTGGTACTTGTTTGTATCAAAGGTATCTATATCTAATATTTGACACCAATATTAACTCTTTAAAGGTCTGATCTTTTATACATTTCCTCTTGGGTAGATTCAAGGCATTTTCAGGGCTGCATATCCACATTGAAGAATTTAACTTTCTTGTGCATACACATTTCTCTGCAATTCATTGCAACTCTGGGATATTATTTGAAAATACACTTGAGTGGCCGTGCAGTACCTCAGTTTGGGTGTGACGGTCTGTGGGTGTTGAAGAAACATTTTCTTAAATTTTCACGCCAAAATATTTTAACTGTCTGAACTTGTTTAGCATGTAAAATCCCATAAAACAACACTGAGATAACCACATTAAAACTCAGCTGAAAATGAATATTTTTGTTGGCATTTGGTTATAAATGTGTTGGCAAACTGAGTTGTGATTTTAACACTATTTTTTTCTTTTCTGTGGTTTTATTTTTGTGGCAGAAATGCAAGGCTGAATTCAACTCCATAGCAGAACTAATTGAACACTACACGGAGGTTCAGGACAAGCTGCCGTGTCTGCTGAGCTGTGCCAGGGTGAACCACTGTTACGAGTGGGAGGAAAATACCAGCAAACAGCAGGCTCTAAAGCCACACAAGAGCCTGACCAAAGCCAAACATAGTACCCACAGAAAGGCATGGGTTTAAACCATGGACACTGAAACTTGTGGACTGCCAATCTCCAATATAAGTGACACCTTTTTTCTTTTCTTTTTTCCTCTTGCACATATATCATCTCTTACTTTTAAATCACATGTGGTCTTGTGGAAAGGTTTTACAAACTGTATAACACAACGCACCTGTTAATAGTGTTGGCACTTAATGTAATGTATACAAGTCATCAAAGGGTACGTACATGTCAATGGTGTTGTATTTTGTGCTTGCTGCTTTTATGTTTTTTAATATAATTTTTAAAGAGTATTTTTATTTGGTCCTATAAGGCATCAGATGAGTTTATTAGTGTTTTTAAGACGTAAAAACGTGAAACAGGAGTGGAATTGATCGAGTAGCTTGTTGCACCAGGTGGCAAAGCCATATCTGTTCTGTTTTTTGTGCATTGTAAAGAGTTGCACAAATATAACTCACATTTTATCGTTTCATTTCAATTTATTCTTGCTTACACTTTGTTCTTAGTGTGTTTAGACCTGGAGCATGTGTAATACTACACACAATGATCTGTCCTGGTATAAGGAAATATGAACTTGACAACAATTGTTTTCTGTATCTTGCCTGCTCGGTGTATTAGTATGCCTATATCAGGGAACAGGTTGGCTGTGTCTTTAGGTCTGTGTGCAGTCATACTAAATGTTATGTTTGTTTTACTTGTAATTTTAACAGTTTGTGTGCACTTACATTGTGATATTGTTTTTCCTGTCCAAGAGGCTGCATTACAACTAGGTACTTAATTTGCACACTTGTACCACATTCCACAACAAACAATTTTCATATTTTTCACCTCTGTTTGAGATTAAATGACAGGTCGTCTGTTTTCAACCCAAATCCATGCAAAAGTTTTGTTTTTCTTTTTATTTATGACTCTGCAGGGCACATCACCTGCAGCTATGGTACTGAGAAAGATGCTACTTTGCCGCAATAATCAGATGAATCCCACACAGGATTGCTAGATGTGTGAATAGGGTGACGAGACTACTACAGACATACACTAAGTTGGAGGATGCATGAACTGTATTACATTATAAAGGGATGGGATTCTGTTATTTAGGCTACCATCTTTAATATGAAATAAGAGGAACATCTTCGTTATATCAAGATAACACAATGCAATTAAACTGCATACTTGAAAGTCACTATGCAGTTGAATCAAACATCTCTCAAACTGTTTTGACAAAATCTAAATTATAACCCTCATTAGGTGGTAAAACCTAATAAACTGGCACCTGAGTGTATTTGTTGAATACATTTTAAACATCATTAAATAGATTTTAATGAACAAAATGAGTATGTAGTGTAGTGTAATGTTTAGATATTTTAAAGCTTTAAATTACAAATATGACTTACAAGTGTAGCCAGAAATGCAAGCTGTAATTAGCTGTAAGCTAAGCTAAACTAATGCAAGCTGTAACTAGCTACGGCTAGATGAAGAAATGGGTTAGCCAGATGGAGACACCACATTATCATGAATGGACTGTAGTTTACTCTTTTTGCTTGCTTTATACACACAGCTATATACAAAACATGACTGTGTAGTAACAATCTTTTCAATATACTGTGTTGACTGTTAGCCTGCTAATTCGACCTCACTCCCCCCTCATCAAAATGGCCGCCGGTCTGGGGCCGTTCCATCCCTCAACGTTCGTGTATGGTTGCTAAGCAACTTGAAAACGCCGTGAGAAGAGTAGCAGAATGGCAGGAGACCTGTAAGGACACCTCACGAAGACAAACATCACCGTGTCTGGAAATATTTCCGCCTTCCTTCAATATTATTATTATTTTTTGAGTAATTTCTTACCTGATGTATGATGTCCTCTGCTCAGCCGTTCTCGGTGGACTTTAACCAGGATGTGAGCCGTTAGCCTTTAGCCGGCACAGCTTGTCATCTAATTATCTGGGTTGGCTAATGAGGCAACACAGCTCCGTGGACATGTAGTTTCAAAAAAAAAAAAAAAAAAAGAAGAACTAAACATTTTTATTTGCTTTTCTGGACAAGTCAACTTGCTGTGGAGTGAATGTTGAGACATGGGGTCCGAGTCTGTAAAGGTGGTGGTCAGGTGCAGGCCACTGAATGACAGGGAGAAGGCTCTCTGCTCTAAGGTGGTGCTGTCCTTGGACCTGCACCGCTGCCAGTGCTTCATAGAGAAGCCCGGGGCGGTGGATGAACCACCCAAGCAGTTCACCTTTGACGGGACCTACTTTGTTGATCAAACCACTGAGCAGATGTATAATGAGATTGCCTATCCTTTGGTTGAGGTAAGCTCCATAATATCAGTGTGGAGACACAGGCATTACAAAAGTAGCACGCTGGTCACTGGACACCAGCAGTCCAATGACAGTAGGCTATATCTTATGACTGCAGACCTCATTATTTACTTAACAGTCTCCTGTCAGTCTCTTACAGAGGTCAGTGGGGTGTTTGCCTCATGCAAAAGGTCGCTCACGCCATATTTTTCCGTCTTTTTACAGGGTGTCACTGAGGGATACAATGGCACAATTTTTGCCTATGGACAAACTGGAAGCGGGAAGTCTTTCACCATGCAGGGAGTGCCTGAGCCTGCATCCCAGAAGGGGGTTATTCCACGAGCCTTCGAGCACATCTTTGAGAGTATTCAGGTAGGATGAGCGACTGCTGATAAATGTGGAACATATTCACATTTTTAATTCATAGATTTCATGCAAAAAGCGCATGTAGCTCTGACTTATCAATATGCATACTTGCTTTAGTCTGTCCAGGCTTCAGAGAGAATAATTTTACATGTGTTTCTGTGTGCAAGCTAGTGTGCAGAAAATACAAAATTCCTAGTGAGGGCCTCCTACTTGGAGATTTATAATGAAGAAATCCGAGACCTTTTGGGAAGTGACACCAAACAGAGATTGGAGGTAAGATGTTATTTCAATAAACAAATCCGGCTACACTGTGTAACATTAGAAGCATAAAAGGATTATTGTTCTTTTCTAAGTGCAGTCATTATAAAAACCTGTTTCTCATTCTGTTCTCTGGCAGTGAACACAGCGCTTATATTTTGCACACAACACTGTACAAGTTGCCATGGTGACTTAAAAGCACAGTAGTTAAATGGTTCTTTGAAGGTCAAGGTGTTTGAACAAGGTGATAGATTTGGATGACGCTGTGCTTTTTTTTGTGTGTGTGTGTGTGTTTGTGCGGGTGATGAATGCTTTCAGCTAAAAGAGCATCCAGAGCGCGGTGTGTATGTGCGGTACCTCTCCATGCACACTGTGCACAGTGTGGGGGAGTGTGAGAGAATCATAGAGCAAGGATGGAAGAACAGGGCAGTGGGCTACACACTGATGAACAAAGACTCCTCTCGCTCACACTCTATCTTCAGCATCCATTTGGAGATCTGCAACACAGGTGAACATGCACACAATGACACAATACCTGTAACATCTGTTTGTAGGAGCATACCAGCAGCTCAACATTAAAGAAACTTTATTTGTGTTTTCTCTACGTTGCTTGCTCATGTTCTCAGATGCAGATGGCCATGATCATCTCCGAGCAGGTAAACTCAACCTTGTTGACCTGGCAGGAAGCGAGCGTCAGTCTAAAACCGGTGCAACCGGTGAGCGACTCCGCGAGGCCACCAAGATCAACCTCTCGCTCTCTGCCCTGGGGAACGTCATCTCTGCCCTGGTGGACGGACGCTCCAAATACATCCCATACCGGGACTCCAAGCTCACCAGACTGCTGCAGGACTCTCTGGGAGGAAACACACGCACCTTGATGATCGCCTGTCTCTCCCCAGCAGACAACAACTATGAGGAAACCCTGAGCACACTGCGATATGCCAACCGAGCCAAGAGCATCCAGAACAGGCCTCGCATCAATGAGGACCCTAAGGATGCTCTGCTCCGAGAGTATCAGGAGGAGATTAAGAATTTGCGAGCCCTAATCTCAGGCCAGCTGGGCTCTGCTAACCTTGCATGTGAGTGACATGTTTTGTGATATTGAGATTTGTTCCACTTGCTTCTTTGTTTCATGATTTTTATCGCCTGTTTTGCTAAAAAGAACTCCTGCTGTTTGTCCCTTTGTTTATCATGCAGCTCTGCTGGCCGGTCAGTTGTTTGAAGCATCCCCAGCTGCTCCTTCAAGGCCACAGTCCAGCACCACAGAAGCAGAGAAGGAGAAGATTAAAGAGGCAACTCCAAGCCGTTCCCATACCAATATATCACTTCACAATCTTTACATGCGTTGCATAAGTGATTAATGAATCTGTATTCTGCTTTCTCCACAGGAGTACGAACAGAGGCTGGCCAAATTGCAGGCTGAGTACAATGCGGAGCAGGAATCCAAAGCAAAGCTGCAGGAGGACATTGCTGCACTGCGTTCCTCATATGAATCCAAGCTGTCTGATTTGGAGAAGGCACAAGCCAGCAGGGGGAGCTCTGTCCTAAAGAATGGTACTGGAAAATCAACTGCCCACAACAAAGAAGCATGTAAGTGAAGTATAAACTGATCATTCTGTAAGTTCTAGTGAATCAACACTCCAGACAAAGAACAAAAACTGAACATTGACAAAGTTGTCAAGATTGTACTGTTTATTAGGAGTTCTTGTTATTCTATTCACCCCCTGTATACTGACACTGCTTTGGATTATCTTCATTCCTAGCATCAGTGAGCTCTAGCTGTAGGACACAGGTCACTGAGGAGGACATCTGCCACAAAACTGACCCCATGTGCCACAGTACTGGAGACACTTCCCTGATCGAGGTACTGTTCCAACCACTAATCATTCAGAACATGTTATAGTTGTTGCATGAAAGATTATTAGAAACATATTGGTTGTTTTTTTTTGTCTCATGTTGGTGAGTCAGCCTGCTGTACCTCATGCAGCAGTCAGTGTCCAGAAAGGTCCAAACAGAGACGGGTGCATAGACTCACCTGACGTCACCACTGCAGGGCCTCTGGACCAACAACACGTCCTGGAGAGGTTTGTGGGCACATATAAGCACTACTTGTACTCCATCATAAAGTTATTTCTTCATAGTGTCTTAATGTTGTGCAAAGGATGTGGAGCGTGTCGTCATAGTGGTCTGACACGCTCTTGTAAACACAATGAGGAATACATGACGTCTGGAAACAATGCTGATTCATTGTTACCAGATTTTAATGATTAATATTGGTTTCTGAGTTCAGAATGGGCGCTCCATGTACAGAGGCTTGAACTTAAAGCTTGAGCTTAAATTTTTTTTAATTTTCATTTGTGTGAAGGAAATTATTGTATGTACAAACTGCAGAGCCTCCACTTTCTGCACAGCCTCATCCTCCACTAGAAAACTACACAGTGAAAACAACCAGAGAGCTATTAGAACAATAGCCTAAAGCATCAGGGAGAAGAAAACACTGAATTTACCGAAAAAAAGAAGCCTGTTAAATATGTATGATTGTTAGAAGTGCATAACACGAGAACAGTTCTTAGAAATAAGAATCTCTTGTTTTACACAAACTCCCCTCAGTTATTGCAACCACTATTTGGGTTAACTGTACAGTTGATCAGTTGTTCTGTACTGTTATTGTTATGAATTGAATATATTATGAAATATCCATAAGATATGGCAAATGATCATTTGGATGGAACAGCTCAAATGCCTGTTTGGGTCGTATGGTTTGAATAGTTTGCGAGCACTCCTGTTCATCCATTTTTCCGCAGACTGCAGCAGCTGGAACAGGAGGTGGTGGGAGGAGAACAGGCCAGGAACAAAGAGTTACAGCAGAGACACCGGCAGAGGAAGAACCTCGCTGACCAGAGAAAAGTTAATCTAATCCGCGCTCTATCAGAGAACAATGAAGAGACTGAAAATGTTCTGTTGAACGTCTACAACTCCATCCAGGAAGAGGTCCATGCCAAAAGCCAGATGTTGGTCAAGGTCCAGGGCAAGGTGTGTCTGCAGGTTTTTTGGGACATTCAATAGGTTTGGAGCAATGTTCAAAGGGGATTTGGCCATTAATAAGAAATGAATATCAAATCAACATTTGCAGAACAAAATATCACAGAGATCAGTGTTTACATAGCAACAAAAACCTTCTAAGGTTAGTGCTGAATGATGCTGGATGATGTGAAATCAAAATCGCACAGTGTCTAAGCTTTCAGTGCTGAATTATATGCTCTGCCATTCAATCCGTAAAATCACATCCGCCTGTTGTGACAGCTGAAAGCAGCCAAACTGGAGATCCGTGACCTGCAGGCAGAGTTCGAGGTGGAGAGGAATGACTACCTGGCAACCATCCGGCGGCTGGAGCGAGAGGGCCAGTTACTGCACAGCCTGCTGGAGCGCATGGTGCCCCTGGTGCGCCGTGACTGCAACTACAGCAACCTGGACCGATTGAAAAAAGAAGCTGTTTGGGACGAGGACAACGCAACCTGGAAGCTGCCGGATGTGATGGTGCAGAAAACAACGTTGCCTTCAGGTGCAACATGTAAAGAGGGCATACAGAAAATAAACTTAGAGTAAAGGCTTAGCTTGGCTTGTGAGTGAGAATGTAAACATCTTTCCCTTAAATACCATGTTGCTTTCTTTCTCTCTCATAGCAGTGGCTCCAAAACTTTCAGCTCGCAGAGGTTCATCTGTTGATGTTGGGGATGCATACATGGTGTGTTTATGTTCCATTTACCATCTTTTGCTCACACACACACTGAAACACTCGCAGAGACTTACCTCTGTGTCTTTTTGGCAGGTGGAGGAGGACAGGTACAAGGAAATGTTGGACCGCAGTGACAGTGAGAACATTGCTAGCAGCTACTTCAAGTCAAAGAGAGCGAGCCAACTGCTGGGACTTGAAGCTAACAAAGGACACAGTAAGACAATAGAGTCTGCAAGTAAAAGCTGGCTAATTAGCTCTGTTGCAGAATGATGTCTCTTTACTCTCACTGTGGTAAATCTACAGATTTTCATCATTCTGTGTTTCTGGTCTTTGTTTTAGATTCTCTTTCTGAAAGCGAGCAATTAAATAAGCTGAGATCATAAAAAATTAAACTGGTACAAAAATAGAACACTTAGGAACACTTAAAATACTTCCTTTTATGTAAGACCTCCTGAGTTCATAGTTGGTAAAAAAACAAGAATAGTTGTTGTAAATTCCTTTGGCTCACCATCCCTAGTAAAATGCTCAGAACGGCGCCACACTGACAAACCAATTTAAATTTAGCCGTTTTCCCTCTTACCCTGGTTTTACCCATCTGATGGAGCTCTTCTCTTGCAGCCATCCACTCTCCTCCCCTGGTGAACGGGGCGGCCCACCTCACTGTGAGCGGTTCCACCATGAACCAACCTGTGAGCTCACGCCCCTTCCGCCTGGAGTCGTTGGATTTCCCGGTGTCCAATGGTAAGGTGAAGCGCAAAAAAAGCAAATCTCACATCCATAATGAGGGGATTTGAAAAGACTGTGAATTCCCTACATGCCTTAACACATCATCAGCACATTGTCCGCTGCCTTTTGACTTTGATCGCATAGTGAATATTAAATATAGAAGTTTTGATAACCACTGCTAACCAGAAATGTATATAGTTAGCACTTTTTGTCATGTGTTTTAAATCTCATTTTGAATGCTCACTTTGAACAAAATGCTACCTAAAGTATGATACTACCCTTGAATTCTTGCCTGTACCTAAAAACATGTGATTTGTGCACTGTGAGACTCAAAGTCCAGCTACTGTAATATTTACCTTATTATGCATTTTAATGTTGCTGATTGTAAACCAGATTTTTAACCTGTTACTTTACTAACATTTAAAACTCCACCGTTGCTGCTGAATAGAGCAAATAAAAATAATTTATCCACTTAATGGCTAATTTCGTTTACTTTAAAAGCCATTTAAACTTGGCTTGTTTCATAAACAGTAATAAGAAACATGTCAGACCAGTTTGTAGTGTCGCAGAGAATGAATAGCTCACATGTGGGTCAGGAGGGCTGTTGTCACAGCAGCAGCGTTGACAGGCAGTAGATAGTTTTCTCATATTACTACGACCTCTGTGGTCAGCAGTGTGGACCTTGGTGTGACTTTACTGAAGCCTAATAAAGATGAGAAAACCCTTCATTTATGTTGTGGTGAAAATTAAAATGAAAATTGATTTATTTGAAAATTTAATTTGATGCCAATACTAAATGGTTGTATAAATTTATTTTAATAATCAACCCTATGATGGAGTCGGTATCTCTAGTATAGGGGTAAGAACAGATGTAGAAAATGCAAACTATGTTTTATTTTTGTTTTTTGCAACACAGCAACTTCTTAAATGCTGTAGTTGCATTTGTATCTCTACTGATAAACTCAATCCTTTCTGCAGCTCACTTTTCTGTCCGTGTATCATATTTCTAACTTTGGCTATGGTCTGATTTCTTCACCCATTGTTTAATATTACTTGACCGGCAGAGAGCCGTGTCAGTTTCAAAATTTGACACCCTTTATTTGCCCGTGCGCAGACATACTAGACACAGATACTGGCCCATTAGGTGAGCCCCTTGCCTTACTAAGAGATAACACTACAGAAAGGAAACTGTAATCGTCTGTTGCAATAATCAACCACACTAATTGAATGGCTTCGAGACAGCTGCATAACAAATGTCTCTCCATTCAAATAAGTCAGTGGGAGGAATTAGAAGTCTTACATGCAAGGGATATCAAGAAAAAGAGAAAGGAAAACACTGGTCTGCTGAGTTCACACGGAGGTGGAGCTCAAGATAATCGGATAATGGAAGAACAGCTGAGCTGGCTTTCTCATTGCTCGAGTGGCGTGTAAGATGAGTACTATGACTGATAGTCTATTCTTTAAGTGGAGTGTTGGATGGAGCATAAAGCCACTGAGCAGTTTTACAGGGAAGGTTTGACTGAATTACTTCACTTCTTTGTGCCACACACGTGTGGGAGGTTATTCAACATCTAAGGCTGAAAAGTCAAACCATTAAGAGCTCAAGTGAATCACATTTCAAATCAAGTAGTTTACATTGTAAGCAAAGCAGCATAATTCATAATGTTGGCTCTATTCATTGCTTGCACCCGGGTAATACTGTAAACTTGTGAGGATAAAGATAGCGACACAATAGATAAGATGTAGAATTTATTTTAAAGCGGAGGTAAAAAATATCTTATTCTGTATTAACATCTCCAGTATTTAGTCAACAAAGGCAGTTTCACAGATATTTGTCACATTTTTAAAAACACCTAAACCATATTTACTGTATAAAACACTAGTAGAAACCAATCAGTGAGCTATCGATACATCAGATCTCAATAATAATGTACTGTTGGTAGCTCCTAAAGATTAGAAAACACTAAAAAATCACTCCAAAACACTTTAAAACTTTAGTTTTACAATATTCTTTTAGCTGCATAAACTGATTGTTCCAAGGAATGTACACAACAGTCCACATATAGGCACATCTGCGAATTATGAAACAATTGGTTATGTAAAAATTTTCTGTTGATTTACTTCCTTTAAGTCGAAGTACAGTGGAGCACCATGTTTTGAACAATATGCTGAGGAAGGAACAAGAATAATGGAAAACCACATCATTTGAAAACTGTATTAAAGTTTAAACTGCTTACTTTTTTTCCACAGCTGTTTTTAAGTTGATTTGGTGTCCTGTTGTACCTGATCAAGTCAAATCTAACAGAGATTTATCACAGTAAACACAATAAGAGATAAGAGATTCTGATTACATGTCATTACATTGACATACCATAGATCCTCAGGGGGTTGTAGTGTGTAAGGTGCTTTTTCGGATACTCTTGAAACCTACAGAGGAACAATAGTTGGGGAAAAACTGCTCTCAACTGCAACCCACATTAAAAGTGCTGGTATTGCTCTTCTGTTTTATTCTTATCCTCTCCTTCCTCCTCTTCTGCTTTCATTTGCCAAGGTGCCAAGTTCCCGCTTAATGCTCTAACTCTCGTTAAGCTGATGGTAGTCTTGAACTCTTTCTGAGCACTGCATTTACGCAGGCAAACTTCTGCCTGTTTATTTGTTTTAGTCTTTGAGCAGTCCAAGCTTTCGGAGTGCTTCTTTTCGATCAGCTCCCATCCCTGGCGTCATCATCACAGTATATCCGACTGAGTTTGAGGGTTTGTGGGGTACAGGCTGAGCTGCAACAGTGGTTTTCACTGGTTTGGTGGCTGTGATGTGCCGTGGTTCCAGACAGTTTTCACCTTTTCTGTGGTTGTCCATCGTAGCAGAGCGCTCCAGGCCAGCTGCCTTTCGTCCATTACATTGAACGGGATGTGGTACAGACACAGGGTGTTGGTCATGTCTGGAGGAGTGATTGAAACTGGCACTGCTCTGCAGAGGTCTGTTCTTGGGCTCTGAGTGCACTTGAGAATAACAAAATGATGGGCTTCTTGACGGATTAACATTAGATGGACCTGGGGTCAGTGGGGTCTCATTTTCTGGCTGTTGGCCTTTCAGGAGGCCCAGCTTCTTCAGAGCTTCCAGTCTCACAACCTGGGGATCTGGTGCATGCTGAACATTGTATGAAGAGTCTGAGGTCATGGATGCTTCATTTTCTGTTTTCACAGGTATGTTGGCAGGAATCCTTTTGGGTTTGGGGGCCACAACTGGAGGGCCTTTCTTAGACATAGAAACCTCTGAGTGGGATCTGTCAGATCTTGGCATACTAAGATGGTTTGGGCCTTCCACTGTAACAGGAAGGTGCTTGTCCAAGTCTATAGTGTGATCAACTGTGGGACATAAAGGCGTCTTCTTTGTGGAGGCACTCCTCCGCAGGTGAACAAGTGCTTCATAGGACAAAGGACCTCTAGGTAAAGGACATTCAGCTGGCCTAACCGGGTAGTCCCTGGGTTTAGTTGGAGGAGGTATGACAACATTAACTTCTAAAGGTACTTGGGGAGAACCAGGTTTCTGGTTGTGTTTGTGACTAGATTTTTTGCTGGAAGAAGTGACGTGTGAGCTGAGGTTCTTGTCTGGAGATACACCCATCTTAACAGTGGGTATAGAACATGGAGAGCTGCTTGCCATAACAAGAGGTGTAGGAACCAGGTAGCTCTGCATGGGTTTGGTATCAACATTGTCTTTTATAGGTTCCTTAGTGGCACCTGAAAGTTAAAGAAGCATATGTGTGTCAAAAGAGATACAATGCATTTCATTGACTGCTGTAATTCTGCATCTGTACCCAGAGATTAACTCACCGTTGAGCTTGCTTTTGCTCATGGAGGCTGACAGGTCAGCCAGTTTGGTAGCAAGGTTTCCAGGGTTGGGCAGTTGGTCGGGTTCATCATTGGACAGTCCACTGTCCTCCTCAGTATCCAAAGACTCAATAGTCTCCTCCAAAAACATGAGACAGGCCTTCTCTTCAGCAGACAGGTGGTCCAGACTGTCATCACTCTGTAATACATAAAAGTAGAACTTTCATTTTGATGAAAGAATCTACAATGAATTATCAGAAAAACCCTTAAACCCTTAAACCCTTCACTTATAGACACAACCACCACACTTCAGCTCAGTTACCCACATACTATTGTCTTGATTTTCTTTGTTGTTTTGTACAATTTGTTGTAGTAAAACTAATAAGATTCTCAAGCTCGAGAGGATAAAGTCAGTAACTTACAAAGCCAGAATTAGCACTGACAACACTGTCACAGCTGCCAGCGCTGTCCATGCCGGTCATCGTCTCCAATCCAATGCCACCTGGCCAGGTATCGCTTTTGGGCATCTTAGTGCCCTAGTTATCCAAGGTTTGCAGCACAGATTGTTGTGTTTCACTGTGTGAAGAGGGAATACATGGTTGTTTAGAATTACAGTTTTAATTGTTCACCTGCTTGGCAGAGCAACATTACTCTAAAAAAAGACAACGCATTCAAAAGTAGATTCCTTTAGTTTTGTTGTTGTCTATACTTTATATCTCTGTGGACCATTCCACTGTTTTTTAGATCTATCTAGATGATCTATTTTCCAGACAGCCATTAGTTTAGTTTGTATTCACGCATTCACTCCACAATATTTTGCTCCAACCGTACAATAGCTTTTGTTACAAAAGTGCTAACTTAAGTGCTAACCTTATGCAGCAATTTCACACTTGTGATGTTATGATGGCTTTTCTTTTAGATCATGCTTGAGACATAGCCAAGCTTGCTGGAAAATCTGTAAAATATTTTTTAGTCAATTAGACACATGGACTTTAATTAGAGATGGAAACTAATAGCAGTAATACATTCACCAGACTATATCAAAAATGGTGGTTCTTGCTCTTTAACAGATTCCTACAATTTTCAGCTGTACAACTATTTAGACTTTGGCTTCTTCTATTATTTATTAATAACTGATAATACGTGTGCACAATGAGCACTGATACTGATTAACAATATATGGCTTGGAGTCAAATAAGCTGCCCTTTTGTTTCCAAAGAATATACGGAGACACGGAGAGGATGGAAAATAAGATGTTTTGTGTGAACAGTAATGAGAACCACAGGGGAACTGGAGAGTCGACTGTTAGCCCAGAATTAAACGTAAACCGTGTCAAACATGTAAATGTAGCCCTGAGTTAACTCAACCGTGGACTATAATTAGTCCTGGGTTACTTTAATGTAATTAGCTTGAACTGTAAACATGGCGTAGATTGTGGGGGCATTTTGATTAAGAATTCTAACATATTGCACAAGAGTCATTTAGAGTATCGCAGCATGACTCAGACAAGACTGCACAATAGACTTAGTACACCATATAACATTATTGTATGCGCTGCTGTGGCTGTAGGGTAAAGTATCACAAGAGAAACTCAGAGCTATTGTGTGAGGATTTAAGTGTCTCTGTAGAGCCCTCTAAGCCGTGCTGTACAACTAACCCTTTGTTTTTGCAGTAAAATGTCTTTGCTCAAAGGCAGTTTAAGAAAACTATTGTTACTCATGCACTGAAGTGATTGTGGTCAAACTCCCCAACACTTGAGACTCTAATTGCTGCAGAACAGCAACCATGTTAAATGTACACTACGTGTTTTCACGCATCCATATTTGCTTATGTCTGATTTCCTGATTAAATAGCTTGTCGAGTCAATTGTGTTTTTGGCTCTATAAGAAGCTTGCAACAAGGTTTCAAAAAAAGTGATGGATGATCTAATTCAAGCATGTCTTAACCTTTACTGGTAAAGTTTTTTATCACTGGATACCTAGGAATCGATCTAAAAGAGTGCTGCCCTGCAGTGGTCCTCATAACCTGGACATATTTTGATGGACATGTATGATATATTTTTTAGATAGTCTCACTGGTCTAAATATCACCTCATTAACATGTAGCATCCTGCATAACCCTGCGGTGTGTTTTACATGCACGCCAACCTCCCGATGAATGGACAGCCTTGCTCTTAGAGAATGACAGGGTATCATAGCTTAGTGTGTTTCTGACAGATATCGAACTAGTCCTCTTACTGCATGTGACTCAGATTACAGCGCACATGCCACTCCTAATCTTCCTCAGCAGGATCAGTTTCAGAGGGAGTGGAGGGCAGCAGCAATGATCTCCTGAAAGCTATATGATATCTAGTTTGACCATGTATGTTGTCTTACTGTAACAATCGAGTCTAGTATTAGGACATATAGCAATAATTAAGTAATACCATGATTGAGGATTAGTCTCCTCCTGGGGACGCTAAAATGTAGGCAAACACTTTGGATAAAAGCATCTTCCTAACAAATTTTTAGAGAATACATACATTTAACTACAGGAATTATAGAAATAAAGCTGGAAGTTTCATATAAAAGGCACCTCTGTCTGATCCTAGTGAAAAGAAATTCACTTTTGGATAAGTTTCAACACCTGAGGGGGAAGGGCTGCTAGATAGGCCAAGAGAGGCACAAAAGCACTCCTGTTCACTGTTCATGATTTGCCATGTCATCCTCTGAACAATTTTATAGCCCCTATCACCAATCTGATATGTAAATGTGTCCATTTGTTCTGCTGCATGTAGGTCAGGATACGACTCAGTGAAACAGTGGAAACTCTGAGATAACATTTATTGTGTTTTAACTCGACACAATGCGGGTTGATCACATGCAAATAACAAGAGCAGCTGCTGTGGCGTGGAGGCAACTGAAGCAGAATATTGAAAGTGTTTTAAACTTTAAAGCTTCTGATTTTTGTTAAATATTATATAGTTTCTGTGCAGTTATGTGTGTAGTCATAGCAAAACTAGAAGACTAATAAGGCTGTAGTTAGTCATTAACCCCTGTAGACGAGTTTCAGTGAAAGGATATCTTAAACACCACTGAAAATACATCAGAATGTTATCTTGAAACAGGATGCGCTTAGCTCACAAAACCGTAGAGGTTGAGGCAATAAATGTAACTGCCAGGTGAAGCAGTCCAGATGCAGTTTTGTTTTGATTGTGGGCTATAAAAGAGCTACCAACCAAGGTTTTATTATCCTTAATGCATTGTCTGGAGGGAGATTATGTAACTAGTATAGCCATCATCACCATCAGGCTCATTTTTTCCATGAGTTGTTTTAATCCTCACTACATGTCATTGAACCCTTCAGATTTCTCAAGGTTCAAGTACATTAGGCTGTATAATCATAATAAAGATTATCGTCTTCAATTCAATAGACAACTAAAACTACTATCTGTCTATCATCTGTAAATGGTAGAATAACTATGTTAACACTTTTATAAATCTCTATATGATCAACTACATCATATAATACATAATATGAAGTTGGGGATCCTCGTGTGGCAACAGAAATTTAGTAAAAATAGTTCAAATCACTAAATTTACGTTGATACCATTGACTTCATGTGACCTGTAGATTCACCTCTTACTTTAACATCAGAAAAAACTTTAAACGCTTTAAACTAAACTGTCTCACATAGAGAGCTGTTTAAACCGACGCAAAGTCCATTCAGCTGAGCACAAAGCTAGTTTTTTGGGTATTAATTAGTATTAATTAACCACATACCTGTCTGAATCTCCGGTGCGTTAGTCAGTCATCCATCTCGAGTGAAGACGCGGTAAAGAGTGAAGCGGCTCTGTCTGTCATACCTGCATGAAGGACTTTGTGCCCTGAGCTTTTAGCCAATCAGAGAGCAGCATTCTCCTTAATACGCACGAGCCCTCGTCGTCATGGTACCCACAGCTGCACTAATCTGCTAATCAGTATCTCCGTGTCAGACTCTGGATGTGAACCGTCCTGTGTGGCTCGTTACTTCAAATGTAACTTGTAACTAATGTAAGTACATAGTACTCTATAGGAGGTAACTACCAAATGATATAAGCGGTATTTTAACGTTACTTGAGTTGGTTACCGTAGTAACTGGTGTTGGACTGTTGAATAACGAGTTGTTTTCATCTTTGCCACAACAGAGTAAGTAGTAGAACAGCATAAATTAATATTTTAACGTGTTTTTGTCATTTTAAACGCGTTACTCAATCTGTAGGAAAATAGTCGTTGTCAGTAGGCCTATTTCGTATTAATGTGCATGTTGCATTTTACAACTGTAGCCTATTTGTTTAAGGTTAAGCTCATTTTAACTACTTAAATGTTAGTTTAATCTACAGCAATGCATTATATTCTATTATAATGGAATATATCTATCTATCTATTTATATTATTATAAAAAAAAATTGTATTGTTGCTATCCTGTGAGTACCATCTCTAAAAAGTAAACTTTTTATGAGCTCAGAAAACAGCAGCTTTGTGACAATAGCACCTCAACTCATAAAGGAACTCTTAATCTTTCCAAAGGAGAGTTGTGTAAAAATTGTAATTTTAAAAGTAACTAGTAACACAAGCTATCACACAAATGTAGTGGAGTAAAAAAAAAAAAGTACAGTATAGTTACATTACACCACTGGTATAACTGTCACAAATGCACTTCAGTTCACTTACGTGTTCTTTTAAGAAACGTCCCAATTCAATATGGTCAGTGATGAAACAAGTATTCAGATTGTTTTTACAAATACCACACTGTAAAACTACTCTATTAAAAGTAAAATGTCATTAAAGTATCAAAAGTTAAAGTGCTCTATGCAGGAAATATACTGTATTTACTAATATATGGTAAAAGCACAGTTTTGTATAGTTGTGGGTGGAGTTAATTTTAAAATATTTTATATAAGGTTGGAACAATTCTAAATGTATAACTTCATTATGGTTTAATCTGATTATTTTCTTGATCAATTCATTTTTTTGGTTTGTAAAATGGAGAAAAACAGTGGGAAATACTGTCACAGTTAGTGAAACCTTCAAATGTATTATGTCCGATCAACAGTCCAAACCTTAAAAAGATTCGAGTCAGTGTCATTTCAGACAAGAAAAATCAATTCTAAACATTTGAGAAGCTTAAACCACAAAATTTGTTGGCTTTTGCAAGAAAAACACTATAAAAAGTAATGAAAGGCAAATTTTCCCCAGAAACGACTGTAATGTTGATTGATTATCAAAACTGTTGCTGATTGTTCTGCTCATTAACTAAATATTAAATCAACCGATCATTTATACCATAGACTGAGTCGTTTGATTGATATGTCAGCACATATTAAATAAAAAATATAAAATAGACTTTTCCAAGCTGCCAGCTGGAAAGACAGGCCTTTTTCTAGGAAACTAATCATGAAAAAAAAAAACACAGGTGTGAGTGTGTCGGTGTGTACACTGGGGGCCTTGAAACTGGCACACCTGGATGAAATGCAGTAATTATTATACTTATTAATTACACCTGTGCAATAAATTATATAATTTTTTGGCCTTTTTATAGTACTAGTGGGATTTGTTTCAGTTTGTAAAAACAGCTTAGATCCTGTTAAGAAAGATGTTCCTTAAAATAGCATGTAGGTAGTGTAATCCCACTACGATGGCACAGGATCAGGGTTGTTTAGTCAACTAGGGTTTGGATTGTCAATAGTAGTTAGAAATAGACAAATGATGTGAGCACAGTTACAATAATTAGAAAGGTTTAACAGAACAGTAACAATGACATTAAACATAAAATGGCCATGCACATTCAAGAGTTAACTAAAAGAGAAAGGATATAATTGATACAAAACAACTCGTACACACACTGTAGGCTATAACTTTTAATTGTGACACAACACTGAAAAAAATCAAGTAAATCCAGATATTCTATAGTGCTTTGTGTGCAACATTCATTGTTATTGTCCTTGAAGAGTCATGAGAACTTGGTAAATACAAAATACAACAAAGCTATTTCATAGTTTCACTTTTATGCAAGCCGATTAATCCATATTCACTGTTAAAATAAACTACCTAAAGATAACAGATGAGAAATACAAATAATAATAATAATTCACATTCAAACAAAGAAACAATGTGACATTTCCTGCTTTGCTTTTATTCCCAACACCAGAAAGCCCCAATCAAGTCCCCCACTCTCTAATTTTTTGGCAACAACTCAGCGCCAATATCGCCATCACAGAAACGTGAAGTAGAAATACTGGTTCTGCACCACGAGGCCACAATAAAACGAGGCTACGAGGAATAATCCCACAAATATCCTCATGCCCTCCCCCGATTTAACATTTTTGAGCTGTGGTTTAACATAAGTGCATGCTTCATCCTTAGAGGAGGTGAGTAGCAAAGAGAAGATGCCTGACTTTAGCTGAAAAGGTGAGAACATGCTCCACTTGTGCGAAACATACAGTCAAACAGAATAGTGTTTTTTGGGGGAGGGGCATTAAACATGCATTAAATATTAAACCAAAGTGGATCTTTGCTAATTTTTCAAAACACCCTGACTAGAGTTACCTGTGGGCTGCAAATGTGAGCTGAAAAAACTGCAAATATAAATAGTTAATACTGATTAGCAAAGCACATAATGTATGGACTGTACCTGAACATTAAATGCATTAAGTAAGCGAGATTGACCTCATACAGCATGTCTTACACTCAGGTTTCAATATGCCATCTTCCCACCATGATTTGTATTCTGTAGTGCTCCAACATCTCACCAGGCTTTACGTGTTTCTCAAAATAGAGTAATATCAAACAAAAATGTTATTTTTAAAAATATTAGTTCTTACAGCATGATGACATTTGAAAATTACACACTAGAATTAAAAATCACACTCCTGAAAAACTGTCGTACCCATGAAGAAAAACAAAAGAGCTACAGATTTTGTAAAATGTTGTTTTCAGCACCATTTTTTTGTCTACGTTAAAATAAGCTCACAGAAACCGTGTTACGACATCAAAAGAAAAAAAAAGAAGGAAAAAGTCTCACATACGTAATTAAGCTAATTTTGGATCACAATTTGCCACATGATATTTCAAAATGCATAACCTCAATCTCAACCCACCCCCCCAAATCTCAACAGCCACTGCTCAAATAAACGTCACAAAAACAGCACGTTTGCGTAACGATGAATCCAGCTTAGCATTAACGCAACCCGACTGTGTTGAACAATTCAGATCACATCTAAAAAATAAAATAACAAAATTATCAGCTTTTAGTACTGGAAGAGTTTCTGACATCTGTCAACAAGAGAAATAAAATTAAAAAAAAAAAACATGCTACATAACCAACATGATGATTAACAGTCAAACTCTGTGTGCTGCGCTTAAGACAACAGTGAATAGGGTCACATCAGAGTGCAAACGATTCTTAGCGGTTGTCTTAACATCTTTCCAGAGTCGCTGATTTTGTTTAAATCCCATACAAGTTTAGTCACAGGCAAGCGTTGGCGATTTTGTGCATTTTCTAACTGACAACACATCAGCCACTATTTGGTGTGTCATCAGTACAACCCAGCCATCGAGTACTCTAAACAGATTAAAACAAGTCCTAAGAACTGTCTGCATATTTTCCTTGACCCTGTTAAACAGATTTGAACCATCCCTAACGGACTAAAATGATGGTTTAATGACATCGGAGCACTGCAGTAGCGTTTCTGACTTTGAGAACTGACAGCAGTTTTAAAGAGTAATACTGAACTGGTTAGAGGCTGAACACAGTGTCTGCAGATTCTCCATAGATGTCGCTGGACAATGTGAGGTAGAGGATCACACAAGCAGATTGACAGATAGACCAACAGTTGCCAGACGTGGGGCACGGGGTTGGTATGGTGGTTGTATTTGTGAGAGGCGAGAGAAAAAAAAAGACAACGTAACGCTCACACTTCGCCAAAATTGGTGTGGCCTGTCTCCTTGGCATGCTCACGAGCTTCCTTTTGTCCCACTAAGCCCGTCTGGCACACCATGCAGCGCAACGCGAAGCGGTTAACGTCCGTGAACTGCCGCTTGCGGCGAGCCTCGTCTGCCAGCTCGAGGGCCTGGGCCAGGATTACGTCATCTGTGGTGGAGAAGATAGTCTGGGGCGGGACGTCGGAGCCAGGCGTTTCTTTCTGCAGCGGGTCATAGTGGATGCCGTCGTAAATGAGCAGCACGCGTTTGTGGTAGCCCGCGTCCTCCCCAAAGCGATCCACTCGGACTGTCTGAGTGTCCACCACGCAGATCTCGCACTGGTAAAACTTAGACAGGATAGACACCTCGATGGCGCCTCCCCAGGTGTCGTCACGTCGTATCCAAGTGCAGTACTCCTCATTGGTCTTTCCCAGCACCGCTTCCGAGTAAGCCGCAGGGTCACTTGACACAATCTGGGCAATGAGGCCTCGCATCTCTGGGGCGCAAGCGGGGTCATATACACCACCTTCCACCACATAATACACACTGGTGAAGAGGCAGGAGTTATCAGCTGGGACCACACGGCGTGCCAGCACAGGTGAGGCTTCCAGGCGTGGTACTTTAGTCACAGTGGGATGATCCTGAGGCTTTGGCTTGTTTTTTTCCTCCTCAACAATGAGTGTGTCTCCTGCAGAAGATGATACACCACAGTTCTGTCTGGTCAGACTAAAAAATATCTAATCTAATCCATGTCAGCTATCCAGTTATTAAACTAAAAGTATTAATGTGGGTTGCGTTAAAGGGTCAGTTCACTGAAATTACGTTCACTGAATTAATTAATTAAGTTTTTTTCAAGATTTCTGTTGACAGTTTTCAAAATAACATCTTGAGGGGAAAAAGATGGAACATGTAATCAAAATAATAACATTCATTAAATGGTGTGAATTTGGCATCATGTATATTTTGAACGTTTGACAGCATACCTGATTTGATGGGGTAATCCTTGAGGTGAGCGTCTCCATTTCGAAGATCGAGGCTGGAGGGCGGATAACCAACCATAATTTTCTGCACGTCGCAGGGGATGCCAGTCAGCTCCTCCACCTTACTCTTCAGCTCTTGCACACAGGACTGATGAGTCAAGCCCTGCATTATGTGGCTCCCGTTTTTGGTCTTACAGCGAAGCCTCAACATCCTGCCTGCAACAACATGCAACAACATGCAACAACATGCAACAACATATCAGTATTTGGTATGAACTTTGCTCTTCCACCACAGCATTTGTTTTGAAGAGATTGTAATGCCTGTTCCAAGTATGAAGGAGAAACTACAGTTACACAGGAGGTACGGGAACAATTTGGGGTTCAGTATCTTGCTCAGAAACACATGCAGGCTGGAGGTGCTGGGATCGAACCACCGATCATCTGATTAATGGCCGACCTGCTCTACCTCTTGAGGCACAGCCGCCCAAACATTTATGCATATTACATTTAATTTCTGCCATATTCTGTACATAGAGCCCTCTAAAGCGTACACACTGGACCTTTAATGGCTCTAAAATAACTGGAATAGATCAAACTGTATTCATATCCAGCTGTAATCTTGTAAACAGTAAATATGTCCCACTTTCGGTTCCTCATTACCTGATTTGACAACATTTTGAGAATTGGGTCATCTGTGGTGCAATTTACTTTAGTACTAGTTTACTGTTTACTGTGACTTATGCAGGTCTTAGACTTAATTTTTATTCTAACAATGGGACATTAAAAAAAATCAATAAAAAGGTCTGTCAAAGTAAGAGTTACATTAAATTCAAAGAAAACAAACTTGTGGCATCATTTCAAATCAGATATATGCTGCATGAATGTAATAATCATGCATTTAAAAGTAGCACAAAACAAAGATGGTCTGTGTAATGATTTAGTTTTATAGTTTTCCAAACACACTTTCTAATTCCCTGTTTCAACAGTACATATAGTTTATGTTAGTCTAAAACTAAACAAAAGTCAGTATCATTTGAAATTCCTGTCGATACTCAAATATCTACCTTAACTGAGGACTGACCTATTTTAGTGAAAGGCTTTAAACAAACAGCTTCTTAAAATGAAAGGGCTCCTTCACTGACCCAAAAACAAACAACAACCACACCACAAAGTAACTAATATTCAAACACACCTTAGCAGAATGTGTGTCTAACAGATGATTCAAATGAACAAACAAACCCATTCATTACTGTGTTTGATTAACAACCTTTTCAAAGTGACGCTCTTTGACTTAAGTAACATAAACTAGCCTTAATTCATCAATGCAGATCTGCTTCAGTCACATCTTGATGTGGTTATTTAACCTTAGCTAAGTTAGCTACATTAGCTTGAATTGGCTAATTGAATTCGTTAGCCAACGCTACACAGTAAGAACCAGGATGTTCACACCGCTTTCTAAGCGGGTCAGGCCTGACAATCAAAGTGCTGATGAACAGCAGCAGCGTGGTAAAACACATGACAGTGACATTGCTTTGTTTTGTTGTCTTTGTTCTGTCAGTTAACGACTTTACTCAACAGCAACACAAACACACAGTGGGCGAAGCTAGCAGCTAGAAACCTCCCCGACAAGCAAATAAACTCCACCAACTGTCACATAACTCGACTAATAGCCAAATGACATTTATTCTAGAAATGTATGATAGAAACATGCCTATTTGTCCGGACTCATTGACAAATGTTAGCTGGCTATATCATGTATCATCTGCTAACTTTAGCATGCTAACCTGTCCACTGACTTGGCGTTAAATGGGACAGTTTTTCCAAACGTTTCGCCCCCGGTTACACTTTGATAAATTCTGTCACCTGTCAACTCACATCTCCACACACGACAGGGTATGTTACGTGAAATGACAGTGAGTAAAGTTATTTAGTTTTCTTACCTGCTGTTGACTGCAGCCCTACCTCAAACAATAAGCATCCAGTGAGAGACCGATGTGTACAACGTCACTTTACGTCTGTGTGACGCCATGACGCTCCCTGTCTCATAAAACACCGTGTACCGTAAGTTCTCTAATACAGGGATACTCAATTTACTTTGCCAGGGGGCCATTTTTGGACATTTGGGGTCAGGTAATGAACAAACATTAACAACGTTTATCAGATAAAAACTATAAAGATTAGGATATTTGAGGATAAAGGTAATCTTTTATTGCGGTGTTACCAGACAAGAACACTGAAGTGAGCATGTTTTGTAGACCTTGTAATAACCCACAGCCTGTCTGCCAATATCTCTTCAGTTGTTGATGTAGGAATCTCTTAAAACAGGGCTATTTCAGAACAAACTCTGCTATCTTAACACTGAAGTGGATGCAAATTTTATTGAACTTTTACAAGGCACTCCTACAGAAATTCTACCCTCCTCTTGTGATTTCACTGATAGTTTTAACAGCAAACTAAGGTCAACCCTTGACAAAGTTGCTCCTCTAAGACTAAGACTTATTATTTCCAATTGGAAATTACATATTAATTAATAGGCTAATGCCTATTAGGGATGTTGTAAGGGATGTTGCTGGACATTTACTAATTGTTAGGTAAGAAAATTGTGTGAATCAGTTTATCTTCAGTGTGAATTAGAAAATGTTTAGAGGGCCATAGGCCTTACATTGGGTATTATTGAAGAGAGTAGAAGTGAAAAGAAAGCCAGAAAACCTAATTGAAAATCCCATTGACATTTGGAACTATGCTAATGGCTATAACATCCGACCTTTGCTGTGCTCTCAAAGTAATCACTTGTTTCAATTCGTTGTGGTAAGTGCTGTAGTCGATGAAAATTTCTTAGAATGTGGACAGTAAATCCACATTGTCTTTATCAAACAAATATTAGATTATTTTGTGATATTTACATTTTCAGTAATGGGTGTGAAACAGTAGACTTCTTTTGCAAATGATCACAGGTTTTACAATAGACCCCAGTCATAAACTGTGATAACATTTTTTTTTTTATGATTTTATCTCCCTACCAACAACTGAAGCCTCATATTTATCAAGCAAAACAGGCTCTCTATATTTCATTCAGTACTTTAATAATTTTGAGACAACTTTGCATTAAACAAAGAACAATTAAATTAAGTTCACACGTAATAAAACAACTTGTAACAGATTTGAATCACTCCATTTGGAAGATGCCATGTGCTGCAGAGATCCATATGAAAAAAACTTCAAAATTCACTTTTATTGTCTGCTATAAAGGCACAAGTAGGCAGCTTTGAGCAGGGCAATAACTTACCAACAGTCAAACATTACAATGAAACTTCTGTCAAAAATGGCCGATCTAAAAGAGAACTTAAACATTAAAGATATGTGTGTATGAAGCAATGTTTGATAATATGAACAGAAAAGTAAAGAAATAGCTAACATACAATCAACATGTTAAGTTTTTGTTCCTAGAAAACAGAGGCAAGAGGAAACATAACAGGTTACCAGATGATCATTTAGGATTTAGTGTTCATTGTGACAGATAACACCAGCTTAATACAGTAGGTATGTGACTTTTTATCTGCTGGTATACAGTATGTTCAGCTATGTGGTGTATTTTTCTAACACATAAAAATACAAGTCTTCCAAAACAGTGGAAATGAACTCAGTACAGTATTTTAATTTCCTTCAGAGCATACATTCATACATAATCTAAACCAAATCAATAACATAACACGTAACAGATGATGGCTGAACTGCTGACTGTTTGGATTATAAAAATATTTTTACAGCATCTACTTTATCACATGTTCTCTCTGCGATAGTGAAAACTGATTATCATTATAATGCATAACTTGTTCTCGTTACATTCAGAGGAGCTAAGTCTATCAATATGCTTAAAGTTCAGTAAGGCATTGCCGTATATACACTGATTGATTTATTGATGATTGATTTTTGCCGCACATGCAGAAGTATTTATGATACTAATGATATGGCTTCCAGTTCAAAGCCTCGGCATGCAGAGTAAAGATAACCAGAGAGTTTGAGATAACGGTTGAGATTTTTCTGAAGAAGCTGTTCATTTCCAGGAGAGTTGTTTTGTGCGATGAAGAGAGACGCTTTTCCGTCTTCACTCAGAAGCGGACACAGCCACTAGTTTCTTCGGGGCTGTCAAAGTCGATTCCTTCGCACAGGGACTCCTTCAAGAAAAAGAAAATGTCACTGACTCTTACAAATTAATGCCTCACAGCAGCTAATTCTATTTGTGGAAACTAATAGCTTCCCCGGGGGGCCCAGGAGTCAGAAGTTCTCATTTAAAAAATTAGGTCATCATGTGAAGTGTCGTAAAACAGACACATTAAGTGGAGATTCTTATTTAGCACATTCTCGAGAAGTGATTAATTATTAATCACATTCTGACCCCATGTGTGATTGGTGCTAAATCATAATCTAGTACAAAAAAAACAACACTCAAATAATCTAATATATGCACAATAGCTACATTATTTTCTCATTTCAAACCATATCTCAGTGACAACAAATACTGACATAATTATTTTTTGGATTTTGAAGTATTGAAGCTAGTTTAATTATTACCACCATTTATTAAACGACCTGTCCGATAGTGTTTTTGAAGCCGCTTAGTTGAAACAAGGCCAATAGCAGCTTATGTTCTAATTAAAGTGCAAAGGTGATATAAGGTTAGAGAAACCCAAAGACTGAAAGCTATAAAAAAATAAATAAATAAACCACTGTGACAACATATTGATGTGTGTGTTACGATGAAATGAGTTGAATTATGGGAAAGAAAATGAAGGGTTGGTTACGTGTACCGAGTATCCAAAAATACTCACAGACAACCGCTTCCTATCCGAGGCTGTAAGACAGATTTGAAGAAAGTGGAGAGAGAGAGAGAGAGAGAGAGAGAGAGAGAGAGAGAGAGAAAGAGAGAGAGAGATATGGATAGATAGAAATGTGGAGAGAGCTGAAGCACTGTACCCACAAGGCAAGGCCAACAAATACACAACACATACAAATATGAATATGCATTTTTAAATTTTAAAGTTTGAAATCTATCGTTTATGTATTATGTTCATTTTCTCACATTGCTCTCAAATTTCTAAATTCAGTTTTAAAAAATTGAATCATAATTATAGATTGTAGATTAATGTGTTCATTATCACTGATAGAAAATAGAAGATATAGTGAAAGATGTCTTTGTTTGATGTTTGTGTGTCTTTTGTATCTCACAAAGGCTAATTCATGAGGAGCTCTCCTCAGCAAAAAAGTAGGCATGCTGTTCTGCATATTCAAGCCGGAGACAGCCCAGTGGTGAAGCAGATGTCATGCAAACAGACAAACATCTGACTTTGGAAACAGACAGGCACGACATTAAAAAGAAGAGAGCAACCCATTCAAGATCCAAAAACATGCCCTGAGAGAGAGAGATAGATAGATAGATAGAAAGATGGATTCCATGTACAGTACGTCACTTTCAACACAGACACTAAATCATCGAGAGGGTCCAAAACTGAGACGAGGGAATGCCAAACACAGGGTTACAACTGTGGTGGGAGGTGACTGATTACAGCTGACGGTGACTGATTTAGAGGGGGAGCCTGTAACTCTGGCACTAACTTGGCTTTGCCGTCCCTCTGGCATCAGAGCTGATGGGGTGGGGGCAAGCGGTAGCCAGGGCTGGTTGCCCGCGCTGTAGAGCCTGGGACGCTTGACCTGGTCGTGACTGGACAAGGGAGTGTAACTATTCCGCCGGTGTATGAGAGCAGAGTCCCTCGGGATTTTACCCTGGTAGGAGATGAAATACCGCAAGTGTTAAGGAAAAAAGGTCAGGGAACATACAACACCCGGTGAGGGGGGGGGGGCCTGTGACCAGACACAGCCAAGCAAACTAGCCGTCCTCTCCACATGGATCCACAGCAACAGGTGAGACAACTGAAGCCATTTTTAGTGACAGATACTTTCCACCACACAACACAAAACATTAATGAACGTTAACAAAGCATCCCTGACAAAAACCTGCTTCGATCAATCAAGATAGAAAACCTTGTAAATGAAAATAGTCTTTCATAGAGGACACATAATCTTAAAATCAGGATGCAACCAGAGCAACAGTAATGATTAGATCAGCCAAGCAAGGCAGCGTGATCAGCCATCGCTGCCATCGAGGTAAAATATACCATATTACCAACTGACTTAACATTCATTAGCTCACCGCTCAAGCCAGACTGATTGATTATGAGAGGATTAAAGATAAAAAGGGGACATAACAAAACAGAGAGGGAGTCAAAGGAAGCAAAGCCTCACATATAGGGGATGAAGTGTGATTGCATTCAACTAGCAGACACAACAAACAAGACAAAGAGCCCATTAGACTTTGGATTAGATGTTGAGATTTGCTGGTAGGTTTGGAATTAATACTGTGTAAGTAAACGATAAACACATATTTTGTATATATGATCACATTTGAGGCTTTAATGTAACAATGCTGAAGGCACATTTATGCAATGATGTGATTTCTCAGCCAGATTCAGGGCGACTTACAAGAGGCCGGTCTCGGTGTGTGTTTACTGCCTCCACATTAAGATAAAACATTTCCACTTTACAACCTAGAACATAAAAAAATAGAATATATTTAAATAAAATGTGCATCTTATGAGACATAATTCAGTCTTATGATTGTAGAGAGCTTTGTCTTAAGTAAAGACCTACCATATGCAACAGGGGTTAGCTTGAGGATTGTGTGGAGCGGACATTTCATGTATGGCAGATCTTCTATGGGACGAAGAAGAGAGTACAACAGTTTATCTGCTGTGTGATTTAGTATGTGTATGTATGCACACTTACGTGTGTTTATCTGACCTGCACTCTTGTCCAGGAAGTAAGCTAGCAGACAGCGCATCACAGCCTGGTGGCAGATGACCAACACGTTGCCCTGTCTCTCTAACTCCATGATAACCGGCTCCAAACGTTGAACAAGGTCTTGGTATGACTGGAGAAAGAGAAGAGAAGCTTATAATGTCACCGCAGAAGGCTATGTAGCCAACATAATGCATAATATTAATAATACCAGGACAAAAGCAGCTAAATGGAATTCAGCCATCATTAAAGGTCCAGTGTGAAGGATTTAGTAGCATCTAGTGGCTGGGTTTCAGACTGTAGCCAACTGCATACCCTGTAGCGCCACATTATGTAATAACGCCCAATTATGTAATAATGTAATAAATTTTCACTTCATTATGTAATAACACCGCATTTTGTAATAATCTGCCACATTTTGTAATAAAATTCTTGAACGCAATATGTAATAAACTTTGCCGCATTTTGTAATAAGTTGTTACATATTGCATCAGTAATTACAAAATGCGAGTGTTGCACTGTTTTTATCAAGAAAATGTAATAATTTGGTGCATTATGTAATAAACTACCAAAATGGATGTCTTAATTAGAAAAAAAAAAATTATACCATCAAAACGACATTGACTTGAAGCATACCAGCATGAGTCGTAAATATGAATTAATTTTACTAGTAAGGTGTTTCATTGGTCAAATCTAAATCATCATCTATACAGTATGTGCTGAATGTAACCATCAGAATATAACTTTTTATTCATCTAAATTAACCGGCTCTGTTACCACTAGTTACAAATAACTTTATACATAAGTAGCAGAGATCACAATATGCCAGCGGAGTGAAAGTGGGTGGTGTTACATCTTGCATTTTTAATATAAGAGGGGAGTCAGATTGTGACAGATGTAAAATGTAACCTGAAAAAATCTGACTCCCCTCCTTTTTTCCTCTCTGTTAACACTAGTTACAAATAACTTTACACAGAAGTAGCAGAGGTCACAATATGCCAGCAGAGTGAAAATGGTTGGTGTTACATCTTGCATTTTTAATATAAGAGGGGAGTCAGATTGTGACATGTAAATTGTGACCCGAAAAAATCTGACTCCCCTCCTTTTTTCCTCTCTGTTAACACTAGTTACAAATAACTTTACACAGAAGTAGCAGAGGTCACAATATGCCAGCAGAGTGAAAATGGTTGGTGTTACATCTTGCATTTTAAATATAAGAGGGGAGTCAGATTGTGACATGTAAATTGTAACCTGAAAAAATCTGACTCCCCTCCTTTTTTCCTCTCTGTTAACACTAGTTACAAATAACTTTATAAATAAGTAGCAGAGGTCACAATATGCCAGCAGAATGAAAATTGTTGGTGTTACATCTTGCATTTTTAATATAAGAGGGGAGTCAGATTGTGACATGTAAATTGTGACCCGAAAAAATCTGACTCCCCTCCTTTTTTCCTCTCTGTTAACCCTAGTTACAAATAACTTTACACAGAAGTAGCAGAGGTCACAATATGCCAGCAGAAAATGGTTGGTGTTACTTATTGTACAGACAGACAGACCATCTTTATTGTCCCGCATGGAATTTGTTTTCAAAAGCCAGTGCATATACAATAACCACACCAGGCTATACAGAATATACATAAACCCATAACATTTCATTCCCCGCCTGTCATAACACACGTAGGCTATCACTCGCGCAGTGCATGCGCGTTCACGCAAAGGGGAGTCAGATTCTGAGTTTATTTCATATACCCAGCTTCTAAATCTGAGTCTGAGACTATTTTTTAAAACTAATTCATATTTACGACTCATGCTGGTATGCTTCAAGTCAATGTCGTTCTGATGGTATAATTTTTTTTTTCTAATTAAGACATCCATTTTGGTAATTTATTACATAATGCACCAAATTATTACATTTTCTTGATAAAAACAGTGCAACACTTGCATTTTGTAATTACTGATGCAATATGTAACAACTTATTACAAAATGCGGCAAAGTTTATTACATATTGCGTTCAAGAATTTTATTACAAAATGTGGCAGATTATTACAAAATGCGGTGTTATTACATAATGAAGTGAAAATTTATTACATTATTACATAATTGGGCGTTATTACATAATGTGGCGCTACATACCCCTTGCATCCCTTGCTGGGAAACTCACAAAAGGTCCTTTCCAGAGCCAATGTTTGGTTTGTCCATTCTGGGCTACTGTAGAAACATGAAACATGGCAGACTGTGGATATAAAAGGCTCAAGTCAGCCATAGACTGACTATTTCAGTCGGCTTCCCTTCCGCTATCTACATGTTGCCCTTTTCAAAGTCCCTGTGGCTACTTGAAATAACGACTAACTCCAAGCTAGCAACCTACATGCTGAAAATGGCAAATTACCCATACCTGGTCACTAATGATACAAACATAAACAAGCTAGCAGCTCTGAACTTTTCTTTTGTGGGGATTTAGCCATTTTAATGTCTTGGTTCGCCTCCCCATGTGCAAATGTAAATCACTGTAAATCTTACACACTGGACCTTTAATTTGATTATTTACACCTGTGCTTTTCCTTTTTTCCTACGGTCATATATCAAAATGGCTTCTCTAATAAAGGCTTATTAAGATAAATTCAGTTTACTGAAACAAAAGCAACTGGGAAGAATTGTGTCAAGTCACCTCTCCTCCTGGATAGCGATAGTGGTACTTGTCCTGGTCTCTCAAAGCAAACTCCTCTGGGAATGTCTTCTGGATCAACTCGTAAGTCATCTCCTCACACACACCCTGGACAAGGATAACAGAGCATGTCTTAATGGCAAAGACACAAGTGAATGGAAGCCTAAAAAAAAAAACACTTAATTTGAACTTCTCAGCCAAGAAAACATGGCTGCAGGATTTAAATATAGTTCACATGGAGGAAGAACTGCAGCAGTATCTTTTGAAAGCAGGGCACTCAGTCAGTTTCACAGCAAACAGACTGATTACACACATCCAGTGCATCGTCTATATAGAGTAGCAGGTGTAAGTAATCTGTTTTTAATGTTATCGTCCTGACCCTGTGATGTTGAAACAAGTCAACATTATAAATAGAAGCTTTTAATATGACTTCTCTGTCTTATCCGATGAGTACCTTTTTGAAACTTTCCTTCAGGTCTTTTGTTTCTCTTTCCTTTCTTTCCCTGCTAATCCGTCTCAGAAAAATAAAGTTTCACAGTTTCTGTCTATCTGAACCAGACCTCCATGAATCTCTAACGATTCTAACAATTGTAAAATGCGGGAGGTTAGATGACAGGATACTGACAGCATCAATCTCGTTGAGTATCTTCCACTGTTCATAAGGAACCCCCAGCTCCTCCGCTGTTTGGATGGTTCTTCTCAGTTGGCTCGTCCACACCTTCAAATCTGACAGTTTGTGCTCCTCAATGAAATCTCGCAGGGCATGGGCGTACTGGGATGTGAGAGAGATGAAGAAGTTTTATGGTACTTCTGCTTCATTAGATTCATGTTCAGTGGACAGAGAAAAAAAAAGGAAATGGAGATGATTTAATGTGATAAAGGTCATGACTCAGGTGTTCATAATATTGCAGTTAAGCACATCTTATCCCTTTGAGCTATCTCCCAAAGAAAGGCTTGTAATTGGGTTTTCAGAAGACAGTGGCTTAGCAGTTCATAAAATGAGGATTATGAAAGAGGACCCCAGGCAATCGCACCTGTTTCCCTCGAGGAGAAAGCTCAGAGTCTCCTCCGATGCGGCCTTCAACGTTGTGGTTGCTCTCTCCGTGCCGACACAGGTAGATGGAGTGAGAGTGTACGTGGATGTTCATGAGGTAGTAGACAATCTTACTCTGGATGTAGTCCTGCACCCGGTTCACCAGGAAACGTCGGCCCACGTTCATCACCTTGATGAAAGACAGGTCCCTACAGGTGACAGTGAATCATGTAGGTGAGACAAGTTGTTGTTCACTGCCACCATCTAGTGTTTATTTTCATGAACCACAACTGTAATTCCACACAATTGTATACGAGATGCAAACGCTTATATGTATCAAATTAAGTCACGTCTAAAAAAGCATTGATAGGTAGAAGCAAGAGGATTTGATCAGTTCTTACTTGTCATAATCATCAGGGTCTAATGGTTGGTACGTAACCTTGTAGCACTCGATTCGCTTGAGGAAGTCATCCATTACTCTCTCTCTGTGTCTCTCAGGGTAGTCAGGACTGGACACTTTCACTTCCTGTTACAGGAATTCAGCACATTCAAACAATGTGAGAAAGCACGGTAGTCTTTACATAACACTGTAGATAGTGTGAATATTAATAGATTACGGGTTTGACCCTGACGAGAGGTCACAGTCAAACCTTAAAGTCTCGTTGGTGACGTGAGATCGTACCAGAATATTAGCAGCAATGACCTCTGGGTCGTCACACACTGACTCCACAAAGAACACCTGTTAGAAAAAGGGCAGCTCAGACAACATGGTATCGCCAGAGATTAGAGAGACTTTACATTCACTGGTTCTTACCAAAATTAAACTTGTATTCAGACTTGCATCTGCAGTCTTGAGAAGGAATTGCAATCAAACATGGCGCTACTAGCGGTCAAAAACTCCACTGGATACCAATAAAAGTATTTCTAAAATAAACTCAATCTAGTCTTAACTGATATTAATGAGTACTTTTTCTTTTTGTGCTTTCTGAAGTCAGCTGACTTTAAATAAACTTGGTAGATGACAGTAAATGAGCCGTCATCTTGTAACCACTTGTGGCCACAGAGGCTTCTGGTCATCAAATGTTACACAGTCTCGATTCAATTCTAGGAAACTGCTCCACGCAGATGGTGCATGTTAAAATGTCACGAAGGAAAAGATACAATGATTACAAAATATAAATAAACATATTTTAAATGTAGCCAATCTTACCTTGAATGCATTCTCCTTCACAAAAGCCAGAATGAGGTCTCGTCGTTCTCTTGTTGTGTTTGTTGCATCAAAAACCTGATAAAAGAAACACAAAGGAGGAAAAATAAAGGACATATTTCTCATGCATGATGTGGGTGTAAAAGGATAGTTTAGGATTAATTTCTGTTCTGGACAGTTTAAATCTTTTGGAAATGAGTCAACACACAGAGAGACAGATGGACAAAACGGCAGAGAGATAGATAGAACTCACCGCGATCTGACCTCCCTCCTTCGTCAGGTACGCCTTCACATCCTGCAGAGCTACCAAAGCACACTGCCTGTGGCAGAGAAAACATGGTTCTTTAAGAGCCTCAGTATGCTCTCATTCACTAAAATCCACAATCCCTTTTTACATTGGATGTATGATTCATAAATTATATGGAAAATGTCAGAAAATAAAGTATTACTAGTATTATAGTGTACTGGGATCATGTTGAACTTGTTTCTCAGTGCTTTTCTAGTATTTGGTCATTTTTATTGTATTGTATTATATTCTTACCCTTTTGCCCATCAAATAGACGGGTAATCTACGCAAAGATTAACAGCTTATTTGTAGAATATTTGTGTAAGAGATATCCATGTAATTTGGGTTAAAAAAATCAGTCATCAGTTGGATCACAATCTCACAATCTCTGGTTGTGTCCAACTATGTAGACAGACATTCTTCCATAAACAATGACCTGGTTACATGCTTTATAATACTTCTAGGTCTTAACGTGCACATTTCCTTATTTCATTATTCTTTTGACAAAGCTGCCGTGTTTTTGGTGTCACTTTCTACCTGGCAGGCAGGATTTACAGAACAGAACACTAAATTGTCCCATGAACTTACAGTTTGACACTTGAGATGCACTTATTTGTTTTTTTTGCAG
Source organism: Argyrosomus regius (assembly GCA_946959425.1). NCBI lineage: Eukaryota > Metazoa > Chordata > Actinopteri > Sciaenidae > Argyrosomus > Argyrosomus regius. The sequence continues at coordinate 13,443,917 of OX336885.1, forward strand.
AGAGTTGGATGCCTAACTACTGCCAGCAGCATTTAGCTTAGCTTAAAGGAGAAACAAGAAACTATGGTTGCTGTGAAACACGAGAAACAAAAGACCCTTTCTAGAGCCTGTGTTTAGTTTGTCTGTTCTGGGCTAATGTAGAAACATGGCGGTTAATCATGGTGGACTGTGAAAGAAGACCTGCAGCATCTGTCAATATAAAAGTTTCATTCTAAGCAATAAAAACATAAAGATTTTTATTTTCAAATGATTATACCAAGAAAAACATAGTTATGGATATAATATTCCAATTTGGTTATACTCTGCTTATAAAGCACTTTAAAACTCACACACTGGACCTTTAAAGACTGCAAACAGAGAATGAAGTAGCTTTAGAGATGCTGATAGGTGGATTTTGTTACCTTTGGACAAAGCCAGGCTAACACTTTTCCCTTTTCTCCAGTATTTATGCTAAGCTAGGCTAAAAGGCTGCTGGCGCTAGCTTTATATTTAAAAGACAAATATGAGAGTTGTATCAATCTTTTCGTCAAACTCTGTACAAGAAAACCAGCAAGTCCATTTTCACAACTTTAACTCAGTGGAACAATTTAGATTAAAGATGATCTAGTGACTTTTTTTTTTTTAGTAAATACCGTCCAGCTGGCCAGAAAGAAAGTAAAAAAAGTATGTATTTCACATAAAAGTTGAACTATTCCTTTAAACTCCACCCAGCTGATACTTCCAATAGCAAAAAAGCAAACTCCCAGAATTATTCACAGTTGCTGTTTGACCCAGGTTGGATACCAATGCAGCACCCTGGAGGGCTTGTGTCAGCTTCAGAGTGACAGCGGCAGCTTTATTTAATATCTAGGTCACAATTCAGCAGTGGCGTGCTGTCAGCAATCTGTCACATTTTCATGATAGCCATGAACCGCAAAAACCCATTTCAATTACAACTCCTGGTTAAGCCCGTGAGGGAAAGAGACAGTTTTATTCTTTATTAGTCTTTTTTTTCCAGAAATCAGCAGTCGATCGAGTAACCACATCATTTTAGTGGTGATACATTGTCATGTGGCGTGTCTGTCTGTGTGTGCACATTAAGTACAGATCAGGACCAAGCATGAACACTGTGCTGACCCTGGCTGAGTATCGACTGCTGGCCTAAAAACAGCTTAGTCACTGATGCAGCAGTGGAGGCTGCAGAATACCAAACAGACCCATGTTGACTAGGGGAAATGTTGTACTCGGAGAGTACAGATGCTACAGCTTCCCTTAATGTTAGACAAATAATATGTGAACGTCCTGCGTAATGATTGTGTTAGTAGAACTTACTTCCTGATTTTCATGGCCTCCTCATTGTCGTGGCGGAAGAAATCATAGGACTTATAAGCTCTGACAGCCTCTCTGCGGTACACGCCTAAGTTAAACACTGAAAAATAAATAAATTACATTAACAGTCGGCTATTGTTATGCTTAATTGAACTGATTAAAGGTTCAAGGAACTAGGGAGACTTTTGTAACCAATTACACTCTCCTATTCTGAAATGTTCTGATATAAAGTACAAATGTTCATGTCATGTGTGTTGTGGTATTGTGTGTGAATAACACAATATATTTTATTTCTGAGTTTAATATGTACAAGATGGCTACATCAATTTTGAAAAATTTGAAAATTTGAAATATGTGCATTGAATTTACAGTCAGGATAAAGTGAAAGACACAGGTCTATGTCTACCTTTAGTTGGGACTCCGATCCAGTTGAGGTAACGTGTGAGTTTCTTTGACATGTATGTCTTCCCTCTTGCAGGCAGGCCGATCATTACGATCACTGTTGGGGAATTAGTCATATAGGAAGCCCACGCTACACAGGAGACAGATATACACTTGTCAAGCACAATAAGAGAAAGCATACACAGTTTTATGAATGATATCTGACCATGCATGGCAAAAATGCTGCATAACAGGCAGATAAATTATAAATAAAGTAAAATGGAGTGTGCATTTTGTTGTCGTCCTTGCAGGATTAAGACAGTCTAATAACTAGGTTATGTGTGTACTGTCTCTTTGGACACAGATATCATGTGTGGGCTGAGATCTGAGGAAATTAGAAAAAGAACTGTCCTGGGAAGAAAACAGTGGAAACCATAGAAGGCATCACATAAGCTTCACTCCATCCCACAGAGGTGATTAAGAAACTACTTATAAATTCAATCCAAAGTGAACAATAAAAGGTGTTACGTTACACGCATGCACCTGTAGACCCTTAAAGCAGCCATGCAGAAGAGCTTGCACAAATCTAATTTTGTGGGGGGGAACTTTACTTACAGCATTTCTTCTCATTCATTCTCAGGTCTGTTTTCTTTGCTTCAGAGTTTGCAGAGATGTTGTCTATCTGTGTGCTTGACATGTTGACTTCAGCTCAGCTGTCTCTCTCAGAGGGGTGGAGGAGTCCAAGCTGATCTGAAACAGAGGCACACATGTAGCATCTAGAATCTCTCTCACACACACACACACACACACACACAAAGCTGTGGCTTTACTAAAAATATGTTATGGACTTGTAACCCCGGTAACAAGCGAGGATGCAAACCAGAGAAGCAAAGGATAAAGAAGAAGGCGCTGCCACATCATCTGTTAAAGAAAGAAAAGAAAAAAGCCGCTTGGCTGAACGCACTGTATTTACAAAGCCGCAGGAAGGCGAGCTATGATTTCCTCTCTAACCGTGGTGACTGAGTTCATGCGACACCAGATCATAAGAGCATTTATAACAGCATCACATTCATTTATTATTTACCTGTTCGATAGATAAACGATGAGTCCTGCCTGACAGAAACACCTCTGCGGACGCCGCCTCCTCACACCGTCGGTACGATGCGCCGGACCGAGAGTCTGCGCCCGCCGCTGCGGCCGGAGGAGCCTATCTGGTCGGCCTGTCCTTGGTGCTGAGGTGCCTCCTCGGCCGGCTGGTGTCCTTCCAAGCTGGAGGTGTGCCTCTACGTCATATTTTTTTCCCCTACCGTAACGTTGATAATAGATCTACGTCAATGCACAGCCCAGTATTCACTAAAACAATGTGAAAAAATAACAAAGGCTCTGCAGAGGATGTCACAAGAGAAGTAAAACTGATGCCATAGGTGATAAAAAACAAACAAACAAACATTTATTGACCTCTATGAAACATTTTCTTCAAGCAGAACTCATTTTGCATAGTTTTTTTTTATTTAACAATGGTCCTCAATACAAAATTCAGATAGTGGTCAGAGTCATGTCTTACAGGTACCATTACAAGTTTAAGCGCTTACACAGAACCCCAAATAAATAAAGCCCACTTACAATCACAAAGCTTCCTCCTTAAATAGTACAAAAGGTTTAAAGTCGAGTCCTATGATAACTCATTTAAGAACTTTTAACAACTGATCTCCCATTTGATGTGATTACATTTTATTTACTGGCTTTACACAGCACATATCTTGTTTTACAGTTAACCGTTAAGAACCACCAGCGATTAAGACTAAAACTATCTACATTATCGTCTGCTTTTAACTCATTTACATTTTCACTTTGCCGCAGCAGCCTGAAATGATGTCAGACCTCAACTCACCCCTATATTTAACCACATACTGAGGAACATTCAAGGGTCAAAGGTTAGGCACTGTGTTAGTGGGCTGATGGAAACTGTGTGTTGCCACGCCAGCCGAGGCGCCAGTAATGGGTGTGTGAGCGATTGTCAGAGCATCTCAGGCTTGTCGATGACACAAGAGACACAAGTCTCAGTCGGAAGGCACAGACAATGACTAAAATGTCAGTAGGTTTGCACTTTTTTTTTGTAGATGAGTGGCTGTCTGCAGCAGACAAAGGGAACTTGTTGTTGGTCTTCAGTGTCCGACTGTTAGTGGTTTGCCGTTTTTTTCACATTAAGGCTTGATTTTCCACAGCTGGAAGGGAAGCAGAAGAGATTAAACTTACATTAGAGACATTTTACAGACAAACAAATAATCACAGGTCAGAGTGTAGGATCACAGGGTGTATCCTTCATTAAAAGGAACAGTTCAACATTTTGGGAAGTACGCTCATTTGGTTTCTTGCAGAGAGCTTTGATCGATACAATTCTCTTATCTGGGTAATAAATATGGAGCTTGAGCCAGGAGGCAATTAGCTCATCTTAGCTTAGTATAAAGACTCTTCAAAGTTTAAAATTACACCTAACCGTAGCACAAAAGATCTCTAATTAACACCGTGTATCTTTTTTGTTTAATTCATACACAAACAGAAATGCAGAAACAAGTTGTGGTTACTTCGAGGTGCTGGTGTGTGTATGTTTGAACTTTGGAGACAGCCAGGCTAGCCGTTTCCCCCTGCTTCCAGTCTTTGTGCTAAGCGTGTCCTTTTCATCTCTTTCTTTCTGTCGTCTTGCGTCATTACAGAAACTAAGTAGCTTTAAGAAAGATTCTCACTCTGATGTTGAAGCCGAACAGGTCGCTGACCACAGCAGACACAGCGGACAGGATGACCACTCTGGTGATGTTGTAGATCAGAGGGTTCACGGTCAGACCGAGCAGTCTGAATGGAGTATCCAGCTCCTGTGGCAGGTCAGGGGGAATATGGTTTTATTTAAACTTGACAACATGGGTACCCACACCTTGAGGCAAAAATAGTTTCATAGAACTAGAAACAATCATTTTTTCCTCTAAGTACAAAGATATTTGCGATGTTGACGCAATCTGACGTATACAAGGTGATACAACTGTTGAATATTAGATAGACAGAGACAGTTGAGAGATGACTGAAAATGAGGATTGCAACAGAGCTGGATTCAAACCAGGAACATTTAAACTAAACAAAAATTTCACCCACTGTTAAACAATTTTAGTGTATGTACAGTATGTACAATATTTTACACTTTGACAACAATCAGAGTAAAAAAGAATTCAGATAAAGCCACTAAATAATGATAAATGAACAGGAAGCTCTAAAACAAAACAGCTATATTCTGCTTACCTTCATCAGTTTTGTAGCTAGTTTCAAAACATTGTTCACTATATTGAGTTCTTCTTTCTTATTGGGCTTTTTCTCCATCTTGAGATACAAATTGATCTGCAACCAAGAACAGTTTTACACACTGTAAATAAAGACATAATCATTTATTGCTGCTAACTATCAATCAATCAGCTGATGGCGTTGGACAAAGTGCTGAACCCACTGAGAAGTGACCTGAAACTCAGGCACAGATTCGTACCTGCTCCGTGAGCAGCACTGAGGAGTTGCTGTATTTGCAGTTGGTCTCGGAGCCCAGCGTGGCCAGCCGTAACAGAAAGAGGATGAGGGAGGAGCCCCACACCATCAGCTCCCAATTTGTCATAGACTCTAGGAATGTGTTGTGGCTGTGCAGAAGCTGAGGAAGGGCAAAACAAACTGTATTCATAATCTTTGTACCTTTGATAAAATTTCTCTGCATCGAGCAGAGCTCATACATTTTTTCTTATCTGAGCTTCAAAGCTCTTCTTCATTCAGGTAGTATGATTAGATTGTTGCATGTTGCGTGGCTGTCTTGCTGTTATTTCATCTCTATTCAAGAGTCGCTATTTGACAAATCTAATTTGTGCTCTCTAAGCAGATGTGATCTGTTCCAGCGGATAGGACTGACCTGGGCACAAATGATGAATGAAATGGAAAGGGCTAAGAGGAAGATAGTGGAAACAATGACGTCAACCGAGCGCTGCGGCCCCCGTCTCTGTAATGAACAAGTAGGACAATGACGCACCGTTACAAACAATGGCCATGAGAACCATCCAGTGGTGAAACAATGTAGCGTAATAAAAAGAACGGGCGAATACAAACCCTGAGAAAAGAGCGTAGTGACAACCACATCTTGATGTTCTGGACTTTCTTCAGCCTGAAATGAGGGATCTCAGATTTCTTGGCCTTGCGAGCTGAAGTGAGGTGGCTGAAGTACTTGGCAAATAAGAGTCTCTGTTGGTGGGAAACATGGACGTACACGCAGAGACAGAATTTAACAATCTTGAACAGATTCAACTAGGTGATTCTGTTAAGTAGACCGTCTGCAGATACCACCTCTTAACTGCCACTAGGGGGAAGAAGAGCTAACATAAAATAATGGATTGATGAGTGGGGTCAATGCAATCAGTGATTAATATTTCAGAACCCTGGACTCTGTTTTTGCTTTGTTTTCTTTGTTTGTACATGTCTAGACAGGCATGAAATGCTGTAATAAGAGACTTACAAATGTGACGATTATGAGGCAAGAGATGGAGTGTATTTTTTAGATTCTTTCTAAAAGGATTTATGGATGTTTATCTCAAATATTGATGGAGTTATGACACTGAGAAGAAGGAAGGTGATTTTTGACACAAATTGCCTCAATTAGGTTCAAGGGGTTGAAATAGAAGCTGTTTTAAATGTCCAGTGTGTAAAATTTAGGAGAATGTCTTGGCAGAAATGGAACATAATATTCATATGTTGTCATGAGTGTATAATCAACTGAAAATAATATTTCCATTCAGAATGAGCCTTTCATATCTATGGATTCTGCAGGTCCTCTTCCATATAGTCCACCATGTTTCTACAGTAGCCCGAGGAAGGAGAGGGAAGGCCAGATGCCACTAAATCCTACAAACTGGATCTTTAATGTACAGCAGAATAGTAAATAAAAACTCATTTGGAAAGACATAGGTGGAAATAAAGAGCAAGATACCAATATAATACCACCGCTGGCTCACCTGTTTATACGTTCTCTCCGCCACACACATCATGAAGAAGAACAGTCCCGTAAGGCAGACTCTTTGCACCGCTGTGATGAAGAAAAAGACGTAGGCCTGAACGTCAGGCGGCCCCACCGCCATCTCTACCAGCTCTGCTGGGGACAGGGAGCCGAGGTTCGACATGTCCAGTCGCTGAGCCAACCGGAAACCGAAGGGTAGCAGCGCCAGGGTGGCGGTCATCAGGCCACCAAGCACAAGGTAACCCATACCCTGCTCCACCAACTTCACCTGAGGGAGAGAAACACAAGAAAGGGAGAGAGAGAGAGAGAGAGAGAGAGAGACAGGAGACATCTTGTTATGCTGTGACAGAATAACTGTGTTAAATTAATGAATGTGATTTTGCAAATGTCTACAACTGTCTAACAGCTCACAGAGAGAGGATATAACAGTTTGGCATCTCAGTAATTACGTAAAATGTTTATCTGCCACTTTATTTCATTACTGACTTACAATTACATAATTATTTCCTGCCACATTTTAAATAGGAGCACTGGCAGGCTTTTAAGTCCTGCATTAAGCTGCACAAGCTGTTTAGGATTTGTAACTCAGAGCAATCTTCACCCACAAAATCAATACCAACATAAAGAGGATAATGTGTACCCGAGTGAGGATGATCCCACTGATCTCCAATACTGACATGTCTGCTTTCTTACACTCGCCCTGCTCCCATATTATGGCACTGACACGGTCCTTGGATGGGTGACATGCCTGCAGCCAGGACAGCTGGTTCTGAAATGAAAGGCAACAAATAACGTGCAGTTTAATCGTGGTGTGTAATGTGTACAACTGGGATTTGTAATGATTTTACAACATTAAACATTACTCATTGACTTATATCTGCTCTAGGAGTGAATGAATATATTGTACCAACATGTTAACTCAGGAAATTCTTTAAGACAAGATGAGACAAGACCAGTTGAAGAAGAGTATTTAAGATTTTGCCAGTCTTACTCCGGTGATTCCCTGCTGCAGGCTCTCATCATCACTGCTCAGAGTGGTGGTTTGTGGGATCGCCATGCCAGCGTTGAACCTCCCGTTCCCCTCACTGTCACTGCTCCCCGTGGAGGCGGAGTCAGGCCCTTGGAGAAGCTCTTCCCACATTGTGTCATCAGTGTCGGAGGCAGGGCGAGAGCCCACGTTCGGCCTGAGCCGCTCCAGCTCTCGAGGCTTCATCTTGATGGAAGCCCCGCTGCCTTCCTGTTTTCAGTGTATAAAGAGTTGTTTTAATCAAACAACTAATGTAAAGTACATATTTAAATACAACTTTATCACTGTCTGTACTTAAAAATATTCCATATGACTTCAGTTTATTACCACACAGTGTAAAAATAAGGTTTACCTGAGGTCTTATTGTGGGTTTGGGGTTAGACTTCCTCTTCCTAACAGAAGTGACGGGTGCAGATGTTGGCCATGGTGTAGCAGCGTGTCTCTCTTGATGAGAGGCTGGAAGATTTACTTCCATCTGTTGAACTCCCTCCTCTTCCTCACTGGAGAGCTCATCGGATGCCCCAAATCCTGACTTTCTTTTGTTCTGTCAGAAAATATCAAGGCACACGTACAACTTAAAAATGGATTCCGAAACAAGCTCCACAAATACAAAAAGACTATAACTACTTTGGTGAAATATAAAGCAACCTTGACAGATGACATTTATATTTTAATCTACTCGTGTCTGAAACATTTTTCAAATTAGTATTCCACATTATAACTTAAGATTTAAAAAAGGTGATGTTTTCCAGTAATGAAAACAAATGTATATCGTTATAAAAACTTATACTGTATATGAATATTCATTTAACACTAGGCCAGTAGAGCTAGACTTTGTCACACTTGTCGGTGCACGAAAAGCCACTGAAAGTAGATTTTGTTCAAACCTTAAGTTAGAGTGGAATTAAAGACCTGAGGGTGAGAGCAGCTTTGAATACAAGCCTGTATTACAGGAAATTAACAAAATACTCTAAATATATAATGATCTCTAAATAATCTAATGATCTCCATTAAAATAGCCCTGGAGGTAATGCAATATTAACAAAAGGTTCTAATATTTATTAGAAGTTTGAGTCACAGTTGAGGGTGGTCAGAAGTTGAAGATACAGGTGTTCATTTTTATCTTTAACTATATTGGTGCTATTTTTCTGCTGAACTGAGATTCATTTCTAACTACTTTCCAGCACAGTCAACCTGTCTTTACGGCTGTTTTTTTTTTGTTTGTTTTTTTTATTGTAAATGACTTTTTATTGCTATCATGAGTTTCTTTGCTTCATACCACTGTACTGATAGTGACTAGTGAGATGATTAACTGTACCATCCTCTCTTCATTCCTGTATAATCGCTGGCTTTCTTCAAACTGCCAGGGCTCCTGCTGCTCTGTGTCCGCGCTGTCATTCTTTTCTTCTGTTTTTTTCAGTCCCCTGCCCTTCCTTGGCCTGAAAGAGACAAAAATAACAGTCAAGGACAAAGCGATTCAGCATATAGCAGCCGTTACAAACCATTATTAAGAGTTTTAGATGATTAAAAGGTCTCCTGGTCTATTTGTGTGCGTAATGTGAGGGTTTACGCATGTGCCAAGAGGTGAGAGTGTGTTGGTAAAGGCAAACGAGTGTGCTGTGCCTGACAATGAGGAATCCCACCTCCTTCTGCGCGCAGGGCTGGTGGTGCAGCTGGAAGCTGGACTGCCCGAGGGCCACCGGCTGGACTCAGTCGACACAATCTGGCAGTGCACGGTACCCAGCAGCAGCATCAGACACATGGGCCCAAACACCTCGCTGGCACTCGCCCCCGGGACCTCCAAGTACAACACCACTGCTGCCACTGAAGGGAGCAAAACATTTGGCAACAGCAAACAAAACGGTCTCTTAGGGGAACCATTATTACAGAATTCATGCTTACTAATGAGGTCTATCTGTGTTGCATAGGTGTGATGGGTTACGTGTTTGTTGTTGCATATAATTGAATATAAGATATGTGAAGGGCCATATTAATGGAGACCTGAAAATAATACAGTGATTACAGTAACGTTAGGTGACGTGGTGCACAGTAACGTGATTTTACATCGTGTACTATACATAATCACGTTAGGGTTTCTCATCATTTTCATGTGTGTTATCTAATGTCAGTGCATGTAACGTTAGACTGCTCTCGTTTCCTGAGCGGAATCCAGAGGAAAATACACCGGTAACGGGACACGGGATGTCTCTCATATGCAACAGCAGCTTGTAGCTATGACAGGGAATATATGCAGTCAGATTTACTTTACACGGACTTTAAAGGTTTATTTTGACCAAACCAGAGTTGGTGATTGCTGGATTGTTGGTTTTGGAGTGCTTTATTTTATTTCTGTCAAGTTTCGAGTTACGCGATAAAATTATTGTCTATAACAGCTGTTCCTGGTTAAACAAAAAGATTTATCCCTGTAGGGTCCTTTCCATGATGTTGTCAGACACTCTGAGCCTCTGAACAACAATCTGAGCCTGTTAGTGGCAAAAACAAGCACTTTTAGTGGACGTACAGTACGTTGACGATGCACAACTGCCCATAAGGATTACATTGTAACCATTTTGTGGCTGCTGGCTGCAGCACTCACACTCAGTACTGGTCAAATTTTAAAAACTGCTGTCCTCATAAGTCTCTCAAACACAAAAACATAGAGTGTGAACAGAACATAGATTAAAAGCAGTGACCTCACCTTGCATGAAGTACAGCACGAGGATACATGAAGAGATGGACTTGGAGGTCACCTGGATCCACCACTGGAAGAAGAACGGGAACAGCAGCACTCTGACCAGACCTTTCCGAGTTAGAGCTGTCCAGGGACTCTCTGGTTTGGCTTTGCTGAATGTTGACCCTGAGGGGAGAAATGGGAAAGTTTGTTAGACAGCACACAGATAGATCTCAGCAACACAAACAGTTTTTTGTTGTTTGCTACAAAAACAGAACATATAAACAGTGAAACAAGCAGAACAACAGGCGGAGAACTCCTCTCAACTGACCCTCACCTCTTACTAAGTCGACATCGATGAGGTCTGGTTTGATGTGACCTGTCTTCTTTGGTTTGCTGTCCAAACCCTGGATGAACGACAGTTTTATTGAGGGCAATTAACAACATAAACACAAAGATTTATTTCTTTGCAGAAACTTGGAGGTGTCTTACATTTAGATCTGCCTGCTCCAGAGATTTCTCCCAGACTTGTTGATCATAGGCCCCGATCTGTAGAAACAACAGAACTTTTATAACTCTTTCCTTAAAATTAGGCACTACAGGAGGTATTTAATAAGCATCTGTGGTCAAACTGAGGTTCTCTATATTTATAAGCCAATATAATTTCAGAAAAATATACCTACACAAGCTATTATAAATGAGTTTTAGGTAAAAGGACTTAGTAGTTAGTAGGGTAGGGTAGGGTAGGGTAATAGTTCATCAGCAAAAAACTCTTTCTTTTGCGTTCCACTGCTTTCAGACGTGTCTTTACATGACTGTAACAGCCTGGCATCAGATCTTATTGACCATTTAAGGAAATCAGATGAGGTGCTGCTGGGCTCATAAGATGAAAAGAAAAATTACAATGAGTCACAATTTTGCACCAATAACAGACTTGAGCTCGGAGCTTAGGAAACACTCCCATACATGTTTCCACATATGGTAACCTGCTGAACAGGTCACACGTTGTTTGTACTAACTTTATTTGGTTTGCACACAGACATACAAAACCAGGAAAGGTAAATGAGGAAGAAAAAAAGAGGAAAACAGCACATGTGTTGACTAAAAATGAGGTTTTGTTGATCAATTAGCAGTGTCGACATCTCAGTCTTGCACTGGTGTATGTTGGGTTTTCTAGACCGTTGATAAAAGAATTTGGCATTTAAAATCAGAATATTTGAACACGTGGCCTTTCTCTACAGATAATAAATTTAAAAAAAAACTTTATTCTGAATTATTTCCACATTTATTCTCCTTTGGTGTACAAGTAATAAATCTAAATCAGTCCCCAAAAATTTTACACAGATTCACTAGAGGCCGGTCAGTTTTATTTATATAGATAAGATATGATGAGATAGACATTTATGATCTCTTACCAGGAAAATTCACTTGTTGCAGCTGCTCACATTACACAAAGTGGATGAGAAAATCCTCAGAAATAAGAAATAAAATAAAATCTAAGATATACTAGAAATAGAAAAATAAAATAAAATAGCAAAATAAAATAAAAGGTTATATATACATTATATACACCTTTGAGGAATATGGATGTGCATACTGTATCATTTCACAAGAAATGTATATACACATGGTGTGTAGCATTGTACTGAGATACACATATACTATATACATATGGAAATCTTTTGAACAGTGCCTATGTTCTTAAATTGTTACTGTACCTACAACTTCTGCACTTTATTTGCCTATTTTCTCGCATCTTAATATTTAATATTTTTATGTTTAATTCTTACTGCTTGGTTGTTATTGTTGTTTGTCTGTCTTGATCACTATGACGTGTGCTGCTGCCTTTCTTGGCCAGGTCACCCTTGTGAAAGAGGTCTTGATCTCAATGGGTTTTTATCTGGTTAAATAAAGGTTATAATAATAATAATAATACTGACAAGCCACTTCAGTGTCACTCACTGTAAAAGATATATCTTTAACGATTAAGTTTACTTTTGAGGTTGCAGTTTGCTGTTGTGTTAAACTGGAGTGCATTATATTGAGAGGTGGTTTCTAATATTATGGCTCTCTCATGTATCTCTGTTACACATGAAAGAGTCTTAATATTAGAAACACCTCTCAATATAATGCACTCCAGTTTAACACTACTTCAAACTACAACCTCTCTGAAAGCGTGAACAAAAACCGAAACATTAAAAGCTTTGTAAGAGTTGAATTTATGGCAGAGTTGTTGTGTTGGATCACATTAGATTGTACAAGTGTACCTAATGAAGTGGCCAAGAAGATGATAGAAATTCTGCAGGATACAGCTTATTACAATTGTACAGTGTAAATAAATAAATAACATCGCACAGGAGAAAAATAATGGCATGGCATAATATAATTTAAGTTAGATGTAAATAAGGGTATGCATGTATAAAAAAGTGAAATAAAGTGAAATAGTGAATTGAAAAAGTGATTTTTCTTTTCATAGTATGTTGGTGAATGGTCACACACATATAGTAGTTTCTGTGCCAATATCACATATAACCAGACTTTCGTTTATTGGACATATCTGTATGCTTTTTAAAGCAGTACTACTTCTTTAGCTTTGTAGGTGGCAGCATATTTGTCTTACCTTCTCTTGATACCAGGCTATTCTGGCCATTGTCAACAGATGCTGGAACCAGTGAAGTCGGAATCAGGTCATTTCACAAAGAGCTCAGGAAAGAGAGAGGACCGGGCACAAATCCAGATTTGTTCACTAAACAAAAACAAACAAAAAAAGCATGCACAGATACACTGAACCAGACAAAACAAACTATATATAACTGTACACAAACAGAGCAGTTGAGCTCTTTACGAAGCATCAGTTAACGTTAAATCGCTGTAACAAAGTAAACAAAGTAGCTGCTCGTTAGCAGAAGTCCAACGTAACTTACCTGATATAATGCAGTACGGGTTGATTTGGCACAAACTGGAGCACACATTTAGTCACCATCACAAGCTGGTCGTTAAATACTTTGTCGTCAGTTACCGTTACAGTTAACGTCTTGTTGTCAGGTTGAGCTAACTACTAGCCACGCGCCTTACGTCAACTGCCACTTTTCGACGCCATTAATGACTTGTAAATGTCGCATTTATAAATAGTTTCCTTTTGAACTCTGCACGTCTAGTTACGGATTATTTCAGATGTTGTTTACTGTGCGCTAACTTCACTCTCGTTGTTTAACATTTGTCTTCCGCTTCCCTTTTCCGGGGTTTGTTGTGCTTCATTGGGTTGTTTAATTCCCTAAGTGTTGTCTATCAGGCAGTTTTCGCTAGCTCAGGCTACGTCCAAAATCGTCTTCTGCAGGTTAAATTGACAGAAAATAAACCACTACCTCTGCCTTGAACCTTGGATCAACAGTTTGTGCTCTATAATTTAACATACACATTTGACTGAGGAAGCTCGTCGCACACAAGTAGAGGGAAAGCTGCCTGGGAGACATTACTATGGACATAAAATACTCTCTAACATATTTTAGCCAATCAGAGAGCAGCAACACAGAGCCAGAGAGACTAGCTTTGATTAGGCTGCAACTAACAATACCAAACAAACTAATCTAATTATTTCAACTTGTTATTGGCAGTCGTATTAATAATTTTTACCTTAAGAAATATTTGAACCAGGCTAAAAAAAAATACTATGTGAAATTTACAGGAAACTGTGCCTCCACAGGACAAGAAAACCTCTAAAATCCTTGAGACAATATTGGTGACATTACCTTGGTGTCCTTGATGGTGGCCATTCAAATTGCCTTTGTACGAAAAGCCAAAAGCAATTATTTTACAATCACAAAAGACCAAGAAAAGCAGCAAATTATCACAACTGAGAAGCTAATAAGAGGGTATGTTTGGTATATTTGGTTGATGAATGTTTTCAAAAATTAATCACTTCTTTAAAAAAATGATGCAGATTAATTTCCTGATTGATAAGCTTTAATTGTTTCAGCTCTTATGACAATGTTGGTGATCATAAACCACATGGCAAACCGCATGGACACCTGTATGTTTAGGATTTTGAGTATACAGAAAACACCATTGCAAGACACTACTGTGTAGTACTATTATCTAAAGAGTCCATTGTTTAGCTAAATGACAGTTATCAGTGCACCAGTGCTCAAAATGATAAGGTCTGACTGAGAGTACAACTCTGCTGTTTTGCAGGTCAGTCAACAGCCTGTCAAGATAGAGAGGGAGTCATTTGTCACTCGTCTCCTGATTGTCCGTTGACGGCTGGTCTTGCTCAGCTGCACACACGATCTTCGCCTTGACCTTCTTGTTGGAGGAAATGATAAAGTAGGGGCTGAGAGAGGCGTAGCAGGAGGAAAAGAACACCCTCATATCAGCCACCACTGGTGACACCTTCGCAACCGTCAGCATGTAGATCCAGATCACGTTGTCAATTCCGAAGAAGACCACGTACAGAACCACCAAGGTGACAACTGTTTTGGCCGCCCTGGTCTCTGCCCCACCGCCCTGAGAGCGACGGATCGATCTCACCTGGCGGCTGTGGCGGTGGAGAAGCAGCAGGATGTAACCGCTTGAGACCAGCATCAAAGCAACAAAGGCAAAATCCCTGGTAGAGACAGCCACCCCATTGATCACATAGGACAGGTTGTCTCTGAAGTCCACGTGGCAGAAGCCCAAGTTGAGGGTAAAGGCAGGGACGGTGCCATTACGTGGAGCCATAGAGAAGAAAGGGGCTGCGATGCATATGGCCATGTTGAGAAGCCAGAGTCCTGCAAAGGTAGGGAGGACCACTGAGGGAAGAGCAGGCTTCAACCTGGACAAACGAGGCCCAGCGGGGGCGATTGTCACTGCCTGAAACACACTGAGCATGCAGGTGATGCAGACTGACAAAGCCCGGCCAATGCGATAAGCGTAGATCACCACCTTGCAGCCTGGATCATTGAGCAGATCCCTCAGCCCAAACACAGTCATCGTCTGTGGGACGCAGCGGGTCAGTAGCAGCATCAGGTTGGCGAAGGCCAGGTGGCACAAGATCATGTCCACAGGAAGGAGCTTGGGTTCGGTGTAAATGATCTGGGCGTACGCCAGCAGCACCACGGTGTTCCCCAAGATGCCCATACCTGTTTGCAAGAGGAAGGAGACCCCTTTGATGGTCACACATAGATCCATGACACCAAGACCTGCACCAGTCATGAATTGCAAAGAAGACAAAGAATCAAATCTGTTATATAAAAAACACTGCAAACAATCATCCTCCAAGTCTGGTTATATCAAGTTTGATAGACACCTGGCTAGGCTGAATGTAATCATGTTATCTCTTGGATGTCTTCCAGTGAAAATGCCGCTCACCCACCTGAAGTTGGAGATTAAAAGTAGAGTCTGTTGTGCATTAACTGTTTAATAGCCTGTGTAATTACAATTTATAGTCTCCGATGCCCCTTGAGATCACTGGCCAACAGTTTGGCAAATTAAAGCAACAAACTAAATCTGACTCAGATGGTCTCGGAGGGTGAGCAAAGGGAATAGAGTACCACTGAGGGATAGACACGGTTTTTCAAGTCTTTCTTAGAACAATAGTCTGAAACAGTTTTTGCTTGCCGTAATTATCCCTCCTATTCATACTAGCTGTGAGGAGATCCTTCCATGCTTTCAAAGGAAGTGATGGAGCATGAAATCCATAGCACTTGTTCTGTACAAAAATACAGCATATTCCAAAGTTTTGAAGTTAATACGAAGCTTCAGCTATCTGAGTTCGATATATTTCAAAGTTGGTATTTTTAGTTTCAAATTCCCTCTTTGTGTTTCCTTGCTGTGCTGCAGCTCAAAGAGAAATTAGTGATAAAAAGAAGGAGATACTTAAGACTCAGACTTCTGAAGCATCATATTAATTTCATATAAACTATGGATATATATTTTTCCACAGAAAAAGGAATGTGGATTTGTCCCCCATCACTTCCACTGGAAACATCTTATAAATGATCTTTTATTGGCTTGTATGAACAGGATGATTACAGCTAGCAGAATCAGTTTGAATCTACGCATGAGACTGTGACTATTGTTTTGAGAAATCTATCCTTAAGGTTTTATGATGTGTCACCCTAATCACGTTCATAATAAATACATAACTGACTAAGAAAGATGAGCGCAGCTGGAAATGAGAGTACAGAAGCAAAAGCATGATATCAAACTTTAAACAAATGTGGCATGAGTCTGCAAATCACATTCCTTTTTTAATATGAATGAAGGTGCTCCGGGCTGTACATCAACACAGCTTTCCAGATTAGTTTTAGGCTTTAATGTTGGGAAATTGTTCATCATCATAAAAAGTAATTGAGCTGCCTCAGGTCATATGAATAACATATGTGAAATCTTCTGTGAATTCTTAACTTGAGCGGTATTCTTCTCTTGTACTCAAATCCCACGTCAGTCGTCAGTTTCTATAGACAGAAAACCTGCACGTCAATCTTCTGAAATATTTTAATGCTGTTTCCCCGTGGAGTTAAAAAATAGAGTTAAACAAACCCTGTGGAGACAAGAGTGTGCAGTTATTGTTGACGCAAAAGTAGCCTGATGATGCCTTGAATAAGCCATCAAGAGGCTTTTACAGGCACAGCTGGTGTTTTAGCTTGCACTCTTTTCCTCCTTCATGTCATGGGAGTGTATTATATGACACAGAAGACCAAGACAATTAGCCCAATAACAATGCATGTTTGTACTAATTGGAGCCATAGGGACAATCAGCCAATATTCATTTATGTTCTTAGCGCTCAGCACTGACATACAATATGATACATTAGTATTTTTTAATTTATTTTGCAGCAATATCCAAATAAACTGTAAATATTAAATATCATATTATACATTATATTATATTAGAAGTGTTCTAACATATTGCTCAGTTTTACAGTACATAGTTTGCAGACTGTGTGCTGAAACAGTGTTGTATAAGAGGCTGTTTTCTCCTGGGAGTGGGCTTTGGAATAAAGCATCATTACATGTTTTATTTCCCTGTGTGTGTGTGTGTGTTTTTATTTTTTACATGTTTACATGTTCAGAGTGCTAATTAAAATGGCAAGTTGAAGCAAGTCCTTCTCAGGGGACTGCCACATGTACTTGTACGCTATATTGTAAGTTGCAAAGTTCAAGCTTTTTTCCCCCTTGACATGAGATCTGTTTTTTTTTCTTTATGGCTGATGTAAATTGTTTTTCCCATTGCACTAATTCACTCTTAATTTCACATTAACTTTTATGATTACGACTGTACATAATAGAATATATAGTATAATACAGGTCCTGCTTCGTTTATGCAGGTTTGGGGGTTTGTTGTCTTTTTGTTTTTGTTTTGTAATTTTCAATTAGATAATTGTTTTACCTGATGATGTAATGTTTTACTTGTGTGGACCCCAGGAAGAGTAGTTGGTACCTTGGTTGTGGCAAAAGGATTCAAATAAATAAAATGTCAAAAACCTGGAATTATCTTTTCTGCACATGCAATAATATGTGACACATCATACGATATCTCCAATTAAGGAATGTCTTTATGGATAAAATAATATCAGTTAATAAGACTGAAGTGAGATTTGAACATTTTTATATTGTTTAAGATATTTTGCCAAGTGAAAACAATCTTTTTTAATACATAATTTATCTGCTAACAGCCTTTCTTGACTCATTATGTGTATCATTATCTTAAATCAGGTCACTTTTCAAGTGTCTTAGTTGTTTGCATACAGCTCAAGTTAGTTTAGAGATATGTCACTTTTTTAACCTTTTGCAGCTTTAAGTATGCTGGTGAGGGCACAAGCTTTGGTTGGTGAAGAGGAAATATTCAGTGCACCCCTTACTGTGCCACTTAATCTGTCCCACAGCGAAAATGTGGTTTAAGAGGCTTTTGGCTTTGCAGTCTCCTGCCTTAGACTCTTTATTTATATTTAAGGGGAACAAATTGACCTCCCATGACCTTAGATTTTTAGATTTTTGTATCTACAAGCACACTTTCTATCTTTTCTAATATCTACCTATCATGCTCAGCCGAAAACACAAACTGGACTTAAAGATTTTCATTCTGCTGCCTGAGTGCCTTCACCTATCACATCAAATCTACAAAGACCATTCATCAATTTATGTACCTGTCTGCAGTTTTCTCTCTGTTTTCTTCACTCACATCATATGTTTCATTGTTATTTATTGTATTTTACGTACACTCTGTATGCGATGTATGATTCAGATGGCTGCAAGACAAATTCCCCTTTCCAGGAAAATTACGTTAAATTTGAAGTGAAATTGTAAATGTTAAGTACGGCAGTGGAGAAAGAAGTTTGATTCTCTACACTGAAGTAAAAAATATCTATTATAACTAAAAGTCCTGCATTAAAGATGTAATTCAAGTAAAAGTATGTAAATAACATTAGCAAAATGTACTTTAAAGTAAAAGTACTCAACAGAGAAAAGTCTATTACTGTGTATATTATGTAATTGGATAATTGTTACTGACGTGATTAGTATCGATTTAGTATCATTTTACTATTGCAGTTGGCTGTCTGAGGTGAAGCAAAATTTAAATGCTACTGGGTGCAAAGCATACTGTTTTATAAAATTTTTATATGTTTTGTGTGTACAATCTTGATTTGTAAAGTAACCAGTAACTACAATTATGTGATGAGGCATAAACTAATTGTAGTAAAGTAAAAAGTACAACATTTCCCTTTGAAATTTTGTAGAGCACAAGTATGTTGTTCCACAAAATGGAAATACTCATGTCAAGTAGAGGTACCTCAAATTTGCACAGTGAGTAAATGTACTTATATTTCACAACTGAATTAAGTATTAATACAATACTATCAATACCTGAAAACATCTAATATGCTCTATGAATGTAATAAAGGTATTTTACATGTCACTGATGTTATATTGTAGTATTTTCTCTTTTAATTTCAGTGGAGGACATGTCTCATCATGTACTTAGGATTAATATTTATCACCAAGTCCCTGCTGTGGGACATGCTGCAGCTAAATCATGCAGCCCACCCGCATTGATCTGCCCAACAACATCCTCACAGTTTAGGTTTAATTCCATTTTAAGAACTTTTATTACTTTGGCTGAATTACACAGTCATAAATCGGATGCGCCGTACACTACAAATGAAACTGTGGGTAATCTATCATGTGGACTGAGTGGAACCTCCTCCGGCTTTTACTTTGTTTCATCCTTCTCCACTGGAGGACACTGTGGTGTTGGTATTTGACCAACCAACACAAGAAAGGTCTCTTTAATAGGTAGTGGCATTCATAATTGATTGCAAAGATGGAAAATACAAAAGTAATGTGAAGGGTCTTCTAAAGGAAGGAAAGGAAATCTAAATATAGGAACAGTAATTAGAAAAGGTATTCAATAGCCTCTGCTTAGTGAGACAGTGACACTGAGAAATTGTTTTAATCTTTTTTGAGTATAAACATAAGGCTAATGGATATTATTTCCTAATTAACACCATTTTCTTTGTCTACTAGTTGGATCTTTGTACCCTGTAAATGAATCCAAACACAGCTTTCTCTGTGTTATCCTGTCAGTCTGAAATCCAGTGAGGGGACAGAAGCAGTCATCTGAATTGATCTCAAGTAATTGGAGGCAGAGGGAAGAGAAGTCAATCAAGCATGAAAAACAGATCCAACAACTGCTACCTGTTTGCAAGTATAAGAACAGAAACAGCCAGACTACTTGAGGAGAGAGGGATCAGGCACAAGGTCCACTTCAGACCTTGTTAGCTTTGTAGCTTTGGCTGTTGTCAGGTAGGGGTGTAAACATCTGCAATGTTTTCTGATTGTTTTGAATGCTTGGTATTACTCAACACACTGGTTTATTTAATTGGTAAAATTTCCTTGAACTTTTCTCTATTCTCTGCAGGGATGCCATCGGAGGAGTTCATCCGTGGGATGCTCTATCTATCCCTGACTGTTGTCGGAGTCCCGGCTAATGCTGCCGTGATCCTGGCCTTCCTCCTCTTGCTGTACCAGGAGAACCGGCTCCTCCCAGCTGATGCCATTGTTCTGCACCTGGCCAGTGTCAACCTGCTGGTGGTGGGTGTTCGTTGCCTGCTGGAGGTCCTGGCCT
Source organism: Argyrosomus regius (assembly GCA_946959425.1). NCBI lineage: Eukaryota > Metazoa > Chordata > Actinopteri > Sciaenidae > Argyrosomus > Argyrosomus regius. Next base: position 13,464,438 of record OX336885.1, read on the forward strand.
CCTTCCGTCTGGCCAACATCTTTGGGGACGTAGGCTGTAAGGCTGTGATCTTTGTCTACAGAACATCCCGTTCCCTCTCAATCTGGCTCACCTTCGTCCTGAGCGCCTACCAGTGCCTAAGCATTGCCCCTCCCGGATCACGCTGGGCCTCCGTCCGTACCGTGGTAGCCCACTATTTGGGCTTTGTGTTCCTCTTCCTCTGGCTCGTCAACACATGCATGAGCTCGGCAGCCATACTCTTCTCCTTCGGCACCCAGAATGACTCCAGCCTAATAAACCACGGCATCAACGTACAATTCTGCTATGTTCACTTTCCTTCAAAATTGTCCAAAGAGGCAAACGGGGCAGCTCAGGTGGGCAGAGATGTGGTGCCTATGGCCCTCATGACTCTAGCCAGTCTGATCATCCTGGTCTTCCTTTACAAGCACAGCCAGCAGGTGAAAGGGCTCCGCAGCAGCAGTAGCAGTGGCGGTGGGGGAAGTGGTGGTGCCGAGCGACGAGCTGCCAAAGCCGTGGTAGCACTTGTCACCTTGTATGTGGTTCTCTATGGGGTCGATAATGGTCTTTGGGTCTACACTCTCACTGTGAGGAAGACTATGAAATCCTCTCTGATCTCTGACCTGCGTATATTCTTCTCCTCACTCTATGCAGCACTAAGCCCCGTTGTCATCATTGTATCTAACAGGAAGGTGAATGACAGGCTCAGGTGTGCAGTGCAGGAGAAGCCTATTCAGGAGAAAGCCACAAGTCTCTCTACTATGTGAGTCTTGCTGAGATGACTGATTACTCACAGTGCAGCAGAAGAAGCCAAGATGATGAGGACTGATTTTTTCTAAAGTCTGTGTCACATATGGGTCATTCTATCTCTGTATATATCACTTAAATGATGTCCGTGATAGGAATTGTATTAGAGATTCATCTTTCCTCTGTTGAGTTGTTATTTTCCATCTAGATATCTTGTTTATGAGACTTTTCAGATGTGTTGTGCAATAACTGATGAGGATTTAGCAGCTGTAGTTTTGGATGAGATGGCGTACCTGACTATGGGGCTGGGGGCTGGCCTATTGTTTCACTATCTGTAATTAAGGAAGAAAACTGTCATAACAACCCTATTACTCAATACAGGTCTGTCTGAATCTCTGCTGATCTGGCACTATGTTGCTTTTGTTTGTTTATCCGCTACGCTCCCTCCATCTTAATTGGATGGAAGAATTATAGCTGGGTGACTCAGTAGCTGTCAAATGACTTCCAGCTGCCCATTTAGCTATAATTAAGGCTTTGAAAAGAATCTGGGAAATGTCCTGTAATGAGGCAGGTTAATTGTCCCACAGAGAATTGGTTCAAAACCTGATGGGAAAACTATATTCTTTAGAGAAAAAAAAAGATGAAGAAGACTCATCATTCATTACTCATTTCTGTATCAGTCAGTACAATACCAACAATGTTCTCTAAGTTCTGCTAGTGCAGTTATAAGAAGAGGAGACTTTAGGGACAAAAAAAAAGAAAAAAGCTACAGCTTGGCACAAGCCCTGAAGAGTTTGCTGTGGATGTGGCAATCTGGGAATTTAGGAGTCATTATGTAATTGCCATGTCTTGGAGAAGCAAGGGCAGAAAGACGGGGTGAGGACATAACAACCTCTGTTGAGTGACAGTCCAAAAGACATAAAGTGGGGCTGCCAGCACTCTGTGATCCTGCAATAACTCTAAAGTGCAATCAGTGCAGCACTATTCAACTGCTGTCGCAATGCAGGTGAATGGGAGAAGGGGAGAAGTCCTCTTTCTGTGCTTGTGCAGAACTGTTGCATTTAACACCAGCTTGACATGAAAAGATATTACAGGCCATACATTAAGGTTCATCTTGTCAATATTCACTTTTTATTGTAAAAGTTGCAACCGTTAAAACCCTCTGTGACGTGACTTTTTGGAAAGCTCTCTCCAGATGACAAATTCCATGTGTCTTACTCTTCAAACCACTGAAATCTGATTGGCACTTTACACAGACTCCGGTGGAATGAAGGATAGAATACATGGATGGTTTCATTAAAGCAGCGAGCGTGCCGGCGCCTCCGGTGAGGAATCACTGGGAATGAAATAGTTGACATGACTGATTCCCTTCAACGCTTTCAGTGATGTCATTCTCTTCTCTTTTGCTGCTGGGAAAGAAGAAGTGGCAGATTAGTTAAAAGGAACAAACACATGAAAAACAGGTTTCATCTGTGTGTGTTCATGTCGTCTCTGTCTATGTGTGCGTGTGTGTGTGTGTGTGTGTGAAGGGTGTGCCAGGCAGGCTTCTCCCTGCGCAAGACAGGACCTGTTTTCACTGTTTCCCATCCTTCTGGAGTCTTTTGAGCCCAATGAATGCAGGGTGCTGATAAACATGTAGAGACAAAAACCACACACACACACACACACACACACACACACACACACACAAATGTAACCCTCTATTACTGCCTCACAATCACCAATCACCTTCAGCTCTCACATTTCCACTCCCGGTCTTAATTCTGCAGCTAAAACAGAAACTTGCAATAGCTGATAAATGTACACAGTGTCGTCATCTGTTCAACCCCCAGCTGCCACTCACCTGCTTGACAAGGCAAGATGTGCGAAATGCACAAGCTACCTGGAAAAATAACACAAAGAACCAGTGCCTGACATTTACCAAAGAAATAAAACTACAGATACTAACTTTTGTGGGGTTTTTTGTCTCTAGTTAGACAAAGTATACGACACAAACCTGTACAAAAGACACACAAAAACAGCTGTCAACTTGTCCAGAATGGTCGGTTAAATGAAGTCGAAGGATTGGAGTAAATCCCGCCGGCCCATCAGTCCCTGTAGTGCCTGATGTCAGTCTGTTTACCTGCACCAGGTACAGGCATTTTTGTTTCCCGTGTCCACCAATGGCGATGCAGCAATAGAGTTAAACCTCGCCCCTTTTCTGCCTTGAAGCCAGTCCACACCCTAATCAGGCCCTTCTTTTACTAGGAACTAAATGTGAAGCCAAACCCTCTCCTCCCCCGCAGAAAACTTTTTCGAATTACACAAACATCAGAATCTGAATCACTACGATGTTCTGGTTATACTGATGCAGGGGCAAATTCATAGCTAATATGGTCATACCATACAAACAGTGCCAACAAGGATGTTTCAACAATATGATATTATGACCTCACAATTCTAAATAATTTGCAAATGACACATGAAAGCATCATTACATCTAAATAATAACTAAATCCACCAACCTTGAAGGTTGTTCGAGTTATTAATCCCATAAAAATCTTCTCTCTGGAGTTTTTTTCCAGTTCAGAAGAGTTCTGCCTGACTGTAGCAACTGGAAACTTTGGGGCTTATTATTGTGGGGAAAATGTAATAAACACATCCTGCGGTACTTTGAAAACCCAAATTTTATGGAAATGACAGACATAATAAGCCCTTTTTATGTTTGCTGATACCGTCTTTGCCTTTTCTTCAAAGGAATGTTTCTTTAGGCGTGTTGTTTAGAGGATTTATTTCCCTGTTTGAGTGAAGCTACTGATGGAGAATGCCATAGAAAACGGTACTTTTAAGTAAATCAACTTATTTATTTATTTATTTTTAAATTGCAGGAGTGATTTAAAAAAAAAAAAGCACATTGTAGAAGTGACATAAGTGGGTTGCAATTTAGTGCAGTGCCCATCTGGACACAAATAAATAAGATATTTAAATTATGTGAAGGCAACATGCTCTAAACTCTACCTCAGAAGACCTCCTGGGAGGTGACATGAGTTTAACATGATTTTTATTTTATTTTTTGCACTCTTAAGTTTTAGTGTGACCCATTTCCATGCATCCACCCAGTTTAACTGATTCTCTCAGACAGGGAACAAACACAGTCGTGTCTCAGCTTGCCTGGAATGCTGCACTGCACGTAGCAAAGAGCTCTGTATTCACGATGGGAGAGAAGGAGTCTTATAACAGAGTTAGGGTAAAGATGTGGCCTGTTTTGTCTCGATGAATACAACAATACTTCTTGATTTATACTGATTTCACACCCATTTTGCAGAAAAGGCTAAAATGCCGGTTTAATATTCACATAAATCTACAGATTCTGGGGTTTAATGGTTGACTTTATAGTTCTGGCAGCCTGATTTTTCTACACAAGGAATAGTTTGAGGTTTTAGGAATCAGGATTATTGGATGAGAAGATCAATATCACTCTTCACACTTTACTATGTAGCTAGATCCAGATGGGAAAACCGCTCATCTTGCTCTGTCTAAAGGTAACAAATCTCTAAAAGCTCCCTAAATAAAAACGTTACATCTTGTTTGTTTGATCTGTACAAAAACTGAAGTATGAAAACTTCATTTTGAGGTTTTACAGATAGTTTGCTGCGATAAGGATCCAGAAAATGAATGATTGGATGGATGGACTGAGCCAGGCTAGCTGTTTCCCCTGTTTCCAGTCTTTGTGCTAAGCTAAGCTAACTGGCATCAGACCATACAGAGAGTGTTACTGAGCTTCCAATCTAAATCTCTGCAAGAAAGCGAATAAGTCAAGATGCACTCAAAAGAGACAAATGCAAAGCTAAGTTATGCGAGCATGAGCAGTGAAGCTACTGCTCTATCATTACAATATATCTGCATTATCTATGACAGGGAGGCTGTATAGCAGGTTACGCCCATTTCCAGTGTACCAGAAAGGACATGGACCAAACTGAAAGAGGGTGGGGACGGGGTTTAAGGCCCTGAGGCCCCCGGGGCAGCAGCTTGCTGCAACTCAGGTAAGATATGCAATGTTGTGCCGAGACTTGAAAGACATTCATGATGCACTGCTCTATCCAACAATGTATCACAGTACAAGGAAAATAAAGAATAAAAAGGGAGGAAGGAGTGGAAGAGAAAAGGTTGTTGAGTTGAGAGGAAAAAATAAACAGTACGGAAGTGTTGTCATATGAATTTCTGAGAAACAACTGAATATTAATAATGTTTCTCCAGGAATATGGAAGTCACAGTTTCAATTGGCTGAAATGAAAGCCAAAACCTGCCCTGACGTGAACCAAGTATCAGCCTGTGCTACGTCAGTATTCTCTAAATATGTGGCTTACAATTTATTACTCAGGGGTGAATTAGTTTTTGTTTCATCTTTATTCAGGCAGTCTCGCTGAGATCAAGATCTCTTTTTAAAGATACATTTCAAGAGCGAAATAAATGCATATCAGGGAGAAACTGGCTTCATTGACATGTCAGTTTGCAGAGATTTATCCTTTGATGAGCCAATCCAGTGTCCCTCAGGGACGCTGATTCATGCTGAATGCCGTGTGAATGCATAAACCCGGGACTCAGATTTTAATCTCTATAAATGATTGCAGTTAAAAGGCAGCTAACACGCTGGGGCGGCTCAAACAGGGGGTTTGAAAGTTGAATTAAACTCCAGGAAGAATAGTGAAGCTGTATCTGCAACTGCCTGCTCAGTTTATTTCTTTATTGTAAATAAAATTCCTGAAAGGTGAACCAAATGCAAATCTCAGCACTGCTAGTGCACTCAAAACCTTCAGTGACACTGACATGAAGCCACATATTAACCTCTTGTATGAGAATAATGGTTTTGAATTATATGAGATTTGTATTTTTCATTTTGTATTTTTGGGGGCTATTAGTTCTCTATTGAATTCTGTATTATTAATAAGACTAAATATCTCAGCTCTTGGGAGGAAAATATACAAACTGGACCTGTGAAATAACTTTGAAATCAAGCCAAGAGCTAAAATAAAACAGCTAGCCTGGCTCTTGTTTTACAAGTTACAAAAACTAAAGAGTAAATGAATGAGAGTTTGTGGTTTTATGGGCAGTTATGTGCTGGACTATTTCTCAGCTGGGCCCCCTGATAAACCCACAAGTACACAGTCTTTTATATGGATTAAACAAACCACATATATCATTTTTTGGACAGAGTCAGGCTAGCTGTTTCCTCCGTTTCCAGTCTTTAGGCTAAACTAAGCTGGCTGGCTGCAGGCTGTGGTTTAATAATATCTTTTATTAAGGACACTCCATAGCACACTAGATAAAAAACAATAGACAATATATACAAAATACAATATAAAAAAATAAACATAGCATCACATATGCAACTTTATATTAAAAAAGAAAGACAGAAATCAGCTAATTGCACACACATACAGACTCTAGCACAAATGGCTTCACTGGATGAAAACCTGATTGAGCTCAACTCAGGGTTGGCCAACACCACAATAATACCATTTTGGGATGCAGACAGCCTGCACATATCTGTATTATATCTGTAAATAACAGAGCAGGTCAGCAAACCGACATTTAAAAACACATCATTCAATGCATTTGTCTAATTTTTACCAAACAGACATGAGAGTGGTATAAATCCTCTCATCTAACTCGAGGCAATAAACATATTTCTTAAAATGTTGAACTATTCTTGTTAAACATCTGAAGTGTTCTTTTCCAAAATGCTGTATTTTCATCCCTCGTTCATTTTAAATTGGTTATAAATCAGCCAGCACACCCAACAATGACCTTTAATTTAAAAAGTAACATAACCTTCTTCATGTCAAATCCACACTGTAGCTGTAACTAGGATCCTGCCCTTTATCTTTCCCATCATCCCCCCCTAAATGCCACAAAGGTGGAATTTTCCACAAGCCACTTTCCTGTGTTTGCTGAGGAATGCAGACAAGATGGAGCAAGCCTGCAGAGTACGGTATCTCAGCAGTAACAGTATGTAGAGGTGTTTAGCTTGTGCACAACATGTCCTCCTTAACACTCCCTTCAGGGGGTTTGTTAAGCTATTACTAAAAGTGAAGCTCTGTCCTCCTGTAGGGTTGGTAGTTGCGATTGATCACTGTAAGGATCCTGCAGAGTGTCGGTTTAGGACCACTACTCTCAACCATCTGTATCCTCTGATTTTGTCCAGTATCCATTTCACATAGTCTGAACATTGTTTATTATGCTGATGTAGATTGGTGCATTAAGTTATTTCAACGCATCACTCAATGTATTTGTCCATCTACAGTAAGTAGCTCTCACAAAAATGCCCTTAAAGAAGCAGGATGTTTTAACGCAACTCTAAATTCAGAGCTGTTGGAGACATTTACGACTGCTCTATTAAACAGTCATAGATTGCTATCTGTGCCTCAGAGCAACAGACCTTGTAAAGTTATACAACAAGGGCATGTGCTGACATAACAGCCACACATATTTCATCTCGACACTACCACCCTTCACACAGGTGAAGGAAGCGCAGAATAATGTGTGGAGAAAATGACGAGAACATCGTGCCTCTTTGGAGCTGATGTACTGTACTTTAGCGAGCACTTTAATGTATGACACAGTCCTACACTATTAATGGGATGTATATAAGATGATAAATTGCCTGGGGTGGGGAGTTGTTGGCATGTGATGACAAGGAGCGTTACTCCAACATACTATGAAAAATTGAGTCTCCTTGTGCTTTTTCAAAATAAGTGGTGTCACTCCACCCACTTAAAGCTGAATAATAGATCTGATGGATCCTCAGTGTATCATACTGCTGCTGTCAGAGTAATTACTAAAGACAAGAGTGGAGCTCTCACACAGATATATCAGAGTTTGTACCACACAGACTGGTAGCAGTGCCTGGAGAAGTGGGTATACTCTTCATTTACCTCCCAATTTATTTTCTTTTAAAGCGGCCTGTCGAACAAAGGCTAACCGCCCTGTGTTGACACAAGAATACCTTTGCATAATCAGCTCACCCAAAAACAGACTAGTATTTGCACATTGTCACGTACCTTCTCCCGCATGGCTTCAGGGAGTATGAGACATTATGACATCATTAGCCACAGAAGATGTGCAAATTTTCCAATGAGCACCGGCCCGCAGATGGATGAGACATATTTATGCATTTTGAGCGAAGTATTCCTTCTTCCTTACTCCATCCACTCTTTAAAACTGGATATCTATGTCATACATTCACCATCCTAGATCAAAACATTCAGCTTGCAGAACACTACTGAGTGATGATAGGATTTAGAAGTGAGTGTACTGAAAAATACAGTCATACTCTGTATACCTGCACTACACCAGAGCAGTCAAGTGTATCTCAGTATCACACTGACTTGGAGGCTGAGACGATTTAGCTTTCCATTTTCTGTTGAGGTGGATTGCCTCACAAATTAAAGACACACTCACTTTTATTTCCTAAATCCCAGGATGTCCAACCAGCTCACTTTGGATTTTTGTGCTGAATTTTGAAAACATTATGAGATGGGAGGACATTTTTGAAGTTTGGGTTGCTGTTGGGTGCTATAACCAAATCAGGCAGTGTGCCTTCAGGGATTTGGAAATGGGGGAGGAGAGAGTGCCACCTGTTGATTGTTTTTGGTACAAGAATAAAGGGGCAACTTGTAATCGATCTACTAGCATTGTTATGGTGCTTACGGTGGGTTTGTATGTATATTTGCTTGATAACTGACAATAGTCATTTGGATTTAATTTAAGAAAAAGATTGACTAAAACTCACAGACGTTCATTTTACTTGGAAAGTAGCACAACACAAAACTACTCTACAAATATAATTTGAATTGTATCACTGGTGATCTTTCTGTTCAGTTCTCCTGTGCCTTTGTGTTTCACTAAAACTACAGTTATAAAATGAAAGCATAAAACATCATGACAAATGTATGTAGTTAACTCATGGTCAATGTAGTGACCATTGCCCCGCTGTTATATGAGACAAAACCCAACTTCACACACACAAAACAAAAATTTTAATAAAAAATTTTGTGCACTCTGTTAATGATAAACTTGTAGCATATTAATATAATAGGCATGAGGTGTGTGGACTTATATCATCTTCACCTAATGAAGGTCCAAGTGAGTACAATTAATTAGTACGCAGAACACTTTGAGTTTTGGATCCGTCACACCTGCCTATAACACTTTGTTGTACAAGAACTTTGTATTAATTGTAGCAACAGGTTTTAGTAAATGATAACACCATATGACAGTTGCACCCAGAGACCTTGAAAGAGTAAAGAGTCCTACCTGGCCCCTGATTTTCTGTAACAGTGTGCGGTTTTATGAAACACATTTCAATACAGAAATATTCACCGTGTGAGCAGAATACTAAATAAAATGTTTTAGGACTAAAATTTGACAGCGGCTACAAGATTACTTTATGCAGGAACAAGTTGTTATGTTATGTACCTCACACACACACACACACACACACACATATATATTCTAAAAAGCAACTGACAGCAAATCTTTGGGGGTCACTGGAGGTTTGGGGGTCAGTGGCAGTTGAAAATTAATGTTTGTACTTGCACCTTTAAAGACTACAGTATAATCATAATGACACCCTGCAGCATGAAGCAGCTCTAAATTCATATAATACATTCAAATCATTCATTTGTGTAATTTTGAAAAACTGTGTTAAAGTGGTCCTACACACCGTGATGTAGTACATATTAAGTCACAAATCCACATATTTTGGACAACCAGTTCCAGATTAGTACTTGTCACATCTGGATTCCCTCACCAAACAAAAATTTTTAAGTCATGTCATCGACACACTACAGTAAAAATTGTCGAAAAAGGCAAACACAAAATGTGTTAAAATGAAGAGAAAATAAAATGAAAATAAACTTTTGACGTAGACCTTGCTGCACTCCAACGAGTCTGTAAAACCAATGTCATTTTAACTTATAATAACATCAACACAAGCAATCTGAAGTGCAGATTCATGTTTGCATTCATGATAGTAGAGATATTTTTTGGTATGTAGACAGCAGAGGCAACTAGTTCTCTGTAGTGTCACAGGTTTTGTAGAAGTCTCAATGCACTGAATAATGTATTGACTCATTTGTCTGGAGGAGCACCACAGTAAGCCCAGCGATCAATGGCACAGCAGCAGTGCCAAATTAGCCTTTATAGAACTGCCAGGTTTTTTTTTCTTACAGGCACAGCCTTCTGTCTTGTAGCATTAGAAACGTATTCTGATGATAATTTTGTCTTGGGAGAGAGTTGATGGGCAAGCAGGCGCTGGACCACAATGGTGTCTTCATTCTTAATTTCTAACAGCATGACAGCGACTAGCAGGCGATGGCTGCAGGAATACAATGCTACTAGATTGAAATGGTACACTGTTTATCTGTCACTGCAGATTAGTGAGAGGATTTGTAAGGATGGTGTTCATCTCTAGAAAACACAAGACAGATGTTCTCAATCTTTTCCGCATCATGGTAATATATATGAAAAAGTAAATGTAGCGTGATACTCATTTCTCTTAAATAAAGAGCACACAATCCATCTTAGATGAAGGGAGGAAGAGGTTTCCACTGCAATGAAGAAATATGCATGTAAAGGAAGTACATTTCTGTGTTTGGTTGAATGCCAAGATGCAGCTCTGTGAGGCTGTACTTACAGTGAGAACAGTGGTACTTTGAGCAAATGCTAACATTAGCATGCTAACATGCTCACAATGACAATGCTACCATGTTGATGTTCAGCAGGTATAGCTTATTGTCTACTACTACTACTGTTCACCATTGTAGTTTAGCTTGTTAGCATGTTAGCAAGCTTGTTTGAGCCAATGACAGTATAAAGAATGGACAGAGAACGAGTGACGTTATCTGGTACTTGTTGTGATTTGGCTGCCCCCAGTTTCAGAGTGAAATACCATTGTGGTAAATATGGATAGCTGTACACGTGTATTTGTTATGAATAAATAAATTATGATCAAAAACTAGTGAGTCGACAACTTGTGCAATGTGAAAAAACAACATGAGTTTGAGGTGCAGAGTGGGAACAGTAAAGGCACCATTCACATTATTACAAGTCATCGTTGCATCAAAAATAATATAAAATCTGTTATTTTATGGTAGAAATGTTACATCATGTCACTTTAAGTGAGATGGATAGGTTCTCTCCTCTTCTGACACCTGCTCAGCTCCCGGGTATCAACACTGCTGTATTTAATCAATAAAGTGAGAGTGAATGGAGACACTGCAAAGAAATGTGTCAGGAGAACAAAAAGTAAAAAAATAATCATCTTGGTAGTTGGTGTAGTCATACAGTGTTAAGAAATAGTTAGAACATGAGATGGCATGAGTTATTTAGCTCAGGCTATACAATGTGTGTACTGTGTATGGTTAAGGTCCACACTAGCAACTTGTTTAGGTGAAAATGGATCATATTTTATGGAGAAAATTGTTTCTGGATTCACCCCAACTCTCCATGATTTACATAGTGTCTTGATGGACAATAATTTAACTGCTGTAGAGAGTGGTGGTGTTTACACTGGTAGCACAGGAGCTTTAAACCAGTGTCATGCAGCCTCTCTGGACGAAGCTAATGACAGAGACAAAGAGACCTAAGAGGACGACAGAGGAAGCTAAGACGAGAAATGGAGAGAGTGAACGAGCAAGATGCTGCCAGACAAGAGTAAATCTGGGACTGTCTTTTAGTTGTTAGCAAGAGCTTGGTGAAATAAAAGGCTGCAAGACCGACGTCGAACTGGGCTTCCTTTCTGTTGGACTAGTAATATTAGCTGACTGCTATGTCGCTATGTTGTTGCACTTGCTTGATGTTTGGCTGTTAGCAAAGTTGTGCTAGTTCCTGATCATAAGTAATATAATCATAACAAATAAACGTGTACGGCTATACATATTTATGACAGTGGCTTACTGGGGGCGCCAAATTACAAAAACTAAGATTTCCTACATAACATGGCTTTAATTCAAATCAATAAACCTGCAATAGTTGCAATAGATAATTCCACAGTAGTAATGTTTGTCTTTAATTTTCATTTAAACTGACATGTTTTTAGCAGCTGTGCAACAGCTCCAAGATCAAAATATGACCTCTCCTCTACTGTTCATCCTCTCCACAACCAACCCGTCCTCAGCCGTCAACACATGGACATACAAAAACACTCACATCTGGTCCATTTAGGTGGATGGTGTGAGACCCTTTCACCTCAAGCTCTCCGCTGTACCTCTACCCCCTATGGTCCTTCAAGATACACTCATTAACAGTAGAGGGCATTGGACACATCACCTTATCACCTCCCCACAGGACCGAGGCCCTCCACCTGACCTTGGAAAACGTCCAAGCCAGCAGCACATCGGGTCTCAGGAGGGGAGAGAGGTTCGGGTTACGGGATGAAGGTCAGCGTACTGCAGCCTCACTGCATGCTGAAGAGCTCTGCTACTTTTGAGACAGGAGGAGTTTTTATTTTTTATTTTTTATGGGCTTCTCTTTTTCTATGTTCAGAAAAAGGTGACCTCTGTCGATGCATCCACGCACCGTGATGGGTCAAACGTTTTGTATTAAAATCTTCAGGCTTGGATTTCAGCCCAGGTTCATAATTGATAGCCTGTTTATGAGATATAATTAGAAATGTTAATGTGACATTGAGTGCTGTTGTGTTTTCCCTTGAGAAGCTCCCACATTTAGATCATAATGCAAGACCACTTTGATCTGAAAATACGATCCTGCTTTCTTGAAACACAGAGTAGGCGGAGGCAGAAAAAGAAAAGTCCATTTATAAGGAAGATGGAGTCTAATGTGGAATCGACCAGAGGGTCTTTTAATGATTACTAGCTGTTCATTGATCAAACACTTCAAGACAGGAACAAAGAACGCTTTGAGGGGGACGAATTCTCTGCTTCTTTTTCTACTTCACAGTAATCATGCCACTGAGACTCAGATGTCTGCTCTAAAAAAGGTCACTATATCACTTCTGTTATGAAACAGAATAAATAAGATAATCCTGGATATATTAACTTTTTTTCTGAAACCTCTAAGCATTTAATTGTTTTATTCTGTTTCAAATATTTCTAGTCATGTTAGCAGCATGGCTCGAAGGCGATGTTAATCAGCCAGTTGATCCCCCGCTTTGGTCCAGACTGAAATATCTCAGCAGCTATCAGATGTGTTGTCATGATCCCCAGAGGATGAAGCCAACTGACTTTGCTGATTGCTCGATTTTTCCTTTTAGTACCATCATCTAATACCTGCAAATGTAATGATCATCCCATCAGCTATACTTTGTGTTTAATAATAATTAGCAAATATTAGCATGCTAATGTGCTAAACTAAGATGGTGAACATGGAAAACATTAGCATCAGTCATTAGCATGTCATTGTGAGCATGCTGAAGTTAGCTTTTAGTGCTTGCAACTGAGCGCTGCTGTGCTGCAGCTTCACAGAGGCATGAATGTAGGTTTGCAGTCATGTTATCTGGGGTTTTTTTTATGATTAGGAGTCTTCCTAAGATATTTTATTTGGAAAATTGACTGGATTTTCTACTCATCCTGCCAGCTTGATCTGCTCTGTGCTTCTTGACATGGCTGATTGTGGCTCCTGTCAAAAAAGACCAGTCACATATTCTTCGTGGAGTAAAGTGGAGTAGCGCTGCTGATATGTGTTGCACCGTCCAGAATGATGATCGCCAACAGTTGCGTCGCAGCAACATGTCCCAGCCGTGCCTGGTGGATTCAAGCTGTTAGTGTTTTCCTTTAAACGGATAGAATTTTAAAGTGGGGTTGTATGAGATAAAACGTCAGTGTGTTATCTACAGCAGACACGGATCCTGGCACAGAAGCTATACACTGCTGTAGACAGGGTCAGCAGAAAAACATTATAGCCACATAAAAGAGACTCATCTCAAAAAATAAATATCTGTTGAATTGTACTCTATATTTGGAATATTTTCACTGCTTTACCTCACCGTCACACTGCCTTCTTTATTTACTGTGCCGTGGACTATACAGCAGTTTGGGTAGGAAGGCTGATCAGACTGAAATCAAACTTCATGTTTCTAAAGATTTCATAGATGGTGCTTGCTTGTGTTTTTCTGGCTGTGTGACTGTAACTCTGATCCAAACAGCCGATCTGTCGGTCTAGGAATACAGAAGTTCTACGTTTAGACTGTGCCGACACTGTCCACAGCAGTACATAGCTCTACTTTTGTACCAGGATCCGTCTGCATACTGGTGGCGTGCCAGCTGTTGTCTACCGTAGGTAACAAACTGACTCACACCATCATCTTTTTCACCTGTTTTAAATAACTAAGTGTTTCAAATATATATTTTTGTTTAGGGTGCAGCACAAGCACAACATAAACGTGTCCTGGATTCTTGTTAAGTCTTGCACCAAAAATGGGTTTCCATGAGTTTTGCTGCATTTTTGTTGCTTTGCTATGGTAACATTTAAAAAGAAAGAAAAGCAGGAAAATCACCTGTAAAATTGGCATAATCATGTTATTTTCCTCCCAGGAGTAGGCTCAAGGTAAAGAAGCACCAGGAGAAACATTTTGGGTAGATAAACGTTGTGGTATTTGTTGAATGGTGTATTTTTACTGATATTTTGCAATGATTCAAGGAAATTTCAGGGTTTTTTTCAACATTACATTGCTGATGTATTATGAAGGAATTTAAAGATGTGTGTGCTTTCACAAACACCAAACCACTCCTTGATTTCATAATGCTGTTTTTTTTTCTGTATCAAAAGGTCAAAATCTGCAAAGAAAGCATAATGGATTGCAGAACAGCACAAAAGTGACACCTGCCAAATTTGAATGTATATTCTCTGGTTTGTCTGCAATATGTCACATTTGCAGTACATTACATTGTTCAGCGTCAGCCCTCCTCGAGAAAAACAAGCTGTTCCTTGCTACAGTGCATTATGAAAGGTTGCAAATGGGCTAATTTGCAGCTTTGACAGCACCAGCCTCAGCAAAGGCGGGTAGTAATAGGTTTTGAGGTGCCGCTTCAGCGACCGCTGTGATGGGAACGCTGTGGCTGAAAGTAGGCATAGGTCAGGCTTCTCTGGAAACTCTGACAAATTAAAAACAGAAAACCTTTGACATTTATCATGCTAGGAGTCTGCAAAGGTCATTGCCTGTACTCGCTGCTTTCATTTTCCTTCCCCGTCCCCTCTGGACATGTTTTGCTGTGATTGCTTATAACCTGCTGGAGCTGCAGCAGGGGGAATCAGGAGCTGAGATTTCAGAGAAATACTCACACGGTGACAACATTTCTCATACAGGAAGCAGATATATGGAGTAAACAGAAATGTAAACATATGGAGTCTCTCTGCTTCTGCTGCTGCTACTCTCCTTTCCCCCCTCTTATTTATTTACCATGCCAGTGATAGGCCAGTTGTTAATGGGACTATCATGATGATTAGTTAGCGCATCAGTTTCATCAGGATGCTATTTAGAAGTAAACTGCTGTTGTGTAAAGAACAACCGTGGGCATGTAATAACACACTAAAAATTCATTTCTGATTTCCTCGCGATACATCATTCCACACCATAAACACTGAAAACTTGTAATCCCACTGGACCATGACTGTCTCATTTAAATGTTAATATAATTCACATCATTCATAATTTAATGTGCACCGTGGCATTTTCCGTTCATCTCGTTAATGCTATCTTATGTGACAAGCCAATTTACTGCTGGAGTTGACCAAATTGCTTCAGCATTGTAATGCTAACACCATAATAAATCCTTGACATACTGTTCCTCCTCAGGTAATAAAAAAAAAGAAAGTTATACACCTTCACTGTGAAATTCATTTTCATTGATTTCCCTGTCGTTACACACACACCGGGAGATTGTGCCTTTAAATCGTATGCGCCACAGCTGGAGAAACATTACATCTGAGGAATGTGACAGAGACTGCCCTTTTTGCCCTCGTGTTGTCAGAGGGGGCATTAGTGGGGCTGAAAGCAGTGTGAGAGATGACACAAGCAGTGCTAGGAAGACGAATCCAACAGATTATGGGTCTGAGGAGAGAGAGAACAGAGAGCTGGGCCAGCCTTAATGCTGGTAGGTGTCATTTTGTATGACCTTTGTGGGAATTACCGCTGTGCATGACCCAGAGCATGTCTGCTTGTCACTGAGACTGAGTCTGGGGGTTTCTGCTGCTGTTTCCCCCTCATCCTTCCTCATGACATCATGCCCCAACACCTCCTGTTGCACGACTACCTTCCAATTGACCTG
Organism: Argyrosomus regius; assembly: GCA_946959425.1. Lineage (NCBI taxonomy): Eukaryota > Metazoa > Chordata > Actinopteri > Sciaenidae > Argyrosomus > Argyrosomus regius. The sequence continues at coordinate 13,480,448 of OX336885.1, forward strand.
ATCATGGCCAATAACTCTTATAATCCCTAAGTTCTCATTAGCTCACTCACACAACTTGAACTGGAATTTGAATTCTGCAGGCTCCTCCTGTGTCTGTGCGAGGTAGCTTAACCTTTGATAATATGTCGGCACGTTTTAGCAGAGAAAACCCGGGATTAGTCAACTCGTGGAAGCTATTGTGGGAGAAAAGAGGCATCAGAAGTTGATCATCGTTTAGGTGGGGGAATATGAATGTGGATTCACCCGAGATACAGGCAGTCGAAGCTTGAAATCCTGTGATTAGGACGTGTAATCCTATGTTAATTGTAGAATCAATCATTGGAATGTAAGTGCTATTTTAAACCAGGCAAATTTACCTCAAAGGATAAGTCTGGTGATAGACTTTCTTTTAGTCAACAGATGCCATAAAAACACCAGAATTGTAAATATGTCCAGCTTCCCTGTAATGTATTGTTTATTCAAAAAAAGGCACAGTAATTTAGACTCTGTAGTTTTTAGTAAATGTGGAGTTTTTGGATGACGAGTTTCAGCTGTTGATTAACCCCCGTTTAGTGGTTTAGTGAGTATTTATGGCAGCAGGAAAGTGTTGAGATCTTCTTAAAATAGTGTCCATGTTCATTGAAATGAAATAAAATGTTGCCTAACATGAGTGAGTGAGGCTCAGTAGTGTGTTTTTAGTTGTTTTTGGCGGTCAGTGATTCAGAGGACAAAGCTACAGTATATCAGACTTTGGCTACACACACAATGCTTGTTAGTCGGATCGATTCATTGTTGTTTTTTGGTCTTTTAATGTAATTTGTTGAGAAAAAGAAAAATGAAGAATGTCACAAGACTTTAAAGAGGTAGTATGTCAGATTTAGTGGCATAGAGTGATGTAGTTGCTGTTTGCAACCTCACCGCATCTCCCCTCACCCTCCCCTTTCAAGCATGTAGCAGAGACTATGGTACAGTAGCTGTGCAATGTGCAAAAGCCAGTGTTTAGTTTGACAGAGGAACCCCAACAGGCACATCTCCATCATGTTGTGGCTGCAACAGTGTTGTGGTCCATTCTCCATGCGACTTTAAACCCCACCAGGAGCGTTTTGCCTGCCAGACGTTGCCATATTCTGTGAATAGAGCTTTCTAAATCATACACACTGTACATAGTTTGGGAAACATGTTTATTTCCTTTCTTGCTGAAAATTAGATCAGAAGATCTAAGATGGTAAATATGAAGCTACTGCAAACAGACAGTTACTTTAGCTTAAGGCACAGACTGAAAATAGACTGTAAACAACTAGTTTGACTCAAACAAATTAAAAATAATACAGTTTTGGGAAATATTCTTACTTGTTTTCTTGCCAAGAGTTAGATGAGAAGATTTATATCACTGTAATGTCTGGAAAAAAAGGTAGCCGGACTCTGTCCGAAGGTAACAAAATCCTTCGTTTTTTGTCATATGAAACATATGAGCTATAATGTGTAAATAACAGTACATACAATGGCAAAAAAAATGGATTTATACTCACTATAATTTTAACAATATGCTGAAAGTATTTTGAAGCAATGGGGATCCAGGATGAAGTGGAGGAGGGCTTGTCTAATAATATGTCACTGAGCAGGGCTATGACAAAACCAGCTTGAGCTGCAGCCAACATGTTCACAGGAAGCCACTGTCGTCACATGCAAAAATAAAATCACTCAGCTTGCAAGGAACGAGGTGCAATTACTTCAAGGTCCTAATTAAAATAAATTAAGCGAATTGTGGGACAGGAAGAGAGACACAGAGAAAGAGACACAGACACAGATGGAGAGCCAAATAGGGGATGGTGTTACAAAGTGAAATTGTCAATTTTCTTGAAATAATGCCTGTAGACTTGCATCAATCCCAAGAAAAAAATCTTTGAAGACATCCAACATAAATACATTTTTCTTTCCCTCAACATGTTTCTCCCTGAAGAGGGTTTTCATATATTCATGACTATATTTTCTCCTCCCTGTCTGTATTTGATGTCCTCCACAATCCAGCCTTTGGACACAGTGTGTTTTGAGAGAGAGAGATGAGAGGAAATGATTCATTCATCAGACTGGGCCCAGGATACAAATCCCAGCTGACCTGCTGATCAAATGGTTGATATTGCAGATCTTCTTCGGCGCGAGTGCAGGGCTACACTTATTAGGGCTTTCAGTGGAGCATGGTGCGTGGGTCATCATCTCCTCTGTAGTGACTCTGTGTGACAGAAAAGCAACATAGGCTAGCCTCACCTCTGGAAATGTGCACATCCTAACACCTAATTCAAATGTCAAACCAGATAAGGAACTGCAGAAATGATAGTATGATACGAGGGCTGGACAGGCCTGTCAGCCCGGTAATTATTTTACACCAAGAGAAAATATGGATTTTGCCTCAGGTGTGTGTTTTCTTGTTTTCTTTCTTGCGGGCATTCTGTGGGTGAATGTGTCACATCATAACTTTGCGGAGGCTGATATATACTCATCAAAACTTTTGTGATTGCTTTGGACTGGCAATTTCAAAACGCAGTGCGGAGGAAGATGACTGAGTGCAGCTGTCCGTGGGGCTGAAATTGACATACAAAGACTTGTGGGTGTGTTTGCTTTCTCTATCTATAGGTTTGACACTGACAGACTTCCATTACATTAAATAAAATAAGTTCTGGGGTGATTCTGAATAATAAAAGTCTGAATCATTCAGTGTCCATTAGAGTGATTTTATCCTGTGCAGAAGTGTCAAATAAACAGATTAAAAGAGCCGCATTTCTAAAAGCAAACCAGGAGGCAGATGAAAAACCACCTGTAATCTTGCTTTTGATATTTTTTATTACTTTTATTCCAAAAATCATTTTTTATTTGTGTTTCATCAGCATCCAGAGATACCTTTGAGTGCAATCATACACAGAATAAGACATTACTTTCTCGACTGTTGCTTTCTTCAATTCCTGCTACACCTGCAGTAGACGGGATGAGATTCATAATTCATAGGTTTGTAGGTTATTTGGGTGCATTTGCTCATATCATGTGATGTATTTTCTACGCTAATTAAAATTCCATTTGTTTAACTTGACGCCATCCTCACATCGGAGCTCTTTATTGTTATTATGATCAAGTGAGTGAGGGGGATAACATGTTCATTAGAGCTCATTTCATCTCAGGCCTGTGGTTTTGAATTAAGGCTAAATATCTTCAGGTGTTATTATTACTGTCAGTGGTGGAACTATTGAGATCCTTTACTAGCAATACCACACTGTGCAATCATCATGAAAGTATTTTCTACAAAATGGTATCAAATTTAAAATACTCATTAAGCTGATGATTATCACTGATGCATTACCACTATAATATGCAAAGTAAGTAGTAATGTGTTAGCAAGCTAACATTAGCTAATTAGCATTGAACACAAAGTACAACTGATGGGAACGTGATTCGTATTTGCAGGAATTGGGTGATAAATAATACAGAGTTTGACTGATCATGGTGCTTGATGAAGAGTTTAAGATTACCAGAATTATTACAATTCATCCTGATAGGAACATGTTTTATTTCCATCCATCTATTTATTCCCTGTAACCACTTACACTTAATCAGGGTTGTGGGGGGCCTGGAGCAAATACCAGCTGACTTTGGGTGAGAGGCAGGGTACACCCTGGACAACTCACCAGTTCATCACAGTCGACAACAACTATTCACACTCACATTCACACCTACAGGCAATTTAGAGTAACCAATCTGCATGTCTTTGGAGGAAGCCGGAGAGAACATGCTCCTCACAGAAAGGTACCAAACCAGGAACCTTCTTCTTGCTAACCATTGTAGCACCGTGCTGCTGAAACATTTTTCTCAACCTCATGATGCTGCTGGTGTAAAAGTCAGTGGATCATCAAAGTCAATAGGATGCATCATCATTTTCACAGTGCTGGATCTTGTTGCATAGATATTTCAGTCCAGGAAAAAGTGATGGGCAGACCAACTGACTGACTTTGAAATCTCTCATGCCCTGCTGCCAGCATTGCTGAAAACCTAACTCAAATAAAGTTTAGAGTTAGTCTATTGAATAATACAATCGTTCCAGCAGGTTTGATACCAGTAACCAGAGGTAGAATGTTACCTAATTTTGAGGTATTTGTAAGTATTTCTAGTTTATGATACTTTTACATACATTTCACAAAGAAATACTGTAAATTTAACATACTACATTTGTTTCACAGATGCTTCTCAGAACTGCTTTCTAATGGTCAAGCTCAGAGCAGTTTGACCATTCAAAACAATAAGAGTCTACAGTGGGGCTGTATGGAAAATAACAAGGTTTAGACCTGAAGCCTTTGTTCTGCTTTATCTCAGAGAACATTTCTAACAATGAAACTAATACAGTTCCTCAAATCCTTTCCAAAAACCAAGGATAGATGCTGAAGCACACTCTCCTTCTCTGCCTCGCTTCCTTTTATTTGCTCAACCACTGTGCAATGATTCCTGTGCCAAGGTAGAGGCATCGCACATTAAAATCTATTCTAAGCACAAGCTTCATCCTCCCTGTGTATTGTGAAAGAATCCAATAATAAGGTTGAAAGTGAGAGAAACCCTGCAGAGATCTAATCAGTGCCACACATTGTACTGAGCCAGTGTCCAATGTACACAAGAGCCAGGCTCATCAGTAGCCATTTTCAGAAATCAATTTAAAAAATAATCATCTCTCAAGGTCTGTGATACATTTCTTATAGTGCAAATTAAACCAAAGTCTCCTCTGACATTTGTGCTGATGTTTCAATAGGCAAACCCCCATAACATCTGCAGAAGGGCAGTTCTGAAATCTCGCTGCTCTGGTGGTTAAACGGCGATGATAGACATTTTCTTCACTTCTTCTACTTCCACAAAGATGCAACTCATTTTGACCACACCGACTCACTCCATCTTGCACTTAAGAACCCAATTTTATATTTCGCCACATTAATTTGCAGCCCCAGGGAAGGTTTCAGTCTATTCCTGCTGAATATTTACACATGCAGTATCTTCTTCTGACAAGAAAATGCCAATTTACGTGGCACACAAAATTGCTTTCATCCAATAAGCCAGATGCAAATGAATTCCAGTAAAGAGGGTCAAACATATTCAAGATTTTCTAAGCCCTCTTTAATAAAAATGGTGTGATCTAAATATGGAAGTGCTCTTAAAATATGACGCACATTGCCCTGAGTGCTGGTTAATAGCCATTGACTTTCCTTTTTAGCAACAAAATGTGGGATCTCTTAAGCTCACTTTAAATTAATAAAAATCTAATCAATTCACTTCTGAAACCCTCCCACCCAAAAACACAGGCTTGACATTTTTCTGAAGAAGTCATGCATACACAGAGCTCAAATGTGTGCAGTGGGCAGGTTACCAGAGAGATTTGGCGTAAAGAAAGCATCCTGCTCAACAGGATATGGGGAAATGCTGAGTGAGCTGATCAAGTTCTGTCCACCTGTTCGCAGAGGGAATGACCTCCGGGAACAGGTAGACATCCCAGCAGGGTAAGTTCATGGTCAAGCCAAGCGGGTAATGCACAGTCGAGTGATGAAGCCATAAACTCGGTGTGGAAAAGAGGAGCGAACTGAACTCAAACCCAAAATGTAATTAAGAGGCTGAGACATGTCAGAAAGTGAGATGGATAGAAAATACCCTGAAACCTTGGAAATGTGAGGTGCCATCTGGTATTTTGGGCAAAATGTCTCCCATATAAATGAGTAACTCAAAAAGTACATTAGATATTGCTGAAATGAGCTGTTTGGCAGAGATTCAAACATGTATTAAACATCTTCAGTCCTTACAGTTTACAGGTTATCTAAAGAAAATACTTGTTCAGGACTCAAATATCCACTCTGTTAAAGCCAAGATGTTTAGAGTTTTAAGTAGCGATAGCTGCACTGTCATGCTAATTATTTGGCTTGAAGGTAACACTTGAGAAACTGGTGTTAGATGACATTTGCCAAACTCATCGGAAAACATGAACACTGTGTTACTTGTCCAAGTCAAGTGGCAACTGCCGTGGTGTAAAATTGAGCCAAGGTGGAAGTGACAAAAACTGCAGTACCTCGAACGACCACTTGAGGCTGGCTACAGAACGAGTCAATCTCCATAAGCCCCCATGTTAAAATGCCCAACTTCACAGCAGAAATAAACATGTTTACAGCCTGGTACAAAAAAAAAAAACAGTTTTGGTCTCTATAGCTAATTTCACCGTTCATGACAACTGTACTGCGGCTGAATTTCTATATAACTCACCTGTTCAAATTATATTAAGGCTTAAAGTTGCATAATTAACAGCATAGCCACTTTGATTGACAGGTGGGTGCCCTTACAAGTGGCTTGTTTGAGCACCCAGGCGTCATTCAGCCAGCCTCAGCTCCATCAATGAATCACGTCTTTTGCTAAGATGGTGGCGGTCAGAGCCACGACACTCTGAGCTTCACAATGGTTCTTCAGAAACTTGTGGGTGATGTCACTGATACAACATTCATTGTTTTTTTTCTTTTGTTTTGTACTGTCTGTGGTCCAAGTATGTTCAGTGAGGCATTCAAACCACTCAATGGTTATGTAAGAACAAATAACATCTTGATTACATTTAATTTATAATATTGTACTACAATACCAGGACCAACAAGCTTTACACTGCTCCAATCATCAACTGTTGGAGGATGCTGACTTTTTGCTTGGACATGCAGCAGCATAAGGCTCAGGGGGTGACAATGTTGCAGCTCCAGATAAAAAGTGATTGGTAAGTTGAATGATTGGAATTGTAAACAGACCATTCCTTCAAAAATGAGCTTGCCCTCACTGTATAAAGGTTTCAATCTTAAATACAATTCATCTACAAATATCTCTTCATTTTCGAATAGCTCAAATGTGCACTAGTACATCCATATTTAAAGATAACAGGAGACTCTGAGAGGAAAATAAATCAAATCAAGACAAAAAACAAAACAAAAACGTTTTTGCTGACTCAAAATGACTCTGAATGTGGCTCGAGGAATTTATTCCACAGTTAAAAGTTTAGATTAGATTAATATCAACTCAACATCTGTACAAAACTATTTTAGTCTTCCACGGCTGCTTAGTTTTCTCAATATTTACAGTATTGATTTGTTGCATTATAAACGCTCGAATAAATAGGAAGCCACAAAATGTCAGCAAATGTCAGCTGATGAAAATGCATGACTGATGGGTGAATCGTGTGTTTTCATATCACATTCACACACAATTGGCTCCCACTGTCTGCCTCCCCTTCCTTCCTGCTACGGGATGCTGCATCTTGCAAAATACCTTCAGAGTCAATGAGGGTAATAAAGTGATGATAAACACTGTGCTCGCATAAACAAATCAGAGAACTTCATTTACACACCGTTGTAACTGAGGAGAGGGTCAATTTATTCGAAATTCAATAAGCGGAGGAGGTGGATTTTTTATGAGAGTCAGAAAGGCGGAAATCTTTTGCCCTATTTCTAGTCTGTCAGGAATCTGTGAATGAGATCTCTGTCATCAGCTCATAATTTGCAGTTTAATCTAATTTGTGAATTGAGTTGTGAGCACAAAGCTGTGAACGTATAATACCATAGCTGTTGTTGCTGATGCATCCTCTTAAAAGATAAAAAATGTCTTTTTCCCTTTTTGTTTCACCTTCAGTGACGCAGTGACTCAGTTCTTATTCAGTGTTCAAAAGCTTTCACATACTCTTTACAGCCTACCAATTACAGTGTAATTATCAAGCATATTCTTGGATCCACGTTACCTTCGGTGGGCCTCAAGATTTCCAAGAGTACATACAAAGCCATTAAAAGAAAAACATAAGGCAAAAATAAGGTAAAAACAACCCGCATATACAGATCTAAAAATAAAATAACAGTAACAACTCATATGTTATTTTATGTTGTGTTGCGGATCGTGAACCCCTCGCCTCACCCTCTCCTTCCTTACCCTGAAAGAAGAACTGGTGGCGGTGAAACATGCAATAAAACACCCTATTCAGAGCCAATGTTTAATTTGTCTTCTTGTCCTTGTCCTGTCTAAAACATTTATTTTCATCTTCAAGAGCACCCTAATGTTCCCCAGATTTACTGCTTGTTAAACTTGGCCTTTATGTTGTTTTAGAAATATTTTTCTTTTCATATGAACTACCAGGTTTTTTTGGTATGAAAAGCAACAGCCACCATAGTCATCTAAAGGGAAAAGAAAATAGCTAAAATAGAATACAAAAACATCCCAGAGACAAGCACAAATACATTGAAGGTATGACCAAATTAAGAAACCAATCAAACCAAATAAAAGCCAATAACGCTGACACTATATATGTATTTGCAACGGTTGTGTCTGTGTGTGTGTGTAAATGAGTTGATGCTCATGTGTTTGCATACTACTGGAGTGTGAATTTGTATGAATAAATAAAATAATTAATTGTTCATTTAAATGTATCAAGTCAGTGTTGTTGAACAAGGAAATTAATTGATATCATGAGACTGAGTGGAAGCACCGGTGCTTGAATTCTCAAATTTCCCATGGGAAATAATACAAAATGTAAAAAAATCAGGACTAATTGTTCTGCAATCAGCTTCAATATTAGTTATTACTTATCAGGTAATTTAAACTAATTGCTTCATTATTTCTGCATGTGGCGTATGCGTTACATTTTTCAAGTTTTTAGTGTGTTTCAGAGTACAGTTTCAAATAATGACTACAGTATGGAGGTGGGAAAAAAAGCAACATAACCTTTCTTTCTTGGAACATGGGAACATCATGAGATGCTGTCTGCTCTGGGTGCATCTATTCCTGTAAAATGTTGTTAACCTTCTTGACCCCTACAACATGATCATCTGAGCCAATAACCCCCACCTCATGACTGCTCAGGGAAATTGCAAATATACAACTCAACAAATTATCTTAGATAAGTCTAGTTAGAAATTTGAATGTGGAAATGTTACATGAAACATACAATTGATGGCTACATACATGATACTGTACTAAAAGACTGAGGCTAACGGGTCCCTGACAAACAAACAAAAAAACAACCTTTACACCATATGCCAGACCTGCTATGACTGTATAGATAGCAGTTTTGTGGAGCTCACAGTAGATTGTTTTTGTTGAAACTGTCATAGAAGTGCAATATAGAAGTGTGAGACATTGAGGCTGGACCTTTGGGGTCTTCAGCAGCTATAGAGAGCCGAGCCTTTCTATAGCTGTTGCTCATTCTTAGATATTGAGTGTTTGCAACACTGTGTCTTTGGCAGTTATCATGACAGTTTCCCTTGTTGCATCACATAACACAGCAGGTTTTATGGCTGATACACCTGCAGTTCAGGTAACAAGTACAATACCATTCGAAAGTTTGGACACACATTCTGATTCAATGGTGTTTCTTTATTTTTAGTTGCTTTCTATATTGTGGATTAACACTGAAGACATCAAATCTATGAAATAACACACATGAAATTATGTGGTAAATAAAATGTGTAAAGAAAGCAAAGTTTTGCACACTCTCTCACACAAATTGCATTGGCATTCTCTCAATCAGTTTCATGAGGTAGCCACCTGGAATGGTTTTCGAATAACAGTTATGCATGTAGGCAGTGTTGTCATACAGTAAATAGTCCAATTCGACTACTGTAGTATTCCATATTATGGCAAGAACCACTCAACTAAGTAAAGAGAAACAACAGTCCATTATTAAAACATGTAAATCCAGAAAATTTCAAGAACTTTCAATGTGTCTTTAAGTTCAGACACAAAAAACATCATACACTGTAATGAAACTGGCTCTCGTGAGGACCCCACCAGAGAAAGGAAGAACAAGAGTTACCTCTGCTGCACAGAATAAGTTGATTACAGTTACCAGCCTCAGAAATCAGCAATCAAAGGCACCTCAGATTAAAGCCCCACGTAAAGTTCACGTAGCAGACTCATCTCAACATCAGCTTTTCAGAGGAGACAGTGTGAATCAGGCCTTCATGATCGGAGATAGAGCAAGAAGAAGAAGAAGAAGAAAACTGCTTAAGCCAAGAAACACAAGGAAAGAACATTAGACCAGTAGAAATCTCTACTGTGGTTTGACGAGTCCAAATTTAAGATTTTTGGTTCCAACTTTGGTCTTTGAAAGACACAGAGAAGGTGAATGGGTGGTATCTACATGTGTGGTTCCCACCTTGAAGCACAGCAAAATTCAAAGCCAGCATTTCTACTATAGCATTCTGCTATGACATGCCATCCTATCTGGTTTGTGCTTAGTAGGACCTCCATCAGTTTTTCAACATGACAATGGCCCAAACACACTTGACCAAGACAGAGATGAATGGACCTGGCCTCCACAATCACGTGAACCCGTTGAGATGGTTTGGGATGAGATGGACTGCAGAGTGGAGGAAAAACAGCCAACAAATGCCCAGCATACAGTATATGGGAACTCATTCAAGACTGTGAAGCTGGCTGATGAAGAAGCTAAAATATAAAAATTGCTTTGTTGGCACTTTTCTTTGTTTTATTTACCACATAATTCCGTGTGTGATATTTCATAGTTTTGATGTCGTTAGTGTTAATCTACCATGTTGATCATGAAACAAATATTGAAAAAATAATAATTTATTAAATCTATTTTTTCAGCCACTGTTAGTTATTGCTGTTTTTATTCATGTCTGTACATTTTAAATATAAATGTATGTTAAATACGGTCTAAACTTTATGGACTATTTTCTGTTTTATGTCTCAGACACACTTGTGAACATGTTTTCAAACTATGAGTCAGAAGTAAAAAAGCTTTATCTGTTATGCTGTTTTGCTTCTAAACTGACCGCAGAATGATAATTCTCCCAGATGTCCTTTAAACTTTTATCTATTCAGATAAGACGGATAAGACTGGCATATTCTGTATTTTTTTTATTGTCGACAAATCCCACGAAAAGACCAGAACCAACAATGAGTTCCCATCTCTTGATACTTTCTGACTTTTCCAGCCTGTGTGTGGCATTCATACCTAAGTCCATTTGTCACTAAAGACGGAAATCTTTAAAAATAGGTCACAAAGTTGTTTTTCTTTAAAAGAACGAATAACCTCTTAACAAAGCTAGGTAGGCTACTGTAGTTTTTAGCAAACGTGAGTCAAATAGTAGTAAATACAGCATTTTTGGGACTATTTTGAGCTGTGACACTAATATATATTTGGTGCTCTAGTGAGTTTTTTTATGGCAGCAAGATGGTGTATGTGTGATCGACTCAAAGTAAACTACATGTTTATGTGGACATTTATGCTGTAGTAAGGATACATTACGTTCTACTAGGTGAGCTACGAGGGCACCCCACAATGGCTTTGGTGATTTTATAAACGATCTGTCTGAAACCTGAAAAATGCACCTGGTTTTACTTTTGGATGGAAAACATGTCTGAAAATGTTTCTATGGACAACAGAGAATGGAAATTTCCATGAAAAGTCTAAACAGGAACAAATGACAACAGGATGGATAATTGTTTTCCAGCACAACACTCCTTTTGATGAATGTCTCATTATAATGTGGAGATGATGGATGTGAGTTGGATAAAAAGCTGGTGGGTATATGTGACTGTTTAGGCAAAATGAGGGATATGAGGGCCTCTCGATCCTATTCTTTGCACAGTGAGGTGTAACGGTTGGGAGTGAAAGGTTTTAATGGCTTTCAGTTGTTATTATTCTGTGTGTTATGACAGCTTGATTGGGCCCGCGGTCTTCTTTCATTGCTGTTCCATTTGCATGCACCTCCTCTTGCCTCTTTCTACAGCTTTGTGTTGTTATGGTAATTTTCATGAAGTAGATTGCATCTAGCTGGCTGCTCCACTTGGGTCCTGTCTGTGGGAGAAGCCCGGAGCAACAGCATAATAATCATAATGAACACATCTCTGCTGTGTACAAGGTTACAGTTAGGGTTTCTTTTAGATTTAGAGTTCATTTTAGAGCAGCACTTGAGAAAACAGTCGGGGCATTTCAACCAGTATGGTTGCCCTCTGGGTAAGTGAAGTGCCTCCCTGGTGTGACATTAAGGCAAGAATGAAGTGTGTAAATTTAGCTTATAGTATATTTTTACTTTTGAGAAGTTAGTATTGATGTCTGTCTGCTACTACTTTCTTTCTTTTTTTCTTTCAAAGTTTTTCCTCAACAGAAATGAGGGTGTAAGGACATAATTTGATTAATTAAAAAACCCTTTGAGGTAAAATTGTGATTTTGGCCAATGTAGTATAATTAACTTATTCTTTTTGGACATTTTGTTTTTGCTTTGTTGGACAGTGACAGCTGGAGAGGTGGACAGGAAATTAAAGGAAAATCAGGCAAAGAACTCAAGCTGGAATTGAACCCACAGTCTCTGTGGTAACAACTTTAACCTTCATACATGGGGCACACGTTCTACCAGGTGAGATACCGGGGTGCCACAGTAAAAGTTGTCTTTTATACATGGCAAAGAATGGTGTATCCGGGCAAATAAAGGTTGTGTAATTGTGTACTTAACTTGTCATTAGGACACTTATACCACTACAGCAGGGAACATCCTGTACTGTGTCACTGTGTCATTTGGATTTTGTGGAAATCTTCTGTGCTGCTTTACAACATAAAGGAAAATTAAATTATGCAACAAAAAAGGTAGCAATCAACTTCTCACATAACAAAATGACTCTAATTTTGAGGGTGAACTGATTGGAGCCTGACTGATACTTGACCTTTTTGAGATATTTTTTCTTTTTCTGAGTAGAAAAGCTCCTCTGTCACCCCCTGCCACTCACACTCTTACCCCCCGATACCGATACCCTTTGACCCCTCACACCCCACGGTCTCCATTCACACTACACATCTCACACTTTACTACTGGAACAATGGTTCCTGACACACTGAGATCATTAGGTCGGAAATCTGTGATGGTGCATCTCTCCAAAGGTTGAGCGCTTAGGACTTTATGTGGACACTTGAAGCATTACTATAACACAAAACCACTGACTGATGCTTAGTGAGTGAGGAGGCAGCTGCATTGGGCTATCATTTTCTTGATTGCAGTTAAGCCAGATTTTCCATTGTTTTGTAAACAAGTGTAATTTAGAGTAATCATTATGTAACAGAGAAATTGGATCCATAGAGATTTGGTGTTCAATCATGTCAGATATTACTGAGGTTGAGGCTGACACTGGAATAAATATGAGAGTTTTAAAAAATGTATATGTAATGTATATGTCTGCCAATATTCTTCTGTTATTAAAAGAACTGTGACCAACATGTCTACTTTCTAGTCTAGAAAATTAAACTGTGTTAAGCCACAGCCACAGCCACAGTCAGATTGTACAACTCCTGATATTTTCCACTGTCAGTGTGCAGTGCCAAAACAGGAAATAGTGTGTTCTTTATGTAGCGAGGCGGAAACTAGGACTGTCAGGGGCATATGAGCCTGCTGAAATGAGATCAGAATTTGTGTTCGCAGACCTGCAATTACTGCTTATCATTTTATTAACTGTACCCACAATCTTTCCCTAAACTTCAAATGTTTTGTTGACTAACCCACACTCCCAAACCATGACCATATTGAAGTTATCATTCAAAGAAAAAAGTGAAAATTTTGTCTGCATACATAAAAAAAATAAAACAGTGTTTGGTAGAATCGTATAATTCCTCTCTGGTGATAAGCCAAAATAGGCGTACACAGTTTACTGACTGAGATAATCAATCAGCAAATCTCTAGCAGTGAACCTTTAAACCTTAACAAATAATATAAATAATTTTAATTTTAATTTCATAGTTGTTAAAATTATGTAGCTGGAATTCACATTTGCCATTATCAATATAAAAGTAAGAAAGACTAGCAAACTTCCTCTATCTAAGTAACATAATAAGGGATATTCAAATTCGAACAGCACTTTAGAATTACAATGTCATAATGAGGTATTTCAAAGACATTTCTGTTTTTAGCATCTGCCGCCGTCTCATTCAGACATTCTTCATCTGACCATTTTCCCTTCACAGTCTGGAACACATAAGTGCTGCTCTTGAACAAATGATAAACATAAGTTTGCGCAGCAACTTGAAAACGAATTCACAACTGCACTTGTCTTTAAGTAATTCAACCTGTGGAGTGAATATAACAATCTACTGCACCTCATATCCACTCAAAGTCAACATGGCTGCCTTGATCAACTGCTGTGTGTTATTAATACATGCATGGATAATCACGCTTTACTTGGTATTTACTGTAATTCATATATAATCTACTTTAGCTATTTCACTGATGAGTCTGATATACATACATAATGTACATACATGTGATTTAGCTCCCCTAGTGCAATAGCACTGACATACTGTATGTCACAATTGTACTTGTGAATTTGCTATGACTTCAAAACTAGCAAGTTGACAACTCTGCTAACATCCAAACATAATGCAAGTGCGACAACAAAAGACATAGCAGCCAGCTAATATTTCTTACTAGTCCAACAACAAAGAAGCCCAGCTCGGCGTCTGTCTTTCAGCCTTTTATTTCACCAAACTCTCGCCATCGACTAAAAGCCCAGCTCCGGTTCTGGCACGACACCAGCTCTGCTCACTGTCTGCATTCCTCAGTGCAGACAGGGAGCCGGGGTTGAACACCTCCTCTTTCCGGTGGTCCAAAACACCTGTAGTACAAAGACAAACACTCCCCTGGTGCTCTAAGCTCAAACACAGCCCGACTAACAAGCTAACATTAGCTAACAGCAGCTATAGTTTGCAGCAGTTTTGACCAAGTTGATGGGCCAGAAGAAAAACAGAAAACATTTTCTCCATAAAATATGGACACAGTTTCACCAAAATCAATGACATGGTGGTGTGACTTAGAGACGTAAAGCAGTACTTCTCATGGGTAATTGTACCTGGAGCACAAAGATACATACAGGGCACAGGGAATGACAGAGACACTTTTAGTTGATTAAAGATCAATGTAGCATCAAAATTATTTAAATTTGGTTATTAAAACTTGGTGAGGTAGTATTACAGTACACACAAAGAAGTATACTAACAAAATAAATGATGTGTTAAAAGCAGGATCACGTCATCACACATTTCTAAAAGCCAATTCAATGTGTGAAAAAATGTTTTCTATTCTTCACTTTTTTCCTTCCTGAAACTGCTGATTCTCTCCAGCCTTGTGTACATCTGCTATTTCCAGCAGTGTGAATGTGAATGGGTCTACCTTGAGTCTCTGTTTTCACATGTCTTTGTATGTCTGCAGGCGTGTGTGTTTTTGTATTACAGCATGTATTTGTGTGTTACAAGGCCTCATGAACCCCAGCACCTGACGCAGGGCCAGTGAGGAGTAGCTGCCATCTGGTCAGCCCTGAGGGAGTCTGCCGGCCACCCAGAGCTGCTGGGCCCTAACAGGTAGCTCGTCTGACATCTCCAACTCATCTCCAACCCACCAACGGCAGATAATGAGAGGCAGACAGCTGGCTGTTGGACCCTCTGTGCCCCCTCCCCTCCTCCCTTCTCCCCACCAACACCAGGCAAACTGTCAGAAGTGCCGAGTGAGCTTTTCAGCAATGTAAGCAGTTCTGTGGTAGTTTCATGTGGACACATCGCTGACTGGCTGTGTGTGTGCATACAGTAGTCATCCTTTACGGATATCCATGCATCATACAATGAATGTCAACTCATTAGTCTTGGATTAGGATTAGTTTTGGATGTTTACCTGAGACAGAAAGCAAACAATAATGAGTCTTCTGTAAAACAAAGGCTCTGCATTGTCAGAGAGCTGTGTGGTTACATGACTCAGCCTACAGATGGCAGTATTTCAAAGGAAACCTATGCATGCAGCTGTGTGCAGTTACCTGGACTTCTTAAGGGAAATAAAACGCTTATGTCTGTTTTTATCTGGCTGTGTGAGTGAGCTGCTGTAACATCATTACCTTTCCTTTCATCCTTTCATATATATATATATATATATTACATTTACTTCAAAGGGGGAACAATAAAATAAAAAATGCAACCCATTTGTAGACGTGGAAGGGAGTCATTTTACAAATACATGAAGATAGGAATCATTTGACAAATAGGCCTATTTCAGACACTGACATCTTCATCCTGTGCGCTGCTGATAACACAGGCAGGCTGGGTCCAATTTTATATATAAATATATATTTGGGTTTAAATTGTACACAGAAGTCTATCGCATGTATTGTTTGATAATTCCTCCGTGTTAGAAATGATTAGAGTATCATCTGCCTTGATGTATAAATCCACAAACACTGTGAAGAGCGCTCAAGTTTGTGCCAAAGGATGACGCGACGGAGGTTGGGTCTAAAAGCGCACATTGTACGTGAGGTGCAAGTGAACTGATGGGTGACTTCATGTAGCACCGGTATCCGCACACACACACACACAGGGAGAGAGAGAGGGAGGGAGGGGAGAGAGAGAGAGAGAGAGAGAGAGAGAGAGAGAGAGAGGTTGTGTGTCTGCCTGTTACAGAAAATGATCAATCCCTGAACGAGGTGGGAGGGTCACTTGATACCGGCTCCTTCTCAGCGGTTCAGTGGAGAGATGCTCACTGCTGTCCAGATGACTTTACGGGCTGTGCGTCGCGGCAGCGCGTAGAATAAATTAACCGGCAGTTTATCTCGCTGTATTTTGGCGTCCAGTGACTGAGAGGACTCGGGACGTTCCCTAAAAAACAGAAAAATCCCAGCGAAATAACTGGATCTGCGCTATTCATGAATGAGTCTCCTCTTATTTCAAGGTGAGTAATCCATCCTTTACTGTTAGTAGTGGCTGAGCAGCAGCGTGTAGTGCAGCCGGGCAGTGTGCAGAAGGGTAAAGTTGGATAGACTTTACGCACCCTGGACGCAGTGAAAAACGTCCAGTGACTTTGTGCACCCTCAATCGAGGTATTGTGCATAACGTTGCATGAGCAAATTATAAAAAATATTCCTCTGCTGGCCACCTGTAACAACCAACAGATGTGGACTGATGCTGTGGAGACAGAGCAGCTGTAAATGCATCTTCAGTGCCCATCACAGACATGAGGCAGACCAGCCCTGTGGTGAATTGGTGCAAATTATCAGGAGGGTAAATTTCACTCTACTTTAGACAAAAGCCTGCTGTAACAGCCTGCTCATGCAGATTTTTCAGAACTCTTTACACATGTGGATTATTCTGGGCAGAGCATCAGATCAGTGGTCATCAGGAGAATACCAGAGAGAAGTATTTAGCCTGGAGATAGTCACTCCTCCACTGCTGCTGCCCTGCCTCCTTCAGCCGGAGCTTGTGCAGCCTTGGCAACCTGGGCAGAGCAGAAGGCACTGGGACGCTGATAAGGCATGGGCAGGCTCTGAGATGGAGCCTGAGCCTGAAAGAACTAAAGCACACACAGCTGCAGCAGTGCCAACCCTGGACAATGCTGTTGACCAAGTGCATCCTAGCCCCCTTCTCTGAGTGTTTGGGTGGTAGCAGAGGGGGCGAGGAGGGGCAGCGTAGGGCTGGTTGTTGGATTCACAGCTCTTTGACTCTCGCCCCTCATGCAAACCAGATGAACCCCTCTTCTCTCTGTATACTCTTTCTGGTCCGGCTTATCTGGCCGGCCAGTTGGACTAGCTTTTATTCTCCTGGCCCCTCCAGAGTGGGTAAAGCCTCTCATGGAGAGAAAGAGAGAGATTGGCTTCTCTCCTGGCTTGTTCATGCCAGTCATGCGCTCCAGCACTTTATCAGTTGCCTGCTAATTTTAGAATTTAAATGAATCTCCACATTAGTTCTCTCTCTCTCTTTTTTGCTGCATTTGACAGCAATAAGGTTCAGGTTGAGATTATTGCTGTTCATCTATGGAGTTTCAGTAATGTAGTTAAGGGTTAATAAATCCAAACTCCTGAATAGACCCATTTTTTAAAGGGTCAGTTTATCCAAAATATATATTTCTAGACATGCAGATACTTTTGGTCTTTCATGAAGGACCTTGGAGATATCTGTGTGTATCTGTGCTGTTTAAATTTTGAACGGAACAATGCTCCTCTAACTCAGGATGATCCACAGACCTCACTCTTTTCACTGGAATTACATCATTTTCTCTGGATCATCCAATGTATCATGGACATAGTTTCTGGAAATACGAGTAGCTTGAGTGGTTTGAGGGGCACAAACAAATTTCCACTCATCTGCTGTTTTGTTTTTGGGCAGCGACTGAAGTCAAAGGGGCAGATGTTGGTTAAATTGTTAGGGTTTGGGTGAGTATACACATACTGTCAGACTGGACAAGACAGGACACGTCCAACTAAATGAAGCATAAAAAATGAGTTTCCGTTGGGTGGTCTATTGATTTGAGTATTTTAACTAGCTTTTATAATGACAGTTTTGACTATAGAGGGATTACGTGAAACTGCATCATTTCAGAGCTCCTTGACCCCGGAGGAAACGCCTGACCAGTGTAGATGAAGTAATTTAGAACATCTGTCTCTGTCACATTCACCCACAAGCCAGGAGTTAAGTGTTATACTCTCCTACAGAGATTAATGGGCTACACTGTTTGTTTGAGAAGACAGAAAAATAAAATAAGAAATCAGGAAGACAATTCTACTTCAGCTTCGAAAAACAGCTTTTGATTCAAGTGACCGTCAGTTCAATCCGTGACATTGATTTTGGAGTAATTTGAATATCAGGGAGCGCGATGTGGGTCAGGGGCAAAGGCGCTGCAATAGTACATCAGGCGAATTAGTGTATGTAACGCAATTACACGGTGTGTGAGTGCACAGCAACTCACTGCTACTACCCATAGCTGGAGACCCCCCACCTCCAACAGTCTCCCCGCCCTCTCCCCCCACCACTACCCCCGTTGCCCACGGAGACACTGATTAAACATGACTGTTCAGATGCTACAGCCCGAGGAAGAAGAAGGAGAGCCCCCAGTGTGTGTGTTTTGTCTTTGTGTTAGTGCTTGCATGTGTGTGCATTTACTGTATGCGCACACATGTGCTTGTTATATATGTGTGGATTCACTAGTGAGTCTTTGCACAGGAGTGTATACAGCATGAGAGGAGACACAAACAGTGATATGAATCCAACAGTGATGGTAGAAAGAAAGAAAGAAAGAAAGAAAGAAAGAAAGAAAGAGAGAATACTGCAGATCATCATGCACGACCGATATGCTGTTGTCCTCACTCTTTTTCGACTTCATCCCTCCATTCGATCTTCACGCTTCCTCTTGTTTCAGTGTGTGATTCAGGCCTGGAGGGAGGTGGAGAAAAGGGATGATACTGGGGTAGAGAGGAGAGCAAAAGGTGGGAAAGATGGCGGGAGTGAGAAAGACTAATAAAGACAGGACTAGACAGAGAGAGAGAGAGAGAGAGAGAGAGAGAGAGAGAGAGGCGGAGGGGGTGACAACAGTGGAGGAGAGAAGTGAAAGGGAGGAGAGGTACAAGTGGAAAGCGTGCAGCTCACCTGCCAGATGGCAGCTTTGGCAGCACTCAGCATGCAGTGATGGCGGTCTTGCAATATGGCGCATCGCCTCCAGATTGTCACACCGTAGTTGATACAAACAGTGCAATAACTTTGCTGATGTGTGTGTTTTGCAAGATTTTCTCTGGCACTCGTGTAAGCAGACAACATATGGTTATCAGAAAAAGTTGAGGGATGTCATATGTGTTGATTTTTTTATTTTTTTTGGAAAGGTACACGACTTTTAAGTTTGAAGAATTTGCAACCTCTATTATCTTAAAGGGGCACGTGAAAATCAGTTAACTCATCAGTTGTGTTACTCAGCGGTGAAGTATGAAAACAGTTTTACAATGTTTTCTGTGGCTCTGGATGAGCTTTCAAAGGTCTGAGAATATAGCCTTGGTGATATCATCAGGGTCATCTCAGGTTGGGATTTGGAGGCTACATATCTTTAACAGAAAGGCTGTGTTACAGACTCAGGGTGCAGAGTTTGAAAGACATGGATGTTTACCTGGCAGGGAGAGTTTAACTAAAGATGCTATCAGGTTGCATTGTGAGAAATGTGGACACCAGTGTTATTATTAGGGACCAAATCTCAGGCTCTTCTGCACCAATTTTGACCTTTCTGTTAAAAAATCTGTCTCTTGGAAGTCTCCCAAATTCATGGAGGCTGCACCGCCAGAGTACCTCTTTGCCTCTAGTTCTTCATGACAGGTTTGGATGGTGCCAACCTTTAAAAACATAATTTTTGATTTCATACATTGGAACATTCAAATTAGCAATCAATTAAAATGTGGCAACTTAATATAGAAATAGAAAATGCAAATACTGGTCACGGAGAATGTTTTATATGACATGGAAAATGTATGGAAATTGGTCTTAATGTGGTAAAGCCATAGCAAATCTGTGTCATTTCACTAAAAACCTTCTATTTCCCTCCATTTCTGCAAACGCTTCCAACTCATTTTCCATTTCTAGAAAATAAAATCTTTGTAGCACTTTTCTTCATGGCATGTCGGTTGGTGAAATTCCCAATAAATAATAACATCCAACAGACTTTTGAACAATCTCCATCGTCACAGAAAATCTGCACTTTCCAAGTTTTAAACAACATGACGTGCAGTTTGGGGTATTCATCCATTAAAAGTGTTATCCTAAAAACACTGTAGGCCTATCTGCATACTTGCAGTTGCTGGAATTTAATCATTTTAAAGAATGTAGCATTTATGAAAGTTAAAGGTTAGAGATAAAAAAGCATGCGCTTGATTACAGAAAGAGGACACAACTGAGTTGCTTCTCCCTTGTGACTTTCACTGACAGTCTTTGGGGGAATGTTAACGCCACAGTTTGGCAGGCAAACATCTGCTGAATGAGTTGCTTGTGTCTTAAAAAAAAAAAGTAAGTCATCAGTTACCTACACGTCCCAGAAGCACAGAGCACCTGGACTACATCCGAGACTGCTGCAGTGTTCAGCCCTTGGCAGCCACAAACCAGGTGGGACTGGACTTACTTAATAGACTTTGAGAATTCAATATTAATTTTAGGATCAAGTTCTATCAAGAAGAACACGTTATAGCGATGGGAAATGTTCTCTGCTTTAACTCCTGACTGTGTCCCCCCATATGTGTTATCCCTTAAGGAGCTTTTGTGAAAAAAAAAAAAAAGATTTCAAAAGAATTTTTTTTTTTGCCTTCCAGTGAATTTCTATTTGAGTTAAAGTCACCTGTGTTTGCAGTCCTGGTAGACCTCTGGATCACTAGGGTGCTGTACTTTTAACCAGGCTATATCTATTTCTGAACATTGAGGAAATTTCTATGCATTTACCCAAATTCTCATTCAGACTAAGGAGTCTGGATAGAATTTCAGAGTAGGTTATATTTAGGGACAAGCCGGGTTGGGCCAACCATGGAGACAGACTGAGATAATCTGGGCAGATGCTTGTATTTGTACAGCTTTTGGCTGAATGGCCACCAAAAGTCTTATTTGCACTGTGGATTAAATGTTAAATGGGTTTCGGAGCAGCAGATACTTAGAGGGAAAGTTGTCGAATAGTAGAACATGTACCGTCTCTCCTCCTCTTTCCTGTTTCTCTCTCCCTCGCTCGGCGTCTATCGCTGTCTCCTCTTGCTCACAGTGATTTGTCAGCAGTGGAGGGAGCAGCTGTTCCTTTTGCATTGTAATTTCTTTGATCGTAATTATTCGTGCCAGATACCTCCAACCTTGGCATCCTCCACCCCACGGAGCCATATGGGCAAAGAGGGAGGAAGACGAGGAAACATACAGGCTTTCTTTGGAATAAGTTCTTTGATTTCTGTGTGCAGTGGTGTGGGAATTATGGACATATGTGCTTCACAGCTTCACATGGATGCTCTGCATCACTGTGTTTGATTATTTTTCTCATTCATACACTCGCTGGGGTCTAAACTCTGCCAAATTTAATGTATTTTCCCATGATTTATGCATGCAAAAGCAATATAGCTCGGCACATCTGTAACTGAATCAGCGCGTGCAGAAAAATAGCTTTTTTGCTACAAGAGAAATGTCAACTCAAACAAACAAACAAACAAAAAAAGACAAACTCAGAGGATGGGAGCAGACAATAAAATTACAGCCATGCTAGAGGCTGAATATCAGGCCGGTAGTTACTGAGCCAAAGAAATGCTCTATACAGCACAAAAAAAAAACACAACTGGAGAGCTGTTCTGTACTAGAGAGTAGAGCTCACATTTCAGCACCCTCATACTCTATTCCCTGCAGCTGCACTGTCCACGGATCACTCCGAGCTTCGGTCAGACTCCTCTGTTTGAGCCTTGTTCGCCTTCTTCTTCTTCTGCTTCTTGCACTTAAGTGACATTAAGAATGAAGGGCGGGGGGGAGCTGGACAGACGCTGCAGCATGGCTCAACCACACATGCTGTGTAGTTCCAAAGAAAACGTAGCTCGCCCCCTGTCTTCTTCTGCGGTTGCTGAATTATAGAAGACCCTCTATTGCACTCGAGCTGCATGGGTTTTCATCACAGTGCTGGAGGTCACTTTGACTTTCCCCTCTATGCTCATCATATATGCAACACGAGGGCTTCGGCAGTTGAGAGGAGCCTGCTTGAGGTCACCATTAACCAGGGAAGACCGACAATGAGATTTATGGAAGAGGAGACAGAGCTGAGAAGAGGGAAGGGAGGAGAAAGGCATGCATGGTTAAATCTGACTGTGGTAGCAGTGCCCTTCATCTGGTCCCTGCTCTTAACAGCAATTTCAGATATAGTACTGTATCTGCATGTATAATGCATACGCCCTAAGATAATGGCATGCATTGCGGAGGAGGCTGCTGACTGTGTTGTGGCGATGTGTTGGAATTGCTCCCCTATGTCACATTTGCCTCTGCCCAGGTCCCTCGCAGCATCCTGCAGTTATTAAGAGCAGAGCGTGTTGTGATGACATAGTGTTGCTTTACTGTTCCCCGCAGACATCTTTCGCTACTCTAGCATCAAGATTAGTGGCTGGCTGGAGAGTCCTAAAGCAAGCAATATCTGTGCTGACCAATAAACTAAACAACAAGTATGGAAAAAAAGGCAATTACGGTTCATTTTTGCTAATAAAAAATCATGCCACAAACACGCCAGAAATGCTGCCAACAAAACTAAATGAATTTACAGCAATTCACATTGTTTCCAGAGAACACTAGCATCGAAAAGTGTTAGTATCATTAATCTAAATAGTGGTTATGAGATTTTCTTCCCCTTCCCGACTGAGAGAAAATGTCTGGGGGAAGCACTGTTGTTTGAATTTACAATGTAGAACATAATGATGGAAATTAACCACAGGCCAAATGCCACAAAATTTCACTATGCGGCATCAAAGTGGAGATATCCTGTGGGTATCTGCAGTGTGAGCATCCATGCTACACATCATGCCCTCTGAGGCTTGAGTCTGTGTTTCTGTGTGAAGGGGGCCTTACGAGGCAGAGCCAGTCGCCCTGGGCTGGCCCCCCTCCATAACGCTACCACAGATAAAACACGGTGGACTGATCACAAAACATTGCTTTTCCTTATAAACCCCACCGGTCTCTTGTAATTCAGTATGACATTCATTTATAAGTCAACGTTAACAAAGACGGCATTTTCATGTCCTAATTCCCCGACTCATCACTGTAGGTACCAGCGACAGCCCCTGGCTCTGGCTTGCTGGCTCCCTCCTCCCTCCTGTCTCTGCCACGTTTGACCTACTTCTGTCTCCAAAACATTGTAAACAGATCTACTAATTGCCTTCATTTATTCATTTGGAAGTCAAGTTATGTTGCAGTTGGCGCCCTCCCAGCTCATTCATGTGTAATGTGTACAATGCTGGACCCCCCCGCCCCTGCCCTCAGTGACTCGACCATGTGTGTTTGCTGAAAACCCCCCAGACAAAAGTATCCCATCAGGCCATGTTGATATGCTATTAGTGCAAACATTGTACAGTACATCACCAGGGAGTGCTGCAGCCAAAACTCCCCCCCCCCCAAATCTGAATTGATCTCCAAGAAGGAGCTTCATAAATTAACTTTCATCTTCCATCAGCGGCCCTGTCTTAGAAAACCTACTGACACAAAAAATGCTGCATGTTTCTGCCCTGCTGGCTTGTAATCATGAGGACAGAATCTGTTATGACTATTGTAGTTCAGACGCTCTTCTGCCCCCGTGGTCTTATACTGTTATTGCTTTTGTGCAGTCTTATAAATCTAGGCCACAAAAAAACAACAGCGGGAAGAAAAAAAAAATGTTTTTATCACCTCTGATGCGAGCGACAATGACTCCCATTGTTGACTAAGTGTGAGAGCAGAGATGCTTCTCCTGACCTTTAGAAATATCATAGTCTGGCATAGTCTGTTGACAGTGTTCCCAATCTCACACAAATCTATAATCCAAAACGTAAACAAAATAAACTTGAACGCCACGCTGTTCGTGCTAAATCTGTTTTTCTTTTAAGTGAAAAGCTCATGTTGTGCTTTATTGATAGTGTTTGAATATGTATCTTCAAAATGAATGCTGTAAGAAAACAGATTATCCATTATCCGCTGGGTTTTCACAGTGTGCAATCTTCATAACAAAAGAAAAAAAAACTCAAGTTATGAGTTTTTGCATGCCATCAGTGATATCATTCATGATAGCCATTTAAAATTTTCACTAAACTTACTGCTTCTCACGCAAAAATGTGTGCTGTCGGACTCGAGCGAGCAGTAAAAATGATGCACATGGACGTCCTAACAAAGAAATCCCTCCGATGAACATTTTAGTTCATCTCAGATGGCAGATGGGTCAAACAAACAAGAGATAGAAAAAAGCTAACCATCCCTTCTGTCCCATGAATCATCCCTAACAGGGGCGCTACAGAAGCTATGACAGCATTTCACCCCAATAAAAGCTGAACCCAAAGGATGGATTTGGTTCCACTGATCTCGATCCAGGTCAAAAGGTTGTGTTTGTGGAGCACAAGAGGCTGGCTTCACCCGCTTCTGCGCTGTGATTGGTGCCCGCTGAGAGCTCGCGTCCCCAGAGGCCTCAGCAAGCCATGTTCCTGTGTGTGAGTGTGAATGAGTCACGTCTGGGCTGGAGCGTGTCTGAGTGGCGAGGCGGAGAATTCAGCAGGGAGGACTGCGCAGGGCAAAGAGTTGTCTCTATAATCCAGGGTAAACACTGAGCAGCATGACTGCACGCCTTAGACGTGACTAAAGACGGGAGAACAGAAATGGATGAAACGATGAGGCTGCTGCTCGCCTGCATGCCTGCCTGGCTTCGTTTGCCACCAGCACTTCCTATTTTCTCTTCTTGTTTTTGCCCCTGTTCTGTAATTCCTCTCGGGGTTTGACTGGAGAGTCTCAACACAGAGTTAACCTCTGGGTGGCACTGCTGGTGTCTGCTGTTTAAGGTCATGCCAGACACAAACCTGGTTTTGAAAATATCGTTTTGTCTCCAATTTGCTGTTGGACCTGATGAGTGGTGTCTCATTAATTATTTCTAATTGAGAAAAGAAGAGCACTGCTGATAAGATTACAATGTAAATGACACCAAAGGTCTTCACCTTGAAGTTTGCGGTGTAATTTGAACAAGAGGAATGCAAAGATATGGGATTCTGTCAGACGCCACAAAGTAGAGAGAGCTGTAGTTGAATTGGTAAACACAAAGTGACTTGTCTGCTTCTTTTTGTGGCAGCTCAAGAATACGCACAAAGGATTGAGTCAGATTTTTGTGATCTAACCCGCCCACTTTCAAACAGCTCTTTAATGCATTACATACCATTCCAGCATCCCCTTTCACACTAGAAGAGCCTACATCAAAAAGCGGAAGCGTTTGAAAGATAGGGAGTAAAGGTTTCCAATGACCACTGGTCGACGCAATTTGGTTTACTGAAATCAAATGCACATGCCGTCAAAATAAAAGACTATCACTGTGTCCTCTGAAGCATTTAAAAAATGCCTGAACACTCTTTTTCATCAGGTTTTTAAACAAAAAGTACAAATGATGGAAAAATGTGGTTAGATCAACTAAAAAAACTGGTTCAGGGACTAATCAGCTTCCAAAGCAGATGATTTGAGGGATTTTCAGAGGGAACTTGCTGGACACACATTTTGCACAAAATAAAGAAGCTGTAATAAATATTAGAGCCATCATGTCCTGCCAAATCTCAGCTTTCTGAAAAGTAATAAAAGCAAACATAGTTTTTGTGTCCAGCAGGGGAAAAAAAAGAGTTCAAGAATAGA
Organism: Argyrosomus regius; assembly: GCA_946959425.1. NCBI lineage: Eukaryota > Metazoa > Chordata > Actinopteri > Sciaenidae > Argyrosomus > Argyrosomus regius. The sequence continues at coordinate 13,506,591 of OX336885.1, forward strand.
AAAAAGGAGAAGCTTTTGTCATCTGACATTTAAAGCATTAGCGATTAGTGAATCTGACTATAGCTCATGTAGGTATGAGTAAATGTCGTGTGTTATAAATAAAGAAAAGCACAAACATATAAGATTTAAATTCAATACAATACTGTGTGTGACAGATGTTACTCTTTGGTGGCCAATTATTGGTAGAGTTGCTCACACGGAGCCTGCCAAATTGAGCAGAGTAGGTCGAGACACTCGAGTGACTTGTCCCCTGGTGTGAGCGTGGTGGGGACAGATGGACAGGAGATGCTGGAGTGGAGCTGGAGTCGGCCCAGCCAGCTCAGTGTCAGTCCATCCGCTTCATCCCTGGCTCCCGCTCAACTCAGCCGGACGTCCTGTTAGTCAGCCAATGGAGAGCACCCACCCCGTCATGACCCCCGCATTAGGATCTGACATGGCTGTCTTCATTTAACCTTTACTTATACCAGGAAGTCTCACTGAGAAAACACCCTGTTTACGTTATCTGCCGCCAAAAAAGACAGTTGCCTTTGAGCTAAAGGCTTCGAGCATTTGGCAGGATATATTTAGAGGAAATTTAGAGGCATTTCATTGAAGGGGGTTGAAAGATTTTTTTAAAAAAGAAAAATTATTAGAGTGTGAAGTGCTGATGTGGCATTGGAGACGACAAAGGGTGAGGGGGGGGATAGAAAGCTTTGGGAGCCAGATTGAAGAAGCTTCTGGTGGCACAGAGACAGGATTTAGGGTGATGTAGGTGTCTTAATTTATAGTCCGTCCTTCTATGCTGGCAGTTTTATTACTCCATTAATGGACTTCGATGAAGTAACGGCGTATGTGAAGCCACTTTATCTACGATCCTTGCGTTGCCTTCACTAAACATCTGTCTTTATTTTAAAATAAAAAAAGGTTTTTGTTCCAAATTAGGTTATTTTGTCTCATCTGTATGAGAAACACCATCATACTACAACATACATCACATAACAGTTATGACAAGGGGAAAACAAAAACACATCAAACGTCCTTTGTCATGTGTCCCATCCATCCATCCATCCTCCAGTCCGTCATGTGTTTGAGGGACATTGTTTGTCCCCTGAAAATATCTACATAAAATATGCTAATGAAATTAAACAGGGAAGTGTGAGGGTTGATGCTGCTTGGTTCTGAATCTCTAATGACTCCCTGCCATCCCTGGAAAAAGCCTGATTAATTTAGGAATGTCGGCTGCAGTGGAGAGTGATTAATTCCTCCTGGATTCAACCATTTAAACGAACAAGGCAGAGGGGAGAAAGGAAAACAGGGAGCCCAAAATATGGACGCATAATTAATACGTTTGGATCATTTAATTAGCCACCCAAACAGAGGGAAGGCACAGCTACAGTGTGTCGTTGCTTTGTTCAAGTAATAGGCCACAGTTAGTTCTCTCTTACAGAGAGGCGAATATAATGAGCCCCCCTGTTGATAGGGGGAATATTGGACCATCTCTTGGGCTAGTAAATATGCGGAGACAGTTTGAACAAATGATTACTTGTTTCTTTGATGTCTCATGTGTCTGACTAAGCAGAGATAGAGGGGAAAACAACCACATATATTTCTTGGTTTTTAGATGGAGTGTCTAATGATACTCTGAAAGCAATTTTTCGCTCTCCAAAGACTGAAGGATCTTTTGAGTTTAAAACAAATATCCCTCTTTTCTCTTTCAGAAATATGTGAAGATCACAAGACAGCACTTCAGCTCATCATTTCAGCGCAATCCTGCTCCTTGCTGACACATGATCCCAAGTGTTTTGTTTGAACTTGGTATTTTTTGGAGCCCCGTGGGGATGGGAACGTGCTTGGATAAAGGATGGACTTACTGTGGCCTCACTAAAGGTCACAGTCCTCTTAAGGTCATGTCATGGCCCCTGGCACTGTGGCTATTGACTCTAATCTCTGTGAATCAAAAGACGGCTGTCGGACAGACTCTGAACACCTTCCAATCAGAGAGGAGGGAGTGGTCGCTGAACCACCTCACTGTGCATCAGTCTACCGGGGCTCTGTATGTTGGAGCAGTCAACCGAATCTACAAGTTGTCTGCTAATCTCACCCTCCTGGTGTCCCATGATACGGGACCAGAGTATGACAACAAAGCATGTTATCCTCCACTGATTGTCCAGCCCTGTTCTGAGCCGCTTGCCTCCACTGACAACGTAAACAAACTGTTGCTCATCGACTACTCTCACAACCGGCTGCTGGCCTGTGGTAGTCTCTACCAGGGCGTCTGCAAACTGATGAGGCTGGATGACTTGTTCATCCTCGTGGAGCCTACGCACAAGAAAGAACACTACCTTTCCAGTGACAACCAGACAGGGACGATGTACGGGGTTGTTGTGCCCTCACAGGGTCAGGATGCAACTCTGTACATTGGAACAGCTGTTGGTGGCAAACAGGACTACTTCCCAACAATCTCAAGCCGCAAGCTGCCTCGCGATCCAGAATCTTCTGCAATGCTGGACTATGAACTCCACACTGACTTTGTTTCCTCTCTCATTAAAATCCCCTCAGACACACTGGCTCTTGTTCCACACTTTGACATCTATTACATCTACGGCTTTGCCAGCGGCAACTTTGTCTACTTCATGACCGTCCAGCCGGAGACGCCCGAGAATGGCATGCCTGCTGGGAGCTCCCCTGGTGACTTGTTTTACACCTCTCGCATCATTCGCCTCTGCAAAGGTGACAAGAAGTTCCACTCATACGTGTCACTTCCCGTGGGGTGCGTACACAGAGGTGAGGAGTATCGTCTGCTGCAGGCGGCTTACCTGTCCAAAGCTGGCAGGGTTCTGGCAAAGTCGCTCAACATCAGTGCCCAGGAGGACGTGCTCTTTGCTGTGTTCTCCAAAGGACAGAAGCAGTGCCACGACCCTCCAGATCACTCTGCTCTCTGCGTCTTCACCATCCAAGACATCAACACACGCATCAAGGAGCGATTGCAGTCCTGCTACCAGGGAGAGGGAAACCTGGAGCTTCACTGGCTGCTGGGAAAGGACGTGCAGTGCACCAAGGCGGTAGGTGGACTGTAAAAAGAGAAAGACACCATCTGATTTTGCCTTACACACACATTTAGACCAACTTTGAAATTCACATGGTGGTGAGCTGATTTCCTGAAACTTTACTGATTATTCAACACCATGTTTGCAGCCTAAATAGGCGATAGGCAGGCAGCCAGATCTGTGCTGAAGACACCATTCAGGTTTTCAGGATCCCACGAGCACATAAGAGCTGGAGGAGATTAATTCCACAATGCTAATCAGAGGAGTTTTGTATGGAGCTTTGATTTCATTCAGGGGTTTGGGCACTGACTCCCGCCTTCTTCTCCTCCCCTTTCTCTCCCCCTCTTTTTCTCTCTCTCTCCATCTCCTTCCTTCTTCTTGTCGCTGTCAGCAGTATTTGAACCCTCTGAGACCTGTTCTTGATCTCGAGAAAAGGGCTTTCTTGTAAATGTCCAAGTCTGTGCCTTTGTGAAAGCTATAATTCTGCATAATGAGCGGCTTTCATGGAAACAAGTTGAAAGCGAACCATGAAAACAATGATATTCATCACATCCGTCGCTCTGGTGGTTCCCAACATGTACTTTGATTCCACCATGCCATTAAACAAATAAGATGTAATGATATTCATAAAAACAAGTGAGGGATGACAGAGTGCAATTATTAACTCTCACTGTGCAGTTAACCAAAAGGTTTTATATCTGAAATGGACTGTAAATGAAGTGCGATGGTTCAGCTTTGTTAAGATTTCATTAGATACTGTGTTTCTTTGGTCACATGATTAATTACTCAGTGAAAGATCAACAGCGTGTGCTGTCTACAGATATACCGATTTGGCTTTTTGAGGAAGTTATACTCATATCAGACATTTTACTTCCTGTGTCAAAATGTTTTAGAAGTGCTTATCTCAAAATAATTACTTAAAGAGACCAATAAGATTTTATTCTGCTGTTTTACAGACACTTGTGACTGTAAATATTAGGCTCCTAGGGAGGCACAAAATGCCAATTTTACAATCTGCCAACTGCTGCGTTGACAAGACAGAAGAGTCTACATCAGTGCCTCTCAAACTGTGGCGCGGGCATAGAGCCATCCGAGGTGAGGCACTGATGATGAGAAAATAGGGAGTGATAATAAGTTGAATGAAAATAAACCAGCAAGTTCTATTTAATGCTCACTAAAATTCAAATTGGATTATTTTTTGTGTTGCTTCACATATCATTGTATGTAAATATAAGTGTAACATGCTAGAAGAAGTGCTTTAAGCTAAATGCTATTTTCAGCATGCTAAATGCTAACATACAGGTATAATGTTTACCATTTTCACCATCTTAGTTTGTAGTCAAGCGGCAACCTCCGTGGCTCTGAAGTGAAGCCTATGTGCAAAAGCCAAAAACTCCAGTTTCTTGTACGTCCACTTGAGGCTGGCTACAGAATGAGTCAATCAAATCCCACAATGCACTGCAACAGCCGCCACACAGCTCAAGATACTGTCATTGGTCAACAGCTGTGCATCACCCCTCCCCGTGCTGCTTCGGTTGTGTATTGAGACATGAATCATTGGTCAAGGGTGAACGCACAGTGACATTAAAGCCCCCCAGAAAATGGCCAAACGAAAAGTTGACTTTGAGAACAGGGACTTTCAAAGCAGGTGGGAGGCTGCTGACAAGACACACAGGCTTACCAATATAGGAGGTAAACGTGTGTGCCTTGTTTGTGGAGCTAATGTGTCCGTACTATGATGCGCTAATGCCCTTCCCCTGCCCTGGGACTGCCCTTGACGTAGTCCCAGTCTTCAATTATGGCCCACTAGGTGATTTGAGTTTGACACCCCTGGCTTAAAGTTATGCAAAATTAAAAGCCTGGCTGCTTTGATTGACAGGTAGGTGACGTTACTTGCTTGTTTGAGCACCCAGGCTTCATTCAGCCCACCTGCAGGTGCACCGATGATCCACGTCTTTGGCCATTTTTAGATTAGCTGCGTGGACAGAGACAGGACTGCCAAGAGGGCAAACTGAACTCTTCAGAAACCATATGTGTGACGTCAAAGATACAACGTCCATTCTTTACACTGCTCATATTTGTAGTGTAAGCACACAAACACCTGATAATTTGCACTACAAATTAAATATATCTGAGGCAAATGGTAATGTCATTAGGTTTGAGAAGACATGGATGTCTGTACCAAATTTTATGGTAATCCATCCAATAACTGTCAAAGCATTCCCTCTGGGGAGTCTGAATGTGTGTTTTCTGATGCTCCTTTCAAAGCAGTTCTAATAGGTATGACATTAAAAATTCATGAAGAGTTTCAGACTAAGGAATGCAACTGTTAAAACAGATATTCAAATGGCACGTATGTGTACAATATTTAGCTTCAAAAGAGAAGCATTGAACGCTCTCATACCATCGAGAAAGAAAATGACTCATTTTAGAGTGGAGTGAGATATGAAGTTCACTTCACTGATCACATTCAGTAAAGCTCAGGCACCATGCTTGATGAGAGAAAAAGCGTAGCAAGGACTAATATGTGCATAAGAAATAAGAAATTAGCTGCCCTAAAAAGGTAGATTTATATCCTGAGTGACGGGCAATTAGCAAAGGTTTGAGTTGTTAGTAGATGTAACAGGACTGCTTAGCATGCTCCTCTCTTTGATGCTTAATCAAAACCTGACATCTCTTGTGCTGTGTGTTTGTGTGATGTCAGATCAAGCGATTTAAAAATCACAGAAACGGGCGCAAAATACACAGTGTTTCTCATGTTTGCCATCAGCAATTAGTCTGCTCCGCAAATTCGCCCGCTCCGAGGCTTGTTGATAAACGCAGCAGCCCAAACCCTTTTGAAGTAACCATCTTTAACCCTGGAAATTGTACACGTAATGCATATGACGCTTACCAGAAGTCAGTTTGAGTTCTGCTCTTATATTTGCATGTGTCTACAGTGATCGGAGTGATTTTTCTGGCTCCCACTTACGCTCTTCCCTCTCTCTCGTTACCTCGACCTCCCCTCCTTATATCTGTCATCCTTACTCCTCCTTCCTTTCACTCTCTCTGCTTTTCTATCCCTCCCTCCTTTAACCTGTTCTCCTCTTTTCTTTACCTCATCTTCTCAAAAAACACTCTTAACGCTTCTTCATCTTCATCCCCACCCCCATTTCTCCATTCCTCCCTCTCTCCATGCAGCCTGTTCCTATTGATGATCACTTCTGCGGCCTCGATATAAACCAACCCCTGGGGGGTTCCCAGCTGGTGTCGGGTCGGACGGTGTACACTGAGAGCAGGGACAGGCTGACCTCTGTCATCTCCTATGTCTACAATGGACACAGTGTGGTCTTCCTGGGGACAAAGAGTGGACGACTGAAGAAGGTAAGAGCAGTAATATGCAGAAACTGTCGAGCAAGACATGCTTAATGTAACTTTTTCTCACTAAAGTCAGTCACATGAGGATTGTCTGGTTGTTACAGTGGATTTCTAATTCTTAAGAAACTCTTAAGAAATTCTTAAGATCAATGATTTCTTGAGGCTACTATAGGTAACCAATTGGTATCTCTGAGTTATTTTCAATTTTTGAACATCAATGTGAAATGTCACCTGGACCTTGAGGTCTCTAGTTTCTTCATCACTAGCCAGATGCTGAAACTACAGTGGCCATAAAACATGTGGCGTCTGTAGATAATAACATAATCTGATCCTAATTTTGAGGTGATTATGTGAGATGACTAACGAAAACATAGTAGATCCCCCTAAATCTTATACACTGGACCTTTAAATTGACAAATTTCTATGATAAATGTGAAAAGAAGTACATTTCTCCTGCTACTTCAGCTTCCATGTCAGCTAAAACTGATGCCAGGAGGGCAGATGTGTCACTTACTACTGGTTGATTGGGGGAATATCATTATCATCAACACTCCCTTGAACACAATGTCAGGCTGAGTGAATGAAATGAAACATGATGACAATTCAGTCTGATTATCAGGTGCAAAATCGTGAGATCGTTTTAGTACTTGACATGAATTTTATACTTATAAACATCATAAGAAGTCTTCTTTGTATCTGGTACGACAATTCAGAGTCACTCAGTCGTAAATACTTGACCTGATGAGGCACAAGAAAATACAATGTGTTTAAAGCAAAATGATTAGTCTGAGGGGCCGAAGGACAAAACCTGATAATTCAAAACTGAAATGTAACTCCAGCAATTTAGTACTGCACTTCCATAAAGTTTTGGGGAAAAGAACAGTCAAAATCGATGCAGCAGAGGCAGAGATAGCCTCACTTAGCTCCCAAAACACAAACCTACATTTCTCATAATGCAACTTAGATAATCTTGCTTGCTTAATCAAGCTCTGCATCCAGGACTTTAAATAAAAATATATTCACAGGCTTCCTGATACTACCCACGACGGGTTAACTGATCTTCATGTGTAAAATTGGTGAAATGTCCCTTTAATGTCTTACCTCACTCACATCATTTGTCGGTCCATGAGAAATACATCACTGAGATACATGACCCACAGCTGTTTTTGTGTCTTACAGTCATGGCACATTAATATAACAATGATCTTTAATCCATTAACACTAATTAATGCAATAATTTGACCAATTAATGGTCCAATTAGCATAACTGGTTATGTTTAATATATCATAATGGGACATTATGCGGCTGAACAAAGGTGCAGTATTCATGCAGCACTACATCTTGTGCTTCAGCCTTTGGACAGGTGCTCTTAGACAGGGACAAATCGATGTAAATTTCCACCCATGACCACCTGATGCCATTTCCTTCAACTCCTTTGTATTAGTTGTATCAGTAACAGGACATTATGCAGCTCTAGTGCCTCTTGTTTAACACTGTCCTGGTGGATTTCTGGTTTGAATAGCTTTTACCGTGGCGGAGTACTTAAAGGACCACTTCAGTGATTTTGAAAATTATCTCTGTATACTTGACATTAACGTTTGTGTGATTATAAACACTATTAGACAGACAAGTGTTGTCTGTATCTTATAGGCAGATTTAAATCACTCCACTAAATCCTTCGTCTGATGAGAAACAGGTCTTAATTTGTTTACAGAGCAGCTGTGTGCTGTGTTTAGGAAATATTCTGATCATTTTTATGGTAACTGAGGTCAGAGAATAGGGCTGTTTAACTCCCTTTCACTAGACACAACAGATAGGTACATAAGCCTCTACAGAGTCAAATAACAATGTTGGACCTCAAAGGGTATTTCCTTCATAGATTTCCTTGTTTGTAGACTAATCATCGTTTAGGACCATCAAGTATTGTGGCATTATTCTGAGGACATATAGACAAGCCAGAGAGGACAGCTTCTTCAGAATTGAGGTGGCATCATGCAACCACATCGCTAGATGCCACTAAATCCTACACACTGGTTCTTTGTTTTCTTTGATACTTCTGGTGATAGTCAACTTTTTTTTTTATTGCTAACAAAGTGAATGAAACAACTTGATGGATTTACCATGGATTTCTACTACTGCATTAATATTGCCTGTGTAGCCAAAGCCTGATATAGCTCACCCCTCTGTGCCACAAACCTCTATTGCTGTCCAAAAACTATTAAAAACACATCAACGAGCCACATTGTTGCACTGGGTGACATGCTCCTTCATTTCGATGAACACAAACACACACACACACACACACACACACACACACACTGTTCTGTTGCCTTATTCACTCACAATGACACTAAATCTGCATCTGAAAATAGTCCGCAACAAATGCACTTTTTACTCCCAGATGAGTAATGCTTGCTAGAAAATACAGTGCCCAGCTGTTTTAGGTAATTATTTTTGCTCTAGTCTTTTTAGAAAATGAAATTATAGACTCCTGACCTGTTTTTAAAGATTTAAGTCAGCAGGAACAAAAAGGGCTGAGTTCCACAGACAGGGGAATTTGACAAACCTTAAAAGACTGACTGAAGCATTGTTGATTTTGGTCTTTTCATTGGATTTCTTAACAGTTGGAAAAATATAGAATATCAAAAGCCTTATCCTTTAAAGTCTAACTTTAATATTTCAAATTTATGTTTCTGTTTGTTCCAAGTGTGAGCTTGGTGTTGAGATTGTTGAAGAGTCTTTTTCTGCTGCTCGGCCATGCTTGCATCATCGAGAGTAAGGATAGAGAATAAATATAATACTGACATGTATAAAGGCGTGGGTATGATTGAAAGGAACTAGTTCAAATGATGTCTGATAGTTCTGACCACGTCTGAAGGAAAAAGTGCATACGCTCTAAGGAGGAACGGAAAAAAGCCTGCTGTCGTATAGAGCGACGAGAGACGATAAAATGGCTATAATGGTGCACACTTTCAGACTGTCTTCATAGTGTTCATAGTGTTGAACTTGTGTTTGTACATTCAAAAGCCAATGAATTAGTTAGTTTGAGAGAGTTAAAATAAAATTTAAAAAAAGCTCATGCCCCAAAATGCTTCTTTTATTTAATCAACTGTCAAAGATCAATTTACGATCACACAAGTCAAGGAAAAGCCTCAAATTCAGAGAAAATCAAAAAATAATTGGTATTCTTTCTTGTAAAAATGATAAAAAACAATTAATTGATCGTTAAAATAGTTACAAATTAATTTCATGCAAGTCCATTAATCAATTAATTGATTATTTGTTTTAGCTCAAGACCACTTTCTCAGCTCAGTTACAAAAATTGTCGACCCTAGTCCTTTAATTTCGACGTCAGAATAGTGTGAGGTGAGGGGGATTCAGACGCTGCTCAACAATCTGAGAAGCACTTTGTATAAGTGTTACTGACCTCTTAATGCAAATTATGGTATATTGAGGTACATTTGAAAATAACTTTGTGGTGTTATGTGGAGTACTTATCCATAGTCAGTGTAACAGTGTCAGCACGCCTCCAGTTTGGAGAAGCCTACAGGGATTCCAGCACGGAAGCAAAGCTATGCACTGCTATGGGCGGGGTCAGCATAAAAATGTATTTTAGCCACGTTAAAAAGGCCCACCTAGAAGGAGAAATCTATATCCTTTTAACTGTACACCATATTCAGAATGTTTTCACCGCTTTAGCTTACAGTCAGACCAATTTTTTATTTGGCACTAACTTCGGACTGAACTTCGGTATTTCGGTATTTCGGTAATTGATATCGCAACTTTCTGACCCAAACTGCTGATCTGCTTTGTAATACAGCTCAGTGTTAGTGAGTATCTGTGGTTAGTGTCAAAGAAAAAGGCTGTCTGAGACGAGGTAAAGTGGTGAAAATATTCTCAATATAGTACACTTAAACAGGTATTGATTTTTGGGCCTTTTTATGTGGCTAAAATATGTTTTCTTGCTGACCTTGTTGCAGTGCATAGCTCTGCTTTTTGTGACGGAAACGCCTGCTTCTCCGAACTGGAGGTGTGTTGACCTCCATCTACTGTAGGTAACACACTGACTATGGAGAAGTACCTCAAACAACCCCAAACTCTATAGACATGTTACATCTATAGGACCGTATCATTCACTCAAATCTTTCCAAGTGATTTGTTTCACTGCTGTAGGATCCTTTTACATCGGGGTCACACACATCTTTCAACCTCTTTCTGAGAGGTTCATAAAGTTGATTAGGTCATTGTCCATCATGTTTCATTTCGAACGCAAACTGTAGCTATATATTATAATCAAGATCCTATAAGGCTCATTTTTTGATCTAACTGGATTGACTTGGCAGCACCGCGGGCTCTGCTTACTGAGCAGTTGTACAGCATGCAATTGACTGAGGAAATGTGTGAGAGGACTGTTGTGACATTAGCCTGGGGGCCTCAGTCTTATGAGGAGCAATCTGTCTGACACACAACACACAACACACAACACACACACACACACACACCAGGGTCCAGACTGGGAGCATAGATAGCATCAATGCAACTCTTTCATTGGATGAGCCAGTGGGGAAAAAGACAAGATAGCCTCACAGAAAAGATAGACAGACAGCGAGAGGCAAAGGGAAGAAATAAAGATAAAGTTAAAAAGACAAGATATTAGGTAAGAAAAAGAAACAGGTACGGAAGAAAAACAAGTCTTAAAGAAGCAAACAGCAAGTTTGGGTGAAGAGAGTGAAAAATCCATCATTACTGCTTTAAGTGCTGAATGTCTAAAGGCCAGAGTTTGCCATTACGCTGACAGAGTGCGCAGCCATGATTCAGACTCCCAGGAGCCTCCAAGGATCATGGGTCACGTCTTGAATCCTATTCCATCACCCCCAAATGGACAGGCTGAGTGGAAATGGGGCATGACAATAAATGCCATCAGCCGATCACACCGGCAGCGGGGCCATTGCAAAGGTCAAGCCTACCACAGGAAGGGTGTAACCGGGGTGAAAGGTTAGAGGGATAACCAATAGTCTCACCATTCAGGCTCCGTGCAGCATATGGATGTGTCCGTCAACATCTCTGGATTAGGCCACTCCTTTTCCAGGTATTACAGGACATTTCTCTCATCATCTGCCACAGTTTTGTTGCCTTAGGTGGTTGATTTTAGCTGAGTAATATGACCCTGTGGGTAACTCTCGGCTGACTACAAAAGGCGTTTTTACACTTTGAATGATGTACGCTAATGAGGTGGATCTAGGTAAAAGCCATTATCTCTTACTGATCCTTATTTAAATCTATTTCAGTCTCCAGGCAGGAGGTGTAGATAGATGCAACTTTCCGTGCCACTGATAACACAGTTTTTTGTAAGATTAGCATTTCAGTTAGCACAGGTACATCAAAGTTTTAACCATTTAGTGAAACAATAAGGCACATTTATGTTCGGTGGTGTGGACATGTGATGATCCGAAACAAATCTGAGAAAGCGTGACAAAAGCTGAGCTTGAGTTCACAAACCAGCCAGCAGAGTCTGAGATACACATTTAAATGAACATCTGAGACAAACATATATTCTCATCCACGTAAATGCTCATACAGTACATGAGGTAGATCGGTTTAGTAGAGACTAGAGGTGAATTTGGTACTTGTAAACAAATCTTTCAGAAGTATTTACAATGCTACCATGATAAGAGTTGTTTCGAATTCTCTAAATGTTAAGGAAAGGAGCTTCAGTGCTTCCTTTCTTATCTCCTTTAGCATAGGATACACTGGACCATCCTTTATGAAAGGAAAGGGGATAATGCTGTCCCACAGATACAACAACAAAAAAATCAATGCATGGTCATTCACAACCAATGCAGGGGGTCCACAATGGGTTATCCACGTTTATATGTCGAGAGCGCACGTCAATAACACATGCTGTCGCATAATGACATAGTCTAGTGTAAGTGCAGTTGGATTCTCCGAACACCGTGGTCGTCTTCTCCTAAGTACTTATGAATTCTTATTCACATCTTTCCTTGACCTCATGACGTTTTACATCGAGGTCAAGGAAAAGTGTTTAGGAAAGGACTCTTTTTTTTTTTTACTATTCGACCCCATAACAGCAACTGAGTTTACTGAAACAGCTCTCAATCAGTAACTTTTAGAACCAGAGCTCCCCTAATTGGCTGACATCACCATTGTCTAGTCAAGTATTGTAGTGTATTGTATTGTAGTGTAGTATGGTTTAAAGCTTACTAAAAGACAGCAAACGCTAGATAAACAATCATGATTCAATATCTCTGTTGCAGACAGGTGGTTTCTGAGATATTTAACTTAAAAACTGTGTTTATCCAGGACTAGTTTTGTACTGAACTGAAAGAAACTTGAATCAAAAAGAGACTGACATGAGATGATAGCTTACTGATGTGTGATGCACTTTTGAATGACAAAGTAATCACCTATCTTAGAAAAGAAAATGAGTCAATTTAAGTCGTAGACTGCCGACTGAACTAGGCTGAATTGAGCAAAACAATTCGAATCAGTGAAGAGATTCATCATTTTGTTTGAGAAGCAGTGCTGAGTGTTAAAGTGGATTTATACTGCCTTGGGCCTGCTGTAGATTCCCACAGTGCAGGTTTTGATTTGTCACCTGTTGATGGCACCACCACAACACAGATCAGGTCATATCACACTTTAATTATATTCCCAACAGTAACTGTGTTTTCTGTCTTTCATCCACTTTGTGCATTAGAGCAATCATGTGAAGGTTCGCCTTCTCTAATTACTGATCAGGAGACTGATGCCATGCAAGTGTTTCAATTAATTCAGTCACTTTGATTTAAAACAACGATCACAGGAAACAGAGAGTTTGCAGTGGAAATGTTTTTTGCGTGATGTGGTTGACAGAAAAGCAGCAGATTGTCTTTTTTCTGCTTGTTCATGTTCACACTCAACGATCTCCACCAATTTCTCGGAGAAAACACAAACAGCCCAAGCCAACCAGTCACAGTTCTTGGAGTGTTTACAGGGTATTTCTATTTGTAGTTACATTTCTGTGGATTTTACACATATTTACATCTTCTAGTACTTGGTTTTCATCTTTTATCTTATATATATATATATATATATATTTTTGTGTGTTATGCAGCGGTGGTGCAGTGGTTATTACTGTCACCTCACAGGCTGGGGCCTTTCTGTGTGGCGTGTCTGGTTCTCTTTGGGTACTCTGGCTTCCTCCCACAGTCCAAAGACATGCACTTATTGGTTAATTGGTGACTCTAAATTGGCCGTAGGTGTGAATGTGAGTGTGAATGGTTGTTTGTCTCTATGTGCTCAGTGATGAGGTGGCGACTAGTCCAGGGTGTACCCCGCCTCTCGCCCAAAGTCATCTGGTAAAGGCTTCAGCCCCACCGTGACTTTGATGAGGATAAGCAGTTACAGATAAAACTATAAATTCCTCACATGTATGCAGATAAACTGAGTCCTATCATTGACAGTATATGGAGCATGTGACTAAAAACAATTCCATTATTTCCTCAACTACTGTGCGGCTTTATTAATGTAGCACCAGACAGAAATATTATTTTAGATTTAGATTTGTAAATCTAGCAGCAAAAAAGCCTAGAATCACATTCCCCCAGGTTTTTAGATTATGTTCCACTTTTTGCATGTGAGACAGCTGATTTTTGTCTCTATTCTAAGTGCAGCCTAGCAAGTAAGTAAGCAACAAACACTGTAGAATGACATTATACTTATGCCTTCCCTGTGACAGCCTCAAACACATAACAGGTGTTGAGTGGAATTGATTTTCTGAGGAAATGTTTCTGCAGAGCACAGTAATGCTCTGGAGGACTACAATGGCATACAGAGTGAAACCGGATGCTTCCCCAACACGGTGAGTGTATTAAGATGTGGATTGTGCAGTTAATATATGATTTAAGTGTGTGTATGTGCGCCAGACACCTCGGGTTAGACAATGCTCTCAACAGGCTGGGGAGGGAGGTCTAGTGGAGAAACTGTCCTTTGACTGAAGCACCATAAATTTGATCCAGCTGCCTCAACAGAGGTGAGCCAGTGCCTTCACTGATCAGTCATTATAAGAGAATTAGGTCAGTGATGATGAATATAATTTGAAAGGTGGAAGGAAGGGGATACAGTGTAGATAAACAAAATAAAAACAAGACCACCACATTACCTCAGCGGCAGCAGCCACTCAGCAACATCATTTCCCTAGAAATGATTGAAAATGTTAAGCTCGCAGCAAATAAAGCCTTAGTCAAAGAGTCTCATGTGCAAATAGTGGATTCATTATGGCTTATTGAGAGTTGACCGGGTGGGGAAATTCACCAGTGCACGGCTAAATGACTTGGACTTTTCAAAGTCACGGTTTCTAAGGGGGACCAGGAAGGGAGAGATTTAGTGATTGAAATCATTAGAATGGAGTTTCAGGAGGAGTGGAGGTGCACAAGGCAGAATAGGTGTGTTTAAGCTTAAATTGAAAGGATTTTCATAACTGCAAGAAGGGAGCTGGACCTAAGGGTAGAAGTCTTCAGAGTGGAACGCCATTAGATGTCTCAGTTTAGCTGAAGAAGTGAGTGGTATTGAAAGAGGCGATTTTGTGATAAAACAGAAAAGGTGTCCGTCACTCCGCTTTTCCTGACAACAGTTTTATTTAGCAGCTCCGTCTCTCTCTCTCTCTCTCCCCAAATCTCTTTGTCCTCTCTTCCCTCTGTTTCAAGTGGAAACACACAAGAGGACTGTGACTGCAATGCGGTCAGGAAAATGAAGACCATACGGGTGCCATGAATTGTTTCACTGTCCCCCTCCCACTGCTTTTGTTGGTGGGCCATGGGAACCTGACAAACAATGGGAGTGATTGGAGAGACAGGGGGGCGTACGGAGGAGGACAGGAAACAGAGAGCAGGAAACCATGTCCTCAAGGAGAGAGAAAAGAAGTGAACATGCAGAGACTGAGAGGAGACTGTGGTCAAGTTGTAGAAATTGCGGTATGAAGACTTGGAAGCTCGCCATGCAGCTGAAGGTTAGGGCGAACGGAAAATTTGGCTTCTGCCACTGGAAGGCTTTTAACAATAACAATCAAAAACACACTCACACGCCATGACCTCTCTCCCGACCCAGTTAGTAATCGCGTTTAGGTATGGGCACTTGCCAACATACAGCGTGTCTACTGGCTGTGATCAATACACCTTCCTTTGTGACTGTAGTTAATGTGATGGCTGAATGATTAGTCCTGTAATACACATCTCCACCTCGGTGACCCCCTCCTCCCCTGAACGCTCTTCGTTTTCATGAGCCGCTGCAGCTCAGTTCTGTCCCCAGCTAAGTCTCATTAGCATTCACAGGGCTGTGATGGATATATGGGCTAATCAATGCCCACTCTCCTCGGCTGTCATCCTCAATCGGACCATATGCACAGCCACTCAACCTTAAAGGTGGCCAGTTGTCTGGACCTTATGTTGCTGCATGCCCCGTGTCACCATATTGAGTCAAGCGTGTGCCAAAATCTGTGTACATCTACTTTAGGTCTAGTCTTGCGTGTATTTTCATTCTGTGCCTCTTTTTCCAGTGTAATGGAAGATTTATGTGTGGTCTGTAATGTCTTTATTTTTGGTGGTTTTACATGAAAAACAATACTTGATTGTAAATCAGATGTTTGCATGCAGGATGACTCATTGATTTCCAGTAAATGTCATGTAAAAGAATGAAGAAGACAAGTTTGTTGTAGAATAAACGAACCAATCTCCTCGTGTTTGGTTTATGTCGGTCTTCGGGGACATATGAAACCTTGTCAGAGTGGCAGATTGGAAATGATTGGTTGAACAGAGTGCTCCTCGCCTCCTGGGTCATCATCCATATGTTTAGGTTAGCTGGGTGAATTCAGCCACAGAGCGGCTGGCCACATATGGACACAGTTTTTTTTTCAAATTTTAGACCGCCATTACCACATAAACATAGTAATCATTCTCTTTACAAGGTTTCCCAGTCTGCAGCGGAAAAGCAGGATTTTCAGAGACATTTACATGTATACTTCCTCTCAGCATGAATAAAATCATTGCCTGAAAAGAATCTCAAAATCAATCCCATATGTAAATACTCACGGGAGAGACATTTGGGTGAGTGTATTGCTCATGCAGGGTCTGGCAGCTTTACAACGGAGCCAACCTGACTCAAGCCAAGTGACATCTTAGAAGTCGGGTCTGTTTTTTTTTGTTGTTTTCTTTGGCTCTCACAGGATGAGAGTGCAGCCGAGCATTTAAGATGCAAAACCAGCCACGAGAAAGAGGAGCTGTTTTCGTTAAAAGCACACGGGCTCAGGTTGCATATCTGTTTGTGAAAGTCATACTAAGCTGTGTTAATATCCATTGCAGGTTCTGCGAGGGAATTTCAGCAGCTTGAAAGGATATTGCCATTATTGGCTTAAATATTATTCATGGGTTAAATATATATCCTCTGAGAGACGCTGGGAAGAGAACAGAGAATAAAATAACTTAGGTCATACGAACATGTGGTATTAATGGCAAATCAATTCAGTTCTTCTGTTACATAACATGGGCCACACAAGAGGAGTCTGCTTGAATTTTAAAATGAGGTTTACTGAGGTTTGTGGAAAATATGTTGTCCTTGATACTGACCTTAAAGCAAAGTCCTAACTACTTAACAAAGACTCCATTCATATTTAGTCATTCATATTTTTTTTTGTTTTTTGCTATCAGATATGCAACCAAGAAGCATTCAAGGTGGACTGAAATCCAACTGTTCTGGCTAGATTTTAAGTGTAAGTGGATACTCACAGGGTCAAAGGCAGCAGAAGTGACACTGAAATGGGAATTAAATTAGACATCGTTCTCCCTGTCTCATTAAAGCAACAGGAAAAGTGATTTCAACACATTCTGTACGCGTATCTGACCCCGGATCAGTCCAATCACTGAATAATCTGTGTGGGCGAGGGAGCAGCATGTGTGAAGATGACAGCATCTTTGTTTTGCTGTAGTTCATCAGTGTGTTTTTATTTACACACAGCTGTTAGCTAACACTAGCTAAACTGTTATTGTTGAAACTGAAGTGCAAAAGTGCAGAAATCATTCTTCTTCTGGTGTTTTTGGCAGTTAACAGCTTCAGATATGCAATCATATTTGTTTCAATTTTAATTGGTGCAAAATTACTGATTAAGTAAAGATCTCAAAGATATGACAAAAATATTCAGACAAGGATGAAAGATAACATGATTTCATAGGTCTAAACTAAAGTAGATCAAATCTTATATGGATTGTCTCTGGAAGTATAAAAGGGGCCTAATATCGCACTACGTGGATTATTGCAAGCTGTGTTTCTGATATACTATAATCCATGATAGCGCATTGATCAAACAAGTGATCAAGCACACAATTAACTACATAACTAATGAGAGCAAGCAACAAAAGACAGAGTGTGCTATGTGTGTTCGCACAAAAGTGTATTTCCCCGTCTTTGTTTGCACGTCTGTGTGCGTAGGTGAGTACGTGCACGAGCGTGTGCAACTTTGTGTGTCATTTTCTACAAGCAGGCTCATTATAAAACCAATTAAACCCGCCTTACACTCATTATGAAGCTGTGGGGCTTAAGGAGAGATTGAGGACCTGTTGTATTCTCAGAGGGCTTCTGCTTGGTCAGCCCTGTTTTAAATGATAAAACCACTTCTAAATCCACTGAAATCAAACACCGCAGATCGGTCACGATGGGTCAGTATTTGTCTGAGCTCATCCCTGCACCCCTGGCTCTCACTCAGCCTCATCATACCCAACTAAAAACACACTGGGCTCAGTATCTGTCCTCCTCTGAATGATTGTTGTTTTTTAAAACATGGTTTCACCACAAAAACGCTTACATGCTCTGGTTTCTATCTGTGCTATTTATGAGATGACGAGTGTGGGAAAAAAATAATGTAAACTGCCTCCATTACTGTGTAGGATTGTGGTAAGGGAGAGGAGAAATAGGATAAGGAGGAGGAGGAGGAGGAGGAGGAGGAGGAAGAGTAAGAGCAAGAGAAGACAGGGTAAAGAAAGAAACCAGACAATGAGAGAGAGAGAGAGAGAGAGAGAGAGAGAGAGAGAGAGAAAGAGGCTTAGCTCAGAGATAAATCTGTCCATGAAATAACTATTTACACGATTGTGCACAGTGTTGAGGTAATGACCTGTGAGAGACAGACTGTGCCCTCTTATGATCTGGAATCAACAGACAATCACGTCACTATTGTGCTCATTACTTTTGTGTTTTTCTATGAGGAAGATGACGTCCCACCCTCCCTGTACCGCTCCATATGTACACTCCCACCCACATAAACTACACAGACACACTTGCACATCCCTCTTCTTCATTCTTGGCTGGTGAAGCTGACGGTTGGAGAGGCACAGCTGCCTAGAAGGTGGAGGCGTGATTGATTGATGAAGTTTTGGTGCCCAGGGGATCCAATCATATAATCAGTTTGTATTGATTGACTGTCCCCATTGAGAGACTGCGGAGGCTTTGCCACCATGTGTGCGAGCAAAGACCTGGCACGCATTCAAAAATCTTCAGGAGTCAAATTTGATTTGGGTGGTGAGGTCGCCTAAGTCCATGCATCGGGATGCATGCAGGGAAGACTGGCATAATTGCACTGCAGACGTTTCGCAACAGTTGCACAATTCTCTGCTCCAATTCCTAATTAGCTTGCATTTATTTCAATTATTGAGAAATTAATTCAGCTTTACTGTAATTGCATGACATGGTTAATGATCCAATCTCCTGGGAATTTAAATAGGACTTCAACCTGGGTTTCTATAGCTAATGAGCATTTTTTTCCCTGTCTAGCTTTATTCAGACTTTTCTCTCTGTAATTTCACATCTCTGACTTATATTTGAGGTGTTAAGTTATCATTACATATGATGCAATTCATGCAATTTAAAAATATTTATATTTTTGTGAAATGAAAATTGAAGCAGCCCTTCTGGTTTATAGGTGGGCAAAACACTTGATTTTGCAATATAAACCACAAGAACAGGGAGGTTTGTCATAGTGTTGGGTAAATGTGAAGTTAAAACACTACTAATGGGTAGTTTATTGGCAATAGTAAAAAGGTTTTTCAGCTTAGTCACCGCTTTACATCATACAAACAATTTCACATCCTCACAAGGCTGCCTTTCAACAGCTCCGACGTCAGAAAGCCACTTATTATAAAGACAGATCTGCTTACTTGTTTGCTTCACTTGCAACAGCACATCTTGTTTGTAGGCAGAGGTGGGAGAAGAGAATCGAAAAACCCTTCACCACTGGGCATCTGTTCTCCATGCTTGCATTTAATGAGCCCCAAAAGAGTGCTGCCTGAAAGTCACTCCAAAGTCAAATTAAAGCTGAGCCCACTGAACGTTTCAAAATTCGACTGCGTCATGGGTAGCTGTAACCTCAGGGGTGGATTTAGGTCAGAGTCGTATCGGCCAATTGGACTGCCGAATGAGTTGCAGCAGATCCATCTTTATTTCCTCTTTTAAGTTACACCTTTATAATGAACGTACCTTTTCTTTACCTGGAATGAATAAATGAGAGATTTACAGTGCAATTTGCTCATTACCACAAGTCAAGAGGGAGTTGGTGCAAAAAAGGAGCAAATAACACTTTTAATAATCTAGACTACTTATTGTGCAAGCAGAGACATAATAAAAGCTAACACATATTAGAGAACCTGTATAAATCTCAAGTGAATACAAATGTAACTTGTTGTTTTTAAAAGAAACACTCCAACATTTGAGAAATTTATATGCTGTGTTCCCAAGAGTTAGACAAGAACATCAACATAAATTTACTTGTAAATTCTTTGCAAGCCAACTCTGACGTGTTTAGCCAAATGTTACAAAGAAGAATGAAAGCCCCAAGAGGATAAACTGATAAACTTATTTCTGGCTAGCCTTTTAGCAACAAGATACAACATGTAGACATGGCAATTTGGGAAACGTTGGAAGATGTACTCTTACTTTTAGTGGAGGTCAGCAGTTTCTTGTGCTTCAAGACTTTGTGCTAAGCTGTGCTAAACACATCCATCAATAAGTCTGTGAAGGTTTTCGGTCTCAGGTCTTAGAAGAGGTAAATCCGGGGCAACTGTACTTGGTTTTATATCCATGAATTACATTTCACCTCTCATACAAGAGGCTTCTTAAGTGGGGAAATCCAGGTATTCAGCCTTGGTGGGATCGTTAACTAGGCAGCTGCTTCCACGCTCCTTGTTTTTGTGACAACTATCGTCAGAGACCTTATCAGTCTTTTCTATTCTTTTCTTTTCTTTTCTTTTCTTTTCTTTTCTTTTCGACTCCTGTCATAACAGCGAATGAGAACCTTTCCCAAATGTTAAAGTTTTAATTTAATGGGGCAGTATTTTTTTTTCTGTTCCCATTAACATGCTAACTGTTATTATGAACAAGTGTTTTCTGTGTAATTCCCCATAAGCAGCTTCTCTGTTAATGAGTTAATGTTCTAAATGACTGCTATACTGGAAGAGAGTTTATCTACAACTGATTAGTCTGATGATCAGATAAGTCTATTTGTCAACACAGAACAAAATGAAATGGCTTGTACACGAGGACATTTTGTACAGATGGGCATTTTGGCGAAACGATTAGACAAATGTGAATAGACTCATCGTTTTTGCTTCTCAGTGTATTGAAATGACCAGGCATTGCTCCAGTCCCCAAAAGTGAAGAAATTCAAGATTTATAACCATTTGGAGAAAGAAAATTTACCAAACTCAACACAAGATAAAAGTGAAATTGGATGGTCATCAAATTGAAAACATGGTGCTTTTCTCATAAAGCTGTAATTTAGAGAATATTTTCCTCATAACACCAGTGTTTTGGTGGGACTGTGGGAGCTTGCAGATGCAAAATGAAACATACAAAGCATAAAAAGTCAACAACAGATGTCTCTCTACAGATGTACAGTAACAAGTTAGTCACTATATGTCCTGCAGCGGGGCATTCACTAACCATTCATCTCTGTATTTGTCTATGTCTCTGCAGATCAGAGTGGACGCTCCTCTGGAAGGAGGAGTGCTGTACGAGACGGTGACCGTGATGAAGGATAGCAGCTCCATCCTCCGGGACATGGCCTTCTCCCTGGACAGGAACTCTCTCTATGTCATGTCTGACAATCAGGTGAGGAAACGCCCTCATTTTGCTGCTGCTGTCAGGAGAAACGCCAAGTGGCGGGGTGATGTAGTGAGTAGCGAGACCGTCCTTCAGTTGGAAGCCCGCGGGTTCAAGCCCCGGTGACAGTGAGCACGCTGACATGTCCTTGAGTGAGACAGTATACAGTATGTGTAGCATGAAATTTGGAGCTTTACTTGACATAAAAGGGTCAACATAAAATATAGTATTTACATGTTTATTGACGTAAAACTCCGAAGTAATTTCAATTTAGGATTATAATTGGATCCAGTTTATCAGGATATTGCAAAAAGAGGTGGCTTTTTTTTCTGCACAGATACCAGCACTGCAGTCAGCATTATTATTGTGAACAGTTTGGGAATTAGCAGTAAAACAGTTTCAAACCAAAAAACATTTATTTATGTTAAATGATGAATTAATTCTATTTATTTGGAATCCTACCAGATGATTATGACTTATCCCCAAAATCCAATGTGACATTTCCCAAACATTCACAAGCTGTATGTCTAGAGTAAGGGGTTTTTAAATATGCAAGCTGTGTGTAAGGGGATGGACCACTGTTCTAATTACTTATCCATGCGAATCGACTTAACAGTGCATGCATCTTTTGTACATTACACGCACCACGCGCACACATCCCATAGAAAACCATTAGCTGCTTCTTTTACTGTGTGGCTATATCCCCCCCTCGTCTGCTTCTCACTTGGCCCAGCATCACAGACGCGAGCAGTTGTTGTTGTTGTTGGACGATATTCTCTGCACTCATTGGAGATAAGAGTGAACAGTGGTAATCACTTTCAACTCCCATCAAGTGATTATTTTGGCGCGGCTGCATGGCACTGTGAAATGGGATTAGGTGTCAGTGCGGCCATAAAAAAAAAAGAAAAGCCCCTATCATTGCTCTCAGTTGTCTTCTCAGTGCTGGAATGTATTGAGCCAGAGTCACTGGACGGGGAGGCAAAGGGCACTGGGACAATTGCAGCTGTGTCACTTATTTCAGAGTGGTGCCAAAACTCTTTTCTGGGTGCTCAAAAAAACATTCAGAAAACCTACAAAAGCATCAAGTTTAAGAAAACAAAGGATGTCATCTGAAAAGCGAGCAAGAATAGAGACAGTATTGTGTTGAGTACTGTCTTCTAAAACAAATCAAGGCAGCTCTTCTTTCTGTGTGATAGACTGGAAGAGACAGGACATCACTTATTGATGAGCTCTGGTCGTTCAAGGAGAGACACATGCTTCCTTCAAGGAGATAGCCAGCTACTGTTTTCAGTCCGCCTCCAGTGACACATAATAACTGAGCAAAAAACCAAACCCAGCTTGGCCAGGCATTTTCTCTCAATATTAGAACAGCTTTGGCTTTGTAGCCTTGAGGAGCACAGAACAGAGTAAAGCCTTCCTCTTTCTGTCTCCCTCTCCATCTTTGCTCAGCTTTCCCTTCAGACTTTCTCGCAGCTCGGGTAAGGAATCCCAGAGGGAGAGGGCTTCACTCACAGATTTCCCACATTTCCAGTAGATCCCAGAGATGAGAGATTTTCTGATTCCTGGGAGCCAAACAATACAGGAATGATGTGGAATGAAGAGCGAGGCACAGACAGATTTGGCTGAGATCAGCCGACCCTTGTGGAATAACAATGAGCCTCTCTGTCTCCTGCCGAGTGAAACACGCAGGGTTAGCATGATGATGAAGAGTGAGGAGAGAAAAGAGGGAATCAGTGTGTGTATGTCTGTGTGCTTTGTGTTTGTGCGTGTCTGAGTCCGCACCAAAACATCATTTGGGAACCATTATTGATATATATAAAGAAGGCAGTTAATCTTTTTTCTTCTCTCACTGTGTACCTTTAGTTTGATAATTTCTAAGAATAGAAATGCTCACAATCCAAACACAAAATAACCTCAGTGAATGTCACTCGTCTGTCTGAGAAATGAAAGCTAAGGCTTTAAACCTTATAGAAAGGGGGGAAAACTGCTGCAGGGTTTTTCCAGGGCAATCTCTCAAAGTGCCACTCTGTAAAATGTAAAATCATTGCATGAAATTCCATCCATCCACTTCTTTCTCTTCACCACGGTCTGTCGATCGTCCATCTCCCAACTGTATGTAGTTCCTACAGTAACCTTTGCTATCTGATGTACCTCCACAGCTCTATCAGATGAGCTCAAGTATCCCCATCACCATCTGTCCAAATGTGCTCATTTGAATGGATTTTAAACTGGAAACCATTATGCAACGTTATATAACATTCAAAACATATTGACCCTGGAATTATCAATACTTTTAGACTTGTTTTTTCAGTAACTTCAGTTTGCATTATACTACTAATATTTGGAGTGACAAACAAAATGCACATTTCAACCATTTATCAGCACTTTTAATGATTTAATTTAACTTCTTCGTTGATTTTCTAGTTTTGATGAACTCTTAACTCCAGCAGATTGTGTTGTTCAGGGTATATGCAGGTGTATGGAGTATACCTACTTATATTTCAATCTGCATTGGGTCAACCAACTTCTAAATGTGCTTGCTCATGGTGGGAATTGTTTGGTCTTGGTAAATAACATTATAAAGAGTACTGTCTAGACCTGTTCTACTGAAAGTGTCATGTGTTAACTTCTGTTATGATTGAACTGAATTGATGTACATCAGTCAGTTCTGTTCTGCAAGCTGAATATCTTTCCTAGGATGCTGAAGCCATAACATAGTTGTCCAAATTTCATGAGTAGATGGACTAAAGAATAAGGGATATTACTACTCAAAATGCAAAATTATGTAGTTGTTTAACCCATCAGTGGGTCAGAAAAATCTGCACTCCTTCTGTGGTTAATGTTGATTTCAAATGTTCCTTACTCCCTGAAGTTAAGAGACAATGTGCAAATACTACTCACGCTTTATGCAAGAGCCTTCTTACACATCCCTAAACCACTGGTGTACATGTGTTAACAGTTTGGTTTATGGGTTATTGTGACAAAAAATATACTAAAGTTCAGCCTCACTACAATTTGTTTGTTTCATTTTATCCTAAACAGAAATATCTGGATTCTGTTTTTAAATCAAAACTTTCCTTTGAAGTTATCTGAGCTACCCTAACACATACTCCTTGGCAACTCCAGAAGTACCTCGTGGAGTTCACATATTCCTGGCAGGGAATCACTGCTGTACAGCATATGGCTTTGAGAAAGTGATGGGGAAATGTAACCTGACAAAAGTGTAGATATGTTAGCTTTGGAGTGAAGCTAAAAATTCGCAATTTGGGGTTTTGGATACTGGATTCGTTCATGAGAATACATCACCTTGGATATCTTATTTATAAATTTAGAATGCTCCTCATAGGTGGAATAAGCTTCAGGACTCAAATGTTTATTTTACACTTTTTAATTGTATAACTTCTATTTATCTATCATCATTTTCTTTATCTCTTAGACATGTCAGGGTGTTTCAATTTTAAATATTAAAATAGTTTTCTGAGGCTGTACAATGACATCTAGCGTTAAAGTAAATTTGGAATAACTCCATCCAACCTCCCCCAATTTCATTTAATTTCTGCTGAGTCCTAAAAGCACAAAATCCTGGATACGACCTTATAACCCCATCCATCATGTGAGACCAACGTTCATGCGAAAGCTGTGGATTTTCCAGAGCCAGACTGAGGATATACAGTAGGATGACAGTAGTGCAGAGGTCTAAAAGCCTGCATGCTCATCTGACAGCATTCGTAAAGTTCCAGTAAATCCGGATGAAAGTGTTAAAGTGATAGCGGACTGGTGAGATGATTTGAGCATTAGTGAAGGGCATAACAGATGTGGTGAAAAGATAAAGATTTTGTAATTCCCAAAGCTGTAAAAGTGTACACGATCATCCGGGTTCCATGATACAATACATTTAAGAAAGCACAGCCAGAATGAGATTTTGCTTTTCAGGGAAATGGAAGATTTTCGTTGGTATTCTGTGCTTGCTTTGAATGATCAGTTTCTCCTGAAGAAATTATCTCAGAGAAGACTAGACAAACAAAAAGCTTGATGAGAAATACAACATAATGCATCTGCTCATGAATGATTTATGAGGCATCTACAGTACATTAAACATAAACTGAAGATGAAGGCTTATTTCAGTCATCCATGATTGTAAAAAGATGATAGGGGTGCACAAATGCATTAGACTGTGAAATGAAAACCATCCCCACAGTATAAAGTATGAACCAAAAATGGTATCTCCCAATTTAAGTTCACCATGAAATATCTGGATATAATCCTATCTATCATTACATTTCAATAAATATATATTATATGATGTCCACAATTGGTCTGGACACAATAAAAGGCAGACAAAAGAGTCCTGACCTCACCCCCAGGCTAGCCACTGTTCCACTACAGTAGTTTCTGGAGCTCAATACTCATTCAACATTTCTGTCATTCATCTTTCTGCAAAAATGATCTTGGAGTTCACTATGCATCAAATAAACAAGCATCTACAACAACACTTGATACTTAAGGTTAAATCCTCAGCGATCTAAACAAAATTAAAAGATTAGTTTGTGAGCATGCAAAAAAAACTATCTCACATGAAGATTTACTAGCACAGCAGTGTGGGTACTCATTGTAACAATTGGTTTTTCCATCCACTAATGCCCCATCGTGACGTATCTGTCTAAAAGCATCTACACCATTCAGCATTGTCTGCCTGCTACAGCAATGTTGGACTGGCGACCATTTATTGATGCTTAACCTGAGATGATCTTGTGAAAAAAAGTGTTCATTAAAAGTTGCTAAACAACAATATTGAATAATAATAAGAATAAAATATATTTCTACAATCCTTACATAGACATTTGGAGTGAGCTGCACAAAAGTTTGTAAGTAAAGTAATATAGTATAGTGATATTAGACATTAGGCGGCTGTGGTTCGGAGGTAGAGCGGGTCGTCCACTAATCAGATGATCGGAGGTTCGATCCCCGGTTCGATCCCCTCCAGTCTGCATGTCGAAGTGTCCTTGGGCAAGATACTGAACCCCAACTTGCTCCCGAAGGCTGTGCCATCGGTGTGTGAATGTGTATGAATGGTTAGCTCCTCAAACTGATGAGCAGTTGGCACCTTGCATGGCAGCCAATGCCATCAGTGTGTGAATGTGTGTGAATGGGTGAATGAGATATGTAGTGTAAAAGCGCTTTGAGTGGTCGGAAGACTAGAAAGGCGCTATATAAGTACAGTCCATTTACCATTTACATTCGTAACATTAAGAACAAACAGAAAGAACAAATCAGGGCAAGGGAGCATCAATAAAATGCTGTTGAGAATAAATATGTATAGGATGACAAAGGACATGTCTTTGGATCTTATTTGGATTCAACGCTGTGCATCCCTGCTCAGGTCAGATCCACTAAACAAATCAACTGTGATGTGCAGCGAGAGCTTCACATTTGATCCTTAGCTGGGCGGCGGAAAGCAGAACAGCCATAGCTCTCCCCTTGTAAAGGTCATGCTGCCTAACAGCCACAGACCAACTTTCTTAGACGAGCTCCAGTCCACAACAATTCATGGATTATCCCCCTACAGATATGGAGTTAGAACCTTCAGCCCCTCCCGTGCTACAAAATGATTTTGCTAATGGAACGCACCAAATGGGCTCTGAACTGCTGGAAAAAAAGAGAGAGAAAGTTATTTTATAGGGAGCAGCAGATAATCCATTTTGCCAACACAGACCTGAGAGAGAACCACTTATGCTATCAAGAGCACAGGAGACACTCTAATCCATAATCCACTCTTCATTTGTGATTGCTTACATCAAGAAATTGCTTGCATCATACGTCCAGGCTTCGAATAATAAAGTATA
Source organism: Argyrosomus regius (assembly GCA_946959425.1). Classification (NCBI taxonomy): domain Eukaryota; kingdom Metazoa; phylum Chordata; class Actinopteri; family Sciaenidae; genus Argyrosomus; species Argyrosomus regius. The sequence continues at coordinate 13,533,953 of OX336885.1, forward strand.
AAATAACTGGGCTCAAGCTGCAGCTCTAACCTGGTTTTGTATGCAGGGATGGTGCTGGCCGTGAGACAGCAGTGACTCTCACAGAAGCTACTGTAATGGAGAGCTTATGCTTTGCCAGACATTCACGCATGGAAGTGGCAGAGAGTGTTTGGTTGTCTGCCTTTTTGCTTGTGTATGCCCCTGTGTGTGTGAAAAACAGCAGTAAAAACCTATACTGTGTAATTACTACAGCAGGAGTCGTCATGTTTTAGTAGAAAAGTTGAATACGTTGATAATATTTCTGCAAAAATTCTTCTTAGATAGTTGCGGTGTCATTTCATGAGATTTCTGACATCGAAGAAAAAAACAAATCTGTGGGCAGAACCACAACGCTGCATGTAGAAAATTTATGTCAGCAGCCAGAAGTAGAAAAAGAAATGGGTTGTTTTCCTCTGGGATATTCGACAGTGTGAGCTGTTATGAGGGTTCCAGATATTGCAAAATAGACAACATGATGAAAAGGGCTTTGGTCTCTCCTCATCAAAACTGCTCATTATTTCATCAGAATGTTTCGGTTGCACATCATTGTTGACCTTATTTCCACTCCATGGCAGCCATTTGTAACTTTTGTCACATTAAGAGATGGAAACTTTAGTAAGAATTTATATAACACGCAGTAGTATTATTTGAACATGTGCAGGTCAAAATACTTTATCTAGTTTTGTTTGGTTTATGTACGTATATATTATTTTTTGGGATAACATTGTATATCATGTACAGTATACAGTATGTGTATATACTGTAACCTCCCTAGTTGGATTTAGAATTTTTCAGGATATAACTGCATTTATTGCAATTTGGTGTGTTTAATATGAGTATAATTCTGTTTCCCTACTTGATAATGTGTGTGAGTCTGATTAAGCATACATGAAATTCTTTGCTAACTCTTCTACTAGCAGAAAATGTTTAAATAAATCCCAAGCAGGGCAGCAACTATTTGAAATATCAACTAATCAACTGTAATTTTCTAAAAAAAATCTACTAAATGGTGAAGAAAACTTCCCTTGGTGGCATCATCATGTCACATCTTATCTGGATCGCAGTCCAAAGATATTAAGAAGACTGATGTAAAATGAAATATATAAAATAGAATAACACGTCACTCACTTGACATTTTTGCTTGAAAAATGACTGAAATTATTAATTGATTATCAAAATAGTTGCCAATTAAGAAGTTACGCGTTGGCCCAGACGGTTTTTCTTGTGTGCTGCAAGCCTCTTCTTCAGTGATAAAAAGTGTTTAAAGGTCCAGCGTGTCAGATTTAGAGGGCTCTATTTACAGAATATGGCAGAAATTGAGAGACAGAATGTTTCAGTGTATAATCACCTGCAAATAAGAATACTTATTTAACTTATTTAATAATACAGTTTTTATTAGGGGTTAATTAGTGACTGTAAATTTCTCATAGGTGTGAATGTGAGTGTGGATGGTTGTTTCTATGTGCCCTATGATGAGCTGGCGACTTGTCTAGAGTGTACCCCGCCTCTTGGCCTAAGTCAGTTGGGGTAGGCACCAGTCTCCTGCGATGCTAATGAGGATAAGTGGTTACAGAAAATGGATGGATGGATGGATGTTTTTGTTATCTTAGAATGAGCCTTTTATATCTATAGTCATCACAGGTCCTCTACTGCAGTAGCCCAGAACAGACAAATGAAACACTGGCTATAAATAGGGGTTTCCACGCTTTTCACGTGTTTCATGGCCACTGTACAGTAGTTTCTCCTGCATGGTAGGTAGGTATGGGTGAGCTGAGAAGATTGCAATCTGGAACTACACCGAACTAATACAACTACACTAGATGCCACTAAATTCTAAGGCTGGTCCTTTGATTTAGAAACAAAATGACAACTTCAGTCTCACTTTATTCATAATTATAAAATGAGCTTCTCAATCTGGGAATAGTAAACACCTCAAATGTGGCAGGACGGTGCCTAATTAAAGCACCAATGTACAACTAACTAACAGGTTAACTAAGGCAGCTGCAAAATTCCTACTTCAAATGCAAACCTGGATTCAGATCCATTAACCGAATGTTTGCATACAGACTGTATGTCAGTATGAGTGTCCTGTTGGTTTGGGACACTTTCAACACTGTCACATTGTTCCTGGGTTCAGTTCTTGGGCTGTTGAGACCTGTTGCATCATGTCATACCCCCACTTTAACTTGCTTTATTTCATACATCTCCATTGTAAAGACAAAAATTCCATGAAATGATCAAAATAAAAAATAAAAAAGATATAAAGCAATGTACACAACAAAAAGGCCAAATTGGGCTTCACTTTCTTGTGCATGGCTGCCACTGAAATCGTATCAGTACGTTTCTAAACACCAAAATGTTGTTGATACTATGTGCAAACAGAGAACAGTGCACTTTTTATTCTCCTTTTGAAAACCTTTTTGCACTGTCTGCTTTTTAATAATTCATCTGTGTATCTTTTGTAACATGCGCTACTCCACATTTTAACCCTAACTTCCATTTCTCTGCTTCAGGTTGCTCAGGTCCCCGTGGAGGCGTGTGAACAGTACGGTACATGTGCTGAGTGCCTGAGCTCTGGTGACCCTCACTGTGGCTGGTGTGTCCTGCATAACATGTGAGTCAGTTTCCTCTATTTTCTCACATACGCACACACGACCGCGGAGGGAATTAAACCCACATTATTATTGTTTTCCAAACAGCTCGTAGAATGCTATAAATAAGGCTCATATGATTTGTGCAGTTTAACCGACTTACTGTGCATCCTGGAGTTCATTATTATCAACAGCTGGTGAGAAACATTAAACCAGGAAGTGGTTGTTGGACAGTGTGATCCCTCTTAAATAGCACTATTTAGGACAGCAGAAACGGCATGCCCACCACATTTTATTGTCTGTCAGGCTGGAGGATGGCTGGAGTTAATGGAGGAGGGAAGGATTAGCCTGTGAGTCACGGCTGGTGTACAAACTGCACCTTTACATACCCGGGGAACATTTTGGACCTGACGGAGTAAGCTTATCTCTTCCATCTTAATTATCTGACCCCCGGGTTAGCTTGCATAATACCTTGATATGGCGCAAAGGGGATTCATGAGATTAAAACCCTGTGTTTCTGAACCAGCTGCTGTGTTTGAGGCTGACCTCAGCCAGGGATTTACCCCCGCCTCATCATATGACGTCTGCGTTTCAGCTAGCAATGTGTTGATGGTGATCAGCATTATTTAAACTGCAGCTCTCGGTGTTATCAAATCGCCAGTGAAGTGAGAGGAAAAAATAATGCCTCGTTTTAATCTAAATTAGCTCATTAAACAGTTGTTTTCCCTTTTTTTTCCTGAGTGCTGTCTTTGTCTGCAAGTCCCATTACGCAGTTTATTTAAATGAATGCCTTACACTTATCAGTGAACAGATAGGCTGCTGTTCCCTCAAGTAACCCAAAGTGAATCATGATCCCTCACGCTGCAGAATGAGGCTACTTTATTTTTTCTCTCTATTAAATCCAGATTGGGGTCTTTTTCTAGCCTCTGAATGACTCTTACGTAGACCTCTTTTAGGATCCCACCCCTGGCAACGGTGCACTAAAGCACTCTGATACAGTGTGTGTGTTGGCGGGGCATGCTGAATAGCTGAACATGTACAAAGCCTGAAGGAAAAGGGAACAAATGGCTCCATCAGACAAAACACGGTGAATAAAAGAAATAGGAGATGAAAGGCATCGTCTTTTTTCGGAAGCACTTCAGCTGATGAGCGGTCAGGAGGTGACTGTCTATACTCCTGTGGCTCTGGTCCGCCTCAAGGAGCCGAGCCAGCAACAGCTGTCACCGTGTTTCCATTCCGCCTTTATATTGTGTTGTAATTACAGCGGAGGCCTCAGTGCTCTTTGAGCTCTCTCAGGAGATGCCACCCCCTCAACTGCATCTCAGAGTGTATTAAGCACTATCTCCTCTCGCTGTGCGCATTACACATTTAAAAGAAAGAGATGATGGTGTACAGCCGAAATAGACTCCGAGTTCACCCTTACAATTTAACTTTACAGCTCAGAAACTCTTGTTCTTTTTTAAATCAGTGTTTAAACACAGCCTGCCTGTTACTATCAGAGCCTGCAGAGACCCAACTCTTAGAAGACCTCCTACAAAGAAATAAGTATCAGCACAGCCACATCTCTAAAACAAATCCCCATTTCTAAAACTGGACAAATTGCTAAAACTTTTTAAAATCCTTTCTATCCCTTTTCATAACTTTAAATGTATTTTACTTTGCATTTCTCTCTTATAAGATTATTCTGAGGTCACACTATGGTGCCAACCCTTTCACATCTTACTTATAATTGCCTGTTGGGATCCAAAAGCTTATTCCTCTGTTGCACTGCAGTGTAATATGCTCTGCAGAAAAGCACAGTAGAAAAGTAAATGGAAATTTCTGACCAAGCATCTGACTGAAAGCCACGTGAAGGAGATGACCAGCTAAAAAACAATATAAACATGCACAATCCTGTATTCTGTCAAGTTTGAAAAGTGCATTAAATGACATTAGAAACACTTTAAATTGATAAATGAGTGATAGATAAGATACATCTATATAGTATAATCTGATGCTGTTTACCTACAAATCTAACCAAATCTAGATTACCTAATAATCTAAGACTATGCACAGCTATGCTAGCAGCTCTGTGAGGCTATACTCAGGCACATCAATGCTTTGTGCTGCTAACAGTCTCCAAAAGAACAGTTTCTTTCTACCACTGTCCCCTCTAAAACTGACTTTAATGCTCCGCCCCATACATGTTACATTAACGTAAGATCTAATGAAAGATCTTTGAGTTTGTTGTCCATAATTCATCATTAAAGTTGCTGCATTATGTTATACATTTTTTAAATAATTACTCTCTCTTTCTCCACAGGTGCTCGAGGAAGGATTGGTGTCAGAGGGCTGAGGAGAGTTTCCGTTTCGCCACTGACATTAACCGCTGTGTGAAGGTTATCGCTCACCCGGACAGCATTGCTGTATCAGCACATAGTGTCCCTGTGAGTATGCTTATCATCCCACCAATCACTGCTCTGTCACTCCACTCACAATGCTCACGTTTATGAGCAATCGCTTAGAGTAGCCTTGTACATCCGCATGTACAGTAAGTATAAGCCTGATAGAGAAGATTAGTTTTGTGAGAGATGAAGGATGATTCTCCCTGTATGGCATCCACTTTATTTATTTTGGTTCAAACATGTATACTGAGGGATTGGAGACTAATGTGAAAAAATTAGGTGGGAGTTGTTTTTGTGAAAGTGAGCTACTCTGTCTGCATCTCTAATGCATCTGCCAAAAGATGATTAAATTTCCTAAAAGCTTAATTCATCTGTTGTACAGTAGCCAAGAGCACAGAGGAGGAAAGTACAGTAGGAGCTAAAGATTATTTTAAGGGAATAGTTTGACATTTTGGGCAATGCTTTCTTGCAGAGAGTTTGATGAGAGGATTAAATCCACTTTTGTGTCTGCCTGGTAAATATGTAGTTGGAGCCAGCTTGTGAACAGAGACTGGAAATAGGAGAAGCAGCTAGCCGGTCCAAATGTAACAAACCCTGTCTACCAGCACCCCTTAAGCTCACTAATTAAAACTGTATATCATTTATTTACTATGTACAAAAACAACAAATTATGGTTTTACAGGGAGGTTATGTCCTGGACTACTTACTGGCCAAGAGCAGCAAATGTCTCGGGTCAATTTTGTTGTTTTTACAGGCCGGCTTTTGTACGGATTATACCAACAAGATTTAACATGTTAATTAGTGAGCTTAAGTGGTGCTGATAGGCAGTTTTTGTTTCCTTTGGACAGAGCTAGGCTAGCTGTTTCTCCCTGTTCCCAGTTTTGGAAAAGAGAGTGCTAAGCTAAGCAGCTAAGCTAGCTATTTCTTGGCTCCAGCTTCATATTTAACAGACAGAAGAGTATAAGAAGACTGTGTTGGCCAGAAAACCTATAATACTTCCCAAAATGTGGAGCTCATGTAGAGTAACGTGTTATAACTGTCATGGTATTCAAAATGGTACATGTACCAATGCACCAGGCCAGCCTCAAGTTCGGTTCATTAAATCTTCCCTTCTCCTATTTTTTTTTTTGTCTAGCTTCTGCTGGAGGTGAATAATGTTCCAGACCTTTCTGCTGGGATCACCTGTTCATTTGGCCAGCAGGCTCAAATCGAGGGGCACGTCAACGGGAACAGGGTTATGTGTCTGTCCCCGGCTGGGAAGGAGGTCCCTCAGATACCAGAAGGACAAGGTGAGCTCCAATATCATGTGTCAAAACAAACAAAGAAGTTATATACTACAGCCTTAATATAAAGATTCAGACTGATGCCAATGTCAGGTGGGGAAAAAAAAACTAAATTATCAATATTCCAGACACAAAAAACAGCCTTCTTTTCAAATTGACCACCTTGAGTTTTTTTGTTTATCCAAAGAGTTTAAGTACCAAGGAGCAGTACAATTTTCTCAGAGCATATACAGTAATCCTTCAATTGAAGTTTCTGACTGAAGGTTTTCTCACGACAACAGCAGTGTGCCCTTGCAGAGACGCAGACACCAGGTGGCTCTTTGCAGAAGTGTGATAAAAGTATTAACATTTATTCGTTCTCATTTTGACCTCCTCTTTTCACTCATTGTTTTCCTTCTCTCACCCGTCCTTTCTGTCTCTCTCTCATCTCTTTTTCACACTATTCCATCCCTCCCTCCCTCTCTCTCTCTCTCTCTCTCTCTCTCTCTCTCAGACTGGGCCGGCGTGGAGCTTCGTCTAAACTCAAAGGAGACCGGTCAAATGGTTGCCAGCACGGAGGTGAAGTTCTACAACTGCAGCACACATAAAACGTGAGTCCAGCAGCTGACGCTCCCTCCCCACCGCCCGCCCGCCCGCCTCCCCACCGCCACCTTTGATTTGTTGAATAGATAGAAAAGCACAACTTAATTTAGGCCAATGATGTCCTGATGCTCACAACTCTACTTAAGATCAGGCTGTTAGATAACCTCTGAGTTCAATTTATCTGTCAGGTTTCATTTAAATCAACATGATGCATTTGCCATGGCCTGTTTGTTTCAACTGCTTATAGTGGCAGTTTGTGGGCTTATTTCTTATAGCTCTAAAAACAAATCACTACTGATTTCAATTATATTTTCAATGCTCTTTTTTTTTTATAGATACACTCAAATTTGTTACACACATTCACACCTGGAAACTGCACTCGCATTGTTCATAACCGAGCAGCTTTACTGGTGCAGCTGAGTATGCCTCGCTGTAGGCCAACAGTCCCCAAGGACTCCTAAATAGATAATCATTAGACTCGCACACCCCTTTATGTCCAGAGAGGTCCCACCAGAGAACTGTGTTGTTGTAAGATATAAAACATAAAACATTTTAGATTTCTAACCTTTCTCTAGTGCCTTGAGGGTAGATCAAACAATGTAAATTAAAGAGGACTTTATTTAAATGCTCATCTGTTTTACACTGCCAATAAAAACTTCCTGACTGGGCACGGAGGCTTGATTTTGAGCCATTATGCTAATGTCAATTGTATTTACTGTTAACATTAAACTATGACAGGAGTGTTTCTATCTGAATAACAATTACGAGCGCTGCTACAAGGGTGGATCTTATTAGGATGAATGCCAATTAGCAGCATTTGTCAGCTTTAAATGAAGTCTGCAAATCAGAAACTTGATGAGTTTTTTTAGCTCCAGAAATGCCACATCATTCAATGTTGAATTACTTACTTCAAAGACTGACATTTTTACGTTTTTGTCCACTCCCTGTGAGAGGTAAAGTGGTACAGTTGAGAGACAGAAAGTAATATTTCCTTTCTCTTTTCAAGTGTTACTGGGGTTTGAACTGACAGCTGTACATGCACACTTCACTAACCTTTAACAGTGCAGTGAATTATACTGAACCCTGAGCACACAAAAGATGGATTCAGGGATATACAATAAGTTCACTCTAGGAGGGGACATTTGATTGATGATGTGTTCAAAGCTAAACCCAGGAAATTAGCCCGGAGTGGATACACATGCCACCTATTCAAAAATGCTCTTTGACTGTGACATGAATGTCCCGATACAACCACATTAAGCCATTAGAGAGAAACAGTCGGAGGCTCATCACATCCGCCCCACACCAATACGGCCTCCATTAGCTGCTGCGTGACCCTGTGAACTCCAGTGATTAATATTTCAGACCAAACACACTCCTAACCCAGCACCTCTTCCTCCACCTCCCCCACTACCACCATCACCTCAGCATCACATCACCCTCCATAATTAATTATACAGTGTTTGCAGCTCCCTGCCAGTCCGGCTCTATTAATACCCAACCCCCCAAATTTCTTTCTCACACACACACAGACACATACACACAAGCACACTATTTTATGTCCATACTGGCCCTGGGCAGCTAATTAATATCAAAATTTAATGGTGCTGCACTACATTTATTGGCATTTGTAGCTCGCTATGAGCTGCAGTATTGGAGTGCTGCTCGTGGTTTTATAGTTTCCTCATGGTTTCATCTTATTGCATGACCAAATTCAGGAGAGCAGACTTGGTGATGGTGTATGGATCTGTTTTCTGCACAGTGGTACACCTCTATTATACACAGCAAAGTCCACATACCCCCAACAGGAAAATAGGACATGTTCAATTTCCAGCTCTCCAATTGCTCTGTTTGCTATATCGACAGCTGTGCATCACCCATTTATGTTCTCTCCCACATCTTTACCTCTCACTTCTAAACCCAAAGTTGTATCACAATCACGTCTGTGTTTGTTGAACGAAAATGTGATTAAATCCAGTCTAAGAGGGTTATTTCCGAACAACTTTAATCCACAACTGATCGTTGGCTGCAGTTGACTGAATCAAGCCAGAGATGTTGTGCAAATTGTCGCTTTCATTCCAGAAATGTGTTGTTTTCATTACTGAATAAAATCTGAACGATAAAGCAAATGAATAAATCAATGAATTATGAAATGGAAAGCTCAGGTTGCTCAGTATACGCTATCAATATATGCACAGCATGGACATACAGTGTTCTTGTCCGATATACTATTACAACTGCGTGTGTCTCGAGTGACAGAGACACTTGAATAGTTACACTCCTGTCAAGACGTCACGCTTAAAGTCATTTGTTGTCATGTACAACATGGAAAGTGGAGACATCTGATCTTCCCATGAAACACACTGACAAGATCAGTCTCCCCTTTTTCAATACTCTTCACCCAAGAGAGCTAGATAGATGATGGGTAGGAAATAAAGAGGGATTCAGCTTTTTTTCTGTCAATGCAGTGCAACTCAATTTACAGGAGGTCTTACTAAAATGTTGCAGTATGTGGTAACATGTTCATTTCGTCCTGCAGGTGTCTGTCCTGTGTAAACAGCACGTTTCGCTGCCACTGGTGTAAATACCGCAACCTGTGCACTCATGACCCCAGCAGCTGTTCTTTCCAGGAAGGCCGAGTCAACGCCTCAGAGGTATTGTGCGCTCACATTAAGTGTGAGTTACGGTTTCATTAGCTGATTAAAATGTAGCTTTCAAGTGCACAGTTTATCTGCTCCTGTGTGACACTTTCACGTAAAAAAGATAAAGCTCCACTACCACCAGACTAAGAGTCGACATCCATGCTAGCTCTATGAATCCATGCAGCTCCTCTCTCTTGAATGTCTGTACTGAATGTCATGGCTATCCATCCATAAGCTGCCACAAACTGTCACCGCCATCCCTACAGCCACACCACGAGGCTGGGTAAAAATTACTGATTGGGCATTAAGAGGCTTACAAAATGCTGCGAAGATAATTTGATTTACTGCCCCATTAATCTCAGTGCTACATAATTCCTTCATGTTTACTGTATATAACACATTCATATGTATTAATACAGATTACAAGCACATAGACAAGACAGTTTTCTAACTACGAGTGCTATGATAATGTATGTTTGTTTTCACAGGACTGCCCTCAGCTCCTCCACTCTGGGGAAATTCTCATCCCGGCCGGCGAGGTCCGACCCATCACCCTGAGGGCCCGAAACCTTCCCCAGCCACAGTCGGGCCAGCGGGGCTACGAGTGCGTGGTGCACGTGCAGGGTGTCAGCCACCGTGTCACGGCGCTGCGCTTCAACAGCACCAGCGTGCAGTGCCAGAACAGCTCGGTATGACCTCAAACACTCCCAGTGGGAGTCTCACAGCTGTCAAATGAGGCACACAGCTTGGATGCTGTGTAGGCAAGGTACATAGGGTGCATGAGTGAATACCGCCTGAGGTGCTCAGCATACTGAGGAAAAAGTAGAGGAAAGGGAAAGTAAGAGTGATGAGGGGAAGTGTGAGAGAAAGCAGGAGAGTGATGGGGAGGGAAGGACGGCAAGGAAAGCAGAAAAGGATGGAAACCATGACTTCAATATGACCTTGATGTTGTTGTGTAAGATGGATATTGTCAGACTAACATCTAGGTGTTCACAGAGCATAAATGTGACGTTCCCAACAGACAGTGACAGGTTTGGGCTGAATACAGGAGATTTTTGGGGTGTTTGCTGCATGATGCAAATCACATGGGCTAAATTTCAATGCAGAGCATACCTTACTTACTCTGTGACAATGAATGAAAAGGCCATTTTCTTCAGATGTGGATGATCGGCCACCCCAGCCAGAGTTTGCGTCCCTACATGTCAAAGAGGAGAGGAGCAGACAAGCATAGCAGAAATGACAGATGGTTAAAAGCGTCGTCTCTCTGTTGCCCTTTCATCCTCTCATTTTCCTCCCACTCTGTCTTTCTCTGAATCTTTTTTTTACTCTATCGTCTGTCTCTCTTTCACTTTCTCTCACTCTGGATCCACTTACCGCAAACTCCCTCACTCTCTGTTTCTGCTTTTCAGTACATGTACGAGGGTGTGAAGATCAGTGACCTGGCAGTGGACCTCTCCATCGTATGGAACGGCAATTTCATCATCGACAATCCCGAGAAGATTAAAGGTGCTTCTGCCATCCATCACTGCCAGGCCAGAGAAGTGTAAAGCACTCAATCCACAGGGGATAGATGGGTCATAGAGATCACTTCAAGGCTTCCAAAGGGCCTTGAGAGAAAGTTCACAATAGCAGGGAGTGTTATCAAAAAGCACCTAATCACTAGTGTGCCCGGAGGGATGAAGGGTGAATCTTAATATTGCTCAGTTTGGCTCTCACGGCTGCTCTTGGCCTCCTCTCCATCATCATGCAAGAAAAGGTGCCTGTCAGTTGTCGTTGTGGGTTGTACATTAAATACAGTACATCCCTGTAGCCACGAATATACATAATGTCCATGAATTTTAACAGGCCTTGTCATTACATTAGGTAAGTTACTTTATATGGGCATAAATAAAGGCTTCTTACAGGAGACAGGATGGTAGAGACAGACTTCAAAGAAAGGTTTATTGGATTATTTAGGCGTATTTTTTCCTCAATGCTTGGAAGAAGAAATTCAAACAAACATGCTTCTTTTGAACTGAATTTTATAAACACATTTTCTCATTGAGTTCCCCAGCTGACTGTCCATGCTTATCGTTATTTTTGGAGTTGACTGTGAAGACCTACTGTTTAAAAATGTGTCCTGATTGGGTGATTCAATTTAAACAGTTGATTGAATTGTAACAGCACTCCCTGCTGGTCCAAATTTGGTTGTGTCTTTACAGAGTATTTGATGTTTGGCATGTTTTCGATACCTTCAAACACCTCACTACTGAGGCGTGAAATTACTCCATATTGTAACTAGGGTTGCAAAGGTACGGTACATTTCTGGTAAATTTCCAGAAACCTTTTGGAAATATTCCAAATGGGGAAGTCAAGCTTTGAAATTTGGGAAATATTCCAAATGGGGAAGTTAAGCTGTGAAATTTGGGAAATATTCCAAAAGGGGAATTTTGGAAATATTTCAAATTGGAAACTTGCCATGGGAATTATGAAAATGTATGGAAATTTATGGGAATTAACTGGAAATTGGGGTTAATTTAGTAATTGGAGGTAAGCTAGCATCATGATAGCATAGCCTCATAAATGGTCAATGAAATGATGCTAGTTATAGTTACAGTTATAGCACCTAACTTATCGGCTAGCTATCTTACTGTATGAATACATTTTCATGTGCTATTTGCAAGTTAAACATTAATACTATACATCAAATATATTTACCTCATAATATCATCAATATGTGGCTTCAATAGTCAACCTTCAATTTTGTAAATTCCCGGTTTATTCCTGTTAATTCCCATGGAAAGTTTCCAACTTTGAAAATTCCCAGAATTTTGCAACCCTAATTGTAACTGATCAAATATCCCCTGTGTCATCCTGCAGTGCACCTCTACAAATGCAGCGCCCAGCGGGACAGCTGTGGCATGTGTCTGCGGGCAGAGAGGAAGTTCCAATGTGGCTGGTGTAGTGGCGAGGGTCGATGCACAATGAAGCAGCACTGTCCTCCCATCTCTCCGTATGCTAGCCGCTGGCTGAACCTTTCTGCCAGGAATGTCAAGTGTACCAACCCACGCATTACTGAGGTCTGTTGTTTGTTTGTTTGGGCTGTTGCCCACTCAGTCAGTCAAGCCACGAAGCTTGAACACATAGTGTATTTAAATTTATACAAACACAAGATGTGAGTTTTAGCCAAGTAATTAGTCATTTAGAACAAGCAAGGCTCACTCTTCATGTCAATTAAAGCCTGGATTTCTTAAAATGAATGTTTGTTGTTGTTTTCTCGAACAATATTTCAGAAATTATTTAAAAAATCATGTCATGTTTGGGGTGTTTTGTTAGCATTAAAAAGCCAAACTGATTGACTGAGGTGCACCAGACAGAGAAACCAAGGTGAAGCAGGTTGTTACAGCAGCTGAAACTACTTTACTTCACTCCGTTCTCTCTGACAACAGAGTAAATAAGTGTCACCATGGTACCATCACCGTGTCACAGTGACATCTGATTGGTAGACTACTTGGACACTTCAGTGCTTCACCACAAATGTGAAAAAAAAACAAGAAGATTTCTCAAAAATTGCATCTTATTACAACATACAGATTTGCTCCCATGCGTGGTATAGTATAAGCATAACCTATAGTGAACACTGTCTTTGCAGCTCTATTGATGTCATTACTGAAAGAGCTTTGTGGCAGAGTGCTTCAGGTGAACGTCAGGTCTTTCTTCAACCATCCGTCTATCTGTACCTCATAATATCAGAAAACAATATTCCAAGACGTCTTGTTGGATATTCCTGGAAGTCACTAATGTTATCTGTAGCCACCTTTACAGTTTCCCATCCAAGCGTCTGTTTACTTGAGACGATCACACTCACATTTTATTCCACACCGGGGCTGAATACCTTAAGTGCTTGACAGCTGAACGAATTCAGTTTGTTTAGAAAGTGGTGATGGATCTTTTATGTCACAAACTCCTGTTCATTCTCTTGAATGAGGCGCAGTGGGGTCAGGCACAGAGATGCAAGGCTCTTCCACTTCAAAGAGCCGTGAGCCTTTGATGTCCCTGTCACATTATTAGTGTTTCTGAAGGAGCTGCAGCAGAATGAATCAGCTACCGAGCGCTGCTCGGGTATGGAGGGAGTGTTACTTCGACGTCCCTCCTGTTCTGCTCTGCAGGTCCAAAGGTTTCCAGCTGGGGATGGTTAACTTTGCTCTGGGAAGGACTGTGAATAGGTTTCTCAAGGTTTTCGCTATTCACTGCATTATTCATTAAAGTTTGTTTTGAATTATAGTGGATATGAGGGCTTTTTGAATACATCCTGTCAGTATGTTATTCACACAGAGTTAAGGTTTACATAGAGATGACAAAGAAACTATTGTATGTCGAGTCAAGTATAAGTGTGAGGGTTCATTCAGGTCATGTAAATCAAAGGCAACTGAATCTAAAGAATTGAGACTGTAAAGCACAGTTAACTTTGACTTCTAGATTGTGCTTCAGTGATACTTAACCAATATACATTTTGAGGGGCCAGTAACTTTGGACTAAAGTAGCCAACAGTTAATATTTTGTGAAAGTATTCCAAATCTTCAGTCAAATATCTGACATGGGCTTATATAGAATTAGTGTTATTATCTTCACAGACTTCATGGTTTATCTGGCCGGCGAAGTAATGGTTACTGTCTTCCTCTTGGATTGGAAAACCAGATAAACCATGAAGTCTGTAAAGATCCTCAGTTATCAGATCACAAATTTACAAACAAGTCCAGTGTGTAATTTGTAGGAGTATGTATTGGCAGGAATGGAATACAATATTTATTTTTATGTTTTCATTAGCGTATAATAAGAGTTGTTGTGTTTTCGTTGTCTTAAAATGAGCCCTTTATATCTACAGAGAGAGCAGGTCCTCTTCCATGGAGTCCGCCATGTTGAACCGACATTTTTGTACAGTAGCCCAGAACAGACAAACCAAACATTGATCTAGATATGGCCTTTTGCTTTTTATGTCAATTTGGCAGCCAGAGTTTTTCCTACATGCTTGGGAGGAGAATGTGAGGTGGAGGAGAGTATTCATGTGGTGGCAATCTGCAACTTCACCACTAGATGCCACTAAATCCTACACACTGGACCTTTAACTCCTCTCAAAGACAGAGAAATCATGTGACTCACAGTTGCCCATAAAGTTGGAATAATTTTGTTTTCAGACACATTCCTCTTTTATTCCTTTTTATACACATCAGGTTAATTGTGGTTTAATTTTCATATATGAGATGATATGTTTGGAAAAGATTGATCAATAAACTTAGAATAAATCACATTGTGGTAAAAATATTTCATTCCAACTATAGCAACAGTGTATTATTACTATTATTCTCCAACATAGGAAAGTCTATTCTACTAGTATACTGTTTCCTTTAACTGTAAAATCTATTTACAATTCATCACTGCACATGAATCCTTTCTTAATCATCACTTTCTCCTCCTTTCTATACAGGTGAGCCCAGTGGCAGGACCTCTGGAGGGGGGCACACTGGTCACCATCCAAGGCCTGAACCTGGGTCTGTCTTTCTCTGAGCTGGTGGGAAATGTGGAGGTGGCGGGTGTGCAGTGCACACCACAGGAGGAGGGATACATCACTGCAGAACAGTAAGAGAGACTCCTCCTCTGCCTTTCCCTCCCCTCTCCTCCCCTGCCTAGGCATTCATGAATTCATACTGTACTGTGTGTAGACATACTGTACAGATGCAAACACACACACACACACACACACACACACACACACAAGAAAATAAACATGCAATCTCTTTTTCCTCGCTCACACTATTTTTCTCACAGACAGTAGCACAGTCTGTGAATAAACCAGAGCCCAGTGATGCCTCATCAGGTTGTAGGATTGTGTGGGGGGCTTTGCATTGCTCTGGTGCAGTCAGAGCCAAAGGAAGAGACAGTCTTTGTGTCGTTGTCGTTATGAGGCTGTCGGCACAGCTGTAATTGAAATGCGCTGCATGTCGCTGACTGGAGGGACAATCTGTTAGCCATGTGTTTCTCTCACAGCCATGTAATGCGATTGGGCTCAGGCTGCAGGGACTTTATTTATATCCTTGTAAAAAAAAAAAGAGGAAAGAAAGAAAAGAACATGCCAGCAGAAAATTGGAAAACTCTCGTGATGTATGAATAGAAGGGTTGGGTGGGGACGATTCATTGGGTGCTCTTATTGTATTGGTGAACGCGGAGTTTCTTGCGCAGAGCCATGTGTTCAGGGCCATTCATTTGGCACACACAGTGCTTTAAAACATGGCATTACAGCTGTTACAACCATTAATTTCAGCATGGGGTCAGTTGCTATAATGACTTATTCATGGCACACTTTATCTTATTGACCTGACAGGCAATACTGATTTATTGAAGAAACCCCTATGTTGTCATGACAACCGGAGGTAATGGTGGGTGGCAATCGTGCTGGAGATGAGGAGGGGTGTAGTTTATCATTTGACTTATATTGCTGTTATAGGTTTCCCATTAGGAAGAAAGATGGCCCTCTGTATTGACCCACAACTTCTATGAAAGTCTGCCTCAATCACACTGGCCAGCAGAGGCCATCTTCCCTCGGTGCATTTCATAACAAATGCGACACAGTGCGGTGATTCTGCTGTGTGAGTGTGTGCCTGGCTTGTGTTATTACTTGTATGTATGATGATCTGTTGCATCACATTCATGCATTTATGTTTTTTTTGTTTTTTTTTGTCGTGACAGGATTGTGTGTGAGATGGCCCTGGCTCCTAAAGGAAGTGCGGCAGGTCCGGTTACGTTGTGTGTGGGTGAATGCAGACCAGAACTACGTGCACAGTCCTCCCAGCTCTACTCCTTTGTGGTAATTTGGACACTCAAACACATTTTGTCATCACTTTGTTGTCACCCTCATTTAATTTGATCTTGAACAAACCTCAATAAATGATCCTGAACTGAGTTAGGTGAAAGCCAATTTGAACTAGCAAATATAAGGGTTCATCATCATTATGAAGTTATTTCTAATGATTGGTTCTCTGTGTGTTGCTTTATTGAACTGAAGCTATAAAAGATTTTTGTTAGCTTTTAAAGATGCACCATATTCTGAGTAGTGTTTAAATAGTTTTTGATAGGGGTTGTACTTCATTAAACTTTCCTTTTCTTTCCTAAATAAGCTCTTTGGTCTACCTTTTTAACACATTTTTTTGAGTTCCGCATTGATTTATTCGTCCAAGGCCACTAGAACAGCGCTTTTTAGAATCAAACAGATAATAAGATTCTACGGATTCTGTGTTTGACCTGTGTTGAATGAAACATTAATGAATTTTGGCTCTCCAC
Organism: Argyrosomus regius; assembly: GCA_946959425.1. Classification (NCBI taxonomy): domain Eukaryota; kingdom Metazoa; phylum Chordata; class Actinopteri; family Sciaenidae; genus Argyrosomus; species Argyrosomus regius. The sequence continues at coordinate 13,550,767 of OX336885.1, forward strand.
AGACCCCTTCGATGCTGGCGCTCACTCCAGGCAGAGGACCTGAATCTGGGGGCACAAAGGTCACCATTGTCGGGGAGAACCTTGGCGCAGGAAGCACTGTTAATGTGTATTTTGGTAGTCAGACCTGTGAGCTGTACAGGTGAGTCTGGTGATAACATAACCTCTTGATGCCTTCACACAATATTATAGATTTATTCCTTTTCTAACATCTATAAAACACAGTGTGCTTCTTTTAGTTTGCTCGATTGAAAGAAGCACACTTAAGATACAATTAAGCATCCGTGCACTTAACGATTCTTGAGCAGGTGATGAAACTCGCAGCGGTGGGTATTGTTCTCTGTGTATTTATAGATATCTATTTAAGGTTCAAACTGCCTCACATGCTACAAGTCAGGAGGTTGAGGCGAGGAAGCCATTAGCTAGAGCACTCTCTAATTACAGTGTTCCATCCCGAACGTGTCTAACGAGGAAGAGATCGGACAGTCTATAATGAATCCTCTCCCCTTATAGTAATGTGCATGCTTCATGTCTGCGTGAAGTCAGGCATTTGCTACTTCAGCAGCAAACAGGCAGAGTCATAATCAAAACCACAAATAAATCTTTTTCTCTCTTTTGGTACTCTCACCAGGAGGACCATGTCAGAGATCGTGTGCTTCTCTGCACCGTCTGTGAGGAGAGCTGGACCGGTGGAGGTCAGTTTGAGTGTTGACCGAGCCAAAGTTCCCGGGACTCTGGCTTTTGAGTACATAGAAGACCCAACAGTCCAGCGCATTGAACCCCTGTGGAGTATTACCAGGTAACACTGAGTAAAAGAGTGCTGCTGCATGGACACAGAGATATGATTTTGCAAATCACAGCACTGCAGCACATAAGCTCTGTTTTACACATACAGTATGCACTCATTTGCATTTGTGAATGTGTGTCAGCAAAACATCAAGGACACTATCTATCCTACATTTCATTTATTATATTGTAGTTTTCCAGTAAAAACCAAATATAAAAATCCTCTTCCTGTCCAAATCTGGTAGCCTAGCTAAACTATCACGACGCCAGGCTAAAGGGAGATTGATAGTAGACCAGTTTAATGTTACGCAGTATTAAACCGGTGTTCACAACAAGGTGACCACTCAAAAAAGTACTTTAATATATGCTACGTTTCCTTTAAATGCTCTCCACATGAATGAGTGCGATGCTGCTAATATTATAATTAAGTGAATTTGCTGCATAAACATTTCTATCACAGCTCAAAGGTGCGTTACCTGTATTCCACCAAATAAATGGTGGTTTCGGGCAGGATTACCCAGTGCAACGTCCCTACAGATTAGACTTCAGAGAGACACCCTGGCCGTCAGCCTAGTGACAGGAGGAGCTTTGTGGAGCTGCAATCAAGAGCCCTCATCATGAATGTGCAGTCCCACTATGTGGCCCTACAAGCTTAGGTACCCTTTGAAGTGTGAGAAGAGAAGGATTGGCACTCTGTCAGGCTGACTACACTGGCCACTTTTTTTTAAGCCATTTTCTCCTCATTTCTCGCTTGTATTCTCGCCCTCTTTGTCGCTCCTTCTCTACTTTCCAATTCCATACTACAGCTTTCTAAGCTCACACAACAGCACAGGTTATGCAAAGATTAGAGTGTTGTTTATTTTAAATCATATCTCGCGCAGATATGTAAACAAGCAGCACCTGTATTCATGCTACGCCAGCCTCACAGTCATGGATGAATATAAAATAGCAGCCAGCTGGTTCGTCGTTTGATCTAGCTCTTCTGCCCAATAACAAAGAGCGAGCTACCATGCCAGCTACACCTCCTCAAACCTGCATTAATGTGGGTTCTCTGGAAAATGTTGGGTTTGCAAGTCAAACAGATTGATCTCTCTGCGCCGTCACTCTAATTAAATCATGGAGAAAAGACAGTTTTACAGTGTTCATATGTAGGCTACCTGAGGCTGAAGTGATGTGCATGTGTGTCTGTTTTACCAATAACGCTTGAATAAAGTCATTTCTTCCTCGCAAACAGCGGACACACCACCCTGACAGTGACTGGAACCAACCTGGATGTGGTTCAGGAGCCACGGGTCAGAGTCAAATATGCCGGCCATGAATCTGTCAATGTAAGTGTGACAACTGTTAACACACTGCACTCAACCATTATTGATGTTGCTTACTCAAGCTGATAGAAAATGTCACAGCAAAGTTGATTTTTATTGACAGTTTTCTACAATTGTAACAAGGTAGATTTAGCGATGCGGTCAGATCTGCATTGACATTTTTTAAATGTAATGAAACCTAAGCATGCAAAGCTATAGGTGTAAGAGGGAGACAGGTTGGTTTCAGAGCTGGATTCATTTGGCGTATGAAATATTGTATACCTACAAAACAAACAGAGTGAACACAGGCAGAAATACAACCTGTCTCTGTACCAAACAGCCTGCAGGATGGAGAGCAAATTAACTAACTAGAGCTTGAAATATTACAACACAATCTAATGTGCTGTAGTTTGTAAAATGTCAGTGTTGCCGTGGATGTGAAAATGAAGCCGTATATAAACAAAAGGGCTTACAAAGGGTTTCCATTTTTCCAGAGGTCCATTGCAAAATTAGATTTTGAAAAAAAAAAAAAAGACATGAAAGTATAACTGAGTTTTGGGAGGTGATTTATGGTGCTGATTCTGCTTGCCTGAGCTCCTTAGGCAGGTCGCTTCAAAGTGATTGATTGCTCCAAAGTGTTGGGACCCCGATGGCAAAAGTCCAGTCACCTTTAGCCTCATGTTTTCTGCTTTTGACCAGTCAGGGAATTGCTTGATGTTTTGAGACTGCACACGGGGTCGAAACTTCTGTGGGGAAGTTTTGGCACGACCTTGAAAGAGATCAATAAAAAATCAATTGGAAACAGATGAAGAGATGGCAGAAATGGAATGAAAAGATAGTTTGCTTGCACCAGTGTAAGAAAGAGATTTTAAAGACATTTATATTGATGCCAAAATAAAGACAGTAGACAAGGTAGATATTACCTTATATATTATATTTTCTAGACCAATAAATGATATATAGGTCAGAAAAAATTGCTCTCAGCTGAGGGAAGAAACGTTGAGGTCAGTCTCCAAAAACATTTTTCATTTAACAGCAAAACGCAAACTGTTTATCATTGAGACATTCCTTGAAAGAGGAATTGTCCTCTGTGTTTCAGTCAGTAAATCAGTATTACAATTCAAAGGAACACCATCTATAGTATAGTAATATAATGTAGCTCAGGTGGAAGCATGTGAAAGAAAACCAAGATGAGGCCATTGAAGATGTGCTTTTTTTCTGTAGACGGTGTTGTGTGTGAGAGAGATGCCCTGAGCCAATTAAACAGTGTAGTAACGATGCCAGCCCAGAATTTGAGCCAGTCAATTAAAACTGCATGTTTTCCAGTGTCACTGGCAGCACTGAGATCTGAAGGGATTAAAGCTGAACTTTAACCCGAATCAGCAGCTACAAGAGGGTCATTGGTACATTTAATGAGGGCAGTCTCTTTATCGCACGTCTCGAAAAAACATTGGAATTGCTTAAAAATATTTTCACAAAAAAACAGTTAATTGACTTGAAACAACTGTCTGTGAAACCTAAGATTAAAACTGCTCTGAAGCTAGAGGAATTTAAAGGATCTTGATCTTGAGAGGGTTTTCTAAGAACTACAAAAGAAAGCAGACGGTACATTCAAATTGGAGAACTATTGGTTACTGATAATTCACCAATGACACACACCTGTTCTAGCCATTTGGAATTAACACCATCAAGGGATATAGATATCGTTAATATCAGGTAGGTTAACAGCACAGAGACCATTAGTACATTTATGTATAAGTTGCATATCATTAAAAAGGTTAAATGTTAAAAATGACTGAGAATACTAATTTGAACAAATGTCTGCTCAGATCTATTCAGCAAAAGTGGCTTCTAGATTCATAAAAAGTGCAAGAGGCTCTTTATTTACTGCCATCATGTCAAAACACATTTCTGAGGGTGAAATATTGACTCATGAATTTCTGCTGGGGATTTCAGAGTAGGCATAATTAACCTGTAAGAAGATTAATTATCAATGTTTTTCATTAATTTATGCAAATATTAATCATGCAGGAAGCAACACTGTGAGTCATATCATTAAATATATGTATGGTGATATGTATGGTCTTGTTTCCGTCATGTCTATGTCTCACACCGGTTCTGATCTGATTCCTCTCTAGGTGTGCAAAGTGCTGAACACGACCACCATCAGCTGCTTCGCCCCCTCTCTGAAGTCAGAGTACACCGCAGACCAGGAGACGATCAAACACGTGGACGAGTTTGGCTTCGTCTTCAACAACGTCCAAGCTCTGCTGACTTACAACAACACAAGCTTTGTCTACTACCCCAACCCTTACCTGGAGCCTCTCAGTCTGTCAGGTGTTCTGGAGCAGAAACCTGGTGCTCCGATTATACTCAAAGTACGTCATCTGACCTGCTGCTATTGTGGTTTTTCTCAAGTCTATAACTATGTCACTGACAGCAACATAACGGGATATTACATACATCAATATGGTCTTGCCCTCGTTGCTGTCCCTTCTGATCGCATAATCTGCTACACATGTTTTTAAACACACTGTTTTACTATGAAATTAATTATAATCCCTGAAAACACATGTTGTAAACAAATGGCACAATAGTGGACTTAAGTGGCAGCTTCTGCTTTATCTCACATTTCTCGAACTGGTAGAGTTCTTCAGAAAAACTACATTTCCCATGACACTCCCTGTGAGCTCCTGTACTCCCGTGAAAGGCTTGTAATTTCAGGAATTTGGAATGGATTTGTCCATTTGGCTTTCACTTTTACACCATGTGCAACTACGCATCTTTATGCATTTTGAAGCAAGCTGCCTTTGTTAGGTATAATAATTTAGCAGATTTTCTGCCCGTAAGACTCACAGTGGCTCACAGTGTAGAATGAACCATAAAAACTGGCTGCCAGTCGTCTCCAAGATGGTTGATTACAGTAATTATACTAATGTCCCAAAATTGCTGGGTAATGATTTACTGAGTTTAAAATGCTATACATACGATCAGCAAGAAATTGCAGTGGGATGAAAAATTAACATTAACATTACACAGAAGAATAATTACTGTACAGTGCTGCAATTTGAAAATCATAACAGACTTTTGTTTGTTAGGATCCACATTAGTTTTGTTGTATACTGTGTTATGTTCTGCAGTTTTCTATATTGCTTTTCTAACTGTGTTGCAGGGACGTAACCTGGTGCCATCTGCATCTGGTGGAGCCAGGCTGAATTACACGGTGCTGATTGGAGATACGCCCTGTTCTCTCACCGTGTCTGACACTCAGTTACTCTGCGAGCCGCCAAACCTCACCGGACAGCACAAAGTCCTGGTCAGTCTAAAAGTGTTTCTGCCTATCGGACGGTTTTCAGTGTGTTTATGCATCTGGTTGGCTGTCTGCTTGGATGTAGGTCACTGTCTGTAGGTCAGCGCTTGTCTGTACGTTACAGTGTTTGTGGGTCACCGACATTCTTTCAGTTAGTCGTTGGCTTTCTGTCATTGTCTGTCACTCATGGTCTGGTAGGTTCCCAATTACAGCACATTGCCCTCCAGACTTATTAACAGGCACTCTTGCAAATAATGAGAAAAGAGCTGTAAAAGGAAAAGCTGGTGTGCCTGGGAACTTAAAGAAAAATTGTTTTCTTTAGAAGCAATTGTTCATAAAATGGTCCATATCTCCATTGTACTTTCCAATTTAATTCTTCAGCAACAATGTTTTGAATTCATGACCGGGCTTTTTCATTGTTATTAGAACATTTTCTAAAGAAAAAATGAATAACTGTGTTCATGTCTGAATTATTATTATCCAGGTCCAAGTAGGAGGACTCCACATTTCTCCGGGAGAAGTTCACATCCGGTCTGACAGCCTCCTCACCCTTCCAGCTATCTTCAGCATCGCAGCTGGAGGAGGGCTGCTCCTCATCATCGTCATAATAGTACTACTGGCCTACAGACGGAAGTCACATGAGAACGATCTGACTCTGAAGCGCCTGCAGATGCAGATGGACAATCTTGAGTCCAGAGTAGCTCTGGAGTGCAAGGAGGGTGAGTGAGACAGATCTGAGAGATTAAACACGATTATATGCCATACCAAATTCTTAAAATCTAATTTGTAGTTGACCTATTGCGCTATCTGTTAAGAAATGATGTTCTGATTGATGTTTGAGATGACTCTGTTAACAAAACTTCATATGCAGCCTTTGCAGAGCTGCAGACAGACATCAACGAGTTAACAAGCGACCTGGACAGAGCTGGCATTCCCTACCTGGACTATCGCACCTATGCCATGAGGGTTCTCTTCCCTGGCATCGATGATCACCCGGTGCTCAGAGAGCTGGAGGTAAGCAACCTCTGAAGCAGGGCCGTAGTACTTCAATCAAGTTTCAACCATTTTTCTGACATCTTGTCAAGTACACTCCAAACAAAATTGATTTTTGCTTGTTGTCAAACTGCTGTCGAACAGAGCGGTGTGAGCAAATGTCAGATGTTCATCATCTGGAAGAGACTGTGACGAGATATAATTCAGAATTTGCTCCCTCCCTTCTTTAGTCTGAGTCACGCACCTATTTTGAGTCAAACTTTTCTTGACTCTTAACTTTTTCCATTCAAAACCTTCTGATAAAAAAAAGTTTCTACACTGGATCCCACACAGTTTATTTTCATAATCAGAAACTCCACATCAGGGTATTATGAAGTGGTTGTCAAATGTTTATGTATTCATTCGTCAAAATCCAATGTACCAGTCAGATTGAAATTGAAGGATGGAGTACAGAGGTCCTGCAAATAGCTCTGCATTTCATTATAGTGTTTGCACTTTAGTGTTTATTGCCTGTTTTGTACTGTTCTTGGGTAGGATTTGTTTACTCGGTCCTCATCTTTTCTCAAACTGACGAGAATTTTCTTTGAGATGGTCATGTCTGCATTTATTATTGTCCTGATCTCAAGGATTTCATTCTGAAGCACTAAATAACTCTGATGATGAACCATTTTCCTTTTTTATTATTACGAGAACAACCCAAGGTCGGATTTAGCCTGGTGTTGCTGATTATAGCTAGTGTACTTAAGCAGTTATGATGGTTATTTCAAAAGATCTATGATCTGAAGAGCCTCTCCAACTGCTGTTAAACGCAGTTCACATATTTTCTAGATAAACTTTTTGATGAGTTTAGAAACTATGACTACCAGAGGGAACGGATGTGTCAGGACCTGCACATAAGGGTTAGATCACCGCCTGTAGCCACGCTAGTGGTTCTGTTTTGCATTTATGCCTTGAGACAGTTTGTGTGTATATTCCTGTTCTTCATGTTCATTCCATCCATGTATGTTGTGATTTTTTTCATCCTTGAGTGAGTATTATCTAATGAGCGTGTGCGTCTTTGTGTGTGTGCAAAAATGCATGATGCGTGTAGGTGCCGGGGAGCGGACAGGCGAATGTGGAGAAAGCCTTGAAGCAGTTTGCTCAGCTGGTGAATAACAAGGTTTTCCTGCTGACATTCATCCGTACACTGGAGCTGCAGCGATCCTTCTCCATGCGTGACCGTGGCTACGTCGCCTCACTTATCATGACCGCTCTGCAGGGACGTCTGGAGTACGCCACAGACATCCTCAAACACCTGCTGTCAGATCTTATAGAACGCAACCTGGAGAGCAAGAACCACCCCAAACTACTCCTCCGCAGGTATACCAGGAGTGTTACACTGTTGCTAAAAGCTGCACTACAAAAGGATGTTTCATACATTTTTGGAAAAATGTCTACAAGATACAAAGATCTTAAGTTACGTTCTTACAAAGTATGATAAGGTTTTTCATTTTGTCAGACATTTTGGATAGGGATTCATTGTGTTGACTGAATATTGAATTGCATTTAACTTCACAGAGAACTGAATATGAGTACACAATCTATTTCATTTCTTTTACTGGAGAATCTCAGGGTTAGCTCAGTCTAGCCCCTTTTTGCTCTCTACTTAAATAGCAGCAACCCTAACCTGGTTCTAATTTCAAGTCTCCTGGCATCGATAAAGCCGGTTAATCAGCAAAATAAAAAGTTGTTTCCTGGTTGTTTCACAGCGGTTACATTCAGCACAAATAGACATGGAGACGTTTGTCTAGGTCCCACCGGGTACTAAGCATGCTCAACTGTTCCTAAGTGGGATTTAGGAAGGGTCAAGGTGAAGAAAGAGAAACATTAAGCACATTATAGTACAAAGAAGCCCCACAAGTTCACCCTTACTTTCTCTGTCCATATTTCCTTCTCCGTCAGTCATAAACCTGACCGGTTTTGATCAGCTTGCTTGCATGCTTATCTATTGCCATAGATAATTCTTTTGTGAATTGTTCTTTCCAGCCCAGTTACTGCACTTCTGATGGATGAGCAACTAGGCCAGCGAAGGAAAGCCCACCTCTGTTCAGCTTTGTTTTGTGCAGTGGCGTGAAACAGCTGTTATGAGTCTGAGAAACAGGGTGCCTGAGCAGACAGGTGAAAGACAGGAGTGGTAAAAGTGATAGAGAGTGGGAGGGACTGGCAGAGGAAGAGAACTTAATGGGGAAGAGTGAGTGCAGCAGCGGCAGAGCCGTTGTCAGTCTGACTTATCTTCTGTGTGCCACTCATGAAACATTCAGCTATAGCTCACGTTTCTTCCCTCCCGTCACCTCTCCTCTTCTCCCTTCTCTCGCCTCTCCCTCTCTTTCCTCCACCTCTGGTTATCTGTCGATTGTTTTCCCAGTGCTGAGGCTGGCCTACTGAATGTTTCATGAGGTTTTTCTTTTTTTTTTTCTTTTTTGAAAACGAGGTCTCTCAATCTGAAGTACACTCATTAAATATAAGGATGAGTTCACATGGGAGCCGCTACAACAAGAACTTGTTAGCCCAAACATGCTGCTCTTGCGGAATAATAAAAAAAAGAAAAAATCTAAAATTTAATGGGATGCTGTCAACAAAAGAGTCAATACAGGTTAGGGTTGAAACACAGGTAAGGGCCGAAACGGAGTGACAGAGACAGAAGGTTAGGGAGGGAAAGTGACTGGTGGCTATAAAGCTGCAGGCTTTAGATCAGATTGAGATTAGAAAGGGCTTATACGCCATTTGAAAGGGTCCTGTTACATGATTTAAAGGATTTACTAAAGTAAACTCTAAAATCTTTCCCATCTGTACTCATGTTAAGTTACTAAGTGCAGACACAGCAAGGAAGAAAGAGAGTGAAAGGACTCGAAGTGGACATCTAAATTGTGTCTGCACAATTATGTCATGACCCAAATATGTTCTGCACTGGCAGCACTTCACTTACAGTGTATCAGAGTATGTGTCCTTTGAGGCCGAGCGGCTGAGTAAGGATGTTATATCTCTGTAAACTCTCCATGTCATGTTTTTTGGTTGCAACAATGTCAGTCTCTTCTACGTCTTAAATTATAAAAGAATAATCAGAGCACTCTAGCTCTCTGTGGGACGCCTCTTGCTAACAAATGAGTGCGCTTTCTTCTTGTCTTGCAGAACAGAGTCTGTGGCGGAGAAGATGCTGACAAATTGGTTTGCCTTCTTGCTCCACAAATTTCTCAAGGTAAAACGAAATCGTTCTCACACCTTATCGCTACAGGTGTCGAAGTAATATGGTCTAACAAAGCTTTTTAAAATGATTAGCATTGATTTCAAAATAGACTGCTGTGTATGATTTTGTTGCAGTTTTTTTCTTAACTGTTTGATGTTGATGAGTTTTATGGACATTGTGAAGATATAATGGTTACCTCTTAGGGTCAAAAAATATCTCCAGCTTTGCAATTCAAAGGGAGACAAAGCTAGATTTTATTATATTTGATATCCTATCGTCTGTGCTGATGAATACAGACCTCTTTCCTTTCCCTTCACTTCTTTCCTATGTCTTATTTTTTCCTTTCTCCCACCTTTCTCTCTAATCCCTGGGTTCCCTTCCAAAACAAAGGAGTGTGCTGGCGAGCCGCTCTTCATGCTGTTCTGTGCCATCAAACAACAAATGGAGAAGGGACCCATAGACTCCATCACAGGCGAGGCACGATATTCCCTCAGTGAGGACAAACTCATCCGACAGCAGATTGAATACAAGACGCTGGTGAGTCACAAAGACATACAAAAAAATCAAAATGTTTGTCTGTATTCATTTTTGTACATCTCTTGGCAAAGAACTGTGACAGATCCAAAGAAATGTGGCATGTACCTGGGCCGTGGTTGTAATTTTATGCATGCTTTGGATAGTTTCAGTAACACGATGACAGTGGACAGACAATCTTGCATAGCCAGATTTCCATCTCGTCAAAAGCACTGTTTTATCAATACCTTGCAAGTCTTGTCAACGCCAACTCCAACTGTTGGATGGTAGACTGAGTAGTCCTTAGGTATAATATGCAAGGAGGTTCATGCTATTGCCTCAAGATCCCATCATCCCCACTAATCTGAAGTAGTCTATAGTGCAGAGAAAAGGATTTGATCCCTCACTGGCTTCCCAATCACAGTACATTACATTCATGAAGACCCATTTGGAGATTAGTGTCTTGCCCAAGGACACTTCAGCATGTGGATTACATGAGCTACAGCCACACCTGAACTGGTAGATTTTCCCCTGTGACACCCATACTGTAATTTTAAGTTCAACGGCAGCTCTGTCTTGTCCCAAATTAGTGGAAAAATAATGAAATAGAATGAAGATACATTTATTTGAATTCAATATGATCAAGAAAGTCTACAAAATTCTGACTGGTGTATGCTAAGCAGTCAGAGTGATGTGCTAGGCCCACCTGTAAAACACCAACATGTCTCTTTCTTTTACTGTACCTTTCCATTAAAACTGAGGCAGGTGGTTTTCTCCACCAGCCCGTCAGAATAAGTTCCCCCTCAGGCTTTAGCTCCAACACAGAGCCAGCCAGCGACAGGATGACACCTCTCTGATATCCATGTCGGAGAGTCTGAGAGGCTGTGTCTCATTACTTGTTTAATGCCCCTGCTAGAGCTGCACAGCCACATCCTGGAGGTGTGAAATTACATTTCTGGCCAAGATCCTCTCCACCAGGACAGTTTGGTGAGGAGTAGGTAATGAAAGGACTTTCCTTGCAAGCAACACCTTTCTCTCTTCTCTCTCTCTCTCTCTCTCTCTCTCTTTCCCCAACCCCCTCCTCTCTCTCTCTCTCTCTCTCCCTCTTCATTCTGGATCCACAGACGCTGAGCTGTGTGAATCCAGACAATGAGAACAGCCCAGAACTCCCTGTCAAGGTGCTCAACTGTGACACCATTACCCAGGTAAAGGAGAAGATCCTGGATGCGGTGTACAAGAACATGCCATACTCACAGCGACCACGGGCTGCAGACATGGATCTTGGTGAGGCTGCATTGGGTGCAATTGTACAGTTAAATACAAATTTCATAGTACTAATTGTCTTATATCTTAAGGGAGAACATATAAACACAAATTTGCCATGGCACATAATATGTTGAAGGGAGGAATACATTTGAGAGTGGGCATGTCAGGAGAGTTATCACAGATATATCACTGAAGACGTATGACATAAACAAAGGACTCAACATCAACCCCTCCCCACACCTGTTTACAGCCCTAACCAGAGTAACACTCACCAACACTGATGTTAAACCTTACTGACAGCTCACCTACACCTAAGCTTACGCCCACAACATGTCATCCAATACTGAATGACTCGGCACAAATCCAGCTGACACGCACCTTCAAAGAGAGTAAATAAGATACCTTGTAGGTAGTGGCTGATATTGCTTTGGGTTTGTAGTTTTACACCTTAAGGGGCTTTCAGACGTTAGGGATTTGAAGAGGATCAGTTTCTCCTTGTTGCTTTGGGCAGCTTAAATCCCCATGACGACACTGTCGTTTGTGTTTTGTTTGCAAAATCACTTTAATTGTCAAAGAGAAACGTACAAGAAGTTGTCATGGTGACATTTTGGTTGCTATGCTTGACAACTTACAGAGTTTCAAAGAACAAACTAACACAGCACACAAGGATAACATGACCTCACCCGCAGCACAAAAGGACAGCGCAAGACAAACGATGGGCGTTAGATAATATGTAACTGTCAGCCACTTGGGATACAAACATTTCCCAGAATGCCACATGTCACACGTTCACCATTGATTGTATTTTCCTACAGAGTGGCGGCAGGGCAGAACAGCTCGTGTGGTCCTCCAGGACGAGGACATCACCACAAAGATAGAGAGCGACTGGAAGAGACTCAACACACTCATGCACTACCAGGTCTGTTAATGATATTAATACGAGGTCTAGAAACTAAGACATATTTTTATTATCAGTGAAATCTGCTGATTGTTTTCTTGATTAATTAAGCAACTATTAAAAAAATAAAAAATAAAAAAGGCCCATCACATTGTCCCAAATCCTCAGATCGCTCATATTCACAAGATATTCAATTTACAAATTATATAAATCAGAGTAAAGCAGAAAATCCTCACATTTAAGGAGATTACTTGATAATTTTGGCAATAAAATGTTGGCATCTTAGTTTGCAAACTCTTAATAAATAATTACAAATAGGATTACGAATGTCAGTTGACAGAAGATTCATTTAAACTCTAACACTAAACTTAAGAATCTATTTCTTCTGCAAACACCAAATATTTTTCAAGCTTTTTAAAAAAAAAACAAAAAAAAAACGGCAATTATCCAGTTGCTCAAGGGCAGCACAGCTGATATTGTTGATGAAGGACAGAGGATTACTCATTCATATTCATATCACTCATCACACCCTTGGCAGCATTTTTTCAACCTCCCGGTCACAAGCACACTTAGTCAACCTGAACATGAACTGCCTCTGTCTCTAACAACATATTTTTTTCATCTCATAAATATGAATACACAGGTCACCAACCTTGGGTGAGTCATCCTGTTTCTTTGTCAGCTGTAAGTTTGTCTCGACTATCAGCTTTGGGTCCAACTGTACCGCTCAAATGCAAACGATATTTCAGTGAAGCATACTTTTGTTTAAACAAAGACAGACACAAGACAAAGGAAATCTGCATTTTCTGCACTAAAAGCAGGTTTTGACAAATGGGGCATGTACTCTCTCTCATCTGTCAAGGAGATAAACAATTTCGCTCTTTCATTCTTAATCTCTCTGCCAGGTCTGGAAATGTTTGTTCTGTTGCTAAGCTGGATTTGTATTAAGTATATTTGTAGCTCATGCAGAACAGTAGCATGAATTTTGTTCATGATGCAGATGACCTCACTTCGTCTGCCAAGTATACAGTATTCACCTGGTACTACTGTACTTGCAATGAGCCTTTGTTTAGTCGACATTCAACAGCCAGTGATCTGTATTTAAACAAACGCTCTTCTGCATTTAGGTTGCAAAAACACTTCACACATTGGACTGGGGGTTTTCAAACCCTGACACTGTGTGCCACTCTCAGACAAGATTGAGACAACCAAATTAGCCATTAGCAGGTCCCGTTTGCAATGTACCCATGTATGTATGGGCAACTATCACTGGATTTAGTTAAAACTGAAGAAAACTCAAAAACCTGATTCTCAGGGAAGTTCTGGAACAATCATCTTTTTTTTTATTATTTCTAAGTGGATTTATGGTTTATTCACAATTGACATCAGAAATAATATGAGAGGTGTGTTAAAAAACCTTTGACTATTAGACTAATACCTCATCAGCCCTTTTCCCCCACAGCAAGGAAAGAGTTTAAACATTTAATTTAAGCTGAGAAGGGCTATTAGTTTATTTAGTTATACTGAAACTCTGTTAGTAACAGAGAATCTTAAATAAAAAATAAATAGAAATAATACAAGCTAGCTTTAGTGTGTGGTAAACCTGGTTTTGATTCCTCCACCTTGGCTGCATTTGACCTTCACCCAAGTGTATTTCTTCTTTTCTGACATCTTCTTAGTTGATTCCAAGATTTATACAATAGATCTTTTTTAATATACAGATGTTTGGAGCTGTTGTGATCAAATATTGTGTTGTGTTGTATTTCTGATTTTTACAGAATGATAAAATCTTGAACTAAAAGCCAGCCGTTTATAACTTTATTGTTTGTCCTTCTTGTCACTGCCTTTGGAAGACATTCGAAATCGGAATTATAATTTTGCTCTGGTCCTTGGCTTTTTCATCTCAAACATTTTTATTAAATTCCAGATATGATTACTTTTGACTAACAGTTGCAGAAATTCATAAAATAAATAAATTTCACCTTCAAGTTTCACCTTTGTCTTGTAGGTGTCGGAGCGCTGTGTGGTGGCCTTGGTGCCCAAACAGATGTCCTCTTTCAACATTCCTTCCTCAGCCAGCTTCCCGCGCAGCATCAGCAGATACGGTCAGTGCTGTTTACAAAAAACTACTAATACTTCATATTAATACAACTTCCAGCAATGTTGAATCATGTGTAGTTGGCAGTCTGCTCTAAAGCACATTCTTAGATGCTTTAGACATTAGACATAGAGCTGCCATATGATTTAAAAAAAAATATTCAACACTCAGTCTGTAATGACCTTGTTACTATAAAAGGCATGATAATGTCTTATCATGTTAGATGAAAATAAACTACATACTCGTTGGCTGCTCTAAAATGTGATTCATGTGATTCAACAAAAAACACAAAACACAGAGTGACATTAAGCGAGGACCAGAGCCCGGATACAAAACATGCTTTTAGTGAATGGATCCAGGTCTGTATCATTACTATGACAACCAATGAAATAATGATAGCAAACAGAATCTAAAAGCACACATCCAACTTGTTCACTTGCAGATTACAAAAAGGGCAGTCTGTGTGACTTTCCTTCAATTTGAGCAAGATGAGATATATCTATTGACATTTTATAATTTTTTTAAAATTATTTATTCTATTTACAGACAGCATCTAGATCATTTTGGAGTATATATTTTCTTAATATCTAACATTTGACCACCTAGGTGTGGATGTACCTTTCCGCTCCACGCCCACAAGCCCAGACAGCCCCCACTCCCGTGTGCCCATGCTGACCCCTGATCTGGAGAGCGGGGTCAAAGTTTGGCACTTGGTCAAGAACCACGACCACGGGGACCAGAAAGAGGGGGAGCGCGGCAGCAAGATGGTGTCTGAGATTTACTTGACGAGGCTACTAGCAACGAAGGTGCAATATATTACATATGGTAACAATATGTTACTTTTTTTAAACAAGTAAAGCAAATCAAGTCTTAACGCTATGCATTGTTTTCTATAGGGCACGCTGCAGAAGTTTGTGGATGACCTGTTTGAGACTCTGTTCAGCACTGTGTGCCGGGGCACTGCCCTGCCTCTAGCAATCAAATATATGTTTGACTTCTTAGACGAGCAGGCCGACCGACACGGCATACATGACATGGACGTTCGCCACACCTGGAAGAGCAACTGGTGAGAAAGAAGATGCCCAACTTGTCACCTTTACTATGAAGCCAGCCCACTTTATTTAACAAGCCTGCTTGCAATGCTTTCTACAGACATTTCTCTTTCAGATTTTATTCATCACTTACTCAGTGCTTGGGGCCCAGTGAACATTTCTGAATTATTAAACCCTTAATGCCAGCGTGCACCCTAATCTCATTATATCATATTCTTTTGTATTTTGTATAGTTTTAGCTAATTAATGCTGCTCTTTGAAGAACTTTTATTCTTTTACACAATCTGTAGCATCTTTTAAGTCTTCCAAATTCCATCTACCTCTTGTTGTACAGCTGGTCAATCTGAAAAGTCAATCGGGGATTGATCAGAAGAAAACCAAAAAACATCTTGTAGCTGAAGCACATGAAGTAAATCATTATATTTTGCATGCAAGTCTGACATTGTGTAAAATCCTTTTGTTTCTCTTTCTCCATATCTGCAGCCTGCCGTTGCGCTTCTGGGTAAACGTGATCAAGAATCCCCAGTTTGTGTTTGACATCCATAAAAGCAGCATCACAGATGCCTGTCTGTCTGTGGTGGCCCAAACCTTTATGGACTCCTGCTCTACTTCTGAACACCGTCTGGGCAAAGACTCACCCTCCACCAAACTACTCTATGCCAAGGACATACCGCATTACAAAAGCTGGGTAGAAAGGTGTGTATATGTGCTTGTGTGTGTATACAAGCAAAGACAAATGTGCTTCAAAAAGGATTAAAAAAAAATATGTCTGAAATCCATTTCTGTCATATTATGTAAATAGTGTCACCTAAATCTTGCAAACTGGACTATGAGACTTGGTTTTAGAAGAAAGGTGAAACTTGTAATTGGATATTGAAGCAGCATGATTCTGAATGAAATGAGACCTTGTTGCCAGGTATGATGACGCCAGTTTCTGCAGCCTTAATAGCTTCATTATAGTGTATTCTGTGGTAATAACTACTCATTTACATTTACATTTAGTCATTTAGCAGACGCTTTTATCCAAAGCGACTTACAGAGAAGGGAACAATCAAGGTATAGTGCGATAAGAAAGCGAAATTCTTAAATGGGTAGCTTTCCCATGTCCAGTTGTAGGTAGTGCTAGGAGAGAAGGTACTCTCTGAAGAGCTGGGTCTTCAGGAGTTTTTTAAAGGTAGAGAGGGACGCCCCTGCTCTGGTAGGAACTGGTAGTGCGTTCCACCAACGGGGAGCAACAAACGAAAAAAGTTTGGATTGCCTTGAGCGTACAGGTGGCAGAGCCAGGCGTCTCTCATTGGAGGAGCGCAGCGGTCGTGAGGTAACATATGCCTGTACAAGGGCGTTCAGGTAGGTAGGTGCAGTACCGGAGACAACTTTGTAGGCGAGCATTAGAGCTTTGAATTTAATGCGGGCAGCAACAGGTAGCCAGTGGAGCTCGATGAGCAGCGGGGTGACATGTGACCTTTTGGGTTGGTTACTCATGGTGTTACTCTTCAGTTTAGTAATAACATCAGAATATCGGTTGCTATTTACGTACTTTTCTTTGACCAGAGGTAGTTTCGAAGTGGAGGATTCAATTATATACTCTCGCTTGCCATCATCAGAGAGGATTTCCTAATTTTGCCTCATTTTGTTCTTGTTCATCTGAAGACTTGTTTTTTTTTTTGTTTTTTTTTACCATGTTACATTTCTGTATCTGTTGAAACGGAGCCTGGTCCTTTGCTGATGCAACTTCAGGGAAACATTAGGAGTGTTTGGTTTGGTGCAACAGATCTCTCTACTAATGCAATTAGGTAGAATCCTCGTGTATAAATGGGATTGTAGAGTGACTGCAAATCGCGCCAGTTAATCATGCAGCCATAATAAGTCTGGGGGTGACTGAATGAATATAAAGTCAAGTTTTCAGAAGTAAAGTCATATGAGGCTATGTGTTGGTTTGCTGGTGTGGTTTGAAGTCACTGTGACTAAATGACTGAACCTGTGAGTGATGCATTTCCTTATTTTCCTGCCAAAACACCTCAGATTTACTGACACCTTTAACATTTGATGTACTTTAACTTTTCACGGCAAAAGACTGAATTCAAGTGAGGAAAAAAAGCTCCGGTATGCATGACAGTGCCCTTGACTCTGACAACGTTTGTGTTTGTGTGTGTGTGTGTGTGTGTGTGTGCGCGTGTGTGTGTGTGTGTGTGTGTGTGTGTGTGTGTCTCCTCTCAGGTACTATGCCGACATCAACCGCCTTCCTGCCATCAGTGATCAGGATATGAATGCCTATCTGGCTGAACAGGCCCGCCTTCACTCCAGTGAGTTCAACATGCTCAGTGCTCTCCATGAGATCTACGCTTACGTCAGCAAGTACAGCCAAGAGGTGAGGGTCGGTCAACACACTGTAACACAGGAGATGTCCTGTAGAGGTTCTGCTTATGTGGTTTGCAGTTTTCATATTAAAGCAGCTATAATGCATATTTTTTTCTACTGACAAAGCATAAAATGACTATGTGTAATGTAAAAGGTGTCACTTGTAGTGGTAAATCCACAGAGAATTATCACCAGACTTTGTAGTTGCCTCAAAAACTCAACTCATTTTATTGAAAACAGCTTTGTGCTGATAGCTCTGATAAACACTCTGTATGCAAACAGACAAAGTTAGCGACTAGCTGGTGACCATAGTAGAGCAGTAACCCATTAAGGAACTTGATAATTCCCTCTGGAGTTGGTGAAGGCCGAGCTAAAAGGTGAGGGAATATTGGACTTAAATTCATCATATGGACACAAATAGAATGCCCAATAAATGCCGATGTTGCTCTGTGCTGTTAGGTGTGTAGATAGCTAACTATTGCTAACAGGTTCACCATAACGATATAAAAAGTTAGTATGTGTCGGTGTTGTGTTTGCAGCTCATTGTGTTGCCCCAAAGTGTGCAAAAAGATCAATTCACACAGGTTTAAAGGGTAACTACACGCTTCAGTGATCAGGTCACGGGGTTTTGAAGTTGAGACGTTAAACCACCAGAGGTCAGCACAAACAAGATTTTCAGGAGGCTTATTCTTTAAAGGGTTATAAATTGGGCTGAAATTAATCACTTATTTTCATTGCTGATAAGTAACCATAACAATTTCCAAAGCCCAAGGGGCCGTCTTCAAAATTGCGTGTATTCTCCAAAACCCATGACTTTATTTACATTTTTAATGGTAACATAATAATGATAACTGAGAAAATGCATGCATTTGAGAGACTGTAACCAGCAAGTTTGCCATTTTTGCTTGATAAGATTTAGTTATAACTGAGTTACATGACAGATCTTTGCTAATGTTTATACAATGCAATAATTTCTAATAAGTGATGATTAATTCAAATTAACGTGCAACAATAATTCAGACACTTAACATTAATCAAATGCAGTAAAATGTACAATATATTCACCAACAAAAGTAGAATTAATTGTGTAAGCTCTTAGCAGATTGATATGATTTCCAATGCTGACCAACGATATGCCTTGTGTTCATGGTTTCACAGTTTGTGCCCATGTGTGTCTTTCTGTGTGTGTTTTAGATCATCGAGGCACTGGAGCAGGATGAACAGGCCCAGAAACAGAGGTTGGCGTATAAAGTGGAGCAGATCATCTCAGCCATGTCTATAGAGAGCTGAGACACACAGGCTTACATCCATAACCAAACACACTATACACACACACACACACACACACACACACACACACACACACACACACACACGCACACCGAAACATACTGTAACAGAAGTTATGAACCCATCTGCAACACACGTGGCACTCAGAAATGTGTGCGAAGGAACACATTAGGTGCATGTATGCTTATATCCAAATGTACACACACACACACACACACACACACACACACGCACACACACACACACACAGTGCAGACTTAATGGACCTATTGTATAAACAATACATACAAAGAGATACATAAACAATTGTACATACACAAACCACTGCACACATCAAACCACAGATCGTCCCAAAGCACGACTTTTGAATCCAATGTCATCGTTTTTTCAGAAGAAAGTCCAACAGGCAAACATCCAACTTCTAAAAAGGCTCCTTAGATACAGAGAGAGAGAGAATGAGAGAGAGTGAGAGAGGATTTGGGCCATCAGCGCTGTTGAATTTGCAGCCAATTCTTTTCCGCTGGGTAATGGTTTGTCTTTGTACTGGGCGCTCATACTAACTGTGTGGTTGTGCGTGTGTGTGTGTGTGTGTGCGTGTGTGGCATGGCTGGAGCTCTGAAGAGAACAGCACTTAATAAAGAATGGCTCAACTTGAAAAGTCACTGGAGGAGCTCAACAAAGACAGGAGCCAATTTAAGGGGGCGGCACATGTTGTGAGACAAGACTCAAAGTACTTTTTACACGTCAAAGATGAAGGACACTTACTCGCGCTACATATCATGGGCTTGGAGTGACATCGCCATTTGGAGCCATTCGGATGTGTAACTTTGTGTTGTGAAGCCTTTACCAATCGCCTTTAAAAAGGCTTAAAAAAAGCGACTTGAAGCTCCCTGTCATAAGTTATTTATTTTGTTTAAAGATGACTTACTGATTGAACAGTATACGCAGAATCTGTCAGCGACAAGGTGAGGGTCCAGCTCTTTAATAATAAAACACTGAGAAGACATTAACTTCAAATATGAAATATATGTAGAGATATTTCCAGACCCAATCCCTGGCTTTTGTGCCAAATATAATGTCTCATGTTTCATTCATGTTAAATGCGCCTGTTGAAGCTATTAATAATACACGCCATTATATAGAAAGAGATTGAGATAGGAAATTTTGTACAGTGGTGATCTATAGACCACCAATTTAACCGTTCAAAGATAAGTGGAGACCAAATTGAACTGTAGCAGAAAGCATGATTAATGATGCGGATCGTGGATCAGATTAGACTAACCCTATCCGACAGCGCCGCAAACCCCCACCCTCCCCGTCTCATCAGTCATTGTTTACATTTAAGCGTGATACTTGAAATGCACCGAGTGTACAAGATATTACGAACACCTGCTCGCGTGAACTAACCTGGCCAGATTAAGTTTGATGAAGGCTCTGATGCCTTATTGATTTTCTCAATAAATCCACTTTGAACACAACCTGGAAATTAAATGCAGGAAACAAACTGTAGAAGGATTTCTTACACTGGAGACATCTGAGCTGTGCTGTGCTGTGCTGTGCTGTGCTGCAACAGAGTCGTGCAGCTCAGTATAAAGTAGGTGGTCCTAATGTTTTGTACACAGAGTGGATATATGATTAATGATATGTGCTTGGATCAGCAGTTGGTCCTTGTAAAGTTCATTAAACATCTTTGTTTGTTGCTTCGCAGCACGATCTTCGCTTTACATCCTGTTTCTATGCTTCAGCGTATAAAATTCACAAGTTTTAATTTCACGTTCAAATGTACATTTTTACCTGACTGCTTGTTGTCTCCTTGCTGCTGTATTTATAGAGTGCCATATCTAAACGTTAAAATTATTATCACAATGAAATATTCAACCTGAGGCGTTAATTTGGGGTTTTTAGTTTTCATCGTTTTATTATTTCACCCATTGCAGTGGTGAAAGATGAACTTCTTTCTGTGCTTTCGGATGTTTCATCGCTCCATATAAAAATCACCACGACCGTCTCAGTGTCATTCTGGAGCTCTTATTTTTTACCATTTCAGTATTACTGGGGTTAATGTACTCCCCACAGGACCTTGGCTCATGCTAATCTAGAAGAACAAGATGAATAAGATTTAAATAATAATAATTACATTTCCTGTTAAGTGTTGAAATATGACAGAGAACTCATCTGTTTCATGTGTGGTTTAATGATGATAATTTATAAATGTGTTGTGCAATAAACTGTCAGACATTTAAACTGTAATGTTTTTTAAACTATATATTATTGTATAAATATTGTACATAAAAAACACTCCTATTTTGCAAGCAAAAGATTCACTTTGTACTGTTGTTATACATTAAATGCGCAGCTGATGAAAATGATTTTCGCCTGGTTTCTTTCACGGTGATGCTATCAACTAAAATTGTCTTAAAGTGTTAAATGCTAAACTGAAAGCTTGTGTCCTCAAAATACTTCAGTCATATGGAAAGAACATTTCTATTTCAGACTGTGCTGCTTTGATTAATGGTGCTGCATTATATAAAACACAGCTGATTCATCCAAAGAACCATTGCGAGTTATAACTCATGGTCACTGGGTTTCTAGGTTTCGTATTTTTCATAGTATCTGTGTCTGCTGCTGTTAGAGGTGAGGCCATTTTCAAGCCAATCTGAAATCTGCCACACAAAACTGGATAATCTATTCTTATTATGTTAGTGGACCACTAGCATTCTAATCTGATAGTTAAACTATTATTGGGTTTCTTTGGAAGGGCTCTAAATGCAAGACCATGATGTCAGAGATCATTGAAATCCCACGAGTAAATCTATTATTGGGCCTTTGTACATAGAAATTAACATAATTGTTGGCCACATACACAAATGATGTTAGCCTTCCGCTGACATGTCCACATAGAGAAAATAAAGTCCTTTTTATCCCATTTAACACAGTGATTAGTTATGAATCATTATTTTAGTTACATTTGTAAATAAGGAACTCCAGAAATTAAGTTGAAATGAAAAATGCTTAACTAAATTTCATATTTTAACATCAATTAACCACAGATTTTGTGACATTATTGTAAAGTATTTACTGTTAAGACTAATGATTTTTGAGAACATTAAGTATAATTTACACTGGGCAAAGATTTAGCAATGTGCTAAATGTGGTTTTCATGTCCATCTGCTGGCTTGCTTTACAGAGCTGCACAGGAAGAGGGCGTTGTACTTCTACAACAAACAGCCAAAGCTTTTTTAAAATCTGCAGTCAGCAAAAGAAACACAGATGGAAAAATCATTTCCAGCTTGTTTTATCTCCCTCAAAAAGGTAATGTAAAAATAGTGGAAGAATAAAGAAAATACTTTCAATATCCATGTATATCAGGAAATAACTAGGAATATGGTTTTTAATTTTGAGTATGACATCAACTGTTTATTGCACATCAAACTGAGGAAATCTGATGTTTACAAATGCAGCATGTAGTACCATTTAAACACACCTCGTCAGGCGAGAGGAGCGCGTTCGATACCAAAGACGAGCTGAGCTTGTACAACAAAGAAATATCCTGCAGAAAATGACTACATCCCTTTGAATTTGATTAAAAAACAAACAAAAAAAAAACCATATGTGATGAAGTGCCTCTCAGGAATGAAGAATAGCTTGCACTGGCGTCATACTGTGACAGTATTTGGTATGGCATGTGAGCAGCATATAGGGGCTCCTGAGCACTTGCCATAAGGAGCCAGAATTCATTATTCATGTTTAACCCTCGGGGCTCTGGGCAAGCAGGGCAGAGGGGAGGAGAAGGCGGGGCGAGGAGAAATTTCAGTTGTATGAACATCCAGGCCTCCCAACCAATACCTGTCAGATCCAGGTGGGGGTGTCATCAGCGTATGGAAGGGTCCTCTGTACACCTGCCAGGCTCTAACCCCTTGTCTTTCCTCTGTTCTCTTTGCTTGTCAACCTACACTTGGCAGCCAGCAATTCCTCCTTACTCTCTCTCTCTCTCACACACACACACACACACACACACACACACACACACACACACTCACACACACAGAGGAGGATCATTAGAACTCAAACCTCCTATACTGACAGCTCAGCAAGCCGCAGGATAGCTTCTTGATAGACTGCGTGGCTGGATGGTACCAGACAGGTTTATGGAGCTACTGCAGTCATTAGAAATCCATTATTCTTCAATCAATCCCTGACAGTTGTCATAATATCTCATTCTGGTTTGACCCATGATTGATGCAACTACATGATAAAAAAAAAAAAACAGTGCAACGCTTTAATTTCTGTGAAATCACTGGTTGCACACTGCGAGGTATAACAGAGCCTCAGCTTCTCCTTCTGCCCAGAATATTTGATTCATGGGAAAATGGATCTTACGCACAGACTGCAGATCTTGAAGAATAATTCAAACTGTGGCTGTGGAAGGAATGCTGAATGAGAAAGGCCTTGGACTTGCACTGTGCACCTTGAGTTAATAGTCAGTGAACAAGGCTCTGCTTCAATGTCCTTAACCTCAGAGTAAGATAGAGCACTAGCTGGGTTATCATATTATATATGCATGCAATACAGATACATTTTTCATACATATTTACATACAAGAGCGAACATATACAAAATGCAATTTCTGCTGATAGGGGTCTCTCACATCAAAACAATAAAAGATGTAGCTTGTCACCAATATAAAGTAGCGTGGGCTCATGGGAGCTCATTGTTAAATAAATGAACCATTTCCAGATAATCGGATGTGACTAATGCAGAAATCATGCTCTCATAGTGTTTCGTGCTAGTGTGTCTCATTGTGTTTAAAGTTTCATTGATGTGAAGTTTAGTCATGTTCATTGACTCTCTCTCATTCTCTGAAGTATCCCATGTTTTCCTGGAAGTTATAGCAAGTAGAGGACATAACGGGGATATGACTCCATTGACAAGCAAAAATGAAACGCACCGTTACCTTCAATATAGTTGCGCATTTCTATGAATTTATGTCAGAAATAGTGGGAAATATAATAATAATAATTATACGGCCATTTATTTAGCAAAAGTTCACAACTTTTCTGTTTATATCAATTTAAATGGAAAAGATTTGGACTTTGGTTTGTTTGGCAGACAAAACAATGAATTTAAGACTAAGATTAATTGAGATTGCCACACTGAGTTTAAAATCCTTTTTACAAGCAAGACTGCCAAGCCAGGGGCGGCGTTTAGCTCAATTGGTAGAGCAGTTGCCGAAGGCACAGTCCTTGCTGTGGAAGCCCAGGGTTCAAATCCGACCTGTGGCTCTTTCCCACATGTCATTCCCCATCTCTCTCTCCCCACATTCCTGTCACTCTTCAGCTGTTTCTATCAAAATAAAGCTTGAAAAGGCCCCCCCCCAAAAAAAAAAGACTGCCAAGCCAAGTTGGGGTATTGGACCCCAAGCCAAGGCCCTGTTATGTATCAGATGCTGATACATAACAGGGCCAGTAACATCAGTTCATCGTGTGTATTAGTTAGTTGAAGCAGCTGGCAGTGATCACGCATCCTTCATTCTAAGTCTAAAATCATTTTAAGGAATAAGGATCTTAAGTTTGAGCTTGACCTGAAGATCATTCAAAGACCACGGTCCATAATGTAACAGGCTTGTTATGCCAGTCTTTGTACTGGTGAAAGGTACTGAAGTCAATAAAAGAAGAAAGCTGAATACAACTTGTGCTGTTGATTACATGAAAAAAAGAAAGAATCAGATTTATGGATAATGAAAACAACAATGAGTTGCAGACGTCAAATGCAGTAAAAATTTGCCGGTGTTAATAGTTGAAGCTGTCAAGTGTATTGTTGCGTAGGATTGCAAGACACAAGCACAGACAAACATACATGTTTTCATATGCAGTATATATATGCTTTTCCTTATGGATTATGGGAAAAAAACAGCAGCAGCTATCAGTGGACATACATACAAATGCACCACTTCCATAATTTATACTCCCTCTTCTGTACAATCAAGTATCAAATGCCCTTAAGCACCACTGGAACACAGCCTTGAGGCTACTGAGGTGGCAAGCATCAGTCTCCTGCTGCTTTAATTAAATGCACAGTGCATTATCAGAGTGCACATAATGAAACTGAAGGCACTGATATGTTTGTTCTTGCCAAGGACAAAAGACAGCTGTACAAACCAGGAAGAAAAAATCCCAGATGCCCACAGCCCAGCCTCCATCAATAACAACTTGCTTCAGGATTTATTGGATGAGCTAATCCACGACGGCATTTTATTCCCCCTATTTGCTGTAGTAATTTTTCTTTTGTTCACTTGCAATGACACGGTCACCAGCAGACTCAATCATAATCGCCTTCATTACTCATTATCTAACAGCTGGATTCTTTAAGTATATACATGTGTTTTCAGTTCTGCAGAAATATACAGTAAGAAGTAATAAATTGATGGTTTAATGGGGTTGATGTAGCTAGCTGTCCAATAGGTTGATGTGGACTGCACACCAGTCTGTTGGTGCCATCTTCTGGACAAGGGTGTCATCACAAGAGTGACTTGGAAACCAGTT
The DNA here is from genome assembly GCA_946959425.1 of Argyrosomus regius. Classification (NCBI taxonomy): domain Eukaryota; kingdom Metazoa; phylum Chordata; class Actinopteri; family Sciaenidae; genus Argyrosomus; species Argyrosomus regius. Next base: position 13,576,397 of record OX336885.1, read on the forward strand.
AACCGAGACAGAATGAGCATTCTTTATTCATTCACCAATTTGAGTGCAAAGTGGGATGAGAGAGAAGGATCATGCGATAGGCTGTGAAAATGTGATTGAGAAAGAGGTCAAAGGGTAAGCATGTGACAAAAAAGTCTCAGTTTCAGCACTGCTGCCTGAGGGTGTGTGTGTGTGTGTGTGTGTGTGTGTGTGTGTGTGTGTGTGTGTGTGTGTGTGTCTGCTGGGTTTTGAACATCTGCGGAGCCATGCGGTGGTCTTGTAGGTCATGACACAGACATACTGAGAACACAGACTGTACCCTGAGACTGTGAAAGGAAAACACAGAGGTGTCCTTGACGCACATTTCTTTTTGTTTTGGGAAGAAGTGACTTCATCAATGCAGCACTTTTTCTTTCTTTTCACTTTCCTTTTTACTTTGCTTTTTTCTTCCCGCTCAGTTGAGACCAGTGACCGCACAGCTCAGCCCACAGAGGTAACGGTCAACATTTGCTGCAGTTTGAAATGAAATCCCCTCCCTCTACTCCTCCCTCCTTCTCCTCATCCTCCTCCTCCTCCTCCTCCTCCTCCTCCCAAACCTACCCTCACTTTCCCTCCTTTTCAGTTTCCCTCTCCTGCACTCATGAAATCACTTCAAGACAGGCTCCCTCCTACACAGCCAATCGGTGAGCTTTGTGGGATTTATGGCCCCCATTTTCAAAGCTCCATAAAACGTGCATTACATCGTGCATGTGTTTCTGTCATTGTGCATGTCCACATGCATTTGTACAAATAAATTAACCAAAATTAAATTAAACAACAACCCTTTCAATGAGGAACGTTAAAACATGTCCTGACCGTTAATTTAGCAGAGCATGTCAATTACCTTTTGTCTTTTCCTGTGGCTTAAGTCAAAACAGAGCCATGAATCTCTAAAGCAATATTGTTAATTATGAACGGGTGGCAAAGAAATTCTCTTCCCACAAAAGATCGTCACATTAGGAGAGTCACTGTTTTACAACTTCCTGTTCAGAGCTCTGCCTGGGGCCCTTACAAATAATCCATTGCTGGTGAACTCTCAGACAGAATAAATGGCTAACACTGCCGGTACCGCAAACCATTTTGAAGATTTACATTTTAAACAAAGCCATACTCAAAAGTCACTGTCTTTAATAAGATGCTGAACCTACATTTATCCGCAAAGCTTTAAGTTCTATGGAAACTTTTAAAAAAAGAGTCTTCTGAGAATATAATCCATGACATATTCTGCTAATAAACTCTAATTAGAGAAGGGGATCTGCCACTTAATGTAGACTACCAATTCATCAGCCAAGCCTCAGTGATCCTAGGGGTGTCCAATTAGCAGCTTTAACGTCTGTTAACAAAAAATAAGACTTCTTGGATCAAACACCACTGAACTTTTGCCTAAAATCCATCCATCCAAGAAGTGAAATATTACAGTCTTCTTCAAGCCAGGCTATTAGATTAACCTATTCAGAGCAGTCTGGTTACCCAGAAAGTAATTAGTAATGCTCATTGAGATATTTCAAATTTGTGTTCTTCAGAAACCAAATTAACTGAATTACCAGCACATCGGCTAGAATCTATATGCACTTGGTGCAGACACGCATTATAAATCTGTTTTAATGGTCCATGCTCCCACAAAACAGGTTGTGTATGTTTTCTTTTAGCAATTTGTCCTTAAAGCTAATGGTAGGTAATAAGCTTTGTGTTGTTGTTTTCTGTTTCAGATCAGAAACAGGTGTGAGTGAATATACTTTGCCTGTAGAAAAGAGGAAAAAAGAAAGACAGAGCGCAAGGAAGTGAAAAAAAAAAAAAAAAAAACGTGTTCACAAAACCAGTCAGAACCTCTGCGGTCTTTAAAGTATAGGGTAAATCTAAAGGGGACTCCTCGTGAGAAAGTACGAGCACAAAAGCACAACGCTTCTCTTTTGATATCGAACCCGGCTGCCTATATTCTCCTGAGACACTCCATCATACTTTTCAGAGAGCATTTAACACACATGCTCCGAGGTGTATACGCACGATGCATGGAACGAGACAACACAACCCTCAAATCTGGTTATAACACACTTGCAAACTAAACCAAAATACACACTGCTGTCAGAAATAATCTACAACACCGGCAGATATATGATGATTGCAATGTACTGTTACTGAAGAAACAGTGCAGCAGCTAAAAGGGAAAAGGGGGCTATGTTTTCAAACTACATAAGCTGCAACAGATGTGCAGAACAGTCAATATACTATAAACAAATAAAGCCATATGAAGCCGAGCCTATAGGCTTTAAATCAAAGGATGCCAGTGGTAGAAATGTTTTCCAGATTGGCTTTCTCTGAGGACTGTAAGGAGGAATGCACTTACTTAATGCATGCACTGTCTGTATTGGTTTCCTGCTCTGTGACCATGACGAACTACTTTGTGACACTTAAGACCAAACACTGTCGCAAAAGACGACAGAGTTGAGAAAGTTATGACGGAGGTCTGACTGTACTTACACAAGACATGATGTGTTATATATCCCTCAAGTTACAATAACACAAAAGGCGAGAATAAATACAGAATTAAAAACATACGTTTCCTCTACTTAAATCACAAAAATAGGTAAAAGAAATTAAGGTACCTTAGTCCATGCAAGAGTGAAAGAAACAAAAGTACAAGGAGAAACATACAAATAAAAAAAAGGGAAAAAAAGGAAAAAAAAGAAAAGGGTGTGTCCTTTGAGGGTAAAAGATCTATTCTGTACAACAAGCTGTGATTCACGAAGACTCAAGTAGCAGAAATACTTAACTAGCTAACAATCTAATGAATGTTTTACTGGGGTGACATGACTGCTGCTGTCCAGCTGTGGCGGCTGTAATGGGCACGCCACTGATTTCTCTCTTGGGGTTTTCAGCAAAGCTCATCTTGAGTCACAGTAAGGGGCCAATTGCCCACCTCAACGCCCCACTGTTTGAGCTGAATGTTCGATAGGGGTCTGCAAAGGAGGAAGGAGGTGTAACAGGGAGGAAGTAGGGTGATTGGGGGGGGGGCAAAACTGGGACACTGAGGGACTATGGGTACTGTGACTGGTATCAAATTACAAGACCGTTTCGCAAGCATGTAAAGATGTATCCGCGGTCCAGTTTACTTTTCTCAACACGCTGTTGCTGCTACTTTTTGTTGTCTAGGAGGGTGGAGCTTTTTAACAAGTCATTTACCATACCTTCACCAGTGGTTCCAGATGTGTGATTTACAAAGAGCATGAGAACTGCTAGCAAAAAGAGCTAACAAAAGTAAAGCAAAGATCCTCAAATTGCAGGGGGGCTGGGTGCTTTCATGAGTCTGTGGAAGTGTGAAAGGTTTAAGCGGATCCTGTTGTGTCTTCACTAGAGGGTCGGCTGCTGGTGATTGATGGCCTTGCTGAGTGGTAGGGGGCTTTGGGCCACTGAAATGGATTAATACCATTTGCATAACAGTGGATCGCACTTTTGTTTCGAGTATGATCTTCTGCTCCACAGTCTATCTCCATAAGCCTATTAAGGACCAGAGTGTTACTGCCTATTGTCAGCTATCACCTTTCATTGTGTAATAGATTACTGCTCCTGTCCAGACAGGATAGTGTGAGCAAAAGATGAAGTAATGATCACCAAAATGTATTCTGCAGTGCAACTGAACACATCACACTTACTGCAGTGTAATTGTGGAGGATTCAACATATATAAGTATAAACATTGAGCAGTATTCGAAGAAAGCTATACTAGTTCTTTTTTTGGGGTGGGGGGAAATACACAACATCTCAACAAGAACCCATTCTCCTCCTTCCCTCCGTCTGCCTTGCTTCGTCTCGATGGGTGGGGGCACAGAGGAAGGGTTAAAGTAACTAGTGGAAGACGGGGTGTAGGGCTGGGCCTCAGTAAGTGAGGAGGGTGGGGTGAGGGTGTGTGTGTGTGGGGGGGGCTGTATAAAAACTGACACAGCACAAGTGGTGCTTTATCCACCCTGTCCCGCTCTGGGTAAGAGGAAACCCTAAAGTGCTCAGGCTCAACCAGCTCTCTACCCTTTTCTTTCTCAGTCTTTTCACTCACACCCATCGGACGTGTGCACGCTCAGGACGAGAATGGCAGCATCATCCATGCAGAGAATAAACGGCCACAGCAAAACGTTGGCGTTTTCTTTGCTTCTCATCGCCTCACTCCTAAATGGTAAGTAGTTAAAAAAATGCTTAACGCAAAAAGAGGGTCAACTTCTCAGAGATCGTATGGCATCCACAGGGAGAGAGAGGGAGGGAGGGAGGGCTAGGAGGGGTGGGGTTGGGGTGGAGGAGTGTTTGTTTGAATGATCTTTGAGTTGAATCCAAGTTTTAACCCTACAACCTTTTTACTCTCTGGAATGCTAACACACTATCTTCATACTGAAAACAGATCTATGACATTAATGATTTTATATGTTTTGATAAGGTTTGATAATGGTTTTTCCTACCAATATAGTGACAGAAAAAACATTACTTTGCAGTATACCTTGGCAAACAAAAGGGTTAATTTTAGAGAGAACGGTTTTGTAATTATATGGAGGCACAATGATGTTTTAAATTAAGATTTCTTGAACTTGCACAGTACACTGCCTTAAAATGCTTTCTGCATTTTCTTCTTCTTCTTTTTTTTTTAAAAACCTTTCTCTAAAGCTGTTTGCTATTTCATTGACCTGATTCCCATGATCTTCAAGGACCTTGAGAAATGCGTATTTATATTTAGCTGGTTGTAATGTGAGGCCAGCTGAAGTGTGCGTGAGAGGAGGGTGTGGAGTTTGGTTGTTAATGTGTGTTTCAAATGTGGTTGTGTGGACATAGCAGGGGCTTTAGTGAGGCATCAGGGAGGACTAAGGATGTTAAACTATTTGCTGATATGTGGCTCACATGGCTGAGCTCTTACAGTAAGAACAGATGTAAGAAATGCTTCCGATCTAATCTATTGTCTAAATAAAACCATATAATTGACCTCCACAACATCCAGCCGAGCTCAGGTTGTTTTTGTGATAAAAATCACAAAATTTTGCACAATGCAATTTGTTTTAACTTATAAAAACATGTAAGCACTTTTGATTGACTCCTTTTTTAAAGCATCACCCGATCAGCCAGGGATAGAGGGTGTACCCTCTGAATTAAGTCCAATCTGATTTGATTAGGTCAGACCACGCACATATCAAAACTGATATGTGAGGAAACCAAGAACTCCTCGAAACTAAGACCAAATAAGGCAACGAACAATGTTTGTGAAAATACTGGTTGGTGTAAAGATGTAGATCAATCTGAACACGTGACTACGTACGACACTTAGAATTAAGAGATGGATCATGTGGAGAAAGAATAACACATTTATATAATCTTTTAGGTGGATAAACCAAGCTTAAATCAAAATAAACACAAGAAGAGTGAGAGGAGCTGAGAATTAACTACAGCTATACTATCACCTACAGTTCTCTCTGTTGTGGCTGTAAATGAATCACACACACACACTGGATTTCTTAATTCAAACCTTCTGTCGTGTTCATGTGATATACGTAGTTTATGGGAATGAGATCATCTGCAATGAGAGGCAGCTGCATATGCTTTGGAAAATGAAACTGCCTTGACATCATAGATTCTGAACCAGAGGCAGCAGAACTTTTATTCTGCTTTGAAAGAGAGAGAGAGAGAGAGAGAGAGAGAGAGAGAGAGAGAGAGAGAGAGAGAGAGAGAGAGAGAGAGAGAGAGAGAGAGGAAGAGAGAAAGAAAATCAATCTCTTGATGTGCACTGTGATGTTTATCTTCTCAGTAAATCACAAGTTGCTCACACAAGCAACTCAAAACATGTGACACATTGCAGTTATGCCAAATGCGCGTGTCAAAAAAAAGATAAATAGCAATGGAGCAGATATCACACAGATGGGAAACAGAGCAAAGAAAAGTTTAACTTTACTTTAACTATAGGGTGAAGCATCTGTCTCCTGAGTCAGTCAGACAAAAATCCCTCTTGTTGGATTGTCTTGTCAACCCCTGTAGTTGGGAGATGGGCAGAGTTATGCAAGTCGAGGAAAGACAGGCCAACTGTATAACTTTGCTGTGATGAGGTCAGAGCGGATTCACAGATGTTAGCGAGCGTAACGGTTACCCAGGCAACCTGGAGGGGGGTCCTGGTAGCAGGAGATGATCAGAAACACCGGGGGGAAACCCCTGTTGAGGATGAAGCAGATAGACGGTTGAGATGAAGCAATGTACAGGGAGTGTAAGTTTCTTAGATTTTCTTTGTTGTCAGCGACATGACTGGAATGTCTAATTCTTGGAAAATTTCAGTTTAAATGTCTCAAAACTGTACTCATGAAAGCAGTTTAAGCTCTGCCTACGCTCTGAAGTGGTTTTAGGAGGCTCTCTAGTTAAGCGACAACCCTGCCCAACCTCACTGCCAACCCCAGAGCATGTAATTATGTAAATCATTGTTTGTGTAGTGCTCATTGAAGTAACAGATGCACCAAAGAATCAGAGAAACAATGTCAACAACACGGCACTCATGAAGAAAGTAGCAGAGAGTGAGCCAAGTCAAATCCCAAAGTCAAGTGCGCCAGCAGTGGCTAGTAGACATCTGGGTGCACACTCACATACATCCTCATTCACTTGGGCTAGTGTTTTTTCAACCTCTCCTAATAGGAGAAAAGCTGCTTTTCCACTCCGCTCTTAACAGCTTTGTCTTTGAACTTTTTCCAGACTCTGTTTACTCTGTTCATTCACATACAATAAGCACTGACATGATACAGCTAAACAAGCTGCCTTATCAAACAAGCAGTAAGCGACCTGATCTATAAATCAGGTACATGGAAGGGAAAGGGAAGTTGAAGCAGTACTGTAAAGTACTGTAAAAAGCCAAAATGAAAGCAACGGGATGTTTCAAAAACAGAGAATGAATCTTAACAATCAAGTTCAGCATCTTAATGGCCTATTATTGTTGTTTTTGAATACCACCTCTGAATGTGTGTAAGTAATTACTCTGGTAGTCTTTTTTTATATAGCATATATAGATATAGCATGTCTCAAATTCCTCCTGGAGAAAATCAATGTTGAGCCTCTGGGCTATTGACGCCCAGATCTGAAACAAGATCCCCTTAACAGTCTACCTGCATACACTCAAACCAGACAGACTCATTCAAGGTAATACACAAAACAGTGAAAATGTAGTGGGCAATTGTGAGCGTATGTGTTGGGAGGTGGGAAGGGGAGAAGGGGGGGTTGATATAATGTTCCCAATTGAAAGCAGATGTCATGTTTCCTGATTGTGGTCCCTAGAAACAGGCATCAGGCGTTCGATAAGGAGCTGCATTGGCCTCAGGGTTGGGTTGGGTGAATGCTGCAGCTGGGCAGCGTTGGATGAAGTAAGTGCTGCTTCCACGGGCCTGATTGAAACCATGAGATCCAGTTGCTTTCCTGCCAAGAGAGAAGAATGGGCTGGGTTCTGCTATTAATCGCTGTGACAGGAACGACAGGGGAGGGGGCACGGTTGGGAGGGGTCAAGATAGCGGGGTCAGTGGTCTGTTGTTTCAAAGAGGGTAGAGTTGCAGAGCATGTTTAACCCTAAGGGACTAGGCTCCAATGTCGCATTCCTCAGCACACTCTCAAATTCAGATTCTTTAAGAGCAGCAAGATATTAAGTTATGAAAACACTTCTTATTAAGAGAACACTGTGCATGATGATGCATTAATGCAGAATACGGTCTAGAAAAGCCAAATAAAGGATAAACCACTTACGTTGCTCAACAAGATGAGGCATAAATAATTTGTTTTTGCAATACATTTACATACTTTCACAATACAAAACTTGTCGAGCTACATTTGAAAGAAAGTAAACCCAACCATAATCAGTTTTCTGCTCCTTCCTATAGTGCATCTTGAAAACATAAAAAGGACAGATTGACAAAGTTAAAGTATGACACGGTGATTGCACTCATTGTTTTGTCTATGCTGTCTATTCTACTTTGAAAATCAGTGTAGGGTTCAGTGCAGGAGGGGTGGGCTGGAGGAAGTCTGCTCTTGGATCAAATTTCTATCCACTGACGCCAGAGTGATGTCAGAGAAAAGAATGCCTAGACTTAAATTAGCATTTCAAAACAACACTAGTCTAACATAATGGTTTCGTACTTCATTTACCTTGGTGGTTGTTGACCTTATGGTGATCAACCACCATGCGAGTCCCAGCATAGTAGCGTTAAGGGACTAACATGTTGGGTCGTCCATGCTGCCCCTTCCCACAGACCCCAATCAAACAGCACTGTACAAGACATCCATACATATCCTGTGGACAGATGCATAAGGAATATTTCCAGGATATGCAACCCTGATAGAAAAGAGGAGGCGATATGTCTTGAGAGTGTTTATAGAACTTGTCTTGGTTGGACGGACTCTCACATACTCGATCAAAACAGCTCAGACATCTACGCTCCGCTTCAAAACCAGCAGAAAAATGGGTTTAAAGAATGGCTTGAGAGTTGGACTGTGTTGATTTCCAATAAAAAGACTGTCATGTGTTTACTAGTGCATGCTGCATGTGACAGGAAGGGTGCTAGTAGAACCTCATCTTTAGGACTTGGTGGTCCAATAATGTGTGCAGACCATTATCACCTTGCCATGCCCCATTACACAGCAAAGGTTTTCCCCCCAACAGCCTAGGGGCAACGGAGTATAAGGCCATATTTTGGGGGTTGGTCCGTCCTAGACACTCAGGACTTCCCTGGAAGCCAGGCTAGGACTGGAGGTCAAAGCCAGCTGGTTCATATTTCACATATTGAAACACACAACAGAGAGTGACACAATGAAAAATGTGCAGTAGTTGCAAATGAATGGGTGCATTGGATGCATTTAAAAATGGTCATGCAAAGGTGCACTTTACCTGTAGAGTACAGAGAAGTACTCTACTGGTCATTATGAGAGGCATAAGAAGCATAAATGCAAAGTTATGCAAAGAAGACAATGTGCATTCATGTGGAACTTGCACATTATCCATTAAACTATGAAGACTTAAGAAACTGAAAGCAGGCAAAGCTTTTTTATGGCCATGGGAGAGAAATTAGCTTTAACAATGGGTAATGTAACTATGGGTCTTAGCATGTTACTTTACATTACACTATTTGGTGTGGGAGGTGTGAGGGCTGTAGCCTACATCTCACCTCGAGAGATCCCTGGGATTAGCTGTGCGTGACTGGGAGAGGGCGAGCAGGCAGGGAGGGTTGGGTGGAGCTGCAGGCTTGTCTTCTTCCAAAGCCTGCCACATTCCTCCATCCGGAGTCCCAAGAGATGGGGGGGGTAGAACATTTCCAGACCGCAGCCGTCACTCGGAGCAATATGGTGGGAAAACTTCAAGAGTCCAATGAAGTCAGGGCCGAGGCTGTATAACACATGGAGTCAGGGCCGATTAGGTTTGTTGTGCTTGTGCAATGATAGTAAAACACAGGACCGATGACGGATATCTTGGCCACTTTTTAACATTACATAACAAAGAAAGAATGAGAGGCCAGTGTGTTTGGGTTTTGGGGGATGATGTGAGGCTCAGGGATTGTGAACGTCTCTGATGTACAGTATGTATTAGTGGAATGGTTCAGTCAAATTAGTGCATAATCACATTTAGCTGAGGCTCCAGTCGAGTGAGCGACTAGAGGGTAGAGGGTAGTGAGGTGGTGATAAGTTCACACCGTCAGGAAGTGTGTTAACCTCATGCAGAGAGCAGCACTGCAACTAACACCACTGTATCAATTACTGCACCAAGGTGCAGGTCAAGGCTACTACCCAATGTAAAAGAGGAGCAAGAAAGCTACTTACAGCTATTAACTCTTTTTTATGCACAGTAAAAAAACAAAACAGCAAATAAGGCAAGAATTTGTGGTTGTTGCGTAAGAAGACTTGAAAAAACAAACATGAGTTTGCCTGAAATTAATAACAGCCAAATGTTTAAGTCTACAATCAAAACAAAACAATAAAAAAGTGTTACTCAGATCCTGTTGTTTCTGTAAAGGTTGGTTATGATGCAATTATATGCAGAGGTTTCATTCCATCTGGGCTCTGGCCTGTCAGGAAAGTTTTGTTTGCGTGTAATGAATGATGGATGGTCAGAGAGTTGAAAGGGTTGCAAAAAACAGGCCCTGTGTTATTGTGTCCAAAGTTTAAAAAGTATGTTTTGCTTTATGAAAATGAAGCAAGCCAGTTTTACAAGTGTGCTCATAGTGCCCTGACACCATTTTACAGTATGGGTTTAAAAGCCTCTTTAATCCTCCAACTCAAACATGTGCTGTACAAACAGTGAAACTGTGTTAAAATGTCAATTCCACTGTGGTTGTCTCCATTTTAAAAAGGAAATATGAATTCATTTGTAGTCACTCACCATGATATCCCACAAGAGAACCCCTAAAACACCAAACTGTTCCTGAAGACTAAACATACCCATCAGCCACAGTGTCAATCTTTTGCCACTGACAGTTTTACCCTCCAGTCTACTACAAATCACCTGATGACATAAAGTGATCACAGAGCTGAAACAACACATTTCAGCCTCTGCACTCTCACACTCCTGTCTGTCACATTTGTATGAGAAAACCTGATTTATACCTAACCATCTCACCCATTTAGAACCTCATCCTTTCCGGTAAAATAAACAGACAGACCACCCAGTGATAGCTGAGGGATGGCAGCTGTAGGCTACAGGCTGTAGACCAGACAGACTAACCAAGGTTAGGGAGTCCTTGACCTGTCACTGGTCCACTCCCACGCTAATGCTTCTAATGCTAAACCAGAGAAGCCAAGGAGATGAGGCAATAAATTCGGCAACATACTGGCTCTGTAGTGAAACTTGAGCATGTCTACATGAGAGCTTCCTCACCCTTTATGTTGACTTGGGTAAGGTAAGTGCAAAACTGCAGAGAGGTCTGTGACTAATGTTTTTTTTTTTCTTATTTATTTGAACCAGTTAGTGTAACGGTTTAGATACTGTATGACAGACAGCAAATGTGGCAGCTGCAATGGACAGTTGCTAACACAAAGCACACACGATGAGAAGACCTCCTTGGAGATTAGTGCCCCACCTGCCAGCCTGGCACACACACACAGTGTTTACCCTGTACTTGTGGCACCTGTCTGTCACAATGATTTATCAAAGGAAGTTGGTGGACATATGTCACAATAACACCGCTGTGTGAATAGAGAGTGTGTGCCTCGTGTCGTATGTAAAAACCTCAAGTAGTGACTAGAGACAGGAAGATGACCAGGTGGAGACAATGTGTAACAGAGGAGAACTATTATTGTGCAAAAAACATGGAGTATGCAGTGTTGAAGTGGCCTACAAAATATGAAGTACAAGTTTATCATTACTTTGAAATATTCTGGATTTTGCTCTTTGAGTATATAACACTATAAAATTATAAAAACACGATGACAATTTATTGCCTGAAACATGTAATTGCTCTCAAATTAAACTGGTCGTTAATTATCAGATTACTAAAACATAAAATATAAACACAACACTTGGCAGACAAGATCATGTTTTACTGTCACGTATGTGCAAAATGAAAACAATGCCAGCAATTAAATTCAGTCTCAGTCTAATCAATGTGGCAGTAAAATCTGGCTTAACAGGGGGAAGCATACTGCAATAACAAACTTGAAATGAATCACAAACTCAATCTGACAAACGGTGAGGAATGAGCAGTAATGAGATCTGCAGAGTTAAGACATTATGGGAAAGTTTTGAGAGTGAGGTAATACTGTTGTTGTTGTTGTTGTTGTTGTTAGACAGAGAGAGGGGAAATATGGTTAAAAAGGAATGCATGCTGGGTGTTGTGGTTTGACTTCTGGATACTAAACTTGTAATTTGACCGTAGCGAATCAGAGCAGCTCTGTGACTGCAAGGTGTGGAAGCATATTTTACGAATTACCACAAAGAACAAAAACAAGGTTATCATAACTTTGTAGGTAAAATCATGTAAGTTGACGAGAAATATTCTAAAGACTTTGATTTAGTCTTGCAATTTATCAAGGACTCTCATACAACTCCTCCTGAAAATGGAAAATGGGATAATGGCGTATTACATTACTCATAAATGTGGAAAAAGTGATGTTTTCAGTGGCATCATTAACTGGCACCTTTCAACGGCACATTTAATCAGGGCATTCGACTTGTTTAACAGGGTTGATGGAAAATCATTTCATTCCCATTAATCTTTTTCGGAGACTTATTTTGTTGGTTCATTCGTGCCCAACCTGAAGTGAGTCACTGTGTCCGCAGGATCTTTTGAGATACCTCAGAGTGAGAAAGATTACATTTCAAAGTAAACGACTTCAAGAGGTGATCCATGAATCTAAGAGCGTCAGTTATCTACTGCAATAAGATCTATTACCTAATCTTCCACCCCTGCAGACGTCTCTTGGGAGACAAAGAAATGTTACTGTGAGCACACCAAAGAGCTTTCGCACACAGCATGAACTCATGCATTAGGATGATAGCTGACGTTAAGATAGAGTGCTGGTGAAAACCGCAGATCATCCAAGCTATGAGCTGCTATCTCACATTACAACGCGATCAAATCATGCTTACAGAATGATAATGAGTGGGATAATACCTCAGTAGCTGCACTTGACACTAGCACTAGGCAAGGTTATTCTCATTTCTTTAATCATCTTATCACAATGGGTTGCCACAGACATGTCTTTCTGCCCAA